>CM067854.1:5000000-10000000 GCA_034642435.1 Megalocaria dilatata
AAGAACACCAATTGCCTTTTAAAAACATGAACACATTTAAAGGACTTCTCAAAGAATATAATTTATTTGAAATATTCAATATATTAAAATATTCGAATAAATTATTTCAAAAATCTCTAAAAAATGTGCACTATATCAAAAAACAAATATAATTCTAGACAATTCCGTCTTCAGTCCTCATTTAATATTCCAAATATCAAAATCAAAAAACTAACTTATATCTCTCACGTGTTAAAAGACTAAAGCTTCGAAATACAGATCAACTATATAATTCAAGATTGATCTATGTTCTAACAAAATCAAAGAACAGTGTGAGTTATTTTAAGGTTTATTTAAATTCATTGACATTCCATAATGAGATTTATTGAAGCCAAAATATAATTATATATTATATATAAAATAAAATAGAAAGGCCTTTTACCTGATAGAAGAAATATAACAATATATACGTCTATTAAATGTAAGCGGTGCTTGTGTAGACATAAATTTAATTCTAAAAGTTTTTTGAATAAAAATTTTTTTTTGAAATTAAAATTGTAGAAGATAAACATATTTCAATTTGTTTTAATATTGAAAACTCTTTTCTTTAATATATTTGTATAATCGTTTATTTTCAACTGTTAATATAACAACAATAACATTCTGATTGAGTCGATTAATAATAAACCTTATGTAAAATGTTCAGTTTTCTTCCTAACAAGATATTCCATTTGCAATGTGAAACTTAAGTTAGATTCTTTTTCTATATTTGCATCCATTCGAACACATTTCATCCATTGCAAACCGTTTTTCAAGGTTCCATCTTGTTTACTACTCTGTCAAGAAAATACCGGGAATTTTCAATTAAAACAACATTTTTACATTTAATCGTTAAAATTTATTGGGTCGCCTTCAAAATAGGCTCCATTTGCTCCAATACATCTATGCCAACGGCACTTCCAATTATCGAAACATTTTTTATAGGCGCTTTCCGGGATGGACTTTAGCTCTCGCGCCGAATTTTGTTTTATGGCTTCAATCGACTCAAAACGGGTGCCACGAAGGGGCAATTTTAGTTTTGGGAAGAGGAAAAAGTCGCACTGTGGTTGCTGAAGCACGTTTATTGAGTTTTTGACGAGAAAGTCAGTCACAATCGTAGCTCGGTGAGTAGGCGCGTTATCGTTATGCAAAATCCATGAGTTATTCGCCCACAAATTTAGCCGCTTCTTACGGATACGCTCACGCAAACGTTTCATAACGCCTAGGTAATACTCCTTGTTTACTGTCTGACCCTCTGGAACGAATTAGTAGTGCACCACGCCACGGATATCGAAGAAAACAATGAGCATCACCTTCATTTTCGAGCGGCTCTGGCGTGGTTTTTTCGGTTTCGGCTCATTTTTTGCCACCCATTCCGATGATTGCTGGCTTGTTTGCATATCGTACTCGTAGACCCAGGTCTCATCACCAGTTATAATGCGTTCCATGAATGTATAATCGGAATTACAGCGATCCAGCATGTCTGAAGCAACCTGTTCGCGATGACGTTTTTGAAGAAAATTCAGGTCTTTCGGTACAAGTCGTGCGGCCACCTTTCTCATGCCCAAAATATCAATAAAAATCGTACGTGCGGACTCGTGGGATATCTTAAGATCATGTGCTATCTCTCTCAAGCTGGTACGACGGTTTTCCAGCACCCTTTCCTTAATTTTATCGACATTATCTTCGATCGAAGCCGTCGATGGGCGACCACTTCACGACCGTCCTTGAAGGCTCTGTACTACTGATATGCACGAGTTTTCGATAGAGCATTATCACCAAAGGCCTTTTGCAACATTTTCAATGCATCGGCACACGAAAATTCATTTGCAACACAAAACTTTAAACAAATTCTTTGCTCAACGTAATCACCCATAGTAAAAATCGGCACGCACTCTGACATCGACTGACTTAATCAGCTGTTGCAAACACACTAGTTAACAGATCCCTTTCAAGCTTGGCATAGTAATTAAGGACAGTGGTACCAACCTAGGAAAAAAAATTTTTACCTGCCTCATTTCCCCGCCAGATTTAAATCGATAATTCCCGGTACTTTCTTGACAGAATGTATATGGATTAATACAGTCAGATTGATCTTTAACAATAATATGTCTCTGCTTGAATACCATAATTTATCTTCAATTGTGAAGTGGAGCTGGAAAGATACACAAGAACTCTGAGCAATTTCACCTGAAGAGTAATTCTAAATCCGTAGTCGTCCCACTACTCCCTTTGCGTTATAAATCACCCAGAACAGTTGTTTTCGGTGAAAAACGAATAAAACTCCTAGAACTCAATAAATCAAGTGTAAAGCCATCGGAAGTCACCTACGACTCTGCCATTTACAAAGAAAATAAAACTCGTGAAACGAATGTGTCTAAGCGTAAATATGAAAAATTGGTGACCCCATTCGTTTCTCGTATTTCCATATGAAGGAGGGGGTTAGTTACCTATAAAATGCATACAGCGATTTCAAACGTTCAATAAATTTTACTCAAGATTAAATCGTTTTGTCTCGTAACTATATTTGCCACAAATCACAGGGTAATGCTACCTGCCTCAACGGCAACGGGAAAATCAATACCAAATGAATAAGCCAATAAAGTTATTGGACTTGACATACTATAATCTTAAGAATATTATTCAAAATTTATCTCTCAATCTACTTGTGAAATGAGTGATGCAAATTTAATCACTTATTGTCAAAATAAATATCCTTTTCTGCGCTTGTCTTAGGACACAACGTGCTGTTGTTTTGCCTAAATGCCGATCTTTTTTTTTTTTTTTTTTTTTTTTTTAATTATTATTATCCTGATCTGATCGGAAACAGCTAAATACTTGAAACAATCAGGGTAGATTTAGGGTCTACATATCTCTGTTGAGTTCGTTAATGGACATAATCGGCCTAATAGTTCCGTAGTTATACACATTTGAATCTTTTCTTATATTCCCAATAGTTCCGAAACTACTGATTCGATCACAATGAAATTCTTGTTTAAGTGTTCAATAAAAACACAAATATTATGCCAGAGATCTTGAGAAACTGTTGTCCTGGTGGATAACTGAAGGTAAAAACGCTCATTTATGAACGAAAAAACTTAGAGACTTGAAATTTTCAGTTATATTCATGATAATGAAGGTAAGAATGGTTAATAGGGAATTTTTCGAATCAGGACAGTGCAACTTATAGTAATGTTACAGTTTGAAACTTAAATAAAGCCAGTTTTTATTGATCGTTGGGTATAAGCAGCAGACAGGAATTTTTCGTAGCTTCTTGTCTACTCATCAGTGCATTGCTCTAATGCCAACTAATGCAACACAGCCACGCAGCCTACTCCCCTTGCATAGCGACCATACTCTATTTTTAAACAACAGCGCCATCTAATGCACGCCAACATACGCAGTATACCACATCCGGCTAAATCAATAATCGAATTTCATTCCTGATTACTTCAAGCGTCACAGGTGAAGAAATCTTTCTCATACTCAAGGAATATCCCATTAAGCCTTTCTGTTTGCCATTCATGCTCATACTCGTTACTACTGTTGCTATTTGTTCGGTAGCGTTCAACGCTCCACTGATCACAACTTTTTTAATCTTCCATTGAAAATATCCTGAAAAAATTTCGCATTAGCTTTTCTGCCGTTATTTTATATCTAAATGCTAAATTTGATCTCCATTGTGAACTGGTTTGGTTTGTTAAGCACTCAGCGCTGCTCTGCTCACAAATTTTATTTTGTTTTAAATTTTCTAATCATACGATCCTCATAAACATTTTTTACCAAAAATCTGTGCATTGTTGATTTCCTTTAAAACATCAAATTTCAGTTCAATTGGATCTGTATTTTGCAAAATATCATTTTTCTTTGAATTATTTATTGGTTAACTGCTACTTATATGTGTTGATAATTCTATATATGTCTTTGAAGTGAAACAGTGTTTCTAAGCCATTTTATATAATTCAAACCTAAAAAGTTCATGAGAGATTTTTTGGATTAAAGTAGAGAATTAATTCAGCCGCTATCTGTTACATTTCAAAAAACCTTAAGCAGTTTATTTTCAATTTATATTTGTTTTCTGTATTAATAATTTGTATTTTCACAGATGCGCGTGACAATTTTCAGATATTGAATGATGGGACAGTAGCCAAACCTAACCAAAACCTAAATGATCAGAAGATCTTTTGATCAGTTATGTTTTGATTAGGCTTGGCTATTTTATTCTCATGCCACTTTCGGCACAGCACTGTTAATTTTTGACCCAACAGTGAAACAATCGCCGGGTATCCTATCGAGAAAATTTCTTTTCTCGCTAAGATGCGAACCCGCAAAGAAGTGTCCACCGATATAATAGAAAGATCTGTGGATGCTTTCTCATGACAATTTCATCATAATTCTCTATACTAGTGAGTTAGAATTCTATTCTACTCTGCTGCAGCTTCCCAGCGTTGCATATAGAGGACGCTACTGCTTTCGGAATACCGAGCTCATCGTCCTCGCCCGGTTCAAGTAGAGCAGAATGCGAGCGTTCCGATAGCCGCCTTTCAACGTGGAACAAGATCAATGGCGTCATAGGCAGACTTGAACACCACACCTATCTGAAGAGTTCAGGCGGGCAAGTTCGGAACGAAACGCCGCCTCCCGAACTAAGAGGTTGAAGCTCACTCCTAACATCCCATTCACCCTCCGAGCTTCATTGGTAACCCCAGGCGATCCGATCCCTTCCAACATTCCTATTTCCGTTTTACAGTAACCCCGCTGGAAATGGCACTGTGTCCAACCCAACAGCGTACTGTTTCCTGCCTCATTTCAACGCCCAATTCCGTGGCCCTATCAAATCTCACTTAAGGGGAAGTATGTAGCAACCTGTCTCGTTCCTCGCCCAGAGTTCTACTCTGCTCTGCTGCAGATTCCCGGCGTAGCATATAGAGGACGCAACCACTTTCGGAATACCGAGCTCACCGTCCTTATCCGGTTCAAGTAGAGCAGAGTGCAAGCTTTCCGACAGTCGAGTTCCAACGTAGAACAACGCTGGCGTCTTAAGCAAACTTGCGCACCACGCCTATCTGGAGAGTTCAGGTGCGCAAGATCAGAACGAAACGCCGCCTCCCGAACTAAGAGATTGAAGCTCTCTCATAGGATCCCATTCACCACAATACTTCAAAATTATTTATATTCTGATATTCAGGCGCTAAATTTTCTGAAGGAAATCAGTGCGTCAATAAGTTTATGAATTGATAATAATATCCTTAAAAATTGAATTTATATATTCAAGCGGAAGATCGGAAATATAAATAGAGCTAAAGCTCAATTCAGCGCAATAAAATGCTTCTACTAACGCTATATCTTATTCTTCCGATGTGATGGACCTAAAGTTTACTAAGTAACGATTCAACGAAAAATCTATTGTAGGACAACAAATATGTAGAGAAATCGTTATAGCACGGTATTCTCAATTTCCCAGGAAAATATTTATACGACTGAAGATAGTTACAGTACATTAAAAATTCGAATATATTGCCGTAGCGTACGATGTAGAAATGCAATTTAATCAGAAGTTTAGGATTCCCTTGAAAAATGTGACCTCTGTGAATCGCTAGTTTGCCAGCGAAATTGTTTCATTATTCCATACGGCTTCACACGGCACTGGCAGCGTTTCAGGTGATTCGTTTCAGATGAAAATATCATTCGGTATGGTAACCTTGCTTATTCTTGAGTTCAGTTTCAATAAAAGTGATCATTGTGGGTATGAAATGTAACTTAGAATGAAAATAGCCTGTACAAATCAACTTCTACAAAATATCACATCATGAATAAATATAAATTATCAATTAAAATTTTAAAAAATTGATTTTTTATTTATGGCCATTTCCCATTTCTTCATATAATAATAGTCTTGATAAGGTAAAAGTTTAGCTGCAACAAGCTATTATCTAACTTTTTCCTACCAAAAAGACAATAGTTACCTTGAAAAACTCAACAAGTCACTACAATTTAATTAAAAATTTTTAATTTCATATATATTTATTACGTTATCCTCCACATATTTCAATTTAAAATTTTTTTTATTCAAAAACTTTTAGAATTGAATAAAATGAATGTTAAAGAACACACCGTGTCAATTCAGTAGACATACAGAGTTGAGCACACAGTACCGAAGGGAATGAAAGATTATATAAATATTTCAAAAAATTTTTAAAAAATGAAAGAAGGAATGAAAGAATTCAAAGAAATATAAATTATCAATGAAGTCTACAAAATGAATACTTGAATGGTACCCAATTTTCGATTCGTCCTTGTTTTATTAAAACAAAATTCCTTTCCAAAAATGCAAAAACATAACCTAAAGAACATCTACAAAAACAACTTGCTCAAGTAAGTTCCTTCAGAAAAATTTCCAAAACATGCAGAACATCTTCAAAAAGAAATTTAGAATTATCACAACTTAAACTCATCAGCCCTACTTCACATTTAAAAAATGAAAATAATTAACATAATATATCTTACCAAACAAACTGAATGCAGTTATCTGAACAAACACTAGAATGAAGTGAACTTCTAAAAATCATACGTATTCTATGTTCGCCGCAGAAACTACACAAACTTTTCAAGGTATTTTATGGACTCCCTTAAAACCAGATGATAATATGTTATAAGTGTAAACCTACATATACAAAAATTATATATATATCAAGTGTTTTTTTGGAGTCATAGAACTTTCAATAGGGATAACTGTGATTTGACAAAAGGAAGAAGCCTTGTTGTTTCCACATTTCTGCTTAGTAAGCATTGACAAATTATCATGGAAAGACTCAAGCCGCAACAAAGTTTACAAATTGTTGAAATTTATTTTCAAAATCAGTGTTCTATTCGGCAAACTTCTTGAAATTTATGGTTTACATATTCGTCTATAAGAGCAGCTTATTCGTCGAACTATCTATAGATTTCGGACAATATTTTCTCTACTCGATGCAACAACAACAACAAGACAAAGAACTGTACGTAATATCGCCGCTGTAAGTCATAGTGTTAATGATGATCGAGATTCGTCGACGTTTACAACAAGTTGGACTGTGTGCATCCACCACATGGATAATTTTGCGTGAAGATCTTGGTCTACAACCATACAAGATCTAACTATTTCAATAACTTAGGCCACTTGACCATAATAAGCGTCGTTTGTTTACTGATTGGGCCCTAGAAAAGCTTGAAGTTAATCCACTTTTTTATCGTAAAATTGTGTTTAGTGCTGAATTTCTGATTGAACTATGTCAACAAGCAGAATTTCCGTATGGAGTAAAAACAATCCTAAAGAAGTTCTGCGATTCCACTGTATCATGAAAAATGCACTGTATGTGTGCTTGACACGCTGGAGGCATCATCGGTCCATATTTCTTTAAAAAAGTTGCCGGAGCTAATGTTACATTGAATGGTACTCGCTACAGATCGATGATCAATTATTATTTGTTTCAAAATTTGAATGGTATCGACCCAGAAGTGTTTTGGTTCCAACAAGATGGTGCTACACCTCATGCTGCTACCGTAATAATTGATTTATTGAAACAAAGATTTGGCGATAACATTATTTCGAGAAATGGTCCAAATAATTGGCCCCCAAGATCATGCGACATAACTCCACTGGTTATTTTTTTTTGGGGTTATGTCAAGTCCATGGTTTATTGTGATAAACCAGAAACAATAGAGGCTTTGGAAGCCAACATAACTCGTGTTGTTGAGGAAATAAGGCCTGAATTACTCGAAAAAGTGGTCCAAAATTGGTCCGGTCAAATGCGGTTCCTCCGGGCTACTCGTGGTGCATATATGCCGGCAATTATTTTTACAACATAAATGTAATAAACATAATATGTTGAACATTTTTTAGTGATAGAACTTGTGATTTTTCAATCTCCAATCGAAATATATGTATAAGGTGATGTTTAAAAAACTGGGTCATTATTTTATATTCCTTTTGATTCCTTATTAGTTTTTTTACACCACATGTGATGATAATATATATGTCCATAAAGTAATACAGTGTTTATAGGACATGTTTTCTAAAATTTAGTTCTAAATATTTTCATGTGATTTATTTAGATTTCAATCTGAAGAGGTTTTGGAGAACAAAGTCCAGCTATTATCGCTAATATGCAAATATTACTTCATAGTTATTTTCAATATATATATTTCTTATTTAAATATTTTAATATTAGCCTTCTACATATTTAATTTCAAAAAATTATATTCAATAATTATAACTTCAAGAATTACATTAAAATAATGTCATATAAGTACCACTTATATCAAACGACATATAAAAAAACATTCATTAAAGACATCCAAATGATATAATAAAATCCACTAAATAAAAAATGTTAACCAAAATCCTATATATTAAATATTTTGAATAGATAAAATTTTGTTTCTGCTGATCAATCTTACTTAGAATATTCAATATTATTGGATATCTAACTAAGTTATTATCTATAAAATCTAAAGATGTGTAAAAACATTACTGAAAAACAAGTTTTAAGAGAGACTTTGCTTCGTCAGTATTCAAATAATTCATATCAACAAAAAATATTTACTCACTCTTCAACAATTCAGAAAACTTTTGGTAAATGAATACTGAAAAATTTTTAAATGGAGGTTAACTACGAATAAATAGTTCTGTGGGTTACCCTTGATCTAAAAGATTGAAAGACAATTTAACGGCTTCTGCTATAGCACAAAGACTATCTGTATAAAGAATGTTAAGGAAACCAAATATATATCATAAATAGAGGTTAATTCTTGATAGAAGGTATATGAAATTATTTAAATATTTTAATATTAGCCTTCTACATATGTAATTTCAAAAAATTATATTCACTAATTATAACTTCAAGAATTAAATTAAAATAATGTCATAAAAGTACCACTTATATCAAACGACACATAAAATAAACATTCATTATAAGATAAAATAGAAAGGCCTTTTACTTGATAGAAGAAATATAACAAAATTTGAATATCAAAACAAATTAAAATGTGTTTATCTTCTACAATTTTAATTTCAAAAAATTTTTATTCAAAAAAACTTTTAAAATTAAATTAATGTCTAAAACAAGCACCGCTTACATTTAATAGACGTATTTAATCAAAACTCAATATATAATGTCAAATGGAATAAATAAACCAAAAGATATACGAAAGTCATTAAAATTAATAAATAAATATTTAAAGGAGACAAAATTTGTTTCTGGTCTTACCTTCAAGAACGCCATTTGCCTTTTAAAAACATGAACACACTTAAAGGACTTCTCAAAGAATATAATTTATTTGAAATATTTAATATATTTAAATATTCGAATAAGTAAATTCAGAAATCTCTCAAAGCATGCACTATATCTTCAAAAAACAAATATAATTCTAAGCAATTCCGTCTTCAGTCCTGAAATATATTCAAAATATCAAAATCAAAAAACTAACCTATATCAAACAACGTACCACGTGTAAATGAATAATGTTTCGAGACATAGATCATCTTTATAATTCAAGATTGATCTATGTTCTAACAGAATCAAAGAACAGTGTGAGTTATTTTTAAGGCTTATTTAAATTCATTGATATTCCATAATAAGATTTATTGAAGCCAAAATATAATTATATATTATATATAAAATAAAATAGAAAAGCACAAATCAGAGATATGTAAAAACATTACTGAAAAACAAGTTTTAAGAGAGACTTTGCTTCGTCAGTATTCAAATAATTCATATCATCAAAAAATATTTACTCACTCTTCAACAATTTAGAAAACTTCTGGTAAATGAATACTGAAACATTTTTAAATGGAGGTTAACTACAAATAAATAGTTCGGTGGTTTACCCTTAATCTAAAAGATTGAAAGACAATTTAACGGCCTCTGCTATAGCACAAGGACTATCTGTATAAAGAATGTTAAGGAAACCAAATAATTATATATTATGAATAAAATAACATAAATAGTGGTTAATTCTTGATAGAGGGTATATAAAATTATTTTAATATTTTATATACCTTCTATCAAGAGTTAACCACTATTTATGTTATATATTTCTTATTTAATTCTATCATGTGAAGGCCAATCAATACGATTCGAAGTATGAAGTATCATGTAATTACCATTCAAAAAAATGTTACCTAATGAACTGGAAACAGAGTGAGGTGGAAAATTAAAGTGAAATGAATTGAAATTGCGATTAAGAATTATCAAGATAATTGATGACTGCTCTTATCTGAGTAATGAGAACCTTCTATAATGCAGTTCAATATACAATAGGACACAAAAAACAATTTCATTAGTATCTTTGAATAGAGTCACGTCAAGAACACGTCCATTGTGTCAGATTGAGATAATTCTCACCCTTAATGATACTCAACTACAATACAACTTCAGACTTATATGCCCATGGAACACTTTTCCTTGTCTTCGTTTCTCCCTCTCGCATCATTGCAGGAGATCTAACATAAATAAGAGTCCGTCATAAATAAAGTCATTCAATGTCATCAGATTCCTACAAACTATTCGTGCATGGATCATTAGCTTGCGGAAACGGATATTTGAACGCGCTGGGGTAGCGGAATATTAGATTTAATAGAAGCAAGAAATCGATAAAGTTTGTTGATCTCGGAAAATTCTCAGAGGAAGTGTGGGAAAAAACTTTTTCGATGTTTCTTTAATATTGGGATAAATCAGAAGATATATAATGTAGGTATATACATAAATAAAAAAACAGTCATTCATTTGAATATCAAAACAGATTTAGTCTGTTAGTCTTCTACAATTTTAATTAAAAAAAAAATTTTATACAAAAAACTTTTAGAATTAAACTGATTATACAATAAGCACCGCTTATGTTTAATAGACGTATATAATCAAAACTCAATATATAATGTCAAATGGAATAAATAAACCAACAGATATAAAAAAAAGTCATTAAAATTAATGAATAAATATTTAAAGGAGACAAAATTTTGATTCTGATCTTACCATTAAGAACACCAATTGCCTCTCAAAAACATGAACACAACTTAAGGACTTCTCAAAAAATTTAATTTATTTGAAATATTTAATATTTTTAAATATTCAAATAAGTTAATTCAGATTAAATCTGTTTTGATATTCAAATTTTGTTATATTTCTTCCATCAAGTAAAACGACGTGGTCCCAAAGAAAAAAGTCTAAAAGTGTTTAATTACAAGATCTGGGTGGCTTCGAGAAATAACACTGCCAGGAATTTTTTCTTGCAAAATTGTATTGTATATCTGCTTGTGTAGCACGCAGGGTCATCTTGTTGAAAACAAAAGACGCCCACATCAACATTTTTCAACTCTTGCCATGAAAAATCATTAATCTTAGCTCGGTAGTGCAATCCATCCAGCGTAACCTTTGCACCAGCCTAATTTTCGAATAAGTAAGGTGCAATCACACCGCCAGCCCAAAAACCACACCTTACAGTGAGACGTTGAGAATGGAGAGAGTTTTCAACAATCTGAAGCTCTGAAGTGAATTGGGTTCTTATGAGGGAGCTTCCACCTCTTAATTAGGACCCAAAAGTGCTTTGATTTTGCGAAGAGTGACTGCAAAATTTTTTATCGTTTTGGAAGTGAATTTTAACAATTTCAGTGCGTTGTTGAAGCATATATCGTTCCAGTTTTAGTAATAGCATAGTTTTTACTTGTCAAATGCCGAAAGATAACAGCTTCGAAATTGACAGCTGCGCAGATTGCGGATTATTTAAAATAAAACCTCTTAATGAAAAACTCTTTCTTGAATCTCATATTGATTGGACAATAGATGTGAAACTACAAAGAGTGAGATAGACAATATTTGAGGAAAAATTTTCATTCACGACATTCTCTATTATCAATACAAGCTTGAAAATTATCCAAAAAAATTCTGAAAATACCTGCCACTGTTTTTATTGCAAAGGATACATCGTTTTCTGACGGAATTCACAGCTTTACGCCCCCGTCGTTGCCTTAGAATATAGCAGCAGTTTTGTATTCTCTCGATAACCATGTCACGTGTATGAATTGGGGTAGTATACACCTCATCTTTTAAAACAAAGGAAGAAGTGTAAGGTGTAAGGTCGGAACTTCGATCCGAATATTTCTATTGATTTTCCTTCAAACTGGACCAGCCTCCATTCTGCCACTATTCTACTATTGTGTGCTTGACAATCATCCATTTGAAACTAAATTCAGAGACGTTGGTTCAGAGGCTCTGGAATATACAAGGTTTCTACTTTTGAAAGCGTCAAACTTCGAAATAATCACGAGATAACCAAGTTTTTCTATAAAATCAATTATACTTCAGTGATCCTTGTAGCCTCATCAAATTTAACCACATATCTGAAAACAGCATTGAATTTGCTAAAATATAAGTTCTGTGTGTCAAAAAATTCTTATTGCGGGCGTGGTAAGGAGATGAATATCACGATTCTGAACTGAAAAAAATCAATCATATTTTTCTAATGGTTTTATCGATAAAAAATAATCAATTATGGTCATGTTCTCTTTTCAGCAAAAAATACCTCATTTAGTGTGTTTTGGAAAGACATATAAACTTTTGTGCTAATTGCTTGTCCTCTGCCATGGTTAAGAAGAAAACAACTAAAAGTTGAAATATTCCAAAACTAAATTTGTTCTTTCTTTAAGCTTCTTGTGATTGAATTTCAAAGCAAACATTGAATTTAAAATCAGGCAGTTTCTGTCGCTTAATAATTTTGGGTATTAGTATTTTATCTTGAATCTAACGAATTAACTCAATTTAGAATAAGCATTCTAGAAAAAATCGAGAAAATTATGCCTGTTTTTCCAAACATAGAATATCGCGATATGTTGTTCCTTTATGTATTTGCGAATGGAAATGCTCGCGCCGCGGTTCGAGAGTACAGTTTGCGTTTTCCCAACAGACGACAACCAATTAGAAGGCATTCGTACAAGTGTTCAGGCGATTAGGTGAAACAGGCTCATTTGGTAGTTTCCGAATCAGAGATCGACGAAATAGTCCGCAAGACCACCAGCATGCATCTGCTGTAATTCAAGCTTTTCGAGAGGACCTCACAACAAATATTCGTCAAATTGGTTGTAGACTGAGGATTCATCATTCTACAGTTCACGTAGAACTCCAAAAAAAGTTACACCCATATCATTTGAAAAAGGTGCAGGATCTGTTCCTGAAGATGTTGAGCTGAGACTTACATTTTGTAGGTGGTTCCTGAATAATTTAGGAAAGTGAGGGGGCAATAGGATATTAAGGGCTGCTTAAGGCCTTTTTCACAAAATCGGGTATGCAAAAATTCGCAAAATTGTCATGTACGGAAATGAGAAAATCCTCATGTGACTATTGTTCCTCATTTCCAACATGAGTAAGGGTCATATGGTTGGTAAGGGTCATATGGTTGGGAGTAATGAGAGATGAACTTCTCGGACCAGTTATATTTCCTGATCGCCCCAATGCTGAAGAATTCATTACATTAATCCAAAATAGCTCAACAGACATATTGGATGAAATGCCCCTGGCTAACAGACAAAATGTCTGGTTTCAAATGGATGCCCAGCTCATAAAAACCGTAATATACGGAATTTAATGAATGAATATTTTGGGTTGCATTGGATTGAAAGGCCCGGTCCTGTAAGATGGCCACCAAGGAGCCCAGACCATACTCCTTTGGATTTTCATGTCTGGAATACCTTGGAAGAAAAAGGATATCAAATAAGCGTTCAGACTCCAAAGGACCTGATCGAAAGAATAAAATTGTGTTGTACAGAAATGCGTCAGAAACGTTGTGAACTTCGCAGTGTTGTAGATTCAGTGCGAAAACTATGTGTGGAATGTATTGGACAAAGCGTTGGACATTTCGAAAAATTGTTATAACTAGTAGTGGTTTTATTTAAATATTTTAATATTAGCCTTCTACATATTTAATTTCAAAAAATTATATTTAATAATTATAACTTTGGTTTTCTTAACATTCTTTATACAGATAGTCCTTGTGCTATAGCAGAGGCCGCCAAATCGCCTTTCAATCTTTTAGATCAATGGTAAACCACAGAATTATTTATTTGAGTTAACATTACACTCCATTCGAATTTTCAGTATTCTTAAACAATTTTAAAAAATTAGCCTTCTACATATTTAATTCCAAAAGATTATATTCAATGATTATAACTTCTGAAAATAAATTAAAATTAATTAATTAATTTTAATTTATTTTCAGAAGTTATAATCATTGAATATAATCTTTTGGAATTAAATATGTAGAAGGCTAATTTTTTAAAATTGTTTAAAAATTTTTTTAAATATTTATATTATTTTATATACGTTCTATCAAGAATGACCTCTATTTACGTTATTTCAGTATTCATTTACCAGAAGCTTTCTGAATTGTTAAAAGATGAGAAAATATTTTTGTTGATTGATATTATATTTTATTGAATATGAATATAATTGAGTACTGACTCTTAAAACTTGTTTTTATGAATGTTTTTACATATATTGAGATTTTAAAAAAGTAACTTAGATATCCAATAATATTGAATATTCTAAGTAAGATGGTTTTGTGAAATTCTTAAGATTAGGTTAAACATTTTTGGAAGATATCTGTTTTCATAAGATTGATGAGCAGAAACAAAATTTTGTCTACTCAAAATATTTAATTTATAGGATTTTGGTTAACAATTTTTATTTATTGGATTTTGTTATATCATTTGGATGTCTTATAATGAATGTTATTTTATATGTCGTTTGATATAAGTGGTACTTATATGACATTAATTTAATTTAATTCCTGAAGTTTTAATTATTAAATATAATTTTTGAAATTGAATATGTAGAAGAAGAAATAATTAAATAATTTTATATACCCTCTATCAAGAATAAACCTCTATTTATTTTATAGTAGTGGTTCTGTTTTCTTTGCATTTTTTCATGAAATCTGTATTATTAAAATTTAGTTTATTCATTGATTTATTTTGATTCGACAGAAAAATTCATGATTTCTATGTGAATCACTCAATATTCAACAATAAAAAGCTTCATAGAGCAAATTTAGGTTTGGAATATTTCAACTTTTCGTTGTTATTTCCTTAGATATGGTATTATGACAGAAAACAAGCAGCCAGCACAAAAGTTGATGTGCCATTCGAAAGCACAATAAATGAGGTATTTTTTGCTGATAAGAAAGCACGTCTATAATTGATAATTTTTCAGCGATAAAACCATTGGCGAAATATGACTTTTTTCGTTCACTTTTTGGCACACAGAACATCTTGAAGAAAATTTAATGCTGTTTCCAGATATGAGGTCAAATTTGATGAGGCTACAAGGACAACTGAAGTATAATTGATTTTATGGAAGAACTCGAAAACTATTGAATTGAAGAATATCCCTCATCAACATTTCGACCATATGCATTTTTTATTGCCAATAACTTGATGATCTCCCCTTGAAGTTTGGCCTTTTTAAAAGTAGACACCCTGTATAATTTCTATAATTCCCTCATGTTTGGGACCTCAATAATCCATACGCAACTGTTACGACTCATTACCAACATCAGTTCAGGATTTATGTATGACTAGCTATGAGAAAATATGAATTTTTTGAGTCGATAACAATATCAAAGCATTTGAATTCTGTCACTTTCAGAAAATGAAATTATTGATTTATTGGAAGACATTCCTCTGAACCAGCTGCTCTAAATTTGGTTTCAAATGGGCGGTTGTCGAGCAAACAATAGTACAATAGTTACAGAATGGATGGAGATTCATTTTCAAGGAAAATTGATAAGATGATGGCCTGCTCGAAGTACAGACCTTAGACCAATAGACTTCTTCTTTTGAGGTTTTTTAAAAGACATGGTGTATACTTTCCTAATTCATACTCGTGACTAGCTTATCGAAAGAATATATAACTACTGCAATAATCTAAGGCAACGACAGAAAACTGTGGATTCTATCCGAAAACGATGCAGAGGAGGAAGGCTTTATCAAAATTTTTTGTGAAAGGGCTCCAACTGATATGACCTATTGTTTTCAACTGTCATGTTCTGAATATCTCGAATTTGTATGGCAAATTATGGATAACCCATATTGTTTATTTAAAACCCACAGATAAACTGTTATTAAAACAGTTATTCCTAATTTGAAAACAATTAGTCCGAGCAGCGTTCGGATACCCAGATAAAATTTTCAAGACATATTTTTTGATATTCTTTTAATTTAAAGTTAGAACTTTCTGTATAACAGTGCATAATATTTGTAATATTTACAAATTCTTTTTTTTCCAAGGTGGAGCAGTAAACTTTATTCTCACCTATACAAAAGCAAAATTCCGAGGTCATGTGGTATCAATACGAATTGAATTTAGCGAATTCCCTTATCTACTATCCTAAGTTCAAGTTCGATTTCGTATTGCGTCAACTTCGAAGAGCGGCTCGAGACTATTCATCACAGGCCAATGGAAGGGGTGGATAAAACCTATCAAACGAAATCTTTTAGGAAATTCATCATGCTAGTATGCAAGCAAGAGCTTAGACCCCTTAAGCCAGCCCACATTAAATATTGAACCAAAACGGTTTCGTGGCTGACTTTTTCCATTTGAATTTCGTTAGACAAAAAAATGATTGGGCGATTTTGACTGAAAGGGAGGGGATGAAATCGATCTCCCGTAGTTATTTTTGAAAGAAGGTGTGAATTATATTAGAGATAACATATTGAGTTCATGACTGCATGTCCACGAATAAATTATTTTTCATTGTCCTTAGTCCAACTCACTGTAATTTTTTTACTAACATATAATAATAATAATAATAATAATAATATGTCTTTATTTCCACAATAGATCGATACATTTCTTCAGATATAGGTAGTTATATTGATAATTATTCTCCATTATCTACTTTATTGTGAAAAAAGGCGGAGTCCAGTTATGCTCAAGCATACGCTGCTCAACTCAACCCAAAAACAAAAAGAAAACGAAAGAAAGAAAAAAAAAACAAACTTACATTTGTTGTGATTTGCTTTTTACAGGCGTTCTGTGTTCACTCTTTGTGTGAGTTTTAAAAGATGACACTCATTCATACAGTTTACCATCTTACTATATAGGAGATATTAGGACATGTTCTGTTCACTTAAGTAGTATTCTTGGATGTTAGTTTTGAATTTTTTTAAGTTCAAATTTTTAAATTTATCTGGAAGTAAATTGTAGACCTTAGCGATGTTATAAGTGAAGCTCCTTTCGAAAATGGCAGTTTTATGGATAGGTGGTGTGATAAGACCTCTACTCCTAATATTAACATTATGAACATGACTTCTATATATTATTTTTCTATGTAGATAATTTGGTAACTTATTCATGAGGATGTTATGGTAGAAACAGGCTGAATGCACCTTTCGCCGGTGGCTCATGTTTAACCAACCAAGTTCTTTGAGTTTATGGGAAATTCTTTCAAATTTTCTTATTCCAAATACGAAACGCAAACACGAGTTTTGAACCTTTTGAATTCTAGCCTGGGTCAGGACCGTTAGGCCACTTCCGTACACAACATCACCGAAATCAAAGGTAGACAGGACAAGTGAATCACATAAAATTTTCTTCTGTTTCTCCGGGATAAAGTGACGGTTACTATATAGTAGTTTCAACTTAAAGTATGCGCGGCGGACACAGTCCGAGACATGATCATCAAATCTAAGTGAGTTATCGAATATGATTCCCAAGTTTCGTTTACCCCTTTCAATTCTCAGGTCGTAATCGCCCAATCTTACATCTACCATTGCATCGACCTCGTCCCTATAGTTTCCGGGACCAAAAAGCATTACACTACACTTTTCTAGGTTTATGTGAAGGTGATGTTTAGTTGAATAATCTATAAGCTTCCCAAGTTCCAGATTCAACCTCATCTTCTTGCATTTGAAATAAATTACACTAAATAACACAGGAACTCAATCATTGTGTTTTCATTTTTCTGAACGACGTTACGATACACCGCTTTAATGCACATATATAAAATAATAAAAAGAGGTTTTTTCTTGATAGACGGGTAATTAAAACATTTTAAGTATCATACATATTTTTTCTGTAAACCTCCTACAAACTTTAATATCAAAAAAATTTCATTCAGAAATTTTTCGAATTAAATTGAATGAATGTCTTTAGAACACATTGTGTCAATTAAGTAGAAATATAGAATTGATACTTATTACACTTTACCAAAGGAAATGAAAGAAATTCAAAGAAATATAAAGTGTCAACTAAAAATTATTGAATAAATACTTGAAAAGTCAAAAATTTATTTCATTCCTTGTTTTATGAAAACTGAATTTTTTCCAAAAATGCAAAACAGAACCTCAAGAACTTCTCCAAAATCAACTTGTTCAAAATAAATTCCTTTAAATAAAAAATTCCTAAAACATGTCGAACATCCTTAAAAACAAAGGTAAATCATCCGCTCAACTTCATATTCAAAAAATAAAAATAATTAACAAACCAAACCAACTGCAATCTGTTCACTGTACAAACACCAGAATATAGTGAACTTATAAACATCCTGTGTATTCTAGTATTTGTGCAGTAAACAGCATGCAAATGGTTTGGTGATATATAATATCTTTGTTAATTATTTTTTAAATATGAAGTTGAGCTGATGATTTACCGTTGTAATATTTCTAAATTGTTTTTTAAAGATTTTCTACATGTTTTAGAAATTTTCTTAAGGAACTTATTTTGAGCAAGTTGTTTTTGAAGAAGTTCTTTAGGTTATGTTTTGCAATTTTGGAAAAGATTTTACTTTTCATGAAACAAGAAATGAAACAAAATTTTGTACTCTTCCAGTATTTGTTTAATAATTTTCAGTTGACAATTTATATTTTTTTGAATTTGTTTCATTCCCTTTGGTACTGTATAATAAGTATTAATTCTATGTCTACTCAATATAAGCGGTGCTTATATTTATAAATATAAGCGGTGCTCCAGAGATATTAATTTAATTCTAAAAGTTTTTCGAATAAAATTTTTTTGAAATTAAAATTATAGAAGACTGACAGATCAAATCTGTTTTGATATTCAAATTTTGTTATATCCCTTGTATCAAGTAAAAACCCTTATTCTATTTTATTTTACTATTCGAAAACATTGCAACCTCCGGGAAGTTAGTTATATTAGCCTTCATATTTAAACCAGATTAGTAAGAGGTGGGGTATTTAAAATTTGCATTTTGATCGACTGAACGAAAAACTAATGAATATTTTCCGAGGTTATGAGTTTATTAGAAATGTTGAATCTTAACATTTCGGATGAAAAACAATAATATTCAAATGACTGCCCCGACAGGATACAGTACCCCATCCGACCAATACAATTTTTCAGTATATTGTTGTTTGCTCGATTTCGTGTTTGAAGCCATCAATCGTCTCTGAATTGTTATATATTGTTATATATCATTATTAACTGAACAACTAGACATGGTTGAAATAGATTGAGAATTTGTGAACTTCCTTAACTTTTGTGGATCAGTTTATATTTTGTCACAAGTATATACATTCTGTCAAGAAAGTACCGGGAATTATCGATTTAAATCTGGCGGGGCAATGAGGCAGGTAAATTTTTTTTTTCCTAGGTTGGTACCACTGTCCTTAATTACTATGCCAAGCTGTCAACTAGTGTGTTTTCAACAGCTGATTAAGTCAGTCGATGTCAGAGTGCGTGCCGATTTTTACTATGGGTGATTACGTTGAGCGAAGAATTTGTTTAAAGTTTTGTGTTGCAAATGAATTTTCGTGTGCCGATGCATTGAAAATGTTGCAAAAGGTCTTTGGTGATAATGCTCTATCGAAAACTCGTGCATATCAGTGGTAGAGAGCCTTCAAGGACGGTCGTGAAGTGGTCGCCCATCGACGGCTTCGATCGAAGATAACGTCGATAAAATTAAGGAAAGGGTGCTGGAAAACCGTCGTACCAGCTTGAGAGAGATAGCACATGATCTTAAGATATCCCACGAGTCCGCACGTACGATTTTGATTGATATTTTAGGCATGAGAAAGGTGGCCGCACGACTCGTACCGATAGACCTGAATTTTCTTCAAAAACGTCATCGCGAACAGGTTGCTTCAGACATGCTGGATCGCTGTAATTCCGATTCTACATTCATGGAACGCATTATAACTGGTGATGAGACCTGGGTCTACGAGTACGATATGCAAACAAGCCAGCAACCATCGGAATGGGTGGCAAAAAATGAGCCGAAACCGAAAAAAACACGCCAAAGCCGCTCGAAAATGAAGGTGATGCTCATTGTTTTCTTCGATATACGTGGCGTGGTGCACTACGAATTCGTTCCAGAGGGCCAGACGGTAAACAAGGAGTATTACCTAGGCGTTATGAAACGTTTGCGTGAGCGTATCCGTAAGAAGCGGCCAAATTTGTGGGCGAACAACTCATGGATTTTGCATGACGATAACGCGCCTTCTCACCGAGCTACGATTGTGACTGACTTTCTCGCCAAAAACTCAACAAACGTGCTTCAGCAACCACCGTATTCGCCGGATTTGGCTCCCTGCGACTTTTTCCTCTTCCCAAAACTAAAATTGCCCCTTCGTGGCACCCGTTTTGAGTCGATTGAAGCCATAAAACAAAATTCGGCGCGAGAGCATAAGTCCATCCCGGAAAGCGCCTATAAAAAATGTTTCGATAATTGGAAGTGCCGTTGGCATAGATGTATGTATTGGAGCAAATGGAGCCTATTTTGAAGGCGACCCAATAAATTTTGACGATTAAATGTAAAAATGTTGTTTTAATTGAAAATTCCCGGTACTTTCTTGACAGAGTAGTATATTGGGCATTAAGTGATCTTCATTTATAATCTCGAATAGAACTGCTTATTGCGCCTAAAATCGCAACTCCTCCTTAATTTTCACTACTCAGAATATTTTCATTGAAAAGAGATTCTAGCAAGATAAATAATAGTAATAAAAAAGTTCTTTCACTTCTGTATTCTCCTTAAATACAATATAGTATCAGTCGAGCATATCTGCCTACCTTGGGGTAAATATTATAAATAATACTCCATAAGGATGTTCACCTGAATCGAGTAACTGAAATAACCGAATAATAAATGAAGTTTCTACCAACTTTCATGAAATTATCTTTGTTATGTGAAGAACTCTGGAAAAAGGGTGAATGGAGAGCTACTCGCTTAAATTAAACGATTAATTAAAATTTTTCGACGATTTTCAGTTGAAAACTTGAAAGTATTCATCTGCGGTAGTAGCTTGTTTCTGTACCAAGATTAACACTGACAGATTCACCTGTCGATGAGTTTTGAGGAAATATATTTTTTGAATACTAAACAATAAAATCAACTGGTTAGGCTATTAACTTGGTAGAAACAACTGAGGGTAGCATCTCATTTAAGTACCAAGTTTCATGGAAATATAATAAGTTCTAGCGAAATAAATTTTGAACCTCAATTTCCGAACCTCAAAATAACCCAAAACAACTGGGAAGTTTACAAAGTCACTGTCAGATACTGCACGACTGGCATCTCTTCAGATTCCTTTTCCTGTTAATTAAAGTTCTCTATCTCATAAAACTAGGATTTTCAAATGAAATAATTCGACTGATTTCTACCAAATCTACCAAATATTTTTATTACTACCGTTCACACTCCTTATTAATCACAACGAGGATTTATCAAATCACCACTGGCAAAACGTGAACTGCTCTTTGAGATGCACCCCTCCCTCAATAAAAGAATTATTCATTTAAATATCAGATCTCTAGAGACATCTAATAATTTAAAAAAAAATTATCTTATTCAAATTATTTGGGAATAATACAATTAATAGAATCTGGGAATTTACTACTTGAATCATAATATCAACACTGCAGAAAATAATGGAAAAAATCATCACGAAATAAGAAAATATTATTGAAAATATAATTTCAGGAATACCTGAATGTTTCTGTGGAATACTGGAGACTGCTTTCAAAATTAGTTTTATGTTTTTTACATCGTATCTTTCATATTTTTCATGTGAATAATATGTTGAATCTTAAGAAATATTGCAATCGATTTTCTTCGGAAATAACAACGCTTCAAATATTCCTTACAGAATCGACGCATTTGAAGGTGATCTCATCCAAATCCGCCTGTATCTCCATTTTATAGCTTCTTGATTAAATTTGTTTTTTAACATTTGAATGACGTTTACTGATTGCAGTCGATTGGCACACTACATTGAAAAATTCCCTTGATTCCGGTGGGGGAGCCGACAGATTGAAAAAGATCCAGGAAAATACAAGTGGAGTCTTTGATGAATTATGACGAAACCGAAAAACGAACAACACTCTCACTTCTCAGATAGTCCCATTAATCATATTTCTTTCCAATATCTGAATTTAGAATTCTCCATTTGTTTAGTTGTCTTGGGTATGAAAAGAAATATGAAAGAAGCTTCGTTTTTTCACCAACTCAAACAAAATCATTTCAACAGGTTTTAGTCTAAGAAGTTTTGCAATGATCAATAATTAAGGTGCATTGTAAACTAGTATATTACTGTGGAATAACAAGATTACATTGAAAAATTCATCAACGCATCTACATTGGCACATGAATATATGGTGTCTTTTTAAGATGTACATTAGTTTTAATATAATAGATTTTATCAAGGATTCGATTGTGGAAAACACTTCTTCTTGCAGCTTATTAGTTTATTGTTATTGTTGGTTCTTTGATCACATCTAGAGAACTTCGAAATATGGATGAAAACATTGAATGAAAATTCAGTTACTGTCTAGCAGCAGATGATAAATACATTCAATATCCGATTATATTAGAGTGCTACTCGGCCATTAAGCCTATTTAAGATTCGAATAAATTAATTCGGCTGATCTGTACCAAAAATCATTAATAGGGAGTACGAGGTATGGTAATAGAATGTTCTACAAATCGAGACAGTGTAACATACATCTGTATAACAATTCTATACTCAAACAAACTCGACAAGGTTTTGTTGAGGACAGAGGCAATTTACAGCACGTTTCAAACTTCGTCAGTGCAATGTATGTGACTCAAATCTGTCAAGTATCTATATTCGCTAAACACTAAGGTATTGTTAATATACTAGCACCATGCGAAATACATACAAGACAATCTTGGCGAATTAATTCAAGTAAAGAAATATGATGATTTGAGCACGAGGGAAGTTTTTTCTGCAGTAGTAACGTGAAAATATCGAGAATACATTTCTTAACTTGAATAAACTCGCAAAGATATGATAAATAAAATAAAATAAATGGAGGTTTATACTTGATAGAAGGTATATAAAATTTATTAAATATTTTAATATTAACAGATATATTCTGTTAGGTATATATATATTTTCATTCTCTATTATATGAGCGAATAAGCATTGAGTGCTTTCTTCAATACTATGACTTTAGAATGGAAATAGAGACTTGAAACTTTCGTGGTGGATTTGAAGCCTGAATATTTCGGTTGAGTTCGTTATTGTGTAAAATTACTCAAATGATTTCTCAGTTATTACATTTAAAATTTTCTCTTTTTTCTTTCAATGCTTTCCAAACTACATATTCAACTAATTTCAAATTTAGGATTTAGAAAGACAATGATAACACATTTTTCTGAAAAAATTCTGGAGAATGGTATGATTAGAAGATTCGAAGCCAAGACAAAAATTTTGTGAGTGTAGCAGCGTTGAGCGCTAAAGAAGCCACTTCAAATTAAAATTCAGCATTTACCAGTTAAATAACAACAAGAAGGTTATACAAAATTTCATGGAGATCTTTCAGTTAGAAGGACAAAAAAAATTATTCGGGAGGGTTGTGGATGATACTTACAAACGCACAAAAATTCCTGACTTCACGTCGGTACTTTTTACTTTTTTTCTTTCATTATTTTACCCAGTAAGGTATTTCGGAAAAATGAATGTTATTTGTACTTTTCTTCTTAATTTTTTTTCTAAACCATAAAACCATACCTATATGAGGTGCGATGTTACTTTTGAGAATCAGTTTAAAATACAAACCTGACCAACCCGCTGTTTTTTCGAGATAATTTTAGTATATTCAATAAATTGTGAAAATATTCTTTATTATTTCATTCAATTAAAATATTATTCATTTTTTATTTACTTCCATGTTGCCTAGTTCCATTGTCACCTTTATCTATAGCAGAATAAAGATATGCATTTCCTTAGATTTTTGATTTTTCAACTCTCACGTTCAAGCCTGACATGGACTATTTTTTTATTGAATGTGAACAATAAAATGAAGAAAGTATCAAATACCTCTCCTTCAATTTGAGCACGGGGTATGGAATTAGCTGTGATATTTCATATGGCAGAACAATGGCGAATGAAAGGGGATTCAAACAATTTCAGGTTTGTACTTCTGGGACCTTGTAACCATAAATTGCAATGGAAATGGAAAGTCTTCCACTTAGAACTTAAAAAAGGCGAATACTCCTTCCTTAAACAATGAAAAGTAACTAAAAAACCTATATTCGTTAATAAAACTTTATATCAAATTTTTAAACGATCCTCCGATCTTTTGATTGATTCTGTATTTATGCTGTTCGAATTTACATCGAACAAGGAATTTTTAATTCACTATGCAGGTACATAACAATTATGATGCCCGAGTCAGGACTCTAGGCCGTCCTAATATATCTCATTTTTTCCTAGAGACCTTTGAACCTGTTAAGGACTGAAAATATTTGTCCTTCACATTTTATTGGAAACTCATTGAAAACCGACGCCATTTCAAGACGACAACAGACGAATGTCGTTTCGGAATTTACCTGACCACATTTAAAGCCCAAAGAGTCTCTCATTCTGCGAGTTAGCAAATAGGTTCGGTTGAAGACCTTCTCTCGATGTTCATGCAATACTCTCCCTGTGAAACAAGTAGGCTCTGAACACATTTTTCTCTTTGTCTCAACTCTTAAGTTATAACACACATCTCTCTCTACTTTTGAATTATTCTGTATTCGCATTTCACTTTAACGTTCCAAGGAACACTCTCTCTTAGTAACCCATAATGCATTAAAGGCCTGGAACTAAATGTATTATCTACATTATTTGTAATAAGATAGTAATTAGTGAAAAGTGAACCCACAAGTGAAACCAGTAAAAGTATATTCGGTGAAAGTGAACAACGGTGAAAAAGTTCAAATAACTACGATTCTACGAAGAAGATAGTGTTTTCATCACAATTATAGTTCAAACTACACAGCAACAACTTTCCAAATTTGAGTAAATAAATCAAACTTGTAAATTTGTAATATATGGATTTAGGCTATAAACAAACCATCAAAGTCTAATATGCATTCATTCCTCTTTTAATCCCATCTGAAGCATGTTTAATCAAGAATTTGCATACAAAATTGGTTAATGTTTAATCAATTACTAGGAAGAATTCGAAAATGTTTGCAATTCTTCATACATGCGTTAATCACAATAAGAAATGTAGTAATGAATTCCTGTGCTAATGACGTTTCTTATACCTCCGCTCACAAAAATCTCTGCGCAGTATGCAGTCCCGCGACTTTACAATGTTACCCAACAATAAATTTTACTTGTGAGTATTGATAATCTATATATACATTCTGTCAAGAAAGTACCGGGAATTATCGATTTAAATCTGGCGGGGCAATGAGGCAGGTAAAATTTTTTTTTTGTGTTTGCAACAGTTGATTAAGTCAGTTGATGTCAGAGTGCGTGCCGATTTTTACTATGGGTGATTACGTTGAGCAAAGAATTTGTTTAAAGTTTTGTGTTGCAAATGAATTTTCGTGTGCCGATGCATTGAAAATATTGCAAAAGGCCTTTGGTGATAATGCTCTATCGAAAACTCGTGCATATCAGTGGTACAGAGCCTTCAAGGACGGTCGTGAAGTGGTCGCCCATCGACGGCTTCGATCGAAGATAACGTCGATAAAATTAAGGAAAGGGTGCTGGAAAACCGTCGTACCAGCTTGAGAGAGATAGCACATGATCTTAAGATATCCCACGAGTCCGCACGTACGATTTTGATTGATATTTTAGGCATGAGAAAGGTGGCCGCACGACTCGTACCGATAGACCTGAATTTTCTTCAAAAACGTCATCGCGAACAGGTTGCTTCAGACATGCTGGATCGCTGTAATTCCGATTATACATTCATGGAACGCATTATAACTGGTGATGAGACCTGGGTCTACGAGTACGATATGCAAACAAGCCAGCAATCATCGGAATGGGTGGCAAAAAATGAGCCGAAACCGAAAAAACCACGCCAAAGCCGCTCGAAAATGAAGGTGATGCTCATTGTTTTCTTCGATATCCGTGGCGTGGTGCACTACGAATTCGTTCCAGAGGGTCAGACGGTAAACAAGGAGTATTACCTAGGCGTTATGAAACGTTTGCTTGAGCGTATCCGTAAGAAGCGGGGAATTTGTGAGCGAACAACTCATGGATTTTGCATGACGATAACGCGCCTTCTCACCGAGCTACGATTGTGACTGACATTCTCGCCAAAAACTCAACAAACGTGCTTCAGCAACCACCGTATTCGCCGGATTTGGCTCCCTGCGACTTTTTTCTCTTCCCAAAACTGAAATTGCCCCTTCGTGGCACCCGTTTTGAGTCGATTGGAGCCATAAAACAAAATTCGGCGCGAGAGCTAAAGTCCATCCAGGAAAGCGCCTATAAAAAATGTTTCGATAATTGGAAGTGCTGTTGGCATAGATGTATTGGAGCAAATGGAGCCTATTTTGAAGGCGACCCAATAAATTTTGACGATTAAATGTAAAAATGTTGTTTTAATTGAAAATTCCTGGTACATTATTGACAGAGTAGTATATATATATATATATATATATATATATATATATATATATATATATAAATAAGTGTGTAATCAATCCTTATTTTCATAATTGAAGCCGTTTTTTAACACAAATTAAATTCAAACCATGTGAGACTGCTTGCTGAGTGACTTCTAATGTTAGAGCAAATTCTTTTTGTGTTTGAGTTTAATTTGTGTTAAAAAACGGCTTCAATTATAAAAATAAGGATTGATTACATACTTATTTATATATATATATATATATATATATATATATATATATATATGTATATATATATATATATATATATATATATATATATATTATACGCAGGGTGGTACGTAGTGCCATCGGGGAGTGACGTCCCCGCGTACCCGAGTCACCATACCCAACTGAGGTTAGCACCCTCAGAAGGGATTAAATAAGTTAGCTCCTATAACGAGAAGCAGAACACAGGGCGGTAGGGGGCTTCAGACCAGCTCCCTTCGGAGCCGTCCAGAGGATCGGTCTGTAGGAGGAACGTGTGGGGCGAGCGGCGCACCCCTCCGAGATGGCACCGCAAGGCCAATTCCCGCCTCTCCGCAAGGAGAAAGCCCTGACAGCTTGAGTGTACGTACCGTCCACTCCGCTGCAAGAAGGCCACAACGGGACAGGCGAACGCGTTGGACAACAGAAGATAACTGCATGGTAATGCGTTCACATTATATAGCTCTGGACCTTGTTGAGACCCGCAATAACACATATAGAAACCTACTCTTGGAGACATGGAATGAGATCTGCCCCGAGCGACCGGCATACGCTCAGCTACTCTCCAACAGGGTACGGTGGATTATTGGACAGGAAAAACTCTCTCGCGCTGAACTTGAATGTATAAAAGCCAGCTGCTACCCTACCACTACGGAGCGGGAGTCGGCCCGTCAACCAGAGGAATCCAGAAGAAAATCTTCTGTGGGGATTGGGAGGAGTGGTCTTTTCAGCAGACCACCTGAGGAGAACACTACAGAGAGATCATTTGTGAGCAATCTGATGAGGTACGCAGGAGTGGCAGCGGAAAAAAGGCCAAAAATTCAACGACTGAGGTATTCCAGAGCAGCTCGTGAAATGGTAGCGAGGGTCAACTCGATCATCCCAAAACATATGACAAACGTGGATACATTTGTGGATCTGGTGGACGTTGTGTACGCGGCCGCAGTAACGGTCGCTGAATCACTTGGGAACCGAGTCGAGCATCCCCAAATTGCGCCAAAACCACTCGAGAACCCCCCTTGGAAACAGCGCCTAGAAGGAAAGATAACAGCTTTAAGGAAGGAAATTGGGGTCATTCATACTTACCTCAATACAGCATCACCAACTGCAAAACTCACTAAAGCTGTCAGGAAAGTAGCTTCCGCATCCTGCATTAAGCGAAGGGACCCTGCCTTCAGAGAAAAATTGGCGTTCGTCTGTGATCACCTGAAACAAAAAATCAAGGCATTAGGGAACCGTATCAGAAGATATAACGAAAGAACGAAGCGATATAGAAACAACAACATGTTCTATAAAAACCAGAAGCAGTTCTTTCGATCTCTGGAAACTGCAAGTGGAAAGGATGACGAACATCTAGAACCTGAGGCAGCGCATGATTTCTGGGCTGGTGTGTGGGCGAGAGAGAGTACCCACGATGAGAGTGCCTATTGGATAGGGGAGGCCCAGCAGAAGATCCCCAAACACCCAATGGGGGAAATACAAGTGCAGAAGTCAGACATAATCGACACACTCAAAAGATCTAACAACTGGGCAGCTCCAGGCCCAGACAAGCTCCACAATTATTGGTGGAAGTACTTCGATAGTGTGCATGAAAAACTGACACTTCTTGTACAGGACGCCTTGAACAACCCCGTGTCTGTGCCTGCCTTCCTCACACTGGGAATCACATACCTTATACCAAAGGACGGTGACAGGAAAGACCCGAAAAACTACCGGCCGATCACTTGCCTCTCATCGTTATATAAAATCCTCACTGGAGTCATTACCAAATACCTCAGCAGACACATCAGGGAACACAGCCTGATCACGGAAGAACAGGGGGGATGCCGAGAAAAAACGAAAGGATGCAAAGAACTCCTACTAATCGACCATGTAATCACCAAGCAGGCTCGAAAGAGACTTCGAAATATATCTATCGCTTGGGTGGATTACAAAAAGGCGTTCGACTCCATCCCACATACGTGGCTCTTGAAGGTGCTGGAGATGCATGGAGTAGCTGGGAGCGTTATAGAGCTCTTGAGACACATGATGAAGACATGGAGGACATCGCTGCTAGTGCGAATGGGAGAAATGCTTATAGAATCAGAACAAATAAAGATTAGCCGGGGAATATTTCAGGGTGACACATTAAGCCCCATCTGGTTTTGTTTAGCACTCAATCCGCTTAGCATTATCCTGAAAAACACCAAGTACGGATATGTTGTGAACAAAAGCAGACAGATAGCTATCTCGCATCGCATGTTTATGGACGACCTGAAACTCTATGGCGCAAACCCAGAACAACTAAGAAGAATGCTGGAGTTGGTCACAGCTTTTAGCGAGTCAATAGGGATGGA
Source organism: Megalocaria dilatata (assembly GCA_034642435.1). Classification (NCBI taxonomy): domain Eukaryota; kingdom Metazoa; phylum Arthropoda; class Insecta; order Coleoptera; family Coccinellidae; genus Megalocaria; species Megalocaria dilatata. Next base: position 5,029,472 of record CM067854.1, read on the forward strand.
GTTGGGGATCAATAAGTGCGCCGTATTGGATGTCCGAAGGGGTAAGATCGAGGACAATAAGGAGGGGACAACACTGAGCAATAACATAACCATACCAGCACTGAGTAAGGAAGTCCCATATAAATACTTGGGAATCAAGCAGGCATTGGAAATAAAAACCCCTGAAATGAAACAATGCTTCAAAGAAAAGCTGCTGACCAGAGTTTCCCTGCTCCTTAAGGCAAAGCTTAACTCAAAGTCCCTCTTTACGGCCATTAACATCTGGGCAATCCCAAGCATGACGTATTCGTTCGGAATCCTCAGTTGGTCAACAACTGACCTCCGCGCGCTGGATAAAGATATCAGGTCAATGCTGACAAAATATGGAGTTCACCATCCCCACTCCTCTACAATCAGACTTTACCTTCCGCGACATCAAGGAGGAAGAGGACTAACGAGCTTAGAGGAAGCTCACGGAAAAAACGTCAGTGATCTAAGAGAACACTTCCTGAGGAACAACTCACCTTTCTTCAGAGCGATCTGTGAGGCTGATGATAAAATGTCCGCGCTAAAGCTCGCTGAACCGACATATCAGCTCTCCTGGCCCTCTGTGGAGGAACGTATCCAAGAGTGGAGCGCCAAGGCCTTGCACGGCAGATACCCTACTCACCTGCAAAGTAGAGAGGTAGAAAAAACAGAGTCGATAACTTACCTGCGTGCGGGCTATCTATACCCGGAAACGGAAGGAAGGCTTTTGGCGATTCAAGATCAAGTGATGCCCACCAGGATGTACATGAAGCATATCGCCAAACAAGCGATTCCATCAGATCGGTGTCGGAGGTGCGCCCAGGGCGCGGAGTCTATACAGCATATCACCTCCTCGTGCCCCATACTCGCTCCTAGGGAATATCTTGATAGGCACAACGCGATGGGAAAGATCTATCACCAGCAAATTGCCCTGAGGTTAGGATTGCTTCAGAATGAGGTGGAACAACATTTATACTCACCTAAAGTCCTCCTGGAGAATCAGCGCTATAAGGTGTATTGGGACGCAACGCTGGTGACCGACAGAGGAGTGGCTCACAACAGACCAGATATTGCCATCTTCGACAGTGAAAAGGAAACATGTTTGCTGCTGGACTTCACTATACCCGCAGATGATAGTTTGGCGAGGGCATACTCGGAGAAGATAACAAAATACTCTGATCTCGCCTTCCAACTCCGCGAAATGCACCGGTTGAAATCTGTAAACGTGCTCCCGCTGATTATATCGGTGAATGGGTTGATAGAAAAGCACTTACCTGAGAATACTCGGAGACTCTGCCTGGATCAGCACGTGATTTCCGGTTCGCAAAAACAGATAATTCTGAGTACGACAAGAATAGTAAGAAAATTTCTCCAAGGCCCGTAGCGGCGGTGCACACCTTGGTAAATAACCCGGCGTGCATAGCATAGGACCCGTAAAAGACGCGGTGGTTAAAAAAAAAAAAAAAAAAAAAAAAAAAAAAAAAAAAAAAAAATATATATATAAATAAGTGTGTAATCAATCCTTATTTTTATAATTGAAGCCGTTTTTTAACACAAATTAAATTCAAACCATGTGAGACTGCTTGCTAAGTGATATATATGTATATATATATATATATATATATATATATATATATATATATATATATATATAAATAAGAATGTAATCAATTCTTATTTTTATAATTGAAGAAATAGACGATTTGATGTCATGATTCTGATTTATTTTCTTTTGTTTAAAATATAACAGAATAACATACACAAAATAAAATAATAACAAACACAGAAATAAAAAGATTTAAAAAAATAGCTCATTAACCTGGAAGAAATCAAAAACAATGCTATTGCTTCGGGTTTCTCAATTCACATTGCTAACAGCGAACTAAATATAACATGTGACAGTTTTAGGTTAAAATCTTAGACATAGATCATAGAACATAGAAGTTACAAAGTTGTTTTCCCTAAAAATAACAATTTTATTTTTACACACACATATATATATATATATATATATATATATATATATATATATAGATATATATATATATATACATATATATATATATATATATAGATATATATATATATATAAAGTATGCAGGGTAGCATTAGCTATCGGGGCGTGACGACCCCGCATACCCGAGTCATCCAGAGCCTCAGGTCAGCATCCTGAGGCTCTGCAGAATATATCGCTCCTATCACTAGAAGCCAGAATCAGGGCGGTAGGGGACAGCGGGCTGGTCCTCTTCGGAACCGTCTGGAGGCAGAGCCCGATGGGGTCAGCTGTGGTGCAAGCGGCGCAGCCCCCCGAGATGGCCCCGTAAGCCAGGATCTCGTTTCACGGAATATGGAAGGAAGCTCAAGTTTGGACGAGAGAGGATCTCGTCCCACGGGAGTTTCAAATAGGCGAGATGCGAGAACGCGATGGACGGAGGAGGACAACATCCTTATAATGCGCGTTCATTTTATAGCGAAGGAAATGCAACCAAGAACAGGAAAGACATACAGAGAGCTACTTACAGAATTATGGAATGACACCAACCCGCAGAGACCATCGTACGCCAACCTTCTGGCAAATAGAGTCAGGTGGCTTCTTGAAAGGGAAAAGTTCTCCACCACTGAACTTGACACCATTGCTCAAAGTTATATCCCGCGTGGTGCCCCTATAAATGCAGAGCCTGATGAAGAAACACGAATGGAAACCAGATCACATATCCGAATGAGCGTACAACCATCCAGGCTAGAACGTAATTATTACCGAAACCTCCAGAAATACTCAGGACTTTCTCCGAGTAAAAGGGCAAACATCCCAAGAATGAAGCAATCCAAAGAAATGCTAGAGTGTGTCCAAAAAATCAACAGGATAATGGAGAGATACATCGATGTAACCGCCACACTGAGAGAGGTGGTCGACTGCGTATACGCTGGAGCAATCACAGTATGCGAAGATCTCAAAATAAGCATAAGCGGGGCCCAACCAACTCGCCGTCAAGAAATGATACCACCATGGAAAATGAGGCTGGAAAAGAAAATTAGGATTATAAGAAAAAGAATTGGCACCTTACATAATTACCTCAATACAGAAATACCGTCCAACAGGATCATGAAGGGAGTACGGCAGATCGCATCAGAAGCACGTATTAGAACAAATGGCTCGAACCAACTTCTCGCAGAGCAGATGATGGTGGTCCTCGACAAGCTGAAACAGAAGGTGAAAGCGTTAGGAAACCGCATACAAAGGTACAACGAAAGAGTAAAGAGGTATAGGAACAACCAGCTGTACTACAAAAATCCTAAAGAGTTCTTCCGCAAGCTTGAGAACGCAAACAACACGGAAGGAGTGAACCCAGATGAGAGAGAAATGTTTGAAGTCTGGAAGGGAATTTGGGAGCGAAGGGAGACTCATGATGATGAGGCTTTCTGGATAAAAGACGCTGAGAAGGAGGCAGGAAACTACACCATGGAAGATCTCGAAATTATGGAGGAAGACATATCATCTGTCCTTAAGAACTCAAATAACTGGGCTGCTCCAGGATCTGACAAACTCCATAATTACTGGTGGAAAAACTTCAAGGCCACTCACCATAAATTGGCCAAATTTTTTCAGAGAGCGTTGGCGGAACCCTCCATCATACCAGAGTTTTTCACTTTGGGGGTCACCCATATGCTTCCAAAAGGAAACACCAGTCCTGACCCCAAGGCTTATCGACCCATTACATGTCTTCCTACTGTCTATAAGATACTCACAGGAATAATCACCAAACATCTGTGGAAGCATGTAAGCAAGTACAAGATCCTTGCACGAGAGCAGAATGGCTGCAGAAGAGGTGCCCAGGGCTGCAAGGAGTTGTTAACCATCGATCATCTTATAACCAAACAGGCAAGGAAGAAGTTAAGGAATATCTCGGTCGCATGGGTCGACTACAAAAAGGCTTTCGACTCGGTCCCGCACTCCTGGCTTCTTAAAGTTCTGAAACTCTACGGTGTATCTGGAAACATTATAGGCTTACTAGAACATCTGATGACAACCTGGAGGACGAACTTAACATTCGGCAAAATAATAACACCAGAGATAAGAATCTTAACTGGCATCTTCCAAGGGGATAAACTCAGCACCCTCTGGTTTTGTCTAGCTTTAAACCTCCTCAGTAGGCTGCTCAACAACAACCGATACGGATACCTTGTGGACGACAGGTCAAACATCAAAATTACTCATCAACTGTATATAGATGACCTCAAGCTATATGCCGCGAATGAGGAGCAACTGAGGAGCCTTCTTGGGATATTGACATCTTTCACACAAACCATCAGAATGGAGATGGGGCTGGACAAATGTGCCTCATTACACGTCAAGAAAGGAAAGTTGACACAAGGGGGAGAAATGCTTATTCAAGATGAGGTGACTATACAAGAACTAAGCCCAGAAGAATCATATAAGTACCTGGGTATACAACAAGCATTGGAGATAAGAACATCAAAACAGAAAGAAGATTTCAAAAATAAATTTTTTGCTAGAATAAAAAAACCCTCCGCAGTAAACTGAACTCCAAGGCAATGTTTACGGCAATCAATACATGGGCAATTCCAAGTATAGCCTACTCTTTCGGCGTGATCAGGTGGTCAAGCACAGAGTTGAAGGCGATTGACACACATGTGCGAGTCCTAATGTCTAAATACGGCATCCACCATCCCCATGCATCGGTGATCAGACTTTACATGCCTAGGCACCAAGGAGGAAGGGGTTTGCGAAATGTTGAAAAGGCCCACAATAAAGCGGTAACTGAACTCAGAGAATATTTCCACTCAAAAAACTTACCGTTCTTTCAATCAATATGCCAGGAAGACCGCAACATCACGGCTTTAAATCTGGCAAGCAGAAATAACCCACCACAGACGCCATCATCTGAACAACTACTGGAGGAATGGCACGGCAAACCCTTACATGGCAGGTATCCGGAGGCACTGAAAGAAAATAGAGTTAATAGAGAGCAGTCACTAACTTACCTTAAATCCGGTTATTTATTCCCAGAAACCGAGGGACGTCTCATCGCAATCCAAGATCAGGTAGTGCCAACAAGAGCGTACCTGAAACATATAGCCAAAAAGAACATACCGACTGACAGATGCCGGAAATGCTGCCAAGCCTTGGAGTCTATACAACATGTGACATCCTCATGCCCCATTCTTGCACCCAGGGAGTACATCCAGCGGCATAATGCTATGGCAAAAATCTTTCACCAAGCCATTGCCATGAAAGTAGGACTTATACTTACCTCTCGAAGGGTACACGAATACTTACCCAAGCCGATACTTGAAAACAGTCAGTTCAAACTCTACTGGGACAACCCGATAATAACGGATAGATTGGTGCCGCACAACAGGCCCGACATCGTGATCTTTGATAAAGGAAACCGCAAAGCAACAATCATTGATATAACCGTCCCGGCAGATGATAACATAAGTAGAGCGTACACGGAGAAACTAAGAAAGTACCACGACCTGGCTTTTGAAATAAAAGAGATAGACCAGCTAAGAACGGTAAAGATTCTGCCCCTGATAATCTCCACGAATGGATTGGTTGAGAGCCACCTGGCAGAAAATACGGAACTCCTTGAACTGGATCAGGAGTTGATAAGTAAAGCTCAGAAGGAGGTGATCCTCTGGACAACAAGAATTGTTAGAATGTTCCTTACAGCTGCCTAGAAGGTCCTTGGTCGTTAAGACCCGGACCTTCTAGAGGAAACTCCCATAATGGTGATTATTTAAAAAAAAAAAAAAAAAAAAAAAAAAAAAAATATATAAATAATTACATAAAAATATTAGGGAAAAGACTCACCTTTGTATATAAGTTGACTCGTTATAGTGTAACAAGACCAAAATTAATTAAATAATATCCATTCTGACAGAAATATTAATAATTCAATTCGTAAAAACACTCACAATCTAAAATTATGAAGAAAAAGCATATTCAGGATACATAACAAATTGGCGCCCAACGCGGGGCTGGAAAATTTGAATTTTCTGCATAAATTCCTAACTGAAATTGAATGAGGTGATATCCATTAATTACAAAATGGAAACAAGAAGTAAAATCTTGATTGGTGAAAAAGGAGATGATGAAAACACACAAGGAATGAACAAGGATCAGAAAGAAGGAGACTCAAAAATTATAGAAATATTATTAGCCATAAGATAAGAAATGAGAGATCAAAATGAAAAAATGAAAGAAATGACAAATACATTAAAAGCAGAAAATAAAAAATGGAGAGAGGCAAATGAGAAAAAGAAAAGTAAAGAAGAGATGAATAAAAGTAAAAAAGAAAATACAGAACTCAATATATCAAATCACAAAACAGAAAATGACATAAACGAACAGAATAAAAATGATATTGATAATCACAGAGAAGTTGAAGAAAATGAAACAGAAATAATGAATAATAATAATATTATAAATGAAAATGAAATACTGATGATGAATAAAAATATAAATGAATATGAAAATAAAATACCGATGATGAATAATAATGCTATAAATATAAATGAAATCCCAATGAGGAATAATAATTTTGCAGAGGAATATGAAATGGAAAATGATAAACCAATTTATAATAATGTTAATGGAAATAAAATACAAATGACTATTGATGAGATGATTATAAATGAAACAGATAATGAAAATGACATTACAATTGATGAATTAATACTAGACAATGACGATTTGAAGAATCGAAATGACTTCAAATATTTTTTTTTTTTAATATTAAAACAAATTAATATATGTTTATCTTCTACAATTTTAATTTAAAAAATTTTATTCAAAAAACTTTTAGAATTAAATTAATGTCTAAAACAAGCACCGCTTATATTTAATAGACGTATATAATCTAAACTCAATATACAATGTCAAATGGAATAAATAAACCAAAAGATACACGAAAGTCCCTAAAATTAATAAATAAATATTTAAAGGAGACAAAATTTGTTTCTGGTCTTGCCCTCAAAACGCCATTTGTATCTTAAAAACATGAACACACTTAAAGGACCTCTCAAAGAATATAATTTATTTGAAATATTTAATATATTTAAATATTCGAATAAGTAAATTCAGAAATCTCTCAAAGCATGCACTATATCTTCAAAAAACAAATATAGTTCAAAGCAATTCCGTCTTCAGTCCTGAAATATATTCAAAATATCAAAATCAAAAAACTAACCTGTACCAAAGCACTCACCACGTGTAAATGAATAATGTTTCGAGACATAGATCATCTTTATAATTCAAGATTTATCTATGCTCTAACAGAATCAAAGAACAGTGTGAGCTATTTTTAAGACTTACTTAAATTCATTGACATTGCATAATGAGATTTATTGAAGCCAAGATATAATTATATATTATATATAAAATAAAATAGAAAGGCCTTTTACTTGATAGAAGAAATATAACAAAATTTGAATATTAAAACAAATTAATATATGTTTATCTTCTACAATTTTAATTTAAAAAATTTTATTCAAAAAACTTTTAGAATGAAATTAATGTCTAAAACAAGCACCGCTTATATTTAATAGACGTATATAATCTAAACTCAATATATAGATATAGTGCATGCTTTGAGAGATTTCTGAATTTACTTATTCGAATATTTAAATATTTCAAATAAATTATATTCTTTGAGAGGTCCTTTAAGTGTGTTCATGTTTTTAAGATACAAATGGCGTTTTGAGGGCAAGACCAGAAACAAATTTTGTCTCCTTTAAATATTTATTTATTAATTTTAGGGACTTTCGTGTATCTTTTGGTTTATTTATTCCATTTGACATTGTATATTGAGTTTAGATTATATACGTCTATTAAATATAAGCGGTGCTTGTTTTAGACATTAATTTAATTCTAAAAGTTTTTTGAATAAAATTTTTTAAATTAAAATTGTAGAAGATAAACATATATTAATTTGTTTTAATATTCAAATTTTGTTATATTTCTTCTATCAAGTAAAAGGCCTTTCTATTTTATTGACTTCAAATATTATAGAGATAAAAATGACAGAATTACAATGAAAAACAGTGACATGTATTTACAAAATGATTTAAGACAAGATTACAAGAAGAAAAAGTTGAAATTGAATGAAATAAATATGATAAAAATTAGAGAAAATCTAATTGACCAGAATGAACCTGAACTAATGAACTTTCAAAGAATAATTAAAAAGGGTAAAAATAAAAATTTAATGTTATGTATGGGGACAAAATTTATCGAAATTAAGCTGAATACAAGAAAAAAGAAATCTTTCATGCATGTAATGAAAAGAGAAAAATTAAACAGGCATTTCCATACAAAAGCAGAAACAAAAAATGAATACAATGCACTTTTGTGCATTGTGTTCATTTTTTACCATTTTCTTGATTTTATTTTCATATTTTTGTCTGTATTTTCTCTTTACTTTTTAGTAAAGAGAAAATACAGACAAAAATATGAAAATAAAATCAAGAAAATGGGAAGAAAGATCGGAAGGAAATATGTGAGAATGAAAGAAGGAGACATGATCCCAACACAACTACATATAAAGTACCAAAAGGATAAAAGTCAATGCCCAAAAATAAAACCTCCATTAAATGCAATTTTTACAACAGAGAATGCAAAATATTTTAAAAATTTCAGAGTAAAAGTAAAGAAAAGAAATGAATCACAAGTCACTAGTAGTTCAAATAACACACACGAATTAATTCCTACTTTTAAATGAAAACAATAAAAGATTTTGAAAATTGGTGGATACGCAAATAATAAAATATACATTAAAGTTTCAAATCAATAAATAAAATAATAAATTGCAAAAATTATAGATTAAAATTTTATTACTATTTAAATTCAGAATACATTTCACAGTTCATCACTACATTTCAAAAATCAAAATTAATATTATCCTATAATGTTCACAAAGATTCACCTTTATTTAAAAAATTCAAAATATTTATTCTAATTTCCTTACCATCAGAAAAAACATTTTGATTTTGGGGAATTTGTCATGGAATTTACAGTTAAAATAAATAATTACATAAAAATATTAGGGAAAAGACTCACCTTTGTATATAAGTTGACTCGTTATAGCGTAACAAGACCAAAATTAATTAAATAATATCCATTCTGACAGAAATATTAATAATTCAGTTCGTAAAAAAACTCACAAGCTAAAATTATGAAGAAAAAGCATATTCAGGATACATAACAATATATATATATATATATATATATATATATTATATATATATATATATATATATATATATATATATATATATATATATATATATATATATATTGAGTCTATGCCTAAGTTATATACGTCTACGCCTTGCGGTGCCTTCTCTCCATCCTGCCTATACTATTTATGTAAGTTTGATTAATATTAATAATTTATATCTATTTTCACACATTAAATATCCCAAATAGGCAGTTTTTTGCCTTTTGATCGTGTCGGCTATTTGTCTCTCTCTTTGGGCTCGTCTCAAGTCCTCGTCGTTCGTCACATGCGATGTCCAGGGTATCCTGAGTATCCTGAAGTATTCGAAGTACCCACATTTCAAGTTCTTATATTATATTAATGGTGCTAACTTTTAGAGTTCATGTCTCACAGTCATACAACAACACCGAATATATATCCTCACAAACCGATATCTAAGATTCAGACCCAGGGTAGAATTACACAGTAATGTCCGCATCAAGTTCAACGTGGCTCTTGTCTTTTCAATCAACACACTTATTTTTACTTCTGCATCTAGGTTGTTACTAATCTAGGTCCCTAGGTATTTCAACTTTTCTATCACTTCTATTCGTTTTCCATATATTCCCTTATCAATTGATGGCTCTTGGTTTTTTGATATTATAGAAATTTTGGTTTTTCAGCTATTAACTTTTAGACCGTAACGGTGCCCTATTGCATTTTGTTGGTTCAATAAACGTTGCAGGACTTTGAGACCGTCCACTATTATGGCAGTATCATCAGCTTACCTGATGTTGCTAAGTGTTTTACCATTGATTTTAATTCCGTCACTTGTGTCCTCTATTGCCTCCTCAGTGATATGTTCCCAGTATAAATTAAACAACATCGGTGAAAAAGTACAGCTTTGTCGGAGATTTTTCTGAATGGTTGCAGGTTCAGTTGTTATATTGTTATATCTCACCACAGCTGTTTGATCCCAGTAGAGATTTTTGATGACCATAATATCGTTTTTATCAAACCCCTTTTATTCCAATTTTCAAGAGTTTCACATGGTCTACTCCGTCAAACGTCTTCTCGTAATCGATGAAGCACGGATGCATCTTCCTTTGCTGGTCTCTTCATTTCTTAAACATAACGTTGAAGCCAAACAACGCCTCTCGGGTTCCCACATCCGCGTGAAATCCAAATTGTTACTGGCTGACTCTCCGCTCGCACTTCCAGAATATACTTGAACAGTTTGAGCTGATAACTCATCAGACTGATAAGTTTATATTCATCGCATCTTTTTACGCTTGATTTTTCTGGATCGGTAAGAACTCCGGTCTTAGCCACTCTCGGGGAATCTCACCTGTTAAATAAACCCTGTTGAAAAGTCGAACCTGCGTTTCTATGTGTTCTTTTTCTACAAGGCGCAAATCCCCATGTGGATTTGATCGAGTCCAGAAGATTTTCCAGTTTTACTGTTATTTTAAGGTCTCACAACTTCCTCTTTTATTATTTAAGTAGAGCTCCCTAGTTCTCTTGTTAATTCGAACCGGCGAGGTTCTGAGCTCTTAAACAACTGTTCTATGTAGGATTTCCACCTTATCTTGATGTCTTCAATATCTAGAACTGTAATGTTATTATCCTCAATTAACGCGCACGTGTTAGTTTCTTCCTTCTCCCTTCTACTTTCCTTATTTTCTTATATATAGTGAAAAGATCATTCTTTCCTTTCGGTAGCTCCATTTCTCCACATTGCCCACCTATCCATTGTTCCTTGGCTCTTCTTATCTTCTTTTGAATGTCTTTATCAACTTATCTGTACTTCTGTGGTCTTTTGTTTTTGTGCCTTTCTTCCTCCTCCATCAACTGTAATATTTCCTCCGTCATCCAAGCATTTCTCGTCCTTCGTTTCCTGTTTCCAAGTTCCTCTCTCTGTTTTTATATTACTCAGTATATTGTGAACTTAACTCCATTGTTCTTTTGTAATACTAGCCGAAATATTCGTTATTTCTTAATTGAAGAAATTAATTCAATCGTGTGTTGGAAGTAAGAATTTCAAATAATTGAGATATCCAATAATTGAGATATCCACATGAAGATTTTTCCTCACATGGTTTCAGTAATCTAAGATATCAGGTGGATGTTTTCGAGAAGGGATACGTTATAGAATTATCCCCAAAACACATTCTTCAGTTCTCGACTCCAGCCAGGATCCAATTAATGTTGTGGTCTCGCCGCGGGCGACTAAAACCAACTAAGACGGTCATTTTAACAGTTCAGGCTAAAGTGATTATTATTAGCTAGATCAGTACAAATTGTGGGGTTGAAACACTCCGGAAAGCTGCGTCCTCATAATCCTGGACAAATTGTATCTGATATTCAATATAATCGGCTTAGGAGCCCATAGCACTGACGATGCGGGCTGCTAGAGCGTCCTTAGGTTATTTAGCAACGCCCTGCATTGCTGCTTTCAATGAAGGTAAGCCATAAATAAAACATGGAATTTGCCAATTCCTCTCTCCACGAAGAAGACCCGAAAGATAACTCGGCTGGCATCGTTTGAATTCAGCGTATTTTCTCCAGGGATGATTCAGAGAAAAATTTGTTCCATTTCGTGAAAAGCAATGAATGCAAATTTCATGCATCAGAAGTGGAACCTCAAATTCAGTGTAAGGTTTACTCGGGTGGCTTGCAAGAAATTGCGCATACCTGCATTGATTTCATAATTTAAATCAAACAGGCCTACGGTGGATTTGTGGATCATTTTATTATATGGTAAACCATCAATATGAGAAGAATCCTACGTGGGAATTCGGATCGGAAATTATAAAATTGAGGAGTCAATGACAATTGTGTGATATAGTTTTCCTATTATTGATATCTTATGGGTTAAAATCCACAACTGAATCATTGAAGATACTAGTCGAATATTGATGACTCATTTAATTAATGAAAATTCATTGTATACAGGGTGTTTACTTTTATAAGGGCCAAACTTCAAGGGTAGATCATACAAATTATTTGCATCAAAAAATGTCATATAACACATGGTCGAAACTTTGATGGTCATTCTTCAATTCAACATTTTTTGATTTCAGGAAATGTTTCAAGTTTTTCCATAAAATCAATAAGACTTAAGTTATCCTTGTAGACTCATCAAATTTGACCACATATCTAGAAAAGGACATTAAATTTGCTACAAGATGAGGAGAATCTGTGTGCCGAAAAATTCTCATTGCGTGCGTGGTAAGTAGTTGAATATCACCATTCTGAAGTGAACAAAATCAGTCATATTTCTCCAATGGTTTTATCGATGAAATTTTATTAATGGACATGTTTTCTTTTCAGCAAAAATACCTCATTTAGTGTTCTTTCGAATGACATATCAACTTTTGTTCCAGCTGCTTGTCCTCTGCCATAATATCATGGCTAAGGAGATAACAACGAAAAGTTGACATATTGATATATGAATGTGCTCTATCTTGAAGCTCTTTATGATTGAATATTGGAAATTCATGGAAATCATTTATCTGTCGAATCAAAATTATTCAAGCGAATAAAATAAATTTTAATGATACAGATTTTATGAAAAATAATGGAGAAAACAGAATACTACTACTTATAACAATTGTTCGAAATGTTCAGCGCCTTGTTCAATACATTTCACACATCGTTTTTGCACTTTATCTACAACAGTGCGAAATTCACAGAATTTTATTCTTTCGATCAGATACTCTTGAGCCTGAACGGGCATTTTATATACTTTTTATTTCAAGATGTTCCAGACATAAAAATCTAAAGGCGTGAGGTCAGAGCTCCTTGGTGGCCATCTTATTGGACCGTACATTCGAATCCATTGAACTCCTAAATATTCATTCATTAAGTCCCGTATATTCCGGCTATAATGAGCTGGACAGCCATCCTTTTGAACCCAGACACTTTGTCTGTCAGCCAGGAGCATTTCATACAATATGTCTGTTAAGCTGCTAAGGATTAACGTAATGAATTCTTTCACGTCGAGGCGATCTGGAAGTATAAGTGGTCCGAAAAGTTTACCTCTTATGACTTCCAACCACATGTTGACTCTTAACTCATGTTGGAAATAGTCGCATGGAGGTTTTTTCTTTTCCATAAAAGCTATTTCCCAAATTTATCATACCCGATTTCGTGAAAGTGACTTCATCAGCCCATAATATCCTATCGTTCCCCACTCTCCTAACTTATTCAGGTACCACCTACAAAATGTTAGTTTCGTCTCAACATATACAGGTAACAGATCCTGCACCTTCTTCAAATGATATGGATGTAACAAGATGGGAAAGCTTTCCAAGGTGAGGGTATATCCGTTCCTGGAAAACCCCTCCTTGAGAAGTCGGCCAGCAGCCAAGGGGAAGGTGGCCCTAGGAAATACCGAGGCCGGCGTAGAAAAAGAGGCTATACGCTGTGTACAGGCCTATCTCCAACATGCTAAGGCTGCATCGTTCACCCTTGGCAGGAGATTCATAGATGAGTAGATAGACATTACACTAATCCAGGAACCCTAGATATCATCTTTGAGTAAAGTAAGTGGACTCGGAGGAATTCCAGGAACTATTATAACCGGGGTTCCAGTTGGGAGGCTGACATCCTGTATATTTGTAAGGAAAAAGATAGATTATTTCGTCCTTTTATGCAGAGGGGACATGACATTCATTCATGTCCGCTGCTAGGGCTTAGGGAATGCTACGGAATTTATCGTTTAATCTGCGTACTTTCCTGTAGACAGAGCCACCGAAAGACACCAACAGCCGTGTGGGATTTAGTCCGCTACAGTAGAAAGGAAAACATCCAGCTGAAAATTGGATGTGATGCCAGTGCCCACCACATAGTTTGGGGTAGCACGGACATCAACCATAGAGGTAAGTCACTTCTAGATTACTTACTTCAAGAGGGCTTAACAGTAGTAAACAAAGGTAACAAACCAACTTTTGTTACCTCTTATAGAAAGGAGGTTTTGGACCTCACTATAAGTACTAACTTTATTAACAATAAGATTTCCGATTGGACAGTATAAACTGAACCATCATGATCAGACCATAAGCATATACTCTTCAATATAAGAACAGGTCCTAAGCCATTAGAATGCTACAGGAATGCGACTCCGGGCTAACCTTAGCACGTTTATATCTAAAATATTCAAACAGAATCACTTGGAGATCCTGGCGGAGCAAATCAAAACCACCATGATCTTCGCTTATCACGAAAACTGCCCACTAAGATGTTAAAAGGATAACCGAAATTCATTTTGGTAGAATAACAACCTGAATAAACAGAGAAAGGAGGTTCGGAAATTATTCAACCGAGCCAAAGCGACCTGCCAATGGGACAAATACAAGGAAGCTCTAAACCTCCACAATAAGAGCTTTAGGAGGGTCAACAGGGATTTGTGGGGTAAGTTCTGTGAGGGTATAAATGGAACTGCCAGAATACACAAAATTCTCTCCAGAGAGCCAGTGAGAACGACCGGTTCGCTAAAAAGATCGGAGGGTGGTTTCACTGGTACCCTAGCCCTCATCAAAACGCCTACCAGGCCTGAAAATCAGCAGAACTTGTATTACTCAATTTGGTCGAAAAATTAAACCAATCTCTCGAGAAATAGCAATAACAGCGTTTCTAGACATTGAAGGTGCTCTTAACAATATTTAAGTAATATCTTTGCGAGAGGAATCGACTCGCTAATTTGTAGATGGATACAGGCAATACTATACGGCAGAATAATAACGACCTCATACCAGGATGAGGTCTTCGAGTTCAAGACTGCGAAGGGCTGTCCACAGGAAGGTATTCTCTCACCCCTACTGTGAACCTTTCTCGTTTATGACCTGCTCGCTATTATTTCGCGGTGGAGAGTCGACGTTCAAGCAATTGCTGATGACCTGGCAATCATAGTGAAAGGTAAATCGGAGGTGACGATATCGGCCGTCCTTCAAGAGATGCTGAACACTATTGACAAATGGTGTATAAGGTAAGATATGTCTCTCAACCCACAAAAGGTACTTATAGTACCATTCACTAAGAAATGGAAGTTGAATGGTTTAGAACCGCTGAAACAATACAGCTCTCATTTGAGGCAAAATACCTGGGAATAGTCCTGGACAAAACTCTCAGTTGAAATGCACACCAAGATGAAGTGTGTCATAGAGCCAGAATGGGTTTCTGGACGTGCAGGCGGATCTGTGGTAAAACCTGGTGTTTAAAGCCCAGACAGATGTATTGGCTATACTCTATGGTAATCAGACCACAGACAATGTACGGCGCTGTAGCGTGGTGGAAGAAAGGCGAACAAACGGTTGGCCAACATAAGCTCACCCGACTACAGAGACTTTTCTGGCAATTACAGGTTCGTTTCGCACCACACCCACGGCAGCCATGGAGGTCCTACTAAATCTACCACCCCTGCACCTACTCGTGCAGAGGGAGGCGAAACGGACCACATACAAACTATATCAACTGGCGATCGACAGGCCAGAGGCAATAGTGATGGAAAGCTCAGGACTGCTGGACGAGCTTTTAACGGATCTAATGTCAAAAGTCACGAGCCAAGAACAGCATTTCAAAGTAATCGTCCCAGCCGGGACGGATGGACCCAGCATGCTGAGATTCTATTGAGGACTTACCTTGGCTTGTTCACAGACGGCTCGCGAACGACGAACGGAACGGGAGCGGGAGTCTATGGAAGCAAACCAAGAATCGACATCTCATTGAGTTTCGGTCAAAACGCAATCATATTCCAGGCAGATCGGCTGGCGTTTGCTGGAGCTGCGCTGCATCTGGTAGAACCGGAACCATTCCTGGGAATACCACATGACGTGTCTAAGCGGGTGATAACAGGTAGAATGAACTCAAGACTAGAGTCTTTCTGGCGGAGCCATTCTGACCTGAAACATTCGAAGATATTTCTTGGAACAGCTTCGAAGAAAAAGATGACGGATCTAGCGCTAGGTCTGGATAGAGCCGAAATGACACAATTGAAGCAAAACGTCAGGTCAGAAATGGCAGCAGTATAGAGAGATGTGTGTCAGCGTGTCTTCGCCAATCTTCGTTCCCGATTAGAAGACTGCCAGCAGCGTAACGGTCACCCATAGATAAAATCATCTCCAAATAATTGAACACTTTATATTGTAAAAATTAACAAGGAACGTTTTTTTATTTTGAGTAGTTTTTGTTTTATCGAAGTAGCAAATACCCGATACTCGTTTTGGACACCCTGTTTAAATGGAAGCCTATTTCGGAAACTAAATCAGTAATTCACATAAGTGAGATTTAACGATGCTACTGTTTTAGCGAAACGATCGTTGTATCATAATAAGAATAAAATTTGTGAAAATCAGAATAACGTTATATAATATTACTTTAAGGGTAGGTACGTGTTTGATTTAAACCAAATTATTTATATTTCTATTGGAACACCTATTATTTTAAAGCCTTGCTTGTATTTCTGGAAACATTAAACCTAGCTTTCTGACTCATAATATGAAGGTATTTACACTATTAATCAATATTTTAACGATTATGTATTTGTTACCACAATATTTCTACTAAAACTCGAATTATTCATCGGACGAATATTCTCAAAGTCAATAAATACATTTAGAAAAGGGGTAGGATCATTTTCGAACAATAGTGATTGCCACACGTTTGTGGAAAATCCGCTTTTATATGATAATGTTTTCAAATTATAGATGATCGGTTCCAAGCCATAATCGATTTCTTACCAACTTTCCCAGTGTAGTTCAGAATAAACAACAATTTTTTCAATTTAATCCTCAATTTTCAGATCCATTAGAGAATTGATCAGGAAAAAACCTACCAGTAGCAATCAAGATTAGAATATGATTTTTGTGTCAGGTTAAAATAAAAATCCGTTAATGAGAGTTTTGTAATGATTTAGTTCTGTTAGGTTTATATCATTGGAATGGTAATGAACTACAAGACGACTAAAGATATACTAGTTTATTAATCTTCAACCCCACATATAAGTATCTACATATGAGCGTACAAGACAATTTAGTATGCATTACAAAATATCCTCCCTTTCGAAAAACTATATTACCCATTGATCATTGATGTATATTTCTATATCCTCAGCGGAAAAACCTTCCTAAATCGCTTTTAAAAATTCTTCAGAGCTGATTTGATCCATATGGCATTATAAGAAAACGAAAACGATCAATTGGGATAACAAACGTGCTCAATTCACAACAGTCTTTATCTGAAGTAATACTACAGAATTTGCTAACACCATCAACAACCAACGCTTGGCAACTCTAAGCTATTGATGTCTCTTATCACAACGATTACGATTGAACGATTGAAAAATTTTGGCAGTCTTTTTTAAACAGGGAAAAATTGTTTTATGGTTTCTCGGATAAAAGTTCATACCGCTCGAAATCGACATTCTACTTAGGCAGAACATATTTTCAACCTCTCCTATTAACGATTTGATTTTATACTTTTCGACATCCGTGAATGTGTACGTGTCATCAGTTTTAAAGCCCTCATCATAGAATAGATCGCACACCGTATAACTTATAGTTTTTCATTGGTTTTATGTTACTATCAGTTCTTTACTGGATAGAAGGCCTGTCATAATATCTTAGATAACATTCCGATTTATTCTGCTAACCTCGCTACAAATTTTTATTTTATATAAATTTTTTTCTCGAAAACTTTTTGAAATTGAATTAAAATATCTTAGTTTCAGATTGAGGGACATACAGAATTCACTCTCATTACACAGCCCCAAAAAAACCTCACAAATTTGTGGAAATAGAATTTAATTTATTAATTTTCATCAAGTAATGACCAAATCAAATACTTGTTAGAAGCTTAATCCAGCTTTTGGTCTTATGGTTTTTAAACTCTCATCAAAGAGCAGAATAAATACCCAAAATATTTGGTTTTAACCAGATGCACTTGGACTTGTTTCCGAAATACATCAACTTGAAAACTCAGAACAATAGCCCTGCAGCCATCAATGGCCGAATACAAATAATGAAGGCACAGATGAAAAATGACTTGAAGATACAATACCTCAAAAGGCACATAAACAATATATACATAAAGTAAATCAATTCTTCAATAACTTGTAGACTTCTTCTTATCAAGTTTGATTTTATAGTCCTCCAAAAAAATTCCAAAAACATGCAGCACATTTCCAAAAAGGACCAACTTCGTATCCAAAAAATAAAACTAATTAATAAAAATATATCTTAACCGACTAAAACCAAAAGTTTTCTTATCAACAAAGATAGAATATAGCAAATATTTCAATATCAGAACCTTACCTATTTGATGTTCGTTACAGAATGACACAAAGTTTGTGAGGTATTTTTAGTACTAACTTATATTCATACGATGCGTATGAATGAGAAAAATCAAAATATAATTATAACATATAAAATGAAAGAAAGGAAGGATTTTTCAAAAAGGCTATTTGGAATTCCCACATCGACAGCTCTATAGTCCAAATACATATCCAAAAAATAAAAGTAATTAATAAAAATATATCTTCCTCCATTTAAACCATAAGTCTACTTATCAACAAAGTTATAATATAGTGAATTTTTAATTATCAAAACCCTATCATATTTTATGTTCATCACAGTCAAGTCTGTGTAGTATTTTTAAAGACTCAGTTATATCCAGAAGGTGATACGATTTGTATGAATTTGAAAAACGAAATTATAATTATTATCTATAGAGAAAAATAATGAAAAGGGGACTTTTTTGCTTGATAGAAGGATTATTGCAATATCTCAAATATCATATAGATTTATTTTGCTAACCTAACTACAACTTTGAATTTCGTGAGAAAAAATTTCCCAAAAACATTTTGAAATTGAATTAATTAAATGTTTCAGAAAACACAGTTAGGCATATAGAATCAACACTCATTACACAGTACCAAGAAGGAATAAAAGTAAACAAAGTAAATATAAAATATTGATTGAAAATATTCAATAAATACTTGACGGATATAAAATTTTGGTTTGCATCAGTGTATTATGAAAACCAAATTTCTTTCCAAAAATGCTCTTTAAAAAAGTTCCTTGAAAAAAATTCCAAAAACATGCAGCACATCTTCAAGAAGGCCTTTAGAAATTATCATATCGATAGCTCATCAGTCCAACTTCGTATCCAAAAAATAAAAGTAATTAATAACCGACTCAAACCATAAGTTAGAATATTAAATTTTTAAATAACAAAACCCTACGTATTTTATGTTCGTCACAGAATTACACAAAGTTTGTGAGGTATTTTTAAGGAATCAGTTATATTCAAATGATACTATGTATATAACTGAGAAAAACCAAAATATATTATAATTATTGAAGATAAAATAAAATTATGACAGAAGGCTTATAACAATATCTTAAATATCATACAGATTCATTCTGCTAACCTCACTACAAATTTTAATTTTACAAACAAATATTTCAAGACACTTTTTGAACATCAAATGTCAAGAAACGCTGTTTCATTTTAGGAGACATATACACATTTAAAAATTTAGGGGGTGATTTCTTGTCAAAAATTAGGGTGGGTCTTTCATATAAACTTCATTTATTTGAGCTTCCCTTGCTTAGTTACAGCCCCCTAAAGATGGCGCCCGAAAAACAGTTTTTAATTTTTTTCATGAAAACTTAAAAAATGGCAAGAATAAAATTAAGCAGCCATTTGATGCAGTGAAAAAATTTTTGGTGGTATTTCTCTATGATCGCAAGGGGTAGAGAAAGCCATCCCTAAACCTTCTTTCGCAAAAAATTTTTTTCCATAGTCCTATTTCACAATAAAGTAATTTATTTTGTATAGCTTGTTCCATTCTCAGCAAATGAGGTTCTGGCTAAAATTCTTTAGAAAAAAAATAATTATCAAGATGATAGCATGAGTCCTAGAGGCTGGAATTATTTCCAAACTAGAATTTATTTAGTAAGCGGTTGTCATTTTGTTATGACAACTGACTAGTTTTGATTAACTTTGATTCAGTTACAATTATTTTTTGATCTGGCTTATCATTTTGGAATTTTTGTCACATACATCTTTAGGGGGCTGTAACTAAGCAGGGGGGCTCAAAAAAATAAAGTTTATATAAAAGACCCACCCTATTTTATGACAAGGAATCACTCCCTAAATTGTTTCACAACTATTCATATACACCCTGTAGAATGAACACTCATTACATAGCACAAAAAGCAATAAAAGAATACAAAGAAGATATAAATAATTATTCAATATTATTAAAAATATACTTAAAGGATACAAAATTTTGCGTATGATATTCAAGATATTATCATGAACTCGTAGTTCACGAATTTTAGTTACATAATATACAGTGTTTAGCTGAATTTTCTTCCAAGACCGTCGTTTCCAAAGCTCTTGTCTGAATTTTAAATTATTATTGTTTTTATTTATTTATATTATCCTGATACTCCTAGATCTTCTGTGAAGATCTCTCAGTGCCAGTTAGGACTTCAGTTGTGTTCTGGGTTGGCTTTGTTACTGCGATTATATGCCACTTCAGGACACAGCACTGTTAATTTCCGACCCAACAGGGAATTCACGTATTTCATCTCACTTTCAGGTCAGTTTATACTATTCGATTTATTGATTTGAATTTACTGATTGATCTCTTTTATGATTATTTAGTTTTGGTAGTATGGACTACACAACAAAAATTTAGATTTCGTTCTTTTTCTAATATGATGGAGAATCGATCCAACTATAACGCTTCCAGATCAAGTTTCTATTTTCTTGGTTACTATAAATTGAAATTAATCAAGAGGAGAGCATGTTGGATATTAAAATATTTTAGCTTTCAAATTCAATGTCCTTAGTAGGCAAAAATTTTAATACATTTTCGTAAATCACAATGCAATTTGCTCCTTGTGCATATCAGTATTCAGAATTCCTAATATTAGTCCGATTTTGTACGTTAAAAGGGAGGTATGCCCTTAGTTTGTCAGACGGTAAATCATCAGCATTTAGCAGATTCCACATATCAATGAAAACGTACTTGAATAGTCAGTAATGGGATTCTTTTCAGATGTTTATGTTTCACATTGCAAGAGGGGAGATTCGAGGGGAGCTCGTATGTTGAATATTGAATTTTATTGCCATCCATTCGTCTTCCCTATTACTACGGTAGCACACTTATATGTTTCTTCGATTGGAAATAATAGTATGCCGAAGAGATATCTTCCATCATTACCCGATGAAATCCCCAGACTTCCCCTAAGGACTTCCTATAAAATCGGCGTATGAAAGGAATTATCCGTAGAGATTTCATAAAGCTACTGGATCCTAAAGTCTTTATGATCAGACAAAGTGGCATGTACTCTTCCGAGAGGGGACAAACTATTGTATTCGGCTTCTTTTATCAGCCCGCGACCATAATATGTTCTGTATTCGCGACAAGTGAGCTTTTCAAGAAGATACGGAGGCTTTGAGTCCTTGCATCGAGGATGTCAGTTTTTTCTCCGTTCGTACTCGGTAAAGAATCAAATCTGAAAATGTGAAGACAAATCAGAGGCTGGATCCATTGATTCGAGAAAAAGATTACATTGATTCATGCGAGTTGTAAAGACAGAAAATTTAAACTTTCAATTTAAACAATCCGAAAGCTGCCACGAAATAACTTATAGTTTGCACATATGTTAAGTGTGAACGGAGCTCAGAGGTCAATTGTTTTTCGAGATTACTTTGTTTCAACATCTTCAATCATTTAATGATTGAATAATGGAATAGTTGAGCATTAAACAACGTGTCAAAGTACATAAATGTCTATTAGAGTCTATTACAGAAGTGCTTTCGCACACTTGAAACTTCGAAGTTCAATAAATTTTGGATCAATGTCGGAAATTATTTTACTCTTTACGACCGCTTTCATTTATTATTTATGAAATTGAAAGAATCATATTACAATATTATATTTGTTACTATAAGTTTACCCTTTATAATATACACTGAAATTTTCCCCACCTTCATGAGCATAGAAAAATTATTGGAAAAAAAATTTGAACATCCTGTCTGGCACATTCATACATGTTAATGAATAAATTTTCGTGTTGAATAAAAAGATTTTCACTTCATTTCTCAACTAGCTATATGGATATTTCACCCTGCATAGCATTCATCTACCACTTGCTATATTCTATAAATATTTAAAGTATGACATAAACATGTTTCTACAATTTTCTCAAACATTTTCGGACACGTGTAATAAATAAGAAATAGTTCTGAATTCATAGAAAAATCTGTCAAACACTTCAGCATGTGGGCTCAAATGAATAGAGCAAGAACTAAATGAATATCACTAAACAATTTCTTAACTTTTTTTTAATTTCAAATATCATATAGATTTATTCTGCTAACCTCTTACAAATTTTAATTTCAGAAAATTTTGATTTGAAAACTTCAAGGATAAAATTAAATGAATGTCTTAGAAAACACTGTTTCAATTTAGTATCATATCGAATTAACACTTATTAAACAGTACGAAGAGGAAATTAAACAATTAAAGAAAATATGAACTATTAATTGAAATGAATAAATAAGTACTTGAAGAAAATTTTGTTTCGTATCTTGTATTATGGAAACCAAATTACTTTTCAAGAATGCAAAACATAACATCAAAAACTTCTTCAAAAACAATAAGTTCCTTTAGAAAAATTCCTAAAACGTGCAGAACATTGCCTTCAATAGGCAATTTAGAATTTCCACAACGGAAACTTCACATTTAAAAAATAAAAATAATTATCAAATGATATCTTACCAGACAAACTGAATATACTTATCTGAACAAACACTGGAATGAAGTCAACTTTCAAAAATCCTACATATGTTTGTCAAATAAATTACACAAAGTTTGCAAGGTATTTTATGGGCTCCTTTAAAACCAAATGATAATATGTTATAAGTGTAAACCAAAATATGTAATTATATAAAATACAATAGAATAATAAAAAGAGGTTTTTTCTTGATAGGAGGATTATCACAAAATTTTGAATATCATACAGATTTATTCTGTTAACCTCCTTTAAATTTTGATATCAAAAAATTTGTATTCGAAAACCTCTAGAATGAACTGTCTTAGAAAATACTGTTTTGTGTGATAAGTGTTAATTCTATATGTCTATTAGACTGAAATGGTGTTTTCTCAGACATTTATTCAATTTTATTCCAAAAGTCTCAGAATAAAAATTTTTTAAATTGAAATTTATAGGAGGTTAACATAATTAATCTGTATGATATTTAAATCTTATAATAATCCTTCTGTCCAGAAAAAAACTTTTTTTATCATTATTATATTAATTTCTTAACTAAAAATTATTTTTTGTCACATTATTTATATGTTGAATTTTTTCGTTAATTAAGTTTGTACATTTGAGTTAATTATAGAAATGGAATTAATCGAGATGATTAATTACGATGAGTTTAAGTGGACTGTATTTGATGTAGTGTAGCGAAGAAATTTACATAAACTGATTGGAAGGCACATCTGAAGGTAAACTGAATGAATGAAATGAACCTTCTTATTTGTAAAAGAAAAATGAGATCAATTCTAGTGGACAAGGATAAAATGACAGTTTACAATTCCGAATGCTGCAACGTCGGAATTCACAAGCAATAAATATATCAAATGCTCTCAAAGACTTTCCATGTTTTCCAAGGTCATTAAAAAACAAATAAACTGAAGTGTCGAATAATACTTCACAGTCAGTTTGAATGACAAAACTCAAAACTGCTAGACTGAAATTGTCAACATGAAAATACCTGAGTATCGATAATAGAAAAATGATTTTTGATTGTCTCGGTCTTTACTTGACGGAAATTCATCTTCAATATACGAAAAACAAATGTTAACTTCCGCTATTTTACTGATTTCCACAACAATTGTTTCGTCATACCATTGATAAGTATTAACTGTTCCAAATGTGTGAAAATTAGTTGGATTAAGCATTGTAATTATTTGTTACTTTTTATCTCTTTATATTTGAGTACACGAGATTCTTGTTACAATTTCTTTTATATATACTGCCCACGTTCAAGTGACTTTTGTGGAAAACAAAATATTTATTTTGGATACTTTATACTAAAGATACTGATTGTTTGAAACATTATGTGGTAATTTTTCTCTTCCGATATTTTCTTGAAATGATGTCTGTCAGCACTTTCTAATTTTTTAAACACAAAATTATTTTTTCGATATTGATTTCCCCATACAGAAGAATAGCGAATACTGTTCAGAAGAAGTAATTAACTTATACGTAGTTATCAGGTCGAGTTCGATCAATTACATTCTACAGGTATCTACTCGTTGAACAAATCCTATTAATTTAAAGCCAACACGGAACAATTACACGATCCACTAATAATTGAAAACATTGTTTTCAATTAGCTAATCGAGAAGATCCCTCTAACAATGTTATGAGGGTTTTAAATCGAACCTATTTAGGTGAATGGATGTTGAATGCCTTATAATAACATTGGTGCCGTTCAATGTTAAAATTGAAAAAAATAAATACAACAGCACTGAATTTGCATCAGAGGCTTTAGTGTGTATGTGTGTACATAAACAGTTGAATAACCTTATCAGTTGCATTTAAAAAAATTATAAAAATTACGAACTTGAGTCTTCTAACTGAAAGCTCAAATATAAAATTTAAAAAGAATATAAGAAATCTAAGAAAAATCACAATTAGAAGAATATGTCGCTGCTAGTTTATTGTCCCATTGTTTCATCTGGCAACACTTTCATTTTGAAGTGTCATCATAAGAATTTCTTTTCAGTATGTATCCTTTCTCTGAAGTCTGAAAAAAGTAGTTTCTGTCTGCTCGGCAGATGTTATTTTTTGTACCCAATAATGTGTTTTTGAGGGGAGTTTCACTCAATTACTTCAATAAGAAGAAAAAGGGTGTCGAAAGTTATCGAATTTAAGTGGATTTTCACGGTGATCATGCTATTGCTGAACTGAGGTGTCAGAAGTACTTTGTCCGATTTAAAAGTGGAAATTTTTAATTTGGAGCACGAAAAACGACCAGGAGCGCCACCAACGTTTAAGGATGAACAATTAGAGGTGAGGCTCGATGAAGATCGACCAAAACACAAAAACAACTCTCAAAAATACTTGAACTCACTCAAACAGCCTCTCAACATCGTTCAAAAGCAATGGGAATGATCCGAAAGGTAGGAAATTGGGTGCTGTATGAACAACTACTCCAACGGCAAAAAGGAAAGGGGTTTTGCATCGAATTGTTACTGGCGATGAGAAATGGTTCCAACACGATAATCCAAAACGTATGGATACTTTATCATCAACTGTCAAGGCGAATATTCATGGGTAGAAGATCATGGTCTGAATTTGGTGGAACAGCTGGGTGTTGTGTATTATGAGCTGCTACAATCGAACGAAAGGATCACAGGGAAAACTATCGAAGAAAATGTATGCACTTGAGCCAAGCATTGCGAGAAAAACGGACGTAATACGCCAGCAGATACGACAAGTTATTGACAATGCATGACAATGTACGGTCATATGTTGCATCGCGCATTGAAAAGCACTTAGAGAAGCTCAAATGAGAAGTCCTATCCCATCTGTCGTTCTTCCGATGGATGCAACATGGCGTGGCTGACCAACACTTTCCCTATTAGGATGAAATCAAAAAATGGAGCGATGAATAGATAGTAGCCAAAGAGTCGGCCTCTTTCCGCAATGGGATCCGCTAATTCCTAAAAAGATGGAAAAAAGTAGTGTTTAGTGATGGACAATAGTTTGAACTTTGAATGTATGACCAATTTTACACAATAAAGCTCCAATTTTCGACAAAAAACTGTACGAACTTATACAAACTAAATTTCCACTTTGGGTTATTTTTGTTGTGTAGGTATAATGGAACTGCAATAAATTATATTTTGAACATTAATTTTATAAAATCAAAAACTTAATCTCATAGGTAAACGTACATAAAATGAGCTTCGCGAGCCTTACCATCTTTCATCAGTTTGGCTCTCAAAGTTGGCAGTATTTTTATTTATTATTTAGTGGTTTCAATTACTATCCGAATTAACTCAATTCACAACCAAGAAGGGAAGATAAAAATTATTGGTTTACATTTTCTATGAAAAAAAGCAAAAGAAGACAATTCTCATTCGAATCGTTCAATTAAAGAGTTCAAAAGTTTGCAGGTGATACAAAATTGAAAATCTACAAAAATATGACGTAATGAAATTTCGAATAACGATCTGAGCCCGAGTGGGAAGCAAGTGGAGCAAAATTTCAATGTGTAGAGTATCCAATTCTAGATATGAAGGACACAAGAATATTGGTTCACAATTTTAATAGAATGGTATCTGATGGACATAAAAAAATTCAACAGCTGGGATATTCACACAAAATACCAAACACAATAAAATGTCTCCCTATATCGTAGGAGTTTTGTAGAAGTATATTCAGTATTGACGGATTTTGACATGGCGGCCAGCTTTATTCTCAGAAATTTGACATTTGAAGTGATTATTAATTGTTTAATTCACTTTCCACCGTTCGAAAATTTTTCTGTCTGAATTCAACAAGTCTTATTGCTATTTAAATTGCATGTCATGCTAAATATAATGGTGGTGTTTTTCCTCTATTTCACACTATTCGTAGTCAAGAAAATGTTATATATTCTAATTTCTCGCTAGTCTCGAGAATTAAACTGGCCCTGAATTATTATCTAGTGAGATTTGGGATTGAATTAATGTCTTTATACGCTTATGTGTGATGTTATTGACCTAAGATATTAAGCCAACTGATCACTATTCACGTCGAGAATTTCCTGTCCGGGCAGAGATGGATATAAAGCAATCCAAATTGAAAAAAATACAGGTTGTTAGTTTAACAACTATTCTAATGGACGAAATTTTTGCTGTTATTGCGAATCAAATAAATTCCATCACTAAAAAATGCTCAACATATAATTCAAAAAGGAAATGAAAACGACCTTTTTGAATTATATGTGGAGCATTTTTAGTAATGCAATTTGTTATTTATGAATACCCAATCGAAACAGGCTATCTTCTTCATTGGTTAACTACCACACATATGTTTTATACAGGGTCTCTCAATCAAGCCGAAACTGGGTGATGAGGCGTGGCGTACTACTTACCAGAAAAATATTTAAAGAAATCTATGTAATTCTTCCAAAATGATGCGCATTCAAAAAAAAGCTACACCCTGTGACGGATTTTTCAAACCTGTTGCCACAAATCTTCACTCTTTTCGAATATTTTTGTTGTTGAAAAATAGTATAACACTTGGTTAAGTTTTGCTGAAATTGTAGACAATTTTATCTCTGGAAATAATTCCATTTTTTAAAAATTCATCTACTTTTTTCAAAAACTATACTAAGGTTCCATTTTCAGGTGCGTTTGAAATAAAATTCAGTGGATTCCTTAAGTATTTGATAGATTCGGTCTTTACTTGGTGGAAACTCATTTTAATTAAAAAAATGTATATAAGACAGTAATTTATTTCCACAAAAATGTTTGTACTAATACAACAATTGTTTCACCACGATGTGGTGAAACAATTTCAATCAATTTTCAATTTATAGTAGTTCATAAGTATGCCAGTATGTATATTGGACAGATTGAACGTTTATTCCACACAAGAATTAGGGAAGATTAAGAATGTCATAATAATAAAACATAAAATTCAACATGTAGGAATCATTTGTAGGAAACAGGACATAGTTTTTATAACGACTATATAATATTATGCTATATCGAAATAAAAGGTACCGAGTTTATCTCTTGGAAACCCTAGAAATCAATAGATTCAATTAAAATAAATTCATTCGAATGATCAAAAAATCTTAAACAAATCCTCACTATTTAATATTACACTAAGGTTTTGAACTATTTTCTTCCACACCTCTACAACTTTCGTAATATAGTTTAGTATTTGAGAAATATCGTTGCAATTGTATTCTCAGTCTAAATAGTCACCTGAAGCCATGCTATGACCAAATATATGTTGTGTAAACAATCAAATCGAGTGGAAGTTAAAATTGTTTTTATTCACAAATTATGCTGAAATGTGTATTTCTTCATAGATACTTGAAATATCGCAGTATATATTTTCAAATGTGAAAACTGGGTATGTATTTCTGAATAAAATGGAATATTGTTATTAAGTACCCAGGAATATCATTTTGATAACAATAATCTGTATATTCTACACTTCCTTGAATAGAAAGACAGGGGAAAATAATAAATGATTTCGTGTAATTTGAAGTTTTGTTCAAATAAATTAATTCGGCTGATCTGTACCGAATATCATTAATGAGGAGTATGGGCTATGGTAATATGAAGTTCTAAAAATCGAGACAGTGTAACATACATCTGTAAAACTATTCCATACCTAAAGAAACTCGGCAAGATTTTGTTGATAAAAGGGTCAAATTGAAGACCGCAAATTGTAAAACTTTACCATAGCTCTTACTCCTTATTTATGATATTTGGTAAAGATCAGCCGAATTAATTTATTTGAATATGAATATGCTAATAATGAGCATATTTTGGTCTGACTTGGGCATGAGAAAAATGTTCTCTGCGTTTGTAACGTGAAAATATCGGGAATACATTTCCTTACTTAAATTAGCTCGCAAAGTTATGTCTTGTATGTATGTTTGCATACTCTAGACGGCGCTAGTGTATGATTAATATCTTAGTGTCTCTGTGTATAGCGAATATAGATACTTGACAGATTTGTAGTCACTGGCATACATTGTAATGATGAAAACCAACCTGTTTGAAACGTGCGCATGTCTGCAATTTGCAGACTTTGATCAACAACACCTTATCGAGTTTTTTTGAATATGGAATTTTTATACAGATGCTTGTTGCACTTTCTCGATTTGTAACTTTCTATTGCCATAGCTCACACTTCTTATTAATGATCTGAAGTACAGATCAGACGAATTTATTTATTTGAATATGAATATGCTAAATATGAGCATTATGGCATATTTTGGTCTGACTTGAGCATGAGGAAAGTTTTTTCTGCGTTTGTATGTATGTTACACTGTCTCGATTTGTGGAAATTTCTAGCCAATCTAGCCAACACTCCTCATTAATGATATTCAAGTTTTGTGTACGAATTTCAACAAAAAAAATACTCTGCAACTACAAGGCTTTGGACAATGAACTTAGTGATTATGTGTGATATTCATCACCCACAACTCGTTACTTCACTAGTTACGAGTTACCTGTATTTAAATAATATATGGATGGTTTATATGTTCTCAAAGTTGAACGATTTCATTTCAGTGAAGGAAATGAATGAAAAAATATGATGGTGATAACGGTTCATACACATATTTTGTAATTAAACATTCACTCTATCTTTCGAATGAAATCCAAATTAGGAGTTATTTTTGCGCTCTACTGCCAGAAAAAAGCTTGTTATCATTTCACATAAATGTCTGTCATTATCAAATTTTGCTCTAGAAGCACTAAGTCCGACATGGTGATGAAGAATCCAATATCAAGAGTAATTCTGTCGTTTTGGGGTCTTAATATTCCAGCTAAGTTCATTAATGGGCAAAATCGGTTTTATAGTTTGTTAATTATGCACGTTTGAAATAATTTTGAAAACCACAGATTTTATCGATCTAAGAATCAGCATTTCGAAGTAAAATAATAACATGTTGGCGCAAAATTCTGAGAGGATAGTTTAGAGAATTGAAGATTTAAAAAAAAGATTTTGTGGGCAGATCAGCGTTAAGCATCACCTTGAACACTCTTACTTCAGAATTAAAAATGAAAAAAGACTTAAAACTTTTGCTTTTGATTTAGGGCTCAAATATCTCAGTTGCCTCTTTTCTCTCCATGAATATTCTCCAAAATTACAGATTCGATCGATCTGAAATTTGGGGTTTAAAAGGATGATAATAACGCATATGTTCCTGTAAAATACTATAAGATTAAAAGATTCGAAATAATGAGAAAATTTTGTGAGCGAAATGCATTGAGCGTAAAAAAAACAAAGCAACAGTCCCACGATCGAGTTCAATTTCAGAAATCAGATGTAGAAAAAAAAGGCAAGAAGACTTATATAAAATTTCGTGAAGAACGTATAATTAGAACACTAAATATAAATTAGTTTTTTATGATAATGGATGATATGCAAAAGCAACTGACTTCACCTCAGTGATGTTTAGCTATTTTCATACAATGTTTCACTCCAAACTACGAGTATTAAGTGCTCCGATATTGAGAAAAGTAATAATTTCTTTCTGTCCAATAATCAAAAATACTATTGAAATGATATGATAATATTTTATCTCCTCATATAAACTTAGAATGACGTTCAATAAAGGATGAAAAATATTAAAAAAACGAGCCTTTTGTTATGGAGAATCAAGGACTACGTTTCTCTTAAACAGAATTCGAATCAGGAAAAAGCCGCAATCTGCCTCTCCACATAAATTATAATTAATTCACCTCTAACCACCGACGGTCCCCTTTCCTCATCAACCCCAGTAATTACAACGTCAATTCATTCCCCTGGTTTATGAAAAAATGAAATGTGTGATGTACTTTTATATACTTTCTTTGATGTCTTTCGAGGATTTTAACTAGAATTGGCATCAATCTCTTGTTCTTAGATTCTGATGAGCTACCTTTAAATGACTAGTTCTGATAAAATGAAAATATAAAAGCGTTGTTGCCGAGTTAAATTCTGAAATGATTGTGTTACGTTCTGGTAGATCTCAGGAATGTCACAGTATATTTACACCTATCTATCGGAATCACTTGTCCGACACTTCACAGAATTAGCAAATAGATCGGACTTTCCAATTTACTAATATACATTGTGGAAACCACTTATGGAATAATATTATTATCATATTATTGTGTCCTTATGTAAGAAAATTATGGAAAACACTGGAACACGTCAATTTTTGAATTCAATAGTGCTTTTTTTACACATAAATTTAAATATACATGGTGGTTCGCTCAAGTCCAGCATAGCCCATCCTCTTTATTCTGAATGGTTCCAAGAAACTGAATCGATTATAAGAAATTGAATACTTAAATTACATGATGTAATTGATTTTAATATATTAAAATAAATGCTCAAAACTGTTTTCACCTCGTTCTTGGCAATAACACAGTCTCTTATAAAACCCGTCCCTAAATTTGTTTGAAGTTTTAGTTGAATTATTCCGCATTTCTGTAGTTGATGATCAAAAGTAAAACAACTTAATTCCCGTGTGGTACCATACTCAACTGACGAAGTCATGTTGTCATGACGAAACAATTGTTGTGAAATTAAATAAATTAGCGGAAATCAGGTTGTTTTACTTTTAATCATCAAGATGTATTTCCGACAAGTACAGACCGATAATCAAACATTTCTGTAGTTACCCATTCTTTGAGGTCTGAGATGCTCGTCGGCAGTGTTCCATAATCTTTGTTCTTGAGATAACTCCACAGAAAAAATCCAACGGCGTAAGGTCTGGCGATCTAGCTGGCCACTGAACAATACCTCCTTATATTATATTGCGTTAAAGTAAAATCTGACCACTGAATCATAATGAGGTGTGCCTCATATTCAAAAGACATATTATGAGGGTAAATAATTATTATTATTTTATTACTGAGACTCAATAAATATTGGAAATGCATGTGACACATGACCCGTCTCAATCATAACATCATAATCAAATGTGTGGGATTACAGAATGCACTGAGAGATATAGAGTGTTATATTAATGAACAAGCAAGGCTGCTTATCTGTTGATAATCAGGAAAAGTGAAGGAGTATGCTGAGGATTGAAGAGAGATTAATCTCTACTTGGTTGTACAGATTTCAAATTATAGAATTTTTATGCACTTTCCTTTTTCCTGGCATTGTATTAAATTCATTTTTGATTCTATATCGATATCTATGAAGGATCTTGATGTTGTTATAATACTACTCGTATGGTGATCGAAAAGGATTCAATATGTTCGAAGATGACAGACTTCTTTTTTATAGTCCGATCTTCAATATTATTTCAAAGTTCTTGACTATAGGACCCACGTAACTTGCGTTTCAATCATTACGATTGATTATAAATATTTTGAATTATTTTGTTTCTATTTGGCGTTGAATAAAACGTTTCTTAGATTAGGAAAACCTAAGATGGCCGTTTTTGATTTGAATTCGTTAAAATAATTTCGGATTTCGGTGGATAAATATCAAAAATTACTGAAGTTATAGTCTTGAAATTGTGCGCTAGCTGATTTTCTGATTATGAGTTTAAGGTATATTCGATACAATTGAAAGTAAAAATAATTTAAATATAGATCATTCCAGGTTATTTGAGTCTCCTACTAATACTAAGGAAAATCCAATGCGTATTGGGGAATAAAACAATACATTTCATAGAAGTTCTCACAACTTATTCATCTTAAAATCTCTAGAAACAATAACCTATTAAATTTTAACATCTTAAAAAACGAACTACATACATATATCTACCTATTTTTCTATTTTTCGGATTTATAGTGCCAGCTCTGAAAGGCCATAGACTTTAAGGTCCGAAATCAGTTCGGGAAAGTATTTTTCGGTTGTATTTGAACTGATTGATATGAGTTGTCCTCTTATAATACGACACATTTGCTCATTAAACTTCGGAGGATATTATAGACACTTATAGGCGTTTCTAAGAGTTTTACACAATTAATATCATGATTTTAATTCTGGAAATTATTTTTAGTATTTTCAAATTCTTCTGTCCATGAATGTGTCACAAATGTCATAAGTGAAGCTCAAGTTGGTAACGGAAATCCAGAAATTTCAGAACATTATTCAAGTTGATATAAATGGGTGAAATTGAGGATCCTGCAGAAAAATTGACTTAATATCTCACAGACATATCACTAAGTGATGAAATCTATCAATGAGATTTATTTTTCTATGTTTAAATTCATCCTATTTATCAAACTGCAAGGAAACATAAATGATACCGGCGCATTCACCATTCTGTACATTTGCACCTTCAAGCAGGGATTTTCAGGTTTCTATTTATTTTCTCCTTTCTCCTTATGAGAACTCATTCAAAGCCCTTAGCGTTCACCTAAGAAAGATTTCCTCCCAATAATAATGTTTAATCATGGTATCTCTCTTTCAATACTGTAACTCATTGGTGATGGTTTTCAAAGCACGAATGGTTTTCATTCTCATATTTGTAAGCTACAGTCTTGTCCAGTTTATTCAATTTCTAGTTTAGTTTATACTGAAAACTGACTAGCGGCTGATGTTTCACATGAGAAAGTGAGAATTAAGTTGATTTGTCAAACTTTCCATGTTTCATTCAAACTTAAAATAGCAGGGTTGCATCACGACAATGCACCTGTTCATTCAATTTTTATTCATGAGTTTTATGAGAAGAATGATATTACTCGTAATTCAAAATGCTGTTAATCTGAAGAGGCTTCCTAGCTATTGAAGATGCAAGAGGTATGTGCTCTGAAAATGTATCCACTCCCAATCCTTGAAATTATTTTTCATATCTCTTCACTGGTATTAATAAAGTTGATTCAGATATAACAATCTTCTCAATAGTCGCTATAAGAATATAAAAAACCATCAGAACTCGTGCTCTGATGATATGAGATACTTGGGAAATGCCAAAAATACCAGAGGATTAATAAGATGAAAGCGAAAGTTCGTGTACATCTCATTATTTTTTGTCGAGCATCGAAAAAATTATTGTGTGCTTTTATTACGACCGGAATGAGGACGT
Source organism: Megalocaria dilatata (assembly GCA_034642435.1). Taxonomy (NCBI): domain Eukaryota; kingdom Metazoa; phylum Arthropoda; class Insecta; order Coleoptera; family Coccinellidae; genus Megalocaria; species Megalocaria dilatata. The sequence continues at coordinate 5,063,506 of CM067854.1, forward strand.
AGGAGAATATTTGCATTTTTATGTGAGTTGTTGTTTTTCATGATCATAACTACATCGTTATTTGGGATGAATATAGATTCGAATTTTTTATTGCGACGTGTTTTCGCTGTTTTTCAGAAGGAGTTTCTGGACAATTTTTTCATATTTCGTGAGGTGAATACATAGGGGAAGAAAATAGTCGGTAAAGCCCATGTTATAAAAATATATGATGTGATTTCAAAATTGCTTTATTTCAATGCTACAAAATGACATAAAATTTATGCTTGGATGAGATATGAAGAAATATTGAATGATTTCCATATTTAACGAGAAAAAATTTGTTTCACAAAAAAAGATAAAGTAGTGTATGGAGTAGTCCGTGAAACTTGTCAAGTATTGTGTAGTCAATAGAAAACACCACAAAATTCAACCTTGAATTAATTATGTAATTTGGGATGACAATATTGTTCGCTATTCAAATCGATATTAAACAGTAGATATCAACTTTGAAGTGTGAAGCATTTTCACGTATATATTCATCTGAGGTACGCTAAATTCTATCAAAATTATGACATGATTTGAGTCTCACTTGATAAAGATCATATTGAAAAATTGAAAATCAGAAAATCTCTGAAAACCCTGACAAATGAGGGAATCTGAATTGATACCACGTGTAGGAAAATCCCTTTTCGATGTAATGAGGAAAGGATAGATTTTCTGTTGTATGGAACGAGAATCAACAAATTCCAAGAAATTGAAAACTTTTAATCAACTGAATGGATCAGTTTCCTAAAGTATAAAGAAAATTGCCGGTTTTTAATTAATTTTTCACAGCAATCGTCGGTCTCTAGTTCAAATAGTCAGGTAATAAGTTTTCGGTATTTTTTTCTTACCTCTTTGTGAGGAATAATTTAATTATATTATTTAATTGATATATAAATTTTTCAATATAGGATTTTTGTGTTTCAGAGGATTATTATCCAAGACTATTTGACATTCTCTTCAGAAAAAAAATCAATATCGAAAATTTTTTATCTGAATATTTTTACAACTGGAATAATATAATGAAAAGATCTTGTGAAAGGTTTGAAACTTATTCTATAGAATCCTTAAGCCATATTCGTGTACAAATTAGAAAAGATTTCACTCGCAACAAGCATATTTTGTAGCTTGACATACTGCTCTGTCAAGAAAGTACCGGGAATTTTCAATTAAAACAACATTTTTACATTTAATCGTCAATCAAAATTTATTGCGTCGCCTTCAAAATAGGCTCCATTTGCTCCAATACATCTATGCCAACGGCACTTCCAATTATCGAAACATTTTTTATAGGTGCTTTCCGGGATGGACTTTAGCTCTCGCGCCGAATTTTGTTTTATGGCTTCAATCGACTCAGAACGGGTGCCACGAAGGGGCAATTTTAGTTTTGGGAAGAGGAAAAAGTCGCAGGGAGTCAAATCCGGCGAATACGGTGGTTGCTGAAGCACGTTTGTTGAGTTTTTGGCGAGAAAGTCAGTCACAATCGTAGCTCGGTGAGAAGGCGCGTTATCGTCATGCAAAATCCATGAGTTGTTCGCCCACAAATTTGGCCGCTTCTTACGGATACGCTCACGCAAACGTTTCATAACGCCTAGGTAATACTCCTTGTTTACCGTCTGACCCTCTGGAACGAATTCGTAGTGCACCACGCCACGGATATCGAAGAAAACAATGAGTATCACCTTCATTTTCGAGCGGCTTTGGCGTGGTTTTTTCGGTTTCGACTCCTTTTTTGCCACCCATTCCGATGATTGCTGGCTTGTTTGCATATCGTACTCATAGACCCAGGTCTCATTACCAGTTATAATGCGTTCCATGAATGTAGAATCGGAATTACAGCGATCTAGCATGTCTGAAGCAACCTGTTCGCGATGACGTTTTTGAAGAAAATTCAGGTCTTTCGGTACGAGTCGTGCGGCCACCTTTCTCATGCCGAAAATATCAATCAAAATCGTACGTGCGGACTCGTGGGATATCATGTGCTATCTCTCAAGCTGGTACGACGGTTTTCCAGCACCCTTTCCTTAATTTTATCGACGTTATCTTCGATTGAAGCCGTCGATGGGCGACCACTTCACGACCGTCCTTGAAGGCTCTGTACCACTGATATGCACGAGTTTTCGATAGAGCATTATCACCAAAGGCCTTTTGCAACATTTTCAATGCATCGGCACACGAAAATTCACTTGCAACACAAAACTTTAAACAAATTCTTTGCTCAACGTAATCACCCATAGTAAAAATCGGCACGCACTCTGACATCGACTGACTTAATCAGCTGTTGCAAACACACTAGTTGACAGATCCCGCTCAAGCTTGGCATAGTAATTAAGGACAGTGGTACCAACCTAGGAAAAAAAAATTTTACCTGCTTCATTTCCCCGCCAGGTTTAAATCGATAATTCCCGGTACTTTCTGTACAGAATGTATAATGAAAAATTTCATTCTATTGGAGAGTGATTTGCTTATTTCATAGATTTATTATATTGTCAAATATTCAATGATTTTTTTTTAATCCCCCAGGCTAATGTGATTTAGGTAATGGACATGCCGATTTTCTATACCCTGTCTTAGATTGAAATCTATTTCGGAGGGTTTGATTATATTCTTGAAAACTAATCGTTTTAAATCTGACAAATAAATAAATAAACTTACATCGACTCAAGAGATCACAAAAATGAGAGAACTCATCAGTGATGAGCACAATAAAAACAATTTAAATTCCTAAGTGAGTTCTTCCTGTGGAGTAGATTACTCATAGTAAGCTATTTTCCGAATGAATCAATTTGTCGGAGAAATCGTTGAGCGAAGCCAAAATTGATTGAACTTTACGTTATCGCTCTTTATCAAACAGAGCGACTGCTTCATTTTCAATAGCTTGTAAACCTCGATTACAAAGGAAATTTCGAATGAAAGTTTCGGCCCTATGTTCCTTTATAAGACGAAAATACAATTAAAGTTGTGCGGGGTTCATCTGATGTGCTTCGATGATACGCCTGAATGATTTTGCGTGTAGAGCTTTCATGTGAGCATTAAAATTTGAGGAATATTCTCTGTCGATAATGAAATTTTCAGACGGGAAATGTTTTTGTATCCTTTCAGGGAAGTGAAGGAAGCGAGTAGATGGAAAGCACTTAAATATCTCAAATCGGAAAAATGTGTCATTTGACTTCAAAAATTCTCTAATTCACTTCAGTTGAATAAATTTATCAAAGTCATCAATATCGTAGGAGCCGTTTTTTTTCTAAATCTTAAAAGTATAAGATTTCTTCTGAAACTTCTTCATTTGATGTGCCTCTTCGAAAACAATATTCGAAGCTACACTGTTCCGATTCTAGGAACTCTTTATTATCATGCTTATAACCCTCATTTTTATTTGAGTACATAATTATAGGGTCACTTTACAAGATATTTGAATAGATGCAATCAAAAACAAATGTCGTGATAAAAGGATTCCCGCCACTTCTTCTCTTTGGAAGAGACACTTTCTTCTCAAACGTCGTACAACACCCCAAAATGCCTGGTTTACTTAAGGGTGCCACCGAAATAAAGTCTTCCCAACATGTCTTCTACTCAAAAGCTGCACAAACAATATAACGTTATCTAATCTATAAGAGCAGGAAAGATCAGATACCTCAAAGAATAAACTAAAATGTGGTTGAGCTTCAGAGATAGCTTATCCATACAAATAAAAGAAACAGAATTCAGAAAATAAATAATTATTTTGAGAAAGAATTCCTGATAAAATGAAAAAATTATCCTACCATAAAAATAAAAAAACAGTTACCTTTTCTCAAAAACTACGAACAATTCGTAATTGTCGAGTGCATAAGAATTAGTCAACAATACGCTCTGTTGTATCATACATGCTGTCTCAACAAAAATTTGATTTTCCGTCAGAACTCAGAAACGAAGAATTTTCGAACATTTAAAAAAAACAGGTCAAATTTTGTATTAAGGAGGACGAATTTTCATCGTGAGTTTTATCCGAAAAAACCACCCCCATGAGGGTGGCATCAACCCCCAACATTTTTGAATAGGGAATAAATGTATTGGTTAGTTTGAAAGTTGTTTATGTTTTGTACAAAAACCATTTAAAATTTCCAAAATCGGTTCATTATTCACGAAATAATGTAATGTTGAACTAACCCTCAAAAGCTAATGTTGCACAGACTGTTGAACCGCCCAAATTCAAGTACCTAAGAGTTCTGAAGGATCCAAAAATAATTTTCAAGTTTTGTGTAAGGAAGAAAAGAATTTCTAGGATGATATTGTTCCGAAAAAACCACCTGAGGATTGCAACAACCCCCAACATTTTTTTAATAGGGAGGAGATGTTGGATGTGGTTTAGTTGAGAAGGTTTTTCTGTTCTCTGAACATCGCAGTTGAAATTTTAAAATTTGTTTATTTAATGACAGAACAGCTTGAGTTTTCGAATGTTTCTATTTCAAAAACATTCTATTTTCTTATCGTTCATGATGGGAAAATGTGTAAAACGCATGAAATTCATTACAATGTACACTATTTTTCTGAAGATTTTTTTATAATGTATTTCAGTCTTTCGTTTCTGCATCAAATTTGTGGTTGAGACTTTCTTACGTGGGCGCAAATGGTCGTCTATTCTATGGAAGAAAGAACAGAAATTCTCAAATTATACTATCGGTATGACTAAAATTCTAGACTAACTGCAAAGTATTTAAAAAAAAATTAAAACAAATTTTAGAAATTACTATGTTTTACTACCAAAAAATATATATTACACATTATCTTGTGACTGGAGTTTCGGGAAATGAACTATCCCATCATCAGACAACTGAAGACCTAACAGTGGTACAGTCGTATTTAAACAAAATAAATAAATATTTTGAATACTTCAACAGATTCTCGGTAATACCTAATAGTCGTACAGAGGTTTACAATCAGAACGTGATAAAAAACCGGGTTAAAAAAGAGGGGCCTTCTAACAGATATCGGAATGTCGGCAATCGACAAAGAAGGTTGTTAAACAGATGGTACCCATTTAAATATCTCAAATAATTTTTGGGGTTACATATCTCCGTAGTCATTCCTTATTTTTACATTATTTTGTTGTACATCTCAAATATTTGGATCTAGAAAGCTCCATACATTCATTCATTATTTTTCACATTATTTTTATTGTGAACGAATAATGTGAAAAATAATGAATAATATTAAAAATATATGATATTAATAATATTGATTGTATGTTGAGTGCGCAGGAAATCGACGTACAGCACGCCTTGCCGGTCCCAGAACACAGTACACATTACCTTACCCGCGGACCAGGATGTCTTCGCTTTGACTGGGGCCCCTTCCTCCTTCTTCCTCCACTCTTTACTCGACACCTTGGTTTCGGGAGTATAATAGTATACCCATGTTTCGTTTGTAGTGAAGATTGGCATTAAAAAACCGTCCCCCTCCGCCTCGTATCTGCTCGCTTCTGCATAAGTTAGAGTACATTGGCATAAGAGGCCCAGTTTTGAATCTGTTGGAGTCGTTCCTTAAGGTTAGGTACCATTGTAGATTTGGAAGGTAAAAGGTCTTCCAAGATGAAAATTACTGCAGGAGTTCCCCAGGGATCTGTACTCGGACCTATTCTTTTCCTCCTATATATCGATGACTTGATATATAACGTTGGTGCTGATGATGAAACCCTCATCGCTGACGATACAACATTTTTGAATAGAGCCAAGGGCAGAAATCTACTCCTAAATGAATCTCATGAAACAGTCAAAAATGCGATAGAATGGTTTAGTTCAAATGACATGAAAGTGAACGAAGAGAAAACTCCGGAGTTGATTGTGAGCACAAAACGTCAAGAACCAAAAAGTATTTCTCTGCTTGGGGTTTCAATCAGCGGAAATTTAACTTGGCTGAAGCACATAATTGTGCCAAAGACTCTCAACATCATTATTCTCAATAAGAAGAATGAAAAACTTGCTCACAGAAACAGAAGCGTTACTTACATATCACGCACATTTCCACAGCATGATGAGCTACAGCATCATTTTATGGGGTGCATCTTCAGAGGCAGAAAGAGTGTTCCTCGAACAGAAAAAAGCTTTAAGAGTAGCTGCGGGAGTGAACCAGATAACTAGCTGTAGACACACCAAGAAATATGGAATACTTACTTCAACATGCTGTTATATCCTAGAATGTCTTATGTATGTGCAATAAAATCAGGATAATTTCCAGACACACTCAACGATTCACAATCATGCCACCAGGTATAGTAACAACTTTGTTGCCCCAAGACATAGACTCCAGAGGACACAGAACACCCATATATTCAATGGAATGAAAATCTATAACCGACTTCCTCAATCCCTAACAACACTGCATTCTACAACATTCAAGCGAAAAGTTGAAGCAATTCTAACTGAATGTGCATTTTATTCAATGGATGAGTTTATGAAGTACCAGCTCTAGTCATTTACTTGCTGTGTTTAAGTTCGTATCTTGGTGTAATAGTTTTTTTTATTGATTGTTGTAGGTTTTAAAGTTGAAATATTTTATTCTTGATTGTTTCGGTCTCTACTTGACGGAAATTCATCGTAAATGATTTGAAGTAAAACACTTTATTTCCGCTTATTTTTATTTTTCAACGACAATTGTTTCGTCAATTACATATTGACTTCGTCAGGTGAGTATGGTAACTGTTACCATACTCACCTGACGAAGTCAATATGTAATTGAAGAAACAATTGTCGTTAAAAAATAAAAATAAACGAAAATAAAGTGTTTTACTTCAAATCATTTTTGAAATATTTTAGTATGACATATTTACAATTTTTTATTTTATGATTTTGAGGGCAACTAATAAATTTGAATTTGAATTTGAATTCGTATCGCGCCAGTAAGCGGCGACAAACTTCCAACCGCGTTAATTTGTGCTCGAAGTTCAACAGTTTAGGAACCCATCGCGCCGTTATTTTGCGATATCGAAGGTGTTCTTGGATGATAGACTCTACACTACCAATACTGATGCCGACTTCAGCCGAAATGTCTCGAACATTCATCCTACGGTCCTTCAAAATGAACTGTTCTACGCGGCGAATGTTGTCTGGTGTGACGCTTGTTCGCGGTCGACGATCATGCGGCTCATTCTCGACGGTTTCGCGGCCATCCTTGTATGCTTTGGCACATTTAAACACGGCAGCCCTACAGAGGCACTCACTACCGAACTGCTTTTGCAAACGCACAAAAATATCCGTGTTTTTAACGTCTTCTCCCACTCCCACATTAAATATTTTCAATAGACGAAATTTTGTTTCTGCTGATGAATCTTATGAAAACAAATATCTTTAAAAAATGTCTAACATAATCTTCAGAATTTCATGATAAAACTATCTTACTTAGAATATTCAATATTATTTGATATCTAAGTTACTTTATATAAAAACTCAAGATATGTAAAAACATAACTGAAAAACCAGTTTTAAGAGAGACTTTGCTTCGTCAGTATTCAAATAATTCATATTCAATAAATATAACATCAATCAACCACAAATATTTACTCACCCTTCAACCATTTAGAAAACTTCTGGTAAACTGAAAAATCTTTAAATGTAGTGTAACGGTTATCTATATATAAATATTTCTGTGGTTTACCCTTGATCTAAAAGATTGAAAGACAATTTAACGGCCTCTGTAATAGCACAAGGACTATCTGTATAAAGAATATCAAGGAAACCAAATAATTATATATTATGAATAAAATAACATAAATAGAGGTTAATTCTTGATAGAAGGTATATAAAATTATTTGAATATTTTAATATTGGCCTTTTACATATTTAATTTCAAAAAATTATATTTAATGGTTATAACTTCTGAAAATAAATTAAGTAGAGATAGAATAAGTAGGATGTTTATGAGTTCTTTTTATTCTGATGTTTGTCCAGTACACAGCATTCATTCAGTTGGTTTGGCGAGATATTTTTTGTTAATTATTTTTATTTTTTCGAACTGTTGAGCTGATGAGTTACCGTTGTAATAATTCTGAATTGTTTTTCAAAGATGTTCTACATATTTTCGGATTTTTTTAAAGGAACCTATTTTGAGAAACTTGCTTTGAAGAAGTTCTTGAGGTTATGTTTTGCATATTTGGAAAGAAATTTAGTTTTGATAAAACAACGAACGAAACAAAATTTCCTACTCTTCAAGTATTTATTTGATAATTTTTAGTTGACTATTTAATTTCTTTGAGTTTTTTTCATTCCCTTTGGTACTGTATAATAAGTATTAATTCTATATGTCTACTAAATTGACAGACATTGTTGTAAAGACATTTATTTGATTAAATTCTAAATTTTTTTTTAATCTGTATTATCATCTTGAAAATAAATATAAATGATTACAAATAATTGGAAAAAATTTTTTTGGAGGAGAAATTAGCGAAGAAGAGCATCAACATGTTAATAAAGCTCGGATATCTGCTGGATTCTTTGAAATCACCTCGTTCCCCATTTCTCCATCCATTCGTTCATTAGGATGTCCCAAACCTGATGAGATTCTCTTGCTCAGTAGCTTTTCAATATCATTGCGGTTTCATTTTTCTTCATCTGGTGGCTGGATTCGAGCTCCGTAATGAGGAAACTTATTCATCATTTTCTCATCACAGCTTTCATCGTCTAACGCTTCGTGGAGAAAGCCAATTCGAATTTATCGTTTTATGTGTTGATATGTTGTCACATAAAAATTCGTGGTTGTGAATAGCGAGGATAAACTGTTATTGGTCCTCTGAGGCTATAAAACAATTATTCTTTTATGAATATCGCTGAAAGAGGAGAACAATTCGGTTGGAATAACGGTAGTTTTGTCATAAATAAATAGGTCCACGATTGCTTGTTTGACATTCTTGAATTTAAGAAAATGTCGTTTCTCCTTGTTTGTGTGGTACACAAATTTCGATGTTTAAGTTACATATAGCTTCTTGAAATGTAGTAATGATAAGTAATCAGGGAAAATATTCCTCCATCTCAATTATACTAACTGACAAAGAAACTGCAACGCCCAGAAGGAGCTGTTTAATATTTAAATTATTTTTGGTGAAACATAGATAAAATTTGAATATTAAAACAAATTAATATATGTTTATCTTCTACAATTTTAATTTAAAAAATTTTATTAAAAAAACTTTTGAATTAAATTAATGTCTAAAACAAGCACCGCTTATATTTAATAGACGTATATAATCTAAACTCAATATACAATGTCAAATGGAATAAATAAACCAAAAGATACACGAAAGTGCCTAAAATTAATAAATAAATATTTAAAGGAGACAAAATTTGTTTCTGGTCTTGCCCTCAAAACGCCATTTGCATCTTAAAAACATGAACACACTTAAAGGACCTCTCAAAGAATATAATTTATTTGAAATATTTAATATATTTAAATATTCGAATAAGTAAATTCAGAAATCTCTCAAAGCATGCACTATATCTTCAAAAAACAAATATAGTTCAAAACAATTCCTTCTTCAGTCCTGAAATATATTCAAAATATCAAAATCAAAAAACTAACCTGTACCAAACCACTTAAGATGCAAATGGCGTTTTGAGGGCAAGACCAGAAACAAATTTTGTCTCCTTTAAATATTTATTTATTAATTTTAGGGACTTTCGTGTATCTTTTGGTTTATTTATTCCATTTGACATTGTATATTGAGTTTAGATTATATACGTCTATTAAATATAAGCGGTGCTTGTTTTAGACATTAATTTAATTCTAAAAGTTTTTTTAATAAAATTTTTTAAATTAAAATTGTAGAAGATAAACATATATTAATTTGTTTTAATATTCAAATTTTGTTATATTTCTTCTATCAAGTAAAAGGCCTTTCTATTTTAAAACATAGATAGTATAGCAAGAAGTAAATGATTGAAATTCGGAGAAAAAAATCGTGATGGTCTTTTCATGTAAACATTTTTTGTTTCTTAAATATGTATTGAATTGAATCATTCCTTACTTGGTGAAAATCCATATTAAATAATATTTAAATAAGGTTATTCTGATTTTCACAAATTTTTATTGTTATGTTTACAACAATCGTTTCGCTATCACAGTAGCATCATCAGGCAAAGATTACATTTTGAATGACTAAGCTTGTTTCCGAAATCCGTTGCTATTTATATTACAGTAAGTACAATAAATTTTTATTGAGCACTAAAACCCCAAAAAGGGTCTTTTGATTTAAAGGATGATTTGATTTATTGTGTATAATAGAATTCGTATAGGTTGGTTTGTGAAATATTGAAAAATCATGTGAATTATTTATTCGAGTAACAGTTAAATCAAGAAAATTAATGGAATTGTTATGTTCGGTTTCCACAGTGAATTTAATTGAAGGATGTATTTCATTGATGAATAAAAAGAATTTTTTCAAAAGTCTGTCTGTACCTGTGAAGCAACAGAAAATATCGTCTACATATCTATACCAATATAAAAAGTATTTCTTAAGGGGATTTTGGTGAACTTTAGTTTCAATATTGTCCATGAATATTTCTGCTAATAAAAGACTTAAGGGATTTCCCATAATCAAACCGTTTTCAGATTTATAAATTTTAATTTTGAATTGAAAATAATTTCGTTTAGTGCAAATATCTAGACAAGTCCTTTATTAGCAGAAATATTGATGGACAATATCGACACTGAAATTCACCAAAATCCCCTTAAGAAATACTTTTCATAGTGGTATAGATATGTAGACGATATTTTCTGTTGCTTCACAGGTACAGACAGATTATTGAAAAAATTCTTTTTATTCATCAATGAAATACATCCTTCAATTAAATTCACTATGGAAACCGAACATAATAATTCTATTAATTTTCCTGATTTAACTGTTACTCGAATAAATAATTCACATGATTTTTCAATATTTAACAACCAACCTATACGGATTCTATTATACACAATAAATTAAATCATCCTTTAAATCAAAAATTATCAGCATTAAATTGTATGATCGATAGATTAGTTAATATTCCCATGAATCGAAAAAATTATATTTCAGAACTTAACATAATTAAACAAATAGCTATTAATAATGACTATAATCCTAAGTTGATAGACAAATTGTTGATGAATAAAAAGAACAAAATAGATTTAAATAAGGTGTTTCCTAATATAAAAGAAAATTTTGAATATATTTCCTTGAAATACACTAAAGGTATTTCTGAGAAAAGGGTTACATACCTCAAAAATATATATAATTTGACAACTTCATTTAAAACCAATTCAAACTTGAGTATATTTATTAAAAATAATAAGGACTACACATAAAGATGATAAATCGGGGGTTTATAAGTTAACCTTCGGTGATTGCCCTAAAGTTTACATAGGACAGATTGGAAGAACTTTCCGTCATAGAATTTGTGAACATTTGAAAGTTTCCTCAATAATAAAAGTAATTCTACATATTCCAACCATTTGTTAGAAACAGGACATACTTTCAACCATAACTTTGAAATTCTACATATAGAAAGCAAAAGTTATGCCTTAAATCTGTTAGAATCCCTAGAGATAACTAAACATAATAAAATAGGAATATTACTTAACGAACAAACAGATTCAAATAACTCACCTCTGTTAAATATATTCAGATAAGCTGGAATTTGCAGAGACCCCCCTTTTTTTGGGTTTTAGTGCTCAATAAAAATTTATTGTACTTACTGTAATATAAATAGCAAGGGATTTCGGAAACAAGCTTAGTTATTTAAAATGTAATCTTGCCTGATGATGCTACTACATTATTACACCTTTGTTAGAAATTCAGATTCCTCCATTAAATCGAAAATAGATTTGTTCAAGACATTTCAAGAATGAATCAAATTCTTAATTGTCTGGAAATATGTCTGGAACAAATTTCTTTTCAATTTAACGGAACAATCTATATTTCTAACAAAGGTTTAATAATGGTGAATCCACTCTGTTCAATTTTATCTGAAATTTTCATGGATGATTAAGAATCAAAAATACACCTAAATCTGATAAGCGAATATTTCCTTTTGGTATAGATATGTAGATGATATTTTTTGCTGTTTCAAAGGCACCGATCGACAACTACATATCTTCATGAATTTTATCAATAAACTCCATCCAAAAATTAAATTCACAATCGAAGAAGAAAAGAACAACAGTATTCATTTTTATTAATTTTCTGGACCTCACAATAACAAGACTAGATAAATCACATGATTTTAGTATTTTTCACCCACATATACACATATTACAAAACATAAAACTTCAAATCACCCTACCAACCCAATGATGTCAGCATATAATAGTTTTATTCATAGACTATTGAATGTCCCTCTGAATTAAGATAAATTTTTTAAATAATTGAACATTATTAAACAGATAATTTCAAACCATGGTTACAACCCCTTTCTTAAAGACAAAATGGTATTCATTGTAACTGTTGTATTGCGGCGGTTTTTCTCGCTCGGTTCAAATGCATCAATTGTGGTAGGTAGACTTTGCCTTTTGTTCGATTTTAGCAGCTTATAATACACAGCTGGTTCCACCAAATATACAGATGATCTTCTCGCTATGAAAATTCGGCTTGACAGTTGATGAAAAGGCATGGCCGGGTTATCCGTACGTTAACTGATGTTTTGGATTATCCTAGTGGGCCCTCTTTTCATCGCCAGTCATAATTCGATGCAAAAATCTCTTTCTTTTTTGCGGTTGGAGTAGTTGTTCACACGTGGAAAAACGGCATTCGACGTCTCTAGGATTAAGTTCATACGGCACCCAATTTCCTTCCTTTCGGATCATTTCCAATACTTTTAAACAATGGAAATGGCTGGTTGAGTGGCTGCAAGTGTTTTTGCGAGTTTCTCTTACGTTTGTGATATATATTGATCGAGCCTTGTCTATAATCCTTCATTCTCAAAATTTGGTGGCTTTCCGGGTCGTTGTTTGTCGTCCAAATCAAAATGGCCACTTTTAAATCGGGCAATTTCTGACTCGTTCAGCTGGAACATGGTCACCATAAGCATTCACTTAAAGATGATGACTTTCGGCAACCTTTTTAATCATATTGGAGTTATGAAAAAAACTTGCAAAAATATTTTATTCCATACAGAAGTTAACATTTTCAGAGCACTCAAAAATGTTATTTACCCTTCAGCGAAATGACAGATACTGAAAAGAAAGCCTACACTTCAGCATGAATGTAGTACCATATGAAATAATTAAATAACGATTACTTTTCTACAGTTATATGTCTTTGATTGATTTAGCTATTTTATGACATTATCTTGAGTAACTATACTGATGCTTCTTTTAATTTTAGGTTTTATACAAATGTTGTTATGTATTGACTCTTTCTTGCTTTTATTCGAAATTTATTATTTATATTAATTCCTTATCACACCACAAATTTCCAACTTCTTCAGTGTCTACTTGATTGTACGCTTCAAATAGATTCAGAAATAATATGGCCAATGTGATTTTGTTATCTTCAAATAATTCTTGAATATACTTTGCGAACTAAAAAATTGCCAAGTGTAACGTCAATATTGAATGAAAAGTAAAAGGGTTATTTTCCTTTGAATATATGGTTATTCTTTGAGAAAATAATAAGCAAATTACACCAACTGATTCAACTACATATCAATGCTTTTTCATTCCACAAAAAAAATCGGTGCTCCGCAATTTTCAGGTGAAGGTTGTGGAATTCAAGTTCGTTAACGAGATGCAGTATTTCATTTGGTAAAAAAGTAAAAATGAAAACCGTGTTTTATGTACATTTCAAGTTACTTTTTCGCCTAAATGTTGCGAATTACATCCCCAACATTTCGAAAGAATGTGTCGTAATATCCTGAGTGAAGCTTTCTGGAACGAACGGAATGGTTACGACTTCTGTTAGAAATAAGTTGAAAATTATTCATTTCCGAGTTTACAGAGTCCATGAATTCACAAGATTGTGTTCTTGAGATTACATCATTTAAATTACTCATATTATTTGTTTATCTTCTAATGTGATCGAATAAAACTGTGCTTCATATTATGAACCGCCTAGAAAGTATCCGGAAAAAACAATACTCAATTGTAATTGTTCAGTATATATTTTTAAATCTTTAATTAGAAAATAATAACAAAATATTCATCTTATTTACATATACAACCTTTATTCAATTGTAAACACTTGACTAAACGTCAAGGTACACCCAAAACTAGATCACCTCCATAATTTTTGGTGATGGTAGTTCAGGACTGTGAAACTGACTGAATTCAAGCATCTTTATTTCGTGGCGCTGCTTGCTCAACTTCAATCTTCATTAGCCCCCATATGTTTTCAATGGGACTAAGATCTGGTGAAGCTGCTGGCCATTAAATGGTTGTCACTTGGTGTTCTTGCATTCAAGCTTGAGTACAGGCTGAAATATGGCATCTCGCATTATCCTGCTGAAAACGCCACCCCTCTGGATATAAAGCATGCACCGTTTCAAGGAGAAAAGCGTTTAGAATGTCACAATACTTTCCACTATTAATGCTACCATCAACTATACAGAAAGGCGTAGCACCAAGTTGAGATATTGCTCCCCAAACCATTATTTTGGTGGGAAATTTGGAAATTTGAACGGTAACAGGTTGTTTTAAAGGATTTTCAAGCGATTTCCACCAAGTTGGAAACAACATTCATCAGATAAAAAGACATTATTAAAATTATCGTCATGAAAACGTTGACAAAATTCCATCCTTCGTTTCTGTTGTAAAGGTGTTATTATAGGAATTTTTTTTGGTGTTCTTGATATGTAGCCTTGTCTTTTCAGTAACATATGGACGGTTTCTGGACATACTTCTATATTTCGTTGGTTTTCAATTCTGTTAGCCAATTTTCGGAAACCAGGCGAGGATTGTGTCGTCCTGAGGTCAATAAAGCGTTTGAATTGTTTCCTTTAATCTCACGCAATCTTCCTGAAACTGGTCTATGCCTCATATCCGCGCCATTATTTTACCTCTTCATAGTCTCATATACAGCACCTTTTCCCAGTTCAGTCAATTGCACTAATTTTTTAACGTTTCTACCTGTTTTTTTTTTCTAGTTGCGACATTATTTTATAAATTGTATACCTGTTGACAATCAACAAGATTTGACCAATATTTTTGCCATGCAACTTTGGCCATAGCTGACTATCTGTACAACCTATTTCATACATTACTTTTGTCTCAGAATGTTACAAAAAAGAATTATATTAAAGTTATGAAAAAAAATACATTCGGGATACTTTCTAGACGAACTATATTATATATTGCGGTGGTATATTTTTGAATAATTTTAGCTTTAAATCGATGTGAGTTCATATCTTCATTCGAGTATTGTGGCATATCTTCATGAGACTACATTATACTAAATTCTTCTAAAATTAGGAGCTGCTATTATATGATCTTCCAATAAAACCACATATATAGCAATAATTTTTATTGAAATGTCAAATGATAGAAGAGTGTGCCTCATTTTTCTAGCGTTCAGTAAACACTGTACCTAAATTTAAACTTAGAATTATGTTGGCCTTTCTTGATAGAAGTCCATTTTACAACTTGAAGCCCTATATGCGGGAGCTTTTAACCTCCTAATTTCGGGAACTAACGCGCTTCGTTTCAACTTGCAGTCCATAAACGCTTCAGATTAGCGATGGGGTGCAAGTCTGCTAATAACCTTGCGACCTTGTTTCACTTTGAAACGTCGGTTGTCAGAATAATTGCACTCTGCTCTACTTGTAGCAGGCGAGGACGGTGAGTCAATTATCAGAAAGCGGTAGCTTCTTCTAAAGATACGCCGGGAGTTGAAGCGAATTTCTGGGCAAGTAGGGGGCACGCCATACACTCCCTTCCCAGTGAGCTTTGATATGGTTAGGGTATTAGGGTTTTAGGGCGTTAGGATTTTGGCATGAAACAGTCCGTCGCTGAGCTGGACGCGGCGCCATCTCAAGCGACGGATACTGTGGGACGAAAAGGATAGTTATCTGAAAAATTGGATAGAATCGTCGCTGGTCACCAATGAAGGGATCGTTGGGGTCAACAATGAAGTGCTTTAGGGTGCGGTGTTATGAGACAGCTTCTAACCTCCTAATTTCTGGAGGTAAGGCGTTTCGTTCCCACTTGCAGCCCCGGACTCTTCAGAGTGACGATGGGGTCCAAGTCTGCCAATGGCGCCAATGACTTTGTTCCACGTTGGAACGTCGGTTTTCAGAACGCTTGCTCTCTGCTCTACTTAAAGCCCGCGACGACGGTTAACTAACAAACGGAAAGCGGTAGCGTCCTCTATGGTATATGCCGGGAAGCTGTAGCAGAGCAAAGCGGAATTCTGAACAAGGGTCAGGCACGTCAAAAATTTAAATAAATGATAAACTTATATGTTGATTAATATTTTTTTCAACCAGGCATCATTTATTCTCTGAAACTTTGCTTGAATGAACATTATTTCAGGTTTAATTATGAATTACACCAAGGAAATTATCTTTCAGCTGAAGCTTTCATGGGTAGTTTGAAAAATGAAAATAGAATCACTAACAAGATTTTTTATTTTTGCAGATATGTAGATATCATTATATACTACTCTGTCAAGAAAGTACCGGGAATTTTCAATTAAAACAACATTTTTACATTTAATCGTCAAAATTTATTGGGTCGCCTTCAAAATAGGCTCCATTTGCTCCAATACATCTATGCCAACGGCACTTCCAATTATCGAAACATTTTTTATAGGCGCTTTCCGGGATGGACTTTAGCTCTCGCGCCGAATTTTGTTTTATGGCTTCAATCGACTCAAAACGGGTGCCACGAAGGGGCAATTTTAGTTTTGGGAAGAGGAAAAAGTCGCAGGGAGCCAAATCCGGCGAATACGGTGATTGCTGAAGCACGTTTGTTGAGTTTTTGGCGAGAAAGTCAGTCACAATCGTAGCTCGGTGAGAAGGCGCGTTATCGTCATGCAAAATCCATGAGTTGTTCGCCCACAAATTTGGCCGCTTCTTACGGATACGCTCACGCAAACGTTTCATAACGCCTAGGTAATACTCCTTGTTTACCGTCTGACCCTCTGGAACGAATTCGTAGTGCACCACGCCACGGATATCGAAGAAAACAATGAGCATCATCTTCATTTTCGAGCGGCTTTGGCGTGGTTTTTTCGGTTTCGGCTCATTTTTTGCCACCCATTCCGATGATTGCTGGCTTGTTTGCATATCGTACTCGTAGACCCAGGTCTCATCACCAGTTATAATGCGTTACATGAATGTAGAATCGGAATTACAGCGATCCAGCATGTCTGAAGCAATCTGTTCGCGACGACGTTTTTGAAGAAAATTCAGGTCTTTCGGTACGAGTCGTGCGGCCACCTTTCTCATGCCCAAAATATCAATCAAAATCGTACGTGCGGACTCGTGGGATATCTTAAGATCATGTGCTATCTCTCTCAAGCTGGTACGACGGTTTTCCAGCACCCTTTCCTTAATTTTATCGACGTTATCTTCGATCGAAGCCGTCGATGGGCGTCCACTTCACGACCGTCCTTGAAGGCTCTGTACCACTGATATGCACGAGTTTTCGATAGAGCATTATCACCAAAGGCCTTTTGCAACATTTTCAATGCATCAGCACACGAAAATTCATTTGCAACACAAAACTTTAAACAAATTCTTTGCTCAACGTAATCACCCATAGTAAAAATCGGCACGCACTCTGACATCGACTGACTTAATCAGCTGTTGCAAACACACTAGTTGACAGATCCCACTCAAGCTTGACATAGTAATTAAGGACAGTGGTACCAACCTAGGAAAAAAAATTGTTACCTGCCTCATTGCCCCGCCAGATTTAAATCGATAATTCCCGGTACTTTCTTGACAGAATGTAAAAGTATGAGGACTATTTGAATAATTTGAATTCAGCTATAACTAGAGTCAAAAACGAATATGATATAATAATCCCCAAAAATTCGTCTCATGCAATTTCACATAAGTTATCGGTATATTATAACATGTCAACTTGAAAATTCCTTTATCTCCGAAAATTTTTGATCATGATTTGATTTGACTTTAATGAGACAAATGTAATAGGATTATTCGTTATACACAATGGAGAGTAGCCTAGCCAGAAAGCAATATAAAAATACTATTCCGGGAATATATCCCAAGTCGAAAAAAGCAGAAAAAATTGAATTCTTTCAGCTACTATGGTATACCATCTCTACAAATGAAGAAGTTCCTCAATAAGATAGACATAAACATATTCTTCAGAATGGGTAATTCTTTGGAAAAAATTTACTCCAAACCCAAAATAAATGAATCACAATTATGGTTCCTGACAAAAACGTGTATGGTTGGCTTTTCGATACCAGAATAAAGGAACATAGGCGGTCTCTCCTGAATTGAGTTAGATTCTACACATACAGAACATCTTATCACAAAGAAATATGATTTTGATGGGTGTTTTAAGATTTTGCATTGAAAAATAAGGTTCTTGATTGTTTCGATCTCTACTTGACGGAAAGTAAAACATTTTATTTCCACTAACATTTATTGTCCACCAAACAATTGTTTCATCAATTATATTTTGACTTCATCAGGTGAGTATGGTAACTAACCACTTTTACAAAATCGGTCGATTTATTGTTGTACCAATGTGTGTGATACAACTTATGTTCATAACGGTTGTGGTTGATTTCTCATTATACGTATTTCAGATTCTACACCTGGAATTTCGTTATTCCATTTCGTAGTTCTTGTCCTGGAAACGAATTGTTTCTTGCATTTTCCCAATTCATGATCACTTTTTTTATTTGAATATGGTTTTTTTTTTCAGTCGATTCAGTTGGGCCATGTGATCGATAAATAAAATACCTTACGTTAACCAATTAGGATGCAAATTCTTGATTAAGCATACTTCAAATGGGGGTGAAGAGGGTTGTATATTAGACTTAAATGGTTTATTTATAGCCTAAATACAAATATTAGAAGTTAACAAGTATGATTTGTTTACCGAAATTGGGGTAGTTGTTTTAGTGTAGTTTAAAATCTAATTGCGGTGAAAACACTATCTTATTCTTGGAATAATTCTTCCTTGAGCTCTTTCACCGTTGTTCACTTTCACCGAATTCACTTTTATTGGTTGCATTGTTGGGTTCACTTTTCACAAACTAATATGTAATTACAAATGAATAATGTAGATAATAGATTCACTTCAAGCTTGTAGTATTGAGAGAGGTACTCCTTGGAAGGTTAAAGTGAGATGCGAATATAAAATAATTCAAGAGTAGAGAGGGATGTGTGATTATAAATGAGAGACAAAGGGAAATGTGATTAGAACTTACTTCTAGAGAATGTGACATGTCACATGATGATCATACAATGTTAGTTCTAGTCAGCATCCATGTTGTCTAGTTCAATAGTCCATGTTGGAAGACCACGTTCTGTAGGAAATTGTGACTGCGGTTGAATTCGATCGTAGGACTGTTTCTATGGTTTCGGTAGTGCTGAACACTGCTCTGCACACTATTTTCTAAATATTCTAATTTCATTTTCTATGCAATAACTTTCATCTGTAGTCTTCCGTAGAATACGCGCGCAAAAATTAATTATCTTTTTTTTACAGCACATTGATTTCAACTGGAGAAATTTTCTGCCACTTCCTTATTTCTGATAATTTCCCAAATAATATCATGATTTTTTTAACCTTATATGCAATAAGATTTGTTTTGGCGAATTTCTTCGAAATTCCGAAAGTGGATGTTTTTCAAATCTTATTTCCTTTTGGGATTAAAATCAACATCCAATTGTATCATGCAACATAATAGTAATTCCGTACCTAACCTGAATGTATTCATTCAAAATGAATTGAATTCAGCACCATTTCTGAGCAGTCAATGTTCTATTTTACCGCCTGACAGCATGATGGATCCCTAGGCAGTGGTTCTCAAAATTTTTTGTAGACTGAATATTTGATATAATAGGTAAATATCTCAGATATTAAACATTTTCGAATGACACATTGATTCATACTGATACATTACAAACTTCCACATAAAATTCTTAATTCTTACTTACTTTTCATTATTAAGAATGGTGAGATTTCAACGGTTAGAATTCTGATTGCTCAAATTCACTTGTATAAATGATTTGAAGTAAAACACTTTATTTCCGCTTATTTAAATGGAAATGGAAATAAAGTGTTTTACTTCAAATCATTTACGATGAATTTCCGTCAAGTAGAGACCGAAACAATCAATCACTTGTATAATATTCAATTGAATCGGTAGTTATTTGCAAAAAGTCCATTTCAATTAAAATCAATGAATGAATATTATTTTTTGCCTCAGAACTTCGTACTGAACACACATTTGGATAATCATTTAGATCGGCTTCAACGTATCATCCTAATAACAATCTTTATATTTTGAAAAGAGAAATATTTTCGGAAATTGTTTTCAGAGTTTAAAATGTAGGAGACTTCAGTTTAAAACTACGAATGAAAAAAAGTTTGTATTTAGAGAAATGGAGAACAGATAAAAATAGTTAACTATCACAAAACTGATGCACTAACCTAACTCATATGTAATCTCATGAAAATAATATAATGTTAGTAAATGAGGTATAATGATTATTTTTTATTTCAGTCTCTCAGTTCCCTCCTTTTCAACTCATCTATCCTACTAAAATGCTCTTAGGATCAATTATTGTTTAATGTCTTATGGTATGGGTTAAGGGAGAGATTATTTAAATTTATTTTTACTAAGGCTATTGATAAACCATAATAATCAGTTGATTTAATGTTTTTTAACTTTTTGAAAACATCTCTGAATTCATTATATGAGACCCGCCTAAACTGAAAACTCAACTTATCAGGAACAGAAATCCTGAAGTATGATCCAGCTTTAAATTAGTATGAGGTAAATTACTAATAATTGATGCAACTGATTCAGCATGTCTGCTGAATTTCTCTACACCTAGCGTACTTGGGATCTCCTGAAAACGACTTTTGTTTGTCAGTTTCATTAAAATGTATTATTTTATAATATGAAAGTTTTTTTTAAGATTGGTCAATTTTGGAACAAAAGTTCCGGCAAAAGCTATAGATGGTTGTCCTACAGATAAATAATTCTTACTCAATCTTTCAATTGAATTTTTAAGAAGTTTTCATCCATTTGAATGCTATATTTCAATTATTTTAATTATTGGGCTTCTGTAATTGTCTCATAAGGTTCCTCTAATCTTCTTTCTGCAATTATTGAGGTTATGAAAGAATTGAAGTCAAGATCTTTAATTTTACTTCCTGTTTCAAGATTTTATAAATGTTAGATATGTAATATATTTTTATTGATTGTTTTTGTTCATAATACGAAAAAACCGCTGAAGAATTCATTACATTAATCCAAAGCAACTTAACATACAAATTGGATGAAATGTCCCTGGCTAACAGACAAATTTTCTGGTTTTAATGGATGGGGCTGCCAACCTCATTATAACCGGAATGTACGGTATATAATGAATTAATATTTTTGGGGTGCAATGGATTGGAAGGTACGGTCCGGTATGATGGTCACCAAGGAGCTGCGACCTTAGTCCTTTAGACTTTTATGTCTGGAACAACTTGAAAGACAAAGTATATCAAATTCGCGTTCAGACATGAGAGGATCTGATCGAAAGAATAAAATTGTGTTGTGCAGAAATAATTTATTCGAATATTTGAATATATTAAATATTTCAAATAAATTATAATAAATTAATCAATTACTAGGAAGAATTCAAAAGGGTATCTCTACATACCAGCATCTCTTTACAGCTACATTCCCATAATCCGTCATAATAGAAATCTGAAAAATTCTATTTTCTCCAGCTATTTGATACCTAATCAAATGAAATAAAACTCAGCCTAAAATTCAATTCGGTAGTGTGTGAAAATCGGGTAATTGGGATAAAAATGACTGAAACTATTTTGTGAATTGGAAGTTCAATTTCTTGAATTGAAATTACAAAGTTTCAGAATTTTTTGCGTAAGAATGGCTTCCCTTCTGAAACTCGACAAGGATCACCATTTCCGATAGAAATCAATTTTTATATTTCAATGCACGTAACAGAATACTCACTTCCGTTACTTTTCTTGCCTTTGAATTGGAAACAGGCATTTAGGAAATGTGGAGAGATGGTCAAAATCTCAATAAAGTTTTGTATTAAAATAATTCTTTCGTTAGGCAAGCTTATTCGCTTTGTCTAGGGAGGCAATCGTTTGAAATATTTAACTATTAACATCAAAGGAATGAAAATCGTCGATTATTCTCTAATATATCTAAAACATCGTATATCGAAAACTTTGAATTGATGAGCAAGGAGATATTGACAGAGTAATTGATTATTTCACTTCTCAATATCCCCACTCTCTCCCGTACACTATCGCCATTCATTTTTCGCGTTTCTTTGAAAGCATCTTCAATTCTTTGGTGTACTTACTCAATAGTTTGAATCCACCGAGTATAGATTTTATGTTTTATCTTTTCAGTTTTCATGCAATGACCTCTTTCTCATTAACCCAAATTCAATTTATTGAAGTTATGGTGAATTAGAATCTAAAAATTGAGGTTTTACAGAAATGATATATTTTACCGTATTTGAACAAAAATAAGTATGAATTTTCATCATGAAAGAGATATAATAAGCAGAAACCATTCTTTGAGCTCCAAGCTTAAGAATGTGCATGTTTCTTGCAAGCTTTATTTTGATAAATATTTCACTGGGGGGTTTTCCATGTTTTTAATCACTTTATATGCGCTCAATCTTTGACCATCTATTTGAGAATCACCTTATATATTAGTTAAACTTTATATGCAACTATACATGTATAGAGAGGAAACTTTCTCGACTAGCAGGAAATGTTTTACACTTTGGGAACCACTGCTCTGAGGGCTAGATTGACTAAATTTAAAGCTTAGAGGAATTCAAATATCAAATTTTAGAGGGAAATGAATGGATGGAGAGATATGTATTTGATATATGTATATGTATGATAAAGCAGCATATAGCGGCTTAGGTGGGGATGAAAAAGGACCGACATGAGAGAACCACCATGTTAGAACTTATTGAATATTCAATCCGTTCCCCTAATTGAATTTACGCAACTTGGAATTGATACCGTTAAGTCATCCAATATTCATGACATATTTTAATTGGCCTCCGTGTGGAACCAATGGTGGTTTCAAAATCCTCTAGATTTTCCATCAAACCATATATTCGGAAAACAATTTTCCAATCTGTCAAATACCCATTGTTATCTGTCATGTGTCGGATGATGGATCGAAAATTGATTTTGTAACCGTTATCATATCTCCTACAGGTTTGGAAACGTGATAACAAACATACACACGGATATTTCATGGCTAAGAGAAATCTCTTCATAGGTTCAAAACTCATCCGGGCTCAGTGCCAACACACTCACAAGTTAAAGTATTAGGGAGAAAGGATTCCCATGATGTCATTGTTCCAAAAAAATCACCTGAGGAGGCCACAACCCTCAATTTTTTTTTTATTAGGAAAGGGATGGAAGATGTGTTTTAGTAAAAATGCTTTCTTTATTCTCTAAACATCCTAGTTGAAATTTTTAAATTCGATGATTTTTTTTTGAGCAATTTGATATTGAACATTATCAGAAGGGTAACTCAAACAGGAACCCAATACATTCAAATACACCAGATCTGTAAGTAATAATAGGAAACATCCAAAAAAAATGTAAACTATTTAAAGAACTAACACGTTTGTATTGTTCGAAATGACCACCACCCACCTCCATACAATGATAAAGTCTACTATCAAATTCTTCTCTAACATTGGATGGAGTAGTCCGTTACTTTGTGATAGTTCATTTTAATGGAATGAAATAAGGAATTACTTTGTTTTCTATCACTTTTTATTATAACTGATATACAGTGACTCGAGTTTCGTAGTGTTTACTACATTTTCAGTTTGAAAATGTAATTCCTTATTTCATTCCATTCTTCTCTAACATTTTCGAAAATATCTGGTGTCAGTAATTGGCACTACGTGATAATTCTTTGTCGCAGTTCTGCAAGATTTTCATGTAACTTCAAATGTCCCCACAAAAACAATCTGATGACGATAGATCGGATAATCTTACTGACCACTCTAAAGGCCAATCCAACGTCATGGGATAACGTTGTGTCTTCATGATTATATGAAGCTTACTATCACTCCAGTAACGACAATTACGTCTATTGACTTCCCTATTCAACATAAAGGTACACTTGTTAGAAAACATTGTATTGTATAGTCGGTGTGGGTTTTTATCCGACGGCCAGGATCATCTTCATTCAACTGTTGCAGCAGCCTTATCTTGTAAAGGTGAAATTTATGAGCTTTCACAATTCGATGAACGCTAGATGTCGTAAAATTAGATGCTCGTGCTAGAGTTCTTATAGATTGCCGATTATTCATCTGTAAATGTCCCAATACTGCTATTTCAATAGCTTCATTTCGGACTGGACGCTCAATTTCTAGTTTCTTATTTTGAATGGAACCAAAATTAATAAATAAATATTTAAAGGAGACAAAATTTTGTTTCTGATCTTACATTTAAGAACACCAATTGCTTTTTAAAAACATGAACACACCTTAAGGTATACTGTCAAATTTTTGTGTTCATGTTTTCAAAAGGCAATTGGTGTTCTTAAAGGTAAGATCAGAAACAAAATTTTGTCTCCTTTAAATATTTATTCATTCATTTTAATGACTTTCTTATATCTGTTTCTTTATTTATTCCATTTGACATTATATATTGAGTTTTGATTATATACGTCTATTGAACCTGAGCGGTGCATATTTTAGACATTAATTTAATTCTAAAAGTTTTTTGAATAACATTTTTTTGAAATTAAAATTGTAGAAAAATAACAGATTTAATCCGTTTTGATATTAAAATTTTGTTATATTTCTTCTATCAAGTAAAAAGTCTTTTTCTATTTTATTGTTTGAAACAGAATAACTTTAAAAATCCAGGTAGTCAGTTCGTCACAAAATCACAGGAAACTGTAAGGTAACTTATGGTTTTCTTCAAACCACTGACATTCCAAAATGAGAATTATTCAAGCCAAAATATATATATATATATATATATATATATATATATTGTAGTTTAATAAGAGTCCCAGGTATATTATTTGAATTGAATAAGGGTTTGACGACTCAAAGGTGGAGAATAAGTTAATGAATACTATTTATTCTTTGCCAAGCTTTCGCATCTTTATTTAATGCATCCTCAGGGCTTCTATAAAAGGTACAATAATAATAACAGACAATAAAAATTATTTTCGTTTTGTTCCAAAACTTACCGAATGTTAGATTTTTCAAATAATCGACATTCAGCAATAAGTCATCCGTTATTCGTAAAATATTAGTAGAGACGTTACATTCCATTAAAAATTATACACATTAAAACATCAAAATTCATGAAAAACTTTTTCACCTTATCACGTTACCATATTTACATTTATAAATTATTAATTTCATTGTTTAGTTAGGAATCGTAGGTTATGTTTCTGTCGTCTATGATCTGTAGTTCCGATTTACTCCTTTGGGATCTTTCTGGGTGCATTACTCATCTACAGGGCCGTCGTAAAAGTGCTTATATTTCGACACATTCAACAGGTAACTATATATAGAGCTCAGATTGTTGGTATCAGTTTTTTTATTCAGCGTTTCTTCATTTTTGTTTATCTCTATCATCTCATGCACTAATCTCTTCATGTAATTATTTTCTGTCTTCAACACCGTGACACTGTCAAAGTCTACTGTATGATTCGACTGATGTGCATGCAATGCTAGGGCACATCTATGATGGTATTTAGTGACATCTGATTTATGAAGTGCTATTCTATTTTTTACCCATTGGGATGTTTGTCCAATGTAACTCCGCACACAATCCGCACACTCAATTTTGTAGACTACATTGCTTCTATATTGAGTTGGTATGGGGTCTTTTATTTTGCTATATAGGTTCTTGACTGTTTTTTTATTATATGTGGCAATTTTCACATTTTCTTCCTTGAATATATTTTTTAGCTTTGTAGTTAGGCCGTGAATATTTGGATATGATGCCATATGTACTCGACTTGTTGTATTTTGATTCTCGGTAATTGGGGGTGCTGCTTCATTATCTGCATATAAAAGTTTATTCAGCATATTGTTGGGATATGCATTCTGTTTCAAGATTTGATGTAATTTTCTTATTCCCTCCTGTCTGAATGAATGATGGCATATTTTATTTATTCTATTTTTCATCTGTTTTATAGTGTTTATTTTCACATTCAAGCTATGTTCGGAGTTGAAATGGATGATTTTATTCGAATGTGTATCCTTTCTGTACCATCCAAGTTGTATTTTGTTGTTATTTCTGTGTGCTTTGACATCTAAAAAAGGTACTGCTTGTTCATAATTTTCTGTCTCAAGGGTGAATTGAAGATTTTTTGAATGGGAATTGAAGCATGTTAGTATCGTTTGAATATGTTCTTCAGGTACTGCAGTTATAATATCGTCAACAAACTTTTTCATAAACAACACGTACGGTAATTTGATCAAGCAGGAATCTAACAGATGATCCATTGCGTATTGTGCTAGGATGGGGGATAGTTTTGAACCCATTGCACACCCAAATACTTGTAAATAAAATTTTTCTTTGAAGGTACAGTAGTTGTTATCCAGCACGAATTTAACAATCTCCATGAATAGCTCCATGCCCACAGTTGTATATTCTTTGATGGTGTTCCATTTTAGCTTCAGAATATCAACTATTTCACTTTTCTCCAAGTTTCCAAAAAGGTTTATGACATCAAGCGAAATGAGTCTATAGTTTTCAGGTATTTCTAAGTCATTAATTTCATGTGCTAACTGGAATGAGTCTTTGACATAATATTGGTTGTCTGTGTTGTAAGCGTTTTTCAAAATATCAGCAATAAACTTTGACAGTGAATTCACCGGGCTATTGATGCTGGACACGATCGGTCTAATTGGGTTTCCATAAATTCGAGGTGCCACCGAATTGTACGTTTTCATTCGTTTAGCTTCTTCTTCTGATATATGATTTTGTTGTTGCAACTTTGATATAATCTTATTACATTTGTTTTGTATGGATTGAGTAGGATCCTTTGGTAATTTCTTGAATTCCTTAGAATCTAGCAATTGTTGTAATTTTTCTTCATATTCTTTTCGTTCCATTAGAACTGTTACAGCACCTTTATCACTATTTAACACAATTATATCTTGGTTGTCTTTCAAAAATCTTTCAGTTTCTTGGTACCACTCGTTGATATGCGAATTAGCTTTCGAATCCTTATGAATGTAATTTGTCAGTGCATTTGTGACTCTTGCTCTCTGTATATCTTTTCTTTCTTCCGGTACGCCTTGTAGGATGTATTCTGTGTCTGCAATAATGTTTTCTATATTTACATCTTTTTTAGTTGTTCTCACACTGAATTTCGAACCCAGGGATAAGAGATTATTTACTGTCTTCGGAATTTCTTTGTTGGTCAAGTTTTTCATCCATTTGTCTTCAGTTTGTATAACCACGATATTTTTTCCTTTCAGATTATTAATTTTTTTCCTGTTGGTATCCTTGATCTTGTGAAATTTTCTGTTGTAAGCTATATTCAGTCGATTGCTGTATTCCCTCATTGTATGCTCCGGTATATGTTGAAGTCTTATTTGTGATTCAGCAATCTGTTTCTTCAAGGTGTTTATTTTATGGTTTATTTGACATATTTCAATATTTAAAATTTTTGTTCTTATACTGTCATTAAAATCTTTTATCTTTTTATTCAGTTTGTTGTTGTTATATTCAAAAAGACTCATGATATTCTTTACATTAGTTGAGATATGTGTTGGTGTTAATTCTCGTCTCTTACATTCTAAAAGAAATATTCGTCGAATAAACTTTTATATGCAGATAATGAAGCAGCACCCCCAATTACCGAGAATCAAAATACAACAAGTCGAGTACATATGGCATCATATCCAAATATTCACGGCCTAACTACAAAGCTAAAAAATATATTCAAGGAAGAAAATGTGAAAATTGCCACATATAATAAAAAAACAGTCAAGAACCTATATAGCAAAATAAAAGACCCCATACCAACTCAATATAGAAGCAATGTAGTCTACAAAATTGAGTGTGCGGATTGTGTGCGGAGTTACATTGGACAAACATCCCAATGGGTAAAAAATAGAATAGCACTTCATAAATCAGATGTCACTAAATACCATCATAGATGTGCCCTAGCATTGCATGCACATCAGTCGAATCATACAGTAGACTTTGACAGTGTCACGGTGTTGAAGACAGAAAATAATTACATGAAGAGATTAGTGCATGAGATGATAGAGATAAACAAAAATGAAGAAACGCTGAATAAAAAAACTGATACCAACAATCTGAGCTCTATATATAGTTACCTGTTGAATGTGTCGAAATATAAGCACTTTTACGACGGCCCTGTAGATGAGTAATGCACCCAGAAAGATCCCAAAGGAGTAAATCGGAACTACAGATCATAGACGACAGAAACATAACCTACGATTCCTAACTAAACAATGAAATTAATAATTTATAAATGTAAATATGGTAACGTGATAAGGTGAAAAAGTTTTTCATGAATTTTGATGTTTTAATGTGTATAATTTTTAATGGAATGTAACGTCTCTACTAATATTTTACGAATAACGGATGACTTATTGCTGAATGTCGATTATTTGAAAAATCTAACATTCGGTAAGTTTTGGAACAAAACGAAAATAATTTTTATTGTCTGTTATTATTATTGTACCTTTTATAGAAGCCCTGAGGATGCATTAAATAAAGATGCGAAAGCTTGGCAAAGAATAAATAGTATTCATTAACTTATTCTCCACCTTTGAGTCGTCAAACCCTTATTCAATTCAAAAAATATATATATATATATATATATAAATATATATATGTATAAAATAGAAAAAGGCTTTTTACTTGATAGAAGAAATATAACAAAATTTTAATATCAAAACGGATTAAATCTGTTAGTCTTCTACAATTTTAATTTCAAAAAAATTTTATTCAAAAAACTTTTAGAATTAAATTAATGTCTAAAATAAGCACCGCTCAGGTTCAATAGACGTATATAATCAAAACTCAATATATAATGTCAAATGGAATAAATAAACCAACAGATATAAGAAAGTCATTAAAATTAATGAATAAATATTTAAAGGAGACAAAATTTTGTTTCTGATCTTACCTTTCAGAACACCAATTGCCTTTTAAAAACATGAACACAAAAATTTTACAGTATTCCTTAAGGTGTGTTCATGTTTTTAAAAAGCAATTGGTGTTCTTAAAGGTAAGATCAGAAACAAAATTTTGTCTCCTTTAAATATTTATTTATTAATTTTAATGACTTTCTCATATCTTTTGGTTCCATTCAAAATAAGAAACTAGAAGTTGAGCGTCCAATCCGGAATGAAGCTATTGAAATAGCAGTATTGGGATATTTACAGATGGATAATCGGCAATCTATAAGAACTCTAGCACGAGCATCTAATTTTCCGAAATCTAGCGTTCATCGAATTGTGAAAGCTCATAAATTTCACCCAAGATTTCACCCAGATTTAATCTGTTAGTCTTCTACAATTTTAATTTCAAAAAAATTTTTATTCAAAAAACTTTTAGAATTAAATTGATGTCTACAATAGGCACCGCTTATATTTAATAGACGTATATAATCAAAACTCAATATACAATGTCAAATGGAATAAATAAACCAACCAATATAAGCGGTGCTTATTGTAGACATTAATTTAATTCTAAAAGTTTTTTTTTGAATAAAAATTTTTTTGAAATTAAAATTGTAGAAGACTAACAGATTAAATCTGTTTTGATATTCAAATTTCGATGTACCTAGTTTGAATGTGCATTTAACAGAGATTCCAGAAGCTGTATGGGTAAGTTTATAAGTTTATTTAATGTTATTTAATTTTATCTTTTAAATTTGAAGTTGAACTGACCTTATCTGAATTATAATTGTTTTAGGGGATGTGCTTCATGTTTTTGAGAGTTTTCGAAGTAACTTATTCAAATGTATTAAATATTTCAAATAAATTAGTTTTAGAGAAGTTCTTGAAAGTATGTTTTGTAGTTTTGAAAAAGATTTAGGTTTCATAAATATAAGATCAGAAACATAACATTTTGTCATAGGTAGACATGCGCACCACACCTGCCTGAAGCGTTCAGATGCGCATGCTTGGAACAAAACAGTCCATATTACTTATTTTGTAATTTTAATTCACAATTTATATTTGTTGGGTTTATTTTTTATTTCATTTGATATTGGATAATAAATTTTGATTTTATACATCTATTAAATATAAGCAGTACTTATGAGACATTAATTTAGTTCTGAAAGTTTAAAAAAAAATTTTTGAAATTGAAATTGTAGGAGACTAACAGATTAAATGTGTTTTGATATTCAAAAAATAGTTATTTACACTATAAGAGAGGCACGTGACACTTACCAGACGAAGATGTAGTTTGTGCCCGAGCAATAACGAGGGCAAGCAATGAAGTCCAAGGCACGTCAAGAAACTTGCTTTCTGAGTTGTTTATTAATAATAATCATAATTATAATAATAATTTATTAATTACCCTCAAAATTTTCCAGGGAATGTCATGTACATATATATGATAATATACATATATGTATAAATAAAAGCAATATATATGAATAAAATAATAGTTAATTAATAACAATAACTGATATTAGATCAAATTTAAAATTTCTCAAAGTCAAAATAAAAAAATTATTAGACATTGATATAAACACGATTATAAACATTTACAAAAATTAATTGACGACTAGAATTAGTACGTCACAAATTCATCCATTGAATAAAAACTACAATCAGCAAGAATCACCTTAACTTTCCGTTTGAATGATGTACAATGCAGCGACTTCAGGTGCTGAGGAAGTTTATTATACATTTTCATACCATTCAATACATGTGTGTTTTGTGTTCTCTTCAGTCTATGACGTGGAGCCATGAAATTATTCCTTGATCTTGTTTCATGATTGTGAACCGCTGAGTGTTTTTGGAAAGTGTTCTTATTCTTGTGTATACATTCTGTCAAGAAAGTACCCGGAATTATCGATTTAAATCTGGCGGGGCAATGAGGCAGGTAAAAATTTTTTTTCCTAGGTTGGTACCACTGTCCTTAATTACTATACCAAGCTTGAGCGGGAATGTCAACTAGTGTGTTTGCAACAGCTGATTGAGTCAGCGTGCCGATTTTTACTATGGGTGATTACGTTGAGCAAAGAATTTGTTTGAAGTTTTGTGTTGCAAATGAATTTTCGTGTGCCGATGCATTGAAAATGTTGCAAAAGGCCCTTGGTGATAATGCTCTATCGAAAACTCGTGCATATCAGTGGTACAGAGCCTTCAAGGACGGTCGTGAAGTGGTCGCCCATCGACGGCTTCGATCGAAGATAACGTCGATAAAATTAAGGAAAGGGTGCTGGAAAACCGTCGTACCAGCTTGAGAGAGATAGCACATGATCTTAAGATATCCCACGAGTCTGCACGTACGATTTTGATTGATGTTTTGAGCATGAGAAAGGTGGCCGCACGACTCGTACCGAAAGACCTGAATTTTCTTCAAAAACGTCAACGCGAACAGGTTGCTTCAGACATGCTGGATCGCTGAAATTCCGATTCTACATTCATGGAACGCATTATAACTTGTGATGAGACCTGGGTCTACGAGTACGATATGCAAACAAGCCAGCAATCATCGGAATGGGTGGCAAAAAATGAGCCGAAACCGAAAAAACCACGCCAAAGCCGCTCGAAAATGAAGGTGATGCTCATTGTTTTCTTCAATATCCGTGGCGTGGTGCACTACGAATTCGTTCCAGAGGGTCAGCCGGTAAACAAGGAGTATTACCTAGGCGTTATAAAACGTTTGCGTGAGCGTATCCCTAAGAAGCCGCCAAATTTGTGGGCGAACAGCTCATGGATTTTGCTTGACGATAACGCGCCTTCTCACCGAGCTACGATTGTGACTGACCTTCTCGCCAAAAACTCAACAAACGTGCTTCAACAACCACCGTATTCGCCGGATTTGGCTCCCTGCGACTTTTTTCTCTTCCCAAAACTAAAATTGCCCCTTCGTGGCACCCGTTTTGAGTCGATTGAAGCCATAAAATAAAAGTCGGCGCGAGAGCTAAAGTCCATCCCGGAAAGCGCCTATAAAAAATGTTTCGATAATTGGAAATGCCGTTGGCATAGATGTATTGGAGCAAATGGAGCCTATTTTGAAGGCGACCCAATAAATTTTGACGATTAAATGTAAAAATGTTGTTTAATTGAAAATTCCCAGTACTTTCTTGACAGAGTAGTATACATAAGGCATTCAAGGATATAGCAGCATGTAAAGGTAAGTATACCATATTGCTTGAAAAGAGGTCTACAGCTGGTGGTCTGGCCCACTCCTGCTATCAGTCTTATGGCCTTTTTCTGTTTCAGAAAAACTCCTCCAGCATCTGAAGATGCGCCCCATAGTATTATGATGTAGGTCATTCTGCAGTAAAATTGTGTATAATAAGCAAGTACCGCCTCTTTTTCTGTGAGTATGCTTTTTATTCACCGTATTGCGAATAACGCCGTAGAGAGCTCGTGGCATACTTCATTTATATGTTTCTTCCAAGTTAAATTTGCGCTAATTGACATTCCGAGCATTGAAATGCTTTCCAGGTTTTGGTACTTTATTACATTACTTACTTTATTACATTTTTCCACTACAATAGTTGTTTATTTATTACTTTTCTCTTGATGTATTTAGTTTCTCATTTATTTACTTTCAATAAAATATCTGTTTGCCTTCGGTAACTTTCATCTGTCAAACAAAGTGTTTGTCAAAACAATATTTCTTTCTCTAAAATGAATTTCAATGACGATGAAATTCAAGAAGTAGCAAATGCTGCATGTGAATTTTTGTTTACCGGAGAAGTCTAAGAAACGTTAGCATATTAGTGTGTCAAAGAGTGGTGCCTCAAAATGAATACTACTAATAAAATATAAAGTTCTGATTAAATTTTTACTTATTTCCCGTCAATGACAACGCAAGCTATCCCAGGAAGTGCTACTTACTTCAATCAAATAAATGACGTAACATACTACTTACTAGTCAGTAGTAGAAAAAAACATACAGTGTGGAAGAATATGTGTCCCCCATATAATCATTATCTTTGATACTATTCTATTTCGTGCATATGATCATGCACGATACATGTCCGCTCTTTTTCCATACTGATTCTCTGCAAAACAAATATTTCCTGCATTTCTCAAGGGCAATAACAGAACTAAAGTCTGAAAAATATCTTTCGAGTAAAACCCACTTAGCCCTCAAACCTTTTTTGAATAAAGATTGTTTCTTGTCTTTTGGTGGTCGTTTTACCCATGCACAGATCTCAGTGCTTCTCCTCTCCAATAATCACGTATTATCGGTTCTATTTGCCTACGAACAAAAAGACATGGTCACGCGGTAATTCTTAATATTGTGACATTTCCAAAAAAGACTGTTTGAGTTCCTTGTTTATTTTCCACCGAGCTTGTGGCCCCATAAAGATTTTTCTGTCATGGGAACCATTTTTCTAAAGAAGCTGCAGAACTATTTCAAGCTCAATGAAATGTATTCCTCCCATAACTGAAAATTATCGGAGAAAGGTCGTCCGAAGAGCTCACGTGGAATGTGATTTATTGTGGATTGTTCCCAAATGAAAATCCACATATTTCTGTGAATGAATGTGTGCGAAAAATTCCGGAATGCGAGGTTCAATATCTGGACTAAGGACTGAATGATGTCCTGTCGGGAATCGATGATGAGTAAATACCGGAGCGGAGCAGGTATTCGATAGAAAACGGATGGAGATCCTCCTATCTCCTTCCAATTATCGGAGAGGGTGAGACAAGGAGGATTTTCAAGGATTTCTGTGGATGGAATCGAGTCGGTTCATTACTGGAGATCGGTTACTTCAAACCAGAGAAATGCGGAATTATTTCCGATGGATTGTAGTTGGATCCACTCGATTAAAACTTATATTTAAACAGATTCAAACCATCGCTTTCTTTCTCGAACATGAGAGATGAAATGTGAATTGTTTTATCCTATATACCCTGGGACTCTATTTGAATTCGAACCCATAATCGAGCTTTTTGAAATGAAATTTACCTCTCCTTTAGTATACCATTATAGGGTTATTCAGATTATTATTAAGTCATATATAGAATAATGGGGTTAGGACAGCCTTTTCAGAATCAAAACACTTTAGTAATTCGAAGTTTAGTCTATTTATTTAGACTTCTGCAAAACTAAATATACAGGGTGTTTCACGAATGATTGTGCAGGCTTTCAGAGCAGATGCAGGACATTTTGGTGAGTCTGAATCAGTGCTGGAAATATGTCCTAACTATAGTAGTTTAAGATGTTTTATGTATTTTATCAAAAACTTTCAATCGGCATAACTCTTGAACACCTGCATGGATCTTCATGAATATTTGAGGGAATGAGTATAGGCCAATGCCTAATATTGGCACCTAATCATTTGTCGATAGCGCAGGTTCGGACTGAGAAAATTATATTATTTATCCCACATCTTGTAAAACACCCTGTTCATCGAATTTTCGAAAAGTGAAATCCAGCTACAATGAATACTCTTTCAAACAAGCTTATTTGAAATAATAGCACACTTCGCATCAATATTTTATGAGCTATTGAATATCTGAAATTTTCGATTCTCAAAACGAAATACTTTTCGACATCTTATGTACACATTCGCAAATAAATTCTTTTATACCCCTTCCCACATCAATTTTCGTATTTCTTTTTGACACCTGCTACCTCTTGTATTGAATGTTCTGCAGCTTTCATTAGCCTTTCTTTCTGTTCCACTATTTATCTTCTCACATGCTGATTGAATCGGTCTGAAGCTTAAGATATCATTTATTCTCAATGCTATGTGAAAGATCACAGAAGAAATTCGTTAACTCTAAATTCAACCCATTTCAAGTGGCTCATGCTAAGAATTTTGACAGTTCAAACAATTGTCGAGTAATTATTGAAATAGAAAAATTCGCAAGTGGTAAATTGTTGCGTTTTCATAAAATTTTTATTAAGAGAATTATCGAAATACCGAGTGTACTGATATGTTGTTAGTTTATGGATTTTGTAAGTGCACAATGGTCGTGAAGCTGCTAGGGAATATCGAAGGCTATATCTGGATCGTCGAATTCCTAACCACCAAACATTCGAACATGTTAATCTCTCATTTCGTGAAACTGGACACTTTCCGTCAGTAAGTAAAGGAGAGAGAGCAAGATTGAAGCCAAATTCTTTTTTTTCGAAAAATAATTTTATGACATTTATGTTTTGAAACTAATTTTCGGCGTATGTCCACCACGACTAGCTCTGATACACCGCATTCGACCAGACCAAATTTGGACAACTTTTTCGAGTAATTCAGGTATTATTTCATCAATAACACGAGTTATGTTGGCTTCCAAAGCATCTGTTGCTTCTGGTTTATCAGCATAAACAAATATCTTGCCATAACCCCATAGAAAATAATCCAGTGGAGTTATGTCGCATCATCTTGAAGGCCAATTAATTGGACCATTTCTCAAAATAATGTTATCGCCCAATCTTTCTTTCAATAAATCAATTGTTACGGTAGCAGCATGAGGTGTAGCACCATCTTGTTGAAACCAAAACACTTAAAATTTTGAAACAAATAATGATTGATCATCGATCTGTAACGAGAACCATTCACTGTAACAGTAGCTCCAGCATCGTTTTTAAAGAAATGTGGACCGATAATGCCTCCAGCGTGTAAAGCTGGAGCACCATACAGTGCATCAACTTCAAGCTGTTCTAGGGCCCAATCAGCAAACAAACGACACTTGTTATGGTCAAGAGGCTTTAGTTCTTGAACCAGTTGGATCTTGTATGGGTGTAGACCAAGAGTTTTACGCAAAATTTTCCATGTGGTGGATGTACAGAGTCCAACTTGTTGTGAACGTCAACCAATAGACAAATCTGGATCATCATTAATACTATGAAGCGATATTTCCTTCCGTACGTATAGTTCTTTGACTTGTTGTTGCATCGAGTAGAGAAAATGTTGTCCGAAATCTATCGATAGTTCGTGAGGCCCTGTTGTTGTCGGTGTTGATTATTGTATAACATCGTTTTATTGTTATTCAGATTCTTTCACCGAACACAGGCTTCAAAAAATACAGAAATCAGGTTGTATGTGTATATCCGGGTTAGTAGAGTGCGATAAGACTCCTTATAAATGAATGAACTCAAGTAGTTGAGACTTGATAACCTGTTCAGTTTTCATATGGCATTGGTCGTCGAGTTAATGTCTTTGATTCTATCATATTTACGGGATAATGTTGATATGCCCATCAGGCATGGTTATAAACTTATGTTGGCTAGATTCAGGTCAGTCATGTTTAAGTGCTCATTTACCTTTGATGCAGTTACGTTACACAAGAGCATTCCAGGTATATCAGACGATAGTGCTTTGGATAATTTTAAGAAGGAATTAAAATTATATTCTCTATTTGTCAGCTCAGAAAGTAATTTCACTTTTTATTTAAAATAATCACATACCTTTTTCTGTTGTATTTTGTAGGTAAAAGGTTCCCTTATAGTTTATAGTTCTCAACTACATCTTAAATTATGTGGGCTCTAAATTTAGCATTTTGAGCCCAAAATGGATTGAATACATCGGACTCTCAATGAGTCCACCCAGTCCTTCCGTAAATACTCTAACTTTTAAACGGAAAAAGTCAGAGACTCCAAACTTTCAGGGTAGGTTGGAGCTTTGAATATGCCGGTTGACTTCGTTGATGGGTAAAATCGATCCAATTGGTCTACAAACATTATGAGGAGTAGAAATAACTTCCTGCCGTTTTGATAAGAGATGATTCTAGAATATTATTCCTTTGTGTTCTCTGGAAATACTCTCAATTTAAAGTGTCATCATTAGTCTTGCTTTTCAGTCTCTATAATTTTTCTGAGGTATAAACAACATATTATAATTTCTATGTGCTTTGAAAATGTTAACTTCTGTACGAATGCGGAGAGTCCTATTTCAGTACTTTCATAAAGGCTGCCGCCAGTCATCGTATTTTAGCGGTTCATGTTCCTGCTGAAAGAGCTCCTATTTGAAACTTTTTATTATTTTCTTTTCCATTCTGAAACTGCTAATTCATACAATATACTCAATTGGATATATTGACATCAATTCTTCCCTCTTCTATCATTTTATTCCACAGGGAGATTATAACATCGATGTTTTTAAAATAACCTTATCTATAATATCAATAATTTTGCCTTCGAGTTTGGCAGAGCCTCAAACTGCCAATGAAAATGAATCCACGAAAAATAAAATAAATAAGTCACTTTGTTATGGAAACAAAAATCAAATAACAATTTATATAAAATAAAAGAATGGTAAAAAGCACTAATGTGGAGTCAGCAGCAATTGCGCGCTTGTTCAACAGTTCATTCCTGAAAATTTCAAATCTGTTGTTCATCTTCAAGAAAATATGCATAAGACTTCGTGCCGTTAAATTAGAACCTCCAAATTGGATCTGCCCTTTCGGACTCAAATCCGTTAATAAATACGCATATACACACTCCGAAGTAAGGAAAACTACATCTTCAAATTCATTCATGAAATGGAACGGTGAAATAACAGGCTGATCTTCAAATCTCAAGCTTCAAGGGTACCTTGTTAAGGAGTCTGTAATCATAGTTGCTATGGTATTTTCTAAAGTCAGCCTGATGACTCTAATTCTTTTATTAAGAATCACAGATCGAAAAGCAGTAACTTTCACAATCTCTGTATTAATAGATTTTTAGCTCTTCACAAGAAATCATACTTTTTGTTATGGCCTGTATATTGGAGCCTTTAATTTTCTTCTCTTTCAGTTAGTTGAAATCCAATTTTGTGAATGGGCATACATATTTTTTCTACTGGAAATCCTATAACTTTGTTCATGTAATCAAACTCACACAAAATGATTTTGGTGAAATTTCATGAACTAAATTGGTTATGAATAAATTAACACGCTGGTGGTTTTCTATGCTGAAATATTACATGTAAATTCCAGTAGTCAACACGTTATCTGCTACAGAACAAATAATGCATTTACAGTTATTCAGATTTTTGTCAGTGGGATTAATCATTCAATGAAATTATTTACTTTGTTTACACTTTCCACCTCCATGACATCCAATTCATTAGGTAATCTACCCTACCATGAATTATTTCATAGAGAACTCCGCTGAAAATCCCATTTCCATGGAAATTTATGACCGACTATAAAAAGTTGCTGGAGGCTTCAGTTTTCCTCGTGCATGAAAATTTCATTCGAACTAAATATTTGACAGGGTACCTGGAAATTGATCGAAATTTTAACGCTGTAACAGAATTAAATGCATAGTCTCTGTTGATTTCATTTAATCAAAAGAGAAATGAAATATTAAAATTAACGTCAAAACGTTAGTAACTCTGACATTATTCGGAAAAATTAAAGTAACAGGGCATTAAACAGTGATTCCTGAATTTTTCTTCCCAAATAATATTCGATCGGAATAAATGGGAATTTTCTTTTTCCAATGTAACACTTTCACATTAAGAAGAGAACTTTTACATAATTTTATATCAGTTTTTTCATTTATTATATATCGTCTATCGTAAATAATGAATTAATTTAGCTATCAACAAATAATCTTGGAACACCCATGCAATTGCCATATGGATGACCCTGATGGTGAAAAAAAGTACGATAAAATATAAAAAAACATTTGAATATTAAAACAAATTGAATTATGTTTATCTTCTACAATTTTAATTTCAAAAAAATTTTATTCAAAAAACTTTTAGAAATAAATTTATGTCTAACAAGCACCGCTTACATTTAATAGACGTATATAATCAAAACTCAATATATAATGTCAAATGAAATAAATAACCCAACAGATATACGAAAGTAATTAAAATGAATAAATAAATATTTAAAGGAGACAAAATTTTGTTTCTGGTTTTACCTTTAAGAAATACCACTTGCCTTTTAAAAATATGAACACACTTAAAGGACTTCTCAAAGAATATAATTTATTCGAAATATTTAATATATTTAAATATTCGAACAAATTATTTCAAAAATTTCTGAAAAAATGTGCACTATATCTTCAAAAAACAAATATAATTCTAGACAATCCCGTCTTCAGTCCTCTTTTAACATTCCAAATATCAAAATCAAAAACATAACCTACATCACTCACGTGTTAAAAGACTTAAGCTTCGAACTACAGATCAACTATATAATTCAAGATTGATCTGTGTTCTAACAAAATCAAAGAACAGTGTGAGTTATTTTAAGGTTTATTTAAATTCATTGACATTCTATAATGAGATTTATTGAAGCCAAAATATAATTATATATTATATATAAAATAAAATAGAAAGGCCTTTTCTTTGATAGAAGAAATATAACAAAATTTGAATATTAAAACAAATTGAAATATGTTTATCTTCTACAATTTCAATTTCAAAAAAATTTTATTCAAAAAACTTTTAGAAATAAACTTATGTCTAACAATCACCGCTTACATTTAATAGACGTATATAATCAAAACTCAATATATAATGTCAAATGGAATAAATAACCCAACAGATATACGAAAGTAATTAAAATTAATTAATAAATATTTAAAGGAGACAAAATTTTGTTTCTGGTTTTACCTTTAAGAAATACCACTTGCCTTTTAAAAACATAAACACACTTAAAGGACTTCTCAAAGAATATAATTTATTTGAAATATTTAAGAAGTCCTTTAAGTGTGTTCATGTTTTTAAAAGGCAAGTGGTATATCTTAAAGGTAAAACCAGAAACAAAATTTTGTCTCCTTTAAATATTTATTTATTAATTTTAATTACTTTCGTATATCTGTTGGGTTTTTTATTCCATTTGACATTGTATATTGAGTTTTGATTATATTCGTTTATTTATTCACCTTGTGTAGTGTGTACTTGTGAATGAGCTTAAAAATAATTTTTGATGTGTTATCTACTCTTAATGAATAAATATTATTATTATTATTATTATTAAATGTAAGCGGTGCTTGTTAGACATAAATTTATTTCTAAAAGTTTTTTGAATAAAATTTTTTTGAAATTAAAATTGTAGAAGATAAACATATTTCAATTTGTTTTAATATTCAAATTTTGGTATATTTCTTCTATCAAGTAAAAGGCCTTTCTATTTTATTATAAGAAAACATGTTCTTGTACGCCGTCAGGAGTTCAAATGATTCGTTTGTGTATACATATCACATATCACATCATCATATGTTATTAAGGCTTAGGTAAAGTTCAATAAGTACCAAATACTAAATTCTTTCCAGGTAGCGTGACATTTTTGAGCCATTCCTTTCAAATTGCTGTCAAAATAAAAAAATTTATTGCTCTTAGATACTTAGCTTATTTCCTAAAAAATATATGGTCCTTTAAAAAACATAGAAACAAGCAGAAAAGCACACATAAATCTTGATAAATTTACTGTGAGAATATCATAATCAAAAACGACACCATTCAACGATATTAGAAATATTACATACAAAAATTCCTATTCTGAGAAAATTGTTACCAATTAACATTCAAATCAGTATTCTAATCGCAAAACTTATAGAGCACTTCGTGGAATTTATGGTTTACCTAATCGTCCAGAGAGCAGCTTATTCCTCGAGCTGTCGATAGATTTCAGAAAACATTTTATCTACTCGATGCAACAACAACAAGACAAAGAACTGTACGTACAGAAGAAAATATCGCTGCTGTAAGACATAGTGTAAATGATTATCGCGATTTCTCTATTCGTCGCAGTTCACAACAAGTTGGACTCTGTGCGTCCACCACATGGAAAATTTTGCGTAAAGATCTTGGTCTACACCCATACAAGATCCAACTGGTTCAGTAACTGAAGCCACTTGACCATAATAATCGTCGTTTGTTTGCTGATTGGACCCTAGAACAGCTTGAAGTTGATCCACTTTTTATCGTAAAATTGTGTTAAGGGATGAAGCTCATTTCTGGTTGAACGGCTATGCCGACAAGCAAAATTACCATATATGGAGAGAAAACAATCCTCAAGAAGATCTGCAGGTTCCATTGCATCTTAAAAATTCACTGTATGGTGTACTTTACACTCTGGAGGCATCATCGGTTCATATTTCTTTGAAAACGATGCTAGAGCTAATATTACAGTGAATAGTGCTCGTAACAGATCGATGATCAATGATAATTTTTTCCAAAATTTGAATGGTATAGACTCAGAAGTGTTTTGGTTCCAACAAGATGGTGCTACACGTCATGCTGCTACCGTAACAATTGATTTATTGAAAGAAAGATTTGGCGATAAAATTATTTCGAGAAATGGTCCAATTAATTGTCCTCCAATATCATGTGACATTACCCAACTGGATTATTTGGTTATGCCATGTCATTGGTTTATGCTGATAAACCAGAAACAAAAGGCGCTTTGGAAGCCAACATAACTCGTGTTATTGATTAAATAAGGCCTGACTTATTCGAAAAAGTTGTCCAGAATTGGTCTGGCCGGGTGCGGTTCCCCAGAGCTAGTCGTGGTGTCATAAAATTATCTTTCAAATAAAAAAAAAATTGGTTTCAATCTCAATATAAATGTGTTTTATTTCAGTTTAAAATTCTGTCACTCTAAAAATATACCCGATATTCAATACTGTTTGATTTTTCAATATACTGTAATATAACCTTAGCAGAAACGTAATTAAGGCCAATAAGTTCTTTGTATTTTTCTCTACAATAGTTATTGGAACAATGTCCTTTCTTTTTGTCCAAATGTCCGTTTTTTTCATATTTTCAGCCGAAAGTGATCGTAAACCACTAGGTCGGACTCACTGATGAAGAATTCAAGGTAATGCTTTCGAATCTGTCCAGCCAGACCAGCCGGCCGGTCCCCCCGTAAACACGTTAACTTTCAATCGAAAATAAGCTAGAGCCTTGAAATATTCAGGGTCTCAATATCTCGGAAAAAGTGTTAATATACAAAATCCGTTCAGTAGTATTGCAGTTGTTCACGTTTGAAAATTCTTTATATAATATAATGCAGATATTCTCGAAACTCTGAATTCGATCTTTCTGAAATTCAGAATTTAGGCGTAGAATAATGATGCCCAGGTTCATGCGAAATGTTGTGTTCTGTCAGATTATAAATTAAAAAAAAATTCTTCAAACAATTGAAACTTTCTCATACAACAACTTGGAGAATTTCAAGATAACATTTGGTTTTACATCTTTACAAAATTCAACTGGTTCAAGAACTGAAGCCATTCGGCCACTATGAACGTTGCTTATTTTCGGATATTGCTCCTGAACAACCAGAAAATGATGAACAATTTTATCGAAAAATATCACTCAGTATTGAAGCTCATGTTTGGTTTAATGGTTATGTAAAAATTAGTATGGCAGAATTTGGAGTGACGAAAAAACACACGAAACTGTCGTCCATAAATTTTTTTGAATTTCTCACAGTTTTCGCAAATGAACACTGATTTTAATAAAATAATTTAACAATTTCTGAACTTTGTTGAAGTGTTGTTGAAGGATTAAATGGCATAACCTAGTAGAACACAAATGCCATGGGAAATGTCAAAAGTAATATATAGTGTTGCCATTATAATAATTTTGAATTGAATCATTCCTTTTTGAAAACCAGTTACTTGTTCGACCGCTGAGAATTCGTCAAAAGAACTCGAGAAATACCAAACAACTGTTCGAAGCATATTTTGAATTCTAGAGAAACCAGGAAGAATCAGCTGTCTCATTGAAAACATGATCCAACGATTTCGTCCTTGCATTGAGCCAAGAGATGGAAACAGAATTCTTTATGCTCTTGTGAAATTAAATATTTCATTTAACTTATGAATGATAAATTAACAAAATTTTATTTTCGTTATTTTGCCACAATAAAATCGATCAATCAATATCACCCGACATCTTCATCGTCAATAATACTCATAATAATTTCTGTGAAATACTGGATGATTTTTTCAAGTTTGATGAACACTTTTCCTATAACTATAACGGAAATCGAGCCGTCCCACAGAAAATTAAGATACAGTATAAACGAACAAGCGTATCTATAAAATGCTTGTTCCATTTTGTATCATTGTGGTTTTTCATTCCTCTGAATGTTCCAATTTAATAAAGCTACTAGGTTATGCCTTCAGTTGTATACGGAGATTTATAAAATGTAAGGGAGTTTACTTTAGTGTACTCTCAGGAATATTGCTTTATGTTCCATTAGTAGGACAACAAGTTCTCAGTATTTATTCGAAAGACAAAATAAAGAGTTATAATTCGTATTCGTTTGCAGCTCTGGCTGGTTTTAATTTTCTGAATAATTAACAAAAAAATCAGTGGCTTCGACTGATTCAGAAATTTTAGTGTA
Organism: Megalocaria dilatata; assembly: GCA_034642435.1. Lineage (NCBI taxonomy): Eukaryota > Metazoa > Arthropoda > Insecta > Coleoptera > Coccinellidae > Megalocaria > Megalocaria dilatata. The sequence continues at coordinate 5,107,155 of CM067854.1, forward strand.
AAATGTGAAAAGCTTGGATAATTGCGTGTAATTGCGTGTAATTTCACAATATTCCGGAACAGTTGGATTATCTTCAATACTTAAGAGATGATTCTTTCAGCCTAGATAACCAATGGTATTATAGTGACTTTGGTTATATGGACATATTTTTCCATTATTTTGCCACGTTTTAAAACTTTGTTCGATACCTTTTTCAGTAAGTTATGAATGAATAGCTGCTTCGTATATGATGCTCTTAGAATTATGACCTTTATTGAACACTAGATCCGACCAATTCTTATTGACCCTGTAGATAAGTATTCCGTTTATTTCGAAAATTGGTGCAAAATGTAGAGTGGTAAATGAGTTTTTAAAAGTCCTTACTTAAGCGCCATTTATTATACTCAATCTATGTTACTTGGTTGTGTAGTTCCCTATTTAGGTCTACTTGTCCAATGGATAACTTGAGATAAGCCTAGTCCATTTAATAATGGAAAATATTTTCGCTTTGGAATATAGTTCAGCTTTTTTTATAAGAAAATATTTGCTGGTATTTTCTAGTCTATCACTTGAAATTGTCTATCCAATCTTATAACGTCTGATTGTCCTGCCTCCAATGATCTTCAGGACTCCTACCATAATTGTTTTTATTTTATACAGCTACACCCAAAGCAGCCAGGCACTTGGGACATAATCGATAGAATTTTAATAGTCTTTTCAGGCCTCGCTTTGTAACAATTATCCTGATATATTAGCCTGATACTCCTAGATCTTCTGTGAAGATACCTCAGAAGCTTTTTCAGCTTGTGTGAATTAGGAGTTCAGTTTTGTTCTGGTTAAGCTTTTTTACAGTGATTTTACGCCACTTAAGTGTACAACACTGTTAATGTCCGACCAAACAATGAAATAGTGGCCGACAACCGTCCTTATAGAAAATTTCTTTCCTACCTGAACAGCATTTGAACCCGCGACCTTTCGGTTACGAGCTCTATGCTCTTATCACTGAGCTGTCAACACTCATTGTATCGATAACCACCTCTCTCACTACCTCTCTGTGTTGACTTCACCCTATCTTGCTTTTCCGCCATAACGATCTGGGATATAAGATGACCTTTTATTCTGACCTCAAGAATTGTTGAAAATCTCTTGTAAATGACCATAAACTTCCTATGATCCTATGATTATCTCTCATTCGGACCAGATTATAGGCCTTTAAAAAAAAAAAAGTTTGTAAACCAAAAGCACCTTGGTTAACGAAAAATTTACAATCAATTCGGAGGCAGCGCCACAAAGCTCTTCGAAAATTTGAGCATACTCGCTTAGAGGTGGATTGGTTATCGTATAAGATTACGAAATTTTGCAGTCACTACTACCAGAAACGAAAAAGCGGCTTATCTCAATTCTATTTGTGCTGATAATAATTCTCGTGCGACTTGGAGAACACTGAAGGATCTTAGTATTCGTTCTAGAAAATACCACGCTATTCCATCTAACATCTCTGACCCAGAAAATTTAAAAAGTTACTTCCCATCTCTATTCAGTAATGTATCAAAGGAAACCGCTAGTAAAATAATTTTTTATGATAACGCAAGATTACATTCTAATACTAGTTTTTCAATTTCATTGACATATGTTGAGGAAGTTTATTCCATTTTGAACGGTTTGGGGTCTGAGGCATATGGTTTTGACAATATTAGTGGTACTATGTTTTTCAGTAATGTTTTTACATATCTTGAGTTTTTATATAAAGTAACTTAGTTAGATATCCAATAATATTGAATATTCTAAGTAAGATAGTTTTATGATGAAGAAGAGTGTGAGTTATTTTTAAGGCTTACATATTTCAATTTGTTTTAATATTCAAATTTTGTTATATTTCTTCTATCAAGTAAAAGGCCTTTCTATTTTATTTTATATATAATATATAATTATATTTTGGCTTCAATAAATCTCATTATGGAATGTCAATGAATTTAAATAAGTCTTAAAAATAACTCACACTGTTCTTTGATTTTATTAGAACATAGATCAACCTTGAATTATAAAGTTGATCTGTGTTTCGAAGCATTAGTCCTTTTACACGTGTTGAGGGTTTGGATATAGGTTAGTTTTTTGATTTTGATATTTGGAATATTATTGAGGACTGAAGAAGGAATTGCTTAGAATTATATTTGTTTTTTGAAGATATAGTGCATGTTTTTAGAGATTTATGAATTATTATGAATTCGAATATTTAAATATATTAAATATTTCAAATAAATTATATTCTTTGAGAAGTCCTTTAAGTGTGTTCATGTTTTTAAAAGGCAATTGGTGTTCTTAAAGGTAAGACCAGAAACAAAATTTTGTCTCCTTCAAATATTTATTTATTAATTTTAATGACTTTCGTATATCTGTTGGTTTATTTATTCCATTTGACATTATATATTGAGTTTTGATTATATACGTCTATTAAATGTAAGCGGTGCTTGTTTTAGACATTAATTTAATTCTAAAAGTTTTTTGAATAAAAATTTTTTTTGAAATTAAAATTGTAGAAGATAAACATATTTCAATTTGTTTTAATATTCAAATTCTATTCATGTTATTTTAGTGGTACTGTGTTGAAATACTGTAGCCCGTTCATCGATGAGGTAATTATCAATATTGTCAATAGCTGTATTGAACAAGAATATTTTCCCGATTCTTGGAAGATTTCTATTAGTCGACCTATTCCTAAAAAATCAGATTGTAAGCATTATGAGGATCTGCGGATGATGAGTATATTGCCTTCCATTTCTAAAATATTCGAACGTGTGTTGTATGTTCGAATATTTGAATATTTGAAAGAAAATTATATTTTGCCTCAAAGTCAATGCGGCCTTAGGAAGGGGTTCAACACGGCTACGGCATTGGCAACCGTAATGGACGATATAATAGGGGCTCATGACAGAGGCTTAGCAAGCATGTTAGTGGTGTTGGACTATTCGAAGGCTTTCGATACCTTAGATCATACACTCCTCATTTCTAAATTAAAATATTATGGCTTTAATGAGTCTACTTGTACTCTAATTAAAACAAATTGTAGAAATTACTATGTTTTACTACCAAAAAATATATATTACACATTTTCTTGTTACTCGAGTTTCGGGAAATGTACTATCCCATCATCAGACAACTGAAGACCTAACTGAAGTGGTACAGTGGTAAACAAACGAAAGTGATAAATATTTTGAATATTTCATCAGATTCTCGGTAATACCTGATAGTCGTACAGAGGTTTACAATCGAAACGTGATAAAACCGGATTAAAAAAGAGAGGATATCTAACAGATATCGGAATGTCGGCAATCGACAAAGAAGGTTGTTAAACAGATGGTACCCATTTAAATATCTCATATAATTTTTGGGGTTACATTGCTCTGTAGTCATTCATTATTTTTACATTATTTTGTTGTATATCTCATACATTTGGATTTAGAAAGCTCCATACAGTCATTCATTATTTTTCACATTATTTTTATTGTGAACGAATTTGAAAATTTCAATAATCAAGTTTCTTTTCTTCTGAATCTACATGTAAAATTTTTTTCTTAAGATTTTTTTTTGTCGAAAAGAATTACTGTTTTCTAAAGAATGAGTGGCAAAAGTTGAATTTTTGTTTACTTTTCATTAAATTCATTTTATGTTCGTTGAAAAGGTTTTAAACAGGTGTTACTTTTTAAATATCTCAAATATTTTCGATTTACATAGCTCCGTACAGTCATTCATTATTTCCTACATTATTTTTATTGTGAACTAATTTGAAAATTTCAACAGATTTTAGATAATCGAGTTTCTTCCCTTTTGATTCTACATGTAAAATTTTAAGATTATCTATTGTGGGAAAGGAATGACCGTTTTCTAGACAATAAGTGGAACAAGTAGAATTTTGTTTATTATTATTATATTCAAAATATTTATCACTTTTGTTTAAATATCACTGAACCACTAATAGGTCTTCAGTTGTCTGATGATGGGATAGTTCATTTCCCGAAACTCGAGTCACAAGAAAATGTGTAATATATATTTTTTGTTAATAAAACATAGTAATTTCTACAATTTGTTTTAATTATGATCAACTACCAAAAAGTAACGGCTGAAACAATTCACTACTTGTACTCTTATAGATTCTTACATCCGAGGTAGAACCCAAATAATTTCTAATGATGGGAAATATTCATCTGGTATGAGTGTTCAGACAGGTGTACCCCCAGGGTTCAATTTTAGGTCCGTTGCCCTTTATAGTTTATACCGCCAATATCCTCAATTCGGTTGATTATTGTAGCTTCCAAGCATATGCTGATGACATCCAACTTTATATCGGTTTTAATTCTAGTAATGTCAACATTGTCAATGATTCAAACAGTGTGAAAATGTAGTAACACTACGAAACTCGAGTCACTGTATAATCAGTTAATAAAAGTGATAGAAAACAAAGTAATTCCTCATTTCATTTCAATTCAAATGATCTACCATAAAGTAACGGACTACTCCATCCAAGATTTTATTCATCATTATGGTCAACGGTTGAATCAATGTCATGTTTCAAAACTGAAATATTTTCACTTTTCCTACAGGTTTAGCATTATTCATGTTTGATATCTCGTCTGTTGGTTTGAAAAAGAACATCTTCTGATTGCTATTCAATTCTTTGCTTTGTTTTAACCTTTCAAAACTCTCACTGTATAGAAGACGAAGGCTGACCGGGTATCATCTCCCGTACATTTGAGAAAGAGCCAACGGGACTATCTGTTTCGCTATAAAGTGAGATGTAATAAATTGAATTACGGGACGTCACATAATTTTCTGTAACAGCATGAAACATATTTCACAGCCGTCTGCGTCCTTACGGTGAGCGTCCGGTCTCAGAATGTATCGGACAGGATCTCTTCTAATTTGACCAATTTTGCAAAACCGCTGACTCCGACAAGAACGGATGACTTATATTGAAAAAAGAGAACATGTGGGATGGGTGCATGAGCTGGCGTTTTCCCCTCAACCGAGCGGATCTCGGGAATTGCAGAAAGTGTCCGAAAATAACTGAACATATCATTTATTGGAAAATTGAGAGATTCTATTCGATGAATGCATTGCAAGTGTTCCGTTCTTTTCCGAGTGCGCTATCGGATGGTTACCCATATAATCTTCCGAAGCTGACTTTTCAGGTCTCCTTAGATCTTTTTCAAAAAATTTTACGTGAAGTAATAAAGACTTTTTCTACAATTTATTGAATAAACTACAATTGTTTCGACCACACTGTGTCTTTGTTGGAATTTTTTGTGTTGGCTGCATGGAAAGAGTCTGGAGGCGTGACTGGGGTTTGCAGAGAAAGACGATGAATGTACTATATGGAGGCATATATAAAGCGTGCGCCATGTATGGAGTTAATGTATGGTATTAATCCATGAAGTATGAGTATGCAAGAAAGGCTTTAAATAGGTGTCAGAGGGTAGTTATGTATGCATGCCTAAGAATATGTCGGACGGTATCCACGAATGCCATGAATGTTTTGATGGGTTTCCCTCCGTGGGATCTTGTAGCGGAAAGGTTTGGTACTGAATGAATTTGACCGAATGTTAGTTGGTGGAAGGTATCAAGACCCTGAAGGGGTGGGATTGAATTAAAAGAAAGAATGAAGGCGGAGTGGCAGAAAAGATGGGATGAGAGTGAAGCTGGGCGAGTCACTCATAAGTTCATTCTGAGAGTACATTTTTCCAGCGAGAATAAATGATTCTCCTCTGGCCTATATCTGATTACGGGTCATGGGAGCCCGAATGAATTTTTGTATAGAAGGGGCCTCTCTGAGCATAACAGATGCGTATGTCGAGAGATTGAGTGTTGAAGACATGTCCTTCCTGTATGAACGTACAGAGTAATTGGAAAAACGCATTGTGATATTGGAGGGAATGTCGAGAGGATCAAATGAAAGTGTATATGACATTAGTTGGATGATAGAAACGCATGAAAGATTTGAAAGAATGGAAAGCTTCTCTAGGGCAGTCTTCTCGAAAAGAAGACATAGGCTCATTGGGGTATCTCTTTCGGAGCGATTTGAGGATGAAGGCTAAATTTCTCGTTACTTTGGAACGAGGTTGGATTTGATGTTGATGGATGGTGGTCGTCGCATGCAGGGTTACTGTGGGTTGAAAGGTTGATGATGTTATCGGAGCACTACCGTGGTTTCCTGGCGCAGCCTGGATCTCACGATACTGATGGGTGTGGCAATCCCACATTACCCTAGCTGGTTGCAGCAAGGCCCTAAATTTGGAAGGAAATGCGTTCCCGAAGGAATGACGCGATGATTGCTACCACAGGAGGGCGGCTGCATACAGAAATAATCACAGAAATAGGTTTCGTGGGGCAGTGATTGAAAGCCTGCATGCTGGGCTAGATGGGTTCTGTCCTTCGGCGTGTGAATTGCGATTTCCAACTCAGGAGCTAACCTGCATAGTTAGAAGAGGTTTCGATAGTGCTTCGTCCTATGTCAGTGGGGGCTTAAATCTTGGAAGCTGAAGCCAAACTGGAAGTTGCGAACTTATCGTGGTGCGCTGATTCGGCGTTAGCCACTAATTTTTCCCATCTTTCTGCCGATTGATAGATCCTATCGTGAAAAGAGGCCGGCTCTTTGGCCGCTATCTATTCATCCATTCATGATGAGGCTTCCATACGTTTTGGGTTTTAATAATGGAACCACCTTCCATTGCCAGTCAGAATTCGAAAAAAAACCTTTTTTTGCTGTTGAAGCAGTTGTTCGCACGTGAAAAACAGTGTTGGACGTCTCTTGGCTTGAAAATTATGTATCAAATTAATGGTTTTGAATTTATATTTTCTTCTTTTTCGTCGATATGTTGATTTTGAGAGCGATAGAACGACACGGGGCGCCCGTTTGTCAAATGAGGGTGGCTAGGCACGAAAAATTTCAAAGAATTCTGACAATTGTTATGTCTAAGGGTAAGGTGAAGTTGCAAGAGATAGCTGAAGTCCTAGAGATATCAGAACGTACCGCTCAAGATGTGCCGTGTTTGCCAACATGGATTCATCACTAGACGCCGGAGTCGAAAAAAGCGACAGCCGAACGAAAAAGAGATGGCGTCCTAAGACACAACAGTGAGCAGGATATATCATACGAAAACAAATACAAATAAATTTATTCCCGATTATTTGACACCACGTATGTACATTGATAGCAAATAAAAAAAAGTGAAAGGCATTTATAAACTATATGTAGGCATATTTAAATATTCGTACAGAGTATAGGTCTCTAGATTAATCAAGATTCGTTTCACCTCCCCTTAATAAAATACTAAGTTATCTAGTATGGGTATTTTTTTAGAGTGATAGAACTTTCGATAGGGATAACTGTGATTTAACAGAAGGTAGAAGCCATGTTTTTTTGACATTTCTGTTCAGTAAGCATTGACAAATTATCATGGAAAGGCTCACCTCTTAACAACGTTTACAAATTGTTGAAATTTATTGGTAAAATCAGTGTTCTAATCGTCAAACTTATAGAGCACTTTGTGAAATTTATGGTTTACATAAATGTCCATCAAAACAGCTTAGTCGTTGAACTATTGATAGATTTCGGACAACATTTTCTCTACTCGATGCAACAATAACAACAACAACAAGACAAAGAATTGTACGTACAGAAGAACATGTCGCTGCTGTAAGTCATAGTGTTGATGATGATGATGCAGAGCTGTTTATTCATCTACGTTCACAACAAGTTGGACTCTGTGCATCCATCACATGGAAAATTTTGCGTAAAGATCTTGCTCTACACCCATACAAGATCCAACTGGTTCAAGAACTATAGCCACTTGACAATAATAAGCGTCGTTTATTTGCTGATTGGGTCCTAGAACAGCTTGAAGTTGATCCACTTTTTTATCGTAAAATTGTGTTTAGTGATGAAGCTCTCTTCTGATTGAACGGCTATGTAATTAAGCCAAATTGCCGTATATGAAGTGAAAAAAATCCTCAAGAAGTTCTGCAGGTTCCATTGCATTACACACTGGAGGCATCATCGGTCCATTTTCCTTTAAAAACGATGCTGGGGCAAATGTTGCAGTGAATGGTGCTCATTACAGATCGATGATCAATGATTATTTGTTTTAAAATTTGAATGTTATCGAGCCAGAAGTGCTTTGGTTTCAACAAGATGGTGCTACACCTCATGCTGCTACCGTAACAATTGATTTATTGAAAGAAAGATTTGGCGATAACATTATTTCGAGAAATGGTCCAATTAATTGACCTCCAAAATCATGCAAAATAACTACACTGGATTATTTTCTTTGGGGTTATGTCAAGTCATTGGATTATGCTGGTAAACCGGAAACAATAGACGCTTTGGAAGCCAACATAACTCCTGTTATTGATGAAATAAGGCCTGAATTACTCGATAAAGTGGTCTAAAATTAGTCTGGTCGAATGCGGTTCTTCAGTGCTAGTCGTGATGGACATATGCCGGAAATTATTCTCAAAACATAAACGCCATAAAATTATATTTCAAATAAAAAAAAAATTGGCTTCAATCTTAATTTGAATGTGTTTTATTTCAATTTAAAATTCTATCGCTCTAAAAAAAACACCTGATAGTTTTATTCTCCTTGGGCAATTTATTGTACATTTTTTTACATATATTTGATGGACTTTTTTCTGTGAGTGATAACCTATGCCATGGCTGGTTCATATCTAGTGTCTTACTATTATTATTCTATTATCTGAGATCTTCTGTGAAGATCACTCTGAAGTTTTTTCAGCTTGTGCGAGTTAGTTCAGTTGTGTTCTGGGTAGACTTTTTTACTGCGATCTTGCGGTCACAGCACTGTTAATTTTCGACGCAACAGTGAAATGGTGGCCGACACCCGTGCAACTAGATTATTTCTTTTCCACTTGAACAGGATTCGAACCCGCGACAGTCCGGTTACGAGCCCTATGCTTTACCACAGCTGTGAGCACTAATTGTATATTGTAATAATTGTTATATTTTCAGTAATGAAGGATATTCTTTTTTATTTAAGTAAATTGAGCATTCATTTAAATACAAAGCATAAACTGAAATATACAATTCAGGGATCTTCACAGGAGATCTAAGAGTATCAGGATAATAATAATAAAAGTTTGAAGACACTGCTATAAGATTCCCCAAATCCAATTTCAAACATTGTCCGAATCACCCTCTTTTGTGTAATAAATACTTCCTCTAAGTTTTGATGTGTCCACCAAAAAAGAATTCCATATCCCGTAACCAATTCACAATTTGCCACATAGAATCACTGCTTTAACATTCATTTATCAAGCAGTAATCCTAATAGCAAAACAGATCTTACTCAATTTTTTCAACTAATATTCACAATGGACTTGTCAGCTGAGAAATTGATCAATATATAAACCATAATACTGTACATACTCAGATACCTCAAATTCATTTTCGACAAAAATAACCTCATTGGGTTTTCGTTTTTTCATATAGTTTCCTATCATTACCAATTTTGTTTTCTCTTCGTATAATATGAGTTCATTCTTTTCCAACTATCATTTTACCCTAAAAAACATGTGTTTTCCTCTACTGTTCCTTTCTTACTGATTTGATCCCTTTATATTTGTATCATCAGCAAAATTTATCACATTTCCATCTATATACTCTGCAATTTTCGGTAAATGATTAACATAACCTTAATTAACCCCTAGATAATTCTCAATTATCGAAGACTTACCAATCGCCCCATATTTCTCCCAATAACTCTTCGTTTTCTTCTACTGTAATAACATTCAAACCATTTCAGAGGCTAAAACCTACATTCCCAACTTTTCAATAACTTTCTATTTCTATTAAATAAGTCATAGGCTTTTGATATATATGAGAAAATACCTAAACCCATTTTATTACTTTCCAATAAATTGAGAACTGCTTGACTGAATTGAAAATGGCTGTCTGTGTAGAACGACCTTGGAAATAGACATGCTGACCTACTTGCTGAGTAGATATTATGTGGGTAAGAATAATTTGGGATTCAGCTACAAATTAGATGTTCAAATATTTTTGAAAAGCTTGGTAATACACAAACTGGTCTATAGTTTTCTAATAACTCTGGTTCACCACTCTTGAAGATGCGTTTATCAGAGCGACCTTTAATGAATCAGGAAGCCTGTGCATTTTGGGACACGCACGGAATTTTGCTCATTGACTTTCTTCCTAAGGGCCAAACGACTATAACATTGTATTAATGGATAGAATGGATGATTTAATTAAGGAGAAATGCTTCACATTACAAAGAAAAAAACCACTGTTTCATCAAGAACCGATCTATAAGTCGATGAAAACGATGGTACGAACGATTTATGTTTTGAATTGCTTCCACACCTCTCATATTTACCATATTTGACTATATTGACCATATTGACTGTATCTTTCACGCAAGTCTCGAAAAGATGCTCCAAGTGAGGATATTTGGCCCCAATGATGAGGATATAACCGCAACTGAAGCTTATGTTGAGTACAGGACAAATCCTTCTGTATGAAAGTTGAAAAAAACTTCGAATGATTGTATCGCTATGCCTTTGTTGATTAAGAAATTCCAATTTTGTAAATAAATGTATTTTTTTTCAGTCCTAGGACTTAACGACCCATGTGGTGAATTAAAATTGGAACGGTCTCGCGAAATATCATCAAAACAGATCAACTGGAGTGAATACAAAATATTCGATATTTTGTCTTTTATAAATCTGTCTTCAACGACGATACAGTAGCCAAGTTTTCAGAGGAAAAACTCAGGTCAATTAACTCATCATGCAAGGAATGTGAATTTTCACAACATTGTCCTGGAAAAAACAATTTTCCACAGAAAAAGCTCTGAAGCAGAATTCCTGCCTATAGAAAGCCAACATTTCGAGACCGAGAAACGTATAACCGAGTTGTCAAATATATTTCTAGATTCCAGATATACTGATGAAGTGCGAGATAGAAGATCAAAGTTATATCTGAGTTCCTTTGAGGATCTGGAGCGTTATCTGATGCTTTCTACGTTCAGTTTATAGAGGTTGTCGAGAAAATTAATTGCCAAGGGGTGTTTTTTCAATCGTTAAAATGTATTGGTTGCTTAATGCAGCGAAAATATTCCCTGATGCCTAGAAAATGCCTGAGTATTCAGTAGATTTTGTTGGATAATCTTTGTACACAAGAATTCTTACCAGATGTTGACTTATCATTGCCCAAATGTAAGCCTGAAGAAAAGAGAAAATGAAAACGAATATAAATTGAAAATTCGAACCGCCTCGAATTGTATATTAATTCCTCCTCATAAATGTACATATACCGAGTGACCCATATAAAGCATTTCAGACGGATTTTCGTGTAAGTGTGAGTTTTTCCGTCACAGATGAAGGAATTTTTCAGATACTTCAGTAGAGACCAGAAACAAAATTTTGTCTCCTTCAAATATTTATTTATTAATTTTAATTACTTTCGTATATCTGTTGGTTCATTTATTCCATTTGACATTATATATTGAGTTTTGATTATATACGTCTGTTAAACGTGAGCGGTGCTTATTTTAGACATTAATTTAATTCTAAAAGTTTTTTGAATGAGAATTTTTTTGAAATTAAAATTGTAGAAGACAAACATATTTTAATTTGTTTTGATATTCAAATTTTGTTATATTTCTTCTATCAAGTAAAAAGCCTTTTTCTATTTTATTTTATATAAAATATATAATTATATTTTGGCTTCAATAAATCTCATTATGAAATGTCAATGAATTTAAATAGCCTTAAAAATAACTTACACTGTTTTTTGATTTTGTTAGAACATAGATCTATCTTGAATTATAAAGTTGATCTGGTTTCGAAACATTCATTTCTTTGCACGTGTGTGTTGTGATATAGGTTAGTTTTTTGATTTTGATATTTGGAATATTATCTAGGTCCGAAGAAGGGATTACTTAGAATTATAGGTTTTTTGAAGATATAGTGCATGTTTTGAGAGATTTCTGAATTAACTTATTCGAATATTTAAATTTATGAAATATTTCAAATAAATTATATTCTTTGAGAAGTCCTTGAGGTGTGTTCATACTTTTAAAAGGCAATTGGTGTTCTTGAAGGTAAGACCAGAAACAAAATTTTGTCTCCTTTAAATATTTATTAATTTCAATGATTTCGTATATCTGTTGGTTTATTTATTCCATTTGACATTATATATTGAGTTTTGATTATATACGTCTATTTAACGTAACGTGCTTATTTTAGACATTAATTTAATTCTAAAAGTTTTTTGAATAAAAATGTGTTTGATATTAAAATTGTAGAAGACAAACATATTTTACTTCAGTATTATTCAATTGAGTCGCTATACCAATATTATCCAATCATATCCGATTAAGCTGCCTATACCAATATTAGCAATATTGATATAGCGGCTTAGTTGGATATTACTTGAGTATGTGGAAGATTTTTTCGTCTTTGGCGTTAGATATAATTGGGAGTACAGTTCTCTTAGTCATTTGGCCGGAGTTATATGCTGCGTACGTCTATTCTATTAGTTGGCGCTGTTGTTTGCAAAAACCTATTCGGCTTTATTTAAGTTTCGAACTTTAATACAGACGTTTCACTGTCCCTATTCCAGAAACTTCCCATTTGACATACTCAAATTCGTGTTAACATATTCGTAATAAATATCTGCCCATTCAAATAATTAATTTGGCCTTAAGATGAACTTAATGTTACTGAATTATGACAAATGTAACTGAAAATCATCAATTAAGTCCGGATACTTTCAAAACGGACAATATAAATGCGTATTATCTCATTTTAAAAACCGCAAAACACATTTCTTATGAACTGGAAAGGATTTCGACAGTAGTTCTACAGAAGCTTTTTGAATATTCAACTCACGGTGTTTTTCTGACTATATATATTCTTGAAAAACATGCATTAATTTTATGACCGATTTTCATCGCATAATGTAATAATAATTTGTTTCATTAGACTTGAAAAATAATCGAAAATTTCGACGAAAATATAAAGTAGATATTTATGTTTGGCCTTCAAAATATATCGATAATTGGGATATTTATTGAAAAGTATTTAATTTAGTTTCCTTTTGTTGAATATGGTAAAATTATCTATTATAAACACAGATTTGATCAATAACAGCGAGTTGTATATCACCCAATTAATTTCTGTTATCCATACATAATATATAATGCTCCTGATATTGGTGTAATTTCAATTTATATCTATAAAACAACATATTTTTTGCTTTATCACGATCATTTATTATTATTTCCGACGTTATGGACTGAACGTGACTCTAGAAGTTCTAGAATCGAACAAAATACGGTCATTCGCGATCGAAAAATGCAGACAAAGTTGCTTCTTCCATATTTTCTATTATTGAAACCATTTATCACTTTGAATTTGTTATCAGAAAACTAATTACACTGATCCACCTAATGGAGTTGGAAATGTGGACTATAGAGGGTTATCGACGACTCAAATACAGAGAACAAGAAATAATGTGATCGAAGATCAATATAAGTGATACTGTTATAATAATAATGGTTAAAAACATATTAGGAGTCAGTTTACAGAACACAAAATTTGTAATATATTATTGATCCAAATTTATTGTACCGCCTTCTTAGCAGAATAATTCAACCACAGAATAATAAAAGCATTTTTCAAACGCGTTTTCATGAATTGACTTCAGTAATCGCTACCATCCACTGTTGTGTGTTCTATCGACTTAAAACCGGTGCTTCGAAAGAGTTATTTTAGTTACCGCGATGTAAAGTCTACAACTATTCTTTCCAAATATCTTTTGTTTCGAGGAATTAGCACTCCTAGTCGGATTTTAATGCTAAGATTATATTCCTTTGTTACTGTCTCAGCCTTTGGGAACAATTTCCAATATACGCTACAGCGATAACCGAATAAACTGTCAATGTCACCCATACTTTTGGTGAAGATTGACATGCTTGTTTCGCTCTCATACGCAAAATATTTTTGATGAAACCGATTTCCTATTAGCCTTTTATAACATTTTTTATATTTTCGAACAAAAAATTCCATTGATAATGCAACATGCCAGATAGTGCTTTGTTTGTTATTTTCATTTATTGTAATAATCGCGAAATACATTCTGTCAAGAAAGTACCGGGAATTATCGATTTAAATCTGGCGGGGCAATGAGGCAGGTAAAAATTTTTTTTCCTAGGTTGGTACCACTGTCCTTAATTACGATGCCAAGCTTGAGCGGGATCTGTCAACTAGTGTGTTTGCAACAGCTGATTAAGTCAGTCGATGTCAGAGTGCGTGCCGATTTTTACAATGGGTGCTTACGTTGAGCAAAGAATTTGTTTAAAGTTTTGTGTTGCAAATGAATTTTCGTGTACCGATGCATTGAAAATGTTGCAAAAGGCCTTTGGTGATAATGCTCTATCGAAAACTCGTGCATATCAGTGGTACAGAGCCTTCAAGGACGGTCGTGAAGTGGTCGCCCATCGACGGCTTCGATCGAAGATAACGTCGATAAAATTAAGGAAAGGGTGCTGGAAAACCGTCGTACCAGCTTGAGAGAGATAGCACATGATCTTAAGATATCCCACGAATCCGCACGTACGATTTTGATTGATATTTTGGGCATGAGAAAGGTGGCCGCACGACTCGTACCGAAAGACCTGAATTTTCTTCAAAAACGTCATCGCGAACAGGTTGCTTCAGACATGCTGGATCGCTGTAATTCCGGTTCTACATTCATGGAACGCATTATAACTGGTGATGAGACCTGGGTCTACGAGTACGATATGCAGACAAGCCAGCAATCATCGGAATGGGTGGCAAAAAATGAGCCGAAACCGAAAAAACCACGCCAAAGCAGCTCGAAAATGAAGGTGATGCTCATTGTTTTCTTCGATATCCGTGGCGTGGTGCACTACAAATTCATTCCAGAGGGTCAGACGGTAAACAAGGAGTTTTACCTAGGCGTTATGAAACGTTTGCGTGAGCGTATCCGTAAGAAGCGGCCAAATTTGTGGGCGAACAACTCATGGATTTTGCATGACGATAACGCGCCTTCTCACCGAGCTACGATTGTGACTGACTTTCTCGCCAAAAAACTCAACAAACGTGCTTCAGCAACCACCGTATTCGCCGGATTTGGCTCCCTGCGACTTTTTCCTCTTCCCAAAACTAAAATTGCCCCTTCGTGGCACCCGTTTTGAGTCGATTGAAGCCATAAATAAAATTCGGCGCGAGAGCTAAAGTTCATCCCGGAAAGCGCCTATAAAAAATGTTTCGATAATTGGAAGTGCCGTTGGCATAGATGTATTGGAACAAATGGAGCCTATTTTGAAGGCGACCCAATAAATTTTGACGATTAAATGTAAAAATGTTGTTTTAATTGAAAATTCCCGGTACTTTCTTGACAGAGTAGTACACTTGAGATGAACTAACAAGATTAAGTATTGTAATAAAACTAAATGACAGAAGATGCTGTAAGATGACAGGTAAATAAGTCATTTGTGTTAAATGAGAGACAAAAAATTCGACATTCCTTTCAAGCATACGTTTTTAATGACTAATTACTGGTACTTTTTTTGAACAATGTCCTCATAATATTTATTCTTTGAAAGAAAATGAACTATGAACATGCGATCTAAAAATTTCCGTACCGATTGTTGAATTATAAAGAATTAATTCAAGAAACTGGTATAATCGATTTATATACTCCTACATGTTAGATTAATCGATAATAATTAATTGAAGATATTCATATTCATATTCATGAAAATCGATTAAGCGATAATAATGGACTGATCAACATAATGGGCAGGTTAATTAAACCTTACTTGTGAGAAAATCGAAATTCCCTTGAAAAATTAGGAAACAAACATTTTCTTTCTAGTAAATCTTAGTTATCAAGCATATTGATTCTGTCACGCCTCTCCATAAATTTTAATTTTTGAAAATTTCTTGAAAATTCTGAGAATTGAATCGGGTGAAATATCTCATCTGTCACAAAATAGTAAGAAAATCTTTTCAAAACACTAGAAATGTGTTTAGAACAGAATTATTTTAAATGCAACAACAAATTCTTCAAGCAAATCATTGGCTTACCAATGGGAAATCCAATAAGTCTACTTTTAGCTGAATCAGTTATGCGATTTGTTCATTTGTTATCAGTATTTTTTTTTCTATCGGGTATTCAACATTTGGCATACTTAGAAATATAGCGACATTAAATGATACTAGAATACTGTTCGGTAGTAGATTGAAAATTTCAGGTTTTTGTTAGTTCAATTGAAGTTTTTATCGATAAGTGTGAATTTGAATTTGTTTACATGAAGATCAGTTGCTGATACGCCCTGTTATAACATACAGGTTGCACCAGAAGTCAGCCTGAAGTGGGTGAAAGGCCAAGTCATTACAGTTATGAGAAAAATATAAAGAGGATTGATTAAATTATTTTCAAAACTAACGATATTTCGAAAAAATTGAGAAAATATTTACTCCCTTTTCTACATTTAATTTTTATAATGTTATCTCTAATAACTCTTCCGTGAATTGATTCCTAATATTTTGAGCCAACTGAAATAAAATGTCACTTTTCACTCAATTTGAACTGTCTGTACTGGAAACAAATGTAATACTTCTATTATGAAAACCAAATCTCTTTCTAAAAATGCAAAAGATAACCTTCAGAACATCTCCATTTTGAAGATGTTCTGAATGTTTCAGGAATTTTTTTAAAGGAACTTACTTTTGCAGATAGTTTTTGAAGAAGTTCTTGAGCTTATGTTCTGCATTTATGAAAAGGGATTTGGTTTTCATAATATAAGGTACGAAAAAAAAATTATATCCTTTAAGTATTTATTTGGTAATTTTAATTAAAAATTTATATTTCTTTGAATTCTCTTTTGGTACTTTGTAATGAGTCTTGATTATATATGTCTACTGAATTGAAATAGTATTTTTTTTCATTTAATTTAATTCTAAAAGCTTTGAATAATTTTTTTTTCAATTTAAATTTGTAGGAGGTTAACAGAATAAATCTGTATGTTTAAAATTTTGTAACCACCTTTTTATCAAGAAAAAACCTTTCTTTTAATTATTTAATTATACATGTTTTTTTTTATTGAATAAACGATCATTAAAAAACAATATCTAATGAATAATTGTTTTCGGATTAAGTTCATGCAGTTGAGGGCAAAGTAATAAATAATTCTTTTCCGCACGATACTCATTGGCAGGAAAAGACGACTTATTGAATTATTGCATTATTATACGAGTGTTCAAGGAGATTCGTTAAGATTTTTTGAAATTAGACATTTATTACCTTAAAGAGCTGATATATTTCTCATATTTTTCCTTTCGCATGAAGGTTAGAACGGAGCAGAATTAATTATATTTATGGAGCGTTTCATATTTCTCATTCGAATGATTTATTTTTTGATGCGTATCTACATGAACTCATTATGTTAATAATGAAATATTGTATGTTATGCGATTATACTCCAAAAATAAACTTAGAATGAGTCCATGAGGAATCACCAAAGTTGATTTCTTCTATATTTTAATTAGGTTTGTTAAACGATGTGTTGTGAAAATACTGAGACCAAGGTATTTGCTTTTTCATTTTGAAATGAGCAAGCCAAGAAGAGAAAATATCTCTAGACTCTGAAATGCGTGAATGTTTCGGTTAAATAAGAACATAAATATTAAATTATTAAAAAGAACTATCATAATTCGAGTATTAATTTGAAGGAAATGTAATATCTTCCATTGACAACTGGAGCTCAATAGCTTCTTTGAGTAAAATATTATTTCATCAGTATACAGGGTTTTCAAGTTTTTTCCTGACAAAATTTCAGAAAGGCAATTTTCAATACAAAAGTTACTATACGGTATGGTCCAATCATCTTTCGTTGTGAAGTTATTCAAGTTTCTACTAATTTGTAAAGTTTCATTATTTTTCATTAAAAACATAGCATTATTTGAGTTCAGTGTAGTTCAGAGCATGTCTTCCAATAAATCAAGAATATTATTTTCCAAATTACATTTCAAACGCAAACAATGGTAAAATAGTTTCAGAATGAATAGAAGTTCATTTTGAAGGAAAATGGATAGGAATATTCGCACTGATCAGATTCGTACCGACCTTGCACCCCTAGAGAGTGAGAGAGCATGAAATTATAGAGAAGGATGCATCAATGATCACTGAATGAAAAGTCTTCTAGCGATGATCAGACTTTACTACTTGATAAATTAAATTAAATGCCGAGTGTGGTTTAGTAGGCGGGAGCTCCATACATCCTACAGAATTTCATCGTCTTCTACCGGCAAGCTAGTAGAGCTTGCCTATACCTATGGGCGAAAAAATGTGCAGGATATTTTTGCAGATTTAAGTAATCGATTATCTATTTCGTGGTCCGGATTTTAGAGGCCTGTCTCAATGACATTTGTCGAATAGAACTGTGATCCGAGCCTAATATGTTTAGATGAATGTCAGTCATTTAAAAATATGAATCGTCTGTCGACTGCTGAAAGTGTGAAAATTGTGAAAACTTACTACAAAAACAATGATTCTGTAGCAAGTACGTTTCGCGCAATAAAGCCAGATTATGGTCGACATAATTGTCCATCGGAGCGTACAATTGGCAACACAGTGAAAAAATTCGAGGAGGCTGAATCTGTTACTGATGTCTTAAGGCCCATACATCATCGAAATGCACGTTCGACCGAAAATATTTCTACCGTAAATGAAACTCTTGAAGAATATCCAAATTTATCAATTCATCAGCGCGCACCAACTTTGGGCCACTCTTACGGCATGCTATGGCGTATTTTGCATCTGGATTTGCATTTCCATCTATAAGGTTCAGTTGACAAAGAACTAGAGTCAGCTGACCACAGAATGCGTAGAACGTATGCCGATTGGGTGCTTGAACAACAACGTTTGGATGACATTTTTTCGCATCGAGTTTTCTTCAGCGACGAAGCAAATTTTTTACTCGGTGACTATGTAAACAAGCAAAATTGTCACATCTGGGGCAGTGAAAATCCTCATGTAACTGCTGAGAGACCAGACAAAAAGTCACTGTATGGTGTGCAATTTGATCTGGTGCAGTATCTGACCCGTACTTCTTTGAAAATGAAGAATTTGTCACTCAAACCATCCCTATAGCCAAGTGATTACGGATTTTTTATGACCTGAAATTAATGTAATGGTATTGGAAGAGATGTGGGTTCAGCAAGATGGTGCAACAAGCCACACAACACGACCTGTTTTGGCTTATTTGCAAGAAAAATTCCCAGAACGCGAAATTTCTCGTTTCGATGATTTGAATTGGCCACCAAGATCTTGTGATTTATCCTCAAAATATTGACGATCTGAAAACCAACATCTGTCAAGTCATTGGTGAGATATTGCCCAAAATGTGCCAGAGATCACGCGGAGCATATTTAAATGATGTTGCCAAGGTCCAAGCATTATACCGAAATAAAAATTTGATCGATATTCTAAATGACATAATTTTGTTCACGTTTACTTTCGGAAACACAAAATGTCTTTAATGTCTTAAATATCACACAGATTAAATCTGCTAACCTCACTAAAAATTTGAATTTTATGAAAAAAAATTCTCAAAAAACTTTTTGAAATTAAATGAAATGAGTCTCTTAGAAAATACAGTTCCAAGTTAGAAGACATATGGAATTAACACTCGTTACACGGCACCAGAAAGTATAAAGGAATCCAAGGAAAATATAGAATATTAATTAATAATATTAAATGAATACCTGAAGGATAGAAACTTTGTTTCGTAACGATGTATTATGAAAACCAAATTCCTTTTCAAAAATGCACAACATTACCTGAAAAATTTCTCCGAAAATAACTCTCTTTAAAAAACGTTCCTTCATAAAAATTCCAGAAACAGATCAGCAACTTCGTGGTCCGACGTTTTTGACTGTGTCGATACTCACAATGATCTTGACTCAATCTTTAATTTAATTTATGATATTGTAGATAAGTATATACCGAAAAGAATTTACAGCATACTCTTCTAGTTTCACTATCAAATTTGTGAAACGAAAAAATAAATTTCACAAAAGGTTTAAAATTTACAAAAACCTGCAACACAGGTTCAGGATATCTTGAGAAATGCTTCAGGGTTTAGCGGGACTTGATGGTTCGACCGGCCTAGTCTTGAACCAGGATCGATTGAGAGACGTTTCTGGGCTTGACCTTTGGCGTTTGAAGTCAGGATCAATTGAAAGACTTCAAAAGGGTTCGTGGGTCTTATCGTACAGGCCGGATGAACGGTGCTCGTATCAGGATCAATTGTGGCATCAACCTTGAGACTATCTTGGTTCATGGGACTGCGTTCAGGTGGGTAAATAAGAAGCCCCTTCGGCGTTCTAAATAACTCGGGTACTCACCATGCAGAGCCAGTATAGGTTGGATAGTACTTCGCTGCTACCAGTCACGGTGTAGGTTTTCGGATTAAAGCCGAAACTGGAAGCTTGGTGGTTTCAATTCTTCGCAGTGGTTCTCACTAATAAGCGATGATAAGGCGTGTCCTTAACACACTATCTGCTTCCTGGGCAGATTGTGAAGACTCCTAAATAGTCACCTTGCGAAAGAGCCATGCTCACATGCCAGTGCGCTAACCGGTAGAATTCACGATGTTCCATATTGTGAAAAGTCAAATAATTTCTAAGCAACATGGTTTTCTGAAACATTGGTCTATTGAAACTAACCTCCTTGATTTTGCCACTTTTCTGCACGGGTAGATGGATGAAAATCTTCAAATTAGCGTCGTTTATACTGATTTTAGCAAAGCGTATGATTTACTTGTTAGACTTCTCTCCGAGGCCGGTGTGGGCGGCAATCTCCCTGCAAGTCGAATATTTCCGAGGGATCGCAGTATGTTTAGGTGAACGGATATGATTCTATGGAGTTTGTTTGCACTTTCGGTGTACCGCAGGATTCCCACCTTGGACCATTGTTCTTCTTGATCTACATCAATAATACCATTTCTCTTTTCAAAAAGTGCAAGATATTTATATATGCTGACGATTTGAAAATCTTTCATGTCATCGAATCGCTTTATGACTGCGATAATCTGCAGAAGGAGTTGAAAAGCTTTGAGGATTCTGTAGCACTCACCAACTGTTTCCCAATGTGTCGAAATGTCAGGAAAAACTCCTTTTTTTTTCCTTACCACATTGACGACTCACCTCTAGTGGATCAAATCAGAGACTTAGATATAACATTGGATCAGAAACGTTCTTTTATTGCAAATATTGTCATCATCGCTAACAGGATGCTCGGATTTCTATTTAGACAATGTAGAATATACAAGAATTATAAATCAATCCTCAGTGTATACTACGTAATAGTATGTTTTCAGTAAAGTCAATTTTGCTTCGGCCATCTGGAGTGCAAAATATAAGATTCATATTAGACGAATTGATTGCATCCAATCCTGTCCGACCTATGTAAAATATCACCATTTGTACCAATAAGAAAAACCTAGGCTCAGTTTTAGTCAATTGTAAATATTCTCTTGAAACTTGTGAAAATAGCAGTATAAAACAGGAAGATCCACAAACATAAAAGAAGAAGAACATGAAATATATACTAGATAATGAAACAAAACCTAGGTTTTCATAACCTGGTATAAAATAAAACCATTTTCAAACCAAAATTTCACATCCGAGGAATGAAAGCAGAAGATTCGAACTGATAAAAAGTTTGGAAATTTCTTCCGAACATAAAAGACATTTGCCGACAACGAACGGGTATATTTGCTTCCATTACTCCTATCTGTGAAAGGTTGAATATTTATTTAATAAGGAGTGTGAGCTGCGGTAATAGAAAGTTTTACAAATCAAGTCAGTGTAACATACATCTGTATAAGAATTCTGTACTCAAACAAACTGGATAAGGTTTTGTTGATCATAGGGGCAAATTGCAGACACGCGCACGTTTCAAACTTGTTGGTTTTGAGCAGTGCACTGAATGCCAGTGACTAAAAATCTATCAGGTATCTATACACTAACGACACTAAGGTATTAATCATACATTAGCGCCATCTAGAGTATTGAAATATACATACAAGACATACCTTTGCGAGGTACTCCAAGTAAAGAAATGTATTCACGATTACGTTACCTTATTATTGGCATTTGGTATAGATCAGGCGAATTAATATGCTAATTATGAGCATTACGGTATATTATGGACTGAGTTGAGCATGAGGAAAGTTTTTTATGTGTTTGTACGGTATATCTTGTATGTATGGTTGAATACTAGAGATGGCGCTAGTGTATGATTAATACCTTAGTGACCCTGTTTATAGCGAATATAGATAGTTGACAGATTTGAGGTCGCACGCATTGCAAACTTATCTAGTTTGTTGAAGTATCGAATTGTTATGCAGATGTAGGTTACACTGTCTCGATTTGTAAAACTTTCGATTACCAAAGCTTACACTCCTTGTTAATAATATTTGGACCTATTAGCCGAATTAATTCATTTGAATATATCTAATTTGAAAAGAATAAGTCTATCCAATATCTCTTAAACTTTTCCTTAATCTCATTCGGTTTGTCGAGACTAAATTATATTATTGAGTGTATATTTCTCAGTTTTGAAAATGGATTAGAGCCCGAAATGTATCTCAATAACAAGAATAAATACTAAAGCTTAAGGCAACCTTTTTCCTTCATTTTTAATTGGAAAAATACCTCGAAACCGCAGTTACAAAAATTTGTGTACATCTTTAGTTATTTGATTGTAGAATATAATTATATCTAAAAAAGTGTTTTAATCAAAATCATGTGTTTTCTGCAATTTTACTCTCCGAACAACAAAATAAATGAATGAGCAGAATACCTTTAGAAAGCGAAGACAGTATAAATTTATTGAGTTCATGACATGGTTTCGGATACATAGAGCTCTTTAAAGAGTGTACTTCAACATACTGACATGAAAGGCAAAGAAATTCACTCGGAAGCAGAGCGATGAGTTGTCATCCCCTCTCTTCTGAAAACGGATATCAGTTCAACGTGTTCATATAAATCCATTCATTCATAAACTCATGAAACTTTTCTCCACTTCCCGTTTTCGTCGGAAATGGAGATGCGATTTCATAATCCCGAAACGTCAGTACGACAGCGTGACAACTTTTCGTACAAGCATTATTAAAAAAAACTCATATTCGAACTTCGTATGAGAAGAACTAAGTGGAAAACTGTCCAACTCGAGGGGAAGTGACTATGTTTGAGTTAGTGGAAAACAGAGAGAAATGATGGAAAAATGTGAAAAAATTCTTTCGGATTTATTCACAGAAGTTCGACTGAAACCCGTCTCACTGTCTTTTGGTGATGTGCTATGAGCTTTGAGAAATTGATATTTCCTCTTATAAAATTTCCGGTACGAGTTTTCATTCTTGCTGCTGACATCATCGCCAGATATTCGAAATAACAGCTGGATTTCATGAAACTAAGAATACGTTTACCCATAATTACTGTACAATAAACTTAAAACAATATCCATTCATCAAAATTTATCATATCACCTACAAAAAAGGCAACTTCTGGAAAAGTACACTTATATCAATCAAATATTCAATCATCAAAACATTTCTTGAAGGCCTTTTTGGTAATGATTGGAATTACAAATTAAAACGGTCCGTTCCTTAAGCTCAAAAATTGTATTTAAAATATTCAGTTTTCAAGGTTACAGATTTGAAGATAATGTTAAAAGTTGAAGTTTGCCTTGGTAGATTTTATTTTTAAAACTTAGGGTTGACTGATGAGATAAGGATGTAGATTTTCAAACGTTTTCCCCAAGAATGTGTTCTATTTTAGATTTGTAATTTTTTGGCTCAGTTCGGTTGTAATTTTTTTTAATTCAAACAATTTCATCGACCTCCTATGTTGTTCTTATTTAATATTCATATAACTACCAACTGATGAGAAATAGCGGAAAACTGCAAAGGATTTTTTGGGAGAATGTGCTATATATTTTTCGAAGCCTTTTTCAAATATAGGTGGAGCATTTTTAGAATAGAATTTGTTATCCATGAATAACAACTTGAAACAGCTGTCTTGGATGTAGTTTGCGTAATTTTAGGCAATAAGTATTTGATGGATTCGAAGACATTGCTGAATATTTTATGAAAAATTTTAATTACCACCGGCTTTCAGAAACATCAACAACATTAGAAATACAGAAGATTAATCGAAAAAGTATAATAAAACAGAAGTCTATAAGTTAAATGGTGAGGATTGTCCAAATGGTTTATATTGGTCAAACCGGCAGATTGTTCAAGAAAAGAATCCACGAACATAAAAAGAGCCACACCTTAATTTGAATATGTTTTATTTCAATTTAAAGTTCCATCACTCTAAAAAAAACACCCAATATATCTTCATGTAATTAAAATAACTGAAATCCTACTTTTAGTCCCATTTGCTGTATTATCCCTCAATACCTACATAAGAATCTCTGTAAATTCTTACACAGTATCAGTGTATCAAATGTGGAACATGATTGAGCACAGTGTGGCCAAACAATTGTCATTCAACAATAAAAAGTTTATAACTTGAATTTTATTTACTATACATTCCATATTTTATATTTTCGTTGGATTCTTCATCGTTTACTGCTGTACCTATTCGTTAATAAAGAACGAAAACAGTGGTTCGAAGACATTTTGATTAGATTGTTGTTCAATTTCAAGAGATTTTTTTCAGATTTAAAATTTGTAGAGGTTTCAGTGAATTCTTAGAGTTAATATTTGAAAATCGTGATTTCATTTATGCATTTCGTACACCCAATCAACGAATTTACTGCATTTTACGTCATCTTATCAGCTAGAATTTGAAAGACTCTAAATCAAGATCATTTTTCAAAGTAGGGTAGAAACTGGATTACGATAAGCCCAATCTCTAACCTCGTCTTATGCTGGACAAACCATCTACACAACAAAACGGAAAAAGGACCAGATAATGACCGAAAGCATAACGATATGAACGAACTATTTTTCTGAAAATTTCACCATTTTTATGAAAAATTACCATCATTTTAATAGTTAATTTTCATCATTTTGTTACCATTTTGCGAGAGAATATTGACCTGTTTTTTATAACCTAATAAGGTTATATGCTATGTCCAGGACAGTTTCATTTTGACAATTCAAGAACGGTGCAAAATTAAACGTGAAAGTTCTTAGGAGACTGGATATATTGAAGAGGATGGTTTGGTTTTGAAGGTATGTATGTAATTTAATACTAGTTCCACAGAACTTAAAAATATTTTGTTATTCTCACATTTTATTCGATTGGGATTAAAATTGATTGTGTATATCCCTATCAAAATTGTCAATTATCTTCGTATGAAACTCCAGTCAATTAGACAAGCCGGTTGAAGGTTAAAAAATAACGAATCAAATCAATTATATTTATTGAGAGGTTATCGGAGTTTTGCCTATAGAGGTGATAATTAAGAAATCAAAGAAGTTTTGAAAAATTCAAACTGATCCACCGGCTTATATTTGAAAGTTGATCATAATTAAAAACAATATTTTGGAAATTATTGTTTCACAGAGAAAAAAATTGAGAAGTTAACATTTCCGTTCATATATTAGCTGCCGTATCAGAGTATCACATCATTTTCAGACATAACTCAATCAAAACTATTCATAGAGGGAGAGGTAAAGAAGAATTATAACGAGATTACTAGTACCATCTCATGAAATTATTTGATGGATTCGGCCTTTACGTTACCATATTTGTGGCAGTAAGAAGAATAGGGATAAAAATATAAAGTAAAAATTTATTTGTTTACAACAAATTGTTTATTATATAAACCATGAAAAATTAAACAAAAACTATAATATATAAGTATGCATATTAACATACAAATACAAGAAAATCCACTATTCCAAAATTATCTAACATCATCAAAATGATGGAACGAGAACAGAAATGATCAACGTGTTGTTACGTATAACCTATAACTATTTGTACTCGGAATACAGAAGAACAATAAGAAAACTTATTCACCCCAAATAATGTCCCATTATGGGAAAAATAACCAAAATTTCAAAAATGATAAATAATTAAGGAATATATTGTGGATATAAAGACTCTATATGAATTAATTTTATAATTTAAAAATCAATTTGAATGTGACTCAATACTTGATGAAAGTAAAATTTATTGTAGAAGTTAGAATATATAATTCTGAATTTAAAGTCATTTAAATTTTACTTCTGTCAAGTAT
Organism: Megalocaria dilatata; assembly: GCA_034642435.1. NCBI lineage: Eukaryota > Metazoa > Arthropoda > Insecta > Coleoptera > Coccinellidae > Megalocaria > Megalocaria dilatata. The sequence goes on from CM067854.1 coordinate 5,133,463, forward strand.
TGACTCACATTCAAATTGATTTTTAGAATTACTCTTTTTCATATTCAAGAAATAGTGGATTGCTTTTTGATTAACTATTGTTTATCATAAGGAATCTCAAAACCGGCGATCGACATCGTTGAATGTAAAAGTTTCAGTTTTTACAATTCGCTACACTGTATTTATATCATGAATATGCACATCAGTAGGTGCTGACAGAAATTTGTAATGAATTCTACATAGTTCTTATGGAATTTTATAGAATTATGATTTTTTTCGGTGAATTATTTTTACATCGTCTTCTAATTTCAAAAAATGTTCTTTTTTGCAGAATAGGAATCTTGTAGTGAGGATACTGAATTGTTTCAGCCGTTACTATTTGGTAGTGGATCATAATTAAAACAAATTGTAGAAATTATTATGTTTTACTACTATTAGCACTTCGGTAGAAAATTAGCAGACTGTATGTGTAAATTTGATAATGATTAGAAATACACCACAAATCTCAGATGGACACTCACCCTCATCCACTGAATTCCTGGTTAGTTGGGGATCCCCTTGTCTGGAACTCTGACACCAACACCTTGTTGAACTATCGTTCTTGTAATAAGAAATTCTGAACACTTTTTTTCTTTGAAAGAATTAAAAACTCATAAGCCGGAAAAATATCGAACGTAATGTCGATCCGTGATCATTAAGATTCTGGTCGAAGAAAAAGTCTCTCGCATGCGCACAGTGTCATCTGAAAGATGAGTGGTGCATATATGCGCAATTTCAGAAATAAATTAGGGAAACTTGAATGCTGCACTAACATAGCCGCCCACAAAAACCCCTATGGGTTTTTCTAAAGAAAACAGAAAAAAAAGTTTCCTCCTTTTAAAAAGAACACCATGTAAGTCACCAGAAAATTAAATTTAAATAATAGAAAAGAAAAATAATAACAAATATAAAAATACATTATTTTTATAAAGGAAAATAATTTGAAAATCAATTTCTCGGAAGTGGACAAAGCTTCACAACGGGTCTACGGAAAATACCATTAGCTGTTTTCACCGCAGCTACCCTATTGTGTCCATCCTCTCCCGGAAATAATTCCACAATACGACCAACCGGCCATTTAAAAGGCGAAACGACATCGCTTTTGATCAAAACAAGGTCGTCGAGCTCAATTTCTTTGGCCGGCTCAGCCCACTTGAAACGCTGCTGAAGTGTATTAACATATTCCGCGAAGTACCTTTTCCAAAAATCTCGCTGCATTTTCTGTATAAGCTGCCATCTAGACAGTCTGTTTAATTTCAAATGAGAAACATCAACATCAGGAATTGTTGAATTCAAGGGTTCTAAAGTGAGAAAATGCCCTGGTGTGAGCGGAATTAAATCATTAGGATCTGAGCTCTGAGAACATAATGGCCTCGAATTCAGAACAGCTTCGATTTGACAAATCAAAGTTGTAAATTCTTCATAGGATAGTCGCTGATCTCCTACCACTCGTAGTAAATGAGATTTAACCATTTTTACACCCGCTTCGGCAAGGCCATTAAAATGTGCACCCGTAGGGGGATTGAAATGCCACTGGAAACTTAGAGTTCCAGAAGTTTCTTGAGCTAACTTCAAAAATTCATTTTGAGCTCCAATGAAATTCCGACCGTTATCGGAGTAGCACGCATGAATCATGCCACGTCGAGAAATGAATCGACGGAATGCCGCGATAAAACTACACGTAGAAAGCTCCTGCGTTAATTCTAAGTGAATAGCTTTGGTTGTAGTGCACACAAAAACGCATATATAAGATTTTAAATATTTTGCACCCTTTATGCGATGCATAGTTACGAAGAAAGGTCCGCAGAAATCAATAGCAACGTGAGAAAATGGCTTTAATTTAGAAATTCTGAAACTTGGAAGATCAGCCATTTCAGGTGGTTTGTAAGTATTTGGACGGGCACGAAAACATTGAAAACAATTAGAAATAACTTTTCTTATTGTTCGACGAGCTGATAGTATCCAATATTTTTGAAGAAGTAAATTATGTAACGTTTTTGAACCGGGATGTAAATATTGCTTGTGAACCGACTCTACAATCAAAATCGTTAATTTATGTGAGCTAGGCATCAAAAGAGGGTGTTTTGCGGCATATTCAATATAACTGGATTTCTTTAAGCGGCCGCCCACCCTGAGAAAACCTAGAGAATCTAGAAAGAGTGAAAGTTTCCGAAAGGGTTTAGGTAAAATTTTGTTTTTGTTAATAATTTCTATGATATCAGAAAATACCGAATATTGCGTATGTTTTATTAAACACATCAACGATTCATTCAACTCATGAATTGTTAAAATGCCTGTTTGTTTAAGGGAACCGGGTTTTGAAATTTTCGAAAAGCGTAAACAGTAACTTAAAATTCTTTTTATTTTTTCAAGAGAGGAAAATTTATTTAAAAGGTTATCTAAATCGTCCATTGGAATATCTACATATAAAGATATACTTTTTTCTTCGGCAGAGACTACATCATTATTAAGTTCTGAAGTTTGAGCAGAAAAATTTGGCCACTCGGTTTTTGGGCTGGATAGGAATTCCGGTCCATTCCACCACATTTCGAAACGAATCAATTGCAATGGGTTCATTCCTCTAGATGCACAATCGGCAGCATTTAGAGATGAAGGAATATACATCCATGAATCGGGAGATACCAGTTCCTGAATATGGTGTACTCGATTGGCAACAAAAGTTTTCCAACGGCTCGGTGAAGCATTGAGCCAAGAAAGAACTACCTGTGAATCAGTCCAGCAAGTGATTTGATCGAATAAGAGTCGACTAGAAAATGTGTCAGTCCCAAATTTGACCAAATCAGCCAAAAGCTTTGCAGCAGTCAGCTCAAGTTTAGGAAGAGTAATTGTTTTTAAGGGGGCAACTCTCCCTTTAGAACAGATTAGAAATACGTGAATAGAATCGCCTCTCTGTAATCTGAGGTAAATTACCGCTGCGTAACCTATGCTTGAAGCGTCACAAAATCCATGTAACTCACATCTCTCATATTGATCAAAGGTGATTCGCCTAGGGAGACGTAATCCAGAGAGTTCTGAAAGTTCACACTTCAATTGTGTCCATGAATTTTTAATGGACTCGGGAAGTTCTTCGTCCCAATCCTTTTTCAAGGACCAAATACATTGCATAATGTATTTTGCCTTTAAAAGAATGGGACACAGAAAACCCAATGGATCGAAAATCCGACCTATATCGGACAAGATGCCTCGTTTTGTGAGGTCTTTTGATATATTTTGGCACTTGTAAGAAAATATATCGAGAGAAGGGTACCACTGAAGACCTAGAACCTTCAGAAATGGTGGTTCATCCTTATCAAAGGACAAAGGAATCTGACAGTCAGAATGGTCTAAGGAAGAAAGCAATGCTGGAGAATTACTAGCCCACTTCCTCAACATAAAACCTCCGCGACTAAGCAGATCGATTAAATCCTTTTGAAGAGACAAAGCTTCAGAATCAGATGATGCACTACCCAGCACATCATCAATATAAGTTTGATCCTCTAGTATCTTACTAGCCATTGGAAAGTTTTCTCTCTCTAGGAGAGCTAGCTCACGAACGGTACGCATTGCCAAATACGGGCTACAATTGAGTCCGAAAGTAACTGTATTTAAGGTATACTCTGAAAGTGAATCGTTTGGATTAAAACGCCATAGAATTCTTTGGAAATTTCTATCAGAAGAAGATATTAAAATTTGTCTGAACATTTGCTTTATATCAGCTATGAATACCACTGCGTCTAAACGGAAAAGTAAAAGTAAAGAAACTATATCCTTTTGTAATTTTGGACCAGGAAGTAAAGTGTCATTTAAGCTCACACCTCTCGAGCCTTTTGCCGATCCATCCCAAACTACACGAAGTTTTGTGCTTACGCTCTCAGGCTTCAGAACACAATGATGGGGTAAGTAACAAAAATTATCATTGGGTATAGCTTCCGATGTGGCTAAAGACATATGTCCACTGTCAAGATATTCTTTCATGAAATCGGAATAAGAAGAATACAAAGATGGATTTTTTAATAAACGTTTTTCAAGTAAGAAAAATCTACGATAAGCTTGAGTATAAGTATCTCCTAGAAATGGTTTCGAATTTCTGAAAGGAAGCGAAACTATGAATCGACCGGTGGAATCACGAGTGGTCGTTTCTTTGAAAAAGGTCTCACACTTTTCATCTTCGACGGAGTAAAAATGCTTATCAGGAATTTGCTCTAATTCCCAGAACTTAGGAATACAGATGTCGACACGAACATCGGATTGAAGAAGAAAAGTTTTTGTTTCTGAACTTGTAGACGGATTGTTAACTTTACCCAAAAGAACCCAACCGAAAATAGTTTCAAGGGCGGTAGGCTGGCCTAATTTTCCAACGATACGTCCATTGAGTAAAATATGAGTGAAAAGCTCAGCACCAATCAGAATGTCTATTGGACTTGAGAGAAAATAATTTTCATCTGCGAGAGGTAAACCCTGTAAATGGTCCCATTGTCCCTTTTTAATAGAAAAAGCAGGTATATTAGAACATAATTTTGGAACAACAATAGCATCGAAAGAAAGTACAGGGCTGTCGGAATTTGTAGGTTTGATATCGCATGCAGTAATACCTTTTGAAGAAAATGAAGTCATTTCGTTCAAACCAAAAATAGTTGTAGAAAATTGATGTCTCTGTAACCCAAGATTACGAAAACATTTTTCGCTTATGAAATTTGATTGACTTCCTGAATCAATAAGAATGCGAACACGTTGAAATGTGCCATATCTATCACGGATATCTACCGCCGCAGTAGCCAATAATACTGTATTTTGTTCGGAAAAGGTGTTACCTGATACAGTTGAAGAATGTGGAATATTTTCTATGATAGTTGAACTATTAATATGGATCAGAGAGTGATGACGGTTATTACAAGTGCGACATTTGTACGACGAAAGACAATTATTTAGATTATGCGAATGATGTAAGCAATTCAAACACAGTTTATTTTGTTTGACGAAAGAAAAACGATCATTCGGAGATTTTGACAAGAAATCAGAGCATTTCGACAATCCATGTGAACCTTTGCAAAGGTAACACTTAACATTGGAATTATAATGAGTATTTTTTGTTTGTAATGAAAAACTATTGCTGGTCTTGGAATTATATTTATTATTACACTTCTCTTTGCTTACTGCAAATACTTTATTTTTAGAAGTAGTCAAATGTTGAACGGATTCTAGGGCCTTGCATTTAATTTCAACAAAATTATAAAGTTCCTTATATTCTGGAATTTTGCTAGAATCAGTTTGAATTTCAAAATTAGTTCGAGTCTCAATATCTAGTTTCCCTAGAAGTATATAGAAAAGTAAAAAATCCCACTGATCTGTACTGAAATTTAAAGCATTAAGAACTGCCAATGATTCGGAAAAGGTATTGAGTAGAATACGAAAATCTTTTGCAGTATTGCCTTTTAGTGAAATGAAAAAAATTGAATCTAATGCATTCGAAGCTATAAGTCTTTTATTTTGATATCTGTCAATAAGTTTTTTGAAAGCGGTGTTATAATTGTCGTTATTTATGGCGATACCATTTAGTAATTTCAAAGGCTCGTCTTTTAGGAAGGAAAATAAATATCTGAACTTTTCAACATTTGAAAGATTGGAATTATCATGAATTAATTTCTCGAACAGATCATGAAAAGTTGACCAAATTTTTTGATCACCGTCAAAAGTGGGTATATTAAGAGGTGGGAGCTTTGCAGAAGCTTCAACACTAACCGACGACGAATTAGAAGTATCATTTTTACTCATGTTATGATAAATAGACAAACCTTCATAATAAAAGTTTTCAGTCTCCCTTCTTATTTTCTCATGTGTATCAAATTCCGCCTCATCCTCAATCAGCATTATAATCTCATTATGACATTCTGAAAACCGCTCAAATAATTTTTTAATATCATCATACCTAGCCTTTAATTGCCCTCTTTTCGACGTATCAGTTAAGCTTTGCTTTGCAATAATGTAAAATTCCGAAATTCGACTAACGTATATTTTACGTTTGCTTTCAAATCTTTTGATGTTACTCATTTTTTGTGAAATATTTTATTGAATGAATGTAAATATAAAGTGATATATGTAAAGAACCAAATTATGCGAAGAAAAGATAATATAAAGAAAGTTTATTAGAACAGAAAGGGTGTCAACGAAAACTTTGGAAGTTGTAATCGTATTTGAGTTTTAATTATTTTCCAATATGAATTGAAAGAAGAAATATGCGGAATGAAAGAATATGTTTATATCGATTGAAGTGAACCTAAGTTGAACATATGGTTTTTTTGTATGAAGCGATAAGCGTATACTGTTTGTACGGATTTATCGATTTCCTACAATCGATATGAATGAAAATTAATAATAATTTGATGGTGACCCACTTGGAAATCTCGAAATGAAAAGAAAGAAAATAAGAAATCACTAGTCATCCGGCCCGAAGGACCAAAATGTTAGCACTTCGGTAGAAAATTAGCAGACTGTATGTGTAAATTTGATAATGATTAGAAATACACCACAAATCTCAGATGGACACTCACCCTCATCCACTGAATTCCTGGTTAGTTGGGGATCCCCTTGTCTGGAACTCTGACACCAACACCTTGTTGAACTATCGTTCTTGTAATAAGAAATTCTGAACACTTTTTTTCTTTGAAAGAATTAAAAACTCATAAGCCGGAAAAATATCGAACGTAATGTCGATCCGTGATCATTAAGATTCTGGTCGAAGAAAAAGTCTCTCGCATGCGCACAGTGTCATCTGAAAGATGAGTGGTGCATATATGCGCAATTTCAGAAATAAATTAGGGAAACTTGAATGCTGCACTAACAAAAATATATATTACATATTTTCTTGTGACTCGAGTTTCGGGATATGAACTATCCCATCATCAGACAACTGAAGACCTAACAGTGGTACAGTGGTATTTAAACAAAAGTGATAAATATTTTGAATATTTCAACAGGTTCTCGGTAACACCTAATAGTGGTACAGAGGTTTACAATCGGAACGTGATAAAAAACCGGGTTAAAATAGAGGGGCCTTCTAACAGATATCGGAATGTCGGCAATCGACAAAGAAGGTTGTTAAACAGATGGTACCCATTTAAATATCTCAAATAATTTTTGGGGTTACCTAGCATCGTACAGTAATTCATTATTTTTACGTTATTTTGTTGTTCATCTCAAATATTTGGATTTACAAAGCTCCATACATTACTGTACGATGCTATGTAACCCCAAAAATTATTTGAGATATTTAAATGGGTACCATCTGTTTAACAACCTTCTTTGTCGATTGCCGACATTCCGATATCTGTTAGAAGGCCCCTCTTTTTTAACCCGGTTTTTTATCACGTTCCGATTGTAAAGCTCTGTACCACTATTAGGTGTTACCGAGAATCTGTTGAAATATTAAAAATATTTATCACTTTTGTTTAAATACTACTGTACCACTGTTAAGTCTTCAGTTGTCTGATGATGGAAACTCGAGTCACAAGAAAATGTGTAATATATATTTTTTGGTAGTAAGACATAGTAATTTCTACAATTTGTTTTAATTGTAGTGAGGACTTCAGTTTTTTGTGATTTTATTTTTTTTTTAAATAGAAAGGCTTTTTACTTGATAGAAGAAATATAACAAAATTTGAATATCAAAACAAATTGAAATATGTTTATCTTCTACAATTTTAATTTCCAAAAGAATTTTTCTATTCAAAAAACTTTTAGAATTGAATTAATGTCTAAAACAAGCACCGCTCACATTTAATAGACGTATATAATCAAAACTCAATATACAATGTCGAATGAAATAAATAACCCAACAGATATACGAAAGTAATTAAAATTAATAAATAAATATTCAAAGGAGACAAAATTTTGTTTCTGGTTTTATCTTTAAGAAATACTACTTGCCTTATAAAAACATGAACACACTTAAAGGACTTTCCAAAGAATATAATTTATTTGAAATATTTAATATATTTAAATATTCGAACAAATTATTTCAAAAATCTCTAAAAAATGTGCACTATATCTTCAAAAAACAAATATAATTCTAGATAATCCCGTCTTCAGCCTTTTTTCAATATTCCAAATATCAAAATCAAAAACATAACCTACATCACTCACGTGTTAAAAGACTCAAGCTTCGAACTACAGATCAACTATATATTCAAGATTGATCTATGTTCTAACAAAATCAAAGAACAAAGTGAGTTATTTTAAGGTTTACTTAAATTCATTGACATTCTATAATGAGATTTATTGAAGCCAAAATATAATTATATATTATATATAAAATAAAATGGAAAGGCTTTTTACTTGATAGAAGAAATATAACAAAATTTGAGTATCAAAACAAATTGAAATATGTTTATCTTCTACAATTTTAATTTCCAAAAGAATTATTTTATTCAAAAAACTTTTAGAATTAAATTAATGTCTAAAACAAGCACCGCTCACATTTAATAGACGTATATAATCAAAACTCAATATACAATGTCAAATGAAATAAATGACCCAACAGATATACGAAAGTAATTAAAATTAATAAATAAATATTCAAAGGAGACAAAATTTTGTTTCTGGTTTTATCTTTAAGAAATACTACTTGCCTTATAAAAACATGAACACACTTAAAGGACTTCCCAAAGAATATAATTCATTTGAAATATTTAATATATTTAAATATTCGAACAAATTATTTCAAAAATCTCTAAAAAATGTGCACTATATCTTCAAGTTTTTAGAGATTTTTGAAATAATTTGTTCGAATATTTAAATATATTAAATATTTCAAATAAATTATATTCTTTGGGAAGTCCTTTAAGTGTGTTCATGTTTTTATAAGGCAAGTAGTATTTCTTAAAGATAAAACCAGAAACAAAATTTTGTCTCCTTTGAATATTCATTTATTAATTTTAATTGCTTTCGTATATCTGTTGGGTTATTTATTTCATTTTACATTATATAATGAGTTTAGATTATATACGTCTATTAAATGTGAGCGGTGCTTGTTTTAGACATTAATTTAATTCTAAAAGTTTTTTGAATAAAAAAATTCTTTTGGAAATTAAAATTGTAGAAGATAAACATATTTCAATTTGTTTTGATATTCAAATTTTGTTATATTTTTTTTTTATTGTGGAATGAAACGGCACAATTGTAATTCTTGTGAATTTGTCAATAAATCATCATTATCGAATATTTATATTTTATTTCCCTTTGAAATTTATTTTCAGTCGATTTGTCATGACGCTCCATCAACCCTCCGAAGTTCCCTCGCGAGCAAACTTCAACATCCCATACAAACATTATCATTTTCGCGTGCCATGCCCAATGAACCGGCACCATATTAGGTTCTTTCTCATTCAAATCTTTCGTATGGAATTAATTCGACACCCGTCGCAACTCATAAAGAATGCCGTTTCATGCCAGGGACGATCCCATACTGGATATTATTAGCGGAAGTCACTGATTGAAAAGCCATGGTGCTTCGACTCGGATCGGAATTGCCGGAACTCGATGAGTAAGAGCGCAGAAAATTCGCGGGAATGGTAATTTTTGGCCCTTCGAAATATCTGCGGAATAATGAGAGCAGTTTTATGATTCACGATGTTGCCGAAGGAGTTCGAGAAAATATCTCATTTTAGTCGTCCGCGACATTTCGTCCTTGGTTTTGGAATGATGAAGGGAGACGCTGAATCGTTCATAACCGCCGGCGGTAAATACTTTAGGTATGTTTTCGGCTGGAGGTGGAAATTATGGCCTGGGAGTCGATGGTATCCATCTTACCGTTAGGGCGGAATTGAATAATTTTTGTGTAAATCTATGCTCGAAAGTCATATTGAAGATATTTCTATATTTTGCAAATAAATTGATCCTCAAAAGTTAATATAGCTCATAATTTTGATATTGCCCTCTGAAAACTATTGATTTTTGGAGTTTGTTTGATTTCTTCGAAACCGAACAACGAAGTCAACTACCTGGCAAGTAGTTGGTCTTTCACGTTCTCGGGGACATTATCTAAGATCTAACTCTAAAATATTAACCCCTCATATTTTGTAGAACTAGACCCAGAAACGCATTCAGACAAACGCCGTTTCGAGATTTCAGGTAGAATTTCTTTACCTGCTTCACGAATTACTTCCATGGTAGTTTTTGCCATCCACCCAGGATATATACTACTCTGTCAAGAAAGTACCGGGAATTTTCAATTAAAACAACATTTTTACATTTAATCGTCAAGATTTATTGGGTCGCCTTCAAAATAGGCACCATTTGCTCCAATACATCTATGCCAACGGCACTTCCAATTATCGAAACATTTTTTATAGGCGCTTTCCGGGATGGAATTTAGCTCTCGCGCCGAATTTTGTTTTATGGCTTCAATCGACTCAAAACGGGTGCCACGAAGGGGCAATTTTAGTTTTGGGAAGAGGAAAAAGTCGCAAGGGCCAAATCCGGCGAATACGGTGGTTGCTGAAGCACGTTTGTTGAGTTTTTGGCGAGAAAGTCAGTCACAATCGTAGCTCGGTGAGAAGGCGCGTTATCGTCATGCAAAATCCATGAGTTGTTCGCCCACAAATTTGGCAGCTTCTTACGGATACGCTCACGCAAACGTTTAATAACGCCTAGGTAATACTCCTTGTTTACCATCTGACCCTCTGGAACGAATTCGTAGTGCACCACGGCACGGATATCGAAGAAAACAATGAGCATCACCTTCATTTTCGAGCGGCTTTGGCGTGGTTTTTTCGGTTTCGGCTCATTTTTTGCCACCCATTCCGATGATTGCTGGCTTGTTTGCATATCGTACTCGTAGACCCAGGTCTCATCACCAGTTATAATGCGTTCCATGAATGTAGAATCGGAATTACAGCGATCCAGCATGTCTGAAGCAACCTGTTCGCGATGACGTTTTTGAAGAAAATTCAGGTCTTTCGGTACGAGTCGTGCGGCCACCTTTCTCATGCCCAAAACATCAATCAAAATCGTACGTGCGGACTCGTGGGATATCTTAAGATAATGTGCTATCTCTCTCAAGCTGGTACGACGGTTTTCCAGCACCCTTTCCTTAATTTTATCGACGTTATCTTCGATCGAAGCCGTCGATGGGCGACCACTTCACGACCGTCCTCGAAGGCTCTGTACCACTGATATGCACGAGTTTTCGATAGAGCATTATCACCAAAGGCCTTTTGCAACATTTTCAATGCATCGGCACACGAAAATTCATTTGCAACACAAAACTTTTAACAAATTCTTTGCTCAACGTAATCACCCATAGTAAAAATCGGCACGCACTCTGATATCGACTGACTTAATCAGCTGTTGCAGATACACTAGTTGACAGATCCCGCTCAAGCTTGGCATAGTAATTAAGAACAGTGGTACCAACCTAGGGAAAAAAAATTTTACCTGCCTCATTGCCCCGCCAGATTCAAATCGATAATTCCCGGTACTCTTGACAGAATGTATTACAAACAGTCTCTAGTTAATATTCAATCATTTCACAATCTCATCTCTTTCGATAATTTACACATTGAACGAAAGGACTCTGCATTCGCATTCACTTTCAACTTCTAGAGGAACACCCATGATAACACAATAACGCATCAAAAGGCCTGGAAGTGGATGTATTATATTAATTTTTTACATGTAATTAGGTTGTGCATGTGTGATGTGATCCCAAAAGTGAATAAGTGTTGTAATATATCTATGTGTGGGTTTGTGAAAAATACTAAAATCATGTGAATTATCTAGTCCTGTCATTGTGAGGCCAAGAAAATGAATACTGTGGTCATTTTTTTTCGATTGTGAATTTGATTTTTGGATAGAATTTATTAATAAAATTCGTGACGTATCGGTTTTTTTTTGTGATAGAACTTTCGATAGGCATAACTGTGATTTGACAGAAGGTAGAAGCCATATTGTTTTGGCATTTCTATTCAGTAAGCATTGAGAAATTATCATGGAAAACTCACGCCGAAACAACGTTTACAAACTGTTGATATTTATTTTTAAAATCAGTGTTCTATTCGCCAAACTCATAGAGCTCTTCGTTAAATTTATTGTTTACGTAATTGTTCATCAGAGCAGCTTATTCGTCGATCTATCGATTTATTTCCGACAACATTTTCTCTACTCGATGCAGTAACACCTACAAGACAAAGAACTGTATGTACAGAAGAAAATATCGCTACTGTAAGTCATAGTAATAATGATGATCCAGATTTGTCTATTCGTCGACGTTCACAACAAGTTGGATTCTGTGCATCCACCTCATGGAAAATGCTGCGTAAAGATATTGGTATACAACTATAGAAGATCCAACTGGTTCAAGAACTAAAGCCACTTGACCATAAAAAGCGTCGTTTGTTTGCTGATTGGACCCTAGAACAGCTTGAAGTTGATGCACTTTTTTATCGTAAAATTGTGTTTAGTGATGAAGCTCATTTCTGGCTGAACGGCTATGTAAACAAGCAAAATTGCCGTATATGGAGTGAAAACAATCCGCAAGAAGTTCTGCAGGGTCAATTGCATCCTGAAAAATGCACTGTATGGTGTGCTGTACAAGCTGGAGGCATCATAGGTCCATTTTTATTTGAAAACGATGCTGGAGCTAATGTTACAGTGAATGGTGCTCGTTACAGATCGATGATCAATGATTATTTTTTTCAAAATTTTAATGGTATCGACCCAGAAGTGTTTTGGGTCCAACAAGATGGTGCTACACCTGATACTGGTACCGTAACAATTGATTTATTGAAGGATTAGACGATAACATTATTTCGAGAAATGGTCCAAATAAGTGGCGTCCAAGATCATGCGACATAACTCCACTAGATTATTTTCTTTGAGGTTATGTCAAGTCATTGGTTTATGCTGATGAATCAGAAACAATAGACGCTTTGGAAGCCAACATAAAAAGTGGTCCAAAATTGGTCTGGTCGAATACGGTTCCTCAGAGCTAGTCGTGGTGGACATACTACTCTGTCAAGAAAGTACCAGGAATTTTCAATTAAAACAACATTTTTTCATTTAATCGTCAAAATTTATTGGGTCGCCTTCAAAATAGGCTCCATCTGCTCCAATACATCTATGCCAACGGCACTTCCAATTATCGAAACATTTTTTATAGGCGCTTTCCGGGATGGACTTTAGCTATCGCGCCGAATTTTGTTTTATGGCTTCAATCGACTCAAAACGGGTGCCACGAAGGGGCAATTTTAGTTTTGGGAAGAGGAAAAAGTCACAGGGAGCCAAATCCGGCGAATACTGTGGTTGCTGAAACACGTTTGTTGAGTTTTTGGCGAGAAAGTCAGTCACAATCGTAGCTCGGTGAGAAGGCGCGTTATCGTCATGCAAAATCCATGAGTTGTTCGCCCACAAATTTGGCCGCTTCTTACGGATACTCTCACGCAAACGTTTCATAACGCCTAGGTAATACTCCTTGTTGACGTTTTTGAAGAAAATTCAGGTCTTTCGGTACGAGTCGTGCGGCCACCTTTCTCATGCCCAAAATATCAATCAAAATCGTACGTGCGGACTCGTGGGATATGTTAATATCATGTGCTATCTCTCTCAAGCTGGTACGACGGTTTTCCAGCACCCTTTCCTTAATTTTATCGACGTTATCTTCGATCGAAGCCGTCGATGGGCGACCACTTCACGACCGTCCTTGAAGGCTCTGTACCACTGATATGCACGAGTTTTCGATAGAGCATTATCACCAAAGGCCTTTTGCAACATTTTCAATGCATCGGCACACGAAAATTCATTTGCAACACAAAACTTTAAACAAATTCTTTGCTCAACGTAATCACCCATAGTAAAAATCGGCACGCACTCTGACATCGACTGACTTAATCAGCTGTTGCAGATACACTAGTTGACAGATCCCGCTCAAGCTTGGCATAGTAATTAAGAACAGTGGTACCAACCTAGGAAAAAAAATTTTTACCTGCCTCATTGCCCCGCTAAATCGATAATTCCCGGTACTTTCTTGACAGAATGTATGCCGGAAATTAAAAAAATTTGGCATCAATATTAATTTGAACGTGTTTTATTTCAATTTTAAGTTCCATCTCTCTAAAAAAATACCCGATATGTAGTTGTCGGTCGGTGCTTTTGAAACAACAAAAAATATCATCTACATATCTATATCAATAAAGGAAATATTTGCTTATCGGTTTTAGGTGTATTTTTGATTTTAAATCATCTATGAAAATTTCAGCTACAATGGAACTGAGTAGATTTTTCATTATTGAATCTTCGTTAGAAATATTGATTGTTCCATTAAATTAAAAATAGTTTTCATCAAGATATATTTCGAGGCAAATTTGAACATCATTCATTTTGATGGGATTGATGTTATTTTTAATCATTAGTTTTTTTGCAATTTCTATTGCTTATATTGGAGGTATACTAGAAAATAAACTTTTTCCATCAAACGAAATTTATCCACAATTTTTGGGCAATTTGACGGATTGAATATTGTCTATAAGTTGGATGCTTTTTTGATTAGCGTATTTAGGTGAGGTTCGTTTCAGTTTATAACAGAAATTGAAACTCTGGATAACAGAAATTGAAACAACTTTATGCTTGGTAATGTGATAAATGAAACAACTGGTCTAATTGGGTTATTTTCTTTATGAAGTTTTATTAATATATATAATTTTGGGATTTGTGGGTTCATAAGTGTGAGTCAATAATTTTTTGAAAAATTTATTGACAAGGCAGATTCGTCTATTATATCCTTTTATATTTGGAAGTGTTCAGTGAGGTCTTTAATAACAGTTTTATTTTTACCTGGTGTTAAAAAAACAGTAGTTTTGTTAATATATTCAAGTTTTGGAATGACAACGATACTGTTTGCTCTATCGACCCAAGTGAAGATTAAATCATTAGTGTTTTTTTTCGATGACTGATTTAACCAAATTCTGTTTTACCGAGGAAGAGCGAATTTCAGTTTTATTTTCGTCTTCAATTATGTTACCAATAATGTATTTGTTTTAATTTGAATTTGATTGATATTAAAGTAATTGAATAGACTTTAGGGCCAAAATAATTTTCATTAATGAAACTTCATAAGGAAATTAATCCAATAAGAACAGTTTCATTTATCACATTCCCAAGCATAAAATTTCCAGAGTTTCAATTTCTGTTATATAAACTGAAACGAACCTCACCTAAATACGCTATTAAACTTATAGACAATATTCAATCCGTTCAATTACCCAAAAAATGTAGATTAATTTTTTGATGTACAAAATTCATTTTCTAGCAATCCTCTAATAGAAATTTCACATTGTAAAAAAACTATTGATTGAAAATAACACCAACCCTATTAAAATGAATGATATTCTTAGTTAGCTAGAAATATGTCTTGATCAAGACTATTTTCAATTTGATGGAACAATCTGTTTCTTACGAAGGTTTAATAATGGGAAATCCACGCAGTTCAATTTTAGCTGAAATTTTCATGGATAATTTAGAATCAAAAACACACCTAAACCCGATAAGCAAATATTTCCTTTATTGGTATAGATATGTAGATGATATTTTCTGTTGTTTCAAAGGCAGCAACCGACAACTAAATATCTTCACAAATCTTAGTC
Organism: Megalocaria dilatata; assembly: GCA_034642435.1. NCBI lineage: Eukaryota > Metazoa > Arthropoda > Insecta > Coleoptera > Coccinellidae > Megalocaria > Megalocaria dilatata. The sequence goes on from CM067854.1 coordinate 5,149,113, forward strand.
ATAAACTCCATCCAAAAATCAAATTCACGATCGAAGAAGAAAAGAACCACAACATCAATTTTTTTGACTGCACAATAACAAGACTAGATAATCCACATGATATTAGTATTTTTCACAAACCCGCACATACAGATATTAAAAACATCACCCCACCAACCAAAAGATGTCAGCAAATAATAGTTTTATTCATAGAGTATTGAATGTCCCTCTGACTTCAGATAAGTTTTCCAAAGAATTAAACATAATTGAACAGATATTTTCAAGCAACGGTTACAAGCCCTTTCTTATAGATGAAATGGTATCTAATAAACAAAAGAACATTGCATTAAATGTTGTGTACCCAATCATAAAAGAAGACAATACACAGAAATACTTTTCGTTATCTTATGTTAATGGATTACCCGAAAATATTGCTAAATATTTCAAAAATTGTTTCAATTATAACGCAACTTTCACAACCATTAAAAACTGTAGTAATTACATAAACAATAAAAAGGATCGAACAAATAAAGAAAATGAATCTGTAGCGTACAAGTTGACTTGCAACAATTGTTCTCTAGTATATATTGGTCAGACAGGTAGATCATTCAAGAAAAGAATCCAAGAACACCAAAGAAGGTACATATCGGATTCCCTACATTCGACATATGCTTATCATCCTAAGGAATTCAGGCATAATTCAAACAATAACTATGAAATTATCCATTTGAAAGCAAAAGTTCTAGATTTACACGTTTAGAATTTCTTGAAATCAACAGGTACAATGTTCTTTAAATCCTTTTTAATAAAAAGACAGATGTTGACAAATCCCCATTACTGAATATCTTTCCTTAATGGCATTTTTTAGCGGCAAACTCCAATAAATACCCTAAGTTTTTATGACTCGTTTTACCATTATTTTGTCAGCTACCTAAGTGTATTTAGACTCTATTACACTGGACATCATCGGCCAGTAGAATGTAGCTAACTGAAGAAGCCATATCGTGGTGAAACAACTGTTGTTTTATAAACATTTTTGTGGATATTAAAATACTGTCTCTTATATATTTTTTAATTCCAGTGAAGAGAATTAAATCAACAAATATTTGTGTGTTTGTTTCTTGGATGTTATTCCAGGAAAATAATTTCCGTAAGAAGTAATCGAGAAGTGTCTTCCGAAAGAAGCAATTCGGTAAATAGTATTATTTTCCAAAGTACTATGAGTTTGGCTACTCTAAGATATTCCCGGATTATCGAATTTCATTTCAATAAGGTAACTGGAAATAAGTATTGTTTCAACTTAAACATCGAACGAGAAGAATTCCCTGCAAACGGAAAACTAAAAATGGGGAAAGGGAAAGCGTGATGTGAAGGAATAAATAATGACATCTGGACAATGAACATTCAACGTGCGAATGGTCTAAGCTTATGCAATTCATCCGGAGAACCGTTCTAACATTGTACGTAACACTACATTGTCTGATTCGATCAGAAGCGCCTATCCTTTAGCTAAATGCTCGGCTCATTGATTCTGCGGAAATTCCCAACTACTTTGCTTGGAATGAGAGAAGTCTGTCCAAGCTTGTAGGAAGATATCTCATTCACTTAAACCGACTTAGAATATCTTACGGAACTATCCGCTTTCCTGAAGGTGAGAAGTCGACATGGTAAAAATTGGAAACGTCTAGTTTAAATGGAATCGATACGGAAAATGAGATGAGCTGGGTGGACTGGAGTACAAATTACCTAGAGTGCTGGGAATATGTGATAGGTTTGTAGAAGTTTTCCAAGGTTTCACTCGTCTTAGAATGTTGATTATCTGTTGTGAAATTCCGTGCGGAAACCAGATATCTTTTTGTGGGACATTATGCATCTTGAGTTCACCAACGAACTTTTGGATATTATTATGAGACCATTTACAAGACAAAAAGTTCACAGGAAATAAATTCCCTGAAACTCTTGGGGATCATATTACAGAATCAAGAAAGAAAATTATCAATCATGAGTTTAGTGTGTAGTTCCAATGTTACAAAAGGACTTGAGTCACAGAGGTATATCATATTAGCAGCCACTATTGTTACAGATCACTGCAAAGTTTTTATTATTGTGGTTATCCAAATTCATTTTTCACACTGTGCCATCACCAGTATCTCATGAAACATTCAGAGTAGAAATTTTATATGATTCTTAATTCAAACATTGTATGAAAGTAAATGCAGTGTGAATCATAACTATTGAGATATATTGGGACAGGTTATTTGGACCAAGGACCAAAATATGGTGATTGGACCAAATAAGTCTCAATAAAATAGTGCTGTGGAAAAATATACAGGGGTTTGAAGTTAAATTATTCATCATGTTTCGCTAAGAATTTCACAGTTCATTTCTTAATTTTTATCAAAATCAGCAGAGAAGCCAAACTTTAGACGAGGATTATTTAAATATTTTAATATTAACCTTCTACATACTCAATTTCAAAAAATTATATTCAATAATTATATCTTCTGAAACTAAATTGAAATAATGTCATATAAGTACCACTTATATCAAATGACATATAAAATAAACATTCATTATAAGAAATCCAAATAGTATAACAAAATCCAATAAATAAAAATTGTTAACCAAAATTCTATAAATTAAATATTTTGAATAGACAAAATTTTGTTTCTGCTGATCAATCTTATGAAAACAAATATCTTTCAAAAATGTCTAACATAATCTTGAGAACTTCATCACAAAACTATCTCACTTAGAATATTCAATATTATTGGATATCTAACTAGGTTACTATATATGGGTTATAATTGAAACAATTTTTGAAATATCTAGCAATATTTTCAGATAATCCATTGACATAAGATAACGAGAAATATTTCTGTGTATTGTCCTCTTTTATGATTGGGTTCACGAGATTTAATGCCATTTTCTTTTGTTTATTGTATACCATTTTGTCTATAAGAAAGGGATTCTAACCGTTGTTTGACGCTAATTGTTTAATAATATTTAATTCTTTCAAAAAGTTTTCTGAATTCAAAGGGACATTCAATAATCTATGAATAAAACTATTATATGCTGACATCTTTTGGTTGGTGGGGTGGTTTGAAATTTTATGTATTGTGAGGTCTGTATGTGTTGGTTTGTGAAAAATACTAAAATCATGTAAATTATTTAGTCTTGTTATAATGAGGTCAAAAAAATTAATACTTTGATTCTTTTCTTCTTCGATTGTGAATTTGATTTTTGGGTGGAGTTTATTAATGAAATTCGTGAAGATATGTAGTTTTCGGTCGGTGCCTTTGCAACAACAAAAAATGTCATCTACATATCTATACCAATAAAGGAAATAGTTGCTTATCGGATTCAGGTGTAGTTTTGATTCAAGATCGTGAAATAATCATGGACGATCTGGAATCAAAAATACACCTGAATCACAAACCAACACATACAGACATCACAAAACATAAAACTTCAAACCACCCCACCAACCAAAAGATGTCAGCATATAATTGTTTTATTCATAGATTATTGAATGTCCTTTTGAATTCAGAAAACTTTTTGAAAGAATTAAATATTATTTAAACAAATAGAGTCAAAAAACGGTTACAATCCCTTTCTTATAGACAAAATGGTAAGCCGAATCTGGAGAAATAATAAATGAAAAAAGCATTGAAAATGATGAGTGATATCTATAGTTGAAATCAAAATAAAACACAAAAAATCACCCTATATAAATTGATTAAATAGATTCTACAAAAATTGAAGTAACGAAAGTTCACAATATAAAAGATCCCACAAAGTGCAGAGATTTTCTAACATGCGGAACATATGTTATCAGATTGGAGGCAGGTAATCGAAGTAGCAAAACAGGGATCCCGAAAACGGGAAATAACCATTCAAACCAGACATCAATTTCAATAAAAATGTCTCCTTCCTAAGCTCCGTAATAGCAAAGATCTTTTTCTCGCTTATCCTGTGAACGGCATGATTTTTTTCAAGGTTTACTCATATATTCGTCGATTTGGAGCAGGCACTGAAAATCTGGCAAATATTGTAATATCACTTCTATAAAAATCAATCACGTGTAATTTTGTTTCCTCGAGATGAAAATTCAGAATAGTTTTTTTGAAATTAAATATGTAGAAGGCTAATATTAGAATATTTAAATCATTTTATATACCTTCTATCAAGAATTACCCTCTATTTATGTTATTTTAGTCATAATATATAATTATTTGGTTTCCTTAACATTCTTTATACAGATAGTCCTTGTGCTATAACAGAGGCCGTTAAATTGTCTTTCAATCTTTTAGATCAAGGGTGAACCACAGAAATATTTATCTATAGTTAACCGTTACACTACATTTAAAAATTTTTCAATTTACCAGAAGTTTCTAAATTGTTGAAGGGTGAGTAAATATTTGTTGTTGATTGATGTTATATATATATATATATATATATATATATATATATATATATATATATATATATATATATTGAATATGAATTATTTGAATACTGACGAAGCAAAGTCTCTCTTAAAACTTGTTTTTCAGTAATGTTTTTACATATCTTGAGTTTTTATATAAAGTAACTTAGTTAGATATCCAATAATATTGAATATTCTAAGTAAGATAGTTTTATGATGAAATTCTTAAGATTATGTTAGACATTTTTGAAAGATATTTGTTTTCATAAGATTGATCAGCAGAAACAAAATTTTGTCTATTCAAAATGTTTAATTTATACAATTTTAGTTAACAATTTTTATTTATTGGACTTTGTTATACCATTTGGATGTCTTATAATGAATGTTTATTTTATATGTCATTTGATATAAGTGGTACTTATATGACATTATTTTAATTTATTTTCAGAAGCTATGATCATTAAATATAATTTTTTGAAATTAAATATGTAGAAGGCTAATATTAAAATATTTAAATAATTTTATATACCTTCTATCAAGAATTAACCTCTATTTATGTTATTTTATCTGTTGCATTTATGAAACAGATTTTCTTGTTATAAATACAAGATCAGTAACAAAATTTTGTCTTTTCTAATATTTATTCAGTAATTTTAATTGACAATTCATTTTTCTTTGGGTTTTTCATTTCATTTGATTTTATATAATGCATTGTGATTTCATATACCCACTAAATTTAAGCATTGCTCATAAGACATTAGTTTGATTCTAAAAGATTTTGAATAAAATTCTTTGAAATAAAACTTTATAGGAGGCTACCAGAATAAATCTGTTTTGATATTTATATTTTGTAATAATCCTTCTATCTGGATAACCGTCCATTTGAAAACAAATTTGGAGCCGTTTTAAGAATCACATTAATGTCTTATAAGCATGGCTTATATTTAATAATAATATAAATATAAAAGTTCAAAGAAAAATTCAATTTTTGGCTTCGTTACTAGGGATATGAATTACTCTGTCAACAAATGTAAAACAAATTTTACATTCTGCTTTTTGCGGAGTGCTCAGTATTTTTGAGTTTTGTGTACGAAGCGAATACAAAATGTAAGAAAAAGAATTAACACAAGAAGAAAAAACCTGACATCGGATGTAGAAGATGCAGCGTTGGAAGCAGAAAGCAGTCCTTTAAAAAGTGGAAAAGCATCAAGAATATTACACGGTAGCTGAAGAACGACGAAAACAATGCCCGATGTACTAGATATGGATTCCAAAAATAAATGTTTCTAATAATATTAATTGTGAAATTACACTTGTTGATAATTCTATGTGTCTATCAAGTGAAAAATTTTTTTTAAGGCATATTATCAAATTTATATCTGAGGGGTTTCCCATAGATATTTCAAATTAAAATTTTAGAGGTTTCAAAGGATCAATCCAGCTTTTATCTTTACAGAATAATTCAATGAAGAAAATCTAGTTGAAAATGTATCAAAAAAAACTAGTTTTCATTGAGATTATATGTAACTTCAAATATTGTACTTAATTCTGAAATTACAGAAATGAAGAACCTCAATGTCTATCTCAAAACACAGACGTGTAAGAAGTCTTGAGGCGAAAAACGATTTGATACTTTTAGCGTTTCATTCTCTAAGGTTGGCTTTATAATACTGGTGAAGGATTTTAAAGATGTTTCTGTTAAAAAATGTGTTATATTTTAATCTGTATTGTGAATTTTTTAGATCAAAAATAATAATTTTTCGAGAAAAATGTTGTCCTGACCAGAAGGTCTTTTGTATTTTAATGAATTTCTTAATTTCGATAGAGCCTTTCATGTTTCAGAATTTTTCACAATTTTTGGAATTCCATATGCTTATCAAAATGGAAACTGAGTTTTTATTTGTTTCCTAAAATTTAATTTACAGAGATTCAATGAGATTATATAGGTAAGACAGTCTTCTCTTTCCATATTTGAAATTAAATGCTAACTGTTCCGTCTCATTATAGACGGCCCTGTCGTTCGAAATTATTTTGTCATTCGATACTTAGATCTTTTACGTTAATATGCGATCTAGCAGTTTTGAGATTTGTTTCGAACTGTTTAGTTTAACTCGACACTTCAGATTATTTGTTCCCTAATTATTATATATGGCCTTAGAGAACATGGAAAGTCAGTTAGAGATTTTCATATATTTAGGCCTGTTAATTTTACATAACAGCATTCGGAATTATAAAGTATTTGTGTCCTTATTCTACTGGAACTGATCTCATTATTTCTCTGGGACCAAGAAGAAGTTTTATTTCGTTCATTCAGTCCACCTCCAAATGGACCTTCCAATCAATTTCGTTAATTTCCCCTCTTTTTATGTTAGAAGGGATACATCAAGCCCCTCTAACGTTCAATCTTTGAAAAGACTGTAAAATCATTACTACTCGAGTAATAATCAAACTTGTCGCATGTAGCCTTTGCTACATCATGCACTATCATTCGGATAGTCAAATCTGTTGTACGTAGCTTGTGACATTTCGGTCCAAGCTATCGTGGTTATTATTGTTAATATAGTAATTGAGTCGATTACGAAAGTCTTGGCAAAGTCATTACATTGTTTTCAGTGTAATAATCATATCTTTTGACTTGGTTTATATATAGCTAACCAAGAATTATAGTTCGTTGTTATTATAGTGTATTACGAGTGTTTTACTTTAATTCCTTACAATCTTCGTTGGTTTATCGTATTGGACAAATAAGGCTAGTTCATCATCGAGATAACTACATACAAGTGCCCTTGAAGTAAAACTGTTCGCCAACTACGTCATAATACAGTCCGAATTTAATGATCGAGATTAATTAATTTGCAATTGTCTGTTAGTTCAAAATACTGAAAAAATAGAGAAAATACCGTGGTACGTAACAATAACCTTTATCAGGTATAAACCCTATAAATTTATTTCTCATCTTAGATTTTGTGGATATTATTTTTTTCTCATTGAAAGAATTCCATTATATGAATAATCGTAATGTTTATTAGAAATAGGCAACTTATACGAAACATCTACCATGAGAATTTCAGAGCTCCCTCATTTTATTCTGTTGTACGGCACTGGCTAGTCTGTCCCAAGCGGATTGTAGTAACGTTTAACGTGCATAGTGATAGTACATGCTATCTTGAATGAACCCTGTTTAGTTCAAATCAGCCTTGATATGTGTTGACATTCATAACGACAAATATTGTTGCTCTGAAATTGTCATTTCGTTGGGATGTGGAAACAGGTTGTAAAACCGACCCCAGGCGCTTTACGCCCATAGTTATCGTACAATATGCACTGCTGTAGAATTTTTTTCGCTTTCAGGAAATTATCACATTTCTAACTTGAAGGTGTTAATTGAAATGTCAGAATATTTTTTCAAACAGACAGTATTGGCAGCGAGTGCAGAAAAAAGTTATATAACCATCACCAGTGTATATATGGAAACTTCAATGAATTTCAATAATTTGTAACACTTGTTATTATCCAAGGTTCATCGAAATGATCAAAAAAATTTTTTATTGGAATACTAGTTCTTGAGGTACAATCTTCCCATAAACTCAATTTCTGAACTTTCATTGAAAATTCAGAAATTTAAATATAATTTTAATGCCTTTTACAGAAGATTTTCTTTCTTTTGAGCACAAAATCCATACTGCATGGATGCTCTGTCTATTGATTATTTCTTTCGAAGAATAATCTACATCACAAACGGCAATATCAGTTATAATGATAATAATAAGTTATTTATTAATCCTGTAAAACTGCAGAATTCTGTAGACAGGATGAGTCAGAAATAAATAATAAAGAGCACAAAAAACAAGTATATCTTCATATATCCAAATAGAAGCATTGGTGCTTTTATTTGAGTGATAGGAAGGAATAATCCAATAGTTTTATTAACTGGCAATATTTCACATTTAGTATGCTTTGGTATAAAAGAAGTTTTCGAATGTCACGCACCATAGCGATGATAACTATTCACTTTAACCCTTTTTTTCTTATTTTCACCTAGATGTACTAGACATGCATACATATAGCGCTTAGAATCTCATGTTCAATAAAACGCAACCCATAGAAATCTCCTGGTCTCATGCTAAAATCTGTGCGCAGAATACATTTTGACATATCGTATAATCCATTCTCAGTTCAGTTTCAAATAAGAAGCAGCCCCTAAAGATTTATGTGTAACAATTAAATATAATAATGAGAAACAATTTCAACAAATTTATTTATAATATTATATTCGTAAAAGTAATTTCCGAAGGAAGAAGAACATAACATATACATAAAATTAAGTTTTCAAATATTCTATGTTTAACTACCAAAACTTAAAAAATTTGAAGGATTATAATTTTGGCTGTTGAAGACTCCCTCCGTTATATAACTTATATTGAAATATGTTCCTTAGGGCTTGTATAAGTGCAGGCCTGTCAGAATATATTTTTTTAAATTTTACAAGCTTAATGTCTCATCAACCTCTTGAGTTATTAGAGACAACTGTTTAAGTTACAATTAAAACAAATTGTAGATTACTATGTTTTACTACCCATAAAAATATATTTTACACATTTTCTTGTGACTCGAGTTTCGGGAAATGAACTATCCCATTATCAGACAACTGAAGACCTTACAGTGGTACAGAGGTACTTAAACAAAAGTGATAAATATTTTGAATATTTCAATAGATTCTAGTTAACACCTAATAGTGGTACAGAAGTTTACAAGCTGAACGTGATAAAAACCCGGTTAAAGAAGAGGGACCTTCTAACAGATATCGGAATGTCGGCAATCGACAAAGAAGGTTATTAAACAGATGGTACCCAAATATCTCAAATAATTTTTTGGGGTTACATAGCTCCGTACAGTTATTCATTATTTTTACGTTATTTTGTTGTACATCTCAAATATTTGGATTTACAAAGCTCCATACAGTCATTCATTATTTTTTAAATTATTTTTATTGTGAACGAATTTGAAAATTTTAATAATCAAGTTTCTTTTCATTTGAATCTACTTGTAAAGTTTTCTTAAGATTTTCTTTTGTCGAAAGGAATTACTAATTTCTAAAGAATGAATGGCAAAAGTTGAATTTTTGTTTACTTTTCATTAAATTCATTTTATGTTCGTTGAAAAAGGTTTTAAACAGATGTTACTTTTTGAATATCTTAAATATTTTCGATTTACATAGCTCCGTACAGTCATTCATTATTTTTACATTATTGTTATTGTGAACTAATTTGAAAATTTCAAACAGATTCTGGATAATCGAGTTTCGTCCGTTTTGATTCTACATGTAAAATTTTAAGATTATCTATTAAGGGAAAGAAATGACCGTTTTCTAGACAATGAGTGGCAAAAGTAGAATTCTGTTTATTTTTTATGAAACTCATTTTATGTTCGTTGAACCTGGTCTTCAAGGAACGTCCTGTTTGTCCTATATATTTATTACTGCACGTAGAACAAGATAACTCATAAACTCCTGATTTGTGTATGTTTGGAGTAAGGTCCTTTGCGTTAAAAAATAACGATGATAACTTGTTTTGCGTTTCGAAGGCAATATTGACATCTGATTTTGAAAAACTATTGGCCACTTTTTGACTTATGCTACCAAAGTACGATAGAGAAATGAATTTTTTATTTTCTTCAGTTTTTATGATAGGATAAATTTGGCTCATAGCTATTTTAGATAGTTTCTGTCGAATTAGATTATCTATTATATTGGGGTTGAAACCGTTGTTCGCGGCTATTGATTTTATAATTTGGACTTCAGCTTCGCGGTCATTTTTTGATAAGGGTAATGCGAAGGCTCTATGGATCATCGATTGATACGCTGATATTTTTTGTGAAAATGGGTGATTGGAATCAATAGGAATACATATATCAGTGGATGTGGGTTTTCTGAACACGTTGAATTCTATTTTTCTATTTGAGTGTGATATCGAGAGGTCTAAAAATGTAATACCCTTCTTCGATTCTTTTTCTAATTTGAATTTAATTTTTGGGTGAATATTATTCAAGAAATTCAAAAATTGACTCAGTTGTCTGGATGTTCCGGAGATACACGTGAGAATATCGTCTACGTATCTGTACCAGAAATGAATATTTACAGGTAGTTTCGAATTGAAGATCGAGTCACAAGAAAATGTGTAAAATATATTTTTATTGGTAGTAAAACATAGTAATTTCTACAATTTGTTTCAATTATGATCAACTACCAAATAGTAATGGCTGAAACAATTCAGTATGATGAGTCTTATTTGTGAGAATAGAAACTGCGTAGGAGAGGCTGAGATATTGTCTCCTGTCTTCTAGAGGAAGTTCACCCATTTTAAATTTTTAAATTTATTCGAATATTTAAACATATTAAATATTTCAAATAAATTATATTCTTTGAGAAGTCCTTTAAGTGTGTTCATGTTTTTAAAAGGCAATTGGTGTTCTTAAAGGTAAGACCAGAAAGTAATTTTAATTACTTTCGTATATCTGTTGGGTTATTTATTCCATTTGACATTATATATTGAGTTTTGATTATATACGTCTATTAAATATAAGCGGTGCTTGTGTAGACATAAATTTAATTCTAAAAGTTTTTTGAATAAAATTAAAAAATAAATTAAATATTGAAGATAAACATATTTCAATTTGTTTTAATATTCAAAGGAAGTTCACCCGTTAGAGCGTGCAAACTTTCAAATGGGCTTGTAGAGATTGTAGCAGAGGACTTGTAGCTAATCCATACACTTGAGTTCCATCGTCTATTTTAGATCTAAATAGAGATTTATAGATGTTAATAAGACATCGTTGATCTGATCTCCATATTCGAATAGTCATCTTCAATTTATTCGATATTTCCTTTATGTAACTCAGTGATGTTAGCAAAAATCGTTAAAGAGAATAATAATAAATAAGAGATATAAAGAAAGCGTGATAATACTAATAACCACATGGTGTTATGAATTTCATAATCGAAAATAAACACATCCATCAAACGGAAGGATATGAACCCCCAGAAAATTCCTCCCCCGTTAAACTAATATAATTGTATCCTTTTAATCCGATTGGCAGAATCAATTTGAATAAGAAAGAGCGGTGAAGAGAGATGCATCAGATTCGTAGTATCGCCCTGCCGAATTTGAATAGATCCATCGGGTCCTTTCTGGCTGGTTTGTTCGTCGAGATAAGGAAGCATATCGCGCGTGCGCCTGAACTGTCGCGTGTGAAGTAACTGTGCGTCCGTAGTTCTTCCGCGTTCTCGGTAGGAAGTAGGCGCTGAATAAAGCCGTTGTTTCGAAAGCGCACTACCGTGTGGAATATAGTCGAAAACTGCGCGCGAATTCAAAGTTTTCTTGATACAATTTAAGTTTTTATGCCAAATTCGTTCCTCGGAATTGAAAGGATTACTTCATTAAATTCTATAAGTAAGTTTGACTGACGAGATTGTTGTTATACCATTGAAATTCAAGTGTGAAATAATGCCAATGATTCGGACAAAATGGCTTTCAACTAATTTCTTTCGAAGGTTCGCCAAGGAAAAGAATAAGACTGAAGCGCAATCCCTCAAATCAATCCAAAGCTTAATCTTTCGTCTTAACAACAAATTTCATTGCATGAAAGGGTGAATAATGCCTGAAACTTCGAAGATTCATTTTGGATCTCAAATTGTATTAAAATTAATAAAAAAAAGTATAATGAATAATTTTTTTCAATAATAAAATAAAATAATTCCAATGTGTTGTGCCTACGTCAGCTTAATAGTACATAATTCCTAAGACTGACTGAAACATGGTTTGTAAATCACCATGATATTCAAACTATTCAACATATTTTAAAAAATTCAATGAAAAATAGGTACCTCTCTGAAAACTAATTAGCACAAAATATTCAGAAAACTGAGCAGTTAGATTAATTAATCAATTCTTGTTAATATTGCGTTTACTATAATCTACAAATAAATGAGAAAATTGTTAATTTTGGAAATGAAGAAAGAGGAATCAAAAAAGCAAAAAAAAAACTGTAGTGGAATATTTCGATGGGGAAATGCTTAATATACAGAACGTCTTACTCATTACGAAATGGTGAATGCGTTAAATTTCGTAAGGACGACAATAAATGATAACCTTCGTGTATGTCATACATAGTCATTGCAAAAATGTGATGTATTCCTGTTCATTTTATTCTGAAATATCATGTTCATTATGACAGTTAGAAAAAGTTGGTTTATCAAATCAAAATAAAAAATAAAGAAAAAAAATATCGTGAACCTCATTCTGCATAATGTTACTCCATGATTAATTATTTCCCTATCAAAATGAGTTATTTCTAAGTCTGCCCATTTTCACATTTTTTCTACCACTTTATATAACGCTGAAATCGCAGCTCTTAGAAATTTCTGGTAATTAGGGACATTTGATATTTTCACGTTAATAAGTTAGTCGAATTTCACCTTTCAGGTTTAATAGATTTTAGTGATAAGATAATTGGTTGCCACCTAAATGTGTGCTTATTTATAAAATTCCTCCAAAGTAACTTCAATTGGAAAATTTCAGGTGTGAAAATAGGTTTCTCATTGAACTACAGAAATCCATGTTGTTCCAATCCTAAACTGTAAGAATTCAGAGAGGTGAATTTTCTTCTAGCACTAAATGTTTCGATAATATGAAAACTCTGAAAAAATAATGGAAATGGTACAAGTTTTCCAAAATGATATATCCATGTCCATTATATGTCCATTTACGAGTATTCGGTATCGAGTAGCGTCAAAAATTTATGTAATCCTCTTCTGTTCTAATGGATAAATTTATTTCTTCTATCATTTTGTCACTATACTCGATCCCGTATTTTCATTGAAAAAAATTAAAATTGAAATTTAAACAAAAATTGAATGTGCCATTTTTGTCTTCTAAACTCTTCAGCGAGAAAATGGCGATATGTCCGAGAAAAAAGACGAGTTACATTTTCTTCTGAGAATAATGAGATATAATTTTCTTTTCATAAACATGTTTCAAACTTCACTTTCAATGGATACAATAGCTTTCAAAGAAAACGGCCTTAATATTTGAAAAAAATTGAAATTTTTATAGTATAGGATGAAACAAATTGAAACTGAGAGAAAAATATAGAATATAAATAACGCAGAATCCTCTCTGTTGATGAAACTTTTACTAATTTCTCTTCAATCCGATAGAATTTCAATAATGCATGCCTCAGGCCGGAAACATTACATATTGTGTATATATTTGGTGGTTATATGATTCACATTAATGCATTTACGAGCTTCAGCAATATTTATAATCCAAGTCAAATATAAACATATACTAAAAGTTCTGATGGATTCACAATGGAAGCAAATAAATATATGAAGTTTGAATGTGTTTGTAACGAAATAGAGTGCTCATTGTGTTCTAAATATAGGAATGTAAGGAATTGTTTTATGATAAAATTTAAAATAAAAACTATGAGGAAATAAGTCGGATATTTCTCCTTGTGGATTAAATTTTGGATTATTCACCTTGGACTGTCTGCACTCCGTTTCATTGTCTCTAATGCACTGAATACCTCTAATCTGTATATCATTCTTCTTAGAATTTCAGTATGACTTAAAAAAATGGAAGATGCTTTGACCTTCTTATAGGTATATCTGCTTGCACCAATTTCATCTACTATTACATTAATTTGAATTGAAAACTTCATTTGTTCCAATTCTTGAAGCTGTGTATCAATTGACATATTCCCTTCTTTCCATCAGAATTTTCAACTTAATTGGAGGTTTATTCGCAAGAGTTGTCATTTGTTTTTCAATTATTATTCTATATATTATTACAATTTGCAAATTGATTGAAACTCGATATTTCCTTTGAGGTTTATAATCTTTGCATATTCAATTTTAGATGAGTTTTATTCATAAATATTTGATGGTTTCGGTTTTTACTTGATGAGAATTCATTTTGAGTAAATTTTTAATAAAATTCAATTTTCACTTGATGAAAAAAGTTTCATCAGGTTCTACATCCGAACTGATTAGTTCGTAATCTAATATATAGTGTAATGAAATAATTGTTGTTTGTTAATAAAAAGTTTTGGGATATGAAATTTCATTTAGTGTTTATTGAGTGTATTTATGTTATAATCATGTTGAAATTAGAAAAAGATGGAGGCAATATAATATATATTTATATATACCTATCACCAGTTCTACATATTTTATATTGAAAACTGCTTGAAAAAATTGTATAATATAGAGTTCTTGTGATGAAATTTGGATATGAAAATATAAAATGTAAAAATTGATATCTAGTTGAGAAGGAATATTCAAATTTCAGATAGATCTATTATCTCCCCATCATCAGAATGATATACTAGAATACATGTATTATAAATTTTCCCTACAGTACAATATATAACCACAAGAATAAATTAAATAAGTATTAAATCTATTTGAAGATAAATAGTTATCATGATGGAAACATCCCAGGAAAAAACCTTCTTGATCAGATCTATTCTCACCTATAAGGTGAACATTTTATGATATCTCCTCATCAATTATGGAATTTTTGCGAATTATCTGAAATTTTATACCCAGTTTAACGTTCTAAGTTAAATTAAAAAACAAATGAAAAGAAAGTTCCCCTGTCAGATCTCTCTAGAATCTAATGGGGACAGATTATTTTAGAAACTGGGTGTGGAAATTAATCGCCAATTTTCTTAATATTGAAATTTCGTACAAGAAATAGCGAATAATGAAATATAAAAACTGATAAAAAGAAATCATAAAATAAAAATAAGGGAATTTTAATAATTTGATCAGGAAGTTATTATTTTTGTGTGAAAGTCCTAGTAAATCTGACACTTGTCAAAATCTCAACTAATTGGCGAATGCGCCGGTTGAATTCAATAAGAATACTAAATAACTTTCATGGCGGAGTTTTGGGTCACTGCAGAAATTTTATATATATTTTTTTATTTAATCTGAAGTATTAAATTTTTCAAAGCAGGTGAAATATAATTTTTTCGTTACCTCCATATTAAATCTAGGAGATTAACAAAGTAAATTTTTCAGTTTTGGTTTTGAAACTACAATAAATAAATTAAATCTGTCTGATCTTCTACTTAAGTAATATTCTTCAATTATATAAACTAAAAAAATTGAAAAAGTTTCAGATACAGTATTGTAATTTATTTCTTGAAAAGGTGCAGGTTTCTGATGAAATTTTGTTTCTTTCGATCCTCTCCTAATATTTGAGATTCTCAGAAAACTTCATTATTTTAAATAATCAATTGATTAGTAAAACTTTTTCATTCAGAAGAGCCATAAAATGTACTGAATTCAATGAAAATTGCGCTTATGAATGAAATCATTTTCAATTGATCATTCAAGATATAAATTTATTTGCGAATTCATACCAGAATTAGCAAAATTCGACATAAAATTGCGATTGTAAGAAAATGATCACTGAATAAGCTATTCCATATGCTTGCAATTATTTTCTAGAAAAAATTCATAATACTGCTCAGGTTAAAATTTAATCACGATTAGATATAGATGTCAGTCTAATTTGTAACAGTATTTCGTCTCAATTAAGGAAAAATGAAAAATTTCAGAAACTTATTGCGCAAGTAAATTGCACAATTCGCAAAAATTAATTAATATTATTCATTTCAATTAAAATTTTTCCGGAGGATTAAAAAACGTTTCTTGCATTTCCAAACCCTTCTGTGACTGATTTTCCAGGCATAACTACCGGAAAACAGTTTTCCACTCAAAGTTCTATTCATTAACTTAAGAGCGCCTCTAATGAAAAAAATTTCACAGAGAGTTTTCTTACTTCATCATATCTTTCCAGGTTAATTCCGAAAAGTTTCTTGGAGGATCGGTGTGTAATGAGAAATCGAGTTTGAACTCTGAAGTGTCCTGCCCCAGGGAGAAATGTACTGAACTTGGTGAAACTAATTATAAACGAAAAAAGACCGGGTGCTAGTGTGTTTTCATTTTGTGCTTTATGAGTGGAGCAACTTTGGACTAGGACGAGCTTTCTCACTGAATACTGCCTGTGTTGACCGTATTGCGTTCCAGTCGAAGGAAATGTGCTACACCGCTATCTTCGCCTTCCTGGCACTTCTTTTACAAGGTGAGTTTTACTCTTTATTCATGAAAGTTTTCACAATTTTTGGAATTGTCCAAACTGATCTACTGCTTGAAAGCAATCGCTTCGATTCGAGCAAAAAGTCAGAATTTCATTTCTCAGTTGTGAGAAAAAAATAGTTATTTAGTCAACTAGTTCATAAAAAGGAACGGTCAAAGATGTTTTAGCATGCGAGCACGTTAATATTTGAGGTCATTGATGGCAGGATTAATGTACCAGTGGATTTAAGTATTCTCCGATGATCTTACATATAATCAAATTAAGGAATTTTCGAATGAAAAATATTCCTTCAATAAAATTAAAGTTATTAATTCGACATAATTCTAAAATTCTTCGTTCATTTTGATATATTCAGATTTCTGTTGCTAATGGAGCAGATCCAAAGATTTATATAAAGAACACACGGACTGTTAGACATGCAACAGATGAATTATCATATGAAATTGAATGTAATATCATTTCTGAAGATGTTTGTAATAAATTGCATTTAAAACCTGCAGATGCAAGTATTATATGAAACTGATATGGCAGGTTCACTAAGACCTTCCTTGGTTACAGTTTAGATTCAGCAATAATTAATTTCACAGCATTTCTAGATAATCTGTGAATCATTTTGTGTTCGGCTGTCCATGACAATCACCTATTAAAAGAAAAACATACCTTAGTGAGAGTCATTTATCTACGAATTCATGTACATTAAACCGACTTGTTAATTTGAGATTTACGAGAAAAAATATTTTCAATTTTCTACCCATTTGAAATAGACAGATATGTAAAAAATAGGTTCGACTCTTTCCAATCTTTCAAACAATTATATTTTTTCACATTAGACATTTTATTAAGTAATTTCTTACAATAAATTCGTTTCACTTTTTATAATTAGTCATTTCCTCTCGATGTAAATCGATAAAAATGAAATAACAAAAGCTAAGTTATTGGAAACTGAAAGTTTTTGTTCAAAAAGTCGATTTCGCCAGATTTCAGTTACACTGCTCAAAGAGTGTGCAATAGATAATGTAAACCTAAATACTTTTATAATTATATGAATTGTAAATTATTAGTCTACATAGTTTGAGATCGAAATTAAAATGACAGATCAGATTTCTAAAGAACCTTTTTATTTCATATATATTGAAATGTATATAAGGTTAATTTGAAATTGATACTTGTCCAGAAAAATATTAATTTTTCATTTTATGATGTATGAATGCTTGTATAAGCAAATTTATCCATTGGTGCAGAATCCCAAAAAAGACTACAGAAATGATAAAACAGTTAATTCAAAATATAAACAATTATAGCTAAGTCACTTGTTGCCTATTTTATATTTGAAATTTAACATAATAACAAGATCAGATCCTAAGTATGTAGATCATCTAATTACAGAGCTACATGATTACGATAAGCGTTCTGATATTTTACGTAAAGAAATAAGGTTCTGAAGCTGAATCTGTTGAAAAGATCGAAAAAATTCTGGGAATTAATTCAATAACCAAACCCGTAGGGACGTAGGTAGTTTCAAGGAGAGTAGTAGTAATTAATTTTTTTTAACCTTTATTCAGAACAAAAACCATTTGAATATTGTAAGTAACCAAGCTTTTGTCGGTTATTTATAAGCATTTGAAGAAGTTACAGTATAACGAAAGACGTCACGTGAACACTTTTTAAGAATAATTAGATAATACAATCAATAAAACCAGCATTTATTTGTTGCAAAGAGACTTTTCGTCCTATTTCTAGAGCTGTTTTAGGATATTTTTCTGGATAACTTGCCGCATCCCATGATTTAAGAAAAAAGTCACGCTGTAACTAAGAAATCATAAATAACGGATAAAATCCATCATTTTGATGAGTGTTTTGTCATAACGGGCAATATATGTATAATTATTTATCGCAAAAAAGTGTAACTATGAAGATATTTGCATGAGACAGATAATCAGCTCCTAGGAGACGTATGTTTGTTATTCTCAAATTTTATACGTTCTGGGGTTTGACCAGTGAAAAAATTACCGGAAAAATGAGGTTTTTGGATGTTTTTCTAATTTAATTTTTGAAATTCATTTTTTAGTTACTTAGTATTGGAATTAATGAAAAAAGAGATGAGTTATTATAGGTTTTATTCTGAATACGAATGATTTTACTTAAAACGTCCTTCTTGTTTTTCAAAAAAATAACATTTATCATTCTGAAAAATACTTGAGCAACCTATATAGTACAGTTTCAAACTCACAAACAGTTTCACAAAGAAGGCTTAGAAGGTAAACTCAAAAGAATATCGAAGCATTATTCATATCGATAAAAATTTTATGGTCCCTCCAATGTGGCGCAATTTTCGCCTTCACTCCGGGTGTATTCAAGAACGTGAGTATCCAGCGGCGACTGTTTCTTGCTAAGGAATAATCAGCAGAGAGTTCAACTAATGCTAATATATCAACACCACCTTTGTACTGTTGTAAGAATCATTTCAGGCAGCTTCTTATCACCAGATTTTCCAATTATAGTTGAGGTGCAGAGTAGATAACAGAATTACATTTTTAGATTTTTTTGGTACATATGACACAAACGTAATGTCTTTTTGGAAGGCAAATATTGAACTGCAAGGTTCTCTTGTTCGTATGTTCAGTAAAGCTACTTACTTTCTTACTCTCCCAACCGATGTAAGCTGATGCGTTTTTAGTAGATTCATCATGAGAGGGATGCTAGTTATCGAAAACCAGTTATCGAAAGTAATATTTCTCTTTTCCCCGATAATGGCTGAATCAACTGTTCAACTATATCTTACGGGTTGTTACTTTTTTTTGAAAATGGCCATTTGGTTGTTCACCAACTCAGACTTCCATGTAGAGGCAATAAAATAATTTTGCGTCAACGAGGGCGAATAGCTTTAACCCATATTTTGCAGACTTGTTTGGTATATAGTGAAGGAATCACACCCGACCTCTAAATGGCTCCACCTCTCATCAATTGTCCAGTTTTCCTCAGGCGTATAGTGGTTTTTGCAGTTATCAACAAAGTGTTCGTAAATGCCTCGAACTGTTGCCAGTTTTTCAATCTCTTTACGCTTTACTCTGTTATTGATATTGTCAAATCGGAGCGATTTCAGTAATATATAATATATGCTGCGACATGGTGGTTCAGAATAAATCGAAACACTACCGTCGGTGCTCTAAAGATCCGCTGTATTTTGTCGATTGGCTTTATATGAACCGGTCAAATAAATCAGACCAATGACAGCTTTGATTTCTGCTTTATTCGTAGGTTTTCCCAAGTATTGATGCCGATTATCACAGTTAAAAGTCTTAGCTGCTAATTTGACAATTGTGTAACGAAAAATATCATCCAGGACTTCTTCCGCGATAAATAGCAGTCAGTAATCAATAGGGCTATTCTTTTCTCGTGGGAATCTTTTACACCTGGAAGATGTTTTATTATATTTTCTGATCTTGTTCTTACGTTTTGGTTGTTTGGAACTTTTGACCATTTCTCGAGTGTTTCAGGCAATACTTCCTCTTCTAATCTTGCCTCTTCGTGTTCTGTTGCTTATTCTGTTTCTACTTCTTCTCCTTCGGACTCAAAGACTCATCTTCTTCGAATCCATCAAAGTCCTCCCGTAACCTCTGAAGCCTTTCTTGGCCTTCCTCATACGACATATGTCTAAAATATATATATATATATATATATATATATATATATATATATATATATACCACGAAATAACAAAAACGTTCCGAAAAATAACTTGAAACTGTATTATTTACCTGTGAAAGCGATGTACGAAACGTTACGTAATCAGTGTTCCGGGGTTTATGATATTCCGAGTGACTTCACCGAGATCTGTTTTCAAACTGAAAGCCTATAGATACGCCAAGCCAGAGGTGTTTTTTTACTGCATGTATGAACCAGAGCTATTAGCCGCGAGAGGACTCTAGCTTTTCAGATGGTAAGTTTGCAGCTGTAAACAGACGTAGTGGGGGACATTATAGGACATCGAAATGGTATAACAAAATCCAATAAATAAAAATTGTTAACTAACATCATATAAATTGAATATTTTGAATAGACAAAATTTTGTTTCTGCTGATCAATCTTATGAAAACAAATATCTTTCAAAAATGTCTAACATAATCTTAAGAATTTCATCATAAAACTATCTTACTCAGAATATTCAATATTATTGGATATCTAACTAAGTTACTATATAAAAACTCAAGATATATAAAAAACATTACTAAAAACAAGTTTTAGAGAGACTTTGCTTCGTCAGTATTCAAATAATTCATATTCAATAAATATAACATCAAACAACAACAAATATTTACTCACACTTCAACAATTTAGAAACTTCTGGTAAACTGAAAATTTTTTATAGTGTAACGGTTAACTATAGATAAATATTTCTGTGGTTTACCCTTGATCTAAAAGATTGAAAGACAATTTAACGGCCTCTGTTATAGCACAAGGACTATCTGTATAAAGAATTTTAAGGAAACCAAATAATTATATATTATGAATAAAATAACATAAATAGAGGTTAATTCTTGATAGAAGATATATAAAATTATGTAAATATTTTAATATTAGCCTCCTACATATTTAATTTCAAAAAATTATATTTAATAATTATAACTTCTGAAAATAAATTGAAATAATGTCATATAAGTACCACTTACTACTCTGTCAAGAAAGTACCGGGAATTTTCAATTAAAACAACATTTTTACATTTAATCGTCAAAATTTATTGGGTCGCCTTCAAGATAGACTCCATTTGCTCCAATACATCTATGCCAACGGCACTTCCAATTATCGAAACATTTTTCATAGGCGCTTTCCGGGATGGACTTTATCTCTCGCGCTGAATTTTGTTTTATGGATTCAATCGACTCAAAACGGGTGCCACGAAGGGGTAATTTTAGTTTTTGGAAGAGGAAAAAGTCGCAGGGAGCCAAATCCGGCGAATACGGTGGTTGCTGAAGCACGTTTGTTGAGTTTTTGGCGAGAAAGTCAATCACAATCGTAGCTCGGTGAGAAGGCGCGTTATCGTCATGCAAAATCCATGAGTTGTTCGCCCACAAATTTGGCCGCTTCTTACGGATACGCTCACGCAAACGTTTCATAACGCCTAGGTAATACTCCTTGTTTACCGTCTGACCCTCTGGAACGAATTCGTAGTGCACCACGCCACGGATAACGAAGAAAACAATGAGCATCACTTTCATTTTCGAGCGGCTTTGACGTGGTTTTTTCGGTTTCGGCTCATTTTTTGCCACCCATTCCGATGATTGCTGGCTTGTTTGCATATCGTACTCGTAGACCCAGGTCTCATCACCAGTTATAATGCGTTGCATGAATGTAGAATCGGAATTACAGCGATCCAGCATGTCTGAAGCAACCTGTTCGCGATGACGTTTTTGAAGAAAACTCAGGTCTTTCGGTACGAATCGTGCGGCCACCTTTCTCATGCCCAAAATATCAATCAAAATCGTACATGCGGACTCGTGGGATATCTTAAGATCATGTGCTATCTCTCTCAAGCTGGTACGACGGTTTTCCAGCACCCTTTCCTTAATTTTATCGACGTTATCTTCGATCGAAGCATCGATGGCGTCAGGAACGAGGCAAGTCTTCGACCACTTCACGACCGTCCTTGAAGGCTCTGTACCACTGATATGCACGAGTTTTCGATAGAGCATTATCACCAAAGGCCTTTTGCAACATTTTCAATGCATCGGCGTCGATGGGCGTCAGGAACGAGGCAAGTCTTCGACCACTTCACGACCGTCCTTGAAGGCTCTGTACCACTGATATGCACGAGTTTTCGATAGAGCATTATCACCAAAGGCCGTTTGCAACATTTTCAATGCATCGGCACACGGAAATTCATTTGCAACACAAAACTTTAAACAAATTCTTTGCTCAACGTAATCACCCATAGTAAAAATCGGCACGCACTCTGACATCGACTGACTTAATCAGCTGTTGCAAACACACTAGTTGACAGATCCCGCTCAAGCTTGGCATAGTAATTAAGAACAGTGGTACCAACCTAGAAAAAAAATTTGTACCTGCCTCATTGCCCCGCCAGATTTAAATCGATAATTCTCGATACTTTCTTGACAGAATGTATATCAAAGGACATATAAAATAAACATTCAATGTTTATTATTATAGTAACTTAGTTAGATATCCAATAATATTGAATATTCTAAGTAAGATAGTTTTATGATGAAATTCTTAAGATTATGTTTTTTGAAAGATATTTGTTTTCATAAGATTGATCAGCAGAAACAAAATTTTGTCTGTTCAAAATATTTATTTTATAAGATTTTGGTTAACAATTTTTATTTATTGGATTTTGTTATACCATTTCGATGTTTTATAATGAATGTTTATTTTATATGTCATTTGATATAAGTGGTACTTATATGACATTATCTTAATTTATTTTCAGAAGTTATAATTATTATTGAATTGAATTGTATCAGTCCTTACTTGGTGAAAATCCATATTAAATAATTTGAAATAAGGTTATTCTGATTTTCACAAATTTTTATTGTTAAACTCACAACAATTGTTTCGCTATCACAGTAGCATCATCAGGCAAGATCACATTTTGAATAACTAAGCTTGTTTCCGAAATCCGTGGCTATTTATATTACAGTAAGTACAATAAATTTTTATTGAGCACTAAAACCCAAAAAAGGGTCCCTGCAAATTCCAGCTTATCTGAATATATTTAACAGAGGTGAGCTATTTAAATCTATTTGTTCGTTAAGTAATATTCCAATTTTATTATGTTTATTTATCTCTAGGGATTCTAACAGATTAAAGGCATAACTTCTGCTTTCTATATGTAGAATTTCAAAGTTATAGTTGAAAGTATGTCCTGTTTCTAACAAATGGTTGGAATATGTAGAATTGCTTTTATTATTGAGGAAACTCTTCAAATGTTCACACATCCTATGACGGAAATTTCTTCCAGTCTGACCTATGTAAACTTTAGGGCAATCACCGCAGGTTAACTTATAACCCCAGATTCATCATCTTTATGTGTGTAGTCTTTATTATTTTTGATAAATTTACTCAAGTTTGAATTAGTTTTAAATGAAGTTCTCAAATTATATTTATTTTTGAGGTATGTAGCAATTTTCTCAGAAATACCTTTAGTGTATTTTAAGGAAATGTATTTAAAATTTTCTTTTATATTAGGAAACACCATATTTAAAGCTATTTTATTATTTTTATTCATCAATAATTTGTCTATCAACTTTGGATCATAGTCATTATTAATAGCTATTTGTTTAATTATGTTATTGTATTATTATATTATGTTATGACTTACTGTAATATAAATAGCCACGGATTTCGGAAACAAGCTTAGTTATTCAAAATGTGATCTTGCCTGATGATGCTACTGTGATAGCGAAACAATTGTTATGAGTTTAACAATAAAAATTTGTGAAAATCAGAATAACCTTATTTCAAATTATTTATAAATATTAAATATAATTTTTTGAAATTAAGTATGTAGAAGGCTGATATTAAAATATCTAAATAATTTTATATACCTTCTATCAAGAATGAACCTCTATTTATGCTTTCATAAATTTTTCTACCCCTTGATTGACTTTTCATTAGATCGGTACTTTCTTATGAGTACTTGAGAAATTATTCCAATACGGTTTTATCATGTAAGTCAAATATATGATATTAGCTCGGTAAATAAATGTAATAATTGCGTGTACCTACTAAATAAAGAACGTTGAAGGGTTAGAATATGATTGTAGGATATGCTTACCTTGAAGCATTGTTTAACTTTACCTGGGATATAAATGCATGATATGCAATTATTACTCGTTAAAATGAGGTTCGAGAACTTGCCTGCAGAAATATCCCCATTGGTGATATCAAAGCAACAACATATTATTCAGTTGGTGGATTTGCACCGCTGGATTTTCATTGTTATCATATTACAATGACGGTGATAATGAATTAGTTATGGATTTGGTCATGTATTCGTCAATTAATTAAATTCTAGATTTGTTCATTTATGTAGTTAGAACCCTCATCATATTTGATGCTTCCTACGTAATTCCAGGTCTTTTTTACAATAATGAATAAAGAATCCCTAGAGACGAATCTGATGGCCAACTCGTTATTTATCTTCTTTGTTTTGGAATGAAGAGAAAGATATATCAACATACTCTAGAGACATTTGTCTTATCGGGATATTTCCATATCATTTTAAGTTTGTAGGAAATGAGTTGAATAGATAAGATTATTTTCGCAACATAAATTTTTGTTCATGTAGGGCCGTGAGGCAGAAAGTTGTCACGTCAAAACTTGTTGAACGTCCTCCAGAATTCAATAGGAGAATATCGTGTCACTGGGTGGAAGTTATTGAGGGTGTTTGTGCTTCAAAATGAAAATATTTTAGATTAGAATAAGAATAATTAATTAGGAGTTTAAAAAAAAAATTCTACTTCCCTGCCTTTTTACTTCAATTGCTTCGCTCAAATTACGCAAAGTGTCTGAAGTGATTCTGAAGGTATTCAGAATCCCAAAAGACCGTAGCCATTATTTTTTCATCGGATGGGACACTTTGAACTTGTTTGGGAGCTGTGCACCCTTTTCAATCCATTGTATGGTCCCTTGTTTACTCTCAGGGTCATAGTGATGAACGCACGTCTAATTCCCAGTAACCAGCCGGTTGAAAATAGTCGATAAGTCTTCTCCACACAGCTCTAAAAACTCCTTATAGCACTCGACTCGCACTTGCTTCTGAGGTGCGGTAAGCATTTTCGGTACTTGCACTGACCTTTGAGAGTTTAAAATGGTCATGAAGGATACCGTGTATGGTACCTATGGATAGGTTTGTCATCTCTGCTTACATTTTGATTTTTATTCTGGTATCTTCAAGTACCAGATTTTTCACTTTTTTCACATTTACATCAGTGGGGCAGATAACGGGCCCACCCGAGCGAGCATCGTCTTCACTGCTTTCTCTTCCTCTTTTGAATTCACTTGATCACTTCAGAACGATGAATAACGGCGGGGCATAGTCCTGATACAGAGCAACCATCTCTTCGTTAGTTAATGAGATAATTAGATTACTCACATTATCATCTAATCAGCCCAATACTGAAAATATATTGAGAACACCCCTCGTATATCTGTTTTTCCTTCAAATTTAAATTAACTGTCTCGGATAATATCATAATTCCTTCATTTTACATAAAATATCAATGGTGAAATTTCGAGAATCAGTTGAACAAAATTTAGAGAACCAGTTGAAGAAATGAGTTTCGTTGAATTGGGGGCACAAAACGATTGAAACGGTGCAGAGTCGACTGAAAACAAAAGCACAAGTTGTTGATTGCATGGTTCAGATGGTTGCAATTTCAGATGGTTGCAATTTCTTACAATAAATCCCTTCATTCTGCTACAGTCAATATAAAGGTCAAACTGCAGTTCTTAAAAAAAAACAACTAAATCCTCAAGATTATTTTGAGTTTTGAATGATTACATTTTCTATATTATACAATTGATCAATTTTTTGACCTTTGTTAGAAAAAGTGATACCTAAACATTTCTTTATGTTCGAAATTAAGTTCACAATATTTGGCAAGGGTATCAATTTTATTATGTTATATACAACAATTTTCACTTGAGATAATTTGCTTGAAAACTTTCACCTGCATACAACAAATGAAGCATATGTTATATATGTTATACAATAAGGGGTTCATATGGGATTCCTGAGGAATTTCTGAAGTGATAGTACTGAGCAATAATCGCTGATTGAGGAAATTTGAGTTGTTCTACTTATATGAAATCCACCAACGCAACAGACTTCTATGAATTCTCTTCTTTCCTAGCTTTGCGATCAAGATGTTGGAGAGAAAATCTGTCCAGTGCTTTGCAGAAGTGTGTGTGAATAGAATCCATCTGCACTCACTGCACTATCAACAGAGCCGGATATGTTATTCAGTTAAGTAAATAAGGTTTCGACTAACCTCGTCAAGTAAAATCCATGCTGTTCAAGAATTATTTTGTGCTCAACAAATGAGAATATCTGATCGTGAGCCTTGGTCTCCAAGAGTTATTCCCGACAATTTGCAGCAGAATTTTTATCACTAGAATCTATATAAGAATAATGAGTTCCTTCTCATATACATTCTGTCAAGAAAGTACCGGGAATTATCGATTTAAATCTGACGGGGCAATGAGGCAGGTAAATTTTTTTTCCTAGGTTGGTACCACTGTCCTTAATTACTATGCCAAGCTTGAGCGGGATCTGTCAACTAGTGTGTTTGCAACAGCTGATTAAGTCAGTCGATGTCAGAGTGCGTGCCGATTTTTACTATGGGTGATTACGTTGAGCAAAGAATTTGTTTAAAGTTTTGTGTTGCAAATGAATTTTCGTGTGCCGATGCATTGAAAATGTTGCAAAAGGCCTTTGGTGATAATGCTCTATCGAAAACTCGTGCATATCAGTGGTACAGAGCCTTCAAGGACGGTCGTGAAGTGGTCGCCCATCGACGGCTTCGATCGAAGATAACGTCGATAAAATTAAGGAAAGGGTGCTGGAAAACCGTCGTACCAGCTTGAGATAGATAGCACATGATCCTCAGATATCCCACGAGTCCGCACGTACGATTTTGATTGATATTTTGGGCATGAGAAAGGTGGCCGCACGACTCGTACCGAAAGACCTGAATTTTCTTCAAAAACGTCATCGCGAACAGGTTGCTTCAGACATGCTGGATCGCTGTAATTCCGATTCTACATTCATGGAACGCATTATAACTGGTGATGAGACCTGGGTCTACGAGTACCATAGGCAAACAAGCCAGCAATCATCGGAATGGGTGGCAAAAAATGAGCCAAAACCGAAAAAAACACGCCAAAGCCGCTCGAAAATGAAGGTGATGCTCATTGTTTTCTTCGATATCCGTGGCGTGGTGCACTACGAATTCGTTCCAGAGGGTCAGACGGTAAACAAGGAGTATTACCTAGGCGTTATGAAACGTTTGCGTGAGCGTATCCGTAAGAAGCGGCCAAATTTGTGGGCGAACAACTCATGGATTTTGCATGACGATAACGCGTCTTCTCACCGAGCTACGATTGTGGCTGACTTTCTCGCCAAATACTCAACAAACCTGCTTCAGCAACCACCGTATTCGCCGGATTTGGCTCTCTGCGACTTTTTCCTCTTCCCAAAACTAAAATAGCTCCTTCGTGGCACCCGTTTTGAGTCGATTGAAGCCATAAAACAAAATTCGGTGCGAGAGCTAAAGTCCATCCCGGAAAGCGCCTATAAAAAATGTTTCGATAATTGGAAGTGCCGTTGGCATAGATGTATTGGAGCAAATGGAGCCTATTTTGAAGGCGACCCAATAAATTTTGACGATTAAATGTACAAATGTTGTTTTAATTGAAAATTCCCGGTACTTTCTTGACAGAGTAGTATAATGGAAAATACGCCACAGCTAAGAGAAGTGTTAGATATTATAGTCAGCGTACTTCACAGCGAACATGCGCTAGACCTCACAAAAATCGATGGTGACTGTGTCCGAAAAAAGATATAATCTTTTCATCCGAAAATAAATAACCTGATCAACGCGAACAATTCGGGAAGTATCAAAGCTCAAATGAACTTGAAAGCAAAATAGCATCACCAAAAATTCGCTCTGACTGATGTTCAACTTTTCACTGACTATCAGTATCTGAGGATGTATCAAACTAGATGTGAAATACGAAGATGCTTCCTCCCAAATTCCATTACTTTAACATTAAGTAAAGTTCGTGAATCTTCATGGAAAGTTATTTTTTATTCTTCGCGTAAAAGATAAATCAGAAGATGTCTCTGTAGTCAACATCTACAGTTGAAACGAGGCTTATCCTATTCGATAAACAAGGGATTGAATTGTGTGAAAATCTAGGCCTTCATTTCAGGTCAGGGTTAAATGTTGGAGGGGATAAAATCATCTTGCAACACAACATGGTTGTCGAAGGCTGTTATGAATGCATAACGTGAACTATGATTTTAAGTTAGACGGTGAACGGTAAATACTCGTCTAATAAAATTACAGTTTATAAAGTTCAGTACTTGAGCATTCCGATGTTTCAATTTGAATTTCAACGTACCACATCAATTTGAAAAGAAGGAAACGAATACCAAAGGAATTTTATTCATAATAGTTTGGGGAAAAAAGGTCTATTATTTTTTCGGTAGTAGTGATCGATCTCTCGTAAAATATCGATCGAACAATTTCAGATTTATACCATCTGTCAAGTTGACATCTCAAACTAAAAAAATTCTTTTGCTGTTTTTTGGTTGGTTCAGTTGCGAGTTACAGGGTGTTAAATATGTAAGTTAACGAATAAAAAATTCGGTATATTTTACGGTTTTTCATTAACAAGAGCGAAAATGCAAGCCAGGCATGAAATTATGAGGGGTGTTTACGGTCCAGATACTGTAACACCTTATTACGTACACTTTTAGTTTCTTCAATCCCGTTCAGGTATTTTTGATGCACATCGTCCAAGCAGGCCTGTCGTAGAAAATGTCGACAAAATTGCAGAAATGATCGAAATTAACCGACATGTTAGTAGTCGTAGCATCGCCCAGGAGCTAAAGATAGGCCACAAAAGAGTTCTTAACCATTTGCGCAAAGCTAAATTCAGAAAGAAGCTTGTTCTCTAGGTGCCACACAAATTAACATCAAAAAACATAATGGATCGAATTTCCAACTGCGAAATACTGGCCAAACGGAATTATCTCGATCCATTTCTTGAACGGATAGTGACTGGTGATGAGAAATGGGTCACATTCTATTACATTGTGTGAAAACTATCGTGGTCAAAGCGCGGTGAAGCAGCACAAATGGTGGCCAAATCAGGAACGACGACCAGGAAGGTTCTGCTGTGCATATGGTAGGACTGGATGGAAATCATTTATTATGAGTTTCTTCCATATGACTAAACACTAAAGTCGTATCTCTACTGTCAACAACTGTACCATTTAAAGCCATCGATTGACCAGAAACGACCAGAAAGACCAACGGAAGAGGTGTTGTGTTCCATCAGGACAACGCTGGGCCATACACGTCTGTATTGAGTAGCCAGAAGTGCGATTACCATCTTTTTATCGCATTGTAAAACTTCCTCGAGTGAAGAAATTGGCATCAAGGAAAGATTGTGAAAATCGATTACTAGACTCTTTCGCCAGTAAGGACCAAGACTTTAACGAGAGAGGCATTATGAAGGTACCTTCAGAATGGCAACAAATTACGGAATAAAACAGTACATTCTTGTTCCAAATTGGACAATCCGAAGCATGTTGAATAAAGTCTTGAAGTTCACGCAGAAATTATAAATTTTTCCCCGACCATACCCTTAACAAGATCAATGAAAATTGTTCTATTGAAAATAAAGAATCGATCATAAAGACTATATTCCTACTCGAAATACAAGTTTTTTGGCTTGGGAGATTTAACAATATTATCATCGAATTTTCATGAAAATGACCAAGCAAATCGAAGTTCCAAGTTTCGTTTAATTAGGATAATGAGGATGATGTAACGACATAATTGTATCGGTAAAAAGTATAATGTTTCACCGTCTTTTGATTGTTGGTTAGTGCGTAATTACCACTTGTTTTTCAAGCTAATGGACTCCCCGTTCAGAGTCCATTATTTGCTCTATTAGAGCCGGAAGTATTTATTCTACCAGTCGGAAAAGTATCGGCGAGAAAAACTTCTAGAAGCTCGCCTCGCACGGCACTTATTAGAAGTGGGTCAGAGAGAAGTTCGGAAAAATAAGTTTCCTTCGTCCTCGGGAGCTCAGATATCGAGTTCATTATAAAAGTCAAGAAGTATTGGGTTATTTTGTTCCTGTGTCAACTTTCTTGGTTTTCATCATTGGTAAGAATCTGTCCCGAAGAGTTGTTCATTCGGGATGAAGTCGAAAGAGAAATTGGGCAAGTTGGAAAAGTGTCTCATATTTCCAATCAATTCGCAGTGGATAAAGTTCGTCGGAGTTGAGGAGAAAATGGGAAATATTAGATAAAAGTTTTCGGAAACGGAGATACAGGTAACGAACACTTGCAATGGGAAGTAATTTGGGCGTAAGCTCCTCCAAGTCGATATGAAACAGTATTAAATTAATGTACCTCATTTTTTACATTTGATTCATTCGATAAACTGACTGTTCAAGCTTTAAAAATATTTGATTGAATTTTCAATTTGAAATTTCTAGCGGCTCGAATAGCAGTAACGTGAGAAATTGTATCGATTCGTCATATTTACTAGTGAATATGTTTCATTCCAAAATTTAAACATTGTGCACCGACAACAGAAGATTCTTTATTGGACACAAGAGCACTAGTAATATCCAACAAGATATGGAACATGTATGTCTGCTGATTATGGCCCAACAATCGATAACTCGATTCTCAGATGTTCAGTTAACATATTTACCGGTAATTCACTTAATAAATTCGTAAATGAACAACGTCCTATTTATAGTGAAAAATTCCTGAAAGTAACATAATACAGAGTGACAAGCAAAACATCGGACAAACTTTCTTGATCCAACTTTATCAAACAAAAAACATTGAACGAAACAACAAAGAATAATACTAACATAAACATTTGGTAATAATAGTGAGAGAGAGAGAGAGAGAGTTTATTGGTGCTTTTTACAATTACAAGAATTGCTTTCACAGGTCAGAGCAAACAGATATAAGTACTAATAAAATACAAATATCACAACACAAAGATAGAAACAGATAGCTAAGCAGTTTTCCAGAACGTCATAATAATTCTAAAATTGAAATTGCAAAGATAAAGTCATATTTATAAATTAATTAATTAAAATAAATTAATTGAACGAACACATACACATAAATATTTACATAGTGAGTAAAGATGAAATAACATTGACACCGCAAAATTTAAAAATGTACAGGTAATCATATTTAATACAATAGTATTAAATTGTATAGATGAGAAAAATATTTACGAACTAAAATTAATAAATAATAAAGTATAAATACATATAAATTAAAGTGAATAGATAAAAGTTACATCCACAATCCAAAATTAATAAATAATAAATTATCAATCAATTGTAAAGATAAAATGAAACCAAAACAGTCATGAATTTATTTTCTCCATAATGACTCGTATTTATCAATTGAGTAACAGACATTATCGATCAGTTTTTTCTTTATTTGTTTTTTGAACTTTGCACCTGGTAGGCTTTTGAGTTCAACAGGTAGTCTAATAAAATAGAATGAGGCTTTTTCTTTGATAGAAGAAATATCAAAAGTGTAAGGTGTTTTTAAGGTTTTGTTTAAATTATTGACATTCCATAATGAGATTTATTAAAGATTCCAAAAAAAATTTCATTCAAAAAACTTTTAGAATTAAATTAATGTCTACAATAAGCACCGCTTATAGTTAATAGACGTATATACTCAAAACACAATATATAATGTCAAATGGAATAAATAAACCAAAAGATATAAAAAAGTCATCAAAATTAATAAATAAGTATTTAAAGGAGCGAAAATTTTGTTTCTGATCTTACCATTAAGAACACCAATTGCCTTTTAAAAACATGAACATAACTTGAGGACTTCTCAAAAAATATAATTTCATGAAATATTTAATATATTTAAATATTCGAATAAGTTAATTCAGAAATCTCTCAAAACATGCAGTATATCTTCAAAAAACAATTATAATTCTGGTAATCTCTTCGTCGGCCCTAAATAATATTCCAAATATTAAAATCAAATAACTATCACTATTCTCACCTCACACGTGTTTAACAGGATGATTGCTTCAAACAAACTAACTTTAAAATTCAAGATGGTCATGTTCTTAGCAAAATCACAGAAAAGTGTAAGGTGTTTTTGAGGTTATATTTAGATCATTGACATTCCATAATGAAATTTATTAAAGCCTAAATATAATTATATGTTATATATAAAATAAAATAGAAAAAGGCTTTTTACTTGATAGAAGAAATATAACAAAATTTGAATATCAAAACAAATTGAAATATGTTTATCTTCTACAATTTTAATTTCCAAAAGAATTTTTTATTCAAGAAACTTTTAGAATTAACTTAATGTCTAAAACAAGCACCGCTCACATTTAATAGACGTTTATAAACAAAACTCAATATACAATGTCAAATGAAATAAATAACCCAATAGATATACGAAAGTAATTAAAATTAATAAATAAATATTCAAAGGAGACAAAATTTTGTTTCTGGTCTTAACTTTAAAAAATACTACTTGCCTTATAAAAACATGAACACACTTATAGGACTTCCCAAAGAATATAATTTATTTGAAATATTTAATATATTTAAATATTCGAACAAATTATTTCAAAAATCTCTAAAATAATAAAATAAAGTGCACATTTTTTAGAGCTTTTTGAAATAATTTGTTCGAATATTTAAATATATTAAATATTTCAAATAAATTATATTCTTTGGGAAGTCCTATAAGTGTGTTCATGTTTTTATAAGGCAAGTAGTATTTTTTAAAGTTAAGACCAGAAACAAAATTTTGTCTCCTTTGAATATTTATTTATTAATTTTAATTACTTTCGTATATCTATTGGGTTATTTATTTCATTTGACATTGTATATTGAGTTTTGTTTATAAACGTCTATTAAATGTGAGCGGTGCTTGTTTTAGACATTAAGTTAATTCTAAAAGTTTCTTGAATAAAAAATTCTTTTGGAAATTAAAATTGTAGAAGATAAACATATTTCAATTTGTTTTGATATTCAAATTTTGTTATATTTCTTCTATCAAGTAAAAAGCCTTTCTATTTTATATTAAATATAACAAAATTTGAATATCAAAACAGATTTAATCTGTTAGTCTTCTACAATTTCAATTTCAAAAAAATTTTCATTCAAAAAACTTTTAGAATTAAATTAATGTCTACTTATTGTATTTGTAAATAAAATGAATATAATCTATTATTATAGAGCTTTGAAAATTACTTATAAAAAACCTGCTGAAATATGAGATACATTACATATTAGTTATGACAGCTCAAACATTTTGACATTTCAAAAAAAACCAAAGGTTGGTAAATTGACCTCATTAACTCCATTAATGATACCTTTTTATATGTGAATAACTTTCTAGTTGTATCAAAAGAATCGGGGTATTCAAATTTGTTAGTTTTTTCAATTTCTTCTGATGTGTCTATTTCATTCTGTTGAAGCTTATTGGAGGTGCTGTAAGGGAGCTTATAAATCTTAATTAATAATCCTATGGAAAGTAATCGACTGTAACCATAGATGCGTTTTACTAATAGGGAAAGTTGGTCACCATAGTATCAAGACGTTACCAGAAGATGCTACAAAAGGCTATGTGTTGAATTAGGGACCGACTCCTTTTGGTTTTGCTATAGTGAATGTGCCCTTTGTACAAAATACAGAAAGGGAGGCATGTTTTAACGTTGGAATCCTTATTTCATTTGCAACTACTTTATTGAGGCTGTATTAATCGATATATTCTCTCTATATAGAAAGAAAAGTCATAAAGCGGATTTTCGAACCCAATCGGCGGATTTGGACGTTAACTGTCTTGCCACTTTTCACAAATAAATGAACGAAACTACTTTGAATATGAGAGTGAATTTTCCGATGCAGAGCGAGTAAAATGTTAGGTTCGATAAAAATTTCGAAAAATGAAATCTTGAATTTTCCCATTATTAAGATAGATATAAAATGATTAGTTTGATAATCATGGAGGTATGAGTTGTTATCATTTAATGTGAAAATGTCATCAGAAGAATGAAAGAAAAGTGAATAGTTGGCTCTTGAAACCATGGATGAAGTGTAATTTTATTTAACCTGCAGTTTCACTGCTGTAAGCTACGAGTTATTTATTTTATTCACAGGATATCCTATACAACAACTAAATTTTCTCAACACACTGTCTACA
Source organism: Megalocaria dilatata (assembly GCA_034642435.1). Taxonomy (NCBI): domain Eukaryota; kingdom Metazoa; phylum Arthropoda; class Insecta; order Coleoptera; family Coccinellidae; genus Megalocaria; species Megalocaria dilatata. The sequence goes on from CM067854.1 coordinate 5,183,681, forward strand.
CAACGTTTTCTTACTTTATCCACAGAGATGAAATTGAACTTCATTCCAAGGTGAGCGGAGTTGAAACAATATTGAGTTTTTCATAGTGCCATTTTGTGGTGTCATTTACCTCATCAAAAGAGCTAATCTAAGACAGCAAACGTTCATTTCCTCATAAAGCTCTGCATCTCTTTTATGGCACCAGTAAAGGAGGACTGCCGCATCCAAGTTATTTTCTGAAAACGTATTAACAGGGTGGCTTATTGGCTTTACCTAAATGATCATAAATATTATGTCATCCTCCCTTATTTTCGGCTAAGTTCCCTTTTAGTGAGCCGTTGTTCTTAATGAGAAGATATTTCTCGCATTTAGTATATTGTCAAGCATTCTTTCGGTTGTTGAGTGACGGTTACTTTCTTCGGCAGATCCTAATTAACGTTCTTGAATCATTCTTTGTCCAGATTGTTTGAGAATTTCATGACTTAGTTTGGCTTTTTTCATTTATAGGTGAAATAGTGTCAAATGAATGGGTATTCTGTTGGATAGTTCAACGTTGAAAGGATATATAACTGCACTAAGCTTTCGAAGATAACTAGATATCAATCTGGATTTGGAAGGTTGTAATACCTCAAGTCTTAGACCTACTGATCCTCTGGAAAATGGTATCCATAAAATAGTGGAGAAATAGTTACAACTTTGCATCTTTAATTTGAAAAATCTTATCAACATTCATAATGAACTAATTTCCATATTGATCGAGAAAATCCGAACGGTGAAACTCCACAGAAACGCCGACATGAGTGTCGAAGCAGCTGTCCGGAATTCCTCAGATCAGGTTAATTAATTGCCATATAATCCCTTGATAAGTGTATTATTGGATTTTGTACCAGCTAATAGTACATTTCTGTAGCAGTTCTTAATGTTTCAAGACCAATTGTATTATCTCTTTATAATTAAATAAGTTTCGACAAATTAACGAAAGTAAAAGTTCGTGGAATGTTTAAGTCAACATTTTAATCTAGATTCGGCGTTTTAATTGACACATATTTTCAATTTTGTTTTTTTTCTCGCTGGCGTTGCCAAAACAAACAAAACCAGACTTAAATTGCTGCTTCCCCTTGAATATTTTGCAAAGGTGATTTTTGATTAAATGTTTTATTTCGATGAGTTATACCTTCTGCTGAGAAATGTCTCAACTTTGAAAACATCCTATGTCTATAATTTTTTATGATTTTTCAAGGGTGAACATCCCTCAACTGCCATCCATTAGGCAAGAATTATCATCAGACAAAATTATAAACTTGTACGCGCTTTCTTTTCCTCTCAAAAATTCCCTCCTTTATGTATGTTATGTATTCACAGGGAAGCAGCAAATTATCAACAAGATATCCTGAACCAGAGCTTTGCCCTTCAGAGGCTAGATATAAATCATCAGCCTGAGTTAGACAACAATAAATTTTAGTGGAGAATGTGTGTGAATCGTTTTCCATTCGTAGAAATTGTTTTTTGGAAATCTTTCCTGCCGACGAACGGACAAAGACTTCAGTGAAGGATTCTTCACTTTCCTCTCATTATTTCACTGAGATTCTTCACATTATCCACCATTTCTGTGGTATAAATACTTCAAAATAAAATAAATAGAGGTTTATACTTGATAGAAGGTATATAAAATTATTCAAATATTTGACTTTTACATATTTAATTTCAAAAAACTATATTGAATATTTATAACTTCAGGAATTAAATAAATGTCATATATGTACCACATATATATAACGTAAAACGACATATAAAATAAACATTCATTATAAGACATTCAAATGATATAATAAAATACAATAAATTAAATATTTTGAGTGAACAAAATGCTGTTTCTGCTCATCAATCTTATGAAAACATATATCTTTCAAAAAGTTCAACATAATCTTAAGAATTTCATCATAAAACTATCTTACTTAGAATATTCAATATTATTGGATATCTAACTAAGTTACTTTTTATAAAATCTCAAGATATGTGAAAACATTATTAAAAAACAAGTTTCCAAAGAGATATTCAAGAAAATATAACATCAATCAACAAAAAATATTTTCTCACCTTTTAACAATTCATAAAGCTTCTGGTGAATGAATATTGAAAACTTAAATGGAATGTAATGTTGACTCAAATAAATAATTCTGTGGTTTATTATTGATCTAAAAGATTGAAAGGCAATTTAACGGCCTCTGTTATAGCACAAGGACAATCTGTATAAAGAATGTTAAGGAAACATAATAATCATATATCATGAATAAAATAAAATAAATAGAGGCTTATACTTGATAGAAGGTATATAAAATTATTTAAATATTTTGATATTAGCCTTCTACATATTTAATTTCAAAAAATTATATTTGATAATTGTAACTTCAGGAATTGAATTGATGTCGTATAACAAACGACATATAAAATAATCATTCACCATGACATCCAAATGATATAACAAAATCCAATAAATAAAAATTGTTAACAAAAATCCTATAAATTAAATATTTTGAGTAGACAAAATTTTGTTCTGCAAAGTCTCTCTTAAAACTTGTTTTTTAATAATGTTTTTACATATCTTGAGATTTTATAAAGAGTAACTTAGTTAGATATCCAATAATACTGAATATTTTAAATAAGATAGTTTTATGATGAAATTCTTAAGATTATGATTATCATTTTTGAAAGAAATCTGTTTACATAAGATTATTCATAATGTATAATTATTTGGTTTCCTTAACATTTTTTATGCAGAGCTATAATAGTGGCCGTTAAATTGCCTTTCAATCTTTTAGATCAATGGTAAACCTAATTCTGTGGCTTTTATGACATTAATTCAATTTAATTTCTGAAGTTACAATTATTGAATATAATTTTTTCAAATTAAATATGTAGAAGGCTAATATTAAAGTATTTAAATAATTTTATATACCTTTCATCAAGTATAAAACTCTATTTATTTTATTTTATCCATAAAATATAATTATTTGGTTTCCTTAACATTCTTTATACAGATAGTCCTTGTGCTATAACAGAGGCCGTTAAATTGCTTCAATGAGTATCACCGAGTACTGCCGAAGCAAAGTCTCTCTTAAAACTTGTTTTTTAGTAATGTTTTTACCTATCTTGAGATTTTATAAAAAGTAACTTAGATATCCAATAATACTGAATATTCTAAGTAAGATAGTTTTATGATGAAATTCTTAAGATTATGTTAAACATTTTTGAAGGATATCTGTTTTCATAAGATTGATGAGCAGAAACAAAATTTTGTCTATTCAAAATATTTAATTTATAGAATTTTTGTTAACAATTTTTATTTATTGGATTCTGTTATATCATCTTGATGTCTTATAATGAATGTTTACTTTATATGTCGTCTGATATAAGTGGTAATTATATGACATTAATTTAATTCCTGAAGTTATAATTCTTAAATATAATTTTTCGAAATTAAATACATATTTAATTTCAAAAAATTATATTTAATAAAAAGCCTTCTACATAGAAGGATAATATTAAAATATTCAAATACATCAAAATAATATGTTGTTCTCAACGATGTATTCATCATGGATGGAAAAAGTATAATATTGGAAAAAACTGGTGTCGAATTTTATATACTGAAAAAATACTCCATTAACTTGAGCAATTTCTTGGTTATGAAATACATATAAGAAGCTATTATTGAATCATGTATTACGTAAAATTCATGAAAGATAAAAATAATGTTAATGTAAAAAAACTCGATAATTCAAACCCAGTTAATATCAGTTTTGACCTTCCAAATTTATGCTGGATTCGAAACGTCAAACGTAATAATTATCGTACATTTTCTAAATGAAACGAATAATTATTTTGATAGAATTATTAATCGACGATCTGGAAATTTCCCGAATGAAAATTTTTTCCGTTATTATCTGAAATTGAACAAATAAATATTCCATGAAGAACGTTGGCATAAATCTATTTCTGAAATAATTTCAGAAGATTCGATGTTCATAAAATACTTCGCTATAAGTATTCTTTGATTATTTACGAATCGCTACCTAATGAATATGATACGTATCCACATGAATAATTGATATTGAAATAAATAAATAATCAGAAGATTGCGATCGAATACTTGATGATTTTTCTCATAAATTTTTATAGTTTACTCTTGAATCATATATACTACTCTGTCAAGAAAGTACCGGGAATTTTCAATTAAAACAACATGTTTACATTTAATCGTCAAAATTTATTGGGTCGCCTTCAAAATAGGCTCCATTTGCTCCAATACATCTATGCCAACGGCACTTCCAAATATCGAAACATTTTTTATAGGCGCTTTCCGGGATGGACTTTAGCTCTCGCGCCGAATTTTGTTTTATGGCTTCAATCGACTCAAAACGGGTGCCACGAAGGGGCAATTTTAGTTTTGGGAAGAGGAAAAAGTCGCAGGGAGCCAAATCCGGCGAATACGGTGGTTGCTGAAGCATGTTTGTTGAGTTTTTGGCGAGAAAGTCAGTCACAATCGTAGCTCGGTGAGAAGGCGCGTTATCGTCATGCAAAATCCATGAGTTGTTCGCCCACAAATTTGGCCCCTTATTACGGATACGCTCACGCAAACGTTTCATAACGCCTAGGTAATACTCCTTGTTTACCGTCTGACCCTCTGGAACGAATTCGTAGCGCACCACGCCACGGATATCGAAGAAAACAATGAGCATCACCTTCATTTTCGAGCGGCTTTGGCGTGGTTTTTTCGGTTTCGGCTCATTTTTTGCCACCCATTCCGATGATTGCTGGCTTGTTTGCATATCGTACTCGTAGACCCAGGTCTCATCACCAGTTATAATGCGTTCCATGAATGTAGAATCGGAATTACAGCGATCCAGCATGTCTGAAGCAACCTGTTCGCGATGACGTTTTTGAAGAAAATTCAGGTCTTTCGGTACGAGTCGTGCGGCCACCTTTCTCATGCCCAAAATATCAATCAAAATCGTACGTGCGGACTCGTGGGATATCTTAAGATCATGTGCTATCTCTCTTAAGCTGGTACAACGGTTTTCCAGCACCCTTTCGTTAATTTTATCGACGTTATCTTCGATCGAAGCCGTCGATGGGCGACCACTTCACGACCGTCCTTGAAGGCTCTGTACCACTGATATGCACGAGTTTTCGATAGAGCATTATCACAAAAGGCCTTTTGCAACATTTTCAATGCATCGGCACACGAAAATTCATTTGCAACACAAAACTTTAAACAAATTCTTTGCTCAACGTAATCACCCATAGTAAAAATCGGCACGCACTCTGACATCGACTGACTTAATCAGCTGTTGCAAACACACTAGTTGACAGATCCCGCTCAAGCTTGGCATAGTAATTAAGGACAGTGGTACCAACCTAGGAAAAAAAATTTTTACCTGCCTCATTGCTCCGCCAGATTTAAATCCATAATTCCCGGTACTGTCTTGACAGAATGTATTTCAGTTACCGAATTAGAGAAATTGTCCGTCTGACGTTCGCGCAGGCGATTTTCTACTGAACAACTCAAGACAGTTCCCTGAAAAAAAAATGAAAAAATTCGGCTGATAATCTTTTTCACACATAATTAATAAGAATTCTGAGCTATGGTAACAGAAAGTTTTACGAATCAGGACAGTGCAATATACATATGTCTACCGAATTGAAACAGAGTTTTCAAGGCATTTATTCAATTTAATATTAAAAAAAGCTTCTGAGAATAATTTTTATTAAATCAAAATTTGTAGCTAGGTTACAAGACTTATTCAGTTTGATATTTGAGAAAAAGTTTTCTACTGAGTAAAAAAACCTTTTGAAAAAGTAATTTCGTTTTTTTGGGGGTAAATGAAAGACAATTTTTGTATGAAAAATGAATGATTTATTAAATTTTATATTGCCATTCTGAGTCAACACCTTATGCCATCTTTCTGGTAGTAGCATGATTTCACGATCATAAAATTTTTGGTCTTTGCTTTGGCAACAGACTGATCGAGGTGATTTTTGACCACTTCATTTGAAGTGAAGGTTATATCGTCCAAAAAATTGTGCAATGACCGGAACAACTAATAATCCGAAGACATCAGATCTGCACAATATGGTGGGTGTTGCAGTGTATCCCATTAAGGCTGTAAAAGATTTTCGGGAGTGACCAAACTTGTAAACTCGCATTATTGTGGTGGACCACTACACCTTTTCTGTTGATTAATTCTGGTCTTTTTGTTGAGAGGCATCATTGTTGATCACTAGGACATGTCCCAGCGATGTATTTTGCACTGTCGGATTCGTAGTACCATAGCTCATAATTCTTATTGATTGAATTTTAATATGATATAATCATTCCAAAAGAGGAAACTGGTAAAAAATATTTCTCAAGCACCAGTCAAGCTATTCATATGTTCACTTTTTACTGCTTTGTAGACAGTAAATGCAGTGCTTAGGGACTTATGAAGGAACTTAGCACTTTTAACGGAATTTTACTATTTCCCGTTTAATTGTTTAAATACTTCGTACCCATTTATTGGTTCAATCCTTTCTGATTATTGTCAGAGTTTTCCAATTTATCGACTTTAACACCAAGACTTTCTCAATAATTCCTGAAATACTTACTTTAAAAGATAGTTATCACAAGCTTAATCCGAATCCTTGAAAATTCCATTATATAAATATTTAAAAAAAAATTTTTAAAAATTTCAAAAAATTTGCCTTCTACATATTTAATTTTGTTATACCATTCGGATGTCTTATAATGAATGTTTATTTTATGTCATGATATAAGTGGTACTTATACGACATTATTTTAATTTATTTTCAGAAGTTATAATTATTAAATATAATCTTTTGGAATTAAATATGTAGAAGGCTAATTTTTTAAAATTTTTAAAAAATTTTTTTTAAATATTTGTATAATTTTATATACCTTCTATCAAGAATTAACCTCTATTTATGTAATTTTATTCATAATATATAATTATTTGGTTTCCTTAACATTCTTTATACAGATAGTCCTTGTGCTATAGCAGAGGCCGTTAGATTTGTCTTTCAATCTTCTAGATCAAGGGTAAACCACAGATATATTTCTGTGTGTAGTGAATACCATATTTAAAGGTCTCATTTCAGTAGAACTTTTTGTAGAGGATGAAGGGTGAGTTGAATATTTAATATTGATTGATGTTATATTTATTGAATATGAATATTTGAATACTGATGAGCAAAGTCGATCTTAAAACTTGTTTTTCAGTAATGTTTTGCATATCTTGAGTTTTTATATAAAGTACCTTGGTTAGATATCCAATAATATTGAATAGTCTAAGTAAGATAGTTTTGTGATGAAATTCTTAAGATTATGTTGGATATTCTTGAAAGATATTGGTTTTCATAAGATTGATAAGCAGAAACAAAATTTTGTCTATTCAAAATGTTTAATTTATTGGCTTTGGTTAATAATTTTTATTTATTGGATTTTGTTATACCATTCGGATGTTCTTATAATGAATGTTTATTTTATGTCATGATATAAGTGATACTTATACGACATTATTTTAATTTATTTTCTGAAGTTATAATCATTAAATATAATCTTTTGGAATTAAATATGTAGTATATATATATATATATATATATATATATATATATATATATATATATATATATATATATATATATATATACCTATACAATTTTTTTTCAATAGTTGCAGAAAAAATTTAAGTACGGGTGGAATATGGCTCGATATTTCTGAATAAAAAACCTTAGATAATTACATCCAAAAACTTTTTGATTCTCCTAGAAGTTTGAAAGTTTTTGTTTTGATCTTGAATTGTATTGGGAATATTAACGATCTGCTTGCCATCTAGAGATTTTTCTGGAAACAATTGAACTGAAATTCATTTGAGTTTGAAAAAGAAATTAGAGAAAACTGAATTTTTGTTGAAAGGTAGAAAAATAGTCGAATAATGTGAATTTCACTAATTAACACTAACATTAAAAAGAAGCTCATTCGATTTTCAAAAAAGTCGTGAGTTCACAACTTCCAGTTTTCCAATCTTCTTCTGTATTTTTATCAGAGAAATGATATCTCAAATGTGGTTAACAGAAAAACCTTACTTTTGCTTTGGAGCAGCAATACTACAATGCCAAAAAATATTATTATTATCATATTAATCGTCGATTTGAAGAAATATACAAATTCCAAATTAACTTGAAATTTTGAATTATGTCAATATAGTATGAAATACTGGATAGACTAAATATATCAATCGCCGATTTGAAGAAAAATATTGAATGGAAAATAATAAGAAATTTCAGAAGAAACATTTGATAACAGAGATTTGAAGAGATCATTTGAAATTAATTCAGGAGGGTGATAAGTTTAATGAGAACAATGTAATATAAATTTTTTCAATAACAAATTCTCGTGGAAAAATGACCACATGGAAGGAAATGATGAATAATTTCAGTACAGAAATGTCAAATATTCAAGAAATTTTCAGGAAAAAGTAGCATATAAATATATATACTGGGTATATATGAATAGTAATGAAAAAATTTAGGCAGTGATTCCTTGTCAAAAAATAGGGTGGGTCTTTTGTATAATTTTTTTTTGAGGTCCCCCTGCTCAGTTACAACCACCTAAAAAACTTCTTTCGCGAGAAACTTTTTGCCTATTAATATTTTACAAAAAGAAGATTTGTTTTGGATAGGCTGATCCATTCCTAAAATATAAGGTTTCTTGTCATTTTACGGTAAAGTTCTTTTTCCAGAAATTGAACGTATGTTATTCTGATTTTCACAAATTTTTATTGTTAAACTCACAACAATTGTTTCGCTATCACAGTAGCATCATCAGGCAAGATCACATTTTGAATAATAAAATTTGTGAAAATCAGAATAACCTTATTTCAAATTATTTAATATGGATTTTCACCAAGTAAGGACTGATACAATTCAATATTTGAACGTATGTATTTCCATTCCATCTAGGTAGTAGAAATTTTGGACCAATTAACTTATCTCCAGCATATCCAAGACATTCAGAGAAAATTGTTGTTGGTGGTGAGCTATAGTACTAGCATGAGTGTTCTCTTCGGCTCATATGTGGTTATTATGAAAATTAGTTATTGGATCTCTAGAAAAATAAGCCTCGTCTATGAATAGGACCTTAGACAGCCTGTACATTGAATGTGTTATAAAAGTTGTACCTTTAATATCGCAAACACTGTCATATGATGAATTTGTAATTGCTGAGCAATAATTTCCCAAGTACTGATGTCAGATTGCTCGTCGACAAGATTTGCTACTGCTTCTTCTATTGCTGGATTGCTGGAATTCTAATTTCGCGCTGGCGACCACAATGATTTTTATTAATTTTAAATGTACCACTTTCTGTCGTAGGTGAATTCATGTAAATAGAGTGTGATGTAGAGCCACACGTTCAGGGAACATTTCTGCATATCTTCTGCATGCTTTCAGAGAATTACCACCGGAAAGACCGTAAACAAAATGCATATCGGTCATTTCTCTCTCCTGTTAAAAATCTTCCTAATCGAGATCACAAAGTATAACGTATTAAAGGAATTATTGTAGTACATCATTGAGGATAACTAACAATTAACTTATCAAATGAATATTCTGAAATATAACAACCAAGGTAACGAATGATCTAGGTATTATTTAAAAATTCTAATATTAGCCTTCTACATATTTAATTCCAAAAAATTATATTTAATGATTATAACTTCTGAAAATGAATTAAAATAATGTCATATAAGTACCACTTATATCAATTGACATATAAAGTAAACATTCATTATAAGACATCCGAATGGTATAACAAAATCCAATAAATAAAAATTATTAACCAAAATCCTATAAATTAAATATTTGGAATAGACAAAATTTTGTTTCTGCTGATCAATCTTATGAACACCAAAATCTCTCAAAAATATCCAACATAATCTTAAGAATTTCATCATAAAACTATCTTACTTAGACTATTCAATATTATTGGATATCTAACTAAGGTACTTTATATAAAAACTCAAGATATGTAAAACATTACTGAAAAACAAGTTTTAAGAGAGACTTTGCTTCGTCAGTATTCAAATAATTCATATTCAATAAATATAACATCAATCAACAACAAATATTATGACATTATTTTAATTTATTTATTTTATTTATATTATTTTATTTTAATTTATAATCATTAAATATAATTTTTTGGAATTAAATATGTAGAAAGCTAATATTAAAATATTTAAATAATTTTATATACCTTCTATCAAGAATTAACCTCTATTTATGTTATTATCTAGGTATAATATTATAACATTTTCTGAACATATTTTAGAGTATCGATAAATGACGAGTTTTGGCCGCCATTTCCTCCACTTCTAGCCAAAACGTGACTTGTTTCCAATACTCCGCAGATTTCTGATGCACTGTAACTTTTATACACACGCGTTCCTGATAAATGTGAATCACCGCACATAAAATTCTGTCCGAAATGCAAATTTTGAAACAGATCATTTGTCCTGTATTTTATCCTTTATAAAAATGGGAAAATAAAAATTCAAATGATTATAATGAAACACTCTTGGAAACTATAAGACAGACCATGTTCGAACTCTTTTTGCATTATGCCCGTTTAGCCAACAAAATACTTTCAACAATTCTTTTAAGCGGGCCCTGTAAAGCTACATTAGTTTAACAGACGGATATTTCAGAACAAATTTTATGATTGAGGTGAATTCATGTTCCATCAGCTCTTTCTGATCAAATTCTGAATAGTTTCAATTGTAACAGAATGAAGCCACACTACTCACACAATATTATATTTGTTCCGAGGATCTCTCGCTGATGAATTTTGAAGTGTGAGAATGTATTCAATTTCTAGTTCCATTAATTCCTTCATATTCACACAATAAGAAAAGAAAATTGCTCAGATGAACGCATACTAAAATTGCCACGAAACAATTAATGGAGAGAAAGAAATTCTGAATCCCGCTGGAACCAAGTGCCAGAAGCATTCAACGGTAGTCGAAGTGAAATACAATTACACTTGTAAAGTGCCAGTACGCTATCTTCGGAACCATTTGGTGTTGAATTATGACCACGTCAAAAAGAACAGGGATAATCCATCTGGAAATAGGACCTACGAAACTGATACTTTCGGTGGGGCATTCATTTTAATTAGAGCCAGAAGTTGGGTGATGTATTGTGTGTTGAATAAAAAGATAAGATCTATTATTTTTCCAGGAATGAAAAATGTGCAACGATGTGTACGGAGGGACGTTTCGGAAATATAGGGCGTTTTATTTCAGATGTAAAAAATTAGGTGAATTCATAGAATCTGTCCTAGCAGTGATTCATTACCGCGGTAAATCTTTATGCCCGATTTTTGTAATTATTCGGCAGGAAGTATTTTGGAAAATATATCAATTTCCTAATGGTCTGACCCATTATTTGGGCCTAAATAGGAAAAATAAAATCGAATATACAAAAATACATTTGGAAAAACATACGAAATTGTTATATATTAACATGGGTTGCCAGTGTTCTGGGATTTCGTATCGTAAAACTTCGAATTGAAGCAGAAGTACAATTCTTTAAACGCCCTCTGTAATTTTCAAAGTTAATATTCATATCTCTTTTTCCGATGACTTGAAAATAAGAGATAATAATGACAATAAATGATGCTTGAGACAATATAAGAAAACAATGATTGATTTTTCTTCTCAGCGACACTAGTATATAAAACACAATATACATCAGTGCCAGATCTTATCGACAATGTCTTCAATTAAATACTTCAACACGTTGTTCAAAGCTCGAAGTTTCCATGATTCATTTGGAAAAGAATTGATGAAATTGCTTGGTATGTAGATATATCAGGTGTTTTTTTTTAGAGTGATAGAACTTTGAATTGGAATAGAACACATTTAAATTAAGATTGAAGCCGAATTTTTTTTTATTTGGAAGATAATTTTATGGCATTCATCTTTTAAAAATGATTTCCGGCATATGTCCACCACGACTAGCTCTGAGGAACCGCATTTGACCAGACCAATTTCGGACCACTTATTCGAGTAATTCAGGCCTTATTTCATCAATAACACGAGTTATGTTGGCTTCCAAAGCGTCTATTCTTTCTGGTTTATGAACATAATCCAATGACTTGCTATAACCCCAAAGAAAATAATCCAGTGGAGTTATGTCGCATGATCTTGGAGACCAATTTATTGGACCATTTCTCGAAATAATGTTATCGCCAAATCTTTCCTTTCAATAAAACAATTGTTACGGTAGGAGCATGAGGTGTAGTACCATCTTGTTGAAACCAAAACACTTCTGGGCCGATACCATTCAAATTTTGAAACAAATAATGATTTATCATCGATCTGTAACGAGCAGCATTCACTGTAACATTAACTTCAACATCGTTTTCAAAGAAATTTGGACCATTGATACCTCCAGCGTGAAAAGCACACTATACAGTGCATTTTTCAGGATGCAATCGAACCTGCAGAACACCTTGAGGATTGTTTCCACTCCATATATGGCAGTTTTGCTTGTTTACATAGCCGTTCTTCCAGAAATGAACTTCATAACTAAACACAATTCTACGATAAAAATGTGAATTAACTTCAAGCTGTTCTAGGGCTCAATCAGCAAACAAACGACGTTTATTATGGTCAAGTGGCTTTAGTTCTGGAACCAGTTGGATCTTGTATGGGTGTAGACCAAGATCTTTACTCAAAATTTTCCATGTGGTGTATGCACAGATTCCAACTTGTTATGAACGTTGACGAATAAACAAATCTGGATTATCATTAACACTATGACTTACAGCAGCGGTATTTTCTTCTGTACGTACAGTTTTTTGTCTGGTTGTTGTTGCATCGAGTAGAGAAAATGTTGTCCGAAATCTATCGATAGTTCAACGAATAAGCTGCTCTGATGGACGATTATGTAAACCATAAATTTCACGAAGTGCTCTATAAGTTTGGCGAATAGAACACTGATTTTGAAAATAAATTTCAACAATTTGTAAACTTTGTTGCGGCGTTAAACTTTCAATGATAATTTGTCAATGCGTACTGAACAGAAATGTGAAAACAACATGGCCTCTACATTCTGTCAAATCACAGTTATCTCTATCGAAAGTTTTATCACCCGATATGTTTTCAAATTCTTCGTAGTAATTGATTAACCTCAATTAACTTGTATACAAATTCTGGGATAAGCATACTTCAATGGAGATAAAGAGAGTTATATTTCAGACTATATTTGGCTTATTTGCGGCCTGAATAGATATATAACTTTACAAGTTTGAGTTGTTTTACCAAAAAGTTGAAGGAATTGTTTTGGTGTAGTATTAAACTCTAATTGCTCGTAGAGAAGTAGATCGATGAGCTTTTTCAGCGTTGTTCACTTTCACTGCGTTTTCTTTTACTGGATTCACTGTTGGGTTCACTTTGCACAATTACCATCTAATTACAAACAAATAATGAAGATAATACATTCACTTCCAGGCCTTTTAATGCGTTATTGTGTTATAACGAGAGGATGTTCCTTGACAAGTAAAAAGTTATTGCTAATTGAGAATTGAGAGAGAGAGAAAGTATGATTATAACTTGAGAGTGGAGACAGGGAAAAAGTGTGGTTAAAACTTACTTATTTTGAGAGGGGAAATATGTGTAGGATCAAAACTTGATTGTTCGAAGAGTAAAGAATGTTGCGTGACAGTTTGTTTGAAACACAATTAAAGGGGCTGTGTTTGTAGGCCGACGTCAACGAGAGACTTCTCGTTGTGTGTCTGAAAGAGATACTGTCCGATGGTTAGCGCGGGCCCAAGAAAGCAGGTAGAACTCGAGGGTAGGTAGCATTCTTCTATGATTTTGTAGAATTCGAACATGAATGAAGAAGTCAAAACGAAAAAAATTAGCTTGAACACAATTGACATTCAAGCTCCATTTACTTTTAACATCTGTCAAATTATTGTTACACTCTATCTTATACGTCTGTAAACTTTCATTTCGATATTCGATATAAATATTCCGCCCAAAAAATTATGGTGCTTTTGGTGTACCAAAACATCCATTAGACTACTTTGAAGTGTTTCATTTGAAACCTTTTCCTCGTGAAAGGCAGTAAATCCAGACGATTGTCTAGCAATCACACGCAGCATAAAAACTGATTTACGATTTCCTTATCCTCAGACGACATCGTAAATACTAATGCGGCCATAAAGATCTCTGAAAAAAGAAAACTGGGCAACCCTAGATGGCCGAAATAATGAGCCACTGATAGATGGCTCTCATTCTGTCCGATGTCCTTTTTTCACTAGTATATCCTACGAATGGATGTTTGTGTATTTCGACGTCCTGGAAATAACAGTGTTTTTCTGTAAGCTATTTTAGCGAGCCTCATAAATGATGATAGTTTCAATTAGAAGAAGAAAGGGAGATGAAAGGATGTGTGGAGTAAGCAGAAATCTCTTATCGTACTCACGCAGCATTTCTGTTGAATTTCATGTTTACACTAGTTCTTTACAAAATCAAATGTCAGCGATGGAATCATTCGAAAGACAATATTTTCTTAGCAATTGGATCGAAAGGAAGTCTAAATTGAAGACTAGCGGATGCATTAGGTACCAAATCATAAAATCACTGAATTTCGGTATTATATAATGAAATCCATATAACGGGATTTCCAATAAGGATGATACAATTTAAAATGGGTATAATGGCCACAGTGTATATAATTTTTGACGTGTCCCATGTAATTTGTGTTTAGAAGGATATGCCATTTAATCATGAAGAGATACACGCTTCAACAACGTTTAGAAATTGTTGAATTATTTTACAAAATTCAGTGCTCATTTGTAAAAACTGAGAAATTTAAGAAGAATTCGTGGACGACATTATTCAATTAATCGACTCAACAACACGCACATACGGGAGTATTGACTTGGTTGCACCAAGTGTGAGCGAAAATCCATTTTTATTGGTTCCATGTCGTTTCCATCTTCTTTAAACAACAACTTGGAGAATTTTATGAAAAAAATCGGTTAAAAATTCAACAGGTTCTAGAATTGGAGCCATTTGACTACCATAAACGTTGCTTATTCTCTGATTTTACTCTTGAACAACGTAAAAATGATGAACAATTATATAGAAAAATTTTATTCAGTGATGAAGTCCATTTTGGGTTGAAAAGTTATGTAAACAAACAGAATTGCAGAATTTGAAGCGATAAAAATTCACACGAAAATGAATTTTTAAATTCCTCAGTTTTCACAACTAAGCACTGATTTTTATTGAATAAATTCACAATTTTTTAACATTGTTGTGTTTCTTTCTATCATTGAATGGCATAACATACTGTAGACAAATGAGATGGTAAATGTCAATAATACTATACAGTATTGACATTATAGCCATTTCAAATTGTATCATTTCTATTCAAAAACCCGTTATATGAATAATGTTAGCCTTAGATTAACACTCAACATTGAAGCGTTGAAAAATTTGAGCACAAATATCTCATCTTGACATATTTGTAGGCTTAATTCAAAATCTTCTTTGAAACCAGAACTTGAATAAATCCTTATTTTGAAGTGTTTTTTAACGGAAATCCGAAATATAGTATAGCCCAAAAAAAAGTATTTCCTTCATTTAAATCACAAATACATCATAGTAAAGACTACAAAAGGAAAAAAATGTCAATACAGATGGGTTCACACATATACCCATACTACACATATTAGTACTTTGTTCTTTTATTTAATTTTTTTCATTTTTTATGAGGAAAGATTTAGTAGAGAAGTGACACAGTTGCTCCAAGAAACGTTTCCCGATTGAGTTATATCTACGAATGGTACACTTTCGTGGCCTTCAGATAACGAGATTCATCCCCGTATGATTTTTTCCATGGGGATATCTGAAAGGATCTATCTATGGACATAATTTGCTTCAAATCTTGATGAATAAGGGTTGAAAATTCTTCAACTTTGTGACAACATTGTGCCAAATCTTCTCAGAGATATGAAATTATCTCTGTATAATAGATTTGGCTATTGTTTAGCTCAACAAGGTGGATTATTTGAACCCTTAATACTTTGAATCTGTGAGCTTCTGTTCCGAATTCTTCTTCTGATTTTTAGAATTTATTTTATGTTTGTGAAATTCATTTTATTTTCAAAGTAGTCATGTCAAAAAAATTAAACAAATATTTTCAGAGGCGAAATCATTTGTTGCATTTATTTCAACATGCTAAGGAATATCTTACATGCTAAGGAATACCGTAAACAGCTTCTCAACCAGTAAGACAGATGCACACCCTCATTCTAATAATTTCGTAATGATGTGCAGAGTTCGAGTTAATCTTGCAGCAGAGTGCTAGGCGGTGCAAAAGGGTGGGGAAATATTCAAACAGCCAACCAGTTGAATATTAGTTACCATTTATAATGTAGAATAACGTTATTCTTGTGCTGGGCGACTGCCTTAATACCTCCTCTTGTGAGTCCATGTTGAATCCTATATAGCTAAAAAAGCTGCTGAGGGATCTTAACAGAAGATCTAGTAATATTAGTATAATATAGTACGTCTAGAAACTATCCGGAATTTATTATTTTTCATAATTTTGATATACTTATTTTTTTGTAACGTTCAAAGACAAAAGTAATGTATAAAATAGGATTGTTCAGACAGTCGGCTATGGCCAAAGTTGCATGGCAACAGTATTTAGCAAATATCGTTGATTGTCAACAGGTATACAGTTTATGAAATAATATCGCAACTAAAAAGAATCCTGTTCAGATGGTAAAGGAATTTTCTAGTTGGACGGGTATTGGCCACTATTTTACTGTTCGGTCGAAAGTAAATAAAGTGGCGCAAGATAGCAGTAACAAAGCCTAACCACAACACAACTGAACTCGCATAAGCTGAGGGATCTTCACAGAAGATCTAGGAGTATCAAGATAATAATAATTTAAATAATGAGTTCCTGTGAAATTTTTTTATTAAATTTTAAAATGAACTGATCCAGTTAATGTCTGAAATGTTTAGAAAAAATCATTCATAATTGTCATGAAGTTTTCGTTTTGTTTTAATGATGTTAATAGATGGTATAACAACTAAGTAAGAGCGCCTGCGATGAAATGAAAGCTATTGAATTACATCTCGAAAAATCCCTCAGTAACGTAACGCAGAAATCCCCATTTAATCTGTAAGAAGGATCAATTGATCCGAAGTGAAATGAGCTCGTCAATATTTAACACACACGTAGTTAGTTAAACCTATCACTTAAACACCCTAATTAGAAAAATCATTGAATTCAATCTAACTTCGAAATTTCCTACCCTGAAATAATATGGTTGTGGAATGAATTTTAACAAAGCTGAAAGGGGTACGTCAAGGGAAATATGGGAGTCTAGAAGCTATCAAGAAGTTTAAGATCTGGGACAACTTTCCCCGTCACATCTGCTCTTTAGCTCAATTATTATAGTTCAAATTCGATGGGACTTTCCTGGCAATTTCAACTTGGAAGTTCAAGAGAATACCGCTGATTGTCTACTATAAGCTGGAATAAATCATGACGGAAATTAATATTTCAACTTGGGTAAGCAAACATCAATCACTTATACATATTGGCAAGAAAGAGTGGAGAAAAAAACTTGAAAATTTCATGTAAAATATCTTCAAGAAATTATGTATATAAGCGTTCTTGTCGGTACTTTACATAAAAGTATAATACAAAATTTATATTTTTTTTATAATCATTAATTATTATAATAATTTAGCAACCAGAATACACACATTCTTTAAGCTAATTTGCTAACTATGGAGTTTGAGGCTCTCACATGACATTATAAGACCGTTTCCAGTGAAAAAGCCCCTTCAACTATATCTCAAGTCAGCTGGCCATTTTATTCTTAGTCTTTTATATTGTGGCAGTACTAATGGATGCAATAAATGATTGGTATGGCTTTCCAGTTTAGCCTGATGTTTCTCGCTCTTCTCTTTAATTACATCCTTCTCATGAAGGATTCGTAAATCTTCGTGGAAGGTTTGTTTAGTTGCGTACCATGGAGCATTTGCTATCTTTCGAAGTATTTTTGATTGGCTTCTCTGAATCATTGATATATTTGATTTGATTGTAGATCCCCAGAGCTCGATATCAAATACTCACATAGGCTTGATCACCGTTTTATAGGTGAGTGTCTTGTTTTGCGGTGCCAATTGAGATTTCCTACATATAAACCAATTTAGTTCTCATGTTTTCAAGTCTATTTGCTTCCTTTTCTTAATTATGTGTTTCCTTCATGTATGTCTGCTATCTTGATGCATGCTCAAGTATGTTCTACTTGGTATTTGTACATTATTTATATACTGGAGGACACTGACCTCTCCGTAAGGTGAAATTTACTTGTACAGATTTGGACTCATTTATTTGGATTTTCCATTTCTGCATTTCATTCAAATGTTTCTGTAAGTTATTAAAGGCATTTTGTGGAACTTCGTCAACAGCTAGAATGCCTGTGTCATCTATGAAAGTTTCCAATATGGTATGAGGACTCAGGTCAGCGGTGTGCATTACGTACAGCAGTGGTCCAAAAACACTTCCCTGAGGAACTCCTGATTATATTCGGAAGTAGCGCGATTCCTCACTACCAAATCTCAACCTGAATTTTCTCTTACGAAGATAGGACTCCAATAATTCATAATAACAACCAAGCAAATATTTTTTGATTTTGTAGGGCAATCCAGCCTTCCAGACTTTATCAAAAGCTTGACTCACGTCCAAGTACAGTATTGCCTGTGTTCAAGTGCTTTACTTATTTCGTCGCTAATTCTATGAATTTGCTGTATAGAACTTCTAGAGTTATAATTACTAAATATAATTTTTTGAAATTAAATATGTAAAAGTCTGATATTAAAATATTTAAATAATTTTATATACCTTCTATCAAGTATTAACCTCTAATTTGAATATCACACCAAATTAAATATAATATGTTGTCTTCTACAATTTTAATTTCAAAAAAAAGTTTATTCAAAAAACTTTTAGAATTAAATTAATGTCTAAAATAAGCACCGCTTACGTTTAATAGACGTATATAATAAAAAAAAACTCAATATATAATGTCAAATGGAATAAATGAACCAATAGATATACGAAAGTCATTAAAATTAATAAATAAATATTTAAAGGAGACAAAATTTTGTTTCTGGTCTTACCTTTTAGAACACCAATTGCCTTTAAAAAGGCCTTTTTCTATTTGACTCTATTTATGTTATTTAATATAATATATAATTATTTGGTTTCCTTAACATTCTTTATACAGACAGTCCTTGTGCTATAACAGAGGCCTTTAAATTGTCTTTCAATCTTTTAGATCAAGGGTAAACCACAGAATTATTTATGTGTAACTTAACCTTACATTACATTTAAATTTTTCAGTATTTATTTACCAGAAGTTTTCTAAATTGTTGAAAGTAAATATTTGTTGTTGATTGATGTTATATTTTATTGAATATGAATTATTTGAATACTGACGAAGCAAAGTCTCTCTTAAAACTTGTTTTTCATTAATGCTTTTACATATCTTGAGATTTTATAGAAAGTAACTAAGTTAGATACTCAATAATATTGAATATTCTAAGTAAGATAATTTTATGATGAAATTCTTAAGATTATGTTAAACATTCTTGAAAGATATTTGTTTTCATAAGATTGATCAGCAGAAACAAAATTTTGTCTATTCAAAATATTTAATTTATAGAATTTTGGTTAACAATTTTTATTTATTGGATTTTGTTATTTCATTTGGATGTGTTATAATGAATGTTTATTTAATATATTGTTTGATATAAGTGGTACTTATATGACATTATTTCAATTCAATTCCTGAAGTTATAATTATTAAATATAATTTTTTGAAATTAAATATGTAGAAGGCTAATATTAAAATATTCAAATAGTTCTTTCTTTGGCAAGTTCTTGATCATTTCCGATGTAATTTCACCATTTCCCACAGTTTTTCGGACACTAAGGTACTTTATTTCATCTTGAACTTGCTTGGTAGTGATTTTCGGTATAGGTGTGGTTCTTGCAGAAATTTTTAGCAGCTCTCTTTTAAGGTTGTCATCAATTCGAGTGTATAACTCGTGCTGACGTTTCTTCAAGACGAGGTTCAACGAACATAAAATGAATTTCATGAAAAATAAACAAACTTCTACTTTAGAATCTGTTAATATTTTCGAATTTGTTCACAATAAAAATAATATAAAAATAATGAATGACTGTACGGATCTATGGAAATCGAAAATTTTTGAGATATTTAAATAAGTACCAATCTTCTTTGATGTGTCGACATTCTAATAGTTGTTAGGCGTCCTTTCATTTTAAACCTTTTTAACCTGTTTTTAATCCTCTTCTACCTCTGTATATGCATAAATACCCTGTTCTGCTTGTTAAGTGTCTGTTGTCTGAAGATGGGATAGTTAATTCCCGAAACTCGAGTCACAATTAAATGTGTGAAATTTCAATTTACTAGTAGTAAAACATAGTAATTTCTACAACTTGTTTCAATATTGGTTCCCTTCCACGCGTTCAGGTTTCGTGCTCTTCAAATCAGTTGTCGACGAAAAATCGATGACCATCAATATCTCAAAAGGCTACTCCAGCCCCGCACTATCGCCTGTTAGAAGCAAGGGGTCACATTGAATCCATTTTGAACTCGCGTGGAAATATTTCCCTTTCTTTCCAAATTCCCAGACAAAGGAATCGAAATGACTTTGATTATATCGCCAATAGCCGAGCATTTCGGGGCGTAGCATAGGTAATAAGAATTTCAATGCCGAAACGAAAATCGAATGAGACCGGGTTCTGTCGTAACAGTATTTTGAGTAGATCTCATTCTTCCGACCAAGAGGACTTGGAAGATTGAATTCGATTGTTTGGTTCACGACCATCCAAGTACTCTGACTTCGGTTATTGAGGGGGATTAAATTTTGACATGCAAATGGACGAGGCATATTGTGTTTTTATTCGATTTTGCAGAGATTCGAGCGGACCTTAGTGCAGAGATATTCGATTCTGAGTGCAGTGCCGAGTTATTTTTCATATTCATGAGGTTAGCAAAAGGATTGGAGAGTGGGGAGTTTGAGCGAAGGCTCGACATCCTGGGAATAAATATTGTTATATTCTAGTATTGCGAGTTAATTGGATCATAGTGTTCCTCCTGGATTCAAATAACATTGTTTTACACGACTCTAACCTTTCATCAAATATTTAATTTGATTCACTTCATGTAGATGGAATACGAATATTCGAGGGAATACAGATTGAGAAATGAAATTACGCTCTGAAGGATCGATATAAAATGTGCTTAGGGAAAAGGTATTATTCCATTAATCAGTATTTTCAAAACATTATTTTTTTTTACTTTCGAGTACATCTGGTCAAAATAATACTTCTTCAGAATTGCAGTAACTCGTAAAACTGGCTTAAATTTGAATTCCGGTTTATTGAATCTACATTTTGAAATGAGTTACTCCAGTGCCGATATATCAATCAATCAAATTTTTATTGAACTCTGGCTGCATATAATAGCGTGTACTCGTCATAAACTGAATATTAATAATAATATACAAGATAAATATAAATTACAATTACATCAAAAACATTCAAAACCAGCAACATTTAAATCAAAAACAACACTCAAGCACGGAAAAACTCTGAGAACGAATAATATGCTTTGCTGGTAAGAAGTTCCTTCAACTCTCTTTTGAATTGAATGAAATTCAATATTCCAATAAATTCGGCAGTTTATTATAAACTGCTATTGAAGAAAGAGGTATAATGCCTGAGAACCAGCAGAGTCTCATTTTTTTGAATATCAAAACAAATTAAAATATGTTTATCTTCTACAATTTTAATTTCAAAAAATTTTTATTCAAAAAAAACTTTTAGAATTAAATTAATGTCTACAACAAGCACCGCTTACATTTAATAGACGTATATAATCAAAACTCAATATATAATGTCAAATGGAATGAATAAACCAAAAGATATACGAAAGTCATTAAAATTAATAAATAAATATTTAAAGGAGACAAAATTTGTTTCTGGTCTCACCTTCAAGAACGCCAATTGCCTTTTAAAAACATAAACAAACTTAAAGGACTTCTCAAAGAATATTATTTATTTGAAATATTCAATATATTTAAATATTCGAATAAGTAAATTCAGAAATCTCTCAAAGCATGCACTATATCTTCAAAAAACAAATATAATTCTAAGCAATTCCGTCTTCAGTCTCATTGTTTCTTTTTCTGTAACAGTGCTCCCCCAAATGTTTGCAGTTGGTTGCATTTTTTTTGGCATAACAAGACCACCTGAAATACATAGATCAAGGGGAGTGTGAGAATTCGACTATTAATGAAGTAGTCATCGTATGAATCCCTAAGTTTTAGGTTGAAAAGTAACCTTAAGAGCCTTTTTTTGCGAGATAAAAACTATCAGAACTAGCAGCATAACCCCATAATATTTTGTTATATGCAAGGTGTTAGTGGACCATGAAGTTATATATGCTCATAAGAATTTTTCTGGTCAGGCAAGATTTAAGCTGTAAGATAGCAAAAAACGCTGAATTGAAGCGTTTACCGACATAATCGATGTGCAACTGCCATCTCAGGGAAGGTTCGACGCAGAAAACTAAATACCATGCCTCCTTACGCATTGTGACATTGTTTTTTTACACGCTGGAGGCATCATCGATCCATATTTCTTAAAAAACGATGCTGGAGCTAATGTTACAGTGAATGGTGCTTGTTAAAGATCTATGATCAATGACTATTTGTTTCAAAATTTGAATGGTATCGACGCAAAAGTGTGTTGGTTCCAACAAGAAGGTGCTACATCTCATGCTGCTATCGTAACAATAGATTTATTGAAAGAAAGATTTGGCGATAATTGTTTCGTACCACGGTTAGTTTACCGTAGTATTTGCCTATTATTTCAGTATTTTAAAATAACAGGCAATTGAAAATTAATTAATCTCGATAATTAATTTCAATGGCTTCTAGTGGACTGTATTTTTGATTATTAGCTGTGATTTTGACTTCAAATAACACTCTATGTGCGGTGGTCTACAACTTCCTTTATCTAATAATGATAAACCACAACGATGATGAGGAACTGAAGTAGAACACTTATAACAAAACAAACTAATATATTTTGGTATCACTGTATATGATACCAAGCTAATGTGACGACAATTACACTACAAACAAGTGTAAGGTGGATTGCTACGTTTACAGCAATCGCGTTAAGCTTGTACAATTACAAACGAACAACTTGACTATTCGGAGAATAATGCATAATGTAGCTACGGCTACATGCGACAACTTTGACTATTACTCGAATAATAATGCATGATGTAGCAAAGGCTACATGCGACCGACCACTTTGACTATTACGAATAATAATGATTTTACAGTCTTCTCAAAGACTGAACGTTAGAGGTGCTTGATGCACCATTTCTAACCAAAAGAGGAAAATTAACGTAATTGATTGGAAGGTCCATTTAGAGGTGGACTGAATGAACACAACAAATCTTCTTATTGGTTACAGAGAAATCATGAGAATAATGCAAGTAAAGAAGGATAGAGTCGGTTTGTAATTCCGAATGCTGCTTCACGTGAAATTAACAGGAATAAATATATCCAAATCTCTGATTGACTTTCGATGTTTTCTAAGGCCATATATAATAATTAAAAAAACAATAATCTGAAGTGGTGAGTAAAACTGAACAGTTCGAAACAAATCTCAAAACTGCTAGATCGCATATCAACGTAAAAGACAAGTATCGAATGAAAGAATAATTTCGAACGACAGGGCCGTCTCTAATGAGACGGAAGAATAATAGTATTTCGAGAAATGGTCCAATTAATTGGCCTTAAAGATCATGCGACATAACTCCTCTGGATTATTTTCTTTGGGGTTATGTCAAGTCACTGGTTTATGCTGATAAACCAGAAACAGTAGATGCTTCGGAAGCTAACATAACTCATGTTATTAATGAAATAAGGCCTGAATTACTCGAAAAAGTGGACCAAAGTTGACCTGGTCGAATGCGGTTCCTCAGAGCGTGTCTTGGTGGACATAAATAACATAAATATCATAAAATTATCTTTCAAATAGAAAAAAATTTGGCTTCAATCTGAATTTGAATGTGTTTAATTTCAATTTAAAGTTCTATCACTTAAAAAAAAACACCCGATACATAAAATTCCCTGTACCATGAGCTTAGGGATCAGTTGCCTGAAGATGAACGAAAGTTCGAAACTAATTGCAAAAATGTTATCCTTACATATTGCAAAAACATCTAAAAATTGTTGGAAGTAAAACATAGTAATAAAAGATTTGTTTTAATTATGATCAACTACCAAATAGTAACGGCTGAAACAGTTCAATAAACAAAATTTCATATTGTTATACTTCCGCAATAAATATGAAGTTATGACATTCACGAACTAGTAACCTGACATGAGATTTTCCTGAATTACTTCATTTTGAAGTTATCATGCTTCTTATCTGATCATAGATTTCTCATCTGTACATAGGTCCAATCTATCCATTTCAGATCTTCGTTCAACATTTACCAAATACAGATATTTGAGCAAAATAACAGCACGAGCTAACAAAAACGCATAGAATTTTCTGTTAGATTGCATAAATCAAAGAGAAATAACCATCAGCTTGTATCAATAATTCCGTTATTTTCCGCATTACAAACACAAAACAAATAATATCTGTCATAAAACATCTATGACCTCTGTCAAAAGAAATAAACAATGCAAGCACGGTATCGCTCATAAAGCGAGTGGGACGCTCTCGCGAATGTCCAACAAACGCATTTTTCCGAGTTGAAAAATCATCGTCCATTCAGGCGTACAGGAATGGAGCAAATCAAATAATGATTATGCATTTCGATTGCCTTCAGTCCCGATATTAGCGATCCAGCTCTGACATATTCCGCAAATCCACTCCCGACCATAATCCAGGATATACGCATAAACCCATCGATAACTCCGTCAGTTAACAAAAGTCACTGAATTAAATGGACGGCAATAGAGACCGGGGTTACCCTTTGAGACGACTGAATGAAGTGACCTTTGCGACTATAAAAAGCGATCCCTGTTCGCTGCGGCTGACTCGCCTTCTGATGTGTGTCCTTTCGTTCAAAAACAAATGAAAAACACACAAAGTATTCCAGAGAATCAATCTATCCGATCTGCCATAACTTCTTTCTGGATAGTAGGAATTGCGGTGCAGGATTTGGGATAAACTCAAGCGTAAAGAGTCTTCAATGGATTTTATCCCCGTATAAGTCGTAGGTTGAACGAAATGTTTTGAATTCGATTATAAAGATATATTTTTAGTTTTTTTATAATGTATGTTACAAATTTCAGACAAGTTGTTTGTAAGCATCTGAAGAAGTTAACGAAACGCGTCATGTGAACAACTCAAGATAATAAATAGAACTACACATATTTTTAACATAAATAGAGGTTAATACTTGATAGAAGGTATATAAAATTATTTAAATATTTCAATATCAACCTTTTACATATTTAACTTTGAAAGATATCTGTTTTCATAAGATTGATCATCAGAAACAAAATTTTGTCTACTCAAAATATTTAATTTATAGGATTTTGGTTAACAATTTTTCATTTATTGGATTTTGTTATATCATTTGGATGTCTTATAATAAATGTTTATTTTATATGTCGTTTGATATAAGTGGTACTTATATGACATTAATTTAATTTAATTCCTGAAGTTATAACTATTAAATATATTTTTTTCAAATTAAATATGTAAAAGGCTAATATTAAAATATTTGAATAATTACACATATTTGTGTTTCATTTAAGTGTATAATAGATTTCTATCAACTGAAGGCCAACACGATAAGAAGTTTACATATTTTCAAGTACAAGCACAGACTTACTTCAGAGTTTTTATTTCTCAGGTCTTGCGCTATTCTTTTTGAAAATTAAGAATTCTGAAATTTACTTTGGAGTATCACAAATGTAAGGGAAACTGCCAAAAGTACTTGGCGTCAGTCAAATTGCCGTTTGTCATCGTTCAAAAGCAATGGGGATGATCCGAAAGATAGGAAATTGGGTGCAATATGAACTGAAGCAAGGTACGTTAAACACCGTTCTTTCACGTGTAAACATCTGCTCCAACGGTAAAAAAATGGTTTTTACATAGATTTGTGACTGAAAATATAGAATGTGTTCATTAGGATAATCATAAACGTCAAGCCACGTATGGATGTACCATGATCAGGGTCAAGCCGAATATTCATGGTGAGAAGATCATGCTTGTTTGGTGGGACCAGCTGGCTCTGGTGTATTATGGGCTGCTACAACGAGAAAGGATTACAAGAGAGCTCCATCGATGACCATTTATGCGTTTGAGCCGAGCATTGCGAGTAAAACTGTCGCAATACGCCGACAGTAGTCAAATGGATGATCAACGCGTTTTAATTCACGAGAATGTTCTACTATTACCGTTAGTGTTGACTGAACATTTGATAAATAATCCCAAAAGCGATTTTACAATACCCAGATAAAGACCTGAAAAATCCATCAGTTTCTAAAAGTAAACTGTCCGTCTACACTGACAGGTCACTGTCTATTTGCGTTGGCATGAAATTAGTGTCACCCCAGTTACTGTCCTTGAAGGAGAAATAGAAATTCAGTGGACAGTGGAATAAAAATCTTTGTCACGGACCCAGTAGCTGTCAAAGAGAAACTGTCTTTCGCTGTCCAACAGCTACTGCCCCTACGAAAACAAAGTTTAAGTATATCAAGCTACGACATAGTTGTGGAAGAGATATTTCCATAAAAAGTGACTAAAATAGGTGAGATTTCCAAAACTTTCACCGTTGAAGGACTGTATTGCGAGTCTTGGCATTTTTTCACATTTCATCTTTTGATTGGATAGCTATTGAAAAAAATATATACATTCGGCATTCAAAGAATGCGTACAATATTTGAAATAAGTTATGTCAAAGGCAACATAAAGAGACTAAATTCAACAAATTTAATGTTATAATTAATTCTAATTTGAATTGTTTCAGGGTTGCATAAATAGAAAAGAAAAAACAAAATACTGAACAAAGACTGCTAATAATTAATTGATTGAGGAGAATGAATATACAAATCAGAAACATAAGCAAACAAACCAGATAACTTCCTCCATTTTCGAGAGCATATATTATGGTTGCCTCTATTCCCATCGGGATTATTATGCCATTGATGGTTGAAGTAATGGATATTTCAGAAGTGCGGCCAGCACGTAGATACACTTGAGAAACAGCGATATATCCTACATGCACAAAGTTCCTCCCACACGTACCTCAATTTTATGTGAATAAAGACCTAATAATTAGAGTTTCGTGAATATACAATATGTAAATTTGCTCTGGGCGCTAGAAAAACAAAACCCAAGCCTTCAACCTTGTTATTTGTTCAGGATGGTTTTATTTGACTTTGTTATTATGATTCGCAGTCTTTTCCCTAATCTCGTAATAGAGAAAATATAAAATGTGCTTCTGCACGTTCGTTCATCCCCAAATGACTTATCCAATCCTATATTTATTTATATACCGGATGACCTACCTAAAACAATCCAGCCGTAGGTATCAGTATCGAGGTGGCAACCCCGCCAAAAGAATCTTAAATGGCAAAGGGAGTCTAGTAACTCATCATTTTGAAGGTTTTGCAATGATCTATTCATCAGTATGCTGAAAAACATTCTGTTTAGGTGTAAAAAAATGCTTTAGAAATGATGGTTGAAACTCATTAAGTAGTCGAGTATTTGATGGATTCCATCTTTATTTGGTGGAAATTCATTTTCAACTAGTAATAAATTAAATTTAATTTCCACAAACCTTTTAGTGTAGAATGACACTTGTTAGTACAAGATTAATTGAGCACAGGTGATCGTTCCTCAATAATATATGTGGATTAGAATCTACGTTTTCAGAATATGTAAAAACAAAGAAACATAATTCTCATCAGCGTTATAAGATTTTTCATAAGTAAAGAGAGTCCTGAAGCTGAACTTTTTAGAAAGTTAAGAAATAAACCGACTAAGAAATTCTGTGTACATATTGAATAATAAGACCAAATTATCTAATTCACCTATATTGAATTGACTCCATTCGTGGTGAATATTGATTGTTACAAAATTTTTGATAAGTTGTTCAAAAGCATTTGAAAATGTTATTATGTAGCGAAACGCGCCATGTGCTCAATTTTTCGAAAATAAAGAGAAATTGGCATATATATTTATTATTTTATATGTATATACTGGATTTCTCACAAGTAAAGACCAACACAGTTTGAAGTTTGGGAAAAAAATTTCATTCCTTCTATAATATAATGGTGTATTGTCGTATATTTGTCTTGCAGGTGGAGAATTCCCTCAAGGTATTAATCTTAAATTCTGAAATTAATAAAATGGTTTCGTTTTCGAGAAGCAATTTATGTTTTCCGAATTAAATTCAGATGTGGGAACTATTTTGATGACTCTTGATCTTGAGATAAATATAATATATGTTCATTTCGTGTTGAATATTATTAACTTTCTGAGATATATCCAAAGATGAAGGTTCTTCACTAAAACTACAAAATGGAGTTGAAAATCTATAGATTGAATGACATTTGAAGAAACTTGTGAAAACTCAAAAACTTAAATGTTATTTTATTTTTGCTTCAAAAAGCCAAAATAAACTATACCATGTTATGGAGAAAATATTTTCTCATATGAAAGTTCAAGATAAAGATATTGTTATTTTTAACTTTTTCAATTTTCTCTACATTTAATTTAGCCTCTACTAGTAATATTCGGACGCTTCATTGAAAAATTTATAATTATTTAGATATTTTATAATAAATCTGATGATGAGTCAAACTGAATGAAGGTAGTTAGTACCAAAAAACAATATTTACTGATCAGAATCCATTAATTGTAAGGCTAGAATAAAAATCTGAAAACAATCAAATTAGTTTACAATTAGTTCAGTTTTTTTTTGAGAATTTACATCATCAGAGAAGCAAGATGGAATTTGATAGTGGCAATGTATGGTATACATGCAAGATTGTATTCAATATGGTGTACTACTTTGTCAAGAAAGTACCGGGAATTTTCAATTAAAACAACATTTTTACATTTAATCGTCAAAATTTATTGGGTCGCCTTCAAAATAGGCTCCATTTGCTCCAATACATCTATGCCAACGGCACTTCCAATTATCGAAACATTTTTTTATAGGCGCTTTCCGGGATGGACTTTAGCTCTCGCGCCGAATTTTGTTTTATGGCTTCAATCGACTCAAAACGGGTGCCACGAAGGGGCAATTTTAGTTTTGGGAAGAGGAAAAAGTCGCAGGGAGCCAACTCCGGCGAATACGGTGGTTGCTGAAGCACGTTTGTTGAGTTTTTGGCGAGAAAGTCAGTCACAATCGTAGCTCGGTGAGAAGGCGCGTTATCGTCATGCAAAATCCATGAGTTGTTCGCCCACAAATTTGGCCGCTTCTTACGGATACGCTCACGCAAACGTTTCATAACGCCTAGGTAATACTCCTTGTTTACCGTCTGACCCTCTGGAACGAATTCGTAGTGCACCACGCCACGGATATCGAAGAAAACAATGAGCATCACCTTCATTTTCGAGCGGCTTTGGCGTCGTTTTATCGACGTTATCTTCGATCGAAGCCGTCGATGGGCGACCACTTCACGACCGTCCTTGAAGGCTCTGTACCACTGATATGTACGAGTTTTCGATAGAGCATTATCACCAAAGGCCTTTTGCAACATTTTCAATGCATCGGCACACAAAAATTCATTTGCAACACAAAACTTTAAACAAATTCTTTGCTCAACGTAATCACCCATAGTAAAAATCGGCACGCACTCTGACATCGACTGACTTAATCAGCTGTCTCAAACACACTAGTTGACAGATCCCGCTCAAGCTTGGCATAGTAATTAAGGACAGTGGTACCAACCTAGGAAAAATTTTACCTGCCTCATTGCCCTGCCAGATTTAAATCGATAATTCCCGGTACTTTCTTGACAGAATGTATATATTCTGGAAATTTGAATAATAATTCAGTTGAATTCGACAGGATACCCCTGTTCATTCCACATGTTAGGGTAAACGATATGGTTGGATTGTTATATTATACAGTATGTATGTAATAAAAATTAAAAAAAAATCTTTTTTGAAGCGTATCGCGAAAAAAAGAGTTTCTGAACTGATTTTCCGTATAAAGTAACCCAAATTTCTAGCTTAAGATTCGTCAATTATGATTCGTATCTCGACAAGAAGTTAGTTCAATATTTGACATTGACAAACTAATTTATTTCCAAAGTTGTGAATCTTCTATGCAGTTTTTCGAATATTTACGTGTAAAATTCAATAGAAATGAAACGGAATTTGTGGATGAATTAGTGAAGTGAGTTCGTGAAACTGGATCCTTTCACGTTCTCGTCCAGTGAAACCATTACTGCTGTAGCCCAGAATGTGGATAAACATCAGTCAACATCAACTCGTCATAGTGCTTGAGAACTGAACATTTCTCTCACTTCTCTGAGAATAATTTTGCACAAAGACCTCGGTATGAAGTCCATTTCGTTCAATGATCGCATGGCCGAAGATAAGTATTTTTCCAGAAAAATCATCTTTCGCAATGAAGCTCATTTTAACCTCGAAGGATTCAGATAGGGCGTATCCCAGTGATGCGAAGAGATGATAGTCGGACGGAGCCAACTTTGAAAAATAAGCTGCATGCTCAAGATTTCACAACCTGACGCCTTGATCGTTTTCCTGGTTCGTTTTGTAGTGTATGATAGGGAATCGTCTTGAAGCAGAATGAATTTTTCTCCAAATACCGATCGTTTTTCACGCAATCGCGTTGAACTCGATTCAAGTCGATTATTTGCTGTTGGTAGAAATCAGTAGGTTTCGACAGGCTTTAGCAGATCAAAGATTACACCCTCTTTATCCTACCAAACACATATCATTGCCTTCTATCCAAAGCGATTTGGTTTCACAATTGATGTCGATGGTTCGCCTAGATTAAACCGTGAATTACGACGCTTTCAGAATATATCCATTTTTAATCACTTGTCACGATTCGATGGAAAAAAGACTTCCGTTTTCATCTATCAAGCAAAACTTCACAGGTGATTTTTCGATTTTCTTGCTGCCTTTCACATAGTTTATGCGGAATCGATTTTCCACTATCTTAATCTTTCCCAAAGCTTTTAAACTAATGCTGCATCAAATTTGATTTTTGGTTTTCCTTTTCTGAGGTCATAGTATTAATTAATAGGATTTGCTGACAATCAAAGAGATTCTTGAAGCACAATTCGTTGAATTTCTACTTTCCGTGTTGGCTATTCGTAAATAGGTAAACCATTATGTATAAGTAACTTAAATAGAATAGAGCGTTTTATTCATACCATTATAGGACCACTACCTTTTTGAACAGGAAGTGTAGAACGATTGGAGGACATTCGATTAACAAAGTCTACATTAAAATAGGCTTCCTCTCTTCATGTACCATATGAATTTTTCGAAACTAGACAATGTACCAACCGTAAGATCATTCACCATAGAAATCTATGAATGTTCTTCTTTTAGGTTAGACATATTTAGGTTAGCAATATTATGTGGGAAAAAATGTTATACCAATATCTTCAGATAGTCTGTGAGAATCTTTTAAAAGCCCATCCAAAGGATTAGTTCTGTAAACAGTCGAGTAAAATTCCATTGAACCCGGTTCTGTTCTCTAGGGGCTTCCATACCACAGCATAAAGTGTTTAGTAACATGGGCGAAATGAAAACGTCAACTCGATTTTTCTTTATCCGCCACTGATTCCTCTCCATTACTGCTGATTGCCAAACAGTGATTGGATTCCCGGATTGATCCCACAAATCGACCTTTTTATTATACTGCGGCCTGTGTATCTCATATCATCGATAAACAGCCCTCCCGTGAGTCCGTTACATAATAAAGTCTTTACTTTCCTTTTATACGGAAAACGAGAAATTGAGAAAAAGGGATTTCCGATGGAGTCTGATTCATGATGTTCGGATCCGTATTTGTGGAATACGTTCAAGTTAGGATAATATTGAGTTCCAAGTTTAAACCAGAAGTTTTATTGATGGAGTACCTTTCTTGTAGCACCATATTCTTGTTCATGCAAACTTTGCGTGAATATTATTAATTCCTCACGCCTTTCCTCTTTCAGCAGGTGTTTCCTTGTAGAAGTTTTAATGAAAATCTTGAATTTTAAATTTCGCTGAAAACTCGCGGTCACATGCGTTATGATAAAGCAGCTCTGGATTGTAAAGCTGGAAGTTTTGTTTATCAAATCCAATAGATCAACATATAAAAGTGAAACCGAATCATCAATATTTTGGGATGAATCCTGAGGGCATTGGAAAAATATAATATTTCTGGCCAACAACTAAGAAATTTTGAAATGGTTGGAAATGAGCCGAGTCAGGAACAACATTATTTCAAGCATGTACTGAACATTGATCATTTAAAAATCCCGCTAAAAGAGAGTATCGAAATTGTTTCAATCTATCCTCTATATTTCCGCGAGGTTATACTGCTAAGGGGTTTTTCAATAAGAGGTTCCATTTTGAATAGCTCGCTTTCTTGGCAGTTCCCACTTCTGAAACTGTCATCTTTGGACACTTGATAAGTAAAAACCACGCCATTACTAAAAATGGAACTATACACGCTTCAACAGCCCAATGAAATTGTTAAAATTCACTGAAGAATTGTGAAAATTTTGAAGTCGCAGTTCGCAAAACTAAAGCATTTCAAGGTCGTCGTGAAGCATCTTTTCGGTGTGCAATAGTAAAACTGGTCAAAAAATTTGAGCTGTTAGGACAAGTTAGTAATGTGAAGAATCGTTTGCGTCGCTCAAGAACAACTGAGAATAATGCTGCTGTAGCCCGTAGTATTGACGAAAACCCAGATTTGTCGATTCCTCGTCAATATTTGTAATTAGGCATTCCACAAACGACATTACACCGTATTTTGCATAAAGACTTAGGTCTTAAGGCTATCACAGTTCAGCTAATACAAGAACTCAATCTGGTCGATCACCAGCAATGTCTTATCTCGCTGATTGAGTCCTTGAAATTCAACAAAAGGATCCGGATTGTAATCTAAAAATCATCTTTAGTGATGGGCCCAATTTTCGCCTACGTTAATAAGAAGATTTGTCGCATTTAGGGCACGAAAAATCCAAGCATAATTGTTGAAAAGCCCCTCCATCCTCAATATGTTAATGTTTGTTGTGGTTTAGGAGCTGACAGTGTGATAGGAATTTACTTTTTCGAAAATGAGACTAGTGCAACTGTTAAGGTGAATGAAACTACTGCCAAGACCTTAAGGATGGAATTCGTGAATCTATCGAGGACATAGATCTGCAAATGTGCGAATTGGTCATGGAAAATAACTTGAAAAGGATATGGTGCTGCAACCGTAGCCGTGGCGGCCATTTGGATGATATCGCTTTCCATTGTTAATGACAAAGCTTCCTCTTTACAATGAAATAAACGTCCATTGACTTGTCTTGAAATAAACTCGTTTTTTATTCACATCATAATGTAACCTCTTGTTGGAAAACCCTTACCAATGTACTGGAGTCTTCTTTCAAAAGCGATTTGGTCTTACTGTGGATGTCGATGGTTCGTTTGGATTTACCCATGATTTACAATGCTTAGGATTGTCAGAATATATCCATTCTGTATCGTCTGTTACGATTCAATGGAGAAAAAACTTCATCATTTCATAAGTGGATCTTTGATTTTCCTCCTGTTTTCAATTAATTTCATGCGGAACCAATTATTACACTTTCTGAATTTTTTCCATGGCTTTCAAACGAATGGATACCGCTCTATGCATTACATTCAACTGATTTTTTTAATTTGAGCATCCTGTTCATCCAAGAAGATTTGCAATATCTACAAACTTTTTTCAGTTATTTAATTTCTCACGTGAAAATCACCACTGCTGAAACACATTGAAAAATGAAAGCCTCGTTTCGAAGATCTGACGGAAGAATAAAAAAAAAATTAAAAATGTACTCTTTAACTCCATCTATACCTTTGGCGGTAACCACCTTATTTCAAAATCTTAAACAACACTTTGGATGATGTGATAGCTTGCTCAAAAGTATTTCAATTTTCTGAAGAATTCTTCAAATAATAAATTATTTATATTTAAGTGTACCTCAAATTTTGACGAAAACCTCATCAGGTGGAAGATTGATTGTGATTAGAAATTTATTTTGGACCAAAGTTAATGTCTGGTTCTCCCTTTGAACCCTCAGATTAAAGTTCAATTTGCGTGTATCGATTTTCGTTTTGAAGATATTCGCTATTGATAGTTTTCGGTGGAACACAGTGTATATATACTTGTACCTTAAAGTTAATCCATTTAATCGTAATTTGAAATAGAAGTTCAAGAATGAAAAATAAAAATTCAACTTCTTCCATCTGAAAGAACGATTCCGAGATCATTCTTCCAAATATATACAACCAGAGCACGTTGTGTTATTCATGAAAAGCTCGTAAATAAATACCACCATATATAACAGACATTGACTAACTGTTAATGTTGAAACTAGTCCCATAAACAGTAAAGGCCGAAACAACCCCCATTCATTTTGACAAATCGACTTCATAACGTTTTCGTGTGAGTTGCTGATCCATCTTCATATTCGACTTCCACTCATGAAATGAGATTCTTGCGATGTTCCTCTTTATGCTGTACTAAATGTTCATCCAGTGTTCAAGGTATACTAGTGTTTGGGTTATATCTTGAGCTTAGTAGGATTATTACAATTTGCTCTTCATCCAGAGTTTTTTTCTTGATAGATGTTTGTTTTCGTGGAATTTCCTTCTTCTTCTTTGTGTCGAGGGAAAAGAGGGTTCAACATTTATTACTTTCTTTAAGAATCAGCCATATATCGAGTTGAACTACTATGGGGAATACGAAAAAAAGTCCTTGGTTTCTGTTTTGAATAATAATAACGTTTGTTTATCATTATAAAATAAAATTTTCGAATGACTGAAGATTTCAAACTAAAAACCTTACCGCAAAGTTTCAGCTCCGTTTATCTTAAACACTCGAAATATTTGAACACTCATAGAAAAACTATCATAGATTTCAATTGATTGTCTCTGCTCATCGTTTGAGAAAGTCCGACTGATGATGATTTGTGGAAGTTTTGAACGCGGTTCTTGAGAAAATAATATCATTTTAAAAACTTTTTCTCTAATTTGTATGGAGCATTTGTCGAAATAGAATTTGTTATTTATAAGGTTCATTTGGAATAATTATGTCGGCTAAAATTTGTTAGTTAATTTCAGTCAATATTCTTTAATTTTTCAGACTCCTTCTCGTTTTTAAGTATTGTGTTATGTTTAAGTATTCCATATTTCTTCTTGAATATAACAAGTGTTCAATTTTGAGAATAATTCGAGAAACTTTTCGGATTAAATTTTGAAGAGGTTTTACAAAATTATTCTACTTAATATTCAAACATTTAAAAAATTCGCTTTTAATGAATATACCCTTTCATTTAAAATTTGCAATTTAATTGACTATAAATAAAAAAAATGAATATTTTTTCAAAGTTGTGAGTTCATTGGAAAGGTTGAATCATTGGCAGTATGACAAGTGGCATGATCCTGTTGAAATTACATGTTCTGCAAATCAAGAGGAACCGATTCAGAACATAAAAAATCAGTCAACATTGAACGATAACTTTGTCCATTGACAGTTACCGCCTCATGAGCTTCGTTAAAAAAAATGAAGTCCAATGAATCCTTCAGCATAAATCTGCACCTAACAGTAAGTTTGTCAGGATGTTATGGCATTTCTTGATATTCTTCAGGTTTATCATCACTCCAGATACGGTAATTCTGCTTGTTGTCAAAACCGTTTAACCAGAACTCAGCATCATCGCTGCGAATGTTTTTGGGATTTTTCTTAGCACTAATCACTGATTTTTTGGGTTAAAACAATTTTGTAGGAATGTAGACAAAGTTATTTTCTTAAAATTTGCCACAAAGACGGCTGGGAGTTGCCTAGTTCTTGTGAAAGTCCAGAAATCGATAAATGTCTTCACGAACACTTTCACGTACGGCAGAAATATTCTCTTCTTTTCTTGCATTTCTTTGTCTCACTGGCACTGTAACATCATGAAGTGTAAAATTTGTTTCAAACTTATTCACTAAATGTTCAACTGTTTGATTTAAATACGTGAAGTTAGAGTAACAGATCGCAATTTTTCATAATATGTGAGAGTGGTTTAGACTCGATCAAACTGATCAAGCGTAAAAATCAATTTCATAAAAGATGAAAGATTTACAAAAATTTATCAGATGAACTTGAGTAAAAGTCGCCACGAACCTTGTGAAAAAGGTCATTTAATTACATTATAAAAATTAGAAGAACTCTATTCAACATGACATCAAAGTTAAGCCGAAAAAAATTTGCATCTATCACTAAAAATGTTTCGGTTACCATTACACCATGTCGGTCTTTTTGCTGAATATTTTGAGTGTATGTATACCTAACTGCGCTTCAATACTGATTGTGGTGATAACCAAGATCTATTCATTCTAAGTGTAATCAGACTTGATATGAATGATCTGGAAAAAAGCTTAAATATAGGGTGACTCATTTAGAGGTACTTTTGTGGTGGGGATTTAATTCAAGATTACGCAAGGCTTTTGTTAGCTTAAGTGCCATTCCTGTTCAGTAGTGTTTGACAATTCATAATGGAAAGTCTTAGCCCGGTACAGCGTCTACAAATTGTTCAACTTTATTACGAAAATGTGCGTTCTACGAGGAATGTGCTTTGAGCAACTTATGGTCCACATAATCAGCTTACCGAAGGCACAATTAGCTTTACCATACGTAAGTTTAAGACCCAATTTGGATAATACTCGACCAAATAGACCACACTTAGCACGTAGTGAATAAAATGTAGGGGTGGTGGCGTAGAGTGTACGCGAAGACCGTGAAGTGTCGATTCGTCGTCGTTCTCAACAGCCTGGCCTGTCATATTCAACAACTTGGCTCATTTTAAGTGAGTATCTTTCTATAAAAGCTTACAAAATTCAATTAGTGCAAGAATCGTTTCCATTTTAGTCGTTGGGCTCTTCTACACATTCCTCGTAGAACGCCCATTCTTGTAATGAAGTTGAAGAATTTGTAGACGCTGTGCCGGGCTAAGTCTTTTCATTGTGAACTGTCAAACATTACTGAACAGAAATGGCACTTCAGTTAACACGAGGCAAGCGAAATCTGCAATTAAATCCCCCCCACAAAAAGTACCTCTAAATGAATCATCCTTTACATTGGATGTAAACAAGAGGTCTAAATTCCTTTTCCGGCTTTTCATCTGTGACTACTAGATTTATTTCTACTCCTTCAGCTATAATATTCAATAAATAACTGTAAATTGGAATTTGCTCGAACCGATGGAAGGAGGCATGTTTTGTTGCTATTGTTAAGGCAAATAAAAATAATTCGATTGGAAATTACAGACCAACTAGTAAGCTTGGCGTTTTCGGTAAATTATTCAAGTTATTGGTAAACCCACACTTGTACCATCTTGTTAAATCGCCAATAGTTCCCCAATAGCACGCACATTCAACTGAAATCAATTTGATATTTTCCACCAAGTATCTTCTTGATGAAGGTACTCAAATAGATGCTATAT
The DNA here is from genome assembly GCA_034642435.1 of Megalocaria dilatata. NCBI lineage: Eukaryota > Metazoa > Arthropoda > Insecta > Coleoptera > Coccinellidae > Megalocaria > Megalocaria dilatata. The sequence goes on from CM067854.1 coordinate 5,221,558, forward strand.
TTAGAGACTTTAGCATGACCCTCGATAGTGAGCATTCACATGCAATAACTAGATTGCGTGGTGTTATCACAGAGAACTCAAAGATTTGTAAATTTTTTCTTTTCGCTGATGATTTTGAAATTTATTTGAGCATTCAAAATCTCATTTACTGTCTTCAGAAGGAAATCAATATTTTCATCAAATATTGTGAAACAGTTGATCTCATCTTATATTTAACCGAATTCCATGTGAATTCCTTCACAAGAATTAAGAAAACCATTCATTTTCCATACTGGTTACAAAATACGGTCCCTTGTCGTCTAACCCATGTTAGAGATTTTGAAATAATGCTGGACTCCAAACTTAAATTTGACGTCAACATCCATCATATCGCAGCATCTGTTGGTGCTATATTGAGATTCATACTGAGATAGAGTCGATATTTTTCTAATCAGAAAACTTCCCTAAAGCTTTATTATAGTTGTCCAATAAGTGAATTTAGATCAGGAACAATTATGCAACAACCATAAGGACTCTCAAAACATTATTTTAAGTATTATTATTATCCTGATACTCCTAGATCTTTTGTGAAGATCCCTCAAAAGCTTTTTCAGCTTGTGCGAGTTAGGAGTTCAGTTGTGTTCTGGGTAGGCTTTGTAACTGCGATCTTGCGCCACTTTGGGTCACTTCATGCCACTAATAAACTTTCATGCTCCAGTAAGATGATTTAGACAGTAGGATACTTCTCATTTGTCTCTTAAGAACACCAACAGTGTTAAAAACTCTCCGATCCGCAGAATGCTCCATAAGTGTAATCAGTTCAAAGATCAAATCGACATATTCTTCCAAAGTGAAAACACTGTGAAGAATATTTTGAGTAAATCGCCATGGGTAGTGGTTTCGCTTTTGTTTCTCTTCGCGTATTTCTCTTATCAATCGCTTTCTTTGGTTCCTACAAGTTTGTGGAAAGAGGAATCCTAAATTTTTTCGCTAGATAGCTGTAGTGATATATCCGGTAAAGTATCGATCAGACACTTTCAGATTTATTGTTTTTGGTCAAAGTGATATTTCGCACTTGAAAGAATATTTTGCTGTTCTTTGTTTGGTCCATTCGATTATGAGTTACAGAGTGTTAAGAATGGAAGTTAACGACGAGAAAATTAGTTTTTTCTTTAATGAACGTGAAAATTCATGCCAGGCGGCTGAAACTGAGAAGGGTGTTCATGGTCCCAACAATGTTATCGCTAATTAAATGCAATTTTGATTAGGTCGATTCCAGTCAGGTATATTTAATGTCAAAGATGCACCTCGCACAGGTAAGACCGTCGTCGAAAATGTTGATGAAATCACAAAAATAGTCGAAGTTGATAGGCATGTTAGTAGCCGTAGCATCACCCAGGAGCTCAAAATTGATCATAAAACCGTTTCAAAATAATCCGCAAAGCCGTATTCAAAAAGAAGCTGGATGTTTTGTTGCCACACCAATTAATAGTAATGAACATGATGGATCGAATTTGCATCGGCGAAGTCTTGGCCGAACCGAATGAAATCGACCCATTTCTTAAACGGTTCGTGACTGGGGATCAGAAATAAATCACATACGACAATATTCTGTGAAAACGATCGTGGTCAAAGCGTAATGAAGCAGCTGAAACAGTGGCCAAACCAGTTCTACTGTGCATTTGGTGGGACTGGAAAAAAATCATTCATTATTAGTTGCTTTCATCTAACCAAACACTAAATTCGTATCTGTACTGTCAACAACTGGACCGTTTGAAGCTAGTGATTGACCAGAAATGGCCAGACTGACCAAGAAAAGAGCTGTTGTGCTCCATCAGGGCAACGCCAGGCCACACATATTTGAAGTGACTCGCCAGAAACTCCGGGAGCTTGGTTGGAAAGTTCTAATGTATGGACCATATAGGACCTGGCACCTAGCGATTACCACCTATTTCTCGCACTGCAGTGTTGAGAAATTGGCATCAAAAGAATATTGTGAAAATCGACTGTTATAGTATGTCGCCAATAAGGACCAAGGCTTCCATGAGAGGAGCATTATAAAGCTACCTCTACAATGGAAACAAATTAAAGAACAAAACAGGGTATATTTGACCCAAAACGGACAATCTGAAACATGTTACATAAAGTCTTGAAGTTCGCGCAAAAAAATAGTTTTTTTCCTCAGTTCCTGAGTTCAATTTTAATGTGAGTCAATATTTGATAGGAGTAAGATTTAAATGATTTTAAATTCAGAATTATATATTTTAACTTCTACATTATATATTGAAACTATATACAAAAACTATCAAATTGATATCCTTATATATAATCAATATAAAATATTTTTCAATGTCTCGGAAAAAACCTTTTTACATCCCAACTTGAAATGTATTAGTACAAATGTATTAGCAAAAACTATATAAGTATGTATATCGACATAAGAATACAAGAAAATCCACTATTCCAAAATTATCTAAAATTATCAAAATAAAGGATCAAATAAAAATAATTCAACGAGAACTCGAACATTTGATAGCTATTTCGGCCTATATGGCCTCATCAGAAATGTATTGAATTCAGATTCAAATATATAACAATATCAAAATTCAACTTACCAAAATAAGATGAAACATGGAACGAATAAACTTGAAGTAAGCTTTGAAGTATCCAAAATAAAACAGAAATGATCAACGTATTGTTACGTATAACCTATAACTATTTGTACTCGGAACACATTTATTATTTTTGAAATTCTGGTTATTTTTCTTATCATGGGACATTATTTGGGGCGAATAAGTTTTGTTATTGTTTTTCTGTGTTCCTAGTACAAATAGTTATAGGTTATATGTAACAATGCGTTGATCATTTCTGTTTTATTTTGGATACTTTAAAGCTTACTTCAAGTTTATTCGTTCCATGTTTTATCTAATTTTGGTAAGTTGAATTTTGATCTTGTTATATATTTGAATCTGAATTCAATACATTTCTGATGAGGTCATATAGGCCGAAATAGCTATAAAATGTTGGAATTCTCGTTCAATTGTTTTTATTTGATCCTTCATTTTGATAATTTTAGATAATTTTGGATTAGTGGATTTTCTTGTATTTGTATGTTGATATAGATACTTATATACTTTTTATTAATACATTTGTATTAATACATTTCAAGTCGGGATGTAAAAAGGTTTTCTCCGAGACATTGAAAAATATTTTATATTGATTATATATAAGGATATCAATTTGATAGTTTTTGTATATAGTTTCAATATATAATGTAGAAGTTAGAATATATCATTCTGAATTTAAAGTCATTTATGAGTTTGCATATCATTTCTCTAATTTGAATGTTACGATACTTTCTTTTAAGTGTATATTTTTCCTTAGATTAAGACTCTTCTGCTAAAATTCATATAATTTAGCTTGAGAACTCATCTGGTTATATAGTTGTTTTTGATTCAATTCGACAAATTTGGAGAATGCATACAGAAAAACTTGTATGGTTGAGGTTTCCAAAGGTTTGTTGTGTTAAAATAAAAAACATGGGCGTCGTTAGGGTCGAAATTTCAAGTGATCGCTAACATTTCATACGAATCCCATAAAAACGAAAGAAAGGTTTGACATATCGAGCTGCTATCTACCCTTTTATCTGGACGATATTTCTGCATTGCGTCCAATCGTGATCCATCCTTCCCTCTGGTAATTGCCACGTCATTATCTGATCAGTGGTGCGGACAACCGCCGTTGACCGCGGATCTCCCACTGTTCCATGTCAGGGTTTTGTCATTTGACAATGGGGATGGCGACCGGAGAATTCCGTCCCATGTTGAATCATATTGAGCATATTTGCAGAATAATAATCGTATGGATTTTACAGTCCGATTAACAAATTGCCCGCGATTGATCGAGATATGCCAGGCGGAATGATCTCTGGATTGATCGGAAAAATTTCCGGTGATGGGGCAGAAAAAATGAAACCAAGCTGTCTAATTTTTTTTTCATATTAGCTGAAATAACTGTGGAGAGAATGCACACTAAAATTTCGTGTCACACTTCATTTTTCCATTGTTCCTTTTTTAGCCTAGCAAAAAGTGTCGCAGGTTTCTCAAATGATATATTTATTAATTCCAATAAATACAAGTAAGTTAAATATTCGACAGGTCAAAGAAAGAAAAATTGAAAAACAAATCTCATAAGATTACAATATTACAAGCCAACTGAAATCTAGAGATATATTATTCTCCAAGAACTCTACAGAATAACACGCTATAATAATAACAAAAATAATTACATTTATTGATCTCCCTAGACAACATTAGTATAATATCAAATTATAAATAATTTTTTACTAATGGTATCACCTACTCCTCTCCACACCACGATGCCAATATATAGTCCGTCTAGGAAGTATCCGGAAAAAGCAAGCTCAATTGTAATTATTTAGTATCTATTTTTAATTCTTGAATTAGAAAATTGCAACAAAATATTCATCTTATTCACTTGTACAACCTCCATTTAACTGTTAACACTTGACTAAACGTCGAGGTACACCCGAAACTAGATCACCTCCATAGTTTTCGGTGATGATAGTCCAGGACTATAAAACTGACTGTAGTAAATCATCTTTATTTCATGGCGCTGCTTATTCAGCTTCAATCTTCATTAGTCCCCATTTGTTTTTAATGGCACTAAGATCTGGTGAAGCTGCTGGCCATGAAATGGTTGTCAGTTGGTGTTCTTGCATCCAAGCTTGAGTATAGGCTTAGAATGCCCCAATACTTTTTTTCACTATTAATGGTAACATCAACTATACAGAGAGGCGTAGCACCACGCTGAGATATTGCTCCACAAACCATCATTTTGGTGGAAAATTTGTAAATTTGAACGGTAACAGGTTGTTTTGTTAGGATTTTTATGTCATTTATACCAAGTTGGAAACAACTTTCATCAGATATAAAGACATTATTAAAATTATCTTCTTGAAAACGTTGCCAAAATTTTATTCTCCGTTTCTTTTGTAAAGCTGGTATTTTAGGCTTGAGTATAGGCCGAAGTATGGCATTTTTCATTATCCTGCTAAAAACGCTACCTTTCTGGATATAGTGCCGTTTCAAGGAGAAAATCATTTAGAATGCCACAATACCTCTAATTATTAATGGTACCATCAACTATACAGGGAGGCCTAGTACCACGCTGAGATATTGCTCACCAAACAATTATTTTGGTGGGAAATTTGAAAGGTAACAGGTTGTTTTGATACGATTTTGAAGTGATTTCTAACAAGTCGGAAACAACTTTAATCAGATATAAAGGCAATATTAAAATTATCTTCTTGAAAACGTTGACAAAATTCTTTTCTTCCCTTTTGTAAAGCTGTTATTATAGGCTTGAGTATAGGCTGAAGTATGGCAATTTTATCTTTCGTTCCTTTTATGAAGATGTCATAATGGGGATTTTTTGATTTCCTTGATATGTAGCTTTGTGTTTTCAGTGAAATACGGACGGTTTCTGATCGTACTTTTATATTTCGTTGATTTCCAAATCTGTTAGCCAATTTTCGAAACTCCAGGCTCGGATTGTATCATCCTAAGACCAATAAAGCGGTCAAATTGTTTCCTTTAATCTTGAGCGGTCTTCCTGAAATTAGCCTATGCGTCATATTCATGCTAGTTGGATGGAGTAGTCCGTTACTTTGTGATAGTTCATTTTAATGGAATGAAATAAGGAGTTACTTTGTTTTCTATCACTTTTTATTATAACTGATAAACAGTGACTCGAGTTTCGTAGTGTTTACTACATTTTCAAACTGAATGAACAAATTAGATCTCAACTATTATATATGGGGATTGTAGGCTTCGGCAGAGCTTCGAAGAGAGGGGTTTTCCAAAGTTCCGTCTGTTCGTTAAGTAGTTTCATTATTGGTACGTCCCTTTTATATTTTTCAATTTCTATGGATTTCAGGATGTCAAGTTTTTTCCCTTTCGCTTCCACGTGCAAGATAACAAGGTTGTTCAATTCTGGGAACGTGTGATCTGTATTGAAGAAATGGTTCGCAAAATTGGAATTATTCTTCCGATGATGCTCTTTGTACCTTTTATGGAAAGGTCGGCCCGTTTGTCCTATATACACACTATTACACTCTTGACAACTTAATTTATAGACTCCAGAATTATTCAGTCGGTTCTCCTTGTCTTTCGGATTGAAAAAGAGATTAGAAATTTTATGGGAGGGTGTGAAAGCTGTTACTATGTTAATTTTTGATAAAATTTGAGCTTTTTTTTGTAAAATTGGTCCAAAATATGTTAGTTTTATGAATTTATTGTTATTATGATCTGATTTGGAGATGGGGTAAATTTGTATACGAATTAGTTGTTTTTGTTTTTTGTTTATGATGGAATTTATAGTATAGTAATTAAAAATAAACTTTTGTTTGTTTGTTTGAAAAAAAATAATGCACTACTCAGGAGGCAAGTTTCTTGCCCAGCCTCGGACTTCATTGCTTGCCGTCGCTATTGCTCGAGTGCAAATTACGTCTCGTCTGGTAAGTGTCACTTCTCTTCCTTATAGACTAAATAACTATTTATTAAATTTTTTCTTAATTATTCACATATGCAGGTAAACCAATATACAGATGAGTCCCACAGCTTAATTACAGCAATTTCAGCAAAAGTGTCTTAATCTGACGAAAACATATGTATACACTTCAAGCAAAATATCGCAACATTCAGACCAGAGAAATGAAATGCAAATTGAAAAATAAGTCAGTCTAGGAAAGAGATGTAGACTAGAGATACATGAAGCGAAACAACTACCGATGGCACGGTATTTTCACATTGGAAGAACACATTAATTGGATCTTTGAACCGATTACACTGATTACACATTCTGTGGGTCGAATTTTTTTTAACGAAGCGTTAGTGCTGTTTTCCGATTAGAAAAACATCGACTTTTTCTCAGTATGAATCCCAATATAGCATAACAAGATATTTTATATGATCAATGTGAACATAAAATTCAAGTTTGCAATCCAGTATAATTTCAAGATCTCTAACATGCATGATACGACTGAAGACCGTATTTTGCGGTGAGTATGAAAAATGGATCGTATTCTTATTTCTTCTGAAGGATATTACATGGAATTTAGTTGAATTCAAGATAAGGCCATTTTTTTCACAAAATTCGAAGGAACTATTGAATTTTTTCTTAAGAATAAGAAATTTATTGAGGTTTCTAATTCTTCTAGAGAAATTATTACCAAGTATGTATTTGAAATTTGGTGAAAACCACAGAATATTCTATATTAAAATTCAAAAACACTGCAAATTTCACAGTAAAGTTCATAATTTCACCAGAAAAAAATACGTGAATCAGTTTTGGAGGGATTATTACCTTAAATACCAACTCTTTTACCATCTCTTTCATTTTTACTCTTATAGTGAACTGATTCAGCTGTAGGCTTGGTGAATCATAATTGAATATCACCCGATCTTTTGTACGAATTTTCGTCTAACAGTTTAGGAGGAAGTTTTAGTGCAGCGGATGAACAGATTTTACATTATATATACTTCAAAAACGCACACTTTGAAGTTTTCAAGGGTGTTAAATATTTCCTTTGGTCGAAAGGAAATTTTTTTCCTGTTATGAAATGATTGAAGGGCAAAAAATACTGTAATTAATTTAGAAATGAATATAATCACATTCAACATATAAATGTCTCTGTATACACTTTCATGAGTAATCTTAACCGATATCATGAACCGGAATTATCTTCAGTTTTCATCAATAAAAAGAAATTCCTCGATTTCTCTGAATACCATTTTGTTTCTCCCAATTCATCCTCAATAGTAGTCGATTTTTTAATCCATACTATTCTTCTATCCACTATCTTTTCTCATTCTCCGAAGCACATCATACAACAGGTGCATTGCAAAATCACGACCGAGTTACTTCGGAATGAAATGCATTTATAAATCTTGGAAGCGAAATGTATCAATTCAACTTTGAGTATAATATACTATCCCGACATGAAAATCGCCCATAAATTCCATTGTCCGCTTCCCGGAATCCTTTTAGTCTGATTGCTGGGCGATTACTTACTTACCTTCAGGAAAGAGACATCGATTAGGTCATTTTTCTGGGGAACTAATGAAATTGATTGAGGGAGACACTGGTCTCTTTCACTGAATAAAATCTCTGGAGGCTTTGGAAGATGGAAAGCTCGAATACTCTGCTTTCTGATAATTGAGAGTTTGTTTTACGCTCGTGTATAGATGTATTTCATCACTTAATGATTACCTGATTCCTGAGATAGATTATTTATACATAGTGTTCGAATTCTACATCGAACATGGAATTTTTGATTTCTACTAGGCAGGTACAGTACAACGTTCTCAGGGTCCGGCAATCTGAGCCTCTCAAAAATGTCTCATTTTTTCCTAGAAATCTAAATGAGACACGAAAATAGCCAAATATCGTTTCGGAATTCTATCTGCTCGCACTAAGTATCGCAACGGAAACTCTCTCATTGGCACTCAGCCTACAAACACACAGACAGTCTCACTCTTCGTGCCTTGACCAGACGCAACACACAGTCTTTATGAACAAGTGAGCTGCAATCACATTTTCTCTCTGTCTCAACTCTCAAGTTACAATCAAAAATTATTTCTCTCTGCTCTTGAAGAAGTTACTGAATTGTTTCGCCCGTTACTATTTGGTAGTTGATCATAATTAAAACAAATTATGAAAATTACTGTTTTACTACCAAAAAATATATATTACACATTTTCTTGTGACTCGAGTTTCGGGAAATGAACTATCCCATCATCAGACAACTGAAGACCTACCAGTAGTACAGTAGTATTTAAACAAAAGTGATAAATATTTTGAATCTTTCAACAGATTCTCGGTAAAACCTAATAGTGGTACAGAGGTTTACAATCGAAACGTGATAAAAAACCGGGTTAAAAAAGAGGGGCCTTCTAACAGATATCGGAATGTCGGCAATCGACAAAGAAGGTTGTTAAACAGTTGGTACCCATTTACATATCTCAAATAATTTTTTGGGTTACATAGCTCCGTACAATCATTCATTATTTTTAAATTATTTTGTTGTATATCTCAGATATTTGTATTTACAAAGACTGTTGTCCTATTGTGTTCGTTGTTTAAAAAAACATATTTACTTCTATGAATGAAAGAATCTCAAGAAGAAGTTTGTTTTAAAAAAACAAATTGTAAAAATTACTATGTTTTACTACCAATAAAAATATATATTACACATTTTCTTGTGACTCGAGTTTCGGGAAATGAACTATCCCATATCAGACAACTGATTTGTTTTAATTATGATCAACTACCAAATAGTAACAGCTGAAACAATTCAGTATCTGAAGTTTGTTTTGTTGATGGTGGAGGTTTTCAATGCCAAGGGAATACATAGGGAGAATTGTAGGAATAAGTGAGATGAAGGTCTACTAAAAATATAAAATGGCTCAAGAGCAATATGTTTACCCTAAATATCAACAAGATAAAATATATAGTCTTTCGGCCCAACACATCAAGTCCTTTATATTAAGGAGACCTTAGACTAACAATGAGACTTGACTGATTGATTCAAATTTGAGATGGAATAAACATATAAAAAATTTTATAATCATGATAAGTGGTATTCTTTTCAAGTTCTAGTACTTGCGTAATTATATGAACTCCATAAAATGTTAAAAAAATATTTTATGAAGCCCTGGTCGGTTTCCAAATGAGGGAATAAGTCCATGTAGGTTATCCAAATATATGGATATTAAAAATAATATATCAAAAGGGACGCCCCTGTCAAAGCTTGTTCGATATTTCAGAAGTATAAGATGTCAGATAACTATATGCTTTGAATATTTTCACAAACATAAAATCAAAAAAAGTACATCTGTAAGGACACCATGAATATATAAATATAACCAGAGGAAAAGATCATATATAGCTACTACCTAGACCTGAAAAGAATAAAGGAAAAAGGAGTTACACATACCTTCAACCAAAAATCTTGGAAGTAAACAAATGTTTATTGAAATAGTAAAAAATACAATCAAAATATGCATTATATGAACAAATATACACTAAACCAATAAGTGCAAGCACCAGCATGGTTTTCTCTCTAATAAGACCACAGCTTCTAAACTCTCTATCTTCCCTCTACACGTATAGGAGGTAGTTTAAGTCCAGTTGATCATAGCAGATGAATTTTGGTCACCATTTCACTGTTGGGTCGAAAATTAACAGTGCTGTGACCTAAATTGGTGTTAGGACGCAGTAACGCAGCTGAACTCTTTACTCCCACAAGCCGAAAACGTTTCTGAGGGATCTTCAGAGAAGATCTAGGAGTATCAGGATAATATATCAATATCAGAACATTTCTACCTCTTGTGTGCCCGAAGGTAGTATATTGGAGCCTCTTTTGTTTTTAATTTTTACTGATGATATGCTTGAAAGTCTGAGAACCTGCTTTGAGTTGTTGTTTTTAATAACTTTGAACTCTTGAGAACCATTGATGCTCTAAATGAAGTATTTATGGAGTAATCTGAATTTAGCCCTGACGTGGTTTAGGGAGAAGAGGATGGTTGTCAATATCGATTACTGCTATGTTGTTTTCTTTTTCTGAAGGGTCAATATACTTATTGGAGGCTATTAAATTGGAGGATACAGAGTTGAAATGTGCAGGGAGGTTAAAAGCTTTAGAGTGGTTTTTCAGGACAACTTCAAGTTCATCAGTTACTCAAACTACATCGGGTTTGTTGAACATAATAGCACAGATATTATGTTTCAGTAAAAAACATTGCATACATCTATTTGTGGTCTTTTATAAATCAATGCTTAAAAATTTTTCATTTATGTTCTTTATGTTACAAGGGCTCAGGCTATGATACTTATTCATAACATTGTGAATAATTGATAATACTCGGATTATGGTTCGATTGGTGATGTAAAGTTTAGGGTAAAATAGCATAAATAGAGGTTAATACTTGACAGAAGGTATACAAAATTACTTAAATATTTTAATATCAGCCTTCTACATATTTAATTAAAAAAAATTATATTCAATAACTCTAACTTCAGGAATTAAATTAAAATAATGTCATATAAGTACCACTTATATCAAACGACATATAAAATAAACATTGATTATAAGACATCCAAATGATATAAAAAAATCCAATGAATAAAAAATTGTTAACCAAAATCCTATGAATTAAATATTTTGAGTAGACAAAATTTCTGCTGATCGATCTTATGAACACAAATATCTTTCAAAAATGTTTAACATAATCTTAAGAATTTCATCATAAAACTATCTCACTTAGAATATTCAATATTATTGGATATCTAACTAAGTTACTCTCTATAAAATCCCAAGATATGTAAAAACATTACTGAAAAACAAGTTTTAAGAGAAACTTTGCTTCGTCAGTACTCAAATAATTCATATTCAATAAAATATAACATCAATCAACAACAAATATTGACTCACCCTTCAACAATTTAGAAAACTTCTGGTAAATGAATACCGAAAAATTTTAAATGGAGTGTAAGGTTAACTACAAATAAATAATTCTGTGGTTTACCCTTGGTCTAAAGGATTGAAAGACAATTTAACGGCCTCTGTTATAGCACAAGGACTATCCGTATAAAGAATGTTAAGGAAACCAAATAATTATATATTATGAATAAAATAACATAAATAGGGGTTAATACTTGAGAGAAGGTATATAAAATTATTTAAATATTTTAATATTAGCCTTCTGCATATTTAATTTCAAAAAAATTATATTTAATAATTATAACTTCAGGAATTAAATTGAAATTATGTCATATAAGTACCACTTATATCAAACGACATATAAAATAAACATTCATTATAAGACATCCAAATGATATAAAAAAATCCAATAAATAAAAAATTGTTAACCAAAATCCTATAAATTGCATATTTTGAGTAGACAAAATTTTGAATAATAAGGAATAATGAATGTTGTATGTCGTTTGATATAAGTGGTACTTATATGACATTATTTTAATCTAATTCCTGAAGTAATAAGTATTGAATATAACTTTTTTGAAATTAAATATGTAGAAGGCTAATATTAAAATATTTAAATAAAGTTTAGGGTGTCCAAAATTGGCTTAAGAATGCTGTCATTTGATCTTTTTTATTATGATAACAAAAGCCTTTTCCTACTTACTCACATGCTTAAAGTATGCAATCCAGTAATATGGTCACTGACCTATTCAATATTGAACTTGGTGAGCTCAGGTGCATCTCAATATTGCATCAGGATTTAAGCCTTATTTCAATGTGATATTGCGGTTTGCTATATTTTGTATTATAAGGTATAAGTCTCTGCCCATAATTACCATTCTGGTTTTTGTGAAGTGAATGAATAAGTAAATAATTAAATATATTTCTGCTAAGGAACCGTAAAATGCCCATCAACCCTGAAACAGCTTGATTATAAAAAAGAATCACTTGCTCTTTGAGATGATAATTTTTGTGATGATCTAACACTATTTTCTCGAAACTTTTTGAAATGTCGTATTTAGTAAAACTTGAACGTCACTTCTACAATTTCAATTTCAAAAAAATTTTTATTCAAAAAACTTTTAGAATTATATTTATGTCTACACAAGCACCGCTTACATTTAATAGACGTATATAATCAAAACTCAATATATAATGTCAAATGGAATAAATAACCCAACAGATATACGAAAGTAATTAAAATTAATAAATAAATATTTAAAGGAGACAAAATTTTGTTTCTGGTCTTACCTTTGAGAACACCAATTGCCTTTAAAAAAACATGAACACACTTAAAGGACTTCTCAAAGAATATAATTTATTTGAAATATTTAATATATTTAAATATTCGAATAAATTATTCCAAAAATCTCTAAAAAATGTGCACTATATCTTCAAAAAGCAAATATAATTCTAGACAATCCCGTCTTCAGTCCCCATTTAATATTCCAAATATCAAAATCAAAAAACTAACCTATATCTCTCACGTGTTAAAAGACTTAAGCTTCGAAACACAGATCAACTATATAATTCAAGATTGATCTATGTTCTAACAAAATCAAAGAACAGTGTGAGTTATTTTAAGGTTTATTTAAATTCATTGACATTGTATAATGAGATTCATTGAAGCGAAAATATAATTATATATTATATATAAAATACAATAGAAAGGCCTTTTACTTGATGGAAGAAATATAACAAAATTTGAATATTAAAACAAATTGAAATATGTTTATCTTCTACAATTTTAATTTCAATTTGATTTTGAATAAAAATTTTTTTGAAATTAAAATTGTAGAAGATAAACATATTTCAATTGGTTTTAATATTCAAATTTTGTTATATTTCTATTATATTCAACGTCACTTTTGTCGAAAGTTTGTACTCAATTCACTAAAGACGAAAACTCCTCTGCGTCATATTAGGAATCACTGAGTTTATAGCATCCTCTTCGGATAATGCAATTTTAAAGGCACTGAAATTAATTCCGAATTTCAAATTGGGTTATTTCATTAGCCTAATTCATTTCAACATGGCTTGAATGTCATCCGCTGTAATAATGAACTATTGTCACGTCTCATGGCCTGAGCACCCTCAAGGGAGAAAAAGGGAATATGATCATACTTGCAATTTCGTTTATAAAACGTTTTTGCAAGGAGTGGATTAAAATCTTTTCCCCCATATCCTATCGCAGGGATTGTAACTTATTTTCTGCCTCTCCATTCGGTACTTTTTACAAATGGATCGAAGATCACTTTGTAGGATTCTTCAATGAAAAAGAAGATTTGGATATATATAGAACACGAAATTTTTTATCGTGGATTGGGGAGAACGTATTTAAAATTAAATAACCTATTACGTATTCTTTATATTTTTACAGTATGCCTCTGTAAAATGGAATTGATTGATAATTCAATTATGTTCATTACCATGAAAAATACCGATGGGTTAACTATTGATTTTTATATTGAACTGTTTGATTGTGTCAGTCGTTACTATTTGATAATTCATTATAATTGAAAGAAGATAAGAATTAATATCTTTTAAAAATATACATTGTTGTCCGAATATTGCGTAATAATACCTCTAAACTGCAGTCAGGAAAAATATGTAAAAGCTGAATTTTTCGGTTGTACAACATGGTTATTTCTGATAAATTTTGTTTTTATATTGCTCGATTTTTGAATGATGAAACAAATTTATATTTGAATTGATACTCGATAGAACTATGTGACTATATTTAAATTCAGAATTATTTCTTGAATAAAAAAAGAGTTGAACCAGACTTTTAACAGATGACAATTTTTTCGATGATGAACTCCATCAGTATGTCACTAGTAAAAAAAAGAAGAATTTTTTTATGTCATATTGCAGAATAAAGCTTGCCCAAAAAACCACATATTATTTAGCCATTAAATCATTCAACCATCTTCCAGAGGAAATTTCTTCACGCCATTGTTACAAAAACGTTTTAGACTTTTTTTGAAGTCTGAATATTACAACTCTATTGACAAATTTTGGTCAGATAAGATCGAACACTGTTTTATGTGGGTCACCCGATATGTATTGTTCTTGTAACAGTAATTTGAGTTTTATTTCGCACACAATGAAATAAAACAAGTTATCACACTTCCATCTCAAGTATTCTAAACATCTTCTTGGATTTTTGAAAAGTTGTTTAACTTCACAGGGTTCCATGGATTCAGTTGTATGGAATGGTGGTTGCGACAAAAGACGGGGTAAATGCGTTCTAACCGCTTTATTTCATTCGAAATAAAATAAATAGAGGTTTATACTTGAAGGTATATAAAATTATTCGAATATTTTAATATTAGCCTTCTACATATTTAATTTCAAAAACTTATATTTGATAACTATAACTTCAGGAATTAAATTAATATCATATAAGTATCATTGTCATTATAAAATAAAACACTTGCTTACATTTTCTACTTTATTTTTGGTATTGACGTACGTTTCGTCTTTGCTAGAAAGACTTCATCAGAATACGCAAAACGTCAATACCAAAAATAAAGTAGAAAATGTAAACAAGTGTTTTATTTTATAATGACAATTACAACTGATTTCTACCAAGCAACGGCCCAATCTATCATAAATATAAGTATCACTTATATCGAACGACATATAAAATGAACATTTATTATAAGACATCCAAATGATATCACAAAATCCAATAAATCAAAATTGTTAACAAAAATCCTATAAATTAAATATTTCAAAAATGTTTAACATAATCTTAAGAATATCATCATAAAACTATCTTACTTAAATCTTACTTAGAATATGCAATATTATTGGATATCTAACTAAATTACTTTCTATAAAATCTCAAGATATGTGAAAACATTACTAAACAACAAGTTTTAAGGGAGACTTTGCTTCGTCAGTACTCAATTATATTCATATTCAATAATATATAACATTAATCAACAAAAATATTTTCTCACCTTTCAACAATTCAGAAAGCTTCCGCTAAATAAATACTGAAAATTTAAATGGAGTATAATGTTAACTCAAATAAATATTTCTGTGGTTTACCATTGATCTAAAAGATTGAAAGGCAATTTAACGACCTCTGTTATAGCACAAGGACCATCTGTATAAAGAATGTTAAATTTTAATATCAGCCTTATACGTATTTAATTTCGAAGAATTATATTTAATAATTATAACTTCAGGAAAATATTCAAATAATTTCATCAAGTACAAACCTCTATTTATTTTATTTCATTCATAATATATAATTATTTGGTTCCCTAACATTCCTTATACAGATGGTCCTTGTGCTATAACAGAGGCCGTTAAATTGCCTTTCAATCTTTTAGATCAATGGTGAACCACAGAATTATTCATTTGAATTAACATTACAATCATTTAAATTTTCAGTTGTTCATTTACCAGAAGCTTTCTGAAATGTTGAAAGGTGATAAAATATTTTTTGTTGATTGATGTTATATTTTATTGAATATTGGAACAAAGTCTCTCTTAAAACCAGATTCTTCTAGTCCAGGTTCCTTAGTTGAACGATATGGGAACACTTATTAACAATTCATACGTATTTAGAAAATTGCCCCGTTCACTGTATATCATATTATTCACCTGTCGGTATCTAATTGTTGCATTGCGGAAAATTGAATAGACCAAATTACTTTCAGTCACAAAAGTATGAGTTTAGATGAGCATCATATAAACATACATAAACCATATTTTTATTCATTTGATATTGTAAAACACTTGAACTCACAGTCCGAGATGACTGGCGACAACACAAGACTTAACGATAATACGACAAGATTTAAAGACGATAGATAGTCAGTGGTAGTATAAGATCAAGGGTAGATTAACCTCGATGATCGTGGCTCGATACATGAAAAATTCATATGAATTCACAGTATTCCAGAGCGCAATGTGCCCTTCTTTTTTAACGGTCTCAATACAACCATTAACCAGCTAAAAGGGGAATATGTATTGAAGCCTATATATGGATTCAGAGAAATTTAAGAAATTTATTAATCCTTTCAGTGTCGTCACCTTCATACACTGAAAAAGTCGTCACTTCACATTTTCAAAGGAAAATTCATTGAGGAAGTAGAAATTATGGTCCGTCTAGACAGTATCCGGAAAAACAAAGCTCAATTGTAATTATTTAGTATATATTTTTAATTCTTGAATTAGAAAATTATAACAAAATCTTCATCTTAGTTACTTGTACAACCTCCATTTAACTGTAAACACTTGACTTAACGTCGAGGTACACCCGAAACTAAATCACCTCCATAATTTTCGGTTCCAGGACTGTAAAACTGACTGAATTAAATCATCTTTATTTTTTGGCGCTGCTCGTTCAACTTCAATCTTCATTAGTCTCCATATGTTTTCAATGGAACTAAGATCTGGTGAAGCTGCTGGTCATGAAATGATTGTCACTTGCATCCAAGCTTAAGTATAGGACGAACTATGGCATCCTGCATTATCCTGATGAAAACGCCACTCCGCTGGATATAAAACATGCGCCGTTTCAAGAAGAAAATCGTTGGGAATACCACAGTACTTTTCACTATTAATGGTATCATCAACTATACAGAGAGGAGTAGCACCACGCTGGTTATTGCTCCCCAAACCATTATTTTGGTGGGAAATTTGAAAATTTAAACGGTAACAGGTTGTTTTGATAGGAATTTTGAATGATTTCCATCAAATAAATTATTTCGGCTGATCTGTACCAAAAATCATTGATAAGGAGTATGAGCTATGGTAATACAAAGATCTAGAAATCGAGACAGTCTAACATTCATCTGTATAACAAATCTATACTCAAATAAACTCGACACAGATTGCTGTTGTTGATGAATTCTGTATACTTTCTAGACGGACTATAGTATAATATGTACACCATGTCTTCAAATAAAACAATATACTACTGGGTGAAGTTTTCAGTGTTTATATTCATAGCGCTATCTTTTACTATGTGTCATCTTCAATAACAAAATGTGACGAAATATTTGAAGGAATATAACAATAAAAGAAAAAGATATATAATGGGCTCCCCTCTAAATCCCATCATATGTAACTTATATTCGAACTTCCTCATGGAGAATATCTGCGCTATCTGGCTCCTTGAATTTTCCGACCCGGTTCTTATCGAGAACCTCGAGTGAATTTCCCAAATCTTGCGAAGAAAGGGGAGCAATATCGACGCAGATAGTGGCTGTTTATTGCCTTACCCCAAACTCTCTTTCCTTTAAAGCAGTTCCAAAAGTTGAGATTAAACTTCTGGTGGTGTTTTATTCTTTCCACCAATTCAGAAATATACGCTACCCCTTTTGTCCGTTTGTTTCAATCCCTGCGCTCGATGGGTCAAGGGAGTCTCTGTTAAAGGACTTGGTTAGGTGTTCTGTTGACGGGTCACTTGGGGGAGCGCACACAATGCGGAAATTGGACCATCTCATTCGTATTCACAGGAATGATAATGCTACAAAAATGATGAAGAATTTCTCTGAGTTTTTGTTTTAGCGGGTTCGTTTATTACAGGGTTATCCCATTCTTGATCTGGATTTGACAGCCTTATTTCAATCACTTTAAACATTCTAATCTGTCATTCGGGAAGAGGTTTTTATGGTGAATCTTTCAGTTGTACGTCAATTCAAACCATTGATTCTTCTCATCGAATAAATCACATTACATTTTTCCAGATTCGGCTCAGGTAGAAAGTTATATAAGGTTGTTCAGAAAGTAATTTCGTTTTTTCCCGACAGAGAATTTGATTGTATTTTTTCAAACCCAATTTCACACTTAAGCAGTACAATCATTAGATGTTTTGAGAGCTGATATAGCAAGGCTTGTGTGTGAAAAAGTTCAATTGATTCTACGCGGTAGTTTTTAGTTGGGACCCTTTCAAATATGGAGAGCACTAAGCAGCATTTTCGTCATATTTTACTTTTTTACTAGAGAAAAGGCAAAAATGCTGTTCAAGCCAGAACGAAATTAACCGATGTGTACGGAGTAAATGTGTTGACAATACGCCAGTGCCAGAACTGGTTTGCAAAATTTCGATCCTGCAATTTTGATGTCTACAAAGCACCACGTTCCGGAAGGCCAGTTGAAGCTGATAAAGACATGATGAACGCTTTAGTTGATGCAAATCGGTGAGAAACAACACGTGAGATTGGTGAGAGGTTAAATTTATCGAATTAAACTCTTTATGACCACTTGAAAGGCCTGTGTTTAACCTCGATGCTCGATATATGGATTCCCCATGTTCCCACGGAGAGAAATTTGTGTCGTTGATGTCTGTGATTCGCTTCTCAAACGTCAATTAGTAATATATAATAATCGAGTAATACATGTCAAAGCCTGAAACATATGAAAATGTCGAATGAGGCCATAGACATAATCCAGATAATTCATAGAGTTCAAATAATTAGTTCACAATGGTTGAGTGATTTTGAAGGGAGGACCATCTAGAGTTTGCATTTTGAAGTACTGGTTATTTAGAGTCTGCCAGAACTTCTGTCATTCGTGTTGACAGAAAGTTGGTTTAATATTCGACATTATTGAAATAGATCGATTCACTTTTGGACAAAACTGGGAAATATCAAAACTCATTTCCAAAGAGATGAATCTGATAAACTGTTAGAAATTTTTGTGGAAAATTTAATAGGAATGAAAGGGAATTTGTGCATCAATTCATGATGTGAGGTCGTGAAACTGGATCCTCTCACGTTCTCGAATAGTGAGAATATCTGAAAACATTGCAGCTGTGGCCCAAGATGTGGTTGAACATCCATCAACATTAACTCGTCATCGTGCTCAAGAACTGTACATTTCTCGCACTTCTCTAAGCAGAATTCTGCATGAAGATCTTAGTATAAAGTCTTACAAAGTTTAACAAGTGCAAGAAGTAATGCCCCGTGACCATTCTATGCATTTCTACTTCGCTAAATGGGCTTTTGATCACATGGTTGAAGATGAGCATTTTCCTAAAAAAATCATCGTAGTGACTAAGCTCATTTCCAACTCAGAAAACTATTTTTTGTGGGGATCCGTTGAAGATTAGTGCTACGCTTATCATCCAGAAACGATTGATGCATAGAAAAATGAAATCGAAGTTGCCATTCATGAGATTGAGGCTCAAACAATCCACAATGTACTGGAAACTTGGGTAGCCGGATGGGGTACTGTAACCAGTTATGGCGGTCTTTTGAACGATATTGCTTTGTACTCGTAAATGTCAAGGCTCAGCCTTTCTAATGAACTCACAATTTTGAAGAAAGGTTCATAATTTTTTTATTTATAGCCGATTAAATATGCAAATTATAATGGTCCACACTATATAATTCAATGATAAATTTGTAGAAAATTAAAATATTCATTAACTTTTCAGTATCAGAATGGGCAATGATGAAATCGTGGATAATATTTTAGTAGGAGCAATTGGATAACTAATGAAAATAAATTCGGCAGTTATTAATTTAATGGTCAAGAGTATTGAAATATTTTTGTTCCTAATGCTGCAATGAGCAATAAATCATAAGAATTGAGTAAGTAAAGAAGTTTTGTCGAGAAATTTTTGTTGAATTTCAACAAAAACACCAGGGTTCGGTTAGGTTAGGAACACCAGGGTTCGGTTAGGTTAGGTTAGGTTAGGAACATCAGAGTTCGGTTAGATCCATAATCCAAGATAAATTTGTTTCGATTGGATATTCAGGAATAACAAATTACATCATCAAAAAATGGTTTACATAGAATTTGAAAAGGGTCTTTCTGCTTTCCCCTCAGGAATCTGAAATTCTAATCCATATTATCCCCATTTGGAAGTTATTTGGATGCTTAGTATAAACAATCAATCGAAATATTCTATTCGAAAGCATAATTTATAAAAACGTTGTTGAGCATAATGCCAAAATAATTAAAATTATTTCACAGAAAAAATGTCGAAAAGAAGCTACCTACTTTTTGAAGAGGAAATGAATAAGACCTTTTTGAATTCTATGTGAACATTTTCTGATTATGGAATTTGTTATTCCTAAGTATCCGATCGAGATAAATTTGTCTTGGATGATGGATCTGGATGATTATGGTCCGCACTTCATGTTTTATTTTGATTCTTTTTTGGTAAACTACCGCTCATACATCCATGTAGTGGAACAGTGTTTCTTGTTCAGTTAATGTTTGATATTTAAAAAATATATATTTTTCAATTCATATAATATATATATTTTTTAATTCTTATTCAATTTAATAATTATAAAAGGTTTTCAAAGATTTTTTAGATTAAATCTGTAGAGGTTCTGGAAAATTATTCCAGCTTTTATCCGTGCTGTTTCAAAAAAATCTTTTCAAGTAAATTTTCAGACTATAAATATATTCTACTTTCAGAAATGAATGATGACTAATCTTCATAGAGATTGTTGATATGTTCAGGCTAAAATTAGTCAGATATTTGTGGAAGTCGTTAAATTATTGAAAATAATGGTTGAGCATAGGGCTCGTGACTGGAAGGTCCGGGTTCGAATCCTATTCAGGTGGAAAAGAACTTCTCTAGTTGGACGGGTGTCGGCTACCATTTCACTGTTGGGTCAAAAACTAAGAGTGCTGTGACCTAATGTGGCGCAAGATCGCAGTAACAAAGCCTACCCAGAGCACAACTGAACTCCCAACTCGCACAAGCTGAAAAATCTTCTGAGGGATCTTCACAGAAGATCTAGGAGTATCAGAATAATAATAATAATATAAGATGACTTCTTGATAAGGAAACATGGATCACATACCTAAAAGACCTATACAAGGATGACCAACCTGATACAACACAAGGTGTCCCAGATATCATGATAAATAATAACATCTCTATCGATGAAGCTGATGTGAGAAAAGCGCTATATGGGTTGAAAAACAGGAAGAGCCCTGGTCAAGACGGCATTGCAAATGAACTCCTCAAGTACGGTGGAGAAAGATTGATTCAGGAGCTGACCATTCTCACGCAAAGTATCCTCGAACAACAAAAAATTCCGTACGAATGGAGAACAAGCACAATGATTTTACTCTTTTAAAAAGGGAGATAAGAAACAGCCCGAGAACTATAGGGGAATAAATTTGCTATGCACTACCTTGAAATTACTCACCAAAGTAATTTCAAATCTTATCAGGGAACGAATAACACTAGCTGAAGAGCAACAAGGTTTCAGATCTGGACGATCGTGTACAGATGCGGCGTTCGTCGAGAGACAAATAACTGAGAAATCAATAGAGAATAAACCGGCGTTCTTCTGTTTTATAGATCTAAAAAAAGCGTTCGACAGGATACGATTAGCTGATGTGGTTCATCTCCTCTATAACAGACAAATACCGAGCAACATCATTAAAACAATAGAAGATATATATCAGAACAACAACATACAGGCAAAGATAGATAACGAGTTAACAGAACCCATACCACTGGGAAGAGGCATTAGACAGGGAGACTCATTGAGCCCGTTACTATTCAATATTATCATGGATGAAATTATAAAAAAGTCTTTAGACAGAGAGGTTATAAGATGGGAGATGAAGAACTGAAAATTATATGCTATGCAGACGATGCAGTTTTAATAGCGGAAAATGAAGATGATTTGCAGAGGCTTCTACATGTGTTCAACACAATGGCTCAATCTCTTGGGATGATAATATCCACATGCAAAACTATGTGCATGACCACATCCAAGATACCCCTTAGATGTAAATTGGTTGTTGATGGGAGCATTAGTGATGAAGTTTAATTACTTAGGCATATAAATTTCCAGTTTTGGCGAAATAGAAACGGAAGTAAGATCACAAGTGGTTAAGGCAACAACAGCTGCTGAACAACTTAATGACACCATATTTCACAACAAGCATCTTAGGATAGACACAAAAAGCCGTATTTACAAGGCCACTATAAGACCCATACTAACATATGCAGCGGAAACAAGACCCGAGACATCTTAAACTCGCCAGATGATGGAGGCAGCGGAAATGAAAATAGTCCGGAGAATAACTGGAAAATCTCTATGGGATAGGCAGAGAAGTGAAGCCCTCAGAAGAACATGCCAAATCGTAAACATCAATGCTTGGGTATTGGACAGAAAAATTCAGTGGAATGATCATATAACACGAATGACAGGGGACCGAATCGTGAAGATCGCTAGGGATAGGTCACCATTGAGAAAACGAAGCCCAGGGAGATCTCGAAAACGATGGATGGATGGTATACCTATATGAAGCGAGTTGCGATGAAGAACAGGCATTGTGCCTATATGGACGCTGGAAGAAGAAGAAGATGACTTCGCATTACATCAGTGAGAATCTTGAAACGTGCTGATCAAATAATTATTATCCATGAAAGTTTTTCATCGTGGACGAAAACAAGAGTCTCGTCTAGAATCATCAGTGAGATATAGGCATCTAAAAATAACGTTATCGGGCCATCGATGTGAAAAACATCGTGATCCAATTTTAATACCAATTCTGTGCTTGAAATCAAAAAGTGTGGATCAACTTTGACAGCGTGATGAAAATAAAAATAATTGTTGCACATCATCTGCATTAGCTGAAATATAACATCAATTTGGCGAAGTAGTTGCTGAAATAGATGAATCAGTGATTATAGCTGTATTGTTTCCTTGTTCACGGCACGTTGACTACCAGGAAGAATACCGCCAAAACAAACCCGCGGTCAAGAAAAACACTGAAATATCGTTGAACTCGGAATTTCGATAGACCCGATCAAACGAACCGAAAAACACAACGCTGTGTAACGAAGAGCCGGTAGAGGAGAAACTGGAGATATCATTAAACTGTATCAGGAGCCACAGTGCCAATTAACCCAATCAGGGTAGACCAACTTCCGACTTAACATTTCCAACATGTCCCTTGAGCGGAGTTTATTTCCAAATGCGTGGAAAAAATCGCCGATGTTAGGGCTAATTAAGCGTGCATACTGTGTGATCTGGTTCGAAATCGCAACGGTGGTCCCCGAATAAAGCTCTGGGGATGCGTGACAGAGTCATAGGTCACTGCTCTGAACCTGCAGGTCTAGGGACCAGGATGTGAATTTGAATCAGTTCAGATACTCAGATATAACTATGCTCTCTTGCGACCAGGCACGTCTGCTGGGATCTTGTCGACATTGTGCTGCGTAGGTCGGAACCATCAATACCTTTTTTGAATTAGTGGTGTCTGAAACAGGTTATCACTTTCTATTGATCTCCTGAAAATAGTGGGATAATCTCTCAAATGTGGTACTGATTGAGGTATAATTTGCTGCTAATTCGTTGCGGATTTGTGTTATAGGAAAAATTACTAAGTTGCGTCCAAACAATAACTCACTTAGAATGAATTTATGGAGATATTTTTCGAATAAGAAAATCTAATGAGTGATATTTAGGCTTTTCGTATTTTTTCAAGAGATTGGTGGCTGGTTAAACGCCTAATATTTCTTCTCAACTCTCTTTTTTATTAATTTGAACCTTTGATGTTCTCTATACAGTTCTATTCACAGATATTTGTACAAAAAGCAAAACCTCTTAACTTTTTAATAAAATGGTGGTACGATAACTTAATTTCAAGAACATTAGTTTCGGAAACTTGTTTTGGAGACGTGTCTCACGTTTATTTCACTTTGTCTTATGTCGTTCAAGTCTTTCTACTTCGTTTTGCCTCGTTCAGGTCACTAGACTTACTCTTTCCATATCTCTGTCAACTGAACTGTTTCTTACCCCACGTCAGAAGTCCACGATTTCCATTCCATTTTTACTTAGGATGGACAACACTCCCTCTAACGTCTTATTAGACAAACAATAGACTAAGCGTATTAGTCAATAGGAATCTACTGTTAAGTATTTTGAAATTCAATGAAACACTCCAAAACTTATCATACATAACATAAATAAAGGTTAATTGTTGATAGAAGGTATATAAAATTATTTAAATATTTTAATATTAGCCTTCTACATATTTAATTTCAAAAAATTATATTTTCAGAAGTTATAATCATTAAATATAATTTTTTGAAATAAAATATGTAGAATAAAATAAGAAGGAACGGTTTTTTACTTGATAGAAGGATTATTACAAAATTTGAATATCAAAACAGTTTTAATCTGTTGTCTTCTACAATTTTAATTTCAAAAAAATTCTTTGAAGAAACTTTAAGAATTAAATTAATGTCTTTATAAGCACTGCTCATATTTAATAGACGTATAAAATCAAAATTCATCATACAATATCAAACGGAAGAAAAAATATGTAGAAGGCTAATATTAAAATATTTAAATAATTTTATATACCATTTATCAAGTATTAACTTCTATTTATGTTATTTTATTCATAATATATAATTATTTGGTTTCCTTAACATTCTTTATACAGATAGTCCTTGTGCTATAACACAGGCCGTTAAATTGTCTTTCAATCTTTTAGATCAAGGGTAAACCACAGAAACATTTATATATAGTTAACCGTTACACTACATTTAAAGTTTTTTCAGTTTACCTGAAGTTTTCTAAATGGTTGAAGGGTGAGTAAATATTTGTTGTTGATTGATGTTATATTTTCTTGAATATGAATATAATATATATAATATAAATTATTTATAACAGATTTATCATGTTTCCCCTCCTACTGTAGTTTAGTTATAATAGCTACCTTTAGAAGATTTCTTTTTTTAAACTCATTAATTACCTTATCAGATCTGTAATCTCATGTTTCACATCCCTGGTATTCAATTAATCTAGACACCTTACAGATATTTTTTGAGAATATGAGAAATACAAGGACGAATATTTAATAAAAAATAAATTATCATCAGTGAAAAAATGAGTAATATTACTTTACCAATTAATGCAAAATTATTTCCTTGTGATACTAGAAACCATCTTGCTAGCATCCAAAAAAAAAACGATAATCTGTTAATTTGGAAATTCTAATTTTAAGTTTTTGTGTAAACTGAATGTTTTCCTAATTTAACGATCAGTCGAGAAGGTTTAATAATGGGCAACACTTTAAGTCTCTCCTTAACTGAAATTTTCATGGATTTTCAAGAAAATAAAATTCATGAAGAACTCTCTGAAAATAAGCTGTATATTGATATAGATATGTGGATATTATAATAGATTTAACTGGAAATATAAGAAAAATAAGTACCTTCTAAAATTTAAAAAATTTCTCTGCAGTCGAAAAAAGTTATTGCTTCATAAATAGAACAAAAAATCTATAAGTATTTTGAAGCTAACAATTATTAGGCTAAACAAAACAATGAACATTGAAATTTGCAATATAATATAAATCATCCCAATATCAGATACCAATATCCGTTGAATATCATTCCACCCTTTTAAACATAATATAGTGACATTTCGTAACATAGTACACCCAATATTAAATATTCGACTAGATAATTTTATCGTCAGAAAAAAAAATTATTGAAACGAGTAGCATATAACAATGGGGACCATAGATCTATATTCAAAAAATAATGGAAAAACGTGAAATACAAAATGCCTTAAAAAAATAAATCATTTCAGTTATAATTTATCAAAAAATAAATACGTTACTCCAACTTATTCGGAAAATATCAGTATACAATTGAAAACATAAAATAAAATAAGCATAAAGAAAACAATATCCACTCAAATAACCGAACCGTTTCTTTAGATCTCTCTGTATCGTACCACGGTTTGTTTACCGCCCTATTTTGCTTATTATTTCCTTATTTTGAAACAACAAACAATTGCAAATTAATAAATCGCAATGATTAATCACGTTACGTTTTGTGTACTGTATTGAATGCAGTATGGCGGTGATTATAACTTCAAAAAAGTTCAGAAGCGTTAAAAGGTGAGAAAATATTTTTGTTGATTGATGTTATATTTTATTGAAAATAAATATAATTGAGTACTGACGGAGCAAAGTATCTCTTATAACTTGTTTTTTGGTAATGTTTTTACATATCTTGAGATTTTATAAAAAGTACCTTAGTTAGATATCCAATAATATTGAATATTCCAAGTAAGAAAGTTTTATGATAAAATTTTTAAGATTATGTTGAAAAATTTTGAAATAGATCTGTTTTCATAAGATTGATGAGAAGAAACAAAATTTTATCTACTCAAAATATTTAATTTATAGGATTTTGGTTAAAAATTTTTATTTATTGGATTTTGTTATATCATCTGGATGTCTTATAATGAATGTTTATTTTATATGTCGTTTGATATTATATAAGTGGTACTTATATGACATTAATTCAGTTTAGTTACCGAAGTTCCAATTATTAAATATAATTTTTTTGATTTTATTTTTTGATTTTATGTAGATGGCTAATATTAATATATTTAAATAATTTTATATACCTTCTGTCAAGTATAAACCTCTATTTATTTTAGTTTGTATGTAGTTGTTTACTACTTTGTTTATCTCATAATGATAAACCACAATAACGATGAAGAATTAAAGTAAAACTCGAACACTTATAACAGCAACAATTATATTGTATCACTGTATATGACACCCAAGCTAAAGTAGTGACAATGTAAATTTCTATGTTCATAGTAATGGAGAAAATCTTGCATGGAGTCAAAAGCGACAAGTTTTACTATTTCATGAATAAAAAATTCGATAATTTGGGCCAAAGCCACAAGCGAGAAAGGTTGATTATTGCCGAAGTAATATGCGATTTCTTGGACCGAAATACTACACGCGATAATGTTGACTATCACGGTAACGATAAATAATTAGGCAGAAGCTACATACGATAAAAGATAATTATTACCGAAGTATTAATGACGACAAAGATAATTATTACCGAATTAATAATACAATATCTTGGACCGAAAGGCAGAATGCCACAAAGGTTGAATATTACTATTGAATATTATTATTATTAAGTAGTTGTGCAGTATTTTGGACCGAAAGGCCACGAGCGACAAAGTTGACTATCAGAATGATAGCGAACAATTTGGGCAGAAGTCACAAATGACAAAGAATGATCATTACCGAAGTAGTGATAAAATATCTTGGACTTAAGGCCACAAACGTGAGGGTTGAATATAAACGAAGTAATAATACTGCATCTTGAACCCAAAGGTCACAAGCGACAAGGTTGACTATCAGAAAGCTAATGATTTTACTGGGTATTCAAAATCTGATTGTAAGAAGTGTCTCAATGCATCCCTTCTGATAAAAAGAGGAAAATTGCCGACATTGATTGAAAAGCCTATTTGTGGGTGGACTGAATGAATGAAATAAACTTTTTCATTTGTTATAGAAGAAATTATGAGATCAATGCTAGCAGATGCCTAAGGATGAAGTAAAATGGATTATAATTCCGAATGCTGTGTCGTTGAATATAGTGATAGGCAATAAATATATCGAAAGCTCTGAAGACTTTCCAAGTTTTCTAAGGGCCCAAGTGAGAATGGATAATGTATGATAAGATGCAATAAAAATTTCAAAGGTCGCATTACGTAGCTCTAATACTGCTAGGTTGAAATAGATTCATGTATTACACCAGAGATAAAAAAAATTAATTATATCTGAAGTAGACAGCGCCGTCTCTAAATGAGACCGAACATTCTCCTATCAATATTTTTAAGAGATTAGACTGGAATACTTTTCTGTTACAAACTACTAAAAGTCACATCTGTACGCATTTTTTTTTTAAATTAAAAACTCAAAACAAAAACTGTATACCTTATACTCTGCCGGAGTCCTTTTGGCTAAACGAAACGTATGCTAGTGCCATTAAAATAAAGTAGAAATAGAAACATGTGTTATTAAAATATCCAATTGTAATCTGAGCACCACGCTGAGTTATTGCTCCACAAACCATTATTTTGGTAAAATTTGAATATCAAAACAGATCTGTTAGTCTTCCACAATTTTAATTTCAAAAACTTCATTCAAGAAACTTCAAGAATTAAATAAATGTCTTTATAAGCACTGCTCATATTTAATAGACGTATAAAATCGAAAACCCAACGAATATAAATTGTCAATTAAAATTAATAAATAAATAAATATTTTTTTTGTTTCGTTCCAGGCATGCGTTATTATTTTATTTCATTAATTTGGTGGAAAATTTAGATATTTAAACGGTATATATAGGATTTTTAAGTGATTTCCATCACTTTCATCAGATATGAAGACATTATCAAAATTATCTTCTTGACAAAATTCTATTCTTCCTTCCTTCTGTAAAGCTGTAATTATAGGAATTTCTTTTGGTTTCCTTGATATGTAGCCTTGTCTTTTCAGTGACATACGGACGGTTTCTGGACATAATTTTATATTTTTTATACATTACTTTCTTCTTGGAATGTTACAAAAAAGAAGTATTAAAATGATTAAAAATAATAAATTTCAGATACTTTCTAGACGCACTATACATTCATTCAGATGTTGAACAACCCAATGAAAGATATCCAAATCTCTTGATTATATTTCACCTGACTCTTGAAGGTACAGGTCTCTCAGTTAAGTTTTCAACATTTTGATTCAATTTATATAACGAAATGAACCTCCCTATCAGCTGTACTTCGCACTTTGTCCCTGGTCCAAAACTTATCTAATAAAGTTAACTTCGGACAGGAACACTCTCTACTCTGTTGTCTTATTCTAGTATCCAAGTCGATCTTGGCCTCCATCAGAATTGGCGTCAATTTGCGTCAACTAATTAGTGAGCTTGTGATTGGTCGCAGGTGAATTGGGCAACCCCGTAATCCTGCCGGGAAAGGAAGCAATTGTTATGCAGAACATCTCTCGAAGACAGTGTCAACCAGTCCTGCAATCAGTTTCGGGGTAGGAAGTTGGAAACTTCCGCTGGAAATGCGGTTTTAAATGTAGAGGGAAGGATGAGATGAACATTGAAATTCTAGACTAAAGTAGGGCATTAGTTTCTTCATTGGCACAAAAAACTTTATTGCCAGGGATTGAATCAACACTAAAGGAATATAAAAATTTGTAGAAGCACTGCCCTACATTAATCGTTAAATAAAACTAATAATTCATTCTCAACACTTGACAACAACACTCAGAGTTCTATCATTCAAGAATTTAAGTGAGAAATCCAATAATTTGTTTTCGTTTCACCATATATAAGCTCAATTTGAAATGTTATTCGAGAAGGAAATGTGAATTAACTTACGTCAGAAGCGATCGTACATTCATGACAGGATAAATTTTACTGATGTACGAGATGTCTCAAAATTCACTTCCAAACGGTTGAATTTGTATTCCACAATAAAAAATAATGCAGCACGCACCTTTATTCGCTCTGCATAGTGATTCTACTGTTTTGTCAAACAATAGCGCCATCTTATGCACATACACAGCATACATAGCTCGTGACCGGATTGTCCGGGTTCGAATCCTGTTCAGGTGGAAAAAAAATTTTTAAAGTCGGACGGGTGTCGGCCACCATGTCACTATTGGGTCAAAAATTAACAGTGCTGTGACCTAAAGTGGTGCAAGATCGCAGTAACAAAGCCTACCCATAACACAACTGAACTCTTAACTCACACAAGCTGAAACAGCTTCTGATGGATCTTCACAGAAGATCTAGGAGTATCAGGATATTAATAAGAAAAAACTAAAGGATAATAGGTTTCCTTGATCGTCGGGAATAAGCAGTGGACATGCATATTTCATAGCTTTTTGGCTATTCATCAGTGCATTGCTCTTATGCCAACGAATACAACACAGCCACATATCTATATTTGCCCTGCATAGCAACAACTTTTTCAATCGAGAATGCCATCTAATGAACGCGACTACACATACGTAGCTTACAGTCCTAGGCTAAGTAAAAATTGAAATGCATTTCCAATTACTTTTAGCGTCACAGACGAAGAAATCTTTCTCATGCTCAAGTAATATCCAATTAAGCCGCTATGCTGATAATAATCATCTCTTTCTAAATGAATTAATTGAATTGGCGCATATTTATTGCTAATATGACAACGACAGGGTATCAGTGCATTACTCTAAGACAGAGAAATACAATTATCACTTCAACTGCATTCAGGGAGTACACCACATTTTATTTTCATGAAAAGTGAACTATTTATTGACGCACTGGTAACCTTTTCCTGAATTCTCAGGTGAACCGAATACATGGTGCGCCAACACAAAAAAATAAGGTATGATGAAAAAAATATTCTCGAGGTAAATTAAATATTCCATCATCCTTCACTAGTGCATTTCATTTCAGATGAAAATTTTGTCGCGAAATTATGTGCCTGGATGGTACTTGATATCCTCGAAATCACTAATTACCATACTGAGCAAAATCAAGAGACCGCCGTTGAAGTTACGGGGACGAAAAAATGAGACAAGTCAAAAATGGATTTATGTTTCCATTTTCAAACAAGGGATGCGAAGTTTTCATCCGCCCACTCTATATGTATTATATATACTGTGTAACAGTATTTTCGCTTCTCAACTTTAAGTGCGTACAAAAATATAATTTCTTGATTGCTTCCATCTTTATTTCAAGAAAATTCATCGTACATGATTTGAAGTCAAACACTTTATTCCCGCTAATATTTATTGTTTGTACAACAATTGTTCTATCAATTACATTTTGACTTCATTAGGTGAGTATGGTAACTAACTATTCTTACAAAATCGGTCTCCTTAAATACAAGTTTGAGCAAAAAAGCAAATGAATATCGGGTGTTTTTTTAGAGTGATAGAACTTTAAATTGAAATAAAACACATTTAAATTAAGATCGAAGCCAATTTTTTTTTATTTGAAGGACAATTGTATGACATTTATGTTTTAAAAATAATTTCCGGCATATGTCCACCACGACTAGCTCTGAGGAACCGCATTCGACCAGACCACTTTTTAGAGTAATTCAGGTCTTATTTCATCAATAACACGAGTTATGTTGGTTTCCAAAGCGTCTATTGTTTCTGATTCATCAGCATAAACCAATGACTTGACATAAACCCACAGCAAATAATCCAGTGCAGTTATGTCTCATGATCTTGGAGGCCAATTAATTGGACCATTTCTCGGAATAATGTTATCGCCAAATCTTTCTTTCAATAAACCAATTGTTACGAGCAGCATGAGGTGTAGCTTCACCTTGTTGGAACCAAAATACTTTTGGGTTGATACCATTCAAATTTTGAAACAAATAATCATTGATTATCGATCTGTAACGAGCACCATTCACTGTAACATAAGCTCCAGCATCGTTTTCAACAAATATGGAGCGATGATGCTTCCAAAGTGTAAAGCACACCAGTGCATTTTTCAGGATGCAATGGAATCTGCAGAACTCCTTGAGGATTGCTCTCACTTCATATATGCCAATTTTGCTTGTTTACATAGCCGTTCAACCAGAAATGAGCTTAATCACTAAATACAATTCACGATAAAAAAGTGGATCAAGTTAGCTGTTCTAGGGACCAATCAGCAAACAAACGACGCTAATTATGGTCAAGTGGCTTAAATTCTTGAACCAGTTGTATCTTGTATCGATGTAGACCAGGATCTTCACGCAAAATGTTCCATATATAGTGAGTATATAGGTTGATCTGCCGTAGAGGTCTATATGTATACATTGGCCAAACTGCCAGAGATTTCGAAAATAGAGTGAAATAACATCAGAATTAATTCCTTAAAAATAAATCGAATTTTACCCATACCGACCACCTTCAAGCAAAAGGACATGATTTTGACCATAATTTTACTTAACGATCAGATAGATTTGATGAACCTTTTTGAATAAATACTGAAAGTTGCAAATCAAACCTTCATGTAATCATGTTTCTTTTTGCTCAAATTTGTATTTAAGGAGACCGATTTTGTAAGAGTAGTTAGTTACCGTACTCATCTGGTGACGTCAAAATGTAATTAGCTAAACAATTGTTGTGTAAACAATAGACATAAGTAGTTTAGTAATAGTTTTCGTTGAAAACGTTTTCAGCGGATTCATTATTTCTATGCGGTATATTTGAAAACATAGGGATAAAGGGAATACCATGTTATACCCGAAATATATGACAATAAGGTTTTCCCTAGGATCGCTCAGCAACTTCCACAGCTCGTGAAAAATTCAAGCGGATCAGAACGTCATAGTTTGGGGATTTCTTCTCGAGTGCACATCTCCAGCTGGAACCCTCCAGTTTTTCTCGGCGTAGACTAACCCGAAACCCGGTTATTAACGACGCGCAGGAGCTCGAAGCTATCCTCTGACTTCTCATCCTACTGCTATATGAAATTCATTTCGCCCAGCGAAGTCTGCCTTTCCATGTCAAAGCTCCAATATAGCCCCCCTTTCAAGACGAATGCAAATATCGGGCTTGTTAGTTTTCCCCGAGACTCCCAAACAAGCCGCTCGGTACCAAAATATATGCGCATAATGAACGTACGAATTTACGTATCACAAAGGTCCTTATCTCCTTTTTGGGTATTTTTCGTGCAAAGATTGGCAATTCCGATCCGGAATTGGTTGATTAGGCGGGGGAAGTGAGGTTAATCAAGTTGTTCCGTTAAATGTTGACTGAATAGGGACACAGAAAAAT
The DNA here is from genome assembly GCA_034642435.1 of Megalocaria dilatata. Lineage (NCBI taxonomy): Eukaryota > Metazoa > Arthropoda > Insecta > Coleoptera > Coccinellidae > Megalocaria > Megalocaria dilatata. The sequence continues at coordinate 5,254,670 of CM067854.1, forward strand.
GCGGCTAACGTGTAGGTTTTTGCTTTTTATGTATATAATATTGATAGAGTTATATTTCGAATGAGTGGAAAATATTTCAACCGCATTGAATGTTATTCCCAGATGTTTGATTATATCGGTCTTTACTTGTCGGAAATAAATCTTGATGATTAAAAATAAAACAACTTAATTTCCGCTAATTTATTTAATTTCACAACAATTGTTTCATCATGATAACATGACTTCGTCAGATGAGTATGGTACTAACTACATATTTGAGATTAAGTTCTTTAAATATGTTAATATTTTAATATCAACAGATATATTCTGTTAGCTTAGGATTATGTGAAACATTTTTGAAAGATATCTCTTTCCATAAGAGGGATGAGCAGAAACAAAATTTTGTCTACTCAAAATAAATTTAATTCATAGGATTTTTGTTAGTAATTTATATTTATTGGATTTTGTTATCTCATTTGGAGTCTTATAATGGATGTTTATTTTATATGTCGTTTGATATAAGTGGGGCTTATATGACATCAATTTAATTCCTGAAGTTATAATAATATATAATTTTTTGAAATCAAATATGAAGCAGGCTAACAGAATATATCTGTTAATATTAAAATATTTAAAAATTTTTATTTACCTTCTATCAAGTATAAACCTCCATTCATTTTAGTTCAATTTGTTTTTCATTATTATACAGAGTTTCAGAAAAGGTTTAGTAAGGGGTATTTATTGAGGTCCGTCTGGTCGTTTAGGAGAAACTGTTTTTTATTGTATCTGTTAATTCCGAGGGCTTCTAGGTAGTTCAACCAGAGGTTCTTGATTTTTTGGTGCAAGATTTTGTGGTTATTGTCAAAATCATGTCCTGTCTCCAAAAGATGGTCAGGATATGTTGAATTTCCGTTTTTACCAAGATATGCTTTCTGGTGTTCACGTATCCTAGTGCCGAAAGATCTACCTGTCCGATCAACGTATACACATAGGCAAGTATCGCAGTTTAACCTATAGGCTCCAGACGTTTTGTTTTTATAGATCAAATTTTTATTATTAATCATTAAATTTCCTAACGTGTTTTTTGTTTTAAATGAAATATTGCAGGTACTTTCTTCTTTGATAATCTTGCTATTTTTTCTCACTTTAATTTATGTACCTTAAAGAAATATATTTTGTATCAATAGCTATTGTTGGATATACAAGCGATATTGACTGTTTAAATTGCATTCCTGTCAATAATTTATAATCAACGGATTGAAACCATTATTAAATGCAATCTGTTTTATTATGATTAGTTCTCTATCCAAATTCTCTAGTGTTATAGGTATGTTGATTAATCATAGATTATAAATAAAATAATATAAATAGAGGTTAATACTTGATAGAAGGTATATAAAATTATTTCAATATTTTAATATTAGCCTTCTACTTTTGAATATGAATTATTTGAATACTGACGATGCAAAGTCTCTTTTAAAAATTGTTTTTCAGTAATGCTTTTACATATCTTGAGATTTTATAGAAAGTAACTTAAGTGGATATTCAATAATATTGAATATTTTAAGTTAGATAGTTTTATGATGAAATTCTTAAGATTATGTTAAACATTTTTGAAAGATATTTGTTTTCATAAGAGTGATCAGCAGAAACAAAATTTGGTCTATTCAAAATATTTAATTTATAGAATTTTGATTAACAATTTTTATTTATTGGATTTTGTTATATCATTTGGATGCCTTATAATGAATGTTTATTTTATTTGTCGTTTGATATAAGTGGTACTTATATGACATTATTTTAATTTAATTCTGGAAGTTATAATTATTAAATATAATTTTTTGAAATTAAATATGTAGAAGGCTAATATTAAAATATCGAAATAATGTTGATAAATCTAAATATAATGCTATTATAAGCTGCTATTCCCAGAATTTGATTTCACGTTCTCATCTATATATCTATGAATTTTTTTCTACAATATGACTTTGTAAGATTTTTATTGAGGTACAATTCAACTTACTTCTTCCATTATACAAGATTGATAAAAACTATTGGGACATAGGACATAGGTTAGTTGAACCAAAATTTGGTGATTGGACCAAATATGCCCTAATAAAATATTGTTGTGGAAAAGGTTTAATTTTTTCGTGTTTTGCTAATAATTTCACTCTTTGTTTCTCAATTGTTATCAAATTCAACACAGAAGCATAATTTTGGACGAGGAATTCATTTTTACCTAAAATTGGTATACTAGTTTGAATGCGATAATTTCACCCGTTTTAGAGAAAAACGCAATTGAAGAGTTCATTTTCTCCGGAAGGAATTTCAAATAATAGATAATGAAGAAACTTTTAAGGCTCCTGTTTCAACAGTAAAGAAGAATTGAAAACAATTCAACATGAAAAGGGCAAGCTTAAACGAAATGTAAATGTAAATCGGATGGAGCTCCATCCTGCATAAACCACATTTTTATTCTTACATCTAGTAACAATTCGTTCAAAATATCATTTAAATAAAAAAAGATAAATAAGAATCTCCATTAAAATTTGGTCGCCTATAATGCAACATCAAATATTGCATTTGAACTCATGTTGAAAATTTCTTTCTTTAACAGCATGCGGGTTTTTTCTTCCCACAAATGACTGGTTATCCAATTTAATACCCCCACGTCTGGTGAAAGTCGCTTCAGTCTTTAATAAAATTTCTTACTATGCGTTGGTAGAACTGTAATCGTCGTGGCAGATTTCTTGAAGGCAAATTCTGAAGAGAAGTGAAGTAAAAAGGGTGAAGCTTTTCTTTTTTTAATTATAATAATTGACGACTCACTTACTCCTGTTGCTGCTACCAGTTGACGTGAACTCAATTTAGGATTTTCATCCACTCGAACCAAAATTTCATCTTCTTCATTAGGTGCCATTTGTTTCGAGCTACTTCCCGGCTTTTTACTACGAAATGATCCAGTTTCAACCAAAGGATGAAATAAATTTGCAGAAGTTTTATGATTTGTTAGCTTCCTGAGTGGATATGAAAATTCATACTTTCTATTATAGCTGCCGCCAAAGTTTCTTGTATATATACTCACATCATCTCCCAAATTTTTTCATTCGTGAAATGATTGTGACGAGGCATTTGAATCGAAAAAGCTTCCAAAATGCAACAACAAATAATAAACTACATTAACCAGCAACATTTTCATGATAGTCCAAAGCATGCTTTTCATAAATGAAATAATATTTGAAATCCCCTTTTAAAACAATGAACTCTCCAATTGCGTTTTCCTCTAAAACGGATGGTATTACCATGTTTGAACAAGAGTACCAATATTACATATAAATGATTTTTATAACGTATTTTCTGGTACAGATCACTATCAAGTGATTCACGAGGCGCCCCTGTAACAAAAAGTAAGGTTATACACAATATTCCTCGTCCAAAATTATACCTCCGTACCAATTCTGAATACAACTGCATATTAGCAAAAAACGAGAAAAAAATTAAATTTGACGCCTTGTATCTTTTTCCACAGTAATATTTCATCGAGGCATTATAAATCTAAAATAAATTCAATCTACCTTTTTCAATTTAATACAATTATATAAAACTTCTAATTTGTGGCAATAAACACCATATTTGATATACCCGTATAGTGACAGTATAGGACTTTTTTTTCCATATGCGTGAATATAATGAAGTTTCAAGTTGAACTGTTAGTTCATTAATTTAGTATGTAAGGATGATCCACTTAAAATTTGCATTTTTGATCGGCTGTAAACAAAAATTCATCCACAAATTGCCGTAAGGGCATTTCATTTTTATTGAATTTTTCACGTAAATTTCTAACAGTTTGGATAGACGATTCACCATATTGGAAATAAGTTCTGGATATTTCCCAAATTTGCTCAAGCGTAAATAAACAACTGAACTAGTTTTTTTTTAATATTAAAACAAATTAATATATGTTTATCTTCTACAATTTTAATTTAAAAAAATTTTATTAAAAAAACTTTTAGAATTAAATTAATGTCTAAAACAAGCACCGCTTATATTTAATAGACGTATATAATCTAAACTCAATATACAATGTCAAATGGAATAAATAAACCAAAAGATACACGAAAGTCCCTAAAATTAATAAATAAATATTTAAAGGAGACAAAATTTGATGCAAATGGCGTTTTGAGGGCAAGACCAGAAACAAATTTTGTCTCCTTTAAATATTTATTTATTAATTTTAGGGACTTTCGTATATTTTTTGGTTTATTTATTCCATTTGACATTGTATATTGAGTTTAGATTATATACGTCTATTAAATATAAGCGGTGCTTGTTTTAGACATTAATTTAATTCTAAAAGTTTTTTGAATAAAAATTTTTTAAATTAAAATTGTAGAAGATAAACATATATTAATTTGTTTTAATATTCAAATTTTGTTATATTTCTTCTATCAAGTAAAAGGCCTTTCTATTTTATTTTATATATAATTATATTTTGGCTTCAATAAATCTCATTATGCAATGTCAATGAATTTAAGTAAGCCTTAAAAATAACTCACACTGTTCTTTGATTCTGTTAGAGCATAGATAAATCTTGAATTATAAAGATGATCTATGTCTCGAAACATTATTCATTTACACGTGGTGAGTTGTTTGGTATGGGATAGTTTTTTGATTTTGATATTTTGAATATATTTCAGGACTGAAGACGGAATTGCTTAAAACTATATTTGTTTTTTGAAGATATAGTGCATGCTTTGAGAGATTTCTGAATTTACTTATTCGAATATTTAAATATATTAAATATTTCAAATAAATTATATTCTTTGAGAGGTCCTTTAAGTGTGTTCATGTTTTTAAGATGCAAATGGCGTTTTGAAGGCAAGACCAGAAACAAATTTTGTCTCCTTTAAATATTTATTTATTAATTTTAGGGACTTTCGTATATCTTTTGGTTTATTTATTCCATTTGACATTGTATATTGAGTTTAGATTATATACGTCTATTAAATATAAGCGGTGCTTGTTTTAGACATTAATTTAATTCTAAAAGTTTTTTTAATAAAATTTTTTTAAATTAAAATTGTAGAAGATAAACATATATTAATTTGTTTTAATATTCAAATTTTGTTATATTTCTTCTATCAAGTAAAAGGCCTTTCTATTTTATTTTATATATAATATATAATTATATCTTGGCTTCAATAAATCTCATTATACAATGTCAATGAATTTAAGTAAGTCTTCAAAATAGCTCACACTGTTCTTTGATTCTGTTAGAGCATAGATAAATCTTGAATTATAAAGATGATCTATGTCTCGAAACATTATTCATTTACACGTGTTGAGTGGTTTGGTACAGGTTAGTTTTTTGATTTTGATATTTTGAATATATTTCAGGACTGAAGAAGGAATTGCTTTGAACTATATTTGTTTTTTGAAGATATAGTGCATGCTTTGAGAGATTTCTGAATTTACTTATTCGAATATTTAAATATATTAAATATTTCAAATAAATTATATTCTTTGAGAAGTCCTTTAAGTGTGTTCATGTTTTTAAGATGCAAATGGCGTTTTGAGGGCAAGACCAGAAACAAATTTTGTCTCCTTTAAATATTTATTTATTAATTTTAGGGACTTTCGTGTATCTTTTGGTTTATTTATTCCATTTGACATTGTATATTGAGTTTAGATTATATACGTCTATTAAATATAAGCGGTGCTTGTTTTAGACATTAATTTAATTCTAAAAGTTTTTTTAATAAAATTTTTTTAAATTAAAATTGTAGAAGATAAACATATATTAATTTGTTTTAATATTCAAATTTTGTTATATTTCTTCTATCAAGTAAAAGGCCTTTCTATTTTATTGAACTAGTTTTCTGTCGAAAAACGAGTGACGGATGTGTTTCCAGACTCGAAAAAACCACTACTTCAAAATACAATATTTAGATGGCCCATCCTTCAATATTTTCTGTAATGGAATTCTTCTGATTTCCCTACTTCATAAGTCATATTTTTTAGGAGCATATTTTCTTAAGCAGTTATTTTACCCAAAGAAAGGATCAGATTTTTAACAGCAAAATACAAATCATAATTTTTTTGTAATAACTAATTTCATTATGCGATTATCAGTATTAGAAGAGTACCAGGAATTTTCATTTTGCAACCTTTTTATGATAAAAATAATAATAATGACAATCAACTAATGAAATGGTGCTTTGATATTGTTTAGAGATCACTTTTATCATGACAAAAAATTATTTTTTTTTCGTTAATTGAAAACAGATTAATATTTCATCATGTAATATATTATAAATGATATTTGGTACATATTTTGAGCCGCATTAATTCTTGAGAAAAAAAATATGCTGATTATCACCATCACGTAACAGGATCTGACTTGAGGATGAGAAAAGTTATTTGCGTTTGTTACGTTATAAAAAATTGTGAATACAGTTCTTTGATTGAATTAGCACGCTTATGTATGTCGTGTTTGTATATTTGTATGCACTAGATGGCGGTAGTATATGATAAATACATTAGTGATCCTGTGCAAAGCAAATGAAGATGCGAGGCAGATTTGTAGTCGTCGGACATTAGAGGGCACTGACGATTGAAATCAACAAATTCCGAAACATGCGTATGTCTGATACTCATGTCACAGCGATCAGTGAAATCTAATCGGTTTTACTTGAGTTCAGAATTGGTATACAGATGTATAGTCCGGAAAATTTGGAAATTTGGAGGGTAACAGGTTATTTTGATTGGATCTTTAATTAATATAAGAAAAACAAATGTTAACTTCCGCTATTTTATTGACTTACACGACAATTGTTTCGTCATACCATGACTTCATCGGGTGAGTATTTAAACTAAGGTATACAATGCAAAACATGACCTTAAATACACAGCTCTGGTACAAAAAATAGAGGGGTGGAAATATATGGTTTACAATTAATGAAAAATATTATGTAGGGGGGATCTGTTTAAATCTATTTGATCATTCAATAAAATTTGTCTTTTATTATATCTATTGATCTCTTAAGTTTCTAACAGATTTAGTTTCTGACTTTTGTTCTCGATATGTAATATTTCATAGTATATATTAAACTTATGGCCAGTCTTTAACAAATGGCTGGCATAAGTTGAATTCGGTTTATTATTAATATATTGTAACATTTTTCATGTTCTCGTATCCTTGTTTGGAATGAACGGCCTGTCTGTCCCACATATACATATAGGCAATCACTACATGTTAAGTTGTTAACTCCTGATTTTTTGTTTTTAGGAATGACATCTTTATTATTTTTCATATAGCTGCCTAAAGAATTAATGGTTTTAAACGAGATGTTATATTTTCTTTTTTCTTTAAATATCTAGCAATCTTTTCAGAATTTTGGCCTATGTGATTTAATGAAATAAATTTGGTTTCGTTTGAATTTTGAAATTTTGGATATACAAGTGAAATTGCTTTCTTGTAATTTATTTTATCAAGTAAATTGTCTACAATTAACTCATCTTTAATTGATTTCCACCAAGTTTGAAACAACTTTCATCAGATATCAAGACATTATTAAAATAATCTTCCTGAAAACTAATAAAAATTTAAGGACAATAAAGCGTCTATGTCTCATATCCATGCCATTTTTTGCCCTCTTCATTGTCTCATATATAGCATTTTTTGCCAGTTCAGTAAATTGCAATAATTTTGTAACGTTTCAAGAACCTTTTCTATACAAATATTCTACCTGATTTTTTCTCTAGTTGGGACATTTTTTCATAAATTGTATACCGGTTGACAACCAACAATATTCGACCAATAGTGTTACCATGCAACTTTCGCCATAGCCGTCTATCTGCACAATCTATTCTATATATTACTTTTGTCTTAGAATGTTACAAAAAGGAAGTATATTAAAATTATGAAAAATAATAAATCCCGGATACTTTCTAGATGGACTATTTGTTACACTGTCCCTATTTAAAGAACTTTCTATTACCATAACTCCTTATAACTCCTTATTAATGATATTTAGTACAGATTATAAGCCGAATTAATTCTTTTACATTATTTAATTTAGTTTGAAGAAAATTCAAAATTTGAATATTAAAACAAATTAATATATGTTTATCTTCTACAATTTTAATTTAAAAAATTTTATTAAAAAAAACTTTTAGAATTAAATTAATGTCTAAAACAAGCACCGCTTATATTTAATAGACGTATATAATCTAAACTCAATATACAATGTCAAATGGAATAAATAAACCAAAAGATACACGAAAGTCCCTAAAATTAATAAATAAATATTTAAAGGAGACAAAATTTGTTTCTGGTCTTGCCCTGAAAAGGCCAATTGCTTTGAACTATATTTGTTTTTTGAAGATATAGTGCATGCTTTGAGAGATTTCTGAATTTACTTATTCGAATATTTAAATATATTAAATATTTCAAATAAATTATATTCTTTGAGAGGTCCTTTAAGTGTGTTCATGTTTTTAAGATACAAATGGCGTTTTGAGGGCAAGACCAGAAACAAATTTTGTCTCCTTTAAATATTTATTTATTAATTTTAGGGACTTTCGTGTATCTTTTGGTTTATTTATTTATTATTATATTATATTATTATTATATTATTATTATTATATTTATTCCATTTGACATTGTATATTGAGTTTAGATTATATACGTCTATTAAATATAAGCGGTGCTTGTTTTAGACATTAATTTAATTCTAAAAGTTTTTTTAATAAAATTTTTTAAATTAAAATTGTAGAAGATAAACATATATTAATTTGTTTTAATATTCAAATTTTGTTATATTTCTTCTATCAAGTAAAAGGCCTTTCTATTTTATTTTATATATAATATATAATTATATCTTGGCTTCAATAAATCTCATTATACAGTGTCAATGAATTTAAGTAAGTCTTAAAAATAGCTCACACTGTTCTTTGATTCTGTTAGAGCATAGATAAATCTTGAATTATAAAGATGATCTATGTCTCGAAACATTATTCATTTACACGTGTTGAGTGGTTTGGTACAGGTTAGTTTTTTGATTTTGATATTTTGAATATATTTCAGGACTGAAGAAGGAATTGCTTTGAACTATATTTGTTTTTTGAAGATATAGTGCATGCTTTGAGAGATTTCTGAATTTACTTATTCGAATATTTAAATATATTAAATATTTCAAATAAATTATATTCTTTGAGAGGTCCTTTAAGTGTGTTCATGTTTTTAAGATACAAATGGCGTTTTGAGGGCAAGACCAGAAACAAATTTTGTCTCCTTTAAATATTTATTTATTAATTTTAGGGACTTTCGTGTATCTTTTGGTTTATTTATTCCATTTGACATTGTATATTGAGTTTAGATTATATACGTCTATTAAATATAAGCGGTGCTTGTTTTAGACATTAATTTAATTCTAAAAGTTTTTTTAATAAAATTTTTTAAATTAAAATTGTAGAAGATAAACATATATTAATTTGTTTTAATATTCAAATTTTGTTATATTTCTTCTTTCAAGTAAAAGGCCTTTCTATTTTATTTTAAAGAAAATTCGACGTAGTGCTCGAAATAGTTCTCGCCGGAAAGAATTTGTTCAAAGAATACTTTCAATAAGTATCGGTTGAGCCTTCTCAGAGAAATATCAAATATGTCTTCGATTTTAATTGATTTTTTTTCCGAAGTTATTGCATATCTAATTGAAGAGAAATAAATTTCTTCTGCTACATGCGTGAAATTATTCTTCAAAATCTCATATTTTTTCGCTGTCGGTTTTATTCTACTCCTTCGAGGAGGTTCACGTGAATAATTCACCCCCGCTCAAGGTGTATCTCATATCCAACATAAAAATATCAAGTTCCATTAGATTTTATCCAGGTGAAAAGATGCATCGGTAACAACTGAATATCGGGTACGATTCATCACAGTGGTCCCTTGAGAGATCGCAAAGGGTCTACCCGCTCTACAACTGAATGCTCTCCATTTCTTCTGTTCGCACTGTTCCCTCCAAGGACTACAGAGTCTGGCTGAAAAGATGTTCGCTGAACTCTTAGGTTACGGGGATTTCTCCCTTCAGCCTACATCTCGACTGTTATATGTAACTTTCTCGAGTAGATTCTTGGACAATCATTAAAAGTTTCCTACGATCTCTTAGACTCAAGGCTTGAAAATAAGGGCTGGTCAGTTTTTTGTAGGAGAATTCCGTTATTGAAAAAGTTTGGAATTGGAAGAATTCTCCTTTGAGGTAATTATGTAAATAATTTGAAATATTTTTTAACTTAATTATGATTTTCGATGCAGTAGAGATTTTAATAACTGCTATTATCAAAATTTTAATATCCAAACAGATACAATCTGTTAGTCTTCTACAATTTTAATTTCAAAAAATTTACTGAAGAAACTTTAAGAATTGAATTAATGTCTTTATAAGCACTGCTCATATTTAATAGACGTATAAAATCGAAATTCATCATACAATATCAAATGGAATTAAGAAAAACCAACGAATATAAATTGTCAATTAAAATTAAAATATAAATAAACAAACATTTTTTGTTTCGTTCCAGGCATTCGTACTGAACTCTTCAGACAAACGTACGAAGCCCTGTTTGTTACAAAATGTATTGTTTTCTGATCCTATATTTATGAAAAATAACTCTTTCTCAAAAATATAAAACATAATTTCAAGAACTTCTCAAAAACTAATTTATTTGAAATATTCAATATATTTAAATAAATTACTTCAAAAAATCTCAAAACATGTAGCACATCCTCAAAAAATAATTAAAATTACGATAAGATCAGTTCAACTTTACATATAAAATAATAAAATCAATTAAAAAATAAATAGACTTACCGAATGCAATCTTTAGAAATATATGATCTTTTAGAAACATGTACATAGGTATATATAATATCCAAGGTACTCTATGTTCTATGCTCTCAAAAAATCATACAAAGCTTATAAGGCACTTTAATGGTCTTAGTTAAAACCATTCTGTATAATGAATTTCTTTATTTAAAAACCTGATATAATTATATATTATATATGAAATAAAATAATAAGGAACGGTTTTTTACTTGATAAAAGGATTATTACAAAATTGAATATCAAAACAGATTTAATCTGTTAGACTTCTACAATTTTAATTTCAAAAAATTTACTGAAGAAACATTAATAATAATCCTTCTATCAAGTAAAAAAACCGTTCCTTATTATTTTACTGCTATTATCCTTTGAGTGTATATTTCAAAAATCGAATTGAAAAAATTTTGAGTACTATCTTACTTTTGAAAAGACCACGAGGTCGTTGAGTATGAGTAATATTCTTGTTGATTGTTTTTATTTTGCTGGCATAAAAGTGGATTGGAAATTATCGGTAGGAATCTAAAATAGCTTTTTGAAAATGTGCTACATAGGTTTGAAAAGTATTTTTAAGGAGAGATTATTTCAAAGAATTATCGAACCTGACTTCAGAAGCTGTTGATGCAATAAAGAAAAATATTAAACGAGAAAACTGGAAGGTATAATCCAGGGTGTTCCAACGAAAACTTGATCCTCCCCTAGAACTCAGAAACGAAGAATTTTCGAAGATTGAAAAAAACCTTCTGTTTTGAGGGGGACGAATTTTCATCATGAATTTGTACCGACAAAACACCCCCATGAAGGTAGCAAAAATTTTTTGAATAGAGAAGAGATGTCGAGTGTTGGTTAGTTTGAAATTTATTCATGTTCTCTAGACAACTCAGTTAAAATTTTCAAAATCGGTTCACTATTCACGAAATAATGTAATAATACCGTCAAAAGGTGATTTTGAACAGACAGATGAACCGCCTTAACTCAGGAACCTTAGAGTTTTGAAGAATCCAAAAATAATTTCCAAGTTCTGTATTAGGGGGAAAGAATTCCGATGACGACATTTTTCTGAAAAACCCACCTGAGGGTGGCAAGAACTCCCCATTTTTTTGAATGGGAAAGAGATGGCGGTTGTGTTCTGATGAAAGAGCTTTTTTTATTCTCTAAACATCTCAGTTGAAAATTTTCAAATTCGGTAACTTTTCTTAAGCAATTTGATATTGAATATTATCAGAAGGATAATTCAAACATAAACCCAATACATTCATATACACCAGATCTGTAAGTAATGATAGGGATCATTAAAAAAAGGGAAACTATTCAAAGAACTATCATATACATTGTTCAAAATGACCATGACCAACCTCCATACAATGATATAGTCGCTGCTGTAGCTCAGTATGTGGGTGAATATCCATCAACATCAACTTTTCATCGTGCTCAAGAGCTGAACATTTCTCGTATTTCTCTGAGGAAGATTTGGCTTAAAAAGCTCGGTATGAAGGCTAACAAGGTTCAATTTGTGCAAGAAGCCTCGTGACCATCCGATGTGTTTCCATTCCGCTCATTGGGCTAATGATTGTATGGCCGAAGATTAGCATTTTCCCAGAAAAATCATCTCTAGCGATGAAGCTCATTTTCTCCTGGGAAGAATATTTTATCCGTTTAAGAAACGTATTAAACTAACCTTCCAGAAACGATTGATGCCTTAAAATACGAAATCCAAGTTGCTATTCTCAGATGCCTGCCAGTTGTCTCAAAAATCTATGAGAATCTCGTCAAAACTAGAATTGTCACATTTCTATAAAAAAATTCGTTGCTTGGCAGTTTCCAGCATGGTTTCAGAGAGGGAAAATCTACTACCACAGCTTTGGTCCACATTGTTGAGTACATCATGAAGGCATTGGATGATGCAGATGATGTGATGCTAACCTGCATGGATCTAAGTCGGGCGTTTGATTGTGTCAACTATGAAAAACTTCTGCATAAGTTGGAGTACATTGGCATAAGAGGGCCAGTTTTGAATGTGTTGGAGTCGTTCCTTGAGGATAGTTACCATATTGTTGATTTGGAAGGTAAAAGGTCTTCCAAGATGAAAATTACTGCAGGAGTTCCTCAGGGATCTGTGCTCGGGCCTATTAATTTCCTCCTATATATTGAAGACCTTATATATAACGTTGGTGCTGATGATGAGACCTTTTTCGCTGACGATACAACATTTTTGAACAGAGGGCAGAAATCCATTCCTAAATAAATCTCATGAAACAGTCAAAGATGCGATAGAATGGTTTAGTCCAAATGACATGAATGTGAACGAAGAGAAAACTCAGGAATTGATTGTGAGCACAAAACGTCAAGAACCAAAAAGTATTTCTCTGCTTGTGCCAAAGACTCCAACAGCATTATTTTCAATAAGAAGAATAAAAAACTTGCTCACAGAAAAAGAAGCGTTACTTACATATCACGCACATTTCCACAGCAGGAAGAGCTACATCATCATTTTATGGGGTGCATTTTCAGAGGCAGAAAGAGTGTTCCTGAAACAGAAAAAAGCTTTAGGATTAGTAGCGGGAGTAAACCAGGTCACTAGCTGTAGACCACTCTTTAAGAAATATGGAATACTTACTTTAACATGCTGTTATATCCTAGAATGTCTTATGTATATGCAATAAAATCAGGATAATTTCCAGACACACTCAACGGTTCACAATCATGCCACCAGGTATAGTAACAACTTTGTTCCCCAAGACATAGACTCCAGAGGACACAGAACACCCATATATTTAATGGAATAAAAATCTATAACCGACTTCCACAATCCCTAACAACACTACATTCTACAACATTCAAGCGAAAGTTGAACCAATTATAACAGAATGTGCATTTTGTTCAATCGATGAGTTTATGAAGTACCAGTTCTAGTCATTTACTTGCTGTGTTTCAGTTCGTATCTTGGTGTAGTAGTTTGTTTTTTGTTGATTGTTGCAGGTTTTTAAGTTCGAATATTTTAGTTGACATATTCACAAGTTTTTATTTAATGATGTACATTATCATATATTTCTTTGACAATCCCTGTAAAATTTTGAGGGTAACTAATAAATTTGAACTTGAACTCGAGAATTTATTGAAAAATTGGGTTGATTGGATGGAGTCCTGTAGCAAATCGTGCTATTTGAATGATTTTTCTTCATTCACAAATGTCAAGGTTCAGCCATTTTCATCAACTCAGAGCTTTGAGAAAATATGCATTCGTTTTTTATTTAAAGCCGATCAAAAATGCAAATTTCAATTGGCCCACCCCTCAGAACTGGAATATTGAACTATTCATCCATTGCTATTTGGAATTTGAATAGAACTAGAACAAGTTTTTGAAAATAAACATATTTGACTATAAACAAATCTTTATAATTTTGTAACGGCAGTTCCAGATAAGTAGAAACTTATCAGAAGGATGTTCGGTTAATAATTTCGTTTCAGTTTCAAAGGTGTATATTATTAGTATAATTTTCATTATTATCGAGAACCTGTCCACTATCTCAGCTTTTGGCTTATTATTATTTTAATCATCATTTTTTATCATTTGACAGTTTTTCTTATTTTTCCCAATATTTTCAAAACTGTAGAAACCAATCGATATGATACTTGATATTTGGAGAAAGAACAATGACACGTTAATGCTAAGTTTCGTGAAGATCGTATGATAAGAAAATTAAAAAAATCATCTCATCTCTACATCGTAGTTTTCGACATTTTTCGAAATTGCTATTTAAAATCTCCAGAAAATCACTGACGTTGCGTCAGGAGCTTTTATGCCCTTGATCACATCACCTACAATCTTCACTGAATTTTACAGCAGTCCTGTCGTTTTTTACATCTAAATGATTAATTCAAAATTGATCGTAGGACTGTTGCCAGTAGATCTCAACGCTGCTCTGCTCACAAAATATATTTTTTTGAACATTCTAATTAGGAAATCCTCACGAAATTTTGGACGAAGATGCGCATCATTATTCTTATTCTAAATACCGAGTAACACATCGATCGGTTCAGGAAATATTGGGAAAAGTAAGAGAAGATTTCAAATATGAATAAATGCGGAACCATTAGACAACTAAACGCATTTTTCCAATCAACGAACTCTACAAGAAGTTTTGTCCTAAAATCTAACCAGAAAATTTCAAGTCTCTTTTTCCCTTCAAAAGTCGGAGGGATCGGCAACTTTTGACCTCAGAGTCTTTATAAGTAAGTTAAATCTAGACGCATGAGGCCAAAATAATTATTGATCGTCCAAGAAGTAGTGTTTTTTTTAAATCAGTTCAATAAAATAGAAAAACGCTTTTTACTTGATAAAAGAAATATAACAAAATTTGAATATCAAAACAGATTTAATCTGTTAGTCTTCTACAATTTTAATTTAAAAAAAAATTTATTCCAAAAAATTTTTAGAATTAAATTAATATCTACAATAAGCACCGCTTATATTTGATAGACGTATATAAACAAAACTCAATATATAAGGTCAAATGGAATAAATAAATCAGCAGATATAAAAAAGTCATTGAAATTAATAAATAAATATTTCAAGGAGACAAAATTTTGTTTCTGATTCTACCATTAAGAACACAAATTGCCTTTTAAAAACATGAACACATCTTAAGAACTTCTAAAAACATATAATTTATTTGAAATACTCAATATATTTACAATATCAAATAAGTTAATTCAGAAATCTCTCAGAACATGCACTATATCTTCAAAAAACAATTATAATTCTGGTAATGTCTTCATCGGCCCTAAATAATATTCTAAATATCAAAATTAAATAACTATCACTATATCTCACCTCACACTTGTTTAACAGGATGATTGCTTCAAACATACTAACTTTACAATTCAAGATGGTCTATGTTCTTAAATTAATGTCTAAAATAAGCACCGCTCACGTTTAATAGACGTATATAATCAAAACTCAATATATAATGTCAAATGGAATAAATAAACTAACAGATATAAGAAAGTCATTAAAATTAATGAATAAATATTTAAAGGAGACAAAATTTTGTTTCTAATCTTACCTTTAAGAACACCAATTGCCTTTTAAAAAATATGAACACAACTTAAGGACTTCTCATAGAATATAATATATTATTTGAAATATTTAATATATTTAAATATTCGAATAAGTTTATTCAGAAATCTCTCAAAACATGCACTATATCTTCAAAAAACAAATATAATTCTAAGGAATCCCTTCTTCGGTCCTGGATAATATTCCAAATATAAAAATCAAAAAACTACAACTATATCACAACAAACACGTGTTAAGAATGGATGCTTCGAAACGGACCAACTTTAAAATTCAAGATTGGTCTATGTTCTAACAAGATCACAGAACAGTGTAAGTTATTTTTAAGGTTATTTAAATTCATTTCATTTTTCATGACAAGGAGAATTGTTTTAGTTCCGAAACTCTCCCAATCGTTATTATTAGCGGCTTTATGTATTGAATTCAATTATCTAGATTCATTAATATGTGAAAAGAGCTTTTAATTTTTGCACAGTAACGATAACAGTATAAACACATTCAATGTAGGTTACTACAAAAAAGATACAGTAAATATGTGTAATATAGCGTAATTAATGCTGAATTCAACATAATGAATTTCAATTATTCAAATTAATGTGGAATGCAGCTGTGCGTACGGTATTGATTCGCTTTGGAATATTCAATCCCATTTTGTTAACATCAAAATGGTGACAATAATTATGTTAACTAACGTTTGTTTGGAAATTTTCACAAGCACTTAATGTTTTTGATATCTGAGTATGTACTACTCGTGGAACGTGATGCTAAGAGATGTATTATTTTTTTAAAATAAAGTAAATAAATGTCTTAGAAAAGACACTTTCAATTTAATATCTTGCAAGCTATGTGTACCTTATTTAAAGTAAGTTATTTTTGAAGAAGTTCTTGAGGTTATGTTTTGCATTTTTGAAATGGGATTTAATTTTCATAGTACAAGACTTAGTATTTTCAATTAATAATTTATATTTCTTTGAATCATTTTATTCCTTTTGATACTGTGTAATAAGTGTTAATTTTATGTCTACTAAATTGAAACTGAGTTTTCTGAGACCTTCATTCAATTTAAATCTAAAAAGTTTTGGAATGAATTATTTTTTCAAATTAAAATCTCTAGGAGCTAACAGAATTAATCTGTCATATATTCAAACACCATAATTTCAATGACTAATTCATGAATATAAGAAAAACAAATGTTAACTTCCGCTATTTTATTGATTTACACGACAATTGTTTCGTCATACCATGACTTCATCAGGTGAGTATTCAAACTGAGGTATACAATGCAAAACATGACCTTAAATACACAGCTCTGGTACAAAAAATAGAGGGGTGGAAAGAGATAGTATACAGTTAATGAAAAATATTAAGTAGGGGGGATCTATTCAAATCTATTTGATCATTCTATAAAATTTGTCTTTTATCACATCTATTGTATTTCAATATGTAATATTTCATAGTTCGTATTAAAATTATGGCCAGTCTCTAACAAATGGTTGGCATAAGTTGAATTCGGTTTATTATTAATGTAACATTTTTCATGTTCTCGTATCCTTGTTTGGAATGAACGGCCTGTCTATCCCACATATACACATGGGCAATCACTACATGTTAACTTGTAAACTCCTGATTTTTTGTTTTTAGGAATGACTTCTTTATTATTTTTTATTAAGCTGCCTAAAGAATTAATAGTTTTAAAAGAGATGTTATATTTTTCTTTTTTCTTTAAATATCTAGCAATCTTTTCAGATTTTTGGCCTATGTAAGTTAATGAAATAAATTTGGTTTCGTTTGAATTTTGAAATTTTGGATATACAAGTGATATTGCTTTCTTGTAATTTATTTTATCAAGTAAATTGTCTACAATTAACGGATTAAAATCATTATTGAAAGCTATTTGTTTAATCGTTTTATACTCTTTGTCAAAATTTTCTTTCGTCATGGGTAAAGAAAACGAAATCAAATTTATTTCATTAACTTACATAGGCCAAAAATCTGAAAAGATTGCTAGATATTTAAAGAAAAAAGAAAAATATAACATCTCTTTTAAAACTATTCATTTTTTAGGCAGCTTAATAAAAAATAATAAAGACGTCATTCCTAAAAACAAAAAATCAGGAGTTCACAAGTTAACATGTAGTGATTGCCCATGTGTATATGTGGGACAGACAGGCCGTTCATTCCAAACAAGGATACGAGAACATGAAAAATGTTACATTAATAATAAACCGAATTCAACTTATGCCAACT
Organism: Megalocaria dilatata; assembly: GCA_034642435.1. NCBI lineage: Eukaryota > Metazoa > Arthropoda > Insecta > Coleoptera > Coccinellidae > Megalocaria > Megalocaria dilatata. Next base: position 5,272,853 of record CM067854.1, read on the forward strand.
ATTTGTTAGAGACTGGCCATAATTTTAATATGAACTATGAAATATTACATATTGAAAACAAAAGTCAGAAACTAAATCTGTTAGAAACTTTAGAGATCAATAGATATAATAAAAGACAAATTTTATTGAATGATCAAATAGATTTAAACAGATCCCCCCTACCTAATATTTTTCATTAATTGTAAACCATCTCTTTCCACCCCTCTATTTTTTGTACCAGAGCTGTGTATTTAATAAGGTCATGTTTTGCATTGTATACCTCAGTTTAAATACTCACGTGATGAAGTCATGGTATGACGAAACAATTGTCGTGTAAATCAATAAAATGGCGTGAACATTTGTTTTTCTTATATTGAAGATGAATTTCCGTCAAGTAAATACCGAGAAAATCAAAAAAAAACTAATTCATGAGTTTGCTTGAATTTTTTTTTGCGAATGCAGATCAAATTCTTGCGATGAAATGTTAGACTTTAGAAACAATTTATCCCATATTACAACTTGAATTTTATCGTAACATTTCCTCAGGTGAACATCCATGTTAAACCGATGGTGAAATTAAAACGAAAGAGAATACACGTATTCTCGATTACTTAAGCATTCCATTTGTTCCGAAGTTGCACTTCATGCCCATTCATACGTATAACTACTTTAGAAGATTCCGGATCTACTAAAATCTGAAGCTAATAAAATTGCGGAACGAATTTATTGCAGGATTGTTGTTTGGGTCTGCAACCGAGGACTCCCTGAACTTTTTGCGGGCTTAAGAGTATCTAATTGAATTCGGTGCAATTAAAATTGTGCACGTTCCAGGGATAGAGAGTTCACTTCGATTGTTTTCCGATGTGAGTGCTCGACACAATATGTTCTCGCTCTGATACCGGTATAACAAAAAATCTCATATTACATTTGTAGAACCTTCGGTTTTAGATTCAATATAATATTTTTAGTTTCATTATTTGTTACCCGGGAACATGAAAAATCAATTATAAGCAGTAAAAAGCAATGAATATTTTCACCGAATTTTCACGAAACTTTGTTGAAATTTGTATTCTGTATGACAAATTGCAAAACCCATTCTAGTACAAATCACTTTTTTGACGATTCAAATTAGATTCTACAGGGTGCCTACTTTTAAAAGAGCCAAACTTCAAAGGGAGATCATACAAGTTATTTGCAACAACCAATGTCATTCAACATGGTTGGAATGTTGATGGTTATTCTTCGCTTTAACATTTCTTGATTTAACATAAATAGAGGTTAATTCTTGATAGAAGGTATATAAAATTATTTAAATATTTCAATATTAGCCTCCTACATGTTTAATTTCAAAAAATTATATTTAATGATTATAACTTCTGAAAATAAATTGAAATAATGTCATATAAATACCACTCATATCAAATGACATAAAATAAACATTCATTATAAGACATCCAAATGGTATAACAAAATCAAATAAATAAAAATTGTTAACCAAAATTCTATAATATAAATTAAATATTTTGAATAGACAAAATTTTGTTTCTGCTGATCAATCTTATGAAAACAAATATCTTTCAAAAATGTCTAACATAATCTTAAGAATTTCATCATAAAACTATCTTACTTAGAATATTCAATATTATTGGATATCTAACTAAGTTACTTTATATAAAAACTCGAGATATGTTAAGACATTACTGAAAAACAAGTTTTAAGAGAAACTTTGCTTCGTCAGTATTCAAATAATTCATATTCAATAAATATAACATCAATCAACAACAAATATTTACTCACCTTTTAACCATTTAGAAAACTTCTAGTAAACTGAAAAATCTTTAAATGTAGTGTAACGGTTCACTATATATAAATATTTCTGTGGTTTACCCTTGATCTAAAAGATTGAAAGACAATTTAACGGCCTCTGTTATAGCACAAGGACTATCTGTATGAAGAATGTTAAGGAAACCAAATAATTATATATTATGAATAAAATAACATAAATAGAGGTTAATTCTTGATTTATTTGAATACTGACGAAGCAAAGTCCCTCTTAAAACTTGTTTTTCAGTAATGTTTTTACATATCTTGAGTTTTTATATAAAGTAACTTAGTTAGATATCCAATAATATTGAATATTCTAAGTAAGATAGTTTTATGATGAAATTCTTAAGATTATGTTAGACATTTTTGAAAGATATTTGTTTTCATAAGATTGATCAGCAGAAATAAAATTTTGTCTATTCAAAATATTTAATTTATATTATAGGATTTTGGTTAACAATTTTTATTTATTGGATTTTGTTATACCATTCGGATGTCTTATAATGAATGTTTATTTTATATGTCATTTGATATGAGTGGTATTTATATGACATTATTTCAATTTATTTTCAGAAGTTATAAACATTAAATATAATTTTTTGAAATTAAATATGTAGGAGGCTAATATTGAAATATTTAAATAATTTCTTGATTTCACGAATCATTTCAAGTTTTTTCATAAAATCAATTATACTTCAGTTATCCTTGTAGCCTCAACAAATTTGACCAGATATCTGGAAATGACATTAAATTTGCTACAAGATGAGAAGTACGATGCGCCAAAAATTCTTATCGCGGGCGTGGTAAGGAGATGAATATTATATATACAGGGTCTTTACTTTTAAAAGGGCCAAACATAAAACACATGGTCGAAATGTTGATGGTTATTTTTCAATTCAACTTTTCTTGATTTTACGAATTATTTCGACCCATATGATGATATTATAGATGTAAATAAAGTGGTACAGTGTTATATAGAGCATGTTCGAAATGTTTTCAAGAGATTTATCAAGAATAAAATCTGTAGAGGTTTCGGTAAATTGATCCAGCTATTATTTGTAATATTCAAAAAATGTCTTCATAGTAAATTTTCGATATTTAATGAATTATTTGTTTTTTCCTCAGTAAATGGATAGCTTATGTTGTCAATGAAAATAATCATCCGAGCCTCTCGAATTGATTTCATTAAATAGACGAAGAAAAAATTTGTCCTAGAAAATCTATCGGGTTTTTTTATTGGACATTTAATGAGGTATGTTTACTACTGAGGCAACAAATTTTGTTAATTTTAGGGTTTATGGCCCTCCCTTTGTTTGTGTATTAATAATAATAAAATTCTTGTATTCTCTATACCGACGAAATTTATCAAAGCTTTAATTTGAGTTTATTCGTTCCAGATTTCGATCTTGTTTTATATATTTGAATCTAAATTCAGTACATTTCTGAAGAGGACTAAAAACCGAAATATCTATAAAATGTTGGAGTTCTTGTTCAATTATTTTTATTTGGTCCTCTATTTTGAGAATTTTAGATAATTTTGGAATAGTGGATTTTCTTGTATTTGTATTTTAATTTACATACTCAAATATTTTTGTTTATACATTTGTATCAATACGTTTCATGTCGGGATAAAAAAGGTTTTTTCCCAGACACTGACAAATATTTTATATTTTTTATATTAAAAGATATCATTTTGATAGTTTTTGTATATAATTTCATTATATGGTAAAAGTTTGAAGATGTAATTCTGAATTCAAAGTCGACGAAATTTCTCCAAGAAACAAGTCTATGAATTCATTCAGATTCCAGGAATTGTCGATATTTTATTTTTCGTGGAATTGCTAATTGCAGTCCTTTTCTGAGAAACTCGTTAAAGAGGCGATAAAAACAATGCATATTAATAAAGTCACTCGAGAACGAAGGGCCCATATTTTTAATCTTCTTAAAAAAGAAATAATGGATGAAATGATCGGAAACTGCGGTGAAAAGGAATCCACGATCGACCAATTGCGTACCAACGGTTGTCCAATTTACGAGCGTTTTCAAACCGGGTGTTCCATTAAGAATCCAATCAAATCAAGTATGACGGATGCTCCAACTGAAGCGCCCTCTTTATGCCTCGGATTACACGCAAGGTGCCCTCGTAAACTAGGCAAGTACACGATTTCTAGGTCTTGTAATTGGTCATGACCAACGAAGACATATTTCTTCGATATTCAGATATGACGTTGAGACGAGGATGCGTTTTCATACCAACTGCTTTATTGCGCTACATTATTTCTCATTATTCTCAGATACAGGTCCAACTTTTAAAACAATTTAAAAACTTTTGAACTTTATGCTAGAAAAAACTGATACAAAGTCATGACCATATAGAGACAGACTGTTATGATAATTCTAGTTAAGAAGACTGATACCAACTGAAGAGGACAGATAAGCTTTACAAGTAATTAAACGTAAAAAAAATATAAACTGTTACTATTATATATAAGAAAAACAAATGTTAACTTCCGCTATTTTATTGATTTACAAGACAATTGTTTCGTCATACCATGACTTCATCAGGTGAGTATTTAAACTGAGGTATACAATGCAAAACATGACCTTAAATACATAGCTCTGGTACAAAAAATAGAGGGGTGGAAAGAGATGGTTTACAATTAATGAAAAATATTAAGTAGGGGGGATCTGTTTAAATCTATTTGATCATTCAATAAAATTTATCTTTTATTATATCTATTGATCTCTAAAGTTTCTAACAGATTTAGTTTCTGACTTTTGTTTTCGATATGTAATATTTCATAGTTCATTTAAAAATTATAGCCAGTCTCTAACAAATGGTTGCCATAAATTGAATTCGGTTTATTAATTATGTAACATTTTTCATGTTCTCGTATCCTTGTTTGGAATGAACGGCCTGTCTGTCCCACATATACACATGGGCAATCACTACATGTTAACTTGTAAACTCCTGATTTTTTGTTTTTAGGAATGACTTCTTTATTATTTTTTATTAAGCTGCCTAAAGAATTAATAGTTTTAAAAGAGATGTTATATTTTTTTTTTCTTTAAATATCTTTTTGGCCTATGTAAGTTAATGAAATAAATTTGGTTTCGTTTGAATTTTGAAATTTTGGATATACAAGTGATATTGCTTTCTTGTAATTTATTTTATCAAGTAAATTGTCTACAATTAACGGATTAAAATCATTATTGAAAGCTATTTGTTTAATGGTTTTATACTCTTTGTCAAAATTTTCTTTCGTCATGGGTATGTTAACCAATCTATAAAGCATACTATTATAAGCTGATAATTTGTGTGAAAATGGATGGTTTGAAATATAAAGAATCGTACCATCTGTATGTGTAGGTTTTCTGTATATGGAAAAGTCATGTCTATTATTAATTTTGGTGATTTTTAAATCTATGAAATTGATGCTATTATTTACTTCATCTTCCTGTGTGAATTCAATTGTTGGATATAATTCATTGATAGATTCCAAAAATGGACCAAGTTGTCTATTTGTGCCATTAAATAAATAAATTATGTCATCTACATAGCGGTACCAATAAACGAAATCTTTAAAATATGGGAGTTTTTAGATATTGGTTTCTACGTGATCCATGAATATTTCTTCTAACAAGGGGCTTAATGGGTTCCCCATTCTTAGACTTTCTTCGTCTAGATAAAACGTGCCGTTGAACATAAAATAATTTTGATCTAGGCAAACGTTTAAGGCGTCCAATATTTCTGTTTTTACAACAAGATTAGGTCGTTTTTGGAGAAATAAATCATCAACTAATTTTATGGTTCCACTGACCGGTATACTAGAAAATAAGTTTTTTACATCAAAGGAAACAAATTTGGCATTGTTTGGGATATGTATATGGTTAATTTTTTGTATAAGTTGATAAGAGTTTTTTATTGCAAATTTGGCTTCAAAGTTGGTTTCTGTTAGTATAATTTTGATTAATGTTTTTGAAAGTTTATATGACCAGGCTGTGACAAATGAAACAACGGGTCTGATGGAATTATTCTTTGTGCAACTTAATTAAAGAATACAAAATGGGTGTTGATGGGTTCATTAAAGATAATTTATAAGTGCTTTTGATTGAAGTATAACTGATTTGATTTGCTTTTGATATTTTTCTGTTGGGTCTTTTTTGATAGTTTCATATTTATTTTGGTCTAAAAATGAAGTTGTTTTCTGTATGTATTCTATTTTGTTTATTGCAATGATTTTATTTCCTTTGTCTGCGCGAGTAAATATTAGGTCGTTTTTAATAATTTTATTTCTGATTGATGTGAATGTTTGATTGATATTATTGTATTGATAATTTGATGTTTCTTGCTTTATTATATTGGTAAAAATACACTTGTCTAAATTTGAATTTTGACAATTTCTCAATGCAGTTTCTGAATCGATAGCTAGATGTTCTAAAGAGTTTTGATTGATATTATTTGAGTTAAATTTATATCCTTTTTCTAATAATTTTTTTTATCTTGTATTAAATTCTACCTCAGAAAGGTTGGTGAATTTCGGATGGAAAATATGGTCTGAAAATTTTTGTGCTTTTAAGTTAATTTCATTCTTTTTGGATACTAAATAATTAAGTTAATTTTTTGTGAAATGAGTTTTTAATAACATAACATAAATAGAGGTTAATTCTTGATAGAAGGTATATAAAATTATATAAATATTTTAAAAAATTTAAAAAAAATTTTTTTTTTTTTTTTTAAATTAGCCTTCTAGATATTTAATTCCAAAAGATTATATTTAATGATTATAACTTCTGAAAATAAATTAAAATAATGTCGTATAAGTACCACTTATATCATGACATAAAATAAACATTCATTATAAGACATCCGAATGGTATAACAAAATCCAATAAATAAAATTCATTAACCAAAATCCTATAAATTAAACATTTTGAATAGACAAAATTTTGTTTCTGCTTATCAATCCTATGAAAACCAATATCTTTCAAGAATATCCAACATAATCTTAAGAATTTCATCACAAAACTATCTTACTTAGACTATTCAATATTATTGGATATCTAACCAAGGTACTTTATATAAAAACTCAAGATATGCAAAACATTACTGAAAAACAAGTTTTAAGTTCGACTTTGCTCATCAGTATTCAAATATTCATATTCAATAAATATAACATTAATCAACAATAAATATTCAACTCACCTTTCATCTCCTAGAAAAAGTTCTACTGAAATGAACCTTTAAATATGATATTCACTACACACAGAAATATATCTGTGGTTTACCCTTGACCTAGAAGATTGAAAGACAAATTTAACGGCCTTTGCTATAGCACAAGGACTATCTGTATAAAGAATGTTAAGGAAACCAAATAATTATATATTATGAATAAAATAACATAAATAGAGGTTAATTCTTGATAGAAGGTATATAAAATTATATAAATATTTTAAAAAATTTTAAAAAATTAGCCTTCTACATATTTAATTCCAAAAGATTATATTTAATGATTATAACTTCTGAAAATAAATTAAAATGATGTCGTATAAGTACCACTTATATCATGACATAAAATAAACAATCATTATAAGACATTACTGAAAAACAAGTTTTAAGTTCGACTTTGCTCATCAGTATTCAAATATCCATATTCAATAAATATAACATTAATCATTAAATTTGTCTTTCAATCTTCTAGATCAAGGGTAAACCACAGATATATTTCTGTGTGTAGTGAATATCATATTTAAAGATTCATTTCAGTAGAACTTTTTCTAGGAGATGAAAGGTGAGTTGAATATTTATTATTGATTAATGTTATATTTATTGAATATGAATATTTGAATACTGATGAGCAAAGTCGAACTTAAAACTTGTTTTTCAGTAATGTTTTGCATATCTTGAGTTTTTATATAAAGTACCTTGGTTAGATATCCAATAATATTGAATAGTCTAAGTAAGATAGTTTTGTGATGAAATTCTTGAGATTATGTTGGATATTCTTGAAAGATATTGGTTTTCATAAGTTTGATAAGCAGAAACAAAATTTTGTCTATTCAAAATGTTTAATTTATAGGATTTTGGTTAATAATTTTTATTTATTGGGTTTTGTTATACCATTCGGATATCTTATAATGAATGTTTATTTTATGTCATGATATAAGTGGTACTTATACGACATTATTTTAATTTATTTTCAGAAGTTATAATCATTAAATATAATCTTTTGGAATTAAATATGTAGAAGGCTAATTTTTTAAAATTTTTCAAAAATTTTTTAAAATATTTATATAATTTAATATACCTTCTATCAAGAATTAACCTCTATTTATGTTATTTTATTCATAATATATAATTATTTGGTTTCCTTAACATTCTTTATACAGATAGTCCTTGTGCTATAGCAAAGGCCGTTAAATTTGTCTTTCAATCTTCTAGATCAAGGGTAAACCACAGATATATTTCTGTGTGTAGTGAATATCATATTTAAAGGTTCATTTCAGTAGAACTTTTTCTAGGAGATGAAAGGTGAGTTGAATATTTATTATTGATTAATGTTATATTTATTGAATATGAATATTTGAATACTGATGAGCAAAGTCGAACTTAAAACTTGTTTTTCAGTAATGTTTTGCATATCTTGAGTTTTTATATAATGTACCTTGGTTAGATATCCAATAATATTGAATAGTCTAAGTAAGATAGTTTTGTGATGAAATTCTTGAGATTATGTTGGATATTCTTGAAAGATATTGGTTTTCATAAGATTGATAAGCAGAAACAAAATTTTGTCTATTCAAAATGTTTAATTTATAGGATTTTGGTTAATGATTTTTATTTATTGGATTTTGTTATACCATTCGGATGTCTTATAATGAATGTTTATTTTATGTCATGATATAAGTGGTACTTATACGACATTATTTTAATTTATTTTCAGAAGTTATAATCATTAAATATAATCTTTTGGAATTAAATATGTAGAAGGCTAATTTTTTAAAATTTTTTAAAATATTTATATAATTAAATGAGTTTTTTGCGTATATAGTCATTTACGTCATTTCTAATATTTGTAATTTTTGTTTTTCTTATATTGAAGATGAATTTCCGTCAAGTAAAGACCGAGACCATCAAAAACCGTTACTAATAATAATGAATTAATTTTTACATCATAGTAATATATGACTTTTTTATATAGATATAATGTTTCTAATAGAATCAGGAATAAAGTAGCAAAAACTTTGGAAGTGAATACACACTAGTTTTGAACTATTTGCTATACAATTTAACACAAACAAAATAAACTATTTTTACGTTAGACAGTGAACTTAACCATACCTACTTATACATTACTAAACATTAGAGGAAATCCTTAAAATTACTTCGAAAAAAACGAACGAACCGAAACACGCATATCAGATATGAGAACTGGTGCATCCACACATTTTACAAAGTAAAGCGCCTAGTTTCTATCAGATCGTGAAATATCTCTCTTGGCACTGACAATAAATCGTTTCATATCTTTTTACAACCACATATATTTTTGATAATTTTTATTGATTTTGGTATTGTGTTATATTTATATGGTTAGCGCAAGGAAAGGGTAACTCCTTTGTGTAAGGCTAGTCAGCATCAGGAACATTTCGGAAAGAATATAAAGGGAATATGTGGATGTGAAATTTGAGTGAGGTTAGAACTCAATAAATAACTATCTTTCTTATGTATTTCCAGGTCAATTATTTACTGCTGAAGCCCTCACACCAAAAAACCAAGCGAACAGCATATCATTTAAAGTTGGAGGCGACATGGAACTCATAGATGGAATTATATAAAAGTCAAAACTGCCCATGCGGAATAACAGTTCGCCGTTATAAGATTTTTCGTAAAAGAGGAAACTTTGATATGTTTGTATCAGTTATGAATCAGGTTCTTGAAATATGCCAGCGGAATTATTCTACGAACTCTTTCGTATTTGCAGGAGATTACAATGTGAACTTTCGAGGAAAATCGAATGAAAAAAATAAAATAATTGAACTATTTAAATCCTGCAATATGAGGCACATGTTTACTGATTCATCACGTGAAACAAAAACCTCCTCAAGTTGTATGGATAATACATTTACGAATGTAAAAAATAAATATTGTAAAGCTTCCACATGCGAGCCACATCTTTCAGATCATTTTGCCCAAATACTGAAGATCCCTTGGATTCACCAAAAACCTGTAAAAGAGACATACAAATTTGTTAGACATATAAATGAAAACAATAGTTACCGTTTTATTCAGAACATAAAAACAGAAAACTGGGCTCTTGTGAATGAACAAAATGCTAAAAAACAACATAATAATTTTCATGAGAAACTACTTGAGGTTTTCCATTTTTCCAGAAAAAAGAATAAAAATGAAAAAATGTAGAAAATATAGATATAAATACAGATCAGATGATTCAAAACTAAATTGAAAGCAGCTATAACAGATTCCGAGGTTAAAAAGGATGAGAATAGTAAAGAAGTCTGTGAGAACTCAAAAATATGCCGAAGAGGGCTGTACAGACTCTATTAAGACTACAAATTCGAAAAAAATAAACACAGTGGTCAACAAACTTCAAGCAGTGTGGAAGCTGATAAAACAGCAAACGCAAAAAGGGAACTCGGATTAGACGGATGACTAGTAACGGCGTATAAAATGAATACGCATTTAACTTCTACAGGCAACAAAATGAAAAGTAAGTTGAAACCATATCTGCAAACTTCAATTGATCAACTTGAGAAAAGTAATGTGAATAGTCCAGACTCCATGTATTTGTATGCAGTTTTACCGAAGATGAAATACTCGAGTCGGTGAATAGAATGAAAATTATAAATTCCAAGGACAACTACGGAATGACTGTAGAATTTTAGAAATCTATCAAACCATATATATAAAAAGACCTTTGTGCAAGATTATAAATGACCGTTTCATTCAAAGTGCCAGCTGAACTAAAAATAGCAACAGTGACACCTGTTTACAAAAAGGAGCATACTGGTGTGTAACTACAAACACACAAACTACAGAAGTATTTCAGTCCTGCCGGTGATATCGAAGATTTTTGAGTTAGCACTGAAGAGACGTCTTGTTGGTTTATTGGTGAGAAAATTGCTACTTCATACGCCCCAACATGGCTTTAGGCATCGTAAATCAACAGTCAATGCAATGATTCATGTCTTCGAGACTCTGTTGGAGGTATATAATTGTTCTGAGGAAGTGGAGGTGACATCTTCAGACTTGAGCAGAGCATTCGACAGTGTCTGCCACGAAACATTTCTGAGAAAACTCGACTTTTATGGTGTAAGCGGGATGACGGGTCGACTGTTCCACTATGTTGTAGATAGGTACCTTTCTGTGAAAAAAAATAAATCCAGGTCTGATTAAAGGAAAATTGAGTGTGGACTACCCCAGGATCGATTCTGGGTACAATCCTTTTTATTGTGTACACAAATGAACTTTTCGATAATATAACGTCAAACAAAAGTTGCAGCTATTCCGACGAAAAGATTGTTCTGAATAGGTTGAAGTCTAGAGGTCAACTCCAAGGAATGACACTGAATATTGAAGGAGATACGCAGAGTTGGTTTACAGCGACTGGACTACTGATGAATTAATCTAAAGCACAGAGGATATTGTTCACCAACAGAGACCAAACTCATTCGTCACTTCTGTATTTGGGATTGGAGTTTGAACTATCTCTGAATTGGAGCACAAGCATTTGGACAACCTCTGTAAAAAATTGTCTACTTCCATTTTCTTGATCAGAAGAATGAGGCAAAAAGTGAACACCAACATCGCTAAACTGACCCACTATTCTAGTTGTCATAGTCTTGTCGCATAGGATATTATCTTGGTGAAAAGCATTGACGTTAGGAGTCGTTATCTTCCTTGTGCTTGTTCAACTGAAAATTTAAAATTTGTAAATAACTTTGTAAAGGAGCTACATATGATGAATAAATACGTAAAATTCTGTGTTTCGTCATCTGAAAGTCGAATAAACGTCAGTTTTTGCAATTTCAAACCTGTTCTTCTGAAGAAATCGAATATCTGATGAATAGATTAGAAGCTGCATCCTTCTTCTTACGATCTACACTGTTACATTTTGACAAGGAAGAGCCCTGCTGTCGTTATTCCACTTCTAAATGCTACATTTGAAAATAATCAGATTTGTTTCTTCAAAAATATTTGCAAGATGATATTGTAAATAAGAATAACTCGAAAATCTTCGAGCTAATTCTGCCCATTTTTGAACATATTTTATATATTCGGACTCTCGAATTACCCAGAAAACTTGAATTCCCTAGGTCGTTTCGTGTGGAAATCATATTGACAAACTCAGCCGAGATATTTAGGCCTCAGACTCACTCTGAAAATTTCAAGCCTTCAGCTTTTTCAGTTAGTTGGTAAGTTCCTTGCTTCATATTCCTCTCCTGAAAGCAATGAATGCTAAAAGTATCATGTATTCTGACAAATTGTTTGATTATTCATGTTAAAAATTTTGGGTGTTGTCAAAAGCAATAAGTAAAAGATCTCATTTTACCCAGGAAACAAAAGTTCTCCAAATGAAGACCAATAGAAATTATTAATGTACGAGTAAGATAAAATTCCTGAGATCAACTTAGGTTCTTTTATGGATTTTCCCCCACACTTTCAACTTGCGGTGAGACGGAATTATCTACCATTCATTAATGATCATCTGCCCTGACATTGTAATTATCTACGGAGGCAGGAATTCCAATATAGATTCCTCGGACAGGAGTGTTCGGCAATCGCCATTAATTTGGAGCTTCCCGTGATCCAGATGTAGAGATAGAGAGCTTTCGATTCCCTCCCTAGCTCAACCTTTCGTTATCACCTCAAGATCAAATGATAAGATTGTCGCCTTAGACGGAGACGGAGAAACCGAGCTCGTGAAAGTAATTAGCACAGAAATTGAATTAAAAGGTTTCCCTAGCGCTGAACACGGAGAACTAACAAGATGGGATTCGTTCTCATTTTAATTCGGCAGTTGCTTGGGAGGTGTGTAAACAAGTAATTGTGGATAATTATTTGCGTCATTTTGAGATGCCTGCTATGGTGCAAACCGTTTGGATTCCGGCAGGCTAAGTGTCGTCTCTGAAGTTGCTTCACGATTCACAAAATAAAACGAAATGAAATCAACCCATTTCTTAAACGCGTTGTGACTGGGAATGAGAAATAGGTTACATACGACAATATTGTGCGTAATCGATGGTGGTCAAAGCGCGGTGCTCAAATAGTGGCCAACCCAGGACTAACGGTCAAAAAAGTTCTACTGTGTATTTGGTAGAACTGAAAAAGAATCATTCATTATAAGTTGATTCCATATGACCAACGGTTAAATTCATCTCTAGTGTCAACAACTGAAGCGTCTGAAGCTAGCGGTTGACCAGTAACGGCTAGAATTGACCAAGAGAAGAGAGGTTGTGTTCCAGCAGAACAACACCAAGCCACACACATCTTCAGTGATCCGCCAGAAACTCCGGGAGCTTGGTTAGGATGTTTTAATGCATCCACGATATAGTTTGGATTTGGCTCATTTCAATTCGGCTTCTGCTTGAAAATTGCACGAATAAAATGTTAGATATACCTTCATCGACTTTCGCGTCTATTAGAATGTAATGATCGATTTTTAAATGCTGAGGGTTCTCACAAATTCATACATGATGATCGTCATATAAATCATACCACATTTTCTTTGAAATTGGTGCTTATGTTCTAGCAATTTGTAGAAATGAGTTGATAACTTACGTGAGCTTTGTTTAATTCCAAACGATATTTTTATTTTAAATCCTTTCATTTCCTCATGATTATTAACTGTAACCATTAATCAAAACTAGGTGCAGCAGTAAGGTATCAAAAAACGTTAATCCATCATTTTGAGTCTTCCGCCTTACTGAGCTCACAACGAAATGACATATGAAACAGCTTTCATTAACTTTGTTTAGTTTGTAAAAATTACTCCTGTGTTCAAGTTTAAATTTTTTTGCGACAGAATTACACCGAGACTATACTTGTATAGCAGCAGTCCTGACTGCGACAAAGAAAACCTAAATCGTTTACTCCAGGTATCTTTAATAATTATTATTATCATAATCATCAGATAAATATAGTACAATAATAATTCCAATAACATCCGCTCACAGACACATCCTCCACCAAAATGCAACATTTTACCAAATGATCTATCTATCTTAAAATAAAAATCCTACAGGGATTTCGAAAATAGGGAAACTCAAAAACAAACACACTAGTGGAATAGCCGAAATACCCATAAGATTCATTGAACTAGCTCTGCTTGAAATAAATGGCGTCCTAGTACACCTGGTAGTTCAAACAAGGCAAATTCAATTGAAAATAGCTATCATCAAACCCATATTAAAAAAAGAAAATCCTAAAGAGCTAGGAAACTACAGACCTATCAGTATTCTGTCAAGTTTTTCACTAATATTCGAACTGATAATGTGCTCAAGAATCACAGTATTCTTCAATAGTTGTGATTTTTTCAGTAACACACAACACGGATTTCTGAAAGGAACATCTACCCAAACAGCCTTATTTGAAGTAACAAAGAACATATTGAAACAGTTGGAAGGAGAAAACTACCACTGATCATATTTTTGGACATGTCTAAATCATACGACTCAATAAACCAGGAACACCTGTGAAAGAAACTTCAAGCTTATGGAATAAGTGGAAATGCATACAAGTGTATTGAATCATATATATACAAACGAAAATAGAAACTGAAAATCATCAAGGAAGGAGAAAATGCTGAATCCACTGAGCTGATAAATAAAAGAGGGATAGTAGAAGGAGGTGTATTGGGGCCACTTCTATTCCTAACCAGCATTACTTTAAAAAATAAGCTTATAAATATTGTAGACAGTACTAAATTTCTGGGTGTATACATGGACTCATTAATGAATTTAAGAACACATGTGAAACATTTAAGTCAGAAATCGTTTCAGATAAAGTTTGCAATTAGAATATCTAGAAAATACCTGAATGATAAATCATTGAGAATTCTATATTAAGCAAATTTTGAATCTAGACTTAAATATGGGATTATTTTTTGAGGAAATAAATGATATTCAGAAGACATGTTTAAGATACTGAATGGTTTCAGCCGTTACTATTTGGTAGTTGATCATAACTAAAACAAATTGTAAAAATTACTATGTTTTACTACCAATAAAAATATATATTACATATTATATTTTCTTGTGACTCGAGTTTCGGGAAATGAACTATCCCATCATCAGACAACTGAAGACCTAACAATGGTACAGAGATATTTAAACAAAAGTGATAAATATTTTGAATATTTCAATAGGTTCTAGATAACACCTAATAGTGGTACAGAGGTTTACAAGCGGAACGTGATAAAAAACCGGGTTAAAAAAGAGGGGCCTTCTAACAGATATCGGAATGTCGGAAATCGACAAAGAAGGTTGTTAAACAGATGGTACCCATTTAAATATCTCAAATAATTTTTGGGGTTACATAGCTCCGTACAGTCATTCATTATTTTTACATTATTTTGTTGTATATCTCAAATATTTGGATTTACATAGCTCCATACAGTCATTCATTATTTTTTAAATTATTTTTATTGTGAACGAATTTGAAAATTTCAATAATCAAGTTTCTTTTCTTTTGAATCTACATGTGAAATCTTAAGAAAATTTTCCCGGTTTTTTATCACGTTCCGCTTGTAAATCTCTGTACCACTATAAGGTGTTATCTAGAACCTATTGAAATATGCAAAATATTTATCACTTTTTTTAAATACCTCTGTACAACTGTTATGTATTCAGTTGTCTGATGATGGGATAGTTCATTTCCCGAAACTTGAGTCACAAGGAAATGTGTAATATATATTTTTATTGGTAGTAAAACATAGTAATTTCTACAATTTGTTTTAATTAGACATGTTAAAAATCCAAAAAAGAGCAATGAGGGCAATTTTTAAGCTGAAGTATAATGAAACTTGTAGATAATCATTTGGGCAAAATAACATCTTCACAGTTTATTGTTTGTACATTTTCGAATGTTCTGTATTCCTACATAATAACAAAGAAAAATTCATTCAATATAATACCAGTAATAGTTACAACACAAGAACACAAAATTTAAATTTTCCAACTCATAGATTGACCTTAAGCGAACAACACTCCACATATAGTTGTATCAGAATAGTTAATCATTTACCAAATAACATTAAGAACATAAATAATTTAATAATCTTCAAAAACCGTTGACTATAAAACTTGAGTCTTATGAGTTAGGAGTTTGTTTTAATGAGAGCTAACCAATTAATTTTATTTAGACACTATTTTACATCAGGTGATCGTTAAACCTTATTTGAAATGAAGAAGTTATTATT
This sequence comes from Megalocaria dilatata, assembly GCA_034642435.1. NCBI lineage: Eukaryota > Metazoa > Arthropoda > Insecta > Coleoptera > Coccinellidae > Megalocaria > Megalocaria dilatata. Next base: position 5,289,094 of record CM067854.1, read on the forward strand.
ATCTTGATGAAACAAATATGTGAACACTTCTTGACAATTTCCACGTATTGGAGAAGTTGTCTCGTTCAATATATTCAGATATTAGGCTATTTACCTCTCGGTACCTAATCGTTGCAAAAGGCAAATATTGGGTAGATGGAATCACGTAAAAGTTCAATATGAAAACGAAACTCCTCACAATATAACACATGGATCTTAATTAAGAGGGAGGATTCCAATCTGGCTGGACAGGCTTCCTAGTCTCTTAAAATAAAAAAAAAACATACAAATTCATGGTATTTTGGAGAACAATGGACTCATCTTCAATGATGGCCTGAACACAATATTCTGCCATTTATCAGCTAAAATACGATGGCATATTAACACTGATATCGGCGTAATTACACTAGCTGTCTTGAAATGTCCACATATTATAAAACTAAATAAGAATAAAAAAATTCTAACCATTCAACAGTAGACTTTTAAAATAGATTTATCTGAATATGCAAATTGCACTGTGATGATTCAAAATTTTATATCGAACATAGCTCATACTCTTTATCATAAGTTTCATAATTTTATGGACAAGTTTCATGAAATCTACAATTATGTTTAACATTGCGACATATTCAGAATAAAAGAAGCTGTAAGATATGTGTCTTATAGCTGTGAATTTATTTTTTTGCAACTTCCATCACAAAAATTTTGAACTTAAATAATGAAAAAGGAATGGTATGAATAACATCGGATTAGATGTACATACGTAAGGTACTTAACCAGGTGTCACGAAATTCTGGCCAGTACTTTTGGGGACCAAGTTTGTATTGTGGATGGTGAACGATCGAATACTCTTTTATCATAACGTAGAAAAAGTTTTCTTTTATATATTTTTTCATTTCTCAGACGAAGTGACAACTAAATTCCTGAAATAATACGACTAGGAAAAAGATGTGACTTAATTCGAGTTAGTCGTTTGAGTTTTGAATTGCAAATAAAGAAACATGACATAACAGTATATTCCCCGGTGCTTTGTATAACTCTGGAATTAGGGAATCAATTCTCAGCGGATCTGGAGAAGGTAACATACATTATTCATCTAGTGCAAAAAAATCTAAATTTAATTGCTTTTTCCTCTATAAAGGTCTTAGCCCAGATACTATAAAACCGATAAAATATTCGGTGTAAATAGAAGATAGGCCAGCGCCATCCACATTGCTCGCTTCGTTACGCGATTCTGGTATTCTAATATATGGAAAAAAAGGGAAAAATTCAGTGGGGCAACTTGGGACTCCGAGATATAGTGCTGACGAATATAAACGTATATTATTGAAGGTTTCAGCTTTTCTTTATAAACTCGCAGTTATTATTCCTCCTGTGATTGAATGTACTTATTTTTCCTCAATTTACCTTATATTACTTCGACAGCTCCTACAGTATGTGGTGAGGTAAATCTGTCAATAATTACTCAAAAGTTACCTTGAGAATGAAAAACAATGTTTAAAATATCATACAGATTTCTTCTGTAAACCATCTACCAATTTAAAAATGAAAAAATTCGAATTGAATTAATTAAATGTATTTACAGCACACCGTGTCAATTAAGTAGTTATTAATATATAGAATTAATAGTTATTACACCACAGGAAATGAAAGATATTCAAAGAAATATTAATTGTCAACTAATAATTATCAAATGAACACTTGACGAGTACAAAATTTTGTCGAGCTGATGATGTCTGTTGTTATAATTCTAAATTGTTTTTTAGGGATGTTCTATATGTTTTAGGAATTTTTTCAAGGGAACTTATTTTGACATAAATAGAGGTTAATTCTTGATAGAAGGTATATAAAATTATTTAAGTATTTTAATATTAGCCTTCTACATATTTAATTTCAAAAAATTATATTTAATAATTATCACTTCTGAAAATAAATTAAAATATAAATAAAATTAAATATAATTTTTTGAACTCAAATATGTAGAAGGCTAATATTAAAATATTCAAATAATTTCATATACCTTCTATCAAGAATTAACCTCTATTTATGTTATTTTATTCATAATATATAATTATTTGGTTTCCTTAACATTCTTTATACAGATAGTCCTTGTGCTATAACAGAGGCCGTTAAATTGTCTTTCAATCTTTCAGATCAAGGGTAAACCACAGAAGTATTTATCTATAGTTGACCGTTACACTACATTTAAAGATTTTTCAGTTTACCAGGAGTTTTCTAAATTGTTGAAGGGTGAGTAAATATTTGTTGTTGATTGATGTTATATTTATTTAATATGAATTATTTGAATATTGACGAAGCAAAGTCTCTCTTAAAACTTGTTTTTCAGTAATGCTTTTACATACTTTTGTTTTTATATAAAGTAAATTAGTTAGATATCCAATAATATTGAATATTCTAAGTAAGATAGTTTTATGATTAAATTCTTAAGATTATGTTAGACATTTTTGAAAGATATTTGTTTTCATAAGATTGATCAGCAGAAACAAAATTTTGTCTACTCAAAAAATTCAATTTACAAGATTTTGGTTAACAATTTTTATTTATTGGATTTTGTTATACCATTTGGATGTCTTATAATGAATGTTTATTTTATATGTCATTTTATATAAGTGGTACTTATATGACATTATTTTAATTTATTTTCAGAAGTTATAATTATCAAATATAATTTTTTGAAATTAAATATGTAGAAGGCTAATATTAAAATATTTAAAGCACTTATTTTGAGCAAGTTATTTCTGGAGAAGTTCTTTTGGTAATGTCTTGCAGTTTTGAAAAGGATTTTAGTTTTCATAAAACAAGGAATGAAACAAAATTTCGTACTCTCCAAGTATTTCTTCGATAATCTTTAGTTAATAATTTATATTTCTTTGAATTTCTTCAATTCCCTTTGGTACTGTGTAATAAGTATTAATTCTATATGTCTATCAAATTGACACGGTGTGTTCTAAAGACGTTTTTAATTATTTCAATTCTAAAAATTTTTGAATAAAAAACTTTTTCACATTTAAATTTGTAGACGGTTTACAGAAGCAATTTGAATGACATTTTAAATTTTGTAATAATCCTTCTATGAAGAAAAAACTTCTTTTTTATTTCAGAAAACAATATGTGAAGATTGAGGAAAACCTTAGTCTACCTTGGGTTGTTCATACTGGTATCCAACAGGCTATAGTTCTTGGTCCAGTATTGTTCATTATCTTCATAAACAGTCTTTTGAAGATTGTAAACGTTTAAAATCGAATTATATAAGAAACTGCTCAGGTTTCTATCACTTTTAATTACCTAATATTAGAGTATGAATAAGTTCTTACTATTTTTTCAACAAAAGTTTTAGGGTCATTGTGAAAATATGGTCACACGTTCAAAGTTCGATGTATTATCCATCCCATGCTACTACTTTTTTCCATATTTCTGCCAATTAACGGACCCCATCGCAAAAAGGGGCCCTTTGGCCGCTATCCATGAGTCGATCCATTTTTTGACTGTCAGTCAGGCCATGCTGCATCGATCGACAAAGATGGTAATCGGAATGAGCAATGTCTATTCTGTACGGCCGGTGGGATAGGACTTCACATTTAAGCATTTCTAAGTATGTTTTAACGGGCGAAGCAACATATGGCCATGCACTCTCATGCATTGTCAATAATTTGTCGTGTCTGTCGGCATATTACGGCCGTTTTTCGCGCAATACTTGTCTCAAACGCATCAATTGTCATCTCCTCCGTGATCTTTTTGTTCGATTGTAGCAACTCATAATACACCACACCCAGTTGGTCACACCAAATGCAGCATGATGATATCGCCTTGAATATTCGGCGTGATAGTTGATGATGGTATTCATTTGTTGCCTGACGTTTTGGATTATCGAAATGTACCCACTTTTCATCGCCAGTCCCAATTCTAAGCAAGAACTCTTTTCTCCTTTGCTGTTGAAGCAGTTGTTCTTTGGGCTTCAGTTGATACAGCACTCAATTTCCTACCTTTAGGATTATTCTTATTGCTCTCAAATGATAGCAAATGGCTGGTTGAGTGACTCCCAAGTGTTTTTGCGAGTTCCTCTTCATTTTTGACGAATCTTCATCGAGCCTTGCCTATAATTCTTCATTCTTAAAATTTGGTGGTGTTCCGGGTCGTTCTTTGTCTTTCAAATCAAAATTTCCACTTTTGAATTGGGCAAACCACTTCTGACACGTTCGTTCAGCTAGAGCATAGTCAGCATGAACATCCATTAAAAGACGATGACTTTCGGCAGTTTTTTTCTTCGTTATGAAGTAAATCTGTCCGAAAAAATTATTCAGGGCACACATAAACTGTGTTCTTTATACTTCAGCCCAATGATGACACTTAATGAAGTTGTGGCCAGGAAACAATAGAATTATAAACTAGTAGCGACATCTGTTATCAACTATTGAGGAAACGAATTTTGGTGAAATATACATTAATGGTGACCTCCCGTTAAAAAAAATGTTTATTCTATATGCGACATCTTTTGGATTGTCAATTCTTTAAAGAGATATTTCAAGGAGTTTTTCCCTGAATAACATAAAAAAGTACGGAGATATAGGTTTTCTGTGCTCCGTAATCAGAATCTGATTTTTTCCGACTTTGTGTATACTTGAAGTACTGAAGAGCTAAATATAGTTAGGAAATTTGTTCTTCAAGTTGAAAGCTTATACCGCTTTTTAAAAACACTGCTCTGAAACTGTTTACGACGAAAATATTATGAAGCACTTGAGACCCAAGCGAGCTTTTAAATATTCAATTAACTCTCTCTTCAGGGCGAATGGTCTGCCGGGAGGATGTGATGTTACGTTATCAATTTTGTAGAGCGTAACTGCGTCGAATAGCTGGAATTTCCCGCAATTAAGCAAGTTAGGTTAGCCGGCAATAAAGATTTAAATTACACAATTTAGTAAACTGACTCTTTTACTAATAGACTCTAATTACACCATTAGCATAGCAGTTAAAACTCAGATTCGACCTATCAGAGCATTCCTTCTAATTGCAATTAGAGTTTAGCTGTTAGTTATTCGTGTGACTACGTTTGTCACCTTGGATGTGTTCCCCGAATCTACCAGTAAACTATCCTTTTTATGTTTCAGGTACGTGTGCAGAATCGAATGGAAGATTACAGGGGGTAAGAATGTATGTTTACTCCTTTCTATCTGGCCAAAGCACAAGAGATTTTAACACTCGGAACCAAATTCACCTGAGTACTCTTCTGACATATAATGAGCACTTTGATAAATTTCATACCATAGATAAAATTTGAAAACGCCTATCTTTCGTTGTGATAAATTGCCGGAGTTCGAAAGAGTGATTATAATCCGAGTTGTATACTTTGAGATGGGAGCAGGGGATCCTCACGTTGAATCTTTTTGTAGGTCAAATGGGAATTCCAGATTTGGGTGTTTGTGCCACCAAGCTACAAATCGTCTAATTAGGACTATCAAATGTTTTTTCCCTCGATTTCGTCCTATTTTATGTCATACAGAAAACGGAAATTTTTAGGTACAAACTGAAACAAGAAGTTATGCAGGTGGGTTATTAATTTCGATAAAAAAATTCAACGAGGTTGTTTAAAATATGCAGTCGATGTTAATAGAATCTTGACACTACAAACACATTGTAGTCCAAATCGTTTCAACTGAATTCAAACTTTTCACTTATAATGAAGATCAGTGAATACGTAAGTGTGAACTGTTCAGCAAAACGAAGAGTGTTAATCAAAATATTAGGACTATAAATAAGTTCGTGCGGTTTTTTGACGTATATTGAATTGCTGTGAAAAATTTGTTAAAAATTTAAAGTTCAAATTATTTTTCGTCACTAGTAACTACTTTTTTTCATCTTTCTGGCAATTTACGGATCCCATTGCCGAAAAAGTCCGGCTCTTGGGCCGCTATCTATGCATCGATACATTTTTTGACTTCATCGTAATTGAAGAATGGCTGATAAACTAGGCCATGCTGCATCGAATTGAAGTGATGGTAATCGGAAGGAGCAATGGCTGGGCTCTAGGGCGAGTGATGTTGGACTTCTCATTTGAGCATTGCTAAGTACGTCTTAATAGAGACGTAACATGTGGCCGTGCTGCAAAATAACCTTAATAGAGACGTAACATGTGGCCGTGCTGCAAAATAACTTTGTCGTATCTGTTGGCGTATTGCTGCCGTTTTTCTCGCAATGCTTGGCTCAAGCGAATTAATTATCACGTTCGATATCATTAGGCTTCTGTTCATACGACATCCGATTTCATACCTTTTGGATGATTCCCATTATTTCTTAACGATGGCAGATGGCTTGTTGAGCGACTCCGATTATTTTTGCCAGTTTGTGATGGACCTCACCAAGCTTTGCCTCTAATTATACTTTGGTGCTGCTTTGGTTCGTTTTTCGTCTTCCAAATCAAAATTGTCACTTTTAAATCGGGCAACCAACTTCTGACACATTCGTTTAGTTAGATTATGGTCGCCATAAACATCCATTAAGATACGATAACCTTTGGCAACATTCTTTCCATACTGAAGTAATAAAGTAAAACTTTCCGAAAAAACACATTATTCGGTACAAAAATTAACATTTTCAGAGATACAAATACTGTGTTGTTTACAATTCAGCGAAGTGACAGATACTGGAAAGAAAGCCTAATAATGACACTTCAAAATGAAGGTATTGTCAGATGTAATAATGGAATAATAAATTAGTAGCCACACTGTTATCGAAACTGTACCAACTTTCTACTCATGTATGCAACAATATCATGAAAATAAAAAATACTCAGAGAAGGGGAAAAATTGTGAAAATACTTTTACATATACTCCTGACCTACTTAACTAATTTTGTATTTTTTCGGACTTCTCATTTTTCTATCGAACGAGATGGGAATTAACAAATTTGCTCTCGCTAATCTCAACAATTTGTTCGTATATCAACAACTAACAGAATAGAATAGGTGCGATTCTTCTAGGAAAGTTAATGCACAAGTACTATCATAGTTGATTTCAGCAATCGGTATACTTCTTCAAATAAATTAATTCGGCTAATTTGTACCAAAACTCATAATAAGTAGTGTGAGCTATGGTAATAAAAAGTTCTACAAATGGAGAGTGTGTAACATACATCTGTATTACAATTCCATACTTAAACAAACTCTATAAGGTTTTGTTGATCACAGGGGCAAATTTGCAGACATGCGCACGTTGCAAACTGATTGGTTTTCATCAGTGCAATGTATACCAGTGACTATAAATTTATCAGTATCTATATTCGCTAAACACAGAGACACTAAGATATCAATCAAACACTAGCGCCATCTAGAGTATGCAAACATACATACAAGACAAACTTTTGCGAGCTAATTAAAGCGAACAAAATGTATTCCCTATACTTTCACGTTACAAACGCGGAAAAAACTCACCTTATGCTCAAGTCGGACCATAATATGCCGTAATGTCCATAATTAGCATATTCATATTCAAATAGATTATTTCGGCTGATCTGTAACAAATATCCTTAATAGGGACTGTGAACTATGGTAATAGAAAGTTCTACAAATCGAGACAGTATAACATACATCTGTATAACAATTCCATATTGAAACAAACTCGATAAGGTTTTGTTGATACTTCTTTGATGAAATATTTCACAGCTTCATTTCTACAAAGTTGAAACAAACCATCAGTAATTTCTTACTCTAAATCTCGCCTTGACACGAAAATTTGTGTCTGCAGTGGCAATTACCTTTAACCCCTGAGCTTAGAGAAAACGGAAAAAACGGTGCCATGTTAAAGATTTGCTTGGCAACTCTTAACACCCACAGCTTTGCGCTGATAAAAATCTCCAAGAGTTAATCCTCGGGAATTTTCCAAAACAAAGTGCCCCATAAAGTGATGAAGAAATTTCCCCGCAGGATTCATTAACTTCAACTTCATCTCAACACTTGCAAAGAACGATGTCGATGGGAATTTAAAATAACTCAGGACGCAAATAAAGAGGCAGCGTTAATGGCGTCTTTGGTAATTTGTTTACACTACCCGAAGTGACAGTGATATTGTTTCCGTGTCCTCTGCAATAAGCCGGGACAAATCGAATTACAGCCATTTCATATTCTAGTCTGTCGTTAACTGTGCATTACGCTGTCTGTCTTCGTTGTTTTCATTTGGGCAGTGATTGGAGAGAACAAATTTCAGTTAAAACGCTCAGGATCCAGATTACCTAGTTGTCGAACTGTTTACTCAGGATAAGAAGCTCACGTTTTTCGTGCCTGTTCCTGGGTGCTATCATTTTTTTGACGTCTGTGTTTAGAGTGTGTTCTATATTATCGATCTTTTTGTTTTCCAGATAATATGAGAATATTACTTTATGGATTGTAATAAGACATTCCTCAATTTGAAAATCAAAACAGATTTAATCTGTTGTCTTCTACAATTTTAATTTCAAAAAATTCTTTGAAGAAACTTTATGAATTAAATTAATGTCTTTATAAGCACTGCTCATATTTAATAGACGTCAAAATTCATCATACAATATCAAACGGAATTAAGAAAAACCAACGAACATAAACTGTCAATTAAAATTAAAATATAAATAAGCAAACATTTTTTGTTTCGTTCCAGGCATGCGTAATGAACTCTTCAGACAAACTTACGAAGCCCTGTTTGTTACAAAATGTTACAAAATGTATTGTTTTCCGATCCCATATGAATGAAAAATAACTCTTTCTCAAAAATATAAAACATAATTTCAAGAACATCTCAAAAACTAATTTATTTGAAATATTCATATATTTAAATAAATTACTTCAAAAAATCTCAAAACATGTAGCACATTCTCAAGAAATAATTAAAGTTACGATAAGATCAGTTCAACTTTACATATAAAAAATAATAAAATCAATTAAACAATGTATAGACTTACTCAGTGAATCTTAGGAATACACGGTCCTCAATAGAAATAAAAGTGAACACCTTTATATATCCAAGGTAAAGTTGAACTGATCTTATCGTAACTTTAATTATTTCTTGAGAATGTGCTACATGTTTTGAGATTTTTTGAAGTAATTTATTTAAATATTTCAAATAAATTAGTTTTTGAGAAGTTCTTGAAATTATGTTTTATATTTTTGAGAAAGAGTTATTTTTCATTCATATGGGATCGGAAAACAATACATTTTGTACAATACATTTTGTAACAAACAGGGCTTCGTAAGTTTGTCTGAAGAGTTCATTACGCATGCCTGGAACGAAACAAAAAATGTTTGCTTATTTATATTTTAATTTTAATTGACAGTTTATGTTCTTTGGTTTTTCTTAATTCCGTTTGATATTGTATGATGAATTTTGACGTCTATTAAATATGAGCAGTGCTTATAAAGACATTAATTTAATTCTTAAAGTTTCTTCAAAGAATTTTTTGAAATTAAAATTGTAGAAGACAACAGATTAAATCTGTTTTGATTTTCAAATTTTGTAATAATCCTTCTATCAAGTAAAAAACCGTTCCTTCTTATTTTAAATATTCCTCAAACTACTCAGGCAATGTGCCACAACAAATTTTTTTTCCCAGACTTTACTGCTCTTGGGAAAGAAATATGATTTGTGCCAAAGTTGTAGCTTGAAAACTGATAGGAAGTTGCTTTATCGAAGATGCGAAAATACGTTCACAGAAGAAAATCGAACTACAAGTATGTCTATCATCTGTGTTTCTCTGTAGACGCAACCGTCATATCGAGAGCGCATGACTGTATTTTATTCTCAATCAATTGTTAAGGTGCTGCAAAACGTCAGTACGCTCGAGTGTTTAGAATGCGATGTAGATGTGTATAGACGTGAAAAAATAGGTTGACAAAATCAACACTCATGACTAACCTCTCTTTGCTGTTAGCCATTAACAGAAACCATGTTGATGGGGGTTCACATCAGGTTGGATCTCAGAAGGTGTTTTTTAATATATTCATACGCCATGAAAACTATTGTGTTTGCCTCTATATGCTTGTAAGTAGAAGCTCAAGATTAGTGTAAGCGCTGGTCTGAAAAGGAGTCCAAATGTGGACTATCTAGAGTTTGCATTTTGAAATAGTGTTTATTTCGAGTCTGCCATCACTTTTGTTATTTATGTTTTGACCGAAGTTAGTTAATATTTTACATTAACGAAATGTCTTGATTTACGCTCGAAAAAGACTGGGAAATATTAAAAAATTACTTCCAAAGCGGGGATCTTCTAACCAAACTTTTAGAAATTTACGTGAAATATTCACTAGTTATGAAATGCCCTCACGGTAATTTATGAATCGATTTCTGCGTAAAATCTGGACTGTAATTTGATGAAATAACCTGTTCGCGTTCTGCTCATATGCACACACCTAAAAAATTTCTGCAGTGGCCCAGAATGTTGCTGAACATCCATCAACATTAACTCGTCATAGTAATCACCAACTGAACATTTCTCGAACTTCTCTGAGGAGAATTTTGCATGAAGATCTCGGTATGAAGGTTTCCAAATTTCAACCAGTGTAGAAGGACTATTTTTATGGGTATTGAATTGAATCAGTCCTTACTTGGTGAAAATCCATATTAAATAATATTTAAATAAGGTTATTCTGAATTTCACAAATTTTTCTTGTTATAAATATTTGATAGATTCGGTCTTCACTTGGTGGAACCTCATTTTAATTAAAAAAATGTATATATGACAGTAATTTATTTCAACAAAACATTTTTGTGGAAATAAATTACTGTCATATATACATTTTTTTAATTTTCTTGTTATGTTTACAACAATCGTTTCGCTATCACAGTAGCATCATCAGGCAAGATTACATTTTGAATAACTAAGCTTGTTTCCGAAATCCGTTGATATTTATATTACAGTAAGTACAATAAATTTTTATTGAGCACTAAAACCCAAAAAAGGGTCCCCGCAAATTCCAGCTTATATGAATATATTTAACAGAGGTGAGTTATTTAAATCTATTTGTTCGTTAAGTAATATTCCGATTTTATTATGTTTATTTATCTCTAGGGATTCTAAAAGATTCAAGGCATAACTTTACTTTCTATATGTAGAATTTCAAAATTATGGTTGAAAGTATGCCCAGTTTCTAAGAAATGGTTGGAATATGTAGAATTACTTTTATTATTGAGGAAAGTCTTCAAATGTTCACAAATTCTATGTCGGAAAGTTCTTCCAGTCTGTCTTATGTGAACTTTAGGGCAATCACCGCAGGTTAACTTATAAACCCCCGATTTATCATCTTTATGTGTACACTCTTTATTATTTTTAATAAATTTACTCAAGTTTGAATTGGTTTTAAATGAAGTTCTTAAATTGTATTTATTTTTGAGGTATGTAGCAATTTTCTCAGAAATACGTTTAGTGTATTTTAAGGAAATGTATTTAAAAGTTTCTATCAGGAAACACCATATTTAAAGTTATTTTATTATTTTTATTCATCAACAATTTGTCTATCAACTTAGGATCATAGTCATTATTAATAGCTATTTGTTTAATTATGTTAAGTTCTAAAATATAATTTTCTCGATTCATGGGAATATTAACTTATCTACGGATCATACAATTGAATGCTGGTAATTTTTGCCGCCACAGCATGTAATCTAATGCACAAAATGTTTGCGCATGTCCATTCTATAGTCTTCCAATATTGTTGTATGAAGCATAACTTTTCCACCGTGGTTGCTTCTAATTTCTCTATGAAGGAAGAACAACCACAGAAACCATAGACGAAATTTCGTGTAATTCTTGCTGTACCAAGTCAATTATTCATTCGAACGAAGACATCCGAAGACAACAACACAAGCAGTCAGATTCCCAAACGGTTCCACTACACCGGAGGCTCCCAGAAGCTATGGGACATAGCACATACAGAAGAAGTACAGTAAGTTAATTTTGTATACATTAACATTTTATGACACATATTTTATACTTCAACACCTTTTATACTTCAATATATTTCTTATACTTGTAGTATTCTTTCAATCCCTGAAACCAGGTTCAAATAATTTAATACAATCATTTAATACAGTCCACTTATCTTTCATCTAGTTTGTTGCTCTATATTATTAGTTATATCTAATAATAATTCCAACATCAATTCTACACACACACTACTTATATTGAGTATATCTTAGGGAATCAAATCCTACATTGATTCTGAAATACGCAGGCTATTTTGATATACTGGCAATATTTCTACCAGCGACAAATCTTAGGCAATTTTGATCACACAGAAATTCCATTTGCAATAAACTCATTGCAAATTTACAGAATCCGTATAGGTTGGTTTGTGAAATATTGAAAAATCATGTGAATTATTTATTCGAGTAACAGTTAAATCAAGAAAATTAATAGAATTATTATGTTCGGTTTCCATAGTGAATTTTATAGAAGGATGTATTTCATTGATGAATAAAAAGAATTTTTTTAAAAGTCTGTCTGTACCTGTGAAGCAACAGAAAATATCGTCTACATAGCTATACCAAAATAAAAAGTATTTCTTAAGGGGATTTTGGTGAATTTTAGTTTCAATATGGTCCACGAATATTTCTGCTAATAAAGGACTTAGGGAATTTCCCATAATCAAACCGTTTTCAGATTTATACATCTTATTTTTGAATTGAAAATAATTTTGTTTAGTGCAAATATCTAGACATTCTAAAATATCTTCTTTGATAATTGTATTACATCTGTTATTGATTAATAGATTATCTACTAGTTCAATCGTTTCGTTTTGGAAATGCTCGGAAATGAATTTTGTACGTCAATTGAATGAAGCATACCACCAAACGAAACAATTGAACAAGTAGATAATCTATTAATCAACAACAGATGTAATACAATTATCAGAGAAGATATTTTTTATGGTCAGGTGAGTACCATACAGTACAATGTATGCTAGTTACTCCAAATCTGTCAAGTATCTATATTCGCTATACACAGAGACTCTAAGGTATTAAATAAATGTACTAGCGCCGTCTAGTATAAGCAAAATACATACAAGATATATCTTTGCGAGTTAATTCAAGTGAAGAAATGTATTCTCGATATTTTCACGTTACCAACGCAGAAAAATTTTCCTTATGCTCAAATAAGACCATTATTTATCGTAATGCTAATAACTAGCATATTCATATTCAAATAAATCAATTCGGCAGATCTGTACCAGAAATCGTTGATAAGGAGCATGAGCTATGGTAATAGAAAATTCTAGAAGTTCTAGTTCGAGACAGTGTATTTTTTAATACCGATTTATAGAATTTTCTATTACTATAGCTCATACCATACCATCATCCTTGCATCGCAAGATCATCATACATCCCTTAACCTTTAAGCAGTTTGTCTTCCATTTCCATTTCGGGAATATTGTAGTAAGGCAGTTAATTATGAAAATGGATGACTTTTCATAGTTCATTTGAATCTTTTAAACAGATTTCCCAATAAACGTAGGAGAATTAGTATCAAAGTTCACAGCTGGTTAACGACAAAACTATATAACATGAAAATTGAAATCGATTAGTGCTTTGTTATAAACCTTAAAGTACATAATATTATTCTATATCTTAATTCGAAACATTATGCAAAATCAACATTCATAATCTAATCAACGGAAAGTGCCCATAATTACTGGAGGTGTCAGTATGCAATGGCCTCTATGTCCTATTTCCACCGAGACAGCTTGGAAAATCTGTCGATCTAAACAATTTTTCCCACACGCACCAGCGTCCGACATGAGCGTGTGTTGATTAATTTCATCGAAGTTTAATTGCATTCGACTCCGATTACTGAAAATGAATTTCGGAATGCGTTCCATACAACTTGAGCGTACTCCAATAACATAACAGCCGCTGTCGAATTCCGAAAGCAATTTAGTGTCTCTGGTCTACAGCAATCCCGCTAACGACTATTATGCTTCCATCGGAAAATGAATCATACTGAATTATAAGTGAATTGATTTACCTGTCACGTTTCTACAGAATCTTTAGGGAGATTTCATAACAAATATAGAGTGCTTTTCTTATTACGGAGTGAAAGCTCAAGAAACATCTAAACTCATCAATGGTACTCCTACTCTAATGCAGTTAGACCTAGTTTGGACAAAGCTATTATTTCTGTCCAGTGGAGAAGAATTAAGCAGCTAAAATCCGCAATATTTCCTGAAAATAAGTTGCACTTTATTCAAGTGTAGCACCCAAATTGCACTTATGAATAAACTAAATCATCTTCAAGAGCTTTTTCGAAGACTCATGCAGTTAATCAGTATGTGGATCAAGCCGAAATTAGTGACCCAAATTGCAGCCAGCTCTCTTAAATTCAGCTTCAATTTAATGAAGTATCAATGAATATTAGATATCTGAAACCAGAAAAGGGAGCGAGGCACTATGCCATCTTTGCAGGGTTTGTAAGAAATTGTGAACAAGCCATCGCCAGATAAATCTAACCTCTTACCAATCTCACATGTTGTTATTCGCTAATTTGCATCAGCTAATGCCTTTATGCTGTCTTTATCAGCTTCAAACGGCCTTCCGGAACGTTGTACATATTCAAAATTGCCGGATCAAAATTTTGGAAACCAGTTCTGGCACTGACGTACTGTCAACGCATCTTCTCCATACAAATCGGTTAATTTATTTCTGGCTTGACCATCATTGAAAATGCTACAGTAAAAAAGGAAAATGTGACAAAATTTCTGCTTATTGCTCTCCATATTGAAAAGGGCGCCACCCAAAACCTACTGCGTAGAATTAATTGAACTTTTTCACACACAAGTCTTGCTATATCAGTTACCAAAATATATAATGATTATGAGGCTCTAGTGTATAATTGGGATCGAAAAAATACAATTAAATCCTCTGACGGGAAAAAACGAAATTACTTTCCGAACAACCTTGTATTATGTTTTCTTTTGATCCTTTATTACTTAGTTGGAACTGCTTTCACTTTTTCATATGCTTTTTCTAAGGAACAGCATGTTATGGATTCGCCCAAATGTCTGCAATTTTGGAATATCGAGCCGAAAATAGTCGTAGTTAACGACTAAGTTGAACTCATTCATCACTTTTCGAACGAAAGGAGCAAGAGTCTTGAAACTTTCGGGAAAAGTTTTGGGTCTAAATGTCTCGGTTGGATTTTTTTGATATGTAAAATATAATCGAGATATTTTCGAGATTAGTGATACGAACGATCTTGAATCTAGAAGTTAGAAGTAGAACAATAACATTCATATTGGTGCAAAATTTTGTGAGGATCGTATATGACGTGAAATTTCAAAAATAATATATTTTGTGAGCGGATCAGCGTTGATCGCTACCTCAAACATTACAGCTTTCAAAGGAAAAGAGGAACTCTTAGAGTGGGTTTGAGATCTGAATAACTCGGTTGAATCCGTTATTGAGTGACATCAATCTAATGGTTTTGCGGTTATTCGCATCTGAAATTTTATCTTATTTTCACTTATATTTTTCAAACTACATATCCTATTGATTTGAGATTTGGGATTTAGGAGGACAATAATAATGCACATGTTTTGCAAAATTTCAGGAGGATCGTATGATCAGCAGATTCAAGACAGAGACAAACATTTTGTGTAACATAACGACAGGAACGCTGTTAGAAAATTTTGTGAAGACACTGTGAGCTATGGTTATAGAAAGTTCTACAAATCGAGACAGTGTAACAATCTCGCAAATGTATGTCTTGTATATATGTTTGCATACCCTAGATGACGCTAGTGTATGATCAATATCTTAGTATCTCTGTATATAGCGAAAATAAATACTTGACAGATTTGGAGTCACTGTCATAAATTGCACCGATGAAAGCCAACCGTTTTGAAAAGTGCGCATGTCGTCAATTTGCCCCTGTGATCAACAAGACCTTATTTATTTAAAAAGGAATTGGTGTTCATAATGGTAAGATCAGAAACAACATTTTGTCTCCTTTAAATATTCATTTATTGATTTTAATGACTTTTTTATATCTGTTGGTTTATTTAGTCCATTTGACATTATATTTTGAGTTTTGATTATATACGTCTATTAAATATAAGCGGTGCTTATTGTAGACATTAATTTAATTCTAAAAGTTTTTTGAATAAAAATTTTTTTGAAATTGAAATTGTAGAGACTAACAGATTAAACCTGTTTTGATATTTAAATTTTATTATCGAGTTTGTTTGAGTATGGAATTGTTATACAGATGTATGTTACATAGTCTCGATTTGTAGAACTTTATATTACCATAGCCCTTAATTAATGACCAAAATTCATATTTTTTGAGGATATGCTTGATATGAACTAGTGCGCAAAGATCTTGACTTCAGTGCTTTTCACTGAAGGAAATTCACTAAAATCGTTTTTTCTTATTATGAATTTAGTGGAATAATTTTTTTGTATAAGTAATCCAGCTCTACATACCACTAAGAAAATTCACATAGTTCAAAAAAAAAATTTTAAAAAATAAACAAGACATATATTTCTAAAAAAATGAAGTTATCATAAATATAATCCAATATTCAACCATTCAACGATGCGAAGATCTTTCGCTCAGATTTTCACCGTATTCATTGGCGTACGACAAATATAGAATTGCCGACACTGGGATATATTATTAAAAAATATTGGCATTAATATAATATTATTATATAAAAGGAATTTTTTAAGTTATCAGTCTCCTGATTTTTTCTTTAAGATAAATTAGTTTGAAATACCGGAGGAATATGGTCGAAAAATCCTAATGCCAGATAGCCTTACGCATATTAATTTTTTCAACTTTGGATTTCCAAAAATGAGATTGACTATTTCATATAACTATATATAAACCAGTATCGACTGAATTGAATTGTCTTGTATCGGATGTTTTATTTAGAGTGATAGAACTTTCGATAGGGATAATTGTGATTTGACAGAAGGAAGAAGCCATGTTTTTTTGACATTTCTGTTCAGTGAGCATTGAAAAATTATCTTGGAAAGACTCACCGCAACAGCGTTTACAAATTGTTGAAATTTATTTTCAAAATCAGTCTTTTATTCGCCAAACTAATGGAGCACTTCCTGAAATTTATGGTGTACATAATCGTCCATCAGAGCAGCTTATTTGTCGAAAATTTCGGACATTTTCTCTACTCGATGCAATAACAACAACAAGACAAAGAACTGTACGTGCAGAAAAAAATATCGCTGCTGTAAGGCATAGTGTTTAGGATGATCCAGACTTGTATATTCGTCAACGTTCACAACAAGTTGGAATCTGTGAATCCACCACAGCTTCAATCTTAATTTAAATGTGTTTTATTTCAATTTAAAGTTCTATGACTCTCAAAAAATACCCAATATATTCTTTACAATTCATATAAATATATAAAAATGATTCTATTTGGTTCAAGATATATATGTAGAAAAAGTTCCTATACAAAATATATTAGTAGCAATCTGAAAATCGTTTTCCTATGTAACTAAAATTTGGCATTTTGTACTGGGGCACTAATTGCATAATATTACCGCACAATTTTTCAGTCTATCATAATGTACCCTACCTATATGATGTATCTTCGTTTTCATTATTTATTCATATTCACTTTGCGTTAGGTTATCCATCAAAGTCACATTTTACTTATTCACGTGTAATTTCAGAACATCCAATGATTAGGAATTGATTACTGATATTAAAGTTAGTTGCTACTTTCGAAAGTTTTCCATTGTTGGCAATTCAACGAAGTAAACATTATATGAAAGAATGGTTGCTTTCAAGATAATTGTCTATGTATGGAATTGAATTGGAAGCTTTCTTCTGTTAATTTCCTGATGATCATTTATTAGTGTAGTTGTGCTTATGATGAATTTAGGAGGTAACGTAAGTAACCGACCACCTGACCATGGTGCCGATTTTAACTACACTAAATGAGTACCTTATAAACTTTTTTATTGGTCTCTTACGGCCAGTTTCATGAACGAAATTAGAGCCTCCTTTTTCCCAAAAAGTCTGTCTCCATTAATGATGAAACGTGTTTCATAAGCAAATTTTAAGTTTAAAGGGAACTTAAAAGCGTCCTTTATCTTTAAGTGAGAAAATCGGCCCTTTACTGCTGGAAAAGGATCTTTTAACGAGAAGCTGGACACTGCGCAGGTGTTCGATAAACACGAAAACAGTCAACATAACCTTCCTCTGTCACAATTGCCTATTTTGTTTGATTTTAGCGTAATACGAAATATGTTAACGTTCAAACCGTGTGTGATTCAGATTTGACAATCAGAATTATAGTAGCTAGATGACCTGGCTCAACACATGATCAGACCATCTTTAATAACAGTGTCTTGAAGAGACAATTTGAGAGCGGTAAATTTGAACGGTATCTGTTACTTGATGATAGTGATTATAGTTTGCAGACTTATCTTATGATAAAGTTGCTATAACTGCAGGTGAAAATTTATATAAGCAGTTAATTATACGCACTAGAAATGTAGTGGAGAGAAAGTATGGAGTTTGGAAATGTCGTTTTCCTATACTTTGTGAAGGAAAGAGTGTTAATTTAACGATCATAAGGGCAATTATTGTTGCTACCGCTGTATTGCACAATATAGCTATAGATATGAACGAAATATTGCCAAATGAATGATTTCATGATGTGCAGGAGGAAGAGGACTTTCAAACAAATTCAACTAATGTTAATGTAGCTCGTCAAGTGAGAGAGTCTATTATTAATGAACATTTTGCTAATTTAGAATTTATATAATAATTGTGTCATAATTGAAAATAAATTTGCTTGTATATGTTATAGAAATTTCTGTTTTTAATTCAAATTAGAGGGGATTTTATAATCTGCAGCAATGCTGATAAAAATCTAATACCGCTTTTCCCAGAAAGTGCATTCAAATTGAAAAAGATTTGATTATTATTATTTAATTTTCTCTTCATCTCCATAATTTGCAAATCTAATATTTTAAGCTTCGAATGCTCCTCTTCTTTTCTTCTATTCTCTTCCTTGATAGCCACTATCTGAGCTTCTACTAGAGCTGTTTTTTATAATACATCTCTTTCGCTGTGAGTGGGTTCGTAACAGTTGGACTCAACTGTTTGGAAATTGGCTCCCTCAATTTCAATGGAGCCTCACCACCAGTTCCTTCAATATTACTGCGTTGAGCAGCTACTACCTTTCTAGTTTTAGTTTTTATATTGTCACATTTGGATTTGAGCTGGTCTACATTTCTCCAATGGAGAACTGTTGCATTGAAAGTAGTTTCTATTATCTGCCAGACTTTATCCTATAATATTGAAATTCTATTTTTCAATCAATCCCAAGAGACGCAGTTCTTCCTCAGGTTTTAGAGTAATACTTTTTCTTCTCGTTTCTTCCAAATTCATTCATATAACTCACGTTTATAATATATGGATATAAATTCCAATATACTGTCTTCTGCACATAACCATGTTTATGCAAAGACTGATTTATGCTTCTTTTCTTTTTCTTTTTACAAGTTCCGACCCAGAACTATATTCGTGAAATCACTAGTTCTCAGGATAGCCAACAGTCGGAAACATATGACCGGCGCATTAAAGGAAGCTTTAAGTAAAAGACGGTTTGGAAATTTTTTTAGCACATGGTAAGAAGCTACCAATTACAAATGAACAACTTCAATTTAACTTATCACCACTGCTCTTATCTGTAAAAGATTAGGATCCAACTAACACCATATTTTTACACTGTACAAAATTGTTCCTGTGATCTACCTTATCATTATAAATAGGATTTTAAGTTTTGCTTTCTTCTGTTTTGAAAATGGACTAAAAACTCGGAACATGTTTGTCAACAGTGTGTCATATGTGAACAGTGAATCTTAAGCTAAGTTGTTTTTATTTACTTTATTAATAATATTATCCAGATATCGTGTCTCTTGTACTCGAAGGTAGCTATTATTAGTATTTTCTTCCGTTTTCCGATAAGAATTCTGAAGTACAGAATGATGTCTCACAAAGGAGTATCGTAAAATATTGGGAAATTTCTTGTTCCGAATTTAATTTGCGCTAGATCTCCGTGCAAACAATGGTATATATGAAATTCTTTCTCACAGTTTATATCGATATTTTCATTCAATATAGATCTTGTTTTCATTTTATATTCGTTCTAGTCCATTCGACAAATATTTTGCTGCAATATCGTAATAGGACTTCGACCGTCATTATGTAAATCAGCCGACTATTATAACGACCTCGTTTTCCATAAAAATGGACTCAACAGCAATGCATTAATGATTACATTATTATATTTTATTGAATAACAGGCATAATTCCTCGGCGGGTTTTGATAGATGAGAGGGTGGCGGAAATTTGATGTGAACCACCAGGAGAATTTATTACTGACGAATTTACGGACATTTATTTTTCTTTCGCGTAAGGGGTGATATTTTGAATTGATTATTAAAACACATTGTATTCGTGAATGGTTAAGCGGAAAAATTTATTTTTCGGACTGAGTTTAATTGAAAATCGACTTGCATTCACCACATACAGGTATTGAAAAGTCGGAAACATAGGAAATTCAATGTTGATCTAGAGGATCACGAGGATCCAGTGGAGCAGTGGAAGAATAAAAACCTTAGCCTGATGCGATGAAGAATAAACGAGTGTTCTCTCTCAATGGTAGTGGCTGGAACTTCAATCGAAACGCACTGCTTTCACTTCAGTAAACAGAATCATTCGCACTTCAAACGTGGAAAACGTGGACAGGTTGAAAATTAATACGGCAATCTTATTCCGCTAGGAATTTATTTGCCAGGATTAATGACACAAATAAGTTCCTCTGTGAAACTAAGTACATAGGTTTTTTCCACCATAAGTGGCTTGAAAATAAAGTAAATTCTACGAAAAAAAGAAATTCGAAAACAAATTCTAAAAAATGCGAAATGGAAGGTCGACAAATTAAAATTAAATGTTCAAATGATACACCTTGTTGAGCCAAACAGTAGCCAAATCTATTATAAAGAGATAACAAATAAAAAAATGAACTAGTATAGTCGATTGATCAAAATATTATCGATTATGGATAAAAAATGTTCTGGTATTTCAATGAGCCGTTAGATCAAATAAACGGGTACGATAGTTATGTTATGAAGACGTATCTAATTGTTGTCTGTGATCTTCGAAATTGGGCAAACTTCAGAAATGCAACATTTCATTTCGTTTCAATGCTCTTATCAGTTATATACAGGCTGTCTACATTTAAAATGGCTAAACTTCAAGGGGTGTTCATACTAGTTGTTTGTAATGAAAAATCTCACATAATACATTGTCGAAATGTTGATGGTTAATCTTCAATTAAACATTTCTTGATTTCAGGAAATATTTCAAGTTTTTCCATAAAATAAACTATACTTCAGCTATCCTTTTAGCCTCATCAGATTTGACTACATATCTGGAAATGGCATTAAATTTGATACAAGATAAAAAGTTCTGTGCGCCAAAAAATGCTCATTGAAGGCGGGATAAGGAGATGAATATCACGATTCTGAAGTGAGCAAATGAAGTCATATTTCTCCAATGGTTTTATCGATGAAAATTTTTTAATTATGGACATGTTTTATTTTCAGTGGTATTTCGAATGTGCTAGCTGCTTGTCTTATGTCATAATATCAAGAAGATAACGACAATTTGAAATATACCAAACCTAAATGTGCTCTATATTGAAGCTCTTTATGATTGAATCATAAAATAATCCTCATGAAATCATGAATTTATCTGTCGAATCAAAATAACAAACAAATAAACAAAATTTTAATAATACAGATTTTATGAAAAATGTAAGAATGCAAGAAAACAGACTACTACTACTTATAACAATTGTTCGAAATGTCCATACCTTATTCAATATATTCCACACATCATTTTCGTACCGAATCCACAACACTGCGAAGTTCTCAACGTTTCTGACGCATTTTTGCACAACACAATTTTATTCTTTCGATCAGATCCTCACGAGTCTGAACGCGAATTTGATATACTTTTTCTTTCAAGGTGTTCTTGACATAAAAATCCAAAGGCATAAGGTCGGGGCTCCTTGTTGGTCATCTTACCGGACCATAACTTTCAATCCATTGCAGTCCAAAATATTAATTCATTAAGTCTCGTACATTCTGGCTTTTATGAACTGGGCAGCCATCTATTTGAAACCAGACATTTTGTATGTTAGCCAGGGGCATTTCATGCAATATATCTGTTAAGCTGCTTTGGATTAATGTAATGAATTCTTCAGCGTTGAAGTGATCTGAAAGTATTACTGGTAACTAATATTGAAAATGAGAAACAATAGAAGCATGGGTGTTTTTTCCTTTCCATACATGGCCATTTCGCAAATTTTTTATACCCGATTTTGTGGAAGTGGCTTCATCATCCCATAATATCCTATCGCCTCCCCACTTTCCTAGCTTATTCAGGTACCACCAACAAAATGTTAGTCTCGTCTCAGCATCTACCAGTAACAGATCCTGCACGTAACGACACCTAACCAGAAGCAACCGTTCACTGTCAATAGAAGACATAAAAATTGTGTTGATATAAAAAGTGAATTCGGTCTTACTAATAACGGCATATGTATAAATAATATAAACTGATATGCAATACCTTCAATAAATATCCTACGATTTTTTTATATCTTTCGATACACCTTGTTTTATAATTTATTAATATTGAAGAGTATAGTGGCATTCTAAACGATATCCTCCTTGATACGGCGCATGCTTTATACCCAGAGAGGTGGCGTTTTCAGCAGAATAATGCAAGATGCTATACTTCCGCCTATACTTAAGCTTGGATGCAGGAACAACAAGTGACATCATTTCATGACCAGCAGCTTCATCAGATCTTAGTCCCATTGAGAACATATGGGTACTAATTAAGATTCAAGGTAAACGAGCACCGCCACGAAATAAAGATGATTTATTCAGTCAAATAAAATAAATAGAGGTTTATACTTGACAGAAGGTATATAAAATTATTTAAATATTTTATAATAATATATCCTTTTACATATTTAATTTCAAAAATTTATATTTAATCATATATTAAAAATAATTTTTTGAAATTAAATATGTAGAATGCTAATATGAAAATATTCAATTAATTTTATATACCTTCTATCAAGTATGAACCTCTCTTTATTTCATTTTATTCATAATATATAATTATTTGGTTTCCTTAACATTCTTTATACAGTTAGTCCTTGTGCTATAACAGAGGCCGTTAAATTGCCTTTCAATCTTTTAGATCAATGATAAACAACAGAATTATTTATTTGATTTAACATAACACTCCATTTAAATTTTCAGTATTCATTTACCATAAGCTTTTTGAATCGTTAAAAGGTGAGAAAATATTTTTAAAAAGAATTTGAATATCAAAACAGATTAAATCTGTTAGTCTTCTACAATTTTAATTAAAAAAAAATTTTTATTCAGAAAACTTTTAGAATTAAATTAATGTCTTCAATAAGCACCGCTTATATTTAATACACGTATATAATCAAAACTCAATATATAATAACAAATGGAATAAATAAACCAACAGATATAAAAAAGTCATTAAGATTTATAAATAAATATTTAAAGGAGACAAAATTTTGTTTCTGATCTTACCTTCAAGAACACCAATTGCCTTTTAAAAACATAAACACAACTTAAGGACTTCTCAAAAACTATAATTCATTTGAAATATTTAATATATTTAAATATTCGAACAAGTTAATTCAGAAATCTCTCAAAACATGCACTATATCTTCAAAAAACAAATATTATTCCAGGTAATCTCTTCATCGGTCCGAAATATTATTCCAAATATCAAAATCAAATAAATATATCTCAACTCACACGTGTTTACAGGATGATTGCTTCAAACAGACTAACTTCAAGATTGTCAATGTTCTAACAAAACCACAGAAAAGTGTAAGGTATTCTTAAGGTTATATTTAAATCAGATTTCAATTTTATTGAAAATATTTTTGTTGATTGATGTTATATATAATTGAATATCAATATAATTGAGTACTGACGAAGCAAAGTCTCTCTTAAAACTTGTTTTTCAGTAATGTTTTTACATATCTTGAGATTTTATAAAAAGTAACTTAGATATCCAATAATATTGAATATTCTAAGTTAGATAGTTATATGATAAAATTCTTAAGATTATGTTAAACATTTTTGAAAGATATCTGTTTTCATAAGATTCATGGGCAGAAACAAAATTTTGTCTATTCAAAATATTTAATTTATAGGATTTTTGTTAACAATTTTTATTTATTGGATTTTGTTATATCATTCGGCTGTCTTATAATGAATGTTTATTTTATATGTCGTTCGATATAACTGGTACTCATATGACATTAATTGAATTTAATTCCTGAAGTTATAATTATTAAATATAATTTTTTGAAATTAAATATGTAGAAGGCTAATATTAAAATAGTTGAATAAATTAATTCAGTCAGTTTTACAGTCCTGGACTACTATAACCGAAAATTATGGAGGTAATCTAGTTACCTCGACGTTTAGTCAAGTGTTTACAGTTAAATGGAGGTTGAATAAGTAAATAAGATGAATATTTTATTATAATTTTTTAATTCAAGAATTAAACATATCTAATAAATAATTACAGTTGAACTTTGTTTTTTTCCGGATACTTTCTTGACGGACTATACATTTCTTGACGGACTATACATTTTAGCAACCACCGTATTCGCCGGATTTGGCTCCCTGCGACTTTTTCCTCTTCCCAAAACTAAAATTGCCCCTTCGTGGCACCCGTTTTGAGTCGATTGAAGCCATAAAACAAAATTCGGCGCGAGAGCTAAAGTCCATCCCGGAAAGCGCCTATAAAAAATGTTTCGATAATTGGAAGTGCCGTTGGCATAGATGTATTGCAGCAAATGGAGCCTATTTTGAAGGCGACCCAATAAATTTTGACGATTAAATGTAAAAATGTTGTTTTAATTGAAAATTCCCGGTACTTTCTTGACAGTAGTATATCGTGAAATATAATTAACCCACCAACTTCAACTTTTTCGCGAAAATTGATAAAGAGGATCGGTTCGAAAATTCAAATGCTCCATCTCATTTGAAAGCATTCAGGAATATCCAAATGGTCCATTCGTCTTTATCAGCGAACACACGTCTGTGTATCGTTGAATATCAACCGAGCGTGGAGCCTTTCGAGGGTCGCTTCATCAACACAACGTGCAAGTTGGTTTCATTGTGGATATACTGTATCCGTGCGAATTCTTCGACACAAACGAATAGATTTCAAAGACGTTCACGCCGCTTTGGTCCCTTTATTATCTCCAGCGTGCTTTCCGTTTCGGAACTGATATTCATTTTGTTGTGAATGTCAAAATGCGAACTGGAGGAGGATCCGAGCATGCTTTATATTTTTCGGATAACAAAGGTTTATTTTGGACCTGTAGCTATTTATTGCTGAGTCGATCAGTCACCCCTCGTCTTAGGTTTTTTGGGATTAATGGAGAGTCCTTCACATAAATGATCACCATGCTGTCAAGTCTTTTTTGCGGTTAATAGAAGGAGACAGACAGAGTTTGCCAAATAAGTTTGTGAGCAATAATTCATATTTCCAATTATAAACCGCGACTATTTTGGTTAGATTCAATACTATTATTTAAATATTTTAATATTTACAGATATATTCTGTTAGCCTCCTACATATTTAATTCCAAAAAATTATATTTAATATAACTTCAGGAATTAAATAAATGTCACATAAGCACTGCTCTCATCAAACGACATATGAAATAAACATTCATTATAAGACATCCAAATGAGATAATAAAATCCAATAAATATAAATTGTTAACAAAAATCCTATAAATTACATATTTTGAGTAGACAAAATTTTGTTTCGGCTCATCCCTCTTATGAAAACAGATATCTTTCAGGAATGTTCAACATAATCTTAAGAATTTCATCATAAAACTATCTTACTTAGAATACCCAATAATATTGGATATCTAAGTTACTTTTTAGAAAATCTCAAGATATGTGCATTACTAAAAAAACAAGTTTAAAGTAACAGAAATTATCTGTAAATATTATAATGTTTAAATAATTTCATATACCTCCATTTATTTTATTTATTTTTTCTAAAAAAAAATTTTATAATTCGTTAATTAACAATCGTTTTCTCCCACTTCTGACTAATATTGAGGAACCTTTGTTTCTTTGAAAATCATGATTTACTTTTCTTTTCCATAAAAAAAAAAATTCGTTTTGTTCAATTTTTCATTGTTTATATAATAAACAATTTGTTATAAACAAATAAATTTTTACTTAATATTTTTTTCCCTATTCTTCTTACTGCCACAAATACAGACATGATTTTTTTTATGAGTTTTTTTATTATTTTTTTAAATTTTTAGATATGTTTATCAATAAAAAAAACATCTCATCTGTATTTGTGGTAGTAAGAAGAATAGGGAAAAAATATAAAATAAAAATTTATTTGTTTATAACAAATTCTTTATTATATAAACAATAAAAAATTAAACAAAACAAAAAGTGCGTTTTTAAGCAATAAAAAAATTTTTTTAAGCAAAAATTTTATTGAGCGAAAATTTTTTTTTAGAAATCATTATTTGCATCAAAAATTGATATTCCTTAAAAAAAATTTCAATTATTTTATAATCAACGCATTTGTTTATAACAATTTTTTAAACAATAAGAGTTAAAAATAAAAAAAAAATTTTCTATGTAGCTTCCTACAACATAAAAACGGACCATTAATAATATTTTGAAAAAAAAATTTTTTTCGATAATTAATCTGAGTTTTTAATTTTGCAACAACGAAAATTGTTAATAAAAAACTGAAAAATAAACATTTTTAAATTTTTCCAACGGGGATCTATTCTGAAGTCTTCCAAAAATTGCTACAAGAGAGGAAAAAAATCTCAAGTTAATAGTTTAACAATTATCACACTTGCAATGTTCATGTCCAAGCAGAAAAAAATTATTAATTAACTATTGCATAACTAATTGAAAAATTGAGATAAAAATTTTTTTTTGGCGGATTATTGTTCATTCATCTATCCAGTATGCCCCTGAATTTTTTAATTTATTAAATTTCATATTTAATCTGTTAAAATCATTTTTATTAATAAAGTGTCTAAAATAGGCTTGGCTTATGAAAGCCAGAGTACTCGTTTTCGGTCGTATATTCATCCCTCTGGGAAAGTTATTAATATTGCGACTACAATTGCAGGAGTCGACGCTTTTTTCAGGAAATTTCCTCCTCTTTTTGAATCTTTTTTTTTATTTCAAAAATCTTCATTAGTTTTTGAGATATTTACAAAAAACTAAAACCTCTTTTTTGTTAGTTAATTGTTAATAACTTTTGCAATTTTTGCAAGCGGAACTTAATTTTTTTCAAAAATCACCTAGATGCCATTCCGAATCGAATGACACCTTGATCGTAATTTTCGGAGACTGCTGAAAAAAGTTGACCCAAAAGGCACTTGTTGACTAGACTATTTGGTCCAAAATTATAGCATCCATTATTTTTCTCGTGATAGTCATATTTGTGGCATCGGGCCAAATTATCGCGTTCATTATTATTCACGTTTCAATCACCTTTGTGGTTTATGGCCCCAGCCCAACATTACCGAGATTCTTATTAACATAGTACTCCACATACTGTCGATTGCCAAATTCATTACATTTGTTCTTAACGTAATAATCATACTTTCTGAATTAGTTTATTTTCAGTAAACCAAGAATTACATTTGTTATCGTTTAAAGTGTTCGAGTTTTCTTCAGTTTCCCCTCTTCGTTGGTTCATCTTATCACATAAACGAAGCTGGTTCATCCTCGAGATAACCACAAACAAGTGCTTTATAAATTTTAACACCGTTACAGTATCGATACAGTCAACAAAACCCATTGTAATTAATCATTGTGATTGATTGTTGTTTCAAAATACTGGAATGATGAACAAAATACGGCGGTAAACAAACCGTGGTACGATACACTATGCTTATACTTGAGATATAAATATTTGTTGATATCTACTTCAGATAACAACGGAGAAAAATGGTATTGATTTCTCGCATATCACTTGGTGAAACATTTTTGAATCAATAAAGTAAATAAAAACAAGCGGATAAATGCAACACGGTAACAATTCTAACTAAATCGGATTATTGGAAAAAAATCGTACGATTTTGATTGATATTTTGGGCATGAGAAAGGTGGCCGCACGACTCGTACCGAAAGACCTGAATTTTCTTCAAAAACGTCATCGCGAACAGGTTGCTTCAGACATGCTGGATCGCTGTAATTCCGATTCTACATTCATGGAACGCATTATAACTGGTGATGAGACCTGGGTCTACGAGTACGATATGCAAACAAGCCAGCAATCATCGGAATGGGTGGCAAAAAATGAGCCGAAACCGAAAAAACCACGCCAAAGCCGCTCGAAAATGAAGGTGATGCTCATTGTTTTCTTCGATATCCGTGGCGTGGTGCACTACGAATTCGTTCCAGAGGGTCAGACGGTAAACAAGGAGTATTACCTAGGCGTTATAAAACGTTTGCGTGAGCGTAATCGTAAGAAGCGGCCAAATTTGTGGGCGAACAACTCATGGATTTTGCATGACGATAACGCGCCTTCTCACCGAGCTACGATTGTGACTGACTTTCTCGCCAAAAACTCAACAAACGTGCTTCAGCAACCACCGTATTCGGCGGATTTGGCTCCCTGCGACTTTTTCCTCTTCCCAAAACTAAAATTGCCCCTTCGTGGCACCCGTCTTGAGTCGATTGAAGCCATAAAACAAAATTCGGCGCGAGAGCTAAAGTCCATCCCGGAAAGCGCCTATAAAAAATGTTTCGATAATTGGAAGTGCCGTTGGCATAGATGTATTGGAGCAAATGGAGCCTATTTTGAAGGCGACCCAATAAATTTTGACGATTAAATGTAAAAATGTTGTTTTAATTGAAAATTCCCGGTACTTTCTTGACAGAGTAGTATGTCAGCAGACATCAAATAAACGGTAAAACTTAAGCCAAGTTGTTTTTATTCACTTTATCAAGGAGAAAAATAGGTTTGTAAGTGAAAATGTTGAAATAAAAAAATAGACCAACACATGTTATGTAATTGATCAAACTAAATAGAATTCCAACAACAGTGTATGTTTTAAGGATATTTGAGTTCTAAAATTTTGTCTGCTTTTCTTTGGGGGGAGAAATAAGCTTGCTCATGATTGATCAATTCAAGCTTAGCAATCCTTCTCAGAAACCACGAAAATGAAGAAAGTTTCATCTGCATTGCTGAAGATATTTCTTTGCCAGTATAGGCTATTTAACCTTTATTTGATAATATTCAATAAAATGGAAAGGCTTTTTACTTGATAGAAGAAATATAACAAAATTTGAATAACAAAACAAATTGAAATATGTTTATCTTCTACAATTTTAATTTCCAAAAGAATTTTTTTTATTCAAAAACTTTTAGAATTAAATTAATGTCTAAAACAAGCACCGCTTACATTTAATAGACGTATAAAATCAAAACTCAATATACAATGTCAAATGGAATAAATAACCCAGCAGATATACGAAAGTAATTAAAATTAATAAATAAATATTCAAACGAGACAAAATTTTGTTTCTGGTCTTATCTTAAGAAATACTACTTGCCTTATAAAAACATGAACACACTTGAAGGACTTCCCAAAGAATATAATTTATTTGAAATATTTAATACATTTAAATATTCGAACAAATTATTTCAAAAAACTCTAAAAAATGTGCACTATATTTTCAAAAAACAAATATAATTCTAGATAACCCCTTCATCAGCCGTTTTTCAATAAACTAAATATCAAAATCAAAAACATAACCTACATCACTCACGTGTTAAAAGACTTAAGCTTCGAACTACAGATCAACTATATATTCAAGATTGATCTATGTTCTAACAAAATCAAAGAACAAAGTGAGTTATTTTAAGGTTTACCTAAATCCATTGACACCGTATAAAAAGATTTATTGAAGCCAAAATATAATTATATATTATATATAAAATAAAATGGAAAGGCTTTTTACTTGATAGAAGAAATATAACAAAATTTGAATAACAAAACAAATTGAAATATGTTTATCTTCTACAATTTTAATTTCCAAAAGAATTTTTTTTTTTTTATTCAAAAACTTTTAGAATTAAATTAATGTCTAAAACAAGCACCGCTTACATTTAATAGACGTATAAAATCAAAACTCAATATACAATGTCAAATGGAATAAATAACCCAGCAGATATACGAAAGTAATTAAAATTAATAAATAAATATTCAAACGAGACAAAATTTTGTTTCTGGTCTTATCTTAAGAAATACTACTTGCCTTATAAAAACATGAACACACTTGAAGGACTTCCCAAAGAATATAATTTATTTGAAATATTTAATACATTTAAATATTCGAACAAATTATTTCAAAAAACTCTAAAAAATGTGCACTATATTTTCAAAAAACAAATATAATTCTAGATAACCCCTTCATCAGCCGTTTTTCAATAAACTAAATATCAAAATCAAAAACATAACCTACATCACTCACGTGTTAAAAGACTTAAGCTTCGAACTACAGATCAACTATATATTCAAGATTGATCTATGTTCTAACAAAATCAAAGAACAAAGTGAGTTATTTTAAGGTTTACCTAAATCCATTGACACCGTATAAAAAGATTTATTGAAGCCAAAATATAATTATATATTATATATAAAATAAAATGGAAAGGCTTTTTACTTGATAGAAGAAATATAACAAAATTTGAATAACAAAACAAATTGAAATATGTTTATCTTCTACAATTTTAATTTCCAAAAGAATTTTTTTTTATTCAAAAACTTTTAGAATTAAATTAATGTCTAAAACAAGCACCGCTTACATTTAATAGACGTATAAAATCAAAACTCAATATACAATGTCAAATGGAATAAATAACCCAGCAGATATACGAAAGTAATTAAAATTAATAAATAAATATTCAAACGAGACAAAATTTTGTTTCTGGTCTTATCTTAAGAAATACTACTTGCCTTATAAAAACATGAACACACTTGAAGGACTTCCCAAAGAATATAATTTATTTGAAATATTTAATACATTTAAATATTCGAACAAATTATTTCAAAAAACTCTAAAAAATGTGCACTATATTTTCAAAAAACAAATATAATTCTAGATAACCCCTTCATCAGCCGTTTTTCAATAAACTAAATATCAAAATCAAAAACATAACCTACATCACTCACGTGTTAAAAGACTTAAGCTTCGAACTACAGATCAACTATATATTCAAGATTGATCTATGTTCTAACAAAATCAAAGAACAAAGTGAGTTATTTTAAGGTTTACCTAAATCCATTGACACCGTATAAAAAGATTTATTGAAGCCAAAATATAATTATATATTATATATAAAATAAAATGGAAAGGCTTTTTACTTGATAGAAGAAATATAACAAAATTTGAATAACAAAACAAATTGAAATATGTTTATCTTCTACAATTTTAATTTCCAAAAGAATTTTTTTTATTCAAAAACTTTTAGAATTAAATTAATGTCTAAAACAAGCACCGCTTACATTTAATAGACGTATAAAATCAAAACTCAATATACAATGTCAAATGGAATAAATAACCCAGCAGATATACGAAAGTAATTAAAATTAATAAATAAATATTCAAACGAGACAAAATTTTGTTTCTGGTCTTATCTTAAGAAATACTACTTGCCTTATAAAAACATGAACACACTTGAAGGACTTCCCAAAGAATATAATTTATTTGAAATATTTAATACATTTAAATATTCGAACAAATTATTTCAAAAAACTCTAAAAAATGTGCACTATATTTTCAAAAAACAAATATAATTCTAGATAACCCCTTCATCAGCCGTTTTTCAATAAACTAAATATCAAAATCAAAAACATAACCTACATCACTCACGTGTTAAAAGACTTAAGCTTCGAACTACAGATCAACTATATATTCAAGATTGATCTATGTTCTAACAAAATCAAAGAACAAAGTGAGTTATTTTAAGGTTTACCTAAATCCATTGACACCGTATAAAAAGATTTATTGAAGCCAAAATATAATTATATATTATATATAAAATAAAATGGAAAGGCTTTTTACTTGATAGAAGAAATATAACAAAATTTGAATAACAAAACAAATTGAAATATGTTTATCTTCTACAATTTTAATTTCCAAAAGAATTTTTTTTATTCAAAAACTTTTAGAATTAAATTAATGTCTAAAACAAGCACCGCTTACATTTAATAGACGTATAAAATCAAAACTCAATATACAATGTCAAATGGAATAAATAACCCAGCAGATATACGAAAGTAATTAAAATTAATAAATAAATATTCAAACGAGACAAAATTTTGTTTCTGGTCTTATCTTAAGAAATACTACTTGCCTTATAAAAACATGAACACACTTGAAGGACTTCCCAAAGAATATAATTTATTTGAAATATTTAATACATTTAAATATTCGAACAAATTATTTCAAAAAACTCTAAAAAATGTGCACTATATTTTCAAAAAACAAATATAATTCTAGATAACCCCTTCATCAGCCGTTTTTCAATAAACTAAATATCAAAATCAAAAACATAACCTACATCACTCACGTGTTAAAAGACTTAAGCTTCGAACTACAGATCAACTATATATTCAAGATTGATCTATGTTCTAACAAAATCAAAGAACAAAGTGAGTTATTTTAAGGTTTACCTAAATCCATTGACACCGTATAAAAAGATTTATTGAAGCCAAAATATAATTATATATTATATATAAAATAAAATGGAAAGGCTTTTTACTTGATAGAAGAAATATAACAAAATTTGAATAACAAAACAAATTGAAATATGTTTATCTTCTACAATTTTAATTTCCAAAAGAATTTTTTTTATTCAAAAACTTTTAGAATTAAATTAATGTCTAAAACAAGCACCGCTTACATTTAATAGACGTATAAAATCAAAACTCAATATACAATGTCAAATGGAATAAATAACCCAGCAGATATACGAAAGTAATTAAAATTAATAAATAAATATTCAAACGAGACAAAATTTTGTTTCTGGTCTTATCTTAAGAAATACTACTTGCCTTATAAAAACATGAACACACTTGAAGGACTTCCCAAAGAATATAATTTATTTGAAATATTTAATACATTTAAATATTCGAACAAATTATTTCAAAAAACTCTAAAAAATGTGCACTATATTTTCAAAAAACAAATATAATTCTAGATAACCCCTTCATCAGCCGTTTTTCAATAAACTAAATATCAAAATCAAAAACATAACCTACATCACTCACGTGTTAAAAGACTTAAGCTTCGAACTACAGATCAACTATATATTCAAGATTGATCTATGTTCTAACAAAATCAAAGAACAAAGTGAGTTATTTTAAGGTTTACCTAAATCCATTGACACCGTATAAAAAGATTTATTGAAGCCAAAATATAATTATATATTATATATAAAATAAAATGGAAAGGCTTTTTACTTGATAGAAGAAATATAACAAAATTTGAATAACAAATATTTCAATTTGTTTTGTTATTCAAATTTTGTTATATTTCTTCTATCAAGTAAAAAGCCTTTCCATTTTATTTTATATATAATATATAATTATATTTTGGCTTCAATAAATCTTTTTATACGGTGTCAATGGATTTAGGTAAACCTTAAAATAACTCACTTTGTTCTTTGATTTTGTTAGAACATAGATCAATCTTGAATATATAGTTGATCTGTAGTTCGAAGCTTAAGTCTTTTAACACGTGAGTGATGTAGGTTATGTTTTTGATTTTGATATTTAGTTTATTGAAAAACGGCTGATGAAGGGGTTATCTAGAATTATATTTGTTTTTTGAAAATATAGTGCACATTTTTTAGAGTTTTTTGAAATAATTTGTTCGAATATTTAAATGTATTAAATATTTCAAATAAATTATATTCTTTGGGAAGTCCTTCAAGTGTGTTCATGTTTTTATAAGGCAAGTAGTATTTCTTAAGATAAGACCAGAAACAAAATTTTGTCTCGTTTGAATATTTATTTATTAATTTTAATTACTTTCGTATATCTGCTGGGTTATTTATTCCATTTGACATTGTATATTGAGTTTTGATTTTATACGTCTATTAAATGTAAGCGGTGCTTGTTTTAGACATTAATTTAATTCTAAAAGTTTTTGAATAAAAAAAATTCTTTTGGAAATTAAAATTGTAGAAGATAAACATATTTCAATTTGTTTTGTTATTCAAATTTTGTTATATTTCTTCTATCAAGTAAAAAGCCTTTCCATTTTATTTTATATATAATATATAATTATATTTTGGCTTCAATAAATCTTTTTATACGGTGTCAATGGATTTAGGTAAACCTTAAAATAACTCACTTTGTTCTTTGATTTTGTTAGAACATAGATCAATCTTGAATATATAGTTGATCTGTAGTTCGAAGCTTAAGTCTTTTAACACGTGAGTGATGTAGGTTATGTTTTTGATTTTGATATTTAGTTTATTGAAAAACGGCTGATGAAGGGGTTATCTAGAATTATATTTGTTTTTTGAAAATATAGTGCACATTTTTTAGAGTTTTTTGAAATAATTTGTTCGAATATTTAAATGTATTAAATATTTCAAATAAATTATATTCTTTGGGAAGTCCTTCAAGTGTGTTCATGTTTTTATAAGGCAAGTAGTATTTCTTAAGATAAGACCAGAAACAAAATTTTGTCTCGTTTGAATATTTATTTATTAATTTTAATTACTTTCGTATATCTGCTGGGTTATTTATTCCATTTGACATTGTATATTGAGTTTTGATTTTATACGTCTATTAAATGTAAGCGGTGCTTGTTTTAGACATTAATTTAATTCTAAAAGTTTTTGAATAAAAAAAATTCTTTTGGAAATTAAAATTGTAGAAGATAAACATATTTCAATTTGTTTTGTTATTCAAATTTTGTTATATTTCTTCTATCAAGTAAAAAGCCTTTCCATTTTATTTTATATATAATATATAATTATATTTTGGCTTCAATAAATCTTTTTATACGGTGTCAATGGATTTAGGTAAACCTTAAAATAACTCACTTTGTTCTTTGATTTTGTTAGAACATAGATCAATCTTGAATATATAGTTGATCTGTAGTTCGAAGCTTAAGTCTTTTAACACGTGAGTGATGTAGGTTATGTTTTTGATTTTGATATTTAGTTTATTGAAAAACGGCTGATGAAGGGGTTATCTAGAATTATATTTGTTTTTTGAAAATATAGTGCACATTTTTTAGAGTTTTTTGAAATAATTTGTTCGAATATTTAAATGTATTAAATATTTCAAATAAATTATATTCTTTGGGAAGTCCTTCAAGTGTGTTCATGTTTTTATAAGGCAAGTAGTATTTCTTAAGATAAGACCAGAAACAAAATTTTGTCTCGTTTGAATATTTATTTATTAATTTTAATTACTTTCGTATATCTGCTGGGTTATTTATTCCATTTGACATTGTATATTGAGTTTTGATTTTATACGTCTATTAAATGTAAGCGGTGCTTGTTTTAGACATTAATTTAATTCTAAAAGTTTTTGAATAAAAAAAATTCTTTTGGAAATTAAAATTGTAGAAGATAAACATATTTCAATTTGTTTTGTTATTCAAATTTTGTTATATTTCTTCTATCAAGTAAAAAGCCTTTCCATTTTATTTTATATATAATATATAATTATATTTTGGCTTCAATAAATCTTTTTATACGGTGTCAATGGATTTAGGTAAACCTTAAAATAACTCACTTTGTTCTTTGATTTTGTTAGAACATAGATCAATCTTGAATATATAGTTGATCTGTAGTTCGAAGCTTAAGTCTTTTAACACGTGAGTGATGTAGGTTATGTTTTTGATTTTGATATTTAGTTTATTGAAAAACGGCTGATGAAGGGGTTATCTAGAATTATATTTGTTTTTTGAAAATATAGTGCACATTTTTTAGAGTTTTTTGAAATAATTTGTTCGAATATTTAAATGTATTAAATATTTCAAATAAATTATATTCTTTGGGAAGTCCTTCAAGTGTGTTCATGTTTTTATAAGGCAAGTAGTATTTCTTAAGATAAGACCAGAAACAAAATTTTGTCTCGTTTGAATATTTATTTATTAATTTTAATTACTTTCGTATATCTGCTGGGTTATTTATTCCATTTGACATTGTATATTGAGTTTTGATTTTATACGTCTATTAAATGTAAGCGGTGCTTGTTTTAGACATTAATTTAATTCTAAAAGTTTTTGAATAAAAAAAAAAATTCTTTTGGAAATTAAAATTGTAGAAGATAAACATATTTCAATTTGTTTTGTTATTCAAATTTTGTTATATTTCTTCTATCAAGTAAAAAGCCTTTCCATTTTATTTTATATATAATATATAATTATATTTTGGCTTCAATAAATCTTTTTATACGGTGTCAATGGATTTAGGTAAACCTTAAAATAACTCACTTTGTTCTTTGATTTTGTTAGAACATAGATCAATCTTGAATATATAGTTGATCTGTAGTTCGAAGCTTAAGTCTTTTAACACGTGAGTGATGTAGGTTATGTTTTTGATTTTGATATTTAGTTTATTGAAAAACGGCTGATGAAGGGGTTATCTAGAATTATATTTGTTTTTTGAAAATATAGTGCACATTTTTTAGAGTTTTTTGAAATAATTTGTTCGAATATTTAAATGTATTAAATATTTCAAATAAATTATATTCTTTGGGAAGTCCTTCAAGTGTGTTCATGTTTTTATAAGGCAAGTAGTATTTCTTAAGATAAGACCAGAAACAAAATTTTGTCTCGTTTGAATATTTATTTATTAATTTTAATTACTTTCGTATATCTGCTGGGTTATTTATTCCATTTGACATTGTATATTGAGTTTTGATTTTATACGTCTATTAAATGTAAGCGGTGCTTGTTTTAGACATTAATTTAATTCTAAAAGTTTTTGAATAAAAAAAATTCTTTTGGAAATTAAAATTGTAGAAGATAAACATATTTCAATTTGTTTTGTTATTCAAATTTTGTTATATTTCTTCTATCAAGTAAAAAGCCTTTCCATTTTATTTTATATATAATATATAATTATATTTTGGCTTCAATAAATCTTTTTATACGGTGTCAATGGATTTAGGTAAACCTTAAAATAACTCACTTTGTTCTTTGATTTTGTTAGAACATAGATCAATCTTGAATATATAGTTGATCTGTAGTTCGAAGCTTAAGTCTTTTAACACGTGAGTGATGTAGGTTATGTTTTTGATTTTGATATTTAGTTTATTGAAAAACGGCTGATGAAGGGGTTATCTAGAATTATATTTGTTTTTTGAAAATATAGTGCACATTTTTTAGAGTTTTTTGAAATAATTTGTTCGAATATTTAAATGTATTAAATATTTCAAATAAATTATATTCTTTGGGAAGTCCTTCAAGTGTGTTCATGTTTTTATAAGGCAAGTAGTATTTCTTAAGATAAGACCAGAAACAAAATTTTGTCTCGTTTGAATATTTATTTATTAATTTTAATTACTTTCGTATATCTGCTGGGTTATTTATTCCATTTGACATTGTATATTGAGTTTTGATTTTATACGTCTATTAAATGTAAGCGGTGCTTGTTTTAGACATTAATTTAATTCTAAAAGTTTTTGAATAAAAAAAATTCTTTTGGAAATTAAAATTGTAGAAGATAAACATATTTCAATTTGTTTTGTTATTCAAATTTTGTTATATTTCTTCTATCAAGTAAAAAGCCTTTCCATTTTATTTTATATATAATATATAATTATATTTTGGCTTCAATAAATCTTTTTATACGGTGTCAATGGATTTAGGTAAACCTTAAAATAACTCACTTTGTTCTTTGATTTTGTTAGAACATAGATCAATCTTGAATATATAGTTGATCTGTAGTTCGAAGCTTAAGTCTTTTAACACGTGAGTGATGTAGGTTATGTTTTTGATTTTGATATTTAGTTTATTGAAAAACGGCTGATGAAGGGGTTATCTAGAATTATATTTGTTTTTTGAAAATATAGTGCACATTTTTTAGAGTTTTTTGAAATAATTTGTTCGAATATTTAAATGTATTAAATATTTCAAATAAATTATATTCTTTGGGAAGTCCTTCAAGTGTGTTCATGTTTTTATAAGGCAAGTAGTATTTCTTAAGATAAGACCAGAAACAAAATTTTGTCTCGTTTGAATATTTATTTATTAATTTTAATTACTTTCGTATATCTGCTGGGTTATTTATTCCATTTGACATTGTATATTGAGTTTTGATTTTATACGTCTATTAAATGTAAGCGGTGCTTGTTTTAGACATTAATTTAATTCTAAAAGTTTTTGAATAAAAAAAATTCTTTTGGAAATTAAAATTGTAGAAGATAAACATATTTCAATTTGTTTTGTTATTCAAATTTCGATAATATTCAAATTGAGATAGTGTGAAATCCTAAAATTCCAAAAAAATATTATTTTTTGGAATCAGTTGTGTCTCTGTCATTTACAATTCGGAATTTGAAGAGTTTCTGAATTAGTTAGGATTTAAAAGTTCCAAATTTCAGGAACCAGAACAATCAATACAATGTTGTTTGTTTTCAATACTATAAAAGCTACTAATTTAATCCTTGAATGTTGTGCTTTGTATCTATTATGATTTTGCGTTAATAAGAACGTGTCAGATCAGGTCATTTCTCACAACATTTCTACGTACTGTATTTTCACCTAAATTTCGTCAATTCTCGGAGTTCTCATCAATTTTCGATGCTACGTTCTCGGAATTGAACAAGTAACAATAGTTTATTTGATTTTTTATTGCGCGGTCGTTTCAGGTGCTATTATTCCTTTCAAACGTCTTCATTTTGCGTATATCTAGACGATTACGTTGGGCTTACTGGCAAGTAGTTCGTGCTGTGTGAGCACGCAAAGTTTCGTACGAATTACGAATTTAATTATTCATTTGTATACAGCGTTATTCATGATGACTTTTTTGTGGACCGTACATCAGCTAACTCTGCAAATTCAACTGATTTTATATTGTTTCTCAACTTAAAATGAGAATGCCGTGTCGCCAATTTTCTTAGAAAGTAGTAGTAATTAGTTTTTAATGCAGAATATTTTTCATATACTTAATATTATTTTCGGTATCTTTACTAATTTTCAAACGAGGTTCATTGGTTTTTAGCAGTAAACATGAAATACTGTTCATACTCATATATTTGAGTTAAGCTTACTTAATGTTATTTATTTCAGTACTAGCTGTTCGAGAATTATATGCTTTGTTTTGGTTAAAAAATTCAAACATAACAGAGCTGAACCATAAGAAAATCTTCTGAGAACAAAAATATAGACTCTTGACTGAAAAATCAGTAGAAGAGGCACTAACAAAAATACTTCAGGAGATGAGTCAAGCATTTTATGCGAGATAGAATATGTTCCACAGGCTTCTTCACAAGAAAACTTGAACAATATTACCGCAGGTGATTGGCTCTTAACCTGAGGAGAAGTTACTCGATGAATTGGATGCAAAATACATATGTGAATTGCAAATCTTTCGCTTGTCAAACGATGCAGAGGGGTATTCTGCAAGGTCCCATATTAAGCCCTTTTTTATTCGTGATCTATATAAAAAACCTACCAGTAAACGTGATGACACATCGGACTTAAATACTGGGCAGCATAACCAGATACTGCAAATTAAAGACAAAGTCACAGTATATGAAGCCCAAGATTGGTTTGAACATGAAGCAGTGTTAAAGTCTGGAGGACCATAACTTCAAAACTAAGACAAAGCGCTCCATTTTAATTTCAGATTTATGTTCAGGAGTTCAATTGAGCTCATATAAAACCAAAATATCGAGTGGATTACGAAATGAAGATATTTACCTACTACTTTCAATTTCAACCTCATCGTTTTTTGTTTCCCAGAATAATTGTGAGTCTTCTTGAAGA
Source organism: Megalocaria dilatata (assembly GCA_034642435.1). Lineage (NCBI taxonomy): Eukaryota > Metazoa > Arthropoda > Insecta > Coleoptera > Coccinellidae > Megalocaria > Megalocaria dilatata. Next base: position 5,329,209 of record CM067854.1, read on the forward strand.
TTGGACTACAGTGATTTTGAACAAAAAAAACTACTTTAGTGTTTTGAGAAAAAAATTTTGTTGATCACTGATTCTTTGTCATATACGGATTTCAGCTAAGACCATATTTCATTCGAATTTTTGCACTATTGAGTTTCACTCTGGCAATGAGTTTATTCTCCAATTCAGTTTCTTTGTCCCATCTTGGAAAATCGCAGGCTTAATGCTACGAGATTTATTTCAACTATGCATACGTATAAAACCTGATGGGCTTGACAAAAAAACTTCTTTATTGCTTTCATTCAATAAGAGGGAATTCAATTTTTTCATTATTCAGTTACATTGATTTTTCGGTGATCTCACCTTCAAGAATTTACAACGAACAAGGAATTTTTAATTCACTATGCAGGTACAAGACAATTATGACCCCCCAGTCAATAAATATGTCTCATTATTTCCTACAATCCTTTGCGCCTGTTAAGGACCGAAAGTCCTTCACAGTTTTCTTAGGAACCCATTAGAACCGAAGCCGTTTAAAGACGACCACAGTCAAATGACGTATCGTAATTTACCTGAACACATTTCAAGCCCTAGCAGAGTCTCTCATTGAGACAGTTAGCCAAAAGGTTTACAATTGAAGACATCCCTCGAAATCGCTCGGTGGTCCTCTCTTCGTGCTTCGACCAAACGGTCACGCAATATTCGCAAAGTTCTGATCCCACACATAATCACACACATTCTCTAGAAGTAAGTTCTAATTACATTTCTCTTTGTCTCTCAAGTAATAATCAAACAGTTCTCTCATTTGAGTTAGTCACAAAGCACCCCTGAAGAAACATCAACAAAAAAGTCTCATTTTGTCGCTTGCCCAAAAGGAACAATATAAACAGCTCGCTAGTTTTAAGTTCTCTCAACTTATACCACACATCTCTTTACCCTTGAATTATTTTATATTCGCATTTGACTTCAACCTTCCAAGGAACACCCTCTCTCAATTACATAGTAACGCACTAAAGGCCTGGAAGTGAATGTATTATCTACATTATTCATAATAAGATAGTAATTTGTGCAAAGTGAATCCACAATAGAAACCAATAAAAGTGAATTCGGTGAAACAACCCTCTCAATTTGGGTAAAAAATTCAAACTTGTAATTTGTAATTTATATATTTAGGCTAAAAATAAACCATTAAAGTCTAATATACATATCTCATTCACCCGCATTTGAAGTATGGTTAACAAAGAATTTCCATACTATAATAATTGGTTAACGTTTCATCAATTACGAGGAAGAATTCAAAATGGTATCCTACATACCAAGCAATTCTTTACAACAATTTTCTCAATATTAAAAATAGCGCGAAAAAACTTTACGCAGACACTATGTCAAAAAAATGTTAATGTCACTCACAACAATATTTATTTGATTATATATTTCAATTCAGTATAATTTGTTTTATTATTTTTTCAAGGGCTTCTCCTTACTAGGCTGTCTTTTTGGATTCCGCCATGAAAAACGATTGAATGAACTAGTCATTTATTTATTTCACTGAATATAAGGAAGAATTCAGTGATTTTCCAATATGTCGATCCTTACAAATGAAATTTTGAGAATCTGAATTTCAATATAAGACTATTGAAAATGGAATATTAACCCTTCATTTGAACGAGTAAATCTTGAGTGAATTCTCAAATGTTGACTTAAGTCAATGTTTTGAAATCGAAAGGTCGATATAACTATTAAGAGGAGGAAAGAGTAATGGTTCTATGGAATTTCCAATGAACTAACTATCCCACAGACTGCGATCCCCTCTTCGAGTCCGCTTAGCACTCTTACGATTGTTCATCTTCCACCACGTTTCACCCTCGTTTCCGAATGATATATGATCGTTTCCATTGACATCCTGTCACGTGCCTATTTCAAAACAGAAACTTGAGTCCTATCGCCTTGCCGATTGAATGAAAAATTGTGTGTCATGAGGATATATCCTCGACTGCTGGTAGAATATTCTGAATTTTTAGAATATTTTATCTTCATTGAATGGAAGAAAGGAATTCCCGCCCTTATTAACTCTTACAGTATTAAGTTTTTGCGCGCTCTTATCTGACCTACCATTTTATATAGATTGCTGAACAGTGTGGTAATTGACGATTCAAAAAATTTATGATAATATAAAATAATACGATAAAGTGAAATCATGTTTTGCTTATTGACTTCATTCCTTCGATAATATTCAACAATAGTTACAATACGAACGTAAAATAGATAAATTAATTTTTAAGAAACAACATAAAAAAGCTCTAGCTTCTCTTTACCCTACCCTTTAGGACAAAAAACAAGAATAAAATAGAAAAAGGCTTTTTACTTGATAGAAGAAATATAACAAAATTTGAATATCAAAACAGATTAAATCTGTTAGTCTTCTACAATTTCAATTTCAAAAAAATTTTTATTCGAAAAACTTTTAGAATTAAATTAATATCTACAACCGTTCACGTGTTAAGTTCTAAGGTATGATATAGTGATGGTTAGTTGATTTTGATATTTAAATGTTATCTAGGGCCGATGAAGAGATTATCCGTATTCTAAATTTTTTTCAAGATATATTACATGTTTTGAGAGATTTTTGAATTAACTTATTTGAATATTTAAATATAGTAAATATTTCAAATGAATTAAATTTTTTGAGAAATCCTTAAGTTGTGTTTTATGTTTTTGAAAAGGAATTGGTTTCACTATGGTAAGATCAGAAACAAAAATTTTTTCTCCATCAAATATAACATAAATAGAAGTTAATTCTTGATGGAAGGTATATAAAATTAATTAAATATTTTAATATTAGCCTTCTACATATTTAATTTCAAAAAATTATATTTAATGGTTATAACTTCTGAAAATAAATTGAAATAATGTCATATAAGTACCACTTATATCAATTGACATATAAAATAAACATTCATCATAAGACATCCGAATGGTATAACAAAATCCAATAAAAAAAAATTATTAACCAAAATCCTATAAATTAAAAATTTTGAATAGACCAAATTTTGTTTCTGTTGATCATTCTTATGAAAACCAATATCTTTCAAAAATATCTAACATAATCTTAAGAATTTCATCATAAAACTATCTTACTTAGACTATTCAATATTATTGGATATCTAACTAGGTTACTTTATATAAAAACTCAAGATATGTAAAACAATACTGAAAAAAATGTTTTAAGAGGGACTTTGCTTCGTCAGTATTCAAATAATTCGTATTCAATAAATATTGTACTGTCTCTCAGACAGTACAATTGTCCAATTGTGGAAATAAGTTACTGTTTCATATACATTTTTTTAATTAAAATGAGTTTCTATCAAGTAAAGACCGAATCAATCAAATATGAATGAATATACCACCTCTGTTTCATGTTTAACCATCTAGACGTCCTCCATTTATGACAGATGGGTTCAAATCCCCTAACTACATAAATTAAACGTAGGCAGAAGTCTTGGACGGTTACACATGGACCAAAAACGTTGTCACAAAAATTAAATTGGGAAATAACCAGAGAGTCACAAAGCATAGTTCTGAGTGGTGCCGGCAAAACATGGCGATTCTGGTGGATAACCTTCAAATTCATGTATGCCCTTTGTACCCAACGACTTATATGCGTTGAGAAATTATATGCGTAGATACTGATCGAGTCAGGCCAAGATTTTTAATTTCAGACTCAAACCTCACTGGAGAACCAGCCAGTTCTATATGAGATATATATTCAGTATAAAACTGCTCTCTCCTCTCATACTACCAAAAACCATTCCCACAGTTTTGAAGCTGTTAAGCCTCAAATAGTGACTCCTTGAGTGGTCAAGAACTTGGTGCAAATCAAAATTTAAAGCCACTATTGCCTGACTGCTTTCATGCGGTTGAAAAGACATATAAAATTGTATATCACCAGCAAAGCCATGATGAAGTGATCAATCGTAGGACATACATTATAAAGAGTTTCGGCCCTAAAACAGATCCCTGCGCGATACCTTCTGTTATTTCAAGGAACGATGACATTACACCTTCCAAATAAACCGCCTGTGACCTAACTCAACGGTAGCACCCGAAAATTACCACAGCCTTCATAGAGAATCCAATCAATTTCAAAACTTAAAGCAACATTTTATGATTCAATGTATCGAATGCCTTCGAGTAGTCAAATAGTATGTGAACAGTAATTAAACCCCTATCCGTCGCATTTGTTGTATCATCGGTGATACCGAGAAGAGCAGTATTGCAGCTCTCCTAAATCAGCATCGATTATGGGAATGATCTTATTCACATCAAGGTATTCTTAGATTTACTTATCAAGAATCTTTCCGAATATTTTCGAAAAAGTTGGGGGAATGCTGATAGGTCATATGTCCCCAATTATTTCCTTAAAGTTAGATAAACCGAGTTGTTAATGCAGAAATCATAAATGTGAGTGATGTAAGGTAACAAGAAAGAGATACATAAATTTATGGTAAGGATGTTGAAACCGTCTATACCTGTAGCCTTTCTTCTAATGCTTCTTATAATGTGAAAGACGTCCATCTCATCAACAGAGGCAAAATTGAAGCTAGCTCCATCGTTCAACCTATTGTTTTCATAGAACAAAATTTGAATATCAAAACAAATTGAAATATGTTTATCTTCTACAATTTTAATTTCCAAAAGAATTTTTTATTATATTTATATATATATATATATATATATATATATATATATATATATTATATTATTTATTGTATATTGAGTTTTGATTATAAACGTCTATTAAATGTGATCGGTGCTTGTTTTAGACATTAATTTAATTCTAAAAGTTTTTTTGAATAAAAAATTCTTTTGGAAATTAAAATTGTAGAAGATAAACATATTTCAATTTGTTTTGATATTCAAATTTTGTTATATTTCTTCTATCAAGTAAAAAGCCTTTCTATTTTATTTTATATATAATATATAATTATATTTTGGCTTCAATAAATCTCATTATAGAATGTCAATGAATTTAAGTAAACCTTAAAATAACTCACCTTGTTCTTTGATTTTGTTAAAACATAGATCAATCTTGAATATATAGTTGATCTGTAGTTCGAAGCTTAAGTCTTTTAACACGTGAGTGATGTAGGTTATGTTTTTGATTTTGATATTTGTAATATTGAAAAAGGGCTGAAGAAGGGATTATCTAGAATTATATTTGTTTTTTGAAGATATAGTGCACATTTTTTAGAGATTTTTGAAATAATTTGTTCGAATATTTAAATATATTAAATATTTCAAATAAATTATATTCTTTGGGAAGTCCTTTAAGTGTGTTCATGTTTTTATAAGGCAAGTAGTATTTTTTAAAGATAAAACCAGAAACAAAATTTTGTCTCCTTTGAATATTTATTTATTAATTTTAATTACTTTCGTATATCTGTTGGGTTATTTATTTCATTTGACATTGTATATTGAGTTTTGATTATAAACGTCTATTAAATGTGAGCGGTGCTTGTTTTAGACATTAATTTAATTCTAAAAGTTTTTTGAATAAAAAATTCTTTTGGAAATTAAAATTGTAGAAGATAAACATATTTCAATTTGTTTTGATATTCAAATTTTGTTATATTTCTTCTATCAAGTAAAAAGCCTTTCTATTTTATTTTGTTTTCATAGAAATTTATCTTATCCAGATCCGGTTAAAGATCAGAAACCGCATCAATGAAAGACTTGTTCATTTCAGTAGCCTTGCCCAAACCACCCAAAATCTCAGGACTCCGCATACCTCCACCGCCCAAATTGAGTAATTTCAAAGAAGACCATGGTTTCCTAGAGTTCTAATCACAATACATCTATTTGAAAAATGCTTCCTTCCCTCGTTTGATTGCAACTGTTACCAGGTTTATGAGTGTTTTATAATAATTCTACTTAACAGAGCTTAGATGCTTTTTAAACTTACTCAGTGCCCTTTGCATATCCCTGATAGTATCAGTGAGCCATAGAGACTAGTTATTTATTACAGGGTGTGTGACAAAAGAGCACGACGGTCCAACAAAATATTTATACTCCCGGTCAGAAACTGAACCTTTTCATCAATGCTCTCCTTGGAATCCCATGCTATGCCTTTGAGTTCAGCACTGAAACTTTGATAATTGAACAGTTTGAAGTTTCTAACCGTTTTAAAAAGAATCTCTTTTGCATAAAGGTGTTTATGTATGTTAGAAGTAACTCGTGATCACCGAGGCCTTCATGAGTGACCCTTGAGACAATGTGTTTGTTATTGGTTGAGAAATAGTCATTCCATATTGAAGAGCCTTGTGTGATTCTAGTTGGTTGGTCAACTAATTGAAGAACACTAAACAGTTCATAAATCTCATCACAGACCTAGCCTCCGCCCGGTCCATATTCTTTTTATGTAAAAATCTGCCATACAGAAAATTTCACTGAATATCATGATCAAGTCTACCAAAACAGTCTCAAACTCACCAAAAATATCAATATAGCTTAAACCAGGTGGTCTGTAGACAAACACAATCGCACATTTCCACCTTCGATTCAAAATGAATAAGATTATCAAAAAAGTAGCACCTATTCCTGAGCGTTGTCTAGATCAAAGCTAAACAAAGCCTCAAGCAACCGACCAAAGGAGTTGGCCAATCACTTACCCTAACGGGTATACTTTGGTTCGGTTGATTCGTTTCCTTCCAAATCCAAAGTGTGAATTCTATAGCGCTTTTATATTAGTTACTCTCGTGACTTTATAGAACTGTTCTCTGCGATATTATTATTTTAATCAAATGTAAGGTCACATTGTATCGATTTCAACATTTCTCCTTCAGTGAAATCTTGCGGGCAATATCCTGAACCCATCCTCTGCCAAATCATCAACAATGATATTATCATTCGAACTGATGGTTCCTGTTCGAGGAGACATAAAAGAAACCGCAATTTCTGGATCGCAAGGCAATCATCATCCCTTTCCGATTAAAAAGGAATTTTCCGAACCTCAATCGACACATTATCAAAATACCGGGCCACCTCCACATGTTCCTAGCATAATATTCCCGTTCCTACACGACGCACGCCGAATAAAATAGTTAGGAGAGGAAGACGCCAAGCAATTATTTCGGTGTAGACGAAGAACATTACCCTCATAACCGTTAAAAATAACTGCAACGATGTTGTCGAGGAGGACTATTTTTTTTAGCGGGTTCGAAATTGAACAACTTTTGTGTCTGGTCTGGGTTTCCGTGACATGCTTTGCATGATAATGTTCTCGTGAAATGTTCGTTCGCGTAAGATGGTTTTATGTCTTCAAGATGTGTTGACTGAATTATGAGAGGTGCCTCCTGGGAATTTTGGACTACAAAAAATTTGAAACATTCCCCGACTGCGTGCCTTTTATTGCTATCAAGCATAGTTACTAGGGGCGATCAACAAGTTTTTGATAACAGTATGAGAAGTAGGAATTCGAAACCGACTTGATATTATACTGTCTCTGCTAACTTAATCTCTTTCGGTACATATTATACCGGGTGGCTTACATGAAACAAATCTGCCGGCTCTTTTCGTGAGTTTGAGTTTTTCCGGAAAACACCGGTACACTTCTTTTCATTCCAAATTCTTAGGTGTGCGATCATCCCCCTAATCGGGTAGCAACTTCCTCAAGTCTATGATTCTTTCGGTCTTTACTCGACGGAAATTCATCTTGAAAATATGAATAAAAACAATATTCTAATTTCCGCTAATATTTTATTACACTACGATCGTTACGTCGTACCATGACTTCTTCAGGTGAGTATTACAAGATACTGAGTATACCATGAACGAGAATTTCATTATATAGTACATGGACATAACAAAAAATAGAGGGGGTGAAGAGAGTCTACAATTCTTTTGGAATTCTGAAAAATGATTCAAAAAAGATTCAACAAAGGGGAGATACTTAATTCTGTTTGGTTATTCAATAATATTTTTCTTTCATGATATCTATTAATTTCTAAACTTTCTAACAAGTTCAATCTGAAACTTTTGTTTTCTGTGTATAAAATTTCAAAGTTACTATTAAAACTATATCCTGTGTCTAGAAGGTGCTCTGCATAGGTTGAATTTCCCTTTTTGTTACAATAACATTTTTCATGTTCCCTAAGTCTCGTCTGGAAAGGTCTTCCTGTCTGACCAACATATACAAAATGGCAAGTACCGCAAGTTAACTTATAAACACCTGATTTCTTGTTCTTAGATGTTTTATCTTTATTATTTTTTATTAATTTTCCTAGGGAGTTATTCGTTTTATAAGAATTCTAAAATTGTGGTTCTTCTTTGAATATCTAGCCACCTTTTCTGTCCCAAGTATGTCAACGAAATGTATTTACTTTCAATTGAATCATTATTTATGGGATATACTAATTTCAAAGCGAGCTTTAATTGTATTTTCGTAAAAAGATTCTCAATAATCGGGACGTTGAAACCGTTATTCAACGCAATCTGTTTGATAATGTTATATTCTTTGTCGAAATTCTCACGTGACATGGGTATGTTGGCTAATCTATATAACATACTATTGTATGCTGCTAATTTTTGTGAGGATGGGTGGTTTGATGTGAAGTGAATTGTGCTATCTGTATGGGTTGGTTTGCGGTATATTGAAAAAACGTGTTTATTATTAATTTTTGTGATAGTTAATTCCAAAAAATTTATACTATTGTTTTTTTCCAATTCGTAAGTGAATTGTATGGTTGGGGATAATTTGTTTATGAAATCCACAAACAAAGAAAATTGTCTATCAGTGCCATTGAATAAACATAAAACATCGTCAACATATCTGTACCAATAAATGAAACATTTAAAATAGGGGCTTTTTATTATGCTAGTTTCTAAGGAATCCATAAAAATTTGGGATAATAACGGACTCAAAGGATTTCCCATAGTGAGGCCATCGTTATCTATGTAAATCTTGCCGTTGAACGTGAAATTTATTCATATTTTAAACTTCCTCAAGAATCTTAAGTGACAATACAGATGAAATAATTTCAAAGGTTGTGCAATTCTATGAATGAATATACTCAAAAATTTCTTAAATTAATAGAGTATGCAGTTGGCTCTAGGTGAAACATTATAACAATTTTATTTTAAAAAAATTCACACAGTTTTTATGTTTCACAGTTTATTCGGAATTCTGACAGGTGTTTCGGTCTTTCAATCATCTCTAAAGGAGTAAAAAAGGAACTATGCCTAAAATTGCAAAGGTTCCTTTATTAAACTTAGGACATCTGTGTGTTTTATGGCGCATGGAAATAACAGCATCAAATATAGGGATGTTTCCAATCAGTATTTAGGAAATTGTTAAATTCTCCTTTTTCTCAATGGCGTTTTTGATTGAAAGAATCTCCAAATAGACCATCAATTTTCGGAAAAGTTGAGGTTCCTTTTTTCATTGTTCATCAATATCTTAGCTAAATTATTTCTATTTGCGGATAAATAATTAAATTCCATTTTATGGAAACTAATAATATATTTAAAAATCCAACTGCTCAAACCTTTTATATAAGCCATTTAAAACCGTATTTTCTTTTCTTTGTAAAAAATATGGTTTTCAATGGCTTATATAAGAGGTTTCAGCAGTAGGATCTCTAATGGCCTTCATAAAATGTGGATTAATTCTTTAGCAGTAAATAGAAATTATTAAGCTAAGATAAATTAAAATAAATTAATTCGGCTGATGTGTACCTTATTAATTAGGTTAATATGTTGGTGAACAATAAAAAAGCAAGGAACCCTAACTTTTCTGAATGGGGGATTTCTCAAATTAAATGTGATGATTGTAATGCTACATATATGGGCCGATGTCTACAACATAGAATCCAACAATAGAGGATGTCTATTTTGGAAAACCAGAAATCAACCAGTTCATCACCGTATAAAAAAAATAATCATTTTTTCAATGAGAAAGATGTCACTTTACTATATAATATTAATAGGAGTAAATTGATGGTCTATTTGGAGATTATTTCAATCAAAAAAGCAATTGAGAAATGGGAGAATTTAACGAATTCCCAAATACTCCTTGGGAACACCGCTATATTGGATGTTGTTATTTCCATGCGCCATAAAAAACACAGATGTCTTAAGTATAATAAAAGAACCTTTTCAATTTTATGTTTAGCTCCTTTTTGTACTCCTTTAAAGATAGTCGAAAGACCGAAACACGTGTCAGGATTCTGAATAAATTGTAAAACATAACAACTGTGTGACTTTTTTCAAATTAAAGTGTAAAAAATTTATGTTTAGCGTTCGTTTCCGTGTCAAAGAAACTGATGGCTGAAATACAATCAGATGTTCAAACTTTGTTTAACATTCTCCCTTTCATTTTAGAGAAACAGAGAAAATGTTGAATAAAGACACTTTTGTTGTTTATAAACGAACGGTAGGCAATTCGAACATCTTAATCGTTCAGAAAATCGATCACTCAATGCGCTTGACCTATCAATTACAACGGATCTTTTAGCATATTTGTAAACAGAATTACAAAACCTTCAAAATGCCTATTGCCATAAAAGATTCTTGAGGAGGTTGCCACTCTGCTTAGGGAAATTATCGCATATCCACAAATTTGACCTGTCTCGGAGTTTTCCAGAAAAACCACGCCAAAGCCGCTCGAAAATGAAGGTGATGCTCATTGTTTTCTTCGATATCCGTGGCGTGGTGCACTACGAATTCGTTCCAGAGGGTCAGACGGTAAACAAGGAGTATTACCTAGGCGTTATGAAACGTTTGCGTGAGCGTATCCGTAAGAAGCGGCCAAATTTGTGGGCGAACAACTCATGGATTTTGCATGACGATAACGCGCCTTCTCACCGAGCTACGATTGTGACTGACTTTCTCGCCAAAAACTCAACAAACGTGCTTCAGCAACCACCGTATTCGCCGGATTTGGCTCCCTGCGACTTTTTCCTCTTCTCAAAACTAAAATTGCCCCTTCGTGGCACCCGTTTTGAGTCGATTGAAGCCATAAAACAAAATTCGGCGCGAGAGCTAAAGTCCATCCCGGAAAGCGCCTATAAAAAATGTTTCGATAATTGGAAGTGCCGTTGGCATAGATGTATTGGAGCAAATGGAGCCTATTTTGAAGGCGACCCAATAAATTTTGACGATTAAATGTAAAAATGTTGTTTTAATTGAAAATTCCCGGTACTTTCTTGACAGAGTAGTATTATATATAAAATAAAATAAGAAGGAAAGGTTTTTTACTTGATAGAAGGATAATTACAAAATTTTAATATCAAAACAGATTTAATCTGTTGTCTTCTACAATTTTAATTTCAAAAAATTCTTTGAAGAAACTTTAAGAATTAAATTAATGTCTTTATAATTTTGTAATAATCCTTCTATCAAGTAAAAAACCTTTCCTTCTTATTTTATTTTATTTATAATATATAATTATATTAGGTTTTTTAAATAAAGGAATTCATTATACAGTGTTGAATGGTTTTAACTAAGGCCAAGTGCCTTATAAGCTTTGTCTGATTTTCTGTGAATATGGAACATAGAGTACCTTGAATATAAAGGTACCTACTTACATGTTTGTTGATGATCATGTATTTCTAAGATGGCACTGAGTAAGTCTATACATTGTTTAATTGATTTTATTATTTTTTTAATGTAAAGTTGAACTGATCTTATCGTAACTTTAATTATTTCTTGAGGATGTGCTACATGTGATTTTTTGAAGTAATTTATATAAATATATTGAATATTTCAAATAAATTAGTTTTTGAGAAGTTCTTGAAATTATGTTTCATATTTTTGAGAAAGAGTTATTTTTCATTAATATAGGATCAGAAAACAATACATTTTGTAACAAACAGGGCTTCGTAGGTTTGTCTGAAGAGTTCAGTACGCATGCCTGGAACGAAACAAAAAATGTTTGCTTATTTATATTTTAATTTCAATGGACAATTTATATTCGTTGGTTTTTCTTAATTCCATTTGATATTGTATGATGAATTTTGATTTTATACGTCTATTAAATATGAGCAGTGCTTATAAAGATTAATTCTTAAAGTTTCTTCAAAGAATTTTTTGAAATTAAAATTGTAGAAGACAACAGATTAAATCTGTTTTGATATTCAAATTTTGTAATAATCCTTCTATCAAGTAAAAAACCTTTCCTTCCTACTTTATTAAGATTGCTAGAGTCAGGTTTCGGAGCACATAATCGAATGTTATTTCCAGACTAAGCCAGAACTAATATTGACCACCATTTCTTAGTAAGAATGTCTACTGTAATTGATTAAAATGAAAAAATTGGAACAAGAAGAAACCACAAGCATTCAATTTCTACTGTAGTTGGCTGAGACAAATCTAAAATTTGCAAATATCATACCATCTAGAGTGTCGATAGATCAGTGGTTAGAGCATTAGGCTGAGACGGGTTTTCTCCACCATTTATTTCACTGTTAGGTTAAAAATTATCAGTGCTGTGATCTAAAGTGGCGTAAGGGCGCAGTAAGAAACTCTAACCAGAACACAACTGAACTCTTAACTTGCACAAGCTGAAACAATCTTCTGAAGGATCTTCACAGAAGATCTAAGAGTATCAGAACAATATATATCATATGATATCTAGATGAAATGTAGAAACGCTTAAAAAAACTGATCAATTTTTGAAGTCACGATTTATCCAGAAGTTTCAGTTTGCATTGAAAAAGACCTCCGCACTCTGAATCAATAGTACATTTCTTTCTAACACTTTCAGCCTGTTCGATTGAAAATTTCGTCAATCAATGAAAAACCTCGCTCTTCTCGAACGAACGAATGGGCTTCCTCAAAGAAACAATCGCATCGAGTCGACTTCGATAATATTAAATTGGAACGCTCGAGAGCAAAATGACGTCTCTAACTGTGATAAATGTTGCTACAGAACCTAGAATAAAACGAATCCTCCGCAGATAACACTCAGTTGCTTCGGATAATTGTCCGCTTTTATGGGGTGAAACGGGCTTTGTGAACCTGCATCGCAGTTAGAAGTGTGTCCTTATTCTTTTATGATGACAAAGATTCGTCATAACTCTAAATTTTGCAGAGAAGATGAATCCGAAACCTGGGGAAATAAGAAAAAGGAGGAGATGGATCACTTTTTCTGTTGGTTTTATTTTGAATATAAGGTCTCGGAATCTGATAAAAATTTCAACATATCATCTGATTTAACCCAATCCTTCCCGTTGTCAGGATGCATATAAGATTGCTGTTTTATAAGCCTCCATAATTGAGTATCAGATTATCAGCTTCTTGACTGGTACCTCGATCAAAATACCAGTGGGAAGAAAGAGTTATGTCATATGATTGCTTCGTATGTAGAGATACCTGTTTGAATTTTCACTGTAAGTGATTGAACGTTAATCAATATATATATATATATATATATATATATATATATATATATATATATATATATATATATATATATAAATATATCCGGTTTTATAGCGTCCTACGCCTTCCGGTTCCTAATCTCCAAGCCTTTCTATCTTGCCAGTCCCCTGGATGTAGATTTCGTTCAGACATAGCTTTTTCTATTCCCTCAAACCATGTTTTTTTGGGCCTTCCTCTCTTTCTTCTTTCTGGTGGTGTCCATTTCAGAATCATCTTTGGTAGACGCTCGTTGCACATTCTTTCTACGTGCCCGTACCAAATCAGTTGTCTCCTCTGGATTTCATCTATGATTGTTCTTTCGACTTGCATGATATCTGTGATCCTAGCATTCCTTGCTTTGTCCATTCTGGACTTTCCTGCAGATCGTCGCCAGAAATCCATCTCAAGGGCCAAAAGTCGACGTTCCACACCCTTAGTCAATTGCCACGTCTCACACCCGTATAGCACTATACCCTCAAAGATGGAATTATATATCTGATGTTTTTTCTCCCGCGATATGTTTTTGGCCCACAATATTGAGTTCAAACATCCAATGACCCCTCTACCTTTCAATATTCTCTGCTCAATCTCAGTTTCTGTTCGGCCGGTGTGATCAATTTGAGCACCCAGGTAAGTATATTTACTACATGTTCCTATTTCTACGTTGTCTTCTAAGTGTAGATTATCTGCTTCCTGTCCAATGCATAAATATTTGGTTTTCGTTTTATGCACAGACAGTCTCCACTTTTCGTATTCGGCGAAGAGCCTTGTCGTCATAAACTCTAAATCTTCCTTATCTTTGGCCACTACCACCTGATCGTCTGCAAAATGGAGAGTGTAAAAAGTTTTTGTATCGTTTAGTTGTATTCCCATACCACTGCAAGATCTTCTCCATTTTCGTAGCGTTTCGTTCAGATATATTTTGAATAACGTTGTGGACAGACAGCATCCCTGCCGTAGGCCTTTTGATATAGAGAAACTTTCGGACATAGTCTTACCTAGCTTTATTCGTGATGTTGCCTGACTATAGAGCTGTTTGATGGCTTTTATGTCTGTGTTACTTATTGAGGACATTTCTAAAACTTACCAGAGCTTTTGGGTAGGGACATTGTCGTAGGCTTTTGTTAGATCGACAAAAAGAAGGTGGACCTCCCTGTTTGTAGCCAACCTCTTTTCATTTAGTTGAACCAAACAGGTTAATCAATTAGTATGCAAATTCTGGGACAGTAAAGATATATATTAGACTTCAATTGGTTCATTTTCAGCCTGAATACATATATTAAAAGTGTACAAGTTCGAGTTGTTTACACAAAATAGAGGGAATTGTTTTGATGTAGTTTTGAACTTGAAGTGAGGTGAAAAGACAATCTTGCTCGTAGCAGAGTAAATCGCTGAGCTTTTTCACCGTTGTTCACTATTACTGGGTTCACTTTTGAGTACCATGTACTACCTAATTATTGACATTATATATTGAGTTTTGATTATATACGTCTATTAAATATAAGCGGTGCTTATTTTAGACATTAATTTAATTCTAAAAGTTTTTTGAATGAAAAATTTTTTGAACTTAAACTTGTAGAAGACTAACAGATTAAATCTGTTTTGATATTCAAATTTTGTGAAGCAGTCTATTCGAGAATTTTCACAAGTACAATGCATGGACACTGTTGTTTTCACCCTTCAATCTCTCATTCACTCCGAAAGCCTCTCCAACTAACATTGTATAGAGAAATAAATAAATCTATTCGCACTCACTTTATAGCGGAACTGTTGCTTCATACTGCCCATTAATACTTGTCGAATTAATGATGGAGAAATATTTGCCGAACCCGGACCTTCTTGTCACGAGCCCAATGCTCTACCACTGAGCTGTCCGCAGTCAAATATATATCTGAAGTAGAATATCAACAAATTAATAATCACGTGATAGAAGTGAATTTGAAATTTTTATGAACCGAAATGTTTGTGTAGCTGAAATTTTTATGAACCGAAATGCTTGTGTAGCTACTGGTATTCAAACGTCCATTCTGAAAAATATCATATCATTACAAAGCAATATGAATACTGTATGCTGCAGAATCTGTATTCAATTATTTCATCTGAAGAACTTTTTTTCGTAGATCAAAATAAGCAATTTCTCGTTCCGAATGAACGTTATTTTCTTATCCCTGAAGCGATGCTTGAATTTTTCCATAATGATATTTTTAACTTAGCAGTTTTTCAGCTATGTCATTCAAACTTTGAAATTTATATTGCATCTGGACTTTTCGTTTATCCGTTCCGACATGAGTATGTAGCACTTAAAAAACTTAATCAACGTTGACAGCTTCGTTTGCTTGCTGCAATAAGTAAGAATCTCCTAAATATGCTGAAGCCCAGTGAAAAGCACCAGTCGTGGCCCAAAAATCCTCTTTCCTGACGAGGGTCATTTTTTGATGAATATTCAACAAGCACAATTGTCGTATACTGGCAATTGTCAATCTATACTAGGTGGTTATGTATTCACACAATGTTACTGCCTGGTGCCAGTTTTTGAGCTCCACAAAAGGATGAATACCAATATCTTCGACAATATGGACGTAGACGGTATAAGGTTCTTGCAGCACGGCTCTACGTGCTACACAGCGAACGCCACGATTTCTGCATGAACCATGTGTGGGAATGCTTATCTCTTGCACAAAATCTACCAGCTCTGTTTTATAGGTTCAGTTTGAATTTCTATCGAATGAAAACGTAGGGACTTTGAAAATGCCAAGCCAAGCCTTTATTATCTCTAAAAGTTTTCGAGAACTTGTCAACTTTAGACTGCTGTTTTTAGAACTGAAAAACATTCGGTTACTCAAATGGCACAGGATAGAAGAACAAAATGGTATTCCGCCACATTTATGTCGTACCTTCTTTGGGGCGGAACTTGCCTCTTAGTGTTCATTAATACTTGTCAAATTAATGTTGGAGAAATATTCGTCAAACGCCTGAACTACCTATGGGGTTGGAAATAACTGTGTCATTCATATTCAAAACAATTTTATCTGAAGTGGCTTCACCACCTGTGGAGCAATTTGACGATGATGTAATACATCTTCTGCCTGAACCGATGAATAATTTGATACTAGACTATTTTATATGTGATAAGAGTCGATAACATGTATCAGGTTCTTTCTCTGGAGAATGTGCTATATATTCTTTAAAAAAAGGAAAATAAATAAAGCCTTTTTTGAATTATATGTTGAACATTTTTAGCAATGGAACTTGTGATTCTTTAATATCCAATCGAAACATATGTATATATGTATAAGGTGGGGTTTAAATAATTTCATCATTATTTTATATTTCTTTTGATTCTTTTTTTAATTATTTCCACCACATGTGATGATAATGTCTATAAAGTGACATAGTGTATTTAGGACATGTTTTAAAATTTAATTCTAAATGTTTTCATTAGATTTATTAAGATTAAAATCTATATAGGTTCTGGTGAATTAATTCCTGTTGTTTGTCAAACATAATCTGTTAAAGAAAAACTGTATTAATGCTCAGTGTATATACTATTCTCATAATTTGTAAATTTCGTTTCTTTTGTAACATCTGGTTTATAGAAAAATAACTAGAATGGATAGAAACTTTCGCACGAACTCTGAAAATAAGTAAAAGAGGCTGACAAATTGACTGTTTACTTAGTCTTGTCAAAACAAATTTCCGAAATACGAATCTATCTCGCAAGTTTCAAATTCTGTTCGTTCAACCACAATTATGATAATATAAATGTAAAAATATCATACAAATTAATTCTGCTAACAATTTATTCAAAAAGTTTGTGAAAATTATTTTTTATAAAATTAAAATTTGTAGTGAGGTTAGTAGAATTGATCTGTGTTATATTTTCGATATTGTAAACGCCTTTTATCAAGTAAAAACTTTCTTTCTATTATTTTATTCTATATATAATAATTATATTTTGGTTTTTCACTCATATACATGGTATCATTAGTATATAACTGATTCCTTAAAAATACTTCAAAAACTTTGTGTAATCTCTATGAACGAACATGGAATAAGAGAGTGTAATATTCAGAAAAAATCACTACAGTTCTATGTTTATTTTTCGAATTACACGTGGATGGTTGGGTGAGATATATGTTTACTAATTATTTTTATTTTTTGGATAAGAAGTAAGACTGAAGAGCTATCGACGTGGTAATTCCAGACCAACAATATATAAAATATACGTCTATTAATTTTTATTTAAACTATGTTGAAACTGAAATCTAAGTAACTAATTATCCTTTGGAGTTATACATTGCAATATATGATCTAAAGGATATTCGGATATTTCTTGCCCCTAAAACGATTTTCCCAAAAATAGATATATTAAAATTCATATGAATGTGGCCATTATGTTGCCAACTATTTGGATGCATTACGATTAAGCGGTTTCTCGTTAATCAAAAATCAGACTCAATTCAAAGATTTTTAATTAACTTATTTCCTGCTGGAGTTTTATAACCCCTATTCCACAATTCCAAGAGGTTCGAAAAATGAAACCACTTCACTAATTAGACTTGATTTCGAACCGCCCTTACATTGTTGGCCCGGATCAATATAATTGATAAAATGAACTCATTTTCATGTAGCAAATCATCTATTCTGGTATTTATACTCCACTTTCATTAGTAAGGGATTCTACTCCAAGGTAAAATGTGGTAGATATGACAAATGGGGTTTTATAACTTTGTGCTATTTCTGAATTAATTTGGCAATACCATTATACTCTTGCATCCTAGAATTCTTGTAGATTTATGAATTTCACATAAATTTTTTTAATACCATGTAATCACTACACAATTTTCTTTCCAAAACAAAATGCATTTTTATGAATGGTTCATAAACACCTCAAAAAATTATAGATCTCTCACGAATATGTGTGTAATAAGTGTATTTAATACATGTTGATATTTGTTATATAGCCATGAATGAAGTAGAATTGCAGAATTCATAGAACTAGATTGAAACCCACATATTTGTGACAAAAAGAACTGATGTTTTTTATAAAGATTCAGGTATATGTTTTTGTCTCTACATTCTTCATCCACAAGGATATGAAAGAATATCAATGAAAGTGGTCAATATAGAATGCTCCCCTAGTCCTTCGAGATCTTCAGAGATTTGGTCTGGACTTGGTGTCTTGTTATGCTTCACTTTATTTTTTGCTACCTAACATTCGATTATTGCCATTCCTATATCACATCCATTATTGTCTGTTATATGTTTCTTATTAGTCTAGTCAACAAGTGCCGTTTGGGTCAACTTTTTTCAGCAGTCTCCGAAAATTATGATCAAGGTGTCATTCGATTCGGAATGGCATCTAGATGATTTTTGAAAAAAAAAATGAAGTTCCGCTAACAAAAATTGCAAAAGTTATTAACAATTAACTGAAAAAAAAGAAGGGGTTTGGTTTTTTGTAAATATCTCAAAAACTGATAAAGATTTTTAAATTAAAAAAAAATGATTCAAAAAAAGGAGGAAATTTCCTAAAAAAAGTGTTGACTCATGGAATTGTAGTCCCAATATTAATAATTTTCCCAGAGAAATGAAAATACGGCCGAAAACGGGTACTCTGGCTTTCGTAAGCCACGCCTTCTTTGGACACTATTAATAAAAATCATTTTAACAGATTGAATATGAAATTTAATAAATGAAAAAATTCAGAAGCATACTGGATAGATGAATGAACAATAATCCGCCACAAAAAATTTTTTATCTCAATTTTTCAATTAGTTATGCAATAGTTAATTAATAATTTTTTTTTGCTTGGACATGAACATTGCAAGTATGATAATTGTTTGACTATTAACTTGAGATATTTTTCCTCTCTTGGAGCAATTTTTGGAAGACTTCAGAATAGATCTCCGTTGGAAAAATATAAAAATGTTTATTTTTCAGTTTTTTATTAACAATTTTTTTTGTTGCAAAATTAAAAACTTAGATTAATTAAGGAATATCAATCTTTGATGCAAATAACTATTTAAAGAAAAAAATTTTTCTTCAAAAAATTTTTTTATTGCTTAAAAACGCATTTGTTAATTAACAATCGTTTTCTCCCACTTCTAACTAATATTAAGGAACCATTTTTTCTTTAAAAATCATGATTTGCATCAAAGATTGATATTCCTCAAAAAAAATTTCAATTATTTTACAAACAACGCATTTGTTTATAAAAAATTTTTAAACAATAAGAAATAAAAAATTTTAGTTAATTGTTAATAACTTTTGAAATTTTTGCAAGCGGAACTTCATTTTTTTCAAAAGTCATCTAGATGCCATTCCGAATCGAATGACACCTTAATCATAATTTTCGGAGACTGCTGAAAAAAGTTGAAAAAGGCACTTGCTGACTAGACTATATTGGTCATTGTCCTCAAACAACGATCTGAGATATTTTTCTCATTCCCAAAATTTTCTGTTCATTATTAATTAAAACGCGTCCATTGGTGTGGTTGAGTCGGCATATACGATTAGTTGTTAGAAATCCTGCATTCTGCTTAAATTTTCTATACAGATTCGCGCAATTCTGATCGAACCAGTTCTGTTTACCTTTTATTTTTATTCTCAGTCATTTTTAAATCCTCAATTTCGCCGTTTGTTTTTATTTTTTTAATTTTCTCTGTATGTCTATCGAATAAAGAGTTTCGAATTTTGAAATATATAGCCCGTCTAGAAAGTATCCGGAATGTATTATTTTTCATAATTTTAATATTTTTTTTTTTGTAAAATTCCTAGACAAAAGTAATGTACGAAATAGGTTTTGCAGATAGTGGGCTATGGCCAAAGTTGTATGGCAACACTATTTTTCAAATATTGTTGATTATCAAGAGGCATACAATTTATGCAACAATTTATTGCAACTAGATAAAAGAAAACAGGTAGAATATTTGTATAGAAAAGGTTTTAGGAACGTTTAGAAATTAGTGCAATTGACTGAAATGGTAAAAAGTGCTGTTGTATATGAGACAATAAAGAGGATAAAAATGGCAGGGATATAAGGCATAGACCAGTTTCAAAAAGACCGCGTAAGATTGAAGATAACAATTCAAACACTTTATTGGACGACACAATCCGCGCCTGAGGTTTCGAAAATTGGCTGGCAACGAAATATAAAAGTATGTTCAGAAACCATATGTTAGTGAAAAGGCAAGGCTACATATCAAGGAAACCAAAAAAAATCCCTTTAATGACACCTTGACAAAAGGAACGAAGGATGAAATTTTGTCAACGTTCTCAAGAACATAATTTTAATAATGTCTTTATATCTGATTACAGTTGTTTCCAACTTGATGGAAATCACTCTAAAATCCTATCAAAATAGCCTGTTACCGTTCAAATTTCCCACCAAAATAATGGTTTGGGGAGCAATATCCCAGCGTGGTGCTACCTATGCTTCTCTGTATAGTTGATGGTACCATTAGTATTGAAATTATTGTGGCATTCTAAATGATTTTCTCCTTGAAACGGCGTATGCTTTATATCTAGAAGGATGGCGTTTTCAGCAGGATAATGCAAGATGCCATACTTCGGCCTATACTCAAGTTTGGATGCAAGAACACCATTTCATGGCCATCATCAGTTTCACAGTCCTGGACTACCATCACCGAAAATTATCTAGTTTCAGGTGTACCTTGACGTTAATAGTGTTTGTAGTTAAATGTTAGTTCTTAAGATTATGTTGAACATTTTTGAAAGATGTCTGTTTTAATAAGAGGGATTAGCAGAAACAAAAATTTTGTCTACTCAAAATATTTAATTCATAGGAATTTTGTTAACACTTTATACTTATTGGATCTTGTTATCTCATTTGGATGTCTTATAATTTTATATGTCGTTTGATATAAGCGGTGCTTATATGACATTAATTCAATTCCTGAAGTTATAATATTAAATATAATTTTTTGAAATTAAATATGTACAGGGCAAACAGAATATATCTGTTGATATTAAAATGTTTGAATAATGTTATATACCTTCTATCCTGGCCAAAACAGAGTGAATAAATGACAGCCAATTCGACAAATGTATCTTCAACAGTATGGCCGTTATTAAAGGTCAAAGTTCGAAAGTGTCTATCAAAAAACCTCGTTAATACTTAATTATATTAATTTTGACAATTAATGAACGCTTATACTCGTAACTCTCAAGTTCAAGCTTGTAATTTTTTTTAACTAATAAATCAGAAAAAATAGAATGTATATATATATATATATATATTCTGTGGGAAGCAAAGAATTTTATGTTATATTCGCAGTCTTTTTGGAATTGATAAATATCCTGCACAATTTCTGCTTGAAGCTATAAAGTATTATTCAGTTCCGTATAAAAAATTTAATGAATGTTTCAAAGTAATTAATTATTTTAATATTAGCCTTGTACATATTTAATTTCAAATAATTATATTTAATAATTATAATTTCAGGAATCAAATTGAAATAATGTTTATAAGTAAGAATGTTTCAAAATTCAGAAGAACTAATTACAATCGGAAATTGAATCCATTTTCTCATTTTCTATTCACAAAATTAAAATGAATGAAAACTATTAAACCCCAAAATAATAAAATCGAATAGGAATTCAACTGCAATTCTCTTACGACCGAGAAATTCACTTCCTATATTCCTTCAACTGGTGCAGAATTCTTTTCGTGATCTTCCGTTTAGCTCACTTTGTAACATTGGTTATTTATTTTTACGGTGATGTAATAATCCAAAAGATCTGTGCTGTACTTCTTCTTATTCATTCTTATCTTCAAAATTCCATCATACAATCCAACGAACTCCCCTTCTCTGCAGCTCACATCAAATGGAAATCATTCGGTTATAAAATATTTATTCTTTTTGGGAGTAGCGAAAGCGTATTTGCCTTATGAGGTAGATTTATATTTGCCCTGTTAAATTCAACATAAACTTCGGCTTGCAAGGATATTCTCCTTATGGCTCAAAGCTTTCAAACTTGCAAATTATTGATGAAGTTTCCAAACTGAACTCCATCAACAAAGTTCTCCTACGCCAAGCAACACTTGCGTTTCATTATTGAAGATAATGTCTTCGAATACAGCACGCGACCACAGTTTTTACCTACAGGAAAAATGTAGAATAACAATTTTTCCGCTAAGATCTTATCAAGCAGTGCGTACTAAATAGTGAAAATTAAAACTTGTGACTCTTAAATACTCATTAAATTCCTAAATCTGTGAAAAATTATGCCTAAATTCACTCAGTGTTTTTGTCTGACCCATTGATGAAGAATCCAAGCTCAATAGTATTCTGTGCGGTCGGTCCTTTCGTTAATACTCTTACTTTTGAATGGAAAGAGCTAGAAACTTGAAACTTTTTAGGCAGGGATTTTTTATGGTCAGAGTTAATTCAATTATTCCACAGTTATTTCATTTTGAATTTTTTCTTATTTTCTTAATTTTTCCGAAACTGCTGATTCGATCAGAATCAACTCTGATATTTAGATATATAATAATGGCATGAATATTCAAGATTTCATACAGATCGTATGATTTGAAATTCAGAGAAGTCTGAACAGCGTTCAGCGCTACTTTAAACACCATATCTTGAGACCTAGCATAGGTTGAATGTATTGTTGGTTATCTGACGCATAACTCCAATAGTGGTCAAGAATTATTTCCTTAAAGGATCTCCCTTTTTGACCAATATACATTAGAGCAATCGCTACAAGTGAACATATAAAATCCAGATTTATTGTCTTTATTTAGTACATACTCTTTGTCACAAAATTTCTTTCGTCATGGGTATGTTAACCAATCTGTAAAGCATACTATTATAAGCTGACAATTTTTGTGAAAATGGATGCTTTGAAGTATAATGAATCGTACCATCTGTATGTGTAGATTTTCTGTATATGGAAAAGTCGTGTCTCTTATTAATTTTGGTGATTTTTAAATCTAAGAAATTGGTGCTATTATGTACTTCATCTTCCTGTGTGAATTCAATTGTTGGATATAATTTACTGATAGATTCCAAAAATGAACGAAGTTGTCTATTTGTGCCATTAAATAAACAAGTAATTTCGTCTATCAAATAACTTAGTACTGCAGTAATTAGATACAGACAGTTAAATAGCTTAATATCTCATATTAAGAAAAGAAATAATTTCGTTCGGTTTTGATAACAGATATCGAGACGAGTTTATTATTCCATTGTTTCATCTGCCCTCACATTCCTTTTGAAGTGTCATCATTAGGCTTTTTTTCGGTATCTGTCATTTCGCTGAAGTGTAAACAACATATGTCCTGTGTGCTCTGAAAATTACAACTTTTGTAGCGAATAATGTGTTTTTGTGGGAAGTTTTACTTCAATATGAAGAAAAAGGCTGTCGTAAGTCATCGTTTTTAGTGGATGTTTACTGTGACCATGCTGTAGCTAAACGAGCGTGTCAGAAGTGCTTTGCCCTATTTAAGAGTGGCAATTTTGATACGGAAAACGAAGAACAACCAGGTGCGCCACTAAATTTTAAGGATGAAGAAGTATAGGCAAAGCTCAATGAAGATCCATAACTAAGCAAAAAGAACTCGCTAAAAGGCTCCAAGTCACTCAACCAGCAATTTGCCATCATTCAAAAGCAATTGGAATAATCCAAGGGTTATTTTGTAGCGGGACATATGTTGCGTATATCGGGTGTTTTTTTAAGAGTGATAGAACTTTCGATAGGAATAACTGTGATTTGACAGAAGGTGGAAGCCATGTTGTTTTGATATTTCTGTTCAGTAAACATTGACAAATTATCATGGAAAGACTCACGCCGCTACAACGTTTACCAATTGTTGCAATTCCTTTTCAAAATCAGTGTTCTATTCGCCAAACTTATAGAGCACTTCGTGAAATTTATGGTTCACATAATCGTCCATCAGAGCAACTTATTCGTCGAACTATCGATAGATTTCGGACTACATGTTCTCTACTCAATGCAATAACAACGACAACAAAGAACAAAGAACTGTACGTACAGAAGAAAATATCGCTGCGGTAAGTCATAATGTTTTAATGATGATCCAGATTTGTCTATTCTTCCACGTTCACAACAAGTTGGACTCTATGCATCCACCACATAGAAAATTTTGCGTAAAGATCTTGGTCTACACTAATACAAGATCCAACTGGTTGAAGAACTGAAACCACTTGACCATAATAAGCGTCGTTTGTTTGCTGATTGGGCCCTATAACAGCTTGAAGTTATACTTACACTTCTTTATCGTGAAATTATGTTTAGTGATGAAGCTCATTTCTGGTTGAACGACTATGTAAACAAGCAAAATTGCCGTATATGGAGTGAAAACAATCTTCAAGAAGATCTGCAGGTTCCATTGCATCCTGAAAAATGCACAGTATTGTGTGCTTTACACGCTGTAGGCATCATCGGTCCATATTTCTTTAAAAAGGATGCTGGAGCTGATGTTACAGTGAATGGTGCTCGTTACAGATCGTTGATCAATGATTATTTGTTTCAAAATTTGAATGGTATCGACCCAGAAGTGTTTTGGTTCCAATAAGACGTACACCTCGTGCTGCTACCGTAACAATTGATTTATTAAAAGAAAAATTTGGCGATAGCATTATTTCGAGAAATTGTCCAATTAATTGGCCTCCAAGATCATGCAACATAACTCCACTGGATTATTTTCCTTGGGGTTATGTCAAGTCATTGGTTTATGCTGATAAACCAAAAACAATAGACGCTTTGGAAGCCAACATAACTCGTGTTATTGATGATATAAGGCCTGAATTACTCGAAAAAGTGGTCTAAAATTGGCCTGGTCGAATGCGGTTCTTCAAAACTAGTGGTGGTGGACATATGCCGGAAATTATTTTTAAAACATAAATATCATAAAATTATCTTTCAAATAAAAAAATTGGAATTGTCATTATAAAATAAAACACTTGTTTACATTTTCTACTTTATTTTTGGTATTGACGTACGTTTCGTCTTTGCTAGAAAGACTTCATCGTATTCTGATGAAGTCTTTCTAGCAAAGACGAAACGTACGTCAATACCAAAAATAAAGTAGAAAATGTAAACAAGTGTTTTATTTTATAATGACAATTACAACTGATTTCTACCAAGCAACGGCCCAATCTATCATAAATAAAAAAATTGGCTTCAATCTTAATTTAAATGTGTTTCATTTCAGTTTTAAATTCTATCACTCTAAAAAAACACCCGATATATAATTTTTTACACTAAAGCTTTAATTTTCAACGAAAACCGCACGAACTTATTTACACCCCTAATATACATTTAGTAAAGGAGATAATTTTCGAGATACGTAGAAATTGTTAAGAAGAAGTGTTCATATCCGTTTTAATTGAGGAATCTGAAGAGATAAATTTAGTTTCATCATTTCGAGGGAAATAACTATAAGTAGTTAGATCTCATTTTTTACGTTTTTTGACACAATCAACCGATTATGTCATTTCAATATCATAGTACGGAAATGTCGATGTATTTAATTTACCCTTAGCTGCGGCATGAAGAAACGCGAAGTGGCACGAAATAACCTCATCTTGGATACTTAACTGTTTCAGCCTTTACTATTTGTAAGTTGACCATAATTAAAACAAGTTGTAGAAATTACCATGTTTTACTACCAATAAATTGATATTTTACAAATTTAATTGTGACTCGAGTTGACAATGGAAAATTTAAAGGAGTTGACAATGGAAGAGGACAGGGTATTTATGCATATACAGGCAGAAGAGTTGATAAAAAGAGTTTAAAAAAGAAAGGACGGCTAACAATTATTAGAATGATGGCACGTCAAAGAAGATTGGTAAACAGATGTTATTTATTCAAATATCTCAATATGTTGGATTTGCATAGATTGGTACATTCATTATTTTTACTTTATATCTATTGTGAACTAAATTGAAAATTTCAACAGATTCTAACTAATCAAATTTCTTTCCTTTTGATTCTACATGTGAAATTTTAAGATTATCTATTGTCGGAAAAGAATGGCTGTTTTCTAAACAATGAGTGGCAAAAGTAGAAGTTTGTTTTTTCATGAAATTGATTTTATGTTCGTTGAACCTCGTCTTGAAGGGACGTCCATATATTAGTTACTGCACGTCGAACAAGATAGCTCATAAACTCCCGATTTGTGTATGTTTCAGGTTTGGTCCTTCGCGTTAATTAATAATAATAATTTGGTTTGTGCTTTGAAAGCAATATAACCATCTAATTTTGAAAAACTATTGGTCACTTTTTGACTTATGCTACCAAAGTAAGAAAGCGAAATGAATTTTTTGTTTTCTTTAGCTTTTATTATGAAATAAATTTGGTTTATAGTTATTTCGTATTGTTTCTGTCGAATTAAATTATCTATTATATTGGGGTTGAAACTGTTGTTCGCGGCCATTGATTTTATAGTTTGGACTTCAGCTTCGCGGTTATTTTCTGAAAAGGGTAATGCGAAAGCTCTATGGATCATCGATTGATACGCTGACATTTTTTGTGAATATGGGTGATTGGAATCAATAGGAATACATATATATGTGGATGTGGGTTTTATGAACACGTTAAATTCTATTTTGCTATTCGAGTGTAATATCGATAGGCCTAAAAGTTAATTCTATTATTTGATTCTTTTTCTAATTTGAATTTGAGTTTTGGGTGAATTTTATTTAAGGAATTCAAAAATTGACTCAGTTGTCCGGATTTTCCGGAAATACACGTGAGTATATCGTTTACATATCTGTACCAGAAATTAATATTCACGGGTAATTTTGAATTGGAGATTTTATTTTTCATTTCGGACATGAATATATCTGCAAGGAGTGGAGTCAGTGATGAGCTCATAGCTAGGCCATTTAATTGTTCGTATATTTTATTGTTAAATTGAAAAAGCAGGCATTGTTCTAAAAGTGTGATGAAATCACTTTGAATAATGGGATTTACATGTGATTTTTCAAGAATTTCTACAGCTTAATGAATGCTATCATTTCTTGATATATTTGGAAATCTGTAAAATATCAATTTGTTGGTAGTAAAACATAGTAATTTCTACAAAATGTTTTAACCTCATCTTGAAATAAAATCACTTATTTTAGGTAGAACATGGGATGTATTTTATTTTGTATTATATTTTAAATACCCATTAGCACTTTTATGAGGTGCTTCAGAATTATTAATTGTTTCTATGGTACCTGCATATCTACTTCGTTGTGGATTTACTCAATCAATCTAGGATATCGACGAACTGAACTACAAAATTATAGTCATTTTCCATGTATTCTCAATTGAAATATTCTTTTAAAAATTAATGGTGATAAAAGGCTGCAAAAGCAATGTTTTCCTCTATTATTATGAAATTTTATTCCATAAAAAACCGATAAGAATTTCATCTGCACAATGTGATGTTTTCGCCTGAAAATGTTATCATCAGTAATTCATGGCCTCGATCGATTCAGTAATCTTTTGGAGCTCATGTCTGGTTGCAGCAGGTTATGATTCAATATTCCATCAGCCAGACCTTCGGAGAAGGTACACATTTGGAGCGCAGCGTCGTGAATAGATTTTCCCCAATATGGTTCACGTCGTAGGTACGGAAATGCAGCACTAATTATCCCCCGCTAACCTCGGTACATCTATTTGCCAAGACCAATCGTCTTCCCCCTGCACAATCTGGTTCGAACGCATGAATCGAAATGAACCCCTAATATATACACCTTCGGCAAAATTTGTTCCAAATAGTGTTTATCACTTTTGCTAGGGGAATTAATATAAGTTTGTATGTCTAGAGGTTGTTATGCACTTTATAGAGACAAGCTTATTGCCTCATATACAGGATATCCAAGTAAAGGGATAATCTGGATTGTTAGGTCGGATCGGCCAAACGGAATGAATTTTGACCTCGGATTCTTCATCATCAGTGAGTCCAGCGCGGTTAAAAATTCTAAAATAGATAGCGCGTTTTTTTTTGAAACAAAAAAATTACAACGATTCCAAATTTCAAACTGATATATTATTCTTATACTCTTAGATCTCCTTTGAAGATATCGAGAAGCTTGGTCAGCTTGCGCGAGTTAGGAGTTCAATTGTGTTAAGCTTTATTACGCGACCTTATGCCACTTTAGGTCACAACACTGTTAATTTTTAATCCAACTAATATATGCATTGTGAACATTGAAAAAATAATAAATAATTAAAGAATATATTCTCGAATTTGCCGCACATTTCTACGAATCCATCCACCGTAGAGATATTGTAATGTTATCTTGCTATATTCAGTACAGGATATTAAATTCTGTGATTCTCACATTCCCCGTGTGAAGAATTCATTGGTTGGTAGAGATACCTCCTTGAATTCTTCCTCGTAATTAATTAAGCGCTAACCAATTAGAATGCAAATTCTTGTTTAAGCACAGTTTGGGTTGAGAAAGGAATGTATAATTGGCTTTAATGGTACATATATTACAAATTACAACCTTGAATTGTTCAACCAAATTGAGGGAATTGTTTCGGTGTAATTTTTACTCTTATTGCAGTGAAAACATTATATTTTTCGGCGAATAGTTCTCCTTTGAGCTTTTCTACCGTTGTTTACTTTCACCGAAATCACTTCTATTGGTTTTTCTGGTGGGTTCACTTTTCACAAAGCTGCTATCTAATTACAAATAATGTAGATTAAACATTCACTTCCAAGCCTTTAGTGTATTACTGTGTACTTATTTATTCTCCAAGAATAAATCCGGTAGAAGGAAGATTATCTGGTATTAAGATAATCCAACCAAAAAGGCACTCTAGCAAAGAGAAGATTCCGAACCAAGATTGTCCAGTTCTACGTATTACTTCTGACTAGACGCCTTATAATAAACAAAAAGAATTCAATATTTCTCGATTTTCATGGATTAGGTACGTTAATTCCTTAAAAATACCACTATGTATGTAACCTCACAATACGAAAGAAATCAGGGAAATTCTACGCATTCTTGAAAACAATGCAACTCTACAGCGCATGCGATAACAGCGTCGACTTTCATTGCGGAAATTCCAAACTTAAAGGTCTTAGTTTAATCACATTATTTGAGCATATTTTAGCGATTGAAATTCAAATCAACAGTGGAACGTCTTTTAACGTTACAAAGGGAAAATTTATTGAACACTTTCTATGTCAAATATAAGAAAACCATTATGTCACCATCAGCTGTGAACATTCGATCAGTTCTTGCGAGTTATTGATTCCCCATATTATTTTCATTATCACAAAATACTCCAGATCATCAGTGACTTCATAAAACGTTCGTGAAATTTCAGTTCAAAATGTATCGAATCTATAATCCTTTCAGTTTCATCTGCATTGAAAACTGTAAATTCAAATTTTAACTCTGTAGCTTCAGGCGTCAGATTTTTCCTGGATACGATCCTCCCTAGCCCGGAACAATTGAGTCGAAACAAATGGAAACAATAGCAATTCCAAATTTACACATTATCATCTATTTATGAGGTATGAAATGGACTAGTTGCGACGATAGCTTAAAAAACTATATAATTCCGACGATTTCCGAATAACATAAAACCGACAGTTGAATGAGTCCTGATACTTTTTTGAAATATCCGTCGATATTGGTTGAATAGCTCTGAACAAAACAATAAAAATAAACGAAACGACTTGTCTGCCTCATTCGGTCAAAATATTGGAATGGAAACATTATATATTTGAAACAATGTTTTATTATTTCAACTTTTATGTTTTCTCGTTTCTATTGTTCAGTGGAATTGAATCCAACAACGGGATAACTCTGGTTTGGAAAGAGATTAGGAAGGCCACTTTATACTGTTTCGCAACCGAAGAGAAAATAGACTGAAGCGGCCAGAGAACTTATTAAGTAGCGTAGCCTATTTAGTAATGAAACTTCACAAGAGAATGAGTTTGAAAGCCGAGACTGAAAAAATAACATATGAGAACTCATGTGGAATCTAGCTATTTTTTTAAGTGCTATGTCAGCCATCACCCTCAAAAGAGCGGATCGGCCTTCCACTGAATTGAATATGTTTTTAGCTCTTGTAAAACATCTACCAACTTAGATATTACTTCGTTAAGACAGTTTTTTTTACCTAGTCGGGCTTCTGTTATTCCTTTAGTTTTGGTTTTGAGAAGCACTTACTCATCTTCTTTGTAGACATAACCCAAGTAATAGATGCTGATGTAACGTAGAAAGGTACCTTCCTTACTGAAACCACAAATTGGCGGTTGGCTTCTGTTGTTGACTCTGTTGATTGTTGATTCTTTTTCCACCAAGTGCAGCCCATCTTTCACACTTTTTTCACCATACTGATGAGGGCTGAAAGCCCGAATCCTTAAGAGGGTTATGTCCATTAGCTTTTTTCTATTGTAGAAAGGTACGTCTGATCGCACCTGCCAGCTGACGCTCGCAATTAGCTATCCGTTGGTTATTTTGGAGGTTCAAGATATCTTAAATATTCTGCAATGCAATCATATTTTAAATGCCTGGATAAGATCAATGCTACTTGTTTTCAAAGAGTGATGATTACAACTGAAAACTATGTTCTTGATTTTTGATGAATTCTTTCTTAGTTCCATCTTTGAGCTACCATGATCTACCGCATTCAGTGGATTGTGTAGACTTTCTGTACTTTCTAGGAATATGATGCTGTTTTCGGCATATCGTATATCCAAGTTTCTCAACTTGGCCGCTTCGAGAGTGATTCCAAAGTAACTTCGGAGTACAGGTTGAACAGAAATAGGGTAATTAGAAAACTATGGAGGCTGTTCCTTCTTTTATTGGATTCAATGTGCGAGTATGATTCCAGAAATTCATGATCGTAAGGTCTTTCTACTCAAATTCAACCTTCGGTAGCGCATAAATCGGCATATTGCACACCCTCAAACAATTCTCCTTCAAAAAATCACGAATCCTCCCGTTTTCTTGTGGGAGTTTATTACTGCAAATAATAACTGCCTTACACCAAACCTCTTTTTAAAACCAAACTGTGATTTGTCGAAGTCTATCTTTCACTTTTCCATCATTCCTGCTTTTATGCTCCCTAAGGAGCATTTTAATTGATTGCTTATAATGATCCGACGTTAGAACCGTTGCAGTTGCTTGGATGGGGTGTCGTAAATACCGGAATGAAAAGCGGAGGTAGCCAATCTTCACGTAACTCCGAAGCTCCGTATATTTAGTGTGAAAAAAAAAGAAAGTATCAACTTTGAAACTGAAAATAATGGATGACCTCAAAAGTGTTAATTTTCTGATCAATTTTAGTGAACATTACCAAACTGACAGGGAAACTGGGTTATTCAATGCTCGCAATAGAGATCAGAAAAGCAATTTCCTTCACTGGCATTGAGAAAACTCCTTCACAAATTTTGAATACTTATCCTCTGTTGAAATGTTTTTCCTCATACGGCTTTTTTCAGGTTGTCGAAGAACCGACACGGGCAACTAATACAACAAGCTCTCTTATTGATCCCATCTTTGTATCCTTGCCCTTCCCATCTTATAGCGGACAAAGATGTTTCGAACGCTGACCATATCAGTGATCATAATCTTGTGTATATTGAGGTTACTTTGGATAATGGTAGGAGGAAGCCGAAAATGGTCATATCTAGAGATTTCTCCAGATTTTGTCGGGAGCAGTTTGTGAATTGTCTGGCTTCAGAGTCGTGAAACCAATTTTTCATGGAACCGGATATAGATAGAAAAGTTTCTCTCTTTTCTTATTTCTTGTTGAGTTCTTTCGATCAGTTTGCACCATTAGTAACAAGAAGAGTTTCGAAACCTAGGGCACCATGGCTTACTGATTCGTTCAGTGCTCTTATGCGGCGTCGAGATTTTGCTCAGAAACGGTTTAGGAAGACTGAAAGCGTGGAAGATTGGGTGCATTATAAGAAACTGCGCAATGAAACTTTAATGAAAATCCGTAAAAGTAAAAAGAACTTTCTGTTTCAGTCTTCCCATTCCTAGGATGTTCCATGTGGGTGGTTCGCGTGGTGAACAGTTGCCGGAAATTTTTTCAGATCCAGATGAGATCAACACCTACTTCGCACAGTTCAGTGGTGTTATAGGTGGTGAGAAATGTATTGAGTCCAACGCCTTCTACAATAACCATATTTTTGACAGTCCGCCCTCTTTCACCTTCCGGATTGTTGATCTACTGGATATTCGAAGAATTTTGAGCGGTCTCAAAAACAATGCTGCCGGAAGTGATGGTTTTTCAATTAGGATAGTGAGCCTTGCCTGTGGTCTCATTCTGAAGCCTTACATCCTTCATAAAGTTAATAGCTGCATTCTTGCAAAGGTTTTCCCAACATCCTGGGAACATGCAATGGCTCGCCCCATACCTAAGAATGATAATCCTGTGATTATGTAGGACTTGAAAATCATAAGCATTCTCCTTCTGCTGTCTAAGGTACTTGGGAGAGTAATGTATGATCAAGTATAGTAGTTTTTCGACTCTAGGAATTGTTTCCGAGTTATCAGCATGGATTTAGGGAGTTCCACAGTACCCAGGCCGCTCTGGCCTCTATGACTGATGATATTTTCAGGGCTCTTGACTGAAATGACATGATGCTGCTTATCCTTCTCGATTTTTTAAAGGCATTCGACACCGTGAATCATCGGCTAATTTGTTGAAAGTTAAGATATTATGGATTTGATAGTACTTCGGTATCATGGTGGAGTCAATTCTTTCGCAGAGAGCTATATTGTCGGGAGTTGCACAGGGTTCCATTTTAGGATCATTGCTGTTTATAATACATATCATCGGTATATTTTATTTTTTGCGTTATTCTACCCCAGAGTGCTATGCGGATGATGGGCAGTTGAAGTTCAGATTTTCTCCAGCTGATATGGATTTGGTATCCGAGCGTATAACTAGTCATCTGGCAGTTATATATCATCGTGCTTTATCCTACAACCTGGTTCTCAATCCATCTGAAAGTAAGATAATATGTTTTTGTAAGAATAGGGATTATGAGGATCTGAAAAATAGTGTAAATATTTCTGTGAATGGCATATTGGTCCCTGCGACTGACTATACGAGGAGTTTGGGATTGATGCTTGATGGGCAGATCAGTTTCTCAACACATGCTGCTGGTCCAGTTAGGTCCGCATTCTTTCGTTTAAAGTGGATCTATGCTTCTAGAGGGTTTCTCACGTGTTCGTTGAGAAAGTTTCTCGTTGAGACCTTGGTGATGTCTTCACTGAACTAATTTGATGTGTTGTATTTTCCTTGCCTCAATTACTATTTCAAAAATAGAATTCTCATGTTCAAAAATGGTGTTCGGTTTTTCGGTTTGAGGAAGTGTGATCATGTGTCTGAGAGAATTAATTCCTTGGAATGATTGCGTATGGAGAACCGCGTTAAATTACATATTGGTTGTTTTGTTTTTAGATTGTTGCCTCGTCCATTTTCTGAAAATCTTAGGGATAAACTCGTTGCCAGACATAACATCCACTCTGTCAACATAAGGTATTCTTATGTGTTGACAATTTCTGTTCACCGAACTGCTAGGTTTAGCAAAAGCTTTTCTTTCAATGCTTTTAAAGTATTCAATGCATCGCGCAATCTTAATCAGGAGAACTTTTCTAGTTTCAAAATTCGATTTAGAAGAAGTCTGCTGGAGGATCAATTTGCATAGCACAGTCATTCATACTGCTCGATTGGTATTCCTACTTACTGTTTTTTTATATATGTTTTTTATATTTAACTTGTATTGGTTATTGGGGGGTTATTTGGGTTCCGTTGTAATATTTTTTATACATGTTCATTCCTTCAGGGGAGTTCAGTGTAAGAGTAGCCAACAGACTAAACTTCACTTCTCTGGAGGATTAGACAATTTTTCTGAACAAATTATACAAAGGCGATAAATAAATAAACGAATCAGGTGATCCAAATAGCCATAGGATTTCTAAGGGTAATGAGACTTAATAATAGACGACTCCTTGCAGAAAAAGTATTGCTCTAGTTCACAATCATGCCGGAATAAATGAAGACATTTAAAAAACTACACCTCTGCAATTTCACAATAAAATCTCGTATATCACATGCTACATCAATTTTGCAGAAGTGATCACCGGGTTATTGAATTTCCTGCGCGACTTCAAAGAATTTCCCGATTCTTAGGGAAGTCACCGGAACAAATGAATCAGCCCAAGTATGAAAAATGAATCCAAATAGACCAACAATCGCAGACTTACTGGAAGGGCGCTTTAAGATAAATATATTAATACAGGGATGGAGACGGAATACGGGAAAAATATTGAGCAATAAATATAATGGGAGACCGGTAACGGAAATTTACTTCGAGAAGTTTTATTGAAGTTGTTATTAATTTTCCGAACAAGTTCGCAGACGAAAGACGAGTTCGGATCATGAGCGATAACGTCAAAAATTATATCAAGCGATTTATTGAATAGAGGGAATAATTGAAAATATCCATCCGTGGAGTTAGAATTTGTCAGAAAGCTGGCTCGGAGTCTCATTCCTTCTTCTAAATTGCATTCGAAATCTTCAGATGTCAGCAATATTAATGTGTTTACATGAACAGTCCTTGATACTTTCATTAGTATTCGTTGCTAGTTGAATTGAAGCGACTTATTTCGTTCATATGATACCAAAAATTCATAATATTGAAAAATATTTGAGCATTAATAGTGAGCAAGCCGTTTGCTTGTTATCGTGCCTTAAACATTGATTAATTATTCCAATTTTGCGTTTCGATTTCGCATTTTCGTAACTACCAGAAATATCAATATTTTTATGGTACAAAATACGTATTTAAAAGGAAATTTAATACTCTACAAAAAAAGTTTCTTAACATTTTTCATTAGTTTCACTCCTTCCAAAGTTATTCGACGTTGAAGTTAAATTCAAAAGTAATTTATCGTTTTTTTCGCGTTACACATGATTTTTTCCACTTGATTGAAAAATTTAAATATTGGAAGTAATTTTTTTCTGTTGGACCACTAAACTTTTTCCTATAAAATCATAATTTATTAATGTATTATTTTGCTTTTTAACGAATAATTATATACATAAAATCATTTTTAATGTATTTAACTAACTCTAATAATACAAAAAATTTGGTTTCTTAATCATGAGTTATTTACTTGTGTAGAGACAGAGTTTTATTTAAAATAAAATTGAATAATAAGTCAGAACAAATAGAAGTAATAAAAGAGATAAAAAGTCATTTCATTTTCACTTATAATTTATATTTCACAAAAAAAAAGCTCATATTGTTTTAATTATTATCAAGTCATGGAGAATGATCAATTGAAAAAATAACTACTAATGAAATTACTTTTATTACAATTTGGAAACTCTTTTCGATGTTCACTAAGGGCTAGCAACAAATATGGAAGTTGTTCTTCGTTTTTAGTGAGACACTTATTGTAATCTTCAATTAATGATACACCACGCTCAGCAACATCATTGACGACAGCTAGTTTTCCGAAAAATTGCTTACACTCTTGAAAACTATCATTATGGGGCCAATTGCTTATATCTTTATCAATAAAATCATCCGGCAAATCAAATTCTTCGAATATGGTGAGCGATTCGACAGAAATGAAGTCTTTTTTGATTGTCTCGGTCTTTACTTGACGGAAATTCATCTTGAATATAAGAAAAATAAATGTTAACTTCAGCTATTTTATTGATTTACACGACAATTGTTTCGTCATACCATGACTTCATTAGGTGAGTATTTAAAACTCACCTGATGAAGTCATGGTATGACGAAACAATTGTTGTGTGATATCTTTTTCTAGCAATTCATCTGAATCGCTTACTACTTCATATTTTCTGGTTTTAGTATTTGAAGATTTTTTATTTATCAGGTTTTCAATTATTTTCTTCTTCACTGTCAGGTCAATAGAGACATTATGGCTAATTGATCACTCAAATACCATAAATGTCTCACCATTTTCTTGAGAGCAGCTTTCGATACAGTTAAGTTAATTTTTTATATAAAATCAATTGTTGCATCAAAGTCAGATCATTATTTGGAGCCAAGATTGCCGAGGGTAAAGTAAACCAAGCTTTTATATAAGTTGTAACAATTAAAATACAACTATGACTAAGATTATTCAATTCACGAGCTGTCATCTTAAACTCTGCTCGAAAAATAAACATTTTTATACAATAAATCGCCTTAGACATCCAACGAGCGTGACTCGTGTATTATTAGAGTTAGTTAAATATATTAAAAATGATTTTATGTATATAACTAATCGTTAAAAAGCATAATAATACATTAATAAATTATAATTTTATAGAAAAAAGTTTAGTGGACCAACAGAAAAAAGTTACTTCCAATATTTAAGTGATAAATTTTTCAATCAAGTGGAAAAAATCATGTGTAACGCAAAAAAAACGATAAATTACTTTTGAATTCAACTTCAACGTCGAATAAGTTTGGAAGGAGTGAAATTAGTGAAAAATGTTTGAAATTTTTTTTTGTAGAGTATTAAATTTTCTTTAAAATACGTATTTTGTACCATAAAAATATTGATATTTCTGGTAGTTACAAAAATGCAAAATCGAAACGCAAAATTGAAAAAATTAATCAATGTTTAAGGCACGATACCAAGCAAACGGTTTGTTTTACATTAATTTACAAAGAGAGCTTTTTTGTAGGGAATTTAATTTCCTTTGAAAATACGCATCGCTCAAATTTTTCACACTAATAATTGACGAGGTTTGAGTGAAAAAATGTGATTACTGTTAAAAAACCAAGAGTCGTAAGGATACACTCCTTAATACTATTATTAAGGGCTCAAACTTGCACGATAATTTTTTTATCATCATGAATGATATTTTCACAGTATCATCAAAAAAAATAGTCGTTTTTTGTGGCTCAGTCTAATGGGCATGCATTCTGACTTTTCTTATTGTTTTAGGTACCCTGTTTTTAGGGAACCTGATCTGTTTGCTTATTGTGCGCGTACTGATAGATAGATTTTCTGTCACTAGTTCTAGGATTGTATTCGCTCCATTTGCACTTTGTCTTGTAAGATAAACTTTCATTTCAAAATTTCCTTTCTCACGAAGTTGTCTAAAAATTCTTGTGAAAAGCGTACGATGGGGAATTCTGCGGTTAGGGTATTTTCTTGCAGTATTCAAAAGGCATTTCTAAATTCGATAACAGAACACATATATTTCTGGGTTATTGGATTATCGAACAGTTTTTTAACATCAGTTTATCCTTTATATTAATTAATAATAACGACAGTTTCAATTTTAATCCTGAAAATCAGTTTATCTTCTCATTAATGCATTATAAATTAAGCTTCAATTGAGAAGTGGTTTTCTATCTTGCAACGTCTCTTCCGCACGAAAGAAAAATTTCAACAAGTTGTGAAATACTACGGTTTACTGTATTTGTACATGTGAACTATAAAATACATACTTGGGAGCTTGCTTCAAGGATTTTGGCATCCAAAGACCGAAAACAATATGTCTATAATTCCATATGATGTAGAAACGAAGTCCATTTGCTGCATTCCAGGCATCGCCTGCTTGGCTAGAAGCCATGTCTCATGGATAATGGGTGCTGGCAACGGAGACAAAATCTCACTCTTTTAGTGCTATTTACAGTGTAGCAAATGCCAAAAGTTCGGCGATATTGAAATTATAATTTCATATTTCATCTGCCGGAACTGGAAAAACAGTAACTTCGTTATTCACCAAATGAGGCTGTAGGTTAGGTTGATATATGACTTGAGATGATTTAGATCAAGAAAAATATAGGGATTATCGTATAATTTCACGTAGAATACCGTCAGTAGAAAACGAAGGAAGGAAAGGAAAGTAATGTAAAACGTTTTTCTGGATAACATTGATACAGTTTGATTTCAGATTTTTATTTTGAAACGATGCAAATTTATAATGAGAAATAGATGAAAATCAAGTAAATTCGGAGATTCTTAACTCAATATAGCAATCAAACCATATTCAGGTGAATAATTGGGAGTACAAATTAGTTCGGTTGGTTGAGCTTAAAAAAGCTGCTCACAAGAAAATAATGACCTTTCCAGACGTCTCGATTTTAAATCATGGGAACACAAATTTCCTTGCTTTTGAATCAGGCCCACATATTTCAAAAGTACAGATACTTCTTGTTGGATTAACCTAAGTGCAAACTCGTCTTGCGTTAGACTCGGACCTTCATCGGGTAATGTCTGTAAATCATAGTCTTCGAATATTTTTGGCTATCTCAAGCAACGTGTATCTTCTACGGTGAAAATACCATCTTTTACGCGTCGAAACCATTCTCCGCATGATTTGTCAGATAAAGTATTGTCACCGTAAACTTCCAGAAGTATACGATGAGTTTCAGCTGCACTTTTTTCAATTAAAACAAAAAGTAGTAGATGCTGCTTAGTTATAAAAATATCTGACATTTTCAACAGCGTAACAAAAAACATTTTGCGTGAAACTCAAAATAATTCGGACTGGATGTTTTCGGCAGATGTTCAATCTGTCTAAAAACACGGCAATTCGCTAATACTATTCAAATTGGAAATAATTCATAAGGTTCGAAGTATTTTTATTATAAATTAAGTTGAAAATTTTAACAGAGTCAAAATGGGTAATTCTTCCTAAAATAAATAATCTGAAATTTAGACATATAGAATCAAAAGGTAGAAAGTTTCACTATTTATCTCATTCTGTTGAAAGTCAAATCTGTTGATAATAATGAGAGTTTGCAAATAATGAATAATCTTAAGGCTCTATGTAAATCAAACAAAAGTTGCATGTTTTAATAACATCTATTTACTACTTTCCTTGTTTCCTATGTAATTTTCTTGTTATAATTTTTTTCCCACTTGAACCTGAATAAATACTCTTACTTTTTGTTGAGTTCCCAAATGGTTGGAGATGAAGTATTTCTTCGGAACTGCAGTCACAAAAATCTGTAAACATCTCAATTTTTCGGAGTATAGCAATTTCTGTGAGCAATTATAACTTTCAGATCAAATGATCGAACTCATAATTTTAAAATGTATTTAGAATATGATACAATAATAATATATAATTGTTTTTGACGTGACAACGTCTTATAATTCGATAGAGCCGGCTGCACGCACAAAAAAACATGACTAATGCGGCGTTACGTCGCTCTGAGGCGTTCCATGTAAGGCTTGAAGTGTAAGCGAGAGCGCGGAACGAGCGACAAAGAAGCACAATCGGCCTTTGCGTTCGGCAGCGTTCGACATCCGTCTCTGTCCTACTCTCCTACTATAGTACATTTACATGTTTTGATCGAGTATCAAGTGCAGTGAAAAGTGAATGTGGTGTCAATTGTTTATAGCAACGATAATTACAGCGATAAAGGTAATGATTCTTTCGATATTAATTATATATTCAGTGATATATTATCGAATATTCGTGCTTTCATCATTAAAATGAATAACATCGGTCCGCTAGTGCAGCGATTGTAGGTTATGCTATAATTGACAAAATTAAAACAATAAGTTAACAGAACTATTTCTCGATGAGTAAAAAATCGATGGCTTTACTATTCAATCGAAATAATTATCGAGCGTAGCTATGATTTAAAAAAATTAAAACATAAATATTAAATCTTCCACATATCACAACAACGTGTCTGAATTGACAGGTTGGACCAGCCATCCGTCAAAGGGAACATTTTCTCCTATATCAAACACATTGAGACGGGCTTTTTAAAAACTAAATTTACGAAAATTTTAATGTTTTCAAATTTAAAATTTTAAATGCAAGATTTATAAACAATAATTTAATCAATGTTTATTCTTATAATGAATTATTTAAAATTATTACTTTTCATAACAAATTACAATTAAATTTGCAAAAATAATTAAGTAACTAATTGAACAAATTTAATTATATTATTAAAATAATAAAATCAAAATTTAAATTTTTACAATTGAGTAGAAATTTAAACAATAAATTTTATTCAAGTATTTTGTTGTATTTTTATTTCTCAAATTCAAAATGATTTTCAGAATGAAGAATTTTATGATATTTTTTTAAAATTGTTTCGAACGACGATTTACTTTGCAGAACCGCTTACAATCCCACCATGGAAAAAAAGCCTGACCATCATGGAGGTTGATACCGATATACCAATTCTTCTTTGTGGCGACTTCAATACAAATGTGAAAAATGACGAAACATTCATCAAATTCATGAAAGACATGTTTAATGTCGATTGTGCATCAGACGTTAATAACTCAACAATACTAGGAGGCACCACCATCGATTTGACTTTTTCAAGACACATTAAACTCGAAACACTCCCTTTCATTTCCTACTTTTCCTATCATCGTCCTATTCTCAACAGAATAACACAGATTGTAAGAAATTAAATATTACACATGTTTGAAAGTTGTAAAACAATTGCCCAACGCACATTTATACTTGTAAAAACTATTAAATTGTAAAAAAACAATTGACATAATTGTATTTATGCGTACAAATAAATATAACTTGATCAATTTCATTGTGATTTCCAATTACCTCCTTCTCTATATACATACAAATCTATTAAACGAATGAAATTAAAATTTTCTTTTGAAAAATGCTAACATTCCATCAGTATTTTCTTAAGACGTTGTCACGTCTATCGTCAGTAAACCGACTTTACAGACAACCACTTTTTGTGTTTGTTTATGCAATTTTTTTTATATTCACTTCAAACGAGGTAAGGTAACGAGCGTGTTGAAGCTAGGGATGCCACGTCAATGCCCCTTAAATTTATACCTTTTGGTCTTCTCCATAAACTGTCCAGATAATCTTGAAAACTGTTACCAGAAATATAAAGAAGCAATAGAAGAAACCGTCTGTGAACCTTCAAATTTTATAGAGATTGTCTCATTCTTAACGTACTTTTGAGAGGAAAATTTTCGATTTCTTCACTACCTGCCTTAAAAATGAATAATAGAAAGTTAACCTCAGAAAAATGGGAAAAATCACAATATATCAAAGAGAAAATCATTGAACTTGCTATAATTGCAACTGCATTTTATGTTTCAATTTATTGCTATATTGAGTGTATTGCGCAACTTATAATCAATAACTTTGTGTGTCGAATTATAATGAGCAAACAATAAGTCATCAAATAAATCGCGTTTGGAAAGCATATTTTCCTTACACGTGCTTCACATGATTTGATATATGCATAATTGAGACTATGGATCCAAATCAATCATCTACTAGATTTCCATTAAAATACCTCGCAAGATTCAATATTTGTTCGTTAACTATATTCCATCCTTTCCTATTTTCACGTAGTATAGTCATTACTTGGATACTTCGTTAGCTCTAGCACTTCAATATTTAATATGATCTAGACAGCGAAGTAAGGATAGAAAAAAAAATTGAATATTCGAAGAATTATCTGGCTTTTTTTAGATGAACGACACTGTTGACGACCTATTGAAATAAAAAGACTATATTTTACTTAGGAATAGAGGAATTAATTTTGATCTAAAGAAGTCTAGAAAATAAAACTCGGGGACTTGAGAGGACAGTGCCTGATGAGCGGCATTAATAGTTGCATAAACAGAGGGCGAGAATCTTAAAGCAACAATGTATTCAATCAATAGATCGATTCATTTAAATTTAATGCAGGAGGTCTTGAGAACGGAAGTGCGCGGTTATGATTTTAGTGTACACGATACAAAGGATTTCGAGGCTCAGATTGGGAATTCTCAGTAAAGTGGAGATAAGAAATTAACAAGTCGAAAGATCGAAAAGGTCTTGACGTGTGTAGGTGTTTTAAGCGATGGGAACTTCGAAAAAACCGACGTAAGAAGATTTTGAGTAGGATGAAAATAGTCAACGCTTTGCAAAATAGAAAAAGGAGTCGTCGTTGAGCACTAGTGACACGCAGTCACTAATCGGTTCGTGGTGGGTATAGTGCAGTTTAACTCCGTTTGAAAAATAGAGGGCTTAAATATAATGTTCGATCTTGAAGGGGTGTTGAGCCTTTGGGCTGAGGCCAACACCCCCGTGTAGAGCGTTCAGCCATTGAACATGGCATCTGGTTTTGTGGATAGGTGTCCTTAAATAGGTAGTATTTTTTTGTCTGTAACTTCATTAACATCCTTTTAAAGGCTTTAAATAGTGATTTATTTCAACTAAGAACGACAATATGACTCAATAAAATGAAAAATAATTATGGTTTGTTTTTAGAATATCGTTTTATCTTAATTGCTTTTCAAAAGGCTGTAAAAATTGTAAATATTGAAATTTCTATTGATTGACATCAAAAAAGTTCATTGTATGTGATATCTCATTAAAAAGTGTTATTTTCTGCTCTATCCATCTCCTCAGAAAATATTGAAACAAAAGTTTGGTCCTTCGTGCGACGAGCACGAACGCAAGTTTTCTCCAAAAAGAGAGTTTAGTAAAGTAAGTATGTGATTTGAATTATTTTCGAGTTGGGAACGAAATCCAGGAATTATGAGTAGAATGTAGTATTAGGAGTACAAATAAGTTTCCGCCGTTTTTTAACACAAATTAAATATTTATTATAGAAGAACGGTTTTAAACGATGTTAGACTGCTTGTTGAATGACTTCTAATGTTAGAGCAAGTTCTTCTTGTATTTGAGATGAATCTTCCTCCAATTCTGCATCCTCGTAAATTTTTGGCCTTTCACTACGATCTTTGTCTTCTACGTCGAAATTACCGTTTTTAAACTTTTGAAACCACTCTCGACACTTTCTCTCACTCAAAGCACCCTCACCATATGCTTCTACGAGCAATTGATGCGCCTCAGCAGCAGATTTCTTTAAATTAAAGAAGTAAACTAATATTTCCCGCAAATGACGCTTACTTGGCTGAAATTTTGACATTTTCAACTTATAAAAATTACATTTTACCAATATAAAATCAATGACATTAATAGGTTATGTTGTTCTTGAATGTCCAAACTATTTTTTAAGCCCGTTATCATCTGCGAAAGCTAACCGAAACTCCGTGCCGCGCCATCTACAATAAAACGGCGGAAACTTATTTGTACTCCTAATAAATGATGACAGTGATAAGGATTAATAGTTAGAAAAAGGATCATATTGAGTATTATTTCGTTTTTTTTTCTTGTTTCGTTATTTAGAAAGGGAATTTATTATTATTAAAATATGTAAAGTTTCACACTTATTATATTGAGGGTAAAACACATATATATCAAGGAAAACGACCCTGAATTTGTTACACTATTCAATGCGAGAGGTTGTTTTTTCACCTCCTCAATATTCACCCATTTATTGAAATGTCTATAAATTTTTCCATATGAGTTATTTTTTCTGTGAACTGGTAGTAGTTCCATGCCTAGATATATTCAAACTTAATTCAGACGTTTCATTTTCAAATGAGT
Source organism: Megalocaria dilatata (assembly GCA_034642435.1). Taxonomy (NCBI): domain Eukaryota; kingdom Metazoa; phylum Arthropoda; class Insecta; order Coleoptera; family Coccinellidae; genus Megalocaria; species Megalocaria dilatata. The sequence goes on from CM067854.1 coordinate 5,373,012, forward strand.
TATTTTGTGGTTTTTTACTCTTTGTTCAAAGATTCATGCATGAATGTTCTAAAAAAGTTAATCAGAATACTGGTAAGTCGTCCTTTATGCTCTTATAAAATTTTGAAGGGGCTGGGAGTCCAAATTTTTCTCCAATATTGAATATGAATATTAGTTTATGACAATTACTTAATATTCAGAACGAAATATTAAGTGAAAATTTTCTTGAACTGAAATTTAAATGAAATGTGGCTACTATAATCTGAAACAATCATAGAATCAAAACTTCAATGTGGTCTTATCTTCCTAGCATACACGTGTTCCCAAAAATTCAGATACCACCTGAATTCCAGGATCGCCACCTTTCTGTTAACCACTGCACTGACAAAAACCAATCAGTTTGAAACGTGCGCATGTCTGCAATTTGCCTCTGTGATCAACAAAACCTTGTCGAGTGTATTGAGAGTTGAATTGTTATACAGATGTATGTTACACTGTCTCGATTTCTAGAACTTTCTATTACCATATCTCATTCTCCTTTCTAATAATATCTTTTTCTTGTTTGTGTATTACATTAACCAGTTTTCATCAATTATTATTATATTTCTATCACTTTTCCGATCAGTTGGTGTTAAAAAGAGTGATCCCCGTAGGAAGATTTTCACATGAATGTTTCAGAGAAATCCATACCCACTTCCCTTGACTACGTTGACCTCAGGAAACTATATAAAAATATAAGTTAATTCCCATAAAAAACGCATTTAGTAACAGTTTTTCTAACAGTCACACTTTTCCCGTTTCATAAGCCCCTTTATTTCACTAATGGCGTCATAGATCACAATAATGTGAAATTTCACCTGAACACGCCACTATAATTCGTTTATAATAACTCTAGTTCTGATATATATGTACTCGTACTTACGCATTTCTCGGTCGAAACAAACATAACTTATGGTGGAAAAATACAAGTTTGAATAAATAAAGAAGCAGTGGAGTCGAATACGCATATTTCCATAAAATGAATTTCATATTATTAGATGTTCTTTCCGATAGAAAGTTTCTGTTGGAGGCTATTGAAGGTAGGGTACCATAAAGTTATCATAATAATTTTTTTTCCAATACCTTAATATCTCGTGAATACAACAGTAAAAATATAGATCTGTGTTTACATAGCTCTATGATTGAGTTTATATTGCTCTAGAATGGAAACATATATGTATATTAATATGATATCGAATACTGAAATAAATGCAGAATTATTTCAATCACAATATCAAGGCTGCTAGAACGATTCTAACATATTTTTTTGTTTTGTCTTCGATATTAATCATTGCTAATTCCGTAAGCAAATTTTGACCTTCTGAAAATGTCTCTGATACAATATTTCTAATCCATTTTGAAAAAATGAAACTATGATTAAACCATGCTTATATAAGCTCATTAATGATTTTTCTCTAGTGGATAATGAATACAGTGAGTAATGTGTTGAACGGACTATGAAAGATTTCATGGAACTACTAATATAAAATAATTAAAATAAAATAGAAAAAGGTTTTTTACTTGATAGAAGAAATATAACAAAATTTGAATATCAAAACAAATTAAATATGTTAGTCTTCTACAATTTAAATTTAAAAAAAATTTTATTCAAAAAACTTTTAGAATTAAATTAATGTCTAAAATGAGCACCGTTTACTTTCAATAGACGTATATAATCAAAACTCAATATATAATGTCAAATGGAATAAATAAACCAACAGATATAAGAGAGTCATTAAAATTAATAAATAAATATTTAAAGGAGACAAAATTTTGTTTCTGATCTTACCTTTGAAAACACCAATTGTCTTTTAAAAACATGAACACACCTTAAGGACTTCTCAAAGAATATAATTTTTATGAAATATTTAATATATTTAAATATTCGAATAAGTTAACTCAGAAATCTCTCAAAACATGCACTATATCTTCAAAAAACAAATATAATTCCAAGTAATTCCTTCTTCGGTCCTAGATAATATTCCAAATATCAAAATAAAAAAACTACAACTATATTACAATAAACACGTGCTAAGAATGAATGCTTCGAAACAGACCAACTTTAGAATTCAAGATGGGTCTATGTTCTAACAAAATCACAGAACAGTGTAAGTTATTTTTAAGGTTATTTAATTTCATTGACATTCCATAATGAGATTTATTGAAGCCAAAATATAATTAGATATTATATTTATGATAGATTGGGCCGTTGCTTGGTAGAAATCAGTTGTAATTGTCATTATAAAATAAAACACTTGTTTACATTTTCTACTTTATTTTTGGTATTGACGTACGTTTCGTCTTTGCTAGAAAGACAGGTATTCTGATGAAGTCTTTCTAGCAAAGACGAAACGTACGTCAATACCAAAAATAAAGTAGAAAATGTAAACAAGTGTTTTATTTTATAATAGATATTATATATAAAATAAAATAGAAAAAGGATTTTTACTTGATAGAAGAAATATAACAAAATTTGAATATCAAAACAAATTAAATATGTTAGTCTTCTACAATTTTAATTTCAAAAAAATTTTTATTCAAAAAACATTTAGAATAAAATTTATGTCCAAAATAAGCACCGCTTACGTTTAATAGACGTATATAATCAAAACTCAATATATAATCTCAATGGAATAAATAAACCAACAGATATAAGAAAGTCATTAAAATTAATAAATAAATATTTAAAGGAGACAAAATTTTGTTTCTGATCTTACCTTTAAGAACACCAATTGCCTTTTAAAAACATGAACACACCGTAAGGACTGCTCAAAGAATATAATTTATTTGAAATATTCAATATATTTAAATATTCGAATAAGTTCATTCAGAAATCTCTTTTTCTTTGTTTCTGGTCCCATATCACAAGTTCTTGAACCCATGCATCGAATAGCGCTTTGCTTCGGTTTCGAGGCCAATACCTTCTCCATGGTCATCTATTCACCAGATTAGACTCCCTCAATCTCGTGTAGATGGTGAGTTTTGGTACAGGCTTCTAATGGACCATGTCGATACATTTGGGAGGTCTTCCGTGATTGGCTAAAATATCTTTTCTTTAAGCAACCGTAGCGAAAAATAACGCTTTAAGTAGACTCCAAAGCAGTGAAAATATCAGTTTGATACATTCCCCATTGAAATACTTCTACTGTTCACAACATATCGTTTCATGCTGAGATATGTTTTTTACAACGATTCATGAATACTTTCAGTGCATAACTGCTAAAGAGTAAATAATAGCATACTGGCTACAGTTTCTTATTTTCACTTCATTTAAGCATTATTATATTTTTCTGCTTCAAAAAAAATTTCAAAAGCAGATGAAATTGTTCCTTTCAACATGAACATGTATCATAAAAATATGCTTACCTTTGTTTGAAGTTCAAACTGTTATCAATATGACAATAATATTTTGAATTTTTCACCATACTATGATGACTAAAAATTGAAACATCGAAATAATATACAACTAGCATTAGAATAATAATTACAATATTATGATACCGAAGAAGAAAACGAAATTTATACCACTATAAAAATTGTTACAAATTTTATTACAATCAGTAAATTTGCCACTTTGGCACGACATTTATTATATTTTACTAAAACATAATTTTCTCTGTTTGATTTGGATCATGAATATATTTATTCAGGACAATTTTCACGGTGTCCTTCTCAATCTAATATATTATATTTATATTTACATTATCTTGATCCCCTTGATCTTCTGTGAAGATTTCTTTCTTTACGATTTAACGCCCCTTTCAGGTAACAGCACTGTCAATTTTCGATCCAAAGGTGAAATGGTGGCTTCGGCCACCATTTCGGGTTTCGACCCGTCCAACTAGAAAATTTCTTTTCCACCTGAACAGGATTTGAACACGCGACCTTTCAGTTACGCGCCCAAAGCTCTTACCACTGAACTATCGACACTAGATGAAATAAATAATTAAATAACAAAAATTATCATGAATACTGTTTTCTCTATCATTTTTTTTTATTTCATGATACGATTCTTACCATAAATTAAATAATGAATATACAGTAATTCGGAAACATATCGCACAGAAACTCGTTCCCTTAACCATCGCAACATTAAAAAAAATTGATGCACATGTAAGATTAGTTGATGGTGTAAAATATCATTCTACGATAAAGCGAGAATAGTCGATATTTTTATCGCATCCCTTGCCATATACATATTTATAAGTGAAACAGTGTGTTTGGATAGACAGAATAAAAAATAATGGGATCTGCCATCTTACGGTCCTGGAAAATTTACATATAAATGAAAAGTTAAGTAATTTATTTACAAGTAAATTCGAGAAAATCACCAGCTTTTCATTGAGCTCCCTCTAGGGAGGCCACTTAATGACTTTGGTATCAAACCCTGGTTTTTATGACGATCTGCAATTGGTATTCTTTATTAGCTCAGATGAAAAAGGCAAAATGGTAGAATGATAGAATGAATAGGCAGTCAAAAAGAGGGGTCCTCTTGCGTATATAAACGATCTACTTAACTGTTGGGTTTTGGAAATAAACCCTTGTAATATGAAGAACTACAAATCTTGCGAAACATTTATTTTCCCCCTTGCTACGCAAATTATGACCTATATTTAAAAAAATATGCCTTTTTCCAGAGTTAAAAGATCAATATTGTACACCGTAGGAATTAAAAATTTTACATGAACGAATTTAAAATTAATAATAATAATAACCGTTCTTTATTGACCACAGTCAAAGGTTATCGACCGAAGTCCTTCAGCCCATTTTAAATTATTATTATATATTATATTTATATCCCGTAAATATCATATGTGATATTGCAATGAAGTATTGTGTAATAAATTTGCTACACTAATTTTTAAAAGCTGTATCTGTGAAATTTAACGCACTAAATACGAAATGCGTTAAGAGTTTGCGACACAACAAACTCTCTGAATAATCTAACGATGTATTATTATGATCTGAAAGATCTATGTATTCAAAAAAACTTTGTTCGAAGAACTAACCGCAAAATAATATTTGTATTTTGTATCTAAAAACGAAGTGGCCATGCTTGGATTGAAATTCTCAAAAAGATGTGGTAAAATATGCCTCAAGAAAGCATGACTAATATCACAACTTGATCTTTCTTCAACATAGTAAGAACCTATCAGTCTATTGTTGTGAATTCCACAACCAACATTCAAAGTGTACTAACTATGAGATTGTTCTATACACATGGAAAAGGATTCAGTCAAATCTATGGGTATTTCTCACAAGAACAATTCGTTCCATATTTTGTTAATTATGTCCCTATCAAAATTTCAAATATTAAACAGATTTATTCTGTTAACGTCCCACAAACTTCAATCTCAGAAATTTCATTCGAAAACTTTTAGAATTGAATTAGATAAATGTGTTAGAAAGCACTGTTTTGAATTAGTAGTCATATAGAATTAACACTTATTACACAGTATCAAAAAGAAATAAAAGAATTCAAATATATATGAATTATTTATTGAACTTACGAAATAAATACTCGAAGGGTTCAAAATTTTGTTTCGTAGGTTGTTTTATGAAAACCAAATTCCTTTCTAATAAACTCATAATTTAAAAAAAAAATTCATTTATAGGCGACAAAACATGCAAATTTCAAATGGCTTACCCGGTATATTAAATTTTTTGAATTTGAGACGACATTATTTGTATTTAGCTCAACCTAAGAGAGCGTAAATTTGTAACACAGTGAGAAAATTTGAAGAAGCTGGATCTGTTAATGATGTCTTAAGGCCTATGCATCAACGAAATGCACGCTAGATTGAAAATATTTCTACTGTGAGTGAAAGTGTTGAAGAAGATCCCGATTTATCAATTCATCGGCGCGCACAAGATTTAGGCCTATCTTACTGGATGCTATGGCCTATTTGGTATCTGAATTTGCATCTCCATTCTTATAAGGTTCAGTTGATAGTAGGACTAAAGCCAGCTGACCATAGAATGCGTAGAACGTATGCCGATTGGGTGCATCAACAACAACGTTTGGATGACTATTTTTCACATCGAATTTTATTCAGCGACGAAGCACATTTTTCACTCAGTAGCTATGTAAACAAGCAAAATTGTCGCATCTGGGGCAATGAAAATTACATCCACAAATAGTCAGTGTATGGTGTGCAATTTGGTCGGGTGGAGTGATTGGCTTGTACTTCTTTGAAAATGAAGAAGGTGTCACTCAAACCGTCAATTCTCATCGCTATAGTTGAATGATTACCATTTCTTTTCAACCTGAAATTAATGATATGGAATTAGAAGAGATGTGGTTTCAGTAAGATGGTGCAACAATCCACATAACACGACCCGTTATGACAAATACAAAAAAAATCCCAGGACGCGTAATTTCTCTTTTCGTTTATGTGAATTGGCCACCAAGATCTTGTGAGTTATCGCCTTCGGATTTCTTTTGTGAGATTATGCGAAGGATCGTGTTTATGCCGATAATCCTCAGGCTATTGATAACATGAAAACTAATATCTGTCGAGTTATTGGTGAGATATTGCCCGAAATGTGCCGGCGACTCATCGAAAATACCTCACAAGGATCGAGTCCTGTAAGAGATCACGCGGAGGACATTTAAATGATGTTGTATTCCACACATAATGGCAATGTCCAAGCATTATACTGAAATAAAAATTTGATCGATATCTTAAATGAAAGAGTTTTTCATTTACCTTTACTTTCGGAAGCACAAAATGGATCCCTGTATATTGAATTTCTTGTGAACAAAACATCCTGTTTTTTTATGTTTTGAGGAAATGAAGATTTTTGATTACGGTTCTAGAATTTTTTCAACGTAGATTATCAACATTAACAGTATGACAAAATTTGAATATCAAAAAATTAAAATATGTTGTCTTCTACAATTTTAAATTAAAAAAATTTTTTATTCAAAAAACTTTCAGTATTAAACTAATGTCTAAAACAAGCAACGCTTACATTTGGTAGACGTATATAATCAAAACTCAATATATAATGTCAAATGGAATAAATAAACCAACAGATATACGAAAGTCATTAAAATTAATAAATAAATATTTAAAGGAGACAAAATTTTGTTTCTGGTCTTACCTTTAAGAACACCAATTGCCTTTTAAAAACATGAACACACTTAAAGGACTTCTCAAAGAATATAATTTATTTGAAATATTTAATATATTTAAATATTCGAATGAGTTAATTCAGAAATCTCTCAAAACATGCACTATATCTTCAAAAAACAAATATAATTCTAAGCAATCCCTTCTTCGGTCCTAAATAATATTCCAAATATCAAAATCAAAAAACTAACCTATATCAACAACGCACCACTGTAAAGAAATGAATGTTTTGAAACACAGATATACTTTATAATTCAAGATTGATCTATGTTCTAACAAAATCAAAGAACAGTGTGAGTTATTTTTAAGGCTTATTTAAATTCATTGACATTACATAATGAGATTTATTGAAGCCAAAATATAATTATCTATTATATATAAAATAAAATAGAAAGGCCTTTTACTTGATAGAAGAAATATAACAAAATCTGAATATCAAAACAAATTAAAATATTTTTATCTTCTACAATTTTAATTTCAAAAAATTTTTTATTCAAAAAACTTTTAGAATTAAATTGATGTCTAAAACAAGCACCGCTTACAATTAGTAGACGTATATAATCAAAACTCAATATATAATGTCAAATGGAATATTTATTTATTAATTTTAATGACTTTCGTACATCTGTTGGTTTATTTATTCCATTTGACATTATATATTGAGTTTTGATTATATACGTCTATTAAATGTAAGCGGTGCTTGTTTTAGACATTAATTTAATTCTAAAAGTTTTTTGAATAAAAATTTTTTTGAAATTAAAATTGTAGACGACTAACATATTTTAATTTGTTTTGATATTCAAATTTTGTTATATTTCTTCTATCAAGTAAAAGGCCTTTCTATTTTATTAACAGTATGGTTGAAAAGTTTGGAACTAATAGACGTATAAAATGTTTTCATTCATGGAACGCAGTGTACCTCGAAAAAAAAAGTTCCTGAAGCTACTTTCAATGTCATTATCTGACTCGCACAATTTTCCTTTGTTGTCTTGAGTGCTCACCTTCAATATAAAAAATGACATAGAACTCCTCCCTTCGTTCACGGACAAGTTTATTTCTCATTACTCCTCACCCGAGCATCTACGTTTGAAATGTAGAAATTGAGGGGTATTTTGTATAATAATTTCATGATAAATCGAATTGATTGATGTTTCACGATTATAGTTTCCATAAAAGGTTTCCAATTTGTTTCTAGATAGATACCCATATTTCATAAACCAATGAATATAGTTCGGAGAAATGGAAATGAAGTGTAAACTGCAATTCCAGATCTCTCATTAACACTTTATCACACATCCATCTTCGTCATCTAATATTTGAACTGCCAGGCTAGCTCGCAACCTATTTATTAAAGTCAGAAATCCCAATTTACGGTTGTAATTTCACCGACCTGATTGGAATATGAGATTGTGGAAACGTTTAAAGGGTGCACAGTCGGATGCTTCATTCCGAGGAAGCGAAATTGGTTAGGTGGTACTCATTAAATATTCGTTATAAGCGAACCCGCATATGAATATCGTAAATTCGAAATTATCACCGACATATACATACGTAGAATTATTTTCGTTAACGCTGTTTTGAATGAACATCTAAACTATTCAAATGAGAAAGTCTGTAAATTGATTTCTCAAATCTTGTAAAAATGTGATTAATATGAATCTGAAATGAAAACAATATATATGTCATTTATATGAATATATATATATATATATATATATATATATATATATATATATATATATATATATATATATATATATATACCTTTACGTATACGGCTGGGATCGTCAGTTGGTCCAATACGGACTTAGAAAGGCTGGACAGAAGGATACGAACATCATTCACACAAAACGGCATGCTACATCCAAATTCCGCAATAGAAAGACTCTACTTACCTCGCAAGGAGGGAGGACGTGGACTCGGCAACCTGGAGCAAATATGTCTGAAAGAAGAATGCAAAATGAAAGAATACTTTAATAATAATAACTTACCTGTGCATCAATGGATTACTGCCCAATGGGAGAGAAGGAATCACGTTCAGGAAACAGCAGAGGACCAACCTGAAAAATGGAAAGAAAAATGGAAGACCAAAGCCTTACACGGACGGTTCTACGCTAGCCTTCACCAACCAGACGTAGACTTACCAAATTCCAATACTTACCTGATACAGGGCTACCTTTTCCCCCAAACGGAAGGAACACTCCTGGCCATCCAAGACCAGGTTATTCCAACCAGGACATATTTGAAGCACATCCTAGGCCAACAGGTGGAAACTACTAAATGCAGGATGTGCCACGCAGCCGAGGAAACGATCCAGCATCTGTCCTCAGGATGTTCCACAATAGCCGGCACGAAATATCTAGCCCGCCATAATAATATGGGTAAGGTCGTGCATCAACTTATGTGCCTCCAGAAACAACTTGTGCAGCATTTCACACCCCACCACACATACTCACCACAAACCATAGTTGAAAACGACCAATACAAAATCTACTGGGACCTTACAATATTAACGGATGGAGGGGTGGAGCATAATCGACCGGATATGGTCGTGTGGGACAAAGGAAAGAAGACCGCCATAATCATAGATTTTGCAGTGCCACAAGACAACAACTTGGCAAAAAGCTATGCCGAGAAAATATCAAAATATGAGGCACTGGCACACCAAATGAAAGAAATATGGAAACTGAAGGTGGTGTCTATAATGCCCCTAATAATAAGTGTAAACGGTCTCGTACATCGAAGGACGACACAGCACCTAAAGGAACTGGATTTGCCAAATAATACCAGCACATGGATGCAGAAAGCAGTCTTGTTGGGAACGGTCAGCATTATACGGAAAATTATATATCCCCACTAGCACCGGAGTTGCTCTTGGCGCACGCGCCCGGGTAACACGAATACCACAAGAAGTGTGAATTAAAAAAAAAAAAAAAAAAAAAATATATATATATATATATATATAAAATAGAAAGGCTTTTTACTTGATAGAAGAAATATAACAAAATTTGAATATCAAAACAAATTAAAATATGTTTGTCTTCTACAATTTTAATTTCAAAAAAACTTTTAGAATTAAATTAATGTCTAAAATAAGCACCTCTCACATTTAATAGACGTATATAATCAAAACTCAATATATAATGTCAAATGGAACAAATAAACCAACAGATATACGAAAGTCTTTAAAATTAATAAATAAATATTTAAAAGAGACAAAATTTTGTTTCTGGTCTTACCTTTGAGAACACCAATTGCCTTTTAAAAACATGAACACACCTTAAGGACTTCTCAAAGAATATAATTTATTTGAAATATTTAATATATTTAAATATTCGAATAAGTTAATTCAGAAATCTCTAAAAACATGCACTATATCTTCAAAAAACAAATATAATTCTAAGCAATTCCTTCTTCAGTCCTGAATAATATTCCAAATATCCAAATCAGAAAACTAACCTATATCAACAACTGACCACGTGTAAAGCACTAATGCTTCGAAACACAGATCAACTTTATAATTCAAGATTGATCTATGTTCTAACAAAATCAAAGAACAGTGTGAGTTATTTTTAAGGCTTATTTAAATTCATTGACATTCCATAATGAGATTTATTGAAGCCAAAATATAATTATATATTATATATAAAATGAAATAGAAAGGCCTTTTACTTGATAGAAGAAATATAACAAAATTTGAATATCAAAACAAATTAAAATATGTTTATCTGTCCATAGATAAGCATATTTTGATTTGTTTTGAAATTCAAATTTTGTTATATTTCTTCTATCAAGTAAAAGGCCTTTCTATTTTATTAACCAGGAGCATGAGCTATAGTAATAGAAAGTTCTAGAAATCGAGACAGTGTAACATACATCTGATCAACAAGTTTATACTCAAACAAACTCGACAAGGCTTTGTTGATCACAGAGGTAAATTGCAAACATGCGCACGTTTCAAACTGATTGTTTTTCGTCAGTACATTGCATGCTAGTGACTCCAAATCAGTCAAGTATCTATATTCGCTATAAACAGAGACACCAAAGTATTAAAAATGCACTTGCGCCATCTAGAGTATGCAAATACATACAAGACATAGTCTTGCTAGTTAATTTGAATAAAGAAACGCATTCTCGATATTTTCACGTTACGAACGCAGAAAAAACTTTCCTCATGCTCAAATCAGATCATAGTTTGACGTAATGCTCATAATTAGCATATTCACATTCAAATAAATAAATTCGGCTGATCTGTACCGAAAATCATTAACAAGGAGCATGAGCACTGATAATAGAAAGTTGTAGAAATCGAGATAGTGTAAAATACATCTTGTATGACAATTCTATACTCAAACAAACTCGACAAGGTTTGAAACGTGCGCATGTCTGTAATTTGCCTCTGTGATCAACAAAACCTTGTCGAGTTTGCATGAGTATAAAATGGTTACACAAATGTATGTTACAGTGTCTCGATTTCTAGAACTTTCCATTACCATAGCTCCTTGTTAATGAGTAAAAATTCGTATTATTATTGGTAATATTGAACTATTTTAATTTTCAAGTTTCATCCAGAAAATTGTTTGTTAAGTCTCATATACCGAAAAAAATTTCAGTTTTAATTATTATCTTACATACCTATTTGAATTATTCATCTAACTCCATATTCTACACAAAGAAAATTATTATGCTTCCAAGCATTATATATAATAATGATGAAGATAATAATAAATTATATTTCAATTTATCCAATTCTCACTATAGTTACTCAAAACTGACAAATATTTTTTTTTTCAGGTGAGACTACTTGCACTTTAATGAAATGAACAACGGGTGGTATATTGGTAAGTTTAAAAAAAAATTCAGCTTATATACCTTCAGAAATATAGTTGTGTAGTTGGAATAAAACCCCTGTAGAAAAATAGAAAATATCTACCATAAATTATCATGAAAATTATATAGAATATCTTTGTGAACATCGAATCTTTTTCGAGGTCATTCAGTTAATTAAGAAATCTTGTTTGAAATATATTTGAAGCTGAAGTATTATTGATCTGTGGAAGTATTCAGAATATTTCATAAACACTTCATTATAGACGGAAGTATAACTCTTTTAAAGGGCTTCATGGAATGGAAGTCTGAAGGAAATACCATATGTACCACCGAAAAAAGTTTATAGGCTATATTCACTATCATATTAATTTAACAAGTATGTAATATAAGCACATTTACATATTTGTATGTGTAATTTGAGAACTATACTCAGTAAACCCAAGTGAAAGTGAACAACCCTGAGACAGCGCATCAACCTACTATTATACGAGTAAGAGACAGCGCATCAACCTACTATTATACGAGTAAGACTGCAGATAAGAATTCAATCGCACCAATTCTCTTAATTTAAGGTGACATAACTCAAAACTGTACAATGTAATATGTTATATTTGGAGTACATATAAACGAATTCTAGTCTATTAGTGTATGTCTGTATCTCCCCTGAAGGATGCTTATTCTAGAATTTGCATACTAATTGCTTCACTTTCAATCAATTCATAAAGAAGAATTCTAAAAAGTATAGCAACAGTATATTCAATAAGACCAATATGAAATTAATACTTATCTAGAAGAACATTTATTTTTTTATGACCTTATATAAAACATATATACGTAAATTTACCTATCGATATGGAAACCTAGAAAAGACTATCGAGATGATAGTACATACTATAATTATACTATAATATAATTCAAAATATAAGCTTTTCTACGTAGTTCATGGTTGTTGCTAATCTTCAGATAGACCTAAAATTCAGACTTAAACACAATGAGAAAATAGAAAATTACTCATTCAAGAAAACACCCAAAGAATGTGGGCAGAAACGCGAGAATATTTCAGTGTTTAGGTTTTTTTTCCGAATTTTTTTAAATGGTAAGTTTCTGATCTGGTGCTAATGTTTAAAACTAAATATAAGAACTATCCTTTGATTGGCAATAATCATGAAATACGCATAATAGTTTACATTTTAAATTAAGTATTTTATCATCTCTGTAATATCATTAATAAGGAGTTTGAGCTATGGTAATAGAAAATTCTAGAAATTGGGACAGTGTAACATACATCTGATCAACAATTTTATACTCAACCAAACTCGACAAGGTTTTGTTGATCACAGAGGCAAATTGCAGACATGACCACGTTTCGAACTGATTGGTGTTCGTCAGTCCATTCCATGCTAGTGAATCCAAATCATTCGCTATACAGAGAGGCTCTGAGGTACAGATCATCCGAATTAATTTATTTGAATATGAATATGTTAATTATGAGCATTATGGCAAATTATGGTGTGATTAGAGCCTGAGGAAAGTTTATTCTGCGTTAGTAACATGAAAATATCGAGATTACATTTCTTTACTTGAATTAACTTGCAAAAATATGTCTTGTATGTATTTTTCATACTCTAGATGGCGCTAGTGTATCATTAATACCTTAGAGCCTCTGTGTATAGCGAATTTAAATACTTGACAGATTTGCAGTCATTAGCACTGACGAAAACCAATCAGTATGAAACGTACGCACATCTCCAATTTGCCTCTGTCATCAACAAAACCTTGCCGAGTTTGTTTGAGTAAATAATTGTTGTACAGATGTATGTTACACTGTCTCGATTTCTAGAACTTTCTATTACCATAGCTCATACTCCTTATTGATAATTTTTGGAACAAATCAGCCGAATTAATTTATTTGAATCTGTAATATCAGTAGTATAAATAACTTCAAAATTTAAGGCTTTATTATAAACAATTGGTTATAAGTTCAAAGCTTGAAGTATTGTCTGTCGCTAGCCACTACTTTTTAGCGGTCCTTTGGCCGCTATCCAAGCATCGATCCAGTTTTTGACTTCATCATAACCTAAGAAGTTCTGCAGAATCAATTGGCGTCAGTAGACCTTCATCATGAATGGAGAAGTTCTGCAGCATCAATTGGCGTCAGTAGACCTTCATCATGAATGGAGAAGTTCTGCAGCATCAATTTTCATTAGTAGACCTCCCTATGATCCTTTTATTCGATTGTAGCAGCACATAATAGACTACACTCAGCTGGTCCCACCATCATCTTCTTGCCACGAATATTCGGCTTGACAGTTGATGATGAAGCATGGCCGGGCTATTCATACGTTGTCCGACGTTTTGGATTATCGTACTGGACCTACTTTTCATCGCCCTTAACAAAAATTGATGCGGAACTCCCTTTTTTTTGCCGTTGGAGCAGTTCGCGTTCGACGTCTCTTGGCTTCAGTTCATATGGCATCCCATTTCCTAACTTTCGGATCATTCCTCATTGCTGTTAAATGATAACAAATGGCTGGGTGAGTGACTCTGTGGATGCTCCAGGTCGTTTCTCGTCTTCCAAACCCAAATTGCAACTTTTAAATCTTGTGAATCACTTTTGACACGTTCGTTCAACGAGAGCATGCTCAACATGTACATCCACAATATAGATGACTTTCGGCAGTTTTTTTTTCATACTGAAGTAAAACCCTTAGCAAAAACAGATTATTCGGTACAAAAGTTGAAATTTTCACAGCACACAGAAACTATGTTGTTTACACTTCAAGGAAATGACAGATATTGAAACGAAAGCCTAATGAAGACACTTCAAACTGAAAGTGTTGACAGATAATGAATTATTGATTTTTATATCCATTAAATATATATTTTCATTACATATAGTGAAGTTTTTCAGATTTCTGTTATGATTTTATGATGTTAAAAAGCGATAATAAAAGACTTAACGAATGATAATTGGAGGAAAAAAAATGAAATAAACGTCATAAGAGAAAAACTGCATACCCTCCGCATAAAGCAAATACTACATATCATTGGAAATCGGACTATACCGACGGAGAAAACTATTGCCCCCATTTCTGAATTTTTTATGAACTACTTCTGCGTTTACCATGCAGATATAGCTGGAAAAATAGAGACTAGAAATATACGTGGTCTTGTTGGTCCTCATTCTCCTTAATAATTCCATCACTAACTCTCCTCCTGTCCTTTATCCTGTCGATATTCTTCCTGGCGTTATTCGTGACCCTGCAGCCATAAAAGCCGTGTTTTTTCCGCAAAATGGAACATACTTATTACTCCAAGTAACGTCATAACAGGAATGACGTCGTTCCACTGGGAACACATGAGACATGTATATGAATAAATTCGCCGGCAACGTTTCCCAAGGGAGAAAAGGGATAGGACTATGTATTTTTTGTTTAAGCGGAAATTTTTGAATGAGTCGACGAGGAATTGTGCTTACAGTGGTTACAATTTTAGGAAGGGTACGAAACTGTTATAAAATGAAATTCGTGAGTGCCTTGTATAATGACAACGATAGGTATACTTTCGATCCTTATTATATTTCGTCACATTATGGAACGAAATCTGACCAATCACTGAAGACTGTTTAGTCTTTCATTAGTTATTACCTTTGCGGATATTATTTTCACTTCATTTGTTCAGCACGTTGTTAGCACCCCTAAGGTCTCCAGCGTGAAAATGAAAGACAATTGCTTTTATCGTGAATGTGTGCATCTGTGTGGCTTCACATTACCTTCAAATGCGACGAAAAGAGATGGCAGTGCAGAAGTCACCATTTACGTTTTGTTAATTATTCCCACAATCGATTCATCTACACTGCTTAAAATTTGAAGTGGATATTCGAGAGAAAACTGACTTTTTGCACTTGAATCAAACTTTTAGGATTTCTGTACATATCAGTAGAAGTGGCGTATGCTTGCGTATTACACACGCACAAAATAATGGTCCTCATGGTACTAAATGAATTGATCAGATAACATTTTAGAACTAGAACTAGTGTAGGTGTATGATCTTCTTTTTGTTCGTATGTGCGATAATGTGCTATTGCAATCGATCTGGTGTTGTGTGTTAATTGCCACCAGTTTAACATGCGTTTAGAATCCATCAAACTTGAATAGTAAATGTGTTGGTTAAATGAAGGTTTAACTCAACAAAACATTGCTAACCGTCTCCGTGTTTTGCAAAGTATTGTTAGTAGAGCGTGGAATCGCTATCGTCTACGTGAAAGTGCTGCATAAATTCATGGGAGTAAAAGAGCCAGAGCTACAACCTTCACAAAACATGGGCAAATATGATTCACTGCATGACGAAATCCCTACTTCACCTCATCCCGAATTAATAGGTTACGTGAATTCTACCAGGTTTTCATATTGGCATGTGAGCATGGCTCTTTCACCAAGTCACTACTCAGCAGTCTCCACAGTCCACCCCTAGAGGTAGAAAGTGTGATAAGGATTACGCCATATCATCGCGCGGAGCGAGAACCCCTCCGAAGAGATGAACCTTCCAGTTTGGGCCTCAGCTCGAAAGCCAAAACCGTCTGACTGGTAGTAGCGAAACACTATTAAACCTCTACTGGCTCTGCAGGTCAGTACCCGAGTTGTCTTGTGACGCAACTCATCTTGCGGAAGGGCCTCTTATCCAAACTCCCGAATGCAGTCCCATGAACTGAGATAATCCCAAGATTGATGATTTCAATTGATCCTGATACGAGCACCGTCAACACGTCCTGTACGTCATGACCCAGGAACCCATGTGAGGTCTTTTGATTGATCCTAGCGTCAAGCACTAGCGGCTAAGCCATTTCGTCGAGATCCACAAACCCTAAGAAGTTACGCATTGATCAGGGTTCAGGACAAGGCCGGTCGAACCGTCAAGTCCCACTAAACCCTGAGTCATTTCATAAGAATATACCGAACATGGGGGTCTGCGAACAGATAAATTAAATACGTCCCTAGTCCAGCATGCGGACTTTTAACCACTGCCCCCACGAGTCCAACACCAATGGGATGGCCAGGTGGGTCAAGTAACACCTGAGACCCCATTCGTAAGAACACCACCAGTGATTGGCGCGAATGGCATTACGTTAGGAGCCAAGACTTAACCCTCCATTTCGCCGGGACGAAACTAGGGTCCTAATCAGGACAAGCGCCCCATCCCTTCAAGATCTAATACCTGGGGGGCGAATTAATAGGAAAGCTACCAGTAGGATAGTTTCTGGTCATACAGACCGGAATAGGTTGCACAGATTCAATTTGAGGGCAAAAAGATCCGCCAAGCATCCGCAATTGAGTGCGGAGCACCAGGCTGTAAGATATCGTTAGGCTCTTGAACGTAAGAACTGGAACGTTCACCGATGGAGATTCTGCTTGTTCACGGATGAGTCCAGATTTCGTTCGTATTAGTCTGACGGGCGATTGTTGGTGTGGCGGGAACGGGGTCAACAAATAATTAATATTTTGTGACGCCAACAACTCGTTTCGGTGGCGGCTGTGTGTGAATTTAGGGAAGCATTTATTTCAATTGGCGCGCAGATCTTTTTATTTTTATTAATGTAACCATGACCGCGCTAAGGTATCGTGATTTTATGGTACGAACAATTATTGTCCCCTTTGCGGCAGCCATTGGCATTAGTCGACCACAGCAATAACACCGCTTACTTGATCCACCACAAACATCAAAATAAGTCTCCAATGCCTTGACGGACATTTGGCAAAACATTCCTCAATGTTTTTCATAAGAATTGAACGATAAATTTTACCTACTTTAAAATAATGAAAAGGGGGGTTTTTCACTTGATAGAAGGCTTATTTCAATATCTTAAATATCATACAGATTTATTCGGTTAACTCTATCAATTATTTTTATTTTGTTGATACGAAGTTGAACTGACGAGATATCGATGTGATAGTTCCAAATGGCTCCTATGAAGATGTGCTGCATGTTTTTGGATTGTTTCTGAGAGAATTTCTTTTAAAGAAAATTATTTTGAACAAATTTCTTGGGTTTTGTTTTCATTTTAGGGGAGGAATTTTATTTTCATAATACATTCATATGAAACAAAATTTTGTATCCCTCAAGTTAAATTTAATTAATAATTTACATTTCTTCGTTTTATTTTATTCCTTTTGTTGCTGTGTGATGAATGTTAATTACATATTTGAATATCAAAACAGATTTAATCTGTTAGTCTTCTAATAGAGAACTCCAAAATCATTTTTGGATTCTTCAAAACCCTTAGGTTCTTGAGTTTGGGCGGTTCAACTGTCTGCTCAACATCACCTTTTGACGGTAAGTTCAATATAGTGAATCGATTTTGATAATTTTAACCGCTATGCACAAAACATACATAACTTTCAACACTCGACACCTCTTCCCCATTCAAAAATTGTTGGGGGTTGATGTCACCTTCATGGGATGGTTTTCTAACAACTCTTGATAGAAATTCTTTCCCCTCAAAGCAGAAGTTGACCTCTTTTTTTAAATCTTCGAAAATTCTTCTTTTCTGAGTTCTGGTGGGGTGTGAAATTTCCGCTGGGACACCTGTGTGTAGTTATTTCGAATGAAGGCTCTTAAATGCTTACTGAATTGTCTGAATTTTTAAACAGTAACAAGGTTTCATGGTGTCGAAAGTTTATATTATGAAAATTAATAAGCTATAAATCTTTTGAGTTTCACATAAAGTTATTTTATCCCCCTTAAATAACACAAATTATGTTTACTCACGTTTTGTGAGAATCATATACGAAACTTGCCACAAAATATAATCCCAGTAGGTGAACTGGGATTCAAATGTTATGCCTTTCCACTGAAAGGATAAATTTTAAACCGTGGGGTAACCTAATGCGAACGAAACTTATAAACGGAAAAGAGTTATGAATAAATGAAAATATTTGACCCCTTTGAGGGACAAAAAATTAATATGTTTCAACTTTCAAGTGAATGTACTTAAAAAATTTAATTTTAGAGAGAGTTGCAGTATCATTATGGGGAAAGAATAAGAGTTTATTCTTCAATGTGCTAATACCAACCAACGTGTTTATGATAATGCCTCGAAATCAGTGTTATAAATGATGCTGCCTAGGATGAAAAGATTTATTGAACATAGTGAAAATACTGACTGAATATAGAATTCTGAGTTTTCGTCAGACACTGTCTCGATTTGATTTCATTTATTTGAATATAAATATACTAATTATGAACATCTTGGATCGGACTTGAGCATGAGGAAAGGTTTCTGCGTTTGTAACGTTAGAAAAAAATCGAGAATACAGTTCTCTGCTTGAATTATTTCGCTAGGGTATGTCGTGTATGTATATTTGCGTGCACTAGATGGCCCTAGTGTATGTAAATACATTGGCGTTTCTTTACAGAGCGAATTTAGATGCAAGGCAGATTTGCAGTCAAAGGAGACAACAGGGCAATGACGACTGAAACCAACAAATTTCGAAACGTGCGCATGTCTGATAATTATTTCTCGATTTGGAGTATTATATACATTCTGTCAAGAAAGTACCGGGAATTATCGAAAAAATAAAAAATAAAAAAAAAAAATTTTCTAGGTTGGTACCACTGTCCTTAATTACTATGCCAAGCTTGAGCGGGATCTGTCAACTATTGTGTTTGCAACAGCTGATTAAGTCAGTCGATGTCAGAGTGCGTGCCGATTTTTACTATGGGTGATTACGTTGAGCAAAAAATTTGTTTAAAGTTTTGTGTCGCAAATGAATTTTCGTGTGCCGATGCATTGAAAATGTTGCAAAAGGCCTTTGGTGATAATGCTCTATCGAAAACTCGTGCATATCAGTGGTACAGAGCCTTCAAGGACGGTCGTGAAGTGACGGTTTCGATCGAAGATAACGTCGATAAAATTAAGGAAAGGGTGCTGGAAAACCGTCGTACCTGCTAGAGAGAGATAGCACATGATCTTAAGATATCCCACGAGTCCGCACGTACGATTTTGATTGATATTTTGGGCATGAGAAAGGTGGCCGCACGACTCGTATCGAAAGACCTGAATTTTCTTCAAAAACGTCATCGCGAACAGGTTGCTTCAGACATGCTGGATCGCTGTAATTCCGATTCTACATTCATGGAACGCATTATAACTGGTGATGAGACCTGGGTCTACGAGTACGATATGCAAACAAGCCAGCAATCATCGGAATGGGTAGCAAAAAATGAGCCGAAACCGAAAAAACCACACCAAAGCCGCTCGAAAATGAAGGTGATGCTCATTCTTTTCTTCGATATCCGTGGCGTGGTGCACTACGAATTCATTCCAGAGGGTCAGACGGTAAACAAGGAGTATTACCTAGGCGTTATGAAACGTTTGCGTGAGCGTATCCGTAAGAAGCGGCCAAATTTGTGGGCGAACAACTCATGGATTTTGCATGACGATAACGCGCCTTCTCACCGAGCTACGATTGTGACTGACTTTCTCGCCAAAAACTCAACAAACGTGCTTCAGCAACCACCGTATTCGCCGGATTTGGCTCCCTGCGACTTTTTCCTCTTCCCAAAACTAAAATTGCCGCTTCGTGGCACCCGTTTTGAGTCGATTGAAGCCATAAAACAAAATTCGGCGCGAGAGCTAAAGTCCATCCCGGAAAGCGCCTATAAAAAATGTTTCGATAATTGGAAGTGCCGTTGGCATAGATGTATTGGAGCAAATGGAGCCTATTTTGAAGGCGACCCAATAAATTTTGACGATTAAATGTAAAAATGCTGTTTTAATTGAAAATTCCCGGTACTTTCTTGACAGAGTATTATATTACCATAGTTCAATTATTATTATTGATGATATTTCACAGAAAGTTTTACGATACTGACAAAAATGGAATATTCATCAAAAAAAATTAAAAGCTCACCAAAATTTGTACACGGTACCTTAATGCTGAAGCAGTACTCCCGCACAACATCCCTTAGTACAGTAAGTGTTATAGAGAAGCGGAAATAAATCAATTTTCATTTATAAAAATAACCCTAAAGTTATTCCTGAGAAAATGTAAGGAATTCAGTTCCCTACAATCCGAAGTCTTTCATATTTGGGCATCAATAACAGACACTTGTATATGACAGTCTAATCATATAAAGGATCTTTCATTAACAGCACCCCATTTGGTTTTGTAAATAAAACACTTTACTTGTTTGATAATTATTGAAATTTTCATTTCATTATAAAGTACAATGGATACTATTAGTTATAAAACAAGACATCATTTAAATGTCTACACGGAAACGCTGACAGGAATGAAATCGTTGAACCCAATTTTCCATAAATCTCTCACACAAACCAGGTCGTATGTTAGCAATTACTCGTTCAATATTGATCTGTAAATCGTCTAAAATTGATGAATGATTGCTGCAAACCAACGTCTTGATGTAACCCCCAAAGAAAGAAGTTCAATGGAGTTACATAGCAGGAACGACGCGGATAATTTATCGGTCCATTTCTTGAAATAATCAATTAAGTCATTGTGTCATTGGCAGTGTCAGTTGTACCGTTCTGTTTAAACCACATGGTCTGCAATTCAAGATGAACCAATTCAGCCCATAAAAAGTCGGTCAACATTGAATGATGACGATTTCCATTGAGAGTTACCACCTCATGAGCTTCGTTGAAACAAAAATAAGGTCCAATGACTCCTCCAGCGTGAAATATGCACCAGACAGTAAGTTTATCAGAATGCTATGCCAGTTCTTGATATCTGGATATCTCCTGATATCTTGATATCTCCAGATATGGAAATTCTGCTTGTTATTATGAGCGTTCAACTAGAAATGAGAAAGGTTTTCTTATGAAAATCTGCATCATTTCCGATTTTCTCTAAGCACCAATTACTGAATACACGCCAGTACTTCGAATTTTTTTTATTATTCTTTTCACAGCAGATGAATTAGGCATATTATTTCGACCGAACAGTGGACGCACTTTACGAATAGTGGCAATTAAACTTTCACCATTTTGATAATAATTCAGGACGCGTTATTCTACCGCTCCATTTCAACTAACTACCATCTGTCAACTTTCGATTTGTCACGTCATAATCGAGTGACATTATGACTGTCAAACATGGCGCGCAATTCAAATCTTGCTGTCTTATTGAAACATCCTTTGGTTGATCAAAAAAGAAGGGTTTACTGTTCAAAACGTAATTCGTGAATATATCAATTCTTGCGTAACAAGAAAGAAAAATGGTTATCGAAATGATGATGAGATAAATACATATAGGCGCAAATAAAGAGAATCGTCATAATATTTCAACATCCCGAATCCATGGTATATTTAAAATTACATTGCTCTGATAAATATTTATTCCATGCGACATATGGCTAACGAATAGATTCGGACGATATGCTGAATGAGGAAGAGGTTTTCGTTCATTCAGAATTATGCGTCGTTGTGAATGAAAACAGTAAATTCTGAAATTGTGAAAACTGTCTACCATAAATCCGATTTGCCAGTTTGTTGCTAGAGCTACGCTTAACTAAAGAATGTTACACTGAATAGAATAATACATCATAGCAACATCCAATGTTTGTATACTTTTCGTTTAATTTAATTTCTATGAAATATTTACCATTTTTGAATACTCCAGAGTTTTTTCACTCACAATTATGAAGCACCAGTTATATCAAATATTAAAATTAGAAATAAAAGCGTGCGGTTCTGATAACAGATGTCCCTACCAGTTCTTTCATCTGCAACACCTTAATTTTGAAGTGTAATCATCAGGCCTTATTTTGAGTATCTATCATTTCGCTGAAGTGAAAACGACATGTAATATTTTCTGTGTACTTTGAAAATGTCAACTTTTGTGCCGAATAATGTATTACTTCGAGGAATGTTACTTCAGTAAAATGAAAAAGGTTGCCAAAAGTCGTATTTCAGTTGATGTAAAGGATGTTTCAATAAGAGCGCAAGAGTTCAGTGTTCAATAAATCATGGTTTTCTGTAGCAAAATATTGAAATATTTATTGATTTAGAAAATATAGACCTGTTTCTTATTAAAACAGCCTTTATATGCTCTAGCTGCGGGAACGTGTCAGAAGTGATCGATTTAAAAGTGATAATTTTGATTTGGAGGACGAAGACTGACCTAGAGCGCAACCAAAGTTTGAGGATGAAGAATAAGAGGCAACGCTCGATGAAGATCCATCACAAATGCAAAAAGAACTCACAAAAACACTGAGACGCACTCAATCAGCCATTTTCCATCGTTTAGAAGCAATGAGAATGATCCGAAAGGAAGAAAATTAGAAACTGCTCGAACGTTAAAAAAAAGGGATTTTTGCATAGAATTTTGACTTATGATGAAAAGTGGGTCCAGTACGATAATCCAAAATGTCAAGATATGGATGCCTCATCACCAAGTGTTAAGCCGAATATTCATGGGAGGCTCATATCGTGTAGATGGTGGGACCAGCTGGGTTTGATGTATAATAAGCTGCTACAATCGAACGAATGAATCAAAATTTAAATATCAAAACAGATTCAATCTGTTAGTCTTCTACAATTTTAATTTCAAAAATAAATGTTTTTATTCAAAAAACTTTTAGAATTAAATTAATGTCTACAATAAGCACCGCTTTTATTTAATAGACGTGTATAATCAAAACTCAATATATAAAGTCAAATGGAATAAATAAACCAATAGATATAAAAAAGTCATTGAAATTAATAAATAAATATTTAAAGGATATAAAATTTTATGTCTGATTCTGATTAAGAACACCAATTGCCTTTTAAAAACATGAACACAACTTAAGGACTTCTCAAAAAATATAATTCATTTGAAATATTTGATATATTTAAATATTCAAATAAGTTAATTCAGAAATCTCTCAAACAATGCACTATATCTTCAAAAAACAATTATAATTCTGGTAATCTCTTCATCGGCCCTAAATAATATTCCAAATATCAAAATCAAATAACTATCACTATGTCTCACCTCACACGTGTTTAACAAGATGATTGCTTCAAACAGACTAACTTTAAAATTCAAGATGGTCTATGGTCTTAACAAAATCACAGAAAAGTGTAAAGTGTTTTTAAAGTTATATTTAAATCATTGACATTCCATAATGAGATTTATTAAAGCCTAAATATAATTATATATTATATTATATATTATACTAGCTGACCCGGCCACGCGTTGCTGTGGCTAAAGTTTTTGTTATCTTAATATATATAAATGTCGTGTCACAATGTTTGTCCTCAATGGACTCTTTTATAGCGTCAACAACACGTGGTAATTATGCTGTTAAAATGTAGCTTATATGACACGTTCGTAGATTTACCATAGCAGCGCCATATATTGATTACTTACTCAACCCAGTCGAAAGGTATCGACATCTGTTAGAATCATTTGGAGTTAACAGATAATTGTGACTGTCAAATAATAACAGACAAATAATTAGCAATAAATTAAAATTGCGACTATAATTTGAGATTTAAACTATCCTATCTCTCAAGTTGGATCGAACTGCACATGGTGTGCGAATTTTATTATAATCGGTTAAGTGGTTTAAGAGTCCATTGAGAACAAACATTGTGACACGAGATTTATATATATTAAGATATAAAATAAAATAGAAAGGCCTTTTACTTGATAGAAGAAATATAACAAAATCTGACTATCAAAACAGATTTAATCTGTTACAATAATGAATAAATAAATATTTAACGGAGACAAAATAATAATCATAAAACATTCGCTGTCACAACAAAGTTATTGACAATGCATGACAATACATATTCGAAAACTCTGTCATAAATTGATATTACTATATAACTTGGCATTGGAAATATTGGATTATTCTCAAGTGATTATATGGCCCAGCGATAGCCAAGTCATTATTTCTATACAGATATAAAGATTCCTAATTTTGATAGAGCACTATGAATAATATTTGATAAGATTATTCTGATTTTCACAAATTTGTGGAAATCAGAATAATCTCATTTGAATATTATTTAATATGGATTTTCACCAACTAACGACTGATTCAATTGAATATTTCAGCACTATGAATGTTGGTAAGAACACAAGTATTGTATCAATTAATAACTAATGAATTGTCGAATCCGTGTTTCGTTAGATATCAACACAAGAACATTGCTTTATACGAAATCCCACATCTTTGTGCGGTGTAAAGAGTAAGCTGCTGCAGTCGGCAGGTTTTCACATTTCACTGGTTTTGATTGGATTTCATTTCTTTATGTGAGTAGTAAGGCTTAATATTAGTACGAGCGTAGTACGTTATTTCAACATAATTGATGAACAATATTTATTTAGGATTCTTCCTCGATCCGAAGAGAACGGTGTATTTTTATTTTTTCATATTAATAATATTGAATATACCAATTATAAAACGAATATATTAGTATGCTATTCTAATCAAGTGAAGAGGGCTACTTAATTAATTCTCATAATAATGGCTTTCTGCAAATTGAGAATTTTTCTAAGCATATTATTCAAATATCGGGTGTTTTTTTTAGAATGATAGAACTTTAAATTGAAATAAAACACATTTAAATAAGGATTAAAACCAAATTTTTTCAAAAATAATTTCTGGCATATGTCCACCACGACTAGCTCTGAGGAACCGCATTCGACCAGACCAAATTTGGTTCACTTTTTCGAGTAATTCAGGGCTTATTTCATCAATAACACGAGTAATGTTGGCTTCCAAACTATTGTTTCTGGTTCATAAGCATAAACCAATGACTTGACATAACCCCAAAGAAAATAATCCAGTGGAGTTATGCCGCATGATCTTGGAGGGCAATTAATTGCACCATTTCTCGAAATAATGTTATCGCCAAATCTTTCTTTCAATAAATCAATTGTTACGGTAGCAACATGAGGAGTAGCACCATCTTGTTGGAACCAAAACACTTCTAGGTCGATACCATTCAAATTTTGAAACAAATGATCCTTGATCATCGATCTGTAACGAGCACCATTCACCGCAACATTAGCTCCAGCATCGTTTTTAAAGAAATATGGACCGATGATGCCTCCAACTTGTAAAGCACAGTATACAGTGCATTTTTCAGGATGCAATGGAACCTGCAGCACATCTTGAGGATTGTTTTCACTCCATATACGGCAATTTTGCTTGTTTACAAAGCCGTTCAACCAGAAATAAGTTTCTTCACTAAACACATTTTTACGATAAAAAAGTGGATCAACTTCAAGCTGTTCTAGGGCCCAATCATCAAACAAATGACGCTTTTTATGCTCAGGTTTTCGCTCTTGAACTAGTTGGATCTTGTATGAGTGTAGACCAAGATCTTTACGCAAAATTTTCCATGTGGTGGGCGAACAGAGTCCAACTTGTTGTGAACGTTGACGAATAGACAAATCTGGATCATCATTAACACTATGACTTACAGCAGCGATATTTTCTTCTGGCGTACAGTTTTTTGTCTTGTTGTTATAGCATTCATTTAGCTTCAGAAATCCTTGAAAAACCACATGTAAATCCTGTGATACACAGTGATTTCATCGCCCTTTTAAACAATGCCTACTTAAAAACTGTTTTCAATTTAACAATAAAATATATGAACAATTTAACGGCCTAGCTATGGCCTCACCACAGAGTCCACTCCTTGAAGATATATTTAAGTCCGAAATAGAAAATAAAATCCTCAATTCAAAATTTCTTAAATAACATTCCCCCAAAAATTGAATTCAAATTAGGGAGAGAATTAAACAATAGAATTACACTTTTAGACCTCTCGATATCACACTCGAATAGTAAAATAGAATTAAAAAAACCCACATTCACCGATATATGTATTCCTATTGACTCCAATCGACCATATTCACAAAAAATGTCAGTATATCTATCAATATGCTACTTCCGTAGCATAAGTCAAAAAGTAGCCGATAGTTTTTCAAAATTAGATGTAAATAGTGCTTTCAAAACATAAAACAAATTATCATACGTATTATTTATTGCAAAGGATTCAACTCCAAACATACATAATTCGGGAGTTTATGAGTTATCTTATTCGACGTGCAGTAATAAATATATAGGATAGACGTTCCTTCAAGACGAGGTTCAACAAATATAAAATTGAATTTCATGAAAAATGAATATACTTTTACATTTGCCACTCATTGTTTAGAAAACGGCCATCCTTTCCATACAATAGATAATCTTAAAATTTTAGATTCAAAAGGAAACAAACTTTATTATTTAGAATCTGTTAAAATGTTCAAATTATCTCACAATAAAGATGATGTAAGATTAATGATTGACTCTATGTAAATCCAAAATATTTGAGATATTTAAATAAGTAACATCTGTTCACCGATCTTCTTTGGCGTGCCGACATTCTAATAGTTGTAAGGCGTCCTTTCTTTTTTAACCTAATTTTATTACCTATTCTACCTCTTTATATTCATAAATACCCTGTCCGCTTGTTAAGTTTTCAGTGGTCAAAAGATGGATAGTTAATTCCCGAAATTTGAGTCCTAATTAAATGTGTAAAAATATCAGTTATTTGGTAGTAAAACATAGTAATTTTAAGGTTATGTTAATCTCTATGTTAATGATGAAATTCTCTATTTGCAGAGATGATTTACCGTAGAAGACGAGAGAATTGAATATTTTTTCATTGTTTAACTTCGGGTGTATTTATTAAATAGAATTTTATATTTTCCTGACAATCATACTGTCTATCAGTGATGGCGAATAACCGTTATGAATTGCTTTTTGTTTTATTGAATTCAATTCATGATTGAAATTTTTAGGAGGAAAAATAATTGTTAATAATCTGTGTGTCATGCCGATGTCGATTTGGGTGAAACGAGTTTTTGGGGATTATTATTTCAGTAGGGATTGTTCTGTGAAAAATAGGAAAATTATTTTTGTTTGTACCTCAAGTTATTGTTAATTCCTAATAATTTAAGTACTCTTCAGTTTCTATTTCCATTGTGAACTCAATATTTCCATGTAATGAATTTAGATTTTCCTTGTGAATTCAAATAATAAGAAGGGATATTTACTTGATAGCAGGATTATTACTAATTTAAATATCAAAACAGATTTATTCTGTTAGCCTCCTATAAATTTTAATCTAAAAAAATTTTATTCAAAAACTTTTAGAATTGAATTAATGTCTTATAAGCACTGCTTAAATTTAGTAGACATATAAAATCGAAACTCATTAGATAATATCAAATGGAAAAAAAAACCTGAGAAATATAAATTGTCAATTGAAATTAATAAATAAAGATTTGAAGGAGACAACTTTTTTGTTTCTGATCTTATATTTATGAAAACCAAATCTTTTTCAAAAATGCGAAATATAATTTTAAGAATATCTTCAAAACTAATTTATTTGAAATATTTAATACATTGATTGATTTTCAATGAATTTTGTGATGAACATAGAATACGTTGGATTTTCTATAATTTTAGTGTTTGTTCAACAAGGATACCACAAGATCTTTCTGGTTATTCCTTGTTAACTGATTTTATTTTTCAAATGTGAAGTTGGGCTGACGAAGACTTTATTTGGTTTCAAATTGTTTTTTGAGAATGTGCACGTTTTGAGAGATTTTTTGAAGTAACTTCTTTAAATATATTGAATATTTCAAATAAGTAAGTTTTGGAGAAGTTCTTAAAATTATGTTTTCATTTTTGAAAAAGATTTGGTTTTCCTGTAATAAGATAAGAAACAAAATTTTGTCTCCTTCAAATATTTATTGATTGATTTTAATTGACAATTTATATTTTTTTGGTTTTTTATTACATTTGATATTATATCGGGTGATTTTTTTTATTGTCGATTTGGATAATGTACTCACTATATGGTGTGATTTACACGCTGGAGGCATCATAGGTCCATATTTCTTTAAAAGCGATGCTGAAGCTAATGTTACAGTGAATTGTTACAGGTTTTAAAATAATTATATAAATTATGAATTTTGGGTCTCTTTGGTGAAAGTTCTGATTAAGAATTAAAAATTGAACTTATAGAGCACTTCGTAAAATTTATGGTTTACATAATCGTCTATCAGAACAGCTTATTCGTCGAACTATCGACAGATTTCGAACAACGTTTTCTCTACTCGATGCAACAACAACAAGACAAAGAACTGTTCGTACAGAAGAAAATATCGCTGCTGTAAGTCATAGTGTTAATGGTGATCCAGATTTGTCTATTCGTCGCCGTTTACAACGAGTTGGACTCTGTGCATCCACCACATGGAAAATCTTGCGTAGAGATCTTTGTCTGCACTCATACAAGATTCAACTGGTTCAAGAACTAAAGCCACTTGACCATAATAAGCGTCGTTTGTTTGCTGATTGGGCCCTAGAACAGCTCGAAGTTTATCTACTTTTTTATCGTAAAATTGTGTTTAGTGATGAAGCTCATTTCTGGTTGAACGGCTATGTAAACAAGCAAAATTGCCGTATATGGAGTGCAAACAATCCTCAAGAAGTTCTGCAGGTTCCACTGCATCCTGAAAAATGCACTCTATGGTGTGCTTTTCCCGCTGTAGGCATCATCGGTCGATATTTCTTTAAAAATGATGCTGGAGCTAATGTTACAGATCGATGATCAATGATTATTTGTTTCAAAATTTGATATTTGTTATTGATAAAATAAGGCCTGAATTACTCGAAAAAATGGTCCAAAATTGATCTGGTCGAATGCGGCTCCTCAAAGTTAGTGTGGTGGATATATACCGGAAATTATTTTTAAAACATAAATGTCACAAAAAAAATGGCTTCGATCTTAATTTAAATGTGTTTTATTTCAACTTAAAGTTCTATATCTCTAAAAAAACACCCGATATAATGAGTTTTGATTTTAAATTTCTTCTAAATTTAAGCAGCTCTTATAAGACATCAATTTTTTTAATACAATTTTTTGAAATTAAAATTTATAGGAGGCTAACAGAATGAATCTGTTCTGATGTTTAAATTTGATATTTTTATCATGTGAATGTCAACACAGTTCGAAGGTATCCGCAGTGATTCACATTTGAAACGTTTCAAAAAAAAATGTTAAAAGTTAAAAGAGTTGTAAAATTTCAAAGTACTTTGAAATTTTACACTCAGAAAACAAAAGTTTTAGATTAAACTTGTTAGAAACTTTAGAAATTAATAGATATCATAAAAGAAAAATATTATTGAATAACCAAACAGAATTAAGTAACTCCCCTTTGTTGAATCTTTTTTGAACCATTTTTCAGTTTCCCAAAAGTAAAACTCTCTTCAACCCCTCTTCTATTTTTGTTATATCCATGTACTATAAAATGAAGTTCTTTTTCATGGTATACTCAGTATCTTGTAATACTCACCTGAAGAAGTCATGGTATGACGTAACGATCGTAGTGTTAATAAAACATTAGCGGAAATTACAATATTGTTTTTATTCATATTTTTAAACCATAATATTGAAATTCTACATATAGAAAGTAAAAGTTATGCCTTAAATCTGTTAGAATACCTAGAGATAAATAAACATAATAAAATTGGAATACTACTTAACGAACAAATAGATGTAAATAACTCACCTGTGTTAAATATATTCAGATAAGCTGGAATTTGCAGAGACCCTTTTTAGGGTTTTAGGGCTCAATAAAAATTTATTGTACGTACTGTAATATAAAAAGCAACGTATTTCGGAAACAAGCTTAGTTATTCAAAATGTGATCTTGCCTGATGATGCTACTGTGATAGCGAAACAATTGTTGTAAACATAACAATAAAAATTTGTGAAAATCAGAATAACCTTATTTAAATATTATTTAATATGGATTTTCACCAAGTAAGGACTGATTCAATTCAATAAACATTCACTTCATTGAATTTTTTTGTAGTCTTGATTTAATGCATCACTACAAGATTCTATTCATTTGAAATACGTCAACTAAAAGTCATTTTCTCTGAATCTGGCGAACGATAAGCGACACATTCTGGGATATGAATTTTCGAGATTTTAGTATAGCAACAGACAACACGTCCTTTGCATATATAGCTATTAGATATAAAGTGCAAGGAAACGACGAAGCCGGCTCATAACTAAGTGCAAATGGTGTCAGCGACGCAACATTAACCAGTTAATGCTTGTTAATAGCGCTACTTCCCACATAAATTCGGTATGAACACAGGTAGGTCGGTGCAGTTGCTGCGCATACTTTATTTCGAATTGCCAGCAACTATTATCTGCGGAATAAACTTGGAGGAGGTGGCTGGGGATTCCGTTCGTTTTATGGACCATAAATAAGACCTATTTCGTTGTCTGGCAATCTTCAGGAGTGTTACGCGGTTACCGGGATCCGATATTGAAAATGCACTGATTGATTGAGTTTATGTTTGCTCTGGTTCGACGCCGAGATTCGATTTACAATTGTATTCTGTATTCGTGGATGCAGTTTGTGTTTGTACAGTATTCAATTCAACCGATACGTTGGGCATTTATCGGAACATTGTTATAAGGGCATATTCTTTGGGCTGGTCGGAAAATCGATGGTCTTAAGTAAATTAAATATTGCTCTGGGTAAAGAGTAGATACACTTCATGTAAAAATAAACAGTTTCAGCTCAGGACAAAATTTTATTCAAAAGCGGTTTATTTTATCCAATATCCTACTCATAGGACCATGTTATTCAGTTCTCAGAAAGATATCAAAATAACTGGGTGCTATAAATGCATTCAAATATTTGCTCGCTTACTATTTCAAAAATAAAACAGTAGCTAATATTCTGATAGAAATTTTGGGGAAGCATATTACTGGAAACATAGAATAACCACTTTCAATGTTTAATTGATTCGCTCTTTACCTGCTGGAAACTCTCTAATTGAAAAAATATATAATACTACTCTGTCAAGAAAGTACCGGGAATTTTCAATTAAAATAACATTTTTACATTTAATCGTCAAAATTTATTGGGTCGCCTTCAAAATAGGCTCCATTTGTTCCAATACATCTATGCCAACGGCACTTCCAATTATCGAAACATTTTTTATAGGCGCTTTCGGGGATGGACTTTAGCTCTCGCGCCGAATTTTGTTTTATGGCTTCAATCGACTCAAAACGGGTGCCACGAAGGGGCAATTTTACTTTTGGGAAGAGGAAAAAGTCGCAGGGAGCCAAATCCGGTGAATACGGTTGTGAAGCACGTCGATAAAATTAAGGGAAGGGTGCTGGAAAACCGTCGTACCAGCTTGGGAGAGATAGCACATGATCTTAAGATATCCCACGAGTCCGCACGTACGATTTTGATTGATATTTTGGGCATGAGAAAGGTGGCTGCACGACTCGTACCGAAAGACCTGAATTTTCTTCAAAAACGTCATCGCGAACAGGTTGCTTCAGACATGCTGGATCGCTGTAATTCCGATTCTACATTCATGGAACGCATTATAACTGGTGATGAGACCTGGGACTACGAATACGATATGCAAACAAGCCAGCAATCATCGGAATGGGTGACAAAAAATGAGCCGAAACCGAAAAAACCACGCCAAAGCCGCTCGAAAATGAAGGTGATGCTCATTGTCACTAGGAATTCGTTCGAGAGGGTCAGACGGTAAACAAGGAGTATTACCTAGGCGTTATGAAACGTTTGCGTGAGCGTATCCGTAAGAAGCGGCCAAATTTGTGGGCGAACAACTCATGGATTTTGCATGACGATAACGCGCCTTCTCACCGAGCTACGATTGTGACTGACTTTCTCGCCAAAAACTCAACAAACGTGCTTCAGCAACCACCGTATTCGCCGGATTTGGCTCCCTGCGACTTTTTCCCCTTCCCAAAACTAAAATTACCCTTCGTGGCACCCCGCGCCACCATTCGGCGCGAGAGCTAAAGTCCATCCCGGAAAGCGCCTATAAAAAATGTTTCGATAATTGGAAGTGCCGTTGGCATAGATGTATTGGAGCAAATGGAGCCTATTTTGAAGGCGACCCAATAAATTTTGACGATTAAATGTAAAAATGTTGTTTTAATTGAAAATTCCCGGTACTTTCTTGACAGAGTAGTATATCAGCAGAATCAACAACAAAATGTAATACTACCATCGATGCAGTTTTTTCAAGACATTTAAATAAAATAGAATCCCAAACATGATTCCTACTTCAGTTACAACAAGCCAATTATTATTAAAATTGAGCCTACTAATTAGGTTTATATTACATTATATTTGTTAATAATAAAAAAAGTATTATAATAACTTGAAAAAAATAAAGTTTTATTACAATTCCTTCACTAATTAGTCCAAAGGAACTTCGTTCCATCCGGGTGTCCCTTGACACCTCTCAATTTTTTTGTTCTTTATTTGTTCGATCCTCATTGTTTTTTATGTAAGTACTAAGGTTATTGATCGTTTTAAAAGCTACATTGTAAATGAAACTATTCTTGAAATGTTAGTAATATTTTCAGGTAATCCATTTACATAAGATAATGAAAAGTATTTCTGTCTATTGTTCTCTCTTGGGTACACGAGATTTAGTGTCATGTTCTTTTAGTTAGAAAATATATAAGAGAGTGTTTTATTTCCCACAAAAATGTCTAATATATGTTAAACATATGTATTAAACATTTTTGTGGAAATTAAAATACTGTCTCTTATATATTTTTTAATTAAAATGTGTTTCCACCAAGTAAAGACCGAATCAATCAAACATCCATGTTCTTTTGTTTATTGGAATCCACTTTTTCTATAAGGAAGGGGTTGTAACCGTTTTTTGAAGCTATCTGTTTAATAATATTCCATTCTTTGGAAAAGTTATCTGAATTATGCTGATATCTTTTGGTTGGTGGGGTGATTTGATGTTTTATGTACTACTCTGTCAAGAAAGTACCGGGAATTTTCAATTAAAACAACATTTTTACATTTAATCGTCAAAATTTATTAGGTCGCCTTCACAATAGGCTCCATTTGCTCCAATACATCTATGCAAACGGCACTTCCAATTATCGAAACATTTTTTATAGGCGCTTTCCGGGATGGACTTTAGCTCTCGCGCCGAATTTTGTTTTATGGCTTCAATCGACTCAAAACGGGTGCCACGAAGGGGCAATTCTAGTTTTGGGAAGAGGAAAAAGTCGCAGGGAGCCAAATCCGGCCAATACGGTGGTTGCTGATGCACGTTTGTTGAGTTTTTGGCGAGAAAGTCAGTCACAATCGTAGCTCGGTGAGAAGGCGCGTTATCGTCATTCAAAATCCACAAATTTGGCCGCTTCTTACGGATACGCTGACGCAAACGTTTCATAACGCCTAGGTAATACTCCTTGTTTACCGTCTGACCCTCTGGAACGAATTCGTAGTGCACCACGCCACGGATATCGAAGAAAACAATGAGCATCACCTTCATTTTCGAGCGGCTTTGGCGTGGTTTTTTCGGTTTCAGCTCATTTTTTGCCACCCATTCCGATGATTGCTGGCTTGTTTGCATATCGTACTCGTAGACCCAGGTCTCATCACCAGTTATAATGCGTTCCATGAATGTAGAATCGGAATTACAGCATGTCTGAAGCAACCTGTTCGCGATGACGTTTTTGAAGAAAATTCAGGTCTTTCGGTACGAGTCGTGCGGCCACCTTTCTCATGCCCAAAATATCAATCAAAATCGTACGTGCGGACTCGTGGGATATCTTAAGATCATGTGCTATCTCTCTCAAGCTGGTACGACGGTTTTCCAGCACCCTTTCCTCAATTTTATCGACGTTATCTTCGATCGAAGCCGTCAATGGGCGACCACTTCACGACTGTCCTTGAAGGCTCTGTACCACTGATATGCACGAGTTTTCGATAGAGCATTATCACCAAAGGCCTTTTGCAACATTTTCAATGCATCGGCACACGAAAATTCATTTTCAACACAAAACTTTAAACAAATTCTTTGCTCAACGTAATCACCCATAGTAAAAATCGGCACGCACTCTGACATCGACTGACTTAATCAGCTGTTGCAAACACACTAGTTGACAGATCCCGCTCAAGCTTGGCATAGTAATTAAGGACAGTGGTACCAACCCAGGAAAAAAAATGTTTACCTGCCTCATTGCCCCGCCAGATTTAAATCGATAATTCCCGGTACTTTCTTGACAGAATGTATTGTAATATTTGTAGGTATAGGTCTGGAAAAATACTGAAATTATCGAGTCATGTTATAGTGAGGTCAAAAAAATTAATTCTTTTCTTCTTCGATTGTGAATATAATTTTTGGATGGAGTTTATTAATAGAATTCGTGAAGATATGTAGTTGGTGTCTTTGAAACAACAAAAAATATCATCTACATATCTATACCAATAAAGTAAGTACTTTTTTATCGGATTTAGATGTATTTTTGATTCCAAATTACCCATGAAAATTTCAGCTAAAATTCAACTGAATGGGATTCCCATTATCGAACCTTTGTTAGAAATTAGATTGTTCCGTTAAATTGAAAATCGTTTTGTTCAAGATATATTTCGAGGCAATCAAGAATATCATTCATTTAATGGGGTTGGTATTCTGTTTAATCAATAGTTTTTTACGGTTTGTTTTGTTTCTATTGGAGGTATACTGGGGAATGAATTTCGTACATCAAAAGAAATTAATCTACAATTGTTAGGTAATTGGACGGATCTATGAGTTGGATACTTTTTTTATAGAATAATAGAAATTAAAACTCTGGATAATTTTATGCTTGATGATGTGATAAAACTGTGATGTGATGAAACTGCTGCTCTAATTGAATTATTTTCTTCATGAAGTTTTTATTAATCAATATAATTTTGGGATTTGTGGGTTCATGAAAGTGAGCGAATATATTGTTTCTACATCCTTACAAGGATAACTGAAGAATAATTGATTGACTTCATGGAAAAATATTTCGTGAAATCAAGAAATGTTAAATTGATTTCGACCAAGTGTTATATGACATTTTTTATTGCAAATAACTATATGATATCCCCTTGAAGTTTGGCCCTTTTAAAAGTACACACCCTGTATGAAATCAGAAACGTATCAGCCGGCGTAATATCTTTCAAGAGTGAACCTCCTGTAAACGTTGATTGTGGTCCGCTAGTGTCCGAAAAATGAGGCAGTTAACACTGAATGGAAGATCAATGCTATCACAAGATTTCTGAAAGCGCCTTTTGTTCCAACTCTTGACGTCAATCGAATTTTCGGCAAGGAACTAATCAAATTTAACGCCGCACAAAAACTTGGCTCCCAGGTTCCTGACGTCATTAAGATGGAATCACGAGTTCGCTTCACGCCGCGATGGCAATTCGATTGTGCGGATAATTTTGTACACATGGCGTATCGAATATCTTTAATGCATCTTCCTCGTGTCTTTATAATTCCATTCTAACTTTGAAGTTCGCCTGGGGCTCATACGATAACGGCAAAAATGCAGTGTTATAAGTAGAATGGCCTGCAGCGTTTTGGCTGTATAGCACGATGAGTCCATTGTAGGCTATTACATTCCAGGTTGTTGGAAGGTGGAGCGTCTTCGAGCAGATTTTTATTTTCTACATATTGTTATATTTCAGTCCTTTTTAATGCGATTTATTTACATTTATGTTTTTATTTCGCTGGCAAATCCAATCTCAACAACACGATTCGTAGCAGTGTAAGCATCATACTTTTATGTGAATTGCGAAAGTTGGTTATTCGGAGGTTTTTCTTTCGTCCTCTCGTACTTGCATTTCCTTTTATTGAGTTCTGATATACACTCATTACTTCAAGCTTCGTTTTAATACCGCATTTTCCTTACGCAAAACACCAAGCTCGTGCATGGTGATCATGAAATTCGCAATAATCAAAATAGAAAAACTATCCAAACTCGATAAACGTAAATACCTAAGACGGAGCTATACATGAAAAATTAATATTTGTACTATTTGATTATCAGATGCAGAAGGTAATTCATTTGATAGAAATTAAAGGGTTTTCCAATAAGAGGTTTCATTTTGATATTGAAAGATAACGAATTTATTTTGAGATACAAGGGATGTGTTATGTACTCTCGGTATCAAGGTGATTTGCTTATAGTGTAAGTAATCTAATCATCTTATTAGCTGATGACACTATCTGAGGGTATAAATATAAAATTTCAGTAATTTAGATCATTAGTTTTCTAGGTATCCTCAAAGAAAGGCGACCAGAATGACTGACGCCGCAATAATGAAGAATTAATAAAGTAAATAAAAACAACTTGGCTTAAGTTTCACTGTTCATTTTATGTCTGCTGACATATATGTTTCGGGTTTTTAGCACATTTTCAAAACTGAAGAGAACAGAACTTAAAATCGTATTTATAATAGTAGAGAAGATAACAGGTACAATTCTGAAGAATGTGAAATTATGGTGTTAGTTCGGTACTTGTCTTTTACAGATAAGAGTAATAGTGATAAATTAAATTCAAGTTGTTCATTTGTAATTGGTTTCTTAAAAAAACAAAAATTCAACTTTTGCCACTCATTCTTTAGAAAACAGTAATTCCTTTCGACAAAAGAAAATCTTAAAAAAATTTTACATGTAAATTCAAAAGAAACTTAATTATTGAAATTTTCAAATTAGTTCACAATAAAAATAATGTCAAAAATAATGAATGAATGTACGGAGCTATGTAAATCCAAATATTTGAGATATCCAACAAAATGATGTAAAAATAATAAATGATTGTACGGAGCTATGTAACATAAAATATTATTTGAAATATTTAAATGGGTATCATCTGTTTAACAACCTTCTTTGTCGATTGCCGACATTCCG
This sequence comes from Megalocaria dilatata, assembly GCA_034642435.1. NCBI lineage: Eukaryota > Metazoa > Arthropoda > Insecta > Coleoptera > Coccinellidae > Megalocaria > Megalocaria dilatata. Next base: position 5,410,784 of record CM067854.1, read on the forward strand.
ATATCTGTCTCTTTTTCAACCCTGTTTTTTATCACGTTCCGCTTGTAAACCTCTGTACCACTATTAGATGTTACCTAGAATCTATTGAAATATTCAAAATATGTATCACTTTTGTTTAAATACCTCTGTACCACTGTTAGGTCTTCAGTTGTCTGATGATGGGATAGTTCATTTCCCGAAACTCGAGTCACAAGACAATGTGTAACATATATTTTTATTAGTAGTGAAACATAGTAATTTTTACAATTTGTTTTAATTATGATCAACTACCAAATAGTAACGGCTGAAACAATTCAGTATCTTTCTACCATGTGTTATATGACATTTTTTGTTGCAAATAACTTATATGACCTCCCCTTGAACTTTGACCCTTTAAAAGCAGACACACTGTATTGCCGTAGTGCAAGCCTACAGGAATATTTTTTTTTTAAATATGCCGCGTATTTCCCTCTCGAAAAATTGCCGAACAGAGCCCTTAAAAAAGCCTCCATTACACTTTGTTTCATCCTTGATTTCATTTGGTCGGATTACAAACATTTACCGAACGAATGCAAACAAGATCGAATCTTTCATAATCCGGTTCGATTTCTTCCATTTTCATCGTCCTCTTCCGCTGTTCCGCCATTAAACGAATGAATCGATTCAGCACGTGCTTACATAGCATGTCAGGAAATGAACGAATAAAGTTAATAAATATAATGACAATGATTAGAGCTCGTGTTCAATTAGGGCCGAATTGTTTGACGTAACCATGATATATTGATTTGTCGATGCAGGCTGGCCACCGTTTGATCTGCTGATTTCGTTGATTGAAGAAGGGCATCAAAGTTGAATATCATTTACCGCTCAAACGGATTTAATCGAAAACGGTTATTTTCGGGTATTGATATTCAGCCGGGCTGCAGCGTTTGATTGGTTTCTTCTGGGATGAGCGTTCGATGGTTTATAATTCGATTTAAATCATTACGCTGTTCATGTTTCCGAAATGCTACCTTTTTGAAATCCTTTCATTTGTGCTGGATAATTTTTGTGTTGATACTTTTAATAGATTATTGACTTACGATTTCAGGATCGGAGGTAGTTGAAGAATTTTTTTCTGATGTCCATTCACAGGACTCAATATACAGTATTGTTGCGAAAAAATTTAGGGGGTGATTCTTTGTCAAAAAATAGGGTGGGTCTTTCATATAATCTTCATTTATTGGAGCGCCTTTTGCTTTGTTACAGCCCCCTAAAGATGGCGCCCGAGAAAACAATCATTAAAAAAACTGACAAAAATAAAATTGAGCAGACAATTTATGCGTGCTAGAAGACACTCAAAACATTTTTGGTGGTATTCCTCTATGATTGCAAGGGGTTGAAAAAGCCATCCCTAAACCTTCTGTCGCAAGAAACCTTTTTCCTTATTCCTATTTAACAATAAAAAAAATTATTTTACATAGCTTGGTGCAGTCTTAACAAATAAGGTTTCTTCTAATTTCTGGCCAAAATGGAAGGTTTTTCAGAAAAAAAAATTTTATCAGCATGATAGCGTCAGGCTGAAATTATTTCCGAAATAGTATTTATCTTGTAAGCGGATGTCATTTTGTTATGATAACTGACTAGTTTAGATTAACTTTGATTCAGTAACAATTATTTTTCGATCTGGCTTATCATGATTTTTTGAATATCAAAACAGATTTAATCTGTTAGTCTTCTACAATTTTAATTTCAAAGAAATTTCTTTTCAAAAAACTTTTAGAATTAAATTAATATCTACAATAAGCACCGCTTATATTTAATATACGTATATAATAAAAACTCAATATATAATGTCAAATGGAATAAATAAACCAACAGATATAAAAAAAATCATTAAAAGTAATAATAATGTCTACAATAAGCACCGCTTGTATTTAATTAGTTGTGTTAAGTTCTGTTCATGTTTTTGAAAAGCAATTGGTGTTCATAATGGTAAGATCAGTAACAAAATTTTGTCTCCTTTAAATATTTATTTATCAATTTCAATGACTTTTTTTATATCTGTTTATTTATTCCATTTGACATTATATATTGAGTTTTTATTATATACGTCTATTAAATATAAGCGGTGCTTATTGTAGACATTAATTTAATTCTAAAAGATTCTTGAATAAATTTTTTTTTTAATTAAAATTGTAGAAGACTAACAGATTAAATCTGTTTTGATATTCAAAATTTTGTTATAGTTCTTCTACCAAGTTAAAAGCCTTTCTCTATTTTATTTTATACATAATATATAACTATATTTAGGCTTTAATAAATCTTATTATGGAATGTCAATGGTTTAAAGATAACCTTATAATACCTTACACTTTTCTGTGATTTTGTTAAGAACATAGACTATCTTGAATTTTAAATAAAATAGAAAGGCCTTTTACTTGATAGAAGAAATATAATAAAGTTTGAATATTGAAACAAATTAATATATGTTTATCTTCTACAGTTTTAATTTAAAAAATTTTTATTCAAAAAAAACTTTTAGAATTAAATTAATGTCTAAAACAAGCACCGCTTATATTTAATAGACGTATATAATCTAAACTCAATATACAATGTCAAATGGAATAAATAAACCAAAAGATACACGAAAGTCCCTAAAATTAATAAATAAATATTTAAAGGAGACAAATTTTGTTTCTGGTCTTGCTCTTAAAACGCCATTTGTACCTTGAAAACATGAACACACTTAAAGGACCTCTCAAAGAATATAATTTATTTGAAATATTTAATATATTTAAATATTCGAATAAGTAAATTCAGAAATCTCTCAAAGCATGCACTATATCTTCAAAAAACAAATATAGTTCAAAACAATTCCGTCTTCAGTCCTGAAATATATTCAAAATATCAAAATCAAAAACTAACCTGTACCAAACCACTCAACACGTGTAAATGAATAATGTTTCGAGACATAGATCATCTTTATAATTCAAGATTTATCTATGCTCTAACAGAATCAAAGAACAATGTGAGTTATTTTTAAGGTTTACCTAACTTATTGACACTGTATAATGAAATTAAATATAAGCGGTGCTTGTTTTAGACATTAATTTAATTCTAAAAGTTTTTTTTTTTTGAATAAAAATTTTTTAAATTAAAACTGTAGAAGATAAACATATATTAATTTGTTTCAATATTCAAACTTGAATTTTAAAGTTGGTCTGTTTAAAGCAATTTATCCTGTTAACAGGTGGAGGTAAGATACAGTGATAATTATTTGATTTTGATATTTGGAATATTATTTAGGGCCAATGAAGAGATTATCAGAATTATAATTGTTTTTTGAAGATATAGTGCATGTTTTGAGAGATTTCTGAATTAACTCATTTGAATATTTAAATATATTAAATATTTCAAATAAATTATATTTTTTGAGAAGTCCTTGAGTTGTGTTCATGTTTTTGAAAAGCAATTGGTGTTCATAATGGTAAGATCAGAAACAAAATTTTGTCTCCTTCAAATATTTTTTTATTAATTTTAATGACTTTTTTATATCTGTTGGTTTATTTATTCCATTTGACATTATTCATTGAGTTTTGATTAAAAACGTCTATTAAATAGAAGCGATGCTTATTGTAGACATTAATTTAATTCTAAAAGTTTTTTGAATAAAAATTTAATTGAAATTGAAATTGTAGTAGAAGACTAACAGATTAAATCTGTTTCAATATTCAAATTTTGTTATATTTATTATATCAAGTAAAACGCCCTTTTCTATTTTATTTTATATATAATATAAAATTATATTAAGGCTTCAATAAATCTCATTATGGAGTGTCAATGATTTAAATATAACCTCAAAAACACCTTACACTTTTCTGTGATTTTGTTAAGAACATAGACTATCTTGAATTTCAACGTTAGGCTGTTTAAAGCAATCACCCTGTTAAACACGTGTGAGGTCTTTCCATTTGAAATTATATATTGAGTTTTGATTATATACGTCTATTGAATATAAGCGGTGCTTATTGTAGACATTCATTTAATTCTAAAAGTTTTTTGAATAAATTTTTTTTTTGAAATTAAAATTGTAGAAGACTAAGAGATTAAATCTGTTTTGATATTCAAATTTTCAAATATAATCTTCATTTATTGGAGCGCCTTTTGCTTTGTTACAGCCCCCTAAAGATGGCGCCCGAGAAAACAATCATTAAAAAAACTGACAAAAATAAAATTGAGCAGACATTTTATGCATGCGAGAGGGCACTCAAAAAATTTTTGGTTGTATTCCTAAACCTTCTGTCGCAAGAAACCTTTTTCCTTATTCCTATTTAACAATAAAAAAAATTATTTTACATAGCTTGGTGCAGTCTTAACAAATAAGGTTTCTTGTAATTTCTGTCCAAAATTCAAGGTTTTTGAGAACCTGTGAGTCGCAAAGGCTGAAATTATTTCCGAACTAGCATTTATCTAGTAAGCGGATGTCATTTTGTTATGACAACTGACAAGTTTAGATTAACTTTGATTCAGTCATAATTATTTTTTGATCTGGCTCATCATTTTAAAATTTTTGTTGCATACTTCTTTAGGGGGCTGTAACTAAGCATGTCCATCCGCACATGAAACACCCTACTTCGTAAAATGCGCCAATGAAAAGATAAATAAAACTTTTCTTTCCTGAATGATAGTGAAAAGGCAAACTCTAACTCTCTATATATTTATTTCAACTTAACAATTGAAATAGTGACTCTTATTTACAATATAATAAATACAATTTTACAGTTAGCTTGAGGTCCGAGATTTACGTAAGGACTTCTCTTTGAGGTTCTCCTGGAATATTGTTCTCCAAGGTGTCAGAATGATAGTGCTTTCTCCAAGAATAGTTCCTATTCTGCATATAATCAGCAGGTGTTCAGTTTCAAATTGTTCCAAATGACCAGTAGAGCTTTCGGAATCAAGATGGTGCGGTAATAAGACACTCTAAATCCGGCACAAGGAAGATTGTCCGGTATTAAGACAATCCAAACAAAAAGGCACTCCAGCAAAATGGTTCAGTTCTAAGATCATCCGGTACTAAGACTGTAAATTTCAAATCTCCACTGATTTTGTTCAGAATTCAGAATTCACCTCCTTACCACGCCCGCAATAAAATTTTTTTGGCACACAGAACTTCTTAACTTGTAGCAAATTTAATGCCGTTTCCAGATATGTGATCAAATTCGATGAGGCTACAAGGATAACTGAAGTATAATTGATTTTATGTAAAAACTTTAAGTATTTCATGAAATCAAGAAATGTTAAATTGAAGAATAACCATCAACATTTCGAATAACCATCAACATTTCGACCATGTGTTATATTACATTTTTTGTTGCAAATAACTTGTATGATCCCTCCTTGAGGTTTGGTCTTTTTAAAAGTGGGCACCCTTTATAAGTACGGGAAAAATGTTGAAACACGACTTAAAAGGCTGATATATGATGATCTACCCCAACTCATCCAAGTTTAAAAGTGGATGATTCCAGAGGTATATAATATCAAAAGTTCAATTTTATTCAATTCAATAATTATGTTTTGTGTTTCATTGAGCGATTTCTGGTACTTTTTTGACACAGTGGCCAGCTTAAGCTGCTTCATATCATTGTTTTCACAAATATTTTTTTAGAACCAACTCACCTATTTCTATGTAAATAATGACTGTGCTTGTTATGATAATATTCATTTCACTATTGTCCATCAATTTATAATATGATGGTTTGTGAATATTCGAAACTGTATACGTATATTCGTCGGATTTGTCTGTTTGTGTTATCTGACATCATTCATTTTGGCGATCAGTTGCGATTGATCAAAAAACATAAATATTCACACAGGTAAGATTTGCATTGCAAATACGATATTAAACATGGACGCAAATCCCTGTCGAAAAATCCGACTAAATTTGAATGACAAACGGTCTTCGATTTGTGCTGTTGGTAGACTTTAGTGTCCCACTGAAATAAATCAACTCCACTAATGAAATAAATCAAGGGCTTAACTCCCAATCAAAATAGTGGTTTTCGTGCTACGATATACGGGCCGCAAAATACTGCAGTTCGTGATTTAGTATTTGTTCCCGTAATCTAGATCTGGAACTATTATAATAATCCCGGGAATAGGTGCCGTGAAATAATAGATCATTAAGTGAAGTAAGTAACATGTGTAGGTGCGTTTGATTCATAATTATATATATTCAGAGAATTTAGGATTGTATAATTGACCACTAGTTAGAAAAGAATACTTATACGAAAGATTTCCTGATGAGGATGATTAATTTTTATGTATTATTATACAGAGTTTATGTGAAATTGCTAAACCTTTTTTCTTGTTGCATATATGGAGGAATTTTTTTGTAGAATCGAATTCGATGGGTTTAATTTTTTCAATGCACTTAAGTGTTTGATGTTCAATTTTGAATTCTGTCTAGTTCGAGGCATATAAAAACAACTCGAATTTTTTATACGGAAAAAATCAAAAACAAATTACGAATTCCTCGAGGTTTGTTTATTGTTCTCTTTCGATAGATTTTACTCTGACCAAACATTTCCAACAATAACCCCAAAATAGCATTAGCAAAATATTGTTACACACGGGCTCACAATCCAGGAATATTAAAGCCAGTACAACTTTTTTCAAATTAAAAAATATTTTAAAATAAGAAAAGAGGTTTTTTCTTGATAGAAGTATTATTACAAAATTTTGAATTTTATACAGATTAATTCTGTTAACCTCCTAATTTTCATTCAAATAGCTTTAAGAATAAAAACTTTTTGAAATTAAAATTTGTGACGAACATAGAATACGTAGGATTTTTAAAAATTCAATACATCCTAGTGTTTGTATAGATAGCTGTATTCCGTTTTGTAGGGTAAGATGTGATTTGTTGATTATTTTTATTTCTAAAGAATGAAGTAGAGCTGATGAGTTTCCATTGTAATAATTCTAAATTGCTTTTTGAAGTTCTTGAGGTTGAGGTGTTTTGGATTTTTGCAACGGAATTTGGTTTTCATAAAACAAGAAAATGAAACAAAATTTTGTATTCTTCAAGTATTTTTTCAATAATTTTTTAATTGACAATTTATATTTCTTTGAATTCCTTTATTTCATTTTGGTACTTTGTAATAAGGGTTAATTCCATATGTCTACTGAATTGACACTTTGTGTTCTGAAGAAATGTATTTCATTTAATTCTGAAAGTTTTCGAATAAAAATTTTTGAAATTAAAATCTGTAGGAGGTTAACAGAATAAATCTGAATAATATTCAAAAATATTTATTCAGAAAGTTAGAAATACAATTGAAATATGCGTTACATGTACCGGGTTTTTCACTCTAATTTAAACCCCTCTTCAACTTTGTTACAAAAAAAAGTTATAAAAGTTATACGTTATTCTTAAAAGTTAAAGGAAATTAACTGAAGTTTTTCATAAAGATTTTACAAAATGGAATATGTACAAGGTGGACAAGATATTGAGTGCAACTTAATTTTTTCAAAAGGATCACCGTATATATTTGATAGATTCGGTCTTTACTTGGTGGAAACTCATTTTAATTGAAAACATATATATGAGACAGTAATTTATTTCCACAAAAATGTTTGTACTACTACAACAATTGTTTCACCACGATGTGGCTTCTTCAGGTATTACATTGTTCTATCAGACAGTACAATGTAATACCTGAAGAAGCCACATCGTGGTGAAACAATTGTTGTAGTAGTACAAACATTTTTGTGGAAATGAATTACTGTCTCATATACATTTTTTTATCACCGTATATATTGTCTTATTGTTGGCTAGCTCTTTTTCTTCTGATGACGGTATATATATATATATATATATATATATATATATATATATATATATATATATATATATATATATATATATATATATATATATATATATATATATATATATATATATATATATATATATATATATATATATGTCATTTGTTAGCAATGTCTTTTGTTGATTTATCACAGCCTACCACTTGCCAACCGATTACTGAGCCTGCCAGGGAGACTATGTAGTTCGTAAAATAAGAGAGATAGTCCAACCTATATATATATATATATATATGCCAGCCAGCCTGCCATATATATATATATACCAGCCAGCCTGCCAGGAGACTATGTAGTTCGTAAAATAAGAGAGATAGTCCAACCTATATATATAAATATATATAGGTTGAACTATCTCTCTTATTTTACAAACTACATAGTCTCCTGGCAGGCTCAGTAATCGGTTGGCAAGTGGAAGGCTGTGATAAATCAATAAAAGACATTGCTAACAATATGACACACGTTGATATTCAATAAAATTATTTCTGAAACATGCATTACACAGAAACGGAAAATCTTGAAATATTTTCACATTATTTGAAGAACAATGAAAGCAAGAAAGCTTCAAAGAGAGATTACATGGCATTACATCTAGGTGATCCAATTCAAAGTATTAATACATTCCTTAATACTTGCAACCATGACATACACAATATTCGGATATTTCATTTAACTTCCTAAATATCAGTGAACATTTGTCTTGGTTAACTGAAATCAGAAAGTTTTAGGGTTTTTTAGAAAGTACCGACTTCCTGTATATGCTGAGGAATGGTGTTATAAAATTTAGGCGTCGGATAGTGGAATGATCTCTGATCGACTTACTTGTGCATATATGAAATTATATATTGATCTCTTTGAATGCAACTGCCTCTATTGTTATGAAATTTAATGTTGACACACATGTAGTACAGCTGACCTACGTCCAATAGATGAAACTCTAATAGAAGTTTTCCAGATAGGTATCTATAATCCCTACATAATATAAGGTGACAAGGAAAACCTCGGACAAACCTTTTTTCATTTAACTTACATGGAATAATAATAACATAAATATTTGGTATTAGTATATTTCAGCGGTTTCGAAGCGGCTTTCTTTGGCGGCGATACATAGCTTCAGATACTTGTTGAAATTTTCGGCAATGGCCGCAGCTCTTCGGGCGTTAATCGGTTTCATTTACGGCGCAAGGATTATTTCAGCGACTCCAAACTTTTGTGGCATTTAGCACATGCTCTGAGCTCCAAAATCGACCACACGCTGTAGTCCTTTGGGTTGAGATCCGGCGAGTAGGGCGGTCATTGTGCAGATGTGATGAAACCCGAAAAATGGGTCTTACACCATTTTTGCGTCATTTACGCTTTAAGCAGAAGCGGAGACCTGTTGAAAGGTCCACTGCGTGTCGCCGAAGTGCTGCTAGGCCCAGTGAAGTACTACGGTCTCTAAAATGTCGCAGCGGTAGACTTCTTGATTGATTTTGACCCCTTGAGACACCAAAACAAAGAGTGTTTTCCCCTGGCGCAAATTTCGCCCCAGACCATGACGGATTGGGATTTCGACGATGTCCGACAATGGCCGATGTACAGGGAGTCTCTGCGGGCCAGATTCTGTCGTTTGTTGGTCGTGGAATTGTTTTAGGGTGAAAAGCTTCTCGTCTGTGAAGAGACTGCGTTTTCATTTCTGACCGGCAGCGAAACGAAGGAGTTGGCGGCACCTTTGCAGTCGTACGCATTTGTTTTCATCCGTGAGGAGTTTAACTTTTCGAAACTTGTATTGCTTGAAATTGATCTCTTATTTGGACATTTGACGAACGGATTCACGGTTGATACCGGTCACTTGCTATTCTCCTTCACTGCTCCTCCCAAACTTACCCAACCATAGCGCGAGTGGCTCTGAATCAAAGCGTGGTAAGGCACTTTTAATTGGTTAAACTGTTGTAAATATCTTAGATGCTGAACTTGTACATCAACAAACGCAACTTCCTACAAGTGAAGTTGACATGTGCATCCCATGTCAAGTAGGCGTTGATTACAACACCTAGATATTCAAATTTTTCTCCATGTGGAATGATTTGCTGATGTCCCTCTGAAAGGCGAAGCAACAGAATGATTGCAGTTGAAAGGCAAATATCAGTTAAAATAACTTGTGTTCCAGCCAGTATTTTACCAGGGAAAAGTCAGTCTTGACGGTGGTCTAAAGATCTTCCTAAGTTTTTGCCTTCTGAAAATCACATCCTCAGTAAATCCTGATATTTCGCCCCTGTACTCCAAAGAATACATACTATTTATATAAACATTGCATAGTAAGGGACCCAGAGCAGTTCTCTGAGGCACGCCACACTCTATCACACGGAAATCACTCAGCACATCATCAATTCGCAAAGACAGGTGTCTTTGGACGAATAACTCTTGATCAGATTAAGGATGTTGTCTTTTATCCCTATATCATTCAAAATTCGCTCTAGACGAATTACCTGCTCTCATGCACCTATCAATTATTCACGCCAGAGGTTTTTGGAGCTGCGTGCAAAAAGCTTTTATGATTTCTGCCTTCATATAATGTATACCTTCCGACTTTCTATTCTTCAATTTGCCAATTATACACTCAATTTCTCTAGAATCAGTCGACGAAAGGACAAATGGATTAGCGGAGCTTGTCCTGTACAGAAATGGAACGGATCTGTCTGGATGTTGCCTGCCATTTCTTCTCCCATCTACCTATATGTGCCACGTTAGCTATCTGAGCTTTTTTCTTTTTCCTGAGTCGTCTTTAAAGTTTGTTATATTCGATTTCTTCTCTTTGCCCCCGCTCATCTCCTCTATTATCTTCCATAATACCTTCAAGTCACATGAATTGGTACTAAATAAATGAAGGAACAGGTGACTAGTTCAATTTTATACTTAAATTCTCGAGTGAAAACTATCTCAAGACGATTCACGAAACGTGTAATAAATCGATAAAAAGGTGGAGAAATTTATCTCATTATATCTGCTTCGTTCGCAGACGACGTAGCAACACTTGCAACACACGAGAATGCTGTTACAGCTTCCGAATATCTCCAGCAGCACCTAAATGACCTAGGACAGTGGTATCGAAAATGGCGTCTGACAATTAACGCATCTAAAACTGTCCAAGTAACATTCACCAACAAAAGAAGCATCTGCCCTCCCGTCACCATAAATCAGAATCCAATACCAGTCAGCACTGAGACGAAGTATCTAGGCATTCATTTGGATCAACGTCTCACTTGGAAACAACACATCCAAGCAAAAAGGAAGCAAATTAGACTAAAGATTAACAATATGTATTGGCTCCTAGGCAGAAAATCCAAACTATCTCTTCAGAACAAGATAAGAATATACAAGGCAATCATAAAACCGATATGGACATATGGAATACAGTTCTGGGGGTGTGCAAAACCATCAAATACAAAAATTCTACAGAGAGTCCAATCAAAAATCCTGCGAACCCTAGCAGACGCACCCTGGTACGTCACTAACCTTACCATTCACAATGATCTAGGAGTACCTTTCATCACAGACGAAATCAGAAAATACTCAGATAAATATAAACAGAAACTAGAGGGCCACGAGAACAACCTCATAGACCAGCTGGCAAGAAATCCATTTGAATCCAGAAGACTGCAGAGAACTTGGCCAATAGACTTCAATTAAGTGTTCTAAAGAAGTGTTAATAATTTAATATCTTCTTCATGTCAACTACCTACAGCATGTTTGCTCAATACTTCAATAGAAGTAGATTGTAAACTTCAATAAAATGCTAAAAAAAAAAAAAAATATCTGCATTGAATCGTTGAAATGTGAGTTGGCACTAACAGACAAATACAATGGGGCCTCATGACAAGTTGCCTATGCCACGAAGAGAATAAACTGCCTATTAAGCTTATTTCTCTGAGCGAAACCTATTTCTCCGGAAGAAGAAGGAACACGACAAGTTTCATGTCAGTGTACAATAAAGCCTGGCAAAAAGCGCGATCTACATTATTTCTTATGCCTCGTAAACGGCAAATAGTCAAACATTGTTAAGGGGAGTATTTTGTTATTACGGATTTTTAGGAAATATAATTAGAGAGATATTACCTTACAGGGTGACTGTGAAGTCAAACGTCAAAAGAAAGGGGTACGGAAATGTGTATAATTATTCAAATGAAATATCTTGAATATTAAACAGATTAATTCTGCTGATCTCGTTACCAATTTCAATTTTACAAACATTTTCTTAAAGATGTAATTGGATTGAATAAATGTCTTAGAAAATACTGTTTCATTTAGTAAACTAAAGAATTGACACTCAATACAGAGCATCCAGAGGAATTGGAGTATACAAAGAAAATATAGAATATTGATTGAACTTACCTAATAAACATTTAGCGAAAACAAAGATGTTTCATAACGGTGTTATAAAAACCAGATTTCACTCGAAAAGTGACCAACACAACCTCAAGAACTTCGTCGAAACTAACTCTCTTCAAGAGGATCCTCCAAAAAACTCTTCAAAAAGGCAGTTTTAAATTCTAACCTATAATCCTCAGTCCACCTTCATGTCCACAAAATAAAAACTATCAACAAAAAATATATCACATTCGACGAGCTCGCGGTCTTTCAAAACTAATATTATTTCAAGATGAATTTCCGTCAAGTAAATCATAGATTTAATATAGAACTCAAATGAATTCTTTAATGGTAAATATTTCCATTCTATGTTCATCCACAGAAAATACACATAGTTAGTATAGAGTAACTTTAAAAATCAATTTGAATGTAAGTCAATATTTGATAGAAGTATCAAGTTGATAGCTTTTGAATATAGTTTCAATATATATTGTAGAATTAAAACAAATTGTAGAAATTACCATGTTTTACTACAAATAAAAATATATATTACACATTTTCTTGTGACTCGATTTTCGGGAAATGAACTATCCCATCATCAGACAACTGAAGACTTAACAGTGGTACAGAGGTATTTAAAAAAAAGTGATAAATATTTTGAATATTTCGATTATTATTTTATATTTTTCATTATCCTTTCTAAATCGAAGTACATAGAGAAAATGAATGATTTCATTAAAAATCAAGATCGTAGAAATTCCCGTTGACCCGACGACTAAAATTCAGAAATCACTTTGTCAGACATCTCCTTATTTAAATCAAATTATCATCTCATAAATATGAATCCTAGCCCACCAAAACTCTACGGTCTATTAAAACCTCACAAAGAAGATGCATCAATTTGCCAGTCGTTTCCTTTATTAGCAACGCTACCTATAAAATAGAGAAAAAATTAAATGAAATGTTTGAAAGGCTCACTAATTCCACTCCGAAATACACAATAAAAAATTGCATAGTATTAACAACGAAATTAAAAATTTTTTCTTTACCAAATAATTCCTACCCAGTATGCCTGGATGTGGATAATATGTTTCCAAATATAACGAGAAATGAGCATTCATTTAGCTTCAAAAATTCATGAAAAATCACATGTAAATCCCGTGATACACGGTGATTTCATTGCCCATTTAGAACAATGCCTGCTCAAAAACTATTTTCAATTTAATAATAAAATATACGAACAATTAAACAGCCTAGCTATGGGCTCACCACTGAGTCCACTCCTTCCAGACATATTCATGTCAGAAATAGAAAATAAGATTTTCAATTCGAAACTACCTGTAAATATTCATTTCTGGTACAGATACGTAGACGATATTCTCACGTGTATCTCCGGAACATCCAGACAACTGAGTCAATTTTTGAATTTCTTGAATAATATTCACCCAAAAAATATTAAATTCAAATTAGAAAAAGAATCGAAGGACAGTATTACATTTTTTGACCTCTCCATATCACACTCAAATAGAAAAATAGAATTCAACGTGTTCAGAAAACCGACATCCACTAATATATGTATTCCTATTGATTCCAATCACCCATATTCACAAGAAATGTCAGCGTATCAATCGGTGATCCATAGAGCCTTCGCATTACCATTTTCAAAAAATGACCGCGAAGCTAAAGTCCAAACTATAAAATTAATAGCCGCGAACAACGGTTTCAACCCCAATATAATAGATAATCTAATTCGACAGAAACTATCTAAAATAGCCATGAGCCAAATTTATCCCATCATAAAAACTGAAGAAAATAAAAAATTTATTTCTTTATCGTACTTTGGTAGCATAAGTCAAAAAGTGGCCAATAGTTTTTCAAATGTTTTTCAGATGTCAATATTGCCTTCAAAACGCAAAACAAATTATCATCGGTATTATTCAACGCAAAGGACCCTACTCCAAACCTCAACAAATCAGGATTTAATCAGTTATCTTGTTCTACGTGCAGTAATAAATATATAGGACAAACAGGACGTTCCTTCAAGACGAGGTTCAACGAACATAAAATGAGTTTCATGAAAAATAAACAAAATTCTACTTTTGCCACTAATTGTCAGGAAAACGGTCATTCCTTTCCCACAATAGATAATCTTAAAATTTTACATGTAGAATCAAAAGCGAAGAAACTCGATTATCTAGAATCTGTTGAAATTTTCGAATTAGTTCATAATAACAATAATGTAAAAATAATGAATGACTGTACGGAGCTATGTAAATAGAAAATATTTCAGATATTTAAAAAGTAACATCTATTTAAAACCTTTTTCAACGAACATAAAATGAATTTAATGAAAAGTAAACAAAAATTCAACTTTTGCCACTCATTCTTCAGAAAACAGTTATTCCTTTCGACAAAAGAAAATCTTAAGAAAAAAAAATTTACAAGAAACTTGATTATTGAAATTTTCAAATTCGTTCACAATAAAAATAATGTAAAAAATAATGAATGACTGTATGGAGCTTTCTAAATCCAAATATTTGAGATATACAAAAAAATAATGTGAAAATAATGAATGAGTGTACGGAGCTATGTAACCCCAAAAATAATTTGAGATATTTAAATGGGTTCCATCTATTTAGCAACCTTCTTTGTCGATTGCCGACATTCCGATATCTGTTAGAAGGCCCCTCTTTTTTAACCCGGTTTTTTATCACGTTCCGCTTGTAAACCTCTGTACCACTATGCGGTGTTACCTAGAATCTATCGAAATATTCAAAATATTTATCACTTTTGTTTAAATACCACTGTACCACTGTTAGGTTTTCAGTTGTCTGATGATGGGCTGTTCATTTCCCGAAACTCGAGTCACAAGAAAATGTGGAATATATATTTTTGTTGGTAGTAAAACATAGCAATTTCTACAATTTGTTTTAATTCTGATCAACTACCAAATAGTAACGGCTGAACAATTCAGTATATTGTAGAAGTTGTAGAGTATATAATTCTGAATTTAAAGTAATTTCAAGTTTACTTCTAACAAGTATATTGACTCACATTCCAATTGATTTTTGTATAGAGAAGTTTTGAACCCTCAGTTATATCCAAAATACCGTGTGTATGAGGGAAAGAACAAAATATCATTAGTTTATATAAAACAAAATAATGAAAAGGTATTTTTTATTTGATAGAAGGTTTTTTCAATATCCTAAATATCGAAGAGATTAATTCTGCTAACCTCGCTAAAATTTTTGATTTTATGAGAAAGTTTTTGAAATACTTCTTCAAATTAAACCAGATAAATGCCCTAGAACACACTGTTTGAATTTAGTAGACATATAGAATAAACATTCATTACACAGCATCAAAAGGAATAAAAGAATCCAAAGAAAATATAGAATGTTGACTGAACTTACTCAAGAAACATTCAGTGGGAACAACGCTGTTTCGTAAGGGTATTATGAAAACCAAATTCCAATTCAAAAATTACCAACATAACCTCAAAAATGTCTATGAAACTAACTCCCTTTAAAAAACTTCTTCAAAAATATGTAGAACATCTTCAAGAAGGCAATTTGAAATTCTAACCGATAATCTTCAGTTCACTTTCATGTCTACAAAAAAAAAATCAATAAAAAAGTCTTTTGAAGGTGCTTTCAAAAAGATCACTATTAAGTGAAAAACCCCTTTGATCTTTGTAATTGAAATGGAAGTTTACTTAGCTCATTAGGCGTCTTTATCATTTGTGTATTATCTTTCGAAGGTTTTGGTTATCGTTTGGAATGTGATTTTGTTGAATAACAATTTGAATAATTCTGTATGTTTCGAGAATTGACTTACACGATTAAGAGCGACTTATCAGTGCTCGAGCTGTGGTATTCTTCAAACCTAAATCCTCTGTTTATTTTATTCGGGATCTTTGAAAAATGCTTAACCTCTTTAAGCGATGAAGTCGAATTGAGTAAACGCATTCAATTTATTGCAGCGGAAATATCAGCCATAAATTTGGAGGCATTTGAGAGGTCTTTTTCCAGTCGACACAGGGACAGGAATCAGGTTGTAAATTAGAACATTTACTACATTGATGACTGTTATTATCATTAAAATGATTAAAGGTCATTAAAAGAGTAAAATATGATATCCTTTCCCCACTGCAGTATGGTTTTCGAGAAGCTAGGTTCACTCAAGATGTAATAGCGACTCTAACTACAAAAATATATAAATCCCTTGATGAAGGAAAACCATCACTTTGTATCTTCGTGGACCTGGCTAAAGCTTTCGATACCGTAAGCCATGAGAAACTTACTGAGACACTAGACGATCTGGGAATGAGAGGACCATGCCTTGAGTTATTGAAAAGTTATTTGGCAGAAAGAATCCAATGTGTCGATATTCAAGGAACTTCCAGTGATTCAAAACCGTCAAATATGGTGTACCACAGGGCACTGTGTTAGGTCCTTGTCTCTTCAATATTTATCTGAATAATTTGTTTTTCCTTGATATCGAAGGCCAGATTGTAAGCTTTGCAGTTTTCTATAATGCGAATAATTGGACAAACTTATTCAATAAGGCCCAAGCAGATTTTTCAAAAATAAAAGAATGGTTCGACTTCAGGCTTCTGACCATCAACTTTGATAAAACACATTACGTGCCCTTCAGCATACAGAAAATGAATTTAGATAACTTTCTCCCAATTTCTCAAACGACCCCACCAATGACTTTTTCTATACTACCGGCCACTTCAACCAATTACCTGGGCTTGACTATTGACTGCAACTTGAAATGGGATCATCATATAACAAAACTATCAGGGAAACTACGAAGTTTGCTCTACTTATTCAAGCATTTTAAAACGATGGTGAATGTTGACCAGTTGAAGTCTATCTACTGTGCCTTGGTG
Source organism: Megalocaria dilatata (assembly GCA_034642435.1). Classification (NCBI taxonomy): domain Eukaryota; kingdom Metazoa; phylum Arthropoda; class Insecta; order Coleoptera; family Coccinellidae; genus Megalocaria; species Megalocaria dilatata. Next base: position 5,427,873 of record CM067854.1, read on the forward strand.
GAATCCCAACTCAGATATGGTTTGATAGCATGGGGCGGTGCATATAATCATCATCTATCCCCAATCATAATTCTACAAAAATGGATTTTAAAAATAATTTATGGAAAAGAAAGAACATTTTCCACAGTGGAACTATTTGACTTGTCGCTTGTCCTGGATATCAGAGAACTTTATTTTCAGTGCATAATAAATAAAGAAAAATTCACAAAAAAACAAAAACCCTACAAAAAATAAGTACTCTACAAGAAATCAGCCTCTTGCCGTATATATTCCAAAAGTAAACAGAACCCTTACCCTGAGAAGCCATGTGTTTCTCGGTCCAAGAGTATATAACAGAATACCATTAGAAATCCGTGAAATAAATTCACCTATAATGTTCAACAAAAAAATTAAGAACTGGCTGCAAGCGAATACAGTTATTTCGCAGCTCCTTTCAACCTAGGATATTATTATTCAATGCGGTACGAATATGATTCGATTGTGCTCTGCGTTTTACTAATACAAATATTTTTATTTTCCCACAATGGGAGTGATCTCTATATATCTAATTGTGCGTTATTTTTTATATATATTTTTAGAACTCTTATCTGTATCTATACTATTCTTTTAATGTGTTTTTTAATGAATCTATTGTTCTTCGTCTTGTATGTACCAATGATTTTAATTTTTATTTGTATACGTTAAATCTGGCGGGGCAATGAGGCAGGTAAAAATTTTTGTTTAAAGTTTTGTTTTGCAAATGAATTTTCGTCTGCCGATGCATTGAAAATGTTGCAAAAGGCCTTTGGTGATAATGCTCTATCGAAAACTCATGGATATCAGTGGTACAGAGCCTTCAAGGACGGTCGTGAAGTGGTCGAAGACTTGCCTCGAAAATGAAGGTGATGCTCATTGTTTTCTTCGATATCCTTGGCGTGGTGCACTACGAATTCGTTCCAGAGGGTCCGACGGTAAACAAGGAGTATTACCTAGGCGTTATGAAACGTTTGCGTGAGCGTATCCGTAAGAAGCGGCCAAATTTGTGGGCGAACAACTCATGGATTTTGCATGACGATAACGCGCCTTCTCACCGAGCTACGATTGTGACTGACTTTCTCGCCAAAAACTCAACAAACGTGCTTCAGCAACCACCGTATTCGCCGGATTTGGCTTCCTGCGACTTTTTCCTCTTCCCAAAACTAAAATTGCCCCTTCGTGGCACCCGTTTTGAGTCGATTGAAGCCATAAAACAAAATTCGGCGCGAGAGCTAAAGTCCATCCCGGAAAGCGCCTATAAAAAATGTTTCGATAATTGGAAGTGCCGTTGGCATAGATGTATTGGAGCAAATGGAGCCTATTTTGAAGGCGACCCAATAAATTTTGACGATTAAAGGTAAAAATGTTGTTTTAATTGAAAATTCCCGGTACTTTCTTGACAGAGTAGTATGATGATTGCTTTGAGTAAGTTTTGTATGCATTTTATGGTGCATTGTTTTTTTCTGTGCATCTATTGCTCCTTGTCTTCCATATACCAATGTTTTGTTGTTTTTTTTTATATACATTCAGATGATGATCGTTTTGAGTAAGTTTTTTACATTGTATACATTTTATCGTGCATTCCTCATCTCCACTGCAACTTCATTCGTATCATGTTTTAAATATTTCAAGACTTTGGTCGAATAAGTAGGCAGACGGTGCTGTGACTATCATGATGAAAACAGTATACCACATACAAGTAGTCTCCACTACTTTCGTGGTGTTTTTTTTACATGTGTGTTCATTTATATGTGCCTATATGACATGAATATGATATAAATAACCCAGCAGATATACGAAAGTAATTAAAATTAATAAATAAATATTCAAACGAGACAAAATTTTGTTTCTGGTCTTATCTTAAGAAATACTACTTGCCTTATAAAAACATGAACACACTTGAAGGACTTCCCAAAGAATATAATTTATTTGAAATATTTAATACATTTAAATATTCGAACAAATTATTTCAAAAAACTCTAAAAAATGTGCACTATATTTTCAAAAAACAAATATAATTCTAGATAATCCCTTCATCAGCCGTTTTTAATAATCCAAATATCAAAATCAAAAACATAACCTACATCACTCACGTGTTAAACGTGTCTCGTTTGAATATTTATTTATTAATTTTAATTACTTTCGTATATCTGCTGGGTTATTTATTTCATTTGACATTGTATATTGAGTTTTGATTATATACGTCTATTAAATGTAAGCGGTGCTTGTTTTAGACATTAATTTAATTCTAAAAGTTTTTGAATAAAAAATTCTTTTGGAAATTAAAATTGTAGAAGATAAACATATTTCAATTTGTTTTGATATTCAAATTTTGTTATATTTCTTCTATCAAGTAAAAAGCCTTTCTATTTTATTTTATATATAATATATAATTATATTTTGGCTTCAATAAATTTCTTTATACGGTGTCAATGGATTTAGGTAAACCTTAAAATAACTCACTTTGTTCTTTGATTTTGTTAGAACATAGATCAATCTTGAATATATAGTTGATCTGTAGTTCGAAGCTTAAGTCTTTTAACACGTGAGTGATGTAGGTTATGTTTTTGATTTTGATATTTGGATTATTAAAAACGGCTGATGAAGGGATTATCTAGAATTATATTTGTTTTTTGAAAATATAGTGCACATTTTTTAGAGTTTTTTGAAATAATTTGTTCGAATATTTAAATGTATTAAATATTTCAAATAAATTATATTCTTTGGGAAGTCCTTCAAGTGTGTTCATGTTTTTATAAGGCAAGTAGTATTTCTTAAGATAAGACCAGAAACAAAATTTTGTCTCGTTTGAATATTTATTTATTAATTTTAATTACTTTCGTATATCTGCTGGGTTATTTATTTCATTTGACACTGTATATTGAGTTTTGATTATATACGTCTATTAAATGTAAGCGGTGCTTGTTTTAGACATTAATTTAATTCTAAAAGTTTTTGAATAAAAAATTCTTTTGGAAATTAAAATTGTAGAAGATAAACATATTTCAATTTGTTTTGATATTCAAATTTTGTTATATTTCTTCTATCAAGTAAAAAGCCTTTCTATTTTATTTTATATATAATATATAATTATATTTTGGCTTCAATAAATTTCTTTATACGGTGTCAATGGATTTAGGTAAACCTTAAAATAACTCACTTTGTTCTTTGATTTTGTTAGAACATAGATCAATCTTGAATATATAGTTGATCTGTAGTTCGAAGCTTAAGTCTTTTAACACGTGAGTGATGTAGGTTATGTTTTTGATTTTGATATTTGGATTATTAAAAACGGCTGATGAAGGGATTATCTAGAATTATATTTGTTTTTTGAAAATATAGTGCACATTTTTTAGAGTTTTTTGAAATAATTTGTTCGAATATTTAAATGTATTAAATATTTCAAATAAATTATATTCTTTGGGAAGTCCTTCAAGTGTGTTCATGTTTTTATAAGGCAAGTAGTATTTTTTAAAGTTAAGACCAGAAACAAAATTTTGTCTCCTTTGAATATTTATTTATTAATTTTAATTACTTTCGTATATCTATTGGGTTATTTATTTCATTTGACATTGTATATTGAGTTTTGTTTATAAACGTCTATTAAATGTGAGCGGTGCTTGTTTTAGACATTAATTTAATTCTAAAAGTTTTTGAATAAAAAATTCTTTTGGAAATTAAAATTGTAGAAGATAAACATATTTCAATTTGTTTTGATATTCAAATTTTGTTATATTTCTTCTATCAAGTAAAAAGCCTTTCTATTTTATTTTATATATAATATATAATTATATTTTGGCTTCAATAAATTTCTTTATACGGTGTCAATGGATTTAGGTAAACCTTAAAATAACTCACTTTGTTCTTTGATTTTGTTAGAACATAGATCAATCTTGAATATATAGTTGATCTGTAGTTCGAAGCTTAAGTCTTTTAACACGTGAGTGATGTAGGTTATGTTTTTGATTTTGATTTTTGGATTATTAAAAACGGCTGATGAAGGGATTATCTAGAATTATATTTGTTTTTTGAAAATATAGTGCACATTTTTTAGAGTTTTTTGAAATAATTTGAGTTTTTTGAAATAATTTGTTCGAATATTTAAATGTATTAAATATTTCAAATAAATTATATTCTTTGGGAAGTCCTTCAAGTGTGTTCATGTTTTTATAAGGCAAGTAGTATTTCTTAAGATAAGACCAGAAACAAAATTTTGTCTCGTTTGAATATTTATTTATTAATTTTAATTACTTTCGTATATCTGCTGGGTTATTTATTTCATTTGACACTGTATATTGAGTTTTGATTATATACGTCTATTAAATGTAAGCGGTGCTTGTTTTAGACATTAATTTAATTCTAAAAGTTTTTGAATAAAAAATTCTTTTGGAAATTAAAATTGTAGAAGATAAACATATTTCAATTTGTTTTGATATTCAAATTTTGTTATATTTCTTCTATCAAGTAAAAAGCCTTTCTATTTTATTTTATATATAATATATAATTATATTTTGGCTTCAATAAATTTCTTTATACGGTGTCAATGGATTTAGGTAAACCTTAAAATAACTCACTTTGTTCTTTGATTTTGTTAGAACATAGATCAATCTTGAATATATAGTTGATCTGTAGTTCGAAGCTTAAGTCTTTTAACACGTGAGTGATGTAGGTTATGTTTTTGATTTTGATATTTGGATTATTAAAAACGGCTGATGAAGGGATTATCTAGAATTATATTTGTTTTTTGAAAATATAGTGCACATTTTTTAGAGTTTTTTGAAATAATTTGTTCGAATATTTAAATGTATTAAATATTTCAAATAAATTATATTCTTTGGGAAGTCCTTCAAGTGTGTTCATGTTTTTATAAGGCAAGTAGTATTTCTTAAGATAAGACCAGAAACAAAATTTTGTCTCGTTTGAATATTTATTTATTAATTTTAATTACTTTCGTATATCTGCTGGGTTATTTATTTCATTTGACACTGTATATTGAGTTTTGATTATATACGTCTATTAAATGTAAGCGGTGCTTGTTTTAGACATTAATTTAATTCTAAAAGTTTTTGAATAAAAAATTCTTTTGGAAATTAAAATTGTAGAAGATAAACATATTTCAATTTGTTTTGATATTCAAATTTTGTTATATTTCTTCTATCAAGTAAAAAGCCTTTCTATTTTATTTTATATATAATATATAATTATATTTTGGCTTCAATAAATTTCTTTATACGGTGTCAATGGATTTAGGTAAACCTTAAAATAACTCACTTTGTTCTTTGATTTTGTTAGAACATAGATCAATCTTGAATATATAGTTGATCTGTAGTTCGAAGCTTAAGTCTTTTAACACGTGAGTGATGTAGGTTATGTTTTTGATTTTGATATTTGGATTATTAAAAACGGCTGATGAAGGGATTATCTAGAATTATATTTGTTTTTTGAAAATATAGTGCACATTTTTTAGAGTTTTTTGAAATAATTTGTTCGAATATTTAAATGTATTAAATATTTCAAATAAATTATATTCTTTGGGAAGTCCTTCAAGTGTGTTCATGTTTTTATAAGGCAAGTAGTATTTCTTAAGATAAGACCAGAAACAAAATTTTGTCTCGTTTGAATATTTATTTATTAATTTTAATTACTTTCGTATATCTGCTGGGTTATTTATTTCATTTGACACTGTATATTGAGTTTTGATTATATACGTCTATTAAATGTAAGCGGTGCTTGTTTTAGACATTAATTTAATTCTAAAAGTTTTTGAATAAAAAATTCTTTTGGAAATTAAAATTGTAGAAGATAAACATATTTCAATTTGTTTTGATATTCAAATTTTGTTATATTTCTTCTATCAAGTAAAAAGCCTTTCTATTTTATTTTATATATAATATATAATTATATTTTGGCTTCAATAAATTTCTTTATACGGTGTCAATGGATTTAGGTAAACCTTAAAATAACTCACTTTGTTCTTTTATTTTGTTAGAACATAGATCAATCTTGAATATATAGTTGATCTGTAGTTCGAAGCTTAAGTCTTTTAACACGTGAGTGATGTAGGTTATGTTTTTGATTTTGATATTTGGATTATTAAAAACGGCTGATGAAGGGATTATCTAGAATTATATTTGTTTTTTGAAAATATAGTGCACATTTTTTAGAGTTTTTTGAAATAATTTGTTCGAATATTTAAATGTATTTAATATTTCAAATAAATTATATTCTTTGGGAAGTCCTTCAAGTGTGTTCATGTTTTTATAAGGCAAGTAGTATTTCTTAAGATAAGACCAGAAACAAAATTTTGTCTCGTTTGAATATTTATTTATTAATTTTAATTACTTTCGTATATCTGCTGGGTTATTTATTTCATTTGACACTGTATATTGAGTTTTGATTATATACGTCTATTAAATGTAAGCGGTGCTTGTTTTAGACATTAATTTAATTCTAAAAGTTTTTGAATAAAAAATTCTTTTGGAAATTAAAATTGTAGAAGATAAACATATTTCAATTTGTTTTGATATTCAAATTTTGTTATATTTCTTCTATCAAGTAAAAAGCCTTTCTATTTTATTTTATATATAATATATAATTATATTTTGGCTTCAATAAATTTCTTTATACGGTGTCAATGGATTTAGGCAAACCTTAAAATAACTCACTTTGTTCTTTGATTTTGTTAGAACATAGATCAATCTTGAATATATAGTTGATCTGTAGTTCGAAGCTTAAGTCTTTTAACACGTGAGTGATGTAGGTTATGTTTTTGATTTTGATATTTGGATTATTAAAAACGGCTGATGAAGGGATTATCTAGAATTATATTTGTTTTTTGAAAATATAGTGCACATTTTTTAGAGTTTTTTGAAATAATTTGAAATTTGAATTTTTTGAATTACCAGTCATTAGCGGGTAGTTTTGATGACGGGTTTATTGATGGTAATGTCCGTTTTAATGACGCATCACTCTTCATGAATCCTGTGTGTGAGGAAGATATGCTGCTGTTGATTGCTAGGCTCGAGAACACATGTTCGGCGGGATTTGATAATATCTCCAACAAAATAATAAAAATATGTAGGTTTGAAGTCTGCAAACCACTGACTTATATTTTGAATCTATCACTTGAGAATGGAATTTTTCCGGAGAAACTCAAACTCGCAATAGTAACACCTGTTTATAAAAGGGGTGACTATAATTCTTATGATAGTTATCGTGCTATAAGTATCCTATCTAGTGTAGGCAAAATTTTTGAGCTCAAAATGAACGATTTTTTAGTTTCATTTTTCCAAAAGCATTCCTTACTCTCATCTGCTCAACATGGGTTTACAAGGAATTGTAGCACGGAAACTGCACTCTACGAATTTTATAGAGAAATTGTAGCAGATGTGGATAGTGGTATGGAGGTTGTCGGTCTGTTTGTGGACTTTTCGCGGGCATTTGACTTCGTCAGCCATGAGCTTTTGATCCATAAATTGAACCGTTATGGCATTCGAGGTCTTAGCTTGGATTTGTTCAGGTCCTACCTGACGGGTAGATCGCAAGTAGTGAGGATTGGAGAAGTGGTAAGTACAATCAAGAGTATTGCGGCAGGGGTTCCTCAGGGATCAATTCTCGGCCCTAAGCTATACGTGATCTACAGTAATGATCTCCCATCATTTTTGAAAATAAGATCACCATTATGTCGTATAATATGTTACGCAGACGATACAAATATTCTGGTTTCTGGTTCTGACATGGAACAAGTTAAAAGGGCTACTGCCAATGTCTGTGCTGATATTTTTGAGTGGTCGAGGAAAAATCGGTTAATGGTCAACTGCTCAAAGACTCATGCAGTACATTTTTCGTTGAGGGCACCACAGCCAGGACAGACTGTGATTCGGACTCCTGAATGCGAGATTCCTTTTGTAGATCATACCAAATTATTGGGTATAGTACTTGACTCTCGGTGTCGGTGGAGTAACCACATCGATTTTTTGTGTGGAAAAATCCGTAGTGGTTGTTTTTCACTTAGATTTATGAAAAACCACTGTAGTCATGCGATACTAAGAACTATTTATTTTGCCAGCATCCACTGTCACTTAAGATATGGTATTTTGAACTGGGGTTGTGCTGCGGAAATCAGTAGAGTTTTCATCTTACAAAAATATGCAATTAGAATTTTGGCTGGAATTCCTTTCCGAGAATCTTGTAGACCAGCTTTCAGAGACCTAAGAATATTAACCTTGGTAGGAATTTACATCTATGAAGTATGTTTATATGTATATAAAAATAGATCAATATTTGCTAATGACAATAGTCATGATTACAACACCAGATGCAAACACTTGTTGATACCGAAAGCTCATATTACTACATATTTTCAAAAAAATTTAAATTTTGTTGGTTGTAAAATTTTCAATTCACTTCCTGTTGAAGTGAAGAATTCGTCTAATGTTTATATATTCAAGACTAAGGTTAAAACATTGCTTTTAAGTAAAAATTGTTATTACTTAAAAGAGTTTTGTGAATTTAATTGACGTTTTCTTCTGTTATATGCTGTTTTATTGTAGGAATATTTAACTGAAGAAATAAAATTATTATTATTATTATTAATATTTAAATGTATTAAATATTTCAAATAAATTATATTCTTTGGGAAGTCCTTCAAGTGTGTTCATGTTTTTATAAGGCAAGTAGTATTTCTTAAGATAAGACCAGAAACAAAATTTTGTCTCGTTTGAATATTTATTTATTAATTTTAATTACTTTCGTATATCTGCTGGGTTATTTATTTCATTTGACACTGTATATTGAGTTTTGATTATATACGTCTATTAAATGTAAGCGGTGCTTGTTTTAGACATTAATTTAATTCTAAAAGTTTTTGAATAAAAAATTCTTTTGGAAATTAAAATTGTAGAAGATAAACATATTTCAATTTGTTTTGATATTCAAATTTTGTTATATTTCTTCTATCAAGTAAAAAGCCTTTCTATTTTACATGAATATGATGCGCGGAAGAACATACATGCATACATATATTTTGTATAGCATACATATATTTCATGATTTTGAAATTATCATTATCCTGTAATCACCAAATATTTCACCACACCGATTCATTCGTATTCATTTTTATCAATAGTTTTATTTTATATTGTCATCGACCATCTATGAGACTTTTATTTATTGATCTTATATGTTTCATTTCCACACACAAGTAGCACTAATTGCTTCTGTGGTATTATTTTATTCACAATCTGTATTTTATTCATAATCTGTATCTTTATTATTATGTGAATAAATTATTATTATTATAGTCTTTTTATGCATATTCCATAGAACAGCTATCATTTCGCTCAAATATCCGTAATTGCCTGATTTTGAGTCGAAAATTATCTTAGATAACTACAGATCAGATTCACTGATGAAGAATTCGAAGGCAATACTGATTCTATCCAGCAAGCAGGTTCATCCGTAAACACGCTAATTTTCGAAGCGAAAGATATGAAGCTTTCAAACTCCCCCTTGAATACCAGAACTTTTGAGCGGAAAGCACAGTTTTATGTTGGAGTCTACTTATACTTCCATGCGTGAAACCTAAAATATTTAGTTACACTTCTATTACCCTCGAATATCATCACTCCATTTATTCATTTTGGGTTTGAAGAATTTTCGGTTTCTCTACTTTTTTATTCCTAAAGACTTGCATTGATTGAAGAAAAAGTTGAAAAAACGAAAGTAGATTACGGCTGGAAAGTATTTCGTATGGTAAGATGGTGCTGATCTCTTTTCATCATCCTTATTGAAAGGCTGGTGCCATTCATTGGGAACTTCCTCTATGCCAATGCTAAGCAGCAGCCGTGGAAAGTTGCGAAAATTTAAATTAGGGCGTAATTAATGGCGAAGATTCACTTTGTGCTTGGAAATGGCCGTCCAACCCTTTTCAGGTATGAGATCCCGATAAATGGCGAAAAGGGGTCTGCGGTGTCATTGACGTCTGATCTTGTTTGCGGTGGAGGTTTGTTTCATGATGAAATCTTTCGGTGGGTTGTTCTAACAATGCCCGAAATCATTACACCCAGAGGCAAATAGGATCTCTTGATTAAAAAGTATTTTTCAACGACAGCTTAACAAATCGATATTGTAACAACTCGCAGAATATTTGGGGTACTCTAGAAAATTTGATCGAGTTTCACATGTTATACATCTGATGAAGGTTGTTTCCAACTTGGTGGAAATCACTCAAAAATCTTATCAAAACAACCTGTTACCGTTTGAATTTTCAAATTTCCCACCAAAATAATGGTTTGGGGAGCAATATCTCAGCGTGGTGATATGCCTCTCTGTATAGTTGATGCTACCATTAAAAGGGAAAATTATTGTCGCATTCTGAACGAACGATTTTCTTCTTGAAACGGTGGATGCTCTATATCCAGAGGGGATAATGCCATTTTCAGCCTATGCTCAAATTTGGAAGCAAGAACACTAAGTTACAACCATTTCATGGCCAGCAGTTTCACCAGATCTTAATCCCATTGAAAACATATGGGAACTAATGAAGATTGAAGTTGAACGGGTAGCGCCACGAAATAAAGATGATTTAATTCAGTTAGTTTTATAGTCCTGGACGACCATCAGCGAAAATTATGGAAGAGATCTAGTTTCGGGTGTACCTCGACGTTTAGTCAAATGTTTACAGTTAAATGGAGGTTGTATTAGTAAATAAGATGAAATTTTTGTTCAAGTTTTCTAATTAAAGAATTATGACTATATATTAAATAATTACAATTGAGGTTTGCTTCTTTTCGGATACTTTCTAGACGGACTAGAGAAGTTAAAATAGAAAATTCTGAGTTCACCTAACGGAGTAGTTGCTTATTAACGTCTCTGTATCAGGTTCCTGAACAGAAAAAATGTGTCCAATATACTTCGCAAATAACCCCACTAGGTAATTTTGTTTTTAATTTTCAATATTTTTGTCTTATAATCAAATAACGTTTCTCTCGGACTAAATCGAAATGTGCTGTTTCTTTTAAGATAAATTCCTTCGATATTCTCTCACTTCATTGCAGAAGATAGCGAATGTAGCTGTTTCTTCGGACAAACTGCAACACATAATATTTTTTCATTTATCCTAAGGTCTCAGGACGAAATATTATAAAATATTTCAAGCAGAAATAAACATGAAATCTCATCTTGAACTGATGAATAAGAATAAGACACTCCAAGTCCAGTGTCTTAATTGGAACAAAACATGGAAGAATTCGTCTCCGGAAAAAAGGTATTTCTCAACAACATTTCACAACACGTTTTGTAAGGATGCGCCAAGTAATTCTCTTTCAGTTATCCATGAAACGCCCCTGGCAGATTTATGCTACGCTGTTCGTTAACTAGCAGCAAAAAGCATCTCATCGCGCCTTCTTCGGGTAATATTGAATTTTTTATGCCAGTTGTTAGAGACTTTGAGCGGAAAGGTTGTTCGTACACCTGAGCTCACTTATTTAAGAGTTGAAGACCTGCCTCGATAATATGTCTCAATGATATCCAGATGCTCACGCAACGTAGAAACGGGTAAGCTAACTCGACGGAGTGGGTTATATTTCAGGGATATTAAGATAAATTTGGGATTCTTGCTGGGAGCAAGTGGAGGAATTTTTAACAGGGGATTGAGAGTCGAATTTAGTGGAAGTTGATTTTTTGATTGATGTCCGTTTTCTCCAGATGAAAGTGTTTGTTCCATAAATGATGAAGATCCTTATTTCATGTCTAATAACACTGGGCGACGAAAAAAATTTTTTTGGTTGTAACATAAAGTTGAATAGAAAATAACGATAGAATGGACGTACCCAAATACGAAAATGAGAAAAATAAGTTGTAACACTTAGGGTTTTCTTATTACATTTATTGTTACAATATCTGATGTGTATTTAAAAAATTGATTTCAGAATTATTTAACCGTACATATCGACTTTATCAAGTTTTACACTTACTAAACTTACCCTACTTTTGAGGAAAACACAAAGATTAAAAATATTGACTCAAAATACGAACTAAATTAAATTTTTTCCTTTTATGAGGTGTTATAACTTCTCTCTAGATAAACCAGCAATAATCACCCATCGTCCTTGATAGTGAATTTTCATTGTCCTATTATATTGGGGGAATCTTCCATCCTGCTCGTCACTGACAGCTCTCAAATTTTAAGGAAAATGTAAATGGAGCGAATGAATTTTTAATGACATTTGGCTAACAAGCGAATTGTAGGCATCTAATGGTTCATAAACTAGCTGTTGGTAGTTTGCATCCATATTTTTGTCCAGAAATTCTCTTACTACACTAAAAAATGAGTTCCATACTCTGAGTTCCTGCCTGGTAAGCTTCTCTGTAAAATTAATGTCATCCAACAATTCTCTGATTTGTGGTTCAATAAAAATGCCTTGCTTTAATTTAGCATCACTTATTTTGGGAAAAACTTGTTTAAAGTATTTGAATCCATCACCATCTTTATTCATAGCCTTCACAAAGTTTTTCATCAGCCCAAGTTCAATGTGAAGGGGAGCCAGAAGAACATTTTTGAGGTGTACAAGAGGTCTACACTTAATATTTGGAGATTCCGATTGAAATACACTTCTTTCTGGCTAAATTTTTGTTATAAAATGCTGACTTACTGCACGACTAACCCATAGACAAAGAAAACAGCAATATTTTCTAAATCCGCCCTGAAATTCCACTAAAATTCCTATACCTTTAAAGTCCCCACATATCTGCTAATTATGCGTGCTGCAGTTTATTTTATTCAAAAGATTGCACAATATTCTCATAACTTTCTTTCATCGTCACTGAATGTGCAACTGGTATAGAGGGATTAAAATTTCCATTATGCAATAACTTCAACTGTTCATTTTTACACTGTATTTAGACGAATCTATAAAATACGCCACTCAGAGGGGAAATGCTCAATATCATGCTCCTATATTCAACCATCAATATCACTACATCCACATAACGAATTTTCGATACTGCAGAATGCAGAAAACGGAACATTTCTCTTCCTAAACTTCGTAATTTTCGTTTCGTTGCCTAATAAGTTCCATTCCTTAAGACAGGAACCAATAAGTTCTGACTGTTCCTTTGATAGCCCCAACTCATGTACTAAATCATTTAACTCACTCTAAACAATTAAATTTAGCTTACCGAGTTTGGACCTGGAGTAAAAGTAGGATCGGTGCACTGTTCTTCGAAGCTGTCTGATGATGCGTTGTCTCCAATTACCTCCAAAACAACATTTTGCTAATCTAAAGATGTGATCGGCACTGGTAAATCTGTATTATAAGGAATAGGTCTTATTGCAGAGTGCAAATTTGGATAGTCGATCTTGTGCTTTCCCTTTTCGAAATAACTTTCAGTCTTTGTAAGACAAAAAAATTAATACTCTGAATGATAAGTGAGTTTTCGCCATACCATAGGGACTGCAAAAGGCATACTTTTTCTCTTTCCAGTCATCCACTGCACCAATGATACGCTACAACTGTCACAGCACACATGGGAGCCCACTGCTTGCCTTGATCTCCAATGAAAACACCAAAATATTGGAAGTAGCCTTTTTTAATATTTTCAGAAAATGACCTGGCCTTTGATCCCACTATAAATTCCCCACAAATATATAAAAAATTTGTCTGCGGTGCGTCTGTCTCAACATTTTCGTCCTTAAAACACTTTGTTATCTACACACAGAGAACCACTCTTTTCGAAACTCAACAAAAGAATGATTTTTAGTCTTAATTTTATGTCTTATATTGTGAAAAACACAGTTTAGGTAATTTTCCTGTTATAAAATGCATCCAATTTAAACGTCCCCGCATAAAATTGACTACTTGTTGATGGTCTTATTGAGCTATTGAAAAGTAGAACAATTTAATTTTCGCTTATTTTTTTAATTTCACCACGATTGTCTAATCATGAAAACATGACTTCATCAGATAAGTATGGTTACTGATGAAGTCATGTTATCATGACAAAAAAATTGTTGTGAAGTTAAATAAATTAGCAGAAATGAAGTTGTTCTACTTTTAAACGTCAAGATGTATTTCTGACAAGTAGAGACCGATACAATCAAAAACATTGAAAAGTGGTACGTGTTAGGGCTGTAGGAATATTTTTCCTATTATAAGAAGCGTATTTCCTTCAAAAAAATAAAGATCTACTTCAAAAAAATCTTGTCGACCAATGTAATTGTTAATCGATTCTTGCAGTATTTTTACTTAATAGTGAAGTTGTCAAAAAAATTTCCGTTATTCCCTCTGCTCTGTTCTCGCCATCTCCAGGAAATCATCCTTTTTTTTTGAATTATGAATGGGTTGTTTATTGTCAAATTCAACTTTTTGTATTTGGTCGTGGCTCCATGAACACTTTTATTTTCGAAAAATAAGAAACCCGAAATTTTAAGACGAACAAAAAATATTTGAATTCGTTGATACTCAAAATCTGCTGAATGGGTCTGTTAATTTGCCCGAATTAGTATTTGGATCTGAAATACGGATCTGAAATAACATGTGAGATTTTCTGAAGATCAAATATAATCATCAAATATAATAATCTATTGTCTAGTGTTACACTAGATACCATTAGTCAGTAGAATGTACATATCTAAAGAAGCCACATCGTGGTGAAAACAATTATTGTATTGTGAATATTTTTGGAAATTGAAATACTGTCTCCTATATATATATATATATATATATATATATATTTTATTAAAATGAGTTTCCACCAAGTAAAGACCCAATCAATCGAACACTTATATAATGACATCTCTGTACAATGAATGAATTTGCCGGTGAGACTGAGAATGATAATGTAGGAGTTACATAACTGAAATATCAAGTCTTATTCATTATTCATAATCAATCCAAACTAAGTTAGAGTGCAAGCAACTCAACGTGAAATTTCATTTTCATACCTCAAGAAAAGGTCCACGTGAACGAAGTCACCGTCATCAGCTAGTTTAGAATAAATATCGTCTCGTTTAACTGAAAATAAGCCTCAGTGTCAGCCATCTACAGTTTTTATTTTGAAGTAGTGGTTATTTACTTCTTTTGAAGCTCTTAAGGATGCACAAACAAAAATTTCGAGACCAAGTTTGACTGTGGCATTATGATGTAGAGGCTTATGCAAAATTTCGTGTTGATTATATAATTAGAAAATTTTAAAAAATGTTTTTTTGAGAAGAGCAGCGTCACCAAAACAATGGCATGACTGATACGATTGAGTTTAAATTTTGCATGTAGATATAAAAAAACGACAACAAGTCTAATGCAAAACTTCGTGAGGATGTGGGAGATATGAAAAGCTTCACCGCAGTAATTTTCGCAATTTTTTTAGTTTTCAGTTATTAAGCAGATCAGAAAATATCCCATAATGAAAATTGTGGAACATGAAATGATGACAGTTTTTTTTTAGAATATACTAATTATTTTGTCGTGTGCAATTATTTTATATATTATGGTATTGTAGCATAGTCAGAGAAAAACTATCAACTTAAATTTAAAATCAATTCAAAATTAATTAAAATCATTCAAATTAATCCAGTCATACAAAGCACTCCCGAAAAACCGCATAAATTCGAATATGTTTTGCCATATGAATTAAATTGTGCAATACTCAATTAACAATAATTCTTACTCAACACTTCCATACATATTTCATATTCTAATTCATTTATATGAATAAACATGTATTCATCCATTATTTTCCCCTTGCGAAATTCAAAAAGTCTCATAATATTCATTACGTATAAATTTTCATCACAATCGACGTTTCTGTCTATTGTCATTATTTTCAGCTAGGAAATATTCTATTAACATTTACATGGAGGTTTTTTTAAAATCAGATTTTTATCAGGACTCTCAGTCGAAACGAACAGATATTGAGTAAGAGGAAGATAAAGTTATTATCTTAGTGAATCTAAGGATTAAATAATAATTATAGTAATAGGTATTCCGTTTGAGAAAATGATGATGATAAATAAAAATATGAAATGATAATTTAAATGTGGTTTTTCTGATTTCTACATATTTGTTGAAAATAAAACAATTTTTTTGCTGTATCAGTATTATCGTCAGATTTTTGTATATTTTGAATTACTGAGCTTATTTTGGGAACATTTTTTGTATAAGGTATTATTATTATAATTTGATAATATTCAGTTTGGAAATGTAAATATTATCAAACAAATTCCCTTTAAAAATGATCAAAAACCAATATGGTTCTGCTCGGAAGATTGCTATATATTTTAAGAATAAATATTATTTGAAAACCTCTTTCAAAACAAATTTGAAATTGGGTACTTTCATTGAAAACAATAAAGATATTATGCACAAGATGATGAATATGGAGTTTAGAAGTTTTCTTTAGATTGTCAAGATGTTAGACTTATCATTTTATCTGAAACTTTACAAGTTAGAAGAATTTCAGCTTCACTTTGTTAGAGGCACTAAAGATAGATACAATAAAAGCAGAATTTTTCCCAACGAACAAACAAATATGAACATTTTTCCTTCAAATATTCTCTGTTGAACTCATTTCCTAGTTAACCCTTATTTCAATATACTATAGACCTCATTTGAATAATGTGCCTTTAACAGTATAAAAGGAATGTATTTACTAAATTAGTTCAGTTATTCAAATATAAACAATCTCACAATGGTACTGTAATTACGAGATAAATATTATATTTAGAACAAATATGTGGAAAGTAGTATAATCCAATAATCAAGTGTTAATTGATCTTTAGACAACTGAAAACATAACAAAACATAGGAAGTATTCAGAAGAGGAGGGGTTAGGGTAGTTGAAATAACAGAGGTTATTCCAATGTGTTAATGGTTTTGTATTAATATTAATCAGTGAAGTCGTTCATTATTTTCAGATTCATATTTAATTGCAATATCACCTCGAAATTGATCATAATTGAAAAAAGTTTCGGGAATTACTAAAGAAAAAAGTCTGAAGATGAAGTAATATTTCAAAGCTGCACTAATAAGACAGTCAACACATTTAAACATCCCTTTTTTTTATTATAAATTTTGCTTATAAATAATTTGAAAATTTCAAAAGACTCTAAATACACTGCTGAGTATAAAATTAAGGTCATATATAAGAAATCTTTTCATTTGTAACACAGTTGTTACTTCAATTAGTATTTGACAAAATAAGAGTCTCCTACCCAAATTCCTAGAAACTTTTATCAGCATATATTTTGTTTCATTAGTTTTATCTGCCTATTGAAAATTGATCGAGTTCTGTTGCAACGTAATTGTTTAAACGGCTATAAATACTCTTGATCCGGCACAAATTGCGGCAGCAATAGAAGATGGCCGCAGTCAATACTAAACTCCTAAAAATATTGATATTCGTCTCTCCAGTATGCAACGAGTATTTCAGCGTTATGAAGCGACTAGTCTGCTTACCAAAAGACCAAGTTTAGGAGCAAGAGGGATTACAATAGCTATAGACGACCGCTTTTTAGTTTCTAATGCTGCTACGGAACCGAATGGTGGTGAGAGTTTCTCTTCAGAATGATCTGTAAAAATTGGGAAATATGAACGTTATTGAATGAACAGTTAGGAGGAGATTTTATACTGATGGATTATCTTATCCTGAACTAGACCTCTTCATGTGAACCACGAATGGCAATGTCGTCTTATTTTCTGATGAATCATGATTTTATCTTATGGGCTTAGACAGATATATTAAAATATGGCGATGACAAGGCTGTCGAGCGATCTCCATTTGGTGAAGGATGAGTTATGACATAGGAAGACATATATTTTAAAGCTTGCACTGAGTTACTTTTCATTCAAAATGGAACTACTCATAGGTACTTGACAGAGGTTTTAGAAGGTTACATTGTAGCATTCATGGTATAAGTATATAACGTAATCTTTGTGAATGTAATGCATGCTTCACACTGTTTGGATAGTTACTTCTCCTATTAACGAGGTTCAAATAATGAGATTTGTTTGGTTTGCTCGGGTTATAATCATGTTGTCATACTATTTTGTATGGCTGAAGCTGGCTAGTTCGAAAAGTGGAGATGCTCTTTTAAGTGCATCCACGTAATCATTTTGGAAGCGCTGAACACAACCATTCAGGTATTTCGCGGTTGCCGTCTCCAATGCAGAATTTTAAATATCTCAGTTTCCTCCTGAAGAGGCCCATCAGGAAGTTTCTCTTGCAAATCCCAGAATGGATGCTACCACACTCACCGACATTGGTTCGAATAACTAAATTCCCTGGAAATTATCATCCTACTCCGGTCTGAGTCGCGTCGGCATCAGCGAAGCGAGGTCGGTCACAAAGCAATCCGGAAAATATTTTAATTACCGCAACCTCCGCATAAATTTCAAGGATGGACGGTTATTCGAATTGCCTAATTCCTGGGGCGTTGCCACCGCGATCTTAACATCTTAGTAGGCCGAGAAAGTGAGCATATAAATTTCACTTCAATTACTGAGTTGGCGCTGCTGAGGTGCTCACGGCTGAGTAACCTGAGGCCGTTAGAAGACAAAGAGCGTATACTTTATTCCTTTATGTAATGGCTGGTGGCATTTTCGAAACATAGAACGGTCAAGGGAGTCAGGTGCGCCCATTAAGGATACTACTGCTAAACCCGAACAATTCAGTTGGAAACAAAGCGGTGAATATTTTTTATCGACGATGGAAAACGTAAATTTCTGTTGTTCAATTTCAACACTTAAAAGGGGTAATTTGCACTTCCAAATTCAACTATATCGTTTGTGTAGAGAAAATTTTTCTAATGGAATTAAAAATGTCGTCGGAAAAAAGTGATGAGAACCGCCGAGATAGAAAGGGAAATTAGAGAAGTTAAGTGAAGGACTATGTGAAGTGTGGAAAGTGTTGTAATAATTTCCACAAATCATGGTCTGCACGAGCCAGCAACTTGAAAAGTGGTTCATATAGACAAATATGAGAGGTTAGTAACTCGTGAAATTTCATCAAAATTCAGAGAAGCAATCGATCAGAAGAAAATGGTGGAATTGAAAAACACCCATCTCAAATAGTTAATTCAGAAAATTTAGGGGAAAAACCAATTCGTTATGCAAAAGAACAGTCTTTTCTCAAAAAAAATTGAATTCTTGAAAGGTAACAAGAAACAAGAAATAAAAACACATACGCAAATAACACAAAAAACTAAATCGTCAACAGTAAACAAAGACAAAGCACAGCAAGTCTCAAAAAGTTAAATAATGCAGAATAAGCTACGGTAGAAACATATGAAGAAGATAATCCAAGTTATGAGATATTTGACCTGTTTCTCTGAACATAGATGACAGAAAAAAAGTTAACCTGGAAATTTATTCAACGAATGTCAACATTTTGATTTCCAAAACAACAATCGAAAAAGATTAAATGGAACTCTCTCCTAAACCTGAATCGCAAAAATTTATTGCAGTGATATCGAAAAAGCATAAAAAATCAAATATATGTACTGGACTTTTGGAATACACAGCTGATAAGCAAGAAAGGGAGCCATGGTTGTTCATCTCTCAAGTGAAGGCAAATGTAGAGGATGAAGTTATAGAAGACTATATAAGAAAGGAAGGTAATTTGGAAGATAATGAAGTATGTGTAAAAAACTAAACAACAAAAACTTAGAAATCTTGACCTATAAATGTGTTTCAGTTGGTGTTCCTCTGAAAATGACGAAGGATATTTACGAATGCGAATTTTGGCCAATATGAATCAAATTCTCAAGATATCTAGAAATAGTGCTTCTGAAAGAATAATGTGTATTGAAAGATATAAAAATAACATAGGGTATTTATAAAGCTATTGCATAGTAATTATATTAGTAATAGTGCCTAAAATACAACGTTTCAATTTACCAAAGGATTGAATTAATATTATAGTTATTTTGGACCCGAAAATATTCTTGAAAATGAAAAGAAGGAGTCAGATAACATACAAGTATGTGGTAAGCAATCATATACAGGGTGTTGCACGAATGATTGTACACTTTTTCAGGGCAGATGCAGGACATTTTGGTGAGTCTGAATCAGTGCTCGAAATATGTCCTTACTATATTCGTTTAAGAGTTACAGGATGTTTTATGTATTTTATCAGAAACTTTCAATCGGCATACCTCTTGACCGCCTGTATGGATCTGCATGAAAGCTTGAAAGATTGAGTATAGGTCAATGCCAAATATTTGCCCATAATGACTTATCGATAGAACAGGTCCAGATTGAGAAAATTACATTATTTATCCCACATCTTGTAAAACATCCTGTACATCCAATTTTCGAAAAGATTCTACAATAAATACTCTCTCGAACAAGCCTATTAGGATCACTGGCATACTTCGCATCATCATTTTAGGAACCGTTGAATATTAGGAATTTTCAATTTATAGTAAACACGGACCTGTGAATCTTCGAATAATGCGTCTATTCATATTGAATCTATTGAAATTCTCAGTACCATGACTGTGTTGCATCTTATTCCATCCAATACATGAATGTAGGGGCAACATCAAATTTTTTTTTGCAAAACTAAACTTAACCGCAAACTCGAATCAACATTGAACATTTAATTGGACTATTATGAAATGGACTTAATAATTAATATATAAAATGTATCTTATAAACATGTGTGGAACTGAAAAAAATTGACAATAAATAAGAGAAAAATTTAAACTTATTTTCGAGAATACTCCTTCTCTCTTCTGAACATTTTCTAGCTCTTGTGATCAAATAAGCTATAGCTTTCTTCAAAATTTTCGGTCGATTTCGTATTGCTTCACATGCAGCTTGAATACGATTAATCAGCTGCTCCCTGTCTATGATTTCCTCAGAGTAAACTTCATTTTTTAAGTGTCCCCGTAAAAATAATCCAATCTGGGTGTCTTGCAGGCTAGTCATGAATAACTAGTTATTCAAAATGTGATCTTGCCTGATGATGCTACTGTGATAGCGAAACAATTGTTGTGAGTTTAACAATAAAAATTTGTGAAAATCAGAATAACCTTATTTCAAATTATGTCAAAAATAAATAGGGAAATTTTCGAGAACAAATCACATACGAAAATTGATGAGGGAAGGGGTATAAAAGAACTTATTTGTGTAAATAAGATGTCGAAAAGTATTTCGTTTTGTATGCCTGTGTCTATGAATCGAAAATTCCAGATAGTCAATAGGTCATAAAATATTGACGCGAAGTGTGCCTTTATTTCAAATGAGCTTGTTTGAAAGAGTGTTAAGTGTAGATTCTGAGCAGAATTTCACTTTTCGAAAATTCGATGCACAGGGTGTTTTATAAGATGTTGGATAAAAATATAAATTTCTCAGTCCGGTCCTGTGCTATCGAAAAGTGATTTAGTGTAAATATTAAGCATTGGCTTATACTCATTCCCTCAAGTTTTCATGAAAATCCATGCAGACGTTCAAGAGTTATGCCGATTGAAAGTTTTTGATAAAATTCATAAAACATCCTGTATCTCTTAAACTAATATGGTTAGAACATATTTCGAGCACTGATTCAGACTCACCAAAATGTCCTGCATCTGCCCTGAAAGCCTGTACAATTATTCGTGAAACACCCTGCATATTTATAATATAATGATTATATAATTATTTAATTTCCAACGTCACCAAATGGAAACAGTATTGCTGTTGTGAGAAATAATCACTTAATGTTAATAATTTGATCAATGTTACATTGTATCTATGATTGTTTCGGTCTTTACTTGACAGAAATTCATCTTGAAAATATGAATAAAAACAATATTCTAATTTCCCCTAATATTTTATTAACACTACGATCGTTACGTCATACCATGACTTCTTCAGGTGAGTATTACAAGATACTGAGTATACCATGAACAAGAACTTCATTTTATAGTACATCGATATAACAAAAATAGAGGGGGTGAAGAGAGTTTTAAAATTCTTTTGGGAAACTGAAAAATGATTCAAAAAAGATTCAACATTAATTCTGTTTGGTTATTCAATAATATTTTTCTTTTATGATATCTATTAATTTCTAAAGTTTCTAACAAGTTTAATCTGAAACTTTTGTTTTCTGAGTGTAAAATTTCAAAGCTACTATTAAAACTAATTTCAACCTACGCAGAGTACCTTCTAGACACAGGACATAGTTTTAATAGTAACTTTGAAATTTTACACTCAGAAAACAAAAGTTTTAGATTAAACTTGTTAGAAACTTTCGAAATTAATAGTTATCATAAAAGAAAAATATTATTGAATAACCAAACAGAATTAAGTAGCTCCCCTTTGTTGAATCTTTTTTGAATCATTTTTCAGATTTCCAAAAGAATTGTAAAACTCTCTTCACCCCCTCTATTTTTGTTATATCCATGTACTATAAAATGAAATTCTTGTTCATGGTATACTCAGTATCTTGTAATACCCACCTGAAGAAGTCATGGTATGAAGTAACGATCGTAGTGTTAATAAAATATTTGCGGAAATTAGAATATTGTTTTTATTCATATTTTCAATGTTACATTGATCTACGTGAAATTTGCATTTGAATAAGCTTTAATAGGTATAAACTGAATAATATTGATATACAAGATTTTAACGATAGTATTCATTCGAAAAATAACTGGATATCAAAAGTGAACCGTTTGGAATAATTAGACGAGAAATGCAGCCGGACTGTTGCGTGGTTAAGTTTCCTTTTCATGAAAAATAATAAAGTTGAGATATCCTATTTCAGGTTTTTTCACACACGTGAAAAAAATATAAACACGACCAAATTCTCCGTATATACGACGATATAATATCCGACGAAATCCCGCACCGTCGAAAAAATCCATTATTTCCGGAAAAAACGGCAAGCCGGAAACTGCATGACGACGTCCATTGTTGAAACGGCGATACATTTTATGGAATTCGATTACGGAAATGCCGGTCCCATTTATTCGAATGGAATCGAATGAAATTATTGTATTTTCATTGAATAGTCGGCAATTAAGTCCGACCGGCCGAGTCGGGTGAATATTTCGGGGGTTGGTGCGACCGCGCCGCGAGCGCGTTCTCGCATTTTCATAAGCGCTAAAAAATGCAGCGCGGCAAGCGATATCTGCCAGAGATCATTCCGGGAATTTCCGGCGTTGAAAATGCGCCCCGAAATCGTTTTCCGATAGTGTGACTCTGCATTAGTATTCAACTAGCTCGTCAGTGGCGGTTCCGATGTGAAGGTTGCCACGTTTATTTTCGCCAAAAGTTATGTTTACCTAATCAAATCGAAAATTTCAGTTATGTTTTGGTCAAGTCAATTAATGAAAAGTTTAAGCTTCAGTGAATGAAAAACCAGGAAATGGATACCAATTCTGGATCAGTTAGAGTCAAGGTTATCCCGTTCAATATGTTATAATTTTCATTGGGGACATTATTAATGTTTATCATGCAATCTAATGAATGATTAATAATAATAAATCTTCATTGATCGCTTAAAACCTTCACAATGCATAGGACAAGAAAAAATTGAAAAAGAAGAAATAACTTATTTATGAGTACCGATAGCTCAGTGGTTAGAGCCTTGAACTGTTGGACTGGGAACTGAAAAGTCCCGGATTCAAATCCCGTCTGAGAAGGAAGGAGATTTTCTAGTTGGGTGGGTTTCAGTCACCATTTCACTGTTAGGTCGACAATTAGCAGTGCTTTGACATAAAGTGGCGTAAAGACGCAGTAACAAAGCCTAATCGGAACACATTTGAACTTCTAGCTCACATAGAAAGTTTCTGAGGGATGTTCATAGAAGATCTAGGAGTATCAGGATAATATATCATATCCTTTCATAACATCCTTATCAGTTATAATATCTCAAGAGCATATACAATATTCGATAATACACCGAGTCACGAGACGTATCGGGTGCTTTTTTTAGAGTGATAGAACTTTCGATAGTGATAACTGTGATTTGATAGAAGGAAGAAGCCATGTTGTTTTGACATTTCTGTTTAGTAAGCAGCGATAAATTATCATGGAAAGACTCACACCGCAACAACGTTTACCAAACTAATAGAGCACTTCGTGAAATTTATGGTATACCTAATCGTCCATTTTCTCTACTCGATGCAACAACAACAAGACAAAAAACTGTATGTCCAACAAGTTGGACTCTGTGCATCCACCACATGGAAAATTTTGCGTAAAGATCTTGGTCTACACCCACACAAGATCTAACTGGTTCAAGAACTAAAGCCACTTGACCATAATAAGCGTTGTTTGTTTGTTTGAACGGCTATGTAAACAAGCAAAATTGCCATATGTGGAGTGAAAACAATCCTCAAGAAGTCCTGCAGATTCCATTGCATCCTGAAAAATGTACTATATGGTGTGCTTTACACGCTGGAGGCATTATCGGTTCATATTTCTTTAAAAACGATGCCAGCTAATGTTACAGTGAACAATGCTCGTTACAGATCGATGATCAATGATTATTGTTTCAAAATCTGAATGGTATCGACCCAGAAGTCTTTTGATTCCAACAAGATGGTGCTACACCTCATGCTGCTACCGTAACAATTGATTTATTGAAAGAAAGATTTGGCGATAACATTATTTCGAGAAATGGCCCAATTAATTGGCCTCCAAGATCATGCTACCATAGTTATGTCGCTGAATTATTTTCTTTGAGGTTATGTCAAGTCATTGACTCATGCTGATACACCAGAAACAATAGACGCATTGGACGCATTGGGTTATTGATGAAATAAGGCCTGAATTACTCAAAAAAAGTGGTCCAAAACTGGTCTGTTCGAATGCGGTTCCTCAGAACTAGTCATGGTGGGCAAATAAACTATTATTATTATATATGCCAGAAATTATTTTCAAAACATAAATGTCATAAAATTATCTTTCAATTGAAAAAAAATTTGGCTTCAATCTTTATTCAAATGTGTTTTATTTCAATTTGAAGTTCTATCAATCTAAAAAAAACATCCGATTGTTCGCGAAGCATCGCGAAAGCGCAGCTGGAATGGTGTTCGCGAATTATTTCGAGTGAAGAGGGTCGTATCATCGAAATATATTCTCTATGCCTGAGTTGGTGTTCTTTACGATTATATAACGAATAATATTTCCAATTTTTTATTGATTGATATTAATATTGATTTTATTGCACCCTTTTTTCAGAACAGAAACCTTCTAAATACAGTACGTTACCAACTTTCAGACAAGTTGTTTATGAGCATTTAAAGTAATTACTAAACGAAACACGTTGTGTGAGCAACTCAATAATAATTAGAATTCATCATATGTCTATATGTATGTGTATTATTTAATTGAAGTGTACAATGGATTTCTATCAAATTAAGGCAAACACTATTTGAACCCCCACACTAAAATAGCTCTTAGTTAATAAAATATATTTCTTGATTTTGTGAACCGTACTTTATCTAGTTGCAACTTAATATTTTTAGGCAACTGATTATATCGGGTGTTCTTTTTTAGAGTGATGGAACTTTCGATAGGGATAACTGTAATTTGACAGAAGGTAGAAGCCATGTTGTTTTGACATTTCTGTTCAGTAAGCATTGACAAATTATGATGGAAAAACTCACGCCGCAACAAAGTTTACAAATTGTTGAAATTTATTTTCAAAATCAGTATTCTATTCGCCAAACTTATAGAGCACTTCGTGAAATTTATGGTTTATATAATCGTCCATCAGAGCAGCCTATTCGTCGAACAATCGATAGATTTCAAACATTTTCTCTACTCGATGCAACAACAAAAACAAGAAAAAGAACTGTACGTACAGAAGAAAATATCGCTGCTATAAGTCATAAAGTTAATGATGATCCAGATTTGTCTATTTGTCGACGTTCACAACAAGTTAGACTCTGTGCATCCACCATATGGAAAATTTTGCATTAAGATCTTGGTCTACACCCACACAAGATCCAACTCGTTTGAGAACTAAAGCCACTTGACTATAATAAGCATCGTTTGTTTGCTGATTGGGCCCTAGAACAGCTTGAAGTTGATCCACTTTTCTATCGTGAAATTGTGTTTAGTGATAAAGCTCATTTCTGGTTGAACGGCTATGTAAACAAGCAAAATTGCCGTATATGGAGTGGAAACAATCCTCAAGAAGTTCTGCAGGTTCCACTGGAACCTGAAAAATGAACTGTATGGTGTGCTTTAAACGGAGACATCATCGGTCCATATTTTTTTAAAAACGATGCTGGAGCTAATGTTTCAGTGGTCCAAAATTGTTATTGTCAAATGAGGTTCCTCAGAGCTAGTCGTGGTGGATGCCAGAAATTATTTCTATAAAATAAATGTCGTGAAAATGTCTTCCGAATGAAAAAAAAATTGGCTACAATCTTAATTTAAATGTGTTTTATTTCAATTTAATGTTCTATCACTCTAAAAAAACACCCGATATATCAATGTCTAGATGTCTTCATTCCAACAAACCTTATAAAAACATACAGTTGAAGTGAACAAATTATTTAGTGGATGTGGAGATAAACGAATGTTTTCACACGAACTATTTTCTCGTTTACAGTGGATTTTGTAATAACATTATCAAAGGTTATAACCAGGTGATCGCCTAAGTATTCTTCAAAAGCGCTAGTGTGACAAGAACTAGAAAGAGCATTAGTGAGGAGATAATCAATTTTAGAAAGGGATTGTTCGCATTTGATATAAAATCTAGTAGGATCTAAGGAAGTCGTCTCCAAATCAAAGCATTGTATTCAATCATCCAGAAAATTCACTTTCACACCACTTAATTTGGTTTGTTTTTCTAAAAATTGAGAGATGCCAACATAACTCGCCGATATATCATTTCTTGCAAACAGAAGAGTACCTCCAAGTACATATATAAGACGACAGAAGAAGCTGCCATCAAAACCATTCAAAAACTTTATTTTATACGTATTTACTTGTGACCTTGTAATCTGCCTGAGAAATGAATGAATAAATAGCCAAGAATTTAATCACCCAATTAAATTCGCGAAGAATGCTTCATGAACTTCTACAAACAGGGAAAACAACATACACAACAGCAATGACATAACTATCTAGAGCGTTTGCGTTTTCAATCCCTTTCTAAACTTCAATACAAGAGCGACGAATCGTCATCAATCATTTTCACAAGCGGAAATATCGATTGTCAAGACGATCGACTGGCACACTTATCTGGAACGAAATATTTTATGGAATTTACCGGAATATACAACAATCCATCAATGTGTCAGAAATTGCTGGTTCCGTTTTGTACTTGCGGAATTAGCGTGTGAAAATTGAATTGAGGTACCTCGGAAAACTTCGCCGAGTAAACTGAACGCGATACTCAAGAATAAAAATCGCTTTTTGGATAATATAATGAGTATAACATTCTTCCAAGCGTTTTTTTTTTATTATAGAGGAGAATATTATTTTATCTCAGTTCTATCATCTATTCTTTGAACTGAGACCAACTAGCAACCAATTTTTGCGATAAGTACTACACGTATATGCTAATGAATTGTTCCAATAGAAGAGCACCTTTTTCTTCACCAATTGCAGTATTTTGCTTTAAATTAATTCAGAATTTATCTAACACATCTGAATAGTATTCACTAGTGACCTCTTTAACCTTTTTGAGGTAATCAAAGCGAATGACGCCGTGTGCATTCCAAAAACCAGACCTCATAATCCTATTGGTACACCTTGTCTTCGCAGGTGTACATTCATCCAGAGAAGTCCACTGCGTTGTTCATTCCTTATCCTTACAGTGGTTTCACAAGTCATCGGATCAAGCCTGTTGTCGATTTTGGTAAATCAAGATTTTCGTATTCTTTGTTAAAGTGAATTGTTTATTAGTTTTATTTTTCAAGTTATATAATTGTAAAACGCCTTTCGAAATCGTCATCATCAGAAGAAGATAGAAGTAAAATTCAATGCCCCGAATTATCAAAGACAGGAGTGATCCTATTACGAAATATGATGAACTTGATTTCAAAATACATTTTCATTTCAATAAAAATGTGATGGAATTATTGCATAAATTGGACTAGAAATTGAACCACGCAATAAAAGGAATGAATTGATCGATGGGAGATTGCAGTTATTAGTTTGTCTATTATTTTATGCAACTGGTGGTTTCCAAATGATGATAGAATATCATATCAACATTGTCCGTTTAAAACTGTCTTCCATTTTGCATACACAAATAATACGAATAACGTACTTCGTTTTATGGTATGACAAAAATATAAACAATACCAAACCGTTTCTAAATTACTACCTACATTAACGGTACTACCACAGAAATATGTATATTCTTATTTTCTTTCTTTTTATTTCTTTGGTGTAGCGGTCAAATTTCATAAAGTGCGACGTTGGCAAATTATTTTCTGGAATCAACTCATTCACCATCTCGCTATTGGTATTGAAATTAATGGCGCAAAATCTCCATAGTGTTTAACAATCCTTTTGTTGGGTGCAATTATGGTCTTTTTCAAGCAAAAGATAATGCTTCATCAGTAAACGAAATTCTAATTTTTCCAATTTTGTCGAAATTTAGAAGGTTGTTTACACACAAAAGAAATAACGCAGCTTTATTTTGCCAAGATTGATCAAACTGAACTCATATTTGTTTTAATGACGTGATTCGGAGATTTTTCTGTTCTGATAAAATGTAATTCAGTGATCGAAGAATGCAATAAATCTACATTTTCGCTTAAAGAAAGACTCATTTTCATGGAGATGTATTCAAATTAGCGTAAAAAATTTGCATATCGCCTAAGAAACTTGTTTATTTATTGCGCCTCTAATCACAATAGAGAAGGGAGAATCAAAAGTCCATAAATTTTCATCTCTGCTGCTTGCATATGAAAGATAAAGCTATCAGGTTCTTATTCGATGTCGGAGCTAACTAGGGTACTGCTCTGCATCTATTCAGAAAAAAAGAAGTCAAATTTATATTCCGCAGAACATATTTCCATGAAGGGGAATCGTATATATTCGCGATAAGAGACTTAGTTATGGCAATTCTACTGTTTATGTAGATTTCATATTATCCGTTGAAACGAAAATAAAAAGCACCAAAGTGAAGTATTGTATTACTTGAAGTATATTCAATGAAAATATTTTTGCATTGACGCACCGAGGAATTTCATCTTTAATATGTTGATTATATTACTACATTGAATTCTTATTATGTCTCTTTAGCGAGTATATAACGAAAATTGATTCTGCATCAAAATTCAATAGTTGAAACAATTAACAATGTTTATTTGTATGTAAAGCCTTTAGTGCTACTTCAAAAATTAAAATTTGTCATTTAATACTTTTCTATCCGTCAGTTGGAATATTAACTCTTAAAGACTACTGGGAAAGGCTTTTATTGGTATTTAAAAAATTATTGAAATTGTCACAATATTCCTATATATATTCTTCGTTCAATATTTTTTGAAAGATTCATTCTCTTGGTTAAAAATATTAGCAAATTTAAAGCATATATATCAAATTGCAGGTTATATTTGTGATAATTTTATATCATAATATTTGGCTTGAATTATTTCATTATCAATTATTGATAGATTTATAATATAAAAACTGAATTGTTTCAGCCGTTACTATTTGGTAGTTGATCATAATTAAACAAATTGTAGAAATTACTATGTTTTACTGCCAATAAAAATATATTTTACACATTTTCTTGTGACTCGAATTTCGGGAAATGTACTATCCTATCATCAAACAACTGATGTCTGATGATGGGATAGTACATTTCCTGAAACTCGAGTCACAAGAAAATGTGTAAAATATATTTTTATTGGTAGTAAAACATAGTAATTTCTACAATTTGTTTTAATAATATAAAAAATTTAAAAAGCATTGACGTAAAGTCAGAAGCTATTCTGCGCTTGTTCAACAGTCCCTATCTCCTGAAAATTTCAAACCTCTGCATAACTTCTTGGAAAAGCTACATATGAAAAATTAAATTTTATATTATCCTTTGCTTCGTTTTACTACATCTAAGTGCTAAATTTAAACTCGATCGTGAAACTGTTGCTATAATTTCTTCAGCTCTCAATGCTGTTTTATAATAATAATAATAATAATATAGTTTATTTCTGTTAAAATAAACAAATTACATCACTGAGGTTTATAAAGATAGATATTACAACCAGTTTTGCCCACAAAGTTTTTATTTTTGTTCCGAATATTTCAATCATTCCATCCTCATGAAATTCTTCAAAAACATATCATTCGCCTCCTTAAACCCAAATTTTAGATCAATCATTATTGATTGTTCAGAAAATATTATTGAAACTATGAGAAATTGTTAAATTGGAATAATTGCGAAAGCATTGAATCAATTTCGTGTAGTGACAAACCAGAGCCAGATATTCAGGTCCCAAATTCACCCCGAAAGTTTGAAAACTATCTATTTCGTTCTAAAGTTATAGTGTTTAAGGGAGAGCTCAATGCTTATCCACTAAAAACTTTTTTTGTTTGAACTTCTTGTCAAATAATCCTCACGAGATTCTGCACAAACATGCGCTATTTATAAATACCGAATTTTAGATCGATAGATTCGGTTGTTTAGGAAATATGTGGAAACATATGAACAATTTTTATATATGAATAACTACGAAACTATCAAACCCATTTTACTCACTAATGAAACTAACCGAGATATTTAAACCCTTAACTTCCCACCCAAGTTTCAAGACTCTAGGTCTTTCCGTTCGAAAGTAAGCGTATATACGAACAGACAAGCAATTATTTTTGACCTAACCGTATATTTCAGATATAAATTATCGATTGAAATTACTCAATAAATGCTTGAAGGAGACAAAATTTTGTTTCTATTTTTATATTTATGAAAACCAAATATTTTTCAAAAATGCGAACCATAATTTTAAGAACTTTTCGAAAACTAATTTATTTAAAATATTCAATATATTTAAATAAGTTACTTCATAAATCTCTGAAATCAAGTAGTACATCCTCAAAAAACAATTTGAAATTATATAAGGTCGTCATCAGTCCTACTTCACATTTAAAAAATAAAATTAATTAACAGAAAATATCTTACCAGACGGACCTTGTGATATCCTTGTTGAATAAACACTAAAATTAGAGAACTTCAAAAATCCTACACTTAATCTATGTTCATCACAAAAATCACATAAAGCTTGTAAGATATTTTATGGCCTTTATGGTTTTTTACTTGATAGAAGGATTATTCTTAACTGAAGCAATGCTTATAAGAAATTAATTCAATTCTAAAAGTTTTTGAATAAAATTTTTTTAAATTAAAATTTGTAGGAGGCTCAAAGAATAAATCTGTTTTGATATTTAAATTTTGTAACAATCTTCACTCATTAAATAAATGTTATTTGGTTTTAACTAAGGCCATAAAATACCTCACAAGCTTTATGTGATTTTTGTAATGAATATAGAATACGTAGTATTTTCAAAAGTTCTCTAATTGTAGTTTTTGTTCAACAACGATACCACGAGATCTGTCTGGTAAGATACTTTATGTTAATTAATTTTATTTTTCAAATGTGGAGTAGGACTGATGACGATCTTATTTAATTTCAAATTGGTTTTTGAGGATGTACTACATGTTCTGAGGGATTTTTGAAGTAAGTTATTGAAATATTTAAATATATAAAAAAAAAGTTGTTTTCGAGAATTCTTAAATTTACGGTTTGCATTTTTGAAAAAATTTAGTTTCCATAAATAATATAAGATTAGAAAGGAGATTTTGTCTCCTTCAAGTTTTCATTCAGTAATTTTAATCAATACTTTATATTTCGTTGATTTTTTTATTCCATTTGATATTATACATTGAGTGTTGATTTTATATGTCTACCAAATTGAAGCAATGCTTCTAAGACATTAATTTAATTCTAACAGATTTTCAATAAAAAATTTTCAAATTAAAATTTGTTGGAGACTAAAAGAATGAATAAATCTCTTTTGATATTTTGATTAGGAATTTGGTGAGTATTACTTTCATCTACTGTTAAAAAATGACACTTTTGAAATAATCATAAAATGTAAAACTTCCCTATACATTTTTACGTATTTGTTTCAGGAAACAGCACGCAATACTTTCGCCCAAGAAAAAAAAAGACAAATTTTCTGGGAGAAGCAGCTTTGAGAGCTCAAAAAACTATAGCAACAGTCCCACAATCGAGTTAGAATTTAGCATTTAGATGCAAAAAAGCGACAAGAAGGCTAAAACAAATTTTGTGTGGATCCTGGTTAATATTAACAAGCGCATAAAAGCTTCTGACTTCATGTCAGTGCTTTCTACCTTTTTGCGCGCTAGTTCCCGGGAGTAGCGTACTATAGTTGCGTCCAGATTTCTCTAATTTTCAAATTTTGAGCCCCTAATAGTCTTAGATGACTAATTTGGCATCAACGATGGAGAATCCGAGGTCAAAAGTATTATAAAAAAATTTAAATATTAAAACAAATTGAAATATGTTTACCTTCTACAATTTTAATTTCAAAAAAATTTTTATCCAAAAAACTTTTAGAAATAAATTAATTCTAACAAGCACCGCTTACATTTAATAGACGTTTATAATGAAAACTCAATATATAATGTCAAATGGAATAAATAACCCAACAGATATACGAAAGTAATTAACATAAATAAATAAATATTTAAAGGAGACAAAATTTTGTTTCTGGTCTTACCGTTAAGAACACCAATTGCCTTTTAAAAACATGAACACACTTAAAGGACTTCTCAAAGAATATAATTTATTTGAAATATTTAATATATTTAAATATTTGAATAAATTATTTCAAAAATTCGTAAAAAATTTGTGCACTATATCTTCAAAAAACA
Organism: Megalocaria dilatata; assembly: GCA_034642435.1. Lineage (NCBI taxonomy): Eukaryota > Metazoa > Arthropoda > Insecta > Coleoptera > Coccinellidae > Megalocaria > Megalocaria dilatata. The sequence goes on from CM067854.1 coordinate 5,460,741, forward strand.
AATATAATTCTAGACAATCCCGTCTTCAGTCCTCTTTTAACATTCCAAATATCAAAATCAAAAACATAACCTATATCACTCACGTGTTAAAAGACTTAAGCTTCGAAATACAGATCAACTATATAATTCAAGATTGATCTATGTTCTAACAAAATCAAAGAACAGTGTGAGTTATTTTAAGGTTTATTTAAATTCATTGACATTCTATAATGAGATTTATTGAAGCTAAAATGTAATTATATATTATATATAAAATAAAATAGAAAGGCCTTTTACTTGATAGAAGAAATATAACAAAATTTGAATATTAAAACAAATTGAAATAGTTTTATCTTCTGCAATTTTAATTTCAAAAAAATTTTTATTCAAAAAACTTTTAGAAATAAATTTATGTCTAACAAGCACCGCTTACATTTAATAGACGTATATAATCAAAACTCAGTATATAATGTCAAATGGAATAAATAACCCAACAGATATACGAAAGAAAAAAAAATTTTTTTGAAATTAAAATTGTAGAAGATAAACATATTTCAATTTGTTTTAACATTCAAATTTTGTTTTATTTCTTCTATCAAGTGCAAGGCCTTTCTATTTTATTTTATATATAATATATAATTATATTTTGGCTTCAATAAATCTCATTATAGAATGTCAATGAATTTAAATAAACCTTAAAATAACTCACAATGTTCTTTGATTTTGTTAGAACATAGATCAATCTTGAATTATATAGTTGATCTGTATTTCGAATCTTAAGTCTTTTAACACGTGAGTGATATAGGTTATGTTTTTGATATTTGGAATGTTAAAAGAGGACTGAAGACGGGATTGTCTAGAATTATATTTGTTTTTTGAAGATATAGTGCACAATTTTTTTTAGAGATTTTCGAAATAATTTATTCGAATATTTAAATATATTAAATATTTCAAATAAATTATATTTTTGGAGAAGCCCTTTAAGTGTGTTCATGTTTTTAAAAAGCAATTGGTGTTCTTAACGGTAAGACCAGAAACAAAATTTTGTCTCCTTTAAATATTTATTTATTAATTTTAATTACTTTCGTATATCTGTTAGGTTATTTATTCCATTCTATTAAATGTAAGCGGTGCTTGTGTAGACATAAATTTATTTCTAAAAGTTTTTTGAATAAAAGTTTTTTTGAAATTAAAATTGTAGAAGATAAACATATTTCAATTTGTTTTAATATTCAAATTTTGTTATATTTCTTCTATCAAGTAAAAGGCCTTTCTTTTTTATTTTACGAAAGTATTATGTCTGCTCGTCCGTAAACAGGCTAATTGTCGAAAGGAAAGATTCGAGAAATGTTTTTTTTTTTAATGTCAACCCTGAATTCAGTCAAGTGAGGTAGTCTTTGTCATGAATTCCTGTAGTTCAGAGAAAAGCTTTTTTATTAGATATCTACGTACTTGGAAGATTCTGAAGTTTCTTAATCAGAAAAATATTGAAGCAAAAGCAGTATTTATTATTCAACCAATAATTATATATTAACTTTTCAATCACTATCTTTCCCCCATAATGTTGGATGTTGAAATGTCTTACACTCCGAATTCCTGAGGATTTCCATGAAACTCCAGTTACTAAAAGGGTTATTTCTTGAATTTTCCGTACTTTTTAGATTTTTTTTCGCATCGTTCCATCCAAATGAATCAAAATATTGCTAATTTATACCCATACAACTGATTTGTATTCAATGGGGAGTCTTTAACGACTTCAGATTTATTGAACTCGTTGCTTACCAGAAACTTTTCTACTTAAAATTTTACTGCCGGATCCAAGAAGTTCAGTGAGGCGCTCCTGGAGTTTTACGAACTATAAAGCACCCTTGTAATCAGCAGTCCACTGCATGGGAAACAAATAATTTCAAATACCCAACTGAAAGTCCAGATTCGAATCTTCCTCCGTATTTATACAACTCTCATTCCGGATGGTGAGATTTCTGAAGAAATACAAACTTTTCGGTACGGTCACGGGGTTGTTTTTCAACTGAAACAAATTCAAACTGTACTTTCTCGGAGTATCTCGAAAATATGAGCTCGAAAAATTACTATGAATAAGTCATCAACTTCTCCCGAACAGAGTAAGTCTTATTGCGTTGTTTCGACATTAAAGCAATCGATTCTTGTGCAATAAGAATAATTTGGATGTAGAGCTTTATAAATAACAAACTCTTATATTACTGCAAAGAATTATCGGTATTTAATTATTCGCGGTTTGTAATGGTAAGTATTTTCGAAAGAGATCATCGGCGTTTCAATTATTTCTTCCAACAATTTTAGATAGAGTAGTCCGTTACTTTGCGATCATTTTAAAATTGGAAAATATTTCGTTTCAAATCCCCTTTTTTTACTGAGGATAAAGTGACTCGAGTTTCGTAGTTTTTACTTCCTTTCAAAACAGGTGTACCACAAACTTTACAGGTGTACCACAAATTTATATATAATATATAATTATATTAGGTTTTTTAAATAAAGAAATTCATTATACAGTGTTGAATGGTTTTAACGAAGGCCAAGTGCCTTATAAGCTTTGTATGATTTTCTGTGAACATGGAACATAGAGTACCTTATATATAAAGGTACCTTTTTACATGTTTGTTGATTGAGGATCATGTATTTTTAAGATGGCACTGGGTAAGTCTATACATTGGTTAATTGTTTTTTTTTTTTTTTTTTTATATGTAAAGTTGAACTGATCTTATCGTAACTTTAATTATTTCTTGAGGATGTGCTACATGTTTTGAGATTTTTTGAAGTAAGCTATTTAAATATATTGAATATTTCAAATAAATTAGTTTTTGAGAAGTTCTTGAAATTATGTTTTATATTTTTGAGAAAGAGTTATTTTCATTAATATAGGATCAGAAAACAATACATTTTGTAACAAACAGGGCGTCGTACGTTTGTCTGAAGAGTTCAGTACGCATGCCTGGAACGAAACAAAAAATGTTTGCTTATTTATATTTTAGTTTCAATTGACAATTTATATTCGTTGGTTTTTCTTAATTCCATTTGATAGTGTATGATGAATTTTGATTTTATACGTCTATTAAATATGGCCAGTGCTTATAAAGACATTAATTTAATTCTTAAAGTTTCTTCAAAGAATTTTTTGAAATTAAAATTGTAGAAGACAACAGATTAAATCTGTTTTGATATTCAGATTTTACATATTCATGGACAGTTTCCGATTGGATTGTACTTCAAGATGTGGGGAAACCAAAAGTGTCCATCTTTCCTTCTGATAGTTTCATTACGGAATCATGATAATTGTTATAAACCTATGTTGATTCCAGGATGTCTCGTATTTTTTCTTTCGCTTAAATATGTAATATTATAAGATTATCCATTTCTCGAAATTGGAACCATTTCGCGAAAAAATTTTATGGCCAAATCTTTCTTTCAATAAATCAATTGTTACGGTAGCAGCATGAGGTGTAGCTGGATTGATACCATTCAAATTTTGAAACAAATAATCACTGATCATCGATCTGTAACGAGCACCATTCACTGTAACATTAGCTCCAGCATAGTTTTGAAAGAAATATGGACCGATGATGCCTCCAGCGTGTGAAGCACACCATACAGTGCATTTTTCAGGATGCAGTGGAACCTGCAGAACTTCTTGGGTATAGCGATAGTTCATGATTCTGTTTGCAAAAGTGGTTATTATAGTGAAAATTTTGACACAAAATTCTAAAAATTTTCAAATCATTTTTTCATGGCCGATTCGATATTATTTTTTGGTAGCTCATTTTGGATTATATTCATACATTCGGCATTTAGTGTACTCATCAATAGATACTAGAATACACATACTTTTTGATGGAGGGCTAAAATCTTTCATTTTTGTAAGCCATATACGAGTATACTGATGACGACGATACAATTCTCGAGTGATCACAACTGAGCTATCATTTTGGTAACATTTTTTTGTTATTTTTAACCGATCGAGAGAATTCAAAAGCTGCATTATGGAAATGCATAACATACTAAATAGAGTATATATTTATATAAATTCGGGTTTATAACGTCGTATGACGTCCGATGCCTTTTCGTCACCCCTTCCTATCTTCCCATTGACCCTCTCTCAGGTCTCTTGCACTCATAGCCTTTGTCACACCTTCGATCCAAGTTTCTTTGGCCTACCTCTTTTTCTACGTTGTGTAGGTACCTACTCCATAACCTTCCTTGGCAGTCTCTGGTCATTCATTCTTTGCAGGTGTCCATACCAGATGAGTTGTTCGGCTTCAATATCTTTGTGTAGCACTTCTTCCACTCCCATTTGTTCGCGTATCTCTTCGTTCCTTACCATTTGAAGGCGCAATGTTCTGGATGATCTTCTCAGAACGTCCATCCCTACAGCCTCTAATCGTTTTCATTCTGTTCAGTTAGCCTCCATGTTTCAGCTCCGTAGAGAAACGTATTTTTGACCATTGTGTTGTAGATGTTATGTTTCCTTTTCTTCCCAATATCCGCACTCCAAAATATACCATTCATCCTATTACTTTCTTGGTTTGAGTTATTCTGTTCCTAATTTCGCTGTTGTCGCCTTCAGTCGAGTCAAATATCACGCCTAGATAAGTACACTCAGAGCATACACTCACTTCTTCATTTTCCAATTTGATGTCAGCTGTGTTGTTCGTTCCTATTGGAAGGTAGTTTGTCTTCTCCGTATTCATTTCGACTCCCCAAATTTCATACTCTTCCCGGAGTTTTCTGGTCATATATTCCAGCTATTTATACGCACTCTCTAAAATACACAAAAAGAATTGCCCCATGAGGCCTATTGTTTCATATACTCATGCACCAGCATCAAAACTCTGTAAACATCTTAATTCCATTTTACCAAGTATGATTCAACATAATCCGATTTATTCCATCAAAAATACCATCCAGTTAACAGAAGAATTGAAAACCTTCAGAATTCCCCCAAATGCCAGATTAATTTCTTTCGATGTAGTTAATTTATTTCCATCCATACCAACTAAAGAAATAAAACATCTGGTCAACGAACAACTTCACGACAATCTTTCACTCCCTACGGATATAATAGAGGAAACATTGAAACTGCTAGAAATATGTCTCGGACAGAGTTATTTTAAGTTTAATGGTAAATTTTATCAACAACTAGAAGGTCTGCCAATGGGTTCCCCATCCTCCACCCTTTTCAGTGAAATTTTCATGACACATTTGGAGAAGAAAATATTCTCGCCAGTAAACATTAATCTGACTGTATATGTACTATATTGGAAACGCTATGTAGATGACGTATTTTGTGTTTGGACTGGCTCAAATTTAGAACTAGAGTCGTTTTTGAAACTAATTAATTTATTTTACGAATCCGTTCAGTTCACTTTGGAAGTAGAGAATGTAAACCATTCACTCAATTTTTTGGATATTCAGATAAAGAGGGTAAATGACCATCTTGAATTCGATATATTCAGAAAACCCACATTTTCGGACGTTCTTATTCATAACAGCAGTTCCCACCCATATAGAATTAAAATGTCAGCGTTCCACTCTCTTGTACAACGATCAATTTCAATTCCACTGTCAGAAAATAACTTCAAAAAAGAAATCGAAATGTTAAAATTACTATCCAATAACAACGGCTACTCTCCTGACATGATAGATAGGTTGATTTTCAAAAAGCAATATTCTAAACTGTTAACATGTATCTATCCACCTCAACCTAAAGACCAGAAAAAATTTGTCTACATTAACTACATCCCAAAATTAAGCGATAAAATTTGTAGTAGATTAAGACAGAATAAAATTGAAGTAATATGCACAAATAAGAAGAACTTAAGATCAATGTTTCTAAACGGCAAGGACCGATTAACTGATTCGGAAAAGAGTGGGGTTTATAAACTGTACTGTGATGAATGTCCTGCATTCTACATAGGCCAGACTGGTCGTTCTCTAAAGGTTAGGGTTGATGAACATAGAAAGTCGATATTACAGAACAAAGCGACTACTGGATTTTCTGCTCATTGTATCAATTGCAATCACTTTATAGATTTCGGTAAAACAAAAATTTTACACGAGGGGGAAAAAAGTAAACGATTAGACTTTTTAGAATTTTTAGAAATATCCTCAGCACATAAACGCCAATTACCGATTGTGAACGCTCAGCTGGAGTTCCGCTTATCTCCAATTTTAACAGCTGTCATTTGATTATAATTATGTAGTATTGTGTGTTTTCTTGTCAGTTTTGAGAATGGGATAAAACCCGAAACATGCATGTAAACTGAATGTTTTGTTTTATTTTAATAAATTCGTGCGAACTTAGTCCAGTGTTATTTTTGTATTTTATGTTATTCCAGCTAGCATGAATGACTTGATCGACCGCGAACTGGAGGGTGTTCAAAGAGATGTCACCAAGTTGGACTCCCATTGGCCAACATTTCCTCTTCCACATTTTCAATGCTTTCGAGATATATATCTTGAAAAGCGTTGGTGAGACCCAACATGCCTGACGCAATCCTTTATTGACAGAAAACTCTCTTGATAATCCTTTTCCAAAATTTATTTGTGATTTGGAGTTACTGTACAAGATTTTTAGTGCAGTAATTGAAGTCTGGCTAACATTGGTCTCTTGTAAAGTTTCCCAGAGCTTTTTCAGAGGTATGCCTTCCTCAGGTCTATAAACATGCTGTGTATCTTGATTGGTGTTCACGTTTTTCTCTATTATTTGTTTGAGACAGAAAATATCATCTATACAGGACCTTCCAGCTCTGAAACTCGATTGTTCTTTCTCTTCTTTTCCGCGTTTTCTTCCTCGATAAGGTCTCGCAAAGTTCTGCCGTATAATCGACTGAATGTGTTGGTCACAGATATTCCCCTGTAGGTTGAGCAATCATTCTTATTCCCTTTTTAAATATGGATGAAATATATGCTTTCTTCCATTCCTCCGTTTAAACATCTATTGAAGAGCACGGAGATAGCTTGGAATAGTTTTTGTGTTCCCTCCTGGACCAGGAGATTTTCCATTTTTCAACTTCTCTACAGTTCTTTTTACAGTTTCGATGTCTACTGTGATTGTTTCTCCTTCCATGTTCACTTCTGTTGTTGTTGATGATGTCTCGATATATTCTTGTCTGGTTTCTGTCAGTAGCTGTTCGTAGTGTGACACCCAACTATCTATCGAGATTGCGTCAACATGTGCTCTGTTGGGACCAGGCTTCTTAAGTTGGCTGATGAACATCCATGTTTCTGCAATGTTTCTTCAATTTCTTCTGCGTTGATTATTCCTCTTGTTGTTCTTCTCCTCTCAAGGTAGGCGTCTCTGTCTTCTTGGTTTTTAGTTGTTAACCATTTTATGTAGGCTTTATTCTTTCTGTCGACCATCCGCTTTACTTCCTCATTCCACTACAGTTTTCTGCTCTTCGGTTGAGAAGTCTGTCTTAGTACTTCCGATGCTGATCTGCATAAAGCTTCTTTTATGTGATACTCTGGGTATTCAGGCTACTGATGTCTAACAGCTGTTCGTCTAGTTTGTCCTGAAATATTTGTTTTATACCTTCGTCTTGCATATTTTTCAGGTTCCACTTCTTATAGTCTTCCTCTACAGTTGTTGTACAGAGCTGGTTTGTTGTTTGAGTATGCGAGGTTTGCTGTCTATCATGATGACAAGGAAAGTATATCTTTGATTGGACAAAGTAGTGGTCTGAGTCACACAATATTCCTCTATACACTCTCAAATCATCTGGAGAGAAGTCCACTGGTGTGTTATGACATACTCAATAATGGACTTGAGATCTCTTGCGTGCTGGATCCAGGTAAACTTATGGATAGGTTTATGTTTGAAGAATCCATTAGTGATCCTCATGGGTCCGACAGCAGTCTATTAGTCTATCTCTAAATAGAGTACCACCTGGAAGTAGGAACAAATGTATTAGAAACCGAGAAATCTCAAAGTTTACGCATTGAATATAAAATTTTAAATTAAAAAAATATACTACTCTGTCAAGAAAGTACCGGGAATTTCAATTAAAACAACATTTTTACATTTAATCGTCAAAATTTATTGGATCGCCTTCAAAATAGGCTCCATTTGCTCCAATACATCTATGCCAACGGCACTTCCAATTATCGAAACATTTTTTATAGGCGCCCTTCCGGGATGGACTTTAGCTCTCGCGCCGAATTTTGTTTTATGGCTTCAATCGACTCAAAACGGGTGCCACGAAGGGGCAATTTTAGTTTTGGGAAGAGGAAAAAGTCGCAGGGAGCCAAATCCGTAGAATACGGTGGTTGCTGAGGCACGTTTGTTGAGTTTTTGGCGAGAAAGTCAGTCAAAATCGTAGCTCGGTGAGAAGGCGCGTTATCGTCATGCAAAATCCATGAGTTGTTCGCCCACAAATTTGGCCGCTTCTTACGGATACGCTCACGCAAACGTTTCATAACGCCTAGGTAATACTCCTTGTTTACCGTCTGACCCTCTGGAATGAATTCGTAGTGCACCACGCCACGGATATCGAAGAAAACAATGAGCATCACCTTCATTTTCGAGCGGCTTTGGCGTGGTTTTTTCGGTTTCGGCTCATTTTTTGCCACTCATTCCGATGATTGCTGGCTTGTTTGCATATCGTACTCGTAGACCCAGGTCTCATCACCAGTTATAATGCGTTCCATGAATGTAGAATCGGAATTACAGCATGTCTGAAGCAACCTGTTCGCGATGACGTTTTTGAAGAAAATTCAGGTCTTTCGGTACGAGTCGTGCGGCCACCTTTCTCATGCCCAAAATATCAATCAAAATCGTACGTGCGGACTCATGGGAGATCTTAAGATCATGTGCTATTTCTCTCAAGCTGGTACGACGGTTTTCCAGCACCCTTTCCTTAATTTTATAGACGTTATCTTCGATCGAAGCCGTCGATGGGCGACCACTTCACGACCGTCCTTGAAGGCTCTGTACCACTGATATGCACGAGTTTTCGTTAGAGCATTATCACCAAAGGCCTTTTGCAACATTTTCAATGCATCGGCACACGAAAATTCATTTGCAACACAAAACTTTAAACAAATTATTTGCTCAACGTAATCACCCATAGTAAAAATCGGCATGCACTCTGACATCGACTGACTTAATCAGCTGTTGCAAACACACTAGTAGACAGATCCCGCTCAAGCTTGGCATAGTAATTAAGGACAGTGGTACCAACCTAGGAAAGAAAATTTTTACCTGCCTCATTGCCCCGCCAGATTTAAATCGATAATTCCCGGTACTTTCTTGACAGAATGTATATGAGACAGTAGTTTATTTCCACAAAAATATTTTTGTGGAAATAAATTACTGTCTCATTTATATTTTTTTAACCAAAATAAGTTTCCACCAAGTAAAGACCGAATCAATCAAATATAAAATTTCAATTCTGTATGTTCTGAATATATCAATGACAAAAGATTTATCTGAAACCATTTATAGATTGATGCACTGTTAAAAAATTACACCAAGGAACCTCTATTATTTTCAGTCGTTCAGCAGTTCATTGAATATTTCGAAGATGAATAAATGATATTATTATTGCCTTATACCTAGGGACTGTATTAAGCCAAATATTCCAAAGTTTATTCAGGAAAATAATGATCGTAAATATCGGAGTATCATCTAAATTTTATGGAAAGCAGTTAATAGCATCCAGTAGTGGGAGTGCCTTTCTCACAGTCACCTGTCGCAAAATAAATTGGGAACTTACACGGATAAACACTCCAGTAAGCATCGACCCATTATTTAATTTAAAGTTATACGGAGAAATGGGTAAGGCAACGTTTCGAATATACCACAGATTAGGCACAATATGCAGATTCGTGACTGTTCCAGCTAAACCAGATAACTTTTTTTACGTCTATTACAAAAAAGTGAATTGTTTTAGACTTTCGAAACAAAACTCTTCTAACTGAAATTCTGTGCATTCATCAAAACACTAAATTCTGTGATTTTGACACTGCAATTTCCATAAATCGCTTCATTAACTCAGTGGCTTCGAAAAATTTTCATTCAATGTGGAACCCAATAAAAATTAAATTTTTTTATCGTAAGCCTCTTTGTTTTTATTTAGGAAAAATTTTATGTAATTGATATATAGTCCGTCTAGAATATATCCGGAAAAAACAAAGCTTAATTGTAATTATTAGGTAAATATTTTTAATTCTGGAATTAGAAAATTACAACGAAATATTCATCTTATTTAATCAAAAACAACCTCCATTTAACTGTAAACACTTGACTAAACGTCGAGGTACACCCGAAACTAGATCACCTCCATAATTTTCGGTAGGACTGTAAAACTGACTGAATTAAATCATCTTTATTTCGTGGCGCTGTAAGTTCAATTTCAATCTCCATTAGTACCCATATAGTTTCAATAGGATCAAGGTCTGGTGAAGCTGCTGATCATGAAATGGTTGTCACTTGGTGTTCTTGCATCCAAGCTTGAGTATGGCCTAAAATATGGCATCTTGCATTGTCCTGCTGAAAACGCCACTACTCTGGATATAAAGCATGAGAATGGTGCCATCAACTATGCAGAGAGGCGTAGCACCACGCTGAGATATTGTTTCCCAAACCATTATTTTGCTGGGAAATATAAACGTTAACAGGTTGTTTTGATAGAATATCTAAGTGATTTTCACCAAGTTAGAGATAACTTTCATCAGATGTAAAGATACTATTGAAATTATCTTCTTGAAAACGTTGACAAAATCTATCCTTTGTTCTTTTTTTAGAGGTGTCATTAAAGGGATTTTTTTTTTGGTTTCCTTGATATGTAGCCTTGTCTCTTCAGTGACATACGGACGGTTTCTGAACATTCTTTCATATTTGGTTGATTGCCAAATCTGTTAGCCAATTTGCGAAACCCCAGGCGCGGATTCTGTCGTCCTGAGGTTAATAAAGCGTTTGAAACTGGTCTATGCCTCATATCCATGCCATTTTTAATCCTCTTCATTGTCTCATATACAACACTTTTTCCTAGTTCAGTCCTTTGCACTAATTTTTTAACGTTTCGAAAACCTTTTCTATACAAATATTCTACCTGTTCTCTTTTTTCTAGTTACGACATTATTTCATAAAATGTATACCTGTTGACAATCAACAATATTTGACAAATAGTATTCCCATGCAATTTTAGCCATAGACGACTATCTGGACAACCTATTTTATACATTATTTTTGTCTTAGAATATTAAAAAAAAAGTATACTACAATTATGAAAAATAGTAAATTCCGGATACTTTCTAGACGGACTATGGTATTTCGGAAACTACTATAATATTCGCCATATTATACAAAAACACTGATGTCAAGCCCGAAAAAATAGTGCGTGCTTGTTCAAGAGTCCATTTTCCTCAAAATTCAGAATCTCTGAATAGCTACTTGAGAAAGCTTCATGATGAATAAAAATTTTTTGCTTAGCTCTTGTGTCGTTAACTTACATCTAAACGCTGAATTTAAACTCAATCATCTGACGTTTAACTTCGCTTGTGTTCGTGAATTCTTTTCTTAAAAAAATCTTTCTATTTGACCAGGACAATCACTACAAGTCTACTCATAGACTCTTGATTTATTGTCATTAGTTGTTTTCTCCTTTTTATATTTGAATTGTATCAGTCCTTACTTGGTGAAAATCCATATTAAATAATTTGAAATAAGGTTATTCTGATTTTCACAAATTTTTATTGTTAAACTCACAACAATTGTTTCGCTATCACAGTAGCATCATCAGGCAAGATCACATTTTGAATAACTAAACTTGTTTCCGAAATCCGTGGCTATTTATATTACAGTAAGTACAATGAATTTTGATTGAGCACTAAAACCCAAAAAAGCGTCCCTGCAAATTCCAGCTTATCTGAATATATTTAACAGAGGTGAGCTATTTAAATATATTTGTTCGTTAAGTAATATTCCAATTTTATTATGTTTATTTATCTCTAGGGATTCTAACAGATTTAAGGCATAACTTTTGCTTTCTATATGTAGAATTTCAAAGTTATGGTTGAAAGTATGTCCTGTTTCTAACAAATGCTTGGAATATGTAGAATTGCTTTTATTATTATTTATTTGAAGAGTTTCCTCAATAATAAAAGCAATTCTACATATTCCAACCATTTGTTAGAAACAGGACATACTTTCAACCATAACTTTGAAATTCTACATATAGAAAGCAAAAGTTATGCCTTAAATCTGTTAGAATCCCTAGAGATAAATAAACATAATAAAATTGGAATATTACTAAACGAAAAAATAGATTTAAATAGCTCACCTCTGTTAAATATATTCAGATAAACTGGAATTTGCAGGGACCCTTTTTTGGGTTTTAGTGCTCAATAAAAATTTATTGTAGTTACTGTAATATAAATAGCCACGGATTTCGGAAACAAGTTTAGTTATTCAAAACGTGATCTTGCCTGATGATGCTACTGTGATAGCGAAACAATTGTTGTGAGTTTAACAATAAAAATTTGTGAAAATCAGAATAACCTTATTTCAAATTATTTTTTATATTTTATATATATTCACAAATTTCATTTTGAAAATAAGTTTTATATTTTGAAATGAAATTTGAATCGAATATAGGTTTCAAAACGATTGATAATTTAGGAATTCATATTAAAAATAACAAAAATAAAACATTTCGAATAATTGTTATAAGTAAAAGTAGTTTGTTTTCTTTAAGTTTCTTCATAAAATCTGTATTATTTAAATTTAGTTCATTCGTTTGAATTATTTTGATTCAACAGATAAATTCATGATTTCCATAAGAAATACTTTAATATTCACTCATCAAGAACTTCAAGATAGAGCAAATTTAGGTTTGGAATATTTTAACTTACCGTTGTTATCTTCTCAGCTATGATATTATGGCAGAGGACAAGCAGCTAGCACAGAAGTTGATATGTCATTCGAAATTAAACTAAATGAGGTATGTTTTGCTGAAAAGAAAACATGTCCATAATTAATAATTTTTCATGGATGAAACCATTGCAGGAATATGACTGATTTTGTTCAATTCAAAATCGTGATATTCATTTCCTTATCACCCCCGCAATAAAGATTTTTTGACACAGAAACTTCTTATCTTGTAGAAAATTTAATGCTGTTTCCAGATATGTGGTCAAATTTGATTAAGCTACAGGTATAACTGAATTATAATTGATTTTGTGGAAAAACTTGAAATTTTTCGTGAAATCAAGAAATGTTAATTTGAAGAATAACCATCAACATTGCGACTAGCATTATGTCATCATTATATGACATTTGTTGTTGCAAATAACTTGTAGGATCTTCCCTTGAAGTTTGGCCGTTTCAAAAGTAGACAACCTGTATATAGCTTCCTCGATAGATAATTCAACGTTTAAATATTGTTAGGGGAAATGAGTTGTTGAACGGGCGTGCAAAAGCTTCTTCTAAATTCAAGTCTGTGCTTTTCACCATTTCTAAATCAGAGTTAGTGAGTTTCATGACCCGCTCATATTTTAAAATATGATATTAACTGAAAATTTCTATAATATGTGCATTCAGATATTATATTTGAATTTATCTCATTTCAATATCCTTTTTCTTGAAAATTTTCAATATTCAAAAGATTATTTGGTGGGAACAAATTTTCAATTTATCACTAAATGAATATCGAAGACCTTAAAATATTTACTGTATCCACGTTCACAAGATAGTGCTACATAAAACGAATATAAAAAGTATAGAGCCTGGATTATAGGACGAAAGAGAAGAGTAGATATAGCGGAGTGAATTTTAGTGTTGAACCAACTGGGTGGTAAACACTTGGATGGCTATCATGAAGATATCTAGTATTTCCATTTACATCCGGTAAAACCCCGTGTTAGGTCCACCGGAATATTCGTCGCAGGCGGAGGCTTTATCGTTTCCGTTTCATTCAATTACGCTAAAAGCTCCCGGATCGTGATTTTCGCACATTAAAAACGGAGCTCTCGAATTATTATTTAAAATCGTGCAGAAATTCACGGAATACTCGTTGCTCCGGAATACGACCGGATTTATATTGATTCAAGTCGGAATCATTTCCCGTCTATTTTATATTATATTTTTTTTCTGCGATAACTCTAACAAAATCTATTTCGAACAGAATCGGTCACTCGCTAGCGAATGCGAAACGTAAAATGTAATAGTCGTATATTGTGTTCGGTATGCTGAAAAATAAAAGCGAAATTAAAAGGAAATTCCACAGATGATGCAGTTACAGCGACTGTATGATAAAATAACATGAATTTATTGTAGCTTGGGTTCAAATGAGGACAGTTTGATGAGTCAGTAACTTTTTCGTTCAGAGGTAATCTTTTCAGAAAAAACAAAATTAAATAACATAATAATTATCTTAACAAAAAATCACTGGAGCTGGATACCTACAGTCCAATTATCATAGATAGTTTGGAAAAAATTATTCTTGAAAATAAAAATACATAATGAATAGAATAAAATGGTAAGGCCTTTTACTTGATAAAAGAAATATAACAAAATTTGAATATTAAAAAACTGAAATATGTTTATCTTCTACAATTTTAATTTCAAAAAGATTTTTTATTCAAAAAACTTTTAGAATCAAATTTATGTCTAAAACAAGCACCACTTACATTTAATAGACGTATATAATCAAAACTCAATATATAATGTCAAATGAAATAAATGAACCAACAGATATACGAGAGTCATTAAAATAAATAAATAAATATTTAAAGGAGACAAAATTTTGTTTCTGGTCTTACCTTTAAGAACACCAATTGCCTTTTAAAAACATGAACACACTTAAAGGACTTCTCAAAGAATATAATTTATTTGAAATATTTAATATATTTAAATATTCGAATAAGTTGATTCAGAAATCTCTAAAAAAATGCACTGTATCTTCAAAAAACAAATATAATTCTAAGCAATTCCGTCTTCAGCCCTCAATAATATTCCAAATATCAAAATCAAAAAACTAACCTATATCTCTCAACACGTGTAAAAGGACTAAAGCTTCGAAACACAGATCAACTTTATAATTCAAGATTGATTTATGTTCTAACAAAATCAAAGAATCAAGGATCAAGATATTATTTTATATATAATATATAATTATATTTTGGCTTCAATAAATCTCATTATGGAATGTCAATGAATTTAAATAAGCCTTAAAATAACTCACACTGTTCTTTGATTTTGTTAGAACATAGATCAATCTTGAATTATATAGTTGATCTGTGTTTCGAAGCTTTATTCCTTTTACACGTGCTGAGAGATATAGGTTAGTTTTTTGATTTCGATATTTGGAATATTATTGAGGGCTGAAGACGGAATTGCTTAAAATAATATTTGTTTTTTGAGGATATAGTGCATTTTTTAATAGATTTCTGAATTTAACTTATTCCAATATTTATATATATATTAAATATTTCAAATAAATTATATTCTTTGAGAAGTCCTTTAAGTGTGTTCATGTTTTTAAAAGGCAATTGGTGTTCTTAAAGGTAAGACCAGAAACAAAATTTTGTCTCCCTTAAATATTTATTTATTAATTTTAATAACTTTCGTATATCTGTTGGTTCATTTATTCCATTTGACATTATATATTGAGTTTTGATTATATACGTCTATTAAATGTAAGCGGTGCCTGTTTTAGACATAAATTTAATTCTTAAAGTTTTTTGTATAAAAAATCTTTTCGAAATTGAAATTGTAGAAGATAAACATATTTCAATTTGTTTTAATATTCAAATTTTATCGTGTAAATATTGTTATGAAAACTCATAAATCGCTCATTGAATTCGTCAAAAGCATGAAGGGTGTTTCAAAATGGGAGTTAATTAAATTCATTTGATTTATTAAATTCGTGCCGACATTGTATTACTCCTAGAATTCAACCTGGAAAAGGTGAGAGACTTTTATGAATTCATGCATGAATTCCTGGTTGATTTATAACTGCCCCCAGAATAGAAATAATTTCTGTGACATCCAGTGTCTACACGGCACTCTAATGAAATTAAAGTGGAAAAATCAACACGGGCCACATAACCGGAAGGGTGTAAATCAATTCGATGGGGTGAAATCTGGCAAAACAGGATGAGTTATCGCTCCACACCAGGAGTCACTTTGAATTTTCTCAGTCGAACCGAAAATGGAGAGTTAGTTTTTATCGCTTTTCAGTTCGGGAAATTATTCACCTGGAGCTCTCAATCTTCGGTTTACTTTCGTGTTCTCTTTTATCGCCGGAAAACAGCTCGCTCTAGGAAGCGAGCTTCCCGACTCGCTCTAATAATTATTTTTTTATGTTCAATTTGAGACTTTTTGCTACGTATTAAACTTTGTTTAGATTTCCTCTTTCATAACTCTGGTACAATATTATACGATTTAATTGAAATGTTTTGATCTGTCGAACAGATTTTTCATGTAATCTGATCTCGAATAGTTCTAGATACTTTGTTTCCATATTCAGCACTGCTAAAATATTCACTGTTTTCATTTTGAGTTGAATGAAATTAAAAAATTCAATGTAAAATCCGTCTCTCAGTTTGTTTTAAAGCCTATATATAGTGGATGTACAATGCTACAACTTCAACTATTCTAATACGTGACCACTTATCACGTGTCTGTAAACTACCAATTCTATGTAAAAAGTGGCCAACTGAAAACGAATTAGCCATTTTCAAGAACAGCGTAAACATTTCAGAAAAACGCTCAGTGTTGTCGATTTCTCATTAGAGGGGGGGACGATCATTTTCGGTATTTTTTACTCCTCTATTTTCACATTACAAACGTGGAATTAATGGATTCCAATTTATTATCTGTTATCGTATTTTAAAGTGTTGGTTGTAGTTTATTTAACTGATTTTGGACATAAGACGCCATGGTTTATTCCATTGTAGAAAACCTAGATATCATTTTGCTTTACTTCACCTATTATGTAATAAAACAAAGAATTGGAATATCTGCACGGAGAGCCTGGAACAACATTTAATTTTTAGTTCATCGAAATCGGCGGGAAAAAAGACAAATAACAAATATTGAAGAAGTATTGTAATGTCTTTATATGTGTCCATTGTTATATTTGCCAGAAATGAATTGGAAATGATGTAAGAAGAGTCATAAACTATACAAAAAAGGTAAAATTTTTGATGTCTTTTAGCACTCATCTTTGAAACTTCGTGACGGATTAACATAAGATACTCGCAGGTAGATAGCCTGTTTCAACGTTTTATCTTGGCTCCATTGAAATCAGATTATAGTCATTTAAAGATAAGAATATATTATCAATTGGCTGCCTCCGACTTTTGATAAAGGATTATTAGTTTTTTATTTTTAAGTAATTAAAAAAGCAAATTCCAAATGGTTCACCTCTATGTTCGACTGGATTGGTTTATTGATATAATATCTTATATCTAATTATTTTATATATAATATATAATTATTTTAGGTTTTTGAATAATGAAATTTATTATACATTTTCCAGTGGTTTGATGAAAGCCATAAAATGCCTTACAAACTTTGTGTGATTTCTGTATTTAGCATAGAATATAGATTACCTTGGATATTAGATATACCTACCTAGTTTAATTGCATTCACAGATTATTTGAAAAGATTACAAGTTCATTTATTTTTAATTGAATTTATATTATAAATGTAGAGTTGAACAGACCTTATTTGAATTTTTAATTTTTTTTGAAGATGTGCTACATGTTTTTGCGAGTTTTTGAGGTAACTTAATTTATATATAATATATAATTATATTAGGTTTTTTAAATAAAAAAATCATTATACAGTGTTGAATGGTTTTAACTAAGACCAAGTGCCTTAAAAGCTTTGTATGATTTTTTGTGAACATAGAACATAGAGTACCTTGGATATAAATGTACCTATGTGCATGTTTTTGGAGATCATATATTTCTGAAGATTGCACCCGGTAAGTCTATTTATTGTTTAATTGATTTTATTATTTTTTATATATGAAGTTGAACTGATCTTATCGTAATTTTAATTATTTCTTGAGGATGTGCTACATGTTTTGAGATTTTTTGAAGTAATTTATTTAAATATATTGAATATTTCAAATAAATTAGTTTTTGAGAAGTTCTTGAAATTATGTTTTATATTTTTGAGAAAGAGTTATTTTTCATTAATATAGGATCAGAAAACAATACATTTTGTATTGTTTTCCATTACGCACGCCTGGAACGAAACAAAAAATGTCTGTTTATTTATATTTTACTTTCAATTGACAATTTATATTCGTTGGTTTTTCTTAATTCCCTTTTTATATTGTATGATGAATTTTGATTTTATACGTCTATTAAATATGAGCAGTGCTTATAAAGACATTAATTTAATTCTTAGTTTCTTCAAAAAAAATTTTTGAAATTAAAATTGTAGTAGACCAACAGATTAAATCTGTTTTGATATTCAAAAGTCCATAAATATTTCGGATAATATCGGACTAAGGGGGTTTCCCATAGTGAGACCGTCATTAGCTTCGTAAAATATTCCATTAAATAAAAAATAGTTTTGGTCCAAACAAACCTTTAAAATTTCTATAATCTCTTGTTTTATAACCGGATTAGTTATATTTTTTACTAATAGTATTTCTATCAAATTTTTTAATTCTTTAACTGGTATGCAAGGGAACAAATTTTGCACGTCGAAAAAAATGAGTTTAGCATTATTCGGAATATATATATTTTCTTATTTTCTCTATCAGGTTATATGAATTTTTAATGGCAAATTTTGGTTGAAAGTTTGTTTCTTTCTGAATAATTTTGATTGGTTCTTTCGATAATTTATATGAAGGTGCTGTGATGAATGAAACTACTGGTCTAATAGGTTTATTGTCTTTATGTAATTTTTTAAGGAAATACATAATTGGTGGTTGTGGGTTTATTAACGTTAGTTTATAAATTGGGGTATTATTGAAAAGCGCTTTTGAGTTTTTGATGACTGATTTGATCTGTTTTTGGTATTATTTTGGAAAATTAAGCTGTTTTACTTTAATCATCAAGATGTATTTCCGCCAAGTAGAGACCGATACAATCAAACATTCAAAACACATTTTCTTCGTCAGAATCGAGAGAAAAGAAGTGTTTGAAAGTTCCTGAAGCCAGGAACGCCTGCGGGTTGCCCACATGCCGCTGCCAAGGGGAAGCGAGGGCAGAAATAAATTATCAACTGAATGAACGTCAGTTTCGATGGAGTTCTTCGAACAAAAACTTGAGTAAATCATCACTTCGACAACCAAGATGAAAGTTCCAACGAGGCCATTTTCGAAATACGCAAAAGTTAACGACTGGGGCGAATATTCCGGAGAGGTCGATGGAAAATTAATTTCTGAAGTTAAATTTTTTCGGATCAGATGGAAAGTTACTCGGGCTTTAATGAGGCAGGATGAGACGGAATTGAGCCTTGTGTTATTTGGGGAAAAAATCGATGTGACCTGCATATCATTTGGGATTTCGAATAAATAATGAAATAAGATGTTTTCATATATTGTATTCCTCTTGGTTTTATTCATAACATAATATAATTATAAAGATTTCACATTAACCAGGTTTCAGTTGTACTTAATGATGAATTCGTGAATAAAAATTGTTCTGTCCATCTGTTCATCAGGTCTAACTCCCACAATGATCATACAACTAAAATTAAAAAAAGAGGTTTTTTTTGATAGAAAGATTATTACAAAATTTTAAATATCATACATATTTATTATGTTAACCTTCTACAAATTTTGATTTAAAAAATCTCATTCAAAAACTTTTAGAATTAGGTTAAATGAATATAAAATAGAAAAAGGCTTTTTACTTGATAGAAGAAATATAACAAAATTTGAATATCAAAACAGATTTAATCTGTTAGTCTTCTACAATTTTAATTTCGAAAAAATTTTTATTCAAAAAACTTTTAGAATTAAATTAATGTCTACATTAAGCACCGCTTATATTTAATAGACGTATATAATCCAAACTCAATATATAATGTCAAATGGAAACCAACAGATATAAAAAAAGTCATTGAAATTAATAAATAAATATTTAAAGGAGACAAAATTTTGTTTCTGATCTTACCATTAAGAACACCAATTGCCTTTTAAAAACATGAACACAACTCAAGGACTTTTCAAAAAATATAATTTATTTGAAATATTTAATATATTTAAATATTCAAATAAGTTAATTCAGAAATCTCTCAAAACATGCACTATATCTTCAAAAACAAATATAATTCTGATAATCTCTTCATTGGTCCAAAAAAATATTCCAAATATCAAAATCAAATAACTATCACTATATTAAAAGGCAATTAATTGGTATTCTCAATGGTAAGATCAGAAACAAAATTTTGTCTCCTTTAAATATTTATTTATTAATTTTAATGACATTTTTAAATCTGTTGGTTTATTTATTCGATTTGAAATTATAAATTGAGTTTTGAATATATACGTCTATTAAATATAAGCGGTGCTTATTGTAGACATTAATTTGATTCTAAAAGTTTTTGAAATAAAAATTTTTTTGAAATTAAAATTGTAGAAGACTAACAGATTAAATCTGTTTTGATATTAAAATTTTGTTATATTTCTCCTATCAAGTAAAAAGCCTTTCTCTATTTTATTTTATATATAATATATAATTATATTTAGACTTTAATAAATCGCATTATGGAATGTCAATGATTTAAATATAACCTTAAAAACACCTTACACACTTCTCTGTGATCTTGCTAAGAACATAGGCCATCTTGAATTTTAAAGTAAGTCTGTTTGAAGCAATCATCCTGTAAACACGTGTGAGGTGAGATATAGTGATAGTTATTTGATTTTGATATTTGGAATATTATTTTGGACCGATGAAGACATTTTTAGAATTATATTTGTTTCTTGAAGATATAGAACATGTTTTGAGAGATTTCTGAATTAACTTATTTGAATATTTAAATATATTAAATATTTCAAATACATTAAATTTTTTGAGAAGTCCTTAAGTTGTGTTCATGTTTTTAAAAGGCAATTGGTGTTTTTAATGGTAAGATCAGAAACAAAATTTTGTCTCCTTCAAATATTTACTTATTAATTTCAATGACTTTTTTTATATCTGTTGGTTTATTTATTCAATTTGACATTATATATTGAGTTTTGATTATATACGTCTATTAAATATAAGCCGTGCTTATTGTAGACATTAATTCAATTTTAATAGTTTTTTGAATAAAAATTTTTTTGAAATTAAAATTGTAGAAGACTATCAGATTAAATCTGTTTTGATATTCAAATTTAAATAAATATTTGAGAAAAACACTGTTCCAATTCAGTAGACATATTGAATTAACACTTATTACACAGTACCAAAAAGAAATAAAATAATTCAAAGAAATATAAATTATTAATTAAAATCACTAAAAATATACTTGGAGGATACAAAATTTCGATTCGTACCTTGTTTTATGAAATCAAATTCCTTTCCAAAAGTGCATAACATATCCTCAACAATTTCATCAAAAACAACCTCTCAAAATAAGTTCTTTCAAAAAAATTCCTAAAACATGCAGAACATCATTTGGATATCAAAACAAATTAAAGGCTTCTCTAAAAAAGAAATCCTCTCTTTATTATTTCATTAATCGTAGCTCTGTAGAGTAATCCATTCACCGTAACAGTTGCATCAGCCTCTTTTGGAGGCTGAATAAGTGAGGTCCAATCACACTGCCAGCCCAAAAACCGCATCAAACAGTCACACGTAGAGGATAGAGAGGCCTTTCAAGAATCATTCTTGGATTTTCGGAGCTACAAATGCGGCAATTCAGCTTGTTGATGTAGCCTTCGTGGTTAAATGGACCTCATCACTGAAAATCATATTTCGATGAAAACTCTGATCAGTTTGATGCATTTCAAGGACCCAATCAGCGAATTACCACGTTTCTGATAATCGCCCATATTGAGTTCATGTGTCAACTAAACTTTTAGAGCCCTAAGATCTACGTTTTTATGTAACATACGGTGTAATATAGTTTGTGGAGTGCCTCATTCCAAAGATGGACGAGGAATCGATCAACCTGGGTTTTCGTCAACAATACGGGCTACAAAGGGAATATTCTCAGTTGTTCTTGAGTGACGCACACCGTTTCGATTCTTCACATCACTTACTTTTTCCAACAGGCTATTGCCTTCCGAGCAGATGCTTCACAACGATGTAAAAGTACTTTAGTTTTGCGACCTGTGACTGCAAAATTTTAACAATTTAAATGCGTTATTGAGCGTGTGTCATTTCATTTTCACTTATGGCGTAGTTTTTCTTGTCAAATGTTGAAAGACGTCAGCTTCAAAGGTGGCAGCTGCCCAGATAGTGATATATTCAAACTGAAAACTCTTATTGAAAAAACCTTTAATATTAACGTTAGAATATGTACTAAAAACTGAGAGAAATATCCCTTCCTTTCATAAGAATACTGCGTTTCTGTCTTAATTCAAAATTGAACCCTTTCTTAGAAAACCCTCTACAACCAATCCAAAATCATCAAAAAATCGTTTCAACGAACAGATCAGTTCACGTTTGGCTGGGAATAATCTAGTCGGCCAAACAGATCGCGAAACGAAGATGCTTCCAAAATTTATCCGAACAAAAAGCAGACTAAATCGTCACTTCGACAGTGGCGTTAAAACTTTCCCAAAGAGCGTATCTCTGCGCGTTATATCTCAGTTATTCAAAAACTTTTCATCTAGAAACGTTCCATTGGGGAAAATTCCCCCGTTTCATGATGGGCTCTGAATGAAATTTCATGCGTTTACGGCAATTATTTATTGCTATCTTCTTGCTTTTCGCCACGGATGCTTTCGCCTCGCGAAAACCCAGGAATTGTAATACTGCGAAAATATGGTAAAATTATTCGACGGCGTGCGAGCCCGAACTTTTCAAGTTTCGCGCGACTGGAGTTTGGAGTTTGGATGGCCGATGTTTCTTTATTTTCGGGATATTGTTTTGCAGATCCCGGCAGCGATTCCTACGTCTTTTATTGTCGAGCTCACTTCGAGTTATGTCGGAAAAGATACGACGTACCATAAGCAGGCTATATAACGACGAAAGCAATGTGTAAAATAATGTTATTTCAAATTTCTATATGAATCCCCTATACTGTTACTTCTTCGAATGATGAACTCCGTTCAGTTGGCGAAATATTCAAATTATAAAGTGATGATATAGCTACGTGTTCAAATGAAAGGTGATTTAAAATATTGAAAATATTTTCAAACTGCTGCGGTAGTCTTGAGGCTTAGACATCGGACTCATAATCGTGAGCTTGAGAGTTCGCACCGCGGGCCAGGAAATACATTTTCTGGTTTCGAGGTATCGTCCAACGATTCACTGGGTAAACAATTAACAGCGCTGTTCCAAAATGGCGTGAGAAAACAGTAACAAAGCCTACATAGAACATAAACCCGATGTAGATATTATAGTGGACATCTGTCTCTATGTATCCGTGCCCCCCGGGCATTAGATCTTGACGAGATGGGGGCGCTTGTCAGGACTAGGACCCTAGTTTCGTCCCGGCGAAATGGAGGGTTAAGTCTTGGTGCCTAAGGTAATGGCATTCGCGCCAATCACTTGGTATGGTGAAAGATCTTCGAATGGGGCCCTAGTTTTGCCGTTCTGGTGAAATGGAGGGCTGAGCCGGTTTTCAACTCAGTGAAAGGGAGTCTGTCACGGCACAGGGCCTCTCCCTTAAAACTGGCGTACTTTACTCCATCGCAGTATAAATCTCCGGATTCTGTGTAATGGCCGAGTGCGTTATGTAGCATATTGCGTTACCTCGGGGGGGCTGGATTGCCCTCAGGTGTTACTTGTACCACCTGGCCACCCTATTGGTGTTGTACTCGAGGGGGCAGTGGTTGAAAGTCCGCATGCTGGACTAGGGAGGTATTTCATTTATCTGTTCGCAGACTGTTCGGGATGTCATGAAATGACTCGGGGTTTAACGGGACTTGACGGTTCGACCGGCTCTTCGTGGCCCCGGATCAATGCATAACTTTTTAGGGTTTGTAGATCTTAACTAAATGCTTTAGCCGTTAGTGCTTGACGCCAGGATCAATCAAATGACTTCACATAGGTTCGGTGGGTCAGGACGTACAGGCCGTTAGACCTGCTCATACCAGGATCAATAGAAGTTGTCAATCTTGAGATTATCTTGGTTCATGGGACTGCGTTCGGATGCTTGGATAAGAATTTCTTCCGGCGGGTGAGTTGCGATTACTGACCTGCAGAGTCAGTAGAGGTTGAAAAGTGCTTCGCTGCTACCACTCAGACGGTTCTGGCTTTCGAGTCAGGGCCCAAATTGGAAGCTGGTGGGTCCACCTCTTCGGAGGGTTTCTCGCTTCGCGCGATGATGGCGTAATCCTTATCACACTTTCTACCTCTTGGGTTGGATTGTGGAGACTGCTGAGTAGTCATTTGGATAAGAGCTAGGCTCAACATGCCAATAACATTACCTGGTAGAATTCACGTGTCTATATCCGTGACCCCCCCATGACATTGTAGCTTGACGCGCTTGGGGCGCTTGTCTTGACTAAGATCCTAGGTTCATCCCGGTGAAATGGAATATTAAGTCTTTATGTCTAAAGCAATGTCACTCGCGCCAGTCACTGGACTCGTGTCGTGGAAAATCAACCAAATGGGGCCCTATTTTTACCGTAAAGGTGAAATGGAGGGCTGAGCCGCTTTGTCCGACTTAGTCACAAGGATGTCTGTCGCAGCACAGGGCTTCACCCTTTGAACCAATGTACTCTACCCTACTGCAGTAAATCTCCGGATTTTTCTGTCTAATGGCTGAGTGCTTTAAGTAGCATACTGCACTACCTCAGGAGGGTGGAGGCCCTCGGGAAGTATTCGTACAAAGTGGCCACCCAATTGGTGTTAGACACGAGGGGGCAGTGGTTGAAAGTGCGCATGCTGTATTAGAAGGGTATTGCATCTATCTGTTCGCAGAAACTCATGTCCAGGATATCTTGCATGTTCTGGGAAATGTTTGATCTAAATGCTCCCTAACAGCAAGTGTATAATGTGGGGGCGCTACATCTTGCATAAACCAAATATTCATTCACTGATTTAAAGGTTCCACGTCTAGAAAATCGGGCTCCTGTTAAATTCCGTGGTAAAACTACTGGTCCTAACAAACAATCTCCTAAAATGCCTAACCAGATATTTATACTGAAACGCTTTTGATGCCTGGATTCATGAATGCCGTGTGGATTTTCATCCACCAAAATACGGCTATTATGAAAGATAAAAACTTTGGTAAAGCCGGCTTCATCGGTGAAAAGGATATTAAAAGTAAAATGCGGATGTTCAGCAATTTTTGTTAAAACCCATTGACAGAATCCCCTTCTGTTGATAAGGAGGATGAAGAGCTTGTACGCGTTGAAAATGGAATGGATAGAGAAGTTGTTGATGCATAGTTCTTCAGACAAGGTGACCACGTATTCCTAATTCCGCTTGAATTCTTCTTACAGTTGTACCGGGATTTTCAGTCACAATATTTAAAATTTGCTCTTCATCTTCTATAGTACTAACAGATCTTGGACGTCCAGTAGTACGAGCGTTTTTTTACGGAACCAGTTTCCTTCAATCGTCTAAAAACTTTATTGAACGTCGCATAAGAAGAAAATTGACGATCGGGATAAGTCTCTGCATAAAGACGAAGAGCTTTAGGACCACTTTCGTTGGCACGGCCATACATGAAAATCATATCACTCATTTCAATATTAGAATAAGGCATTTCAAATTCAGGAATAATTACTTTTTCTTAACAACAAAGTAAAAGAAAGTAAACAACATGAATCGGATGAAAAATACTCAATAAAAGTATGCAAATCCCATACGAAAATCAAATGTTTGATGTCAGCTGTAATTTTTTTCAATGAACCAGCTGAATAACATTTTAATTGTAAATTCAGTAAACAAGACATCTGAAAGATGAAAGTAAATCGAATATCGTATTTGGTTGCGCTAGTAGTATATCTGAAAACAGAAAATTGCTTATATATCCAAAACGGCTCATTTGCGAACCCATATTCATATGAAATTTTTTACTTATTTTGAGGTCTATAACTAGCTCCGAAATATTGAAACTTTGTTTTTTAATACTCTGTATATTGTGAGTTTCAAGATTTAATACTGAATTTGAAGTAATTCTCAAGTACCTCAAACTGGGGCTACTTTGTCAACGTCCTTTGTAAAGGATGATTCATTTAGAGGTACTTTTTGTGGTGGGGATTTAATTGTAGATTGCGCATGCCTCTTGTTAACTGAAGTGACATTTCTGTTCAGTAGTGTAACAATATTCAATGGAAGGACTTAGCCTGGCACAGCGTCTATAAATTGATCAACTTTATTACGAAAATGGGCGTTCTACGAGGAAACTTATGGTCCACATAATCGGCTTACCGAACGCACAATTTTCTCTACCATCCGTAAGTTTGAGACCAACCTTTCATTATTGGATAATACTAGACCAAATAGACCACACCCAGCACGAAGTGAAGAAAATATACTGGGTGTAGCGGAGAGTGTACGCGAAGACCGTGAAGTGTAGATTCGTCGCCGTTCTCAACAGTTTGGCCTGTCATATTGAACAACTTGGCGTAACGTTTCACGTAAGGATCCTACTTAAAAGCTTACGAAATTCAACTAGTGCAAGAACTGAGGCCGAACGACCTTCTGAATCGTTTCCGTTTTATTCGTTGCGTTCTTGACAAGCTTGACACATTCCTCGTAGAACGCCCATTTTCGTAATAAAGATGAACAATTTGTAGGCGCTGTGCCGGGGTGTCTATCCATTATGAAGTGTCAAACACTACTGAACAGAAATGGGACTTCAGTTAATACGACGCATGAGCAATCTGCCATTAAATCCCCATCACAAAAAGTACCTCTAAATGGATCACTCTTTTTAAGCAGACACAGAGGAGAATTCTAGGTTATCTTCATATAATTATTGTCCATACCATTACATTCCGCTGTGTATTGTGCTTTTGATATTTAAAAAAAAAATTGTGCAAATATGCTAAGAACCAACAGAAAAAAGCCTTATATGAAATCCAATTTCCAAGAGGAACTGGCCTGTATCCAGTTAACCCTAATGTAGTTCTAAGCAAGCTTCCTTCCCAAGAGACTGATACATAGAAGTGGGATGCCAGTTTGCTAGAATTCTTGAGGGAATCGAGAGGCTTCAACGAAAATAGATAGCAACATAAGAGAGGAAAAATTGACAACAAAGCCAGGCAGTCGCATTTCACGAGAAGGTGAGAATCAAATACAGGCAGAAGTTCTAGATCATGCCAATTCTAGTACAGCGCGCACAAGTCCGCAATACTCTTCAGATGATGAGCTTCCATTCATACATTTCTTCTCAAATGCATCCCCCAAGCATGGTAGTAAGCTAACGAAATCAACTATTTTCAAATATTTTTCTTTTTTTGCGTCTGTTAATAAGCCCTTTGGATAAAATTTCAACAAAAATAGTCCAATAAATTTCATAGAAGCAACATATTTTCACGTAATTGATCAATGGATATTCAAAGATTCGCCGATATGACTGCCACGGCATCATCGAATAACACCCTAATTGGATTCCGCTTTACCATTATTTTTGTACTTACGCTTCATTATTTACAACTCGCCAACGCGAAATTGTTTAATCGATAATTCAGTGGGATAAAACGAACACTACGATGAAAACATTAATTTTGAAATGGGGTATATTACACATGGTAAAACAGTTGATTAACTCTCACTTTGCTGAATGTCGCCATACTGTAAAACACTGGTGTGTAGTTAATATAGTGACTGAACGCTGACCATAAATATTAACTAGAACATATATGTATATATTTACGGTTATTAGCTGATATTGCTCGCCAATAAAATAGTTCAAAATGGATTCAAAGCAAAGAAATTTCCATAATCATTCAACGTATTGAATATTGAGGGGATCGATATTTGTTTTAATCAACGGTCCTGTCTTATGTTGGAGATATAAACAATAATCTAGTGTAGAAAGTGCCAGTTAGCGAAAATCCATCAAAAATGATCAATTAGGGAGTTTCATTTGTATTGACGAAAACAATAAAAGGTTCTTTCAGTGGGAACGCCCCATTTTTAAATTGACATTACTCACGCATGATATTAGTATCCATTGTACTTCATATTGAAATGAAAATTTCAATAATTTTCAAATAAGTAATGTATTTTGTTCACAAAACAAAATGGGACGCTGTTAATGAAATACTCTTTAGTTTTGCGTAAAAGCCTGGAGTACCAGCTAAATCAGTTGAGATTCTTAGGCAAAAATATAAGATTTGAATGATGGAAATGGCTGAAATAATGATCAAGAAAATTGACTCAAAAGATTTTCAATTACGAGAAATACTACACAGTGAACTACAATTCTTCTCTTTATTTTGGTTTGGAATTATCATTTGGATTGCCCAACATTTAAACACAACACTTTTGTGTTCTCTTTTTTTCGGATTCAATTAAGAAAAAGAATTTTTGACATTTGCCATGTCATTTGTATTCAGAAGGTTATGCCATTTAATCATCGAAATACGCTTTAGGCTTCAACAACGAATTCTTAAATTATTTTATTTAAATCAGTGCTCAATTTTGAAAACTATGAGAAATTTAAGAAGAATTCATAGATGACATTATTCAGTTAATCGACTCACTATTCGTCGTATTGCAGACAAATTTGAAAGTGAATTTTCCTTACGCAATACAAGAGTACCAGTACGATAGGGAAATGCAGGCACTCCAAGGAATTATTACATGATTTCAGCAATTGTAATAGAAAATGCAAATTTCGGGAGCCAATTTGTATTGAAATGTATTTCCGATATTTTAACATTACAAACATAGAAACACTTTGTTCATGCTCAAGTCAGACTCAAATATGCCTCAATGCTCATAA
Organism: Megalocaria dilatata; assembly: GCA_034642435.1. NCBI lineage: Eukaryota > Metazoa > Arthropoda > Insecta > Coleoptera > Coccinellidae > Megalocaria > Megalocaria dilatata. The sequence continues at coordinate 5,489,732 of CM067854.1, forward strand.
TAAGCATTCATTCAAATAAGTTAATTAGGCTGATTTGTACCAAATATCATTAAAAAGGAGTGTGAGCTATGGTAATAGCCTCGAGGCTCTGCACCGTTAGTTTCCATCGAAGTATCCCTACCACTTTAATTGAGAGAGAACAGTCGTTTGTCGTCATAGCATCGCGCTGGGGTTTTGCTTCTTCCACTGCTCCACTGGACATTCCTGCTTCTCTAAATTAACAATGAATTTCCTGTTTCCGACAATCTTTTCCATACCCCTGTATATTCGAAGCCAAATTCCGACAGATTATGTAGTGAAATTTTAATTTAAAAAATTTTTTATTCAAAAACGTTTTGTATTAAATTGAATAATTATCTTTAGAACACTGTGTCAATTTAGAAGACATATAGAATTAACACTTATTATATAGTACCAAAGAAAATAGAAGAAATTCAAAGAAATATAAATTGTCAACTAAAGTATATTGAATAAATATTCGAAAGAGTACAAAATTTTGTTTCGTTTCCTGTTTTATGAAAACTAAATTCGTTTCCAAAAGTGCAAAACATAACCTCCAAAACTTATTCAAAAACAACTTGCTCAAAATAAGTTCTTTTGAAGAAATTCCTAAAACATGCAGAACATTTTCAAAAAGCAATTTAGAATTATTACAACAGAAATTCATCAGCTCTTGTTCATATTTAAAAAATAGAATAATTCACAAAAAATATTGAAATTAAAATTTGTAGGAGGTTAACAGAATAAATCTGTTCGATATTTAAAATTTTATAATATTCCTTCTATCAAGAAAAAACCTCTTTTTGTTATTTTATTGTATATATAATAATTATATATTATGGTTCATGCTTATTACATATTATCATTTGGTTTCAAATAAGTCCATAAAATACCTTGCAAACTTTATGTAATTTCTATGACGAACATAGAATACGTAAGATTTTTAAAAGTTCATTTCATTCTAGTGTTTCTCCAGTAAACAGCATTCAGTTGGTTTGCTTGGATATTTTTTGTTAATTCTTTTATTTTTTGAATATGAATTAGAGTTGATGAGTTTCCGTTATAATAATTCTAAATTGCTTTTTGAAAATGTTCTGCATGTTTCAGCAATTTTTTTAAAGGAACTTTGATGCGAGTTGTTTTTGAGGTTTTGTTTTGCATTTTTGAAAAGGAATTTAGTTTCCATAAAACATAGAACGAATCAAATTTTGTACTCTTCAAGTATTTATTTAATAATTCTTATAATCAATTGAATCAGTCCTAACTTGGTTAAAATCCATATTAAATAATATTTAAATAAGGTTTTTCTGATTTTCACAAATTTTTATTGTTACACCGTTTACACATTTTGAATAATTCAAAGTATAAACCATTCTGATGATGCTCCTGTGATATCAAAACGATTGCTGTAAACATAACAATAAAAATTAAAAAAATATATATGAGACAGTAATTGATTTCCACAAAAATGTTTCTACTAAAACAATTGTTTCACCACGATGTGGCTTCTTTAGGTATTACATTGTACTGTCTGATAGTATTCAGTGTAACCGAGTTTAAATACATTGTTAGGTACGTGACCAAATAATGGAAGCACAAGTCATAAAAACTCTAGGTGTTTATTGGAGTTTGCCGCTAAAAATGCCATTAAGGAAAGATATTCAGTGATGGAGACTTATCAATATCTGTTTGTTCGTTCAAAAGGATTTAACGGGCATTATACCTGTTGATTTCAAAAAATTCTAAAAGTGTCAATCTAGAACTTTTGCTTCTAACCTGGATAATTTCATAATTATTATTGAAATTATGCCTGAATTCCTTAAGATGATTAGCATATGTCGAAAGTACAGAATCGGATATATAACCCCTTCTTCGACACGAGATTTAATGCCATTTTCATTTGTTTCTTGGATATAATTTTGTCTATAAGAAAGGGGTTGTAACCGTTCTTTGACGCTATTTGCTTAATAATATTTCATTCTTTCAAAATGTTATCTGAATTCAAATGGACATTCAATAATATATGAAGAAAACTATTATATGCTGACATTTATTGGTTGGTGAGGTGATTTGAAGTTTTAGGTATTGTGATGCCTGTATGTGTGGGTTTGTGAAAAATACTAAAATCATGTAAATTATTTAGTCTTGTTATTCTGAGGTCAAGATAATTAATATTTTGATTCTTTTCTTTTCGATTGTGAATTTGATTTTTGGGTGGAGTTTATTAATGAAATTCATGAAGATATGTAGTTGTCGGTCGGTGCCTTTGAAACAACAAGATAATTTTATGCTTGGTGATGTGATGAATGAAACTACTGGTCTAATTGGATTATTTTCTTTATGAAGTTTTATTAATGAATATAATTTTGGGATTTGTGGGTTCATCAAAATGAGCGAATGTTTTTTCGAGAAGTTATTGAAAAAGATAACAGAATGGTCTATTATATATTTTTTTATTTTTGGAAATGTTCGGTGGGGTCTTTAGTAACGGTTTTATATTTATCTGGGGTTAAAAAGCAGTAGTTTTGTTGAGATATTCATGTTTTGGAATAGCAACATACTGTTTCCTTTATCGGCTCGAATGAATATCAATTGAATCATTGGTGTTTCTTTTTTCGATGATTGATTCAACTAAATTCTGTTTTATCGAGGAAAAATGAATTTCAGTTTCATTTTTGTCTTTAATTATGTCAGCAATAATATATTTATTGTATATTGAATTTGATTGATTTTTGAATGATTGAATAGACTCAATGGCGACTTCTGAATTTATTCTGAATTATTCTAAATAATCTAGGGATTTTTGTGAATTATTATTTTCTATGTTGAATTTAAATCTCTTTTTGAAAAGGTTGGATCCTCTACTGTTAACAGTTACATCAGATAAGTTGACAAATCTAGGATAAAATTGATGTTCAGAGAAAAGATGTTTTTCAGTTTTATTGAATTTCAGAATATTCTTTTTATTTCTATGAGTTAAATTTTTCAGTCTTTTAGTTTGAGTTAAGAATTTGGAGTGAATAATTTTTCCTAGTATTTTTGTCAATAATATCGAACTGAATAGAATGAAGTCTTCTAGTTAATTCTGTATGAATTACCTTTTAGCATACATTGGTGACATCTCTTTGGTAGTATTGCACTATCATGTCATTCTTCAACCATGTCTTCCATAAGTGGCTGCTGGGCTCTTGTTCCTCGTTTTGAAGTAGATGTATTTAAGGAACACGTTCAAATATATGCATTTGGAAAAAACCAAATATTTTGGGTATTCTTTCTACTTCTTAGCAGAAGCTTTAAATACCATAAGACCAAAAAGGTTGGTTTCAGCTTTTAATAAATATTTGATTGATTCGGTCTTCACTTGGTGCAAACTCATTTCAATTAAAAATATATGAGACAGTTTTTTATTTCCACAACAATGTTTGTACTATTACAACAATTGTTTCACCACGATGTGGCTTCTTCAGGTATTACATTGTACTGTCTGATGGTATTCAGTGTAACCCAATTTAAATACATTGTTAGGTACGTAACCAAATAATGGAAGCACAAGTCATTAAAACTCTAGGTGTTTATTGGAGTTTTCCGCTAAAAATGCCATTAAGGAAAGATATTCATTGATGAAGACTTGAATTTCTTGTATTCCCTTTAGTACTATGTATTAAGTGTTAATTGTCTACTAAATTGACACAGTGTATTCTGAAGACATTCATTTAATTTAATTCTAAAAGTTTCTGAATAAAATTTTTTTTAAATTAAAATTTGTGAGATGTTAACAGAATGAATCTTTATGATATTTAAAATTTTGTAATAATCCTTCTATCAAGAAAAAAATTATTTTTATTTTTTGACTATGTAGTAGCTCATCTCCTACTAGGCTCCAAAGAAGTGGGGATATTACTCCTCATTGAAGTATCTCGCTATAGGCTTTAACAGAGATGGCGTGACAAACCACCAAAGTCTCAGCTATCCTCGTCGTCAAAAGTTCATAGATAGTTAAATAATAGCTTTTGATAAAGTTGTTTTACTTCGAATATAAGATGAATTCCCATTCAATACAACCTAAAATATTCAAATTAAATTAAACTCAGTTACCATTCTCAAAGAATATGTGTAGTGTTCGGCTGCATAATGATTAGTTCATACACAATCATAAAGAACGAAATGCATTGGCTGGTTCATGAACTTACCAATCAATCACATCATCCCGATGATAATCGATCCAATTAGAATCCATGTTTAAATTCTCTGTGAAATTGGATTTTGGCGTGACTATTCGGATACGTTGAAGCTCTATAACTGAATTGTTCATAGCAAGAGCCATTTCGGCAACAGCAAACTGATCTCTGAACTTGGTCATTATCACAAATTGAACCTCTCCCAGCTGATTGATTGATTGTAGTAGTACGGATCGTACAATTACGCATAATCAACGCGGAAATATGGAAAATTGAAAAGATGGTATTATCGATAACGCGTTTTGATTGCACCGGTTTTAATAAACGTATGAAGCGTTTGGTGCTGTCAATCAGGATAATGGTATCTTTCATAACTTTGAAGTGCCACTGGATGCATTTCGTGCCATGAAAGTGCATTATATGAGGACAGCATTTCAGCCAACTTGTCTCTATAATTTTCACAATTGATATGTCGTGGTAAGGCTCTGTGGGAAATTCTCTACAAAGTGTAGAGAAATGTAATAATTCAGTATTTCATTGTTTCGATTCATTTTTGAAGAAAATTCATTTTGATATATATTCTTATTTGCATAAAAAATCATTTAGATTCACTACTGTGAATATTAAGACGAATTTGAGTATGGTAAATAGGAAGTTAACATACATGTTTCATAGCTTTTTGACTACTCATCATTGCAATTCTCTAATGCCAACAACCGATGCAACACAGCTACGCTCCTAAGTTCGACCCGCTTAGCGACCCTATTGTTTTTCCAAACAACAGCGCCATCTAATACACGCGAATGCAAGTAAACAGCATATACTCAGGCTGAAATTTAAGAGAAATATTCGAAATTTGAAAGTAGTAAAGAGCTGTAACAGAATTACTCTGCCTGATAATTAAGGTATTGAAAAAGAAACATGTACCAAGTAATAAACCCTATAAATTTGTCATAGATATACACATATTTTACTCATTAATTGAACACAAATTACATGAGCGCATCATCAGTTTCTTTAGGCTTTCTTTTCAGCATCTGCCATTTCGCTGAAGTGCAAACAGCATAGTTTTCTGTGTGCTCTGAAAATGCCAACTTTGGTACCGAATAATATGTTTTGTGGGGAGTTTTATTTCATTACTTCAATATGAAGAAAAACTCATCCTATTTAAGTGAGCCAAAATGAAAATGGTACATGCACATATACGCACAAACAATATACAAAACCAAACAGATTAAAAGATTTGGAATATTAGGCGATGAATTCGTGTACATACATTCTGTCAAGAAAGTACCGGGAATTATCGATTTAAATCTGGCGGGGCAATGAGGCAGGTGAAAATTTTTTTCCTAGGTTGGTACCACTGTCCTTAATATGCCAAGCTTGAGCGGGATCTGTCAACTAGTGTGTTTGCAACAGCTGATTAAGTCAGTCGATGGCAGAGTGCGTGCCGATTTTTACTATGGGTGATTACGTTGAGCAAAGAACGCGCCTTTTCACCGAGCTACGATTGTGACTGATTTTCTCGCCAAAAACTCAACAAACGTGCTTCAGCAACCACCGTATTCGCCGGATTTGGCTCCCTGCGACTTTTTCCTCTTCCCAAAACTAAAATTGTCCCTTCGTGGCACCCGTTTTGAGTCGATTGAAGCCATAAAACAAAATTCGGCGCGAGAGCTAAAGTCCATCCCGGAAAGCGCCTATAAAAAATGTTTCGATAATTGGAAGTGCCGTTGGCATAGATGTATTGGAGCAAATGGAGCCTATTTTGAAGGCGACCCAATAAATTTTGACGATTAAATGTAAAAATGTTGTTTTAATTGAAAATTCCCGGTAGTTTCTTGACAGAGTAGTATATATTATACATATTATATCGTATATTATGTTCTGAAATAATAACTTACCCTTCTATGGAATTACAACTTTTTCAAGATCTATAAATAATCTGACAATTTGTTGTACAGTTTTAAAGCTACTTGATTGCGTCCTTGTTCTTTCTTTTCCTTTCAATGACAGGGTACTGCGTACTTATACTTATTACGTTTATTATAATTATGAAACCCTCTATTAGCATGGATGTAAAACAAGTCAGAATGAAGAATGAAATTGGAGTATTTTACCTTTAAGAAAGATATTAAGAAGACGTTATCAGAGAGGTGGTTTTTTGGCAAAAATAAGTATCTCTAAAATATAATAGGATGATATTCGGTTCATACAAAGGGGTTATTTGAGGGATTAATTGGATTTTTTTTCTTTATTTTGGTTCTTATTCCTATTACTTATAGCTGACTTGTCCTATACATGTAAAAAATCTTAAAGGATCTAAGTAAGTAATTAAGTATTAATCATAAATACCTAAATTCATTAACCGAGATAAAGTTGTTTCGATTGGATATTCAGGAATAACAAATTCCATCACCGAAAAAGGTTCCCTGTAAAAAATTGCTTGTTATCTAGAGATAATTTTTTTAATTCTTGCTTGTTATTTATTAAACGTTAACCCATTAGGATGCAAACTCTTGGTTAAGCAAACTTCAAATAAGGTTGAGAGAGGGATGCACATTAGACTTTAATGGTTTATTTATAATAAGGGTCAATGTAGAAAAACACATTTTTTTGTTGAATAGTCGATTTCGGCATTAAGCTATCATCAGGCCAGCTGAAATAAACATATATATATATAAAAATAAAAATTTACACTTTATAGTAAAAACACAGATAATCGTTGTTGATAATATTTTGGGGGGTATTTTTTGGAATTTATTTATTGTTGTTATTTTGTGATTCATTATTAAACTAAAATTGTGCCATTCGGACTCACCGTCAGCAGTAAATTACAATATTGTCAAAATATATTATAAATATACACATATCAGACAGGTGTATATAAAGGGGTAGCTTTTTTGTCAATGTAATATTTTTTGTATAACCCTGGAAAACATTAAGCAATGGCGTAAACATACAAATAAGATATGAAAGAGCAGGGAACAGATAACAATATGCGCATGTTAACGTCTGGCATGTGATGGATACTATTCAAACGGCGCGAAATATGAACAAAACTAAAACAGTTATCATGTGAGGGTTCCTAGGAATTTAAAAAGATTTCTATCTGGAAATTCTGAGATTTCATTCAGTAAGTTTCGCTTTCTTTGTTCTTCAGAATTTCATATTGTTTTAGGAGTAATAGTCTCCGATAGTTATCTTCCCTGTGCAGGATTCTCAAATTTTCGATTGTGGTCTTAGATTCAGTTCGATCAAATGATTTTCCAACGCTGAATTTGGTCGATTTTTTATATGTTCATTGAATCTTTTATTTGTTGAACGGGTTGTCGTGCCTATATAAAAGGTAGGGCAGTAAGCACAAGTTATTTTATATATGCCACTATATTGAACGTTGCTCATTTTCTTCTTGTTATTAATCAAGATGCTTTCTAGGGTCTGATGTCGTTTGTTAATTAATGTGTTGTCATGTTTTCTGAGAGTTGCATTGATTTTTTCATGAAATCCTTTATAAAATGGCGAAGAAATGTTTATCTTTTATAGATCTCAAAATATTGTCCATGTATGATATCGAGTATTGATTATTTTCCCCAATTTGGTATATGATATTTAGTTCTTTATTATAATTTTCTTTAGATAGAGGTATGCTCAGAAGACAGTTGAATAAAAATCTAAAAGCTGTTCTTTTGATTGGGGCGGATTGATAAGAATGAATGGGGATGATTGTGTCTGTTTGAGTTGGTTTTGTTTAGACGTCGAATGAAAAATTATTATTATCTGCGAGCTGAAACTTCAGATCCAAAAAATTCATGGAATTATTGATGGATTTTTCCAGAGTGAATTTTGAAATTTGTATTCAAGCTATTAAAAAATGTTGTGAGTTCATCCTCAGTTTCAGCCCATATTCAAAATATGTCATTTACGTATCTCCTCCAAAGTCTTATATATTTTCCAAACGGTAGTTGCATGATTTGTCGTTCAATATAACTGACATAAATGTCAGCCATCTGAATGGAGAGCCCATGGGTACACCGTCTTGCATTGTGTATATTTTGTCATCGAAATTAAAGAAATTTTGTTCAGTAATTAGTTTGGCTAGTATCATAATATTGTCTATATCTGTTTGTTGTGTTAGTGAGAGAGGAAGACGCGAAACTAGCCAGTGGTTTTTTTGTGCCTTTTGGTCAAACGACAAAATGCGACTGTTTTGGAAATGTTTCTTCAGAGATGCTTTGTGGCTAACTGATCAAAAAATGAGAGATTGATTTGATTATAACTTAAGAGATAAAGGAAAATGTGATTAGAACTTACTTCCAGAAAATGTGTGTGGGATCGGAACTTAATGTTCGAATCGTAGAGAATATTGCGTGAACGTTTGGTCGAAGCACGAAGAGAGTAACCAACGACTTCGAGAGATGTCCTTGACTGAATCTTTTTGCTGAAATGGCTCGAAATTGCAGAAATGTCAGGTAAATTCTGAAACTGTTTTCATCTTGAAACGGCGTTGGTTCTAATGGGTTTCTAAGAAAACTGTGAAGGACAAATCTTTCCTGTACTTCACCGGGCCAATGGTTTCTAGGAAAAAATGAGGCATATTTGAAAGGCCTAGAGTCCTTTTTCGATGTAAATGCGAACATATACCATAGAATTCAAAAAGGTCTTTTTTTATTTCCCTCTTTAAACAATAGATAGCATATTATCTCCTCAGTTGGTAGTTTTTTGGATGCTGATTACTCCAGGCCAGAGAGTTGACTCTGATTTCATAAAAAATACATACAAAACGTTGGTAAACACCTTTGACATAAAGCAGAAATAGAAACATATGCTTCATCAATGAGTCATTCATAATCAATTTTTACTAAAAGTATGTTAAATCAACCCTATTAATTAATAATTTGAGGATTATATCCGAATCTAATTGACTTGTTCTTAATTAAAACATATGCGCAACCTACGATATACTCTATTATTGCTGCCATGTCAAAACCCTCAATTTGTGTCGCTTTTTTCGATCTCCCAAAATTCCCATAGGCCGCATAAGGGCAATCAAAATAAAATCAAAGAACCTTTATCACTTAACACAACTTGTTCCCTGCGTTTCATATATCACGCAATGGCCTCCGGACCACGCACATTGTCTCCAAACACACTCAGGAGATCCGAGCGCGATAAATTCTCAAAGACCTATTTTTATTGACGTTGCAACGGCGGTGTCCCATTTCAACAGATGTAGAAACCATCGGGACCCAACCGAGCCTCATTGTCCGCAGATTGCGTTAGTACAATACCCCGTACTTGGGCAATTGTCCCCTGACATTGGCAGGTAATAATCATGTGACATTCAGGACAAACGTTTGCAGTCTGTATTTGTTGTGACATTTATATTCGATGTGCGGAGAAAGCGGCAAGCGGTGAGGATTCACCAGGGGAGAGTTTCCATTGCGAACAGTATTGTTGGGCTAAATACGCAATTCACTGTCGGATAATCTCTGGACATAATGCCGGTCGTAAAAAATTTGACGTTGTGCTGGTTGTTCAACGAATAAAAATCTCTGTTCGATTGGTATTATCCCAGTTGTTTTTTTGAATAAAAGCATAGTCAATGGGATCATTGTTGAGTAATTCTCTTATTGTGATCGAAAAAATACATTCACTGTCAGAGGTCTTGCACCCCATTTTATACTGTTTGATGAAAAACATACTTGATATTTGGGTGTAAGAACCACAGAAGTATTAACTTATTTCTTTATTAGTGAAAGGAACACATACAGGATAAATCTCATAAAAAGCATCCACGAATACAGTATAAAAGTGTTAACCTAAACATAACATTACATTTTTAAAACAAGCAAAACAAACAATTCGACCGATTGAAACTTGCAAATATAACAGCCACCCATTAGTGTTTTTTCAATGACTTTAAATTCAGAATGATATATTCTAACTTGACTATATATATTGAAGCTATATACGAAAACTATCAAAATGATATCCTCATATATAATCAATGTAAAATATGTTTCAATGTCTCGGAAAAAAACCTTTTTATATCCCGACCTGAAACGCATTAATACACATGCATTAACAAAAACTATATAAGTAAGTTATTTAAAAAATCTCTCAAAACATGCACTATATTTTCAAAAAACAATTATAATTCTGGTAATCTCTTCATCGGCCCTAAATAATATTCCAAATATTAAAATCAAATAACTATCACTATATCTCACCTACACGTGTGTAACAGGATAAATTGCTTTAAACAGAGTAACTTTGAAATTCAAGATAGTCTATGTTCTTAACAAAATCACAGAAAAGTGTAAGGTGTTATAAGGTTATCTTAAAACCATTGACATTCCATAATGAGATTTATTAAAGCCTAAATATAATTATATATTATATATAAAATAAAATAGGCTTTTTACTTGACAGGAGAAATACAACAAAATTTGAATATCAAAACAGATTTAATCTGTTAGTCTTCTACAATTTTAATTTCAAAAAAATTTTTATTCAAAAAACTTTTAGAATTGAATTAATTATTATATACGTCTATTAAATATAAGCGGTGCTTATAGTAGACATTAATTTAATACTAAAAGTTTTTTGAATAAAAATTTTTTTGAAATTAAAATTGTAGAAGACTGACAGGTTGAATCTGTTTTGATATTTAAATTTTGTTATATTTCTTCTATCAATTAAAAAATCTTTTTCTATTTTATTTTATATATAATATTTAATTATATTTAGGCTTTAATAAATCTAATAACACCTTACACTTTTCTGTGATTTTGATAAGAACATAGACTATCTTGAATTTTAAAGGTAGTCTGTTTAAAGCAATTATCCTGTTAAACACGTGTGAGGTGAGATATAGTGATAGTTATTTGATTTTGATATTTGGAATAGTATTTAGGGCCGATGAAGAGATTACCAGAATTATATTTGTTTTTTGAAGATATAGTGCATGTTTTGAAAGATTTCTGAATTAAATTATTTAAATATTCAAATATATTAAATATTTCAAATGAATTATATTTTTTGAGAAGTCCTTAAGTGTTTTTGTGTTCATGTTTTTGAAAGGCAATTAGTATTCTTAATGGTAAGATCAGAAATAAAAATTTTGTCTCCTTTAAATATTTATTTAAATGACTCTTTTTATATCTGTTGGTTTATTTATTCCATTTGACATTATATATTGAGTTTTGATTATATACATCTATCAAATATAAGCTGTGCTTATTGTATCTAAAAGTTTTTTGAATAAAATTTTTTTTTTAAATTAAAACTGTAGAAGACTAACAGATACAATCTGTTTTGATATTCAAACTCGAAGTAAGTTTTAAAGTATCCAAAATAAAACAGAATGATCAACGTGTTATTACCATTAACCAATAACCATTTATACTCGGAACACAGAAAAACATAACAAGAATTATTCACCTGAAATAATGTGCCATGATAGGAAAAATAACCAAAATTTCGAATATAATAAAATTTTATATTCTTACTTCTAGAATATATATTGAAACTATATAAAAAACTATAGAACGATCTCCTTATATATAATCAATATGAAATATTTTTCAATTTCTGGGAAAAAACTGAATTCAATACATTTCTGAAGAGGTCTAGAGACCGAAATTGCTATCAAATATTGGAGTTCTCATTCAATTATTTTCATTTGATTCTTTTATTTTGAGAATTTTAGATAATTTTGGAATAGTGGATTTTTTGTATTTGTATGTTAATATACATACTTATATTGTTTTTGTTAATAATTATTAATAACAATCATGTCGGGATGTAAAAATGTGTTTTCCGAGAAATTGAAAAATATTTTATATTGGTTCTATATAAGGATATCATTTTGATAGTTTTTGTATATAGTTTCAATATACATTCTGTCAAGAAAGTACCAGGAATTATCGATTTAAATCTGGCGGGGCAATGAGGCAGGTAAAATTTTTTTTTCCTAGGTTGGTACCACTGTCCTTAATTACTATGCCAAGCTTGAGCGGAATCTGTCAACTAGTGTGTTTGCAACAGCTGATTAAGTCAGTCGATGTCAGAGTGCGTGCCGATTTTTACTATGGGTGATTACGTTGAGCAAAGAATTTGTTTAAAGTTTTGTGTTGCAAATGAATTTTCGTGTGCCGATGCATTGAAAACGTTGCAAAAGGCCTTTGGTGATAATGTTCTATCGAAAACTCGTGCATATCAGTGGTACAGAGCCTTCAAGGACGGTCGTGAAGTGGTCGCCCATCGACGGCTTCGATCGAAGATAACGTCGATAAAATTAAGGAAAGGGTGCTGGAAAACCGTCGTACCAGCTTGAGAGAGATAGCACATGATCTTAAGATATCCCACGAGTCCGCACGTACGATTTTGATTGATATTTTGGGCATGAGAAAGGTGGCCGCACGACTCGTACCGAAAGACCTGAATTTTCTTCAAAAACGTCATCGCGAACAGGTTGCTTCAGACATGCTGGATCGCTGTAATTCCGATTCTACATTCATGGAACGCATTATAACTGGTGATGAGACCTGGGTCTACGAGCACGATATGCAAACAAGCCAGCAATCATCGGAATGGGTGGCAAAAAATGAGCCGAAACCGAAAAAACCACGCCAAAGCCGCTCGAAATTGAAGGTGATGCTCATTGTTTTCTTCGATATCCGTGGCGTGGTGCACTACGAATTCGTTCCAGAGGGTCAGACGGTAAACAAGGAGTATTACCTAGGCGTTATGAAACGTTTGCGTGAGCGTATCCGTAAGAAGCGGCCAAATTTGTGGACGAACAACTCATGGATTTTGCATGACGATAACGCGCCTTCTCACCGAGCTACGATTGTGACTGACTTTCTCGCCAAAAACTCAACAAACGTGCTTCAGCAACCACCGTATTCGCCGGATTTGGCTCCCTCTTTCCTCTTCCCAAAACTAAAATTGCCCCTTCGTGACACCCGTTTTGAGTCGATTGAAGCCATAAAACAAAATTCGGCGCGAGAGCTAAAGTCCATCCCGGAAAGTGCCTATAAAAAATGTTTCGATAATTGGAAGTGCCGTTGGCATAGATGTATTGGAGCAAATGGAGTCTATTTTGAAGGCGACCCAATAAATTTTGACGATTAAATGTAAAAATGTTGTTTTAATTGAAATCTCCCGGTACTTTCTTGACAGAGTAGTATATTGTAAAAGTTAGAATATATAATTCTGAATTTGGAATCATTTTAAAATTACTCTTGTCAAGTATTGACTCGCATTGATATTGATGTTTTCTTAATATTTAACAAATTATCAGCGAACAAATCAAAATCAATTTCAACTTGGCAATTAACTATTCACCGTAGTCATAACCCAATAGAGTGGTGAAGTTAAGCTGCTGTTTGACCTCCTATATGGAATGACAAAAATTCTCTTATGACTGTCTATGAGGAACTTATAAGTTTATACTTTCGAGTATATCACAGCCCAATTTGTTAGTAACAAGTTTATGCACAAAAACTATGTCGCTTATTTCTTTTATTCTCTAGGCTAATGAAATTAAAAAGTTTGAGTCTAAGTTTGTAGTTATCTGGATCCCCAGGCTTCAAACTGTTGTGAGTAGAAAAAAAAACAACAAATCTTAGAGAAACGGTCAAAGTTTTCTAATTTACAATCGCATTAAAAACATCGTCGCTGATTATCCCAGTTGGCTTTGAATGAAGGGACCATTGCTATTACTGGTTCCCAATCAGAATCGGACCACCCGGTGGTACAAGGACAATTACCGAGATTTTTATTCGTGATCAAAGAACGTCATGAACTTGACGGATAAAAGAATAGGGTATCCACCCCATTCCACGTTAAAACGATGGGGAGTTCCCGTGAGTACGAACAAAAATTTTGGGGTGGCCAAACTCCTTCTCAGATGCTTTCATCATTTAAATGGGAGTTTACCCTTCACATATTTTATTGGGTGGTTAGAACGCCATTGTGATTAATGGTCCTCTCAGTAGGAGTAGAGTTTGAGTATGGCTGTAGTTCGCTTCCATTATAACGCGATCAGAGAAAGGTCGTTGTATGTAGTATTAAAAATTCAAACGCAATTCTTTGCTTTGGGACATCTGTACAAGAGCATGCCCAGCAAATAAACTGCTGAAGGTTGGTTGGATTGACAAGAGCAGAGTATGAATCAACCCTTGGGGTAGATAAATTACTATTAAACGAATTTGATTTGAAGGAGGAGCATTGGTGGAATTTAAGGACTATTTTATTTCTTCAAAAACTTGCGAAGTAGAAGTATGTGTTTTTTGATTTTCCAGCAACAAGTTCAAACAATCGTGCATTATTGAATAAACTTTAATATTATTATTATTTCTCGAAGGCATCGAGCATGTAATTAAATTTTGTTGTATATTGGACGTCCATTCAAACTTGAATATTCAAAACTGGTATTAATGTTAATTTTTTGTATTTCCAGTGGATTGAGTACCCCTTTTATCTTCATTTCACCTAATTTTTTTCAATAATCTTGCGTTTTACGTAGATTTTTCATAACAGTAAAATATTCTAGCACGATATATCATCAAATTGGATTTAGAAATATCATAAAGATTTATTCTGTAAGCCCCCTACAAATCTTAATTTAAAAAAATTTAATTGAAAAATTTTTAGAATTAGATGAAATAAATGTCTTTCGAACACATTGCGTTAATTAAGTAGACAGAAATTCAAAGTAATCAAAATTGTCAACTAAAAATTATCAAATGAATATTTGAAGAGCACAAAATTTTGTTTCATACCTTGTTTTATGAAACCTTTCCGAAAATGCAAAACAACCTCAAGAACTTCTTATTAAAACCGTAACACGTCAGCTCAACTTCATATTTAAAAAATAAAAATAATTTACAGAGATATCTTACCAAACCATCTGCATGCTTTTTACTGCAAAAACACTAGAATATAGTGAACTTATACTAATAAACTAATAAAGTAAATAAAAACAACTTGGCTTAAGTTTCACTGTTTATTTGATGTCTGTTGACATATACGTTTTGTGTTTTTAGACCATTTTCAAAACTGAAGAGAACGAAACTTAAAATCCTAATTATAATGGTAGGATAGATCACACGTGAATAAATAGTGTTCGGATTTTACACCGAACAAGGAATTTAGTTTACTGTGCAGGTAGATGTAACAAGAACGTTCCCAGAGTTCAACAATTGAGGCCTTTCAAATATTTGAATATCAAAACAAATTGAAATATGTTTATCTTCTACAATTTTAATTTCCAAAAGAATTTTTTATTCAAAACTTTTAGAATTAAATTAATGTCTAAAACAAGCACCGCTTACATTTAATAGACGTATATAATCAAAACTTAATATACAATGTCAAATGAAATAAATAACCCAATAGATATACGAAAGTAATTAAAATTAATAAATAAATATTCAAACGAGACAAAATTTTGTTTCTGGTTTTATCTTAAGAAATACTACTTGCCTTATAAAAACATGAACACACTTGAAGGACTTCCCAAAGAATATAATTTATTTGAAATATTTAATACATTTAAATATTCGAACAAATTATTTTAAAAATCTCTAAAAAATGTGCACTATATTTTCGAAAAACAAATATAATTCTAGATAATCCCTTCATCAGCCGTTTTTCAATAATCCAAATATCAAAATCAAAAACATAACCTACATCACTCACGTGTTAAAAGACTTAAGCTTCGAACTACAGATCAACTATATATTCAAGATTGATCTATGTTCTAACAAAATCAAAGAACAAAGTGAGTTATTTTAAGGTTTACCTAAATCCATTGACACCGTATAAAAAGATTTATTGAAGCCAAAATATAATTATATATTATATATAAAATAAAATAGAAAGGCTTTTTACTTGATAGAAGAAATATAACAAAATTTGAATATCAAAACAAATTGAAATATGTTTATCTTCTACAATTTTAATTTCCAAAAGAATTTTTTATTCAAAACTTTTAGAATTAAATTAATGTCTAAAACAAGCACCGCTTACATTTAATAGACGTATATAATCAAAACTTAATATACAATGTCAAATGAAATAAATAACCCAATAGATATACGAAAGTAATTAAAATTAATAAATAAATATTCAAACGAGACAAAATTTTGTTTCTGGTTTTATCTTAAGAAATACTACTTGCCTTATAAAAACATGAACACACTTGAAGGACTTCCCAAAGAATATAATTTATTTGAAATATTTAATACATTTAAATATTCGAACAAATTATTTTAAAAATCTCTAAAAAATGTGCACTATATTTTCAAAAAACAAATATAATTCTAGATAATCCCTTCATCAGCCGTTTTTCAATAATCCAAATATCAAAATCAAAAACATAACCTACATCACTCACGTGTTAAAAGACTTAAGCTTCGAACTACAGATCAACTATATATTCAAGATTGATCTATGTTCTAACAAAATCAAAGAACAAAGTGAGTTATTTTAAGGTTTACCTAAATCCATTGACACCGTATAAAAAGATTTATTGAAGCCAAAATATAATTATATATTATATATAAAATAAAATAGAAAGGCTTTTTACTTGATAGAAGAAATATAACAAAATTTGAATATCAAAACAAATTGAAATATGTTTATCTTCTACAATTTTAATTTCCAAAAGAATTTTTTATTCAAAACTTTTAGAATTAATAAATAAAAATTTAAAATAATTTGTTCGAATATTTAAATGTATTAAATATTTCAAATAAATTATATTCTTTGGGAAGTCCTTCAAGTGTGTTTTTATAAGGCAAGTAGTATTTCTTAAGATAAAACCAGAAACAAAAAATTTTGTCTCGTTTGAATATTTATTTATTAATTTTAATTACTTTCGTATATCTATTGGGTTATTTATTTCATTTGACATTGTATATTAAGTTTTGATTATATACGTCTATTAAATGTAAGCGGTGCTTGTTTTAGACATTAATTTAATTCTAAAAGTTTTGAATAAAAAATTCTTTTGGAAATTAAAATTGTAGAAGATAAACATATTTCAATTTGTTTTGATATTCAAATTTTGTTATATTTCTTCTATCAAGTAAAAAGCCTTTCTATTTTATTTTATATATAATATATAATTATATTTTGGCTTCAATAAATCTTTTTATACGGTGTCAATGGATTTAGGTAAACCTTAAAATAACTCACTTTGTTCTTTGATTTTGTTAGAACATAGATCAATCTTGAATATATAGTTGATCTGTAGTTCGAAGCTTAAGTCTTTTAACACGTGAGTGATGTAGGTTATGTTTTTGATTTTGATATTTGGATTATTGAAAAACGGCTGATGAAGGGATTATCTAGAATTATATTTGTTTTTCGAAAATATAGTGCACATTTTTTAGAGATTTTTAAAATAATTTGTTCGAATATTTAAATGTATTAAATATTTCAAATAAATTATATTCTTTGGGAAGTCCTTCAAGTGTGTTCATGTTTTTATAAGGCAAGTAGTATTTCTTAAGATAAAACCAGAAACAAAATTTTGTCTCGTTTGAATATTTATTTATTAATTTTAATTACTTTCGTATATCTATTGGGTTATTTATTTCATTTGACATTGTATATTAAGTTTTGATTATATACGTTTATTAAATGTAAGCGGTGCTTGTTTTAGACATTAATTTAATTCTAAAAGTTTTGAATAAAAAATTCTTTTGGAAATTAAAATTGTAGAAGATAAACATATTTCAATTTGTTTTGATATTCAAATTTTGTTATATTTCTTCTATCAAGTAAAAAGCCTTTCTATTTTATTTCCTTTCAAATATGTCTCATTTAATTCTTAGAAACCTAAACGGGCCTAAACACCACTTAAGAAACGAAAATATTTGTCCTCCAGGTTTCTCGTAAAAACCCATTTAAATCGTTTTAGCCGTTTCAAGACAACAGTCGAATGTCGTCTCGGAATTTACCTGACAATTACAATTCTCTCATTACAGTTAGTCGAAAGGCACAGTTGAAGACATTCCCTCGACCAGAAGGTCGCGCATTACTCATCCTGTATTACAGTTAACCGAACCTGACAATTGAAGATATTCCCTCGACCAAACGGTCACATTCTCTAGAAGACAGTTCTCTTAACTCATGAAACACATTTATCTCTACTCTTGAATTATTTTGTATTGACATTTCACTTTAACTCTCCAATGAACTATCTAAGAATATCACGAACAGCATCGTTCAAATTGTTTCTAACAGTAAGTCAACAATGTATGAATATAGTCAAACCTTTAGTTTTATCCCAGACATTCCACATCCATTCTCGACAATAGTTTGTCAGTAAAGTGTGATATCGCAGATGAGTTCACGTTGTATCGAAATGCCATTCTGTGGGTTCAAATTCCATTGAATTCCCGTAGATATCTGTGTATTTTAGACCACCGACAATGTATAACGCGGTTGAACTATCAGTTATTGCCTTGGTAAAGCGATCATGTCCGTTGTTTGAATTTTGTATTAAGTACACTTCTCTATTTTCTGTTCAACCTGCAGCGTGCGGGATTAAATGGAATCCTCTGACCTATTTCGAATCTCACAGGGATTAATTGGTGAACAGAAATAATTACAGAAGCCACACATATTGAGTAATTTCTCCATATAAATAGAGTGTATGTAACTATTTGAGGAAAAAACTGATGCATTAAAATTACTAAACGGTTTTCCAATAAGAGGTTTCATTTGGATAT
Source organism: Megalocaria dilatata (assembly GCA_034642435.1). NCBI lineage: Eukaryota > Metazoa > Arthropoda > Insecta > Coleoptera > Coccinellidae > Megalocaria > Megalocaria dilatata. The sequence goes on from CM067854.1 coordinate 5,508,663, forward strand.
TTGAAAGAAACGTGTAAAACTTAAGAGAAATCAATGAATTTTGATTTCATTGTAAAGAGGTTGGTATGCCATTAATACTGGAAGACGATATCAGCCGAATGGCCGCCACGGTTATGGTTGCAGCAACATATCATTTGCACCTATATGTCCTCGATGACTTCACGAATTCTATCTTTAAGGAGCATTGTCATAGACCTTGTCTTTCACGTGGCCCCAAATAAAAAGTCTAAAGGTGTTAAATCTCGATGGCCGATTGTGATCACATCTTCGAGAAATAAGAGCCAGGAAACCTTTCTTGCAAAATTGCGATTGTTGAATTGCTTGTTTGGCACGAAGCGCCGTCTTTTTAAAAATAAACGTCGTCCACATCAATATTTTCCAATTTATGCCATAAAAAATTATTAATCATAGCTCGGTACTGCAATCCATTCACCGAAATAGTTGTACCAGCCTCATTTTCGAATGAGTAAGGTCCCATCATACCACTATCCCGAAAACCGCATCAAACAGTGACACGTTGAGGACAGAAGAAGTAGGATAGTGCTTCGAAGCTACCAGTTTTTACTGGAAGCAAAGGGGAAATTAAGTTTCGTTTTGCAGCTGATTGGGCGTATCCTAATCTCGCGTCCATGTGGACACAGACCATAAGCCCAGCAGGCAGGTAGGCTATTAAAACCTCAAACCCGGAACTCTGTAAAAGTATTGGAATTTTACATATTCCCCACTGGTGAATATTTGTAATCCACCTAAGTTAAATTTTTCGCCAGTTATGCCATTGCGTAAAAGAAATGCATCGAATGTCTTAAAAACTTGAAATGACTTCAAAAATATACAAGTAGATATGAAGACAAACAACTGGAAGGCACCTCTAAAGTAACAGTATTCTCGATTCTCGGGCGTCCTTCAACTTCCAAATCATAACAACATTGACATTTTTAGAGCACACAGAAACTATGTTGTTTACACTCCAGCGAAATGACAGATACTGAAAAGAAAGTCTAATTATGACTCTTGAAAATGAAGGTGTTGGTAGATGAAACAATGGAATAATAAACTAATAGTGGCATATGTTAACAAAATCGCGCGAACTTATTTTTACTCCTAATACCACAGAAGAATCCCAAATGATATATTGTCATGCATTTTGTGAATAACACCTTGTAACAGGAATTTTTGTGGAAATAAATTACTGTCTCATATACATTTTTTTAATATATATAAATATATATTGAAGGTTTTTTTAAATTTCTGATAATGATTTCTAATAGCCCAATAGTTCATAAATGTTGTCACGAATGCAGTAGTATTATCTACAGGTCAAATGCAAGGAACTATCACAAAAATGTAGAAAGAACTTCAGGTTTTTTTCAAACACCAATAGACTTTAATTTTGAAATTCTCAAACCAATTACTTTTTCCCAAACTTAGATAATCTGCGAATCCTTCATCTATCACCAAAACCGAAATAATTAGACATTTGGAATCAATAATAATATGAAATAAAATTCAAGCACAGGAATTAATAATAATAATAATAATTTATTGATGCTTTAAGACATTTAACAATGTATATCACGAATAAAAATAACAAATGCAACTTACTAAAGCTACAAAAAAAAATTACGAAAGCTAAAAGTTATTCCAATTGATCGCCTAAATATTCATTATTGCTGAAGTAGCACTTGTTCACTAATGGGGCCTTAAGCTTACTTTTGAACTGTCCGTTATTCAGTGCCTTGAACTTGTTCGGCAAATGATTATAAAATTTGATTCCAATGAAAAATGGTGCTGATTGTTATTAAGCAGTGTGTTGCCTTGAAATGCATATTATGTTTATATGTCTGGTTCCTTAATAGTGGAAATCAGAGCATTTCTTCAAGGCATGCTAGTTAAGATGAATACATAACAGACAGTTCAGAATAAAAATACATGGAAACGTCAAAATCTCATGCTCATGGAACAACGGACGGCAGGAATCACGAGGTTTCAGATTTAATATCAGTCTTAAGATCTTTTTCTGACAAATAAATACTCGCTCTACATCTACAGATGACCCCCACAGAACCACGTTGTAACACAAATGGCTATATACCATACCGTAGGATATCCCTAGTAGAACATCTACAGGAATCGTATCCTTAAGACGAGATATCGCAAAAAAAGCGTTATTTAATTTCTTACACACATGATCCACTTGGTAATGCCATCTTAGGTGTTGATCAACATAAACTCCAAGAAACTTTACAGAATCTGATGACACGAGATTAACCTTAGAAAGTTCGAAAAAAAATGGAATAACACATAACAGAAGCCCGATTTTGAAATTTAATTATTTGTGTTTTCGGAAAATTGACAATGAGACAGTTTCGCTGAAACCACTTATTGAAACATTTAAATGTAGATTCACAAAGAGTCTTCAGTTCGCGCAAACTAGCAGCCTTGATTGCAATAGAGGTATCGTCAGCAAAAATAATCACGATACAGGTAGATCGTTCACAAACATTTAAAACAGAAGTGGTCCCAGAACAGAATTAAAAAAAAAGGAAGTGGTTGGGGAACTCCCAAGTCATTAATATATTTCCCAGAATAGTGTTCACCCAATCGGACATATACTTTGCGGTTAGAAAGGAAACTTTGGACCCACTCCAGGAACACACCTCTGAATCCCACTTGGTACATCTTATCCAACATGTTTTTTGCTGAAGTGTGTCGAAAGCTTGGGCGAGATCGAAGAATATACACGCTACATGACTTCCATTATCCAAACAAGTGAACACGAACTCCAAAAATACGCAGCAGACAGTTTGAGTTTATCTTCCGTATCTAAAGCTATGTTGGCTACTAGAAATAATGGAAAACCTCGACAAATAGTTCTACATTCGACGATAAATAATCTTTTTGATGGTCTTGGATAATTGACTTAGGCTTGAAATAGGTCGATAGTTCGATATATCATGGATATCCTGTTTTTTATGAACAGGTCTGATTCTCGCTAATTTTAGAATAGATGGAAAATGACCAGAAGAAATTGATTCATTCACTAATAGAGCAATGTGTTGGGAGATCAAAGGTGATAAAAACTTAAGAATCCTTGCCGATATAATATCGGAATCAGCGCAACCATCGGTCTTTAAAGTGCTGATGACATAACCTCGTCGATTTCTACAGAGAAGAAGAAAAAACTCATCAGCCGACGAGTAGTACACGAGTTCGACACTTAGTTCCCAAAGTGATCTTGGATCAGTAGTTCACCAATCTCAGTAAAGTATTTAGCGAAAGCTTCGGCCACCTTTTGGGGACAGTAGATTGCCCCACTATAAATTTTCCAATGGGAGAGATGGACCCTATGGGCCAAGTAACAAGTACTAAATGAAAGATCTTAGGTTATCAGGGAAACACCAAATCTCTGATATAGATCGAACAACATGTATTGGATTACGAACCAATAGCCAGATGTCTGTTACATCTGTTCGTAATATTTCCCCGTAGGAAAAAATTGTGAGTAGCACCAGGCGAATGGTGATATAGAGGGCGTCAATTTCATTTTTCCACTGAAAAAGAGCGGATCTGCAACTTATCATGTCACCCCTGAAAATGCGATTCAGACCTGTGGAGTGGTAACACGTCACGTCAATTTCCGAAGAATACGCCATTCGTCTCCTGCATCCTTTCACTATTTTATATGTAAGAGGCCAAACCACAGTGCAGTGAAATAACAGATCGACGGACACATTCGGATCAAATGACAAACACGTTATCGGGCATAAATCAGACGCTCTCGAATTGCGGCGAATTCTTCTTGTTCGGTCGATAAATAATGGCGACAAAGTGGAACAACATTATTCGAATGTCTGGATATTGAAATGGCGGAACATTTGCAGAAGGAAATATTCGGGTAACATGTGTTGGTAACGGTACGACGTACGGATATTGACATTTCTTACGATGAGACGGGAGGAATGAAAAATGTAAATATCCTATTAAGATTTCGCTCCTTTCTTGACATTTTACATGCGCCGGACGTCTTGCGGATCTTATGACTCGTATCTGGTAGCTGCCAAAAACATGACAACTGATGAATTCGCATGTTGGCGTGGATAGAATTGGGAACATATCCAAGATCAAATAATATATAGGTTGGTGAAAGAATTGCTTGATATTGTTAAGAATTTATTAAATGTTTTTTTATTTAATCATTAATTACTTATTAGCCCCACTTTGGTGGAGTCAACTGTTATGAATTCATTATATAAAATTTTATTTATGATTCATTATTACTTATGAGAATCAATCAGAGGAGCCAATCTATTAAAGACTTTACTTTTTATAAGTTTTCAGTATAAATAATTTTTAGATCACTCCTGTATATATATGTTCATGTTTTATTAATTTTGACTCACTTTTTATAGGGTGAGTTCAATTTGAATAGGTTAATTTTTAAAATATATATTAAATCAACGTAATCTGAAATATGTTGAACCTTATCTCTAAATATCGTAATTCTAACGTAAAACAATGATTTGTTTTGAAATTGAATTGAAAAGCTGTACAGAAATAAACTTATTTCTACCTTTGGTAAGTTTGTTCATCATCAATTATCAATGTTCCTTCTTTCAATTGCCCTTGATCTCTTTCAGGAAAACTGCTTTGTTTCAATGAGGAATGATACTTCTCGAAAGTTCAAAGCTCACAGCCAACTTAATTGATATTCTTCTAATGCTCTAATTTTTGATTATTTGATACTTGCTTTTTGTTATTAATATTTCCATTAAAACATTCAGGTTACGTATTTCTTGATCATATTTTCATTCACAATAACAATGTTAATTTCTTTTTAGGTTTTGGAGCTGGATTTTTAAAGAGTAATTCATTTAGAGCGACGTGTATGGGCTCTGGAGTATTTTCATACTTAATGAAATTTCATCTGCTTCATCCTTTTATAGTTTTCCCGAAAAATTGAATTCCGAAGCTTACTAGCTGTGCCAAAATTATTGAAAAATTGATGCTTTCCCTGACTTTAAAAAAATCACACCATTTCGTGGTTTGAAAGTATTCTAGAAAATAGGTTCCATTTTTCATGAACAATTTTTTACCTGTTTTAGGAAAATTGGTTAAGTTTAAATACCTATTTTCATATGAGGACTTTTCCAAATGTACTACTTTACGGATAAGAGGCAAGAATTTCCATGTTCTGTTTAACATGAAATTGGTATCAAAAGCTAGATAAGAATTCAGGATAATTTTCTAGAATATTTTCAAACCAGGAAATAGTGTGAATTTCGTATAATCATTGAAAGCATAATTTTTAAAAAAATATGACAAATGCTAGTAATCTTTGGAATTCAAATTTTTTAAAAACTATAAAAGGAAGCAGCAGGCCAAATGTCATTCAGTATGCAATACCCTAGAGTGGAAACCGTATCGCTCTGATTAAAGATTTTTCACACTCCCACAGTATATAGTTCCATAACCTATAAAGAATATAACATTATTTTTGCGAAATGGAGTTGAATCCAGATATACGAAACCTGAATATTTAATGGAAATATTCAAATATAAATCAAGTATCAAACAAAATTTGAATATTAAAACAAATTGAAATATGTTTATCTTCTACAATTTTAATTTCAAAAAAATTTTTATTCAAAAAACTTTTAGAAATAAATTTATGTCTAACAAGCACCGCTTACATTTAATAGACGTATATAATCAAAACTCAATATATAATGTCAAATGGAATAAATAACCCAACAGATATACGAAAGTCATTAAAATTAATAAATAAATATTTAAAGGAGACAAAATTTTGTTTCTGGTCTTACCTTTAAGAACACCAATTGCCTTTTAAAAACATGAACACACTTAAAGGACTTCTCAAAGAATATAATTTATTTGAAATATTTAATATATTTAAATATTCGAATAAATTATTTCAAAAATCTCTAAAAAATATGCACTATATCTTCAAAGAACAAATACAATTCTAGACAATCCCGTCTTCAGTCCTCTTTTAAAATTCCAAATATCAAAATCAAAAACATAACCTATATCTCTCACGTGTTAAAAGACTTAAGCTTCGAAATACAGATCAACTATATAATTCTTTTAACACGTGGAGATATAGGTTATGTTTTTGATTTTGATATTTGGAATTTCAAAAGAGGACTGAAGACGGGATTGTCTAGAATTATATTTGTTTTTTGAAGATATAGTGCACATTTTTTTAAGAGATTTTTGAAATAATTTATTCGAATATTTAAATATATTAAATATTTCAAATAAATTATATTCTTTGAGAAGTCCTTCAAGTGTGTTCATGTTTTTAAAAGGCAATTGGTGTTCTTAAAGGTAAGACCAGAAACAAAATTTTGTCTCCTTTAAATATTTATTTATTAATTTTAATTACTTTCGTATATCTGTTGGGTTATTTTTTCCATTTGACATTATTTATTGAGTTTTGATTATATACGTCTATTAAATGTAAGCGGTGCTTGTTAGACATAAATTTATTTCTAAGAGTTTTTTGAATAAAAATTTTTTTGAAATTAAAATTGTAGAAGATAAACATATTTCAATTTGTTTTAATATTCAAATTTTGTTATATTTCTTCTATCAAGTAAAAGGCCTTTCTATTTTAAGTATAAAACAATTTGGATGCTGAAAAGAAATTAAACGAAGTTGGCTGTGAATTTAGAACCTTCTAGAAAAATCAGTTGAACGAGAATCCGTTATAAATTCCCGAAGAAGAAGAAGGGCACTGTTAAAAGGAACATTGATAAATTGAAAGGCAAACTTATCAAAGATAGAAATTTGAATATTAAAACAAATTGAAATATGTTTATCTTCTACAATTTTAATTTCAAAAAAATTTTTATTCAAAAAACTTTTAGAAATGAATTTATGTCTAACAAGCACCGCTTACATTTAATAGACGTATATAATCAAAACTCAATATATAATGTCAAATGGAATAAATAACCCAACAGATATACGAAAGTAATTAAAATTAATAAATAAATATTTAAAGGAGACAAAATTTTGTTTCTGGTCTTACCTTTAAGAACACACAATTGCCTTTTAAAAACATGAACAGACTTAAAGGACTTCTCAAAGAATATAATTTATTTGAAATATTTAATATATTTAAATATTCGAATAAATTATTTCAAAAATCTCTAAAAAATGTGCACTATATCTTAAAATAACTCACACTGTTTTTTGATTTTGTTAGAACATAAATCAATCTTGAATTATATAGTTGATCTGTATTTCGAAGCTTAAGTCTTTTAACACGTGAGTGATATAGGTTATGTTTTTGATTTTGATATTTGGAATGTTAAAAGAGGACTGAAGACGGTATTGTCTAGAATTATATTTGTTTTTTGAAGATATAGTGCCATTTTTTTAGAGACTTTTGAAATAATTTATTCGAATATTTAAATATATTAAATATTTCAAATAAATTATATTCTTTGAGAAGTCCTTTAAGTGTGTTTATGTTTTTAAAATGCAAATGGTGTTCTTAACGGTAAGACCAGAAACAAAATTTTGTCTCCTTTGAATATTCATTTATTAATTTTAATTACTTTCGTATATCTGTTGGGTTATTTATTCCATTTGACATTATATATTGAGTTTTGATTATATACGTCTATTAAATGTAAGCGGTGCTTGTGTAGACATAAATTTATTTCTAAAAGTTTTTTGAATAAAAAAATTCTTTTGGAAATTAAAATTGTAGAAGATAAACATATTTCAATTTGTTTTAATATTAAAATTTTGTTATATTTCTTCTATCAAGTAAAAGGCCTTTCTATTTTATTTTATTTAAAGATAGAAATAATTTAATTCTGTAAATTATTCGAATTGAGGTAATTTAATGTTTATCTAGAATTACGGAAGCAACATAAGGTGTTTACTAACTCTAGCGAACTGTAGAAACACCGTGATCTCTGAGACTACTGGTGATTAGGTGATTAGACCTGGGGAATAGGCAAGTTGAGGCCCTGGCGTTGAATCACAATATTCAATAAATGTCTTGATAATGGTGATCACAGTGTTTCCACTAACTCCATCGAACTGTGAAAACACTGTGATCATCGAGATAATTGGTGATTAGACACCATTAACAAATATATCTGTATCATTTAACTAAATGATGACGTTTTGAGATTTTGCATAAGGAAAAAAAGGGTATGAAACTGAACATATTGGAAAGTTTTTTGAATATTTCAATATTTACTGATATATTCCGTTAGCCTTCTACGTATTTAATTTCAAAAAATTATATTTGATATTATAACTTCAGGAATGAATGTCATAGAAGCACCGCTTATGTCAAACGACATATAAAATAAACATTCATTATAAGACATCCAGATGAGATAACAAAATGCAATAAATATATTAATGATAAATAGTTAAAAAAAATCCTATAAATTAAATATATACTCAAATTATTTAATTTATAGGATTTTTGTTAACAATTTATATTTATTGAATTTTTTTTATCTCATTTGGATGTCTCATAATGAATGTTCATTTTATATGTCGTAAGATATAAGCGGTGCTTATATGACATCAATTTAATTCCAGAAGTTATAATATTAAATATAATTTTTTGGAATTAAATATGTAGAAGGCTAACGAATATATCTATAAATATTAACATATTCAGAAAATTTTAAATATCTTCTATCAAGTATAAACCTCCATTTATTTTATTTATATTGGAAAGTAATCGAGGAAGTTATTGAAGGAATAAAGTGAATTATCTGAATCACTTTTATTGGATCTATTCAACTAGGGACACGGTGTTTCCACTGAAAGTAATGAAAAATTTTCATTGTACCCTCATCTCAAAACAGAAAATATTTATATACAGTATGTTACAAAATTTCAATATTTTTTACTCTACATTTATGGTATGCTTAACCTAAACATATTTTTACAAACAGAAGAAAAAATCGAGGGATCTAGGATTAATTATGCGAGTTGATCTGAAAATTAGTTAGTGAACTCGACTACAAGCTGAACGAAATTAATATGAGTGAGAAAATTGCTTGCTATGCAGACATATTTTTATGAAATCTTCCTAGTAATTGATTAACGTCAATCAATTAGTATGCAAATTCCAGGATAAGCATACTTCAAAATGAGGTGTACGAGAGGGATGTATATTAGACTTTAATGGTTTATTTGCAGTCTAAATATATATATATATATATATATATATATATATATATATATATATATATATATATATATATATATATATATATATATATATATATATATATATATATATATATTACAAATGTACAATTTTGAGATTGTTTACCGAAAATGAGGGAGTTGTTGCGATATAGATCGAAATATAATTGCGGTGAAAACTATCTTATTCGTGGAGTAGTAATCCTTTGAGCTTTTTCACCGTTGTTCACTTTCACTGAGTTCACTTTTTCTGGTTGACCTTTGGGTTAACTTTATACATGTACTAACTAATAACAAACAGATAATGTAGATAATACAATAACTTCCAGGCCTTTAGTGCGTTATGGATTATTAAGAGTGGATGTTCCTAGTAAGGTTAAAGTGAATGCTAATGTAAACTTACTGAAGAGCAGATAGAGAGGTGTGTTATAACTTGGAAGTTGAGAAAAAAAAATATGGTTAGATAATTCTTGTTTATACAGAGTGTGTGTGTTGCGTGACCGTCTGGTCTGACAGAAAGCGGGAAAAAACGATGTTTGTAGGCCGAGTGCTAATGAATGACTTTTTAGTGAATGTGTCTTCAACGCTGTTCTGTGGGTAACTGACAAAAAAAGGAACTGTTAGGGTTCGAATGTTGTCAGGTAGAATTCCGAAACGACATTCGGCTATTGTCGTCTCGAAGCAGCGTCAATTTTAATGGGTTTCTACTGTTCTATTTAGATTTCCAGGAAAAAATGAGAAATTTTTGGGAGACCTTGGTTCGGACTTTGGGAACGTAATTGTTATGTACCTGCATAGTAAACATTAAAAATTTCTTATTGGATGTAAAATTCGAACAATGAGGATATGAAATTTGCACGAAATATATTCATTTGTAATGTTGGAGTAAGACATGATGAAACTTTTTCTCTAACCACGAGCGTTTTTTAAATATTTATCTTTTTAATCGTGTAATTCCTCATTTTGGTAACATTATACTTAATTATGCTCTTTTATTCCTTTGAAAATACAAGTCTTATTAAATAGACTGTATAACTTTATGAAAATATTTCCCTTGAAAGACCTGAAAGCACGCTCCATGTGTTAACGTATCCAATACTCTCTTTAAATTCACTCCAGAGTGACGACGCATTCCAAATCACGCCAATTTAGAGTCAACAACTTACACCTGGATTACAGAGCCCTCTGCGATAAATTTAACACCTACATTGTTGGAGCGACCGATTTTAATGGCCTGTGTTTTTCGTTCCGAGCTTGTTATACGTAGAATACGATTGTTTCTGGGCAATACGAGAGAAGAAGATCTGGAAACAATATTTTCCGGAAAACGAATCAATTTCATCTTTACACAGGTTCAGGTTAATTCATAATTGGATGCATATTTTTTAGGGTTTTAAATTTTGAATGATGATAAAGAACAGAAATGTTTCAGCAGATAACTCGGACATTGTATTATTGAATTGAAGCAAATATTTATTCTCTTTGAGTTCTTCCTGCTGAAATTTTTTTGATTCACCACATGGTTCAAAAGAGTTTCTTCATGAAAAAAATTGACTCAATATTTTGACGATAATGAATAGGAGATATTTTCACTTCCTTATACCAGTGCATTATAATGAAATTAATTCATGTTTATTTGTTTTGAAAGTAGAAATAAGTAGGTGCGGTTTTGATAACAGATGTCGCTACTAGTTTGCTATTCCATTATTTCATCTAGCATCACCTTCATTTTGAAGTGTCATTATTAGGCTTTTTTCTCTGTGTTTTTAACATGTACACTTTTGTATCGAATAATGTGTTTTTCTGGGAGTTTCACCTTATAACTTCAATAGAAGATCCATCACAAACGCAAGAGAAACTCGCAAAAATACTTGTAGTAACTCAAACAGCCATTTGCTATCGTCTAAAATCAATGAAAATGATCTGAAAGGCACGAAATGGGGTGTCGTTCGAACTGAAATCACGAGACATCGAACGCCGTTTTTTGACGTTTGATAAACTGCTCCAACGGCAAAACATGTTGCGTCACCTGTTAAACGGAACGCCCAAATGCTCCACCTGTCGTACAGCCCAGACATGGCTCCCTCCGATTACCATCTCTTCCGATCGATGTAACATGGTCTGGCATAACAACACTTCTCCATTTACGATGAAGTCAAAAAATGGATCGGTGCATGGATAGCGGTCAAAGAGTCGGCCTTTTTTCGTGATGGTATCCGTCAATTGCCAGAAAGATGAGCAAAATAGTGGCTAGCGACGGACAATACTCTGAACTTTGAATGTTCAACCAATTGATTATTCACAATAAAGCCTTAATTTTCGACAAGAAAAACTGCACAAACTCATTTATACTCCTATAGCATGTCTATTTGCTAAGGTAGTTGTCCGTACCTTTCAAAAAAAAAAAGTTTTACATGCTTTATATATGAGAGGTTTAATTTTAACTCAATATATAAGAGCTAATTGGTTGTATGTAATGTAATGTAAAATAACAACAAGAAGCCTAATGCAAAAAATATCCTGATGATCTTGAGTAATTAATTTTAATTTTGAGAAGAAGCAATTTCAAGAACGGACGTTGAAATCTTTAAATATATCTAGTAGGAAATCGACGAATATATCAACTGTCTCATTGGCATCATTAGAATTTTGAGCCGAAAATGGACCCAAACGATTAGACTCACCGATGAAAAAAACCCAAGATTAAAAGTGACACTGTCCAGTCGGTTCGCTTGACGCCAGGATCAATGGGTTCGTGGGTCATGGTGCTTGGATAAGAAGCCCTTCCGGCGTCCCAAAAACTCGGGTACTGACCATGAAGAGCCAGTAGAGGTTAGGTAGTGCTTCGCTGCTACCGGTCAGACGGTTGTAGGCTTTCGAGCTGAAGCCCAAATTGGAAGCTGGTGAGTTTATCTCTTCGCGCGCTCATATGGTGTAATCCTTATCACACTTTCTGCCTCTGGAGGCAGACTGTGGAGACTGCTGAGTAGTCACTTGGTGTAAGAGCCACGCTCATATGTCAATTCAAATAACTGGTAGAATTCACATATCCGGCCGTTTAACCCCCCATGGCATTAGAGCTTGGCGTGCTGGGGGCGCTTGTCAAGACTAGGACCCTAGTTTCATCCTGGTCAAATGTGGGGTTAAGTCTTGGTGCCATTCGTATTGCCATTCGCGCCAGTCACTGAACCTGTGTGGTGGAAGATCTTCTGAATGGGGCCCTAGTTTTGCCGTTATGGTGGGACAGGAAGTCTGTCGCAGCACAGGGCTTCTCCCTTAAAACTAGCGTACTCTACCCTACTGCAGTAAATCTCCGGATTTTTCTGTCAATGGCCGAGTGGGTTATATAGCATACTGCGTTACCTCGAGGGGAGTGATACTTGTATCACCTGGCCACCGATTGGTGTTGGACTCGACGGGGTGGTGGTTGAAAGTCCGCATGCTGGACTAGGGAGGTATTTCATTTATCTGTTCGCACACCCGCATGTTCGGAATATTCTCACGAAATGACTCAGGGTTTAGCGGGACTTGACGCTTTGACCGGCATTGTCCTGAACCTGGATCTAATGCGTAACGTTTCAGGGTTTGTAGATCTCGACGAAACGACCAGTCCGTTGGTGCTTGACGCCAGGATCAATCAAAAGACTTCACATGGGTTAGTGGGTCATGACGTGCAAGCCGTGCTGTGTGGTGCTCGTACCAGCATCAATTGAGTCATCAATCTTGAGATTATCCTTAGTTCATGAGCCTGCGTTCGGGTGCTTCGATAAGAAGCCCTTCCGGCGTGTGAGTTGCGTTCCAAACAACTCGAGTACTGACCATGCAGAGCCAGTAGAGGTTAGATAGTGCTTCGCTGCTACCAGTCAAACGGCTGTAGACTTTCGAAGCCCAAACTGGTGGGTTGGTGGGTGGGTTCATATCTTCGGAGGGCTTCTCGCTTCGCGCGATGATATGGACTAATCCTTATCATAGTTTCTGCCTCTTGGGGCAGACTGTGGAGACTGCTGAGTAGTGATTTGGTGAAAGAGCCACGCTCATATGCGAATTCAACTAACTGATAGAATTCACACATGTCTGGCCGGTTCGTTTGCAAACACTCCAACTTTCGAACGGAAAGAGTAAAAGGCTTGAAACTTTTAGGCTTGGTTTGGAGTCTAAATATCTGGGATTTTCAATCATTGGCAAGTCAGTCCAATAGTTTCGCAGTTATCCACTTTAAAGATTTTTATTATATTCCCAATAATTCTGAAAGTTCTGATCTAAGTGAGATTTTAAACGTAATTCCAGTGCGCCTGTGAACACTCTAACTTTTGAACAGAAAGAGCCGTTCCAAAATGTTGCACATTGTTGAATACCTGACGAAATTATGAAAAAAGGCTAAAACATTATGACCATTTTGAAGCGCTATAGTGTAATGAAGATTACGTCGTTTGCTGAAGGATATTTGGTAAACAATTTATGTTCCAAAAAACGAGGGTTCTGGATTTTCTGCAAACTTATGTTCTGGTTCTGGTTTTTCAATATAGAAGCTCAATACCCAAACAAGGAAATATAAATTGGATGATGCAATGTAACTTTTACAATATCTTTTGGAGAACTGCTTTTTGTTACAATAATTCGATTGAATAATGTGGACTATTTTGTAATTTTTTAATGCGGGTTATTAATAAGCATAATTGTTTATTGTCTTTTGCATAAAGTGCATTTCATGGCTTACACAGGCATAAAATGGACAGTTATGGAGTTGGTTATTAAGCAATAAAGCTCTCTGATGAACATATCAAATTTTATATACGAAATAGTAGTATCCTCTGTTGAATAACCGCTAGTCATCTTCATATTAATTGATCAATATGACTGCTTTTGGACTTTTCTATAAAACACGGGACTCCAGCAAATTAATTGAGACTTTTCATTAGTGGTCGAATTGTTATTTCGAAAAAAACATTAATGGAATTTGAGAGAAAAGTTCTATCTTTTGAAACAGCGTTTTTGTGAAGTGTGGGCCATTTAAAATTTTCATTTTTGTTCGCCTAAAATAAGAAACTGATGAATACTTTTCCGAATTTATGAGTTTATTATAAAGTGCGAACTTGGATATTTACGAATAAAATTCAGTATTACTCAAATGATCCCCGTGACTGGCTACAGTATCCCATCCAATTTATCTGTACAGTGTCGATTGTTTGGTGCTCAATTTTATAAATGGCTACTTCGATTTCGTGTTTGAAGGCATCAGTTGTTTCCAGATGACTAGTGTAACATTTATCCTGAACGGATTCCCACAAAAATTAGTCCTCCAAGGTGAAAATGAGCTTCATCGCTAAACATGGTTTTTCTGGAACAATACGTATCTTCGGCCATGCGATCATTAGCCAATTGGGCAAAGTGGAAACGCATCGGATAATTACGAGGCTTCACTTCTTGGGCTAGTTAAACTTTATAAGCCTTCATACTGAAGTATTTATGCAAACTTTTTCTCAGAGAAGTGCAAGAAATGTTCAGTTCTTGAGCACGATGACGACGTTGATGTTGATTGATGTTCAATTTGGGCTACAGCAGCAATTTTTTAGGTGTTCTCACTGGATGAGAACTCGAAATAGACATTTAATTTGGGTCATCAGCATATTCTCCATTTGATACTTTACCGTTGGTTGAAATGTATTTGTTTTTTTCAGGTAACTTCAAAATTATTGAATTCTCCATGATTGTAATTCAAGTAGTTTTCAAACAGACAGTATGGTAAGTGAACAAGTATTTATTTATTTGACTGAATCGGTCCTTACTTGATGGAAATTCCTTCTAATTAAATTGAACAATAAAGAGAATTTCTAAAATTTTATTGGGAAACAACAACTGTTTCACAATACTGTGGCTTCTTGAGTTCCTAGTTGAAAATGTAAAGCTGTAAAAGGCACGGTATCGGAGGAACAATTTCGTTTATTAATTTGCGGAAATTATTCTCTATAATTTCATCAAAGAATTAAATTGCTAGGATAGCCTTTGGATTCAAAACACGTTTAGTTATACAAGGTGTCCAAAAAGAGTATCTGGTATTTGTTACTTTAATAAAACAAGAAACTTCTTAAAATAAAAAAAGCTAAAGTTACAAATACTCGATACATACATACACATTTTTGGACACTTATTTTAGTTTTCTTAACATATTTTCATTAATAGAATAATCCATACCAATATTCTGGTCATGTAAGAGCTTCACCTCGGAATAAAAAAAAAAATAAGATGTTTACTCATATACACATTCATTTTTATGTTTTATGTGAGTGTGCAACGCGCAGCCAAAAGGTCCGTCTAGATTTCGTCTTTTGAAGACGTGGTTATTTCGAGTCTCGCAATACTTTTGTCATTTGTATGTAGACAGAAAGTTAGTTTACTATTTGAATTCAACGAAATATGGCGATTAAATTTGAACAAAACTGAGAAATATTGAAAACTCGTTTCCAAAGTGGTGAATCTTCTATCCAAACTTAAAAATTTACGTGTAGAATTCAATAGAAATGAAATGCCCTCGAGGCAATTTGTAGATCAGTTTGTTCGTTCAAACTGGACCGTTATTTGATAAAACAACTCGTACACGTTCTCATCTAGTGATCACACCTGAAAATATTGCTGCTGTATCCCAAAATGAACAACCGTCAATATCAACTCATCATCGTGCTCAAGAAGTGAACATTTCTTGCACTTCTCTTCTCTTTCTAGAGGCTTCAGTATGAAAGTTTGCAAAGTTCAACTAATGTAAAAAGTGAAGCCTTGTGGCCATTCTATGCGCTTTCACTCCGCTCAATGATGGAGATGATTTTCCTAAAAAAATCATCTTTAACGATAAAGCGGATTTTCCCCTCGCAGGCCAATTTTTTGTAGGGATCCGTAAATAATGAGCTTTACGCTAATCATCCATAAAGGATTGATTCCTAGATATGCGGAATCGAAGTTGCCTTATGAGATTGAGCCCCAAACAATCGACAATGTACCGAAGAATTGGGTTGATCGGATGGGGTTCTGTAGGCAGTCGTGGGGGTTATTACAATGGAAATATTTTTAATTCGTATATATCAAGATTAAACATTTGTAATAATGTCATAACTTAAACAAATATTCTTCAGTTTTTCATTTATAGCCGATCAAAAATGTAAATTTTAAATGGCCCACCCCTAACATTCTGTGATGCAAGGTCAACCGTGAATCTTGGTGGGTTACATAATACCTTATGTTAAATTAGTTAATGAAATAAATAGAGGTTTATACTTGATCGAAGGTATATAACATTATTCAAATATTTTGAGATTAGCCTTCTTCATATTTAATTTCATAAAATTATATTTAATAATTATAAAAAAAAAATTTGAATATTAAAACAAATTGAAATATAAACTTTTAGAAATAAATTTATGTCTAACAAGCACCGCTTACATTTAATAGACGTATATAATCAAAACTCAATATATAATGTCAAATGAAATAAATAACCCAACAGATATACGAAAGTAATTGAAATTAATAAATAAATATTCAAAGGAGACAAAATTTTGTTTCTGGTTTTCTCCTTTGAATATTTATTTATTAATTTCAATTACTTTCGTATATCTGTTGGGTTATTTATTTCATTTGACATTATATATTGAGTTTTGATTATATACGTCTATTAAATGTAAGCGGTGCTTGTTAGACATAAATTTATTTCTAAAAGTTTTTTGAATGAAATTTTTTTGAAATTAAAATTGTAGAAGATAAACATATTTCAACTTGTTTTAATATTCAAATTTTGTTATATTTCTTCTATCAAGTAAAAGGCCTTTCTATTTTATTTTATTTTAGTAATTATAACTTCAGGAATTAAATTAAATTAATGTCATATAAGTACTACTTATATCAAACGGCATATAAAATTCATTCATTATAAGACATCCAAATGATATAACAAAATCCAATAAATACAAATTATTAACCAAAATCCTATAAATTAAATATTTTGAGTAGACAAAATTTTGTTCCTGCTCATCAATCTTATGAAAACAGATATATTTCAAAAATATTTAACATAATCTCAAGAATTTCATCATAAAACCATCTTACTTAGAATATTCAATATTATTGTATATCTAACTAAGTTACTTCTTATAAAATTTCAAGATATGTAAAAACAATACAAAAATACTTTTAAGAGATACTTATTTCGTCAGTACTCAATTATATTCATATTCAATAAAATATATAATAATATCAATCAACAAAAAATATTTTCTCACCTTTAAACGATTCAGAAAGCTTCTGGTAAATGAATAACTGAAAATTTAAATGGAGTGTAATGTTAACTAAAATAAATAATTCTGTCGTTTACCATTGATCTAAAAGATTGAAAGACAATTTAACGGCCTATCTTATAGCAAAAGGACCATCTGTATACAGAATGTTAGGGAAACCAAATAATTACATATTATGAATAAAATAAAATAAATAGAGGTTTATACTTGGTAGAAAGTATATAAAATTATTTAAATATTTTAATATTGAATATTCTAAGTAAGATGAGCGGAAACAATATTTTGTCTACTCGAAATCTTTAATTTATTGGATTTTGGTTAACAATTTTTATTTATTGGATTTTGTTATATCATTTGGATGTCTTATAATGAATGTTTATTTTATATGTCGTTTGATATAAGTGGTACTTATATGACATTAGTTTAATTTAATTCCAGAAGTTATAATTATTAAATATAAATTTTTGAAATTAAATAGGTAGAAGGCTAATATTAAAATATTTAAATAATTAAATTAGTTAATTATGAAAATAACGTAAAATATTGATGGATTATATTATTTATCATTTCACATATTAATTCAATTACATTATGAATATATTTTATAAATTGAATTACTATTGAAACCAGGGAAGACTATGTAAATAATAATACACGCTCGATTAAATTGAAAAAAATTAAATTATTAGCAGAAGTGGATTACTCCTTCCCTACTGAAGGCAATTAACAAAAAAGGGACCTATATATACAGTTAAAAAATTCAAATAATGAAGACTTAAAATGTTAGTAGTTTAACTAGAGAAATGAAATTCACATATTGAAAAATGTATCCTAAACAGAATATTTACAGAAAATTGTCAACACTGGTGGATCAATGTCAAGAGTTGTTTGGGAACGGATAAAAAATATATGCAGAAATCACCAAAAAATCAGCAATGTATATTTATATATAGAAAATATATTCAATAAGGATTAGTGCAATGTGGGAAAAACTCACGCCGACGGCATTGATTGTCCACAAAATTTGGTACTTTTCAACGCTCCCAACTAAGTGTACCTTTTTTTCATGAAAATATCAGAAGAACCTCTATTCCTGATTAAAAATTTAATCAAATCACCAGCTCAGGGACTAGGAGTCCTTTCATGCAATTTCCCAAATTATCTAAGCTAGTGGTAAAATTAGAGATTTTTCATCGAAAAATTTGGCTTGAGCACAAAATCTTGTGTAATGAGTTGTATTTGTATCCTTACCACGCCCGCAATAAGAACTTTTTGGCACAATTAACTTCATATCTTGTAGCATATTTAATGCCGTTTGCAGATATGTTGTCCAATTTGATGGGGCTACAAGGATAACTGAAGTATAATTGATTTTATGGAAAAACTTGAAATATTTCGTGAAATCAATAAATGTTGAATTGAAGAAAAACCATCAACACTTTTCGACCATTTGTTATATGAACTTTTTTGTTGCAAATAACTTGTACGACCTCCCTTTGAAGTTTGTCCCTTTCAAAAATAGACACCCTGTGTATCCCCACTCGCCCTTGGTCAATCTTCCTTCAACGAATATGTCGAAGTAAACAAGGATACTATTAATTTTTGCATCAGCCATGGGAGTAGAGGGATAAACAGAGGGCAAGAACTGTCCGACCGTCCATTAGGACCGTTATCCCGATACGATAGTTTGCTGACATTTAAACCCAATTCAAGCGTATAGTCTGCAGGAGAGAGTCAATGACCCTCTTCCTAGGGTTTTTTTTTACCCGAGAAATGGAACACACATACATACACGTCTGGCTAAAACATGTCATTTGTATGATAGGCATTGAGAGGCGTTATCAGCGATCCTCCACTCAAGTGGTTTCGGAAGCTCTAAGTGATTCACACACAGACACACACATGGACCTTATTGATGATAGCTTGACGTTTATATTCTTAAGGGTCAAGTCTGTAGTATATTACGTAGTGGAAAGAGCCAGCTAAGTTCATCATTTCTGGAAAAGTTCTTAGTACAGCGTTAGCTCGTTAATATTAATACAAAAAATTCTGGCTAGTTCATATTACAAGAACTATTTGTCTAGGTAAAGAAATATTAATTTTTTGCATGCTTTCTTAAGTTTAAGTCTTCAATTGGTTCATAATTATCAATAATGATGTTACGCATAAATAGAGGGTGTGTATGAATAGTTGCGAAAAAATTTGAGGGTGATTCTTTGTGTCAAAAAATAGAGTGGGTCCTTCATATAAACTTTATTTTTTTGAGCCCCCTGATTAGTTAGAGCCCCTAAAAACGGTGCTCGAAAAATAGTTTCTGATTTTTTTCTCAAAAACCAAAAAACTGACAAGAATAAAATTAATCAGACATTTTATGCGGGCGAGTAGGCACTCAAAACAATTTTTGGTGGTGTTCCTTTATGATTGCAAGGGGTAGAAAAAGCTACCCCTAAACCTTGTTTTGCGAGGAACTTTTATTCCTATTCATATTTTACAATAAGAAGATTTGTTTTGGATATACATTCTTAACAAATAATGTCTCAATCATTTCACGCTAAAATCCACCAGTTTGTGAAAAAAAAACAATTCATTAACAGATACTACGCCTGAGTCGTGAAGGCTGAAATGATTTTCGACCTTAAATTTATCCATTAGGCGGATATCAAGTTGACATTTCTATTTAAAACTGGTACAATTGTTAAAAAAATGTAACAAAACAAACAATTTCAAACTTTTCACAAATTAAATTTCATATTGAATAGGTAGAAGATACACGCCGAAAGGCCAAAAGCAATACATCACAAATAGCAATTAAGAAATATTTTTCGATTGTAACCAACAAATTTGTTGATATATATCGACGAATATTTGTCTCTTGCTAATTGTGATCATATTAAATATTCAAAGTGACCATCCGTTATAGAAGAGTCTAGACGTCGGCGCATAGCTTGGGTTACCCGGTCAAAAAATCTGGGAGTATTTTGAATTACCCTACATGGAAGAACAATGCAGTTTCTTAAGTATTCCATATCTTAGACAGCAGTCTTGTAAACTAATGTTTTTAAATGGCCCCAAAAAGTACAATGAACGTATATATTTCCATTCAATCTAGGTGGTAGAAATTTTAAACCAATTAACTGAACCCCAACATATCCAAGCCAGACAAAATTGTTCTTGGTGGTGAATTACAGTAATAGCGCTAGAGTTCTCTCCGGTACATATGTGGCTATTAGGAAAGTTAGTTATTAGATCGCTAAAAAATGAGTCTCCTCTGTGAATAGGCAAAAATTGATGATATTGTTCAATCGTTCCTTACATCCACCTTGAATGTGATATGGATATAAAAGTTGTTCCTTTTATATCGCAAATACCAACATGGTGAATTTGCAAGTGCTGAGCAATTTTCCTAGTATTGATGTCTGGTTGCTCGTCGACAAGCTTTAGTTCTGCTTCTTCTATTGCTGGAATTCTAATTTCGCTCTGGCGACCACAATTATTTTCACTTATTTTAAATGTACCACTTTCTCATAGTCGTTGGTGAAATGCGTGTAAATAGAGTGTGATTGAAGCCACACGTTCAGGAAACATTTCTGAATATATTTTGGATGCTTTCAGAGAATTACCACCAAAAGGACCCTAAAAAAAAATGCCTAACGGTCATTTCTGTGTTTGAGTACACCGCCATCTTAATGAGTATGTGACAAAAATCTCAAAATGATTAACCAGATCAAAAAATTATTGTAACTGAATCAAAGCTAATCAACACTAGTCAGTTGTCATCATAACAAAAAGAAATCCCCTTACTAGATAAATTCTAGTTCAGAAATAATTCTAGCCTCTACAACTCACGCTATCATGCTGATAATTTTTTTTTCTCAAAATACTTGAATTCTAGCAAGAAATCAGTTACAGGAGACGTTATTTGTTAAATAAGATCAAGCTATTCAAAATTATCTTTTTATTGTAAAATAGGAATATGGAAAAAGTTTCTTTTCTATAGTGAGTTTTATAAGCTGACAGATATGTGATCTTGTATTATTTTTCAAAATCGAACTATCCTATTCACTCAGCACTAGATAAATGAAATTTTAACAGATAAAGCAAACGTGATGCAACTCCGGGACACAGAATTACCGAAATGAATGAATATAGGTACGATCTTCAGCAACTGAACTGAAATAATTTTGCAAATACACACATCGTCAAAAGTCTTGGCCCCCCTAGGTTTCTCAAGAAATAAACAATCTATGTTCTGGAAATGAGATGAATAAAATTTTAAATGGGAATAACTCAGGAACTATTTTGTCGCTTCTGCTTATTTTCAACCTAACGATTCGAACTTTAAGTTGGAATTTATTTCGTGAACAGCATTTTTATACTGTTTTTTTTCAATCATGCTGCCTGTCAGTGATGACGAATAAACGTCCGTGGTTGCAGTTTTTTTGATTGAATTTAATTCATGATAAAAAGTTTTCGGAAATAAAGAATATTTCCACCATGAATTAAATTTAATCAAACAAAAAGCAACTAATAACGGCTATTGGTCATTAATAATATACACACATCGTCAAAAGTCTTGGTCCCCCTAGGTTTCTAGAGAAATAAACATAATATGTTCTGGAAATGACATGAATATTTTCCTCCATTTCAACTGCAATATATTTGATAGAAAATCTTTGTTTGTAACTTTTTACTTTAAGCAGGATGAGAAAAAATAGAAAAAATGAGGAAAAATCTAAATTTATCGATTATTTATTTTTGACTAATTATAATTATTCTACAACTGAATCCAAATTCAGTAGTCTATATTACCACCTCTTCATTCCCAGCATTTTCCACGGAATATTCTCAATATAACAACTCTCCTTGTTCACTGAAAACTGATAAATTTCGAATACACCTGTATTCTCTCGAACAAGAAACATTTTTTGCTGGTTTATTGTTTCAAGTGATAAGATAGTGAAGACTCCTCCATACACAAGAAATTGTCATGTTACATTCAACAAGTTGAGAGTTGTTAGGGGGGGAGGGAGCCAAGACTTTTGACGATATGCGTATATTGGCAATAACGCCAGGTTCGTCAACTTTATTCAGTTGAATACTGTTGTTTGAATTAATCTTTCTATAAAATTCCCCATTAAAAATTTTCCTTTCAGTTTTATTTTAATTCGATGAATTTATCGCATTTTTTTCAGCAACTTCTTGAAATCAACCTTCCCCTGTATTTAAATTTCAGATGATTCCTGTGATATCAAATTTACGTTCATCCAATTCAAGTTTGTCGAAAAAATTCTTATTTAGGTTCTTGCGGAATTTATAGAGTGCCTCATAGGTCAGCATAATTCTGAGCAACATATAAATTGTTTTAAAAAGCTCTGAATGATGTATCAATATAGGGACTCAAACAAACATTATCAAAACATACAATTGAGGTGAACGAAGAAATATTATTCAATGAATCAGAAGGTGAATTGCCTATAAATCTTTTCACATGAATCAATTTCTCGTTTATGGTGAATTATCTAGTAACATAATTCGATCACCTAAGTGATCCTCAAAATCTCTAGTGTAACAAGATTTAGTAGCTGAATTCGTCAGAATATAATCGATTTTGGAAACAGATTTCATATTAATATGAATTTTAGGAGGATCTTAGAAAATCACCATCAAATCAAAGTGTTACCTTGAACCATTCAGAAGTTGCTGATGTGGACAAATCAACAGATGATAGTTGATATCAAGAGATCTACACTCCAAAATATTGTCAGCTAAATTGAAACAGTGGAGTAAAACAGAGGATAATCTGCCAAGAAAAAAGTAAATGTCACCAGCTGGAACTCTATATGCACTAATGAAACAATATTTCGTATCATGAGAATTCACTTTCAGACCAAATCATTTGATCATTAGATCAATTAGCAGCATTCTTGCTTTTTTCAAATTAAATGCTAGGTATTCAATATTCGAGAAGTTTCTACCCAGAAAGGCCTTAAGATCATCAGCCGAAGTATGGGGTTTCAGCTGATGCATATGGAAAGCCTTAATTTTTAAATTCCATGGATAGCAAATTCAATTTGTACTTTTCGAGGTTGAGAGTTCCATCAACATCATTAAAACAATAATAATAGATGAGCCTTCAAAAAGAATCGATAAAAATCAGGAAAGGTACCAAAACAAATTATTTGTTATTTTATGATTCATGCAATATTTATAATATCATTCGAATGCTTACCGTCCCTGTATAAAAATATTCCATCGATCCAGAAAGCCATATTTTCGAAGTCATTTACTCATCACTCCGATCACTTCCGGTGAAGTAAATATAACGAACGAGTTTCCATAGAGCCCCTGACCCAATTTATAGAAAGTGCCTCCAAATGAACCGACTATTCTATCCGGGAACTACGGTAATCCGATTATGAATGCCCGACGAGAGCTGGGAACATGAGGACAAAATTTTTGTTGTATCCCAAACGGTTCATTAAAGGCACATGATTTATCATAATTTAAGGGAATTTAATATACCGCTCTGTCGACTCGTTCCATCATATATCAATGTTGTAGCATCTGCCGGAGTTATGACGAGTATTTTTTTGCACCACGTTTTGTACAAGGATAGTTCGGAAAGGTCAGAGTTTATTTTCCATTAGGGATTTGATGTTTGTAGGGCAGTGGCAAATTTCAGCTGATATTTTATTCTAGGTAAAAAATTACTACTTCTTATTCCCCATTTTGGATTGTACCTTACTGGTCTAGACATGAGTTTCATATGCAAAATATCTTGACGAAACATACAAAGCTGTTCGAGAGGAGAATATCGATCGCATAGATAGGATCTCAGAATCAATAGGGTTGTGAAAGAAGTTTCTTCAATTTGTAGAGTAATGCATTAGGCCACATTTTGTTAAAAGCTTGGGGTGAGTATCAAAATAAAGCAATGCAGTATTTTTTTTCATCTAGGCTTGATGAAATGGTGTTTATTACCTGGTGTATTGTGTCACTGAATGGTTTTCTCTAAATGCTTATTGACGGTTTGGTAGAAGTTTGTGTTGACTCATATCTTCTTCAGTCTTTTGAACAGAAGTTTTACAAACAATTTTCTAAAAATTGTTAGTAGGATTATCGCCCTATAGGATCTTTCAATACATCGTGTTTAGGTTTGTTCAGTTTTTGTAGCATAATTATTTCTACAGATTTCCAGATGGTGGACAAATAAAATACATTCTGTCAAGAAAGTACCGGGAATTATCGATTTAAATCTGGCGGGGCAATGAGGCAGGTAAATTTTTTTTTCCTAGGTTGGTACCACTGTCCTTAATTATTATGCCAAGCTTGAGCGGGATCTGTCAACTAGTGTGTTTGCAACATCTGATTAAGTCAGTCGATGTCAGAGTGTGTGCCGATTTTTACTATGGATGATTACGTTGAGCAAAGAATTTGTTTAAAGTTTTGTGTTGCAAATGAATTTTCGTGTGCCGATGCATTGAAAATGTTGCAAAAGGCCTTTGGTGATAATGCTCTATCGAAAACTTGTACATATCAGTGGTACAGAGCCTTCAAGGACGGTCGTGGAGTGGTCGCCCATCGACGGCTTCGATCGAAGATAACGTCGATAAAATTAAGGAAAGGGTGCTGGAAAACCGTCGTACCAGCTTGGGAGAGATAGCACATGATCTTGGGATATCCCACGAGTCCGCACGTACGATTTTGATTGATATTTTAGGCATGAGAAAGGTGGCCGCACGACTCGTACCGAAAGACCTGAATTTTCTTCAAAAACGTCATCGCGAACAGGTTGCTTCAGACATGCTGGATCGCTGTAATTCCGATTCTACATTCATGGAACGCATTATAACTGGTGATGAGACTTGGGTCTACGAGTACGATATGCAAACAAGCCAGCAATCATCGGAATGGGTGGCAAAAAATGAGCCGAAACCGAAAAAACCACGCCAAAGCCGCTCGAAAATGGAGGTGATGCTCATTGTTTTCTTCGATATCCGTGGCGTGGTGCACTACGAATTCGTTCCAGAGGGTCAGAAACAAGGAGTATTACCTAGGCGTTAGGAAACGTTTGCGTGAGCGTATCCGTAAGAAGCGGCCAAATTTGTGGGCGAACAACTCATGGATTTTGCATGACGATAAGGCGCCTTCTCACCGAGCTACGATTGTGACTGACTTTCTCGCCAAAAACTCAACAAACGTGCTTCAGCAACCACCGTATTCGCCGGATTTGGCTCCCTGCGACTTTTTCCTCTTCCCAAAACTAAAATTGCCCCTTCGTGGCACCCGTTTTGAGTCGATTGAAGCCATAAAACAAAATTCGGCGCGAGAGCTTAAGTCCATCCCGGAAAGCGCCTATAAAAAATGTTTCGATAATTGGAAGTGCCGTTGGCATAGATGTATTGGAGCAAATGGAGCCTATTTTGAAGGCGACCCAATAAATTTTGACGATTAAATGTAAAAATGTTGTTTTAATTGAAAATTCCCGGTACTTTCTTGACAGAGTAGTATACTCATCATTCGGTAGTATATCGAATTAAGTAGTATTATAACTTTCTGTAGCAGTTTTCTCGAAATCTCTACTGTTATCAGATCAAAACCGTGTGCTGTTTAATTTTTAGACTTCTTGATCTCGTGAAAAATTTCTTTGGGTTTGAAAGGTTTTATGGAAAGAAACATTTGACAAGCACCATCCAAGAATGACTCAATTTCGGTATCGCTATTGCCTGGATAAGGACCATCTGGAGAAGTTAATGTTATTATGAAAATATATTGAGATTATACGAAATCATCAATATCCTTTAACTTTTTGACTTTTATAAATAAAAAATAATATAATATCAAACGAAAAAATTGTTTTTTTCTATTACTCCTTTGTCTTTGTCCTATGGTGGAAATAATAAAACTCCAATATGTAAAGTTTGCATCATTTTTTCATGAGAAATAGGGACTTGCTCAGACGTATCCACCATCCAGGTTTCACCGGAGTCGTCAATCATATCAAGGAGAGTAGAAATAAAACAGGTGGAAAATCTTGTAAAGTAGGTCTGAATGTCTATCAACGCCAGTAACATGAAGCACTAATTGAGCGTGCATGACTTGCGTGCGCTCAGCATGTGCCATGCCAGGCTCACAAACGAAGCATCAGAGCGGTCGCTAATGTACTGTCCATTCTCGTGTAATCGTAACCTCTTTAGATTGGCAGCACTGAAAGAAAAACGAAAACAGTGGCGTGGAAAAAAGTCCCTCCATTAGCTGACTCTCAACAGGCGGTAGAAAAGGAAGTTTGATTGCCCCCCTAGAAAAATCTCGTAGTGGAGTTCAGACTCAAAACCGAAATTTAATAAGAATTATTCTTGCTTACTCTATTCCGAGCATTTCATCGCTATGTCTCTCGTTTCGAATTTCAAGCCAAAAATGTCCTACAGATGAATAATTTTTAGATAAATTAGACCATGTGAGTTCTTCAGAATGACAATTTCTGAAGTAAATTACTGTAGAACTCACGGTCAATATCTTTCCTCAAAAATACGTGCGTATGAATAATATTATACAATAATGGAACATTTGCAAGAAAATGGTGACTGAAAATCATCGTTGAAGTCAGATTGAGGTAGCCGCTGAATTTTCTGGGTGTCACGAATCAATTCGTATCATTTAAATGATTGTTCAGGCATGAATTTTATACAAAAACTCAGTCGAGTAAAGATAGATGAGGTAGCTTTAAATGATTCAATTCTGATTTCACCTCACAAACGCATTCTTACTGGTGATGGAACATGGTTTCGCGAGTTTAATATGTAAAGTAAGCAACAAGCTTCGGAATGGCTCTTTGAACTGAGTCGAAACTAAAGAAAAATTGTCAGTGTCGATAAAAACTGCTGAGTACTACTCAAGAAACCATATCACAAGAACATCTTTATGAACGAAGCAGCAAACGAACGCAGCAAATCTTATCGAACAACCACCGTTTTCTTCTGATATGTATCTGGCCAACATTTCGGGAGAGACACAAGTTCTAGAAACTTCTATGTTTTACTACCAATAAATTTATATTTCACACAGTTAATTGTGACTAGAGTTTCGGGAATTAACTATCACATCTTCAGACAACTGAAAACTTAACAAGCGAGACATGGTATTTATGCATGTACAGGTAGAAGAGGTTAAAAATGAGAGGGGGGCCAACAACTATTAAAATGTCGCCACGCCAAAGAAGATTGGGAAACAGATATTACTTATTTAAATATCTGGAATTTTTTGGATTTACAAAGATCCGTACCGCCATTCTTTATTTCCTTATTATTTTTATTATGAACTTATTCAAAAATTTCAACAGATTCTAAATAATCAAGTTTCTTTACTTTTGATTTCACATGTAAAATTTCAAGATTACCAAGGACGTTGAATCAAAAAGGAAAAAAAAATTTGATTATTCAGAAACTCTAAAAATTTTTAGATTAGTTCAGAATGCAATTAATGTGAAAATAATTAATGACTGTAAGGATCTATATAAATCCAATATATTTGAGATGTTTAAATAAGTAACATCTGTTTACCAATCTTCTTTGGCGTGCCGACATTCTAATAGTTGTTGGCCGCCCTTTCTTTTTTGACCTGTTTTTATTACCTCTTCTACCTGTATATGCATAAATATCCTGCCCTGCTTGTTAAGTCTTCAATTGTCTGAAGATAAGATAGCTGATTCCCGAAACTCGAGTCACAAGTAAATGTGTAAAATATCAATTTATTGGTAGTAAAACATGGCAATTTCTACCACTTGTTTTAATAATGGTTATATAACTCATATTTAAAAGAACCAATAAAATCCGTGAATTAACGATGTGGTATAAGCGTTTTGGTGTTTCTCCTCTTGCCATATTGTGATCATTTCCGTAGTTACGTTCTTGGACGTTCGCCAAATAAAATAAAAGTCAAGCTCAAAGATATCATCGAATTTGTCGAAATGCAGTATTAATATAAATCGACAAAAAATTTGAAATATTATTCATTATATAATCGTAACAAATACCAACTCGAGCATAGACAATATATTTTGATTATACGAACCTCTTCACTTGACGTATTTCGCGAAACACCACTCGAGCTGACCTCTCGTGATGTTTCGCAAACTACGTCTAGTGACTCGGTGTATAATCGAATATTGTCTATGCTCTTATGATATTAAAACTATATAGCTATATAACTCATGTTTTAAACAACTAATAAATTCCCTAACTTTCCCATTATTACGGCGTAATGATAAGTGAATATATCCTTGACGATGTGGTGTAATAGTTATGGTGTTTCGCCTCCTGCCATATTGTGATCATCAATTTAGTTCTACTGTTGAAATAGATCAAGAAATTGAAAGTTTGACACCAGAAAATGTCACAAAAACACATAATTATGTTTGGAAACAGTTTACGGCGTTTTGTGTAAATCGGAATTGTAAACTTTGAGCTGATATTTCGAATGAAAGATTGGGCAATCAACATAAAACGTACAGACGGCAGAAAATATGAAGAAAGTAGAGTAAAAACCTTTTGGAATATTTCTGCTAAACTCTTTCAAAAAAAGTTTCAGGAACAGAGAACCAACATTTAGAGATATCATTTTTGAAAATGCAAGAAAGACTCGTGCAGCTAAAAGAAAGAAATTAGAAGTAATTCCAGACAGAATAAAATGAAGCTGAGTCGCTCTAAAGGAGAAATAAATAACCATATATTTTTAGATGAAATAATACATATTTTATATTTAATTGACTGATATTCGCTATTTTATTGTCACTACAGCACCTAATATCATTATAACAAGATCAGATATCGGTCCGATACCTTCAACATAGATGTTCTATTTAAAAGAACTCTCACTTCTCCACTCATCTTTCAACAATTCTAACGTTCATTTTATACACCATTGTATTCTACACGAAAAAACTCGAGGGTATCAAAAGGATAAGAGATGATGCAGTTGTTGGTATTCACAATGCTTATGAGTGAGCAGAATAGGCTTTTATAAGGGTAGTTCTAGTTCAGAGTGCTTTTTCTTTTTCTCTCTTCATGATTATTAGATGGTAATTGAATTGTGGATATATCCTATATCTTCCTCATTTTTGTAATTGGTCGGATGAGCTTTTTCTTATTGTTGTACTCCTGTGACTTCAGTCCATGAAGATAGAGTGCACTAGATCTATCTATCTACATTCTGCATTTATATGTACGTATATTTTCCTGCATGAAGATATTTGTTATTTGTTATTATTTTCATTAATTCAGTGAACATATTTCATTATTGAAATATTTTAATATTAGCCTTGTACATATTTAATTTCAAAAAATTATATTCAATAATTATAACTTCAGAAAATAAATTAAAATATTGTCATATAAGTACCACTTATATCAAATGACATATAAAATAAACATTCATTATAAGACATCCAAATGGTATAACAAAATCCAATAAATAAAAATTGTTAACCAAAGTCCTATAAATTAAATATGTTGAATAGACAAAGTTTTGTTTCTGCTGATCAATCTTATGAAAACAAATATCTTTCAAAAATGTCTAACATAATCTTAAGAATTTCATCATAAAACTATCTTACTTGGAATATTCATTAATATTGGATATGTAACTATGTTACTTTATATAAAAACTCAAGATATGTAAAAATATTACTGAAAAACAAGTTTTAAGAGAGACTTTGTTTCGTCAGTATTCAAATAATTCATAATAATAATAATAATAATAATAATAAATTTATTGATCCTTTCAGACATTTACAATGTATAGGACAAGTCTTACGAAGAAACATAGGTAAAAATAAACACATATAAAAATTAACAAACGGCATCAGCCAGAAACTCATCGACAGTATAATAACACTTATTGAGTAAAAGGGATTTAACTTCCCTCTTGAAAAACTTTCCATTCACTGATTTTAGTCGACTAGGCAAATGGTTGAACAGTTTGATACCCATATAATCGGGTGAGGATTCAAACTTGGCCGTAGAATGTCTAGGAAAGGCTATAATATCTGTTTTACGTGTTTCATACTTATGAAAGTCTGAACATCTCTTATACCTGCTTAAGTTTAGGTGGATATTCACAAGGCAGTTCAAAATGTACACGCATGGGAAGGGAAGTACACCAAATTCTCGGAAAGTCGGACGACATGAATCGCGAGGCCGAAGTTTGAAAATAAGGCGTATGATCCTTTTCTGAGAAATAAAAACTCGGTGAGATCCCCCCGCTGAACCCCAAAGAACTACGTTGTAGCTCAAGTGACTATATACCATGCTGTAGTAAACACTCAGCAATTCTTCGACTGGTAGACAGCCCCTGAGACGTGAAATAGCATAGCAAGCCTTGTTAAGCCTACCACAAACATGCTCTGCGTGATGACGCCACGCAAGGTTACCATCAACAAACAGCCCCAGAAACCTGACGACTTCCGTCGACTGCAAAAAACCTTTTTGGTGTTTAATAACAAGAGGTCCCGAAGTTTGGTTTTCCCGATTCTGAAACTTAATCAGAACTGTCTTCGATAAGTTGAGGATTAGAGAATTTCTGTGGCACCAATCCTCGAAACACAGAACAACTTTCTCGCAATGCAACCTCAACTCCTGCCAGCTGGAAGCTCTGATTGCGATGGAGGTATCATCGGCAAACATAATCAATATAGGTACAAGCAGATATGTAGGGAGATCATTAATGAATAAAAGGAACAGGAGCGGGCCCAAGACAGATCCCTGCGCAACACCCAGATCGCTGACGAACTCGTCGGATAAACACCCGTTCAGTCTTACGTACACTCTGCGATCTGAGACAAAGCTTCTGACCCACTCCAGAAATACACCTCTGAATCCCATCTGATACATTTTCTCGAATATGAACTTGTGTTGGAGCGTGTCAAACGCCCGGGATAAATCGAAGAATATACCTGCAACACAGTATCCGCTATCCAAGCTGGTGTAAACAAGGTCGAAAAACTCGCAACAGGCGGTCTGGGTTGACCTACCTAGCCTGAAGCCGTGTTGTCTGCTAGACAGAATCGAATATTTCGTCAAATAGTTGTACATTCTATTATATATGACCCTTTCCAAAACCTTCGAAATCTGGCTCAAGATGGAGATAGGCCGATAATTCGTTATATCCTCGATGTCGCCTTTTTTATGGATCGGTATAACTCTTGCCAATTTGAGGACAGACGGAAAGTATCCAGCAGAAATTGACTCGTTCAGCAGGCAGGTGATGGGCTCAGCAATTAGAGGAGCCAAAAATTTCAGAGACCTGGCTGAAACCATGTCAGGTCCGGCACCACTAGCGCTCCTCAGACCACGTATAGTAGAAGAAATTTCCTCTGCAGTAGCAGGAAAGAAGAAAAAATTATGGTCAAGGAGAACTTGCGTAGTGCACGAATCCGACAAGGAACCGCCGAAGTGCTCTTGGACAGAGACACGATTAACCTCGGTAAAGTATCGAGCAAAAGTTTCAGCTATCTTCTGAGGACTGGAAACAAGCAGATCATTGATCTTCAGTGAAATATTCTTAGGAATTTTAGCGTTGGTATTGATTTCATCACTGACCATCTTCCAAACAGTTCTGCAGGTATTGTCAGAATTGCATAGGATGTTTTTATTATAATTAAATTTGGACGACTTTAATAATTGATAGTACTGAGTTTTTGCCCCACTATACAAGTGAGATGCCTCGGGTGTCCTCAAGTTCTTTGAGAGCCAATGTAAGTTCCTCAGATTGTTCCGTTCTCTACGTATTTTGGAATCAATCCAACCATGTTTCCGAGAAGTGGAAGAATGAATATATTTAAGTGGAAAGGCTTCGTCAACTGCAGACTTCAGCAAAGTGACGAAATGGTTGAACTTATCGTCAACTGGCAAATCAGAATAGATCACCCGAAAATCGCTGCTCCTGACCAATGAATAGAGAGTTTCCCAATTATCATCTGACATAACTCGCACCATCTCCCGTTTAGGGATACTGGGCTTAACATAATTACAAATGTATTCAAGCATAATCGCTCTATGGTCGCTTATAAACGGTTCAAACACATATGTATTGACAAGTTTTGAGTCAACATTAGTTGTTACATAGTCAACTTTGGAGGACGAGGTAATACCGTTCTTATTAGTAACGACTCTTGTTGGCTCTGAGGAGCTGACCACCAAATTGAAACACACAAACAAATCTTTTAGGGATTGAGATTGTGATGAAGGAGACAGATAATCCATATTAAGATCTCCGCATAAGAATATAATTTCACACATGGAGCTGCAGTATGTTAGAGCATATTCTAGAGTTTTTAAAAATAATTTGAAATCACCTGAAGGAGGTCTATATACACTTATTACACAGAGAGTGGTCTCATAACATTTAACTTTTGCTGCACACACTTCACAATGCATCTCAATCGAGAATCTTGCTACATTAAGCTGGTGCACTTGATGTGTTGACTTGGTATAAATAACAACACCACCATGTTCACGAGTTGGTCTGCTATAAGAAGCCGCCATATGATAACCCGCTAATGACATGTAAGGTAACCGCTCGGCCGAACACCAGTGCTCGGCCACACTTATGACATCCGGCCCGAAAGAACTGAGCAAAACCTCGAAGGATGTTATTTTGTTTATAATACATTGTGCATTTAATTGCATTATCTTGAACTTGGTGGATCTAACTTGATTTATTTGGTCATTTCCATAGCCTGCGATGGAAATTTCGGAATGGGACGCTCGATGGGCGGGCGTCTCCGAAAAAACCTATTGACTGTAACTCCCTCTGGCCAAAATGCTGGATCCATTAGCTGAGAAAAATATTCAAGAGGAAAAGACAGTCTAAACGATGAGTAGATATCAGGCTGTTTAGAACTGAGCTTCTCGCAGATAGGATTTGGAACTTTTTCTCCGAGAAACTTTAGCACATCTTCAGCAGAAGTTTCGGGACTAAGTCTCGAAACATGGAGATGAGCCATGGATCTCTTCGGGGCACTTATCAAAGCTGTACTCTTCGATGAACCCACTATAGGTGACTTG
This sequence comes from Megalocaria dilatata, assembly GCA_034642435.1. Taxonomy (NCBI): domain Eukaryota; kingdom Metazoa; phylum Arthropoda; class Insecta; order Coleoptera; family Coccinellidae; genus Megalocaria; species Megalocaria dilatata. Next base: position 5,542,219 of record CM067854.1, read on the forward strand.
GATTTACCCTGCTTTCTCGAATTGGTTACGGATTTTTCCCCATTATTTTTTTTCTTTTGTTTCTTCTCAACTATCTTCCATCCACATGTGTTACCAGTTGCCTCTGGCGCTCTCGAGTCTTCATTTACGTAGACGGTATCCTTCTCCTTCTCATGTGGACCAACTGTAGATACGTGAAGTTTATCAGCATTTGATGTATGATTCACAATATTATCCGAAGGGAGACTCCGCATGCCAGATGTAGGTCCGCGCGATTCGCCCACATCATTTGATGTATCTAGAGTCGGCTTATCAACCGGGGGATCCCGCACAGCTGATGGTGTTTGTGCGTTTTTTCCCTCGGCTATTGTTTGAATTATTTCAAGCAGAAAATCGATCTGTTTGTTTTGAGAAATTACCTCGTTTCTCAATTTCGACAATTCGGAATTCAGAGGTCTTATAGCGTCCTCAACAGCTTCGCGGACGATCAATCTCAAATCATCAATCTTGCGATCATCTTGGGGGCTCACAATGGAAATACTTGGAGATTTTTCACAGGATTGACAAAGCCACTCATCATGACCTACCTCAGCCCTCATTTTATTGTAGTCCTCAATGGAGATATTCACACACTTAATGTGGAAATTACTTTCACATGATTTACAGAATATTGGATCGTCGTATCGATCAATCTTATTTGAACACAGAGAACAGCTTATTCCGCGTATTCTCGACATGACGGCTAGCATTTAACTGCTAACTTCAATAAATATAACATCAATCAACAACAAAATATTTTAATGTATTTTCTGAAGTTACAAATATTGAATATAATTTTTTGAAATTAAATATGAAGAAGGCTAATATTGAAATATTTAAATAATTTTATATACCTTCTATCTAGAATTAACCTCTATTTATGTTAACATATTTCATAAGAAAATTTTCCTTCATATCCTATTAGGTACAAATCATCCTCGATATGAAATTTGTCGGAAACTATGGTATGATTGAACAAAATTGTCAGTTGATCATGTAGATTTATGCTTGTACTCTCAGGGCATGTTCTAATGGGAAAGCCTGCTGGTTTTCTAATGGTGCTAACCGGACTACCTGCTGTGAATTAACGCCATTCGCGTGGGCTACAGCTGAAGATATACGGCCTTTTGACAATAGTGGCCTTAACAAATCATGCTGAAACATCATTTACAATGTGGAATTGATGATGTATCTACAAGAGAGATAGATCTTTTGTCTTCTTCTGCATGTTGAAAATATTGATTTATAATATAAATTCCGGAATCTTCATATAGACATAAAATATATAATGTACGGTTATAACAGAATTCATTACGTATTTCCAATCATATAAGAAAAATGTAATAGAATGATTGAAATATTTATATGTTAGTCGACTAATACCTTCAATCTGTCTGCTGAATATTAAATGACAATTTATTCCTATAATACTTTTTTATATTGATATTATTATGCAATAGATATAATCGATATAATCGACGATTTCCCGACGATCTCAGATCAAATTTATATTGACTTTCTAGATAAATAAAGAAATAACTTGACTATCATATAATTTAAAATTTTGCATTGGTCTTTGCTTAATAGAAGTTCATTATACACGTAATGAAATCATAAAAATTTATACTACTCTTTAAGAATTGCTCATATGATGCGTCCCGTTACATAACTTCTTCAAATGCTCATAAAAATTGGTAAAAAAAACTGGTGACATAAAATATTTAAATTATTTCTGTTTTGAGTTTGGGGGTACAATAATATTCTTTACTATTTTTGGTAAAACCACCGAGTCCGTACTGAAATTAACCTAATAAAGCTGAGCAAGATAACTTGGTTTGGTATTTTAATAAATTCCCAGAATTTTTTAATTGCCTCATTTCTTCTGACCCTCATTTTCCCTATGAAAAATCTTGAAATCCTCATCAAAATCATGTTTCTATATTATCTATATATTCTGCATACGTAGAATCTAACACCTATTAATAGAAAAACATGATTCTATTGAGCGTTTTAAGGTTTGCACGAGGAAAGTAAGGGTCTGAAGCTGTATTTGTTAGAAAGCATAGAAATAAACCGATTAAGATTGTTCTATATTAGTAACTTCTATCAGTTGCACACTTAAGAGATACACGAAATACCATACTAGATTTTTACCTAATGTTTGAAGCTAAATGTGATTCCAAAATTTATGAAGATCCAAAACAAGCGTCATACAGAGAATAAACGTCGATTTGTTAAAATGGAAATTTTGCTAAGGAAAAGAGAACATCAAAAGAGGTACCTATATTTTTTCACAAATACACTGGTAATTAAAAAACTCATCATTTGTATAATAAATATTGAACATTTTATATAGTATTAAATATAGAGTACAAAATGATTATCCATAAAATATAATTCTTTCAAAATGATATTGATTTTTTATACAACTAGAAAATGCCCGATGCTCTCCCACTGAGCTATCCACACATATTTCTCGCATATCACTTGGTGAAGAATTTTTGAATTAATTAAGTGAATAAAAACAATTTGGCCTAAGTATTTTGGCTTTTTAGCCCATTTCTATAACTGAAGAGGACAAAACTTAAAATCCTGTTTATAATGGTTGGCTAGATCAGGTACAAATTTGAAGAGTAGAAATATGTTTTAGTTCGATCCTATTATTCTACAGATACGAGCAATAATGATAAATTACATTGAAGTTGTTCATTTGTGATTGGAAGCTTCTTTCCATGTGCTAAACGAAGATAATTTGATAAAGATAGTTTTTTATTGAAAAAGATCTCTGGATGATGTTTCTTGCATTTGGTAAGGTTCTATTAGACAATTATGAATATTTCTGAATTTGCCTAATTCATTTTTCAATTCTGTTAATTTCACTATCGAAAATTCCCAAAAATCAAAAAATTTTTCAGAAATTCAGATCGCAAGAAACGTTAAATCCCTTGAATTTGAAATATTCAGAAAATCCATTTACACAGATTCATTAATACATAATAACAGTTATCACCCTCATAAAATAAAAATGTCCCCTCTTCACGCCTTTATACATAGGTTACTATCAAAGCCTCTCTAAAAAGAAAACTTTAACAAAGAAATTAATATTTTGAAGTCATTAGCATCCAACAATGATTACAATACGAACGTAATAGATAAATTAATTTTTAAGAAACAGCTTAAAAAAGCTCCAACTTCTCTTTGCCCTATTCTTCAGGACAAAGAAAAAGAAAAACTCCATAGCATGAATTTCATACCAAAAATTAGTTACAAAATTTGCAACAGACTAAAACAGAATAATATTAATATTATTTGTACAAATAAGAAAAACTTAGGTTCACTCTTAGTCAATAGCAAAAACTGTCGTGAAACATGTGAAAAAAGCGGTATATACAAATTATATTATACATTTTACATAGGATAGGACGATTTATAAACATAAGGAGAGAAGAACATGAAAAAGTATATTACATAATAAAATAACATCTGGTTTTTTGGAACATTGTATAAATAACATCTATTTTATAGATTTCAGTAGAACTGAGATTTTACACGTAGGTAATAAAAGGATAAGAAGAATGGGTCTTTAAGAAAGTTTGGAAATTTTGTTTAGCACATGGAAAGAAGCTAATGTATAATTAATCTTTATGTCATTTCCAGCAGTTATCTTTTTGGTGAAGTTACGAAAGTATATTTTATAGTTCTTATTAGATTTGGCTCTCTCTGTGAAATAGGCGAAGACGAAGGGCACTATTACGAGTGCTCAAAAACGACAATCCAATTAAAGGTTGTATTCATTTATATTTAAGAATCGTTTAATTCTTTAACAATTTAAAGGTCAATTTGAATTATTTTTGGTTCAATTGTCATTTATCTGTCAATTGGCCATTTTATGCATTTCAGATGTATGCTGAATATTTAGCAATGCGATCCAAAATTATTTTAATGCAAACACTATTAAATCATCTATTTGGACTTAATCTCACTATACTAAGGAAAATAATTTATTTATGAAGATTTTTTGTTGAACGGGCTCAGTAATGCTCATTAATGCAAGATAGTATATAAAATGTGAAAATTAAAATGCGTACCTTTCTATTGCAAAATGGCGAATGCGCCATGCGAGGAGGCATTATAAGATACTTTCTATAATTCTTGAAGGAATGTAAAAAAGCAGGTTCTCAGTCTCATCAAAGAATTGTTTCAAAATTAATTCAATTTATTGCAGAACAAAAGGCAAGATTGCTCTGTAGATTATCCTGGATAGTTCCTTAGTCTGTTTTTGATTTATATTCCAGAAGTTTATCAGAATAGCACAGTTTATGATGAAGTAAGAGTGAGCTTGAAATGAATTAACGGCGTCATATTTTTGGACTACGGCGATAAATTCCAAACTTCCTCGAATATTATTAATTTCAGATTCTCTTTCACGTCGTGACGAATATTCCACTTCATTCATTAATTCGCATTATATAGGCACTGTTAATTCGGTTGAACCACTGAAATATAGTTGTTTGAAATTATTTCTTCGAATAATAAACCGAGTAGCGAAAGTAAAATTTTTGATATTTTTTCAATAGTAAAGCTGGCCAAGATAGAAAAAAATCTTCCACAATCTAAAAACAATCTGTATTATTATGGTTTCAGTATTCATTTCCTATGATTTGGTCTTAAATTTTGATGGAATTCAATAATACGAAAGTTGTTTTTTAAGCAGAGATACCGAATGTATATAGAATCATGCTACTGTGTAAATATCGGATGTTTTTCTAAGAGTGATAGAACTTCAAATTAAAATATTTAAATTAAGACTGAAGCCAAATTTTTTTCTATTTGAAAGGTAATTTTATGACATTTATGTTTTGAAAATAATTTCCGGCATATGTCCACCACGACTAGGTCTGAGAAATCGCATTCGACCAGACCAATTTTTGAGTAATTCAGGCCTCATTTCATCAATAGCAAAAGTTATATTGGCTTCCAAAACGTCCATTGTTTCTGGTTTATCAGCATAAACCAAAGACTTGACATAACTACAAAGAAAATAATCCAGTGGAGTTATGTCGCGTGATCTTGGAGGCCAATTAATTGGACCATTTCTCGAAATAATGTTATCGTCAAATCTTTCTTTCAATAAATCAATTGTTACGGCAGCAGCATGAGGTGCAGCATCATCTTGTTGGAACCAAAATACTTCTTGGTCGATACCATTCAAATTTTAAAATAAATAGTCATTGATCATCGATCTGTAACGAGCACCATTCTCTATAACATTAGCTCCAGCATCGTTTTTAAAGAAATATGGACCGATGATGTCTCCAGCGTGTAAAGCACACCATACGGTGCATTTTTCAGGATGCAATGGAACCTGCAGAACTTCTTGAGGATTGTTTTCACTCCATATACGGCAATTTTGATTGTTTACATAGCCGTTCAACCAAAAATGAGCTTCATCACTAAACACAACTTCACGATAAAAAAGTGGATCAACATTAAGCTGTTCTAGGTCCCAATCAGCAAACAAACGACGCTTATTATGGTCAAGTGGCTTTAGTTCTTGAACAAGTTGGATCTTGTATGGATGTAGACTAAAATCTTTACGCAAAATGTGGTGAATGCAGAGTCCAACTTGTTGTGAACGTTGACGAATAGATCATCATTAACACTATGACTTACAGCAGCGATGTTTTCTTCTGTACGTACAGTTCTTTATCTTGTTGATGTTGTTGCTGATGGACGATTATGCAAACCATAAATTTCACGAAGTGCTCTATAAGCTTGGCGAATAGAACACTTATTATGAAAATAAATTTCAACAATTTGTAAACGTTGTTGCGGCGTGAGTCATTCCATGACAATTTGTCAACGCTTACTGAACAGAAATGTCAAAACAACATGGCTTCTACCTTCTGTCAAATCACAGTTATCCCTATCGAAAGTTTTTTCACTCTAGAAAAAGCACCTGATACTACATTTTCTACATTTTATATATCACAAGTTAGAATGTATATTACAGGCTGGAAGACTTCGGTCGTTAACCATTTGATTCGAGAAATCAATAAAGTTTTCTTCTCTTTCTCTATAACCTGAAATGAGCGGACTGATCAGATTACACAAAGAAGAAAGTCCGATTAGACCAGTACCTACTTTATCATATCAACCCTGTTTCAAGAAGCTTCAAATTTTTTGATCGAAAACTCAAACAATTCACCAAATTTTCATCCACATATGTTATCAAGAATTCTATAGAAAAAATAGCGAAATTCTCAAAAGCACATAATATAAATGATCTCTACTTTTTTTAATTGATATAAAAACCATGTTTCCAAGTATTACAACAGATGTGAAAACTTTTCAGTATAAAATAAAGTCCACTAATAGGTTCAGCCTCCCACAAACTATTTCAAACTGAAATTTAATTTTTTTTTCAAAAATCTATCTTATTAATGCGATCACCTCTTTATCGTCTTTTAACATACTTTTTCATGGAAAGCTTGAAAAATTATATAGTTTTGAAATATTATGCAAAATAGAAATATATAAGTTTATGGTATAGATCCGTAGACGATAATACAATTGTTCATTTCAATGGAACAGATGGATGAATTTATACATTTATAGAATTTTTCAACTCCATCCACTCCCGAAATCAAATTAGCAGTTCTAATATTTGGAAACAAATCATTAATTCAGTTTCTCAGGTCCAACAACTTCTGAAAATATCTGTTAAATCTCAACATAATTAGAAAAAGTATTATACTTTCATGGATTCAATCCTTCCTCGCGATCAGTTTCGTTCGGATAACCATAAATTTACCGCCCTTCATTTCTTGATTCATTAAGCATTTACAATACCTATGTCTCAGAAAAACTTTTCTCAGATATACCTTCAATAAATTACATAGCTCGATTATTAATATATATTTATTTAAAATGAAAATTACTATGAAGAAGTGTTTGCATATTACAGATAACAGCTGGAATTATAATAATTCTCCAGAACCCCTACAGATTTCAATCTCAATAAATCTGATGAAAACTTTTAGAATTTAACTTTGAAAATTGTATGTATAAGGTGATGTTTAATTAAACTGGGCATTATTTTATGTTTCTCTTGATTCTTTATTAGTTAATTTCTACCACATGTGATGATAACATATATGTCTATAAAGTGATACATTGTATCTAGAACACGTATTAAAATTTGATTCTGAATGTTTTCATGAGATTTACTCAGATTAAAATCTGTAGAGGTTTCGGAGAATTGACTCTAGCTATTATCTGTAAAAAATCACGATATAATACATTTCATTCATAGTTGGTGAATAGAATAATTTCAAGAAAAATGAGATAACAAATAAAAGCCCTTCTGTATTCATTTACAGAAAATCTAATTCAACTCAAAAAATACGTTCTCATATGTGTAATGTCTTTATTGTTTTTCATGAATTTACTCACGTTTGAATAAGTATTGAATGAAGTTCTTAAATCATATTTATCTTTGAGGTATGTAGCGATTTTCTCAAAAAAAAAAAACTTTAGTTTATTTTAAGAGAATGTATTAAAAATTTTCTTTTGTATTAGGATATAACATATTAAAAGGTATTTCATCATTTTTATTCATCAACAATTCATCTATCAATGTTGGACCGTATTCATTATTAGCTATTTGTTTATTGATGTTGAGTTTGAATTTTCTCAATTCATGGGGGTATTAACTTATCTGTGGATCGTGCTATTAAATGCTGATAATTTAAGGTTGGATGATCCACAGATCAGTTAATATCCCCCTGAATCGAGAACATTTTATTTCAAAACTTAACATAATTAAACAAATAGCTATCAATAATGAATATGATTCTACGTTGATAGACGAATTGTGGATGAAAAGATGATAAAATAGTTTTAAATATGTTATATCCTAATATGAAAGAAAATTTAAATACATTTCCTTAAAAACGCTGAAGGTATTTCTGAGGAAATTGCTACACACTTCAAAAATAAATATGATTCAAGAACTTCATCCAAACCTTATTCCAACGTCAGATTTTCATGAAAAATAATAAGGACATTACACATAAAAATGATAAATCGCGAGTTTATAAGTAGGACTGGAAGAACTTTCCGACATAGAATTTGTGAACATTTAAAAAGTTTCCTCAATAACAAAAGTAATTCGAATCATTTGTTAGAAACATGATATACGTTCAACCATAATTTAGAAATTTTACATATAGAAACACTTGTTGTATTATAATAACAATAAAAATTTGTAACAATCAGAACAAACTTATTTAATATTATTTGAAATAGATTTTCGTCAAGTGAAGTCTCATTGAATGAACCATAATCTCAAATATGTTCTAATATTATTTGTTTCATATCAGTCCAAACTTCCTAACAACTTGAGTGGAATTTTTAATGTCAGATATCAAAGTTATTAGCTGCCAAATGACAATGTCGGCCTGGCGGCTGAATCCGTCAAAATATTCCAATAACTCCAGAGTTTGGCCATAGAATAACTTGGATATAATAAAAGGGCGTGAAATCCCTCTGGCGCTAACAAGAAACTATGTAATCACCTAATTTAGTCAACCCCTGTCGAACATCGTGATACAAACTTCCCTTTTCGACGTTAGCCACAACCCTTAATATCTCCACTATCCGTGAAGTGCCTATCGATTCCCCCAATTATATATTGGTCGTTAACACGATTTTCTGGAATGAGATTTTGAGGCCTCGAATTAGAATGTGTACCCCAAGTATGTTCTGGGTATTATAGAGGGCTTAACTTTAAAGAAACTTCGAAGAATGTAAAACAGTTATTAGGGGGTTAGTGAGGTATTATCATTCTGATTGGTTAACGTTTAATCAATTACAAGGAAGAATTCAAAAAGGTATCTCCATATACCAAGCATATCTTTACATAACGAAAAAATTGTTCTGAATTAGAAGAACAGAAAACCAAAATTTGTTTTTGAATATTGTATTCCTCATAATGTGAAGATCGAGACAATCGAATTTTGAAATTGGCTTTCGATTTATCAGAAGATATATGTTCAAGAACAGAGAATATGCCCAAGGTTCCGTTAAGCTTCTCTCACACTTCGTCACATTCCCAGATAATTTTTCCCGTCTCGCGATAAATCAGACAAATTACCGGGATATTCACTCCACCCTATTCGAAGAAAAAAAAATAGATTTCACTCGAGCATTAAGTGAGATATTATTCATTTCCTTTTCGGCGTCGTCGCTTGCATTATTAGATTATTTTTCACGAAGACTCGAAAGCAAGCTTATTAAATATAATGAACCTATTCACTTCCCTCAGGCGAATAATCGCGCCAGAACGAAAGTGGAAATGGAAGGCGTTACATAAATATGCACTCAACGGGAATTGGATAGCTATTCTGGAAAATAGTCCAAGCGAATGTAGTTGTTCGTCTTATCTGCTTGTTGTTAATTCTTGAATAACTGTTAATTATTTTTCTTATCATTTTAAGGCGCATTGTGGAACTCCTGAATAAGATTGCAGGCTTCATGTCGGGGGATTTTATTGCAACAGCATATTTTCTAATTCTTCTCATTCGGGAAAATTTATGATTTTAAAACATAGAAATTTCGTTAACTTCAAACTTCATTTTGTTTGTCAGGCTACCTATGTTAATTTTATATCGACAAAAATTATCTACGGTAACATATGGACCAGAATGTAATTGGATTCTTTTAAATATTTTAGTTTGATTCATGGAAGAAACGCAAACAAATCTGATTTGTCTAGTAACTGTTCATGGCAAAAGATCCACATTTTTTCTTGAAATCATTTAGCTTCACTACACATGAGTGTAGTTACTTGCTGTCTGATATCTTATATACCCAAATAGAGGATTTAGTGCGAGGATTTAATTTCCATTGATTTTGGAACAAATGTATATTATTCGGCAGGGATTAACAGGAACTTGATTGAAAAGAATCACTTAACAAACAACAAAATATTAAATCGATACTTTTCGACTTACCCCACTTGAATTTCAATTTTCCCACTTTTCCCCACATTTCTTCTTTGTTCCATTTGTTTTTGAAAAATAACAACAAAAATATTTGGCGTTGAAATGAAGGAGGCAAGGATAATTCCTCCGAATTATCAGTTGACAGGGGTGTGAGAAATCGATAATTTTGTTGATATGTTGAAGCTTTTGACGTACACAAAATCTTTTATTCTCACTTCGACGTCACTAAAATCTCTCATCTTGGAAGTATATCAGTCATATCTATTTTTGATCGATATTTGGTGTATCAAATGAATCGATTGATGATAAAACTTATTTTACATTTTTCCGAATAGATAATCTTTAGATATTTCCTGAAGCAATATTGTTCCGTATTATTATCATATCATTATTAAATTGCAAATCAGATGAAATTTGCATTGTTGAAATTTAGTGAAATGTATATACGAAATTGAAAACAGAGCTGGATAAAGCACTAAGGGAAAATACTTTCGAGCGATTTGATATTAGTCTTGGATCTCCTTCATGAAGAATGCTTGTGAAATTTTGTGCCCAAAATCTGGTATATAATAATAAACCTTTTATTTCGTTTTCAGGTGATTTTTTTGGCTTTTTCTAGGAGAATATTTTAGGCTTCATTTGTTTTCACTCAAGAAGTAATTTCTAACTTTTATTTAATTTTTACTTCAGTACAGTTACTACAACAAATATTTTGGGACTTCATTCTCCATCATATTGAATACATGCTGTTTTTGTTATGCATTTATCTTATATTTCCTTCGTTCATTTCAACAATGTGTATGAACTAATGCTATGAAATATTCGTAAAAATATGAGACTGCTTTGAGAAGACACAAAAAAAAATTTCACATTCACACTGAAAACTTTTAAGAAGCACCAGCTCTTTTTTACTTGCTACAGGTTTCCATTCCGAAGATATCAAGTTCAAGTTTAGCACATTTGAGATTGATGAAAATCTCGAAGAAGTTTCTGGATTTCTCCCATCTTCGAATTTTGTTTTATCAAATGCCATAAAGGTTATTTTTTGGTGATTAAGCAAAGTGACTAAGATCTCATGAAGAAAATTGGATTTGTTCTTACAAAACTGTTTTTTATGTATTTTGCCCATTATATATAAGACGTCTCAAAGTAAGTGTACCAATCTGATAGGGTAGATAGTATTACTGAAAATTAATATAAATTTACCGCAAATATGGCTCCTAACTTCAATACTTTTCAAGATACAAGATGCTCAGATGCAAAAATAATTCGTTTTCAGTAATAATTCCAACACTGCTGAAGATATTACAATGGGAATCAAAAGAGCCGCATTGCTTGTTGAAAGTTAGCTTTTGATATTTTTGACACGTTTCAAGTATCTTCAGTTGCGCAGATAAAAAGTTTACTCAATATTAAAATGTTCCTGATTCAAACGCGAATTTTTTGACATGATTGAAATTCATGAAGATTATTCTTCAAAAATGGTACTCCTAGTCGAAACCTTATCTTTTTCGAGAAAATCGGTCTCAAACATTCTAAGATTTGATTTTTCATGAAAAAAAGAAAGATCACTGACATGAAGTCAGGAGCCTCTGCATGGTGGTTCATATCACCCACGATCCTGATAAAATATTTTTTTTGTCTTCTATTTAAACGATTCTTACGCAAAAAAGTACTGCTTGCAGGAAATTGGTTCATTTTTTATTAGTACTATCTACCCTAGCAGTCTGTTAACCTTTTCTGGAACAGCCTATATGTTTTTTGAATGATAATTCATCAATCTTGAGGGATACCGTTGAAAAATTTTGTAACATTGCGAAGACTCAGATTAATTTGAAAATAATTTTAACTTGAAAACTTGGTTCGAATTTTCAAACATCTTAGCGGTAATTTATGTTTTGTATTGCACCTTATTTTGAGAATTACTGAAAATCTTGTGTAACATTAAGAATTATCAAGTTTGGGAGAATACTCTGAGTCTTTCCTCGTTTCACACTATAAAATTTATAGAAAATATATATTTCAGTGTTCGGTCGAAAATTAACAGTGCTGTGACCTAAAGAAGATCTAATAGTATCAGTTTACTAATAATTATATAAATATTGAGAATATGTGGGGAATTCAAGAGAACGAGGTTTTCAATTTTTCGTGACAAGATGGTAAAATTCTGTACAAAATCTAAAGACGCATAAATCATTCATATCGACAATGTGGGAGCTGTTTTGAGTTATTCGGAAAAGTCTTACAAGATACTTGGGAAAGTTGATTGTTGTATTGCAATACAGAATCCAAGACTCAAACGAAACGAGAATAATGTCGCGGGAGTTATGAATATAACTTCGAAACTTGAAATATGGCTACATCTGATTTATTTCTGAACATTTTCCAATTGTCTGCCCCGATAATTTGTATAGTGTGTAAGAATCTCACACAGACCTCATGGAACACGTGCCTGTTTCCACATGTAATGTGTGGTCTAGAAATGTACGGACTGCTGATTTATGACAATCATTCTCCATAGAAAAAGACTAAAAAATAATATATCTTTAACAAACAGAAGATTCAGATTTTTCTAAAAAATATTTCGTTTGATGATAGTATGACATTTTGATACGAATATATTAAAATCAATTCAAAGTATGGCTTAGGTGTTTTCTGGAAAAGTATTTTCACTAAATTCTTGTCTTATGATCTAACCTGTATAGAAAGATATATAATAAGTTTTTTTATACTTTGGTGTATATTTATGGTACAGCGACTCAAAGATTTCATGAGATTAAAGGTCTTCTTGCTCAGTCAGGGTTCATTTTTTGCTGAAATAATAAACCTTTGTAATGTTACTAAGAAGACTTTTTTGATGCCAATTGAAACTTTGAGTTCTGTTATCGGAAATAAGTGTTATCCAAAATGTGAAGGAATAAACTCAATTGATTCAATATACCGTCGAAGTTGACCGTAAACTGTCTGAGAGGATATTAATACAAAATTGAGAAGTCAGAAGCTGAAAGACTTGCGAAGAAGAAACATTATCTGCTTTGTCTTTCCAAACACAGTTGCAATGTGATCCAACTAGGTGAGTTCCGAATTAACAGTAACTCGAAAATCCAGGTTACTCGTTACTGACTGCAGTTGATGTCCATCTATGCTGTAGGATATGCGTGGGTTGTTTTGGTCAATATAGAGGACGCAGCACATGTCTATGTTGAGAGGTAACAACCAGTTCCGACACGAGTCCGCAAGGAGATCCAGGTCCACCTGAAGAAGATGGGAGAAAAACAGTGGCAAGTTGAAAAACTTGGTATCATCGGCAAACAAGGAACAACTTGATCTGAGAATGGCTGGTAAGTCCGATATCTACAGAAGAAAGAGGACTGGTCCCAACACAGAGCCCTGAGGAACACCATATGTTACCACTCTTTCTGAAGCAGAGTTAACACCTTCCACTCGTACTCGGAATTTATGGTTTGACAGAAAATTTTTTATCCAATTCAACAGTTTACTCGTCAGTCCTAAGTGATCCAGCTTTGTTGTTATTTAGTTTCTTTGTTATAATTAATTTTGGAGTTTTACGTTTCTTGTAGAAATACATTTTTTGTGATGCTTATACGAGTTTATCGAATCTTCAAGAGACCAGTAAGTTTAGTATAACAATACAGCTTATTTTTACAATTTTCCAAACTAACAATGGCTCAGCAGAAAAAAGGCTGAAGTAAAACAGGGAACTGTGTTCCAGAACAAATATCACCCTGTAAATTCGTAATCAAAATTGGCATGTGACATGGTCAAACTCTTAATTTCAATAACTACGCCACATTTCAGTTGAATATTTTGTGAAATGCAGATACGTTGAGGAAAAAACTTTGAAAAAAATCAAACTTTAATACCCTGTATCTCGACAACGAAACGTTTGCGTTTTCATTTTTATGGGACTTTCTTCTTGAAATTATTCAAGGAATCTCCACTCTTCGTTTCTTCAATTCAGGAACATTCTGTATAGTGAATAAAATCACAAAATTTTATATCGGTCATCCGAAAGTCAAATAAACGTCATTATCTACAATTGTAAAACTCTTGGGGGTGGGTAGAGAAGTAATATTATAAAATTTGAATATTAAAACAAATTGAAATATGTTTATCTTCTACAATTTTAATTTCAAAAAAATTTTTTATTCAAAAAACTTTTAGAATCAAATTAATGTCTAAAACAAGCACCGCTTACATTTAATAGACGTATATAATCAACACTCAATATATAGTGTCAAATGGAATAAATAAACCAACAGATATACGAAAGTCATTAAAATTAATAAATGATTATTTAAAGGAGACAAAACTTTGTTTCTGGTCTTACCATTAAGCACAGCAATTGCCTTTTAAACACATGAACACATTTAAAGGACTTCTCAAAGAATATAATTCATTTGAAATATTTAATATATTTGAATATTCGAATAAGTTATTTCAGAAATCTCTAAAAACATGCACTATAACTTCAAAAAACAAATATAATTCTAAGCAATTCCGTCTTCAGTCCTCAATAATATTCCAAATATCAAAATCAAAAAACTAACCTATATCCAAACCCTCATCACGTGTAAAAGGACTAATGCTTCGAAACACAGATCAACTTTATAATTCAAGATTGATCTATGTTCTAACAAAATCAAAGAACAGTGTGAGTTATTTTTAAGGCTTATTTAAATTCATTGACATTCCATAATGAGATTTATTGAAGCCAAAATATAATTATATACTATATATAAAATATAATTATATAAAATATAATTATATATTATATACAAAATATAATTATATATTTTTTAATATATTATATAATATATTATAATATATTATATATATATATATTATATAATTATTTATTATATATAAAAAAATTTTGAAATTAAAATTGTATTAGGAGTACAAATAAGTTTCCGCCGTTTTTTAACACAAATTAAATATGAATCATTCCTAATGATTTAAACGATGTGAGACTGCTTGCTGAGTGACTTCTAATGTCAGAGCAAGTTCTTTTTGTGTTTGAGATGAATCTTCCTCCAATAATTCATCCAATTCTGCATCCTCGTAAATTTTTGGCCTTCCACTGCGATCTTTGTCTTCTACGTCGAAATCACCGTTTTTAAACTTTTGAAACCACTCTCGACAAGTTTTCTCACTCAAAGCACACTCACCATAAGCTTCTACGAGCAATTGATGCGCCCCAGCAGCAGATTTCTTTAAATTAAAGAAGTAAACTAATATTTGCCGCAAATGAAGCTTACTTGGCTCAAATTTTGACATTTTAAACTTATAAAAATTATATTTTACCAATATAAAATCAATGATATTAATAGGTTATGTTGTTCTTGAATGTCCAAACTATTTTTTAAGCCGGTTATCGTCTGCGAAAGCTGACCGAAACTCCGTGCCGCGCCATCTACAATAAAACGGCGGAAACTTATTTGTACTCCTAATAGAAGATAAACATATTTCAATTTGTTTTAATATTCAAATTTTGTTATATTTCTTCTATCAAGTAAAAGGCCTTTCTATTTTATTTTATATATAATATATAATTATATTTTGGCTTCAATAAATCTCATTATGGAATGTCAATGAATTTAAATAAGCCTTAAAAATAACTCACACTGTTCTTTGATTTTGTTAGAACATAGATCAATCAAAGGCATTAGTCCTTTTACACGTGATGAGGGTTTGGATATAGGTTAGTTTTTTGATTTTGATATTTGGAATATTATTGAGGACTGAAGACGGAATTGCTTAGAATTATATTTGTTTTTTGAAGATATAGTGCATGTTTTTAGAGATTTCTGAATTAACTTATTCGAATATTTAAATATATTAAATATTTCAAATAAATTATATTCTTTGAGAAGTCCTTTAAATGTGTTCATGTGTTTAAAAGGCAATTGCTGTGCTTAATGGTAAGACCAGAAACAAAGTTTTGTCTCCTTTAAATAATCATTTATTAATTTTAATGACTTTCGTATATCTGTTGGTTTATTTATTCCATTTGACACTATATATTGAGTGTTGATTATATACGTCTATTAAATGTAAGCGGTGCTTGTTTTAGACATTAATTTGATTCTAAAAGTTTTTTGAATAAAAAATTTTTTTGAAATTAAAATTGTAGAAGATAAACATATTTCAATTTGTTTTAATATTCAAATTTTGTTATATTTCTGCTATCAAGCAAAAGGCCTTTCTATTTTATTTTAGTTGTATTCTCGTTAGGTTTTCTAATTTTTTTTTACATGGATTGGGTACTATTACTATATATTGTGAAAAAATCTTAAACAAAGGGTGGTTAGAATGGGACTAAAATCAGTTCAATAAATCATCATCAAATCTCAAATAGCAAAAAAAATGTTATTCCATTAACTCAATTCACTTGTTACTCTGACTTCTTGTCCGAAAGAATTGATTATTACTGAAAAAGGTCAATCTTTCTCTTCAGATCTAAAAAAGTAGGTTAATAAGAAATTGACGGTTTCCTCTTTCTGCTGAGTCTTGTCAACAGTTCTTGAAAAACTCCGATCGTAAACACATCAATAGTAAAGATAGAAAGTTCTCTGTCTTCCATGGCCAGTGCCTGACACGAAACAAGTTCTAAAAGTGTCTGAAAAATTCAGGAGACGGAGTTGGTGTACGTATCGATTCCCGGAAATTATTCAGCCCGAAAATAATTCCAAAATAATCCCGTAGGACGGATGAGAGCTCCCCAAGGAGTACGTTTATATCGGGGAGAATGAATTATATCAGAGCCAACCGCGGTAATAATTAGAGCAATCGATCGGGGTTGTGTTCGGGATCCTCTGAAACGGAATCGTTAGTCTAAAATCGTAGTAGTCCCGTAGGAGGGTGACGCTATCATGAATATTTTCATCGATATTTTTGTCTCGAGAACAATGCTGATAAAACACTAGTTTTTTTAAATTTATTCACAAAGTTTCATGAAATATGGGAGTATGTTTTAATGTTTGTTGTAATTGGTATGTTTCATGTTTTTATACAAAAAAAGTATTTAGAATTAATCCTCTACAGGATGTACCAGAAAAAATGGATAATCCTGAAACACTGTATAGAAAGGCTATTGGGAGCTCTGAAATAAATTTTGAAAAAATGATCCCAGGTAGAAATATTTTTTTAAATAATAATTTCTACAATAGAATAATAAATAGAAGTTTTTTCTTTTAAATAAATGTCTTGGAAACACTGTTCCAATTCAGTAGACATATAGAATTAACACTCTTTACACAGTACCAAAAAAGGATAAAATAAATGGAAGAAATATAAATTATTGATTGAAATTACTGAATAAATACTTGAAGGGTACCAAATTATGTTTCTTGCCTTGTTTTTTGAAATCCAAATTCCGTTCAAAAATGCAACACATAACCTTGAGAACTTCTTCAAAAACAACTTTCTCAAAATAAGTTCCTTCAGAAAAATTTCTAAAACATGCAGAACATCTTCAAAAATCAATTTAGAGTTCTCACAACGGAAACTCATTAGCCCTACTTCACATTCAAAAAATAAAAATAATTAACATAAAACATTTTAAAAGACAAACTGAATGTACGTATCTGAACTAACACTGGAATGAAGTGAGCTTTTGAAAATCCTACGTATTCTATGTTTGTCACAGAAATTACACATAATTTGCAAGGTATTTTATGGACTCCTTTAAAACCAAATGATAATATGTTAGAAATGTAAACCAAAATATATAATTATTATATATACAATATAATAATGAGGAGAGGTTTTTTCTTGACAGCAGTATCATTACAAAATTTTAAATATCATACAGATTTATTCTGTTAACCTCCTACAAATTTTATTTTCAAAAAATTTTCTGTTCAAAAATTTTTAGAATTAAATTAAATAAATGTCTTGGAGAACACTGTTTCAATTTAGTAGACATATGAAATTAACATTTATTAAACAGTACCGACAGCGGATAAAAAAATTCAAAGAAATATAAATTATTAATTAAATTAAAATAAAATAGAAAAAGGCTTCTACTTGATAGAAAAAATATAACAAAATTTGAATATCAGAACAGATTTAATCTGTTAGTCTTTTACAATTTTAATTTCAAAAAAATTTTTATTCAACAAACTTTTAGAATTAAATTAATGTCTACAATAAGCACCGCTTATATTAAATAGACGTATATAATCAAAACTCAATATATAATGTCAAATGGAATAAATAAACCAACAAATATAAAACGCGCGACTTCTGAAGAGTGCGTTCATTTGTAGTGTAGTATGAATCGGTCATATCGATTTGTTCGAAAGTTTCAGTATATTCCATTTTTCAATTTATTATAAATCATTATCAGAATAATAATAATTATGTCCACCAGTCGATTATGTCAAAGATTCACAACCTAATTTGAAGTCGACGTAACTGTTACGTTGGTGGTTACTATATATCATATGATATAATTTTTTTTCGAGATATTTCCTGAAATAAATATTTACATAGGTTGAACACAATTACTTAGCTTGATATTCAAGATATTTCATTGTATATTCGATTGTTGAAAATAATTACAACAAATCCTATTGAATTTTCAGAGTACTGTTCTTGTAATAGTTGTTATCAAATAAATGTTGCATCTAAGGGTTCAGTCCCATAAATAAAATATTATTAAAAGATATCGATTTCTCACGAAGCACTTGGTGAAACATTTTTTAAATTAAAAGAAGATGGCAAAGAAAAACCTATGGCTCAACTTTTAATGTTCCCCTCAATTTCATCTGATGGTCAAGTAAAATGTATGATTTAGTCTTTTCTATTCAGATTTGAAAATGGATTAAATCCTCAAATATATATATATATATATATATATATATATATATAGATATATATATATATATATATATATATATATATATATATATATATATATATATCAATAACAAAAAAGTAGAGAAACTTAAAATAGATTATTTTCTCTGCAATGTTAGTGATCCAAAAATGTTCACATCGAGAGCTACATTTTGTACCGAATTTCATTTTGCACTGGTTGCTAGGCAACAAATACAAAAGGAAATATTTCGTAATCGATCTGTTATTTCCGATAACAAAAACTTGGGCAGCTTATATTTAGAATAGGACCACAGAACACAGTTCTGTAAGCTGCATGACAAATTTCATCAGTTTTTCAAAGCTTGTCAAAGTAATAAATGAAATATTTGTATATTCACTTTTGTGTGCTTTTAAAATGACCGTTGTCGTAGAAAAAGTATAGTATGTAACTCACAAAATTAATTTTGTGTTCGCTACATAATATACTATACTAATCGCCTAATTAATTAGAAGCTTATGGAATAAGAGATAGGACATAAATGTTTCTGATATAAATTTTCATACAGTTTCAATAAATGTCAAATTATATTTATATCTGTAAGTGTGGAAAACTCGTCTAGAGCATGACAGGAGAGAAAAAAAATATAAATATAATGATGTATATTCTGTGAATAATATATGCACGAAAAGAAAGTTGTCTAATTAATAGTATCTAATCTCGCAAACAATATATCAGAATCAGATTGAAAATACTGTCTACAACTGGTGAAGAAGTGTCCATGCTTGCAGAATATTTGTTTCTAGTCGAAAAAATTCAACATTGGGCGAAATATCTAATAAGAGAAATTTGCATAAAAATTTCAATCGAAAAATTTTTTTCATATCTGATTATCACATGAAAACATCTTTGAAAATATTTCTATGGTTCATAAATCAATATGTAATCAGTGTTTTAACATTGATAGAATTCTATATCTATAGTCACTTGTGCTGATATATTAATGTTGAGGTCTTTGAATGCGATATCATTTTTAGGATTGTTGACTATTGTGATATTACGTTGAAAAACCTCAAATAAATAGCTGCGGTGTTGTCGAACTGAATATTGCGGACAACTTATAATTCAATCAACATAATTAATCAAGATACTTATTAAAATTCAGTATCTTTTGACAATGACAATATGTTACAAAATATACAAAATGTATGTATACAAAATCTAGAATGGCATAGGCATTTTCATTAATCAAAAAAATAATGTGAAATCTTTACATCACTGCACATTTTTTAGGATATTTTCTGATCATCTAAATAAGAACTGTCGCTTTCATCTGATTGTGGTATTATTGCAGGCGGAAATAATATATCCCAAATCGATTGGACTGCATGAGATAAACTTGTTCTTATAAACCCAAAGCAGTGTATCAAATAGACATAAATTTTTTTTCGGTATTGTTTTGGATCTTCTTCATCAAAACTAGTTCCGCTATAGCAATCATCATCTTCAGTCAAACTATCGCTATAATCACTAGAGTAATTCTCATCTTCTTCAGAAGAATAATCTGGGGAGAACCTATTATATTTTTCTTCTCTTTCAAATGGAGTCTTCTTGGATACGGATTCCTTTAAAGTGAAGGGTTTTGCTTGTTTAATGAAGATCATGTCCTTGAAACTGATAGCGTCAATAGTTAAACTACTCTCCTCATTGATATCACTCTCTATTTTGAATACTACTTTATATATTGGGAGAAATTCATTGTCTTCATATTTAATGATTTCTTTGAAATTTTTCGATATTGTTGTGTCTGTTCCATATGGAGGAATGTCAACTTTAGGGTCTCCAATAACACAGACTCCAACTAAAACCTTGCTGAAAAGCATGTATCTCTTACCAATCGCTATTTTCGGATAAGTTCTTGAAATGTTTGCATCATGTGTGAAATAAACCCCTTGCCCGAAGTAACAATGATGACTTCTGCTGCCGAACCTACGCCAATCGAAATTTTCCTGGCATATATTCTTAGCTGATTTTTTAGTTGTACCATGGAAAAGTTTTACCTCTTTCAAGAATGGTTTCTCTTTCATTTTCTGCTCTTTTTTCAATAAGTAGCTTCTCTCCAATAACAGGTTTTTAATTTTCGATATGCTTACAATTTTTATGTGTGACATATTCATTAAATTCTCAACATGTACATATTCCGTGCTGGTGTCTTTCAGTGGTATTGTGTATCCATTAGATTGCTTGTATTCGGGTAAGCGTTTCACACTGTCGGATCTAGGAAAATAATTTGTATCGAAGTGTCTGTAATTCTGTCGCTCCATGAGGACTAAACTGAAAAATAAATTGTTTTTCGTTCAACAATATCATCATAGAGACTCTTCAGAAGATACTCTCACAAATAAGAAGGAAATGTCAATGTGTCATATAAAAAACACCATTTTTATATGCGGGGTGACAAAATTTGATATTTCAGTATTTTCATTCTATACTATATGCTTGAAAATAATATCATATACCTATATTGTCCTATATATTGTCTATATATCGGGTGGTTTTCTTAGAGTGATATAATTTTAAATAGAAATAAAACACATTTAAATTAAGATTGAAGCCAAATTTTTTTCCATTTGAAAGATAATTTCATGACATTTATGTTTTAAAAATAATTTCCGGCATATGTCCACCCCGACTAGCTCTGAGGAACCGCATTCGACCAGACAAATTTTGGACCATTTTTTCGAATAATTCAGGCCTTATTTCATCAATAACACGAGATATGTTGGCTTCCAAAGCGTCTATTGTTTCTGGCTAATCAGCATACACTAATGACTTGACATAACCCCAAAGAAAATAATCCAGTGGAGTTATGTCGCATGATCTTGGAGGCCAATTAATTAGACCATTTTTCGAAATGATGTTATCGCCAAATCTTTCTTTCAATAAATCAATTGTTCCGGTAGTACCATTCAAATTTTGAAACAAATAATCATTGATCATCTATCTGTAACGAGCACCATCTGTAACATTAGCTCCAGCATCGTTTTTAAAAAATTATGGACCGATGATGTCTCCAGCGTGTAAAGCACATCATACAGTTCATTTTTCAGGTTGCAATGGAACCTGCAGAACTTCTTGATTGTTTCCACTCCATGTACGGCAATTTTGCTTGTTTACTTAGCCGTTCAACCATAAATAAGCTTCATCACTTAACATAATTTTACGATAGAAAAGTGGATCAACTTCAAGCTGTTCTAGGGCCCAACCAGCAAAGAAACGACGCTTGTTATGGTCAAGTGGCTTTAGTTCTTGAACCAGTTGGATCTTGTATGGGTAGAGAACAAGATCTTAACGCAAAATTCTCCATATGGCGGATGTACAGAGTCCAACTTGTTGTGAACGTCGACGAATAGACAAATCTGGATCATTATTTACACTATGACTTACAGCAGCGATATTTTCTTCAGTATGTACAGTTCTTTGTCTTGTTGTTGTTGTTGCATCAAGTAGAGAAAATGTTATTCGAAATCTATCGATTTTTCTACGAATAAGCTGCTCTGATGGACGATTACGTAAACCATAAATTTCAGGAAGTGCTCTATAAGTTTGGCGAATAGAATACTGATTTTGAAAATAAATTTCAATAATTTGTAAACGTTGTTGCGGCGTGTGTCTTTCCATGATAATTTGCCAATGCTTACTGAATAGAAATGTCAAAACAACATGGTTTCTACCTTCTGTCGAAAGTTCCATCACTCAAAAAAAAACACCAGATACCTGTTCACGTACTAATTTTTTATTCATAACGTATTTCTGAACTCTTTGAATGATTATTTTCCTTTGGGTTATCTGAAAGCATTATAAGCTACCGACTTTAGATAACTTGGAAGAGAATATTCGTTGGCTAAATATAAATACAGCCGATATTGCAAGAGTGGTCGTTGGAAGTATATGTCACATACAAGTAGCTAGTCTACTCCTATCACTAATATTCATTTCCATGCAATGCATTTATGCTGGAATTTTGTTAATGAAATTTCTGTTTTTTTATGGAAATAAACTTATTATTAGATGTATTTAAATAATCTAAAAATTAGATTATTGAAATTATTATCATATGTGTTGTAGTATTGTCTTTATTTGAATCATTAATATTAGAATTAAATTTTCTTTTCATTAAGTCCTAATTTTTGTAGAATGAAAATTAATTTAAGGTTTTATTGTTTATAATTTAATTGTTTCGTCATACCATGACTTCACCAGGTGAGTATTTATTTTATATCAAATACTCACCTCATGATATGACGAAACAATTTGAATAATAAAATTTCGCGAAAATTGTTTCTTATTTCATAAATTTTAAGATGAACTTCTTCCAAGTAAAAATCGGAACAATCAAATATAAATTGTTTTTTCAATTCAATATTTATTATACGTTAGTGAATTTTCATATATACATCTTACTATCCAATAATATGAGAAAATGAAGTGAATAATGAAATTATTCTCACCTTATTATGAATTATTCCGCATCAACTTCTATATTTCACCTCGCCATAAGTGGATCCGATATACATATTCACATGCATATCAATTTATCTGATACGCCACTTTTTACAAAACTATATCAGATAATAATAATCTGAAAGGACCAGTGCTGTCGATAATTACCTCGTTCGCTATATTTGAACCTTTTAAAAACTAATGTATATCCTCATTTCAATTTTGGAAAATGCAGTGAACGATAAAAGTGCTACGGAACTCAATGGAAAAAATCCTAATTTTCAGCAAGATAGAACTTCCTCTCACTATGTGCACATTGTTCGCTTTCTCGGTGAATGGGTTGGGAGACGAAGTAAAATGGAATGACCAGCAAGATCTCCAAATACTACAACTGTAGGCTTTTACCTGAAAATTGAAGTAAAACTGGATCTGAAAGAATTCAAGAAATAAGAAATAGTTTTCACTGTCAGATAAACTTTCAGCAAACTTAGACTAAATATCTCATCGCAGTTTTATACTCTTTCCCGTTTTACTTGCGAACCTATTTGATATATGTAAAGCAACTTATACAGTGTGAAAACCACTTATGGGATAAAATTAATTGTGTCCTTATATTAGAAAATTATAAGAAACACTGGAACACGTCAACTTTTAAATTCAATGCTGCGCTTTTTTAGCATCAATTAAAATATACAAGGTGATTCGTGCAAGTCCAGTACTGTCCGTCCTCATTCTTTCAAATGGAACACCTGTATATTTTTATATTTCTTGGAACTCCTTACCAACCTGATTTCAACTAATGCATGGTCATTTATGTGAAATACCGGGAAAATAATGAAATTAATAATTTATCAGGCGTTGAATAATGTTATTTTTTAAATGACCTAAATACAGACTTATCAAATTTCTTGACTATCAATTAAATTGGAAAAATTCCTAAAATCAATTCTCGATGCAATCATAGATCTTGGTTTTGTCAACATTTTTCGTAACGAATACTGAATAACTATCTATGAATGCCGATAAATAAAGAAAAACTGCAAATAATGTGCATTATCATGAGTCAGATGTTGTGGTGTTGGGATTCACATTGAAATAATAAATTCCTAATTGACAGCGTGATTCTTGTAGAAATAATAATGAAATATTTATTTGAGGCTCACCGAATTGAGATTTCAATGATGATCGGTTCCGGGGATAATTGCAGAAGTCAAGTTGAAGTGGCAAACTTATTTATTCAGATGTATCCTCAGTTGCCTAATATTTCACAAGGTATCTAGAATTTATGCCAGAGAACCAAGATCTGTCAAACCACCGAAAAGAAAATCGCAATTTGTTGAAGGTACTCTGAAATTGGATAATTTGTGAGGTGTTGCAGAGAATCAACAAGTACACGCCAAATTTTCCGTGAAGAAAGTGTTAGTCGTACAATTGTCATAAGGTGTCTAAACAAAGAAAAACTTCATTCATATAAAACAACTTCTGTACTGGAGCAAACAGAAGACTATCCAGATTGTAGAATGCATTTCTGCGAAATAATGATGAGTAAACTGAACAGAAATGAGATAGCTGTTGGTAAAATCCTTTTTTCTGATTAATCAACATTGAAATAGAACGGGAGCTAGAAACCGACAAAATTGTCGATATATATATACTTATAATAAAAGGTGAACGTTTGGGTAGGTACCATAGATGACCGTATTATTGGTCCTATATTTATAGATGGGCTTTGATAGCTGAAAAATTTGTTTGATTAGAGACGAAGTTGTTCTTGCGTTAGTTGACTTATTTCCTAATGCATTTGATACAAGCCTACCGAATAAAAATGTCTCGATCCGGCAGGATGGAGCCCCACCCCTTTATGCTTCAATGGTCAGAACTTACTCAAACGCAATTTCACTCAATAAATAGATTGGACGAAGAGGTATTCTTGAGTGGATAGCTATATCGCCAAACATTACGCTGTTGGATTTTTGTCTGGGGGGTTATCTCAACATCAAAGTTTATGCAACACAGCCAAAGAGCATCGCAGACCTCAAAGAAAGGGTAACTTCAGAAGTGCGGAATATTTCACCTCAAACTTTAAACAAAGTTAAGAATGAATCTTATAGGAGACTGTGTTGTTGCTAAGAATAATGTGGAGAACATTTTGAGCATTTATTTTAATGTATTTATCAATTACATCAAGTAATTGGAGTATTCAGTATTTTTTAAAATAGACCATACATGATATAGTTCGTTGGAATCAGGTGATTAAGGAGCTTCAAAAAATTTAAAAATATACAAGTGTTCTATTCAAAATAAAGGGGACGGACTACGTTAGACCTACGCTAATATAGCTGTATATTCTTAGGATATTCAGTGGGGCAAAAATTGTTGAAAAATGAGGAAAATATGTGTTTATTAGAACTGAAAGACTGATGGCCCAACGAACTACCACATAAGCTTGCTTAGGCTCCATATTATGCATATATCGGTTGTTTTTTTCAGAGTGATAGAACTTTAAATTGAAATAAAATACATATAAATTAAGTTTGTAGAAACATTTATTTTATGTGGAATATTATTTTATGACATTTATGTTTTGAAAATAATTTCCGGCATATGTCCACCACGACTAGATCTGAGGAACCGTATTCGACCAGACCAATTTTGGACCTAATTAAAACAAACTGTAGAAATTACTATGTTTTACTACCAATAAAAATATATTTTACACATTTTCTTGTGATTCGAGTTTCGGGAAATGAACTATCCCATCATCAGACAACTGAAGACCTAACAGTGGTACAGAGGTATTTGAACAAAAGTGATAAATATTTTGAATATTTCAATAGATAACACCTAATAGTGGTACAGAGGATTACAATCGGAACGTGATAAAAACCCGGTTAAAAAAGAGGGGCCTTCTAACAGATATCGGAATGTCGTCAATCGACAAAGAAGGTTATTAAACAGATGGTACCCAAATATTTAAAATAATTTTTTGGGGTTACATAGCTTAATTATGATCAACTACCAAATAGTAACGACTGAAACAATTCAGTATCAATTTTGGACCACTTTTTCGAGTAATTCAGGCCTTGCTTAATCAATAACACGATTCATGTTAGCTTCCAAAGCGTGTTTTGTTTCTGGTTTATCAGCATAAACCAATGACTTGGCATAACCCGAAAGAAAATAATCCAGTGGAGTTATGTCGCGTTATCTTGGAGGCCAATTAATTGGACCATTTCTGGAAATAATATTATCGCCAAATCTTTCTTTCAATAAATCAATTGTTACGGTAGCAGCATGAGGTGAAGCACCATCTTGTTGGAACCAAAACACTTCTGGGTAGATACCATTCAAATTTTGAAACAAATAACCATTGATTATCGATATGTAATGAGCATCATTCACTGTAACATTAGCTCTAGCATCGTTTTTAAAGAAATATGGACCGATGATGCCTACAGCGTGTAAAGCATCTTTACGCAAAATTTTTCATGTGGTGAATGGACAGAGTCCAACTTGTTGTGAACGTCGTCGAATAGACAAATCTGGATCACCATTAACACTATGGCTTACAGCAGCTATATTTTCTTCTGTACGTACAGATCTTTGTCTTGTTGTTGTTGTTGCATCGATTAGAGAAAATGTAGACCGAAATCTATCGATAGTTCGACGAATAAGCTGCTCTGATGGACGATTATGTACCCCATAAATTTCACGAAGTGCTCTATAAGTTTGACGAATAGAACACTGACTTTGAAAATAAATTTTTGCAATTTGTAAACGTTGTTGTTGCGTGAGTCTTTCCATGACAATTTGTCAATGCTTACTTAACAGAAATGTCAAAACAACATGGCTCCCACCTTCTCTCAAATCACAGTTATCCCTATCGAAAGTTGTATCACTCAAAAAAAAAACAACCGATATATTCGGATGAATAAATTGAATTGAACTGAAATTAATCTTAAATTTTTCTTATAATCAAGGATATCTACTTAAATCGATCCCTACTGGATGGAAATTCCTTTTAATTCAATATAATAATGGAAGAGATATTGAAAGAGGTTCTTTTCAGAATGAAAGCACTGTATATTGTATGTGAGCCGTATTCAAGCAAAGAACTTAAGTAAAATTCAATCCAAAAAAACTATTAATATAATTCCGTCACGAAATTCAAAAATAACTACACCAGAGTTGAGGTCGAAATTAACTAATGTGGTAATAAAGTTTTTTTTATAATTAAACTAAAGCTTCAACAAAAAATCTCAGTAACGCTATACGAGCCAGAAATAGTTTTCCAGCAGCGAAACACTTTATACGCAAGATGTAGATAACGTTCTCTACAACGCGGTATATTTCTTGTTCAGAAGATATGAGATGATTAATCTAATACAATATGAGTGAGTACAATGCGATATATAATCATTGAATTAACATAAAAAGCTCCTGTGAAAAAATTCTAACGTGACTTAAGTATCGTGTTACCCGTACATAAATAAAACGGGCAAGCGTTCCATTCCAGTCTATATACTATAAATTCGGTCCGATAAACGAAAGCACGTTTAATATATTACTGTATTCATACCATTTTATACCCATAGTTCACGAATCGGATTCGGTTCAAGTGGTCGTTCAAGTCTAATCGCAAAGGATATCATTAATCAAGTTGATTGTTCTTCTGATGGAATCTCGGTTGCTAATTGGTATGATTACGTTCATTAATTAATGAAGAAATGTTATATTTACAGAAAGAATGAGAAGTTAATTGAGGAACGATGCTCTATCCCAAGTTTTGGACGTTAACATTTCTCATGGTGAAATTTATTTTTCAGTTCATCCATCTTTCTTCTATTGTGTACGGGGCGGTATCCAACAATGTAAATTGAGATAGGTTGGAAGACGATAATTGTCTGCACAAACTGGTATATGCAAGCTAATTTGTACAAACGTATTTATTTCTTTATTCAAAGTGCTTACACTACATACAAATCTGGGCTGGACGCTGTGCCATCTTCAGCGGGGTAACTGTGGAACGAAAATGGAAAAGTTATCTCAGAACATTGGATCGGATAGTCGGCGTCACCCCTGAAATTCTGATGAATGTTGGTTTCTCTCTTGAAGCAAGCTCTCCATCACATCGGGGTCACCAAGGAAGGTCTGAAGTGAATGGGGTGTTATGAGGGAGTTTCAACTACTTAGTTCGGGGGGCGGCGTTTCGTTCCAACTTGCACACCTGCCGCAAGTCTGCCTATGACGCCAATGACGCACGATGGAACTCGTATGTTGGGACGCTCCCACTCTGCCCTACTTGAATCCAGCGAGGACGGTGAGCTCGGTATTCCGAAAGCGGTAACGTCCTCTATATGCTACGCCAGGAAGCTGCCTCAGAGCAGAGTAGAAATCTTGGCGAGGAGCGGGACATGACGCCACATGAAATATAATATACAAAAGGTTACCCAAATATCGCTGTCTATGGAAATAGAAAATATTCTAAACCTCAACATGAAGCACTTTGAATACACAAAATGAATAAAGTTATCACATCAACCAATTTGAACACATAAGAGCAATGAACAAATAATGGAGATTAACCAGGAAAAAATTCATTCACTACAAATTGTCAAACAATATGCAGGCTGTCCCAGAAATCAACGTCAAGCCAGAACTGAGTGACAAGGCAAGTCGTTCATCAGAAAAATATAAAAAAATCTATGTGGCATGTATTTAAAGAAAATTCTACACCCTGTGACGATCTTTTTATTCCAGTTGCCACAAATCTTCAATTATTTATAATATTTTTTGTGTTATGTAACCCTGAATGATGCTTCTCTGAACTGTTATCAAAATTTCAAAACCAACTGCTCCAGCTTGGATGAAAAAGACACACACACTTTTTTCCCCAAAAAAATTACCAAAAGAAAATAAAGCGCAGTTTGCAGTGAGAAAAATATACTACGCGAGTTTGACAAGTGACGTCAAAATTAAGCGGATTTAGTGAGAACTCTATAATGGTATAATACTTGGTAAATTCTTGCTGAAATTGTAGACAATTTTTTTTTGGAAATTTTTAACGTTTTAACGTTTTTAACAAATTTATCTAACTTAGTTAAAATTTAAAGGTGGGTTTGAAATTAAATTCAGTGCATTCCTTACGTTTTTAATTAAATTAAGTAATCCGTTTCATTAGAGACGACCTTGTCCACATTCTATATAATTCACCCTCTTTGTTCCGTCTTATTAGAGACGGTCCAATCGTTTGACGTTATTTTGTTATTCAATACTTACGTCTTTCTAGCAGTTTTGAGATTTGTCATTCGAACTGTTTTGTGTTATTCAACACTTCAGATTATTTGTTTTCTAATGATTATATATGGCCGTAAAAAATTTTGATATATTTATTGCTATGTGAATTTTGACGTCAGCATTAGGAATTGTGAACTGATTCTATACTTCTTTACTTCCACGAATTCATAAATTTTCTGTAACCAATAAGCAGGTGTATTTCGTTCAATCAGTCCACCTCTAAATGGAACTTTCAATCAATTTCGTTAATTTCCCTCTTTTTGTTAGAAGGGATGCATCGAGCGCCTCTAACGTTCAGTTTTTGAAGAGACTGTAAAATTGTTATCATTCCGGTTATTAAACTTGACCCAGTTAGCGTTTGCTACAATAAGAACTATCATTTGGATAGTCAAATTGTCGTTTGAATATTGTACAAGATTATCGCGATTGCTACAAACGTAGTAATCCACATTACATTTATTATTAGTGTAGTAATCATACCTTTTGACTTGGTTTATATACATTAAACCAAGAATTATAGTTCGTTGTTATCGTAGTGTATAACGAGTGTTTTATTATTATTATTATTTAAATATTTTAAAAAAATTTTAAAAATTAGCCTTCTACATATTTAATACCAAAAGATTATATTTAATGATTATAACTTCTGAAAATAAATTAAAATAATGTCGTATAAGTACCACTTATATCATGACATAAAATAAACATTCATTATAAGACATCCGAATGGTATAACAAAATCCAATAAATAAAAATTATTAACCAAAATCCTATAAATTAAATATTTTGAATAGACAAAATTTTGTTTCTGCTGATCAATCTTATGAAAACCAATATCTTTCAAGAATATCCAACACAATCTTAAGAATTTCATCACAAAACTATCTTACTTAGACTATTCAATATTATTGGATATCTAACCAAGGTACTTTATATAAAAAACTCAAGATATGTAAAACATTACTGAAAAACAAGTTTTAAGATCGACTTTGCTTCTTCAGTATTCAAATATTCATATTCAAAAAATATGAAATATGAAAAAGATTCATTTCGGTAGAACCAATTCTAGAGGACTGAAAGGTAAGTGAATAATTTTTGTTAATTGATGTTATATTTTTTGAATATGAATATTTGAATACTGAAGAAGCAAAGTCGATCTTAAAACTTGTGTTTCAGTAATGTTTTACATATCTTGAGTTTTTTATATAAAGTACCTTGGTTAGATATCCAATAATATTGAATAGTCTAAGTAAGATAGTTTTGTGATGAAATTCTTAAGATTGTGTTGGATATTCTTGAAAGATATTGGTTTTCATAAGATTGATCAGCAGAAACAAAATTTTGTCTATTCAAAATATTTAATTTATAGGATTTTGGTTAATAATTTTTATTTATTGGATTTTGTTATACCATTCGGATGTCTTATAATGAATGTTTATTTTATGTCATGATATAAGTGGTACTTATACGACATTATTTTAATTTATTTTCAGAAGTTAAAATCATTAAATATAATCTTTTGGAATTAAATATGTAGAAGGATAATTTTTAAAAATTTTTTAAAAAATTTTTAAAATATTTAAATAATTTTATATACCTTCTATCAAGAATTAACCTCTATTTATGTTATTTTATTCATAATATATAATTATTTGGTTTCCTTAACATTCTTTATACAGATAATCCTTGTGCTATAGCAGAGGCCGTTAAATTGTCTTTCAATCTTCTAGATCAAGGGTAAACCACAGATATATTTTTGTGTTTAGTGAACCATTCCTCACTGCACTTAAAAGATTCATTTCGGTAGAACCAATTCTAGAGGACTGAAAGGTAAGTGAATAATTTTTGTTGATTGATGTTATATTTTTTGAATATGAATATTTGAATACTGAAGAAGCAAAGTCGATCTTAAAACTTGTTTTTCAGTAATGTTTTACATATCTTGAGTTTTTTATATAAAGTACCTTGGTTAGATATCCAATAATATTGAATAGTCTAAGTAAGATAGTTTTGTGATGAAATTCTTAAGATTGTGTTGGATATTCTTGAAAGATATTGGTTTTCATAAGATTGATCAGCAGAAACAAAATTTTGTCTATTCAAAATATTTAATTTATAGGATTTTAGTTAATAATTTTTATTTATTGGATTTTGTTATACCATTCGGATGTCTTTTAATGAATGTTTATTTTATGTCATGATATAAGTGGTACTTATACGACATTATTTTAATTTATTTTCAGAAGTTATAATCATTAAATATAATCTTTTGGAATTAAATATGTAGAAGGCTAATTTTTAAAATTTTTTTAAAATTTTTAAAATATTTAAATAATTTTATATACTTTCTATTAAGAATTAACCTCTATTTATGTTACGAGTGTTTCACTTTAATTCCTTACAATCTTGGTTTATTCATCTTATTAGATAAACAAAGCTCGTTTATCATCGAGATGACAACATACAAGTGCCGTTGAAGTGAAACATTTCGCTTAACAACGTCAAAATACAGTCCACTAAACCCATCTAAATTAATCAGCGACATTAATTAATTTGCAATTGCCCGTTATTTCAAAATACTGAAATAATAGGAAAAATACTGCGGTAAACTAACCGTGGTACGATACATTAAGATTTACAAGGAAGTTCCATGGAACATTTACGGTAGCATGTGATACCAACAAGATGATGATGCCCAGCGCATTCTGCTGCCAGAGTAAGAGAATTCCTTAACACACGCTGTCGTAAATGTTCAGTGGAACTTCCTTGTAAATCTTAATTCAATCAAAAACTTAAGGAATCCTCTGAATTTTATTTCGAACGCACCTTAAAATGGCACGTTATTTTTAACTAAGGTATATAAATATCTTAAAAATGGGATTATTTTCAAAGACAAAATTGTCTACAATTTCAGCCCGAACTTACCAAGTGTTATATCATTTAAAATCCTTACTGAATTTGGCGTCACTTGTCAAACTCGCCCAGTTCCATTTTTCTTCATTACAATCAGTTTGAACTGAGCAGCTTTTTATTCTGAGAATTTATTTGGGAAAAATGTCTCTTTTTCATTCAATCTGGAGCAGCTGTTTTTGACATTTTGGTAACAGTTTAGAGAAGCATTACTAAGGGTTACATAACAAGAAAAATATTTGGAGAAAGTGAAGATTGTGGTAACAGATGTAAAAAGACAGTCACAGGGTGTAGAATTTTTAGAAATTTCAGAAACGTAGGTCATGTAGGTGCCTTATAGATTCTTTTACAATCGAGAGCATATTCTGTTTAAAATTATCTTTGCTAAACTTCCAAGGATAAATATGGATTTAAGTATCAAAACCGTGGGAGGCCAAGACCGAATTATTTAATATAAACTAAAGCTACGTGCTAACATGTACGCACCTGCGAGCTGAAATTTCATGTGTAGTGAGTAAATTTGGGTGTTCTTCTCTTAGGATTACCGAACCCTTCCTAAATAAAGATAAACTAGAACAATGGGTTTACCTCGTTTCATTTTTACCCCATAAATATTATTCAACCCTAAATCCGATTCAGAAACACTATTATGTTGGAACTTTAACACGTGACTGTTGTAAAGGGAATCATCGAGTTTGACTCGATCATTTTATCGAAATGTCAAGAAATTCATGAAATTTCACTACAAAATTTCTGAAAATTGAAAAAAAATTATAAAAAATGGAAGAATAACGTTCGATTCTTGCATCAATAGTACACTTCACTCACATACAGTTATGATCTAAATCGTTTGTCTCATTATGAAGTATGAGTTGACTAAGAATTTCAAATCCTCTACGTAACCTGATGAATTATATTTTTTGAAGTGCTAGTTTCAGAAAACAGCGAGTTATCGTTTCGTTCAAATGTCTGTAATTTTTTCGAGTTTTGAACTGAAAATGTTGTTACATGGACTCACTGATGAAGAATCCTAGGTTAAAAGTAATTCTATCTGGCTGGCTATCCGTAAACGCGCAGACTTTCGAACAGATTAAATTAAGCATTTACATGTAAAATAACGACACCAAACAGAACATCTTCAAAAAGTAATTTAGAATTTTTACAACGGAAACTCATCAGCTCTACTTCATATTTGAAAAATAATTAACAAAAAATATCCTGCCAAACAAACTGAATGTTGTTTGCTGGACAAACAGTATAATGAAGTGAATTTTTAAAAATACTACATATTCTACGTTGGTCACAGAAACCACATAAAATTTGCAAGGTATTTTATGGGCTCCTTTAAAACCAAATGATAATATGTTAAAAGTGTGAAATAAAATATATAACAATTATATATACAATCAAATAATAAAAAGAGGTTCTTTCTTCATAGAAGGATGATAACAAAATTTTAAATAGTATACAGATTTATTCTATTAGCCTCCTAAAAATTTCAATTCCAAAAAATGTTCAATGAGAATTTTTTGGAATTAAATTGAAGAAATGTCTTTAGAATCTACTGTGTCAATTTAGTAGACATATAGAATTAACACTTATTACACAGTACCAAAAGAAATAAAAGGAATTCATTGATATACAAATTGTCAACTGAAAATAATTATATAAATACTGGAAGAGTACAATATTTTGTTTAGTTCCTTGTTTAATGAAAACAATTATAAATACCTTTCCAAACTTGCAGAACATAACCTCAAGAACTTGCTCAAAATAATGTCGTACATGCAGAACAACTTCAAAAAGCAATTTAGAATTATTACAACGGAAACGCATCAGCTCTACTTCATATTTGAAAAATAAAAATAATTAATAAAAAATATCTTACCAAACAAACTGAATGTAGTTTACTGGACAAACTATATGTTTCGTTCGATATATTTTTTGACACTCTTTCTTACCAATATGTTACGATTCAGGGAAGATTTAAAACATTCATTTTCATCAGAGTCATATATAGCTTCTTCAAGAAGTAATTCTCAGATTTATAATTTTCAGACAAAATGGACTGTTGGACATACGCGCAAAAGCTTTGTTTTTACGTCGTGCTTTTCCAAATTTTTAATTCTACTTTCTGTTGAAACTAAGGAATCAGTATTAACAAGCCAGATAAAAGTTTTATGCAAGTTCGTGACATACTTTATCGATCTTTTTCCTGCTAGAGGTTCTCTTTAGATTTCTTGTGCGGAAAATAAATTTGATCACATGTTTGTGTTCGCATATAATGATTGCAGGTAATGCCGCTTGGCCTGTAATTTGGACATATGAAAGTGCTATTACATGGATTTGCAACACCTGCATCACGTATAATAATATACTCTTTTCCTGTTAGAAAGAGCTGACCATATTGGGCCCTAAAACTAGAAATTATATTCAATAATTTCATGTTGATGGTGACTAATGGAGTACTTACAATGCAAAATTCTATATTCATAACAAAATTGCGATGCTTCTCTGTTGAATCAGCTGAAGTACTTTTTCAGCTGGTATATATAGAATGAATCAGTCTGAAAATGTTTCATGAATGCTAGAAATTAATCATTTTCTGTAATTTCTTAGTCATAACCATTAAATTAATAGCTCAAAACTAAATTCCATGGAGTTTGTATCTACTTGTAACAAAGTGGAATTAGGAATATAGAGATTCCGGGTTGGATCGTATCTAAGATTTATAAATGTTCGACGTTTCGGCTCCGATATTGGAGGCATCATCAAGAGCAATAGTTGAATTTAGGGATTCAATGCCGGGGTCTTAATTTGCCTACTCTCCAGTTTTCATCACCAGTAGTCTCGTAGATCACAGTGTCTTCACTTGCTCTAGCGAACTGATTTGTAGAGGAACGAGTACGAGTATTTATACGTGGTGAAGGTGGGACAGGAGTGGGGGTGGTGATGGAAACTCTATATGGAGGGACTGTTGTTATGGGAATATGACAAATCAAAGGTTTCCATGTGTCGGGAAGGCGTTTGCTGTCATCGCGTTTGTTGGGGCAGTTTGGTATCTTTTCGATTTCAAAGGCTTCACGGATAATACGTCTTGTTAGCATTTTCCCGTTGCAATAGTTTTGCAACTATCAAAGTCAATTTTGTGACTGTATCTGCGTGATGTGTGAATATGGTGGATGGATCAGCTTTACGGGCAGCAAGTTGGTGTTTATATACTCTGTTAGTCACTCATTTATAAGTTTGGCCTATACATGGGACATTCCGAGAATATGATGTCATATATGCCTTGAGATTCGTTTGGAATTGAATCTTTGGGAGATCGAAGAAAGATAGATATCTTACTGCTTGCTTCCGTAAGATACGACTTATTATATCAGTAACACCTCGGATGAAAGGAAGAGAGGCCTTGTGATGGTTATTCTCAGGGGGCTCTTGAAAATCTTGCGAATGTATCTGATTCCCTCAGAAGGTTTTCTGAATTTGGTATCTGCTATATCCATTTTTAATTCGAGCTTTAAACTCATTGAATTCTTGTTTGATATATTTACTGTCGGTGAATTGAATGGATTTATGGACGAGGGAGTTCAGAACGGAATTGATTTGTGCTGGATGGTGGTTAGAGTTGGCATGTGGATATCTATTCGTATGGGTGGGTTTTCTATAGATAGTGTGAATGAAAGGTGTGCCTGATGAGGTGATAAGTATGCCTAGAAAAAGAATCAAAGTATTAGTCTCAAGTTCCATCGTGAAATTGATGTTCGGATGGCAATTGTTGAGATGGTCAAGAAAGTGATGCAGACTTTTGATGCCACGTATCTTTTCCAACACGTAGGTTTAAGGTGAAATGTTTCAATGGCCCTGGTCTGAAAGTTTTCCATGAATATAGCAGCGAGAACTGGGGAAATAAGCGATCTCATGGCAGCACCTAATACTTGTTTATAGAAGGTGCATTGGAAAAGGCAATATGCTCTTTTCATACTGTAGTTGATAAAGGTCGAAGTGTCTTGAGGTATGTTATGTTTGGATTCAAGGATTGCTAAGGTTTCGTTGAGTGGAGTGAGCGTGAAGAGGGATACGACGTCGAAACTCACAAGGATGTCAGTTTCTTGAATTTGAAAGGTTTTTAGGATTTCAATAAAATGAAAAGAATTTCTCACATGGGATGAGGATTTATCTGACACAGGTTGGAGTGTGGATGCTAAACATTTGGCAAGACGATGTGTAGGTAACCCGAAAGCACTGACAAAAGGGCAAATAGGCATATCAGGTTTGTGTATTTTGGATAGACCGTATATTCAAGGAGTGCGAGTTGATTTTTCTCTAGGATTTTTCGACTTCAAAGGGGGGTTCAAGAAGTTTATGAGGGCCTTTTTCTCTTTTCTAGGTAGGTGGTTGAGTCTCTGGGTGTTGGTTTGTATTCAGTGCAATTTTGTCTACATTGTCGTATTTAGTAGAACTATAACAGTTCATACTGGACGAACACTAATATCAGGATTATTGCAGATATTAATTAGGCATGATCCACAAAACTTTTTGTGGAAACTAAAATACTGTCTCTTATATACTTTTTAATTAAAATGAGTTTTCACCAAGTAGAGCCTGAATCAATCAAACAAATAGTTATCGAATAATTCTAAAATATAATTAAGAATTTGCTATAAATTTCTAAAATTTTCACTACTGGTACCATAGGGTACTGGTACCATAGGGATCATACAGAATTGATCAGTTGGTAACTTCGTCGCTTTCCTGCTAGATAAATTTATTATTATTATTGAACTGCAATAGGAATGAAGGTTATATCTAGGCACTCAAAGAAGTAATGAAAAAGATAGTTACTCACCATCCTCACGAAATTTTACATCAGCCTTATTTTGATTATTTAACATTTAAATTGTAATTATTTCCAAATACCGAATTTCAAATCCATTTGTTCAGCAGTTATACAGATTGAGAAAAATGACAGAAAATTTCAAACGTGAATAACTGCTAAACCACTGAACTGATTTTTTCTATTAGCAACCTCAACTAGCTTACGTTTCTTTTGTTAAAATTACTCTATAACTCGAAGACTCACCCTGCATAATGGACCATCGAATGTGGAAATTCATCCAGCTGAACATAAAGTTAGCAGAATAGAACACCATTATTTCAGATGAAACGAGACACCATTCGATACGAAAACGAGACCAAATTCGGTGAAAAGAACTAGACTCACCTGAGATTCCTTGTGCATTCTTCCCGAAATGACATCCTCAATCATTCAGGGACTATTTAAAAAAGTCGATATCTGTACGTCACAATCAGTTCCCGAATTGTGGAACTTCTCAGACGTAATAACGTCATCGGGAACAATCAATAGGAGTTCGCCCTAGACAATTGGAAGTTTCTCTCGAAATCCTTTCCTGTTCGGGAAATGGAGTGTAAAAACGCAGCCTCTTTTCAATCTGTGGAAGAGCGGAAGGAATCCGCTCAAGTGCAGCGGCGTAGACCGCTCTTCTCTAAGCCCTTAGACGGTGAGGAATTTTTAATAGAAACTCGTTTTCATCCATCTCATACTGCAATTGCAGTATATTTAAATTTAATCGCAGGAAATTTTTTTATAAATAATTTCTACTTAATAACGTCGTTTTGTGATCAAAACAAGAAAAAGTAATTATAAAATATTAAAATAAACTTCACATTCATATTATTAATAAGGAGTGTAAGATAAGGTACTACTCATCTAGACCTACATCTGTCCCTATACTCAAACAATACCGATAAGGTTTTGTTATCACTGGGGCATAATTGCTATGCGCACGTTTCGAACTTGTTGGTTCTCGTCAGAACTTTCTATTAGTATAGCCCACACTCCTTATTAATGATATTTGGTATTAGGAGTACAAATAAGTTTCCGCCGTTTTATTGTAGATGGCGCGGCACGGAGTTTCGGTTAGTTTTCGCAGATGATAACCGTGTTCAAAAATAGTTTGGACATTCAAGAACAACATAACCTATTAATATCATTGATTTTATATTGGTAAAATATAATTTTTGTAAGTTGAAAATGTCAAAATTTGAGCCAAGTAAGCGTTACTTGCGGGAAATATTAGTTTACTTCTTTAATTTCAAGAAATCTGTGAGGGTGCTTTGAGTGAGAGAATGTGTCGAGAGTGGTTTCAAAAGTTTAAAAACGGTGATTTCGACGTAGAAGACAAAGATCGCAGTGGAAGGCCAAAAATTTACGAGGATGCAGAATTGGAGGAATTATTGGAGGAAGATTCATCTCAAACACAAAAAGAACTTGCTCTAACATTAGAAGTCACTCAGCAAGCAGTCTCACATCGTTTAAAATCATTCTTCTATAATAAATATTTAATTTGTGTTAAAAAACGGAGGAAACTTATTTGTACTCCTAATACTGCTCTGACAAGAAAGTACCGGGAATTTTCAATTAAAACAACATTTCTACATTTAATCGTCAAAATTTATTGGGTCGCCTTCAAAATAGGCTCCATTTGCTCCAATACATCTATGCCAACGGCACTTCCAATTATCGAAACATTTTTTATAGGCGCTTTCCGGGATGGACTTTAGCTCTCGCGCCAAATTTTGTTTTATGGCTTCAATCGACTCAAAACGGGTGCCACGAAGGGGCAATTTTAGTTTTGGGAAGAGGAAAAAGTCGCAGGGAGCCAAATCCGGCGAATACGGGGGTTGCTGAAGCACGTTTGTTGAGTTTTTGGCGAGAAAGTCAGTCACAATCGTAGCTCGGTGAGAAGGCGCGTTATCGTCATGCAAAATCCATGAGTTGTTCGCCCACAAATTTGGCCGCTTCTTACGGATACGCTCACGCAAACGTCTCATAACGCCTAGGTAATACTCCTTGTTTACCGTCTGACCCTCTGGAACGAATTCGTAGTGCACCACGCCACGGATATCGAAGAAAACAATGAGCATCACCTTCATTTTCGAGCGGCTTTGGCGTGGTTTTTTCGGTTTCGGCTCATTTTTTGCTACCCATTCCGATGATTGCTGGCTTGTTTGCATATCGTACTCGTAGACCCAGGTCTCATCACCAGTTACAATGCGTTCCATGAATGTAGAATCGGAATTACAGCGATCCAGCATGTCTGAAGCAACCTGTTCGCGATGACATTTTTGAAGAAAATTCAGGTCTTTCGGTACGAGTCGTGCGGCCACCTTTCTCATGCCCAAAATATCAATCAAAATCGTACGTGCGGACTCGTGGGATATCTTAAGATCATGTGCTATCTCTCTCAAGCTGGTACGTCGGTTTTCCACCCTTTCCTTAATTTTATCGACGTTATCTTCGATCGAAGCCGTCGATGGGCGACCACTTCACGACCGTCCTTGAAGGCTCTGTACCACTGATATGCACGAGTTTTCGATAGAGCGTTATCACCAAAGGCCTTTTGCAACATTTTCAATGCATCGGCACACGAAAATTCATTTGCAACACAAAACTTCAAACAAATTCTTTGCTCAACGTAATCACCCATAGTAAAAATCGTCACGCACTCTGACATCGACTGACTTAATCAGCTGTTGCAAACACACTAGTTGACAGATCCCGCTCAAGCTTGGCATAGTAATTAAGGACAGTGGTACCAACCTAGGAGAAATGATTTTTACCTGCCTCATTGCCCCGCCAGATTTAAATCGATAATTCCCAGTCGAATTCATTTATTTTTACATTGATTATTGTTATAATACAAGGGAATACAGTCTGTTGGTTACGATGATAAATGGAAAATGAACTAACTCCTGGTTGGGGGTATATTTTGTTTTAGATATAACCTAACCTTCTGTTCAACTTTAATTATCCAAGGCAATATTCGGAACAATTTTGAAATTTTCAGCTAAGCCTCGCTACGAAATATTTCAGTCCCTGTATCAACGCAAGAATGACGTGAATAAAATAGAATTTAAGCGACTCAATGATGTGACGTACATGTTTATATCATTTTGAATCCAGAACCTGAAAAAATTTGCAAAGTATGAAAGTTCAATTCATGAGAATACTCGCTTACGAAATTTTCTTATGGGTTGAAAGAACAACATGGAAAATTTGACTCTGGATGTCCTTTGGTTTTTTATAATCTAGAATTATTTTGGGTTTAAAAAATTTTGAAGAAAAAAACTCAATGGACGTAGTTTTATGTGTAAGGACTGCAAACCATAAACTCCATACTAAGAGTTAGATTCAAACACCATCGTAACTATTCAAGTTTGTCTTATAATTTAGAGAGTAATTGTACTCACGAATGAACGGAAGGAAAAAATAAATTCAACCACCTCTTCTATGAGTCTAAAGTTATAACTTTGAATACTTTAAACTCAGAATTCGTGAAAAACATACATTTGAATGATGTAAAGTGTGGTCTAGTATAGAAAAAGTTTATCAGTAGAAAAAACTTAACAAAAAAACGACTGATACGTTGAAAAAAATTAATCTATTATATAAAAAACTTCGGGGATCCACTGATAAAATTTAATATTAATATTTCGGCATTTTTACAAACAAAGCAGTTTCTCTCTTCTTATATATAAATATAAACACAGAATATTTTTGTGACAATTGAATTCAAATATCTCAGAAAAACTTAGTTTATTTGGGTAAACTTAAAGAATTCTCAGATACCGTACAACATTCAAAATAAATATAAAAAATCGAACAAACGTAGCTGATACAATTGTTTCAATTAAGTTATTTAACTAACGAATCTTGATCTGAAATGGCTGATGAAATTAATGTATAATACATTCCTCGGAACAATCTTTGAAAATATAACCTAAAGAATGAAAATTAAAAACCACCAAGAAAAAATATTACATAACTTTCAGATATAATAATATCTACTACTTCGAAAATCTGAAAAAATACAAGAGGTTAACTCAAACTGTCAATAATGGAATCATAGTGTAATATTGATTTGATTTAGGCAGATTATGAATGTGATTTATATCCTGTACTTCGTACAATCTCTGGTGTGATGTCTAGATCTCTAGATATCTCAGTTTCTGTTAGTATTTTTATTCAGAATTTGCGAACAAAGAAACACGTTATTTTTATTTATTGATTTACTTATTATATTGGAGTAAACTTATACGCAGTTGATGGTTTTAGCGGAAATTTCTCTCCTGTTTACTCTCGTCTTGAACTACTGAAGATTTAGTATGTACTGTAGGACACATCAGCTGGACGCGTGTTCTACAACTGGCCAGTTCTATGACAGAAGGACTTCTGATAAAGAGAACTCCTCGGAGTTGATAATTAAACTGCATAGGGATGTGCTCAATGCGCAGACCTAGTGATGAGTGCGAATCAGGCTGAATTACATGGATTATTGACTGTGAAAATATCTAGATAACCAGCACAAGTCAACATCTCTCTTCTATGTTCCAACGACTGCAAACTAGCTGGCTGTTATAGTTGGGTAATGAATTAGTCGTACTGATCTTTTCTGAATGGAATCCAAAAGCAGTAACGAATTTTTGGGTGCTGAGCTCCAATTATGTGAGCAGTATTCGAGTGGTGGTTTGATCTCTATTATGTAGAAGAATCTGATCTGCAGAGAAATATTTCCTAGCATTAAACAAGAACCCAGCTTATTGGCAGCAGACTTCACAGTCAGTTATTTGTTTCCCAAAACAGACCGAAGAATTGACAGTAACGCCAAAAATATGCATGGAATTTCTTGGCTAAAACATCTGGTCACGAACTGACCAGGAGAAAAACTTGTTGTTTGCGTCTTCAAGGCATTTAATTGCACCATGGACCCTATTCGTTTGTATCTTTGTTCCGGGAATCGATTTGCTGGCATCTGTGGAGGTGAGACTCGACGGTCCTCAAAGATTTGTTATCGGTGCTATCATCTAACTATCATCTCACAATGTGGTTCTCGATCGTACTAAGAAAATTGTTAATGTAGTACAGAAAGCGACAAAACTGTGCCTTGGGGCCTTTCAGCATTCAAGCTGAAACAGCTGGAATCGAAACCATTCACTATCATATGAATGTTCCTGTTGGTGAGGACACTTTTCAACCAATCGCAGAGACTTATGGTAATTTCTCTTTGAATTTCGGAAAATGCTGCTGGAAGTATTTTATTCCTCCAATCAATTGGAAAATTTATTTTAAGAAATCTTGATAGAATACCTCATGAATAGAAATTTCGTAAACTATAGAGATTATGGTGATGAGGTTTTATAGTGGTAAAATAAATGCGTACTTTCATGAGAATTCTGATGATATTTTTCTATTCCTTGAAGATTTTTCCGAAGTGATATTAAAGGTATTTTACAACAGCTTTGTATTTTGGTCTGAATTCAACTACTACATGATTAAAATACACTGCTCAAATCTTTAAGTGGATATCAGAGAGAAAACTGACTTTTAATCTTGTTAATCCTCATTTACGCAACCATGATAGTGGTAAGGTATCGTGATTTCATAGTAGAACCATTGGCAGCCGTTGGCTTCAATTTTATCTTAATCGACGACAATGCTTATTCACACTGGGCAAAAATTATCAACGACCGCATAGAAATGCATGCCATTAACCGTAATGTTTTACATATCTTGAGTTTTTATATAAAGTACCTTGGTTAGATATCCAATAATATTGAATAGTCCAAGTAAGATAGTTTTATGATGAAATTCTTAAGATTATGTTGGATATTCTTGAAAGATATTGGTTTTCATAAGATTGATCAGCAGAAACATAATTTTGTCTATTCAAAATATTTAATTTATAGGATTTTGGTTAATAATTTTTATTTATTGGATTTTGTTATTTGTCTTATAATGAATGTTTATTTTATGTCATGATATAAGTGGTACTTATACGACATTATTTTAATTTATTTTCAGAAGTTATAATCATTAAATATAATCTTTTGGAATTAAATATGTAGAAGGCTAATTTTAAAATTTTTTTTAAATTTTTAAAATATTTAAATAATTTTATATACCTTCTATCAAGAATCAACCTCTATTTATGTTAATTTATTTGAAATATTTAATATATTTAAATAAATTACTTCAAAAAATCTCAAAACATGTAGCACATTCTCAAAAAATAATTAAAATTCAGATAAGACCAGTTCAACTTTACATATAAAAAATAATAAAATCAATTAACAATAAATTGATTTACCGAATGCAATCTTCAGAAATATGTGGTTTTAAGGAACATTCACATAGGTACATCTAATATCCAACGTACTCTATGTTCTATGCTCACAAAAAAATCACACAAAGTTTATAAGGCACTTTAATGGTCATAGATAAAAACATTCAACACTGTATAATGAATTTCTTTATTTAAAAACCTGATATGTATAATTATATAATATAAATAATATAATATATATAATTTGAATATGTTTTATATTTTTGAGAAAGAGTTATTTTTCATAAATATAGGATCAGAAAACAATACATTTTGTAACAAACAGGGCTTCGTACGTTTGTATGAAGAGTTCAGTACGCATGCCTGGAACGAAACAAAAAATGTTTGTTTATTTATTTATTAATTTTAATTGACAATTTATATTCGTTGGTTTTTCTTAATTCCATTTGATATTGTATGATGAATTTTGATTTTATACGTCTATTAAATATGAGCAGTGCTTATAAAGACATTAATTTAATTCTTAAAGTT
This sequence comes from Megalocaria dilatata, assembly GCA_034642435.1. Classification (NCBI taxonomy): domain Eukaryota; kingdom Metazoa; phylum Arthropoda; class Insecta; order Coleoptera; family Coccinellidae; genus Megalocaria; species Megalocaria dilatata. Next base: position 5,586,477 of record CM067854.1, read on the forward strand.
TCTAAACTAAATTTTTTTGAAATTAAAATTGTAGAAGACTAACAGATTAAATCTGTTTTGATATTCAAATATTTTCAAATATTAAGATTTATACAAGATTCTTGAATGTTTCATCAGGAATAATAGATTTGAAGCTTATTTATCATCATGGACAGATTTCAATATTTATCTCCTATATTTTATAATCGATGAGGTTACCTAATACGAACACACAGAAATGAATTGCGCTTCAATTTTCCCATTCGTATATTTTTTAACATCTGATGTTTTACTGTTTTCCAGACTTTTAATTCACATTTTTTCATTATCACGTTTAGCTTTACCATAACAGATTTACATATGTCATGAATTCTGTAGGGAATGAAAAATGTATTTCAAGGCACGCCACTGCATCATAAGAAAGGCAGAAGTGAAGACGATGCAAAAGCCTGCTAGCTACTTTGGGCCGGACAATGGATCGGCTTTCAAAGGACAAAGGGCGCGCAATTACGGCTAGAATAATCAAAGTCTACATCCTGTAATGGGCCCGAAGTTAGCTGCGGGGATTTCCAAAATGCAGCGCATGCATGGCAGAAGGCCTTGGACAGCCTTCATCTCAACCGCAATCCCGATAGGATAGATTCGGGCATGCTTCATTTCAGGATGAAAGACTCTCTATTTGACTTTTATTATGACCAACAATGAGTTTTTTTTGGAGCAAAGCGCATGGGACTTATTGAGTTCTAAGAATTATTTACCTTGAAGAGCAGTAGAAAATTGCTAGAGCTATCTTGTCTTTTTTTACATCCAAATTGAATGGGGCCAATTAGGTAGAGACTGTTTCTTCTTTCTTGTCGCTTTTCTGAGTACCTTGGAAACTGGATTGAATAAGTAATGTAAAGTCTTAACGCAAACAATCATTGACTGATTTGTTTCTGTAATAGTCTATTCGCACATTTGAAGTATTTGTCAAACAACTTGCAATGAAAATATTCGTTGTAGATTTCCAAACATTATGGTTGAATTCTCGTTCAAGCATAGTTAGACCTGCAATTCACTTGGCTTTTTTGAAGCTGTACTCACAATGATAGTTAATTTCCATTCTTATTTGATAGTTTTCTGAATTCTGAATAATAAATCTCATAAATTTTGAATAATATATCCTAAGGTTCAGTTTTGTCGCCCATACTTCTCTTGATCCACATAAACAATCTTAGCATGACCAAGAACCACATTGTGAGTTTCCGGGATGATAGCACGCTGATGTCTTCTTCCACCAGTAACAAACCTTTGAGCACCTTTGAGTCTCATCTCCATAGATGCCAGCGAATCGATTTATTGAACGAAGATCTTCAAACCATACATGAATCAATGGCCCAGAACAGACTAGGACTCGAATAATTCTCTCATGTTTGGAGCTCAGCACCCAAGAATTCTTTACAATTTTTAGATTCCATCCAAAAAAGAACAGTACAACCGATTGACTGCCCAACTATATCAGCCAGTTTGCAGTCGTTGGAATATAGAATGAAAGTTTCCGACTTGTGCTTGTTCTATAAGTATTATCGTGGTCAATCTTCCGCGCAACTGAAGCAAATGATAGCAGCTTCCGCCAGATTCGCACGTGGTACTAGAGCTGCGCAACGAGCACATCCCTAGGCAGTTGAATTACCAACTCCAAGAACTTTTGTTTATCAGAAGTCCTTCTCTCACCGAACTATACAGTTGTGCAACACGCTTTCAGCTGATGTGTTTCTTTCAGTGTATAATCTTCAGCAGTTCAAGACGAGAGTGAGCAGGTCAAAGCTTTCCGTTCGGGGCAACAAAAAGGTGGCATAGGTTTCCTTTTCCTCGGATGGTCAAATATAAACATGCCTGATGAAGATTGTTAATAAATTAAATTTATAATTAGAAAACTCTTCTACAATGAATTTTTCACTAAAATTGGTTGCAATATATAACTCTACTTCCTCCACATATGCATGACTAAGTTATTCAAATGTCAAAGGTCCTTATTTCAGTTGTTTGAGTCTCATGAAATCGTGGTAGCAGAAACGAGCCATGCGAAGCCAGAATTCACTTTCCTTTCCTGATTGTTCAGATTGTATTCACGAGCTGGTTGGAAAAATGAATGAAATTTTCTTATCTCTATGCGTGAAAATACGAAACATAAATTGTGTTAAACTGTAAGCTGTCATATAATAATCATTTGAATTTAATTGAATTTCGTGATTAAGAATTAGTCTTCAGAATTGTGACAACTTGATATTATCGAAAGACATGTAAGGTGCAAGCAGAACGACAAATATGCAAATTGAAGTTTGCGTAATTATATGTTTTCATAGGGGAGTAAATTTTAAATAGATTTAAATTCCACAATTTTGAAAGAAAAAATCGCCACTTGTTTTGTGATCTCAAAATCTACAATTTTTCGAATTATAAGGTCACGCTATATGCGTGACCTATCTACTTCGTGAGACAAATATTGTTCCTGCTTTGATTGATTGAACATTTGCTGGGCATTTTGCCTCGTTTCACCTTTCAGTAAATGTCGAATTCGTAGTTTGTAGAGGATAAAACACACAGAGTTGATACAAATTGATATCCGATATTTTATATCGAAAAACAATATTTTTCATAAAATCATTGAATGAAATTATTTAAATTTTGATCGATGATTTTTGCCACTTCTTCTTCAACAGCAAAATAATCTTTTTAGTGTGAAATATAACCTTGACAAAGAGTATACATCAGAAATTCTTTGATTGATAATTTACAAGATATCGATCACTACAGCCATCTACGGAAAAAAAAGGATTTCTTTATCCCCAACTTATTATATGATACACCCAATATTGATGACAAACAAGGTGAGCGTACTAATTGAGATAACTATTGAAGTATTTGATGTCCAGGCACCCCTGAAGAAAACTTAGATAAAAAATCGAAAACATCGCATATTCAAACCATACATGACGGAAAATATCAAATTGATGATCGAATTGAAGAAGAAAGCATACATAAAATTTCTATTAAAAAAATGTATATAAGACAGTAATTTATTTCCACAAAAATGTTTGTACTAATACAACAATTATTTCACCACGATGTGGCTTCTTCAGGTATTACATTGTACTGTCTAATATCTGATGGTATTGAGTGTAACCGAGTTTATATACATTTTTAGGTACGTGACCAAATAATAGAAGCACCAGTCATAAAAACTCTAGGTGTTTATTGGAGTTTGCCGCTAAAAATGCCATTAAGGAAAAATATTCAGTAATGGAGAATGATCGACATCTGCTTGTTCGTTCAAAAGGATTTTACGGGCATTATACCTGTTGATTTCAAGAAATTCTAAAAGTGTTAATCTAGAACTTTTGCTTTCAACGTGGATAATTTCATAATTATTGTTGAAATTATGCCTGAATTCTTTAAGATGATTAGCATATGTCGAATGTACAGAATTGTATATATAACCCCTTTGGTGTTCTTGGATACGTTTCTTGAATGATCTGCCAGTCTGGCCAATGTATACTAAAGGGCAATCTTTGCAAGTTAACTTGTAGGCTCCGGATTTATTTTCTTTATTTGTGCGATATTTATTGTTTTTTATGTAGGTACTAAGGTTATTAATTTTCTTAAAAGCCGCGTTATAATTGAAACAACTTTTGAAATATTTAGCAATATTTTCAGATAATCCATTGACATAAGACAACGAAAAATATTTCTGTGTATTGTCCTCTTTTATGATTGGGTACACGAGATTTAATGCCATTTTCTTTTGTTTATTGGATAACATTTTGTCTATAAGAAAAGGATTGTAACCGTTGTTTGACGCAATTTGTTTAATAATATTTAATTCTTTCAAAAAGTTTTCTGAATTGAAAGGGACATTCAATAATCTATGAATAAAACTATTATATGCTGACATCTTTTGGTTGGTGGGGTGGTTTGAAGTTTTATGTATTGCGATGTCTGTAAGAGTTGGTTTGTGAAAAATACTAAAATCATGTAAATTATTTAATCTTGTTAAAGTGAGGTCAAGAAAATTAATACTTTGATTGTTTTCTTCTTCGATTGTGAATTTGATTTTTGGGTGGAGTTTATTAATGAAATTCGTGAAGATATGTAGTTGTCGGTCGGTGCCTTTGAAACAACAAAAAATGTCATCTACGTATCTGTACCAATAAAGAAAATATTTGCTTATAGGATTCAGGTGTATTTTTGATTCCAGATCATCCATGAATATTTCAGCTAAAATTGAACTGAGTGGATTTCCCATTATTAAACCATTGTCAGAAATATAGACGGTTCCGTTAAATTGAAAGTAGTTTTGTTCGAGACATATTTCCAGGCAATTAAGTATATCATTCATTTTGATGGGATTGGTATTATTTTTAATTAATAGTTTTTTTACAATTTGTACTGTTTCAATTGGAGGTATACTAGGGAATAAATTTTGTACATCAAAAGAAATTAATTTACAATTTTTGGGTAATTGGATGGATTTAATATTGTCTATAAGTTGGGTGCTATTTTTAATAGCGTATTTAGCTAGAAAGTTTGTTTCGGTTTGAATAATAGAAATTAAAACTCTAGATAATTTTTTACTTGGTGATGTGACGAATGAAACTACTGGTCTAATTGGATTATTTTCTTTATGAAGTTTTATTAATGAATATAATTTTGGGATTTGTGGGTTCATTAAAGTGAGCAAATGTTTTTTCGGGAAGTTATTGAAAAGGCTAACATATTGGTCTATTATATTTTTTATTTGTTTTTGGAAATGTTCAGTGGGATCTTTAGAAACAGTTTTATATTTATCTGGGGTTAAAAAAGCAATAGTTTTGTTGAAATATTCATGTTTTGGTATAGCAACGATACTGTTTCCTCTATCGGCTCGAGTGAATATTAAATTATTGGTGTTTCTTTTTTCGATGATTGATTTAACTAAATTCTGTTTTATTGAGGAAGAGTGGATTTCAGTTTTATTTTTGTCTTTAATTATGTCAGCAATAATATATTTATTGTAATTTGAATTCGATTGATTTTTGAGTGATTGAATAGATTTAATGGCGAGTTCTGAATCTATTGCTAAATAGTCTAGGGATTTTTGTGAATTATTATTTTCTAGGTTGAATTTAAATTCTTTTTCTGAAAGGTTGGATTCTCTACTGGTGAATTTTACATCAGGTAAGTTGACAAATCTAGGGTAAAATTTATGTTCAGAGAAAAGATGTTTTTCACTTTTATTAAATTTCGGAATATTCTTTTTATTTTTATGAGTTAAATTTTTTAGTTTTTTAGTTTGAGTTAAGAATTTGGAGCGAATAATTTTGCCTACACGTTCTCTAGTATTTCTGTCAATAATGTCGAACTGAATAGAATGAAGTCTACTAGTTAATTCTGTATGAATTACCTTTAAGTATACATTGGTGACATCTCTTTGGTGGTATTGTACTTTCATGTCATTCTTCAACCATGTCTTCATTCCATGTATTCGTCCATAAGTGGCTGCGGGGCTCTTGTTCTTCGTCTTGAAGTTGATGTATTTCGGGAACACGTTCAAATGTATGCATTTGGTAAAAAACCAAATATTTTGGGTATTCTTCTTACTTCTCAACAGAAGCTTGAAATACCATAAGACCAAAAAGCTGGTTTCAGCTTTTAATAAATATTTGATAGATTCGGTCTTTACTTGGTGGAAACTCATTTTAATTAAAAAAATGTATATAAGACAGTAATTTATTTCCACAAAAATGTTTGTACTAATACAACAATTGTTTCACAACGATGTGGCTTCTTCAGGTATTACACTGTACTGTACTGTATAGACAGTACAATGTAATACCTACCATTCACCACGTCGTGGTGAAACAATTGTTGTATTAGTAAAAACATTTTTGTGGAAATAAATTACTGTCTTATATACATTTTTTTAATTAAAATGAGTTTCCACCAAGTAAAGACCGAATCTATCAAATATTAAATTTCTAAATTTCAGATCTGAAATACGTGTTAGGATCTAAATAAATTGTGAAACATAAAATCTGTGTGAATTATTTTAAATGAAACAAATTAACTGATAAAAATTAAGGAAAAAAGATCAATTTTTTATACTATATGCGAAATTTTTGTTTGGTATATCAGTTAGTAATATCCAACAAAAATATTGAACATCTACTTCAAATTAAAGAATATAAATCGAACTTAATCCTGAATACCAAAAAGTTTCCATAGACAATAACCGTAAAAGTAAACAACCGATAATTCCCAATTCCGAATTAAAGCAGGATCGATCGAAGTGGCCTGGGTATCATTTCTATTCATATCCGTCGTCTACGAATTTCCATTCCTGTTCCAACATAGAAAATTCCGACCAGGGATCTGATACGTGATATAGATATCTACTGCGGAAATTTCTTAGATAACGGTATTTCAGGATATGCATTGTTTTTTCACCGAATTTTTCTATGCGAAATATTTTCCGAGATATCAAGTTTGAACTGGATACATCCATTCGGAAATAGATATTCTTCGTTCGGGTATTCTGAAGGGTGTTCCTAAATTGACGAAGGAAATACCAACGCAAGAGAAAATATAGGCGCTGAAAAAATGAAGGGTATGCAACCGAGTTTCAAATGAATACTGCTGATTTTCATAAACTTTATTTGTATACAAAAAAACACACAATTTTTGTAACAAACCTAGTAAAATTGAAATAAAAATTCTGAAAATAGGTATATTTATTCAAACCCAATCATATCTTCCTAGACTTGAACAATCTTGAAATATTACACCTGGAAACGAAAGGCAAAAAAATAAGACATCCTTGAGTCAACAGAAATATTTAACCACGTTTTAGAAATAAAACTATAAAATAAACAGACGGACCTTTGGCACACCTCACTTTTCGAAGTTTTGCACAAGCCGAAGACTTCAACGAATAATATAATAGTTGAGATATAATTTGTTTTATTCAGTATGAAAATGTAGAAAACACTAAGAAACTCTAGTCACTATGCATTCAGTTAATAAAAAGTTATAGGAAACTTGGTAATTTCCTGCTTCATTAATATATGTATAAATATTATCATTTGATGGCCACGGAGAATTCTCCTTGATGATACTATCATTTGAAGGGTAAATCGAATAATGATTAAAAAAGTTAAGTTTCAAATATTCCCTTTCTTTGTACTCATTGTAATTTATCTGTTTCTATTGAAGAAAAGGAAACGTTAATCTTGAATTTGTCGGAGGGAGAAAACAACGTAAAATAAGACACGTGAGCAGCATTCAGCCGGGAGATAACGTTCAATTTCCAAGGAAATGTAGAAGGAAGATGAACTGTACAAAACCGTATTCTTCCCGAGCTAAATTAAAATCCCATTTTCTCTATTCCGTTTCCGAAAACCATTTTTATTGCGGAGATTATTCAACGTACAAACTTCCCAGAGGAAAATGCACTGTAGAGCGCCGAAAATCGTTTTCCTGTAGCGACCAGGTTTGCCATTTTAATGATGAATGATTCCTGGGGACGAGCAATCGTAATTAGATTGAAGACAATTTCAAATTTAGTTTTTATTCCCTTGCTTTTATTTCTTGTTAACAAAATTTGCTACAGGATGATTTTAACTAATAAGAAAAAAAGTACCTTCTGAAGTAAATTTTGAAGCAAGATGAAATATACATAAGTTACACATAAATACCATCTCTTAAATATCAAACAGATTAATTCCGCCAACCTTACCACAAATTTTAATCTAAAGAAGATTTTTCTCAAAAACTCAAAGAAATATAAAATTGAATAAATGCCTTGAAAACTAAATTTGAATATCAAAACAGATTTAATCTTTCAGCCTCCTACAACCTTAATTTCAAAATTTTTTTTTTATTTTTAGAATTGAATGAACCTCTTATAAGTTTATATTCAACAAACGCATAAAATCAAAACTCAAAATAAAATATCAAATGGAATAAATAACACAACAAATATAAATCGTCAATTAAAATATTATAAAAAAATTAATATTTGAATGACACGAAATTTTGTTTCTGATCTTACAATTATGAAAACTATTTCCTTTTCAAAAATACCAGACATAATTTTGAGGAATTTTCAGAAAATATAATTTATGTGAAATATTCAATATATTTAAATATTTAAATAAGTTACTCCAAAAATCTCTCAAAAACGTGTATTATATCCTCAAAAAACAATCAGAATTCCGATAAGGTCTTCATCGGTCAAACATTTGAATATTAAAATCAATCAACAAGAAATACAACTTACCAACAGATTTATTGTTATCCTCGTTTGAACACCTATTTTATGATTTAAGAAAAACATATAGTACCTTACAGTTTTCTGTGATTTTTGTGACGAACATAGAATAACTTGGATTTTAAAATTTTCAAATGTGAAGTTTGACCGATGAAGACTTTATTGGAATTTTAATTGTTTTTTGAAGATATAATACTTGAGAGATTTTTGAAGTAACTTATTTAAATATGTTGAATATTTCAAATGAATTATATTTTCTGAGAAATCCTTGAAATTATGTTTTGTATTTTCGAAAAGGAATTAGTTTTTATAATTGTAGGATCAGAAACAAAATTTTGCTCTGCTAATAAGACATTCATTTAATTCTAAAAAATTTTAAATTTTTTTTAATATAAAATTGTAGGAGGCTAATAGATTAAATCTGTTTTGATATTAAAATTTTGCAATATACCTTCTATCAAGTAAATAACCTCTTCTTATTATTTTGCCCTAGAAAACATTGTTTCAATTCAATACGCATATAGAGTTAACACTTATTAAACAGCAACAAAATAAATAAACGAATCCAAAATAAATATAGAATATTGATTGAAATTATTTAATTAACAGTTGACGAAAACAACTTTTTTTCATAACGATATTATGAAAACCATATTCACTCCAAATATGCCCAACATAGCCTCAAGAATTTATTCGAAACAAACCCTCTTTTGAAAGATCATACAAAAACTCTTCAAAAACATTTTGAACATCTTCAAAAATTCTATCTGAAATTCTAACCGATAATTTTCAGTCCAACTTCATTCACATTCCATGTTCGTCCAAAATACATAAAGATTGTAAAAGTACTTTTAAAGACTCAATTATATCCAAAAAATACTGTGTGTACGAGTGAAAAAACAGTATATAATTATTATCTAAGAATTAAATAATAAAAAGGAAGTTTATTTACATGATACAAGGCTTATTCAACATCTTGAATAGTAAACAGATCAATTCTGCCAACTTCACTACAAATTTTAATTATTTAAAAATACTTCTTGAAAACTTTTTAAAGCATTAGAAAACACTGTTTTAATCAACTAGACATATAGAATCAACAATAATTATACAGCATCAAAAAGAATTAAATAATGCAAAGAAAATATTGAAAATTGAATAAATTCACCTAATTAATACTTGATGGAAACAACATTGTTTCATAACGGCATTATGAAAACCAAATTCACTCTACACATGACCAATATAAGCTGAAGAATTCCTTCAAAAATATCTAGCACATCTTCAAAAAGCCTTCTTGAAATTCTAACCGATAATCTTCAGTCCAACTTCATGTCCACAAAATAAAATAAAATTTTGTAATGAGTTTAGCAGAATTAATCTATTTGATATTTAATATAAATTATTATTGTCTAAGGAATAATTTTCCTCTTTAGTGACATATTAAACCGAAAATCAGAGAAGAAGGAAATCAGACAAGTACAATCCAAGTAATAAAAGGATGTTGGTTTCATTTTTGAGAAATCATCATAAATTTTCGAGCCCAACTACATATATTTCAATACAACTCTGCTTACTAGAGTTTGTCTTTGAACTATAAAAAAAATTTCAGAAATATTTGATTTTTACTTATAAAAGGTGTTTCATTGAACGCTTTCTATCTTTAACTTTAAATAAAACAATGTGCCTGTGAGATATTATCGATTTTTTTTCCCTCGGTAGGCCTATCGATGCCATTGTGTATGGAATATAGCGTCTTGTAAATGTCCACATGCATCCCAAATGTCTAATTTTCCATGATTCTGGCGCATGATGTGCTGAATTTGACCGTTTACATGGCTTCAAAGACCGCTGTGGTTTTTGGCTTATTCGCCGAAACCTTCTTCTTAAGATAACTTGACAAGAAAAAGTCTAACGGGGTCAAATCGTACGATCACGGTGGCCAGTTTACATTAGCTACCCATGAGATGACCATGCCCTGAATCGCTCGTGCAGAATATCCAATTTGGGTGTGTGGCACATAGTGCCTTTTTGTTAAAATCATAAGTCATTGGGATCCATATAATCGAATTTAGGTCGAAAAAAGTTTAAAATATATTAAGATTTCTTCTGTAAACCTTCTACAAATTTTAATTTAAAAAAAAGTTTCTATCCGAAAATTTTTTAGAATTAAATTAAATAAATGTCTTTAGAACACATCGTATCAATTCAGTAGACATATAGAATTAACACTTATTACACAGTAACAAAGGGAATGAAACAAATTCAAAAAATATAAATTATCAACTAAAAATTATTAAATAAATACTTAAAAAGTACAAAATTTTGTTTCATTCCTCGTTTTATGAAATCTAAATTGCCTTTCAAAAATGCAAAACATAACCCTAAGAACTTCTTCTTGCTCAAAATAAGTTCCTTTAAAAAATTCGGAAAACATGTAGAACATCTTTAAAAAACAATTTACAATTATTACTACAGTAAATCATCAGGTTAACTTCATATTTGAAAAATAAAAATAATTAACAAAGAAATCTCACCAATGCTGTTTACTATACAAAAACTAGAATGAAGTGAACTTATAAACATCCTGAGTATTTTATGTTCGTTTCCATAAAACAAGAAATGAAACGAAATTTTGTACTCTTCTAGTATTTATTCGATAATTTTTAGTTAACAATTTATATGTTTTTGAATTTCTTTCATTCCCTTTGGTACGGTGTAATAGGTGTTAATTTTATGTCTACTAAATTAACACGTTGTAATTTAACGATATTTATTTAATTTCTAAGAAATTTTTGAATAAAAAGGGGTGATATTTTAGTTTACTCATACAAACTTAATATATCTTGTTTTAATGAGGTTAAGAATTGGCTGCTCTATTAAGAAATGAAAAATCCATGATCAGTGATTTTGAATTTCATTCGTTCAACTATTATTTCACTCCTTAGTGAAAATCCAATATGCATGTCGTTTTTATCAAGAATTATATAGATTTTTGAGACATCGCCAATAATCAAAGAAGGTGAGCTGATTCTCCATTTTGATACTATGAATACGTCAATCCTCAATAAATTATCTCGATATGTAGAATATAGAACTGTTTAAAAAATTTGCTAAATTTCAAACACAGTTTCACATTTTCGAACCATTTATCAGACACAGAAAACATTCTCAACCAGTACGATTACAGAATCGTATATTATAGTATAATCAAGCTGATAAGATTCTTTTGTCTTAATTTCGCCAAAATAAAATAACAGACTTTATGTGAAAAAACTTCTCAATTACTTGGGAATTACAAATATTGTTAATTAACTAGAATTTCCATAAACTAAACTTCGAGTTTAATAGCTACACTTAATTGTATTCAGCGTATAAATAAGTTTGTCGACAAGTGAAGCTTTATTGTGAAAAATTGGCTACAAATTCAGAGTAGCAAGTATTGTCCGTTGCGAAAAAAAGCAGGCTCTTTGGCCACTATCCATGCATCGATCCATTTTTCGACTTCATCGTTATGGAAGTACCTAGTATTGATCAGCCAGGCCATGTAGCCTCGATCGGATGAGATGGTAATCGGAAGGAGCAATTTCTGGCCAGGTGGGGTAGCACTAGCCCATTTGAGCGTTTCTAAGTACGTTTTCTCATGTTTTGCCTATCAAGTAAAATATGTGCACATTGTTTCCGTGAAAATAAACCTGTCCAAACTGATTTTTTGAATAATGTAAAATGCTTGCAGATTCATTCCTTCATTCTTGATCCTAGTGTGAATTCCCAAAACAAATTAGTCACCCTCCTCCTTCAAATATCAATTACCCGAGGATTTTCTCCTTTAATCCCTTAGAAATACGATTTTCCAAGGCATCACCTAAGTAATTCAATATTCGAAACTACTAAGTCCCGACATTTCCCTTTATCGCTCCATCAGGACAAGTTTCGCAAAGCCCGGGCGCTGTCTGAAACGAAAATCGACTAATTCAGAACGATGTTGACAAGGAACGTTCTTCGGAATAGACAAGCAGTTTTTACCACGACATTTCGGGTAGAAGGAGCTATTTGGATTGGCCGGGATAACAAGGGATCTGCGAGGGATAAGGTGTTGCTTTATGCGTGGCCTTCGGTGAACAAGACCTTCACTGGCGGCGCTTTGCAAACAGGAAATTCCAAAGACAAATGCTGCATAAATATCCTACTTCCGTGTACCAGCTAGAAATGACAAAGGACCTGCAGGTTTTTATGGAGTTTCCGCCTAGGATTTCACCGTTTTTTACGTCGAAGTCAATTTTGGCTTTGGCTGTTAGTGATATAATGGATGATGGGAAATAATTTATCGATGGATGAAAAAATATCCCCAATGTAGTCGATCCATAATAAATGGAGCAGTCTCTTTAATGGCTCATCTTCTTTGAATTCACTCATTTGTTAAATGTTCAAAAGTTTTGGGCGAATTATTATGGGGTTATATCAGCCTCTCAATATTGTAGGGATTTCGACTTTTTCACGTTTTTCGGATTTAAAATTCAGAAGACGTATCACTCTTTAGATTCATGAACTAGAAAAGAATGTTTTTTTCCATCAATTCGCCTAGAACATGAATAAATATCATCTTATAAATGTGTCTTTCAACGCATCTTATTGGCTTAAGATTATTTCGGAATATAATTTGAGAAGAAGAAATAAGTGAGCTGTATTTAAAAGTTTTACCGAATCAGTTTTTACCTGATGAAAATTCATATTAAATAACGTTATTCTGATTTTCAGAAATTTTCATTGTTATTGAATACAACAATAGTTTCGCTATCACAGTAGTATCTTCAGGTAGGGGGCGAAAATAATTGTTGTATTAAATAACAATAAAAATTTGTGAAAATCAGAATAACCTTATTTAATATTATTTAATATGTGACATCTCTTAATGTTACGAATGATTCGACATATTAGAAATAACTGACAAAAGGTAAGGCAAAATATTTACTTAAATCAAAAATAACGACAGATTAGAATCCTTAAATATTAACACTGGCGATAAAAAACATTTTTTTGGTTCTGACATGAAGCTGCATAGCATATTATGGACTTATCCAAATACGTAAATGACAACAAAAAAAGATGTAACACATAAAGTTTTCTTGTTATATTTATGGAACCACATTTAATGTTACAATATCTGATGTGTATTGAAAAAAAAAGATTGCAAAACTTTTTAACCGTATATATCGACTTAATTTGATTTAACACCTACTTAACGTACCTAATATTTAAGAAAAACACAAATTTTAAAAATTTTGACTTAAAATAGTGATTAAATTATATTTTCTTCTATAGAGGGCCATATCTTCTCTCCTCAAAAACCAGCATTAATCATCCATCAAGGTTGGATACCAACCTCCTTTATAGCAAATTTCTATTGTCTTAATAACTTGATGGAATTTTTTACCCTGTTCGTCACTGACAGCTCCCAAATTGTCCAGAAAAATTGACAAATGCGACACCAAGTGATTTGTAGAACTAATAGTTCATTAAATAACTGTTGGTAGTTTGAATTCATATTTTTGCCCAAAAATCCTATTACTACACTAACAAATGAGTTTCATAATGTTTCATATTTGGAGTTCCTGCCTGATAAGCTTCCCCATAAAATTAACGTCGTCCTGTAATTTTCTGATTTGTGTTGGGAAAGGCTTGTTTGAAGTATTCGAATCCATCTCTATCTTTATTCATAGCTTTTACGAAGCTTTCCGTTAGCCCAAGTTTAATGTGAAGAGGAGGCCGAAGGACATTTTTAAGGTCTACAAGAGGTCTAAACTTAACATTTTGAGATCCCGGTTAAAATACACTTTTTCCTGGCCAAATTTTTGTTATATATAGTGATGATTTACTGCACGCCTGTCACATAGATGAAAAAACAGCAATATTCTCAAAATCTTCAATGAAATCTAACTAATATTCCTATAACTTTCGAATCCCCACACATCTGCCATTTATACGTACTGTAGTTTATTTTATCCAAAAGAGTACACATATTTTCATAACTTTAGAGGGTTTTAAATTTCCATTATGCAATAACACAGCTTTTAAATTGTATTTAGACGAATCCATGAATAAACGCCACTCAGAAGGGGTATGCTCAATATCAAGTTCTTGAATTGAACCATCAACATCAGTACACGTACAAAACGAATGTCTCATACTGTAGAATGAAGAAAACGGGGCATTTGTTTTTCTGAAATTCGCCATTTTCGTTTCGTTGCTTAATATGTTCCATTCCTTTATGAAATAATCTTCAGTATTTATCAGGCAAAAACAGCACTCGTCTAAATTATTAGTGGGTTCTCGCCATACCAAAGGACTGCAAAAGGCCTGCTTTTTCTCTTCCGATTCACCCACTGCACCAATGATACGCTACAACTAACACAGCTCACACGGGGAGCCCACTGCTTGTCTTGATCTCCAATTAAAACTCGAAAATATTGGAAGCGGCTTTTTTAACATTTTCAGAGAATGGCCTGGCTTGTGTTTTCACCATAAATTCTCCACAAATATAACAAATACATTCTGTCAAGAAAGTACCGGGAATTATCGATTTAAATCTGGCGGGGCAATGAGGCAGGTAAACATTTTTTTCCTAGGTTGGTACCACTGTCCTTAATTACTATGCCAAGCTTGAGCGGGATCTGTCAACTAGTGTGTTTGCAACAGCTGATTAAGTCAGTCGATGTCAGAGTGCGTGCCGATTTTTACTATGGGTGATTAC
This sequence comes from Megalocaria dilatata, assembly GCA_034642435.1. Taxonomy (NCBI): domain Eukaryota; kingdom Metazoa; phylum Arthropoda; class Insecta; order Coleoptera; family Coccinellidae; genus Megalocaria; species Megalocaria dilatata. The sequence continues at coordinate 5,601,494 of CM067854.1, forward strand.
GTTGAGCAAAGAATTTGTTTAAAGTTTTGTGTTGCAAATGAATTTCCGTGCATATCAGTGGTACAGAGCCTTCAAAGAAGGTCGTGAAGTGGTCGCCCATCGACGGCTTCGATCGAAGATAACGTCGATAAAATTAAGGAAAGGGTGCTGGAAAACCGTCGTACCAGCTTGAGAGAGATAGCACATGATCTTAAGATATCCCACGAGTCCGCACGTACGATTTTGATTGATATTTTGGGCATGAGAAAGGTGGCCGCACGACTCGTACCGAAAGACCTGAATTTTCTTCAAAAACGTTATCGCGAACAGGTTGCTTCAGACATGGTGGATCGCTGTAATTCCGATTCTACATTCATGGAACGCATTATAACTGGTGATGAGACCTGGGTCTACGAGTACGATATGCAAACAAGCCAGCAATCATCGGAATGGGTGGCAAAAAATGAGCCGAAACCGAAAAAACCACGCCAAAGCCGCTCGAAAATGAAGGTGATGCTCATTGTTTTCTTCGATATCCGTGGCGTGGTGCACTACGAATTCGTTCCAGAGGGTCAGACGGTAAACAAGGAGTATTACCTAGGCGTTATGAAACGTTTGCGTGAGCGTATCCGTAAGAAGCGGCCAAATTTGTGGGCGAACAACTCATGGATTTTGCATGACGATAACGCGCCTTCTCACCGAGCTACGATTGTGACTGACTTTCTCGCCAAAAACTCAACAAACGTGCTTCAGCAACCACCGTATTCGCCGTATTTGGCTCCCTGCGACTTTTTCCTCTTCCCAAAACTAAAATTGTCCCTTCGTGGTACCCGTTTTGAGTCGATTGAAGCCATAAAACAAAATTCGGCGCGAGAGCTAAAGTCCATCCCGGAAAGCGCCTATAAAAAATGTTTCGATAATTGGAAGTGCCGTTGACATAGATGTATTGGAGCAAATGGAGCCGATTTTGAAGGCGACCCAATAAATTTTGACGATTAAATGTAAAAATGTTGTTTTAATTGAAAATTCCCGGTACTTTCTTGACAGAGTAGTATGTCAGGAGAAATTTTGCAACTGCGGTACGTCTGTCTCGACATTTTCGTCCTTAAAACACTTTTTTATCTACACACAGGGAACCATTCACTTGGAAACTCAACAGAAGACTGAGTTTTAATATTAATTTTATGTCTCATGTTGTGAAAAACACAGTTTAGGTACTTTTCCTGTTATAAACTTCTTCCATTTTAACCGTCCCTCATAAAATTGACCACTTGCAAATGTAAAATGGTCTAAATGAGCTATTGAAAAATGATGAATGTTAAGGCTTGAGGAATGTTTTTCCTATTAATAGAAGAGTATTTTCAACAAATAAATTGGAATGTGATTTTTGTTACAAAAATCTTGTCGACCAGTGTAATTGGAAATTCGAGCAAAAATAGGATGACAACATATATTATATGAAAGTGTATATGCAATTTGAAGAACTGAATATTCAATCGAGAATAAATAATAAACCTAGAGGCTTTACCGAAGGGAAAACTGGATAAGATTTAAAACTTTCAATCATCTGTCAGAATGGGCAGGACATATACCCAATCTATATGGCATGTTCTAGTCGCTTCAATTTCAATGAAGAATTCAGTAAAATTGAAAGCAATTTAATAGAATGTCAGATATAAACGACTATCTCAATAGTACGCTTCGAGAAGAAAGCTCATCTGATATTGAATATTGATATTGATTCACAAAAATTAGTCTCCTTCAAATATTTATTTATTAATGTTAATTGAAAATTTATATTTGTTGGGTTTTATTCCATGTGATATTATATGATGAGTTTTGATTTATATGCCTACCAAATATAAGCAGGGCTTATAAGGCATTAATATAATTCTAAAAGTTTTTGAATAACATTTTTTAAAATTAAAATTTATAGAAGGCTAACGAAATAAATCTGTTTTGATATTTAAAAGTATGCTGATTTCCCTCGATTTCCTGTGAAGATCCCTCAGAAGGTTCAGTGTAGCTTTTGCCAGTTAGAAGATCACTTGTATTCTGGTTAGGCTTTCTACTTTTGTTCTTACGCTAACTGAGACATGGTTATCTTGATTTTTGAACCAACGGTAAAATGGCCGACCATCCTAGCTAAAAAATTTCTTTCTCCGCCAAGATGCGAATCCGCCCTAAAAAAGAACTGTACTTACGAGTCGGAAGTTTAAACCACTACGCCATTTCTTCGTGAATGAATATTCTAATATAATAATGAATATTCCGACTAATGAATATTCCAACCGTTATTGTTTCCTTCAACGTCGTTTCATATTTATTTTTGTTTAAAAAAAAACCTATTGGTTGATTTTACCCATCTCAGAACTTGGACAATCACCAGTATTGATGTCTGCTCACAGCTGATCCTATCAAACCTATACAGACTAGCTCGGAGGTATTCTATGAGCCATGAAATAAAAGTGAATGTTTACCGAATAATGCGTTTTTATGGGGAGTTTAGCTTCATTTTTTCAAAATACAATAAAAAGCTGCCGAAAGTCATCGGACTTCAGTGGATGTTTATGTTGACCACGCTCTAGGTAAACGAACGTGTCAGAAGTGGTTTTTCCGATTTAAAAGTGCAACCTATATTGGGAAGAAGACGAACGGCCTGAATGGCCACCAAATTTCAAGATTTAGATAAAAAGCTTGATGAAGATCCAGCACAAACGCAAAAGGCACTCGCAAAAATACTTGAAGCCACTTGCCATCGTTTAAAAACAATGCAAATGATCCGAAAGTTAGGAAATTGGTTGCCGTATTATCTGAAGCCAAAAGACATCGAACGATAACCTTTCACGTGTGAACAACTGCTCCAACAGCAAAACGGAAAGGGTTTTTTGCATCAAATTGTGACCGATGCAAAGTGGGTCCATCACGATAATTAAAAACATTGGGCAACTTATGGATGCCTCATCATCAACTCTCAAGCCGAATATTCATGTTGTGTATTCGGTGGGATCAGCTGTCTGTGGCGTATTATTCATACCCCACCCGCCGTACAATGCTCCTTGAGTTTACCATCTCCCTTTTCATCATGCAACATGGCCAGGCTGACCAGCTCTTCTCCAATGACGAAGAAATCGAAAAATGGATCAATGCATGGCGAAAGAGTCAGCCTTTTTTTCGTAATGGTATCCGTCAATTGCCAAAAAGGTGGGAAAAAGTAGTGGCCAGCGACGGACAATACCTTGAACTTCAAATGTATAATCAATTTTTTACAATATGGCTTCCATTTTCTACCAAAAACCGCACGAACTTATTTATACATTTGATAGTTCAATGATGCGGTAGGTCAAATAAATCGCAACGACATTAACGGTGTGTCTAATTGTTGTCTGTTATCTCCGAAAATAGGGATGTATAATTAATCCCAATATTCAATAAACAGGTGTATATCATACACCAGTGTATACATATTATCTTCCATTATTCTCATTTCACTTCCTGATTATGGGCATGTAGAAACGGACCAACAAACATTCCAACTCATCTGGGGGCTGTACCAACCATATTTATTGAGTCAGGTTATCCCCTAATTATGCCCTACTTTTTACCATAGTTTTGCCAATCCCATTTGCATATAATAATGCCTTTACGGTTTCTAGTTCATTAGGCTAATGAAATTATGCCCTTGCGGACCTCCTGAGTACAGTGGTCTCTTAACGTCGCTGCAACATTTTATGGGACCGTTGTGACTAGTTTGATTTTTGTTTGCCTAAGAGCAAACATCTACAAACCAGATTAACTACGAATGTGTCGTAGAAAGGGACGTGGTAAACTTAGTCCATTGTGGCGGACACTAATTCGCTGTCCGTGAACTGGAGGAAAGGACTTGATTATCCCAACAATTTTCTCCAGAGGAAATATAATTTAGTGAAATAAGCTCTTAGATTCAAAATCTGAATTGAAGCATGAATATCTGATTTAAAATTATACGAGACGATTCAACATCAGTTGAGCATTTTCAAATATGAAAATTCGAATGACCGTTTCTCCTTAATCTACTTGAAATTGATTAATTCAAGAAGATGTGGTATACGAGACGTTTCGACCATTACACCTTTTTCAAGTGTAAAGCAATATAGAATATGCGATATTGATTTCTCGCATATCACTTGGTGAAACATTTTTAAATTAATAAAGTGAATAAAAACAACTTTAAAATATGAATAAAAACAATATTCTAATTTCTGCTAATGTTTTACTAACACTACGATCGTTACGTCATACCATGACTTCTTCAGGTGGGTATTACAAGATACTGAGTATACCATGAACAAGAACTTCATTTTATAGTACATGGATATAACAAAAATAGAAGAGGGGGTGAAGAGAGTTTTACAATACTTTTGGGAAACTGAAAAATGGTTCAAAAAAGATTCAACAAAGGTGAGTTACTTAATTCTGTTTGGTTATTCAATAATATTTTTCTTTTATGATATCTATTAATTTCTAAAGTTTCTAACAAGTTCAATCTAAAATTTTTGTTTTCTGAGTGTAAAATTTCAAAGTTACTATTAAAACTATGTCCTGTGTCTACAAGTTGCTCTGCGTAGGTTGAATTTCCCTTTTTGTTACAATAGCATTTTTCATGTTCCCCGAGTCTCGTCTGGAACGATCTTCCTGTCTGACCAACATATACAAAATGGCAAGTACCGCAAGTTAACTTATAAACACCTGATTGCTTGTTCTTAGATGTTTTATCTTTATTATTTTAAATTCTCACGTGACATGGGTATGTTGGCTAATCTATATAACATGCTATTGTATGCTGCTAATTTTTGTGAGTATGGGTGGTTTGATGTGAAGTGAATTGTGGTATCTGTATGGGTTGGTTTCCGGTATATTGAAAAAATGTGTTTATTATTAATTTTTGTGATAGTTAAGTCTAAAAAGTTTATACTATTGTTTTTTTCCCCTTCATAAGTGAATTGTATGGTTGGGGATAATTTGTTTATGAAATCCACAAACAAAGAAAATTGTCTATCAGTGCCATTGAATAAACATAGAACGTCTCGACATATCTATACCAATAAATGAAACATTTAAAATAAGGGCTACTTATTATTCTAGTTTCTAAGGAATCCATAAAAATTTCGGATAGTAACGGACTCAAAGGATTTCCCATAGTGAGGCCATCGTTATCTATGTAAATCTTGCCGTTGAACGTGAAATAATTTTGTTTCAAGCAAACTGTCAAAACATCCATTATTTCTTGTTTTATTACCGAATTGGTTCTTTTTCGGAGTAGGAGGTTATCTACTAATTTTATGGTTTCCTCGACTGGTATGGACGGAAATAAATTCTTTACATCAAACGATATAAGCTTTGCATTTTCTGGAACACGTACATCTTTTAGGTTATTTACCAAATGGTATGTATTCTTTATAGATAATTTTGCTTCGAAATTTGTTTCCGATAGTATGATTTTAATAAGTGCCTTAATCTATATGATGGCGCTGTAACAAATGACACAACTGGTCTGATGGGACCAATTTCTTTATGTACCTTGATTAAAGAGTACATATTTGGTGGTTGAGGATTCACGCGTGCCGATAACGGAAATACAGTAATAGCAATCGATAGAACAAGTTATATAAATAAAACAACAGAATTCTTAGACCCAGATAAGTATACAATTATCAAAAAGGACCCAACAGATAAATATCAAAATGAAATAAAAATAGCCATAAAAAACGCTACGGTACTTTTCGGTACTAAACCATTATTTAATTTAACTTTAATGAATCCTTAACCATCAGATATCTACTCTTTAATCAAGGTACATAAAGAAAGTTGTCCCATCAGACCAGTTGTGTCATTTGTTACAGCGCCATCATATAGATTGTCTAAGGCACTTATTAAAATCATACTATCGGAAACAAATTTTGAAGCAAAATTATCTATAAAGAATACATACCATTTGGTAAATAACATAAAAGATGTACGTGTTCCAGATAATGCAAAGCTTATATCGTTTGATATAAAGAATTTATTTCCGTCCATACCAGTCGAGGAAACCATAAAATTAGTAGATAACCTCCTACCCCGAAAAAGAACCAATTCGGTAATAAAACAAGAAATAATGGATGTTTTGACAGTTTGCTTGAAACAAAATTATTTCACGTTCAACGGCAAGATTTACATAGATAACGATGGCCTCACTATGGGAAATCCTTTGAGTCCGTTAGTATCCGAAATTTTTATGGATTCCTTAGAAACTAGAATAATAAATAGCCCTTATTTTAAATGTTTCATTTATTGGTATAGATATGTCGACGACGTTCTATGTTTATTCAACGGCACTGATATACAATTTTCTTTGTTTGTGGATTTCATAAACAAATTATCCCCAACCACACAATTCACTTATGAAGGGGAAAAAAACAATAGTATAAACTTTTTAGACTTAACTATCACAAAAATTAATAATAAACACGTTTTTTCAATATACCGGAAAGCAACCCATACAGATAGCACAATTCACTTCACATCAAACCGCCCATACTCACAAAAATTAGCAGCATATAATAGCATGTTATATAGATTAGCCAACATACCCATGTCACGTGAGAATTTTGACAAAGAATATAACATTATAAAATAGATTGCGTTGAACAACGGTTTCAACGACCCGATGATTGAGAATCTTTTCACAAAAATACAATTAAAGCTGGCCTTGAAATTAGTATATCCCATAAATAATGATCCAATTGAAAGTAAATACATTTCGTTGACATACTTGGGACCAAAAACAGAAAAGGTAGCTAGATATTTAAAGAAGAATCACAATTTTAGAATTTCTTATAAATCGAATAACTCCCTAGGAAAACTAATGAAAAATAATAAAGCTAAAACATCTAAGAACAAGCAATCAGGTGTTTATAAGTTAACTTGCGGTACTTGCCATTTTGTATATGTTGGTCAGACAGAAAGATCGTTCCAGACGAGACTCAGGGAACATGAAAAATGCTATTGTAACAAAAAGGAAAATTCAACCTACGCAGAGCACCTTCTAGACACAGGACATGTTTATATGTTCTAACAAAATCAAAGAACAGTGTAAGTTATTTTTAAGGCTTATTTAAATTCATTGACATTCCATAATGAGATTCAGTGAAGCCAAAATATAATTATATATTATATATAAAATAAAAAAGAAAGGCTTTTTACTTGATAGAAGAAATATAATCAAATTTTAATATTAAAACAAATTAAAATATGTTTATCTTCTACAATTTTAATTTCAAAAAAATTTTTTATTCAAAAAACTTTTAGAATTAAATTAATATCTAAAACAAGCATCGCTTACATTTAATAGACGTATACATTCTGTCAAGAAAGTACCGGGAATTATCGATTTAAATCTGGCGGGGCAATGAGGCAGGTAAAAATTTTTTTTCCTAGGTTGGTACCACTGTCCTTAATTACTATGCCAAGCTTGAGCGGGATCTGTCAACTAGTGTGTTTACAACAGCTGATTAAGTCAGTCGATGTCAGAGTGCGTGCCGATTTTTACTATGGGTGATTACGTTGAGCAAAGAATTTGTTTAAAGTTTTGTGTTGCAAATGAATTTTCGTGTGCCGATGCATTGAAAATGTTGCAAAAGGCCTTTGGTGATAATGCTCTATCGAAAACTCGTGCATATCAGTGGTACAGAGCCTTCAAGGACGGTCGTGAAGTGGTCGCCCATCGACGGCTTCGATCGCAGATAACGTCGATAAAATTAAGGAAAGGGTGCTGGAAAACCGTCGTACCAGCTTGAGAGAGATAGCACATGATCTTAAGATATCCCACGAGTCCGCACGTACGATTTGGATTGATATTTTGGGCATGAGAAAGGTGGCCGCACGACTCGTATCGAAAGACCTGAATTTTCTTCAAAAACGTCATCGCGAACAGGTTGCTTCAGACATGCTGGATCGCTGTAATTCCGATTCTACATTCATGGAACGCATTATAACTGGTGATGAGACCTGGGTCTACGAGTACGATATGCAAACAAGCCAGCAATCATCGGAATGGGTGGCAAAAAATGAGCCGAAACCGAAAAAACCATGCCAAAGCCGCTCGAAAATGAAGGAGATGCTCATTGTTTTCTTCGATATCCGTGGCGTGGTGCACTACGAATTCGTTCCAGAGGGTCAGACGGTAAACAAGGAGTATTACCTAGGCGTTATGAAACGTTTGCGTGAGCGTATCCGTAAGAAGCGGCCAAATTTGTGGGCGAACAACTCATGGATTTTGCATGACGATAACGCGCCTTATCACCGAGCTACGATTGTGACTGACTTTCTCGCCAAAAACTCAACAAACGTGCTTCGGCAACCACCGTATTCGCCGGATTTGGCTCCCTGCGACTTTTTCCTCTTCTCGAAACTAAAATTGCCCCTTCGTGGCACCCGTTTTGAGTCGATTGAAGCCATAAAACAAAATTCGGCGCGAGAGCTAAAGTCCATCCCGGAAAGCACCTATAAAAAATGTTTCGATAATTGGAAGTGCCGTTGGCATAGATGTATTGGAGCAAATGGAGCCTATTGTGAAAGCGACCCAATAAATTTTGACGATTAAATGTAAAAATGTTGTTTTAATTGAAAATTCCCGGTACTTTCTTGGCAGAGTAGTATAATCAAAACTCAATATATAATGTCAAATGGAATAAATAATTTATTCCATCCCAACAAAAGGGATTAATTAAAACGGCAGATATTTGTTCTGAAATACGATAAATAGTTTGAATTATGGCAACTGGACTTGCCACTTTGTTACAGTTCACAACTTAAGTATAGTCGAATAGGTCCGGAATATTTCTAGTGAAATCCTAGTTCAATTTAAATGCTACAAAAATTAGCGTGGCAATCATGAAATATATAAATAACGTTTACTTGGAAAACTGATTGACATGGCTAATAATAAAGCATTTTATAAATTTCAGATGCATTTACATATCTGAATATTGTTAATCTATTATCTTAAGAGCACTAGAATGATCCTGACATAAATAATATTAATATTTTATAATTTTTCTACTTCTTCCTATCTTCGTTTATGAATCTATAATATAATGTGCATATTCTAAGTGTTTTTAGGTTAATTTAATTGAATTTTTTTGTTTAGTAGCCACAATAACTGATAATTCCGAACTAGTTCACCGTAGAAGATGGATTAGTGGAATTCGAGCCCTATATTCAAACTAATATAGTGGCGGCAAAATTATTAAACTGAAACTTGTATGGAATAGAAATGGCAGGAATTAAAACTGATGTCATTTTTGTGGTATGAAGTGATTATTATCATCCTGAAACATGCCGGAGTTATTTACAGAACTAAATCTTCATCAGGTTAATCATTCGATATAACAGACTAGAATTAATTCTAGATGCAACAATTACCACGGAAATTAAAATTTTTATTCTTCCCATTGTGACTCGTTGCAGTAGATGTGTGTATTATATCTTGCTAGCCGAGCAACAAAAGCGCTTTCAATTCACCGAATATTCTCACCAGCGGGGGATGTGGGCTCTTTATTAACCTTATCTACCTAAATTATCTAGTTTGGAGTACACTCTTCTGAATGAGAGGAAAATCTGATCCAGCTGAAGCAGGTATATAGAAAATGTTGACCCCTCATTCAATTTAAACGAATTTCGGATCTTTTGATGCGAGTAACGGGTTGAAGATAATATCTTGAATGCGTAATGCTGGAAGGGATCATCGCTGAATGGGGCTAATTTTACGTAACAGCTGAATTAGAAGAGGCTCAGATTCCAGATTAACACCAAGGGCCTCTCGAGCTGATGAGATCTTGGAACTTATGTGTTTCGACGCTGTCATACCGTTAGAGAAAATCGTTCCGGGAAATTCAATTCGATGTACCTAATTCGAAGTATTGTTTTATGGGACAAATTATTACTCCCTAGGAGTACAGCATTTTTATGTTTTAAATTAAGGTTGACCGGCAAGTAATGTCACTTTTTTAAATTGAATTCAAGCGAAGAAATTATTAATAAATTTTTATTTTTAATCAATAATGATATCGTTTTCAACAAACTTTTGCCATCTAGTGTGTAAACTTTCAATGCCGACCGATGAAAATCAAATGGTTTTTGAGTAAAACATCTCGAGATGGCATTTTGGAAATCATCCAAATTTTGGAATCTTTTGCCACAAAGAAAAAGTTGTGTCGATCGGAATGAATGGAAATCCGGTGGCATATCGGGCAAATATATTAGGTGAGCCAGTACTTCCCACCCCAATTCATTAATGTTTTCAAAGTTTCTTCTTGCACGGTGCAGTCTTGCATTGTTGTGTTTCAGAATAACGCATTTTCTGTTCAAAATCGCCCGAAACTTTTCTATTTAGGATTGTTTACAATAAAGATCAGCCTCAACAGTTTATCCAGGTTTCAGGTCTTCAAAATGAATAATTCCGCGTATAACATAACATAAACTTCATTCTCATAATCATTGCAATCATACAAATTCAAAGAAGAAACCGTCAAAAAATATCACAATTTCAACAAGATCTGAAATAATATTCCATAAATTTCCTAATCGAATGGTTCTATATCTACACAATCTTAGTTATTCCGATTTTGAATTTTCTTATATTAGATACATTGATGAACTCCATAGGTAGTACATTGAATAATATTATACGCATATATTTTGTGTTTCTTTCATTAAGTGTCAATGATGCCTCGGAAAGTGGTATGGAACAATACGTCTTGTGTTGTTTTTATTTAATAGATCATAAAAATATTGGGGATGTTTTCTAACAAATAGCAGACATTCCTAAGCATATAGTTCCGGAAGTGTGAGCCTGGAATTATTTCTAAAATGACCTCTGCATGATTTATATTTCAATACTATTATTTCCCTCAAGGCGTATTTATGCAGAATGAATAAATAAATTTATGTCACTGTTTCGAGCCGGTTCATCTTTTTTGCTCAATGATCTCTTGCGTTTGATATTGATCCATTTTTCGATCCCAGTAATGATGCGCTTCAAAAATAGATAATTTTTGTGACGTTTGAGAAGCGAATTGCAGACATCAATGCGGCGACACAAATTTCTCTCCGTGAGAATATGGAAAACTCATATATCGAGCTTCGAGGTTAAACCCAGGTCTTTCAAGTGCTCATAAACAGCAATTCTATAAATTTAACCTCACGTAGATTTCACGCTATGATTTTCACCGATTTTTATAAACTAATGTCTTTATCAGCTTCAACCAGCCTTCTGGAACGTGGTATTTCTTCGATATCAAAATTGCCGGATCGAAATTTTGCAAACCAGTTCTGGCACTGGCGTGCTGTTAACAAACATTCTTCATATACATTCGTTAATCTCTTGCTACCTTGCACGGTACTTTTTCCATTTTCTTTAGTAAAAAAGTAAAATTTGACGAAAAAGCTGCTTATTTCTCTCCATATTCAAAAGGTAGAATTAATTGAACTTTTTCACATGGTTGTTTCACAGCTCACAATTTCGTTTTTCTAAATGAAGTGAATTTTGGTGTGATGTCTTCTTTTATTATTATAATTTACAGTCACCATTTTGTCCTATATCCAATGCTTCCTTAGTTCATAAAGCTATAACAAATGAGAATAGAGAAAGCATATAAAATGTTAAGCCATTATAAGAATCTGAAATCATTTCAGTGGAGTAAACTGTTCCTTATAATTTTTCTTAGAAAGTGCTGTTTTTGGGAAGTTATAGATTCTGATAAAAATTCGAAAAATCGCTTTATTTTTATGGGTCCACCTGTGACATTGAAAAAGTATTGATCCAAGCTTTTTCCACGTTGCTCTTTCGCAATCAAAATCATAAATAATTTATTCTCTTCGAGTGAGGTACGAAAAAGACGAAAATAGTTTGATTATACCGAAAGAAAACATCGCCGAAAATTTATAAAGTTAATATATTTTCAATATGATAGAGTTATATGTGGTCTTAAAAAAATGTATATAAGACAGTAATTTATTTCCACAAAAATGTTTGTACTAATACAACAAACTCCAATAAACACCTAGAGTTTTTATGACTTGTGCTTCTATTATTTGGTCACGTACCTAAAAATGTATATAAACTCGGTTACACTCAATATCATCAGACAGTACAATGTAATACCTGAAGAAGCCACATCGTGGTGAAACAATCGTTGTATTAGTACAAACATTTTTGTGGAAATAAATTACTGTCTTATATACATTTTTTTAATTAAAATGAGTTTCCACCAAGTAAAGACCGAATCTGTCAAATATTTATATGTAGTCTATCTATAAAAAATCTGAAAATTACGATATTTATCCATATGAGATTTGGCGGGATGAAATAGTGTACAATCTTATGGCGGAAAAAATTGGATATGGATTGAAAATAAAGTGGAAACTTATTGTTTAAGATTCTAGAAAAGACGAATACTTCCATTACAAAAGATAGAATGAGCACGAAATTATAAGAATCGTGCAAGGAAATAAGTTTTTTCGAACAACATTCATTGAATTCCAAGCGTCAGGAAACAGATATCTTTCAGTTAAGATTACTGTAAGAATTATCTGTGCTTGACTTTTACACAAAGTGGAAGAGTTTATTATCATATCGTGATATTTTTAAACGCTGAGCCTGAACCTGAGCCGTATCTGGAAGAATGACAAATGAAAAAATTGTTTTACATCTTGAATATCAAACTGATTCATTCAGCTAACCTCACTACAATTTTAAATTCCATGAAATTTTTTTTCCCAAAAACTTTTTAGAATTAAATTAAATGAAGAACCTATCAAAAAGTTTCAATTTAGAACTTATGGGGTGTCTCATAATTAGACTGACAAGCTTCAAGTGGATGTTCTAGACATTAGTTTAGATACTTTCGACCCAAATCATATAATGCAAAAATGCTTCGTTAAGGAGCTTTTGAAAACCGGTGCAACTGGGCGATATCACACACTAGCAACTGTTTTCAGGAAAAAATATCAGAATTTATGAATTTGATCTATAAAAGATTGTAAAATAAAGAAAGGTAAAAAAATGCACTCAAACCATTCGGTGTGTATTTCTGATATTAGCCAATGTGTAAAATTTGAACATTTCAGGTAACGCCGTTTTGCAGATAGGTGACAAAAAGTGTAGCCTGGACGTCATCTTCAAAGGGCTCTAGCTCCTTAACGAAGCATTTTTGCATTATATGATTTGGGTCGAAAGTGCCCAAAATAATGTCTATAATATCCACTAGAAGCTTGTCGGGCCAATTATGGAACACCTTGTATATAGAATTAACACTTATTACACAGCATCAAACCGAATGAAATAATCCAAAGATAATATAGAATATTGATTAAACTTACCTAACAAAATGAGAAAAAATTTCTATAGAATTAAAATTTGTGGTGAGGTTAGCAGATTCAATTTGTTTTATATTTAAGATATTGAAAAAGCCTTCTTTCAAGCAAAAACACCCCTTTTTCATTTTAATTCATATAAAATAATTATATTTAATTTTTTTCACTCAAATACACAGTATGTGTTGAATATAATCGAGTCCTTAAAACTACTTTCACAATCTTTGTGTTTTTTCTATGAATGAATATATAATTCGAATAGTTTACCGTTTAGAAACCATCCTGTCTTAGATTTCGAAGAGAACACAAGTTGGTCAAGTGTGAATAATCTCTTATTTATTGTATTTAATTTGTGGACACCAAGTTGGACTGAAGATTATCGATTAGAATTTCAAATAGCCTTTTTGAAGATGAGCTACATATTTTTAAAGAGAGAAGAAATTCTTAAGGTTATGTTGGGCATTTTTAGAGTGAAATTTGGTTTTCGTAATACCGTTGTGACAACTGTTGTATCCACCAAGTGTTTCATTAATTAAAATAAAAAGGAACGGTTTTTAACTTGATAGAAGGATTATTACAAAATTTTAATATCAAAACAGATTTAATCTGTTGTCTTCTACAATTTTAATTTCAAAAAAATTTTGAAGCAACTTTAAGAATTAAATTAATGTCTTTATAAGCACTGCTCATATTCAATAGACGTATAAAATCAAAATTCATCATACACTATCAAATGGAATTAAGAAAAACCAACGAATATAAATCGTCAATTGAAATTATGATATAAATAAGCAAACATTTTTTGTTTCGTTCCAGGCATGCGTACTGAAATACATGATCTTCAAAAAACATGTAAGTAGGTACCTTTATATCCAAGGTACTCTATGTTCCATGTTCACAAAAAATCATACAAAACTTATAAGGCACTTGGCCCTAGTTAAAACCATTCAACACTGTATAATGAATTTCTTTATTTAAAAAACCTAATATAATTATATATTATATATAAAATGAAATAAGAAGGAACGGTTTTTTACTTGATAGAAGGATTATTACAAAATTTGAATATCAAAACAGATTTAATCTGTTGTCTTCTACCATTTTAATTTCAAAAAATGTTTGAAGAAACTTTAAGAATTAAATTAATGTCTTTATAAGCACTGCTCATATTTAATAGACGTATAAAATCAAAATTCATCATACAATATCAAATGGAATTAAGAAAAACTAACGAATATAAATTGTCAATTGAAATTAAAATATAAATAAGCAAACATTTTTTGTTTGGTTCCAGGCATGCGTACTGAACTCTTCAGACAAACGTACGAAGCCCTGTTTTTTACAAAATGTATTGTTTTCTGACCCCATATTAATGAAAAATAACTCTTTCTCAAAAATATAAAACATAATTTCAAGAACTTCTCAAAAACTAATTTATTTGAAATATTCAATATATTTGAATAAATTACTTCAAAAAATCTCAAAACCTGTAGCACATCCTCAAGAAATAATTAAAATTACGATAAGATCAGTTCAACTTTACATATAAAAAAAAAAAAATAAAATCAATTAAACAATGTATAGACTTACCCAGTGCCATCTTAGAAATACATGATCTTCAAAAAACATGTAAGTAGGTACCTTTATATCCAAGGTACTCTATGTTCCATGTTCAAAAAAAATCATACAAAACTTATAAGGCACTTGGCCTTAGTTAAAACCATTCAACACTGTATAATGAATTTCTTTATTTAAAAAACCTAATGTAATTATATATTATATATAAAATAAAATAAGAAGGAACGGTTTTTTACTTGATAGAAGGATTATTACAAAATTTTAATATCAAAACAGATTTAATCTGTTGTCTTCTACAATTTTAATTTCAAAAAATTTTTGAAGAAACTTTAAGAATTAAATGAATGTCTTTATAAGCACTGCTCATATTTAATAGACGTATAAAATCAAAATTCATCATACAATATCAAATGGAATTAAGAAAAACCAACGAATATAAATTGTCAATTGAAATTAAAATATAAATAAGCAAACATTTTTTGTTTCGTTCCAGGCATGCGTACTGAACTCTTCAGACAAACGTACGAAGCCCTGTTTGTTACAAAATGTATTGTTTTCTGATCCTATATTAATGAAAAATAACTCTTTCTCAAAAATATAAAACATAATTTCAAGAACTTCTCAAAAACTAATTTATTTGAAATATTCAATATATTTGAATAAATTACTTCAAAAAATCTCAAAACATGTAGCACATCCTCAAGAAATAATTAAAATTACGATAAGATCAGTTCAACTTTACATATAAAAAAAAAAATAAAATCAATTAAACAATGTATAGACTTACCCAGTGCCATCTTACATGATCTTCAAAAAACATGTAAGTAGGTACCTTTATATCCAAGGTACTCTATGTTCCATGTTCACAAAAAATCATACAAAGCTTATAAGACACTTGGCCTTAGTTAAAAACATTCAACACTGTATAATGAATTTCTTTATTTAAAAAACCTAATATAATTATATATTATATATAAAATAAAATAAGAAGGAACGGTTTTTTACTTGATAGAAGGATTATTACAAAATTTGAATATTAAAACAGATTTAATCTGTTGTCTTCTACAATTTTGAATTCAAAAAATTTTTGAAGAAACTTTAAGAGTTAAATGAATGTCTTTATAAGCACTGCTCATATTTAATAGACGTATAAAATCAAAATTCATCATACAATATCAAATGGAATTAAGAAAAACCAACGAATATGAATTTTCAATTGAAATTAAAATATAAATAAGCAAACATTTTTTGTTTCGTTCCAGGCTTGCGTATTGAACTCTTCAGACAAACGTACGAAGCCCTGTTTGTAACAAAATGTATTGTTTTCTGATCCTATATTAATGAAAAATAACTCTTTCTCGAAAATATAAAACATAATTTCAAGAACTTCACAAAAACTAATTTATTTGAAATATTCCATATATTTAAATAAATTACTTCAATCTTAAAATTGTAGAAGACAACAGATTAAATCTGTTTTGATATTCAAATTTTGTTTCATTGATTGAATTTATTCAGTATTCTATAATATATTTTTGGGTTCTTTTATTCCTTTTGATGATGTGTAATGAATGACAAGTCTATGTGTCTACTCATTTGAAACTGTTTTCAAAGGCATTTATTTATGTTAATTTTGAAAAGTTTTTATGAAATTAAAATTTGTATTGGAGTCAACAGAATAATTAGGTTTCCTATTTATGATGTTAAAAAATCCTTTTTTCAAGTAAAAAACTCCTATTTTCATAAATTCACTTTGAAAAAGTGTTTTGTTCGATGGGATGAATCTACGATTAATGTATAGCTCACTTCAAGCTGGCATGGCAGGCAACAATTGGGGTCAAATTTCAAGAACAAATATGGTAGAATTAAAAATAGATTTTCCTCTCCAGATCTGAATATTTTATCACTGAAAACATAATATAATGCCGACTCCCAGTATTCTAAATATGAAAAATAACTCCGGACCCTTCAGCAAAGTATGAAAAAACAAACCCAACCTCACAGATAACAGAAAGCACGAAACTTTCAGTCTTTCCCCATATGAAAACATATTGTCCTCTCTTAATCCGGATTCTTCCGGTAACCCCATTTTCCGCACCGGACAGAGAGACCTCATTAGACCGCATTCAAATTCTTTTTCACGGACAAAGGTGCATTTCATTGTATTTACAGAGGTAATTAGTTCTCTTCATAATGTATCAGTCGTGTTTGCTTTCTGTGAGTGCTCCACGTTCCGCTAAAGTCACTTTGATATACGTTATTAGCGATTCCGCCTGATTAAGCAACTTGAGCAAACTATAAAACGGATAAATACAGACGAGTCGGAAGTTGCATTCGCATTTTCACGAATGAGATGGCCTTTGAAGTAAGTTGTTAGCGTACTGAAGTCGGCAGTCAGATTTTGTACATAGCTTTCAGTGAAAATTCAGGAAAATATCGTATGCGTTAACATTTAAGGAACTAAGAATTGTCTCTATCGTATTTGATGAAATAAAAGTTTCGGCAGCTTTCATATTGCATCATAACAAAGATTCAATACTGTTCGATTAACTTTCTAGCAAGTTTAGCAAAAACTTTTTATATTGAGATCAGAAGTATTTCGACAAAAATGATGTAAGTACATGACGTTGCTGGTGATCGACCGGCTTGAGTTCTTGTGTTGACCGAATTTTAAAAGCCCTAAGAACTAAGTCTTCTTGCAAAATATGGTATTGTGTTTAGAATGCCTAATTCCAAAGATCGAGGAGGAATCGACAAACCGGGGTTTTCGTCGACCCTACCGGCTGCAGCAGCAATTTTCTCATTTATTCGTGACCGACGCACACGGTTTGGATTCTTTACATCACTAACTTATCCCAACAGCTCAAATTTTTCCACCAATTTCACTACTGCCGATCGAGAAGGTGCTTCACGATGACAAAAGTGCTTCAGTGTTGGGAACTGTGACCGCAAAATTTTCACCATTTTTGTAGTGAATTTGAACAATTTCATTGCATTATTGAAGCCTTAATCCTTCCTTTTTCAGTAATGGCGTAGTTTTCAATTGTCAAATGTCAAAAGATGACAGCTACCAAAGTGACAGGTGACAGGTATTCAAACTGAAACCTCTTATTGGAAAATCCTTTGTCAAATTATTATACGTAAATATAGGGTTATCCATTTCGTGGTCCGGATTTTACAGTCCTGTTTCATTGACATATGTCGAACAAAACTGGACTGAAAGCCTCATATGTTTAGCTGAAGGTAAGCCATTTAACAGTGTGTATCATTTATCTACTTCTAAATGTCTGAAAATTGTGAAAACTCACTACAAAATCAATTATTTTGTAGTAAGTAGGTGCATCACGGGCAGATTATGGTCGACCTAATCGTCCACCTGAGCGTATAATTGGTAACACAGGGAAACAATTCGAAGAGGCTGGATCTGTCTTAAGGCCCATGCATTATTGAAATGCATGCTCGACCGAAAATATTTCTACTGTAAGTGGAAGTGTTGAAGAAGACCTAAATTTATCAATTCATCACGCACAACATTTGGAACTCTCTATGGCACGCTATGGCGTATTTTGCATCTTGATCTACATCTCCATCCTCATGAGGTTCAGTTGACACAAGAACTAAAGCCAGCTGACCACACAATGCGTAGAACATATGAGGATTTTTCTCATTGAATTTCTTTCAGGGACGAAGCACATCTTTCACTCGTCGCATCTGGGGCAGTGAAAATCCTCATGTAACTGCTGAGGGATCATAATATCCACAAAAAGTCACTGTATGGTGCGCAATTTGGTCTGGTGGAGTAACCGGCCCGTACTTCTTTGAAAATGAAAAAGGTGTCAGGCACACCGTCAATTATCATCGCTATAACCAAATGATTACCGATTTCTTCGGCCTGAAATTAATGATATGGAATTGGAAGAGATGTGACTCCAGCAAGATGGTGCAATAAGCCACACAACACGACCCGTTTTGGCTTTATTGCAAGAAAAATTCCCAGGACGCGTTATTTCTCGTTTCAGCAAAGTGAATTGGCCATCAAGATCTTTCCGATATTTTTGTGGGATTATTCGAAGGTTGTGTTTATGCCGAAAATCCTCAGTTTATTAACGATCTGACAATAAACATCCATCAAGTTATTGGTGGGATATTGCCCAAAATGTGCCGCCGAATCATCGAATATTAATTGAAATATATATAGGAGACACTATTTTAATTTTCACAAAAATGTTTATAATAGAAAAATTGTATCTACATTCTACTGACTATTGTTGTATTATAAACATTTTTGTGGAAATTCAGATACTGTCTCCTATATATCTTTCACATATTCATCCAATATTACCTCACAA
Source organism: Megalocaria dilatata (assembly GCA_034642435.1). Taxonomy (NCBI): domain Eukaryota; kingdom Metazoa; phylum Arthropoda; class Insecta; order Coleoptera; family Coccinellidae; genus Megalocaria; species Megalocaria dilatata. Next base: position 5,620,795 of record CM067854.1, read on the forward strand.
GGATTTAGTCTTTGTAAGAGAGCACGCGGAGAATTAAATGATTGTATTATTCCACACATGATAACAAGGTCCAAGCCATTATATTGAAATAAAATTTTGATCGATATTTCTGAAAGGGTGTTTTTTTACGTTTACTTCCAGATGCACAAAATGGATAACCCTGTATTAGCTATTGTAGGTTGGCAACTGATCAGATGTCCATATAACCTCTATCATTATAGCTATTCAGCATTCTGTACGTGAACTAAACAATCATTCGACTTGACAGTTCGACCAAAAATTCTTGATTGGCAGTATTTCAGTATTTAATTCATTTTATCATTAAATTATTGGACCATATACGCGGCGATACATTTAAAAACGCCTATCTCTTAAAAGTTGAGGCAGAACAAGATTGTGAAGAAATTAAAAGTTTCAATGAAGCAGAAAAGTTCATTAACTTAAATGGTATTCCAATTATAGAAAAGATTGCACTTTCAGGATGGCAGAAGGAGAAGTTTTTTAAAGGGGCACAAACTCATGATGGAAATCTTGAGAAGAAAATTAACTATCAGAAACAAGGTTTCAATACATGCGAAACTGTGCAGACGTATTCTGAAGTGGCCTCCTTTCATTACTGTTCTAATAGGTTTGCTATTCGGAATTTGAAATTAAAGTTCATTCTCTTGGAAGCTAAGGTAAGAGATTGTATTTTGTATTTTCATTTTGGATCACATCTTGTCTAGAAAAGAAGTTATTCAATTCGAGTACGTTTGTTTTCCGTTCACTCCGGGAAAACATACGCTTCGCTCACCTCATCTGCTGTCGACTGAAGGTCCACAAGCGAGTCTGTGTGTTTTCCTTCAACCTAATCCTTTTTGCCACGATCGCCTTTCTGTGACTAGTCTCTTATAGGCCCGGGAGAGTGAAGAGTGTCTGATCCTTTTTCCAAATCCGATAAAACGAAGTGTCATATATATTCTAAAGATTCTGACAGTCAACTCTTGAAATGTTCTCTTTGTATGAAGTGTTTCCATATAAACTGCCTCAAATTACCATCCAATAAGATGAAGCTACTAGCTGGTGGACAGGGTTGGATTTGTAAGTATTGTGATACAGATGATCGGTCACTCCGTATTATAACTTTCTCTTCATCATCTTCCCTCACTTATGCGGGTGTGGTCACTTCTTTGGCGGGTTCAGTATCCTCTCAAATGATGGAAATTGATCAATTCTCAGTTCTCATGGTTCAACTGAACGAAATGTCGCAAAACATTTCTGATATGAAGGAATCACGAAACACTTTCTGGGCTGAGCTATCCGAATGTAAGTCTATGCTTCAAGACCACACCAACGCTATAAAAGAACACGCCTCTCTACTTCGTACACACTCTGTAAGATTGAAGGAACACGATTCTAGGTTTTCCAAATGCATATCTCATATAGATACACTATCCAAGGTTAGCGCAGGCATGAAGCTATACTTGAACACTAAAGGAACTAAATTTGATCATCTAGAGCACGATTCGAGTATTTCTAAATGCCAAGTGCAAATAGAAACATTGTCCAAGGTTAACTCAGATATGGAGCTACACTTGAACTCCGCTGAAGCAAAGTTTATTCAACCGACTGTAGACGAGAGAACCCCAAGGAATTACAAAAAATTCGCTATATTCTCCGGACATTGCTTCATCTGACTACTGGCTGCTTCAACTGATGCAACAAGATTTGGCAGGTCACCGCTTCATTTATCTTGAAAAAATCTAAAATTGGTTTCAAAATTGGATTGCCTCAAAGGACAAGAGGTTTTGCAGACACGGGATTCGGAAATCGCTTGGGAGATGGGGTTAAGCAGTAGGCAGTGATAAATAATATTTTGGTTAATTTGTTCATACATTTTTTGGAATAAATGCATTGAGCTAAAAAATGGACCGAATAAATTGGTTCTTCTAATACATAGGAAATATCATATCTCAAATTAGGTTGCATTTTGTTTCTCTATGGTTTCCCTGATATATCTACAAACATCGAGTACTCATACCTCATCTACTCTTTCTGCATATACATATAAAGCATATGCATTATTGCCCGCATACTATACGTTGAAAATCTCTCCGGATGTGTTATCATGCATTAAGTTCGCCATCATGGAGAAGTCATAAATTTCATGCATGTGAAATTGCATCGAGCTGCTCGTACATTTTTGTTAACTTCAAATAGTAGTGCGAGGATCTGAGCGAGCATTAAGCCCCGCGCACATCATCGCAGCTAGTTGGAAATTCGCTTAGAGCTTGCCCAGCTCAATATTCATGGCCCGTACTAAATGATATTCTAATTACTCCCGGAATTAATGGGGTTAATGCAGTTATAACTCAGAGTGGTCCACGTTCTATAACTTAACTCTCTCCTGCCCCACCCTCTCTTTCGTACCGGATATGGTCCCACTGGGAACGGTTTCGCATTTTTCTTCCGCAGTTCCGACTGATTTATCTAGCCTCGGTGCGAATTAGTTTTTTTTCTGTCCCAGACCCACCATTTCATACTCATTTCGTAATTATATTATTCTTTCTATTCCCTGGGATTTCCGGCTATTATCAATATACCATGAGATTCCGAAATATAAAAAATTGCATAAATTTTTGGTCGTCCATTGGTAGATACAAATCTCATTTTCTCATGGAAAGGTTAGGTTAGGTCAAATGTTTCAGTTTAATAGTTGAATATACATGTTAAGTATTGCTTGGTAAGCAAATTCTTGGTTGAGCATACTTCATATGGGGTTGAAAGAGGAATATATATTAGACTTTAATGGTTTATTTACAGCCTAAATACATATTTAAAAGCAAAGTTTATCTACCCAAATTACTACTAATACTTATTTGCTGTGAAAACACCATCATGTTCGTGGAATACTTCTTCTTTGAGCTTTTTCACCGTTGTTTACGTCACCGAATCCACTTTTATTGTTTTTCACTGTTGGGTTCAGTTTTCACAAATCAGTAACTAATTAAAAATAAATAATTGAGATAATAAATTCACTTCCAGGCCTTTACGACGTTATGTGTTGCTCAGAGAGAGAGAGAGAGAGAGAGTTCTTCGGAAGGTTAAAGTGAAATTCGAATATAAAATAATTCACGAGTAGAGATTTTTTCATAAGTTAAGAGAACTTAAAACTCGCGAGTGGTTTATTTTGTGCTTTTTGGGCAAGCAACAAAATGCAACTATTTTGGGGATGTTTTTTCAAGGGTGCTTTGTGGCTAACTTATTTGAGGAGACTGTTTGATTTATAACTTAAGACACAAAGAGGAATGTGATTAGAACTTACTGCTAGAGAATGTGTGTGGGATCAGAACTTAATGGTCGAAGAGAGATTATTGCGTGACCGTTTGGTCTTGAAACGGCTAAAACGGTTCTAATGGGTTTCTACGAAAAATCTGAAGGACAAATATTTTCGTATCCCAACTGGTGTTTAGGCCCGTTTAGGTTTCTAGGAATTAAATGAGACATATTTGAAAGGCCTAAACTGTTAAACTCTGGAGACGTAATCGTTATATCTACCTGCATAGTAAATTCCTTGTTCGATTTTAAATCTGAAGAATACGTAGAATAACGAAGTTGAAATTTTTGGAAACATTTGCAGAATGATTACTTTACGAATCTGAATCATATGTCTTAGAAAAAATTCAATCATGGTTTCTCCACAGTCTGCTCCATATGCAGTGTCCATTTTTCAAAGGAATGGGTCGATTTCATTCCGCTTAGCTTAGGCTTCGGAGATGGAAATTTGGTCCATCATGTTTTTTGCTGTTAATTGGTGTGACACCCAAACATCGAGCTTCTTTTTGAATTCAGCTTTACGCAAATGGCTCGAAACTGTTTTATGGTCGATCCTTAGCCATTCTGTGCGATACTACGACTACTTAAATGCCAGTCAACCTCAATTATTTCTGAGTGCCAAGTGCACCTTTCTGATCAAAGGTAACTGAATGGAATCGACGAAACCAAAATTGTACATATTTAGCTGTTACATTACCGGGAACATAAATATCATTCACAATTTCAGCCTACTGGCTTACATTTTCGCCATTATCAGAGAAAAATCGTAAAATGTACCAAATTTTCCCTCTGTTGACATTTTTAACACTCTGATACTCTCCACTGAAGGGAAAAAACAAAAAACAGCAAAAGATTTTTTTAGTGTGAAATGCCACCTTAACAACGAGTATAAATCTGAATTTATTCGATCACCTCAGCCATCATACGAAATAAATAATTGATTTTTTCCCCAAACTATAAGACTGTAGGGAAAGTAATTTCGTTTTTTCCCAACAGCAGATTTTTTTCGAACCCAACTTCACACTTAAGTTCTATAATCATTATACTACTCTGTCAAGAAAGTACCGGGAATTTTCAATTAAAACAACATTTTTACATTTAATCGTCAAAATTTATTAGGTCGCCTTCAAAATAGGCTCCATTTGCCCCAAAACATCTATGCCAACGGCACTTCCGATCATCGAAACATTTTTTATAGGCGCTTTCCGGGATGGACTTTAGCTCTCGCGCCGAATTTTGTTTTATGGCTTCAATCGACTTAAAACGGGTGCCACGAAGGGGCAATTTTAGTTTTGGGAAGAGGAAAAAGTCGCAGGGAGCCAAATCCGGCGAATACGGTGGTTGCTGAAGCACGTTTGTTGAGTTTTTGGCGAGAAAGTCAGTCACAATCGTAGCTCGGTGAGAAGGCGCGTTATCGTCATGCAAAATCCATGAGTTGTTCGCCCACAAATTTGGCCGCTTCTTACGGATACGCTCACGCAAACGTTTCATAACGCCTAGGTAATACTCCTTGTTTACCGTCTGACCCTCTGGAACGAATTCGTAGTGCACCACGCCACGGATATCGAAGAAAACAATGAGCATCACCTTCATTTTCGAGCGGCTTTGGCGTGGTTTTTTCGGTTTCGGCTCATTTTTTGCCACCCATTCCGATGATTGCTGGCTTGTTTGCATATCGTACTCGTAGACCCAGGTCTCATCACCAGTTATAATGCGTTCCATGAATGTAGAATCGGAATTACAGCGATCCAGCATGTCTGAAGCAACCTGTTCGCGATGACGTTTTTGAAGAAAATTCAGGTCTTTCGGTACGAATCGTGCGGCCACCTTTCTCATGCCCAAAATATCAATCAAAATCGTACGTGCGGACTCGTGGCATATCTTAAGATCATGTGCTATCTCTCTCAAGCTGGTACGACGGTTTTCCAGCACCCTTTCCTTAATTCTTCTTCGACCACTTAACGACCGTCCTTGAAGGCTCTGTACCACTGATATGCACGAGTTTTCGATAGAGCATTATCACCAAAGGCCTTTTGCAACATTTTCAATGCATCGGCACACGAAAATTCATTTGCAACACAAAACTTTAAACAAATTCTTTGCTCAACGTAATCACCCATAGTAAAAATCGGCACGCACTCTGATATCGACTGACTTAATCAGCTGTTGCAAACACACTAATTGACAGATCCCGCTCAAGCTTGGCATAGTAATTAAGGACAGTGGTACCAACCTAGGAAAAAAATTTTTTACCTGCCTCATTGCCCCGCCAGATTTAAATCGATAATTCCTGGTACTTTCTTGACAGAATGTATGTTTGGAGAGCGGATATAGCAAGGCTTGTGTGGGAAAAAGGTGAATTAATTCTACCCTGCAGTTTTTGTATGGTGCCCTTTTAAACATTGTGAGCAATTAGCAGCATATTCGTGCTATTTTACGTTTTTACTATAGAAAAGGTAAAATTGCTGTTCAAGCCAGAAAAAAATTAACCGATGTTTATGAAGAAGAGGTGTTGATAGTAAGCTAGTGCCAGAACTAGTTTGTAAAATTTCGATCCGGCAATTTTTAAGTCGCAGATGCACCACGTTTTGAAAGGCCTGTTGAAGCTGATAAAGACATGATAAAGGCATTAATTGATGCCAATCGGTAAATAACAACACGTGAAATCGGTGAGAGGTTAACCGTAATTTAAACTTATTGATGAACACCATAGAAAAATAATTGAAAAATTCAGAAACATACATAATTCATTCACCTCCAGCGTCACCAACAGTACCAACAATACAAATTCCCAAAACGACAATACATCAAATATCTATTATAATAATTGTACGTTCAATATTGATATTAATCAATAAATTAGAAATATTATTCGTTATATAATCGTAATGAATAACAACTCGAGCATGGACAATATATTTAGATTATACGCACCTGTTCACTTGACGTATTTCGCGAAACACAACTCGAGCAGCACTCTGATGATTTTTACGGAACTACGTCTCGTGACTCGGTGTATAAGCGAATATTGTCTATTCTCTTATTATACTATAACTGAATATATTATAAATCCATATCAGTACCCATGATTTAGAAAAAAAAATATCCTGAATTGTTGTGTTTATCAACCTACCAAGGGTTAAGTTTTGAAATATGTACATCGCGATATGAAACTGTAAATACCATCAATTCTCAACTGATCTTTATTCGGGTGCACAAGAAAGGGAGATAAAATCTTTCGCCACCCCTAATTTATGAGCTCGGAATGAGTTACACGAACACATGTTACGAGCTGTAAGTTAATCGTTGGAACATTTCACCTGTCAGAACTTAAAAGCGCCATTAAATTCCCATGTTGCCGTGAAATATTCCTGTTGAGCATTACTCATGCCTTACATTTTCATCGGATTTCTTGCGTTTTCCAATGACTACATACATGATTTTCGTCTGCAATATGCCTAGAAATGGATAAATTCTACTAAAATTGTTGATGTTCTGCATATTTTAGGAATTTATTTATTTGAAAGATCTTATTTGGAGCAAATTGTTTTTGAAGAAGTTCTTGAGGTTATGTTTTGCATTTTCGGAAAGGAATTTGGTTTTCATAAAACAAGGCACGAAACAAAATTTTGTACCCTTCAAGTATTTATTTAGTAATTTCAATTAATAATTTATATTTATTTGAATTCTTTCATTCCCTTCTGGTACTGTGTAGTAAGCGTTAATTCTATATGTCTATCAAATTGAAACAGTGTTTTCTAAGACATTTATTAGCAATTTTATGGAAATTCATCATCAATTAAATAGTATAATATAAATTATTTCCACAAATAAATTGTGGAAATAATTTATATTATTTTATTTAATCTAATCAGATATATCTATCTGGTATCAGAATATTAGATGTATTCGACAGACTTACCTACAATAAATTTTATCTATTCCTGAAGAACATATTTGTGAAAGAGCAAAATTTCAAGCTGTTCAAACTACAATGGGGGTAACAATAAGAGTATATTGATATCCATATTTGTGTGTCATTTATCAGTTCATTGTTTACTTCCAAGTTCTTCCAATGACATTATAATATATTATATAATGTGCTGTTTTCAATTTATAAGATGAATTATAATTTTTTGAGCGTAATGATTATTTTTGGCTATTTTTTCAGTAGTATTCAGTTCTTTTTACTGCGCACCTAAGATGATAATCATAAAAGAATATTGTACAGATAAAAGAAGTAAATATTCTGTAATCAAATAGCCGGAAATGATCTTTTTCGGGAAAAACTTGTGAATTATCTTATAGCTTACACTACATCCCATGAAATTTCTAACTCATTCTTCAATGATAAACACAAAAGAACAGGCGAGTATATAAATCAACTTGTTTTAAATTCAGTACAAATTTTAAACGAAAATCGGATCCCATTGGAAGATAACGTCAATTCTCCTATACATTGTGTTCATAGTTCGGTTGTTTGAGCATTGAGTTGAGTCCCTGGTTCAAATCCTGTTCAAGTGAGAAAGAAATTTTCTAGTTGGGGGTTTCGCCCACAATTTCACTGTTAGGTCGAAAATCAACAATGCTGTAACCTAAAGTGGCGTAAGATCACAGTAACAAAGCCTATCCAGAATACAACTGAACTCCAAACTCTTACAAGGTGAAAAAGCTTCTGAGAGATATTCACAGAAGATCTAGGAGTATTAGGATAGTATATCACAATAATACATATTTAACAAACCGATAATTTTTTCCAGACCAGGAAATGGAAGGTAAATAAATAGACATCATGGAATAAATGGAGATTTTCAAGCATAGTAACAACCCAGCCAGAATTCTGCTAAATGAACAGGTGAATTTGTGGAATGTCACACTTCTCGGAGCTTTTGAGAAAATAAAGATTCCCCAAATATAATATTATGGATTCGTAGTCTTGAGAATATAGTAATACTGCGGAACTTGAGTCACTATATCATTTAATATTGTATAAATGTAAAATATATAAATATTGTATAAATGTAAGTCGTTTTGTGATTTTATTCAAGAATTATGAGAGTAGAGAAAATATTCATTGATATTTTACATTGAAATAAAGATTAACTGAAAGCACGTTCAATTAAGCAATTAGATACACCGAAGCTGTAAAAATTATACTGCGAGCGCAAGGGGTTTTTCACGGCGTACAAAAATAACGACCAATTTGCAGTGATGGGACTCGCTATGGAAATACGGTTGTAAAAACGGACAAGTCCAATACGTTCGGTAATATCCAATATGTTTTTATGGTCTGTGTTTTTACCTGCAGTTATGAAAATTCCACCGAATGTGAACGAATGGAATTTATCGAGATGAAAAGCCAAATATTATCATTACTTCAAATGAACATGGAAAAGCGTGAGTTTCGAGTGCCACGATTTTTCAGTACGTTTGTAATCCTCATTTGAAAAGAACCGAGAAAAATTTTATGAACTGAGAGAGCACTCATTCATATTAAAGCTTTTCTTGCTTCAAAATATAGAGTAAACATTTCTGCTCACTTATTTATTGAACAGAGCTAGATTCTATCGATTTATGTATATCATATGTTCATTATTCGGTTGATTCAGGTTCTATGAAATAAGGTTCTCTGGATCTATCAGTTCGAGCAAAAATACAAGTCTCAGTAATTTTTATTTTCTCAATGATTAGCTGGTCGATATAATATTCTCTTCTTCTAAACGATATTTAAGAACTTCAGACCGGTTCATTCAATATTTCGACTGATCGGTACAATATAATGTTTAATTGAACAAAACGATTTTATCAGTGGAAATTTTGAATTATTAGCATTTTCTCAGTTAAAAAATTTCAAATAATGCTGATTTCCTGAGAAACAATCATGATTTATCTGCATTAGCATCAGAAATGCATAAAATATCGGATTTGTGGTTATCCTGTTTTACGCGACTATAATACGCTCCATTTCTCTTGTATTAGGAGTAGAAAAGAGTTTTAATAACAGATGTCGCATTCACTTTATTATTCCGTTGTTTTATTTGTCCACCCCTTTATGTTAAAGCGTCATTATTATGCTATCTTTTCAGTATCTATCATTTCGCTGGAGAGTAAACAACATAGTTTATGTGTGCTCAGAAAATCTCAACTTTTGATAATGTGTTTTTGTTCCATTACATCAATATGAAGAAAAACGCTGCCGAAAGTCGTCATGTTTTAGTGGATCTTGATGGTTACCATACTCTAGCTGAACGAACGTGACATCTGTGGTTTGCCGATTTGAAAGTGTTAAAGACGTGTCTCATTTTAGTAATTCTTCAGAGAAATGTCGTTTATGCCTCTTGCAAGTTTTCTATAACGGACCTTCTAATATAAGCAAAAAGTATATTACCTGACTCATTAAAAGTTTTCGATACCATTCAATATATTGGTAGTAGTAAAAAGAATCTTTTCTGATGAATGGGAAATGGAAATGATTCTATTTCTTGTGAATGCGGCTTTATCTATGATTAAAAAAGAATATTTGCAGATATAAGAGCCACAGACAAAAATATGTTCTCGGGAAGAATCTTGCAGATGTAATGCCTGTAACCATTAGTAATAGTGGGGATAAAATTGTTCTTGCAGCGTTGATTTGCAGACTTTACTGTCACTTCAACTTTAGGTCTTGTAATTGATATTGGATTATCACCGACTACTTCCAGAATTTGTTCCTCGATTTCTGCCATTTAAATAATTTGTTAAATTCATTCACAGGAGATAATTCAATATTCGAAAGAATATGCGACATCTTTCAAACAATTATGAGAGCCTTAAAGCTACGGACATCTAGTTCATTAGATGCACGGCAGTTTTGTTACTCTGTATATCGAGTTTTAGTTTTATATCGGGGTATAATTTGAAGACATAAGGTATGTGCTAAAGAATTGATTGATTAGTTGAGCACAAAAAATAGGAGATGGAATTCAAGTTCAAAGGTTGATTACAACCACCTTGGTCAATTGATCATTAAAATCGAAAACTCTACTTGAATGGAAATGTATTTATTAGTTAGATGGGTTTCTCAACATTCGACCCGTGGTAGACCTTTTTCGACTCACAATTAAAGCATTTTTGAGATTATTATTCGGTGATACGTGTTAAAGTACGATTACTTTAATTATAATTAAAGAATAAGATGATTTTTTGTTTGGTTCTAGTTTTAGTCTCTATGTGTTGAATGAAATTATTGTTTTCACATCCATTGATGCTACAGTGCATTGTTTATACTTAATGCGTGGCTAACTGAAGTCGTATCATCAGCATACTTCAGTAGGTATTGATCTCCGCAGTACCGGAACAGTCCTTCAATCATGGCTACTGTTAGCTGCATATATTTGATTTACTTCAGTTTATGTAACTCATTCGAAATTGTCATATAGAAGGTCTTTCATTAACAGTGCCCCATTTTGTTTTGTGAATAAAACACATTATTTATTCGAAACTTATTGAAATTTGTATTTCGTTATAAGGTACAATCAATACCATTAGTTATGAAATGAAAGATCATTTAAATATCTACACAAAAACCCTGGGAGGAATGAAGACGTTGAACCCAATTTTCCATGACTCCCTCACTCAAATCAGGTATTATGTTAGCAATTACTCATTCAATATTGATCTGTGATTCGTCTTAATTTGCTAGATGATTGTTGTAAACCAATGACGTAATGTTACCGCAAAGAAAGAAGTCCAATGGAGTTAAATCGCAGAAACGAGGCGGATAATTTATCGGTCCATTTCTTCCGATTTTCTCTAAGCACCAATTACTGAATACACGACCCTTTAAATGATCTGTTGGTTTGAGTTCTTGGATGAAAACAATTTTGTATTCATGTAAACCAAGGTCCTTGCATCAAATTCGCCACAAAGACGCTGGGAAATGCCTAATTTTTGTGAACGTCGAGTAATCGATAAATTTCGGTCTTCACGAACACTTTCACTTACGGCAGCAATATTCTTTTCACTTCTCGCATTTCTTTGTCTCACCGGCACTGTGATAACATGAAGTGTAAAATTTGTTTTGAACTTCTTCACTAAACGTTCAACTCTCCTTTTAGCAGAACGATTATAACGACCAGAAATTAAAGTGTAAGTAAGCAAAGATTAACAGATCGCAACTTTTCATAATAAATTTGGATTATTTGTGAAAGTTGTTGCAGCGTGTACCTTTCCATGATCAAATGGTAGATATTGACAAATACAACTGTCAATATCAGAAATAAACAATCAATAGACATGTTGCCATGTCAATTTAAAAATAAAGCGTTCCCATTGAAGACCCTTTATGTAGCTCAATTTTTATGTATGTAAAAGCATATGTTCACTTGGAAATGTATTCATGAAAATTGAGTGAAATTCGAAACGTTTCGCAGTTGCATTCATTTGGAAATATTGATATATTTAGGAAATATAAAACGACAAAAATAACTGAAGCCACAAAGGAATCTATATTGCAAATTTGAAGCACAGAATGAAAATCCTTATCTCAGTTTCATCCCCCTTTCTTGAAATCTGGCCCCCAATTTCTCTAAAAACTTCCGTGTTTCACCTCTCGCGGAAACGGAAGTAAAATATATATTTTTTTCTTAATGGGTTCCTTAACCATTTTTTCAAAGGGAATTCATGAGGGAAATTTTTCGACACCAAATCGTTTTGTATCCTCGATATTCAATTTACCTATGAATTTAATATATAATTTGTTCCGAATTTTCGAAAGCAGTAAAAGGAATATTCAGTATTCATATTTTTTAATCCCTCTTAAAATCCTCGAATTTCGTAAAGAGGATGTTCGCTATATCACAAGTTGAAAACAGTAATAACTCCTTTGAGACTGAATTTCATTTAAAAAATCGGTCCAGAAAAATATCAGTTAAAATATATGTTTTAAATCGCGAGGAACGAAAGTGATTTTTTTTCGGAATCTAATTCAATCGGTAAACTGCACTTTATCTCTTCTATAATAAAACTAAATAGAAATTTATACATTATTGTATAGTTTTTAATCATCTTCCTGAATTTTCATTAAGAAAGTCCATTGTTTAGTTCAAATAATCCAATAACGAAACCATGGTTTTATTGAAGAAATGTTTATTTTGTGAGTTAGTCAACTCTACTGGTATTAGTGTTGACGAATGTTTGCTGTTTAGGCAGCTTCAGGAAACAACTGATCCAGAACTGAGAAAAACAAGAACGAGTAGAATTATTATTGATGATATCGAATCAAACCTGGTACCTTATGAATTGTTTTTTACACAAAAAAGTTCAAACTTCCTCCCTTCAGCCGCAATACAAGCACGATATTTTCTTGAAAAAGATCGGGATATCAGACGGGCGAATCTTCCATTATTGACGAATTGCATTGCTTCTGTAATTCTCTCCCGAAGCTCAGCTACATTTTCGATTTGATTTGAATAAATTTTGTCCTTCCCTGCTCCCCAGTAAAAAAAAATCAAAGGAATTCAAATCAGGTGAACCGGCTGGCCACGAGATTGTACCAAATCGCCCTATCCATCTGTCCGAATATTCCCTAACTAAGAAGGCATAGTGCGCTAGGCAGCCATCTTGCTGAAACTATATTTCTCTGATAATACTAAGTGGCACGTCTTCAAGTAAATTTGGCAACTGATTTCGTAAAATATCTAAATAAATATCTGCATTTAAAACCTCTGGCAACTCAAAATGTCCTATGACTCTTCAGTTCGAAATTTCAGTCCACATATCCACTTTAAAACGATTTTGAGATCTGTCTTGTCTCATTAGATTCGGGTTTTCTACGCGCGACTCATGTAAATTGTACAGGTTCATATCACCATCTTTTTTAAATGTTGATTCATCAGACCCCCAAAATTTTTTCTAAGAATTGTGGGTCTTCCCGGTTCTTTTGTAGCATGGTTTGGCAAAACGCAACTCGAGGTTCATAATCTCGAGGTAGCAGAGCTTGTACTCGCTGTACATGATATGGGTGAGGCTTATGTTTTTTCAATAGTCGGTGAGCTGTACTTTTGAGCACTGCTGTGCTTCGCTGAATTTCACGTAGCGTAATACTTGGATCTTCCTCAACTGCTTGAAGCACAATATCGTGGTAAGGTAAGGAAATTCTTCCTTCACATGCAATTTATTTGGAATTCGGCCTGCCATGAAGAGTAAGAGGTGCACATTTGTAAAAACTCGATGATCTGGATAACGATCAGCATGCGGGTATCAATTGCGATACATTCTCGAATCTGTACTAGCGTAACATCTGCATTCACCATAAATAAGGTGCATATTGGCATATTTCTGTGTGGTATACACAGAAATGATGGCAATTCACAATCTCAGGTTAGTCCAGGTAAAATCAAAGTTCGTCGTAAAGAGATCAAAACTATTCAAATCACAAGCAATAATCTAATAAAAGAAGCCAAAAGTCGTAAGTACACAAATAACACGATCAAATACAGAAAGATGCGCAGTAGACCAAAGGGCGTAGCGTATTGATCTGTATTGCGTTTACTTGCGCCAATACTAAATAGTGGCGTCACTATCTGTCTCATTCACATTTTATGGAAGAACTCACCCCATCTCATTCAAACCAGATTCTTAAAGTATTGGATGCACTAGAATCAATTTTAGAAAGTTCGAAGAAATTTTTCGGAACTGTTTGTTATTGACCGATCTAAGAAATAATGAAGTAGGCGTTTTACCATTTTAAAATCCGTAATAAATGCGCCAACTTGTGAGAAGTATTGATGTTGAAGACTTCGTTCGGCAAAAAGTGACATTATTTTCCAAGCTGGAGCAATTGGCTTAGAATTGAAGATCACAATTTACAGAAGCATTATTCAGGATAACATAGGAAAAATTAAATTTGAAGAAAGTAAAAAACAGGAGATCAAAAATCGTCACAGGGTATGCATTTTCTCGAATAATAAAAAATGGAATATAATCTGAAAATTACACGACTTAGATTTTCTCAAATATTTTTCTGATGATGATGCCTGTTACCTCATTCCGGCTTGATGTCGACTTTTGGAACACCCCTGTATATGGAAAGTACCGCAATGTCGACTTGATATAATCCAGAATTCAAAGCAGTTTACTCGCATTCCTTTTTTATAGCCTCAAAGAAACATATATCAAGTTCTTCTTTCAATTCTGATTCCCACAGGTGCCGACAATTTATTTCGCAAGTTTGAGGGAAATCACATCAGTTCCGAACTATAATTTTCACTCAAGGAAATTACAAATCCCCCGGATGAAAATTGCGCTGTAATGAACTCATTTCTATGAGAAATGAAACTTTCGGGAAACTTTTCCCTCTAATGGTCCTGAAAATTACCCTTCAAATTGTATCTTCCATACCTAGCGACGTCCTGAACTAAACTGTCTCTTTCGAAATAATTAGCATACTTCAAAGGAAACAATCCGCAAATGAGGTTGAATCTTGCGGAAAAAGTTTGACGAGTCAGCCTGACTCAACGGTGTTTTCCTGAAAAATGGAAATATGTCGTATTTCCATTTTTACGATCCGCGTTGGTGAATTCGAAAATCGCTAGGAAGTTATGAAGAAGTCTCTCATTGGCTTAATAGTATTTTATATTTATAAAATTTTGTAAAAAAGCAGAGAACAATTTTTTCAATCTCATTATTCCTAATCCTAAATAGAATTTTATATACCTAATATCCCTAGAGCAAAGTCGTGAAGATTTTGTAGTTCATTGAATAAAATTTACACATTCATTTGTTTTTTCCTTTATTAATTCAAAGAAATTACAAGTAGAGAACTATGTTCTATGAAACTATAAAAAAACAATGCAATGTACAACTTTCCAATCTTAACACCGCTACACGACAGAAAACAAATGACGATAAATCCACTGACTGGTAGGGCCAAGCGACCTCCTGTGGGAGACTGTTCCAGGCTTCAAATATTCTATTTTGCAGAACATAATGACGTTGTCTAGTCTTGAAATTTTATTTGCTCAAGTTCAATCGATGACCACGCAATTTCTGATATGTGTTCAACGAAAGGATGTTTGCAAAATCTGCGTATGAGAACATCAGCACTTCAAATGAGAAAATCAGATCTCCCCTCAAACGACGTTTATTGAAAGTTGGGATAATAGCAGCAGGTCTGGATATGTCGCTGGGGGTAAAGTCCTAATGCCAAGCGAGTAGCACGACGTTGAACATCCTCCAAAAGCTTCCGGTCATGCACTAAAATCGGGTACCACACCCGTCCAGCATACCTACTCAAGTATGTGTCTGATATAAGTTTTATAAAGTTTGACCGAAGCCGGGAAATAGACTCCCAAAAATGAGCTCCTCAATAGGTAAACAAGGCTATTTGTAAGTTTACACACCCGCAAAATTTGCTTAGACCACAATAAGTCACTTGTTACCGTCACTCCAAGATCGTTGTGGGATGAGCATAGTATTGTTTAGTGTACATGAATGGTGAGTATTTTCTCTACCTATGTGCAAAGCAACACATTTATTTGTATTTTACGAAAGCTCTCAAGTAGAACACCATTCGGGGATTGAATTGAGGTCACTCTGGAGTGTGTTAGAGCACATTAGTGGGTTTACAAACAATTTGGTGTCATACGCGAAGAAAGCCTTTCTGTTAGAAAAATGTCTGGACAAATCATTCTGGTATACAAGGAAAAAAACTGGACCAAGAACGGAGCCCTGCGGAGCACCGCTAGATATAGGCCTGATACTAGAGTAAGACTTTCAAACCACTCACCACGAGCTGTCGGTTTTTCAGATAGTCTTCCAGCCATCATACCACGCCTGCCGTAATGCTCAAGTTCATGCAGAAAAGCCTTGTCTTGGAACTTTGTCGAAAGCCTTGACGAAGTCTAGGTAAATCACGTCTGTTGGTATTCTATAGTCCAGAACTGGGGATCAATCATCCAAACATCCCAACAGGCTGGTTGTTGTAGACTTACCCTTAACAAATCCATGTTGTTCAGGAGTAATCATTATTTGTCTAGAGAGAAAGTCAGTTAATTCCTCAGCCAAAATTGATTCCATGACCTTAAGTGGTGTAGATTGCAATCTAATTGGTCTGTTATTTTGGAGATTTTTTGAATGTAGGGTAACAGATGGGTAACAAAAGTTTTCAGCGTGATGTTGGATAAGCATGGGTGTTATCAAGTCCAGTTCAGGTGAAGAATTCTTATTCATTTTTAGTAGTTGTTTCTTAACCTTATCGGGTGTGATGGTGATGTATTTTATATTACCCCTAACACGTGAAAAAATAATCGGCAGAGGACATGTCCTGCAAGCACAGTATAAGTTGGTCTTATAACGGGGAATCGCAACCAGGGTGGTAAAAACAAGCGAGATTGATCTCAAGGCTTTCTCCCAACAGTCTTACGTGGACGGCATCTATCTGTGATGGGTTTTCAAAAAGTCTTGGCCCTAATTCGTCATCCTTAAACTATGGTGGCGCTTTGGTTGGTCTTCGAGTTCCAAAGCAAAATTGGACAAAAAGTCGTTTTAAAAAGCTGAAGATTACCCTTAAGAAGACACTTAGGATCCTTGTAAGACTGTTATTGCAAGAGGTGTAGGTACCATCTCTGTAGTTACTGGCATGTGAGCATGACTCTTCACCAGTTGACCACGTAAGTAGTCTCCACAATTCCCGAAAGATATGATTTAATAAACACTTTATTTCGGCTAATATTTATTGTTAACACAAGGATGAATTTCCGTCCAGTAGAGACCGAAACAACCGAGAATGCTCGAAAGACTTTTTGTAATAAGGGTTGCTTCCTATCATTGCGTAAAAAGGGTAAAACCCCATCTGCTTCCAGTCGGCTTCAGTTCAAGGAACATAGGCCGTGACAGCCTTAGCAGAAAAGCGCTATCCAACGACCAATGGCTATACAGCTCAGATTCCTGGTTGTGGAGTGCAACTCACGCCGAAAGGGCTAGTTTTCACCACCCAGTCACAAATTCAAGACTCGAAATTTGTCTAGCAAAATGTCCGAGTTTATCGAGCACTAACGACCAGCCAATATCGTCAAGGCCTACTTACCATTGAGAAGTACTCAACAGATCTTATTTCCAGTAGCACCGGCCAGCCATACCGCCACAGATTACTGAGACGTATCTCGATCAATCCTGGTTCAAGATTTAACCAATATCAGAGGAATAAAACTGTTAAGTTTTTGGTCATAAATTCGTTCGTATTGATAATCTTGTGACTCAGGGCTTGATAAAACCCTGAAACTTTTTTTACTAAGTGTAAAGGGTTGGGGAAAAAGAATTCCATAATTTTTTCGGTAGATGGCTATCCATATCTCGTGAAGTATCGATCAAACAATTTCAGATATGCTTGTTTTCAAGGTCACAATTCACACTAAACAAAATCTTTTGTTCTTCTTGTTTGGTTCATTCAGTTTTGATTTGCAGGGTGTTAAAAATGAAAATCAATAAAGAGAAAATTCTCTACATTTTGCAGTTTTTACTCTATAAAGATGAAAATTCAAGCCAGGCTGCTGAAATTGCGAATGAGATTTACGCCTGTGGTATTGTAACAGCTAATTACGTGCAATTTTTGTTTTATCGATTCCGTTCAAGTATTTTTGGTTTTGTTGATTCCGTTCAGGTATTTTTGATGTTATACATGCACCTCGCTCAGGCAGGCCGGTCGTCGAAAATTTCTATAAAATCGCAGAAATAATCAAAATTGACAGACATGTTAGTAGTGCTAGCATCGCTTGGGAGCTAAAGATTCACCAATAAAGCATTTGCGCGGATTAAAAAAGAAGCTGGATGTTTGGGTGCCACACAAGCAATCTCCATCTGCTAAGCTATGGACAAACGGAAAGAATTCAGCTCATTTCGTAAACGGATGGTGACTGGGAGTTAGACGATATTGTGCGAAAACGTTCGTGGTAAAGGCGCGGTGGAGCACCTCAAACGGTGGCCAAACCAGAACTAACGACCAGGAATGTTCTACCCTGCATTTGGTGAGACTGGAAAGGAATTATAACACTACTGTCAACAACTGACCGTTTGAAGCTAGGAATTTACCACAGACAGCCAGAATTGATCAATAAAAGAGTTGTGTTCCATTTGGACAATGCCAGGCCACACACGTGTGTAGTGATTCGCCGGAAACTCTGGGAGCTTGGTTGGGAAGGTTTAATGCATCCACCATATAGTCCAGATCTGGCACCAAGCGACTATTATCTTTTTCTCCCACTGCAGAACTTTCTGTGTGATAAGAAATCTACATCAAGAGAAGATTGTGAAAATCTATTACTAGAGCTTTTCAAGACGTCAATGAGAGAGGCATTATAAAGCTACCTTTAAATTGACAATAAATTTTAGAACAAAAAGGTGCATACTTGACCCAAACCATCCAATCTGAATTATGTTAAATAAAGTCTTATAGTTCACGCAAAAAAAATGATTTTTTTTCCTCAACATACTATATTCATGTAGGATGGGATATAAAACAGTTATCAAATTGAATGTCAGAAGAGTTCGATAATGAACTATAAATAAATATTTTATTAAATTAAATTGGCCATTCTGATCCAACACCTTTTGCCATCTTTCTGATAGTAGCATGATTCCACGCTCATAACATTTTTGGTCTTTGCTGGCAAAAAACTGATTTTTGACCCCTTCATTTGAAGTAAAGGTTCTACCGTCCAGAATTTTCTGCAGTGACCGGAACAGATAATAATCCAAAGGCGCCAGATCTGAAAAATATGGTGAGTGTGGCGGTGTATCCCATTCAAGCTGTAAAATCTTTTGGCGAGTGACCAAACTTGTATTTGGTCATTATCTTGGTGGAACACTACACCTTCCCTGTTGATTAATTCTGACCCTTCCTGATGAAGTGTATCATTCAGTTTGTCCAGCTGATTATAATAGACTTCCGAATTAATTGATGTGTTATCCGGTGAAAGCTCAAGAAACGATTTTTTTTTAAATCCCACCAAATTAACAGCAACACCACCCTGTTTTGATCGATATTGCCTTTCGAAATGCTTTGAGCCGGTTGGTCTTTTTTGCTCCATGATCCCTTGCGTTTGACATTGTTATGTACAACCCTTTTTTCGTCTCCAGTAATAATGCGCTTCAAAAATGGATCATTTTCGTGACGTTTGAGAAGCGAATCGCAGATGTCAACGCGATTATACAAATTTTTTTCCGTGAGGACATGGGGGACCCATATATCGAGCTTCAAGGATAAACCCAGGCTTTTGAAGTGGTTTTAAACAGTTGTTTTCGATAAATCTCACCGATCTCACGTTTTGTTATTCGCCGATTTGCATCAACTAGTGCCTTTATCATATCTTTATCAGCTTCAACCAGCCTTCCGGAACGTGCTACATCAAAATTGCCGGATCGAAATTTTGCAAACCAGTTCTAGCTTTGGCATACTGTCAACATATCTTCTCCATGCAAATCGGTTAATTTCTTTCAGGCTTGAACAACATTTTTACCTTTTCTATCGTAAAAAAGTTAAATATGACAAAAAGGCTGCTTATTGGTCTTCGTATTTGAAATTGCATCAACCGAAAACTACTGCGTAAAATTAATTGAACTTTTTCGCACACAAGTCTTACCATATCAGCTCTCAAAACATACGACGATTATGTGGCTGAAAGGTGAAGTTGGGTTCGAAAAAATACAATTAAATCCTCTGTCGCGAAAAAACGAAATTACTTTCCGAACAACCTTATTCATCAAGAGAATCTGCAAATACCCCTCAACAGTTCACAAATGGCGGAAATCGTTCCGGAATACCCAGAGACCGATGGCACACAAATGAACCTTGAAAGTTCCCACCGTTCAAACTGATCACGAACAGGCCCTTTCTTAAATTCCAGCTTTTACGCCTGTTTTTCCCCAATTTTATCTGGGAAAACCAGGGGATCGTAATGAATCGAAAGAGCCCTTAAGTATCGATACTCGACGTTGAAAAGGGGTTGTCAGAAACAAGGATTCTCGATTAGGCCATCCCGCTTTTAGCATTCCTTCCCCTTATGTATCTGGGTTGCGTCACGCTACATGTGTAGGCTTCCTCGTACATCCTGAAGGTTCCCGTGAACAAGATATGCTCAATAATTCAGACAACTTTGTAGCCCATCAATAATCGAACAATGTAGTCGTACGATGCGGGAGATGATTTAGAATTTGACTCGCTTCAAGGGGAGATGATAGGATAATATTGAATATTCGCATTATTCAGAGTGAATATGGCGCCACGTACCGAAATCGAATTCGGCTTTTATTGAATCTTGCATTTGATATAATATCAAATGCAGCTGAACTTCACGTGTGAACTTTTAGATAAATCATCACTATATACTCAGTGACTATTGTGAAAATTTGCTTGGTATGTAGAGATACATTTCTGAATTCTTCCTAGTAATTGAGTAAACGTTAACCAAATACTATGAAAATTCTTGGTTAAGGGTTGAGAGAGGAAGAAAAAACCCTCTCTATCTGTTACCCACAAAGCAGCGTTGAAAACACATTTCCAATAAAATCGCATTTTTTCGCTTACCCAAAAAGTACAAAATAAACCGGTCGCTATGGTTTCACTTTCTCTAAAGTTATAATCACACGTCTTTCTCTCGTAATAACCCATATCGCGCTAAAGGCCTGGAATTATCAGGCCTATAGTTATATATTATTATTTTAATCAGATACTAATTTGTGAAAAGTAAACCCAACAATGAAACCAATAAAAGTGAATTCGGTGAAGGTGAGCAACGATGAAAAAGCTCAAAGAAGAACTATTTCACGAAAAAGAGTTAAAACTACACGGAAACAACTCTCTCTCTCTCTATATATATATATATATAGTATTAATTATTTAATTATTTACAGAAATTGAGAGAGTTGTTTCTCTCTATATATCTATATATAGTATTAATTATTTACAGAAATTGAGAGAGTTGTTTCCGTGTAGTTTTAACTCTAGTTGAGGTGAACTATCTTTTTCGTGAAATAGTTCTTCTTTGAGCTTTTTCATCGTTGCTCACCTTCACCGAATTCACTTTTATTGGTTTCACTGTTGGGTTTACTTTTCACAAATTAGTATCTGATTAAAATAATAATATATAACTATAGGCCTGATAATTCCAGGCCTTTAGCGCGATATGGGTTATTACGAGAGAAAGACGTGTGATTATAACTTTAGAGAAAGTGAAACCATAGCGACCGGTTTATTTTGTACTTTTTGGGTAAGCGAAAAAATGCGATTTTATTGGAAATGTGTTTTCAACGCTGCTTTGTGGGTAACAGAGAGTGAGGGTTTTTTCTAGGAAGGTTAAAGTGAATTCAAATAAAAACATAATTCGAGAATAGAGAGAGATGTGTGATTATAATTCGAGAGATAAAGAGAAATGTGATTTAAAACCTACTTCCATGTGTGTGGGATCAGAACTTAATGTTCGAAGAGTAGAGAATATTGCGTGAACGTATGGTCGAAGCACGAAGAGCGGGTCAACGAGCGACTAGAGGGATGTCTTCAACTCAATTTTTGGCTAACTGGCAGAATGAGAAACTTTCTTAGGGCTCAAAATGTGGTCAGTTAAATTCTGAAACGACATTCGACTGTTGTCGTCTTGAAACGGCGTCGGTTCTAATGGATCGTCTTGAAACGGCGTCGGTTCTAATGGATTTCTAAGAAAACTGTGAAGCACAAATATTTTCGGTCCTCAACAGGCCCAAAGGTTTCTAGGAAAAAATGAGACATATTTGAAAGGTCTGGATTCCTTACTCGGGGATCATAATTGTTGTACCTGACTAGTGAATTAAAAATTCCTTGTTCGATGTAAAATGCGAACAACAATAACACTCAGGAGAAAATAATAGCCTGGGGAAAAAATCCATTATTTTTGCGTGAATTCAAAGACTTTAACATGTTTTGGATTGTCCCTTTTGGGTCAAAAATGTACCTTTTGTTTTGCTTTATAATACCTCTCTCATAGAAGTCTGGGTCTTTATAGCCGAAAAACTCTAGTAATCGATTTTCGCCATTTTCTCTTGATGCCAATTTCTTATCACTCAGGAAGTTTTGCATTGCCAGAAAAGATGGTAATCGCTTGATGCCAGGACCGGACTTTGTGGTGGATGCATTAAAATTTCTCACCCTAGCTCCCGGGGTTTCTGGCGGGTCAATAGAGACGTGTGTGGCGGCCTGGATTTGTTCTAATGAAACACAACACCTCTTCTATTGGTCAATTCTGGCCGTTTGTGGTCAATCATTAGCTTCAAACGGTCGAGTTCTTGACAGTAGAGATACGAATTTAGTCTTTGGCCAAATGGCAGCAACTCGTAATAAATGTTTCATTTCCAGTCTCACCAAATACCACAGTAGAACTTTCGTGGCCGTTAATCCTGGTTTAGCCTCCGTTGGAAATGCTTCACCGCGTTTTGACCACGATCATTTTCGAATAATATTGTCGTCTGTGTCTCATTTCTCTATCCCAATCCACCAAACGCTCATGAAATGGATAGATTTAATTCCGTTGTGCCAAGGCTTAGTAGTTGGAAATTCAATCCATCATGTTTCTCGATGTTGAATAGTGTGACGCCTAGACATGGAGCTTCTCTCAGGCAAATGGTTCTAAACGGTTTTATAAGTGATCTTTGGTTCCTGGGCGATGCTATGACTACTAACATGCCGGTCAACTTCGATTATTTCTGTGATTTCTTCGACATTTTCAACGACAAGCCTGCCTTTGAGAGGTGAATCTTATCATCAAAAATACTTGAAGGGTATCGACAAAACAAAAATTACACCTAATTAGCTATTACAGTTACAGGACATTGAACACCATTCACAATTTCAGCCGCCTGGCTTGCATCTATCAAAGAAAAACTGTAAGATGTACCGAATTTTCTTTCTGTTGGCACTACTCGATGAAGACCAAAGTCTAACATGAGACGAAGTTTACTTGCGTTGGGAGTACTCCATCATGCAGTGTCTGTGTGTTTTGAATCTATGTAGCTGATTCAAAATCAAGGCTTAGTTCCTTATGAAATGAAACACAGAGATCTGAATAGGCGATTATTTTCTCGTAAACAGCTGCTTCGAAGGGAAAAAAAAGGTTTATTACACCGGGTAACGAAAAGTGGATCTTCTACGACAACCCTAGGAAAAAATACTATGTTAGCTCGGCCAATCGTTGCCATCGACCTCAATACCAACACCAAAACCAAACATTCATGGTTCGAAAGTTACTCTATGTATTTGGTGGGACCAAAGGGGCAAGGTTTACTACGAGCTTCTATAACCTGGTAATTCTATTACGGTTTTTTGGTACAGACTCCAATTACTTTGTTTAAACCGAGCATTATGAGCAGAACGGCCGAAATATAAGAACAGACCTGATAAAGTTATTTTTTGCATGACAACGCTCGGTCTCAGGTCGCAAAAGTTGCTCCTTCTGACTTATGGCTGTTTTGACGGATTCAATTCAAATTTGCAGGTCATCGCTTCACTTCCTTCGCAGAAATCGAAAAAGACGAGAAGTTTTTCCGAGACGGGACTCGTAAATTGCCTGTGGGCTGGAGAAAAGTAGTAAGTAATGATGAAGAATATAATAAGATACAGTACGAGAATTTGTGAATTTATTTCGGAACAGGTATAGAAAGAGAATGAGGTTTTACTCAATTTATTTTTTCTATATTGAAGTGAAATATATGAGTCTTACTATTAAAGGCAATGATTATTTAATTTAATAATTTTTTCCACTTTTTCTCATCACGGTCATCAGATTTTGTGTTTCTTCAGGAAATATTCTCAAATTGCAAAACAAGCGGGCAGAAGCTTCTGACTAATAAAAAGGAGTGTTGAATTAGATATGAGATTTCATTACGGAGTTCTTCGAATGAAATGAAAATGGTGCAGCTAATTTTCCCTATATTTTGTATACTCTGGTATCTGTTTCGAATTATAGTCCATTCTGAAAGTATTTGGAATTTAATACTTTTCATAATTTTTATATACTTTTTTGTAACTTTCTAAGACAAAAGTAATGCATAAAATAGGTTGTGTAGATAGTCGGCTATGGCCCAAGTTGCGTGGCAACGCTATTTGTTAGATATTGTTGATTTTCAACAGGCATAGAATAATCTTGCAACTAGAAAAAATAATTTTTGTATAGAAAAGGTTTTCGAAACGTTAAAGAATAAGTGCAATTGGCTCTACTGGGAAAAAGTGCTGTATATGAGACAACAGAGAGGATGAAAAATAGAATGGATATGAGGCGTAGACCAGTATCAGGAAGACCGCGTTAGATTAAAGGAAACAAACAACACATTATTGGCCTTAGGACGACACAATCCGCGCCTAGGGTTTCGCAAATTGGCTAGCAGATTTAGAAATCAACGAAATGTAAAAGTATGTCCAGAAACCGTCCGTATGTCACTGAAACGACAAGGCTACGTATCAAGGAAACGAAAAAATCCCTATAATGACACCTTCACAAAACGAACGAAGGATATAATTTGGTTAACAGTTTCAAGAAGATAATTTTAATAATGTCTTTTTATCTGATGAAAGTTATTTCCAACTTGGTGGGAATTACTTGAAAATCCTATAAAAACAACCTGTTACCACTGAAATTTACCACCAAAATGATGCTCTGGGGAGCAATATCTCAGCGTGGTGCTAGGCCTCTCTGTAGAGTTAATTGTGCTATTAATGGTGAAAAGTATTATGGCATTCTAAATAATTTTCTCCTTGAAACGGCGCATGCTTTATATCCGGAGCGGTGGTGTTTTCAGCAGGATAATGCAAGATACTATACTTCGGCCTATACTCAAGCTTTGATGCAAGAACAGCAAGTGACAACCATTTTATGGCCAGCAGCTGCCCCAGATCTTAGTCCAGTTGAAACCATATGAGGACTAATAAAGATTGAAGTTAAACGAGCAGCGCCCCGAAATGAAGATGATTTAATTCAGTCAGTTTCATAGTCCTGGACTACCATCATCGAAAATTATGGAGGTGATCTGGTTTCGGGTGTACCTCGACATTTAGTCATGTGTTTACAGTTAAATGGAGGGTGTATAAGTAAATAAGATGAATAATTTGTTATAATTTTCTAATTCAAGAATTAAAAATACATACTAAATGATTACAATTGAGCTTTGTTTTTTCCGGATACTTTCAAGACGGACTGTATAAATGACATGAAATCGTTTGGTAACATCCTTGATAAAGTTTGCTGTGTGTCCATTCTATTTTAAATCCGGTCGCTCTTATTGAGGTTCCCAACTTATATTGTTCAACAACTTGTACTATATTGAAGTAATGAATTAACAGGATTGATAAATAAAATTATATTATGAGAAATTATTAATTTTCCAGCTTACGGCGCAATGTTATAAGCAATCGTGGTAAAGCTCGATAGCGTTATACGAGTTCAACATAGATCGCCGTGGTCCGTAATGCCGAAAGTGTGCGAAAGTGCGACCCAGAAGTCGATACGCCGATATCGGTAAGTCCCGAACAAGACGAGACAAGACATAAGTGCACGCTTTTACGAAACCCTTCACTATCGGAACCAATGAGAGGATCTTGGCGGCTTTTGAACGCTTCCTCTCGCCGGTGTTGAACGCACTTTGCTTCCGAGGACTCGGTTCGTTCCATTTCCTGTACCGTACTTCAGGAGCTGCCGGTCCCAAATCGTTTAATTCCAGCGTAATTTGCCAATTTATCGACTTCCTTTCTGAGAAGGGAGTCGTAGGGACGATTCAGAAGAAAAGAACGGCAATGAACTATTGAACTTCTTGTTAACACCATTAAGAGGTTTCGTTCCAGATCGAGAAGGAATTCTTTTTTCCTAAGGAATGTCCGTTATGAAAAAAGTGTTTTCAAAGCGGAAATTTGTCCCGGCTTAAATTTAGATGTTTCCATCTATTGGTTCAATAGCCGAAAATAAATTCCACATTATTATTACACTGTTGGAGTCAGGAGAAAAAGCTGTGAGTGGCATTGTTAGAGAGGAGGGTTCTTGTGAGAGGGTAAGAAGGAAAGCCATTTTTTCAACATATACTAACAACTCCTTCCACTCATTGTTCAGGATAGTCTCTTAAAATTCGAAACAGTCTTTTCATACTCGAAAACCTCTTTACTCTCGCAAGGATGGAGGTATATGTGCGGAAAAGATACCAATCGCGAATGCCGGTGGTGTTGTTTAGTCGTCAAGAAAATATCGGTTAAAATTGGATAACGCTTGTTGATATTATTAACAAAACAGGACCAGCCATATTGGATGAGAATCTCATACTTATATCTGTGGATTAATGTTTAAAATTAATTCGAAAGTTCCAATTGGTGTTGAACTAAACATATTCATGTATGAATAGTTTTTCGGACCGCCTCTGCCATTGTCTGAAGAGTTTCTTCACCAACAGGAATGTTCGTGTGGTCGTAGATGGTATCGGTTCTTGTGGATTTATCGTGAACGCTGGAATGCCCCAAGGCTCAGTTTTGTCGCCCATCCTCTTCCTGATCCACATTAATGATCCTCTAAGTACGAGCAAGAATCACATAATGCGTTTCGCGGATGATAGCAAGCTGATGTCTTTTGCCAATAATGACGAACTTTTGAGCACCGTTGAGTCTCACCTCCATAGATGCCATTAAATAGACTCCATGTATGAAGATCTCAAAGAGATAAGCGAATGAGTTCAACGTAATCAAGTGCAATTCAATTCCTAGAATACCCAAATAACAACTTTTCCTAGAAAAACTCCGTTCTTGACTTCTGACTTGATGATAGAAAATGAGGTGCTTCAACCATGCGTCTTCTTGACGTGACTCCGAGAACTTCTCTTTATCAGAAGTCTTTTCTGTCACCGAACTGGCCAGCTGATGTGCTTACTTCATATTATATTCTTGAACAGTTCAGGACACAACTTTCGCTCGGAGCACCAACTAGTTTATATAGGTGTCTCTTTTTTGAGAGTTCAAACATAAAAAATTATTGTGATGAAATTTCCTCATTTCGGTTAACGATCATATAGTTTGATTAGCACATTTTGCATAACCAATTGAAATGTTAGAGAACTATTTTTAAACCCTTGGAATCAGATGAAGACAAAATGGTGTTGTTGTTATTATGAAGAATATCATTTGATGAGTCAGAAGAATCTTTATTTTTCCATTTTTAGCCAGCAATAAATGAAGGAAAACTTTCTCATTCTTTAAGTAATATCTCAAATTGAGGACATGGAATGGATTATCAGCAATAAGAATATTAAATAAAACAATTTATGGTCATAACTCTGCATTTCATTTCACTTCAACATGTTAGAATAGACCCATTTCATCGTATGGCGCATTTAATATTAATAATATCATGATAATATGTGTTCTCTACATCGCGTGGAGTTGTCTTGAGCTTCGGCCATGTTCTACCTCAAGACAGCAATGTTTTCGGATGAACGTCCTGCACTGGTACGTACTGAATTCTCAACATCTACAAGAGATCACGGTTTTCTTGAGTTCCATCAAAACTTCTCTAACAACACTATAATTAAAAAAACGATTGGTTGATTGAGCAGCCGAAAAATTCACGAAGTGCACTTTTGTGTGAATACTTCTTCCAGACTTCAATTACTTTAACACATTGTTCTATGCTCAACTTCTCTGTGATTCAATTCGTGAATGACTGAAGTAAGAGAAATTTCAACCTTTTATATATTCAGCGGAGGAAATAAAAACTTTTGTGTAATTATCCTTATAACTAAGTTTGTCGTTTGGCAATATCTTCGTGGACTTCGGACTTTTACAACAATCATACTACAATTTCTTTTTTCCATAGGTTACTAAAATCGTAATTGAAATTGTTGAATTATTGACTGTGAACTTGCAAAGTTTTCTATTTCCTAAATAAAACAGAGTAGCTTTCCTACTGGAGCTTGAACCAAGACTATTTTAAGATCTTCGAGTAACTTCTGAAAAATCATTTATGATTCACAGCGGAGGAAATTTGTCCGGCTTTCTTAGGGCCATTTGAAAGTCACGTGAAGATACTGCCCGATTGGTTGCCGCAGGTTTGCTGATGAAAAATTCAGTGGTGTTCCTGAAGTTTTCCGCTCTTGGCATCTTCCTCGTTTGAGGAGTAAGAATGTAGAAACTTAAACCAACATTATCACTTAAAAGGTATTTTCATGATATAATTATTCTCGTTTATTATGCTTTCTCTCATATTATGGTCAATTAAGGAACCTCAATATTCATAATATTTTTTACCGACTTTCAAACTTTTATTGTTTAAGTATTCAAGATTTCATTTTTGAACTTTCTTGAATTGGTGAGTTTCTAATCTTGTTATTGTGTTATATTTTAAATGTAAGCTTATATTTTGAATACATTATTTCATCATTTCTGTAGCCTATTTTTGGTTTCTGCGCCAAAAAATGAATTTTCGTATACATGTGTTTACACAATGTCATAAAATAAAAGATAAAAATTTGTTTAAGCAAAGAACAATTTAATATTAACCTTATATATAATAGATTGGGAAAAAACTCTTTTATTTTTGGGTGAACTTCAAGTCTTCATTTAACTTGTTTCGTATTGTCCTATTTGGGTCAAATATGCATCGTTACATTCTATAATTTGTTGCAATTTTAAAGGTAGCTTCATAATGTCTTTCTTATGAAAGTCTTGGTCCTTAACTCTAGTAATTGAGTTTCACAATCTTCTCTTGGTATAGTGGATGCATTCAAACTTCCCAACCAAGCTCCCGAAGTTTTTGTCGAGCCAGATGTGTGTGGCTTGGCGTTGTCCTGATGGAACATGACACCTCTTCTGTTGGTCAGTTCTAGCCGTTTTTGGTGGTCAAACGCTAGCTCAAACGGTTCAGTTGTTTACAGTAGAGATACGAATTAAGTATTTCGCAATATGGAAGCAACTCATTATAAATGATTACTTTCCAGTCCCACCAGATGCACAGTAGAACCTTCCTGGTCTTTAGCCTCTTTGAGCTGCTTCAACGCGCTTTGACCATGATGCTCCTTCCATGCTATTATCGTATCTTTGCCATCTAGAGTATGCAAAATACATACAATATATTCTTTTGCGAGTTAATTAAAGTAAAGAAATGTATTCTCAATATTTTCACGTTACTAACGCAGAAAATAGTAATAATTATGAGCATTACGGCAAATTATGGTCTGATTTGAGCATGAGGACAGTTTCTGCTCCGTTAGTAACGTGAACATATCAGGAATACATTTATTTACTTGAACTAACTCGCAAAGGTATGTCTTGTATGTATTTTGCATACTCTAGATACCGCTAGTGTATTATTAATATATTAGTGTCTCTGTGTAAAGCGAATATACATACTTGACAGATTTGGTGTCAATTTCATAAATAGCACTGACGAAAACCAATCAGTTTGAAACGTGCTCATGTCTGCAATTGGCCTCTGTGATCAACAAAACCTTGTCGAGTGTGTTTAAGTATAGAATTTTTACACATATCCATGTTACACTGTCTCGATTACTAGAACTTTCCGTTAACATAGCTATTACTCCTTATCAATGATTTTTAGTGCAGATCAGCCGAATTTATTTATTTGAAAAACAGAAAAAGAATTTTGTCAGTGTGAAATGTCATCTTGTCAACGAGAATGAATTTGAATTTAATTGATCGACACTTCACGTGATATCGATTCACTACAGCCATCCACCGAAAATATAATGGATTTTTTTGTCCCCAAACTTTTATTCTTTAATACGCGAAAATTTTTCAGATTTTTTATTCTAATTTTGTGATTCTGAAATGATTGTTATTCATTGGTTTGATGAATCAATTGAAAGCATTTCATAGGGAGTACATCAATAATAGAAAAGATATATCAACAGTCATCTTCCTCTCATGCTGGTGAAGTAGAAGTAGAGTTGATGAAGAAACATAAAGATGAGGACATTTCTAGGCTGAAAAAAAGTTTTTGAAAGTGTCCTCAAATTAAGTGTGCTATTATTGTTGGCTAAAATGATGACGATCCAAGACAAAAGAATACTAACGAAATAATTCATCGAAAATCGACAGCCAGATTCCCCCATTTTTCATTAAAAAAATGTAATATGACAGTAATTTATTTCCACAAAAATGTTTGTACTAATACAACAATTATTTCACCACGATGTGGCTTCTTCAGGTATTACATTGTACTGTCTGATGGTATTGAGTGTAACCGAGTTTATATACATTTTTAGGTACGTGACCAAATAATAGTAGCACAAGTCATAAAAACTCTAGGTGTTTATTGGAGTTTGCCGCTAAGAATGCCATTAAGGAAAAATATTCAGTAATGGAGAATGATCGACATCTGCTTGTTCGTTCAAAAGGATTTTACGGGCATTATACCTGTTGATTTCAAGAAATTCTAAAAGTGTTAATCTAGAACTTTTGCTTTCAACGTGGATAATTTCATAATTATTGTTGAAATTATGGCTAAATTCCTTAAGATGATTAGCATATGTCGAATGTACAGAATTGTATATATAACTCCTTTGGTGTTC
This sequence comes from Megalocaria dilatata, assembly GCA_034642435.1. Lineage (NCBI taxonomy): Eukaryota > Metazoa > Arthropoda > Insecta > Coleoptera > Coccinellidae > Megalocaria > Megalocaria dilatata. Next base: position 5,651,665 of record CM067854.1, read on the forward strand.
TTGGATACGTTTCTTGAATGGTCTGCCAGTCTGGCCAATGTATACTAAAGGGCAATCTTTGCAAGTTAACTTGTAGACTCCGGATTTATTTTCTTTATTTGTACGATCTTTATTGTTTTTTATGTAGGTACTAAGGTTATTAATTGTCTTAAAAGCCGCGTTATAATTGAAACAACTTTTGAAATATTTAGCAATATTTTCAGATAATCCATTGACATAAGACAACGAAAAATATTTCTGTGTATTGTCCTCTTTTATGATTGGGTACACGAGATTTAATGCCATTTTCTTTTGTTTATTGGATACCATTTTGTCTATAAGAAAGGGATTGTAACCGTTGTTTGATGCTATTTGTTTAATAATATTTAATTCTTTCATAAAGTTTTCTGAATTTAGAGGGACATTCAATAATCTATGAATAAAACTTTTATATGCTGACATCTTTTGGTTAGTGGGGTGGTTTGAAGTTTTATGTATTGTGATGTCTGTATGTGTTGGTTTGTGAAAAATACTAAAATCATGTAAATTATTTAATCTTGTTATAGTGAGGCCAAGAAAATTAATACTTTGATTCTTTTCTTCTTCGATTGTGAATTTGATTTCTGGGTGAAGTTTATTAATGAAATTCGTGAAGATATGTAGTTGTCGGTCGGTGCCTTTGAAACAACAAAAAATGTCATCTACATATCTGTACCAATAAAGAAAATATTTGCTTATAGGATTCAGGTGTATTTTTGATTCCAGATCATCCATGAATATTTCAGCTAAAATTGAACAGAGTGGGTTTCCCATTATTAAACCATTGTCAGAAATATAGACGGTTCCGTTAAATTGAAAGTAGTTTTGTTCGAGGCATATTTCCAGGCAATTAAGTATATCATTCATTCTGATGGGATTGGTATTATTTTTAATTAATAGTTTTTTTACAATTTGTACTGTTTCAATTGGAGGTATACTAGGGAATAAATTTTGTACATCAAAAGAAATTAATTTACAATTTTTGGGTAATTGGATGGATTTAATATTGTCTATAAGTTGGGTGCTATTTTTAATAGCGTATTCAGCTAAAAAGTTTGTTTCGGTTTGAATAATAGAAATTAAAACTCTAGATAATTTTATACTTGGTGATGTGACGAATGAAACTACTGGTCTAATTGGATTATTTTCTTTATGAAGTTTTATTAATTAATATAATTTTGGGATTTGTGGGTTCATTAAAGTGAGCAAATGTTTTTTTTGGGAAGTTATTGAAAAGGCGTACAGATTGGTCTATTATATTCTTTATTTTTTTTGGAAATGTTCAGTGGGATCTTTAGTAACGGTTTTATATTTATCTGGGGTTAAAGAAGCAATAGTTTTGTTGAAATATTCATGTTTTGGTATATCAACGATACTGTTTCCTTTATCGGCTCGAGTGAATATTAAATTTTTGGTGTTTCTTTTTTCGATGATTGATTTAACTAAATTCTGTTCTATTGAGGAAGAGTGGATTTCAGTTTTATTTTTGTCTTTAATTATGTCAGCAATAATATATTTATTGTAATTGGAATTTGATTGATTTTTGAGTGATTGAATAGATTTAATGGCGAGTTCTGAATCTATTGCTAAATAGTCTAGGGATTTTTGTGAATTATTATTTTCTAGGTTGAATTTAAATCCCTTTTCTAAAAGGTTGGATTCTCTACTTTTGAATTTTACATCAGATAAGTTGACAAATCTAGGGTAAAATTGATGTTCAGAGAAAAGATGTTTTTCACTTTTATTAAATTTCGGAATATTCTTTTTATTTTTATGAGTTAAATTTTTTAGTTTTTTAGTTTGAGTTAAGAATTTGGAGTGAATAATTTTGCCTACACGTTCTCTATTATTTCTGTCAATAATATCGAACTGTCATATTACATTTTTTTAATTAAAATGAGTTTCCACCAAGTGAAGACCGAATCTATCAAATATCCCCCTTTTTCATTTGTTATCACTTAATCGATTGCTTCATCTCTTCAGATTAGAATTGAGATTTGTCAGTTAGCAAAGGGGAGTAGTTGGTCGATGCTGAAGTCAGGTTTTTTCTATTTTATATTATTAATTCATTTAACTAGGGATTTTATATAGCTACATTCTAATGAATGTAGGAATTTTCACAATTTGAAGTTCATCACACCAAGTCGCACCGAAAAAAATATCCTAGATGTACTCTTCACAATTTCATTACAATAATCAAAACCTCAGACAGGTTCCCTTTGATATCAGATGTTTCCGTTCCGATGCGGAACTCCGAAATGCCATTATATAACAACTATTAGAGAATTCGAGCGCATTCTCGTTTATTTATAATATACAAATGAATCCCTTAGCACTCTGTATATCACCTCTGATTGCAGAGACACATTAGAATTTGTGAGTTATCAACTTTGCAAATAGTTTCGGGCGGAATGAATGTAGCCTGAATTAACGAGAATTTCGAACATGGGGTGGAACTGGAGCGTTTACATTAACGTATTATGTTTAAGTTGAAGGATTGAAGGCATTTGCATAGTAACTCAGCCATTTGCCACATTAAAATAATTCAGTCTTGGGGCAAATACAAAACACCAGTCTGGTGATATGTGTGACATGTTTTGTGTGTTTCCTACCAAATTCCCTTTGTATGAAAACGAGGTAGGGCAGTGTCAGTTACTTGCGAAATTCCCTGGGCTTGAAAACATGTGCAACGTATTTTGTTTCCACAAGGGAATATGCATTAAATTATGTGAGAAATGAAATTTTGGGTAGTAGTAACCAGTTTCTGTTTGAAGTTGTTTACACAGCAGTGGATGTCGACTTTTATTTGCTGAAACAATTTTCATTTGGAAACATTTCGTGTTATTAAGTACAAATTAGCATTGAATTTTTTCTATTTTTCTGGGTTATTTAAGTCCCGTTTCCTCTTTTCCTTTTTCTGAAGTGTCAGACTTGGCTGGTTTGATAATTTTTTTATTGGGGTAAAACTTCATCATTACATGATAGTGAAAATATTGGAAGAAACGTATTTTTGTCACTGATGTATATCACTTACGATGATATTATTTTATCGCATCACCGTCAAATTCCACGACATATTCCACAAATTTGATTGATTGGTGCACTTCAAAATCTTCAATACTGGTATTATTACTACAAAAAAAAATGGAAATAAGAACTAAAACTGTGAAATGGTTGTAAAGAATTGCTTGGTATGTGGAGATAACTTTTTGAATTCTTCCTTCTAATGGATTAAACGTTAACCAATTAGTATGCAACCTTGGTTAAGCATATTTCAAATGGGGTGAAGAAGGGCTATATACTACTCTGTCAAGAAAGTACCGGGAATTTTCAATTAAAACAACATTTTTACATTTAATCGTCAAAATTTATTGGGTCGCCTTCAAGATAGGCTCCATTTGCTCCAATACATCTATGCCAACGGCACTTCGAATTATCGAAACATTTTTTATAGGCGCTTTCCGGGATGGACTTTAGCTCTCGCGCCGAATTTTCTTTTATGGCTTCAATCGACTCAAAACGGGTGCCACGAAGGGGCAATTTTAGTTTTGGGAAGAGAAAAAAGTCGCAGGGAGCCAAATCCGGCGAATACGGTGGTTGCTGAAGCACGTTTGTTGAGTTTTTGGCGAGAAAGTCAGTCACAATCGTAGCTCGGTGAGAAGGCGCGTTATCGTCATGCAAAATCCATGAGTTGTTCGCCCACAAATTTGGCCGCTTCTTACGGATGCGCTCACGCAAACGTTTCATAACGCCTAGGTAATACTCCTTGTTTACCTTCTGACCCTCTGGAACGAATTCGTAGTGCACCACGCCACGGATATCGAAGAAAACAATGAGTATCACCTTCATTTTCTAGCGGCTTTGGCGTGGTTTTTTCGGTTTCGGCTCATTTTTTGCCAACCATTCCGATGATTGCTGGTTTGTTTGCATATCGTACTCGTAGACCCAGGTCTCATCACCAGTTATAATGCGTTCCATGAATGTAGAATCGGAATTACAGCGATCCAGCATGTCTGAAGCAACCTGTTCGCGATGACGTTTTTGAAGAAAATTCAGGTCTTTCGGTACGAGTCGTGCGGCCACCTTTCTCATGCCCAAAATATCAATCAAAATCGTACGTGCGGACTCGTGGGATATCTTAAGATCATGTGCTATCTCTCTCAAGCTGGTACGACGGTTTTCCAGCACCCTTTCCTTAATTTTATCGACGTTATCTTCGACCACTTCACGACCGTCCTTGAAGGCTCTGTACCACTGATATGCACGAGTTTTCGATAGAGCATTATCACCAAAGGCCTTTTGCAACATTTTCAATGCATCGGCACACGAAAATTTATTTGCAACACAAAACTTTAAACAAATTCTTTGCTCAACGTAATCACCCATAGTAAAAATTGGCACATTTACTCTAAATGCGGTAAAAAAACAATATCTTCTTCGTGGAATAGTTCTTCTTTGAGCTTTGTTCACTTTCACCGAATTCACTGTTGGGTTCACTTTTCACAAAACTACTATCTAATAACTAATGTTGATAATACAGTCACGTCCAGGCCTTTAGTGTGTATTTATTGAGAGAGACGTGAAACTAGTGAGCGGTTTATTTTGTGCTTTTTGGGCAAACGACAAAATGCGACTTTTTTGGGGATATTCCTTCAAGGGTGATTTATTGCCAACTTTTTTATATCGGGTGGGTATTGCGTGACCGTCTGGTCGAGGGAATGTCTTCAACTGTGGAACTTTTGGCTAACTTTCCGAATGAGATAGTGGGTTGGGACTCGAAAAGGTGACCCAGGCTGATTCCGATACGACATTCGACTGTTATCGTCTTTAAACGGCTTCGATTCTCATGGTTTCTAAGAAAGATTTGAAGGACAAATATTTTCGTTTCTTAACTGGTGTTTCGACCCGTTTAGGTTTCTAGGAAATAAATGAGACATATTTGAAAGGCCTACTTTGTTTAATTCTGGGGACGTAATTGTTATATCTACCTGCATAGTAAATTAAAAATTCCTTGTTCGATGTAAGATCTGAACAATGGTTGAATTCGTGATGCAACATCAGTATATCTTTCTATGTCATGGAAATGAGAAAAACAGAAATAATAATAATTTATCATCGAAAATTAATTTTTGTCACCGAAGAGCTTGAAAAGGAATTCTAATATCGTAAATGATTAATAGAGGGAAAATTAAATAACATTTCCAATGTGCTCTATGTATTTAATATAACCAGTCTTTATGAAGCTGACAATTGTTTCAACACGCAGTTAAAGGATTTCAAAAGAACTATAAACTGGATCTAGGTATAAGTTGATAATACCCCACAATTTCCTCACATTTTTTCAAATTAGTTTCAAAATTTTCTTTCAGTTTTGTATCTATCTTTCAGATAAATTTCATTCCTTATTTTTTAGTGAACGAGTATTTAGGGTTTTCCAATAAGAGAAGATAGATATCTACATGAAATGAAACAACCGTATGTGGAGTATTAACGAAATTTTTTTCAGCCGAAAAATACGTGTATAACATTTTGTATGGAATATAAATAACATTATTCAAATGTCTATTGCGACTTCTCACAGTGGCGCGGTGCTGAGTGGTTCAATTTTCAATGACTCAAAAATCAAAAAGTCTGACTAAATTTGAACAATAGCATGAGTTAATTACGTTTAATTTAGGCAGTATCTGTCGTCTGAGGCTTACTTCCATAGGCTTGTGACTTCAGAAAAATTTCAGCGAGATCAAATCGTAAGATCTTGGTAGCCCATTCACGTCACCTCTGCAGGAGATAAGCATCCTATTAAATCGTTCATGCAGAATGTTTATCGTGGCATCAGCTGTGTGTAGCTCCGTTCTGCTGGAACTGCATATTATCTGCATCCATATCCATATCAATTTGTGGAAATTGCATATTATTATTCTATAGCCATTGACGGTTATGGCCTCACCAACGTTGTTTTAGAAAAGTATCGACCAATGACGCTGCCAGCCTTAAATGCGCCATTCATGCCAAAATGCGCTTCTTCAGAATACTTTTATTTTCGTATAAACATTTGGTCCTCTTTCAAACGTTCTGAAGGCCACTAAACTAACTAAATGCGTTGTCTACGAATATTACCTTTGAGCCCGTGGGTCAGTTGGGTGTCTTTATGGGGACAGGCACATGGACAAGTCCCATTGTGACATTTTATAGATTGAAGGCTGTAAAAGAAGAGTTCTGGAACAAGCCAGGGTATTTACTGCACACTTTGAGGCACCGCTGAAACTATCTTGACTCAGCTTGGATCATTAAAACAAAATGGCCATCACAGACTTCCTACATTGACATGTCCAAAACGAAAATATATTCAAATGCAAAGTTTCTTGCTGGCTTCATTTAAATTATAAATAGTTAATAAGTACTTCAAAAATATTCATATTCAATTCCAAATGTTTGTAATACCATGGTGTTTCGTTACGTATGCAAAATGTCAGTGAATTTAAAATTCCCGAAGTATAAAAGTTATGAGATTTGATGAAGGTTGAAGTAATATAGGATTAATCATCAATTGTCAAGGGGCACTTGACTAGCACTCGTTCATTTGTCAAGTCATCAATTTGCTGGTGTAAATGGATCTTTATTTCATTTACACTCATTCAAAAGTCTACTCAGTGTATGAAACCATGGATTAAAACGTCTCTCTACGTGATCACGCTCTACATCTTTCTTTATTTGGCCGCTGCAACTAACCGACTTAAATCAACATCGCCAATTCATTTACTTTCATCAGCAATTCACTTTGCCTTCTGCATGATCCTCATCTCATTGATTTCGTTCTTCTTCTTCAAATTGTAAATTTTACAAGTCTTGTATTGAGCAATATTTTCTAGTCTGTTCGATTGGATCATTGTGGATAGTTTAACGTAACCTTCCTACCCTATGGTCTACGGTCACTGCCCCAAAGGGATTTTGATACACCGAATTAGCGCACAAGAAACGATTGCCTCTCTACTTGCTCCCACTAGACTTCAGTTCGAACCTAGGCATGACTTGCAGCAACGAATCACTATTGACTTCTACTAGCCTTACAGTGTCAGTGTTTGAATTGAGTAGAATGCAACTTACACGCCAAAGAGGGTTATTCATCTTTCAGTCGCGAGTTCAAGATCGTTAAACCACCGTGGATGATTCCAACCAATCCCGGTTCCAGCTCAACGGACTATCCGTAGACTCAAGAACATTCTGGTTAATTCAGTCCCAATAACCACTAACCCAGGTGTAAAATACCCTTCTAGCCTCGCATGCAGGCTTTCAATTACTGTCTACACGAGTTCAACTTCAGCTGGGCGAATAGGAGTACGAATACTTCTACTCATGAAGACCTTTGAAGGATAATGGTCGCCAAAGGTTTTACCCACCTCAAACTCTGCTTTCGGTAGAGGTTTACCAATCAGATGTTCAATTTTCAAACCTTGTACAGCCCTCGGGTAGTTTAGAGCTTCTTCATCTCTCTTCCGCTGCATTTTTTATATTTATCGTTTATGATTAAATATCGAAATAAATTTCGTAAATCTCCATATATTCAAATGATTAAATCGTGGCAAACAGGCCATGTTAAAAGCAACTACGCGTATTGAAACTATTTCAAAGAGCGATTTGAGTAATCGTTCATTGCATTCTATCGGGTGTTTTTTTAGAGTGAGAGAACTTCAAATTGAAATAAAACACATTTAAATCAAGATTGGAGCCAAATTTTTTTTATTTGAAAGATAATTTGATGACATGTTTTGAAAATAATTTCCTGCATATGTCCACCACGACTGGCTCTGAGGAACCGCATTCGACCAAACAAATTTTCTACCACTTTTTCGATTAATTAAATAAAACAATGACTTGACATAACCCCAAAGAAAATAATCCATTGGAGTTATGCCGCATGATCTTGGAGATCAATTAATTGGACCATTTCTCGAAATAATGTTATCGCCAAATCTTTCTTTCAATAAATCGATTGTTACGGTAGCTTCATAAGGTGTTGCACCATCTACTTGGAACCAAAATACTTTTGGGTCTATACAATTCAAATTTTGAAATAAATAATCATTGATCATCGATCTGTAACGAGCACCATTTACTGTAACATTAGCTCCAGCATCGTTTCTAAAGAAATATGGACCGATGATGCCCCCAGCGTGTAAAGCATACCATTCAGTGCATTTTTCAGGATGCAATGGAACCTGCAGAACTTCTTGAGGATTGTTTTCACTCCATATATGGCAATTTTGCTTGTTTGCGTATCACTCAACACAATTTTACGAAAAAAAATTGGACCAAATTCAAGCTGTTCTAGGGCCCAATCAGCAAAAAAACGACGCTTATTATGGTCAAGTGGCTTTAGTTCTTGAACCAGTTGGATCATGTATGGATGTAGACCAAGATATTTACGCAAAATTTTCCATGTGGTGGATGCACAAAGTCCAACTTGTTGTGAACGTAGACGAATAGACAAATCTGGATCATCATTAACACTATGACTTACAGCAGCAATATTTTCTTCTCGACGTACAGTTCTTTTTCTTGTTGTTGTTGTTGCATCGAGTAGAGACATTTGTTCTTGAAAATACTGCGTCATGACGGTTTGAACCAAGTGTAATTGTTCCCTTGAGAACATTTCAAGAGTCTTATTTCCTAGTGGAAAACTCAATCAGATCACCAACTCAGGAATTAGAAGCCATTTCTGGAAATTCCTCCTAGATACCCATCATTAGTAGAAAGTAGCAATTTTTGTGACCACCAGACAACTTGGCTTTTACGAAAACGCAATACAGAATTTCATTTGTAGGTATGGGTGGGCCACCTAGGGTTTGCATTTTGAAGCAGTATTTATTTCGAGCTTTGCAACTCTTCTGTCATTTTTATTTAATCAGATAGCTAGTTCAATATTGGACATTAACGTAATGGGTCTTCCTCTGGAAAATATTAAAAACTTATTTCCAAAGTGTTTGATCTTCTATCCAAACTGTTAGAAATTCACGTGGAAAAATCAATTGGAATGAAATGCCCCCATGGCAATTTGTGAAGAAAATTCATGGAATCTGGATCGTTATTTGATGAAACAACCTGACCACATTCTCGTCCCGTGAGCATATCTGAAAACATTGCTGCTGTAACCCAGAATGTTGCTGAACATCCATCAACATGAACTCATCATCATGTTCAAGAACTGAAAATTTCTCGCGCTTCTTTGAGGAGAACTTTGCATGAAGACCGTTGTATGAAGGCCTTCAATGTTCAACTTGTGAAATAAGTGAAGCCTCTTGACCAACCGATGCGTTTAAACTTTTCTAAAGGGGCTAATAATCACATGGCGGAAGATAAGCATTTTCTCAAAAGAATCAACTCTAATGATTTTCACCTCAAGGAAATGATTAATGCCTTGAAACACGAAATTGAAGTTGGCTTTCATAAAATTGAGCCCCAGACAACAATGTAGTGAAAAATTGGGTTTAATGATTGAGTACTGTAGCCAGTCATTGAAATGATAATGTTATTCATTCGTACATGCCAAGGTTCATTCTTTCTAATGAACTTACAGCTTTGGAAAAATATTCATCAGTTTTTATTTATTACAGACCAAAACTGCAAACTATAAATGGCGCATCCCTTTTTCAGACCTCTAGGATCCTAGAATATGTTCACCTTAAATATGGACACCCTGTAATTTCAATGGTGGAATCTAGAAGATTTCATTTAATATTTCTAATTCAAAATATGTCATCCAGAAAATCCGTCCAGTGCAAAATAAAGGGTAACACATACCATCTTATGAAGCTACACGCGAAACTTCTCTGTTTCTCTGTAAAATTTCGTAGAATCCACTAATATAATAGGTACCTAAATTCACTTTTCGCCCGTTTCTGTTTCAGCGAAGATTGGTCGCAATAACGGTCGAGATCTGAAATTTTGAGCACGCGCCCACTGAAAGTTTCAAGGCAATGAAATAAAGAACGCGGTCCTCAGAAGTTGCTTTAGTAACGTATACTATTGAACGTGATGCTTTCAGAGGGATTTCTGTAAGAGCTTCATGAATTATCGCGAACCATTAAGGTTGAATTCGAAGATATGTATTTCAAACTGACAGTTTAGTGCTCGGAAATAATTACCAGAATGTTTACGACACGAAAGCTTTTAAGGCCATAGAATGCTGAATCTACGGTGATAGTAAGAGAAAGTGTTTCACTGTTAATTTATACCACTCAGGGGTGCGTTGATTTGTCGAGAAATGAGATAATTATTATTCTTGAGAGTCGTATCGTTAGTGTAGAGAGAACCCTCATTTTAATGTTTCAGAGTGAAGTAACAATTGAAAAAATTTCCCATCATTTCTCTTCAGATGAGTATATATGATTTTGGGGACCAGAAAGTATTAACGATCTATAGAATTCAAATGTTGAATGTCCATTGGCCATAAATAATAATAATTAGGAGATACCCAAGAAATTTTTATATCGGGTGTTTTTTTTTAGAGTGATAGATCTTTAGATAGGGATAACTGTGATTTGACAAAAGCTAGAAGAAATGTTGTTTCGACATTTCGGTTCACTCAGCATTGACAAATTATCATGGAAAGACTCACGCCCCAACAACGTTTATAAATTGTTGAAATTTATTTTCGAAATCATTGTTCTATTCGCCAAACTTATAGAGTACTTCGTGAAATTTGTGGTTTACATAATCGTCCATCAGAGCAGCTTATTCGTCGAACTGTCGATAGATTTCTGACAGCATTTTCTCTACTCGATGCAACAACAACAAGACAAACAACTGTACGTACAGAAGAAAATATTGCTGCTGTAAGTCATAGTTTTAATGATGATCCAGATTTGTTTATTCGTCGACGTTCACAATTTGGACTCTGTGCATCCACCACACGGAATATTTTGCCAACTGGTTCAAGAACTAAAGCCACTTGACCATAATAAGCGTCGTTTGTTTGCTGATTGGGCCCTAGAACAGACAGTTTAATCTCCCAAACTCAAGAGCCTAAGAGTTTTGAAGAACCCGGAAATAATTTTCAAGTTCTATATAAGTAAGAAATAATTCCTATGACGACATTGTTCTGAAGAAACTGACAGAGTATACAGAGAGATGTTGTATTTTCTAAACATAGCAGTTGAAATTTATTTAATGGCAGAACTATTTGAGTTTTTGGATTTTTTACTTCGAATACATTCGATTTTCTTATCGTTCATAATGAAAAAATGAGTGAAACGCATGAAATTCATTACAATGTATTCTATTTTATTGAAGATTTTGTCTCAAATGTGCTTCAGCTTTTCGTTTCTGCATCATAATTGGGTATGAAACTTACTCACCTGGGCAAAATTGGTCTATTCTGTGGAAGAAGGAATAGACATTCTCAAATTATACTATAAAAATGAGGAACATTCTAGATTAACTGCAATTGCTTGAAAGAAATTACCGAATTTGAAAATTTCAACTAGGATGTTCAGAGAAAAAAAAAGGTTTTTAACTAAGACACATCTTTCATTTTTTTCCTATTAAAAAAAATTGGGGGTTGTTGCCACTCTCTTTTTTCTGATACCGAATTTGAAAATTATTTTTGCATTCTTCAAAACTCTTAGGTTCTTGAGTTTAGGCGGTTCAACTGTCTGTTCATTACCACCTTTTGACGGTGAGTTCAATATTACATTATTTCGTGAATAGTGAACCGAATTTGAAAATTTTAACTGGGTTGTACACAGAACATAAATAACTTTCAAATCAATTTCATCAATCATTTTTCCTTATTAGAAAAATGTTGGGGGTTGATTCCACCTTCATGGGTGTGGTTTTTTCGGAACAAACTCGTGATGGAAATTCGTCTCCCTGAAAACAGAAGTTGACCTGTACTTTGAAATCCTCCAAATTACTTAATTTCAGAGTTCTGGGTGGGTCAAATTTTCGTTGGGACACCTTGTATATCTCCATCTGAACTGAATACTAGCATCTAGACAAAGCTACTCAATTAGCTGATATAGATTTAGATGAAAGTGATAATGAAGAAGAGGCCATATATTAATCAAAATATCAATGATTTCTAAACTTTGTGGATATCAAATGATTTTTATATCCCTTAATACTAACTCTGTGTCGACTTTGCGAAGAAAGGGAAATTGTAAACAAAAAATTACCACTTTTATGCAAAAAATCACCTGACAAAGAATTGTTCGAAAAATAATCTTTCATCAATGTATTTCCTGACAATAAACAGATTCAGCTGAAATACTTGGAGGATCTTTGTTGGGCGCTCCCAATTTTTGTTTCAAGTTTAACAAATTTTAGCAGAATAGTTGTACCTTTTGAGGCTTCAAAGCCAAATCCACGCGAAGAATTCGCAATATGGCTATTGTAGATAAACTCAATTGTTGAGAACGTCAGGGAATTGACAAATTCGGATCTTCTTCAACACTGTAGTTCACGACTGGGATGTTTCCACTTGATCGACCCGGTCGAACTCGTATTGGTATTGGCACATTATGTACCGAGAGCCTATCGACTCAAATTTATTGACCAAATTCTTGATAGCGTTCTCACAAGGACGATTATGCTAACCAAAAATATGTCGAATTTCACGAAATGTAACTTTAACTAATCCACCGCATTCGTAGCGAATTTTTACTATTTTAATGCAATTTCCGAAGGAAATTAAATCAATTGTAACAATTATCTAAGCTTCTGCTATAAATGTTAATTCTTGATAGCATTTCTATCAAGAATTAACCTCTATTCATGTTATTTTATTCATAATATATAATTATTTGGTTTCCTCAACATTCTTTATACAAATAGTCCTTGTGCTATAACAGAGGCCGTTAAATTGTCTTTCTACTATAGATATGTTAAAAAGGAAATATAAGAAAAACAAATGTTAACTTCCGCTTTTTTATTGATTTACACGACAATTGTTTCGTCATACCATGACTTCATCAGGTGAGTATTCAAACTAAGGTATACAATGCAAAACATGACCTTAAATACACAGCTCTGGTAACAAAAAATAGAGGGGTGGAAAGAGATGGTATACAATTAATGAAAAATATTAAGTAGGGGGGATCTACTTAAATCTATTTGATCATTCAATAAAATTAGTCTCTCATTATATCTATTGATCTCTTGAGTTTCTAACAGATTTAGTTTCTGACTTTTGTTTTCAATATGTAATATTTCATAGTTCATATTAAAATTATGGCCATTCTCTAACAAATGGTTGGCATAAGTTGAATTCGGTTTATTATTAATGTAACATTTTTCATGTTCTCGTAACCTTGTTAGGAATGAACGGCCTGTCTGTCCCACATATACACATGGGCAATCACTACATGTTAACTTGTAAACTTCTGATTTTTTGTTTTTAGGAATGACGTGTTTATTATTTTTTATTAAGCTGCCTAAAGGATTAATAGTTTGAAAAGAGATGTTATATTTTTCTTTTTTCTTTCAATATCTAGCAATTTTTCGGATTTTTGGCCTATGTGAGTTAATGAAATACATTTGGTTTCATTTGAATTTTGAAATTTTGGATATAAAAGTGATATTGCTTTCTTGTTATTTGTTTTATCAAGTAAATTGTCTACAATTAACGGATTGAAATCTTAATTGAAAGCTATTTGTTTAATCGTTTTATACTCTTTGTCAAAATTTTTTTTCTTCGTGGGTATGTTAACCAATCTATAAAGCATACTATTATAAGCTGACAATTTTTGTGAAAATGGATGGTTTTAAGTATAATGAATTGTACCATCTGTATGTGTAGGTTTTCTGTATATGGAAAGGTCATGTCAATTATTAATTTTAGTGATTTTTAAATCTAAGAAATTGATGCTATTATTTACTTCATCTTCCTGTGTGAATTCAATTATTGGATATAATTTATTGATAGATTCCAAAAATGAACCAAGTTGTCTATTTGTGCCATTAAATAAACAAATTATGTCATCTACATAGCGGTACCAATAAACGAAATCTTTAAAATATGGGAGTTTTTGGATATTGGTTTCTACGTGATCCATGAATATTTCTGATAACAAGGGGCTTAATGGGTTCCCCATTGTTAGACTTTCTCCGTCTAGATAAAACGTGCCGTTGAACATAAAATAATTTTGATCTAGGCAAACGTTTAAGGCGTCTAATATTTCTGTTTTTACAACAAGATTAGTTCGTTTTTGGAGTAATGAATCATCAACTAATTTTATGGTTTCACTGACCGGTATACTAGGAAATAAGTTTTTTACAGTAAAGGAAACAAATTTGGCATTGTTCGGGAGATATATATATACATATATATATAAGTTTAATTTTTTGTATAAGTTGATTTTAATCCGTTAATTGTAGACAATTTACTTGATAAAATAAATTACAAGAAAGCAATATCACTTGTATATCCAAAATTTCAAAATTCAAACGAAACCAAATTTATTTCATTAACTTACATAGGCCAAAAATCTGAAAAGATTGCTAGATATTTAAAAAAAAGAAAAATATAACATCTCTATTAAGACTATTAACTCTTTAGGCAGCTTAATAAAAAATTATAAAGACGTCATTCCTAAAAACAAAAAATCAGGAGTTTACAAGTTAACATGTAGTGATTGCCCATGTGTATATGTGGGACAGACAGGCAGTTCGTTGTAAACAAGGATACAAGAACATGAAAAATGTTACATTAATAATAAACCGAATTCAACTTATGCCAACCATTTGTTAGAGACTGGCCATAATTTTAATATGAAGTATGAAATATTACTTATTGAAAACAAAAGTCAGAAACTAAATCTGTTAGAATCTGGTAGGACGCGTAATTTTCGTTTCGGCGATGTGAATTGGCCACTAAGATCTTGGATTTTTTTCGTGGGGTTATACGAAGGATCGTATTTATGCCTATAATCCGAAGAATATTGACGATCTGAAAACCAACATCCATCAAGTTATTGGTGGGACATTGCCCGAAAAGTTCCGGCAAGTCATCGAAAAAAAGTCATCACAAGGATCGATGCCTGTAAGAGATCACGCGAAGGACAATTAAATGATGTGGCATTCCACACATAATGGCAGGGTCCAACCATTATATTGAAATAAAAATTTGATAGATATTCTAAATGAATTTGGTGTTTTATTTACGTCCACTTTCGGAAGCACAAATCGGGTAACCCTGTATGTCAAAACATGAACTATAAAATTTAAATATCTGCGAATTCGGTTTGCAAACTGCAGAATTAATGTGATTTGTATATTTTCAGAACTTATTAGCCCTCAGACTACAGCTACTTGTGGTTCGCCTTCAACACACAGATACAATTTTCTTCTTGTCCTCCTCGGGATAATTTATAATTCCTTTCCACAAATTGTACTTACCGAGTGGAAGAAGTTTTCTCTCATTTTGAATCGTAGAAACTAGAACTAATGATACGTATTGTTACTTCATGGCAGCATTCCTAATTATCCAGACTAGAAACTTGCAATTACTGCGTGGGTAGAAACAAAGATAACGCTCTGGAATAGTTCGTTCCGCTCTTTCTAAACTGTAGAACGGACCAGCTACTTCGAATAAATTGGGAATCAAATGTGTCGAGCAAGGTTAATCGTGCAACCTTAGTCTGTTCCTGCTGAAAGAATTTGTTGGTTCGTCTGAAGTTTATTTTGTGGATTTCTTATTATTGTTTTTTCGTTGGAAAATTCAAAATTCGAACCGAAACGATATTTTTCAGGAGCGAATATTTGATGTAGATGAAGGTTAAGTAAAAAAAAAGAAAGGATTTAAAATGTCTCCTCAGTGCTGATAAGTAAATATGATAATCTTGGGTTAATTGAAGTAGTCGAATTATTTTAATGATAAGGACTCCTGCTGGTTTCACATGTCAGGACATGTGAAATTTTCAGACTATTCAGAGAAACTCTTGATTGTTTATGTCTTTTTTACTCGACGGAAATTAATCGTATATGATTTGAAGTAAACCACTTTACTTCCGCTAATATTTATTGCTTACACAACAATGGTTTAGTCAATTACATTTTGACCTCATCAGGTGAGTATGGTAACTCTAACAAAATAAAATTTTGAGCAAAAAATGACATGAAGATTTGTTTTGGAAATTTTCAGAATTTATTGAAAAAAAAAATAGAAATAAACCGGCATCATAAAGACCACATTTTACTTAACAATCAGTTAGATTCAAACCGATCCCCGTCGCTGAACCATTTTGAATATATTCGGAAAATTTCCAAAACAAACCTTCATGTTATCACTTTTCTTTTTGCTGAAACTTCTATTTAAGAAGACCGATTTTTTAAGAGTAGTCAGTAACTGTTTTCACCAGATGAGGTCAAAATTTAATTGACGAAACAATTGTTGTATAAACAATAAATATTAGTGGAAATGAAGTAATTTACGTTATCTTAGATCTTATATCTAGAGAAACGTAGGTAGAAAATGGATAGCTTCTTGTTTCACTTCTGTCGCCGAAACGAATTATTCGGTATTCTCAATTTTTAGGATTGAAGAATATTTGTGAATTCATCTGTAGATCATCAGTCAAAACATGATTGAAAGCTGGTCTCTGCTATTGTTTTTTAGTTTCCTCTTTATTTTTTGAGCATATGGTTGGTGGGAGTGCATTTCCTGAGCACGTTGAATGGAATTCTAGTGTTTGAGCATGATACTGAAGGTCCAACAATATTATGCTGTTGTTTGATTCTTTTCCAATTTCAATTTTGTTTCAGAGGGAATATAATCCAATAGAAGATGCATAATTACTTCTCATTAATCTGCCGATATTCTAGAGTACCTATCTTCATATTATAAGTTTTTAGTCTTCTACAATTTTAATTTCAAAAAAATTTTTATTCAAAAAACATTCAGAATTAAATTAATGTCCACAATAAGCACCGCTTATATTTAATAGACGTATATAATCAAAACTCAATATATAATGTCAAATGGAATAAATAAACCAACAAATATAAAAAAGGCTATTAAAATTAATAAATAAATATTTGAAGGAGACAAAATTTTGTTTCTGATCTTACCATAATGAAACCAATTACTTTTCAAAAACATAAAACACAATTTAAGGATGTCTCAAAAAATATAATTCATTTGAAATATTTAATATATTCAAATATTCAAATAAGTTAATTCAAAAAACTCTCAAAACATGCACTATATATTCAAAAAACAATTAGAATTTGGACAATCTCTTCATCGGCCCAAGATAATATTTAAAATATCAAAATCAACTAACAATCAGTATATCATACCTTCGAGTGTAACCGGCACTTGATTAAAACAGACTTAGTTAAAAAAATCCAGGTAGTCAGTTCGTCACAAAATCACAGAAAACTGTAAGGTATTATAAGGTTTTCTTTAAACCATAGACATTCCAGAATGAGATTTATCCAAGCCTAAATATAATTATATATTATGTATAAAATAAAAAGAGGCTTTTTACTTGATAGAAGAAATATAACAAAATTTGAATATCAAAACAGATTTAATCTCTTAGTCTTCTACAATTTTAATTTCAAGAAAATTTTTATCCAAAAAACTTTTAGAATTAAATCAATGTCTACAATAAGCACCGCTTATATTTAATGGACGTATATAATCAAAACTTAAATACAAAGTCATATGGAATAAATAAACCATAAGCGGTGCTTATGGACCATGGTGCTTATGGACCTTGGATTATGTCATTAATGAATCAAATGTAAGCAGGAAATCAGTGCATGACAGGACATTTGTCAGAAATTTGTCTCCACATTCACTGAATGAATTTGCTTTGTTCACTGCAACTGTGTCATTTGAAAATGTATGTATGAGTCCTGATATTGATATATGCTTCGGAGCTTTTTTCGAACTTTTTGAGTATTGTTTAGATGTAAGTTGTCCCTCAAGGCCCTCAAGATCCCTCAATGATGGCATGAATAAACATTGGGTAAACGATGAAATTAAGAGAATAAGCATACATTTGAAGAACCTGAATTGGATCCACAAGAACTTGAAATCTCAGGAATCACTTCAAGTTTACAAACAAGCAAAGGTTGATTTCAGGAAATTGTTGGAAAAAACTAAATCCGAATACTATCAAAATGCTATAAGTTCTTCTTCAAATAGAAACAAAACGGTTTGGAACATTGTAAATAATGAATTATGTAGAAAAGTTACTTCAAATAACAGTATTTGCCTGAACATAGATGGTGAATTCTATACTGAACCGGCTGTTGTTGCCAATGTTTTTGCAAGTTACTTCAGTTCAATAGCTGAAGTTAGCGTGTTGAATTATTTTGGTAATACTGTGTCGCAGACTTGCACCACATCTGCTTTATCTACTAACACTTTTTTCTTCTATCCGGTCCTGAGAGAAGAGGTCATTCAAATCGTGAAATCCTTAAAGAATAAGAAAAGTACAGGAATTGATCATGTTTCGGTCGGTATATTGAGGGCGGTGGCAGATATCATCGCCGATCCCCTAGCTAAACTTATAAACCTGTCAGTCAATACAGGCAAATTTCCTTCCAAGTTAAAAATTGCTACTGTTATTCCCATTCTAAAGAAAAACGATCCGAGCAATATTGTCAATTATCGTCCCATCTCACTCCTGAGTGTTTTCTCGAAGGTGTTTGAGAAGATTGCGTATGGCCGTATGATTTCATTTTTGAATCGATTCCGTGTGATAAGTGACTGCCAACATGGCTTTAGAGAAGGTAGATCTACTGAAACTGCAGCATTCTCATTTACTGAATATGTCTATAAGAACCTAGACAAGGGACTTTATGTCGCTGGACTTTTTTTCGACCTCTCGCGTGCTTTCGATGTTCTTCCCGGGAAATTCATTGAGAGTAAATTATTTAACATTGGCTTTCGCGGTGTTTTTCTTCGGTGGCTTGTGAGTTACATCACCGATCGCCATATGACGGTTAAGGTGGGTAACTGCTGGTCGGAGAAACATAGTGTCGGATTGGGGGTGCCCCAGGGCTCGATCCTTGGTCCGCTACTTTTCCTCCTTTTCATAAACGATTTACCTGATCACTTGGTTGTTGAATTGATGATTATTTTTGCCGACGATAAATCGGTGGCGGTCTCAGCGCGCAGCCGTCAGGAGCTTACTGAGATTTGTGATCAGTTGGTTCTCAATTTCTTGAAGTGGTGTCACTCGAATGCGCTTATTGTCAATGTGGGTAAAACTGAATGCATTTATTTTAGTAATAGGAATGTAAATAACGATCGACTCGTTATTAAATGTCTCAACCAGAATATCGTTTCCAAGGATAGTATAAAGTTTTTGGGTATACATCTTGATAGCTTTCTCAGGTGGAATTTTCATGTAGAGGCTGTTTGTAAAAAAATGGGTAGTTCTTACTATGCGATTAGTAGGATAATTAAATCATTACCACTGCAGTCTGTTATGGCTGTATATTATAGCTTGGTGTTTAGTTATATGAATTATAATGTGATGTTATGGGGTAACTCTGTTGAATCCAAGAGAGTATTTATCATTCAAAAGAGGATTATACGTTTAATTTTTAACTTGAATGTACGTGATTCTTGTAGGCCATTTTTTATTAAATATGAGATTTTTTCACTTCCCTGTTTATTTATGTATAGATGTCTAGTGTATGTTAAAGAGCATGAGTGCTCGATGGTAAAATTATCAAGTTTCCATAATTACTCCACCAGGAATGAAACAATACTGACCATACCATCTCATGTAACATCTAAGTATGAGACTTCCCCAGTCTATCAGGCCATAACATTGTACAACCATTTGCCAAACAATGTCAAGTTACTCAATAAAATTAATTTTAGGAAAGCTGTTAAATGTCTTCTACTTAAAAAAAGTTATTATAGTATAAAGGAATATTTAGATGATAAGTTTATTGTTGTAGAGTAAGTTAGGAAATTTCTTTCTTTTTTTGTATTTGACTTGTCCTATGCATTTTGAATGTCTCAAGGGATAAATAAAGATATTATTATTATTATTATTATTATTATTATTGTAGACATTAATTTAATTCTAAAAGTTTTTTGAATAAAAATTTTTTTGAAATTAAAATTGTAGAAGGCTAACAGATCAAATCTGTTTTGATATTCAAATTTTGTTATATTTCTCCTATCAAGTAAAAAGCTTTTTTCTATTTCATTTTATACATAATATATAATTATATTTGAGCTTGAATAAATGTCATTCTGGAATGTCAATGGTTTAAAGAAAACCTTATAATAACTTACAGTGTTCTGTGATTTTCTGACGAACTGACTACCTGGATTTTTTGAAGTTAATCTGTTTTAAACATGTACCGGTTACACTTTACGGTGTGATATACTGATTGTTAGTTGATTTTGATATTTTGAATGTTATCTAGGGCCGATGAAGAGATTATCCGAATTCTAATTGGTTTTTGAAGATATAGTACATGTTTAGAGAGATTCTTGAATTAACTTTTTTGAATATTTAAACATATTAAATATTTCAAATAAATTATATTGTTTGAGAAATCCTTAAATTGTGTTTTATGAAAAAAAAAAATTTTGTCTCCTTCAAATATTTATCCATTAATTTTAATTGCCTTTTTTATATTTGTTGGTTTATTTATTCCATTTGACATTGTATATTGAGTTTTGATTATATACGTCTATTAAATATAAGCGGTGCTTATTGTAGATATTAATTTAATTCTTAAAGTTTTTTGAATAAGAATTTTGTTGAAATTAAAATTGTAGAAGACCAACATTAAATCTGTTTTGATATTCAAATTTCAAATAAAATTTCAATTGTCGACGAAAAAACCACAGGAACTTTATTAATTTGTACTCCTTATGAATAGAATTAAATCATAAACAATTTCAATATCCAATTCTTCAGTTGTTCGTTCAGAAACTCGACCACTTAATGCACAACACTCAATTTTCTACACCGAAACGAACGCTGAAAAGGTTATTTTAGGACATTTATAAATAGAATTGAAATACAAAATAAATTAATTCCGCTGATCTGTACCAACAATGATTAATAAGGAATATGAGCTATGGTAATAGAAAGTTCTAGAAATGGAGACAGTGTAACATCCATTTGTATGAGAATTCTATACTCAAACAAACTCGACTTGTTTGAGTATAGAATTGTTATACAGATGTATGTTATACTGTCTCGATTTCTACAACTTCCTATTACCATAGCTCATACACCTTATCAATAATTGTTGGTACAGATCAACCGAATCAATTTAGTTTGAATAAGAATATGCTACTGACCTTGGCGACCGCTTGAGGAAGTGAACCCTGAAATTTGACAATTCAACTACCGATTTAGACCTAAAATATTGATGAAGACAGTTTACCAACCATGACATAAAATACCAATGAAGACAACTCTCCCGGATTATCAGCAACATTGTGAATTTAATATTTATTTAGTATTTTTTTTGTTAATCGTGGAGTATCCACACCTTTATTTAGATAATAACATTTAGTTCATTTTGCCGTTAGAATGTGAATATTAATTTATTAAAGCTGTACACAGTTATCAGCTCCTCGGAGCGAGTAACTCACAGTTAATTGAGTTAAATTGTCATAGTTTCAACTAACTGTCAATAAACTCTATTATTATTATTATTATTATTATGAGCATTGGGGCAAATTATCGTCTGATTTGAACATGAGAAAAGTTTATTCCTCCTTACCGCAATATGAATGTTTTGGCACCCAGAACTTCTCATCTGGTAGCAAATTCAATACCTTTTCCAGATATGTGGTCAAATTTGATTGGGGCTTCAAGGATAACTGAAGTAAAATTTGTTTTATGGAAAAACTTGAAATATTTCGTGAAATCAAGAAATGTTAAATTGAAGTATAACCATCAACATTTCGACCTCGTGTTATATGAAATTTTCTGTTGCAAATAACTTGTTTGTTCTCCCCTTAAAATTTGACTCTTTCAAAACAAGGCTGTATAAAATGATGAAAAAGTATGAAATAATATTTATATTGTACTGAACTATATTTTTCCCAGTGATATTCGATATACAATAATAATCTGAAATTTTGTCACTTAAACTCCTTCTACTTCTCATTAGAGATCATCGATATAATTCTAAACCTAAAAAACGGAAAGGCTCTCCTGGATTTGACGGTCTTAGAGCAGAAACTGTAAAAAATATATGTGGGGAAAAAGCGGGCCCTCTATCATTCGTGATAAACCTCATTTTTGAAAAAGGAGTTTGTCCACCGGAATACAAGGTGTCAATTGTGAAGGCTCCTCATGAGGGTGGTGACAAGCAGGTTGTTACAAATTACCGACCAATCTCTCTTATGAATACTTTCGCAAAAATCTTTGAGAAAAGAGTAAAAAAGAGGTTGGAGACCTTTTTCGGAGATTGGGGATTGGTTTCTGACAAACAGTATGGTTTCAGAAAGAACTTATGTGCAGAAGACGCAATAGCTGAGTTAACATCGAAAATTTATGACGCTCTCGATAAAAACAGGCCTGCAATGTGCATCTTTCTTGATTTGGCGAAGGCATTCGACACAGTGAATCATGAAGATCTATCTATTGATTACACTGGAGGATATGGGGTGCAGGGAAGTGACTTTAAGGCTTATTAAGAGTTATATCACTGACAGAAAGCTTATGGTGAGGGTGAGCGATACCTTGAGTAATGTCAGAACAGTGGAAAAGGGAGTGTCACAAGGTACTGTTTTGGGTCCATTGCTTTTTGTTGCGTTTATGAATAGTTTATTCACTCTGAATACTACTGGGACAGTCGTTGGATTTGCAGATGATATTTCGGTATTCTATACAGCCGACTCCTAGGTGTAATTGAAGCATAGGGCGGAAATGAATTTTGGAGCAATACTGAATTGTTTCAATTATAAGCGACTAACCATCAACTGCAAGAAAACGGTGGTTCTGCCCTTTACTAGTTATGTAACCGGATTGCCGAATTTTGTGTCGTTACAGATTTTTGATGAACAGAGAACTATAGATTTGCGAGTGGTTGAGAAAACTAAATATCTGGGTGTAACAATAGATTGCCATTTGAGATGGAACTTTCACATTGAACAGGTCTGTGGTGCTCTCAGATCTATGCTGCATAAATTCAGATACCTCGCAAACATTGTGGACTTGCCCCATTTGAAGATGGTTTATTTTGCCCTTGTGGAATCCAGACTGGGATATGGAATACTGGGCTGGGGAGGACTCCCTGCTTCGCATCTGGAGAAACTGAATATACTTCAGAGGTATTTTCTCAGGATCGTCCTCAGGAAAGACCGCCTGTTTCCATCTGATGCGTTATTTACCGAGGCTCGAGTTTCAGATCCATGAAAATTGTATTTCCTGAAGATTGCCTTGTTCTACCGCAAAAGCAGAAGTATACTAGACCAAGTCTCCCATGGAAACAACACTAGAATAAAGACTAATGAAATGTTCACACTTCCGACGTCCTCAAAATTAGTTGGACAAAGATGTCATTTGTTTCTTGCTCCAAGGGTGTACAACTTTTTGTCCTCATTTTTGAGAGATATCTGTTCATACAGCTTCTTCAGGTCGAAGCTTCGACAGTACTTGATTGCTGAAGACAGATATAGAATGAGGGATTTGGTAGAGATGAGCGGCAGGAGCTGAGTTGAAAGTGGGAGTGTGAATGGGTGATCCAGTCAGCAGCTTTCGATTTCTGTGATTTTTTTGAGTTGTTTTAATTTCACTGATGTTGTGGTGGGTTTTCATGGTTGAGACGTTTTTGTTCCTGATGATCTTCCCAATCTTTGTAATGAATAAGTTGTTATTTATTGCCCTATTTTGTTGATTTTTTACATATGTATATATACAGTTATATTATCTTGGTCCTTTTCAATTATTATATTTTTGTTTGATTGTTTGTTTCAAACTATTTTGCTGTTGAAGATCTAGTGGTTGTGATGATGTTGGCATGAGTGGTGACGGTGGCTGCCCTTACAGACAGCTTTTGCTTTGTTCGGAGGCTTACCGTGGTTGCTCGGTTCACATCTGCGAATAGCTTTTTGCTATGTGAAATTCTAGTTTATGATTTTGTATGTAATATCTATTATTTAAATTTAAGTTGTTGTATAATTTCGATATGTTAAACTTATTCACTAAATAAACTTATTATTATTATTATTTTCAGTATGGTGCATTCAAACAGTCAAACGCTGAATTTATCAATTTTTAAGGAAGAAATATTCTGGATATATTTTTGCTACGATGCTATGGTGAATTGTGTCAACTTCTTCATAGTCACAAATGCAACTTTTAATACTGAAAACAAGTCGCCATCTGAAGATAATCAAACCCTGTCAAGCGAAGACGTACCAGCAGACGTCAAGTCATACTTAAGACAGACATAACTGCTGGTCATTTCGCAAATCAGTTAACGGGAGATCGTGCGTTTGCCGACTTGAATAGGGTCGTTTGTGCGTTATTAGTGTGGCATTTATCATTCGGGTGCAGATATTAGGAGCTCTCGGCTAAGTTCTGGCCATTATGCGGCTGATATTTATTATTGCCCCACCGCCGCTCCCCGACTTCTAATTGTGCTTCCTCTTTCCAGGGTCCTTGCAGGCCACGATCAAGGTTGACCCGGCTACGTTACCCACATTTCTCACATCCAGCCAAGTGTTCAGAGTCACCGACAAGGATACTGTGGTTTTACCGTGCGATGTCTCGAATTTAGGTAAGTGAGGGCGCAGAAATTTGTATGATGAAGAGGGTTCTGGGCAAGAAATATAATAGTTGTTTCACTATTGAATTACGCTCCTTGTGTTATTATGAACCTAGGGATTGGAAGGGTCGTTTCGCTTGAAAATTTTGGCAGATTATACATTTCTGCCTTCTTAAACATCAATTAAAACACTGTATAAGAAGAAATTCAATTTTGCACTGCCTATAAAGTCAGGGTGAGTTAAATTTATTAAGAAATATGACGAGTTTTCCAATAGGAATTATTCAAGATGTTTATAATGGCAACACTGTATATTATTTTTGACATTTCGCATGTCATTTGTTACGCCATTTAATCATGGGAAGATAAACGCTTCAGCAGCGGTTGGAAGTTGCTTAATTATTTCATCAAAATCCATGCTCATTTGTGAAAACGGCGAAAAATTCAAAAATTCATGGACGACATGAACAGTGTCTTAAGAATTTTGTGTGGATTTTAATCAGTACAAATTCTGCAATTCTGTTCATTTACATAAATAATCATTCAACTAAAAATGAGCTTCATCACTGACTAAAATTTTTCGATAAAATTGTTCACCATTTTCAAGGGCAAAATCAGGAAATAAGCGACATTTATGGTGGTCAAATGACTTCAGTTCCTGAACCAATTGAATTTTAAAACAAATTGTAGAAATTACTATGTTTTATTACCAATAAAAATATATTTTACACATTTTCTTGTAACTCTAGTTTAGGGAAATGAACTATCCCATCATCAGACAACTGAAGACCTAACAGTGGTACAGAGGTATTTAAACAAAAGTTATACATATTTTGAATATTTCAAAAGATTCTCGGTAACACCTAATAGTGGTACAGAGGTTTACAAGCGGAACGTGATAAAAACCCGGTTAAAAAAGAGGGGCCTTCTAACAGATATCGGAATGTCGGCAATCGATAAAGAAGGTTATTAAACAGATGGTACCCAAATATCTCAAATAATTTTTTGGGGTTACAAAGCTCCATACAGTCATTCATTATTTTTTAAATTATTTTTATTGTGAACGAATTCGAAAATTTTAATAATCAAATTCGTTCACAATAAAAATAATTTAAAAAATAATGAATGACTGTACGGAGCTTTGTAAATCCAAATATTTGAGATATACAACAAAATAATGTGAAAATAATGAATAACTATACGGAGCTATGTAACCCCAAAAATTATTTGTGATATTTAAATGGGTACCATCTGTTTAACAACCTTCTTTGTCGATTGCCGACATTCCGATATCTGTTAGAAGGCTCCTCTTTTCTAACCGGGTTTTTATCACGTTCCGCTTGTAAACCTCTGTACCACTATTAGGTGTTATCTATTGAAATATTCAAAATACTTATCACTTTTGTTGAAATACCTCTGTACCACTGTTAGGTCTTCAGTTGTCTGATGATGGGATAGTTCATTTCCCGAAACTCGAGTCACAAGAAAATGTGTAAAATATATTTTTATTGGTAGTAAAACATAGTAATTTCTACAATTTGTTTTAATTATGATCAACTACCAAATAGTAACGGCTGAAACAATTCAGCAATTGAATTTTGTAAGGATGTAAGCCCAATTCATTCCTTGAAATTCTCCAAGTTGTTTGAAGAGATTTAATTATTGAGGACGAAATGGAACCGATAAATTTGGATTTTCTCTTAAATTTTCTGCAACCAAGTCAACATTCCCTTGTGTGGGTGCATTTCTTTATCGTACTGGTATTCTTATATCGTGCAAATAAAATGCACCTTCAAATTTTTTTAAAGTAAGACGTACAAAAGTTAATATAATGTTGTCAGCGAATTCTTAAATTTCTCACAGTTTTCACAAGTGAATACTGATTTTGTTAAATTAATTCAACAATTCCTAAACGTTGGTGGAGCATCTATCCTTCCATGACTAAATATCATAACCTACTGGAAATAAATGACAAGGAAAATATCCAAAATAATATATAGTTTTGTCATTATAACCATTTTGAATTGTATCATTCCTATTGCAAAACTCCTTATATTAATTTGTCTATTAATAATATGGAGCTGCTAAGAGGTGAGGTAGTGGTTTCAGGAATAAAGAATAACTGAAGATGAATAAAATTTAAAATATATGTTTTTATGGGAAAAGGTGAAAAATTAGTGTAGATAATTTTTAAAAAAACTAAAAATCACGTATTCTAAGTTTACTTGTTCATAAGTTGGCTAAATGAAAATATATCAGATGGAAATAAAAAAATTTAAAAAAGTTATAATACTAAAATATAAAATTGTACGGATACAAAAATGCATGAAATGCACTCATGAAATATTTATGGTGTAGTCAATATAGAGAATTTCATTTGAGAATCAGAGAACAAAGATATTTGATTTGAAATAAAATATATTGAAATGACAAATCATCAGACCTTAACAAATGTTCTATACATAACTTCTTGGAATTATTCGTAGGTTTTGACAACTGATTGTCGAAATACCCTAAATCAACTATATGTAGTTTAATTAAAAAATATATAAGGGACAGTACTTCAATTTCCACAAAAATGTTTGTGATACAACAATTGTTTCACCACGATGTGGCTTCTTCAGGTATCTACATTCTACTGGCTAATGGTATTCTGTGTAACCGGGTTCAAATACAGTATTAAGAACGTGGCAATATACTGGTAGAACAAGTCATAAAAACTCAAGGTGTTTATTGGAGTTTGCCGCTAAATAATGCTATTAGGGAAAGATATACAGTATTGGAGACTTATCAACATCTGTTTGTTCGTTCAAAAGGATTTTACGGGCATTGATCTCAAGAAATGCTAAAAGTGTTAATCTAGAACTTTTGCTTTCGACATGGATAATTTCATAGGTATTGTTGAAATTATACCTGAATTCCTTAAGATTATTAGCATATGTCGAATATACGAATCCGATATGTATCTCCTTTGGTATTCGTGGATTTTTTTCTTGAATGATCTATCTGTCTGTCCAATGTATACTAGAGGGCAATTGTTGCAAGTCAACTTGTAGACTCCAGATTTATTTTCATCATTTGTTTGATCCTTATTGTTCTTTATGTAGTTACTAAGGTTATTAATGGTTTTAAGAGCTGCATTATAATTGAAACTATTTTTGCTATTTTAACAAGCAAAATTGCCATATATGGAGTGAAAACAATCCTCAAGAAGTTCTGCAGGTTCCATTGCATCCTGAAAAATGCACTGTATGGTTAGCTTCACACGCTGGAGGCATCATCGGTTCATATTTTTTTTAAACGATGCTGGAGCTAATGTTACAGTGAATGGTGCTCATTACAGATCGATGATCAATGATTATTTGTTTCAAAATTTGAATAGTATCGAGCCAGAAATGTTTTGGTTTCAACAAAATGGTTCTTAACCTCATGTTGCTACCGTAACAATTGATTTATTGAAAGAAAGATTTGGTGATAACATTGTTTCGAGAAATGGTCCAATTAATTGGCCTCCAAGATCATACGACATAACTCCACTGGATTATTTTCTTTGAGGCTATGTCAAGTCATTGGTTTATGCTGATGAACCAGAAAAACAATAGACGCTTTGGAAGCCAACATAACTCAAGTTATTGATGAAATAAGGCCTGAATTATTCGAAAAAGTGGTCCAAAATTGGTCCGGCCGAATGCGGTTCCTCAGAGCCAGTCGTCGTTGACATATGCCGGAAATTATTTTTAAAATCATCTTTCAAATAAAAAAATAATTTGGCTTCAGGCTTAATATATATGTGTTTTATTTCAATTTAAAGTTCTATCACTCTAAAAAACACCCGATATATATATAGATATATATATATTGTCATGGAATTTACAGTTAAATTAAATAATTACATAAAAATATTAGGGAAAAGACTCACCTTTGTATATAAGTTAACTCGTTAGAGTGTAACAAGACCAAAATTAATTAAATAATAACCATTCTTATACAAATATTAATAATTCAATTCATAAAAATACTCACAAGCTAAAATTATGAAGAAAAAGCATATTCAGGATACATATTATAACTAGTCGAATGAAAATTCTTTGAACGACAATCAAAAATCAGTAATCTTGTTGACAATTGATAAATAAAATTCACAGGAAGATTTCAATTTACAATTATTCAATGCAAAACCAGTCAAAATTGCAATAAATAGAAGTGATTAGAATTTAGATATCCAATTTGAAATTGATGAAGAATTTGTTGAAAAGATTTGTTATTATAATGAATCACATATAAACTTCAGTGAAATTATTGACAAAGAACAAGCTAAATTAAATATAACTTACCAGAATTATGTAAATAGGACAAATTTAATCAAAATTCAATTAATTAAGAAAAACAGCATCTACGTCAGATATTTTCAAATGATTAATGTAAGAGATATCCTTCAAAGTGTTTAGGCATCAATAGAATTGTAATAGCATCTAAGCTAAAGAAATTCAATCAATTTCATAAGTAATTTTAAATAATTTATAAGTTATAAGCATTAGAAGTTAAATTCTGTTAAATTTTGTAATACTTTACGAAGGAAAAGCAAGACTTTCATTGTTCTGTTCAACATGAAACATACATCAAAATGTAGTTCAAAAAATAAGCTAATTTTCAAAAGTAATTTCAAATCAAGAAATATTGTAAATTTTGTAAAATCATCAAAAGCATCATTTTTCAATAATTTTGACAGAAGCTAGTAAGCTTTGAAATTCAATTTTTCTTGAAAACTATAAATAGGGCAGACACAGAAAAAGTCGGCAGTCTCCAATTATATACAGAGTAGAATCCTTGTCGGTCCATAATTAAAAAAGTTCCAAAAAGTATCATCATCTAAAAAAAAGATTATTTGGTTATTGTGAATGGAAATTGAATCCAGAAAATACATTACCTGAATGTGAATGGAAAAATTCCACATAGAAATCAAGTTTCAAACGAATTGGATATATTGAAAAAAATCAACAAAGTTGCCTGTGAATTTCAGAATGTTCTAGAAGTGTTGTTTCCAACGAAACCAGTGTTATTTCTGAAATGAAGAAGGGACAATTAAAAGGAACAATCATAAATTGATGAACAAACTCACCAAAGGTATTAAAATTCAATCCTGTTAATATTTCCAGGAAGAAATTTAGAAATAGCTATCATTATTTGATAGATTCGGTCTTTACTTGGTGGAAACTCATTTTAATTAAAAAAATGTATATGAGACAGTAATTTATTTCCACAAAAATGCCATAGTAGTAGTATTTTTGTGGAAATAAATTACTGTCTCATATGCATTTTTTTAATAGCAATCATTGTTTACATTAGAATTACGTTAGGATATTTAGATAGGGTTAGGTTAACACAGAATTAGAATTTAGGTTATTAATCACTGATTATAATATGTCAAATTACTTTCATATAATATTATTTAAAAATTCAACCTTTTAAAAATTCAAATTCAAAATTATAACCTTAAGAGCTATATATATATATATATATATATATATATATATATATATATATATAATATATATAATAACTCATAATGCCATTCTATGAATACCCATACGAAATACTGAAAAACTACTTTACGCCTAACAAACTGAAAAAATTCCAATGCACATCTCATTGCTTCCACTCCCATTCAATTCCAATGGTATTCGAGAACTTTTTCGCATAAATATGCTCGAATAGTCGCTTGCGACCGGGAATAACTGGGAATATTCCATGTCCTCATATCGAATATATCATTCCGCAAGAATCTATCCCGTTTCTCGCCAACATAAATACGGAGATCTCGAGATACTCCAGACGGATTAGAATAATTTGATATTTATGAAATTTAAATTCCAAGTTCCTCCGGAATTTCCATCCTAAATCCTTTGATCTACCGCTCGAAAGGTATCGTTTTGTATGAATAAGTTTTTTCAGAAGGAATTTGGGTCGCAGTTATTATTCTTTTATGGAATGTTGAAGCGCTATTTTTATTGTGGCGGAATTTTGTTATGCTAGGTCGTGGATCAATTTCTTCCTCTCTGAAGAGGAGAATACGCTTATATATTTTGCTGATTTCCTCAAGATGAGACGAGCTCTCCAATACTTCATCATTTTCTTTCATATAATAGTTTTAGTTTTTCATTACTAGCTTTTGAAGTTTCCAAAAAATTAAAATTCGTACTTGTATTTAAAATTATATTAGATTTATTTTTAGTTCATCTAAAACTTCCACTTTTTCGAGATTTCTTCTGTGAATGAAATTCTGAGGAATAATCAAACTTTTTTGCGCAGTATGATTTAAGATTTTTGCTTTTTCTTCAGGGATTAAATACTAGTATAACCTGATGAGTTTCCAGTAGATACATATATGATATCACATGCATAAAATAAATATTGGGTTGTTCGGAAAGTATTGTCGTTTTTTTTGGGAAAATGAAAGATAATTTTCGTATTATGAATAAATATATTTTATTGAATTATATATTGGCCATTTTGGTTCAACACTTATTGCCATCATTCTGGTAGTAGTAGGATTCCACGCTCATAAAATTTTTTGTCTCTGCTGATAGGAAACTGATCCAGGTGATTTTTGACCCCTTCATTTGAAGTGAAGGTTTTGCCGTCCAAGAAATTTTACAATGACTGGAAAACATAATAATCCGAAGGCACCAGATCTGGAGAATATGGTGTGTGTGGCAATGTATCCCACTCCACCTGTGAAAGCTTTTGGCGAGTGACCAGACTTATATTAGGTCTCGCATCATCTTGATGACAGTAGACTTTCGAATTAATTATTGTGTTATCCGTAAAATATCCGTGTAAATGCTCAAAAAGAACGATTCCTTTAAAATCCCAGCAAACAGACAGCATCACCTTTTTTTGATGGATATTGGCTTTCAAAATGCTTGGAGCCTGTTCATCTTTTTTGCTCCATGATCTTTGCGTTTAACATCGTTATATACAACCCATTTTCCGCCTCCAGTATTGATTCGCTTAAAAAATAAATCATTTTCATGACGTTTGAGAAGCGAATCACAGACGTAAACACGACGACAAAAATTTCTCTGCGTGAGAACATATATCGATCTTCTAGGTTAAACCCAGGTCTATCAAGTGGTCATAAACAGTTTAATTCGATAAATTCATCCTCTCGCCGATCTTACGTTAGGTTATTCGCGGATTTGCATCAACTAATGCCTTTTTCATGTCTTTATCACCTTCAACCTGCCTTCCGCAACGTGGTGCATCTTCGACAGTGCCCGTTCTGGCACTAGCGTACTGTCAATATGTCTTCTCCATACACATCGATTAATTTCGTTCGGGCTTGAACTTTTTTATACTAAAAAAATATGACGAAAATGGTGCTTATTGCTTTCCATATTTAATCAAAAAAATCAACATCAACAAAAAACTACTACGTAGAATTAATTGAAATTTTCACACACAAGCCTTGCTATATCAGCTCTCAAAACATATAATGATTATGCGGCTTGAGTATGAAGTTGGTTACGATAAAATACAATTAAATCCTCTGTCGTGAAAAAACGAAATTATCTCCCGAACAACCTCATACTTCTAAAGTGCAAACCTGTAAAAATAGATGAAAATTTTCTGACGATCTGACGTTTGATTTAAAAGTTACGCTGGTTTGAATGAAACAACTCCTGTTTTTCAAGAGAGTGGGAAATAGAATAATTTCGTTTTAGGCCTTTTGATAGGAAAAGCTTCAATAAAAGAAGCTTGGCTTATTGAGTGTTATCTAAACTATGCACCAGGAAAATCAACTAGTATAGATTGATTTATTGAATTTAAACTATGCCCTACGAACTCCACGTTTTGGTTGACAAAAAATGTGTTACACTGAAGAACAAAAAAGTCGAAAAAATTATTTGGCAAACCGCAGAGTAAAGATCCATGATAATCCAACTAGCATTTAAAAGGATTCTGAATACTTTATGTTGCATGACTATTTGTTTATGAGAAAGCTAGTTATGAAGTGTATGCTACATTTGCTAACATTGGATCAAACATAACAACGACTGAATGATTCCGAGCACTGTGGAGCTATTTAAACAGAATACACAGGACTATTGACTTGGACCTGTGACAACAAAACCAAAAGCGCAAGAGACTGCTAACTTTGTGGCGTCGGTACCTTGAAATACGGTATTTTATCTATCGATTACCTTGAAAATGGAAAGATAGTCAATAGCGTTCTTCATATTGCCCAACTAGATCAAGTGAAAAAAGACATTTCTAAGAAACGACTCCATCTGCAAAAAATAGTATTCCACCTAGAGCAGTGGTCGACAACCTTTCAAGTAGAAAGAGCCAAAAATTAAAATTTATAAAATTTCAAGTTTTTATAAAGCCAAAAAATTTTATTTTTTCCTGCCAATAATAAATAGTACTTGCATAAATAAAGTCTTGTTGTTAAAGAAAACTTATTATTATTTATTCATATATAAGTAATCTAAGAAATTAGATTTATTTAGGAAATGTATTATGCAGTGGAACCTAAGAAATTCGTGGTTTATTTTAATATGAAGAATAGTTGATTTTATTTAAATCGATCTTATTGTTTTCAAAGAATTTTTGGACGGTATTCGCTGTATCTTTATCTCTAGTTTGTCCAGAGAGCGGTAGCAATCCTAGAAGTTCTTCTTTTGGAACTTGGGAAGACATAAATCTGAAAATAAGACAACTTGTGCCACGTCTTTTATGTCGCAGGAGTCATATATAGCAAGTGATAAGGCAGAAGAAATTCGAATATCTTCCACCTGCAAATCTGTTACATTTGAAGACATTTTGGCTATCCTATCTTGTACTGTTTTAGCGGATAGTGGCAAATCTTTGTTCTTCTCCAAGATTTCTGGTTTGTTTTTGCAATCATGAAACAATTCTTCAGATGAACGTATGAAGCAATCTTTGACACCATCTGTTTGCCTCTTTTTGCAATTTCTAGTGATAAGGCGAAGCTTGCCGTATTAACATTACTTGTAGATTGCGTCCAGTTACTTAACATGGAACTTGATCGCTGTTTTTGTTTTTGGAGCTCGTTGACAGCTTTTTTCCTTCTTCACCGGTTAGATATCTACTAGCAAACTGAGTATGTTTTGTAGTGAAGTTTCTCTCTTAATTTGATTTCTTATTGTGTTCGAGCTTTTTTTACATAGAGTAGCCGGAAGCAGAAATCATTCTTAGCGAGGAAGCTCATTTCCATTTCGTGGGATATGTGAATTTGGGTATCATAGAATCCATACATTATTGTGGAAAATCCGATGCATCCACAACGAGTAACTGTTTGGTGCGGTTTTTGGTCTGATTGCATTTTTCTTCAAAAATGAGCAAGGAAGCGCCGTCACGGTCTATGGAGAACATTATCTTGCCATGATCAACCAATTTTTGTTTCCGAAAATTCAAAAAGAAGGCGTGAACGACGTTTAGTTTCAACAGGATGGAGCCATTTGTCATACAGCCAATATAATCATCGATCCTTTTTTTAATCTACAGTTATTTGGTCATTAAAGTGTGTCCAATGCTATATAAAAGAAATAAATATTCGAAATAATGAAATATTCGCTGAAAACATTTTGTTTCATTTCTAGAGAAAGAAAATCGAAATAGGGAACTCTCAGAGCTTATTTGATTGATATGTTAAGTATAATGAAATAACAAATTGCTACTCCAATAATTAATCGAACTTATATTATTTTTCCTCCATTTTTGACAAACTGTAAACCAAATGGATTGTGAATTTTTGAAATTATCGAAGTATGCTATTCACGATCATTTCAAAAATGTTTAATAAAATCCAAGTACAGATATTTCAGTTGAACGAATTATTTGTAATACACGATCATTTCAAATCCATGAAATTTTGAGTCATTAGTAAGTGAACTGACCCGAACCCATGAAATCACTGTCAGTAAACAATTTCGAGTATACAATAAAAATTTTTAGAAAATATGCTTTTTATATTCATAAGTCATCAAGATTCCCAATAAATTACATCAAATGCAGTTCGAGAAAAATTACGGAATGGTTGAATTTTTAGAGTATAATTTCATTCAATATGGAATTCCATGATCCAATATGAAGAGCGTGATTCGTCTTATAGTCATAGAAAATTAATGAATTGTATTTATTTACTTTAATTTTCCAAGCGCATTCGCCATTTTGCAATTTCAATTCCTGCGGGCTCTTTCTTATCAAAACGATGTAATTCTATATAAATATCAATAGTGCGGGTTCAAAAATTCAAAATTTCCTGAAAAATATTATAGTGGAGCTGAAGTTGACAAGTTATATAACGTCCATCCCATCAAGAAGTGTATATATAATATACATATATATGTATATGTATATGAAAAACTAAGTTACAGGTTTATGCCAATAAGCCTGTAACAATAGAAGCATTGAAAGCCGAAATTAGACGCTGTATCAATTAAATACCACATATATTCAATAACGTTATTGAAAATTTCGTCAAAAGGGTACGCATATGCAAGCAAAGTAGTGGCGGCCACTCACTAGTTATTTTATTTCATACATAATTCCCAAGTGCATAATTCCTAAATCAATATTTCAAACCTCTGCTACAGAAAACCATGTTTTATTGAACACTGAAATCTTGCGCTCTTATTGAAACACCCTTTATTTCTGTACACTTGTTTCAATTATGATCAACTATCGGTTCAAAATATTCAATATTTGAAGATATGTCAATTTCGTTTTTTCATTACCTTTGATATAAATATTTGTTACTGACAAACAAAGGAGAGGGCAAATAGAACAAAACCTCCTAAGGAACGCCAGACGAACTTCTCGACTTCATATATCACATAATCAATCCTTAGATCCGGAAAATCCCGGATTTATATACGCTCACGTCACACGCTCCTCTAAATATGAGTCATGAGTCCTCAATAAGAATTGCTCAAACTTCAATTGTTCCAAAGCGGCACATCCTATCCTTATTGGTCTACTCGGTCCCGTTCTCTCTAACGAGAAACTCAAACAGTTCATAATAAAAGAAGTGCAAATGATTGAGACATGGAATCTGTATAATAATCCTATCGAGTTATAAGTCTGGACGAGTTTGTTTGTCTTCCGAAAGCTACTTTCCCCCAGCCGGCTGGCCGCCATTGTACGAGTTTTATTGCACTTCTGGCGAAGTTTCGCGGAATTAAGCGATTGAATAATATTCAAACTGAAACTGAATATTCCGGACCGTATCTTTCCGTCCTGTATTTCGGCGGTTTATGTGCAGGTCTTGATTGAGAAGTTTTCGGATCGATAAGGACGGAGATGCTTTCACCCAGACATTCTGTAAAGTTCATTGTTTTATCTCGAAATGAAGACAAGTTTTAATTAGGTTCTCAGATATATCGAAGCGAATTTAATTAAGCAGAAACAGTATAACCTATACTTTATTGAAAAACGTTCTATTTGGATTTATAAGCTATATTTGTATTTGATAGATTCGGTCTTTACTTGGTGGAAACTCATTTTAATTAAAAAAATGTATATGAGACAGTAATGTCTGTATGTGTTGGTTTGTGAAAAATACTAAAATCATGTAAATTATTTAATCTTGTTATAGTGAGGTATAGTGAAGTATTAATTTTTTTGACCTCACTATAACAAGATTAAATAATTTAGATGATTTTAGTATAAAATAAAAAAGAAAGGCTTTTTACTTGATAGAAGAAATATAACAAAATTTGAATATCAAAACAAATTGAAATATGTTTATCGTCTACAATTTTAATTTCCAAAAGAATTTTTTTATTCAAAAAACTTTTAGAATTAAATTAATGTCTAAAACAAGCACCCCTCACATTTAATAGACGTATATAATCAAAACTCAATATACAATGTCAAATGAAATAAATAACCCAACAGATATACGAAAGTAATCAAAATTAAGAAATAAATATTCAAAGGAGACAAAATTTTGTTTCTGGTTTTATCTTTAAGAAATACTACTTGCCTTATAAAAACATGAACACACTTAAAGGACTTCCCAAAGAATATAATTTATTTG
The DNA here is from genome assembly GCA_034642435.1 of Megalocaria dilatata. Lineage (NCBI taxonomy): Eukaryota > Metazoa > Arthropoda > Insecta > Coleoptera > Coccinellidae > Megalocaria > Megalocaria dilatata. The sequence goes on from CM067854.1 coordinate 5,688,464, forward strand.
AAATATTTAATATATTTAAATATTCGAACAAATTATTTCAAAAATCTCTAAAAAATGTGCACTATATCTTCAAAAAACAAATATAATTCTAGATAATCCCGTCTTCATTACTTTCGTATATCTGTTGGGTTATTTATTTCATTTGACATTGTATATTGAGTTTTGATTATATACGTCTATTAAATGTGAGCGGTGCTTGTTTTAGACATTAATTTAATTCTAAAAGTTTTTTGAATAAAAAAATTCTTTTGGAAATTAAAATTGTAAAAGATAAACATATTTCAATTTGTTTTGATATTCAAATTTTGTTATATTTCTTCTATCAAGTGAAAAGCCTTTCTATTTTATTTTATATATAATATATAATTATATTTTGGCTTCAATAAATCTCATTATGGAATGTCAATGAATTTAAGTAAACCTTAAAATAACTCACTTTGTTCTTTGATTTTGTTAGAACATAGATCAATCTTGAATATATAGTTGATCTGTAGTTCGAAGCTTAAGTCTTTTAACACGTGAGTGATGTAGGTTATGTTTTTGATTTTGATATTTGGAATATTGAAAAAGGGCTGAAAACGGGATTATCTAGAATTATATTTGTTTTTTGAAGATATAGTGCACATTTTTTAGAGATTTTTGAAATAATTTGTTCGAATATTTAAATATATTAAATATTTCAAATAAATTATATTCTTTGGGAAGTCCTTTAAGTGTGTTCATGTTTTTATAAGGCAAGTAGTATTTCTTAAAGATAAAACCAGAAACAAAATTTTGTCTCCTTTGAATATTTATTTATTAATTTTAATTACTTTCGTATATCTGTTGGGTTATTTATTTCATTTGACATTGTATATTGAGTTTTGATTATATACGTCTATTAAATGTGAGCGGTGCTTGCTTTAGACATTAATTTAATTCTAAAAGTTTTTTGAATAAAAAAATTCTTTTGGAAATTAAAATTGTAGAGGATAAACATATTTCAATTTGTTTTGATATTCAAATTTTGATTTTAGTATTTTTTACAAACCAACACATACAGACATCACAATACATAAAACTTCAAACCACCCCACCAACCAAAAGATGTCAGCATATAATAGTTTTATTCACAGATTATTGAATGTCCCTTTAAATTCAGAGAACTTTATGAAAGAATTAAATATTATTAAACAAATAGCGTCAAACAACGGTTACAATCCATTTCTTATAGACAAAATGGTATCCAATAAACAAAAGAAAATGGCATGAAATCTCATGTACCCAATCATAAAAGAGGACAATACACAGAAATATTTTTCGTTATCTTATGTCAATGGATTATCTGAAAATATTGCTAAATATTTCAAAAGCAGTTTCAATTATAACGCGGCTTTTAAGACAATTAATAACTAAGGTTATTATCAATATTTTCAATTGCAATGTAGCTTTTAAAACCATTAATAAGTGTTAGTGTTAGTGTTAGTGTTAAGTTAGTACCTACATAAAAAACAATAAAGATCGTACAAATAAAGAAAATAAATCCGGAGTCTACAAGTTGACTTGCAAAGATTGCCCTTTAGTATACATTGGCCAGATTGGTAGATCATTCAAGAAACGTGTCCAAGAACACCAAAGGGGTTATATATCCAATTCTGTACATTCGACACATGCTAATCATCTTAAGGAATTCAGGCATAATTTCAACAATAATTATGAAATTATCCACGTTGAAAGCAAAAGTTCTAGATTAACACTTTCAGAATTTCTTGAAATCAACAGGTGTAATGCCCGTAAAAACCTTTTGAACGAACAAACAGATGTCGATCATTCTCCATTACTGAATATTTTTCCTTAATGGCATTTTCAGCGGCAAACTCCAATAAACACCAAGAGTTTTTATGACTTGTGCTTCCATTATTTGGTCACGTACCTAAAAATGTATTTAAACTCAGTTACACTGAGTACCATCAGACAGTACAGTGTAATACCTGAAGAAGCCACATCGTGGTGAAACAATTGTTGTAGTAGTACAAACATTTTTGTGGAAATAAATTACTGTCTCATATACATTTTTTTAGCTATATTTGTATTTCCTAGTGCAATGAAAAACACTGTTGAACCACTTGAAGTTTAATGGAGTCTCTGTATCTCACACGATAATTATAATAGTTGATAAGTGATCTCACTTGTATGATCTAGATGAAGTAAGTTATAAATCAACTTGCCAGACGAGGACGTAGTGCCCCAGCAATAGAGAGGGCAAGCAATGAAGTCCGAAACTGGTCAAAAACCTTGACTCCTGAGCTGTATATTATATTTTTACACTACAAAAGTTGATTTTCAATTACTTTTCCTTAGATGAATTAAGTTTGTAATTTTAAAATTTCAAATATCATCCAGATTTATTCTGATAACCTCCTACAAATTTTGATTTCAGAAAAAAATTTATTCAAAAACTTTTAGAATTGAATTAAATAAATGCGTTCAGAACACACTGTGTTAATTAAGTGGACATATGGTACTAACACTTATTACACAGTACCAAAAGAGAATTAAAGAATTCAAAGAAATATAAATTGTCAATTAAAAAATGATCAATTGAATAGTTGAAGAATACAAAACTATTATTAGTTCCTTATTTTATAAGAACCAAATTCCTTTCCGAAAATGCAAAACATAACCACAAGAACTTCTTCAGAAACAACTTGCTGGAAATACGTTACTTTCAAAGGAAAGACTAAAACATGCAGAACATCTTCAAAAAGCAATTTAGAATTATTACAAAGGAAACTCGTTAGTTCTACTTCATATTTGAAAAATAAAAATAATTAACAAAACATATCTTACCATACAAAACTGAATGCAGTTATCTAGACAAACACTAGAATGAAGTGAACTTTTGAAAATACTAGGTAATTTATGTTAGTCACGGAAACTACATAAAGTTTGCAATATATTTTATGGACCCCTTCAAAACTAATATGCAATATGTGTAAACCAAAATATATAATTATTATCTATACAATAAAATATTATAATAAAAAGAGGTTTTTTTCTTGATAAAAAGATTATTACCATTTTTTTAATATCATACAGATTTATTCTGTTAACCTCCTACAATTTTTTTCACTTTTTAAATATGAAGTAGAGCTAATGAGTTTCCTTTGTAATAATTCTAAATTGTTTCATGAAGATATTCTGCAGGTGTCAGGAATTATTTTTGAAAAGAATTTATTTTGAGCAAATTGTTTTTGGAGAAGTTCTTGAAGTTATGTTTTGCATTTTTGAAAAGGAATTTGGTGTTCATAAAACAAGGAACAAAACAAAATTTTGTACTCTTCAAGTATTTCTTCGATAATTTTTTAATTGACAATTTATAATATTTCTTTGAATTCTTTTATTCCTATTTGGTACTGTGTGATAAGTGTTAATTCTATGTCTACTAAATTGACACAGTGTGTTCTGAAGACGTTTGATTGATTCGGTCTTTACTTGGTGGAAACTCATTTTAAATGAAAAATATTTGGAAGACAGTAGTTCAATTTCCACAAAAATGATCATAATACCTCAATTGTTTCACAGCAGTATGGCTTCTTCAGGTATCTACATTATACTGGCTGATGATGTTCAGTGTAACCGAGTTTAAATATATTTTTAGGTACGTCACAAAATAATGGAAGAAAAGGTCATGAAAACACAAGGTGTTCATTTGAATTTTCTGCTAAAAAATGCCATTAGGGAAAGATACTCATTAATGGAGACTTGTGAACACCTGTTTGTTCGTTGAAAAGGATTTTATGGGCATTGTACCTGTTGATTTCAAGAAATTCTAAAAGTGTTAATCTAGAACTTTTGCTTTCGTATTTTCATAGTTATTCTTGCAAATATGCCTAAATTCCGTCAGATGGTAAGCATATGTCGATTGTGAATCAGACATACAGTTATGGAAAAGGCTGTCGGAAACATAGTAAATTCAGTGTTAATCAAGAATGCAGTGGAACAGTGGAAGAATCAAAAACTCAGCGTGATACGAAAACGAATAAACGACTGTTCTCTCTCAATGGTAGTGGCGAGTGAAATCAGACTGCACAGCCTTTCGATCGAAGCATCAACACTGCGCAATACCATTGAGAGAGAACAGTCATTTATTCGTAATCGCATCGCTCTGAGGTTTTGATTCTTCTACTGATCCACTGCATTCTTGATCAACACTGAATTTCCTGTATTTCCGACTGTCTTTTCAATACCTGTATAACTTCCTTGGGGTTCTTGGATTCTTTTCTTGAATGATCTACCTGCCTGGCCAATGTATACTGAAGGGCAATCGTTGCAAGTCAACTTGTAGACTTCAAATTTATTTTCTTTATTAGTTCGATCCTTATTGTTTTTTATGTAGGTACTAACTTAACACTAACACTAACACTAACACTTATTAATGGTTTTAAAAGCTGCATTGCAATTGAAAATATTTTTGAAATATTTATCAATATTTTCAGATAATCCATTAACATAAGATAATGAAAAATATTTCTGTCTATTGTCTTCTCTTATGATTGGGTACACGAGATTTAATGCCATTCTCTTTTGTTTATTGGATACCTTCTTGTCTATAAGACAGGGGTTGAACCCGTTGTTTGACTCTTTTTGTTTAATAATATTTAATTCTTTCAGTAAGTTATCTGAATTCAAAAAAATTCCATAGTCTATGTATGAAACTATTATAGGCTGACATCGTTTAGTTGCTGGGGTGATTTTCATTATATTCAAATCACCACACCAACCAAAAGATGTCAGCCTATAATAGTTTTATTCATAGACTATTGAATGTTTCTTTGAATTCAGATGACTTTTTGACCGAATTTAATATTATTAAACAAAAAGCGTCAAGCAACTGTTACAATCCCTTTCTTATAGACAAAATGGTGTCCAACAAACATAAGAAAATGGCACTAAATCTCGTGTACTCGTCATAAAAGAGGACAATGTACAGAAAAATGTTTTGTTATCTTACTTTAATGGACTATCTGAAAATATTGTTAAATATTTCGAAAATACTTTCAATTACAACTCAGCTTCAAAAACTATCAATAATCTTAGTACCTACATAAAGAACAATAAGGTTCGAACAAATAAAGAAAATAAATCTGTCTACAAGTTGACTTGCAACAATTGCCCTTTAGTATACATTGGCCAGACTGGTAGACCATTCAAGAAACGTGTCCGAGAACACCAAAGGGGTTATATATCCGATTCTGTACATTCGACATATGCTAATCATCTTAAGGAATTCAGGCATAATTTCAACAATAATTATGAAATTATCCACGTTGAAAGCAAAAGTTCTAGATTAACACTTTCAGAAGTTCTTGAAATCAACAGGTATAATGCCGGTAAAATCCTTTTGAACGAACAAACAGATGTTGTTAAGTCTCCATTACTGAATATCTTTCCTTAATGGCATTTTTGGCGGCAAACTCCAATAAACACCTAGAGTGTTTATGACTTGTGCTTCTATTATTTGGTCACGTACCTAACAATGTATTTAAACTCGGTTACACTGAACATCATCAGCCAGTAGAATGAGATAACTGAAGAAGATACATCGTGGTGAAACAATTATTGTATTATAGACATTTTTATATAAATAAAAATACTGTATCCTATATATTTTTCAATGTTATTAAGACATTTATTTTATTTAATTAAAAAGTTTTTGAATAAAATTGTCTGAAATTAAAATTTTTAGGAGGTTAACAGAATCAATCTGTATGATATTAAAAATTTTGCAATAATCCATCTTTCAAGAAAAAACGTCTTTTTATTAATTTGTAATTCATTTACTTTCAATAAAATATCAGTTTGCCCTGGTTTACTAAAGTTTTCATCTATTGAACAAAGTGTTTGTCAAAACTAGAAGATGAAATTCAAAAATCAGCAAATTCTGCATGTTAATTCCTTTTACCGGAGAAGTCTAACGAACGTTACCAAACAGCATATAAGCGTTTCAATAAGTGGTGTCCAAAGATGAATTCAACCTTAATATCGGAAACAACAATGCCATCATATTTACTACCCTAGATGCCTAATTTGAATCCCATTTGCGGAAATACGGAAATTATTATTATTATATATCTTGCTTTCACGCTATTTATCATTTATTAGAAGAATAATAAAAAGTTTCAAATCTGAATGAATGCGGATTCATTGAACTGATTAAGTTCCTTAACATAACACTGCAAGGGAGTATATCGTTAATTCGGCAAAAAAACAGTCATAATGAGCGGGTGAACGGAGTTGCGGGTAAAAGCTGGTATCAAATAAAAAATTAAACCTTCAGAGTGCTGTCGATGATTTCAAAGGTAAATGGACTCGTTATTTGGATAACAATTTCAAGCGGGATTCATTTGAATAACAAAGATTCTTTGATTCGGCATATTCAAACGGACCACCCCAGGAGATCGTTCGGGTGACTGGGGCAGGTCCTCTAATCGTGAATAATTCACTCTGTTAATTATAGTACAGCACTGTGCTACTTCCTGAGTCAAAGGACGTTTCTACTCTGATTAATTTATCTGATTGGGAACACTTTACATAAAAATTCAACTTACGTTTCGTAGATTTTTTTCATGAACATTAAAGATTCTAATATGTTGTTGCACGCCACTGTTTCACATCGGGCTATCATAAGCATGGGATATTATTATATTTTCAATCAATATGAAACTAGCTGAAAAACCACTGCCAATTCAACAATAAGCTTCATTATATATATTTGATTGATTCGGTCTTTACTTGGTGGAAACTCATTTTAATTAAAAAAATATATATGAGACAGTACAATGTAATACCTGAAGAAGCCACATAGTGGTGAAACAATTATTGTAGTAGTACAAACATTTTTGTGGAATTAAAATACTGTCTCATATATATTTTTTAAAATTATTCTTCCTCTTTAAATTTGGAGTTTTTTCTAAAATTTGGAATATTTGATTTTATTCAAAAACTTTTAGAATTAAATTAATGTCTTGCAAGCACCGCTCATATTTAATAGACATATAGAATAAAAACTCATTATGTAATATCAAATGGAATTAAAAACCCAACAAATACAAAATTTTCAATTAAAACTAATAAATAAAAAATTGTAGGAGACAAAATTTTGTTCCTGATCTTATAACTAAATCTTTTTCAAAAATACAAAACATCATTTTGAGAACTTCTCGAAAACTAATTTATTTGAAATATTCAATTTATTCAAATGTTTGAATAAGTTACTTCAAAAATTTCTCAAAAAATGTAGCACATCCTCAAAAAACAATTAGAATTTAGATAAGGTCTTCTTTAGTCCAACTTCACATTTATTATTAATTCCAAGTATATTATAATGTTCAGAATATCGTGCAATTGATATTAGCTACTTAATTCAGTTTGGTTATTCAATAATATTTTTCTTTTATGATGTCTATTAATTTCTAAAGTTTCCAACAAGTTTGATCTGAAACTTTTGTTTTCTCTGTGTAAAATTTCAAAGTTACTATTAAAACTATGTCCTGTGTCAAGAAGGTGTTCTGCGTAGGTTGAATTTCCTTTTTTGTTACAATAACATTTTTCATGTTCCCTAAGTCTCGTCTGGAACGATCTTCCTGTCTGACCAACTAATACAAAATGGCAAGTAGCGCAAGTTAACTTATAAACACCTGATTTCTTGTTCTTAGATGTTTTATCTTTATTATTTTTTATTAGTTTTCCTAGGGAGTTATTTGTTCTATAAGAAATTCTAAAGTTGTGGTTTTTCTTCAAATATCTAGCTACCTTTCCTGTTTTTGGTCCCAAGTATGTCAACGAAATGTATTTACCTTCAATTGAATCATTATTTATGGGATATACTAATTTCAAAGCCAGCTTTTATTGTATTTTTGTAAAAAGATTCTCAATAATCGGGACGTTGAAACCGTTGTTCAACGCAATCTGTTTAATAATGTTATATTCTTTGTCAAAATTCTCACGTGACATGGGTATGTTGGCTAATCTATATAACATACTATTGTATGCTGCTAATTTTTGTGAGGATGGGTGGTTTGATGTGAAGTGAATTGTGCTATCTGTATGGGTTGGTTTCCGGTATATTGAAAAAACGTGTTTATTATTAATTTTTGTGATAGTTAAGTCCAAAAAATTTATACTATTGTTTTTTTCCAATTCATAAGTGAATTGTATGGTTGGGGATAATTTGTTTATGAAATCCACAAACAAAGAAAATTGTCTATCAGTGCCATTGAATAAACATAGAACATCGTCAACATATCTGTACCAATAAATGAAACATTTAAAATAGGGGCTTTTTATTATGCTAGTTTCTAAGGAATCCATAAAAATTTCGGATAATAACGGACTCAGAGGATTTTCCATAGTGAGGCCATCGTTATCTACGTAAATCTTGCCGTTGAACGTGAAATATAATTTTGTTGCAACCAAACTGTCAAAACATCAATTATTTCTTGTTTTATTACCGAATTGGTTCTTTTTCGGAGTAGGAGGTTATCTACTAATTTTATGGCTTCCTTGACTGCTATGGACGGAAATAAATTCTTTACATCAAACGATATATTCTTTGCATTATCTGGAACACGTACATCTTTTATGTTATTCACCAGATGGTATGTATTCTTTATAGATAATTTTGCTTCAAAATTTGTTTCCGAGAGTATGATTTTAATAAGTGCCTTAGATAATCTATACGATGGCGCTGTAACAAATGACACAACTGGTTTGATGGGACAACTTTCTTTATGTACCTTGATTAAAGAATACATATTTGGTGGTTGAGGATTCATTAAAGTTAAATTAAATAATGGTTTAGTACCGAAAAAAGCCAAAGCGTTTTTTATGGCTATTTTTATTTCATTTTGATATTTATCTGTTGGGTCTTTTTTGATAATTGTATACTTATCCGAGTCTAAGAATTCTGTTGTTTTATTTATATAACTTGTTTTATCGATTGCTATTACTGTATTTCCTTTATCAGCACGCCTGAATACTAATTCAGTTTTTAAGATTTTAGTTTTTATACTTTTTATTATGGAATTGTTATTATGCGAGTGATGATTATATTTTTTATTCATAATAGTAGCCAATGCATATTTATCTTTATTTGAATTGTGAAAATTTTTGAGTGCAAGTTCTGACTCGATAGCTAAATATTCTAAAGATTTCTTATTGCTATTATTTTAATTGTACTTATATCCTTTTTTTAACAGTTCTATTTCGGGTTGGTTGAATTTTACCTCGGAAAAATTCATAAATCTAGGATAGAAAATATGTTTCGAATATTTTTTTGGATTTTGTTGATTTAAGTTATTTTAATTCTTTTTAGTTACTAAAATTTTTGATTTTTTTTTCTGCATTTTGTATTTCTTATATATGAATTCATCAATATCACTTCTGATATTATTATCTAAGTTATCGAACAAGACATCATGCATTCTGTAAGTCAACTCTTTGTGTATATTATATGTTGTATGCGTCTATCTTCTGATATTCATGTTTCCTGTCCATTTTCAACCAGGTCTTCATTCCTATCAATCTACCTCTATCTGCTGCTGGGGTCTTATTCCTTATCCCCAACCATACAATTCACTTACGAATGGGAAAAAAGCAATAGTATAAATTTTTTGGACTTAACTATCACAAAGATCAATAATAAACACGTTTTGTCTATATACCGGAAACCAACCCATACAGATAGCACAATTCACTTCACATCAAACCACCCATTCTCACAAAAATTAGGAGCATACAATAGTATGTTATATAGATTAGCCAACATACCCATGTCACGTGAGAATTTTGACAAAGAATATAACATTATTAAACAGATTGCGTTGAACAATGGTTTCAACGTCCCGATTATTGAGAATCTTTTCACAAAAAGACAATTAAAGCTGGCTTTGAAATTAGTATATCCCATAAATAATGATTCAATTGAAAGTAAATACATTTTGTTGACATACTTGGGACCAAAAACAGAAAAGGTAGCTAGATATTTAAAGAAGAACCACAATTTTAGAATTTTTTATAAAACGAATAACTCCCTAGGAAAACTAATAAAAAATAATGAATATAAAACATCTAAGAACAAGAAATCAGGTGTTTATAAGTTAACTTGCGGTACTTGCCATTTTGTATATGTTGGTCAGACAGGAAGATCGTTCCAGACGAGACTTAGGGAACATGAAAAATGTTATTGTAACAAAAAGGGAAATTCAACCTACGCAGAACACCTTCTAGACACAGGACATAGTTTTAATAGTAACTTTGAAATTTTACACACAGAAAACAAAAGTTTCAGATTAAACTTGTTGGAAACTTTAGAAATTAATAGATATCATAAAAGAAAAATATTATTGAATAACCAAACTGAATTAAGTAGCTCCCCTTTGTTTAATATTTTTTGAATCATTTTTCAGAATTCCAAAAGAATTGTAAATCTCCCTTCAGACCCTCTATTTTTGTTATATCCATGTACTATATAATGAAATTCTTGTTCATGGTATACTCAGTATCTTGTAATACTCACCTGAAGAAGTCATGGTATGACGTAACGATCGTAGTGTTAATAAAATGTTAGCGGAAATTCGAATATTATTTTTATTCATATTTTTAAGATGAATTTACGTCAAGTAAAAACCGAAACTGTCATAGATCATTATTCAAACATGAAGAAATACTGTATATTTGTGATCTAATTAAGTTCCAGGTAGTGGAGGTAGCATGATTTTCCCAATTGAAGTATATAATAATTATTTTCAATTACCATACAAGCTAGCAGCAGTTTTTTTCTGGATTTCACATCTCCAAAACTATCCTGTTAATTGCATTTGAAGTCAGCTTATACACAACTTTTTTTGGAGAAGCAAGATCATTACTTTGTGATGTGGCGTCGACCGTAACTGTTTTGTTTTTTATCTATTCAACTCATCAGTGAGACATAATTGAAGTATAGAGATGATCACAAACGTAATGTATTGTGGCGACTCACAACCTAAGATCTATGGGTTCAATTCTCCTATACGTGAGGGCACGTCAGACGCTTCCTGGAAATCTACTGCGTTCTATCCCAACTAACTGATATTCTGCAACCGTTTTTCTTGTCGCTCCTTCGTTCGATATTAAATATGTGGGTCAGAAATGTACCTTTCTATCGGACCAGATCAGGTCCGATTTGCACCAAATTAGGTGCAAACACTAGGATCCATAAATTTACATAAATTACAATATATCGATGAGGAAGAGGATTGAGTCCCCATTTTATATTTCCATATGAAATCGATATCTTTCTTGTGACCAAATGGCACAATTCTGAGAAAAAATTATAGATTAGTTCATGCAGATAACAAGAGTGTGTAAAATCGTCAATAATCTTGAATGTACCAAAATTCCTTAGAATGTAAGACTCAATGCAACCTCTTGCAACAGGTGAGTCATTTTCAATGATAAGACGATGGAGGTAGTATAAGCTACGTGCGTCGTCACCCCTTCCTTTGTTGAATAGAAACAGAAACGGTACGCTGAAAAGAGATCCTCTTATCGAGGAGGTGTCTCAAAAAAGTTATTCGCATTGTTTGAATATTTGCATGAAAAATATATGTGAAACTGTATATCACTCCAAATTACTTGAAAAATGAAAGTTTAATGGAATGCATCATCGCAGGCTTGAAGAAATCAGATTGCTTGTTCATTTTGTTCATCGAAAATACTCGTGAAAAAAGTTGTTTATCGAAAATCAAGTGTACGGTGCACCGACTCTATTCACAGCACTGCTCTCACTTCCTGGTTCAAAACACTGTTATCTCTTAAACGCGGTTCATGCAATTCAGTTAATGAACCTGTTGAGACGAGAATCATTTTTAATACTTCGGAAAAAGCAATAATTCATCCAACAGCGCCGAGATAAGACTCGTTTTAATCCGAAGCGTTTCGCACAAAGCCACCTTGCCAATGTCGTTATCAGCTAATAAAACCTAATTTCCAGGGAGAATGAAATATTTAGAACCGAGTCTAGAAAGGTTGTGGAAAGAGCAGAGATCTCGTGGAAAGATTCCATTAGGATTATAAAATGTGTGGAGAGAAAATACGAGGTTAATCACAGAAGCACCCTTCCGACTTATGTGGTTGTTGATGGAAAGAATGGCTATTATGGATAGTATCTAATTTTCTAGTGTATAGTTATAAACATCTGTATATATAACAAAAAATAATGTGATTCTAGAATTTCTGATAAAAGAACATAAACCAACGAGTATCAAATTTTAGCTACTGGTATGCTCTTATTACTCATTAGTACTTCCAAAAATCTCGGACGTATCACATTCTTTTATCTGTTGATGAAGTTATCCACGGAGTAGTCCCACAATTTTACTCACCTATTGGTGACAATTTCGTTTTGCGCTTCCACATAGATTCCATCAGGTGATTACTGCTAGAGAAACACCAGGGTATTCCATATTTAGCATGATCCCCAAAACTACTTGACCTAAATCCAATCGAGCACGCTTGATATCGCATCATGTGATTACTGCTTGAGAAAACTAGGATATTCCACATATAAAATGATCTCCATACCTGGCCTATATGCTAAAATTCGAATCCTGACCTGATCGGGATAATCGGTGTCTATGCTAGGGACATGACAACATGCGTTATCGTGCACTACTATGATATTTTCGACAGTAAATGTCGAAAATACTTGAACGTAGTTTTGAAGAAATTCTTCTACATATCCCTGTTCTATTAAAGTTCCTCTATTGAAGACCATGATTTCAATGCGAGCCTCGTAGCTGATACCTTTCCATACAATTATCAATCCTCCATGATAAACCACCCTCACGACTGTGGTCAACGACCATCCAAACTTCTTACGGTTATTCTATCCCCAACTGAAAACAAGACATTCTCCCACTGTTCCATTCTCTAATTGTCAATACAAAGTCTAGAAATCCGATGGTGTGTAGAAATTTTGCTGAGCTAAATGCTCTTAAATTAATTTCCGTCGGTGTGCTTTTAATCGTAGGCTCGCCGACACTAACATTTTTCACTTCCAAGAGCTTCAGTAGCTACACAAAACGGTTTCTCGACACAATACTGACAACAAAACGGTTATCTAGAGCAGACCTGGATCGATGTCTGCCTTGATATGTTCTTCTTGTGTAAGAACATGTCTGCTTGTAATGTTTCCTTGTATCTCGGACTAATCGTCTGACCAATCTGACGTTGGCTGTATCCAGCATGTCCTCTAAAGTGACATTCCTAACTGTTTCAATTGCGGCTAATGTATTCTTACTCACATGAGTGCCGATACCTCAGTGGTCAAAGCCTGGGCAAGGAAACGAAAGAGCTCGTGTACAAGGCCAGCCTAAGAAGGAGAGAAATTTTTTAATTTAGACAGACATTTAGATGATTCGAAAATCAACGATGCTGTGCCTAAAGTAGTGTAAGAACGCAGTAAAAACTAAACCAGTACATAACTGAACTCCTAACTGGCACAAGCTAAAAAAATGTTCTGAAGAACTTTCACAGAAAATCTAGATCTAGCAAGTTAAGAATATAATAATAATCTTTAATTAGAGTCACACATTTCATTCAATTCGATATTACTGACTGTCCATCTTGAGAGAGATGAGTGGAATTTAATCGAAGCAATGAAATCGATAAGAGTACAAAATCACGAAATCAAATGCCTTATACAAATGAATAACTGAACGGAAATGTACAGATAATATTTAGGGTACGTCCAAAATACACATATGACTGAAAGTATTCAGCGTGGAAAGTACAACTAACGGAAAACAAGCGTTGTAATGCAAAATATGGGTGAGTGGTTGATTGTGCCGCTGAGTGTAGTTCATACCTGAATTCTCAATATTTAAGAAACATTACTTGTAAAGAGCAATTGAAGTACTGGAGATAGGTTCAGCAAATATCTAGCTGCACTGCCCCGATTTCAAGAAATTTCTATTTCAATAACTCACAATCCCAATATATTTGGATAATATATCCAGCCGGTTCTCCATTTAATTTGTATATATACTAAATATTTAACATGAAATTGTTGATGGGTTAAAAATGTATTCATATTCTATGATATGTTCTTTATTGGGAATGAACGCGGCATAACAGGATACGACTTGTGTTTCTACAATCTGTAATTGTGGGAGTAATTGAGAGTACAGTTCGCTGCTAAATTGACTTGGTGGAGTATGCTGTGATATAAGTATATCAGCATAGGAAATTTCCATGAATTGTCACTGAGCCCTCTGAATATTTTTTTTCAGGAAGCTACGTTAGAGTTTGGAAGAAAGGGAACGCTGTTTTATCGGCAGGAACAGTAAAGGTATCTCCTGACCCAAGAATAAGTCTCATTCAAGGATACAGCCTTGAGATTAAGGAGGCCAGTCCCCAAGATGCCGGCGATTACGTCTGTCAGATTGGTACAATAGAACCTAGAGAAATTACCCACACCGTTGAAATACTAGGTGAGTGGAGACTAATGATAATTTAATAAAGAATTCAGTTGAATATGTCACAAAATTATGAATTTTAATTATAAATATTTATCGTTGTTGTGCAGAAAAGTTACCTCATTACTATTTATTTCTGTGAATTGTATATTTTACAATTTATTCATGAAAAAAATAACAATCTACTTTTGATTCCAGGAGAATCAAATTTGGTATCATGAATCAATGAATAACAAATCATTTATGAACAAAGTTAATAAATTGGCTATTTTCGAAATGAACTCAGGATGAAAATCATCAGAATATTTTATATCCCGAAATATCGCTCGTATAAAATTTTTATAATATATTAAATCGTTAAAACTACTTCAAATCATCGCTCAATTCATTTCAGATTCTGAAATTGAAACGAGTTGAATAAAATTCATCTATCAGTGTAGGATCATAATCATTATTGATAGCTATTTGTTTAATGATGTTGAGTTCTGAAATATAATTTTTTCGATTCATAGATATGTTAACTTATCTGTGGATCATCACAAATTAAATGCTGATAATAATTTTTGGTATATAGGATGATTTGATTCATTGAGTGAAATAGCTGTTATAGACAATAAATCAAATATCTGTGGATCCTACAATTAAATTTTGATACATTTTCGTTTATATGATGATTTCATTTATTGTTTATAGTAGCTATTGTACACAATAAATCAAGTCATCCTATAAACCACAAATTATTAGCATTTAATTGCATAATCCACAGATAAGGTAACATACTCATGAATCAAGAAAATTATATTTTAGAATTCAACAACATCAAACAAATATCTTTTAATAATGACAACGATCCAGGACTGATAGATAGATACGTTGTTGATGAATAAAAATAATAAGGGAGCTTTAGTTATTGTATTACAATACACAGGAAAATTAAACTACATTTCTTTGAAATATATTGAAGGTACGAGTAGCATTCAATGTAATCTAAGTATAGGTATAAAAGAAATATCAGAAAATTTTGCAGAAATTCAATTTTTCAATGTAGTCCCCTACAACTTTAATATATAAAGCTTCTCTAAACTTTGTAAAAAATATTGTTAGGACCTCTCCTCAAAATAGGTATTAATTACAACCTTTAGTTCTTCTAGAACTAGAATTTCCAAAACCCCCTTTTTCGGTTTAAGTGCTTATTTAAAAATATCATATATACCACCTTTTCTACACCGAACAAGAAATTTTTAATTTTTACTAGGCAGGTACATTACAACTACGTTCCCAGGATTTAGCAATTTAGGCCTCTCAAAACTGTCCCATTTAATCTAGAAATCTAAAATGGGACAGTAGAAATGAAAATAGCCAAATGAAGTTTCACAATTCTACTTGCTCGCATTAAATATTGAAAAATAATCGCTTCGGCACTGTTGAAGACACATTTCCTCAAAGTCGCTCGTTGGTACTCAGCCTACAAACATACAAACAGTCACCCCCTTCCGCCGTTTTTCGACCAAACAGTCACGCAACATTATCTACTCTTTATCTTTTTCTCTCAAATTATAATCACAATTTTATGCTCTTGAATAAGTTTATATTCGCATTCACTGCAACCTTCCAAGGAACACCCTATCATAATAACCCATAACGCAAAAAAGGCCTGAAAATGAATGTATTATCTACATTATTTGTTCTTAATTAGATTGTAATTGTCCAAATGAACCCAGTGAAAGTAAAAAACGGTGAAAAAACTCATCGATATACTTCTTTACGAGCAATATGGTGTTTTCATCGCAATTATAGTTCGATATTACACAGAAACAATTCCCTAAACTTTTGGGTAAAACAATTCAAACTTGTACATTTGCAATATATGTATTTAGGCTGCAAAAAAATCTAATATACATCTCCCTCCATCCCATTTAAAGTATGCTCATCCTAGAATTTGCATACTAATTGGTTAATGTTTAATCAATTACTTAGCAAAAATTCAAAAGGTATCTCTACATTCCAAGCAATTCTTTCCCCGCCTACCTGAAGATGCTACTGTGTCAGCGAAATGATTGTAGCATTATAATAACGATAAAGATTTGTGGATATCCGAATAACCTTATTCAATGTTATGGAATACAGAATTCTGTGTTTTTATTCATATGTTGGTTGCTTCAATTTTTATGGCAAACCGACTGTTGAACAAGCGCGTCAAAAGCTCCCGACTTTACGTCAGTTCTTTTTACCATTTTTCAAACTGTTTTCATTTATTATTTCCGAAAAGAAACTAACTACCGAGAGAATCTAAGAACTAAGTATACGATCACTCGGAAGGAGTCAGCATCTAGTCCTCACTTAACTGAAAGAATATCATGCTCCTTCCTATTCTTTCACGAAGAAAACGTTTCATCGTGTAACCCAATTCTCGCCACTGGTTCTGGAGTTCGTGTTTCATTTGATCGATTGCGCCCATTCGGCTGCCTTCAAGCCGAATATAACGTTTCGTGGAATGGAAATTGGCGAAGATGGGCCCGCCCTAAGTTTGTTAACAGCTACGTAACCCAGCCAGGACTCCTACTCGATCAATTAAGAATTCGGAAACAGGAAATGAACAATATCCCATTCTGAGTCTGCATGCGCAACTTGGCATTGAATAATTGAAGAAAATCTCTCTCACCTGAATCTGTCGATGAAGAGTTATAGTTATTCGATTTTATTAGGTTTTGTCATCCCTATAGTGAGAATTTCACTTTGATTCGTCCACTTAATGATAATGTAAAAGGATAATTTTCCTAATGGAGTGTTTTCTCATCTTAGTCATCCCTTTTGAAACTACGGGAAAGTTTTTGTCAGCTCTTTATCTTGACACGAAAATAATGTTGACAGTGAGATTTGCAAATAGTACCTACCTAAAATATACGAGATCAGCACTGACATGGAGTCAGAAGCTTTTGCGCACTTGTTCAATAGTCCATTTTCCTAGAAAATCTTGAATTTGTGAATTGTTCCTTAAAAAAAAGAGGAGTTATGTATCCTGTCATCTGAAAGTCGAATAAACATCATGAATTTTCAGAAATTTTCTCCCGAAGAAACGAAAACTCTCGTGAAAATGAATAATACAAGTTTGAAAGGCTCCATCCTTTCCCCTCTGATCTGCATCGTTATATATTGGCAAGCAGAATAATAATGTAGCGAGCAACTTCTTCGCTCCTCGTCCAGAAACCTGCCTTGCTCTGTTGCAGCTTAACCGGCGTATCAATAGAGGATCACCAGGATTCATGAGTAATCGTCCCCGCCGAGTTCAAATAGGGCAAAGCACACAGCGTTTTGACGACACATGGTCACTGGCTTAACAGGCAGAGTTAAGCATTTTCGCTACTACAGTAATAGTCTAGGATTCATTAAAACAAGGCATTAATAATTTTAAATCTCATTGATTTTGATTTTTATTACAACTAAAAATGAAAATTAATCATTTCCAGAAAAATTGAGAAAACAATTTTACTCTGCGTATGGCTTCGAACACACCATCCTATTGAAGAATGCAGTGAACAGTTTCGATCACTAAGCCAATGAGGTAGTTAGAAGATTTTTCCGTTTCCTCTTTAATATATTTATTGTTATTATTATCAAACTACAATAAGAGTGGAGGTTGAACCAACGCAATAAAAATATAACGAAAGAAGCATTCTTCCACTATTAAAAGTTTCAAAAACTCGGAATCCTCACGAAATGAACCATTAGCCCTTTTGTCATTATCTTTCAACTTAATGTTAATTTATACTAAATCGTACTATTGGTGTCTCAGAAACGCTAAACGCTGCTATACTTACAAAATCGAAATTTCATTTTGGCCTTTGCGTCGTTATAATAGGAGTATACTAGTTAGTACCGAATTTAAACTCAATCTGTTTCTATGTTTCCCAAACCATGTCTGATGATAAGAACAAAAATAAACAGAATTTCAAAAATAATACATAATTGAGGAATTTTTGGAAGATCTTCAACTCAATATGAAATTCATCTATAATTCACAAAATATATTAAAATGCGAGTCGACTCTTAATGAGAAGTATTTAAAATACATTGACCTCAGAATTTTATTTGGGAACTCCTATACATATTGAAAATTATATATGGAAATATAATATACCAAAATATATATATATATATATATATATATATATATAATATAAAATATTCTTCATTGTCTAGGAAAAAACTATACTATACATTAGTATTCATATTTTTCAAGTCGTAAGGTGAAAAATTTTGTAGTCGATATTGCAAAATATTTTATATTGACTATATATATATTGTGGTGCTATTTTGATATTTTAATATATAATTTTCAATATATGTTGTGAAAGTTTCCGG
The DNA here is from genome assembly GCA_034642435.1 of Megalocaria dilatata. Classification (NCBI taxonomy): domain Eukaryota; kingdom Metazoa; phylum Arthropoda; class Insecta; order Coleoptera; family Coccinellidae; genus Megalocaria; species Megalocaria dilatata. Next base: position 5,707,324 of record CM067854.1, read on the forward strand.
ATATAATTCTCGATTTAAAGTTTTCCAAATAAGTCTTCTTATCAAGTATCGACTCACATTTCAATTCATTTACACGTTAGATAGAGTCTTCAATACATAAAACATGTTTGAGTGGGTTCATTTCCAAGTTTTATTATTCTGCCAGTTTTAAAAATTTTTTATGATTTATTTGAATCTGAGTCTAGTGAATATCTGAAGAAACAGAATATGTCGTAATTTATTCTCAAATAAGCAGTATTCAGATGTAAAATAAAGAAATAAAGGCTTATGATGAATTTCGCAAGGATTATGGGTGATATGAAGAAGCGCGCAAAATCTGCCAACCTCACTATTCGCTGCATAACTCAGAATCAAAATAAAGACGTGTTACAACTTTAATTTGGTAGATAGTAAATCTTAAATTCTAATGCATTTTGCTCAAAAGGATATATGGAATTACTCCTAACATCGCAAATCATAATCAAACTCTAATACATCAAAAATACGGTAAAATTGAATCGTGAAAGCCCAGAATCATTTCATTCGACTACTTCATTGATTGGATGGAGTAGTCCGTTACTTTGTGATAGTTCATTTTAATGGAATGAAATTAGGAATTACTTTGTTTTCTATCACTTTTTATTATAACTGATATACAGTGACTCGAGTTTCGTAGTGTTTACTACATTTTCAAACTGAACGAACAAATTAGATCTCAACTATTATATATGGGGATTGTAGGCTTCGGCAGAGCTTCGAAGAGAGGGGTTTTCCAAAGTTCCGTCTGTTCGTTAAGTAGTTTTATTATTGGTACGTGCTTTTTATATTTTTCAATTTCTATGGATTCCAGGATGTCAAGTTTTTTCCCTTTCGCTTCCACGTGCAAGATAACAAGGTTGTTCAATTCTGGGAAGGTGTGATCTGTAGTGAAGAAATGGTTCGCAAAATTGGAATTATTCTTCCGGTTCCTAAAAGCAGATTCATGCTCTTTGTACCTTTTATGGAAAGGTCGGCCCGTTTGACCTATATACACACTATTACACTCTTGACAACTTAATTTATAGACTCCAGAATTATTCCGACTGAATAATTCTGCGAACCATTTCTTCACTACAGATCACACCTTCCCAGAATTGAACAACCTTGTTATCTTGCACGTGGAAGCGAAAGGGAAAAAACTTGACATCCTGGAATCCATAGAAATTGAAAAATATAAAAAGCACATACCAATAATAAAACTACTTAACGAACAGACGGAACTTTGGAAAACCCCTCTCTTCGAAGCTCTGCCGAAGCCTACAATCCCCATATATAATAGTTGAGATCTAATTTGTTCGTTCAGTTTGAAAATGTAGTAAACACTACGAAACTCGAGTCACTGTATATCAGTTATAATAAAAAGTGATAGAAAACAAAGTAATTCCTTATTTCATTCCATACTTCATCGATGATGTCCTCATACAAAGAGTATCAGTAATGAAGAGATATATATTTCCCCACGAAGATGAATGTGCGGATATCTCCTTTATTGTGTATTGACATCGTATACGAAATTAAATCGCCCCCTGTCATATCGACCGCTCTCTCTCTCTCCCTCTGCTGAAATAACAAAAATTGTATTCATTAGTCTGAAAACACGGTGTTTTGCTTTGTTAAAGACAGAACAACCGGAGTGATTCTCGTTAAATTCGAACGCCAGCGTCGACGCTAAAAAACACTCAGAAATGTTCGATTCAGTTTGTGTTTGTGCGGAAAATGTAAATATGTTCTCTGATTGTTTGCTTCGATTCGTTTAACAATTCTACAGCGAGATACGCCTATTTTAATGACTAATTTTCGCGTGGACGAATGACCTCAACTGAAGGGTTTAAGCGATGTTGTGTGGGCGTAAGGATATAATTTTTTAGGGTCAATCTACATTACTGTTCTTGTTACTCCACTGAATTTTCAGTACTTCATCCTTTTGTCATGGTATGAAATATTAGTACGAAAGTTGAAATTTTTTTTTTTTTGAGACATAGATAATTAAGCTTTATTGCAAAAAAACAAGGTATATAGACTGAAAAGAAAATAACGCAAGCTTTGGTAATCTACCAGTTAGTTGTTAGTTTAATTTCTAGATAAAAATATCAGTTCTTCTTCTAATAGGACCAGGTCCTGGTTTATCCTCTACGTTTTACCTTCTTCTGAGTTCTTCTTTTGACGCAACTCTCGTAGCACCTTTTTTGGTGGTCTGCCATATGGTAGCGTATATTAGGTTTCTCCGTTTTAGCCCACTTGGCCAATCTCTCTTCTGGAGTTGTTTTAACATGATGCCTTTAAAATCGACCCAACTCACTACATCCTGGACTTCTAATTCTTCTCTGATGTTTCCACTCCTTACTAGATTCTTCAAGGTGACTTTCTTGATTGTTTGTTGTATTTTTATTTCGGTAGTTCTCATTATTCTACTTGTTCCAAATGTCTCAGATCTTGTTTCTGTAGCATATGTCAGTTTTGTAAATTCTGGATTTGACGTGAGATTTTATCCATTTTGTTCGTCCAAACTATATCTCTTAGATACCCGCTGATTATAGATGCTTTCATCATTTGTGCTTGTGCTTCTTCGGACACATTCACTCCTAGGTATTTAAATCTTGAAATTTGCTGTTTTATGTCGTTATCGATCGCCAGTTTGCATCGAATAGGACCTTTAGATATGAACATTGTCTCTTGTAAATTGAGATTTTCTTATTGATTTAATCTTGTATAGAAGACAGTTACGTTGTACCGAACGACTTCTTCGCTTCCCGTCCAGAAACCTGCTTTGCTCTATCGTAGTTTGACCGGCGTACCGATAGAGGACCCGACCAGTCAACAGATTCGTGACTAACCGTCCCCGCCAGGTTCAAATAGAGTAAGGTACTGCGTTTAAAAATCAGCGTTCCAAGCGGACGCATGGTCACCGGCGTAACAGGCAGAGCCTGCGCATCAAGCCTGTCTGACGAGTAGAAACTCGTTGAGTTGAGTTGAAATATGCGCATCTGAAGATGCGCATGCTCGGAAACGAAACGCCGTCTCCCTAAGTAAGAGGTGGAAGCTCCCTTGCAACATCCGCATTACCACTCGAGAGCTCTAACGTCATCCTCATTTTCTGCTTCAATTACATCATCATCAGCATAAAACAATACCTTCAGGACTATATTGACTTCATGGATAATTTGGTCCATGATGATGTTGAATAGGGTTGGCCAGAGACAATCTCCCTGTCTTATATTAGCATCAATTTGAACTTCTTCAGAGATTTCTTTCTTAGTTTTAATTCTTGTTTTATTTCCGGAATAAAGTTCTTTAATAATTCTTTGGCATACGGCGTCTATTTTGTTCTTCTCAAGACATCGTATTCTATAAAATACTTTGGTGAAGTCAACAAGACAGACAAACAATGGTTTATTGAACTCTATCGATTTCTCAACCAATTGACGAACTATGAATATTGCGTCCATTGTTGATCTATCGAATCTGAATTTTTGTTTCTCTTCGGATGTTGGTACCTAATCCCTTATTCTATTTGTTATGGTTTTGAGAATCGAATAAAGCAGTGTTATATTTCTAAAGTATTTTGCTTCTATTTGCTCTCCTTTTTGTGGATACTCAATTTTCATTCATCGGGAATCTGGCCAGAGTTAATAATCGTTTGGAATAATCTTATTCTTTATGTAGCTCTTTTCCTCCGTACTCGATGAGTTCCTTGTTTATATTATCGATACCGGGTGTCGTTGGCTTTTTAGTTTTTTCTTCTCTGAACTTCCTCTATCTTTATTTTGGGTTCACTGTTGTCTACGTTCGGCCTAATATCATTAGGCGATGCGTTGTCCTTTGGGATATTATAAATAGCACAACAGAACACTTCTCTGACTTAAGTTTAAGTAAGTGAACTTTGGCTAGCTCATACAATCGGTTTAAATCTGAATTGATTAATTTATTGGCCAAAGAGATCTGATTCAAAAGAAAGGAGAAGCACAACTACTTGTTTTTGACGTAACAATGAATTTTGCAGTTTCTGGCAATGTCCATGGTAGTTGATTTGTATAGATAATATACAGAAGAGGGGCTTAAATGCTTCCTTGACGGATTACAGCTCTTGCATCTAAAGGTGATGAATGCTGTACGCGCGAAACCTGTTGAGATCTTCCTGATAGGAAAGATTGGACTAGATTTCTAGTGCTCCCATTGAAGCACACATAGTGAAGCATCTCGTTTATTGACGAATGCGAAAGGGAGTCAAATGCTTTGCTAAAATCTAAAGTTATCAGGGCAGTGATCATATCGTTGTCGGCCGCCTTCAATAAACCATCAACAACACAGGCCAATGCTGTCTTGCAACTGTGATATTTTCTGAAGCCAGATTAACTTGTTATATTTTGATGAAGAAGAACTGATCTGGCCCTCTATAATTCTCTCAAGAACCTTTGAAACACTAGGTATATGCTTATTGATCTCAAGTGATTGAAATCATTAGAGTTATCATCTTAATATTCGATATAAGAAAAACAAATGTTAACTTCCGCTATTTTATTGATTTACATGACAATTGTTTCGTCATACCATGACTTCATCAGGTGAGTATTTAAACTGAGGTATACAATGCAAAACATGACCTTAAATACACAGCTCTGGTACAAAAAATAGAGGGGTGGAAAGAGAGGTATACAATTAATGAAAAATATTAAGTAGGGGGGATCTATTTAAATCTATTTGATCATTCAATAAAATTTGTCTTTTATTATATCTATTGATTTCTAAAGTTTTTAACAGATTTAGTTTCTGACTTTTGTTTTCAATATGTAATATTTCATAGTTCATATTAAAATTATGGCCAGTCTCTAACAAATGGTTGGCATAAGTTGAATTCGGTTTATTATTAATGTAACATTTTTCATGTTCTCGTATCCTTGTTTGGCCTGTCTGTCCCACATATACATATGGGCAATCACTACATGTTAACTTGTAAACACCTGATTTTTTCTTTTTAGGAATGACGTCTTTATAATTTTTATTGAGCTGCCTAAAGAATTAATAGTTTTAAAAGAGATGTTATATTTTTCTTTTTTTCTTTAAATATCTAGCAATCTTTTCAGATTTTTGGCCTATGTAAGTTAATGAAATAAATTTGGTTTCGTTTGAATTTTTAAATTTTGGATATACAAGTGATATTGCTTTCTTGTAATTTATTTCATGAAGTAAATTGTTTACAATTAACGGATTGAAATCATTATTTAAAGCTATTTGTTCGTTTTATACTCTTTGTCAAAATTTTCTTGCGTCATATTATAAAATAGCGGAAGTTAACATTTGTTTTTTTTATATTGAAGATGAATTTCCGTCAAGTAAAGACCGAGACAATCAGAAATCTTAATATTCGATATAATCAAGCTGTACAGAATACGGAAATGAATTTATCCGCTTAAGAATTCATGTATTTGCATTTCCCTCTTTGATACTGCCCAAAAAAACAATATTTAAGGTACATATTTACTATTATCGTCAAATTTCAAACAATATTGACAGATCCCATGACAAACAGTGTGATCTGGCAGCCGTGTCGCAAGCCTGGGCTTACCGTTCGGGATTTTCAATTTCGTGTCGATATTCCTCTTTATCACTCGCTGCATATGCGAGAGACACTTGAACACAAAGATGAAACCGCCTAATGTATCGTGAAATTTATAATCGATGTTCGGTTCGGCAGACCTCCGCTTACCCCAAAAATTGCTTTATCCCAGTCGGAATATTCTATAATTGCCTATTTACGTTCCATGCGCTCTGCCGGGAAAGACAGTATTTAAATTTTCGATATTGAAATCCCCAACGTGAGGCAGTCTTGCGTGACGTTTTTATGAAGATGCGGAAATATATGAGCCTTCTTGGCTTTTCTGTGTGACTTGCCACGGCTCCCTGATGTATTGCCTTGAAGGCTGTGTAGACAAATCTCATTGTATTTCCTGAAATTTTCCGAGCCCAGCTAAAGATTAATTCAGATCTAGTTTAACGGCAAGGAAAAGAAATTATTGAAGCGCCTTATTGCGTCCGAAAATTTGAAAATTTAATGCAATTCAGTTGACATTTTCAGTAAATTCGAAGTAAAAAAGACGTGTGCTCATTAATTCCTCACACAAAATGTGGGGAATATTTCATTTTAATCCCATGAACTGTTTTCGATATACCGAATCAACGATATAAAATAATTAATTATATCTTAAATACCAAACAGATTAATTCTGCTAACCTCACTTCAACCTTTAATTTTATATATATTTTTCTCAAAAACCTTTTGAAATTAAATTAAATAAATGTCTTGGAACACACAGTTTCAATTCAGTAATCATATATCGGGTGTTTTTTTTAGAGTGATAGAACTTTCGATAGGGATAACTGTGATTTGACAGAAGGTCGACGCCATGTGGTTTTGACATTTCTGTTTAGTGCGCATTGACAAATTATCATGGCAAGACTCACGCCGCAACAACGTTTACAAATTGTTGGAATTTATTTTCAAAATCAGTGTTCTATTTGCCAAACTTATAGAGCACTTCGTGAAATTTATGGGGTACATTATCGGCCATCAGAGCAGCTCATTCGTCGAACTATCGATAGATTTCGGACAACATTTTCTCCACTCGATGCAACAACAAGTCATAATGTTAATAATGATGTCAATTCGTCGACGTTCACAATAAATTGGACTCTGTGCATCCACCAAATGGAAAATTTTGCGTGAAGATCTTCGTCTACACCCATACAAGATTCAACTGGTTCAAGAGCTAAAGCCACTTGACCATAATAAGCGTAGTTTTTTTGCTGATTGGGCCCTAGAACAGCTTGAAGTTGATCCACTTCTTTATCGTATAATTGTGTTTAGTGATAAAGCTCATTTCTGGTTGAACGGCTATGTAAACAAGCAAAATTGCCGTATATGGAGTGAAAACAATCCTCAAACAGTTCTGCAGGTTCCATTGCAACTTAAAAAATGCACTGTATGGTGTGCTTTACACGCTGGAGGCATCATCGATCCATATTTCTTTAAAAATGATGCTGGAGCTAATGTTACAGTGAATGGTGCTCGTTACAGATCGATGATCAATGATTATTCGTTTCAGAATTTGAATGGTATCGACACAGAAGTGTTTTGTTTTCGAGTAGATGGTGCTACATCTCATGCAGCTAACGTAACAATTTATTTATCGAAAGAAAGATTTGGCGATGACATTATTTCGAGAAATGGTCCAATTAATTGGCCTCCAAGATCATGCGACATAACTCCACTGAATTATTTTCTTTGGGGTAATGCTGATAAACCAGAAACAATAGATGCTTTGGAAGCTAATATAATTCGTGTTATTGATGAACTAAGGCCTGAAATACTCGAAAAAGTGGTCCAAAATTGGTCTGGTCGAATGCGGTTCCTCAGAGCCAGTCGTGGTGGACATATGCCGGAAATTTTTTTTAAAACATAAATGTCATAAAATCATCTTTCAAATAAAAAGAAATTTGGACTCAATCTTAGTTTAAATGTGTTTTATTTCAATTTGAAGTTCTATCACTCTAAAAAAACACCCGATAGAATTTACAAGAAGGAATGAAAGATTCCAAAGAAAATATTGAATTTTAATTAAAAATATTAAATAAATACTTCAAGGATTGTCTCAATGAATTATGAACACCAGATTCCTCTCCAAAAATACACAACATAACCTCAAGAATTCCTTCGAAAATAACTCTCTTCCAAAAAGTTTCCCAAAAAAAATTCCAAAAACATGCAGCACATCTTCAAAAAGATTATTTAGAATTACCACGTGGATAAATCTTCAGTCCAACTTCATATCCAAAAAAATAATTAATAAAAATATGTATTACACTACTAACACAAGATATCGACGTGATAATTCCAGATGATCTTTTTGAAGATGTGCTGGATTTTTTTGGAAGGAACTTTATAGTATATAGAGTTATTTTGGAAGAAATTATTGAGGTAATGTTGTGTATTTTCAGAGAGGACCTTGTTTTTCGTAATAAAGGGTGTTTCAATAAGAGTGCAAGATTTGAATTGCGCGCCATCACATGATTATGACGTGACAGATCAAAAGTTGATAGATGGGAGTAAACATGGAGAATTACGCGGTAGAACAACGCGTTCTGAATGTCAAAAATTATTATCGAAATGGTGAAGGTTTAATTGCTACTATTCTTATAGTGCGTCCAATTTAATGTGCCTCATTTATCTACTGGGAAAAGAAAAATTAAAAATTCGAAAGTACTGGTTTGGTTAGTGATGTGAAACATACGATACGAGCTCGTAGAGGTCGTTCAGAAGAAAACATCACGGCAGTTGGCGAGAGTGTGACAGAAAGGCCAGAGACGTCAATTCGCCATCTAGCACAAGAATTGGACATTTCAATAGGCACTTTTCAGCGAATTCTCACTAAAGATTTATCGCCCGTGAAACATTGACGATCTTGCACGAGTTTGCTCCTGGTCGTGTTATTTCTCGATTTAACACCTTTAGACTTCTGGCTGTGGTCTTATCTGAAGTCGTAGGTTCATGCCAATAAGCCTGCAACCATCGGAGCATTGAAAGCCGAAATTAGGCTCTGTATCTATGAAATACCTTCATATGTATTCAATAACGTTATATAAAATTTCGTCACAAGGGTACGCATATGCCAGTAAAAGACGTGGCACCCATTTATAAGATATTTTGTTTCATGCATAATTCCCAAATGTGTATTTTCTAAATCAATAAATATTTTGATCCTTTGCTACAGAAAACCATGTTTAATTGAACAGTGACATCTTGTGCTCTATTTTCTAAATCAATAAATATTTTAATCCTTTGCTACAGAAAACCACGTTTAACTGAACAGTGAAATCTTGCGCTCTTATTGAAACACCCTTTATATTGATACGAAACAAACGTTTGTATCCTTCAAGTATTTATTTGATATTTCTAATTAATATTTTATATTGTTTTGGATTCTTTTATTCATTCTGGTGCTATATAGTGAGTGTTAATTCTATATGTTATCTAAATTGAATGTCTTCTGAGACATTTATTAAATTTAATTATAAAAAGTCTCTGAGAAGAAATTGTATAATATTAAAAGTTGTAGTATGGTTAGCAGAATAAATCAGCCAAGTGAAAACCAATTCAAAATTCAATTCAGCCAAGTGAAAACCAATTTAACTGAATCAACTAAAATTTAGCTACAATTTTCCAAGAATTTTTTAATGTATGGTTTGATTTCATTCATTTAGAGAGATTATTTAACTTTCAAGATTAATTTAACTTACATACCTATAAATTTTTGGATTTGTGAAATAGAAGATTTAAAATAATGAATTATTAAGTACATTCTGTCAAGAAAGTACCGGGAATTATCGATTTAAATCTGGCGGGGCAATGAGGCAGGTAAAATTTTTTTTTCCTAGGTTGGTACCACTGTCCTTAATTACTATGCCAAGCTTGAGCGGGATCTGTCAACTAGTGTGTTTGCAACAGCTGATTAAGTCAGTCGATGTCAGAGTGCGTGCCGATTTTTACTATGGGTGATTACGTTGAGCAAAGAATTTGTTTAAAGTTTTGTGTTGCAAATGAATTTTCGTGTGCCGATGCATTGAAAATGTTTCAAAAGGCCTTTGGTGATAATGCTCTATCGAAAACTCGTGCATATCAGTGGTACAGAGCCTTCAAGGACGGTCGTGAAGTGGTCGCCCATCGACGGCTTCGATCGAAGATAACGTCGATAAAATTAAGGACAGGGTGCTGGAAAACCGTCGTACCAGCTTCAGAGAGATAGCACATGATCTTAAGATATGCCACGAGTCCGCACGTACGATTTTGATTGATATTTTGGGCATGAGAAAGGTGGCCGCACGACTCGTACCGAAAGACCTGAATTTTCTTCAAAAACGTCATCGCGAACAGGTTGCTTCAGACATGCTGGATCGCTGTAATTCCGATTCTACATTCATGGAACGCATTATAACTGGTGATGAGACCTGGGTCTACGAGTACGATATGCAAACAAGCCAGCAATCATCGGAATGGGTGGCAAAAAATGAGCCGAAACCGAAAAAACCACGCTCGAAAATGAAGGTGATGCTCATTGTTTTCTTCGATATCCGTGGCGTGGTGCACTACGAATTCGTTCCAGAGGGTCAGACGGTAAACAAGGAGTATTACCTAGGCGTTATGAAACGTTTGCGTGAGCGTATCCGTAAGAAGCGGCCAAATTTGTGGGCGAACAACTCATGGATTTTGCATGACGATAACGCGCCTTCTCACCGAGCTACGATTGTGACTGACTTTCTCGCCAAAAACTCAACAAACGTGCTTCAGCAACCACCGTATTCGCCGGATTTGGCTCCCTGCGACTTTTTCCTCTTCCCAAAACTAAAATTGCCCCTTCATGGCACCCGTTTTGAGTCGATTGAAGCCATAAAACAAAATTCGGCGCGAGAGCTAAAGTCCATCACGGAAAGCGCCTATAAAAAATGTTTCGATAATTGGAAGTGCCGTTGGCATAGATGTATTGGAGCAAATGGAGCCTATTTTGAAGGCGCCCCAATAAATTTTGACGATTAAATGTAAAAATGTTGTTTTAATTGAAAATTCCCGGTACTTTCTTGACAGAGTAGTATATCAAAATTTTATAAATTAAATCATCAATTTTGATAACCAATTTTTTATAATAAAGCTTCAATTTTGGACAAAAAACCGCACGAACTAATTTATACTCAATACTATAATATGAAATGAAATAAGGAATTACTTTGTTTTCTATCACTTTTTATTATAACTGATATACAGTGACTCGAGTTTCGTAGTGTTTACTACATTTTCAAACTTCAGTTATAATAAAAAGTGATAGAAAACAAAGTAATTCCTTATTTCATTCCATTAAAATGAACTATCACAAAGTAACGGACTACTCCATCCACTATAATATGAAGATGAGTTATCGTTGTAATTATTCCAAATTGCTTTTTAAGGATGTTCTACATGTTTTAGGAAGTTTTTAAAGCAACTTATTTTGAGCAAGTTGATTTTGAAGAAGTCCTTGAGGTTATGTTTCGCATTTTTGGAAAGCAATTCAGTTTTCATAAAACAAGGAACGAAACAAAATTTTGTACTCCTCAAGTATTTATTCAATAATTTTTAGTTGAGAATTTATATTTCTTTGAATTTCTTTCATTCCCTTTGGTGCTTTATAATAAATATTAATTCTATATATCTACTAAATGGACGCAGTATGTTCTAAAGACTTTTATTTAATTCAATTCTAAATAATTTTGAATATTAATTAGAAAAATTTTCTTTATGAAATTAAAATTTGTAGGAGGTTAACAGAATAAATCTAGATGATATTAAAAATTTCATATTGTATGTATACCGTATAAATACTCTAAGCTAATATTGATAAATTTTATTTGCGAATCTGCATATTTTCTTGTGTTCCATATTTGATGTACCTACCGTTCACAAAGCATAGTTTAATCCAAACAACAACTGTTTGAAGAGTTTCATCGGATTATCTTCCTCATGGTGTAGTTATTTCCCATTTGAATCGCATTCGTCTATGCCCAAGTCGGGATACATTTCCTTCTACACGACTACCCATGCAAATTCGCCACGAAAACAACAGTTAATTGCACTGCTGGGGTCGGGACCGTGGAGAATTTCCGTACCAGATTTAATCAATGCACAACTGACAGCTCGAATAATGTTTCGCCTGCGGCAGAGATCACGTCCGGTGCTTTTTTATGTAGGAAAATTGTTTTTCGCGCCCGACGCAGTTTTTAATTAAGCTCCTAGTCGTTTAATCGAATGGACTACCCGGCTCCTCTTTCAGTTCCCTTTTTCTCTGACGTGTTCTTAATGTCTTGGATGTAATGAATGCTGTCATTCGAGATTTGTCAGCTGATTATCACATGATATTTCTCACCGAAAAAGGATGCTTTTCGTTTTGAGTGACACGTTTCGTTTTCACTACTGTTTTTGTAGGCAAGGGAGGAGCTTTATAACATCACATGCCTACCATCAGATTGAAAGAAGATCATTTCATTTATATTTATCGATACAACCCATACCAACAGACAAATGGAAAGAACATTATGCTCGAGAACTAAGAGAAGACAGACAGCCATATCTTACCAACTCGCCTATACGGTGCTCTGTACAAGGAGAAGCAATTAATATCGACGCAGATACAGTGGTGAAAGCAGTAAAGTCTATGAAAAATAGAAAAGCACCAGGACCAGACGGGTTACCGGCAGAACTCTTAGAGAATGGTACTAATAAGCTAATAAAGTGCTTAAAGGAGTTAATGAACAGATATATTAACGGTGAACCGATACCATCTACATGGAAAGAAGCATGGATAACACCCATCCATAAAAAGGGAAGAAGAGATGACTGCTCGAACTATAGATGCATATCAGTCACAAGTACGATGAGTAAACTTTACGGTCGAATCCTCCGGAGTATAGTCGAACAAGAATACGCAACACACGAAATAGAAGAGCAGGCAGGATTCCGCACAGGACGATCATGTGTGGATCATATTTTCAGTTTGGTTCAACTAAATGAAAAGAAATTGGCTACAAACAGGGAGGTCCACCTTCTTTGAATATTAAAACAGATTTAATCTGTTGTCTTCTACAATTTTAATTTCAAAAAATTCTTTGAAGAAACTTTAAGAATTAAATTAATGTCTTTATAAGCACTGCTCATATTTAATAGACGTATAAAATCAAAATTCATCATACAATATCAAACGGAATTAAGAAAAACCAACAAATATAAACTGTCAATTGAAATTAAAATATAAATAAGCAAACATTTTTTGTTTCGTTCCAGGCATGCGTAATGAACTCTTCAGACAAACTTACGAAGCCCTGTTTGTTACAAAATGTATTGTTTTCTGATCCTATATTAATGAAAAATAACTCTTTCTCAAAAATATAAAACATAATTTCAAGAACTTCTCAAAAACTAATTTATTTGAAATATTCAATATATTTAAACAAATTACTTCAAAAAATCTCAAAACATGTAGCACATCCTCAAGAAATAATTAAAGTTACGATAAGATCAGTTCAACTTTACATATAAAAAATAATAAAATCAATTAAACAATGTATAGACTTACTCAGTGCCATCTCAGAACTGCACGATCCTCAACAGACTTATAATTCGGCACCTTTATATCCAAGGTACTCTAGGTTCTATGTTCACAGAAAATCATACAAAGCTTATAAGGCACTTGGCCTTAGTTAAAACCATTCAACACTGTATAATGAATTTCTTTATTTAAAAAACCTAATATTATTATATATTATATATAAAATAAAATAAGAAGGAACGGTTTTTTACTTGATAGAAGGATTATTACAAAATTTGAATATTAAAACAGATTTAATCTGTTGTCTTCTCAGAAGACAACAGATTAAATCTGTTTTAATATTCAAATTTTGTAATAATCCTTCTATCAAGTAAAAAACCGTTCCTTCTTATTTTAGGTCCACCTTCTTTTTGTAAATCTAACAAAAGCCTACGACAATGTCCCTACCCAAAAGCTCTGGCAAGTTTTAGAAATGTCCTCAATAAGTAACACAGTCATAAAAGCCATCAAACAGCTCTATAGTCAGGCAACATCACGAATAAAGCTAGGTAAGAGTATGTCCGAAAGTTTCTCTATATCAAAAGGCCTACGACAGGGATGCTGTCTGTCCACAACAAAATATATCTGAACGAACCACTACGAAAATGGAGAAGATCTTGAAGCAGTGGTATGGGAATAGAACTAAACGATACAAAAACTTTGTACACTCTCCTTTTTGCAGACGACAGGTGGTAGTGGCCCGAGACAAGGAAGATTTAGAGTTTATGACGACAAGGCTCTTCGCCGAATACGAAAAGTGGGGACTGTCTGTGAATAAAAAGAAAACCAAATATTTATGCATTGGACAGGAAGCAGATAATCTACACTTAGAAGACAACGTAGAAATAGGAACATGTAGTAAATGTACTTACCTGGGTGCTCAAATTGATCACACCGGCCGAACAGAAACAGGGATTGAACAGAGAATATTGAAGGGTAAAAGGGTCATTGGATGTTTGAACTCAATATTGTGGACCAAACACATATAGCGGGAGAAAAAAACATCAGATATATAATTCCATCCCTGAGGGTATAGTGCTATACGGGTGTGAGACGTGGCAATTGACTAAGGGTGTGGTTCGTCGACTTTTGGTCCTTGAGATGGATTTCTGGCGACGATCTGCAGGAAAATCCAGAATGGACAAAGTAAGGAATGATAGGATCAGAGATGTCATGCAAGTCGAAAGAACAATCATAGATGAAATCCAGAGAAGACAACTGATTTACGCAAAAAAAATCAAAATCCCCGAAAACTGTGGAGAGAATGATAAGAATGTACAGAACTCCATGTGTCTCTTGCCTACGGACGCCGAAGAAGTTAATAAAACAATAATGCAACCAGGACAAAAGAAAACACCCGGATATGACAATATAAGATCAGAGACTTTAAGAAAAATATCTGATGAGGTAAAAATGCCTCTAACTCACTTGATAAATTGTTGTTTTAGGGAGGGATACTTTCCGAAGAGACTGAAGATTGGAGTTGTGAAACCTCTGTACAAGAGTGGAAATAAGCTGGAAATGAAGAACTATAGACCGATATCTCTATTATCCAATATCGCTAAAATCATGGAAAAAATACTGAAGAAGAGAATAGCAAAATTTTGTGACAAATATAAGATTGTTTCGCAGCGACAATATGGATTCGTGGAAGGGAGGTCAACGGAGGATGCACTCTATCACTTGACGTCTCGCATCTATGGTTCAATGGACAAGTGCAGACCATCCTTATGCATTTTTTTTTATCTCTCTAAAGCTTTTGATATTGTCTCTCACGAAAGACTACTAAAGAAATTAGGCAACTATGGTTTGAGAGGAAAAGTATATGGCTTACTTAAGAGTTATTTGACTGTTTGACTGATCGAGAGCAGAGGGTGGACGTCGATGGTGAGCTGAGTGAGCCCATGTATGTGACCTATGGTATTCCACAGGGTACTGTACTCGGACCACTGTTATTTACTATATATATTAACAGCTTATTGAATCTCAGAACAAAGGGCAAAATTCTTAGTTTTGCTGACGATATTGCACTACTTTGTGAATCTGACTCTTGGGAAATATTGAAAGCAGAAACTGAGGCCGACATTAGAATTCTAGAAAACTGGTTCAGTTACAACATGCTCACCCTAAACCTGGAAAAAACGAGGTACTTGCCCTTTTCCTCATACTCTAGTGGACTGCCGTCTATGGGGCCCTTGGCAACCGGAACTGTTTCTTGTATCCTGGAGGCAGAATCAGTCAAATATTTGGGTGTGATCATTGATCGACATATGAGGTGGGACCTACAGATGAAAAATATAGTTAATAAATTAAAAGGTGTGCTATATAAGATAAAATATTTGAAGGATTACCTTGATTTGAAACACCTCAAACTGCTGTACTTTGCGTTGGTCCAGTCACAGCTAACGTATGGAATTGTGGGCTGGGGGGGGTGTTAGTGATGCTCATCTAGAGGAATTGAGCGTTGTTCAGAGGTGGATTTTACGAATCATTTATAATAAACCACTCACTTTTTCTAATGATAGATTACATGAGGAGTCCAAAATACTCGATGTGAGACAACTATTTTGTTCGAGTATGCTGATGAATATAAAAAAATCCATAATAAATTTTAAGCCCATTGTGCACCTTCACAACACCAGATCCAGAATGAGCTGCTTGACCGTTCCAAGATGTGAAAAATCTATAGGACAACGCCACTGTGACTATCTTGCGCCGAAACTCATCAATCAGCTTCCTGCTAACATCTTAAAGATAAACAATATCAGTTTATACAGAAAGAAATGTAAAAAATGGATTCTCTCCTACGGAAGGAAAGGACTACATGACTTCATTAACCGGAGGTAGGGGTGTAAGATGAATGGGGAAAAAAACAGAAGGAAAAAAAAAGAGGGAAAAAAGAAAAAAAAATATATTGTATAGACAAATAAAAAATATTATTCAAAATATAATGAATTTTTAAATTAAAAAAATATAAAAAAAATAATAAATGAAAGAAAAATAATAAATGAAAAAAAAAATTAAAAATTAAAAAAAAAATAATAACAAAAAGAACTTTTTTTGGTTTGTGGGTGGATTGGGTATTTCAGTTTGGTCCACTTTGTTCACTCATCATCGGGGGCAATTTTTTCTCGATATGACACCACGTACAAGCGATGGCTAGCCGGAGCTTCTGTGGTATTGTCTATTTGTTCACATATATATGGATATGCAAACTGCTTTGTTTCAACTTTTTGTAAATGGTTTTATGGTGAATAAATATTATTATTATTATTATATTATTATTATTTGGTACGAGCATGTAGAAAGAATGTACGACGGGCGTCTACCAAAGATGATTCTGAAATGGACACCACCAGAAAGAAGAAAGAGAGGAAGGCCCAAAAAAACATGGTTTGAGGGAATAGAAAAAGCTGTCCGAACGAAATCTACATCCAGGGGACTGGCAAGGTAGAAAGGCTTGGAGATTAGGAACCGGAAGGCTTAGGACGCTATAAACCCGGATATATATATATATATATATATATATATATTTATCGAAATGAGATTATCTGAAAAGTTCACACAAGACGTTCCTTACTTTCATCGAGGATATAGCTCCTAAGCTATGACATATGTTGCAGCCGAAACTGCGCAAGTGCGTGAACGAATATTAGCTGGTTAATGGCCGAATATTGTGTTGAGGCCATCATCCAGAAAGGATCCATTAACCATAGAATATTGTGAAATTATGTGAATTTCTATGTCTAAAAGTCAACCTCAGAGGCAAGTTTATTAGAGAGAATGCCTCGCTCTCTCTGGCCGCAGTAAGTTTAACATGTACTGTTCATATTTGTAAGTTCCATTTATATTGGGCTAAATTTAATATCTAATTTGTTAATAAATGATAAAAGTGATTTTGTGTATTTGAATATTCTTGTATTGCAACAATTAGAATGAGTAAAAATTGTTAAGAAGTATTCACATATCGCCTTCGAGGAGCAGAAGCAGTTAGACCTCAGTAGCACGTTTTTGTGGCGTAAACTAGAATACGCCGTAACAATATATTTCTACTAAATCAATGACATTTCTTATTTTCTTCGATTGTAATTGCCAATGAATATTGTATGTGAATAATCTATTACATTATTCAAAGAAGAGACCTGGAAATTATCATTTAAAGAACCTGTTTGCAAGGACTGGTGAAGTTTTTCTTATCGCTATGTAGGGTTATTTCTTAATTGGAAGGTGGTGTTTTGTTCTGAGCATGCGCATCTGAATTCTTCAGACAGGCGTAGTGCGCATGTCTGCCTGTGATGGCAGTGATCTGAGGTTCCACGTCGGAATGGTCGTCGAAGGTTGTGTGCTTTGCCCTACTTGAACTCGGCGGGAACGGTCAGTCAGGTATTGTTTGAGACTAGTCGTGCCCTCTATATGATACGCTGGCAAGCTGCAGCATAGTAAAGCAGAAATCTGGGCGAGAAACGAAGAAGGTGGTCGCTAAAAAGTATTGTACTTATTTGCCAAGTTGATCTGCTGCTTCATTTCTCGGAATGTATAGGATGCTATTCAACTCATGATGACAAAAATATCTTTGTTGGTTTTGAGTGACCGATATTTTCCCTAGATTTTTTATACGGAAGAGTCCCTAGAGTCAATATTGGCAGAGGATTTAATTGAGGATAAACGATATTTCAATTTCGTAATATGTTACTTAGCAGTGAAGAAGTGCACACTCCTTACTACGAGTAGTGAAGAAAGATTTTTGAGCACTATGAAAAGTAAAATTTAATTAGAATATCGGCGAGAAATAACCCAAATTAGAAAGACTGGAGATAACTTGAATTATTTTATATAGTCTAGATGGAATAAAATGTTTATTTACATTGATTCTTCTGTTGAACATAATGGGAAAAGTTAAATAGAAAAAAAATTGAATCATTATTGATTAATGATAGTGATTTATACTAAATATATAATAACAAATATCTTTAATTATATTCATTTATTTTAGATAAATTAAACTGTTTTTACATACAACCGAAGGAAACGTGAATCATAGAATAAGGAATCAAAATTTAAAAAAATAGAAAGTTTCTTGATACCTCAGCTTTATGATATTTAAAATATCTGATTTTGTACTCAGAAACAGTTTCAAGATATTATTCTCTCACTGAAAGACAAATTCGTTATTCTTAATTTCACTACTGTACACTTTGAGAACCAGAAAATTCCAGAAATAGCTTCAAACAACAAGTATAACAAAAAAAACAATATTACTTATTTTGTTCATTATTTTAAACTGTCTCTTGAATCTGTTACTTATGGAAGTGTATGTTTGTAGAATTTCAAATAATTAATTTGTCTTTAAGGGGAAATATATATATTGTCATGGAATTTACAGTTAAATTAAATAATTACATAAATATATTAAAGAAAAGACTCACCGTTGTATATAAGTTGACTTGTTAGAGTATAAGCAGAGCAAAATTAATTGAATAATATCTATTTTGATAGAAATATTAATAATTTATTTCATAAAAAGTACTCACAAGCTAAAATTATAAGAAAAAAGCATATTTGGAGTACATAAAAACTAGTCGGATGAAAATTCTTTGAATAGTAATCAAAAATCTGTAATATTGTTGACAGTTTATAAATAGAATCCACAGGGAGATTTCAATTTACAATTATTCAATGTAAAAACAGCCAAAGTTGCAATAAATAGAAGTAGTTTGAATTTACATATCCAATTTGAAATTGATGAAGAATTTGTTGGAAAAATTTGTTATTATAATGAACCACGTATAAACTTCAGTGAAATTATTGACAAAGAACAAGCTAAATTAAATATAACTTACCAGAATTATGTAAATAGGACAAATTTAATCAAAATTCAATTAATTAAGAAAAACAGCATCTACGTCAGATATTCTGAAATGATTAATGTAAGAGATATCCTTCAAGATGTTTAGGTATCAATAGTATTGTAATATCATCTAAGCTAAAGAAATTTAATCAATTTCATAAGTAATTTAATCAATTTCATGAGTAATTTAAAGTAATTAGCAAGTTATAATCATTAGAAGTAAAACTTTGTTAAATTTTGACACTTGAATTACTTTACGAATGAAAAGCAAGACTTTCACTGTTTTGTTCAACATGAAACATACATCAAAATGTAGTTTAAAAAATAGGCTAATTTCAACAGTAATTTCAAACCATGAAATATTGTGAATTTTGCAAAATCATCGAAAGCATAATTTTTCAATAATTTTGACAGAAGCTAGTAAGCTTTGAAATTCAATATTTCTTGAAAACTATAAATAGGGCAGACACAAAAAAATTGTATCAGTCTCCAATTATATGCATAGTAGAATTCTTGTCGGTCCATAATTAAAAAAGTTCCAAAAAAGTATCATCATCTAAAAAAAGAAGATTATTTGGTTATTGTGAATGGAAATTGAATCCAGAAAATACATTACCTGAATTTGAATGGAAAAATCTCACATAGAAATCAAGTTTCAAACGAATTGTATATATAGAAGAAGATCAACAAAGTAGCCTGTGAATTTCAGAATGTTTTAGAAGTGCTGTTTCCAATGAAACCAATGTTATTCCTGAAACGAAAAAGGGACAATTGAAATGAACAATCATAAATTGATGAACAAACTTACCAAAGGTAGTAAAAATTCAAATCCTGTTAATCTTTCCAGAAAGAAATTTAGAAATAACAATAATTGTTTACGTTAGAATTACGTTATGATATTTAGATAGGGTTAGGTTAGAACATAGAATTAGAATTTAAGTTATCAATCACTGATTAATTCAAAATTATAATCTTAAGAGCTAACCGGAAACATAGAATACAAACAACTAGATACAGGGGTGATCTAATTAATATTCATTCAAAAATTTCATTAAGTAATTCCATAACAATATATATATATATATATATATATATATATATATATATATATATATATATATATATATATATATATATATATATAAATTACATTAATAAATTCCATAACAATATATATATATATATATATATATATATATATATATATATATATATCTATTGAAACTTTTTCTATGAACAAAGCGGAAATATCTGTAATCTCTAATTAATAAATTTTTGATAAATTCAAATCCATTTTGTCTTAGAAAACTAAGTTTCTATTTTAATAGACAAGTAAATTTCTCAAGGAATGCACAGAGTTTTGAGAAATCTGAAGAAACTCTCTAGAATAAAGAAGCTGTTGGAAAATATAACTTACATTCTCAAGATCAGGAAAGATTGACCAATCTGTTTCTCTGCATTATTGATTAACAAACTCTGATCTGCAAAATTGAAAATACAAATCAGAATATAATTATTTTAACGAGACAACGCTTGAGAAATCACAATCCGCGAGCTCCTCAGTCAATCTCAAAAAATGTTAAAATAAATAATATTAAAATCCAACTATACCTTGGAGCGACGAGCAATTGTAGACACAAGAGTATCAAATAATGAATGAGATCAACTCAATCAGCAAAATCACCATGTATATGTTCCAGAATTCTTAGATATCCAAGAAATGCCCAAGAAATGAATAATAAAAACTCTAAAGAAGTGTATGTACTTTATATAAAAATAAAAATGAATTCATTAATTGAGTTCTCTTGACAAGGGCACGTACAATTTAAATTTAAATATAAAAACAGAAATATTTGCAACCATCACATATTCAATTTAAAAAAATTTAATTGATATTATCTCAGATAACTAAGTTCCCGTTTTCATAGACAGTGACATTTTTTAAACAATGTTTAAAGTTCTAAGAAATATGAAGGAAATCTCTAGGGTAAAGAAATAAATAAGATAGTATTAAAACAATATTGAACTGTTCACCTGACAGATTTGTGTTAAAGTCCATAAAATCAAATTGCGTCAGTTTACATGATATACATATAATTCTAATGAAGTAAATGAGAACAAAATTTAAAAATATGTAACGTTATTGTGAGTCGAAACACTATATTTTCTGGTGTCAGATTTACCGAAATAAAAACGAGAACATTTTCGCCATTGAGATTTCATCCTTAGCATTGTTATAAGGAAGAATAAGCAAAAGATTCATTTAAATATTTTCAGCCTATCTGGGGAAATATAAGAATACCCAATCTCACAAAAAATCCTATTACATTGGAGTAACCAGAATCCAATTATTTTACGAGTTCACGTGAGTGAGATGAAATGGAAAACCCAGAGATAATAATGGAGAAACGGAAGATTCTCAGAAATTCACGTACAAAAGTGTCAGGGGCTTCTATTTGAAGTCGTCAGAAAATATTCAATTATTCAAAATTGTAGATATAGATTGAGAATATATCATAGCATGTTTGAATATACCAACAGTTAAAAATTGAAGGAGATCGATCAAAAAACTATTAAAAATTTCTTTATTCTTTTCTCCTTCAAGTGCCATCCCTATAGAGGATATCGTCGATATTCATCGTGACTTAATAGTCAGCTAATCTGAAGATCTCTCTTGAACTATATACGAATCATTCTCTTAGTTCTTTCAGCCATGATAATTCCCTATTCACTGGAAATTGTCGAATATAATCTTTGAAAACACACATATAAAAACTCTGAAAATAATGAATTTCGAATATTCTCCAATTCATTAACATAAGTTGGTCATTTCTGCACACTTAACCAGTAACTCGTGTACATCGACGATTCCTTAACAGATATCTTTGTGCTGTATTCCACTTGAACTTTCCAAATATTCAATACTTAAATGAATGAATATACGGCTTCTTTAATTTAGGAACTTTGAAAAACGAAACCAGTGGAAAAAACCATGTAATTGCTTGTTTTCATTAATCTGATATTTAACATAATATGTCGCATATAGAGCAAGCCAACTAAGTAAATAGGGCTTGAAATTTATTTATAAGTTGTTATATGTTTCACAATATTTGCTATTCTTTCACAACAATGGAGCTATATATATATATATATATATATATATATATAAATTTATATATATATATATATATATATAAAGTTATATATATTATATATATAAATATACCTTCCTTTGAAATAAGCCTTGATTATCTATGACTCAATTTTTTCTATTCAGTGTGTTCACAACATTCTTTGTTGCATTATCACTGTTAATTGATAATTTCTGCTCAACTGCTCCTGCACCTAGTAAGGCTCATGAATACCCATCTATTATCCATCTAATGTAGCTTCGATATTCTGGAGTGTGTGTATAATTGAGATTCCTACTTCCGATACAAGGCATCAATAATTTCAATATGCCATTGACAATGATGAAATAATAATCGATAAATCCCTGTCAAAGACCATAATTTGTATGTGATACATGTATACAGCTGGTTCCGTTCCAATGAATCAAATCTATGAGTTTAATCAAGATTTATAATAATATTTATCCGAGCAAATTGGAGCTTTAGCCCATCAATACACATACAGATGTATTTCAATGAGAGAATTAGATATATACCTCTATTAATGATTTTGGATTACACTGAATCATTGAATAGATTTGAGTAGCTAATTAATATTAGAGTTATTAAAGCAATGACGTGACCTCAGGATCATCAACACACTTGTACATGAATGAAATCCTTTTTTAGACAAGACTGAATTGACCCATCCACTGTCGGAATATTTTCTACCGAAAAAATAATGGATTTCTTTTTCCTCAAACTTTTATTACGTTTAAAGTTGTTTCGATAAGACAAATGGATGTTAAACGCCAATTGAAAATCATTAGTATACAAAAATTACTTCTCTCATGAAACATGTTATTTAGGCCATTAAAATTATGTGCGACAGATATCTACCAAATTTATGCCATTTTTATTAGGTGTACTGTTGTTTCGTCAATTGCCCTTGCGTTTTCATCAGCCAATATTCCGCAATTCTTCTTGGAGGCGTAGCCATTAAAATGGAAAATGGGTTTCGTCGCTGAAGAGGATTTACTGCAAAATTCCTCATTTGTTTGTCGTTGTTCATGTATCATACCGGTGGCTGTTCAAATGGTACACCAGCTTAAGTAACGTTCATTGAATTTTGTACGCGTGTTAAATACATTGTTACTTTACAAAAATTTATTCATTGGAATAAACTTATGGTTTTGAGGAAACTCTTCAAATGCTCACAAATTCTATGTCAGAAAGTTCTTCCAGTCTGTCCAATGTAAACTTTTGTACAATCACCGTATATAGCTTATATACTCCCGATTTATCATATTTATGTGTAATGTCTTTATTATTTTAATGAGCTTACTCAAGTTTGAGTGAATTTTAAATGGAATTCTGAAATCATATTTATTTTCGAGTTATGTAGCAATTTTCTCAGAAATACTTTAATTGTGTTTTAAGTAACTGTAC
Organism: Megalocaria dilatata; assembly: GCA_034642435.1. Lineage (NCBI taxonomy): Eukaryota > Metazoa > Arthropoda > Insecta > Coleoptera > Coccinellidae > Megalocaria > Megalocaria dilatata. The sequence goes on from CM067854.1 coordinate 5,730,912, forward strand.
TTGAAATTTTTTGTTATATTAGGATATACCATATTCTTTATTATTTTTATTTATCAACAATTTATCCATCAACGTAGGATCCTGCTCATTATTAATAAGCTATGTTTTTAATGATGTAAAGTTCAGAAATATAATTTTCCCGGGAATACTAACTAATCTGTTTATAAGTTTTGGTTTATAGGATGATTTGATTTAATGTGTATAATAGTATCCGCATATGTTGGTTCATAAAATATTGAAAATTGATGTGAATTATTTATTCTTGTAACTGTTAAATTAAGAAAATTAATAGAGTTATTATGTACGGTTTCCATAGTGAATAATATCGAAGGATGTATTTCATTGATGAATAAAAAGAATTTTTCAAGTCTGTCTGTATCTGTGAAGCAACAGAAAGTATCAGATTTAAATAAGGTTATTCTGATTTTCACAAATTTTTATTATAATGTTTACAACAATCGTTTCGCTATCACAATAGCATCATCAGGCAAGTTTACATTTTGAAGATATTCATTCTTGGCATCAATGTCGAGAGTGTTGGGGAGTGTATGGATAATCGCGGCGGACAAACACATTAATAACAAATTTATTTGAAAAAATTGTAAACCCTTCGTTTTTTATCTTCAAATTTCAATCATTTACTCCTTGCTATACTATCTATGTTTAATATAAGAAAATCAAATGCTTACTTCCGCTATTTTATTGATTAACAAGACAATTGTTTCGTCATACCATAACTTCATCAGGTGAGTATTTTAACTGAGGTATACAATGCAAAACATTACCTTAATTACACACTTCTGATACAAAAAATAGTGGGGTGGAAAGAGATGGTTTACAATTAATGAAAAATATTAAGTAGGGGGGATCTGTTTAAATCTATTTGATCATTTAATAAAATTTGTATTTTATTATATCTATTGATCTCTAAAGTTTCTAACAGATTTAATTTCTGACTTTTGTTTTCGATATGTATTATAATATTTCATAGTTCATATTAAAATTATGACCAGTTGAATTCGGTTTATTATGAATATGACATTTTTTCATGTTCTCGTATCCTTGTTTGGAATAAACGGCCTGTCTGTCCCACATACACACATGGGCAATCACTACATGTTAACTTGTAAACTCCTGATTTTTTGTATTTAGGAATGACGTCTTTATTATTTTTTATTGAGATGCCTGAAGAATTAATAGTTATAAAAGAGATGTTATATTTTTTTTTTCTTTAAATATCTAGCAATCTTTTCAGATTTTTGGCCTACGTAAGTTAATGAAATGAATTTTGTTTCGTTTGAATTTTGAAATTTTGGATATACAAGTGATATTACTTTCTTGTTATTTATTTTATCAAGTAAATTATCTACAATTAACGGATTAAAATCATTATTGATAGCTATTTGTTTAATGGTCTTATACTCTTTGTCAAAATTTTTTTTCGTCATGTTAATCAATCTATAAAGCATACTATTATAAGCTGACAATTTTTGTGAAAATGGATGGTTTGATGTATAATGAATCGTACCATCTGTATGTGTAGGTTTTCTGTATATGGAAAAGTCGTATCTTTCATTAATTTTGGTGATTTTTAAATCCAAAAAATTAATGCTATTATTTACTTCATCTTTCTGTGTCAGAAACTAAATCTGTTAGAAACTTTAGAGATCAATAGATATAATAAAAGACAAATTTTATTGAATGATCAAATAGATTTAAACAGATCCCCGCTACTTAATATTTTTCATTAATTGTAAACCATCTATTTCCACCCCTCTATTTTTTGCTCCAGAGCTGTGTATTTAAGGTTATGTTTTTCATTGTATACCTCAGTTTAAATACTCACCTGATGAAGTCATGGTATTGTCGTGTAAATCAATAAAATAGCCTAAGTTAACATTTGTTTTTCTTATATTGAAGATGAATTTCTGTCAAGTAAAGACCGAGACAATCAAAAACAATCTATATTTTACGAAAAAAAAATTAAAATTTAAACAGCTCCTTTTGGGGTGTTGTAGTTTCTTGTCAGTTAGTATAACTCACCCCCGTTAAACATATCCAGATAAGCTGGAATTTACAGATACTTTTTTTTGAGTTTTATTGCTCAATAACAATTTCTTGTACATACCCTATTATAAATAGCAACCGATTTCGAAAACAAATTTAGTTATTCAAAATGTAAGATGCCACCTACCTGAAGATTTTACTGTGAGAGCTAAACAATTGTTGTATTAAATAACAATAAAAATTTTTGAGAATACGAATAACCGTATTCAATATCATGAAATATACAGTATTGACCTTTAATTCTTTTTTAGCTAGTTACCACCACATGTGATGATAATATATATGTCTATAATGTAATACAATGTTATCTAGATTCAGATTAAAATCTGAAGAGGGTTCGGAAAATTAATCCAGCTATTATCTGTCATATTCAAAAAAATCTTTATAGTAAATTTTCAATATACACACATCGTGAAAAGTCTTGGCCCCACACTAACAACTCTCAATATGTAACATGACATATTTTTATGTGTGGTATCTTCACTATCTTATCACTTAAATGTGATGATTTAAGGACTTCTCAAAGAATAAAATTTATTTGAAGTATTTAATATATTTAAATATTCGAATAAGTTAATTCAGAAATCTCTCAAAACATGCACTATATCTTCAAAAAACAAATATAATTCTAAGTAATCCCTTCATCGGTCCTAGATAATATTCCAAATATCAAAATCAAATAACTAACCTATATCACAACGCACACGTGGTAACAATGAATGCTTCGAAAATAAACCAACTTTAGAATTCAAGATTGATCTATGTTCTAACAAAATCAAAGAATTATTATTATTATTAAATACTTCAAATAAATTATATTCTTTGAGAAGTCCTTAAAGAGTGTTCATGTTTTTAAAAGGCAATTGGTGTTCCTAAAGGTAAAACCAGAAACATAATTTTGTCTCCTTTAAATATTTATTTATTAATTTTAATGACTTTCGTATATCTATTGGTTTATTTATTCTATTTGACATTATATATTGAGTTTTTATTATATACGTCTATTACACGTAAGCGCAGCTTAATTTTAGACATTAATTTAATTCTAAAGGTTTTTTGAATAAAATTTTTTGAAATTAAAATTGTAGAAGACAACATATTATATTTATTTTGTTTTGATATTCAAATTTTAATGAGAATCGTATAATCAGAAGACAAAAAAACATTTTTGCAGGACACCATTGAGTGCTTCCGGAACCACATCAGTAATTTTACGATCAAGTTTGAATTTAGCATGTAGATGTAAAATAAGTGTAAAAGGGCTAATGTAAAATTTCGTGAGGATCGTGGGTGCTATGAACAAGCGCGCAGACACTCCTGAATTCACGTCAGTGCCTCTTGACATTTTTTAAACCTACATTCGACATCATGTGTGGGGTTAAGTTGAAAATTTTCACGGTTCGATTACAAAGGTTTATTTATTATCCGGTAAAATAATGATATTTTCCGTCAGGTAAAGACCGAAACAATCATAGATAAAATAATGATAGTTCGACGAAATGATAGCGCTCCGATTTGGTTAAAAAATCCCCATAAATGGTGACCTCCCAATTTCATCAGCAATGGAAACAATGCAAACCTTAAACTGGATGATGGATCTGATCGTTTTATGAGCCAATTTCGGATTGTATGGAACGAACGTTTCATGCTAATGACATGGCCATTGCGCCGTATCTAAATAAGCGTCAAATTGTGAAGTAATAGCTTTCGGTAGTTGAAGTTCTAATTGGATCCAAATATGATTACACCTGTAAAATAATTAGTGCTAGACAGGCAATAAAGTGGGCCGGAAAATCTCAAATTGTATTTTGTAGCTAATTTCGTAGAGGGGTTTCAGGAGATATGACACCGAAGAGCTGCTGAACGAACTGCTTAATGGATTTTATTCTGGAAAAAAGTATGTTGAAATTGAATCCCACGAACATAATTTTGCTTTCCTGCTTATTGAATTCCTAAAATCGTTTTATCATTCGAAAAATATACATAGAGAGGATAACTGAGGTATTTACTTTTGTTCTAAATTATCAACACAGTGTTGAATGCAGGTGGAATCGAAATGAGGGACCATTTAATTGGTTGTTCAAACTGTATAGCGGTGTTTTGATGAATCAGCCATTTGGAAGTAAAGTTTTAATGAGCCAAATGAGCCTCAAGATATAAGTTGGATTTTTGGAAGTAGAGTTTGAACTTTTCAATGGAATACCATGGTCGCGAGTGAATATTTGAAATCATGGAATATATACTAACTGACAAAGAAACTGCCCAGAAAGAGCTGTTTAAATTTAAATTTTTTTTTTTTGGTAAAACATAGATAGCATAGCAAGGATTAAATGATTAAAATTTGGAGAAAAAAATCGTGAAGATCTTTCCATATAAACATTTTTTGTTACTCAAATATGTAGTCATTTTTTACGAATTTTTTCGATTTTTCAACAAACCAGCTGTTCGAGGATGTTTAGTTGTTGTTAAAATGCCTAGATAACGTGTACGCAAAATTTATCGCCAGCTAAGTGAATTTGAAAGAGGTCGAATTATTGGTCTACGGGAGGCGGGGTTGTCATTTCGCTAACCCTACGAACAGAAATCCAACTACTGTTATGAGATTTTGTCAAGCGTGATGTGATAATGTCCAAAATCGAAGAAGAGTAGGCACCGGACGTTGAAGGGGCACAAATGAAGTTCAAGGTCGACGTCTAAGACTTATGGCTATTAGAGACCGATTTGCGACAACTCGAACTTTGGCTGATGAGTGGTAAGGAGAACAAGGCCATCCTGTAACTGCTCAGAGGAGTGCACACGACAGTCACTGAGTGTATAAAACAATCTCCAATGACGGTTCAGCACGATATAATCATTGCCGTTCCAGTTCCCAATCATTCGACATGCCAAGAGTTCAGACGTTGGATAGCATCAGCGGCGAAAGAAGAAACCGCCAAGAAATTGACTCTAACCCGGCAGAAGTCGGATAAGATGAGATCAGACAGATCGCCCAGAGAAAACACGCGGATCCGCAGATCCTGAAATAGAGTACAGACACGCAATATGTGGTCACTAGTTTGTAAGTGACCACAAGGACAGGAATCATCCCCGACAAGACCCAGCCTGAAGAGGCTTGCCCTGAATGGGCCATGACCTGAAATAAAGCAAGCCAGTGGAAGAGCTGGACTGAACCAGAAGTTGTTCTGGACAAACCTGACGAGCGGGATCCAGCCGAAGGTGCAACGACCGGTTTCACTAAATTTAACTATTGTTCTTGATAATGGCTCTAAAATCGAAGCCGAAACATCGAGCACTTATAAATTCTAGACGCGGTCCAACCCAGATTCTTCATATTCCTAATATGACTGAATTACACAGTACAACAATACCTTTGGATGAACCTATCATACCAGACTGTAATAGATGATTATTAAGGACTTGATTGACAGTGATTCTTTCATTTTACTCATGATTTAATAAGCTATATTTGGTTTTTTACAAACATGATCTTTATGTTCTGTCTAAGATAATCTACCATCCTTATAGACACCGAGAAATTTTATACACGATATTAAAATTAAATAATCGTACAAATCAAATGTCTCCTACCAGCACCCTTGAGACAAAAGTATGGGCAAATAAAAGCTTTTTCACGACACTTAAGATTAAAAAAGCCTTTAATGCTTATACATAGCCGGGAGATGACATTAACTGAAGTATTATCAACAAAAATAACGATAACTTCTACTAAAATATTCAGCACTTCAACACAAAAACTTCTATTTGAAAAGTTACTTTATATCCCGTGCAAAAATATACCTCTAAATCTAAGGTTGTAATGTTTATTAAGTTTAAAGTCAAAGAGGAGATGATCAAAGGCTTAGGAAATATCGAACATATAGTAAGCTGCAGAAAGACCCTCATTAAGACTTTCATGATTGTGTTCAACAGTAAAAGCCTGAAACCTGAAACTACAGTTAGTCACAACCTTGAATCTAGTTGGGTAGTCCATCATTCGGTTGAGAACAATTTTTTCCAAGACCTTAGATGCTGCAAATGATTATCGGTCTGTAATAATGTTACTAGCTAGTAATGATGGATCATTACAGTTGGTGAACTCACTTGCCTTTATCCTCGATGTGATATCGTTTTGTAAAAGCACTATTTAGGGTGCTTTTTTGCATTTGCTTTTGTTTCAAAAGGTATAGAATGTACAAAGAAATTTTCAAATAAATATTATTCTCCTACAATTAGAAATAATGTACTAGCTAGATATCAATTGCACTATATTCCAGAACACAACTCAACTCCTAACACCCACAAGCTATGCTAAAGCTTCAGAAGATCTACAAGTATCCGAATAATATCAATACCTCTATTTATTTTTCATGTTGAACGTCATGAACCTTTTCTCATTATTAAGATATAATTTTACCCTACTTATCACTTCAATTTTCACAGTGCCTCCTCGGATTGTCTACGTCTCCTCCAACGGAAGAGTAGAAGTGAAGAAAGGATCGCAAGTGAGATTAGAATGTAAGGCTTCAGGCAATCCGGTGCCTAAGATTACTTGGTCACGGAAAAACAACCTTCTGCCAGGTGGGGAACAAACGGCTGTTACGCCATTTCTAAGCTTGGAAAGTGTGGACAGACACCAAGCGGGAATATATCAATGTACAGCTAGTAACAGTGTTGGTGAAGATGTAACCCAGCAAATATTCCTACACGTCCTCTGTGAGTACCCAAAAAGTTTTCTTCTCATATATTTTGCTGACTTGACGTATTTCAGTAATCATACATGATTATATGTTTTTCTCTGTATTCAAATTGATTTATAATGGAACATTGTAAGTTCCGTTGTGTATTATTTTCTACGTCATATACGTTATTTCTCTCTATGTGGAATTCAATTGAATGAGATACTATTAGCTCAAAATGGTATTAATATTTTTCGAGATTATAATTATTACTTGATTTTATATATGTATTTGTTGAAATAACATACAGGTATGGAAAATACAGTCGGAAACATAGGAAATTCAATATTCATTAAGACTTCCGAGGAGCAGTGGAAGAATCAAAACCTCAGCGCGATGTGATGACGAATAAACGACTGTTCTCTCTCAATGGCAGTGGAGGGATGGTTTGATCGAAACGAGCAGTGCAGAGCCTCGTTTCGATCGAAGCATCCCTGCAGCTAGCATTTAAAGAGAGCAGTTGTTTACTAATCATCGCACCCCGCTGAGGTTTTGATTCTTTCACAGTTCCACTGGAAGTCTTGACTGAACACACTCCCCCTATCGTTGAGTTGCAGAACAACTGAATCTCAGGATTTCAATTTTCTTCATTAATTTCTCCATATGTGTGAAGTGTAGATAACAATATTACTATTTTGACAGGTTTTAGCGAAAAAGAAACCAAAGTTTTAGTTGTGTCATATACGAAGTGAGAGCTGGGGATTCTTCATTATTGCTTCAAAAGCTCAGGAGGAATATCTCCTTTATTATTTCTTAGGATTCCCACCATTGTGAGTTTTTTAACCAATAGTTTCTGTGCCAAATTCGCGGATGAAAAACAATTGTCCATTGTGATATTCCGATTGGTTACAATAATGCTTTAACATAGTTTCAGAAGATATTGTGTAGGTATAGTGTCACTACTTGTTCTAGATTCTTTTCCGATATATGGAATAGTCGATAACATATAAAAGGTTCTAGAATGGCAAATCATAATAATTTCAAGTCCATATTTATCTGGTTTACTTGGTATGAAAATTTTGAACGGGCGCCTTCCTCTGGAGCTAAACAGCTCTTCATCTATTGTAACGTACTCTCCTGACGTATAATTTTTAGGATATTAATCTATAAAACCATTCCATAGAAATTTAATAGGCTCAAAATTTTCTTGGCGCTTACGCTGATCCGTTGTATTTTTGTCATCGAAGCAGAGGCAATTCAATAACAATTCAAAACACTTTTGCATCATGGTTGCCCTTAAAATTGGGAGCCATAAATCAAAAATACTCAGAAGGCGTGTTTTCAGAACACCACTCATATAGAACAGACCTAAGAATGCCGAAATTTCTTCTCCTCTTTTACTGTTTATGAAAATTTGATCACGACGGTATTAGCAGATTGCCTCATTAGTATGTTCAACTGAACAATTTAACATGTTTTCTGTGAAAAACAGCTTCTATGCTTCAATTTCATTAGCACAATGGAGAACAATGTCCTCCTGAAGAGTACGTGTGTTTTTGGAATAAAATGGTGATTTATACCATTAAAAACCATTCTTATAAATGACTCTTTTGTTTAATTCTTTTTCTTCATCAGTCGATTCTGCAGAAATATTATCTGATTGCTCGCTATTGAGAACCTCACCATCTTCACTCTCAGAGTCTTCGCTCTCTATATCTGGTATATCTGATATTAAATCAGTTTCACCTCGCTCCTAGGCCGTTATAAGTTCTTCTAAGCCATCTTGAATGAAATTAAAAAATATACGCAAACGTTTTCGTGGTGTCCCGAATGACACAAGTATGTATCTCTACAAGCGCAAACAACAAACAATAATGACTTCACACTACCAAGTTCGACGATGCACTGCCCATTGATAAACGAGACTGTAGAGTCTCTCTATGGTAAATGGACGCATACCCACCACATCCCCACTCAAACAAGTCGAGGAAGCGGGTTTAAAAATTGGCGGTGTCACCCGCGACACCGAAATATCATTCTAGGGTTAAATTACACCAGATTTCTTGTAGAAGACAACTGAAATTGGGGTTTATCGAATACGATCCATCGATAGAAGTCAAAGTAGATATTTGAGTTTTATTCTGAAATTATTTTCCTATATTTCGAAACAAGAAATTTTTTTACTTCAATCTGGAATAAAATTTGCATTTTATTTAATTTTGAAATCACACCCACATAACTAGGAAACCCCTTATCCATTCAATCAAATAAAGGGCAAGACCTGTGTTAATCTTCTCAGGGGTATTATCAGTTCAGGCATGTTCTTCTTCTCAACCAAAAAACAGTTCTCTAAGGTGGTATGTATGTATGAAAAGGCCCAATGATTCCCCAGGCATATATAACTACCCTCCTCGTCCAATCTGGTTTATGACCTGAGCAAATTAAAGTCGGCAAAGCCGGAATGATTAAGTATCCGCCAGCTACTGACGCCTTCCACAGGCTATGAACGGCACGGCCTGCTAACAATGGACCGGTGCTCGTTTGGATCCAATAAATTATTCCAAGCAGCTTTTCATTCGTCGATGAATAACGTACAAATGTTGGATATCATAATTTCCAGTGGGAGGTTAGCCGGAACAGTGTATTGTTCTGTAAGAGCAGCGATTGTCTACTTTTGGGTTTTATCTCAACGAGAATGGCCTCCGTGGAATGAATCATTCCAATTTTGTAGGTTTTTTAGAATTTATATCTTATGTGGAATAATCCTGAAGCTGATATTATCTAGGTTACTATCGTAGAAACCTGTGCATCGTCTTCAACTTTTGTATCTTGGAAACATATATTAATAAAAAAGGTTTTTGTATTGATTAAAGGATTATTAAAAAATTTAAAATATCATACAGATTTAGTGTGTTTACCTCTTACAAATTTTAATTTCAAAAAATTCTATTCGAAAACTTTTAGAATTAAATTAAATAAATGTCTTAGAAAACACTGTTTCAATTTAGTAAACAGGCGTTGTTTCACGCCTACTCATATTACCCACGGCCCTCACGGAATTCGACATTAGCCTTTTTCTCGATATTTTATATCTTAATGCTTGATTTTAACACAATGGTAGGAATCCTCACGAAATTTTGCACGAAGGTACGCGTCATTATTTCATTTCTAAATACTAAATCCCGGATCGATTATTATAATTAATTATTATTCTTATTATTATTATTTTTCAGCTTGTGCGAGTTAGGACTTCAGTTGTGTTCTGAGTAGGCTTTGTTACTGAGATCTTGCGCCTTTTTAGGTCACAACTTTCTTAGTTTTTTTTTAAAGGGCATGGATGTGTTGATTCCGCATCTGCTAAAATTATTTAGAACAAGTCTGGCTTGGGGGGTTATTTCTGCAAGCTGGACACTAACTAAAGTGGTCTATATACCAAAGGTGGGATGAACAGAACCGGAACCCTCTTCGGTCAGACCAATAAGTTTGACATCATTCCTGCTGAAGAGTCTGGAAAAGGTGATTGATGTCCATATCAGGGGAAGGTGCTTATTGACAGTCCCGCTAGCCCTCATCAATACGCTTACCAAGCCGGTAAATCGGCAGAACTTGCATTGCATAATCTGGTCGGAAAATTAAAACAATCTCTCGATAATCGAGATATAGCACTAACAGCGTTTCTGGACATTGAAGGTGCTTTTAACAATACGCGGCCGGCTTCTCTCGCTGGGGCTATCGCTGCGAGAGGAATCGACCCGCTAATCTGTAGATGGACACAGGCAATGCTATGCGGCAGAACAATAACGACCTCATACCAGGACGAGATCTTCGAGTTCAAGGCTGCGAAGGGCTGTCCGCAGGGAGGTATTCTCTCACCTTTACTGTGGACCCTTCTCGTTGATGTCCTGCTAGCGATCACTTCGCTGTGGGTAGTCGACGTTCAAGCATTTGCTGATGACCTGGCAATCATAGAGATGGGTAAACAGGAGATGACGATATCGGCCGTCCTTCAAGAGATACTGAACACTATTGACAAATGGTGTATAAGGGAAGACATGTCCCTTAACCGCAAAAGGTAGTTATAGTACCATTCACTAAAAAACGGAAGTTGAATGGTTTAGAACCGCTGACTATCCATGGTGAAATAATACAATTTTCATTTGAGGCAAAATACTTGGGAATAGTCCTGGACAAGACCCTCAGCTGGAGTGCACACCTGGATAAATTGTGTCATAAAGCCAGAATGGGTTTCTGGACTTGCAGGCGGATCTGCGGTAAAACCTGGGGCCTAAAGCCCAGGCAGATGTACTGGCTATACACTATGGTAATTAGACCACGGATGTGGTCTAATTACCATACCATTACCGGATGGCGGTGTAGCGTGGTGTAAGAAAGGCCACCAAACGGTTGGCGAACAAAAGCTCACCCGACTACAGAGACAGGCTTGCCTTGCAATTATAGGTGCGTTTCGCACCACACCCACGGCAGCCATGGAGGTCCTACTAAATCTACCAGCCCTGCACATACTCGTGCAGGGGGAGGCGGAACGGACCACATAAAAACTATATCAACTGGCGATTAACAGGCCAGAGGCAATAGTGATGGGAGGCTCAGGACTGCTGGACGAGCTTTTAACGAACAGTTTTCTATCGATACCCTCGGATCTAATGTCAAAAGTCACGAGCCAAGTAAGGCATTTCAATGTAATCATCCCCAGCCGGGACGAATGGACCTGCATGATGAGGTTCTATTGAGAACCAACCTTGGCATGTTCACAGACGGCTGGTGAACGACGAACGGGACAGGAGCGGGAGTCTATGGGAGCAAACTGAAAATTAATATCTCATTGAGTCTCGGTCAAAGAGCAACCATATTTCAGGCAGAATTATTTGCCATTGAGGCCGCGGTAAAACTGCTTATAAAACGGCAAATCCACCACGGTAATATCAAAATATTCACTGATAGTCAGTCAGTACTAAAAGCTTTGGAATCCAGCTCTTGTAGCTCAAAAACAGTCTGGAGTTGCCGCACGGCTTTAAACAGGCTCGGTATGTATAACGGAGTCACTCTGGTTTGGATACCGAGCCACTCAAACTATTTGGGTAACGAGGAGGCAGATCGGCTGGAGCTGCGCTGCCTCTGGTAGGACCGGATCCATTCCTGGGAATACCACATGACGTGGTTAACAAGGCGATAGCAGGCAGAATGAACTCAAGGCTAGAGTCTTTCTGGCGGAGCCATTCTGGCCTGAAACATTCGAAGTTGTTTCTTGGGACAGCTTCGAACAAAAAGATGGCGAACCTAGCGCTAGGTCTGGATAGGGCCAAACTAAGAACACTTGTCGGAATTATGACAGGTCACTGCAGACTGAAAGCGCTTTTGCATAAAATTGGTCTGGCTGAAGACGGTGAATGCAGGCTGTGTCTTGAGAACACTGAAACAGCCATGCACATCGTCTCCGAGTGCCCAGCTGTGAGTCGCATCAGATTCGAGGTCTTTGGACAGGCTTTTATAGCCCACTGCGAACTGAAAAAATTACCCCTGAACAAGATTATCGGTTTTATCCAAAAACTGGATCTCGTCGGGGGGATATAAATTAGGGGTGAACCACAATAGTCCGTGCGGACGCAGTGGTAGGGTGGACAGACGCCCGCTCACCATAAATAACATTACATAACTGTTAATTTTCGACCCAACAGTGAAATGGTGGCAGACACCCGTCCAATTAGAAAATTTCTTTTCCACCTGAAGAGGATTCGAACCAGGACCTCTCGGTCTCGAGTCAGTAGTTTCCAAAATATAGGGTAAAATGTGAAAAACTTCAAAAGTGAATGCAACAATAAACTGAAACTTAAAAGCAAAAATAATTCACTGAGAAGAAATGACATTTACCAGTAATATTTTTATGCAATCCAAGGAACACTTTTCATGAGTGAAATAATATTCAAACTCCCCTTCCGAGACAATGAACAATTGCATTCTGTTCTAAAGCGGGTGAAATGATCGTGTTTAAACAGGAGTACCAATATAACGTAAAAATTACTTTTATTTTCTAATCAAGATCACTATCCAGTTTCGTCAATAATTCAGGTGGTACCCCCTACAACAAAAAAATGGAATAATACATGAAATAACATTCCTTGTCCAAAGTTATGCCATGTGCCGATTTTGATAACAATTGAAAACTGAACACTGAAATTATTGGCAAAAAATTGAGGAAAAAAATTGAAATTTAACGAATTAATTAATTGGGCTGATAATCTGTTTGGGACAGTGCAACATACACCTGTATATGGTAATATGGTAAGTATATGGCAATCCTGAAGTTTTAATTTGATAGTATAAAATGAATGTGTTCCGAAAAATGTTTAGTCAAGTATGTAATAAATGTGTGAAAATGAGAATAATTTCATTCGAAATATCATAATTGTTTTTGATAAGTAATTGTTTTCTTCAGTAGTAAAGTGTGTTAAAATGTATAAAATTAATATATTTTGAAAATCTTAATGTAAAGGTATGCCGAAATTCAATTTTCCTTTTCGATTAAAGCCGAAATTTGATGCATATGTGCCAAATCCAACAATACGAAAATACAAAATCAAATGTACTAAAATCAGCGCCCACAGAATCCCAGCCAAAAAGGCGACTTTCACTAATACTGTTCCTCTGGTGTCACAGCCAAAAACAAGAAGTTCATTCAGGGTATAATTCGCGTTTTCAATTGGGGTCTGTTTCCGGCGACCGCCCCCGACATTAAGCACGTCAAAATGATGGATCATATCCCAGCTCATAAAAATTAACCCCTTCGTTGCGCCGTACTAATTTTCAAATAAAAGGAGTTCAATTATCGGTTGATTAATGGAATTCGTCGCTTTTTGTTTGTATAATTAATCGCTCTAGTCATTTCTGAATAATAAATAGTATTCTGTCGAGATTTTCGGCGTGAAATTGGCTCTTTTATAGTTGGAAAAGACAAAAAGCAAGTTTTACTATTCGTCAGTGTCAGATGGTTCGCCGTTCAATTCCGATCTGTTCGAAACTTTGTTCATTTTACTTTGATGGTCTTCCTTGGTGGTTGTTGCTGACTTATCAGCGATATTGTTTGGTTTCATCGATCACGCTGTGCATTCCTCATTTTTGCTCAAGAAAAGGCGAAAAACTAACAATAATATTTTGAATACAATCAAATCCATAAAAGAAAAAATTCAATCCGATGATCTTACCGTCACAAAAGCAGATAAATCAGATGCCACAGTTATCCTATCTAAATCGAAGTTCATAGAGAAAATGAATGAATTCATTAAAAATAATGATATCGTAGTAACTCCGGTTGACCCGACAACTAAAATTAAAAAATCATTGAGAAAAACTTTGTCAGACATCTCCTTATTTAAATCAAATTATCATCTCATAAATATGAATTCTAGCCGACCAAAACTCACAAAGGAGATGCACCAATTCGCCCAGTCGTTTTCTTTATTAGCAGCCCTACCTATAAAATAGAGAAAAAATTAAATTACATAAAAAGAGGTTAATTTTATGTTATTTTATTCATAATATATAATTATTTGGTTTCCTTAACATTCTTTATACAGATAGTCCTTGTGCTATAGCAGAGGCCGTTAAATTGTCTTTCAATCTACTAGATCAAGGGTAAACCACAGATATATTTTTGTGTTTAGTGAACACCACATTTAAGGTTTCATTTTGGTAAAATTTTTCCAGAGGAATGAAGGGTAAGCGAATATTTATTATTGATTGATGTTATATTTATTGAATATGAATATTTGAATACTGATGAAGCTAAGGTTATCTTAAAACTTGTTTTTCAGTAATGTTTTACATATCTTGAGTTTTTATATAAAGTACCTTGGTTAGATATCCAATAATATTGAATAGTCTAAGTAAGATAGTTTTGTGATGAAATTCTTAAGATTATGTTGGATATTCTTGAAAGATATTGGTTTTCATAAGATTGATCAGCAGAAACAAAATTTTGTCTATTCAAAATGTTTAATTTATAGGATTTTGGTTAATAATTTTTATTTATTGGATTTTGTTATACCATTCGGATGTCTTATAATGAATGTTTATTTTATATGTCATGATATAAGTGGTACTTATACGACATTATTTTAATTTATTTTCAGAAGTTATAATAATTAAATATTATCTTTTGGAATTAAATATGTAGAAGGCTAATTTTCAAAATTTTTTTTTTTAAATTTTTAAAATATTTAAATAAAAAATTAAATGAAATGTTTACAAGACTTACTAATTTCACTCCGAAATACACAATAAAAATTTTCATAGAATTAACAACGAAATTAAAAAATTTTTCTCTACCAAATAATTCCTATGCCTGGATGTGGATAATATGTTTCCAAATATACCCAGAAATGATAGCATTCATTTAGGTTCAGAAATTCTTGAAAAATCACATATAAATCCCGTGATACATGGTGATTTCATTGCCCTTTTAGAACAATGCCTGCTCAAAAACTATTTTCAAGGAGTCCACTCCTTGCAGACATATTCATGTCAGAAATATAAAAAAAAATCTTCAATTCGAAATTACCTGTAAATATTCATTTCTGGTACAGATACGTAGACGATATTCTCACGTGTATCTCCGGAACATCTAGACAACTTCTTGAATAATATTCACCCAAAAATTAAATTCAAATTAGAAAAAGAATCGAAGAACAGTATTACATTTTTAGACCTCTCGATATCACACTCAAATAGAAGAATAGAATTGAACGTGTTCAGAAAACCCACATCCACTGATATAGGTATTCCTAATGATTCCAATCACCCATTTTCACAAAAAATATCAGCGTATCAATCGATGATCCATAGAGCCTTCGCATTACCCTTATCAAAAAATTACCGCGAAGCTGAAGTCCAAATTATAAAATCAATAGCCGTGAACAACGGTTTCAAACCCAATATAATAGATAATCTAATTCGACAGAAACTATCTAAAATAGCTATGAGCCAAATTTATTCCATCATAAAAACTGAAGAAAATAAAAAATTCATTTCTCTATCGTACTTTGGTAGCATAAGTCAAAAAGTGGCCAATAGTTTTTCAAAATCGGATGTCAATATTGCCTTCAAATCGCAAAACAAATTATCATCGGTACTATTTAACGCAAAGGACCCTATACCAAACATACACAACTCAGGAGTTTATGAGTTATCTTGTTCTACGTGCAGTAATAAATATATAGGACAAACAGGATGTTCCTTCAAGACGAGGATCAACGAACATAAAATGAGTTCCATAAAAAATAAACAAAATTCTACTTTTGCCACTCATTGTCTAGAAAACGGTCATTTCTTTCCCACAATATATGTATAATCTTAAAATTTTACATGTAGAATCAAAAGGGAAGAAACTCGATTATCTAGAATCTGTTGAAATTTTCAAATAAGTTCACAATAACAATAATGTAAAAATAATGGATGACTGTACTGAGCTATGTAAATCGAAAATATTCAAGATATTTAAAAAGTAACATCTGTTTGAAACCTCTTTCAACGAACATAAAATGAATTTAATGAAAAGTAAACAAAAATTCAACTTTTGCCACTGATTCTTTAGAAAACAGTAATTTCTTTCGACAAAAGAAAATCTTAAAAAAAAAATTACATGTACAATAACAATAATTTAAAAAATAATGAATTACTGTATGGAGCTATGTAAATCCAAATATTTGAGATATACAACAAAATAATGTAAAAATAATGAATGACTGTAATGAGCTATGTAACCCCAAAAATTATTTGAGATATTTAAATGGGTACCATCTGTTTAACAACCTTCTTTGTCGATTGCCGACATTCCGATATCTGTTAGAAGACCCCTCTTTTTAACCCGGATTTTTATCACGTTCCGCTTGTAAACCTCTGTACCACTATTAGGTGTTATCTAGAATCTATTGAAATATTCAAAATATTTATCACTTTTGTTTAAATACCTCTGTACCACTGTTAGGTCTTCAGTTGTCTGATGATGGAATAGTTTATTTCCCGAAACTCGAGTCACAAGAAAATATGTAATAGATATTTTTATGGGTAGTAAAACAAAGTAATTTCTACAATTTGTTTTAATTATGATCAACTACCAAATGGTAACGGCTGAAACAATTCAGTATCAGAAAAAAGGGAATTATTGATGCAAGAAGGGGGGAAAGGCGTAATGGAATACTCCACCAGACAAAAAAATTTTATATATATTGGGCAATCTACTTAAATCAACAATGATAGATTCCAAAACAAGATCACTCAGAAATTATATACCCAACGAACGGGTAGATAACTTAGAGTGGGTTAGGAGTAATGATGAAAAATTAAAAATTTTTGTAGACCATCTAACCAAGGTATTTATTCCTATTTGTAGAGTTGAATCGGGTAGAGGATAAAGGGTTATACGTTGCCGGATCATGCATTTTGTTTCATTTATTTATATATTTTTTTGTTTATTTGTTCTTTTTTCTGTTGTGTATTTACTTTGATGAAGCTTTTTTAGTATTTACACGTATTTGTGTCTACATCTGCTTTTTTTTTATATTATATGTGTATTTATATCTGTATATGTGTGTATGTATTTATTTGTGCATATACCTATACACTGAATTTTGAGAATAAACACTGGCCAACAGCCCCCCGCGGATTTGCTTCCTTGGGGTGGTCCATGGTTTGTTTGCTATTGTAGTAATATATTGTAATTTTCTTAATTTATGGCAAATAAACTTATTATTATTATTGATAACGATCCTGATGGTGATTATGGAAAAATTCAGTGTGGCTGAGGTTGAAAAGGAAATGAAATACTTGAGTCTTCGAAAAGCATCAGGAATGGATGTATAAGTTCCAAAAATAGTTATGAAGTTACCTAAAAAAGGAACAGTGCAGGCTAGAACACCTGAAATCTGCAAAGATTACCAAAATAGGATATTACCATAGCAAGCTCACATTCTTTAAAAATAATGAAAAGAGGTTTTTTTACTTAATAGAAGGATTATTTAAAAATTTCAAATATTATACAGATTTATTCAGTTGACCTCCTGAAATTTAAACTTCGAAAAATTTGAAAACAGGTTTTTTACTTGATAGAAGGATTATTTAAATATTTCAAATATTATACAGATTCATTCAGTCAACCTAAAATTTTAATTTCAAAAAAATTTTTATTCAAAAACTTTTAGGATTAAATAAAATAAATGTCTTAGAACACACCGTGTCAATTTAGTAGACATACAGAATTAAACACTTATCACAAAGTACCAAAGGGAATAAAAGAATTCAAAAAAATATAAATTATCAATTAAAACCACTAAATAAATACTCGAAGGGTACAAAATTTTTTTCGTTCCTTGTTTCATTTTACCCAAATTCCTCTCTAAAAATGCAAAACATAACCCCAAGAACTTCTTCTTGAGTAAGTTGTTTTCGATGAAGTTCCCTATTTTTTCTGAATTGAATTTGACTTCTTTGGGATATTCAAATGTTACCAATGCTGGGTTTTTGCAATTGATGAAATTTAACATTCCAACTTTAAATCATTCCTGCAAATTTTGAAATCATTAATTTATTTCTTTCTGAATTTATCGTGTTTAGAAAATGAGGTATGATAAGATGACTGGACTTAAGAATGGATTGAATAAAACTTGACATTATGGAGTGTAATATAGTATGGCTAAAAATCAGCAAATTATATATGCTAGATCAGAATTATTGCACCCTGATACGAGTGTACAAAACTAATGCTATCTCTAGTAATATCTAGAAATATAAGTGACATCAATTCTCAATGATAAATGAAGAATATTTCCTCGTTCAAGTCGGGCAACGTTGCGCCGTCTACCCTCTACCACCAACAATACTTATACCATATTCAATGCTGGCGTGCAAAGCAATGTTTAATTTAATCACTGAAATCGATATTTTCCAAAGCAGTTGCGTCAGAGATGATGTTTGACATTCTCTTAATAATAACGGAATTGAGTTCAGTCGTCTAGAACGTAGCGATCTTATACTACTAGCTTGATTAAATTTTGTATGAATTTGATCGAGTTACTTATTTTTAACATATTCCGCAAGACATTCCTTCGAAACTATATCTTCAGTGAATTCTGTCACGGAACTGCTTCTCATCTAAATGTGCATTCAAATACCCCAGGGAAATTCAATAATGTATTGCCAATGCTGTTTTGCTTTGGCGAAATATGTGAGTCATCGAAATAACAGAAGATAAATAAAAGTTTTCGATTCAGAGCTTCAAGTTGTCGGTATTTTTGAATTCGAATTATAAACTCACTGTACTCTAGCCAATATAAGACCATTACTTGTCTTATATATTCCCAACAGTTCAGTTAAGGAAATGTCCTTCAAGGAATATTTACTAATGCCATTTTGTAATTGAGAACATCTCGAAGTAGGGAATCTTTCAAAGTAAAATAAATTTTCCGACTGCTTGACGTTTGGAAATAAGGAGCTTCATTGAAGTTTAACAAAAATCACCTTACAGCAAATTATTTTCTATTAATCATCCCTTGAAAAATTCAACTCATGAAGATCCGTCGCATGTCACATCTCATTGAAATTATTCAATCATATTATATCCATTTTACTTAGATAGGAAAATCTTCATCATATTTCTAGAAAATACATTAAATACACAAATACAGATATTACAATATATAAAACTTCAAATCACTCCACCAACAAAAAGATGCCAGCATATAATTGTTTTTATTCATAAACTAATAATAATTTTTTTAAGTAACTAAATATTATTAAACAAGTAGCTTCAAACAACGGTTATAACCCCTTTCTTATAGACAAAACGGTATCGAAGAAACAAAAGAACATGGCATTAAATCTCGTGTACCCTGTCATAAAAGAGAACATTGCAAAGAAATACTTTTCGTTATCTTATGCTAATGGATCATCTGAAAATATTGTTAAATATTTCAAAAATAGTTTCAATTACAAAGCAGCTGTTTGAACCATTAATAACCTTAGTACCTACATAAAAAAACAATAAGGATCGAACAAATGAAGAAAATATATCTGGAGTCTACAAGTTGACTTGCAACGAATGCCCTTCATTGGCCAGACAGGTAGATCATTCAAGAAAAGAATCTGAGAACACCAAAGAAGTTACATATCGGATTCCGTACATTCGACATATGCTTATCATCTTAAGGAATTCAGGCATAATTTCATTAATAAATACGAAATAATCCAAGTCGAAAGCAAAAGTTCTAGATTAACACTTTTAGACGTCCTTGAAATCAACAGGTACAATGCCCTTTTTGTTTATTAGCGGTGATTTCGACTTCAAAGAACACTCTATGTGCCGTGGTCTACAGCTTCCTTTATCTAATAATGATAAACCACAACGATGATGAGGAACTGAAGTAAAACACTTATAACAAACAACTAATATATTTTGGTATCACTGTATATGATACCAAGCTAATGTGATGCCAATTACACTACAAACAAGTGTAAGGTGGATTGCTACGTTTACAGCAATCGCGTTAAGCTTGTACAATTACAAACGAACAACTTGACGATTTTTCCTTTCTTTCAAAGACTGAACGTTAGATGCTCCCTTCTAATACAAAAAGAGGGAATTAACATAATTGATTGGAAGGTCCATTTGGAGGTGGACTGAATGAACAAAATAAACCTTCTTATTGGCTATAGAAGAATTACGAGATAAATGCAAGAAAAGAAGTATAAAATCAGTTCATAATTTGGAATGCTGTGTCATGTGAAATTAACAGGCATAAATATGTCAAATCACTAAATTACTTTTCATGTTTCTAAGGCCACATATATTAATTATAAAACAAATAAACAGAAGTGTCAAATAACACTTCAGTTCGTCTGGTGCAGCTGAAAAAATGCTAGATCGAAATAACAACATAAAAGGGCCTAAATATCGATGACACAATGATCTCGAAGGACAGGGCCGTCTCCAATGAGACGGAACAAATTGTTTTATGAGACTATTTTAATTTTATCAGGTGACTTATTCAAACTAAGCACACAATGCAGAAAATGTTATGAAGTGAAAAAGAAAACAGTTTTAACGCTAATTTGGAAAAAATTTCCCAGTAGTTTTCCAGCACAATAAGGGAACTTATGTAACTCCACTCTGAAATCTATGTGTCTCTGGACAGCAATTCAATTAAAAATTGTGCTACGAGGGAAATTGCGGAAAAGCTGCTCATTCTGTTACCAGTATTTTCATCGGATTATGCACATATCATATCCAGAAACTTCTCTGCGAGTTTTGAGGTGTTCTAATTAATGTTGCTACTTTCTGCTAATACTTACATGTACCTGGAAATGAAAACAGCTCAGAATGCGAAGTAATGGAGGTCTCAAACGAGAGTGAAGGCTTTAACTGCCAGATGTTTATTATGCCTGATATGAACAGGGTGTAATTAAAATACTGACGAACGCTTCAAATGGACGTATGCTGAAGTGTATTGAAAATTTCGGACTGAAGAATTTCGGTCATGATGGTCAGAGTTTAAGCATTCCTTGTTACAATTTCTGCATGAATAATCTTATACTATTTATTTTATATGATATATATTTGATGAATGAAAACTTATTTTAATTAAAAAAATGTATATGAGACAGTAATTCATTTCCACAAAAATGTTTGTATTTCTACAACAATTGTTTCACCACGATGTGGCTTCTTTAGGTATTACATTGTACTGTCTGATGGTATTCAGTGTAACCGAGTTTAAATACATTATTAGGTACGTGACCAAATAATGGAAGCACAAGTCATAAAAAACTCCAGGTGTTTATTGAAGTTTGTCGCTAAAAATGCCATTAAGGAAAGATATTCAGTAATGGAGACTTATCAACATCTGTTTGTTCGTTCAAAAGGATTTTACGGGCATTATACCTGTTGCTTTCACGAAATTGTAAAAGTGTTAATCTAGAACTTTGGCTTTCAACGTGGATAATTTAATAATCATTGTTGAAATTATGCCTGAATTCCTTAAGATGATTAGCATATGTCGAATGTACAGAATTGGATATATATCCCCTTTGGTGTTCTTGGACACGTTTTTTGAATGATCTACCAGTCTGGCCAATTTATACTAAAGGGCAATCTTTGCAAGTCAACTTGTAGACTCCGGATTTATTTTCTTTATTTGTTCGATATTTATTGTTTTTATGTAGGTACTAAGGTTATTAATTGTCTTGAAAGCCGCGTTATAATTGAAACAATTTTTTAAATATTTAGCAATATTTTCAAATAATCCATTGACATAAGATAACGAAAAATATTTCTGTGTATTGTCCTCTTTTATGATTGGGTACACGAGATTTAATGCCATTTTCTTTTGTTTATTGGATACCATTTTGTCTATAAGAAAGGGATTGTAACCGTTGTTTGACGATATTTGTTTAATAATATTTAATTCTTTCAAAAAGTTTTCTGAATTCAAAGGGACATTCGATAGTCTATGAATAAAACTATTATATGCTGACATCTTTTGGTTGGTGGGGTGGTTTGAAGTTTTATGTATTGTTATGGCTGTATGTGTTGGTTTGTGAAAAATAATAAAATCATGTAAATTATTTAGTCTTGTTATAGTGAGGTCAAGAAAATTAATACTTTGATTATTTTCTTCTTCGATTGTGAATTTGATTTTTGGGTGGAGTTTATTAATGAAATTCGTGAAGATATGTAGTTGTCGGTCGGTGCCTCTGAAACAACAAAATATGTCATCTACATATCTATACCAAAAAAGGAAATATTTGCTTATCGGATTTAGGTGTATTTTTGATTCTAGATCGTCCATAAATATTTCAGCTTAGATTGAACTGAGTGGATTTTCCATTATTAAACCATTGTCAGAAATATAGACGGTTCCGCTAAATTGAAAGTAGTTTTGTTCAAGACATATTTCCAGGCAATTAAGTATATCATTCATTTTGATGGGATTCGTATTATTTTTAATTAATAGTTTCTTTATAATTTGTATTGTTTCAATTGGTGGTACAATTTTCTTGGCCTCACAATAACAATACTAAATAATTTACATGATTTTAGTATTTTTCACAAACCAAAACATACAGACATCACAATGCATAAAACTTCAAACCACCCCACCAACCAAAAGATGTCAGCATATAATATTTGTAGTTTTATATTATAGTTAGTATTAATAGTTTTATTCAAAGACTATTGAATGTCCCTGTGAATTCAGAAAACTTTTTGAACGAATGAAATATAATTAAACAAATAGCGTCAAACAACGGTTACAATCCCTTTCTTATAGACAAAATGGTATCCAATAAACAAAAGAAAATGGCATTAAATCTCGTGTACCCAATCATAAAAGAGGACAATACACAGAAATATTTTTCGTTATCTTATGTCAATGGATTATTTGAAAATATTGCTGAATATTTCAAAAGTTGTTTCAATTATAACGCGGCTTTTAAGACAATTAATAACCCTAGTACCTACATAAAAAACAATAAAGAGCGAACAAATAAAGAAAATAAATCCGGAGTTTACAAGTTGACTTGCAAAGATTGCCCTTTAGTATACATTGGCCATACTGGTAGATCATTCAAGAAACGTGTCCAAGAACACCAAAGGGGTTGTATATCCAATTCTGTACATTCGACATATGCTAATCATCTTAAGGAATTCAGGCATAATTTCAACAATAATTATGAAATTATCCACGTTGAAAGCAAAAGTTCTAGATTAACACTTTTTGAATTTCTTGAAATCAACAGGAATAATGCCCGTAAAATCCTTTTGAACGAACAAATAGATGTTGATAAGTCTCCATTACTGAATATCTTTCCTTAATGGCATTTTTAGCGGCAAACTCCGATAAACACTTAGAGTTTTTATGACTTGTGCTTCCATTATTTGGTCACGTACTTGACAATGTATTTGAACTCGGTTACACTGAATACCATCAAACAGTACAATGTAATACCTGAAGAAGCCACATCGTGGTGAAACAATTGGTGTAGTAGTACAAACATTTTTGTGGAAATAAATTACTGTCTCGTATGCATTTTTTTAATTATATGATATTCTTCAGATCCCATTGGCTGTATTCCCTCATTTGAGAACATATCGTTTGAGATTATTTCAGTCTCAAAAATTGTAGACCACGAAATGATTGCAGATGAGAACATAAATTGGAAAATGCTTTTTCTATAAATCCAATGTATGAACGAAAACTTTTTGAAATAAATTAAATATCTCAGAAACACCGTTTCCTTTTTATTTAAGGAAACAAGGAATACAAACAAGTGAAAACAATACATAGTATTCACCTAATTAGCTAAATATACATCATGTTAACATAAAAATTACAAAAAGAGTTAAGATTCAAAATGCAAATAACAAAATTAAAATAGATCAATCCAAATATACTTTACAAACAATTACTTTCCCCCCTTTATCCAGAGTAATTTCTCCTCAGCAACCGCTTTACATTCAGAGGACTTACACCAAAAAGATCCAAATCAAAACCCAAATTCATATAAACATCCAACATCCGATTAATAGGGGAGTTCTGTGAGCTCTTCGTTCTTCAAAATGTTGTATAAAATAAATTGTTATTTCTCAGTCTCAGGTCAGGAACTTGAAAGGAAATCATCTTCAAAATATTTGGAACGGATAATAGATCATTAACGATTAAGCTACAGCAGCAATATTCTCAGTTGTTCTTGAACGACGCACCAACTTGTCCGACAGCCCAAATTTTTTCCAACAGTTTCACTATTGCGGGCTCAGAAATTGCTTCACGACGACCCAAAATTGCTTTAGTTTTACGGACTGTCACTGCAAAATTTTCACCATTTTTGTAGTTAATTAAAACAATTTCAATGCGCAAAATTTTAACAATTTCAATGAAGCCTGTATCGGTGCATTTTCAGTAAAGGTTTCTACCTGTTAGATATCAAAAGATAGCAGCTTCAATATTGACAGCTGCCCAGATAGCGAGCTATCCAAAATGAAACCTCTTATTGGTAAATACTTCGAATGGAGCTAACGTAATATGATTTCTTTGTAGATTTAATTTTCTATTCTGAAAATCAAGAAAATTATAGAAGAGAGCATCAAACGGTATTCTGGAGATTGTGTTATATTTTAAAAATAATATAAGGAATTTTAGTACAGAATTTGTTTGTCATAATACTCATATAAAATACTTGACTATATCGGCTTTGTATGTTATTTAATTTCTATCAGTTTTCTACAGATTCCTCTATATTTTGGTGTGCTGTACGAAATTTGAGAATTCTATATGTGGACTTGATTAGAAACAAAGTTTTTCCAAGGCATTTAAATTTAAAGATTGAAAAATTTGATTACGCAAAAATTTCACAAATTCATCATGTTCTCATATTTAAAATCTGTATTCTTCTTAACTTTCTTCGTATCTGATATGCATAAGTACTACTTACCTACTGTTGAGTTCTCAGTTGTCTTGAAAATGTATGAAATTTAGAATATTTTGGCAGTAAAACAGTAATTTCTGAAAACTGGTTTTGTTCATGGGATTACTAGAAAAAATATTAGTGGACATATATGAAAAACATATTTTTCTCCTCTACAAGTAAGGAAAAAATCGTATCTATCAAAGTAGCTGAGAAGTATGAGTATCAAGAAATATAGCCACTATCACTCCTGCAAAAGAGGGCACTTTTCAAACTACACAAAGTAACCGAATTTCCTGATGCGAATAGGTACAAATGGCTTTAATATTTCAGAATTGCCGACAGTGAGCAGCTTTCAGCCTTTATTAAAGCATCGTAGAGAGGGTAGAGTGAAATTTTCCTAACGTAGTCCTCTGTGAGGACATAAATATTAAAGAATGCGAGTGCGACAGCTGAGATAAGTCGGAATTACTCCGGACGGTGTCAGTTGATAAAGTAATAACGCACCTAAGGGACAATCTTCGCGAGAATTTGAGTCAGTTAGGGGCTTCTAGTCAAAATTGCGACGCTACGTAAGTCGGAAATGCTAACAGGGTCTTCATTGTTACGTCGATGAGATCCTTGTCTTTTCCTGACGGAAATATTCAATCTGTTTGTGTCCATTGAGACAGGTCGGCAACATAAACATATATGGTTGTTTTTGATTGTCTCGGTCTTTACTTGACGGAAATTCATCTTCAATATAAGAAAAACGAATGATAACTTCCGCTAAAATAGCGGAAGTTAACATTTGTTTTTCTTATACTTATGATTGTATAAAATGCTTCGTGAATTCCTAATGGTTCTGTTACAGGCTGACTTGGTTCATTATTTTAGAATGTTAAAACTTAAAGACCAATAATTGGAAAATGTTCAATCACATACACATAAGAGTAAGACGAAAAATTATGCATACATTCGATTCACACTACCTGACGGGAAAACATTTCAAATCGGCATTGAATAATAACCTCCAAATTTCCAACTATTTATGATAAATGTAAGTAGAATCGCGCTAGTGTGAGCACAAAAAAATTTTGCTTCTTCATATTTTCGAGCCGTTCACACTAGGAAAAAAATATTATATGAAACCAAAGCTTTTGATATTAAACTTCAATTCAAAAAAATTAAAATTTGTCATTTTAAATAAGAAGTTATTTTTGTTTGCACTTTCTCGCCTTATAGTTAAGCATTCACTACTTTATACTGAATTAAAATAGAAAAAGGCTTTTTACTTGAAAGAAGAAATATAACAGAATTTGAATATCAAAACAGATTTAATCTGTTAGTCTTCTACAATTTTAATTTCAAAAATATTTTCATTCAAACAACTTTTAGAATTAATGTCTACAATAAGCACCGCTTATACCATTCTGTCAAGAAAGTACCGGGAATTTTCAATTAAAACAACAATTTCACATTAAATCGTCAAAATTTATTGGGTCGCCTTCAAAATAGGCTCCATTTGCTCCAATACATCTATGCCAACGGCACTTCCAATTATCGAAACATTTTTTATAGGCGCTTTCCGGGATGGACTTTAGCTCTCGCGCCGAATTTTATTTTATGGCTTCAATCGACTCAAAACGGGTGCCATGAAGGGGCAATTTTAGTTTTGGGAAGAGGAAAAAGTCGCAGGGAGCCAAATCCGGCGAATACGGTGGTTGCTGAAGCACGTTTGTTGAGTTTTTGGCGAGAAAGTCAGTCACAATCGTAGCTCGGTGAGAAGGCGCGTTATCGTCATGCAAAATCCATGAGTTGTTCGCCCACAAATTTGGGCGCTTCTTACGGATACGCTCACGCAAACGTTTCATAACGCCTAGGTAATAATCCTTGTTTACCGTCTGACCCTCTGGAACGAATTCGTAGTGCACCACGCCACGGATATCGAAGAAAACAATGAGCATCACCTTCATTTTCGAGCGGCTTTGGCGTGGTTTTTTCGGTTTCGGCTCATTTTTTGCCACCCATTCCGATGATTGCTGGCTTGTTTGCATATCGTACTCGTAGACCCAGGTCTCACCACTAGTTATAATGCGTTCCATGAATGTAGAATCGGAATTAAAGCGATCTAGCATGTCTGAAGCAACCTGTTCGCGATGACGTTTTTGAAGAAAATTCAGGTTTTTCGGAACGAGTCGTGCGGCCACCTTTCTCATGCCCAAAATATCAATCAAAATCGTACGTGCGGACTCGTGGGATATCTTAAGATCATGTGCTATCTCTCTCAAGCTGGTACGACGGTTTTCCAGCACCCTTTCCTTAATTTTATCGACGTTATCTTCGATCGAAGCCGTCGATGAGCGACCACTTCACGACCGTCCTTGAAGGCTCTGTGCCACTGATATGCACGAGTTTTCGATAGAGCATTATCACCCTTTTGCCTTTTGCAACATTTTCAATGCATCGGCACACGAAAATTCATTTGCAACACAAAACTTTAAACAAATTCTTTGCTCAACGTAATCACCCATAGTAAAAATCGGCACGCACTCTGACATCGACTGACTTAATCAGCCGTTGCAAACACATTAGTTGACAGATCCCGCTCAAGCTTGGCATAGTAATTAAGGACAGTGGTACCAACCTAGGAAAAAAAATTTTTACCTGCCTCATTGCCCCGCCAGATTTAAATCGATAATTCCCGGTACTTTCTTGACAGAATGTATAAACATAATTCGAGAATAGAGAGAGATGTGTGATTATAATTCGAGAGATAAAGAGAAATGTGATTTAAAACCTACTTCCATGTGTGTGGGATCAGAACTTAATGTTCGAAGAGTAGAGAATATTGCGTGAACGTATGGTCGAAGCACGAAGAGCGGGTCAACGAGCGACTAGAGGGATGTCTTCAACTCAATTTTTGGCTAACTGGCAGAATGAGAGACTATCTCAGGGCTGGAAATGTGGTCAGTTTAATTCTGAAACGACATTCGACTGTTGTTTCCAAGAAAACTGTGAAGCACAAATTTTTCGGTCCTTAATAGGCCCAAATATTTCTAAGAAAAAAATGAGGCATATTTGAAAGGCCTGGATTCCTTACTGGGGGATCATAATTGTTATGTACCTGCATAGTAAATTAAAAATTCCTTGTTCGATGTGAAATGCGAACAACAATAACACTGAAAAAAAAATAGCTTGGCGAAAACATCCATTTTTTTCCGTGAATTCAAAGACTGTTTGTTTTGCTTTATAATACCTCTCTCATAGAAGTCTTGGTCCTTATAGCCGACCATCTTCTCTTGATGCTAATTTTTACCTGCCCCATTGCCCCGCCAGATTTAAATTGATAATTCCCGGTACTTTCTTGACAGAATGTATTTAATAGACGTATATAATCAAAACTCGATATATAATGTCAAATGGAATAAATAAACCAACAGATATAAAAAATTCATTGAAATTAATAAATAAATATTTAAAGGAGACAAAATGTTGTTTTGATCTTACCTTTAAGAACACCAATTGCCTTTTAAAAACATGAACACAACTTAAGGACTTCTCAAAAAATATAATTTATTTGAAATATTTGATATATTTAAATATTCGAATAAGTTAATTCAGAAATCTCTCAAAACATGCACTATATCTTCAAAAAACTATTAGGAGAACAAATAAGTTTCCGCCGTTTTCAACACAAATTAAATATTTATTATAGAAGAAAGCTTGCTGAGTGACTTCTAATGTTAGAGCAAGTTCTTTTTGTGTTTGAGATGAATCTTCCTCCAATAATTCCTCCAATTCTGCATCCTCGTAAATTTTTGGCCTTCCACTGCGATAATAATATAATTCCAAAATAATATTCCAAATATCAAAATCAAATAACTATTACTATATCTCAACTCACACGTGTTACAGGATGTAAAAAGCCTATTTCTATTTTATTTTATATACATTCTGTCAAGAAAGTACAGGGAATTATCGATTTAAATCTGGCGGGGCAATGAGGCAGGTAAAATTTTTTTTTCCTAGGTTGGTACCACTGTCCTTAATTACTACGCCAAGCTTGAGCGGGATCTGTCAACTAGTGTGTTGGCAACAGCTGATTAAGTCAGTCGATGTCAGAGTGCGTGCCGATTTTTACCATGGGTGATAACGTTGAGCAAAGAATTTGTTTAAAGTTTTGTGTTGCAAATGAATTTTCGTGTGCCGATGCATTGAAAATGTTGCAAAAGGCCTTTGGTGATAATGCTCTATCGAAAACTCGTGCATATCAGTGGTACAGAGCCTTCAAGGACGGTCGTGAAGTGGTGGCCCATCGACGGCTTCGATCGAAGATAACGTCGATAAAATTAAGGAAAGGGTGCTGGAAAACCGTCGTACCAGCTTGAGAGAGATAGCACATGATCTTAAGATATCCCACGAGTCCGCACGTACGATTTTGATTGATATTTTGGGCATGAGAAAGGTGGCCGCACGACTCGTACCGAAAGACCTGAATTTTCTTCAAAAACGTCATCGCGAACAGGTTGCTTCAGACATGCTGGATCGCTGTAATTCCGATTCTACATTCATGGATCGCATTATAACTGTTGATGAAACCTGGGTCTACCAGTGCGATATGCAAACAAGCCAGCAATCATCGGAATGGGTGGCAAAAAATGAGCCGAAACCGAAAACACCACGCCAAAGCCGCTCGAAAATGAAGGTGATGCTCATTGTTTTCTTCGATATCCGTGGCGTGGTGTACTACGAATTCGTTCCAGAGGGTCAGACGGTAAACAAGGAGTATTACCTAGGCGTTATGAAACGTTTGCGTGAGCGTATCCGTAAGAATAAGAAGCGGCCAAATTTGTGGGCGAACAACTCATGGATTTTGCATGACGATAACGCGCCTTCTCACCGAGCTACGATTGTGACTGACTTTCTCGCCAAAAACTCAACAAACGTGCTTCAGCAACCACCGTATTCGCCGGATTTGGCTCCCTGCGACTTTTTCCTCTTCCCAAAATTAAAATTGCCGCTTCGTGGCACCCGTTTTGAGTCGATTGAAGCCATAAAACAAAATTCGGCGCAAGAGCTAAAGTCCATCCCGGAAAGCGCCTATAAAAAATGTTTCGATAAGTGCCGTTGGCATAGATGTATTGGAGCAAATGGAGCCTATTTTGAAGGCGACCCAATAAATTTTGACGATTACATGTAAAAATGTTATTTTAATTGAAAATTCCCGGTACTTTCTTGACAGAGTAGTATAATATATAAATTAATGATTGTTCGTAGGCTTTCTATTTCACTTATGTTCATATCAGTATTTTGTTGGGTCCATGGAGAAACCACTTTTAATGCCTTCAAAACCTCTGCAGTAGGAAACTTCTTATTTTCTTCAGTTTTCACAGCTTCTTTCGGAATCAATGAGAACATTCGATCATCAATATTTACCAGACTTTGGTTTACTTCCAGCATATCTTTATTCCAGTTTCCCACATCTTCACAATTATACTCAGCCTCAAAATTGAAGAATATCTCAAGTAGTTACTTAGTATCTTAAATCGAAGTTGATTTGCTCTGATGTTTGATAAGTTTGAGTGTCACAAAGTTTTCTCAACTGACCGGATGAATTATGTTCAGCAACTCGATAGTTTCCTCTACTATATGTTTCGATTTTTCAATCATCCATATTTTTCGGAGCTTCACAAGAAGAAGATCATCTTTATCAGTATCGCTAGGATCAAAAATGTTGTTCCAACATGTTTTGATTACCAGAAGTTCTAATTGTTGCAACTTTCCTCAAGGTGAAGCCTTTCTGTAATATGGTTAGGTTAACTTCAAGGCATTTTGATTCATTGGCTGAGTAAACGGAACCACATTAGGAGGCATAACGATCACAAATATTTTGCATTATCTAGAAGAAGCATTGCCTTTCCCGGAAGGTTTGAACATTTTACAAATTGCTTTACCTGAAAAAAATTCTCATTTTCTCACATTTCATTAAGGTAATTCGCTACTCTAATATTTTAAAACGGGGTGCAGTTTTTTCAGAACTCATTACATAGGTTTCATCAGGCATAATTTTCTAGTACAATTCAGTCTCATCGGTATTGTATATCTGGTCATGAGTGAGCTCAAATTTCTCTATTAATTGAACCAATTCAGTTATGAATGGCCTAATAATATACAACACTGATGATAGCTCTTCTATACAAATTTTCAAGAATCTAAGACCATAACGAAGCTTGAGCTCTTGCAACCATCCATCACTCGTGGTGAATTTTCATTTCCACTTTACAACGTTTCCTAAATCCAAAAAGCTTTATGCTCCGTAATTTCTCCTATTATAGGCAAATTTAATTCCCTCTGTTTAATAAACCATTTGTTTAAGGCTTTCTCCATTTTCGAATATTCAACTTCCCTCAAAGTGCATTTTTAATTTTATTTGGCTTGAAACTCTCGTTCACAACAATTGATTTTTGACCAAGATCGCCACTATTACTATTGATAATAAAATGAAATATTTCGAGTAATTTATCTCTATTATAAAAAACTGCCAAAACAGCAAACATTTGTAGGTATACGATTTCCTCCAATTTGCTCTAACACTTGGGTACGCCTTGTTGATTTGGAAAAATATGATGAAAATCCTGAAAGGGTTGAGAAAAACACTTTAACCTGTTGAATTTAACTGCACGCATTACTTAAAACCAAATTGAATACATGTGCATAGCAATAAGTTAACATTGCTTGTGGTGCTATAGATTTGAGTTTTGCATGTAAACCGTTTACTTTCCTCTACATTACACTATCCCCATCGTATGCTTGAGCCACTAATTTTGAATGCAAGTCAAATGTCCCGAATTTGGCAGATTAAAATTGAAATAAATGTTCAGCATAACTATTTGATAGATTCGGAATGTCCCTTTAAATTCAGAAAACTTTATGAAAGAATTAAATATTATTAAACAAATGGCGTCAAACAACGGTTACAATTCCTTTCTTATAGACAAAATGGTATCCAATAAACAAAAGAAAATGGCATTAAATCTCGTGTGCCCAATCATGAAAGAGGACAATACACAGAAATATTTTTCGTTATCTTATGTCAATGGATTATCTGAAAATATTGCTAAATATTTCAAAAGCAGTTTCAATTATAACGCGGCTTTTAAAACAATTAATAACCTTAGTATCTACATAAAAAACAATGAAGATCGTACAAATAAAGAAAATAAATCCGGAGTCTATAAGTTGACTTGCAAAGATTGCCCTTTAGTATACATTGGCCAGACTGGTAGATCATTCAAGAAACGTGTCCAAGAACACCAAAGGGGTTATATATCCAATTCTGTACATTCGACATATGCTAATCATCTTAGGGGATTCAGACATAATTTCAACAATAATTATGAAATTATCCACGTTGAAAGCAAAAGTTCTAGATTAACACTTTTAGAATTTCTTGAAATCAACAGGTATAATGCTCGTAAAATCCTTTTGAACGAACAAACAGATGTCGATCATTCTCCATTACTGAATATTTTTCGTTAATGGCATTTTTAACGGCAAACTCCAATAAACACCTAGAGTTTTTATGACTTGTGCTTCCATTACTTGGTCACGTACCTAAAAATGTATTTAAACTCGGTTACACTGAGTACCATCAGACAGTACAATGTAATACCTGAAGAAGCCACATCGTGGTGAAACAATTGTTGTAGTAGTACAAACATTTTTGTGGAAATAAATTACTGTCTCATATACATTTTTTTAGTTCAGCAGAACGCCCAGAACTTACATCATGAATTCCCATGAACCGCTGAATACGTTTGGTCATTTATTACATAACGGAAAATGACGGGTAATTGTGAATGGCAACTTATGTCAGTTGTTTCATCAATTTTTCAGGTAAAAAACAAGAATTTTGAAATTTCATCCTCAATTTTTTTATTCACAATTGATCTACTATTAATATCATTTTCTAAACAGGTTTTTAAATAAGTGTCAAATTTACTAACAAGAAAAACCAATTCTTTGAAATTCCCGCGATTTAAAGATTCATTAGATTCATCGTGCCCCCTAAATGTAACTGTTGCATACAGAGGTGCATCGAAATATCTATCAGACTTTTTAGAATTTCTCGATTTTCTTTGACCCTAGCATTAAAATTTTGAAAATCTATTTGACGTGCATTGTCAAGTGCTGTAGGGATATTTTGTTTTTGTTTCCTCTTAAGGGTAAGTTTGCAATTCGATTAAACCTGTTGATAAATTTTATTGTGTAGCAATAGATCCCGAGACAAATTTTTCAAATCTATATAACCACTTTTTGAGCAAACTCTATCGGAATTCGTATTAGCTGCTGCGAATAAAATGCACGGCCTACAAAATGATTAATTTAGAGGTATACTGCCAGTAGGCCAGTCGTACTTTTCATACCATGTATTTTGTCAAAAGACATTTACTCAGATCTGGAACAGGTTACTTTACTTCTTCAATTATGTATAATTTATCTTCATAGGAATGACTCGAAAGATGTTGCTGATTTATTGAAAAAATTACAAAATCACAAGAGAGAGAGAGAGAATAACTTTTATTGGAATCTTCCAAAATCACAAGTACTTCGAATATTTTCATTTACCTTTGGAATTTGCTATATCGCCTTATGGTAGTAATTAAGTCCATTAACAAAATGAAAAGTCTTTTCGAAGAAAGTTCACACGAACTCGGGGACAAACTTACACGAGACAGTCGACACACAGCAAACGCTGCCACCAAATCACAACAAGGCGAAAACTACCCCGATTTCCCCATTAACCCGTATAGTGCAGAATCATTGTATTTTGCCTTCGAGCCTTCTCGAGGAGACGACCGCGGATCGAGGCATGCCTCAAATCTATCTTTAGAAGCCATCTTCAAAGACGTAGGAATATTTTCGATTTCTCGTCGCGTCGATGTAGATAACACGCTAGACAAGGAAGTGTGTGACGTATCGTTTACTCTTAAAGAGGAAGTGAGATGAATATACAAGAATCGTGAGATTGTACATGGATATTATGGAACATAGACCCAGTGCCGCACCGTATGATGTTAAATTGAGGATGGAATGGATTTATGAAATATTCGACGACCATATGAATGTTTCTGTTGGTGGGGAGATTTTTCATCCAATCGCAGATAGCTTATTCAGAAAAACCGTATGCCAGACACGATCGAAAGCCTTGGAGGTGTCCAGAGTGATCAGTGTTTGTGAAAAACATATTGTCTGTTACTAATGAGACATTTCATCTTGAACTTTGGATGGATCTTATCCCTATTAAGTGGTAGTTTGATGGCTAACATATCCCCTTCTTTTATATAGGCTGCATTCTTTCAGTCTTCGATGAATCTGGGAAAATGTTAATAATTAATGTCTGTTTCAGTTTAAATTCGAAACATTGTTAATTAACATGTTAAATACAGTACAATAAAAATGGTTTTATTTTTACTCAATCCATTCGATTTATGCTGAATTTCAATTTTTTTCAAACGACAAATAAGTGATCTTCATTTAATTAATGAAAAACATTTGCATAAGAATTTTCTCATATGTCAACCAAAACCAAATGACTTCGTAAATGAGATAAAATATGAAAAATCCTACTTTCATTTATTGGTTTACTTCTGGCCACAGTATTGTATATACTGAAATGCACGAAATTCATTCTGTTTTCCCCCATACTACATACAAAATTCGTCCAAAGTAAACACAATGAACAATGTGTATCCTCAATTAAAATAAATAACCCAATGTCCGGTATGGAATCAATTTTCGAACAAACAGCAATATTTCAAGGCTTAAGCAAATACTAGAAATCAGCTGGCTTATATCCAGAAACAATATTAAAGCATCCAATGTTAATTCGACAACAATGGAACCGAAATATCTCCTTCCCTTTCGTGAAAAGGAAAATTCATTTTCATCAGAACGTCAACCCCATAACTTCGTAATTAGATTTCAGACTCAATTAAACCGCTGACACAAAAATCGCGCAATTGGTTGTCTTATCCCTGGGGCACTTATTGCCTCCCTGGGAATTCGCTAAACAGTTATTGCGGCAGATCCCGTCTGGGGCAAGTCAGTACAACTTTAATAAGCACTCTTGAATGGTTTCATCAAACTGAATAGCTGATGATAGGAGTAACGACTGCTGCTTTTCATATTGATTAAACAGAGAGACGGGTATTCTGTACAAAGAAGATATTATTCAATGTAGCAGAAGTCTGGCAAAAGTTTAATGAGCGAATGCGAGTCAAGGCAGACTTTATGAATTTGTATACAGGTTTTTCGCCGTCACAGTCCGTTAGATATTTCTGGCCAACCAAGCAATGTCTCAATCCGAAAATTTTGTGCATAGTGGAAAACGATCAACTTATCTGAAGTACATTAAAAAAATAGATAAACGTCCGAATCGTACTTGAAAGGAACTATTTGAATGAAAATGAATTCGGCATTATTTTTGGAAACTTCTAGAATACTTCATTAAAAATTATACGGGGTCCTGAAAGAGTGCATTGAGCTTCAGTAGCTGCAGAAGCAGACATCTTGAAAATTTCATTGGAAAGCAGGCTACATGAACATTCATTTCTGCATCTCAGAAAATTATTTTTTAATATTAAACCCCTCTAGAAAGTATACCGCAAAAAACAAATCTAAATTCTAATTATTGAGTATATATTTTCAATTCTTGAATTAGAAAATTAAAACAAAATATTCATCTTTTTTACTTATACAACCTCCATTTAACTGTAAACACTTGACTAAACGTCGAGGTACACCGGAAACTACATCATCTCCATAATTTTCGGTGATGGTAGTCCAGGACTATAAAAGTTACTGAATTATATCATCTTTATTTCGTGGCGCTGATGAACTTTCGATAGTGATAACGATGATTTGACAGAAAGTAGAGGGTTTCGACATTTCTGTTCAGTAAGCATTGACAAATTATCATGGACAGACTCACGCCTAACAACGTTCGTAAATTGTTGAAAGTGTTTTTGCAAATACCTCGTGCGTTTGCGATGGATCGTCGTCGAGCATAGCCTCTATTTCTTTGTCCTTACAATTTGGTAGCATTCCGGGTCATTTTTCATCTTCAGAATCGAAATTGCCTCAGAAGTTTGAGCATAGACAAAAGTTAAAAGTGCGTAGCATAAAAGACAAAATTCGGTTGAATTGTAGAACTCGCGCAGCTGCGAGACACTTTGTGTCTTTGGCAAAATGAACAAACTTTCTTCTTTGCAATTGAGAACTACTCATTGAACTAACCAGATTAATTTATCAATAATCAAATTAGCTCTTAGGCTTCTTCTACCTTCATGGGTCTCATCAGTTAGGCGAAGAAGCCTAAGAGCTAATTTGATTATTGATACGAAATTGCCACTTTTGAATCGGGCAAACCACTTCTGACGCGTGAAAATACAATGACTTTCGGCAGTTTTTTCTTCATATTGAAGTAAAACTGCCCGCAAAACACATTATTCGGTACAAAACTTCACATTTACAGAGCACACAGATACTGATGTTCACACTTCAGCTAAATTTCAGATACTGAAAAGAAAGTCTAATTGTGACACTTCAAAACGAAAGTGCTGCCAGATCAAGTAATGAAATATCTGTTATCAAAACCGCAAAAATTTATTTCTACTCCTAATAAAATATATTGAAAAACTTGTAGTGAACAAATGAATTGCACGAAGACAATATACCGAACTAAAAAAATCATTGTACAATTGTTTTCCTAAGCTAATATGATACATTTTGCACCGTTTTCACTTGATTGAAAAAGTAATTTTCCAACTAGCACCTAACTCTGATTATTTTAAAACTCAACATTTCATTTAAGTGACCTATATCTAGGTGCTGATTCCGTAGATAGCTGAATGGAATTTGAGCTCCCTGCTCAAAACCTACCTATCTCTACTAAGTGAAACTAATAGTGGAACCATTTTACTGATTGGATAATTCTCAATAATTACCGTACCAACACTCCTATGTCCTTAGTCCTCGAGAGTTGATGCAATATTTGTCTTCAACAAAAGCCTTTCTTCGAAACTCTCGGCGCTGACTGTCAATATGAAGACATCCCCACGTTGAAATGTTAGTTAGAAATATCATTCTTAAGAAAGGAGCGGGTGTTATGTAAATTCCTTTCCTCTACCAGCAGCGAAACCACCCTTCATTCCTACAAATGGGAATGCAGACATCGTTTCGGTGAAGTGGTTGAATCGATTGCGAGAGCTTTTCCCGCTTAATATCTCAGCGGAGCACGGCAGATATTTATTATACGCTCAATTACTGGTGATAGTTTTAATGAGGATATTCCTCATACATGCGTGCAGGCTCTACTGATTTTCCAGGATATACGCGGTTGGTTAATATTAGATTCTGTGAACTTTGTGCCAATTTACGGCAGACAAGTTCCATTTCCGGTTCACGAAAGCGCCAGGGTTCGTAAAGTGTTAATCTTCTGCTCTAGACGGAGTGTTTTACTCGCACGGTCATTCGCTAAAGTAGTTTCGTATGCTCGGGAATTAAATCAGAGAGAACAAGTGAGATTCGGGACGAACTTGCCTAGTGAGATTTTCTCGATCATTTTTGTATTGAATGACGATTTCATCAAGGAAAAAATTCCTATTTTTAGAACCAAAAAGGTTGTGCGGATAGTAATTTCGTTTTTTCTCGACAGATCATTTAATTGTATTTTTTCGAACCCAACTTCACACAAGCCGAATAATCATTATACGTTTTCAGAGCTGATAAAGCACGGCTTGTGTGTGAAAAAATTCAATTGATTGAACACAGTACTTTTTGATTGGTGCCCTTTCAAATATGGAAAACAATAAGCAGCATTTTCGTGATATTTTACTTTTTTACTATAGAAAAGATAAGAATGCTGTTCAAGTCAGAAAAAAATTGACCCATGTGTATGGAGAAGATGTGTTGACATTACGCCAGTTCCAAAACTGGTTTGCAAAATTTCGTTCTGGCAATTTTGATGTCGAAGTTGCAGCACGTTTCGGAAGGCCGGTTGAAGCTGATAAAGACAAGATTAAGGCAGTAGTTGATGCAAATCGGCGAATAACAACAGGTGAAATCAGTGAGAGGTTAAATTTATCGAATTCAACGGTCTATGACTACATGAAAGGCCTAGGTTTAACCTCGAAGCTCAATATACGGAATCCCCATGTTCTCACGGAGAGAAATTTGTGTCGCCGCGTTGACGTCACGAAAATGATCTAAATTTGAAGCGCATCACTACTTGGTGGGATTTTGAAGAAATCGTTTTTTTTTAGCTTTTACCCGATAACACAGCAATTATTTCGAAAGTCTTCTGTCATCGGCTGGACAAGCTGAATGACTTCAACAGAAAAGGCCAGAATTAATCAGGAGAAAAGGTGTAGTGTTCCACCAAGACAATGCGAGATCTCATACAAATTTGGTCACTCACCAAAAGCTTTTACAGCTTGAATGAGATACACTGCAACACCCACCATATTTTTCAGATCTGATGCCTTCGGATTATTCTTGGTATCGAGGTGATTTGCTTATAATGTCAGCTATCTAATTATCTCATTTACTGATAACACTATCTGAGGGTATAAATATAAAATTTCATTAATTTACGATCATAAGTTTTCTAGGTATCCTCAGATGACTGACGCCACAATGATGAAAAAAATCGAGCATTACGCATTGCAGAATTACATCCGAGAATAGGTATCCAGTTAAAAGAAAATAGGTCCTGTAGCTTGAGGGATGAAGCATCTGAGCAAAAAAGGGAAACGTCAGCTCTTACTTATGCTTGTGAGGGTGGCCACACAGATGTAGCAGATCTTCTGCTACAATACGGAGCTGATTTAGAGCGTGAGTCAGAAGGTGGCAGGACCCTTTTTATGAGGGCCTGCAGAGCTGGGTATTTGTGCACTGTACAGTTCCTTATCTCGAAGGGAGCGAATGTTAGAAAACAGACCACGAACAATGACAACACCCCACTTTCTCTTGCCTGTGCTGGAGGACATGTGGCCGTAGTTGAATTACTATTGTCGCAGAATGCAGATCCTAACCATAAACTTAAGGATAATTCAACAATGCCTATTGAAGCGGCAAAAGCTGGACATACAAATGTTGTACAGTTACTCCTAGATTTTCCACATTAAATTCAATCCTTAGCTTTAAATCAGCATCAAGTGGCCAGCTCCACAAGTAACCTGAGTATAAACACGGCACAGATTGGCAACAGGGATCAATACTCAGTTCAGGGAGTTGTTCCTCAGAGCATTCCCGGTCAGTCCTTTAATTTTTATCATCAACCTACAGGTTCAGTTCTACAAGAAGTTACTGAAGCAGTAAGAATTTTACATCAAGAAGACCTCAATGTATCGAATGATATCAACAAACAACAGATGACGGGAACCAGCCGAAATCAAGATCCACTTCCTGGGAAAAAATCTACTAAACAGTCTCTTCCGCCTAAAATCCAATCGACGGGAGCAATATTTTCCTCGGCAACAGCCATGGAATTTCTGCATAAAGAAGATCAAAATAGTACCCTGATTGACTTTATCGAAAGTAGAAAGAAGCACTTTGGTGGTGAAGAAGGCTCTACACAGAAACAACAAATTCTTGAAGAGTTGCATAAAGTAGAACGGGAGCTACATGGAAAACAACAGCCATCTGTTTTTCAATACTCGCAGGAATAATTTTCTGCTAGTTCTTCTGCGCTTCCTAACATGAGTATAGATCTAGGGATGCAACAACAAGGAACAACGACTTGTTTGTAATCACCTACATTCAAACTTGCTGTAGGAGATGCAGGAGCATTGAGCAGCAATCCTATACAACCATGTTTCTATTTTACTCCAATTTCATCCTCGGTAACGGTAACAGCAAACTATGACTGGCATAGATCTGGATAATTTAGATCAGGAGTCATTAGTTTTAAAGCAGGACACCACCGAGACTTTAATGACTGCTTTGATTCTTCAGCAGTTTCAGAATTCATCACTCAGAACCTTTGTCGATCCAAACAAACCTAGAATTGAATATTGTACGGCATCACAGGGAACTGATTCTAAAGCTCAAATCTTGAATAAAGAATATAGTTCTGTTGAAGACGTTGTTCGTTCTGTAGACTCCTTTACTACAGAGAGTGGCGAACAATCATTGGCCCAGCACGGTCTTCAGGTTCAGCCTTATCCCAGTTCACTGGAAGAATCTATGATATCATCTATAGCAACTCAACAAGAACTAACACCTCAGTCTGATCTGTCTTGTGTGGAGTATTTCATGCAATCAGGCGGCGCACAGCTGCCCATGCATACACTTTACCCTTATGAATATTTACCAGCAGGTGTTCAGAATAAGGATCAATGTGGTGCCATCTATCAGGCTGGCTTTCAGGCAGTAATAAATCTAATGTCTCAGCATCTCGCATGCTCAATCGTCACCGGAACTGAGCAGTTGACCCCAGTTAGTAACATTGCACCATCCGTCGGAACAATTGCTACCTCACCCCACCCAGCAGTACGTGACTACCTCTAAACAGCTACCATCTATGCAAATTCAGAACCCCGGGCACCTAAACTCATCCCAATTACAACAGGCAGTACAGCACTGTCAGCTTCAGTGCAGCCAACATCAACAGCAAATTTTACAGGGCCAGTTACAGCAGGCCGGGCAGGTACAGGCGGGTACACAGACGCAACAGTCATCAAACGGTAACTCTGAATCGAAGAAGCAGCCAAAAATGGCGGTTACCGATAATGTCAAAACCATAAAGGGTCGATTGGGAAGGCATCCAAGTCAACTCCGCAACAATACCATGCAAAACCAGAATTTTCAAATAGATCAAAATTCTGCTATTACCCAATATAACAATGCAAGTAACCAGCATACATGTCCCACTCCGATCATGTCACCTAGTTTGTATGTCGACTCTGAAACCGAAAGTAACCACGATACCGCTTTGACTTTGGCCTGCGTAGGAGGCTATGAATAATTGGTGGAACTCCTTCTGAACAGAGGTGGAGACATAGAACATAGAGACAAAAAGGTTTCACTCCACTCATATTGGCTGCTACTGCAGGGCATGAAAAAGTAGTTGATATACTTCTCAATCATAACGCAGATATTGAAGCATAATCTAAGAGAACGAAGGATGCGCCACTAAGTTTGGCCTGCTCTGGTGGGAGATAAGAGGTCGTAGAAATGCTACTCAAACGCAATGCAAATAAGGAACATCGAAATGTATCCGACTACACCCCCTTGAGTCTGGCGGCATCTGGAGACTACGTAAACATCATAAAATTACTACTGAACCATGGTGCAGCAATAAATTCACGCACTGGGCTATGAACGGACACACAGCGGCTGTTAAGTTATTGCTCGATATGGGCAGCGACATAAATGCCCAGGTTGAGACGAACAGGAACACCGAATTGACCTTGGCCTGTTTCCAAAGAAGGCACGAGGTGGTCAGCCTGCTTTTGGATAGGAAGGCCAACGTCGAACACCGAGTAAAGACAGGATTGACACCTTTAATGGAAGCAGCCAGTGGTGGTTATGTTGAAGTAGGTCGTGTACTTTTGGACAAAGGTGCAGATGTGAACGCTTCTCCGGTATCATCATTCAGAGATACAGCCTTGACGATAGCTGCAGACAAGGGTCATGTTAGATTCGTGGAACTCTTGCTCTGTCGAGGGGCACTGGTAGAAGTTAAGATCAAAAAGGTTGCAGAATTATTCTCACTAAGCAAGGAAAATTTCAAAGAAATTATTCATAAAGAGATTGTTGCTGTTTATCAAGACTTCGCGCCGTCCTTATCTACCGTTTAAAAGTGGTCAAATGAATTCAAAAGTGGCAGAGCGAGAATTTGAAGACGTTCCTCGCTCGGGCGAGGCAGTTTGCGGTACAACTGAAGAAAATTTGAAAAAAGTGGAAAAGCAGGTAATTGAGCATGCCAGAATGAAAATGTTAGCAGAGTTGGCAAACCTATCCGTTGTACCATACATGTTATCCTCCATGTCCATCTTAACCTCTCAAAGGTCAGTGCAAGATGGGTACCGAGAATGCTCAACGCACCTCAGAAGGAAGTGCGAGTCGAGTGCTGTAGAAGTTTTTAGAGCTCTTTGGAGCAAACCCATTGACTATTTTCAACCAGCTGGGTTCATCACTATGACCCTGAGAGTAAACAAGAGTCCATGCAGTGGATTGAAAAGGGTGCACAGCCCCAAACAAGTTTAAGATCACCCCGTCCGCTGGAAAAATAATAAGACTTTTTGGATCCTAAAGGTATTTTTTCATAGAATAATCCACTAAAAAGGGTGAAAGCATCACAGCAGCATCATACGCAACTACTTTGCGTAATTTAAGATGAGCAGTTAGAGGAAAAAGGCGAGAAAAACTCACAGCGGGGGTGTTGCTGCTTAACGACAACGCGCCGGTTCACAAGGCCCGCGTGGTGAAGGCTGCTGTGCGGGAATGTGGCTTCGAAGAAATTATTCATCCTCCGTACAGTCCAAACTTGGCTCCCAGTGACTGCTATCTATTCCCAAATGTGAAAAAATTTCTTCGTGGAAAGCAATTTTCCGACGATAAAGAACTGAAGGTAGTACTTAATACCTATTTTGAGGGAGAAGCCGGAAGAATATTTTTTACAATGTTTAGAGAAACTTATTTCTCGATCTAACGTATGTATTGAAGTTCAAGGAGACAACATTGAAAAATGGAATTTTTCCAAAATTTTCTGAGTTTTCTTTCATGCCTTTACCGAGAATAAATTGAACACCCCTCGTATATATAAAGCATAAAATATTATTCGCTTTACTGCTTCACGTTTAAGTAAAGAGCTTCGGAGTGAAAATCTTCCCAGCTTCAATTTTGATAACGAAGTAATGAAATATTTGAGGATAATCATGGCCGTGCCTGATTAATCTTAGTCTACGAATTTATTAGATCCTATTCAACATACGTCGACGAAAGGATTCTCGAGTTTGTGTAAACAAGAACTTTTGTCCTTCGGAGCTAGCAATCAAGTTTGAGATGGATATTGCGGCATTCAGAGATATTCATTAGTGCGCAGAAGACAAAAGGCTTGTGTATGTGTACCTTCCGACTAATGTTTGACCCATATATTATTCAGGGACTTCGCAGTCGAAAAATTTCAAATTTTTCATTGTCTCGGTCTTTACTTGACGGAAATTCATCTTCAATATAAGAAAAACAAATGTTAACTTCCGCTATTTTATTGATTTACACGACAATTGTTTCGTCATACCATGACTTCATCAGGTGAGTATTTGAACTCTAGTTTAAATACTCACCTGATGAAGTCATGGTATGACGAAACAATTGTCGTGTAAATTTGGATCTCTTCGAACAGCTGGTTTGTTGTAAAATTCAAAAAATTTGCAAAAAACGACTACATATTTAAGTAACAAAAAATGTTCACATTAAAAGACCCTCACGATTTTTTCTTATTTACTCCTTGCTATACTATCTAGGTTTTATCAAAAAAAAATTTTAAATGTAAACAGCTCCTTCTGGGTGTTGCAGTTTCTCTGTCAGTTAGTATATTTTAACACGAATTTCACTATGGTAACTAATAAGTTTTAGGAATCGGAACAGTGCAACTTACACCAGTATTACAGTTCAAAACTTAAATAAAGCTGAATTTTGTTGGTCGCTAGGCATATGCAGCAAACATGTACATTTCATAGCCTTTCGTCTACTCATTAGTGCATTGCTCTAATGCTAACGAATACAACACAGCCACGCCCCTATACCCGCCCTGCATAGAGACCCTACCAGTTTTTACAAACAACAGCGCTATCTAATGCTCGCGAACACACGTACGCAGCACATAACCCTAAATCAAGAAGCGAACTGTACTCCCAATTATATCTAAGGTCACTGACGAAGAAATCTTCCACATGCTCAAGTAATATCCAGTTGAGCAGCTATACCAGTATAAGCATTTCTCTTCAAATGAATTAATTGAATCGGCGGATATTTATTACTAATATGTTAACACGAATTTGAGTATGGTAAATGGGAAGTCTTTCGAATCGGAATAATGCAACTGACAATCAGACTGTCTATTTCTGATGGCAAAGAGCTATTATTAGTTGATATTTCTTTTATTAAATTAAATTCATCATCATTATTTTTCGGAGTATTCCAAAATTATCTGAAATTCTCAAAATAAAGGATAAAATAAATAATCGAACGAAAATTCCAACATTTGATAGCTATTTCGGTCTCTAGACCTCTTCAGAAAAGTATTGAATTCAGATTCAAATATATCACAAAATCAAAATTTAACTAACCAAATAAGATAATACCTGGAACGAATAAACTCGAAGTAAGGTTTAAAGTATCCAAAATAAAACAGAAATGATCAACCTGTCGTGACGTTTAACCTATAACCATTTGTACTCGAAACACAGAAAAACAATAAAAATTATTCACCCCAAATAATGTCCCATGACAAGAAAAATTACAATTTCAAAAATGATCAATAATTAAGGAATATGTTGTGGATATTTGGATTTATATCATTATTTAAGTATCAATTTGAATGTGAGTCCATTCTTGATAGAAGTAAAATTTAAATCTTTGAATAT
Organism: Megalocaria dilatata; assembly: GCA_034642435.1. NCBI lineage: Eukaryota > Metazoa > Arthropoda > Insecta > Coleoptera > Coccinellidae > Megalocaria > Megalocaria dilatata. The sequence goes on from CM067854.1 coordinate 5,775,760, forward strand.
CTAAACAGATTTAATCTGTTAGTCTTTTACAATTTTAATTTCAAAAAATTTTTGAAAAAAATTTTAGAATCAAATTAATGTCTTGAATAAGCACTGCTTATATTTAATAGACGTATAAAAATCGAAATTCACTATATAATATCAAATGGAATAAAAAAACCCAAATAATAAATTATTAATTAAAATAAAAATAAGTACTATCGAATGTTTCGTTCTAAAAATACGCACCTGAACTCGTCAGAAAGGCACGTGGTACGTATGTTTTACCCTTGACAAACATTTGAAAACATGTTCAGTTTCTGGTCTTATATTTATGAAAACTAAATCTTTTTCAAAAATACACAACATAATCTTAAGAACTTCTCCAAAACTAATTCATTTGAAATATTTAATATGCTTAAATATTTAAATGAGTTACTTCAAAAACTCTCAAAATCATATAGCACATCCTCAAAAACAATTGAAAATTCAGATACGGTCAGTTGAACTTTACTTTTATAGTATAAATTCAATTAAAAATAAATAAACTTGTAATCTTACAAGACAATTTCTGCAAAATCTGTGAACGCAAATAAACTAGGTATGTACATCTAATATCCAAGGTATTCTATGTTTTATGCTAAACAGAAAATCACACAAAGATTGTAAGGCTTTTTATGGCCTTCATTAAACCACTGGAAACTGAATAATAAATTTCATTATTCAACACCCTAATGTAATTATATATTATAAATAAAACAAAATAATAAGATGCGGTTTTTTACTTGATAGAAGAATAATTACAAACTTTGAATATCAAAACAAATTCAATCTGTTAGTCTTCTACAATTTTAATTTCAGAAAATTTAAAAAAAAACTTTTAGAATTTAATTAATTGCTCAAATAAGCACTGCTTATATTTAATAGACGTATAAAAATCGAAATTCATTATACAATATCAAATGGAATAAAAAAACCAAAAAATAAATTATTAATTAAAATTAAAAATAAGTAATATCGAATGTTTCGTTCCAAACATAGGCACCTGAATTTTCAATTGTTTTTGAGGATGTGCTGCATGTTTTTGAGAGTTTATGAAGTAACTTATTTAAATATTTAAACATATTAAATATTTCAAATAAATTAGTTTTGGAGAAGTTCTTGATTTTATGTTGTGTATTTTTGAAGAAGATTTAGTTTTCATAAATATAAGACCAGAAACTGAACATGTTTTCAAATGTTTGTCAAGGCCAAAACATACGTACCACGTGCCTTTCTGACGAGTTCAGGTGCGTATGTTTGGAACGAAACATTCGATATTACTTTTTTTTAATTTTAATTAATAATATATTTTATGGGTTTTTTATTCCATTTGATATTGTATAGTGAATTTCGATTTTTACACGTCTAATAAATATAACCAGTGCTCATTTGAGGCATTAATTTAAATCTAAAATTTTTTTTTTTAATTTTTTAAATTAAAATTGTAGACTATTAAATTAAATCTGTTTTGATATTCAAAGGTTGTAATTATTCTTCTATCAAGTAAAAAAACGCATCTTATTATTTTATTTCATATATAATTATATTAGGTTTTTGAATATTGAAATTTATTATACAGTTTCCAGTGGTTTAATGAAGGCCATAAAAAGCTTTACAATATTTGTGTGATTTCTGTGTTAAGCATAAAACATGGATTACCTTGGATATTAGATGTAACTACCTAGTTTATTATTATTATGTTATTTCACAATTTCTCTTATAGTCTCTTTGGTATGGGTTTATCTGTTAGAATTATGATGACGCCCTAAAGTCTCACTATGTCGGAGGACTTGGTAAGATCTGTTAAGCACAAGAAGGCAGGCTTTTCTTATTCTATTGATTTTTCCATGATTTTACTCAATATAAAACCGAACACAGCAATGTTATACCTCTATAATTTTCTAGTACCCTTCTGTCGCCTTTTTTTAATGTTGGAACACTGTACTTTTCTCTCAGTTACTTATCTTAACAGTCACTAGAAAGTTATCATAAAGTTTTGTGAGTTCTTCTATAAGGTAGGCTCCACCATATTTTATGAGCTCATTTGGAATATCATAAAATGCACGTAATTTTTTTCTTCAATGACTTCTCTGTTTCGCTTTTCTGCAGTTGTTTCCATTGCGTCATAGTTTTCTTCTTCTTCCGTAGGGGGGTCAGATCTAACTTTCTTCTAATTAGTATTCTCCAAATCTTTTTCTGCGCAACTAAATTCTGTTCCATCTAAGAAAAATCTCTCCGAACATTCTCGTTTGATGTTCCGAAGTTCTATGTTCACGCTGTTTCTTATTTATGTATAGTGTTCTCGTTCTTCTGTTGTTCTGGAAAACTTATTTTTAACAATTCAAGATATTTTTCTGCAAGAGAAATATGAAACACTTTCCCATAAAAATATTGTTCAACTACATCATCTATATATCATGAAACTGTACCAGGTGATGAAACGAAATGACACACTACATCATCAATTCAAGGCTTCAATATTGAAAGCAATGCGAAAATTTCTCGAAATAGCTTCAAGTTAGATTCCCATATTCTGTTCAATATTCAAATTCGTTCCTCACGGAGAACGTGTAGTTAGTGCATTGACCAAATCCTCGTCACGCTCTGCTCGAATTTGCCAGAGGCGCTGAGGTTTAGCCATAGAAAAATTTCAGCGAATAAAGATTTTGCCCGCATGACAGTTATATTACCTTGGGAGGAGGAAAAATCATATCTTTTCTTGGCAGAATCCGATTGAATGCAACTTGAAATTCAAAACAGGTGTATTAAACATGTGATCCTCGGAAAACCCCCTAAGCTGCCGCGAAACGCGAAGGAAATTAGATCATAATTTTGGTGTGAGAATATGCTGGAGGAGATTTTGAGCTTTCTCGGGAACTGGGATGGTAGATAAGGACCGTACTCTGCCGAAATGGATATTGTTCTCATCTCCGTTTGAATATTCTTGATTGAATTTATTTATGGGGTGGCTTTTCGTGGTCATATGAAAATGTAAACGGCTTAAATTCATAATGAGGATTGAATTCTGAAGCAGAAATAATAAAGGGAGTGAACAAAATAAACCGCTTCATGTAAGTTCCAAATTTTGGGCTTGTTTCTGAAAGTTGCTCATTTTTGGACATTTATTCTTCATGTACAATAAAAAAATTTGTTGCCTGTAAAGTCGGTATACGGGCGAAAGTTTTACGTGACAACGACTTTGAGTGGTAAAATAATTTTAATGTGAATATTCATTCGTATAGTAGGAAGAAGGATGAAATAATAGTAACAATTTAAAACATTTATTTATACAAAGAATTATATTTAAAACATTAATTTATACAAAGAATCTCGCACTGAATTTCATATTAACAAAATTTTATTTATCAATCAGTTGTTATAAGTTATTAATAAATTTAACTTGTTTTACATTGTTATAAATATAAAAACTAAATTTAAAAGTTAGAACATTTATTTAAATCACATTAATTGTTAATATCAATCGATTTTAATTCAAAGTGTATTTTCTAAAAAGAGAAAACTAATTCACATTTGATCTTTGAATTTGTAAATCGCGCGCTTACGACCTTGCGCAGTGATTAGTCGTCTCGGTTTGAATGTTTGAAAGTTTCGATTTGACAGGTTGGAGGTTAAACATTGTTATTTCAATTTTTTACATAGCAAGTCGCGCTCATTTTTTCAAGTTAAACAAATTATTATTGGTTGAGAAACGATTTCTACTACTTTTTTGATTGAAAACTACCACAACATTGTGATTACTACAACATAACCTATTCACTTATGTCTTAGTCATTTATTTCATCATGTTATATTATCAGTCTGAAATTATTTACCTTTGCTGTTTGAATTGTTGCGATGGACGAAACTACCTTCACATTATCACTACACAATCGTTTTACAATTAACTGGCAACGTGTAAACTTGTATGCAGGCGCCTAAGCGAAATAGAAGCGCAAGACATGAACCGGTGTGTATGCCTATCTCTCTCACTCTCTCTCTCTCTCTCTCTCTCGCTCTGTCTCTCTTGCTCTTAGGCGGGCTAACTGTGCTCGAGTGGAAGGGACGCGTGCCTTTCACTTTTTATGTCTGTCTCTCTCGCTCTTAGGCGGGCTAACAATGCCCGAGTGGAAGGGACGCGTGCCTCTCACTCGCTCTCATTGTGAGCGCATAACGTGAGCGGAGCGTAACGCAGTTTCTTGAAGTGTCACCCGGCAAACCAATTTATAAGACGTTGTCACGTCAAAATGTTAATTTTTTCATATGACTTCTCTATTTGTTCTTCTGTCCAAAAATTTATCACTTTGAGCAAAATTTCATTTCGTATGTATTCAGTAAAATTTACTTCCCGAGCGTCAGTTATAATTATATAATGCCTCTGGACAGATTGTTGTGACCTTGATCGATTTTTCTTCAAAGTTACTATGAAATCTGTCTGAGTTTTTGAAGTGACTGTGGCAGTGGCGGCTCGTGGGTGATGGAAGAGGGTGTTCTACAACCAAATCAGAAATTATAAGGAGTCAGTATAATAGAGAGAGTGGCCAGTGATATTGAGCTGAAAAGGAAAATTTCAACCCTTTCAAAATAGAAGAAAACAGTTTTTTCTGTTCTTCAAAATTGTTGAAATGACTGCGAAAAATTCAATTCTCACAAAGCTTTTCTATGTGATAATATTTTGTTTCAAGACCTGTTTCGCTTCTGAATTATTTTGCCTTGAAACTTTCAGGAAAGGTTTGGAGTCTGAATATCTCAGTGAAGTTCCTTAAAATGATACACATATATATGTTGTTTTCGATTTATTATTGTGAGTTGCTTAAATGACGCGTTTCGTTTACATAGTAATTTCTTCAAATGCTTTTAAACAACTAGTCTGAAATTTGGCAACAAACTCTATTCAAATATTTTTTATTTTGAGATAAGGGTGAACTAGATAACTCTGTTTGGTCATACAAAAAATTTCCCCGACTTTCTAAAACGTTCATTTCTTAACTTTCCAACAGGTTCAATTTTAAACCCTTATTTTCCGTGTGGAAAATATTAAAACCTTCATCGAATACATGTTTCTCTTTTATCAAATGTGGAACATGTGGAACTCACAATAACAAATAGAAATCAACATATATATGTGTATCATTTAAACTAAAGTGTTATATAGTTTCACAGTTATTATATTCACGAGTATTTCTCATATTTTCTCCAATATTTTCGAAACTACAGATTCGGTCAATCTGAAATTCGGCATGAAGAAGTAGAATAATAACGCTCATCTTGGTTCAAGATATCTTAAGATTTGTAAAATTATTAGGGCAAAAAAATTATTTTGTGTGGATCTTGAATGATATGAACTGACGCATAAAAGCTCCTGTCTTCATGTCAGTGCTATACACCTTTTTATTTACCAGTACAGGAGACATTTTTGATAACATCAATGAAAGTCTGCAGGTTGAAAACAAAAATCATGAGCAGCTCAATTCCTCATAAAATTGAGAATGAAGTAGATGTAATTGACTCGACCAAATTATGTTCACTCGATACTTTGCACAAATTGCCGAATAATTCTCAAATTATCGCTCATCTCTCTATTTTTCTTTCACAGATTTAGGTTTCTAAAAACATATTTTTGTATGATTTCATATTGTATGATAAGTAGTTCCTACGACGGTAGATCAAATGTTAACCAGACTTGGGTGACAAAGATAAACATATGTATTATTATAAAAACAAAATTTTCATTGTTTATTTGTCTGCATAATCTCTTCTTCTATCAGTCCATTTTCTCCAACGAATAGGAAGTTTTTTGATGCCAATATAAAAGAATGTATTCGGTCGTGTCTTCAGGTAATTGCTCATGAATAATTTCACACCATTGTCATCTTGAAACCGGCGTCGTCTCAATTCTTCTTCGAGTAAATTAAGCCTGTGATAATTATATAAGGTCATGTCTAGGCTGTAGGTCGGATGCTCGAGTATTCACCAATGAAATTTCTCTAATTTTTCCCGGATCAAAACCGCATTGTGTTTCTAGCGTTGTCTAGAACAAGAATCATCTTTCGAATAGATGTGCCCTGTCTTTTTGTTGGAGAAGCCAGCGTCACCTCATCAAGGAGGCAGCAATAATATTTAGTTTTGATCATTAATGAAAAAGAGCAATGAGCAGTACGCCCTTACTGTACCAAAAAACATTTGAGAACATGTGGATTTGTGCTTTTCGAGGTAGGGTTTCTCCAGGTTATCTGCACTCCATGCTTGCTTGTTTAGACTATGTATCTATGTCTCATGGCAGGTGAAAATGTAATTCGAGAAATCATCAGCCTCTTATCGATATCGCGTTAAAAGCTTTTCACACACAGTGCTTTTCAATTTTTCGCCTTAGTAGGCAATAAGATATTCAGTAATTTTGTGTACTGTAAATCGGCGGTCAGCTTCAACCAATTCGCGGATCGCATGAATGTACTTGTCAATAAAACTTGTTAACGTTTAGCGGGCATGACTCACCTTTCTGTGGCTGTTCTACGTCTTCTTAGCGAACTGTACAGTCAATCGATACAAAATTTCGAAATGGTTCACAGCTTCCTGCGATATCAATCTTATAATACTGTTTTGCCTAACAGACCTATGTACCTCTTACTCAGACATGATGCTACTGAAGACCATTCAACTGTAGTGAACTGGAGCATTGTCCTCGCCTGGACAATCCTTTCCAACAACGGATAGCTTAGCACCACGCGCATCACTTCACGCAACGACCTGATGAAACTGATGAAGTTATAACATAACGAAACAATTTATGTAAAATCAAAAAGCGACGTTGATTAAAAATTGTTTTATTTTTAAAATCAAAATGAATTTCCGTCAAATAGGAAAAAAATACAAATATGGATATTTTTGATTTATCACTAGTTCTTCTGAGTTTTCGACGTTCATTTCGTATAGTTTATTTTTGATTCATTAAGTGTGAGTTTTTTCAGAAGATAATTGTTAGGGTTATTTTTATTTTTTTCTGATGATTATTCGAAGCTAAATATTGATAATTCTAAGTTTGTCGCTTTTATATCCTAGATACTCACAATTTCTGATTAAATTTTGCGCCTTAGTAATTCATCTTGATGGAATATGATCGTTTTTTTGGAATTCAGAATATTGGGAAGATTCAGATATGTTAAATCAGAGTCTTTAAAATATATAACTGTGATTGAAAATCTCTTATAGAGACCCTACAATTCGTTTAATCTTCTCTTTTTGGACCATGGAAATATATGTAAAGCTATAGACGTAATAATGTTATAACCAACGCTATATTTCAGAAATATTCATATTGTCTTCAGCTGGTTGTATTAAAAGTTAATAAAATTCATAAGTTTACATGCCCCAAGCATCATAAAACTTTCATCACCTTTATTTATCAGCTCTTCTTTCACAGGTATTTCCAATAACTAAATTTCTGAATATTTAAATTGGAATAGTAACAATTCAGTTAAATGAATTTATTGATTATTAAACGCGTCAATCCAGTGTTCTTATAATTTTTTGTCCAAGGTTTTTTATTCACATTTCACCTGGTTAAATTTTCAAACTAATTACCGGTGAATTTCCAGTTTCATTTCTATTAAGTCGAAATGTCGCTTCGTCAGTTTGAATTATTTTATGATCAGTAGCAGTTCTTGAATTGTGAAGAAATCGTTAACATAATTTCTAGAAATAAGGAGACATAAATGAAGAATAAACAGTATTCTCTAACGGAAAGTAAATGAACATTTGTGAAAATGTACAGATTATTAAAACTGTCAGATTTTAATAGATTACTCCGGAAAAAATCGTGTTAATTTGCCATACTTCTAAATGAATGCCATCTTGTAAATCCACCCATTGGTAGCGTTGCTGAAAATCAGGTTGAATATTTCCAATAAAGGGTAAAAGAAGCTATGAAAATTAGTAGCCAAATGGGGAGCAAAATGCTTAAATAAATCGATGAAACGCAATTCCACTGGGAAGTGTTGCTTTTAGAGCCAAATGGGGAAGTAATTCAGTTATATCCAGGAAGAGTTCTTTGTTAAATATGGTACGTCTGGCACTGAAAACTCCAGGGGCACATAATATATTAACTTGACAATGACTTTAAGCCATTAAGGAATAACTTACTAGTTTTGTTTGAAATCAGAAACGTATTTCTGAAGTAAATATTCATATACTGTACTGTTTCAGCCGTTACTAGTTGGTAGTTGATCATAGTTAAAACAAGTTGTAGAAATTACTGTTTTACTACCAATAAATTGAGTTGTTTGAAGATGGGATAGTTAATTCCCGAAAGTCGAGTCACAATTAAATGTGTAAAATATTGATTTATTAGTAGTAAAACATAGTAATTTCTACAACTTGTTTCAATGAGAAAATTCATTTTATATTCCATATTTTTTCAGTTGAATCTAAAGTTAATTAAAGAAAAAAATTATTCGGAATTATTTTAATAATTCTATATACACTGTCGAGTATAAAATTAGATTCATTCCGTCCTTACGCCACTTTACGTTACAGCACTGTTAATTTTCGACTCTATAGAGAACTAGTGGCTGAAACCCGTCCCACTAGAAATTTTTTTTCCCACTTGAACAGGATTTGAACCTGGGACCTTTCGGTTCCAAGCCCAATGCTATCTGTCCACTCACTCTTAAACATGATTTTGATTTTAAAAATGTCAAGGTGTTAAATTATAAGGATATTCATCATAAAGGATGTATCAGCGAAAATATCTATATAAATAATAACTCTACAGTAAAAGATAGAACAGATACACAAAATTTAAGTACGACATATAGTAACCTTCTTAATATATATCGGGTTTCCATAGGGATAACTGTGATTTGACAGAAGGAAGAAGCCATGTTGTTTCGACATTTCTGTTCAGTAAGCATTGACAAATTATCATGAAAGGTCTCACGCCGCAACAGCGTTTACAAATTGTTGAAGTTAATTTTCAAAATCAGTGTTCTATTCGCCAAACTTATAAGAGCACTTCGTGAAATTTATGGTTTACATAATCGTCCGTGAGAGCAGTTTATTCGTCGAACTGTCAATAGATTTCTCTACTCGCTGCAACAACAAGGCAAATAACTCTACGCACAGAAGAAAATATCGCTGCTGTAAATCATAGTGTTAATGATGATCCAGATTTGTCTATTCTTCGACGTTCACAACAAGTTGGACTCTGTGCATTCACCACGTGGAAAATTTTGCATAAAGATCTTGGTCAATACCCATACAATATTCAACTGGTTCAAGAACTAAAGCCACTTAACCATAATAAGCGTCTTTTGTTTGCTGATTGGGCCCTAGAACAGCTTGAAGTTAATCCACTTTTTTATCGTAAAATTGTGTTTAGTGATGAAGCTCATTTCTGGTTGAACGGCTATGTTAACAAGCAAAATTGCCGTATATGAAGAGGAAACAATTCTCAAGAAGTTCTGCAGGTTCCATTGCATCCTGAAAAATGCACTGTATGGTGTGCTTTACACGCTGGATGCATCATCGGTCCATATTTCTATATAAACGATGCTGGAGCTATTGTTACAGTGAATGGTGTTCGTAACAGTTCGATGATCAATGATTATTTGCTTCTAAATTGAATCGACCCAGAAGTGTTTTGGTTCCAACAAGATGGTGCTACACCTCATGCTGCTACCGAATAATTGATTTATTGATAGAAAGATTTGGCGATAACATAATTTCGAGAAATGATCCAATACTAATACAAATGCGGAGAACTTCATTAAAACTTCACAGACACATATACAAAATAATACAAAAATGTTGACAGGCAGTGGGAGGGAGATGTCGGGGTGTCCTTGGATTACGAATGCTCTGTTGAAGTCAATTAATGAAAAGAATCGGCTATACTCGCGGCTCCGGAAGGATCCACTTGATTATGTCCTGAAAAAAAAATATGTACTATATAAAAACAAGCTCCTTAAATTAATTAAGTTGTCGAAGAAAAAATATCTATGTGAAAGCATTGAAAGGAGTGGAAATGAATCGAAAATTATATGGAACCAGGTTAAGAAGATCTACACTAAAAATTTCCCTGAAAAGGATATAAAAAAGATAAAAAGTGAATAAGGTAACATTCTGCTCGACAGGTCTGAGATCGCTGATGAATTTAATAGATTTTTCTCTAAATATGCAGAACAGATAACTGAGCCTGAAGATTTTGTAGATGAAGGTGTTAATTTCGTGAGGACAAGTATCTTCCTTATACCTACTGATGCTAAGGAGATTGAAAGCATGATAGGTGATTTGAAGATTAAAAAGGCATCTGGTATAGACGGAATACCATCAGATACACTCAATAATATAAAAACAAACATATCTGCGCCCTTAGCTCACATCATTAATGAATGTTTCATTCACGGATGCTTTCCTAACACTCTTAAAACAGCTTAAGCCCATATACAAAAGTAGTGATAAGTTAGAGCTATTCAATTATAGACCCATTACCTTAGTTTCGAATGTGGCCAAAATCTTGGAAAAAATCATGAAAAATAGAGTGCTGGGATTCTTAATAAAAAGTCAAAAATGTCGTAAGGGCAATACAGTTTTCAAGAGGGGATATCGACTGGGGAAGCTATAAGAAATTTAATTTTATTAATGATGGACTAGATAAAAAAAAGTGGCTCTTCTTTGCGTCTAGACTTATCTAAGGCATTCGATACCGTAAACCACGAAATATTATTAAATAAATTGCATAAATATGGTATAAGAGGAATTGCCTTAGAATTATTCAGAAGCTACTTAACAGATAGAAAGCAGATAGTACAAATTCAGGAAATGAGTAGTAGAGAGGAAGCTGTAACCTATGGAGTCCCCCAAGGTACGATATTAGGTCCACTACTGTTCGTTATCTACATGAATGATATGTTGTACATGAAGGTGTCTGGGAGGATCATAAGTTTTGCTGATGATATAGCTGTGATCTATTATTATTATTATTATTAATTAATTGGCCTCCAAGATCATGCGACATAACTCCACTGGATTATTTTTTTTTGGGTTATGTCAAGTCATTGGTTTATGATGATAAACCAGAAACAATAGACGCTTTCGAAGCCAACATAACTCGTGTTATTGATGAAATAAAGCTTGAGTTACTTGAAAAAGTGGTCAAAAATTGGTCTGGTCGAATGGGATTCCTCAGAGCTAGTCGTGGTGGACATATGCCGGAAATTATTTTTAAAACATAAATGTCATAAAATTATCCTTCAAATGAAAAAATTCAGCTTCGATCTTAATTCAAATATCTTTATTTCAATTTAAAGTTTTATCACTCTAAAAAAAAGCACCCGATATAAGACCAATAGAGGCCAACGAAGAGAAGGAATAACATAAACATATGTATTTTGCGTTCGGATTCGAATACGTCTGTTGTTATTTCATATTATTTTAGTTTATTGAATCTCAAATATCTTCACCTTTCGATATAATTATCTTTTAAATTTTATGATCTCTGATGTATTGTTCTTTGACAGTTTTAATATTTGGGATTGTGAAGGTTGACTCAATTTCATGCATACACTGTATGTTCAATTACCATTAGCCTCCAATAATTAATTCTGGGTGAGTCTCTAGTATGTGTTGAACATTCTGTAATATTTTGTTGTATATTTTTAGCCGTGAAAATGTCTGAATATATAGACGAAACGTCGCATTATTAAAGTGATGTGATTCTGAAAAGGCTGTCCTAACTCCATTATTCCTTATTTCATCAATTTGAAAAGGACGCGAATCATATACTTATTATGATAATGGTCATTCTATAATTTTTTCTCTCGAAGATTTTATCGACTGAATGACCTCTAGAATTAGTTTGTTAGCTCTCATAAGGAAGAAAGACCCCATTCTGTTTAATCCTCCCCAAACACGTCAAATCCCAGCAGGAACGTTTATTTATGGGCTCCGATGTACCGACACAGAGCGACATTTCATATTAGTCATTAAATCGATCCCTTTTTCAACCTTTCCGAATTGATATATCGAACGCCTAGCCGTTCTATGGCGCCAGACGTAGGCACGTATGTGCATCTATCGGATCGTGCTGCATTTCACCCCGAACATAATGTCAAATTTTCGAAATCTATTTACGAGAGAGCTTTGACATGAATTGTAAAGGGCGCAGTACGATAAATATCACGGGAATAATGGTCTACGAGATGAATACTTGGAATTTACATTCGGGTATGAATATCAACGAAGCTTTAGACGTCAAATGGACTGAATTTTGCATCGTCGGCCGCGCTAACGAACTTGTTTATGAGGGACTGGCCGAATTTTCTATTTCCCATATTTCGAAATGAATTTATCGTTTCGAATTCGGATCCGACTTTATAGGATACTTCGGACTTCGGACGAGGAAAGATAGGTGCAATAATTGGCGGAATTGCTTTCCTGTTGATAGAAACAACGCTGACGGTCATATAATGGAATGTAAGGGGGTAATGAAGAGCATTTCTGAAAGCGACCGAATGGTTTCTGACGTATTTCGAGACGGAAACGTCGTGCTGCAGTTATCCTAGAGGTTCCAATAGAGTCGGGCTATTGGAAATTATTCATGGAGAAAAATGGCTTGATCGAGGCCGCAGAGACTGTATGGGGTGTTTTTTGTGTGAGTGATAGAATTTTCGATAGAGATAACTGTGATTTGACAGAAGGTAGAAGCCATGTTGTTTTGAAATTTCTGTTCAGTAAGCATTGACAAATTATCCTGGAAACACTCACGCCGCAACAACATTTACAAATTGTTGAAATTTATTTTCAATATCAGTGTTCTACTCGCCAAACTTATAAAGTACTTCGTGAAATTTATGGTTTATATAATCAACCATTAGAGCAGCTTATTCGTCGAACTATCGATAGATTTCGGACAACATTTTCTCTACCCGATTCAACAACAACAACAAGACAAAGAACTGTACGTACAGAAGAAAACATCGCTGCTGTAAGTCATAGTGTTAATGATGATCTATTCGTCGACGTTCACAACAAGTTCGACTCTGTGCATTCACCACATGGGAAATTTTGCATGAAAATCTTGGTCTACACCCATACAAGATCAAACTGGTTCAAGAACTACTTGACTAAGCCACTTGATCATAATAGACGTCGTTTGTTTGCTGATTGGGCCCTAGAACAGCTTGAAGTTGATCCACTTTTTTATCGTGAAATTGTGTTAAGTAATGAAGCTCATTTCTGGTTGAATGGCTATGTAAATAAGCAAAATTGCCGTATATGGAGTGAAAACAATCCTCAAGAAATTCTGCAGGTTCCACTGCATCCTGAAAAATGCACTGTATGGTGTGCTTTACAAGCTGGAGACATCATCGGTCCATATTTCTTTAAAAACGATGCTGGAGCTAATGTTACAATAAATGGTGCTCATTACAGATCGATGATCAATGATTATTTGTTACAAAATTTGAATGGTATTGACCCAGAAGTGTTTTGGTTCCAACAAGATGCTGCTACCGTAACAATTGATTCATTGAAAGAAATATTTGGCGATAACATTATTTCGAGAATGGTCCAATTAATTGGCCTCCAAGATCATTCGACCTAACTCCACTGGATTATTTTCTTTGGGGTTATGTCAAGTCATTGGTTTATGCTGATAAACCGGAAACAATAGACGCTTTGGAAGCCAACATGACTCGTGTTATTGATGAAATACTGCCTGAATTACTCGAAAAAGTGGTCAAAAACTGGTCTGGTCGAATGCGGTTCCTCAGAGCTAGTCGTGGTGGACATAGCCGGAAATTATTTTTAAAACATACATTTCATAAAATTATCTTTCAAAAAAAAAAAAAATTGGCTTCAATCTTAATTTAAAGGTGTTTTATTTCAATTTAAAGTTCGGTCACTCTAAAAAAATACCCGATAGGTAGGCTTGGAAAAGTGAGTGAATATTTCGAGTGCGGATTTTCCAATTGTTTTCTGAATTCATAAGGATCAACCTCAAAAAGAATAAATTATTAATATATGTAGCTTTTGCTACTGCAGTTTCATCTTCAGATAACCGAAATCTCAACAAAAAAAGAATATTGAAATGAATTACTTTGCAATAGCTTCATAAATATTATTATATTATATACCTTATTGAGTGAACATTTCGGGTGCAGATTTTTCCATTGTTTTCTGAATTCATTAGTATCAACCTCAAAAAGAATAAATTATTAATATATGTAGCTTTTGCTACTGCAGTTTCATCTTCAGATAACCGAAATCTCAACAAAAAAAGAATATTGAAATGAATTACTGTGCAATACCTTCATAAATATTTTTATTATAATTATTTATTATTATTATTATCCTGATAATCCTAGATCTTCTGTGAAGATCCCTCAGAAGTTTTTTTCAATTTGTGCGAGTTAGGAGTTCAGTTGCGTTCAGTAGGCTCTGTTATTGCGATCTTGCGCAACTTTAGGTCACAGAACTGTTAATTTTTGACCCAGCAGTGTATGGTGGCGGACACCCGTCCAATTAGAAAACTTCTTTTCCACCTGAACGGGATTCAAACTCGGACCTCTCCCACTGAGCTGTCCACACTCTTATCTTATGATATTTTTATATCTTTCGATACACAATATGGTCTCAGAAGCACTGTTGCATAAATGACGAATTTTAAATTTTATTTACTCACATATAATAATCAAAATTAAAAATCAGCGATGTTATTCGATATATCAAACATTATCCAAATACAATATTATATAATGTCCATATCACGTTCTTTGTTGAAACTCGACAGTAATATCTGATCCCAACTATGACACCATCTTAAAAGCAGTTTGAGGAATAAAAAATTATTTCAATTTTATAATAGTCTTAGATTAATTCAAATTATACCGGGTGTTTCACGAATGATTGTAGAGGCTTTTAGGGCAGATGCAGGATATTTTAGTGAGTCTGAATGAGTGCTCGAAATATGTCCTGATATATTCGTTTAAGAGTTACAGTTATGTATTTTATCAAAAACTTTCAATCGGCATACCTCTTGAACGCCTGCATGGATCTTCATGAAAACTTGAGTGGAATGAGTATAGGCCAATGCCAAATATGTGCCCATAATGACTTATCGATAGCACAGGCCCGGACTGAAAAAATTACATTATTTATCTCACATCTTGTAAAACAATCCAATTTTCAAAACGCGAAATTCTCCTCAGAATCTACAAGAAATACTGTTTCAACAAGCCTATTAGGATCAATGGCACACTTCGCATCATCATTTTATGAACCATTGAATATTAGGAATTTTCAGTTTATAGTAAATACAGACCTGTGAATCTCCGAATAATGCGTCTATTCATATTGAATCGATTGAAATTCTCAGTAACATGACTTAGCTATTGTGCTGCATCTTATTCCATCCAATACATAAACGTAGGGGCAACATCGAATATTTTTTGCAAAACTAAATTTAACCGAAAACTCGAATTAACATTGAACATTTAATTGGACTATTATAAAATGGACTTAATAATAAAAATATAAAATGTATCTTATGAACATGTGTGGAACTGAAAAAAATTTACAATAAATAAGAGAAAAAATTATAACTTGCTTTCGAAAATACCCCCTCTCTCTTCTAAACATTTTCTAACTTTTGTGATCAAATGAGCTACAGCTTTCTTCAAAATTTCCGGCCGATTTTGTATTGCTTCACATGTAGATGCTCCCTGTTTATGATTTCTTCAGAGTAAACTTCATTTTTTAAGTTCCCCCAGAGAAAATGATCCAAGCATGTGAGATCTGGGGATATTGCAGGCCAGTCATGAGGTCCCCCTCTACCAAACCAATAATCTGTTTAAACTTCATTCAAATGCGCTACAATTTCACGGGTCAAATGTGCCGGAGCTCCATCATGTTGGAAGTACATTCCTCTTGGAATATTGCTTCCATCATTCAAGAGCCCTGGCAAATGCTCGATTAAAAATTGTAGATATGTCACTCCATTCAGCCTGTGTGGAAGAATATATGGTCCAATTAGACGATAATTGTAAATTCCACACCAAATATTGACTGAAAAACGATGTTGTGAATTGCGTTTCCTAGTCACTTTCGGATTTACTCTGGACCAAATATGTGCATTGCGAACATTCAAAATGCCATCTTTTGTGAAGGTCGCTTCATCAGTAAAAAGCGTTCTGAAGATAGCTCGCTGTTTCTGCAAAACCCATCTGCAAAATCGCATCCTGGGTAGTTCATCGCCTGGCTCCAAGGTTTGGACGGATTGTGAATTAAATGGATGCCACTTTTCACGATACAGAACTCGTCAGACCTGATAATGTGGCAAATCTTAAACTGAACCAAGACGCCGAGTGCTGGTTGAGGGATTTTCTTGGACAGCTTCTATTATCTCTTCATGGTTTACCATCGAACTTGCTCTTTCTCGTTTACTTACTGACGGAAAGTGGCAAGTTAACATGTTCGAATGTTTGATGGGTAGGAATTCGACGATCCGGATATAGCCTTCGATATTCCCCAGCAGCTTCAAGACCATTGCACTTACAAAATCCATAAACTAACAACATATCAGTATACTCAGGCTGTGAAAAAAATTAGGACCCATGTTCGGAGAAAATTTGTTCTTATTTTTATTATTTTATTTTTATCAATACTATCACTTTGTTCTACATACTCTGAAACATCATTACAGTATTATTGTTATTGAGGCATGAAAAATGGTAAAGCAATAAAAGTATGGGAGAATGACATTCATATTCTACTGAAGATGATTTCGTTCAATGAATGGATTCTTTTTTGTTACTTTCACATTATCCTGTTTCAATGTATTTAACTTCATCAATTCTTTACAGGAAAAATCTGAATGAAATGCATTACTACTAATCCTAAATCATCATTCCATAAACGAAGGATTGTGAGTGAGAATTCAAAATTGATCTAAGATTTCGATTATACTCTGTATTTATCAATTTAATCCCTGTCGAAATAAATAATTCAGACCCCATTTCCAGCACAATTAAAATTTGAAGGTGGGACTATTTCACTCTCAAATGGCTCGTTTTCGTTCCGCTGTTGAAACGTCGTCCGCAAACTGAACAAAAACAATATTTCAGGAACCGCAATGCAAGGGAAATTATAATGGGAAATTTGAAATTCTGATTTCGGACTGACGGAATCAAGGGCGCGTACTTAGTGCCAAAATTAAGAATGACGTCTTTTTGAAAGCGAATGTAATAATGAAAATTTTCTAGGGAAAAAGTGTCACATACAGTTTCAGAGATTTCAGTATCACCGGCTAGCTAGTTCCAAATGGGCGGCAACTCCTTTAAGCAGATAATATACTGAACTCAAGGTGTGCGAGATTTATAATTTGAAGAAATAAATACAGCCACTTGAATGATTTATTAAATTGTTACAAACTATGTGCTCATTAAAAGGGGAAGAGGAAATGATTGCATACTTTTTAGAGTAGGTTCACTCTCGCAGGCTAGTCTATAATATATGATATTTTATTATTTCGAATCAGACAATCTATCAATAATATACAGTAAGCTAATAATAAAAAAACTCAGATATTGTTTCACGTAAATTTGCAAAAACCAATTAATTATTCAATAGCTGTTTTATATATATATATATATATATATATATATATATATATATATATATATATATATATATACTGGTCTAAAGTCGAAAATATACTGACCTTGTGATGTCAATTTTCGATGATTCGATTTTCAAACCTCAAATACAACCTTTACTGCCTTAATTATACCAATAAGCTGATCCTTCTTCTTCACTGATGGGGGTCCAAAGCTGTATCTTGAAATTCTCAACCTCCTTCTGTACCACGTACATCGTCAAATGAGTACCAGTTTCCAATTTATTCAATGGAAATGTTGTGAATTATGTTTTCAAACATAATCAAATCAGATGATAGATCTGATGATAACTAATATGAAACGCAATTGTGACGCCAAATAAAAAAGTAAAAGAAGTTAACCTCCTGATTAATACGAAAAATATCGATTTTATTGACCCATTGTAACTCCACACATCAAAATCTAAGGCACCAATAATTTCTTTACATAAAAGCAATCATGCAAACAATTCAAAATTGAGAGTCAAGTTATCAATTAATCAATCAGATTCATTAAAAAATATGAATAAAAACAATATTCTAATTTCCGCTAATATTTTATCAACACTACGATCGTTACGTCATACCATTCTTCAGGTGAGTATTACAAGATACTGAGTATACCATGAACAAGAAATTCATTTTATAGTACATGGATATAACAAAAATAGAGAGGGTGAAGAGAGTTTTACAATTTTTTTGGAAATGTGAAAAATGATTCAAAAAAGATTCAACAAAGGAGAGCTACTTAATTCTGTTTGGTTATTCAATAATATTTTTTTTTATTGAATAACCAAATAGAATTAAGTAGCTCCCCTTTGTTGAATCTTTTTTGAATCATTTTTCAGATTTCCAAAAGAATTGTAACTCTCTTCACCCCCTCTATTTTTGTTATATCCATGTACTATAAAATGAATTTCTTGTTCATGGTATACTCAGTATCTTGTAATACTCACCTGAAGAAGTCATGGTATGACGTAACGATCGTAGTGTTAATAAAATATTAGCGGAAATTAGAATATTGTTTTTATTCATATTTTCAAGATGAATTTCCGTCAGGTAAAGACCGAAACAATCATAGATAAGATGTTCAAATTGGACGTCGATGTCGTCGATAAGAAAATCATAATTACGTAATAACTCGACGCAAGCCACCGTTCCTGGTGTTGAATTACGGAACTATATAGACTAGGGGTACTTATGATTGATACTTGATAAACTGTACCATAGATGGATCTCTACGTCAATATTTCAAAATACCAACGGCGAAATTAAAGTGCGGCAATCGTAATTTGAAAAATAAATTATATCATGAGTAGATAGTGAGAAGAAATTGATAATTTCAAAGAATCTTCATATACTCTTCGTACTTTGTACTGCAAACGGATTAGAAAAAATTAAGAAGATTCTCGTAGTTTATATTCAGAAAATTATGAATGAGTCATCGTGTCGTTATTTCACATCTAAATACTAAATTTAAAGTCGATCAGATTTATACTTTCGAAAATATTTGTGGAATGAAATTTCAGATAACAATCACTGAAGGATTATGTAGCCGACTCTGTTCGTTTTTGAATATAACGGATATAAAAATAAAATAGAAAGGCCTTTTACTTGATAGAAGAAATATAACAATATTTGAATATTAAAACAAATTGAAATATGTTTATTTACTACAATTTTAATTTCAAAAAAATTTTTTATTCAAAAAACTTTTAGAATTAAATTTATGTCTAAAACAAGCACCGCTTACATTTAATAGACGTATATAATCAAAATTCAATATATAGTGTCAAATGGAATAAATAAACCACCAGATATACGAAAGTATTAGGAGTACAAATAAGTTTCCGCCGTTTTATTGTAGATGGCGCGGCACGGAGTTTCAGTTAGCTTTCGCAGATGATAACCGGCTTAAAAAATAGTTTGGACATTCAAGAACAACATAACCTATTGATATCATTGATTTTATATTGGTAAAATATAATTTTTATGAGTTGAAAATGTCAAAATTTGAGCCAAGTAAGCGTCATTTGCGGGAAATATTAGTTTACTTTTTTAATTTCAAGAAATCTGCTGCTGAAGCACATCAATTGCTCGTAGAAGCATATGGTGAGGGTGCTTTGAGTGAGAGAACGTGTCGAGAGTGGTTTCAAAAGTTTAAAAACGATGATTTCGACGTAGAAGACAAAGATCACAGTGGAAGGCCAAAAATTCACGAGGATGCAAAATTGGAGGAATTATTGGAGGAAGATTCATCTCAAACACAAAAAGAACTTACTCTAACATTAGAAGTCACTCAGCTAGCAGTCTCACATCGTTTAAACCGTTCTTCTATAATAAATATTTAATTTGTGTTAAAAAACGGCGGAAACTTATTTGTAATCCTAATAATTAAAATTAATAAATAAATATTCAAAGGAGACAAAATTTTGTTTCTGGTCTTACCTTTAAGAACACCAATTGCCTTTTAAAAACATGAACACACTTAAAGGACTTCTCAAAGAATATAATTTATTTGAAATATTTAATATATTTAAATATTCAAATTAGTTAGTTCAGAAATCTCTGAAAAAATGCACTTTATCTTCAAAAAACAAATATAATTCTAAGCAATCCCGTCTTCAGCCCTCAATAATATTCCAAATATCAAAATCAAAAAACTAACCTATATCTCTCAACACGTGTAAAAAGACTAAAGCTTCGAAACACAGATCAACTATATAATTCAAGATTGATCTATGTTATAACAAAATCAAAGAACAATGTGAGTTATTTTAAGGTTTATTTGAATTCATTGACATTCCATAATGAGATTTATATATTATATTTTATATATATATTTTATATATTATATTTATATATTATATATATTTAAATATATTAAATATTTCAAATAAATTATATTCTTTGAGAAGTCCTTTAAGTGTGTTCATGTTTTTAAAAGGCAATTGGTGAATTGGAACAGAAACAAAATTTTGTCTCCTTTAAATATTTATTTATTAATTTCAATTACTTCCGTATATCTGGTGGTTTATTTATTCCATTTGACATTATATATTGAGTTTTGATTATATACATCTATTAAATTTAAGCGGTGCTTGTTTTAGACATAAAGTTAATTCTAAGTTTTTTGAATAAAAAATTTTTTGAAATTAAAATTGTAGAAGATAAACATATTTCAATTTGTTTTAATATTCAAATATTATAACGGATATATTTAAACACTAAACTTATCCTGGAAATTTCAATTATATTTGGTTACAACGATAGCATGCTGTGCTCTAGAACAAATGCCCAAAAACAAATATGATCATAGATCAGAACGAAGTAATGTTAACACATATTTCTTCCTTTTTCATTGAAAATTAGAAAGTGATTCAGAATTTTCCCAAACCTAATGGTTCTTCTGTTATGTCAATGAATTGAAATCAAAAATTGAAGTTTTATTAACAACTTCCAACAAGCTCGAAAGCAATGTGGAAAAGACTCTTTGTCCATACTTGACTTCAAAGAAATTAATTCAGAAATTTCTTTAATTGGAATTTTATATCCGATGTAGGTCGAAAGAGTGAAAATTTCAAATAAATAGTAAGAAAATTGTTTGCTAATGAACCTGACCGAATATCTAAAATTATTTTTCTGTACTTGATTATTCTTTCCAATTATAGAATACAATACATTCATTTCGTGAATGTCTTGGCTTTATTAATTAACTTGACATATCCAAACTAAGAAGGGTTGTTGTATCTACCCTTATATTCCTTTGTCGTGTTGTAGGTTTCATGGAAAATCTGTATGAGACTGCAGAAAAGCAGCCTGTTTTTCCTTGAACACGACATATGTTTCCAACGTGTAACGTTCTCATAAAAGTAACGGACCACAGAACATCTTTTGTGCTCGTGAATGCTGCGAAAGCCCTATCGCTACCCTGTATAAATATACGATGAGAGATATGTATTGTGTTGATTCATTTCGGAATCCGGCCAGTACAAAGGGGAAAAATATTATTATGAATTTTTTTCACTCAATCTTTCTAAGAAGAAGTGGGACATCATAGGTTTTTTCGAACTGAAAGCGGAGATTATCGGTTATTTTACGGAGGAATTAATAACTAGCCATAATTTAAAATACAGAAATAATGACCAATTTATTGTGAATTCAAGCAATATCAAGTGAAAAGGATAAATTTGAATTCCTAATTCAACAATCAAGAGTGAATGCTGATATTCAACAATTGTCAACCATTAAGTAAGGTTTAAGTTGTAAATCTTGTAAAAATTTTCATGTGTTTTTAAGAAAAAATTAGTCATTAAAAACAGGTATGAGTTGAATTATTCCTTTAACAATTCGAGGGTTATGCAATTATTCATCAATTGTCAATTTAAAATGTACATAATTCGCCAACATTCAAATTCTGACTCTACTTGCACCACATTTTTGTGTTTTGACAGAAAGTTAGTTTAGTATTTGACATTAACGGAATTGATCGATTTTTGCTTGAATAAAACTGGAAAATATTGAAAACCTATTTCCAAAAGCCTTCATGGCTATTTGTGAATCGGATTGTTCGTAAAAACTGGATCATTATTTGACCAAACAACGCGTTCACATTCTCGTCCAGTAAGCACACTTGAAAACATTGCTGCTGTAGCCCAGAATGTAGCTAAACGGCCGTCAATATGCTATCTTCTGTGGTCAGATTAAATCTGAATTTTTTTCTTTGAGGATATTATTATTATTATTATTATTATTATTATCCTGATACTCCTAGATCTTCTGTGAAGATCCCTCAGAAGCTTTTTCAGCTTGTACGAGTTAGGAGTTCAGTTGTGTTCTGTGTAGGCTTTGTTACTGCGATCTTGCGCCACTTTAGGTCACAGCACTGTTAATTTTTGACCCAACAGTGAAATGGTGGCAGATACCCGTCCAACTAGAAAATTTCTTTTCTACCTGAATAGGATTCGAACCCTGGACCTCCCGGTCACGAGTCCGATGCTCTCCCGCTGAGCTATCCACACTCATATATTCCAACATTTTTGACATTTTCACAACAATTTTGTATTGTGATCCTTCATTCTCTTGGAAGTTTTTTTAAATCTGAAGCGCAAATAGTTGGATGAGATTCATAATCTAGGAAATAGAAAATAGCTCATCTGACGAAAACAATAGACGCTTTCTGTAGATAACATGGTGCAACGATTCTTGGGTCATTTCAACCCTCTTCATATGACAACTTTAGGCTCCTTCCCAACCCTCTGTATTATATCTCATTTGGGACTGACATACAGCCGAGTATATTATCTTCAGCTCTGGTAGGTCCAATTACTTTCTGATATATTTAAACCTAATAAGTACACACCTTAATTTATTTCACCTGTTCAGCTTTCGAGGATTGATGTTTAATCATCAATTTCAAAATGTGTGGAGGGCCTGATTTATATGGAGAAAATGGTAGATATTTTTTTTTTCCGGTATTCATGGTTAATTTATTTTCCCTGAACCATAGGCTCACGTTTCCAAGATCTTTTTCAGCTTCGCTCATTAGATATCCTAAATATAATTCTCGTATATAATGAAGGTATCGTCCGCAAAACTGCTGGTTCCTCCTGTTTTCTTCATTAATAAAAGACTATTCATATAAACAATGAATTATATAGGCCCCAACACCGTTCCCTGTGGTACTCCATATTTAACCAATTTAGCACTGCTTCTAATCCCTTCACCTTTTGTTTCATGTTAGACAGATAAGTCTTCATGAGCTCATAGGATTTACCCCTGAGTCCACTACAATACAGTTTTCGTAGTAACTTCTTATGTGGCACTGTGCCAAAGGCTTTCGTGAGATCTATGAAAACGCATAAACTAACCGTGGCGTCATCTAAAGAACTATATATTCTAAAAATTTGAATATTAAAACAAATTGATATATGTTTATCTTCTACAATTTTAATTCAAAAAATTTTTATTCAAAAAAACTTTTAGAATTAAATTAATGTTTAAAACAAGCACCGCTTATATTTAATAGACGTATATAATCTAAACTCAATATACAATGTCAAATGGAATAAATAAACCGAAAGATATACGAAAGTCCCTAAAATTAATAAATAAATATTTAAAGGAGACAAAATTTGTTTCTGGTCTTGCCTTCAAAACGCCATTTGCATCTTAAAAACATGAACCCACTTAAAGGACCTCTCAAAGAATATAATTTATTTGTAATATAAACAAATATAGTTCTAAGCAATTCCGTCTTCAGTCCTGAAATATATTCAAAATATCAAAATCAAAAAACTAACCTATACCAAACAACTCACCACGTGTAAATGAATAATGTTTCGAGACATAGATCATCTTTATAATTCAAGATTGATCTATGCTCTAACAGAATCAAAGAAACAAAGAAACAAAGAAACTTAAAAATAGCTCACACTGTTCTTTGATTCTGTTAGAGCATAGATCAATCTTGAATTATAAAGATGATCTATGTCTCGAAACATTATTCATTTACACGTGGTGAGTTGTTTGGTATAGGTTAGTTTTTTGATTTTGATATTTTGAATATATTTCAGGACTGAAGACGGAATTGCTTAGAACTATATTTGTTTTTTGAAGATATAGTGCATCCTTTGAGAGATTTCTGAATTTACTTATTCGAATATTTAAATATATTAAATATTTCAAATAAATTATATTCTTTGAGAGGTCCTTTAAGTGGGTTCATGTTTTTAAGATGCAAATGGCATTTTGAAGGCAAGACCAGAAACAAATTTTGTCTCCTTTAAATATTTATTTATTAATTTTAGGGACTTTCGTATATCTTTTGGTTTATTTATTCCATTTGACATTGTATATTGAGTTTAGATTATATACGTCTATTAAATATAAGCGGTGCTTGTTTTAGACATTAATTTAATTCTAAAAGTTTTTTGAATAAAAATTTTTTAAATTAAAATTGTAGAAGATAAACATATATCAATTTGTTTTAATATTCAAATTTTGTTATATTTCTTCTATAAAGTAAAAGGCCTTTCTATTTTATTTTAACTATATATTCTTTCTAGAAGTTATTCTGATCTATAATTAGCCATGTCGGTTCTATCTCCTGTCTTTAATATGGGTTTGAAGACACCTATCTTGAGTTTGTTCGGAAATTCACCAGTTTCGAAACATAGAGTGGCCAAGAATGAAATTGGTTCTGCGAGTTATTCACTGATATTTTTCATGAGCCTAGAGTTCCTATAGTTTTTAACTGTGAAATAATTGAACTCTTTCAGCCGTTACTATTTGGTAGTTGATCATAATTAAAACAAATTTTTTATTGTTTGATTGTATCGGTCTCTACTTGTCGGGAATACATCTCGATGATTAAAGTAAAACAAATTAATTTTCGCTAAACTATTTAATTTCACAACAATTGTTTCGTCATGACAACATGACTTCGTCAGGTGAGTATGGTACTAACTACATAATTGAGATTGAGTTCTTTAGTTATTCAAATTGTACAGATAAGAAGGTAGTGGGAATTTACAGTAATTTGTTTTTTATTATTACAGAAAGTTTCAGAAAAGGTTAAGTAAGGGGGATTTATTGAGGTCCGTCGGGTCGTTTAGGAGAATCTGTTTTTTATTGTATCTGTTGATTTCGAGGGCTTCTAGGTAGTTCAGCATGAGGTTCTTTTTTTCTAGATGTAAGATTTTAAAGTTATTGTCAAAGTCATGTCCTGTCTCCAAAAGATGGTCAGCATATGCTGAATATCCGTTTTTTTCAAGATATGCATTCTAGTGTTCAAGTATCTAGTGCCGAAAGATCTACCTGTCTGACCCACATATAAAGATGGGCAAGTACCGCAGTTTAACCTATAGACTCTAGTCTTTTTGTTTTTATGGATCAAATCTTTATTATTTTTTATTAAATTTTCTAACGTGTTTCTTGTTTTGAATGAAATGTTGCAGTTACTCTTTTTCTTCAAATATCTTGCTATTTTGTCGGACTTTTTGTTTATGTACGTTAAATAAATATATTTTGTATCAATAGCTATTTAGATTAATCAACATACCTATGACACAAGAGAATTTTGATAGAGAACTGAATATAATAATACTGAATTGTTTGAGCCGTTACTATTTGGTAGTTGATCATAATTAAAACAAATTGTAGAAATTACTATGTTTTACTACCAAAAAATTATATATTACACATTTTCTCAGTTGTCTGATGATGGGAGAGTTCATTTCCCGAAACTCGAGTCACAAGAAAATGTGTAATATATATTTTCTGGTAGTAAAACATAGTAAATTCTACAATTTGTTTTAATTGAATATAATAAAACAGATTGCATTCAACAATGGTTTCAATCCGTTCATGATAAATAAAATATTGAAACGAAAGCAATTACAACAGTCAATATCACTTGTGTATATCCAACAACAGCTATTGATACAAAATATATTTCTTTAACGTGCATAAACAAAAAGTCCGAAAAAATGTAATTAAATTTTTTATTATTATTTCACAAATTTACGTACAGATATTCGTAAAATGGAAAGATACTCATGTAATAGAAATAACGGAGTAATTATTTATGTTCGAGATGATCTACAATGTATTCAAAAAATCGTTTCTATTGGAGATATCTTGGAAGTACACATAGAATTGAAAGGAGTACCACTGAAATTAGGTTTACATATAAAAAATCTGGGAAAAAAAACTGAGTTTTCCTAGGCTTATTGACGTTCATAAACCAAAAAATATTTTGTATGAAATAATGATGAAAGATGCATATAACATGAAATTGAAAAATGATTACACTATATGTCGAAATATATTGAATGATTTCAGAATCGAAAAAAGATAAATTTATCAAACAAAATAAATCTGAAACTTTGGTCTTATGTGGATGACCTATGTGGAAGATCGAGGCCAAAGACGAAAATACAGATGATTATGACACCTGATGGACAAGTACTCAAATAGCAACTTACTAATAATATAGATGAAATTACAGATGGAAGGAAATTGAATGTAGAAAAAACACTATTTTCGTTCGCAACTTGTTTGAAAAAAATATTTCAGAATTAAAACAAATGTTTTATTACTATGTTCAGTTCAGTTGCCTGAAGAAAAGTTTGAAACTAGTTACAAAAATGTACACCTTACATATTGTAAAACATATGAAAATTGTTAGTGGTAAAACATATAATAGTAATAGAAAATTTCGATGATTAAAGTAAAAATATTTAAATTAAATTTAAATAATAAAAACAGAAATATGATTTATTTTCTAAATCATATTTCCGTTTTTTCAATATACTACTCTGTCAAGAAAGTACCGAGAATTTTCAATTAAAACAACATTTTTACATTTAATCGTCAAAATTTATTGGGTCGCCTTCAAAATAGGCTCCATTTGCTCCAATAAATCTATGCCAACGGCACTTCCAATTATCGAAACATTTTTTATAGGCACTTTCCGGGATGGACTTTAGCTCTCGCGCCGAATTTTGTTTTATGGCTTCAATCGACTCAAAACGGGTGCCACGAAGGGGCAATTTTAGTTTTGGGAAGAGGAAAAAGTCGCAGGGAGCCAAATCCGGCGAATACGGTGGTTGCTGAAGCACGTTTGTTGAGTTTTTGGCGAGAAAGTAAGTCACAATCGTAGCTCGGTGAGAAGGCGCGTTATCGTCATACAAAATCCATGAGTTGTTCGCCCACAAATTTGGCCGCTTCTTACGGATACGCTCACGCAAACGTTTCATAACGCCTAGGTAATACTCCTTGTTTACCGTCTGACCCTCTGGAACGAATTCGTAGTGCACCACGCCACGGATATCGAAGAAAACAATGAGCATCACCTTCATTTTCGAGCGGCTTTGGCGTGGTTTTTTCGGTTTCGGCTCATTTTTTGCCACCCATTCCGATGATTGCTGGCTTGTTTGCATATCGTACTCGTAGACCCAGGTCTCATCACCAGCTATAATTCGTTCCATGAATGTAGAATCGGAATTACTGCGATCCAGCATGTCTGAAGCAACCTGTTCGCGATGATGTTTTTGAAGAAAATTCAGGTCTTTCGGTACGAGTCGTGCGGCCACCTTTCTCATGCCCAAAATATCAATCAAAATCGTACGTGCGGACTCGTGGGATATCTTAAGATCATGTGCTATCTCTCTCAAGCTGGTACGACGGTTTTCCAGCACCCTTTCCTTAATTTTATCGACGTTATCTTCGATCGAAGCCGTCGATGGGCGACCACTTCACGACCGTTCTTCAAGGCTCTGTACCACTGATATGCACGAGTTTCCGATAGAGCATTATCACCAAAGGCCTTTTGCAACATTTTCAATGCATCGGCACACGAAAATTCATTTGCAACACAAAACTTTAAACAAATTCTTTGCTCAACGTAATCACCCATAGTAAAAATCGGCACGCACTCTGACATCGACTGACTTAATCAGCTGTTGCAAACACACTAGTTGACAGATCCCGCTCAAGCTTAGCATAGTAATTAAGGACAGTGGTACCAACCTAGGAAAAAAAATATTTACCTGCCTCATTGCCCCGCCACATTTAAATCGATAATTCCCTGTACTTTCTTGACAGAATGTATATCAAAACAGATTTGATCTGTTGTCTTCTACAATTTTAATTTCAAAAAATTTTTTTGAAGAAACTTTAAGAATTAAATTAATGTCTTTATAAGCACTGCTCATATTTAATAGACGTATAAAATCAAAATTCATCATACAATATCAAATGGAATTAAGAAAAACCAACGAATATAAATTGTCAATTGAAATTAAAATATAAATAAGCAAACATTTTTTGTTTCGTTCCAGGCATGCGTACTGAACTCTTCAGACAAACGTACGAAGCCCTGTTTGTTACAAAATGTATTGTTTTCTGATCCTATATTGATGAAAAATAACTCTTTCTCAAAAATATAAAACATAATTTCAAGAACTTCTCGAAAATCAATTTATTTGAAATATTCAATATGTTTAAATAAATTACTTCGAAAAATCTCAAAACATGTAGCACATCCTCAAGAAATAATTAAAATTACGAAAAGATCAGTTCAACTTTACATATAAAAAATAATAAAATCAATTAAACAATGTATAGACTTACCGAGTGCAATCTTATGAAATATATGATCTTCAAAAACATGCAAATAGGTACCGTTATATCCAAGGTACTCCTTGGATATAACATGTTCCATGTTCACAAAAAATCATACAAAGCTTATAAGGCACTTGGTCTTAGTTAAAACCATTCAACACTGTATATTGAATTTCTTTATTTAAAAAACCTAATATAATTATATATTTTATATAAAATAAATTAAGAAGGAACGGTTTTTTACTTGATAGAAGGATTATTACAAATTTTGTAATAATCCTTCTATCAAGTAAAAAACCGTTCCTTCTTAATTTATTTCCTTCTTTATCAGGTTGAATAGCACCTGTTGGATATCTTATGTCTTATCGTGTAAATTTAATTCAAATGCAGATCTGAAGAAGCCCTTGTAGTACAAAAATTATCATTCTTGTATTTAGAAAAATTGGGTGTAATTTTATGTCTTATAAAATAACTGCATCGGTGGAAGTCTTTTTGTGAAATTTTCCTTAAAATATTTTAAGTGAATCAAATAGATTGTAATTGGTAAATTATAAGCTTATAATGGAGAGAATCGGCGATACTAACAATTTTGTGCACATACTCCAGAATGTTGATTTTAATAATTAATGTCACTGAAATTGCATTTCATCGTTGAATTGCTTATTATGTACGTGGTTTGGTCTGTTGATGTATTATTTGAAAAACTCAATTCTTTGTATAAACATCAAAGTATGAATAAACTGAAGGATCAAAAGGAATATGAAAGATATTTAATTATTCAACTTCTCGTCAATTCCAGTTAACAGGAATGCCATTTCCACAGCAGGAACAACATATTTCATCACTTATTTTATCGTTCAGCTTTAATGCTAATCTAGTTAGCTTACGATATCATCTATTGTTGTATTTCTTTCCCTCCTACACGTCGATTGTTTGCCACGTGATCTCAACAAGCCGGCACGCAATCTCGCATGATGGTTACACTAGACGCACTCCTTGCAGGATATCACATTCAAACGAGTGAAAGATTCATTAGGTCGGGCGAGCTGAAACAACTTTTTATACACACTAGGTGCGGTTTCATTATAAACCTCAGTATGAGGTGGAATTAGTTCGAATTTTTTGCTTGAAGTTTTGCTTAACTCGAGCATTGAGGAAATTGAATACACAATGGAAATGGTTCACCTACATTACGAAAACACATTATATATATACATTTTATACTATTGAGCTAGTTCTCTCTGAAATGAAAAGCATTGCTATTTTCACCTAAAGGCCTCATTCTTCTCAATTTGAAATATACCGATTCTCTTTATCAGCGTGTACACATGAGCTCCGAATCTATGAAACTAGTTCAGCTCTTATATTATTTTCCTATTATATTATGAAAATGAAAAAACACGATATAATCTCGTATCTAGTTAATCATTTCATGATTGAATACTTTCTGCTTCTCTTTTTAAGTCATAGTATAATGTTCTTTATTATTTGGTTGATTTATGAATGTGAAATTCTTCTAAAGATATTCTTTCCGTCCATCATTTCCTTCTTACTATTGCTGGCTGTTTTTGGTGTCTCAGTATGTGTGCAACTAAGTTTGCCCTTCTTTTTCTTAGTGTATTTAATATTTTTTTCTAAATACTTTCACTTTAGGGACATGTTCTATTCAGGTTATTTTCAGGTGACGAATGAGTGCACATGCTAGAAGATATTCCAGAGTCAAACAGTGATAAAAGTGTGAAAAGCGATTTTGAAAATTTTTGAAAAATACCGATATCCAATTTATTCAAAGCTGAAGATCTACTTGAGGGAAAAAAGAAATAGTTTTTCTCTCAAATTTCCGCAATCCGCGGAAATTCGGATTATAAACAAAGAATTTCCACTCGGAAATCAATACAACACATGACGGCCGGCGATAACAACAACAAGAAGATAAGATAAAATCATGCTACCAGCTGGGAATTCCCAAGAAATGATGATAAGTCAACAAAGCGAAGAAGTACGGGAGATGCAAACACAAAATACTAGCTACTACAGAATGTCATCTACCAGTGATGAAGATTTCCAAGGATTCCCCAACGACCCAAACAATATAAATACCTGGCAAACTATGAAACGTCCAACAAAGAAAAGAAAGATTAATACCACTAACAATGTGGAAATACCAACAAGCAACAGATTCAGCCAATTAAATGAGGAACATGAAGGAAGAACAAATCATTCACAGGAACAGTCGACTAATATCCCAAAACCTCCTCCAATTTTTGTGTACGGAGTGACCAACTATGGTGAAATGATATCCAACCTAAATAGAATACTGCAAATGGAAAATTTCACAACAAAAACTTTAGCGGACAACACCATAAAAGTGAACTGCCGAACTCCGGATGATTATCGCAAAATGATACTCCACATGAGAGAAACCAATATAATACATCACACCTACCAGCCAAAAGAAAACAGAGCATTCCGAGTGGTAATTAAAAATCTTCATTTCTCAACAAACACAGAGGAAATAAAAAGTGAACTCACTCTACAAGGACACAAAGTGAGAAACATCCACAATGGAAGAAGCAGAGTGACAAAGGAGCCACTTAATCTATTTTTTGTGGACTTAGAACCTTCAGATAACAACAAAGAAATTTACAAAATTCGAGGAATCCAGAATAGAATCGTGCAGATTGAACCCCCAAAAAAAGTCAGCGGTTTACCACAGTGCACAAGATGTCAACAATATGGTCACACCAAAACTTACTGCAACAGGCCCTTTGTGTGTGTAAAATGTGGAGGAGAACATAATACGGAGAATTGCAAAAAAAGCAATAACACACCGGCAAAATGTGCCCTATGTAACGGACCTCATCCAGCTAATTACAGGGGATGTGAATTTTACCACGCAATCTTGAGGAGACCAAACAACCAGAACAACAGATTGAATGTACAACAGCCTGCTATACAAGCAGTAAACAACAAATATTACTCAATGCCTAGAAATCAAATACCAGAAGAACAAAACAAACCCAGCTATTCGGACAAACTAAAAGGAATAAACAACAATTCACAAAACACAGATAATGCTGCCACCTTAACGTCCTTCTTAGCTGAGTTCAAAAACATGTTTCAACAATTGGTCCAGCAAAACAACATGATACTCAACATGCTCTCAACCCTAATCACTAAAATTCACTAGATTGATAAGAATAGCCCAATGGAATTCCAACGGTTTACTGCAGCACAAGAACGAAGTTGAAACTTTTCTACACCTCAACTCTATAGATATTCTTCTTACAAGCAAAACACACTTTACAGATAGATCTCACTTCCAAATACCACACTATACAACCTATTGCACAAATCATCCAGATAACACAGCACATGCCGGTACTGCAATCATAATAAAGGAGACCATTACCCACTATGAATTACCAAAACATCAAATTGATTATCTTCAAGCCACAACTATCAATGTAAAAATGGCCACACATGATCTAACAGTCTCGGCTGTATACTGCCCACCCAGGCATAATATAAAAAA
Source organism: Megalocaria dilatata (assembly GCA_034642435.1). Classification (NCBI taxonomy): domain Eukaryota; kingdom Metazoa; phylum Arthropoda; class Insecta; order Coleoptera; family Coccinellidae; genus Megalocaria; species Megalocaria dilatata. The sequence continues at coordinate 5,808,090 of CM067854.1, forward strand.
AGACCAATTCAGAGAATTCTTCAACACATTAGGACCAAGATTTATAGTAGGAGGAGACTACAATTGTAAACACACGCTTTGGGGTTCCCGTCTAATAACGACTAAAGGTAGGGAGTTGGCCAAACTAATACAAGAGAAAAATTACACCTTCATGTCAACTGGTGAACCTACCTACTGGCCGAGCGATCCAAACAAATTACCAGATCTCCTGGACTTTTTCATTGTGAACGGTATATCAACAACATATATGGAGGTGGAAGCAAGCTACGATTTGTCTTCTGATCATTCTCCAGTGATTGCATCGGTGGGAACGTTTGCTCTGAAGAGAAAAACCAAACCAAGACTTCATAACAGCAAAACAAATTGGGACGACTATAGAAGCAAAGTGGAGCAACAAGCTGAGTGGAGCAACAAGCTGAGCCTCAAATATCCTTCTGAAGTAGACGAAGCATTGAAAATGTTTACAACTATCCTGAAACAGGCAGCTATGGACAGTACTCCAAACATAAAAGAATGGGAGCCAACGACATCAATACCGGTCGAAATTAAAAGACTAATCGCAGTGAAAAGAAAAGCAAGATCAAGATGGCAAAATACTCACGCTCCATCTGACAAAAGAATCTTCAACCAGATAAGTAAAGAACTAAAAAACAAATTGAGGGACCTACAAGAAAAAACATTTGCGGATTACTTAGCTAACCTAAACAGGTATGATAGCTCAATTTGGAAGCCAATCAAATCAAAAAAAAAACCAAAACAACAAGTCGTCCCACTCCAGAATCCAGGTGATGCGAGCACTAATTGGGCTAGAAGCGAAAAAGAGAAGGCTGATCTCTTTGCAGAACATCTTGCCAACGTATTTACGCCAAATGATCAGAGAACAGATGATGAGATTGAAGAATGTATTTCCAGCATCCCAACTGACTTACCTAAAATAAAATCATTCACGGTAAAAGAAATTCAGAAAGAAATTAAGTATCTAAACATTCGAAAAGCCCCTGGTCTAGATGGAGTAACAGCAAAAATGATCAAAGAACTTCCTAAGAAAGCAGTTAAATTACTAACATATATCTTCAATGCCATCACAAAATTGAACTACTGGCCAAAAATGCTGAAGACAGCTGAAATAATTATGGTATTAAAGCCAGGAAAATCACCACACGAGGTTTCATCATACCGACCTATAAGCCTGTTGCCGACCATCTCCAAGTTACTCGAAAGGCTCCTCCTACAAAGGATTGAGACAGAGTTACCCAATGAACACTGGATTCCCTCTCATCAGTTTGGATTCAGGCAAGGACACTCAACAGTTCAACAGACCCATCGAATAACAAGATTCATCCATCAAACATTTGAACAAAAACAGTACTGCACATCGGTATTCCTAGATGTAAGTCAGGCTTTTGACAAAGTCTGGCACGCTGGGCTCTTGTATAAAATCAAAACTATTCTCCCTCTGAAGTATTTCAGCATCTTGAAGTCGTACCTTACTGATCGAGAATTCAGAACAAAGGTAGGCGAAGAAACATCTAAAAATTACCCCATTAAAGCCGGAGTCCCACAAGGAAGTGTGTTGGGTCCTATTCTTTATATTCTGTATACTTCTGATCTGCCGACATGTGATAACACAATCACAGGAACTTTTGCAGATGATACCACCATAATGGCCTCCCATGAAGACCCCATAACAGCATCTAAACTTGTTCAAGAACATCTGAATCTAGTGGAAAAATGGATCAAGAAATGGAGAATAAAAATAAATGAAACAAAATCAAAAAAAGTAGATTTCACCTTGAGAAAAGAACGATGCCCACCAATTCACCTTAATGGAAAAGCAATACCACAGGCAGAAACAGCAAAGTATTTAGGATTCCATCTAGATACCAGACTTACTTGGAAAGAACACATAAAAAAGAAAAGGAAGCAAATAGACTTGAAAATCAAGGAGATGTATTGGCTTGTGGGAAGAGGTTCAAAACTGTCATTAGAAAATAAAATTCTACTGTACAAAACAGTTATAATTCCAATCTGGACGTATGGACTTGAAATTTGGGGATGTGCAAGCAAGTCAAATATAGCCAACATACAAAGAAGCCAGTCCAAGATATTGCGAATGATAGCCAACGCACCATGGTATGTCACAAACCTAACACTCCATGAAGATATGAAAATCCCCTTTGTTAAGGATGTCATTAAAACAAGAAGTAGAAATCACCATTCTAGATTGAAAGAGCACACAAATACCCTTCTACGACCCCTAACAGAGGACAACCAAGCAAGAAGACTGCAAAGGAAATGGCCAACTGACCTTATGGAATATTAAGAGATTCCCCCAATGGGGGGAACTTCTTCACGCTTAATTCTCACTGTATGGATATAAAATTAGCTTATAGAAATGTATTCTGATTGCTGATAAATAAATACCTTTAAAAAATAAAAAAAAAAAAAGTTATTTTCATCATTCTGCTGCAACATGTCGCTATTCAGTTACTTCTTTTGTATAACCTTGCTCGAAGGTTTTTTCCTGATATTTGAAAATTTTCCTTAGTTCACAAAGGTGATCGAAGAAATATAAATTCTTATTATATACCTAAAGTTAAATTTGTGTCATTGGTAAGTTATTTGAGAAATTAGTCTACAATTATCTCTTTAGTTTTGTTCGGGAACATATTATTCAGGAACAATACGGATTCTTTCCAAACAGATCAGTCGTAAGTAACCTCTCAGTTTATACAGAATATAGCAAAGAAATTATTGATAGACGCATTCAAATCGATTCAGTGTACACGGATTTCAGTAAGGCATTTGACAAAATTGATCATCAGATTATCCTTAATAAATTTAGATCACCTGATGTAAATGGATCTCTCTTAGCATGAATACACTCCTAACTCATTGGCTGTAGGTTCAAAGTTTTTCTTAACGGCTTCCCTTCTAATAGATTCTCTGCTGTTTCGGGCGTTCCTCAGGGATCACATCTGAGTCCCTTGATATTCATTGTGTATATTATCGATATCATTCAATGTTTTCACCACTCTAGATTTCTATTACATGCAAATGATCTCAAAGTTTTTAGACAAATTAGATCTCCGCTTGACTTTGACATATGAGGGAGAATCTCGCCCGACTTGGTGACTAATGCAAACGAAATAACTTATTTCTCAACTTGGACAAATGTTACATAATCTTGTTCATAAGGAATCGCGATCCTATAACTTTCAATTATCATTTCGCTAATTGTTCAATAAATAGAGTAATCTATACAATAATGCTTTGAACATTGACTTTTTGAGTTTCTCTAAACAGGTTTTAAGGAGAACGTTGAGAGAGTATTTCTTGTTGCTTTGATATTTTTATTAATAATTTTCATTCTGTTTTCTGCACTTTGTGAGGGAAATTTGATTATTGCAATTAATTCCTTTTTTCTTTAATTAAAAAAATGTATATATGACAGTAATTTATTTCCACAAAAATGTTTGTACTAATACTACAATTGTTTCACCACGATGTGGCTTCTTCAGGTATTACATTGTACTGTCTACATCGTGGTGAAACAATGGTAGTATCAGTACAAACATTTTTGTGGAAATAAATTACTGTCATATATACATTTTTTTTTTAATTAAAATGAGTTTCCACCAAGTGAAGACCGAATCTATCAAATATTCCTTTTTTCTTTATTTTTTAAGTAGGCATATTTTATTCTAAATGGATAACTGTATGGGGCTATGCCTATTTGTTTTTCTCTAATAAACAACAGCAACAATACTTTACTTCAAATGCCAGCAAACTCTTTTCTTCACTTTTTCTCATTATCAATATGTTCAGATCGTATTCTTCTACTGAATATTTTCAACAAGTTTGAGAGTTTTTACTTTGTTCTTAGTAACATTTTCTAGTATTTCCGTTGAACTTCTTCCCCTAATTTTCGTTCTCCACATCAGCTAAATGACTTTTCTTAGCATTTGTAATATAAATCATACATCCCTTAGTTACGACCTATTTAAATAAAATAATAAGATGCGGTTTTTACTTGATAGAAGAATAATTACAAACTTTGAATATCAAAACAGATTTAATCTGTTAGTCTTCTGCAATTTTAATTTGAAAATTTTTTCAAAAAAATTTTTAGAATTAAATTAATGTCTTAAATAAGCACTGCTTATATTTAATAGACGTATGAAAATCGAAATTCAATATACAATATCAAATGGAATAAAAAACCCAAAAAATAAATTATTAATTAAAATTAGAAATAAGTAATATCGAATGTTTCGTTCCAAACATACGCACCTGAACTCGTCAGAGAGGCATGTGATACGTATGTTCTGCCCTTGACAAACCTTCGAAAACATGTTTAGTTTCTGATCTTATATTCATGAAAACTAATTCTTTTTCAAAAATACACAACATAATTTTAAGAACTTCTCCAAAACTTATTTATTTTAAATATTTAATATGTTTAAATATTTAAATAAGTTACTTCAAGAACTCTCAAAATCAAATAGCACATCCTCAAAAACAATTAAAAATTCTGATAAGGTCAGTTCAACTTTACATTTATAATATAAATTCAATTGAAAATAAACAAACTTGTAATCTTACCAGACAATTTCTGCAAAATCTGTGAATGCAAATAAACTAGGTAGGTACATCTAATATCCAAGGTTATCTAGGTTTTATGCTAAGCACAGAAATCACACAAAGATTGTAAGGCATTTTATAGCCTTCATTAAACCACTGGAAACTGTATAATAAATGTCATTATTCAAAAACCTAATAAAATTATATATTATATATAAAATAAAATAATAAGATGTGGTTTTTTACTTCATAGAAGAATAATTACAAACTTTGAATATCAAAACAGATATAATGTGTTAGCCTTCTACAATTTTAATTTCAAAAAATTAAAAAAAAAAACTTTTAGAATTAAATTAATGTCTTAAATAAGCACTGCTTATATTTAGTAGACGTATTAAAATCGAAATTCACTAAATAATATCAAATGGAATTAAAAGCCCAAAAATATTAAAAATAAGTAATATTGAATGTTTCCTTCCAAATATACATTTTTAATTTTAATTAGTAATTTATTTTTTTGGGTTTTTTTATTCCATTTGATATTATATAGTGAATTTCGATTTCCATACATCTATTAAATATAAGCAGTGCTTATTTAAAACATTAGTTTAATTGTAAAGGTTTTTTTTTTTTTTTTTTGAAATTAAAATTGTAGAAGGCTTACACATTAAATCTGTTTTGATATTCAAAGTTTGTAATTATTCTTCCATCAAGTAAAAAACTGCATCTTATTATTTTATTTCATATATAATATATAATTTTATTAGGTTTTTGAATAATGACATTTATTATACAGTTTCCAGTGGTTTAATGAAGGCCATAAAATGCCTTACAATCTTTGTGTGATTCCTGTATTTAGCATAAAACATGGATAGATAACCTTGGATATTAGATGTACCTACCTAATTTATTTGCGTTCACAGATTTTGCAGAAATTGTCTGGTATGATTACAAGTTTATTTATTTTTGATTGAATTTATATTATAAATGTAAAGTTGAGCTGTAAATTGTTTTTGAGAATGTGCTATATAATTTTGAGAGTTTTTGAAGTAACTTATTTAAATACTTAAACATATTAAATACTTCAAATAAATTAGTTTTGGAGAAGTTCTTAAAATTATGTTGTGTATTTTTGAAAAATATTTAGTTTTCATAAATATCAGACCAGAAACTGAACATGTTTTCAAATGTTTGTCAAGGGCAGAACATACGTATCACGTGCCTTTCTGACGAGTTCAGGTGCGTATTTTTTAATTTTAATTAATAATTTATTTTTTGGTTTTTTTTATTCCATTTGATATTGTATAGTGAATTTCGATTTTGATACGTCTATTAAATATAAGCAGTGCTTATTTAAAACATTAATTTAATTCTAAAAGTTTTTCAAAAAATTTTTTGGAATTGAAATTGTAGAAGACTAACAGATTAAATCTGGTTTGATATTCAAAGTTTACGACCTATTCCATGTTTTTGTTCTTTCAAATTTTTTTTTTCATGTTTGCAACAATTGCTGATTCTTGTGAAATCAATCCTGTTAATTCATTCCTTTCAAAGTATTCCTGATGCTCGATCAGTTGATTTTCTTCATTTGCTGCCCCAGATAATAGGCCTCTTTATATTATTTAATTCCGAAATTTGGCATGAATTTCACTTTCCATATTCATTAAACTGTAATTGCTACATCTAATCATTCACATGAACGGCGAAATAAAACATCGGAAGAAAAAATTCAGAGATAGAACAGATATAATTTTCTACTGTTCTGAAAGGCAATAGAGTAAATTCGCACCCTAGACCTGATAAACAATTTAACGTAATGTTTGACATTTTCAAGGGATAGAAAACCAATTTCCTTACCCTCACCGAATTACATCAGATAGAATTTATACCATTGTTCTGGACTTGCCCGAAATCAAATTAACCTGTGCCTAACTGAATAAAGTTGCAAATCCTATCTTCCAAGACGGAGTTCTATTTTACTCATGCACGCGCTATTACGCACTGCCGGGACCTGAAGACCCCAGGCGCAAATCTCTCTAGGGCTCTGTTATAGTAGAACAATGTAATATTGAAACGTGTGCGTTTGCAGCTGCAGGTAAAAACCGTGGAAATAAACACCTTCTTTTCATCCTCGTAAACATGGCGAGTTCAAGTGATGAAATTTCTTATACTCGTGTTCATATAAGAATATAGGGTTGGCTGAATGAAAGAATAAACGGGAAGTTGAAACGATAGAATATACGATAGGGACTCACATATAACTTTTCATCTATTTTGTAGTTTTGAAGCGATGTATCAAACATAGTGAAAAGCACTAACTTGAAATCAGCAGCTTTTACGCCTTTATTCATATCACCCACGATCCTCGCGACATTATGCTTTAGACTTCTTGTCATTATTTTACATCTAAAAGCTAAATTTAAAACCAGCCTTAGCACTGTTGCTATGGTGCAGACAACACTTTACCCTACTCCTTTCACAAATGACTTTTTTTGTCTTCTAATTATAATATCTTCACGAAATTTTGCATTAGCCTTTGCGTCGCAAATTTACATCTTATTAGGAAATTTAAACTCAATGCTAAAACTTTTTCTATGGTTTCAACATAGAAAATTTAAAATGTGAATAACTGCAAAACTATCAGATCGATTTTCTCCAATAACGAACTCAACTGAGATATTCAGGCCCAAAATCTTCTCTTTCTGTTGAAAGTTATAGTATTTAAGGTAACGCTCAATGTTGATCCGGTCACAGTTTTTTTCAGCTTTTTATCATACTATCCCGACGAAATTTTGCGTGAGTATGGTCCCTATTATTTTACTTCTAAATGCTAAATTTCAAATAGATCAAACATGCGGTGACAAAAATATTGGGAGAAATATGGCAGTTTATCAAATTTGAAAAGCTGCAAAAATATTTAACCGATTTTGCCCATTAACAAATTTGTCCGCGATATTTATACCCTTAACCGTTCCTAGAAGTTTCAATGCTCAAGCAGTTTCCGATCGAAAGTTAGCGGTTCTATCGGTCGAACAGAATTAGTGTTGACCTCTGATTCTTGATCAAGGAGACCAACCTAGTGGTTTGAGACCGTTTTCGGCTAAAAATTCGAAAATCACAGACATTTGGGCGAAACAAAAGCATTCCATTTCCTAAAACTAGCGAGTCAAATTATAAATATTGCCACTGATCTGGCGTTAGTATATAATGATAATATAATCATGTATTAATTAGCTGGTTAATGGCAGAATATTGTGTTGAAGCCATCATCCAGGAATTTTGTAAACTTATATGAATTTCCTATGTTAAGGGACCATGCCATACTCAGTCCTAATCGTTATCGCAATCATATTGTCTATCTGAGACTATCTTCCTAAGTCTGCTTATGTTAGTTGAATGTAACTATCGTTTATATAATATATAAGGCACACCTAAATGTATATTGTTGTAAATAAAGTTTGAACTAGTTTCGTTCATTTAAGATTTTCGTATTGCAACAATTAGATACCGACAGGTAAATAGTCTAATATCTAATATGTATTTACTGAATGAAAGAATTTCTAAATACGTAGAAATTGTTAAGAAGTGTTAGCATATCGTTTAAGGAAGTTGGAGTCGAAGATCCAGGTTCACAATTTCGAGGGAAATAACTTCAACCAGTTGGATCCCAATTACCACGTTTTTTTGGCGTAATCACACGATTACCCCATGCCAATAAACAATTATTTTTTAAGATCAATTTGTTGAGTTCTCCAATACTTATCACATTAACTTAGTCATTACTAATGATTTTTATGAATGGGGTTATTCTAATATCCACATATTTTAAATAAATATAACAATTGTTGCGCTATCCAATTTTATTACAAATATCAATTGGAGTAACTAAATGATTTGCGGTAACTTCAAACTACTAATTTGTATGATAAGGTGACATAATAATTGAATGGAATAATTAATTTTAATGTATTATAAATTTTACAAAACCTATTATATGTTGGAGAATAAAACACTGCATATCATCGAATTTTCACCATTAATTCGTTGAAAATGTGATACATATGATGATCATAATGTAACAAATTTCAAGTAGATAAATGTTAAAATATAATGTTTTATTCTCCTATAATTAAAAAGATTGCATTCTTAATCCTTAACTTTCAATTTTTATTTTGTTTTTTGGGGCTATTTAAAGAATGTAATTCATGCAAGGTAATACAAAAGCATAGTCACGAAATCGAAAACAGTCACGGAAAACGTTTTGGATCACTCATAGCGCCAATCGTTGATATTAGAAAATGTATTACGATAAAGTGGAGATCCTACATGCACTGCAAAATGGCGAATGCGCTGTTTTTTTTTGTCGATCAACTAGATATTCGTAGGAACTGAAAATTTTTTCTTTCATAGAATATTTATTTCTACAATAATAGAATTATGCATTTTTAATTTTATCTTATTCAATCCTACTCACATTTTACGTTACTGAAATATTGGTTGAATTTTCAAACATTCAAACAAATTCAGTATCATTATTATGTTTATGATTCTGGTGTTGGGAGAAATTTAAATACTTGAAATAGAAGAAGGTTTGTTTTTTTCTTTGTATACCACTAAATTTTCCAAGAAAAAAAATTTCATTTTAGTTGCATAACACATTTGAGTAATTAATACTACTGGATATAAAATTGATTTTATTTTTAAAATTTCATTTCCGTAACGAATGTTCAATAAGAGTTTATATAATACATAAATTATTCAGTTTTTACCAATACTGATCATTTGAAGCGGTAGTTTTTACTTAAGGAAATCTTACCGGAAATAACAAATACTAAACGTTGAAATCGTGATTTCAACCAATTATAGTCTTCGAAATATGTACACCTAGAATAAAAATTGATTAAACTAAGCGAAAAATCGAGTAATATCCTCAGAATATCCTTATTATGAGTTTAGCAATAGAAAGGGGCTTTCTACATGATCGAAGGCTTTTTAAATATCTCAAATATCAAACAGATTAATGATGTTAACCTGACTTGATTTTATAAAATGTATTTTCAAAAACTTTTTGAAATTAAATTAATAAAATGCCTCAGAAAACGCAGCTTCAATTAATTGATTTGATTTCAAGAATTATTTTAGGAAAAATCCTATAAAATGAAAATTAAAATTAAAATTTGTAGTGAGGTTAACAGAATTAATCTGTTTGATATTTAACAGTATGAGTTTGCTTCAAAAAATTGAGTCCAGTTAATACTGCATATCCAAAATTTCATTTCCGTTTGTATGTTTTGACACAAGAATAAATTTTCCGGTTTCAAAATTTTCATCATTTTATAGTGAGATTTAATAATTTTGTTGGGTCCTTGAAGCGTGTATGGTTCAATTTTAAGTAATGATGTATTTTTCACTTGTCAAATGTCAAAAGATTGGCGTTTCTCAATAAGAGCTACCTGAGCATTATTTCAGTCTTGTAAATAAACTGTATATAGTACAGTTTGCGTTTATTCTACCATAAAGAAATTGATATAAAAATGAGTATCAGAATACATGTTTTTTAGTTTGTTGTAGTCTCCATATTAAGTGTACGTAATGTATATGTTTCGTTTCATGGAATCTGAAAAAGCTGTAGACCTTCGAGTATAACATTCTCACACCTTTTGTAGTAATATTGCATTTCAGTCTTGATCTAGCTCTACACTGAATATTAACCTAAAAAAAATTATATCTATAAAACATGAAAAGGTCCAAAAATTACATAAGAATTCTCCAGTTGAAATAGTATTCAAACATAAAGCAAACAAAAACTGAGATGAACGGATACATTAAACTATTACATCAGCATTTCGTGAACAACAACAGGCGTCAGTTGAAATAGAATAAGAATTTGTAAACTTTCTCGACATTTGTGGAGCCGTTCAGAAACAAACCATTTCCTCAATTCTTTTTGGAGTAGCCTTTGAAAATATTGTCATGGATTGGCGATCTTAAACAAAGTTCTATTTGCCGGTGACAATGTAACTACCAAAAACGTTTCAACAGCCTCGTATTTTCCTCCATACCAACACAAATGATCGAAAATTCTCCAGATCCTCTGTGCATTTACAGTTTTATATTCCTAGTTTGGAAGGAACCTCCTCTATCCCTTCTATTGCGGCATCTACTTCAATCCCATCCGCTGCCTCCTATTACAACGAACGTTTTCGATGTTAATTCTGTGTTTCATTCTTCTTGCGGTTTACTTTCCTGTTATCTCGGTGTTTTACTGCGGCCTAATATGTGCGGGCGGTTGGGTTCACACAATAAATTGCGGTTGCAATCCTGAATTTTTCAATGATGCTGGTTCGGGTTTGCCGTCAGGACAGCGAAATTCGACAAAGAGATTGGCCTCTGTGGGGTTTCAATGACGTCGTTCACTTTGCTAAATTATCGGCCAGACTTCCAGAGATACGTTTCGTACCTTAGAAAGACAAAAAAAGTGACAGAGTGAATCTTGAAAAAATAGAACTCTCTTATTACTTGCTATTATCCTGAAGATATTCATCGCCTCAAACTCCTTTGAATTTTTATATTTTATATTTAACTTATTGTTCATTATATGAATAAAAATTTTGTTTTATATCTCAGCTCTAACTGAAATCTAAACATGTTTGAAGAAGTTCCTATGAATAACTCAATTGAAAATATAAAAAATTCGTGATTTCAGTTTTAAGGTATTCACCTCATCTTCGTACGAGCTGAAAAATGAACAAAAGATACAAGTTATTTAATGTAGGAAGGAAGGTTATAAAATGTTGATATGGTTCAACAGGCTCCAAATAATAAGATTCGTGTCTTTCCATTCTACGTGCAAGATTTTCAAATTGTCTGTTGTAGAAAGGAGATGACTATTTTCAAGGCACCTAGTTACAAATAATATAAATATTTTAAAAAATTTTTAAACAATTTTAAAAAATTAGCCTTCTACATATTTAATTCCAAAAGATTATATTCAATGATTATAACTTCTGAAAATAAATTAAAATAATGTCGTATAAGTACCACTTATATCATGACAAAATAAACATTCATTATAAGACATCCAAATGGTATAACAAAATCCAATAAATAAAAATTATTAACTAAAATCCTATAAATTAAACATTTTGAATAGACAAAATTTTGTTTCTGCTTATCAATCCTATGAAAACCAATATTTTTCAAGAATATCCAACATAATCTTAAGAATTTTATCACAAAACTATCTTACTTAGACTATTCAATATTATTGAATATCTAACCAAGGTACTTTATACAAAAACTCAAGATATGCAAAACATTACTGAAAAACAAGTTTTAAAATCGACTTTGCTCATCAGTATTCAAATATTCATATTCAATAAATATAAAATCAATTAATAACACATATTCAAACTCACCCTTCGTCTTCGAGAAAAAGTTCTATTAAAAATGAGAACCTTAAATAGGTATCCACTACCCACAGAAATATCTCTGTGGTTTAACCTGATCTAGAAGATTGAAAGACAAATTTAACGGCCTTTGCTATAACACAAGGACTATCTGTATGAATGTTTGGGGAAACCATATAATTATATATTATAAATAAAATAACGTAAATAGAGGTTTTCATAGCATTGATAAGCAGAAACAAAATTTTGTCTATTCAAAATGTTTAATTTATAGGATTTTAGTTAATAATTTTTATTTATTGGATTTTGTTATACCATTTGGATGTCTTATAATGAATGTTTATTTTGTCATGATATAAGTGGTACTTATACGACATTATTTTAATTTATTTTCAGAAGTTATAATCATTGAATATAATCTTTTGGAATTAAATATGTAGAAGGCTAATTTTTTTAAAATTGTTTAAAATTTTTTAAAATATTTATATTATTTTATATACCTTCTATCAAGAATGACCTCTATTTACGTTACTAGTTACAAATGTGTTGATATTTCATGAAATTATCATTGCCTGGAAAATGGTCATCCTCTTCACAAAATGGATAATTTAAAAAGTTTTAATTTTCAGACTTGAACATAATGAAAATAATCTGAATATAATGACTGGCTATGTTGATTTATGTGAAAATTTTCAATGTATTTAAATAACTTCTCAATATCTATTAAGAACTTTATTTACTGTGCCGACATTCTACAGAATGGGGCAGAGAAGACGGACGATTTTCAAAAATTATAATATTATCAATTTTCACATGAAAAATTGTAATTCATATTTTCGGTTACGTTTGAAATACTCAAAGGTGAGAAACAACATCTGACTTGTGGTAGTTATCGTAAATCGTAAATACCACCATTGCAGTTACCGGAATATGAGCATGGTTCTTTCACCAAGTGACCACTAAGCAAGTTTCACAAACCACCGAAAGCAGGTTTTGTAATAAGGATATGCCTTATCATCGCGCAAAGTGAGAACACCTCCATTGAAGTTGAGCTCACAGAGAGACTAGTGGCAGCGCAGTAAGTCAGTACCTGAGTTATTTGGAATGCAATTCACACGCCGAAGGAGCTTGTTACTTTCATCTACCCAATCACAAATTCAATAAACAAGCAAAATCTCGAGAATCGATGTTTCAATCGATCCTGGTACGAGCACTGTCAACCGACCGTACCGTCAAGACTCACAAAGTATTTCAATGGTCCAGTCCCGCTAAACCCCTGAATCACTTATCGAGCAATCCTGAATCAGGAATTACGAACGATAAGATAGATGAAATACCCTTCGGACTTTCAACTACCTTCTACCTCGAATTCAACACCAATTGGATGGCCAGAAAGTTCGAATACTCCTCGAGGGCCTCCACCCTTCCAAGATAACGCAGTAAATTAGAAAACGCACTAGGTCATCAAACAGGAAAATCTGAAAGATTGAACTGCAATAAGACAGATAAAGGCAGTTTTAAGGGTGTGAGCCCTGTACTGCAAGAAACACTCGTGCCACCGTATTAGGCATCAAGACATAGCCTCCTATTTCACCTCAGTGAAACTGGGACTCCAATCGTTCCAAGTTCTCTCGTGACATAGGAGAAGATGTAGTGGTCACTATCAACAATTCACTGCTGAAGCCGTCCTTGCAAGTTGGCCGCCACTCTCTCCACCACCGCTTTCTAGATTGCAGTGGTTTCCTTGCGAATTGCTTTCTCCAAATATTTCAGAGTTCGAAGCTTATGCCCGTATACACGTGTTCCTGTAAGGAATAATCATTGCGTTTTTTTTTATTTTAAAATGAATGCTCTTGTTGGAAGACTTATGCACTTGAGCTTCTAAATAATGTAAAGGTTACAGCAATGTTTGCTGTTTGTTTTTAGTTGCTCCTAAATAATGTAAGGATTACCTAATGTTTCCTGTTTGCTTGAAGGGGCAACCATACCTCTTGGAAAGTTGAATAGAGGGTGCAACACAGTGGGCCTTTTAGAGTCTTCACTTTGAAGTAGTGGTTATTTTGAGTCTGGCAACACTTCTATCATTCGTGATTTGGACAGAGAGTTAGTTTAATATTTGACATTATCAAAACTGAGAATCTTTAAAAACTCATTTCCAAAATGGTGAATATTCTGTCCAAACTTTTAGAAACGTACGTGGAAAGTTCAACAGAAATTGAATGCCCTCACATCATTCTGTGGATAAATTTGTGAAGCGAGTTCATGAAACTGCATAGTTATTCGACAAAGCAACCCGTTCACGTTCTCGTCCTGAAAACATTGCTGTTATAGCCCAGAATGTGGGTGAATATTCATCGACATCAACTCATGACATGCGCTCGAGAACTCAACATTTCTCGCACTTCTCTGAGGCGAATTTTGCATGAAGACCTCGGTATGAAGGCTCACAAAGTTCAACTAGTGCAACAGGTGAAGCCTCGTAATCATCCGATGCGCTTCCGTTTCGCTTATTGGCCTAATGATCGCATGGCCGAAGATGATCATTTTCCCAGAAAAATCATATTTAGAGATAGAGCTCATTTTCACCTCGTAGGATGTATGAATAAGAAAAACTCTCGCAGTTGGGAATCAGAGAATCCACATGTTATTTTGGAAAATCAGATGCACTCACAACTAGTAACTGTTTGGTGCGGATTTTATTCCAGTGGCATCATTAAGCCATTTTTTTATGAGCAAGGAGCCGCCGTCACGGTCAATGGAAAACGTCACCGTGCCATGCTCAATAAATTTTGAGGAATACATTTGGTTTAAACAGGACGGAGCTATTTGCCGCATATCCAACATACTATCGATCTTTTGTGCACCATTTTTGAAAATCAAATAATCAGTCAAAATATGAATGTCACTTGGTCGCCTAGGAGCTGTGATTTGACGCCGTTGGATCATTTCTTTTGGAAATCCGTTAACGATAGTGTTACCCAAACCTTCTAGAAACAATAAGTACCTTGAAACATGAAATCAAAGTCGCCATTCATGGGATTGAGCCCAAAAAATCGACCATTAACTAAAAAATTGGGTTGCTCGGATGGGATACTGTCGTAGCGGTCATTTGAATGGTATTGTTCTCCATTCGTTAATATCAAGGTTCAACGTTTCTAGTAAACTCACAGTTTTTAAAAAAAATTTCAATAGATTTTTATGTAAAGCCAATCAAAAATACCAATTTTTAATGGCCCACCCGCTTGATGGCACTATGTGGAAAAATTTACTGACAAACCAAACAAAATTGCACAATACTGTCAGTCGGAACTCTAATAAAAACAGCACCGTTCCTACTTTCTACGTAAGAGATATATTGGTGATATTCCTGAAATGAAGTAGATATGAACGTATTCGAAATTGCTCTCGGAAATACTTGCGACGTTAAACTGGCCGAGATACGTGTCGTATTTTATTGCATGGTGCAAACATTCGGTCGTAAGGAATGAAATATACATCAGTACGACAAAGTACATCCTTGGAAGTAGTCGTTTTTTATTGGAAGTGGAAAAATCAATTCGAATTTTCCACATAACTGCTGGTGTAAGTCTGATTCAATTTTATTTTACAGAGAAAATTACACAAAATTTCATTTGAAATAATATCGAAGGCATATTTCTTCTATTCAGGAACTCGATCTGTAAATTAATAAAGTTGAAATGATATATATATACTTTCTTCCATGCAGTTGTCTCAATTATTACTGAAGATGAAATATAGTCCATCTGAACAGTATTCGGAATATACTATTTCTCATAATTTTAATAAGTTTCTTTTTTGTAACATTCTAAGACAAATGTAATGTATAAAATAGATTGTGCAGATAGTCGGCTATGGCCAAAGTTGTATGGCAACACTTTTTATCAAATATTCTCGATTATTAACAGGTATACAATTTATGATATAATGTCGCAGCTAGAAAAAGAAAATAGGTAGAATATTTGTATAGACAAAAAAATTTGTGCACTTGACTGAACTGAGAAAAAGTGCTGTATATGAGACAATGAAGAGGATGAAAAATGGAAGGATATGAGGCATAGAACAGTTTCAGGAAGATTAAAGGAATCAATTTAAACGCTTTATTAGCCTTAGGATGACCCAATTCGTGCCTGGGGTTTCGCAAATTGGAAACAGATTTCTAAATCAACGAAAAGACAAGGTTACATATCATGAAAACAAAAACAATCCCTATAATGACAGCTTTACAAAAGGAACAAAGGATGAAATTTTGCCAACGTTTTCAAGAAGATAATTTTAATAATATATCTGATGAACTTGGTGGAAATCACTCGAAAATCCTATTAAAACAACCTGTTACCAATATGAGGAAAACAAATATTAACTTCCGCTATTTTATTGATTTACACAATTCTTTCGTCATACCATGACTATATCAGGTGAGGTTTACAGTGCAAAATATGACCTTAAATACACAGATCTGGTACAAAAAACAGAAGGGTGGAAAGAGGTGGTTTACAGTCAATAAAAAATGTCTATTTGATCATTCAATAAAATTTGTCTTTTTTATATCTATGATCTCTTAAGTTTCTAACAGATTTAGTTTATGACTTTTGTTTTCGATTTGTAATATTTCAAAGTTCCTATTAAAATTATGACCAGTCTCTAACGAATGGTTGGCATAAATTGAATTGGGTTTATTATTAATAAAACATTTTTCATGTTCTTGTATCCTTGTTTGAAATGAACGGCCTATCTTTCCCACATATACACATGGGCAATCACTACATGTTAACTTGTAGTAACTGATTTTTTGTTTCAAGGAATGACCTCTCTATTATTTTTTATTATTTTTATCGGTAAATATCTAGCAATCTTTTCAGATTTTGGGCCTATGTAAGTTAATGAAATAAATTTTGTTTCGTTTGAATTTTGAAATTTTGGATGTAAAAGTGATATAACTTTCTTGTAATTTATTTTATTAAGTAAATTATTTATAATTAACGGATCAAAATTACTATTGAAAGCTATTTGAAGGTTTTATATTAAAAAAATTTTTTGTCGTAGGTATGTTAAACTATCAATAAAGTATACTATTATAAGCTGACGAAAGAAAATTTTGACAAAGAATAGAAAACCATTCAAAATATAGCTTTCAATTGTGATTATAGATAATTTACTTAAAAAAATAAATTACAAGAAAGCAATATCACTTGTGTATCCAAAATTGAAACGTAACAAACTTTATTGCATTTACTTACATAGGCCAAAAATCTGAAAAGACTGCTAGATATTCGAATACATAATAAAATTTTATCATCTCTTTTAGAACCATTAATTATTTTGGCAAGTTAATAAAAAATAATAAAGACGTCATTCCTATAAACAAACAATCTGGAGTTTACAAATTAACATGTATATATGTGGGACAGCCGTTCATTCCAAACAAGGTTACGAGAACATAAAAAATATTATATTAAAAATAAACAAAATTCAACTTATGGCAACCATTTGTTAGAGACTGGTCAAAATTTTAATATGAACTATGAAATATTTCATATCGAAAACAAAAGTCAAAAACTAAATCTGTTAGAAACTTTAGAGATCAAAAGATATAATAAGAGACAAATTTTATTGAATAATCAAATAGATTCAAAAAGATCTCCCCCAACTTAATATTCTTCATTGACTGTAAACCATCTCTTTCTATCCCTCTATTTTTTATACCAGAGCTATGTATTCAAGGTCATGTTTTGTATTGTATACCTCAGTTTTAATACTCACCTGATGAAGTCATGGTATGATGAAACAATTGTGGTGTAAATCAATAAAATAGCGAAAGTCAAAATTTGTCTTTCTCATATTGAAGATGAATTTCAGTCAAGTAAAGAACGAGACAATCAAAAATTTTCTACCATTAATAGTGAAAAGTACTGTGGCATTCTAATCGATTTTTTCCTTGAAACGGCGCATGCTTTATACCCAGAGGGATGGCCTATACGTAAGCTTGGATGCAAAAACACCAAGTCACAACCATTTCATGACCAGCAGCTTCACCAGATCTTAGTCTCATTGAAAACATATGGGGAGTAATGAAGATTTGAGTTGAACGAGCAGCGCCACGAAAAAAGATCATTTATTTCAGTCAGTTTTACAGTCCTGGACTATCATCAACGAAAATTATGTAGGTGATATAGTTTCAGGTTTAGTCAATTTTTTACAGTTAGATGGAGGTTGTTTAAATAAATGAGATGAATATTTTGTTATGATTTTGTAATTCAAGAATTAAAAATATATACTAAATAATTACAATTGAGCTTTGTTTTTTCCGTATACTTTCTAGACGGACTATACAATCATAAATTGTTGTTTGTAAGCAGAGCATATAAAGAAGTGAACTATGTTAATGAGACGTATCATGTGAATAACTCAAAATAATAAATCTAAATCTACATTCATATGTGTTTCATTCAACTGAAGTATTGATGAATTATTCATATTTTAGATAAAGCAGAGATATACAAAATGTGCAAAATTTAATAATTACTTTGAACGCACTAAGAAGGAAAAATTGTAATGTTAATGGCAACTAAGACTTTCAAAGTAATTCTCTTACGTGAACAACATGAAAATGTGCATGTTATAAATAATATTTTTAAGACATTACTCATTACTTTTTAAGTGGTGTATATGGACATATACTTCTCTTAGTAATTGTGGTGTGCTTCTATATTATGTTATGTGCTTTTGAAAGATTTACGTGACTGATAATATTCAATTTACAGATCAAGTTCGATCTGTTCGATAAAATAAATATGCATTCGAAGGCATATTTCTCCTATTGACGAACTCCATATGTAAGTTGCATTATCTTCGAATCACATTAATGTCTTAAAAGCAGATGATAAAATATAGGAGCACATCAAAATTACAAGGAAAATTATATGTCCATATATTCCACTAAAAAGTAATAATTTATGTCTTAAAAATATTATAACGTGCATATATTCATGATGTTTACGTTATAGAATCACATTGAATCGCCATTATTTAGCGCTAAATAGAGATTTCCGCGATTTTAACTCAGACTGAAAATTTATCGCTTCATAGATAGATATCAGGCTATCAATCTAGCCCGGACAGATTGAAGTCCATGTATTCATAAAAGACTAAACTAAAATACAGACAAACCCGATAGAACTTTAATTTTGTCTGAACAATTTTCCGGTCACAAAGACACGGCTATTATTTCCACGCAATTGGTGATTCGAGTTTCAACCGGACTGCCGTAGAGCTACCCGATTGATTCATGGTATCATCCTGAATGAATGCTTTTGATCGATATTTATTACAGCAAAAACTGCCCACGAACAGAAAAGTATTTTAAATACTCCAATCGTGAAACTGAAATGAAAATTATTTCATGTATCTCTGCTAGTAAATGCATATTACAAACAACAACGAAGTTTTGCGTATTCGAGCCATATTCATTTTGGGAGAGATAATTACCTCACAAATAGATTTTTGATCAATCAGCATGTATACGGTTTGATTTGAACTGACTCACTATCAGAAAAAGCAGCTGAATCGGAATATAATCTGAATAAATTGCCAATAATAAATTGAACGTTATCCTCATAAATCCTAGTAATCTCTTCTGAGGGGAACATTTTGAAATTATATTTAACTTTGGTGAAAAGTGCTCTTAATCATCGGTACAAACTATGTTCAATGAAATAGATCAAAAGTGAAAAAAAAAATGATGAAATGAAAGAGGATATTATTGAAAAGAGCATTTCATGGAATCGATAATAAATTTATAATTATATTAAAAATAATCTGAAAACCTTTATAATATATATCTGTGTCAGTTTTCTTTAATTTCTTATTAGTTGGTTTGATTGGAATATTTTTTTTGATTGTCTCTGTCTTTACTTGACGGAAATTCGTCTTCAATATAAGAAAAACAACTTAACTTAACTTCCGCTATTTAATTGATTTACACAACAATTGTTTCGTCATACCATGACTTCATCAGGTCAGTATTCATACTGAGGTATACAAGGCAAAACATGACCTTATATACACAGCTCTGGTACAAAAAATAGAGGGGTAGAAAGAGATGGTTTACAATTGATAAAAAATATTAAGTGGGGGGATCTGTTTAAATCTATCTGATCATTCAATAAAATTTGTCTTTTATTATATCTATTGATCTCTAAAGTTTCTAACAGATTTAGTTTCTGACTTTTGTTTTCGATATGTAAAATTTCATAGTTCATATTGAAATTCTGGCCAGTCTCTCATTCACTGAATTCACATCGGTTCACTCCAAACATTCATGAAACATAATAACAATGAAGAAATTATAGATGATACGCCCTTTTATTGTGGTATTGTAGAGGGCGAACGAAAATGTTTTTTGAAATTAAATTTGTGAAGTTATAAATAAGTGCGAATACAGTTCTCTCTTTGAATGCGTGTAAAGTCTTCAGTGTAGCGTATAAGATGGGTTACTAACTGTGACTTAAGTGTAATCGGTTTAGTGCGTTAACTGTGGCTCAAACGAATATAGGCAGGTTTCTGTTCTGTGGTGGCTTTAACCATGTGAAAAAAATGAAAAAATTTTTTAGATGTGCATGGTAAACTGAAAAGTATTTAGTTGGTTTTGTAGTGAGAAAGTTCTTGAGAAACCAAACAACGTCTCCAAATCTATCTTTACTTTCTATATATGGAAAAAACAAGAAGTAGTTTAGTTCTAATTTACGCAGTTCCGCTTATGTAAAGAAGAACTGATTTTTTTCCATTTTCGTCTTCGATATTGTATTCCTTTGCCGACCTGTACTACACTTAAAATTAAAAATAGTTTCAGTTTTTTTACTAGATGATTCAATTCAAAAGTGAATGCACTATATCTTAGAAGATATATCTTTATTTGAAGAATTGTAAACAAACTATAACAAGAAATTAAGAGTCAAAGAAATATATTCTGCAAGAAACCACTGTAATAACTCTATATTCGAAGTTTCTTGTGATTGCGATTTAGTTCGCACTTGTTCACTGAATAACGGACTAACGGCCAGTTTCATAAACAACATCAAAAGGCTCCTTTATGATGAAGTCCCTACAGGAAAAAGGATCCTTTAAATGGTACCATCAGTTTCATAAACGCACATCGACCGTCATTTACTTAAAGCTTCCTTTAATGCGCCGGTCATATGTTTCCGACTGTGGGCTATCCTGAGAACTAGTGATTTTACGAAAATAGTTGGTGATATTCTGTAAAAATTGTGAGCTATGCAATGCAAAACAAATATTGTATAATGAAATTTATGTCTCTATTACGTGTAAATTGCTATATTTTAGTAAACGTAAATTATATAAATGAGTATGGAAGAAAAGAGAAAAAAGGTATTACTTTAAAACCTGAGGTGGAACTACGTAACTTGGAATTGATTGAAAAAGGGAATTTTAATATTATAGGATAAAATATGGCAGAGAATAGCAACTGTTTTCAATGCAAGAGTTCTCCATTGGAGAGATGGGGACCAGCTCAAATCCCAATATGACAATATAAAAACTTAAACTAGAAATGTGGTACCTGCTCAACGCAGTCATATTGAAGGAACTGGTGGTGAGGCTCCATTGAAATTGAGGGAGCCAATTTCCAAACAGTTGAGCCCAACTGTAACGAACCCACTTGTCGAAGCGAAAGAGATGTATTTTAAAAAATACAGCTCTAGTAGAAGCTCAGATAGTTGGCTATCAAGGAAGAGAATAGAGAAGTAAAGAAGAGGAGTATTCGAAGCTTAAGATATTATCAGATTAAAAATTATGGAGATGAAGAGAAAACGGAATAATAATAATTAAATCTTATTTATTTTGAATGCACTTTCTGGGAAAAGTGGTAGTAGAATTCTATCACCATTGCTGCAGACTATTTAATCCACTCAAATGTGAATAAAAAAACAGAAATTTCAATAACACATAATATTTTTATAAATCAAAAATAAGAACATAGAATCCTATCTAAATACATACCTTGTAAACTCTTATAGAAATTATATAAAATCTTGTCATGTTGAAGATACAAATTGAATATGAAGAATAGTTTCACAAGTGACAAACACATTTATTTTCAATTATCACACAAATATAAATTGTAAATTAGCAAAATGTTTATTAATAATTGACTCTCACTTGACGAGCTGCATGAACATTAGTTGAATTTGTTTGAAAGTCCTCTTTCTCCTGCAATCATTCATTTGGAAATATTTCGTTCATATCTATAGCTATATTGTGCAATACAACGGTAGCAACAATACTTGCCCTTATGGTCGTTAACTTAACACTCATTTCCTTAAAAAGTATAGGAAAACGACGTTTTCAAACTACATACTTTCTCTCCACCACATTTCTAGTTCGTAGGATTGACTGCTTATATAAATTTTCAGCTGCAGTTATAGCTTCCGGTAACTTTGTCATAAGATAAGTCTGCAAACTATACTACTATCACCAAGTAACAAATAGCGTCCAAATTTACCAGTCTCAAAATGTCTCTTCAAGACACTGTTATTAAAGATGGTTGGATCATGTGTTGAGACAGGTCATCTAGCTACAATAATTCTGATTCTCAAGTCTGACTCACACACAGTTTGAACGTTAACATATTTCGTAGTACGGTGAAATCGAACAAAATGTGCAAATGTGACAGAGGAAGGATATGTCCACTGTTTTCGTGTTTATCGAGCACCTGCGCAGTGTCGAGCTTCTCGTTAAAGGATCTTTTTCCAGCAGTAAAGGGCCGATTTTCTCACTTTAAGATAAAGGACGCTTTTAAGTTCCCTTTAACCTTAAAATTTGCTTATGAAACACGTTTGATCATTAAAGGAGACTTTTTGGGAAAAAGGCGGCTTTAATTTCGTTTATCAGACTGACCGTTAGAGCATAAGAGGGCCACTCCGAAATTTCAACGTCCCAATTTCTTATGAACCCTGAAAGGATATTTTCATTCCTCTAATTATTGAGTTCTTCCTATTGTATCATACTGAATATTATATATCTGTGCATAGAGATGTATAGTGTATTAATTTTTTTCGAATTAATCATCTACTGAAAGTGCTTTGAGTATTTATAATTTTCATTTAAATTCATAATCAACAATAAAGTTTTCCGACCTATTCTGAACTGGTAGTTCGTCCAAACGAATGCGTTTAAAAGCAAACAGCTGGAAACCGCGTGTTCCACAGCGTCGTAATGAATGCGTTTTCGAAATCAGTATTTACTATCGAATAATGTGCTTATAATTCTCAATCATGATGTAGTTATCATTAAAACATGGGTCGTTTTCCATTATGCCTACGCGGTGGGAATTATTAGTTTGCATAAAACTATTTCCATAAATTTGTGTTAGTTAATTGCGAACGCAGACCTATTTGCGATTCTACGGTCATTAATACTTGTTAACTTTCAGTTTGATTGGAAGTTCATTGTATTTGTGAACAGGCAACACCTGATATCGGCAATTTGAAACTTAAGTACTCTTCTCTTCTCCATTTTCAAAGAATCATCTTTATCTGAATTCATTTTTTAAACAAATAGACAAAGTTATTTCTGAGTGCATTTCTCTACAATCAAAAAATAATATATTTTAAGGAATTAATGACATAATGAATTTGATGAAATATACCACCGTTGAGTTTTGTGGATACTTTGGATCCCATCCACCGTTCCTTCATTTATTTTGTTTTTGATGATCTTGCCGATGGTAATATTGTGTGGGATAGCTTCTAAAATATCCGAATATGTAGATTCAACCTCGGCATCAAGTTCAAGTCCCTTTTGCGCGTTAGTTCCAGGGAACAGCTTGCTATTGTTTCCAAATGTCTCTAATTTTCAGATTTTGAGCCGTAAATGGTTCTCAAAGAGTAGGTTGGACTGACTGATGAAGAATCCGAGGTCAAAAGTACTTCTGTCTAGCCGGTTCGTTCCGAAAGCCGAATACACGCTAATTTCGAAAGGAGAGAGCTTGAGCCTTGTATCTTGCAGGGATACTTTAGGATCTGAATACCGCAGCTAAGTTTTTTAATGGGCAAAATAGGTTCAATGGTTACGCATTTATTAACATTTGAAAATTTGTGGTAATTTTGAATATTTTCGAAACTACATGTTCGATCGATATGAAATTCAGCGAAAGCTCCTGACTGCACGTCAGGATGTATCCTAAATCATTCGAATACTTCACAATGCCTGAATAATTTAATTACTGTCTATAGGCTTTTCCGAAATAATGATCATACCATCTCTGAAATGGCACAACATAGCTCCTAGGAACTTCTAGCCCGATAGGCATCAAGAACAGAAGGAACATAACATTACAAAATTTATTATAAATTATAATTTAACCCAAAAATATACACGAATTATACCATGAAGAAATTTATTATGAGTTGAACACATTCATAAGGAAATAATATCGCTTAAGTTTGAAAAGGCAGAATGCTTTCTATTTGTCAATTGAATACAAGTTTGTACTGCATTTATGTTGTATCTAATAATTTTTGCAACTATAGCTAGAGCTGAGCGATCATTTTCCACTAGTAGAATATGATTAAGCCACTGTGGCGAAACAATTGTCATTCAAGAATAAAATGTTTTTGTAAATTTAATTTAATTTATTACTAGTTGAAAATGAATTTTCATCAAGTGATGACCGAATCGCTCACATATTTGATCATTTTCCAAGTTAAAATTGAAAAAAACTTTTTAAAGAAATTCTATGAGACAAGAGAGATCAGGTTCCTTGGCTATTCTATCCATCGAATATTCTGCAGCTGATAATTTGTCCTTAGTAGTTGTCATTGATAGTTTTGCTGAACACATATATACCGAATAAAAGGTTTTTAATATATATTTGAACATGAATACATAAATATTTTTCATTTGATTCAACAATAGATACGCTCTTTAAATGGCGAAAGTTAGTTAAACCAATTCGATGTGGCGCAAGCTCTGCTCAAAATAAACAATAAATAAATTTATCAGTTAGCTGGCCACTCTTCGTCCAATTCATTTATTGGGAAAAATTCCGTTTGAGTAAGTTCTGACCTTTGAAGCATAATTGGGAGGGGCTTCATCCTGATGGAACCAGACATTTTAATTCGGTAGGCTTCGATCTATTAAATTGGGAAATGAGTTGACTAACTCAGGAACAACTTCGTTTATAATCAAACTCAAATATTTTTCTGCAGTCGAAGTCCCATCTCTAATTATAGAACCAATAATATTGTTACCTATGATACCTGCCCAAACGTTCACCTTTTTAGGATACTGCGTATGTATTTCACGCATCAAATGTCTGTTTACCACCATCATTCATTCATCAGAAAAATGATTGTACCAACAACTATTTCATTTCTGTTCAGTTATTTTATCGTTAATTCGCAGAAATACATTCTGATCTGGAAAGTCTTCTGTAAGCCCCTGCACAAAAGTCATTTTATGTGGTTGAAATTTTTCTTTATAGATACAGCTTATGACAGGTGCATAACTTACATTATTTTCGCAGACAATTTGACATGTGCTTGTCGAGATCCTCTGCAACACATATCCAATTTCACATTATCTTCAATGAATTGGGGTCTTCTTTTTAACGGTTTTACATTTCCAAGTTGTCTTGATGGATACTAGAAATTTTCCCTATTCAATTGATAATTAGTTCAGAAATTTCATAAGTCTGTATTCATGTCATGTAAAAATTACCATTATTTAACGCGTGATAAATTATTAATGTCATTATTTCACCTGGTACTATACTTAATAGACTATGCATCAGTTGAAATCAGGTTGTTGAGGAGCTTTAAAGAATTCAAAAATGTACAGGAGGATCCATCTAAAATAAAGGACGGATTGTGCAGGACCTGCGCGAATCAACCTGTATATTTAAATTTATGCTTAAAAAGCGCACCATTGAATTTGAAAGTTGTATATTATTTGTCCAAATTTATTATCTAGTCTTCAAAATGGATTTCTTCCGACATAAAACTCTTCGGCTAACGATAATCCAAGTTAACACAAATGTTTTATTACTATGTTTTACTTCCAACAATTTTCACAATATGTAAGGTTTACATTTTTGCAACTAGTTGTAGTTATGTAGATCTAGTTATGTAGATGTAGTGATATCACTACGTTGTACCTGAATCTAGATAATTTACCTAATACCATGTGCTTAGGGGTCAGTGGCCTGAAGATGAACGAAAGTTCGAAACTAGTTGCAAAAATGTAAACCTTACATATTGTAAAACGTCTGAAAATTGTTGGTAGTAATAAAAAAATTGTTTTAATTTTGATCAACTACCAAATAGTAACGGCTGAAACAGGTCGATAATTCAAGTATTCGAATATTTTTTTGAAGCAGTTTTATGAATCGATTTCAGTAATAGTAATAGATTATTCAAATATTTGAATAGAACTAGAATTATTCGAATATACACGTATAAGTTTAAAAAATATTGATACGGAATATTTGTTTCACCTCAACACTCGTATTGGAGTGCTATGCCGAATAATCAAAGAGATGTCATTTCCTCCCACATGAAAATTTCTGAGCTGATTTTAAATATGTTTCTGTGATAAATGAAAAGATTTGAATATTAAAACAAATTGAAATATGTTTATCTTCTACAATTTTAATTTCAAAAAAATTTTATTCAAAAAACTTTTAGAAATAAATTTATGTCTAACAAGCACCGCTTACATTTAATAGACGTATATAATCAAAACTCAATATATAATATCAAATGGAATAAATAACTCAACTTATAAATAACTTGACATTATATATTGAGTTTTGATTATATACGTCTATTAAATGTAAGCGGTGCTTGTTAGACATAAATTTATTTCTAAAAGTTTTTTGAATAAAATTTTTTTGAAATTAAAATTGTAGAAGATAAACATATTTCAATTTGTTTTAATATCCAAATTTTGTTATATTTCTTCTATCAAGTAAAAGGCCTTTCTATTTTAAATGAAAAGAATCAGCTAGCAGTAAGTCGAGGGAAACCAAGTCAGCTGATGCATTTATATAGTAAGTAAATGCTTCTGGCTAACTTCTACGTAACGACCTTCAAAGTATCAGCTGACGATTTTTTCACCGAGATACAACCAGCGAACGTTTATATTTATCAATAATTACATATAAGCTATCATCAGGTAAATTTTTATTTGAGAGGATACCTGAAAGTGAAGATTTTTTTCCATGATCGAGACATCAGCTGACGTACAATACACTATGTTATAGCCAGCTGATTTTTTTTTTGTTGAGATATTGGGTTAGCTATAATTTGATAAATATTTAGCCGGGGGGAAATGAGTGAATTTTTTTTTTCTTCGAGCGTGGGAGGTTATAACTGCTCATCCCCCCCACCGAGCCGCAGCTGACGTTCACGAGACTTTATGGTTCGATTTTCTGATGTATTTTACTAATTATCACTTGAGAGAAACTTGGTCATATATATCTGTTACTGGCTCTCGGACTATAACGTAAATAAATGAGAACCTTGCGTTGACGAATTATTGTTTTATTTTACATAATAAGTATTCTTTTCATTTCATATACGTACTGCAAACTAAAGTCAATTCAAATCCGTCATATAATGGCAATTCATGTCATTGGCCTTCTGTGACGACCCCTAGTCATTTCAGATACTGTGAATGCGGTCCTCATCATGGAGACGAATCATTAGTGGTTTCTATCTCGTTATCCTCAGCTAGCTTATTTTGCATTCTGAATTTCCCTCAAACGTCATATATATTTTAGGCTAACTCACGCCTTGTGCATCCACCATAATGTGATTACCATACACCGCACATCATGTCCACCGCAGGGTATATGATTATAGAATTAACGGAATTGTATTTCGAATGTTACTGACAACATCAGATCAAATGCTGAAAGTATTCATATTACTGCTTTAACTGCCCTGGGATGAGTTCTGGAACTGTCGCATATATTTTGTGATTATTACCTGATTAATTTAGTGTTAAGTTCGTGTATATCATGAATGATTATTATTTCCATATGCATTGATTCTCCGGTACAAGCAAGATTTTCTAGAAAAATAACATATCCTCTATGAACACAATTCATGATGAATTTCAGTGGATTTGGCATAAATCTTTCATCAATAATAATAAATCTTCGAACCGATTAGCGAGAATAATTTTTGGAAGTACTCATTTAATGAAATGTTTCACGTTCAGAAGTAATTCCGTAGAATTAAATAAAAGACAGATTAAATCTGTTCATCTGTGCACGCTATATCGCGGGATTCTTCAAAAAGAAAATTAAATCGTGAGGAGCTGTCTGCTACCCTTATAATTATATTTTCTATTAGGCCCCCTTTCTCGAAATTTTTGTGGATCGAAATTCAGAAATGCTAATTCCGTTGAATCGAACTTGGTGCTACGAAGATTGCTATTTGAAATTGCGATATGGCAAGACTGATGTGAATAAGCCAAATCTTACATTGTTATCCTAATGGTGAACGTGTTGTTTATATTTTGAAATTTTAAATGCCTGAAGATTGGTTTAAACGCATACAAAAGTATATTCACTCCGATGGAGAATATTTTGAAAAATAATAAAGCAATTTCCGATTACAAACCCTCGCATACAAATGGTCAAACAACCACTTAACCAACAACAAACGACAGATTGGTCCGATTTTTGAGTTGGCGTTTGGATTGAGCCCTATTTCACCGAAAATAATGCTGATACGACTGTACCGGTGAATGGATTTACCGAAAGATGTTGACTAATTTTTCTGTGGCAAAATGAATACCTGCGATATTTATTTCATGTTTGATTGATTCGGTCTTTAGTTGATGGAAACCCATTTTAATTAAAAAATATATAGGAAACAGTATTTTACCTCCACAGAAAGTTTTGTAATACAACAATTGTTTCACTACGAAGTGGCTTTTTCAGGTTTATACCTTCTACTGGCTGATGGTGTTCAGTGTAACCGAGTTTAAATACATTGTTAGGCACGTGACAAAATAATGGAAGAACAAGTCATAAAAACTCAAGGTGTTTATTGGAGTTTGCCGTTAGGGAAGGATATTCAGTAATGGAGACTTATAAACATCTGTTTGTTCGTTCAAAAGTATCTTACGGGCATTGTACCTGTCGATTTCAAGAAATTCTGAAAGTGTTTATCTAGAACTTTTGCTTTCAACGTGGATAATTTCACAGTTATTGTTGAAATGATGAATTCCTTAAGATGATTACCATATGTCGAATATACGGAATCATATATATAACTCCTTTGGTGTCCGTGGATTCTTTTCTTGAATGATTTACCTGTCTAGCCAATATATAATAAAGAGCAATCGTTGCAACTCAACTTGTAAACACCAGATTTATTTTCTTTATTTGTTCGATCCTTAGTGTTTTTTTATGTAGGTAGTAAGGTTAATGGTTTTGAAAGCTGCGTTGTAATTGAAAACAATTTTGAAATATTCAGCAATATTTTCAGGTAATCCATTAACGAAAAATATTTCTGTGTATTTGAATTATTGAATACCGTTTTGTCTACAAGAAAGAGGTTGTAACTGTTGTTTGAGCTATTTGTTTAATAATATTTAATTCTTTCAAAAAGTTATCTGAATTTAAAGGGACATTGAATAGTCTATGAATTAAACCATTATATGCTGACATCTTTTCGTAGGTGGGGTGATTTAAGTTTTACGTATTGTGATATCTGTATGTGTGGGTTTGTGAAAACTACTAAAATTATGTAAATCATCTAGTCTTGTGGTCTTGAGGTCAAAAAAATTAATACTTTGTTTCTTTTCTTCTTCGATTGTAAATTGGATTTTTGGGTGGAGTTTATTAATGAACTTTGTAAAGATATGTAGTTGTCGGTCGGTGCCTTTGAAACAACAAAAAATGTAATTTTTTGTAACTTAACCTCACGAATTCAAGCCAAAGCAAATTATGTGAGAACCCCTCTGAATTCATCCCAGAATTTGGAGTTCATCAGTACTCTGGAACTGGAAGGAGAACTGTAGTACAACTCTGAAATCAGGCATAATAGACCTTAATGTCACAGTGTGAAGTGACCCCTTTCAAATCTACAATCGGGAAAAAATAAGAACAAAATCTAAGAGAAAGCTGAAATTTTAGTTTAAATGATACACATATATATGCTAATTTCTATTTATTATTAAGTTGCTTACATGACTGGTTTCGTTTACATAGTAACTTCTTCAAATGCTTATTAATACCGATACGAAGTTTGAAAGCTGAAATGTCTAATTTTATTTGAAATGTCTCTATAAAAAATTGAATAGTGTAAGTAAAATATGGACTGACTAAACTTTTGGGTAATGTATATTTTTAAATGTGAAAATAATAACTTTGGTAGAATGAACAGGAAATTTTTCTATTTGGTAGGTTCAAAATATTCTACAGATCGACTTGTTGAGTGATTGTCCAAATGTGTCACAAAAACGATCTCGCTGGCATGTGTATGACTTAGTGGTAAGGCGGCCCCTAAAAATAAATTGATACTAATGCCCCTAAAAATTTCCAAATACTACTTATTACTTTAATGCAAAGACGATTTCTCAAAGTTGTTTCGACGAGCTCTTAAACTTCTTTGGGCAATATTCCATAAATATTCAATGAGGTTATATTCTAAGGAAGATCCCATGATTCTGTCCTTGAATCATGGATTCAGTCAATCAGTTGGAGGTCTGATTTTTATTTCACGGCTTCTCTATACGCGGTATCAGATGTATCAAGATCTTTTAGGAAATGAGACGTCATCCGATTCGTCCATCGTCGAAATTTGGTGCTCCAAACACGAAGATATTCAACCAATTTTGTTTTATTTGAGTTGTCGTGGTTTTTTAGCACAATTCAACAAAGTCATTATATACTCTTTTCCGTTCGTTACTACTAAGTATTTTCATGAACTATATTATGCGAGATTATTCGAAATATTTCTAGTGACATTTCCTCAAAATCAATATTATTCAAAACACCCTTTCATGGGTATAACATCATATTTTGCTATTGCACAGCGCTTGCTTCGTCTTGAATATTATCTCATCGAACTGTATCTACATTGAACGATCTCCTCGATGTCTGTTCCTTAATTAATGAAAATTAAGTTCTGCACCGAGCCAAGTATATTTACAGGAGCAATAGAAATTTTGATTTCAGACATGTTTGGAGCCAACCTATCTAAGTGCAAATTCTTTATGAACAAAGTTGACGATATGTACCGACTAAGTTTTCTTATTTAAGTTTATAGCTTGATCGTAAAATTCTCGTTTAATTAAGATCATGAATTATAACTCGAGGTGGGCATAAACGAATGTTAATAAAACTTTATCTAGAAAGTAATGTGATTTATGCATTTTTCGTGGTAGTTTTATCAAGGGCCACTCATTTACGCTGTTTACTGAAGCTGTTATTCTGGCAGTGAAGAAAAATCAAGCTCGTTTATTACAGTGTAAATATAACATGATAATTCCGTGTTCGTTAACTCATGCTACAAATTTGCAGTTACTTTGAAGGAAGCTCAAGGCAACTGTTTTTCATCAAGTTTCTGCTGGTTGTAAATATTTATTAAATTGCAGGTCATCAGTTTAGTTTATTACTTTTTTTTCTGATCGTTCATTATATTTTCTCAAACATGTAATCACAACTATTTTCGTAGGATTTATTTCATGTTCAAACCAGTTATGGCGAAAAAGAACCTAAATACTCATTTTCACAGGGAAAATTAATTGTGTCATTAATCGCGGCAAATAAATTCCTCTCATACAATGGAATAAGATTGTCGTATTTATTTTCAACCTATACGGTCAAACGCATCCCACGTTTGAAGTTCGAATACTTCTGATTGCTGCAAGCAGAGTGCAGAGCTTCGTTTCGATCGAAGCATCCCCCCACTCGTAACTGAGGGAGAACAGTCGTTTATTCGTCATCGCATCGCGTTGAGGTTTCGATTCTTCCACTGCTCCACAGGACCCGCGTATTATCTAGATTCACGTTGAATTTCCTATGTTTCCAACCGTCTTTTACATACCTGTATATGTAGGAATTAAAAAATGGTCCTGTGAAATTTTTGTAGATGTTTTTCTCAGGAAAATGGGGACGAATAAATTTTCGTCAACCTCATTTCTGAATTGTATCTAACGAAAAAGAATGTATATATATATATATATATATATATATATATCATTCATTTTGTACTACAAAAAATGAGCTTTTTATGAAAGATTTTCAATGGTTCATAAAATATTCATTTTCAACCGCCAATGTTTTGTAAAATACACTGAATTGGCCCTCTAAAAAAACAATTATGAATAATATTCCAAACAGAAAGGAACATCGTGTGCCAAGAAACACAGCTGTCGGTAAAAGTGATTGAATATTTCAATGAATTTATGAGAATAAGGGATTTAGTATTATGGAGAACAACGAATGTTGCCTTATTTATCAGAAAACATCATTTTGATACAGAAATCAACTTTTTTCATTTCAACACATTCATCTAAGATTTTTTTGCTCCATCAGAACGTGTTTTGAATGAAAATTAAAGGTGATGTAAGCTTTTCTTGTATCGGGTGTTTTTTTTAGTGATATAACTTTAAATTGAAATAAAACAAATTGAGATTGAAGCCAATTTTTTTTCATCTGAAAGATAATTTCATGACATTTATGTTTCGAAAATAATTTCCGGCATATGTCCACCACGACTAGCTCGGAGGAACCGCATTCGACCAGACCATTTTGGACCACTTTTTCGAGTAATTCAGGCCTTATGTCATCAATAACACGAGTTATGTTGACTTCCATAGCGTCCCTTGTTTCTGGTTTATCAGCATAAACCAATGATTTGACATAACCCCAAAGAAAATAATCCAGTTGAGTCATGTCGCGTGATCTTGGAGGCCAAGTAATTGGACCATGTCTCGGAATAATGTAGCACCATCTTGTTGGAACCAAAACATTTCTGAGTCGATACCCTTCAAATTTTGAAACAAATAATCATTGATCATCGATCTGTAACGGGCACTATTCACTGTAATATTAGCATCGCTTTTAAAGAAATATGGACCGATGATGCCATCAGCGTGTAAAGCACGCAGTGCATTTTTCAGGATGCAATGGAACCTGCAGAACTTCTTGAGAAATGTTTTCACTCCATATATGGCAATTTTGCTTGTTTACATAGCAATTCAATCAGAAATGAGCTTCATCACTAAACACAATTTAACGATAAAAAGTGGATCAACTTCAATCTAATCTAGGGCCCAATCAGCAAACAGACGACGCTTTTTATGGTCAAGTGGCTTTAGTTCTTGAACCATTTGGATCTTGTATGGGTGTAGACCAAGATTTTCACGCAAAATTTTCCATGTGGTGGATGCACAGAGTCCAACTTATTGTGAACGTCGACGAATAGACAAATCTGGATCATTATTAACACTATGACATACAGCAGCGATATTTTCTTCTGTACGTTCGTCTTATTGTTGTTGTTGCATCGAGTAGAGAAAATGTTGTCCGAAATCTATCGATAGTTCGTCGAATAAGCTGCTCTGATGGACGATTATGTAAACCATAAATTTCACGAAGTGCTCTATTGATTCGGCGAATAAATAAATTGAAAATAAATTTCAACAATTTATAAATGTTGTGGCGGCGTGAGTCTTTCCATGATAATTTGTCAATGCTTACTGCACAGAAATGTCAAAACATCATGGCTTCCACCTTCTGTCAAATCACAGTTATCCTTATCGAAAGTTCTGTCACTGTAAAAAAAAAACACTGGATAGTTAATCCTGATTATACTCACGATTATGATTTCATAAATTTTTCCACTTTTTTTAATTTCCAACATTCCTTTCGTTTTTTTTTATCCAATCATTTTATTAACATTGTTTTATACATTAGTTGAAGGTAAAAACGAATAGGGGAGATTCCTTGAATAATTTTAAAAAAAAATTTCCATAAACATGGGACCGCCAACGTTTCGTTTGAATTTTTTCAAGTTTCTTTTTCATAGTATCTGCATTTCACAAGATATTCGTCTAAAATTTGGCATTAATATTGAAAAATATAAATGACGTCATGTTACATGCCTATTTCTATAGCAAATC
This sequence comes from Megalocaria dilatata, assembly GCA_034642435.1. NCBI lineage: Eukaryota > Metazoa > Arthropoda > Insecta > Coleoptera > Coccinellidae > Megalocaria > Megalocaria dilatata. The sequence continues at coordinate 5,842,268 of CM067854.1, forward strand.
TAAAGGGTGATATTTTTTCTGGAACTGTCCCCTGTTTTGCTCCAGAACTTTTTTTGGTGAGTCACTGTTAGTTTGAAGAATTGTAAAAAGAGGCTTTGTTGTTATACTCAACTTTATGGTCTCTTGTAGATTTGTTGTATTTGCTAACGATTTCGAGAAAAAAATTATAAACGATTTTCTTGAAATCGTCAGCAGAATCCAAATTGTCATAAAAATTCAGTTAGTAAGCTTTGGTGAATAAATTCATTGTTAGTTGTGATACATCAAATTAAACTGTTTTTAAAAGTAAAGGTCGTTGCAATTTAATATCAAAACATGCCGAATTCCACAAATTCCTAAATGGTTGACATGCACTTCATGTATTGACTTACAAATCAAAATTCAAGAAAAGCTAAACGTCTTTACATAGAACGCTATCCCAATAGAGTGATGCCTGGTCCGAATGTTCTCTCATATTCACAGATGTCTTTCAGAAACTGGATCTTTTTCTACGAAAAATATTAATGCAGGTAGACCACGACTCGAAATAGAAGAACATCCAGGAACCAGTACAAGAAAAGTTAGTGTTACTTTAAATGTTAGTCATCAAATTGTTTGGCGAATCTTGTAGGATTCTTTGCTATTTTTTCATCACATTCGTAGGGTGCGGGTACTTCTTCCTCGAGATTTTCATCCCAGGATTATTTTTTGTCAGTGGAAGTTCAATAGACTATTAAACAATTCTCATTTTGATTGACAAATCCTGTTCACTGATGAAGCCTGTTTCTCGAAAACTTCAATTTTAAATTTTCATAATGAACACATTTGGTTTCGTCAAAAAATGTGACAAATGGAATCTTACCGCTTGTAGATATTTCCTTTGAAATTATGAACCTAAATCTGCAGCTCCAGGTTTCTTAATCAAAACAATATGTGAACACTAAATAACAATTTCCACGTATATAGAAATTGCCCCGTTCACTAAAATCGAATATTTCATCAAGTTATTCAGCTCTCGGTAGCTAATTGCTGCAATTCGTGAATATTGAATAGAGGAAATTATTTTAACCTTTATCCGCAATGATAGAAGTTGAGATGAGCGAAATATATTATAAACCAAACTTACATTTAACTCACATTGTAAAACACGTGTACTTACAGTCCGCGGTTACTAAAGCTGATAACACCATGGAGTTAAGAGGATAGACGCTGATAGACGATGAGAAAGAGGAGCCTGCCTTCGCTGATCAGGCACCTGGTATCGATACGTAGAAGAGTCATATAAATTTACTGGAGAGCAATGAACCCTTCGTGGATGATATCCTAAAAATAATAGTCTACCATTAATCAGCTAATATGCTATTGCGTACTAAAGCCAATATCGGCATTAACTTAGGGCTCAATGTTTAATTTCATAGAAAAAGGAATCGAAATAGAGTGACCAATTATCATACTAATCTTTTGATTATCTCCTAAATTCAATTTAAATTTCGAGCGAAAATTTTACCAATTTTAAAATGTGATGGTATCCACTCCATCATCTGCTTTGGTAGTCTAGCATCATCCATCCTCTGTACATGTCCGTACCAAACAAGTTGCCTGCGGTCAACGTCTGTTATGAGCGATTCTTCTATTCCCATTCTCATTCGAACATCTTCATTCCGTATTCGGTCCCTTCTAGATATCCCTAATGTTCGTCTAACACATCCATTTCTGTGGCCCCCAGTTTCCTTCTGTAATTCTCTGTGATTCGCCACGTTTCCGATCCATACAATAATGAGCTCTTAATCATTGTTTCGTAGATGTTGTATTTTCGCTTTTTTCCTATTTCATTACTCCAAAAGACTCCGTTTAAACATGAGATAAGACCCCTGGCTTGGTTTATCCGTTTCTGAATTTCCAGATCGTCCTTGCCTGTAATATCAAATTCAACTCCCAAATATGTGTAGCTAGTGCAGGAAGCGATTTCTTCTGTATCGAGTTGAATGTTTGCTAATTCCCCTCCGATGGGAAGATATTTGGTCTTTTCGGTGTTAAGTTCTAGGCCCCATTGTTTATACTCTTCCTGCAACTTTCGGGTCATATATTCCAAGTCATCCTTTTCACTAGCAATTATGACTTGGTCATCAGCGAACTGGAGCGTAAAAAGACAAGTGTTGCCCAGGTCTATTCCCATTCCCCTACATTTTCTCTTCCAAAGAGCAAGAGCTCTGGCAACATAGATTTTGAAGAGCGTGGTTGATACACAGCAGCCTTGACGCAATCTTTTGCTGACCCGAAAACTTCTTGATATTCTATTACCTACTTTTATTCTTGATTCTGAATTCTCATAAAGATTTTGTAGGGCCTTAATTAGAGAGTGATTAATATTCGACTCCTGTAATACATTCCATAGTTTTTTAACGGGTACTGTATCATACGCTTTGTGAAGGTCTATGAACATAAGATGCGTTTCTTGGTTTGTGCTCAGTCGTTTCTCTACCAGTTGTTTCAAGCAGAAAACGTTATCCGTGCATGTTCTACCAGCTCTGAACCCAGACTGTTCCTTTTCCTCTTGACAGCTGTATTCGGATTCTATAAGATCTCTGAGAATCCTTTCATAGAGGCGACTCATCGTGCTTGTCACTGAAATGCCCCTTTAATTAGCACAATTTTGTTTAGTCTCTTTTTTATGGATTGAGGAAATGTAGGCTACTTTCCATTGTTTCGGTACTGGAGCGCCATTTATGAACTTATTCATGCGCCAGGTCAGAGCCTCGAAGAGTTTTCTTGTTCCACATTTTATCAATTCCGCTGGTATTCCTTCTGGACCTGTCGCTCTGCCATTTTTCAACTTTGTTACAGCTCTTTCAAGTGTGGCAAGGTTGATGTTTATTTCCTCTCCTTCAATCAGTATTTCTGGGGGTGTAATCAAGGAATATTCTGTCCTGTTTTCTGTTAGCAGTTGTTCGTAATGGCCTATCCATGTTTTTATGGGTATCATCTCTATGCATGCATGATTTCTTCCACTAGATTTAACCTTTTTAATGAATTTTCATGCCTCAGAACACTTAGTTCCCCCCAGGTGTGCATTGATCTTCATGCATTTTTTATCCCACATTTGCCTTTTTGCGGCTGAAATGGTTCGCCTAGTTGATCTTTTCACTTCCATATATGCTCTTTTATCCTCTTCGGATTTTGTACTCATCCATTTTTGGTACAGTTGCTTCTTCTCTGCTACCAGTTCTTCCATTTGATCATTCCACCAAGGTTTATCATTTTGAAATCTAGTCTTTACACCAAGAGACTCCTCCGCTGCTGTTTGTATACTATTTATTATGTTCTCGTATACTTCATTTACAGATTTCTCAGCTGGATCTTCAAGTTTCTGGTTCAATCTCTGTTGGTATAGTGTTCGTATGCTGTCGTGTATCAGGCTTTCTGTGTTATTTTTTCTGTCTCCTCAGTTATAGGTGTTTTATTAGGATTCGTATGTCTGTAATGAAAAAACATTTTGGCCCTAGCTAGGTAGTCATCTGACCCACATGTAACACCCCTGTACGCCCTGACATCGTTCACTTGTACTCCACTGTTCTGTTTTGTTATTATATAGTCAATTATAGATCTTAAATTTCTCGTATGTTGTACCCAAGTATACGTGTGAATGTCTTTGTGTTTGAAAAATCCATTGAGTATTTTCAGTTGGTGACTCTCGCATATATCTATTAGCCTTTCTCCATTATCATTCTGAGTTGTTTCCCCATATGGACCAACTACTTTGTCCTGTATTTATCGTCCTACTCTACTATTCAGGTCTCCAAGTATAATGACTTCTCTGGTTTTTCCTATCTTATATATTTCATCATTCAGTGTTTCGAAAAATTCTCCTTTAATATTCGAGGACTCGTCATTGGATACTGCATATACGCCTAATATTGTCACTGGAGTCTGAAACAGGTGCATATTGACTCGAATTTCAATTTATTCCCAATTTTCTCGGAAGAACTTATGGTATAAATCTGTCAAAAATGGTCTTATCGAATTTAACGGCATCATGTGTTCTGCGCCATATTTTTATCTCTACCTGATCTTGCAGGCATCCGGACAGCACTTTAATCAGTTTCAGAAAAATAGTAAAACGCCTGCTTCATTAATATTAATCAAAGACGGACTCCTTTAGAGCGACCCGTCCCCATCAAATCTAATAAATACGGTGGTCTTATTGAAGTTGCTGCTGCTTTTGATTTTACGACCAGGGTCTAAATTGTGGGTCGGAATCATGGCCTATGAAATTCGTACAAGAAGATAAATACCGTTCCGTTGAGATTATCATAGTTTTACATTAGGGAACCGTACAATCTTCACGGCGAGTTAACAACTATTATTTATGTGCCCCTCACGTATTTCCTTCGGGGAGGCAGAGCGAGCAGGGAAATCGAGAAAAACCCACTCGAAAATTGAAAGAAGTAAATCTATGTAGTTTATGTGAGACCCTTATGAGTTTCCACCGGAAGAAACTCGTGTACTTTATTAGAGATTTTTCAATCAAAAGCGTTAAGAGGTGCATGAAAAACGAGTGGTCCGGAGTCAGATGCGGATTCAGAGATGGCTGCTGTAACGAGGCTTGAATCTCGTCGCTTCTTAAGGACGTTTTCAGGGTAACTCGGGATGAAGGAACACGTATAACATTCTGAAGCTTCGCCATGGGTACTTGGCGAAATCTACCTCTAACGCTGGAATATAAATGTTTTCCAGTATGTACTTCCAAGATGCATAAGTTTTGCATGGAAAATATTTCAGTTTTATTCATTTATGTTGAATTTAAATTTTGTGTTTAAACTCATGTCTTCATAGAACTTAAATTGCGAGAAGTTCCAATTGAGTATTATGAAATAATTCTTTTTTTGAGAAGTTAGCGCCAAAATAAGAACAGGGAACTGAAATAGTGAAAATTCACTCTGAGAATCATGAAAATTTCACGAAAACAGTTGGTCTAACTTAAGAGCTATTATACACGAAACAGAGCAACATACTTGTCACAGTTGTTCACCTAATCAGAATGTTCAGATAATCTCTACCCACAAAATAACGATACTCAAATTGAATCATTCTTGGATAGTGCTTGTCAGATGTCTCCCCCGTAGAACCTTTCAAACCCAAATAATTTTTTCATGGGATCAAAAAATAGAAGAATACAAAAGCATCCGATTTTGATCTCATAACAGTGGAGATTTTGGAAAATCTGCCACAGAAAGCTATAATATTGCTCAATACAATACATAACCGAATGTATATCTTATTTTCCCATTATCTGGAAATATGCAAAAATAATTATGATAACACAACTAAACAAAGCTGAACTCGAGGTAAGATCCTATACGCCAATAAGCCTTTTACCAATTTCAGGAAAATTATTCGAGAAACTTCTGTTCGAAAGATTGAAGAAGGATATCGATTTATACAAACTTCTACCAAACCATCAATTAGGATTCAGAAAAAAACATTCAGGTACACATCAAATACACCGAGTAACAAACACCATTCCAACAAGCCTAGAAGAAAAAAATACTGCACTGCTGTATTTTTAGACTCATCTCAAGCTTTCGACAAAGTTTGGCGTAATAGATTACTCCTCAAATTGCAAACTTCTTCCACAGCCTTACTATCTGTTTCTGAAATCATACCAATCCGATCGATACTTTGGTGTAATATGTGGCGATGCTTTATCTGACACAATTAAAATTAAAGCACGTTTCCACAGGAAAGTATACTGGTTCCACTGCATTACCTGATTTATACCTCCGTATTTCCAGAAAAGCCAAACATTACACTAGCCACTTTTGCAGATGACATAGCGACATTGACAATTGATGAGAACGCAGCAACAGCAAAACTTCAAGAATATCTGAATGACCTGGGACAATGTTACCGCAAATGGCACCTTACCATCAACGAAACAAAATCCATACAAGTTACATTCACCAACAAAAGAGATATATGTTCACCAGTTAAAATACCTGAAAAACAAATTCCATTTGAAACAAAAGCAAAATATCTCGGTTTTCACTTGAAAACAGCACATACAAGCTAAAAAGATAAAAATAAATATCAAAACTGGACAAATGTTTTGGCCACTGGTTAGAAAATGGAAACTTTTGCTCCGAAACAAGGTATTAATGTGAAAAACTATCACAAAACCAATATGGACATACGGAATCCAATTCTGGGGATGTGCTAAGACTTCCAATATTCAAATTATTCAGCGACTTCAATCCAAAATTCTACGTTCATTAACAAATGCACCATGGTATGTTTCTTATTTGACAACACATAATTATTTGAAGATCCCTTCGTTAGTGATCAGAAAATCAGGAAAAACGATCAAGGAAATACCATCAAAATTTAGAGGACACCAAAATATCATTATAGATCATCTGGCAAAATACCCGTTCAACACAACAAGATTACAGAGGACTTGGCAATTGACTTCAATTGAGGTATTGTAGAGAAGTATCAATAATGTTTTGATAACTTTTACATGTCATTTTAGAACACATAAAATTTACTTAATACTTGTGAAAAGTAGATTGTGAAATTCAATTAACGTTACAAAAAAAAACATCCAAGTGGTCGAAAATTGCAGTACAAATAAGAAGATCAGCGATATTTTAAGACCTTATAGCCCAAATGTAGCGTATGCCACATACGACGGTGCTTAATATGTAACAGCTTCAAAGCATCTCTAAACTGGCGTATTTCCTCAAATTGTAGACTCTGCTGTCCAGTTTATTTAAGTAGCTCACTGTTAGACCCATAAAGGCAACATCAGCATAGAATGGAAGCAGGAATGTGAAGTAAATAGTTTTTCTTGTCCAGAAAAGTAGAAATTCTTCAGAAGTCGAAGCTAGTGAAGACACTACAAGATCTTGCTCATAGCAGTAATTTGAGTATTCCATGAAAGCATCTCGTCAAGAGTAAGGAATTTCCTTGCCATAAAGAAAAACTTGATGATCGTGTCTAATAACCAAATTCAATTATCTCCTCTTGCAATAATTATAGATTAACTTTTGATATTGTTTATAACAAGATCAAGACATGGAGCAGTAGTGGTGATAACCTCTCTCTGAGAGATCTTTATTTAAAATTTAAGCGCTCTGTGCAAACCTCTCAACCCGGGTATGAATATAGATCTGTAAATCATCAGCGAGAAGGTGAAAACTACGATTAAAATGAATCAATTCGGCTGATCTGTACCAAAATTCATCAATAAGGCGTATGAGCTGTGGTAATAGAAAGTTCTAGAAATCAAGGCGGTGTAACATACATCTGTATAACAATTCTATACTCAAACAAGCTCGAGAAGGTTTTGTTGATCACAGAGGCAAATTACAGACATACGCACTTTTCAAACTGATTGGTTTTCTTCAGTGTAATGTATGCTAGTATATTAATAATACAGTAGCTAAGGTATTAATAATACACTAGCGCCATCCAGAGAATGCAAAATACATACCAGACATACCTTTGCGAGTTATTTCAAGTTAAGAAATGTATTCTCGATATTTTCACGTTACTAACGCAGAATAAACTTTCCTTACGCTCAATAAAGCTTGTCAAGCTTGTTCGAGTATAGAATTGTTATACAGATGTATGTCACACTGTCTCGATTTCTAGAACTTTATATTACCATAGCTCATATTCCTTATCAATAATTTTTGGTACAGATCAGCCGAATTAATTTATTCGAATAGCAATATGCTAATTATGAGCATTACGGCAAATTATGATCTGATTAGAGCATGAGGAATTTTATTCTGCGTTAGTAACATGAAAATATCCAGAATACATTTCTTTACTTGAATTAACTCGCAAAGGTTGTGTTTGTATGTATTTTACATACTCTAGATGGCGCTTGTGTATTATTAGTACCTTGAAGCTTCTGTGTATAGCAAATATAAATACTTGACAGATATGAAGTCACTAGCATACATTGCACTGACGAAAAACCATCAGCTTGAAACTTGCGCATATCTGCAATTTGCCACTGTTGTTTAAGTATAGAATTGTTATACAGATGTATGTTACACTGTCTCAATTTCCAGAACTTTCTATTACCATAGCTCATACTCCTTATTAATAATAATTTTTTATGGTTCTTGATAGTATGATGACGAAATATATCGTCTTGGGCGTGGCACCCAGAAAAAATTTTAGTTTCATCCATTTGCGAAAAGCAAAGGAATTTTGCTGAAGTTGACATCCCATGAAGCAATCGTCTGCCAATTACGTGTAACGTTTATTCAATCTCGTTCTTTTGTTTCTTTTATTTATTCTTTTTGTTATGTGAAAGATGAGACGATATGAAATTATCAGGCACTATCTCTAATTCGCGTTTTGATGTTGGTCATTCCGTCATTGAATTCTCTTTATTGGTCTTTTTGGTCAATGCTCAAATAATTAATTTTCCGCACCTCAAATATAGGCAATCAACTATACAATTTTCATGCCCCTCTCAAGTAACAAAAAAATGGTATTGTATTTCATCTGCGCAAATCTGACAAAATAGAATCATTCGTCTTTCTCGAGTATTGTTGAACAATTTCTGATTTTGATTTCAATTCTTCGACCTTTGTGTTGGATAATTTGAAAAATTGTTGCTGATACTGGATTTTGCTGATTATTTTTTTGGTATAATTATCACGGTTCAGAATCAAGTAAAATCTCCGTCTTGTACGAGATGAATTTCCATACTCTCGTAGAAAACCCTAGAAAAGCTCCATCTTAGGTAACGCTGTTCATTTTTTGTTTTCATTAGTGTTTATTGCTGGCTTCTTTTATAACTCTAAATTTTGAATTGGTGTGTTGGTTTGTGCAAAACTCTTTCGTAGGACTTAGAAGTTAAGCACCTATATTGCCTGATACTGGGTGTTGAAAGATTGCGAACGGAGGTTAACCTCACCATCTATATACTTCATTCTCTGGAGGAGTACAACTTTTCTATTTCCTTTATTGAAATTTCTGATAATAATTATCATTTAACTATAATTTGGACATATGTGAAAACTATATTGGATCATACATTGACTCGAAGATCTGAGTTATATCGTAAACTTTGTAACGCCTTCAGATAGTTTGATTTTTAATCACCTTTTTAGTATTTAGTTTTTTGTGAAAATCTCTGTGAATAAAAGCCGGCATTCATATGTAACATATTAGTTTAATACTTAGTGCACTCTATTGAGAATCTTTCATTCCATTACATTTATTTTTTGGTCAAAATTATAACACTTTTCTCTATAGGTTGTTTTGGGAATATCGTAGAAAAGTAGGAATCGTAAATTGTATATAATTAATTTCATTAAAACTATCTAGCGCTCCCCTATCCATTAAATTTTGTGATTTTAGAGTGGAAAATCATAAATAACCCACCCCTTCACCACTGGAGCCAAGCCGCGAGCTTTCTTCACTCAGAATTTATGTTACATTTTGAAAATTTCAGAAAAGAATTAATTTGTATAAAAGATTAACGTAACATACGAGTAGGTAGGATAGCACGTGGCACAAAATTGAAATGCTGAACTCTCTCATTAAATTATTGGTACGCCACATGCGGAAGTTACACCGAAAAATCTCATTTATTTAATTATCTATTCAATGAATGATGCTCCCACACCATTGAAAATAATTTTTTGATGACAATCAAATGGATTTCTTTTCAATATTTCTAGAGTTTTTTTATTTTCGTGAATATTGGATCACCCTGTACGTGATCATCATGATTTTATTTCGTTTTTGTAACCACAAAAACATTTTCATCAGAAATGTTAAGAAGTCACAGTGTGGGGGAAACAATTGTCATCAATTAATAGTTGCAGAAATATTTTTTTGGGTTTATTCAATTTTCATCCTCTTCTACTTTTGCTCACACAATGTCAACACTTAAAATTAAATTTACATTCAAACTTTCCAACAAGACGAATAGTTCATTCAGATGGTGCAAATTGGTGACTATACTATATATATATATGTCGCACGATTTATCTTAGAGTCGCAAAAACAACTTGAAGTTGAGCATTTGAACGATTTCGAAAAACTAGATTAACAATTTACGATAAAATATCGAATACTTCTGAACATAAATTTCTCTACTTGGCAAATATCTTTAAATAAACAATAATTAAATTAAGCCGTAAAAATGCGGGAATCTGGATATTTCACAAATACGGTAGAAGCTATTCATTATTTATTATTCGTAAGCAAAAACATGCCTCTAAATAATGTATAAGCAGGATCAATAATTTGGAATAACTGAAACAAATTCACATTTCTTTATTCATCGCGTTATTCAGAGATTATTCACTAATGGCATTATAATATTTTGACATCAATCTACTTTAATGATGTTCAAAAATGTTATGAGGTTTCATAATACAAAATGAGCATATATAATGCAATATTGACAATCAATTTTCGAAATTATTGCAAATTCGAATATAAATAAATCGGTCAGTTTATGCATGAATCAAAGGAAATTTTGATATGGTTCAAATATCGAAATAAAATAGCTGTATGATATTTTAATTATATTATGAGAGCCTCCGGCAATCACTTTTATTATGTCATAAATGTTGTAATTCGTCCAATATTCCATGGTACTATTTTCGGTAACATTATTCTGGAATTACCATTAATGAATATATTAGCGAAAGAAATACCAATGTTAGGAGCAATTGGGCGGCAAAACCTTTTTCAACAAATAAAGTATAAATTGCCAGTAACAATTTTAAATTACTACTATTATTATAAAAAACTATTAGGGCAAAAAATGCCGAATATTAGAAGAACTTTTACGGCAATAGATAATTTAATCAACTGATTCAAAATTTTTGATTGTCTCGGTCTTTACTTGACGGAAATTCATATTCAATATAAGAAAAACAAATGTTAACTTCCGCTTTTTTAGCGGAAGTTAACATTTGTTTTTCCTATATCGATTAAAAATTGCCTAATTTCCATTTTAAATTGTTTTGCTCTACCGTATTTTCTTAATTGTGTCATGTCTTCGTATTTTATACTACTTTGTAATAATATTAAATAAGGTTCTTCTGATTTTTTTTATTACTATTTCATACAATTGTTTCGCTATCACAGTAGCATCTTCACATATGTGGTATCTTACATTTTGAATAATTGTTATTCAAAATATAAGGTACCACTTACGTGAAGATCCTACTGTGACAGCGAAACAATTGTTGTATTAAATAATAATAAAAAAATTGTGAAAATCAGAATAACCTCATTCAATATTATTTAATTTGGATTTTCATTAATTGAAGGCTAATTCAATTGAACTACAAATTTGTGTCTTGCGTTTATTCTCTGTATCAGTGTGCAATCCATTCAATATGTCGAGAATCTTGGGTCGTTCTGGTCCATTTGTAACAGACTATATATTCTGTGTCTCTCAAATGGAATCTTTTCAATTATCCCTTTATGTTAACGTAGCTTATTGTGATTTGTGTGGCTTCAAGTGTTAGTTTAAATCAGTCTGCCCCTGTCTATGTACAGTTTTCGTAAATTTCCGTTCTCTTTCTTCATTGTCCCATGTAGTCTGCCAGTCAGTCATTACGGCATTTTCATCTTTTCTTTCCGTCTAGATTTGTTTGCTGTAATAATGTTTCGCTTAGTCTGTGAGTGTCCTGAAATCAAGTACGGCTTCTTTCTTTTAGATGTCTGTATTCCATGTCTGTTTTCTGTTTAGTCTTTGTGTATGATTCGCGATCGCCCACTAAGGTAGTTAGCCCACTAATAACTGCACTCTAAAAAAAACACCCGATACGTCAGTTTTCTATCTATCGTCAGGTGTAAATATTCCATTGTCTCTATATTTTGTAGTTTCTTTTCCTTTGTTTGTATTATAAGTGGTCTTACGTTGACTCTGTTGAATATAAACATTGTATAACTCTTGTCCTCGTTGTATTTCATATCTTCCCAACACTTGCAGCCGTTCTATATAATATACTACTCTGTCAAGAAAGTACCGGGAATTTTCAATTAAAACAACATTTTTACATTTAATCGTCAAAATTTATTGGGTCGCCTTCAAAATAGGCTCCATTTGCTCCAATACATCTATGCCAACGGCACTTCCAATTATCGAAACATTTTTTATAGGCGCTTTCCGGGATGGACTTTAGCTCTCGCGCCGAATTTTGTTTTATGGCTTCAATCGACTCAAAACGGGTGCCACGAAGGGGCAATTTTAGTTTTGGGAAGAGGAAAAAGTCGCAGGGAGCCAAATTTGGCGAATACGGTGGTTGCTGAAGCACGTTTGTTGAGTTTTTGGCGAGAAAGTCAGTCACAATCGTAGCTCGGTGAGAAGGCGCGTTATCGTCATGCAAAATCCATGAGTTGTTCGCCCACAAATTTGGCCGCTTCTTACGGATACGCTCACGCAAACGTTTCATAACGCCTAGGTAATACTCCTTGTTTACCGTCTGACCCTCTGGAACGAATTCGTAGTGCACCACGCCACGGATATCGAAGAAAACAATGAGCATCACCTTCATTTTCGAGCGGCTTTGGCGTGGTTTTTTCGGTTTCGGCTCATTTTTTGCCACCCATTCCGATGACTGCTGGCTTGTTTGCATATCGTACTCGTAGACCCAGGTCTCATCACCAGTTATAATTTGTTCCATGAATGTAGAATCGGAATTATAGCGATCCAGCATGTCTGAAGCAACCTGTTCGCGATGACGTTTTTGAAGAAAATTCAGGTCTTTCGGTACGAGTCGTGCGGCCACCTTTCTCATGCCCAAAATATCAATCAAAATCGTACGTGCGGACTCGTGGGATATCTTAAGATCATGTGCTATCTCTCTCAAGCTGGTACGACAGTTTTCCAGCACCCTTTCCTTAATTTTATCGACGTTATCTTCGATCGAAGCCGTCAATGGGCGACCACTTCACGACCGTCCTTGAAGGCTCTGTACCACTGATATGCACGAGTTTTCGATAGAGCATTATCACCAAAGGCCTTTTGCAATATTTTCAATGCATCGGCACACGAAAATTCATTTGCAACACAAAACTTTAAACAAATTCTTTGCTCAACGTAATCACCCATAGTAAAAATCGGCACGCACTCTGACATCGACTGACTTAATCAGCTGTTGCAAACACACTAGTTGACAGATCCCGCTCAAGCTTGGCATAGTAATTAAGGACAGTGGTACCAACCTAGGAAAAAATTTTTGACCTGCCTCATTGCCCCGCCAGATTTACATCGATAATTCCCGGTACTTTCTTGACAGAATGTATATCTTTATTTTTAAACGATTTCTTTGAAGAAATTGCCATGTGAGAGCAGGAACTCATCATTTACTAGAAATATCCCTAATATTTCTGTGGGTCTATGCCTCATCGTTGTGCCTCGTTTGTACACCATTGGTCATTTGTCCAGTTCTTGTTTCTAAACCAACACTGCATGACCCAGAGCCATAGACTTGGATGTTTGGTCCAAGGCTCAATCCTAGTGTGCAGCTTTTGTTCGTTGTCTTCATCACCGGTCTCACAGAGTCTTCGGAGTACTTTCGGTAGCTTAGCAATTTCCATTTCGTTATTAACGTGATGTCCATGCTCTGTTGAAAGCGTTCCTCAGATCCAATGCCACCAGAAGTTGATGTTTCTTGTTGTCCTTGTTAATCTTCATTTGTCTTATGAGTTTGTCAATAGCATCTCTAGTCCAAAGTTCTTCTCTGAATACAAACTGTCTGTTGTTCAGTACATTTTTGATCTGATCTTCTTACTACACCCATGTGGTAGAAATGATTTCAGATGGTCCACACTTATATGACAGTTTCTTCATTGTCTGATATATAATTTCTTCCACCTCCCTCCCTTAAAATGTGTTTGCCTAATGCATTTAGATAAAAATCGAACATGTTTTTGATACCAACCTTTGCAATCCTGTTAAATTTTATACCACTTCTGGTATTTGGTTTTGGCCATTTCACCGTGAATTACAAAAAAAATTAATTTAGTTTTTTAGATACTACTGAACGAGTCACTCTTAGATTAAAACATCTTAGGCATGACTATGACCTGATAAATGATCATTGAATATGCGCCAATACGTCACTACCCATTACTTCGGTTTCGTGGATCTTGTGAAGCGATGTAACATTATTAACAACTCAATTTAACCCAGGGGCTTTCTATACAAATCGAAATCAGTGTAGAGATCTACAGAGCAATCTCAATCAAGTAGCTTCTAATTTCTGTGATCCAGCCCTGATCGAGTAGCCGAGCACAAGATTGTACTTACGGGAGAACCCACCCCACCTGCCTGCGAAAGAAGCCAGTTAGCCCTACGATCGCTCCACAAGAGGGTCATAAATCAGAGGGCATTTTTGCCTGCCGCGGGTATCGCGAACTAACCGCTCCCTCGGGCTGTGATTAGCTCGATAAGTTGAGACAACGTTGGCACGAATACGTCACATTCTATTTGCCATCCCACGTTCGAATATAAGTTACATCTGCGATTATGTGGTATCAGACTGGAGATAACCTCTTTCGTTCGAAGTGACGGATGGGCTTTTGTTGCGGAAGAATAATGGTCATTTGTAGATTTCAATTTAAGATATTTGTTTGTTTGGCTTTGGATCTGATGGTTTGAGATGTTTCATCTCCACGTCACTGGTTGTTGGAAAATAGGTGTCCCTTATTTTGCATCCCATGCTGCATAATCAGAAAACACTGATTAAGTATTACAGTTTCTATTTAGATGAATTTTTTTCATAATTGTGATTATTTACAGTGTGACCAAGTGTAAAATAGTTGTATTGGAATTTGAACAATAGTTGAAAATTATTACAGAATGTCTGTACAAGTCTATTGAAGTTCTTGCTTTCCAAAATTTTGAAAAACGATATGCTTCTCTCGATATTAGCAATATTCGATTATTTGAGAAATCTTAAGTAAATTCATTGTAAAAAATTCTTTTAATTTTCAATTTGGAAATAGATTGGGGACGCTTCAAATTTTAAAAAAATGCTGAAGTTTGAAGATTTCGTGCAGTTGTTCTATTTCCACTGAAAATTTGGAATCTGCTTATGAATTATTGAGGAAGCTATATTTTATGAATAAGATCACAGTGTTCTGTATTCCGAAAGTGAAACAAACGTAATTTTCTGCAATTTTAGAACTGCTCTCCTGATAATAATAATAATGTTTATTTCCCAAAAAAACATAAATGAAAGAGTTCTCACAATTAATATAATAATAATAATAACAACAATAATGTGATTTACTTCAAAATAAATTTAGAAAAAATTTATAATAAATCATAACAATCTAAATTAATACAATAAAAAATATATTTGCACAAATACTTAAATGAACCAAAATGATCCAAAAAAAATAAATAATAATATTAACAAACAAGATCTACGTGCAGAAAACAAGCCACTTTCACCACTCCAATGCGTCTTCAAGTAGAAAACGCGCTGAACGAAAAAACGAAAAATCCCATAAAAATAAAAAACGCGTATTTAAAAGGCTCCTTCCACGTTCTCCTTTCTAAGCAGGAAAGCATAGGAAAAAAATACTTTGAAGAATTCATATACATTCCATATTTTTTCCCGGAATCAAATAAGAAAATAAGGTAAAAAGCACTGATGTCAAGTCGAATGCACTCAAAGCGCGTGTTCAGCAGTATATTTTAATAATCATTGATTAATTAATTTTTTCCCTGGAAATTTAATATGCGAATTATATTTCAAAGAAACTAAATATGATGGAGAAACAGAATTCTGTGTACTCTCATCCGAAAATATTAATGCCATTTTTTGCAGTTTTAGAATTGCTCTCCTGAAGCAACGAAGAATCTCACAAAAATGAATAACAGAGGGTGAAAGAGCTTCATTCTTCTTCCCTCGATTGGAATCGTTGGATATTGGCAATAAAGAATGGAAAACGAATATACTGACCTTTTTCTCTTTCTTGGTGATGTCAGATAGTACAAAAAATTAAAAAATTCTCTTACGGACGGACGATTCCCATAAAATTTCACATAAACATTTATGCCCTTAATTTTTAATTTGGTTACGATCGGATCAAATGTTTCGGAAATATTTTAAAAATGAGAAAAAATTCAAATATGAATTACTCCGGAACCACTGGAACAATTTTGCTCATTTATGAACTATATTCCGACCCAAACCTTCAAAGTTTCAAGACCAATTTGGACTCTGTACTAAACGTAAAAAAAATTTGAATTAGTGAACATCATTGGAACGAGCAAATATCAACTTGGCGAGTAAATAATCAAAAAGTATTATTTGTAAGTATCAGAAGAACAATTATTTTCATCAATCCAAGAAAAAAATGGAATCATCTGGTGCATCCAATTCATGAAAGAAAAAATACAGAAGATCTAGAAATAAGTGAGGTGATCTGAAAAACTCACGATATTCCGAGAAAAAACCTTCCAAGGTAGGACAATTAAGTGAAGTAATTCAAAATTGGAATTTCAATTTCCGTAAACATAAATATCGGGTGTTTTTTTTAGAGTGATAGAACTTTGAATGAAGCCAAAATTTTTTTAAATATTTGATAGATTCGGTCTTTACTTGGTGGAAACTCATTTTAATTAAAAAAATGTATATGAGACAGTAATTTATTTCCACAAAAATGTTTTTGTGAAAATAAATAACTATCTCATATACATTTTTTTAATCAAATTTTTTTTATTTGAAAGATAATATTAGGACATTTATGTTTTTAAAATAATTTATGGCATTTGTCCACCACGACTAGCTCTGAGGATTCACATTCGGCCAGACCAATTTTGGACCACTTTTTTGAGTAATTCAGGCCTTATTTCACCAATAATACGAGTTATGTTGTCTTCCAAAGCGTCTACTCTTTCTGGTTTATCAGCATAAACCAATGACTTGACATAACCCCAGAGAAAATAATCCATTGGAGTTATGTCGCAGGATCTTGGAGGCCAATTAATTGGATCATTTCTCGAAATAATATTATCGCCAAATATTTCTTTCAATAAATCTATTGTTACGGTAGCAGCATGAGGTGTAGCACATATCTTGTTGGAATCAAAATACTTCTGCGTCGATACCATTCAAATTTTGAAACAAATCATCATTGCAAACTTTGAATATCAAAACAGATTAAATCTGTTTTAATATTCAGAGTTTGTAATTATCCTTCTATCAAGTAAAAAACCGCATCATTTTATTTAAATAATCATTGATCATCGATCTGTAACGAGCGCCATTCTCATTAGCATCGTTTTTAAAGAAATATGGGCCGATGATTCCTCCAGCTTGTAAAGCACACCATACAGTGAGTGCATTTTTCAGGATGCAATGGAACATGCAGAACTTCTTGAAGATTTATTCAATTTTTTCAATTTTGTTTGTTTACATAGCTGTTCAACCAGAAATGAGCTACATCACTGAACACAATTTTACGATAAAAAAGTGGATCAACTTCAAGCTGTTCTAAGGCCCAATCAGCAAACAAACGACGCTTGTTATAGTCAAGTGGCTTTAGTTCTTGAACCAGTTGGATCTTGTATGGTTTTAGACCATAGACGTAAAATTTTCCATGTGGTGGATGCACAGAGTTCAACTCGTTAAAGTCTACCAATAGACCAATTTGGATCATCATTAACAATATGACTTACACCAGCGATATTTTCTTCTGTACGTACAGGTCTTTCTCTTGTTGTTGTTATTGCATCGAGTAGAGAAAATGTTGTCCGAAATACATCGATAGTTCGACGAATTAGCTGCTCTGATGAACGATTATGTAAACCATAAATTTCACGAAGTGCTCTATAAGTTTGGCGAATAGTCTTTCCATAATAATTTGTCAATGTTTACTGAACAGAAATATCGAAACAACATGGCTTCTACCTTTTGTTAAATCACAGTTATCCCTATAGAAAGTTCTATCACTCTAAAAAAAAAAACATACTTGTATCTCAATTTGAGTTAACCATGGCAATAAGTTAGTCTATAGCTTATAATTCCCGCTAGTTATTTTTGAATAGAATTTTACTGAAAATGATATTTTAAATTTGATTTCATATTTTGAAATCAAATTCTAGGGAGTAATTAATCAAAAGTAAAATTTCTTCGATGAAATGAATCAAATAAATCAATAAATTACGAATCCTTAAATCCAAACTAATCTCACCAGTACTGAATTTAACCGGGCAATTCAAATTTCACATCAAAATTTACATTTTATAAATTATTCAATAATATGAATGCATCAGAGTATTTAAATAAGGTTATTCTGATTTTCACAAATTTTTATTGTTATGTTTACAACAATCATTTCGCTATCACATTAGCATCAAGATTACATTTTGAATAAATAAGCTTGTTTCCGAAATCCGTTGCTATTTATATTACAGTAAGTACAATGAAATTTTATTGAGCACTAAAACCAAAAAAAGGGTCCCTGCAAATTCCAGCTTATCTGAATATATTTAACAGAGGTGAGTTATTTAAATCTATTTGTTCGTTAAGTTATATTCCAATTTTATTATGTTTATTTATCCTAGGGATTCTAACAGATTTAAGGCATAACTTTTACTTTCTATATATAGAATTTCAAAATTATGGTTGAAAGTATGTCCTGTTTCTAACAAATGGTTGGAATATGTAGAATTACTTTTATTATTGAGGAAACTCTTCAAATGTTCACAAATTCTATGTCGGAAAGTTCTTCCAGTTTGTCCTATGTAAACTTTAGGGCAATCACCGCAGGTTAACTTATAAACCCCTGATTGACCATCTTTATGTCTTTACTACTTTTAATAAATTTACTCAAGTTTGAATTGGTTTTAAATGAAGTTCTCCAATTCAAACTTGAGTAAATTTATTAAAAATAATAAAGATGATAAATCGGGGGTTTATAAGTTAACCTGCGGTGATTGCCCTAAGTTTACATAGGACAGACTGAAACAACTTTCCGACATAGAATTTGCGAACATTTGAAGAGTTTCCTCAATAATAAAAGTAATTCTAGATATTCCAACCATTCGTTAGAAACAGGACTTACTTTCAACCATAGTTTTGAAATTCTACGTATAGAAAGTAAAAGTTATGCCTTAAATCTGTTAGAATCCCTAGAGATGAATAAACATAATTAAATTGGAATAATACTTAACGAACAAATGGATTTAAATAACTCACTTCTGTTAAGTATATTCAGATAAGCTGAAATTTGCAGAGATCCTTTTTTGGGTTTTAGTGCTCAATAAAAATTTATTGCAGTTACTATAATATAAATAGCAACGGATTTCGGAAACAAGCTTAGTTATTCAAAATGTAATCTTGCCTGATGATGCTACTGTGATAGCGAAACGATTGTTGTAAACATAACAATAAAAATTTGTGAAAATCAGAATAACCTTATTTAAATATTATTTAATATGGATTTACACCAAGTACGGACTGATTCAATTCAATATCCATCAGAGTATATTACATATAAGGGGTGAAAAATTTAGAATTTGCATTTTTCATTGGTTATAACTAAAAAACCAATGAATATTTTTTCAAAGTTTTGATTTAACTAGAAAGGTTCATCCTTGGTATTTACCAGTGATAAAAAACATCTTCACAGAGTATAAATAGAAAACAATTTTGTCTCTTTCTCTACTGCAACATGCATCTTCTCTAGGACGTTCGTATTCATCATGGGAATGTCCGGACGGTTTCCAGACCGAACCATGAATAATTCAGTTCAAAGCCGTCCGTATCGGGAACGATATTACCCATTCAAATTCATTACATACTGGATATTTAGGTTTTACTGTCCACCTAATTTCATGCCTTAAATCTTTAGGTTGTTTACGAGGATTAGCGGAATTACCTACAAAAGCAATTAATTCCGCTCAGTTCCGAAGGGTTAGTTAGACAAAGTAAAGTTAAAAGCTCGTGATAAGTGTCGGTGCGAGAAACAAAGGTTCGTAACAAGGAGAAAAGAGAATGGAAATTCCCGCTCCGGAATGTTGATTCATTTAAGTTGTATCGATTTCGCACGAGAGCGGGGAAACTTTTATTTCCATTTTAATTAACTATTCCAAAGGGCTGTGCAGTTGTATCGGGGCCATAATTCGGGAAATGGAAACTGCATTTCAGATACACTCTCGGGGTTCCGCTACTTTACGATTTGACGGTTCAAGACAGCCGGAAATATTTGTGCGAGCCAGTTGCAATGGAAAAGTCGAAAAAAACTCATTTCCATAAGTTTTAAATCAACCTTTCTCGTTTTTCCGCGGAAAATTATTTCTTTGGTTCTAATGGATATTGTTTGTTGGTTCGTTCTATTATTTTCAGTAATTTCAACATTCACATAGTGTCAAAAACTTTCATATAATTCATATAAGGCGTGGCCCATTTAAGATTTCAGTTCTTGATCGGCTATAAATGAAAAACTGATGGATTAAAACAAATTGTAGAAATTACTATGTTTTACTACCAATAAAAATATATATTACACATTTTCTTGTGACTCGAGTTTCGGGAAATGAACTATCCCATCATCAGACAACTGAAGACCTAACAGTGGTACAGTGGTATTTAAACAAAAGTGATAAATATTTTGAATATTTCAACAGGTTCTCGGTAACACCTAATAGTGGTAAAGAGGTTTACAACCGGAACGTGATAAAAAACCGGGTTAAAAAAGAGGGGCCTTCTAACAGATATCGGAATGTCGTCAATCGACAAAAAACAGATGGTAACCCATTTGAATATCTCAAATAATTTTTGGGGTTACATAGCTCCGTACAGTCATTCATTATTTTTACATTATTTTGTTGTATATCTCAAATATTTGGATTCACAAAGCTCCATACAGTCATTCATTATTTTTTAAATTATTTTTATTGTAAACGAATTTGAAAATTTCAATAATCAAGTTTCTTTTCTTTTGAATCTACGTGTAAGATTTTCTTAAGATTTTCTTTTGTCGTTTAGAAAACAGTTATTCCTTTCGACAAAAGAAAATGTTAAGAAAATTTTACATGTAGATTCAAAGGAAAAGAAACTTGATTATTGAAATTTTCAAATTCGTTCACAATAAAAATAATGTAAAAAATAATGAATGACTGTATGGAGCTTTGTAAATCCAAATATTTGAGATATACAACAAAATAATGTAAAAATAATGAATATCTATACGGAACTATGTAACCCCAAAAATTATTTGTGATATTTAAATGGGTACAATCTGTTTAACAACCTTCTTTGTCGATTGCCGACATTCCGATATCTGTTAGAAGGCCCCTCTTTTTTAACCCGGTTTTTTATCACGTTACGGTTGTAAACCTCTTTACCACTATTAGGTGTTACCGAGAATCTGTTGAAATATTCAAAATATTTATCACTTTTCTTTAAATACCACTGTAACACTGTTAGGTCTTCAGTTGTCTGATGATGGGATAGTTCGTTTCCCGAAACTCGAGTCACAAGAAAATGTGTAATATATATTTTTTGGTAGTAAAAAATAGTAATGATTGTGAATGTGAAACTAATCGTATGATTTTGGATATTAGCAAGAGCTAAGTAATCTCGTTCCGTCGCTCAATGCAGCCAAGCTCTGAAACCTATTGTGTTAATGATATAATTTTGCAAAAGACTAAGTCTGCTGAAGATCTTGGTAATGGATTGGATAGTAACCTAAATTTCAACTATCATGTGAGCGATATCATGTTTGAAGCAATGAAAATGTTGGGTTTCCTTATTAGAAATAGTAATATGTCTTCTGAATCTACATTAAAGATCTTGTTTTGCTGTTACGTTGGGAGAATTGTAGAATATGCATCTATTGTTTAGTCTTCTGATCGTGTATTGATTTCCAGAACCATTGAAAGAGTTCAGAATAAATTTTTGCGTTTAAACGCCTTCAAACGTGGCATCAAAAGAAATCAAAGAAACTACCATTTTGATCTAACAACATTACACATTCACTCATTAAACATATAACTTGAGAAAAGAGACAATACAACAGACTGACAATTTTCAGAAATAAAGATGAGAAACACATTGCAAAAGAGGATACGAATAACCATCAATTTACAGAAATACCGATAAAAAATTGAGAAAAAAGGAATATAAATTGCCATAAAGTATATTGGAAATACTTCAATAATCATTCATAAGGAGTATGAGAAAGTTCTAGAAATCGAGACAGTGTAACATACATCTGTATAACAATTATATACTCAAACAAACTTCACAAAGGTTTGTAGATCACAGAGGCAAATTGCAGACATGCACACGTCTCAAAATGATTGGTTTTCGTTGGTGCAATGTATGCTAGTGACTCCAAATCTGTCAAGTATCTCTATATTCGCTATACACAGAGACTCTAGGATATTAATAATACACTAGCGCCATGTAGAGTATGCAAAATACATACAAGACATACCTTTGAGAGTTAATTCAATTACCTGGCTGATGATGATACTGTAATAGCGAAAAAATTGTTGTAAACATAACAATAAAAATTTGTGAAAATCAGAATAACCTTATGTTAATATTATATGAAATAGAATTAAGAGGTTACATACCTAAGCTGAAATCAGTATTATAACAGGTTATAATACACGAATGACGCCGTTTGACGTGAAATATAGTCTGTTTTATCATTTCTGTCAGACATCTCCGTATGTATTTCAAAACAAATCATTAGCAAAATAAAATAGAATGGCCTTTTACTTGATAGAAGAAATATAACAAAATTTGAATATTAAAACAAATTGAAATATGTTTATCTCCTACAATTTTAATTTCAAAAAAATTTTTATTCAAAAAACTTTTAGAAATAAATTTATGTCTAACAAGCACCGCTTACATTTAATAGACGTATATAATCAAAACTCAATATATAATGTCAAATGAAATAAATAACCCAACAGATATACGAAAGTAATTAAAATTAATAAATAAATATTCAAAGGAGACAAAATTTTGTTACTGGTTTTACCTTTGAGAAATACTACTTGCCTTATAAAAACATGAACACACTTAAAGGACTTCTCAAAGAATATAATTTATTTGAAATATTCAATATATTTAAATATTCGAACAAATTATTCCAAAAATCTCTAAAAAATGTGCACTATATCTTCAAAAAACAAATATAATTCTAGATAATCCCGTCTTCAGCCCTTTTTCAACATTCCAAATATCAAAATCAAAAACATAACCTACATCACTCACGTGTTAAAAGACTTAAGCTTCGAACTACAGATCAACTATATAATTCAAGATTGATCTATGTTCTAACAAAATCAAAGAACAGTGTGAGTTATTTTAAGGTTTATTTAAATTCATTGACATTCTATAATGAGATTTATTGAAGCCAAAATATAATTATATATTATATATAAAATAAAATAGAATGGCCTTTTACTTGATAGAAGAAATATAACAAAATTTGAATATTAAAACAAATTGAAATATGTTTATCTTCTACAATTTTAATTTCAAAAAAAATTTTTATTCAAAAAACTTTTAGAAATAAATTTATGTCTAACAAGCACCGCTAAATTTATTTCTAAAAGTTTTTTGAATAAAAATTTTTTTGAAATTAAAATTGTAGAAGATAAACATATTTCAATTTGTTTTAATATTCAAATTTTAATATTCAAATCATTAGCAGTTGTAGGATGATTGCAATTGCAATAAGTGGTGATAGAAAATTTCTGGAAAGAAGATGGTATGTGAATAAAAAACACGCCATGAATGATATAACCGATATAAGGAACTTGGGCCACATCTATAACACCCTTTCAAGAAATTTTCCATGGTCACTTATTGTATTCGCGACCACCCTATAACTACCAATGATTTATTTTGGAATACATACGGAAATGTCTGACGGAAATGTTTGAACACCTGATATTTCACGTCAAATTGCGTCATCAGTGTATAACAACTAGACGATACTGCGTACCAGCAAAAAATAAATCATTGTTTTACGATTTGATTTCGAGATAATACTAATTTTCTGCTTAGGTATGTACCCTCATAATTCTATTTGATTTGTTTTTATTATTGTGATATCTTTTTACAGATTAGTCGAATGACTAATTTCGATTTATTTACTAAAAAAATTGAGAATCTCCTCAACCGAGGACGAAACGTCTTTTTAGTATAAAAAGTAGCCAATTCGGGTAGAGAACTGTATTCCCGATTTTTTCTAACATTCAGAATTGCTTTAAATTTACTTTGAAGGCAAGCTGTTAATAGTTCAGGGGTTCATGTTTCTATGCTATAATTTCATGAGAATCGTTTAGTAAGGAAAACTTTCCAAACTCCATGAAGAAAAACATGTAATTAACTTCAATAGTCCTTCCATTCCTCAATGACTAGCCATTTTGGATCTACGGGCTTTCGTGTTTTCTAATTTCGCGCTAACTTCTCAAATCTGAAATAACTGAAACTTAGCCTAATGAAGTTGCAAATTATCTTTTTGTCTCAGATCCCGCCAACGGTGCACCAAGATCGAAACAAAGTTTATATTTCCACATTAATATTAATATATGTATCTTAGAGAATAATTTCGGGCCGAGAGAACGGAGAACTTATTTCCCAAACTTCCTTCATCGCCTGTATTTGCATAAATGAAAGGTAAAATGAAGCCCACAAATAAACTACTCATTTCATAATTTCCGCGAGGACATTAGTGGGAAATCTCTGCCATTTGGAACCTCCACAAAATTAAACCCCTTGAATTATGTATTTAATGCGACGAAAATGCATCGGTTCCTACTTAATTCTCGAAGAGTGCAAAATTTCTATGAAATTGTATTCAGATGAAGATCAAGCTTTAGGCAGCTGAAGAATATATTCATCTTCATTTTTTGGATATTCGTAAGAGATGGTGTTCCATTAGGAGTAAAAATAATTTCGTGCAGTTTTGATAACATATTCAGAAACTTTCGGAATTAAATTAAATAAATGTCTTCAGAACACACTGTGTCAATTAAGTAGACATAAATAATCAACACTTACACAGTATCAAAGGGAATAAAAGAATCCAAAGAAATATTAAAATTATTAAAAAATCATTAAATGAATACTTGAAGAGTACAAAATTTTGTTTCGTTCCTTTTTTTATGTAAACGAAATTCCCTTTACATAAAACAAGGAATGAAACAAAATAATGTATTCTTCAAGTATGTAATTGATAATTTCTTAAATGACAATTTATATTTCTTTGAATTCTTTTATTCCCCTTGATTCTGTGTAATAAGTGTTGAATAAAATTTGAAGGATGCTGACAGAATAAAATTGTGTGATATTTAAAATTAATGAGTTTATTTTTGATGAAAGTTAAAAAGAAAGTTTAAATACGAAAACATAAAATTTTTGTGCAAACTCTAAATATTACATTTAATTCATTGAAATGAAACAAATTGTCTCCAAAATTCGTTTTTTGGTAAACATTTTAAATACCGTACAATATCCTAAAACATAAAGGAATCCATGTTAAATGGAAAAATTGATAGAAAATATAAATCACACCTGATTGAACAATATTGCTGTATGTCTAACAACCACGTGGGATTCATATATTCTTTCAACTTTCTGTATTTTCTACATATTCTTTTCTATTCTGTAATGGTGTACGATATCTGAAAATTCTATGTCCACCAAAATGAGATATTTGGATTTCAAGTTTTTTAAATTAAATAAATTACTTAGAGGATTCACAAAATATTTCTGTTTTTATATTATTTATGTGTTCAATCAAGTGAATTTTGCTTCTCTCATCTAAAACCCTCCATATGAGATATGCATCATAGATGGACTCGAAAAAGTTCATCGAAGGTTCCTTCGCTCTTTTAATATAAGATTAAATTTATATCCAAATCGAGGAGATCCAAATAATTATAATATCCGATTCAAATATTTCAACATAATTAGTTTCCAGAATCGCAGAGTAATGGGTGATGTTATTTCTATTCGGAAATTATTCAACAATCACATCGACTCCCTGAACATCAAGTCACTTATACAATTTTATTTTCCATTAAGGAGATTCAGACAGTCGAATACTTTTTATTTACCTTTAGGTTCCATAACAACACTAAAAACTGTCCGATCTACGAAATGCTCTGCAGTGTAATTAGTTCAAAGATAGAAGTGATGTATTCTTCTTCTTCTTTCTTAATAAAAATACTGTGAAGTATATTTTGAAAATTATCTTTTGGAACCGCCTTCCGTAACTGTTTGTCAATTTTAACATTTATCAAGAAAAAATTCATTAAATTTATTTTATTGATTCTAATTTTAAATATCATACATATTTATTCTATTCACCTTCTACACATTTTAATTTAAAAATTGATAAAGTAAATAAAAACAATTTGATTTGAATATCAAAACAAATTAAAATATGTTTATCTTCTACGATTTTAATTTGAAAAAATTTTTTATTCAAAAAACTTTTAGAATTAAATTAATGTCTAAAATAAGCACCGCTTACGTTTAATAGACGTATATAATCAAAACTCAATATATAATGTCAAATGGAATAAATAAACCAACAGATATACGAAAGTCATTAAAATTAATAAATAAATATTTAAAGGAGACAAAATTTTGTTTCTGGTCTTACCTTTAAGAACACCAATTGCCTTTTAAAAACATAAACACTCCTTAAAGTCTTCTCAAAGAATATAATTTATTTGAAATATTTGATATATTTAAATATTCGAATAAGTTAATTCAGAAATCTCTCAAAACATGCACTATATCTTCAAAAAACAAATATAATTCTAAGTAATCCCTTCTTCGGTCCTAGATAATATTCCAAATATCAAAATCAAAAAACTAACCTATATCAACAACGCACACGTGCAAAGAAATGAATGTTTCGAAACACAGATCAACTTTATAATTCAAGATTGATCTATGTTCTAACAAAATCAAAGAACAGTGTAAGTTATTTTTAAGGGATATTTGAATTCATTGACATTCCATAATGAGATTTATTGAAGCCAAAATATAATTATATATTATATATAAAATAAAATAGAAAGGCTTTTTACTTGATAGAAGAAATATAACAAAATTTGAATATCAAAACAAATTAAAATATGTTTGTCTTCTACAATTTTAATTTCAAAAAAATTTTTATTCAAAAAACTTTTAGAATTAAATTAATGTCTAAAATAAGCACCGCTTACGTTTAATAGACGTATATAATCAAAACTCAATATATAATGTCAAATGGAATAAATAAACCAACAGATATACGAAAGTCATTAAAATTAATAAATAAATATTTAAAGGAGACAAAATTTTGTTTCTGGTCTTACCTTTAAGAACACTAATTGCCTTTTAAAAACATGAACACACCTTAAGGACTTCTCAAAGAATATAATTTATTTGAAATATTCAATATATTTAAATATTCGAATAAGTTAATTCAGAAATCTCTCAAAACATGCACTATATCTTCAAAAAACAAAAATAATTCTATGTAATCCCTTCTTCATTCATTACAAAATTACCACGTTGCCCAATAATATATAATACCTTGTGGTGAGTTTTAATGAAGGAATATTATATGAAAATTTTATTAAAGAAACTGCCAAAAGGAAAATACCTAAAATAAAATTGCAACAGTCCACTTACCGAAAGAAGATACTTCCAGATCGATCTCCTAAAAGTCATCAATGAAATCCTAAATCGATTCAAATTATAATTTTAAACATCACTATCAAAATTTTAATAAGAGTCTATTTAGTTTTTCATTATTACATGAGAGGTAATTCGCATCAATATTTCGACGTTTAAAAGAACTTCTTTGTTCACATCACATTCTACTGAGTAAGTAATGAAAAACAATGTTTTACGTTGAAGAATTTATTTGACATGAGAATATACGGACGGAAATGAATATCCACAAGATCCGGAACAGAATACAAAATGGAGAAAATATCGGGTTTCTCTCTCACACTGAATATGAATCGCAAACATATCGAAAACTGTCAGAGAAATACCAATATATCATATCCCTTTCGTTTTCTATCTGCAGATGTCATAGAATAAGAAAAATTTACATATCGTAAAAGCAAACATAGAAAATACTAACAAATGGGAATTTGGATAAATAAGCACAATAAGTTCTCACTTGCATTTTATCATAAAAGGAGAAAAAGGAAGATTTTTTTTTCAATATCTGACATGAAAATAAAAACATTTTTTTTTCCGCATTCAGCAAGGTATGTTCATTTAGTTCACATACCAGCCTATCAAGTGGAGATGAATGCTCATTTGCAATTTTGTTCTTTCGATATCTCAAAAAGTATTCACAAATAAGACCAACTAAAGTCAAGTAGTAAGAGTTACATGAAAACTGATTTGTCGAATGTTTATGTACAAATTCATCAAGACCATGTCCTTAGAATTTGAAAAAATTCAATTTCATCATTTTTTCGATATATTGAAGATATTGTTGATATTCCAGAGATATACTGCTACTATTGTGGGTTTTTTAAATTTTATGGTTTTACTTGTGTACACAACTATCTGAACATTGTTACCTTTGCTCTATGATTTTACAATCATGAATTTTTTACAAAGAATATTTCCTTTACCTACCGATTGTTTGGATATGTTTAAATACCAAAGATAAAAAATAAATACAATTGAATAAGATTCATGAAAGATTTGAAAAATTTTAAAACGTATACGTTCTTTATCAAAAAATTTAATTCACCCAAATAAAATTAGCAAAATATAACATCTTAAACAAAGACCCAACTCAAAAGTTTCAAAAAGCCATAAAAAATGCATTAAAAGATACACAAGTCATTATAACAGATAGAGAAAAATATAGATTGATTAATAGTAATCCCCAACCACCAGAATTATACTCTTTCATTAAATTACATAAAGAAAATTATCCCATCAGACCCGTAGTTCCATACTGTACAGCACCGGCCTTCAAATTATCTAGACATCTCATTGAAATAATAAAAAAAGACACAAAAATTTTCATCTAAATATTCCATAAAAAACTCAGCAGAACTAACTAAAAAAATTAAAGATATAACTTTACCTAACAATGCAAAATTGATTTCGTGGGATGTTAAAAACCTTTTTCCTAGTGTCCCCCCAATGGAAACATTAAAACTGATAGAAGAACTTTTAAATTATAACAAAGTAAACCCCGTCATAAAATCAGAAATAATACACTTATTAAATATTTGTATAAACCAAAATTTCTTCAAATTTAACAATACTTTATATACTAGCGAAGAAGGTTTAATCATGGGAAATCCACTAAGCTCTTTACTCGCGGAAATCTTCATGGATTTCCTAGAAAACAAAATTCATAAACATCCGTTCAAAAAATACATCCTTTATTGGTATAGGTATGTGGATGATATAATTGCATGTTTCGTAGGTACTAACAGACAAATATCAACATTTGAGAATTTTATAAATAATCTCCACCCAAAAATAGTTTTCACTTCAGAAATAGAACATAATGAATCCATCAACTTTCTTGACCTCACGATAACTAGAGAAAACAATAAACATAACTTCGCAATTTATCATAAACCAACACAAACAGATACCATTATACACCGTAATTCTTTCCATCCATTCCAACACAAACTAGCAGCTCTCCATAGTATGATATACCGTTTATTGAACATTCCACTAAACCAAGTCAATTTCCAAAAAGAAAAATGTATAATTAAACAAATAGCTTACAACAATGGATATAATACATCTCTAATAGATAATTTAATTAACCAACGTATACACAAAAACACAATAAAAGAAATTTATCCAGTAACATCTGATCTATCTGAACACAAATACGTTAGCCTCACATATCTCGGAAACATTAGTATTCAACTAAAAAACCTACTCAAAAAAGAAAATATTAAAGTCTCTTTCAAGACAAACAATCCTATTAGCAAATACATCAAAAACAATAAAAACAGTATGGATAAACTTCAATTATCAGGTGTATACAAACTCACTTGCCCAGATTGCCCAAAGATTTATATTGGTAGAACAGGTAGAAATTTCGGTACACGCCTAACCGAACATAAAAGAAGTTTCGATAAAAATAAAAAAGATTCACATTATGCTAAACACCTTCTTGAAAATAACCATTGTTTCACAAAAGAAATAGAAATTCTACATGTTGAAAATAGAGGTCTAAAATTGAACTTATGGGAAATTTACGAAATAAATAGACATAAAAACAGCAATAACCTAGTAAATGAACAAATAGATTTTTATTACACCCCTCTATTCAATATTTACAAGGGATCGAGTGAACACGATTCTGAAGGGAATATTCTTTGAGAAAACCAACCCGACGAACAATTAAAAACACATGTACACCTTCTGTAAAAAATCTTATAAATTCATTGTACAACAACTGTTACTTCGTATTCTGATGAAGTCTTTCTAGCAAAGACGAAACGTACGTCAATACCAAAAATAAAGTAGAAAATGTAAACAAGTGTTTTATTTTATAATGACAAAATTAGCAATATAAATCACTTATTTCATCATACGTCAGTTTTTTCAGTCATACTGTCAATTGATTTCTGTACAAGTGATATCTCTCGTTCTTTAAGACTTTTGATCCTTTTCATTTTAATCGTTTCGACATAGAGATATCTGCAAAAAACAATAATCATTATGTTATTTACAAGTTCAACTTATTTCATTTTAAAATCTCAGCATAAATGAAAAATATTCTACCCACATAAATAAATAAAGTCCAAACAATTTTACTACAACAGAAACGAGGTAGAAGCTTCCAGGAAAGAATGCGATTGTATTTCTATATAGAAGACCATACAAAGGGCTAAAAATGAAATGGGAAGCAGCTTGAAACACTCCGAAGACTGAATTGATTTGACCAAGTTCGTTTGGTTGTACTACTTTGGCCATCATAGTTCTTAGGGATATATGAGCAGACACCATGAAACAGTCCACAATTCCACCTGAAAATAGCAATGGAATATTACCATTGGAAAATATTTTACTAACAGTAAAACTTTCTTTCGCCTAGGACGATATTGATAATCAAAACTTGGATGAAACTTATCTCAGCATGCAATTATGCTTTTACATTAGGTATAACATTAACCATAATACCATTCAAAATTCTGAAAGCAATAATCCCCTCAAGGATTAACTAATCTTTAAGAGATTATCTTTTTTTCTTATTTAAAATTCACCAAGAGAAGTTAGCTTCGTTGGGATCGAAAACTCAAGACTTTACGTCAGTGCGTGTATTATTTCCTTTTACCCTCTGTAATAATTCTATTTCAGTTTGAAGGGCGGACAATGAATCAGTAAAAATAACAAAGTTACGGGAATAGAAATTCATAAACTTGAATTATCGATTTTTCATGAAGCATTTATTCATATAGTATGGATACAAAATGATAATTTTGAGATTTTTTGGGGCTTGAACTTTCCGAATAAATGTACAAAGTTGAATGAATTTTTTGTCTGTAATGCTGTTGCCAATATTTCTTCTAATCTTCATTTACTTGGTTGAATACATAACTGTCTGAAATATATTTCAATTATCCATTCCAACATTTGCTTCATCAGTTCTCTCTTTATTTAAAACTAGATGATTATCAACTTGACAATGAATATTAGATGCAATGACTCATGAAATAAAGAACGTGCTTTCGACAAAAATAACTACTATAATATAAATTGAAAACATTAGAAAACAATAAAATCTTGGCAAATTTATTCAGAACAATAAAGAGTAATACTTATAACTCAGTTAATTTATAGTGATTATCAAAAAGTTTACAGTAGCGTACATGATTTCTCCAAAAATGAATAGAGTACATCTAGAAAGCTATCAGAATTGTTATAGTAATTCCTTCTTTTCAACAGTTCATTGAAATAAAAGCATTTGACGAGAAGAATTTATTTTAATAATACAGAATATTTTGGAGCCGAAAGTTGAGTAGGTACGTGGTTAATTGTCAAGTTATACATTTTCTTGCAAAAATAGGAAAAAATATCCCAATCGATATCTTATTATTGAAAATTCCGAAAATCGACATCATTTACTCATTTTTGAATACTATAACAATATAATTTTCTACATGGGTTAACGTTTGTTTTTTAGTGCAATCCTTGTAGCTGTTATGATAGTCAACTATTTGTTAAATGTTTCTACTCATTACTTAATTGGCAATAAATAACCAAATTTATTTTTCTGTTCAATTGGTCCTTAGTTTCATGAAGTATTGGCGATATTATTGTTACTGAGATGAATAAATTTCTGGAATTTATTCAATATCATTATTTTATTCAATCAACTTCCCTTGTTTTTTGATTCAAATACGGTAAGAAATTCTAAAATATGACCAATCATGAGCAGTTCATGATTAGCATCAGAAAAAGATAAGTGAAGTTCAAAGACCCCGGATTATTAAAGACAGGAGTGCCAGATTACAATTATTAGTTTATCTAAGATTTTATGCAACTGTTGATATCCAAATGACGATAGGAGATCATATCAAGGTTGCAAAATCATCGCTATGTAGAAATAATAAAAGGATCATTATTATTATTAGTTTATCAGTTAAAATTGCCCATTCGAAACCGCTTGTCATTTTGCACACTCACAAGTAATACTAATTACGTAGTTTGTAGTAGTGTGATATGATAAGCATATTTACTATAATAATCCGTTTCTAAATTCTGCATTAACACATAAATATATATCTTCTTATTTTTCTTCTTTCTATTTACATGGTGCAGCGGTAAAAAGTGCGACGTTGTCAGATTGTTTTCTCGGATCAATTTTTCCACGTGAAAAACTACCTTAATTTGTTTCTCAAATTTTAGAATAGTATCTGAATATTTATGAAACCCAGCATGAAAGTTTCAATTCTCTCTTTCCGTTTGAAAGTTAGGTTGTTTATGGTTGGACCGATCGGCTGTACATAATTACTTTTGACCTTGAAGTGAGGCCCACCTAGTGGTTTGAGCATATTTTTGGATTAACACTCGAAAACAACAGACATTTCGGCAAAACGATAGCACGCTGTTCCCTGGATTAAGCTCGCAAAAATACCTAGAAAGATACTTACCCAAGAAGAATTGTTCTCCTGTTGTGGCGAATGCCCATAAAAGAGTTGCTATGATTGAACTAGTAATTCCAATTATTCCCAATGTGGCATCCTCCCACTTGAGGTATTTGGCAAAAATTGCTAGTGATAAAACACTTGCTGAAATGTTTTTTTTTATGTTAACATTGCAAATCAGTTCATTTTATTTAATAGAAATTTAGAGAGGGAAGATCCACCCAGCCAGCGGCATTTTCATTTGTAGATTTCGTTTATAAGAAGCTAGACGAGGGATTGTTTGTGCGGAGTATTTTTTTTGATCTGTCACGGACATTTGGTGAACTATCCCATGATTTTATTGAAAGTAAACTCTAAAGTATTGGTTTTATTTTGC
Source organism: Megalocaria dilatata (assembly GCA_034642435.1). Taxonomy (NCBI): domain Eukaryota; kingdom Metazoa; phylum Arthropoda; class Insecta; order Coleoptera; family Coccinellidae; genus Megalocaria; species Megalocaria dilatata. The sequence goes on from CM067854.1 coordinate 5,875,768, forward strand.
TTTATAACTGATCGTAATGTTTCTGTGAAACTTGAAATTATAATAAGCAGTTGGGGGTTCCACAGGGCTCTGTGTTGAGGCCGCTACTGTTTCTTCTCTTTATATATGAATTACTGGATCATATTAATAATAAAATTTCAATAATATTCGTTGATGATACATCAGCGGCGGTCTCGACTTGCAGTTTTGGGAAATTTTCTGAGATCCGTAATTCGCTGATTAAAATTTTCATGAATTGGTGTGAATCAATTTATTTTAATTCAAATGTTGGAAAAACATAATGTTTATGTTTCAATAAAAAAAATTGAGGATATCGTCTGATTATCAGATGCATGGGTCACCAAATAGTTTCTAAAGATTAAAATTTCGAAGAAACCATGCGTGAAGAAGAAAGTGATCTTTCACTAAGATCATGATGCACCGTGTCACAACGATGGCAAAAATGTACAATATAGACACAGGTAACAAACGCAAAAAGTTAGACCTGTTCGAATCTCTTCGACTCATAAAAAATATCTGGCGATAACAAATGATATTTTCATTTATCCCCATTGCTGACATCTGTCAATAACTAGTATCTTTTGAAAATGTGAAAATACTTTCAACAGCTATAACTTACTATTAAAAACCTAAAATAAAAAGATCCCGCACTTCCAACTATTGTCCGAAAAATACAGAGTGGTCCAACAAAAACTCAAGACCCCGATTTTTCGACTTCAAAATGAAAATATGGAAAATCGCTTAGACCCGTAAGTTTCTGATTCGAAGGGGAACAACTTTTCCGCTTTTGTCATCCTCGTAACTTCAACCCGCTAACGGGGGTAAGCACAATCCCTTGATTTTGAATAGGGATGAGGGATGTTGCGATAACTACTAAAATTTCGCTTCAAAATATCCATCGATAATGAAATAACAGCGAAAATAGTGAAAGAGGTAATGTGGAATTTATCTCGAGAATATTATTCGTATCCGACACATTTTAAAGGTATTTAGTAGTTATGTTGTGAATTTTTTGTTTAAAAAAGTATTCATTTCTTGTCCAAAAAGATAGACGTTTTTGATTTACCCTAGTCTACCGTGAATTTATAAGAACGTTACAAGCGTGTCAGAGCGATTGTAAATGTGTAGTAGAATTAAAATGGTGTATTCTGTAGAAGAAAGGGCGGAAATGATACAAAATTTTTTTAGAAATAACAAGTCTGCGCGAACAACAGCGGCTTTATTTGATATCCTGGAAAAAATGTATCCGCTGCTTACGTTGTGCAACTGGTTGCCAAACTTGACGCTACTGGTTCAGTCGGAAACAAAATGAGGGTACATGAAAGAGACGAAGCGAGAGACGTGTCTGTCTTAGGTCATGTAGCAATGAATCCGACCTTGAGTACTAGGAAATTGTCCGATGTATCTGCTATTTCACGCACAATAATCATGCGATTCCTGAAACAACATAAATTCCATCCTTACAAGACACGATTGGTTCAGGAACTGAATGAGGATGATCAAGATCGGCGACTCCAGTTATGTGAAGTATTCAGTGAAATGATTAACGGTAATCAAAATTACATGTTCCATACCTGTTTTTCGGACGAGTGTTCATTTTACCTTAATGGCGTTGTAAACCGTCATAACTGTCGTTATTGGTCAGATGAAAATCCAAATTTGTAGGATGCATACTCAGCGTCGCCAGTACACCCAGTAATCTCACTGACCAAATTTATTTAGATCTATTGGAGAACGCTATTTATCCAGCCCTCGTGCAAGTATTGGAGAATGCAGAAGACCGTCAAACGATCATTTTCCAACGCGATGGCGCACCATCTCATTTCGTTAAACCGGTGCGTCAGTTCATAGATGAAAATTTTCCTCACGCCTGAATTGGAAGAAGGGGACATATTGAATGGCCACCAAGATTAACTGATTTGGCTCTACTGGCTAATTTCTATGGGGTCACCTGAAATCCAAGATTTACGCCACCCAGTCTGAGTCACTGGATGATTTGCGAACTCAGATCATTAATGAATGGCGTCAAATTACACCAGAAATCTTGACTAACGTACGTGAACGTTTTCAGCAAAACTTACATTACTGCATGGAAGTGAATGGTGCCCATATCCAGCATTTAGTAAACTAATCACAAAAGTAAGTACTCTTCCACTATTCTACCTGTCATTTCGTTACCGATGGAAATTTCGAAGCGAAATTTTAGCATCAGATACTACTCAATAAGATCTTCAAAATGAGGTATCGCAACACCTCTCATCCCTATTCAAAATCAAGGGGTTGTACTCACCCTCGTTAGGGGGTTACAGTTACGGGGATACAAAGAGCGAAAAAATTGTTCCCGCTCGAATCAGAAATTGAAGGGTCCGAGCGATTTTTCACATTTTAATTTTACAGCCGGAAAATCGAGGTGTTGAGTTTTCGTTGGACCACACTATATATAAATTGTTATGTTAAGTAAATTCTCCTTAGTTTTGAAAACGCGTGAAACCCGAATTATATGCCAACAACACAATTTAAATTTTTGTGAAATTTAAGCCAAATGTATTTATCTACTTTATGATTATATGCATGTATGTGTTTTTTTTAGAGTACTAAAACTTTCGATAGGGATAACTATGATTTGACAGAAGGTAGAAGCCATGTTGTTTTGACATTTCTGTTCAGTAAGCATTGAGAAATTATCATGGAAAGACTCACGCCGCAGCAACGTTTACAAATTGTTGAAATTTATTTTCAAAATCAGTGTTCTATTCGCCAAACTTATAGAGCACTTCGTGAAATCCATGATTTACATAATTGTCCATCAAAGCAGCTTAGTCGTCGAACTATCGATAGATTTCGGACAACATTTTCTCTACTCGATGCAAGAACAACAAGACAAAGAACGGTACGTACAGAAGAAAATATCGCTGCTGTAAGTGATATTGTTAATGCTGATCCAGATTTGTCATGTCGTCGACGTTTACAACATGTTGGACTCTGTGCAACCACTACATGAAAAATTTTGCGTAAAGATCTTGATCTACACGCATACAAGATCCAACTGGTTCAAGAACTAAAGCCACTTGACCATAATAAGAGTCGTTTGTTTGCTGATTGAGCCCTAGAACAGCTTGAAGTTGATCCACTTTTATATCGTAAAATTGTGTTTAGTGATGAAGCTAATTTCTGGTTGAACGGCTATGTAAATAAGGAAAATTGCCGTGTATGGAGTGAAAACAATCCTCAAGAAGTTCTGCAGGTTCCATTGCACCCTGAAAAATGTACTGTATGGTGTGATTTATACGCTGGAGGTATCATCGGTCCAAATTTCTTTGAAAACGATGCTGGAGCTAATTTTACAGTGAATGGTGCTCGTTACAGATCGATGATCAATGATTATTTGTTTCAAAATTTGAAAAGTGTCGACCCAGAAGTGTTTGGTTCCAACAAGATGGTGCTACACCTCATGCTGCTACCGTAACAATTGATTCATTGAAAAAAAGATTTGGCGATAACATTATTTCGAGATATTGTCCAATTAATTGGCCTCCAAGATCATGCGACATAACTCCACTGGATTATTTTCTTTGGGGTTATGTCAAGTCATTGGTTCATGCTGATAAACCAGAAACGATAGACGCTTTGGAAGCCATCATAACTCGTGTTATTGATGAAATAAGGCCTGAATTAGTCGAAAAAGTGGTCCAAAATGGTCTGGTCGAATGCGGTTTCTTACAGCTAGTCGTGGTGGATATATGCCGGAAATTATTTCCAAAACATAAATTTCATAAAATTGTCTTTCAATTAAAAAAATGTGGCTTCAATCTTAATTTAAATGTGTTTTATTTCCATTTAAAGATCTATCACTCTAAAAAAACACCTGATACCTAATGTCCTTAAATCAAACTGATTTTTGTAATGTATATAACAGAAACTTCATTTTGAAACACAAAACATAACCAAATTTCTTCGATTTCCTGAAAAAATGGACCGAAAAAGTGTTTCAAGATATTTTTCATCATGAAATACTCCTGTTACTATAAGATGGTGGATTTATATTATATTCCAGTCGAAGGAAAGAGTTTTAACTCACCTAAGGCACTAGAAATGAAGCGAAAGAAGGAGAAACTACTATACTGCAAAACGCTCCAACCATATCTATACCTTGAATACAGATACGAAACGGCCTCTTCTCCTGTGAAAATGATTGTTATTAGGAGTAAAAATAAGTTCGTGCGGTTTTGATAACATTTGTTGCTACTAGTTTATTATTCCATTGTTTTATCTGGCAACACCTCCATTTTGAAGTGTCATCATTAGGCTTTCTTTTCAGTATCTGTCATTTTGTTGAAGAGTTAACAACATTCTGTGCGCTCTAAAAATGTCAACTTGCGGGGAGTTTTACTTCATTACTTCAATATGAGGAAAAAGGCTGCCGCAAGTCATCATATTTTATTGGATGTTTATGGTTACCATGCTCTAGCTGAACGAACGTGTCATGAGTGGTTTGCCGGATTAAAAAGTGGCAATTTTAATTTGGAAGACGAAAAACGACCCTGAGCGCTATCGAAGTTTAAAGATGAAGAATTAGGAGAAGGACTCGATGAAGATGCATCAAAAACGCAGGAGTAACATTTGGAGTTACTCAGCCAGCCATTTGACATCGTTTAAAAGCAATGGGAATGATACGAACGGTAGAAAATTGGGTGCCGTATGAACTGAAGCCAAGAGATGTTGAACGCCGTTTTTTCAGGTAAGAACAACAAAAAGAAAGAGGTTCCGGTATGAAATTGTGACTGGCAATGAGAAGGGGGTCCATTACAATAATTCAAAATGTCGGGCAACGCATGAATACCTCAGCATCAACTGTCAAGCCGAATATTCATAGCGAGCAGATCATGCTGTGCATTTGGTGGGATCAGGTGGGTCTGGTGTATTATGAGCTGCTATAATCGAAAAAAGGGATCACAGGGGACGTCTACCGATGACAATTGAACATGAACAGCCGCAATACGTCGACAGACACTACAAAGTTATTCTACAGTATGAGACATTGCGTCGCATGTTAAAACGAACTTAGAAATCCTTTCTGAATCGCGTACATCCCAGACATTGCTCCTTCCGATCGATGGTCTGGCTGACCAGCACTTCTCCAATTATAATGAAGTCAAAAAGTGGATCGATGCATGAATGACGACTCTTTTTTAGCTATGGAATCCGTCAATTGCCATAAAGATGCAAAAAGTGGTAGCGAGCGACGGTTAATTCTTTTAACTTTGAATGTATTACCAATTTTCACAATGAAGCTTCAATTTTCGACAAAAAACCGTTGGAACTTATTTATACTCCCAATATAATATTTCTGTGTCAATATTTAATGTGTGAGGTGTGAGAAAAAATTACCACCTTTGAATAAAATATCTATTTTTCCTTTGTACTTACCATAAGTAGGTCCTCCTGTTGCTACACCTAGTAATAGTAGAGATAAAACTTTGTATCTCCTACTATTCACGTTGTTCTCAAAGCAAACTTTGAACGTATTCCGAATATATCTTAAATCAAAAAAATCACAGATAAATGATTTTCTCGATTTCTCGTCATGAATGGCTTCATCCTCATCTTTCTTTAGTGGCTCGTCTTTAATCAATAAACATCCACTGACGACTCCTGTTGAAACCAAAACAGCGCACAACGCAAATGTTTTAATGAACCCAAGGTAGTTGTACAGAAACCCACTAGCTCCTAATCCAAGTACCATCGATAACATTTGTGTTATGGAAATAGCCCCCATTCTCACAGTCTTATTTTCGTCGCTGCTTTTGGATCCGATAAAACTGAATACGCCAAGATATAGACATGGTAAACCCCCAAGAAGAGGAAAAAAGAATGCGTCACTTATCACTGTGGTTATAATGGGCAATTCGTAAAAAAATACAACATTCACTATCAAACACAAAAATGTCAACAGCAACCCCACTGAAGGTGCCAAAATTGCCGGCTTCCTTTTACTGTGCCTATCGCTCCAAGACCCTGAAAACAATTTATATTGAAAAATGTTATTCTGATTTTCACATATTTTATTAGTATTATGACACTCCGATCGTTCCGCTAATAGCATCTTCAGGTAGGTATGGGGTGTTTTTTTAGAGTTATAGAATTTTCGATAGGGGTAACTGTGATTTGACAGAAGGAAGAAGCCATGTTGTTTCGACATTTCTATTCAGTAAGCATTAAAAAATTATCATGAGAAGACTCACGCCGCAACAATATTTACAAATTGTAGAAATTTATTTTCGAAATCAGTGTTCTATCGGCCAAACTTATAGAGCACTTCGTGAAATTTATGGTTTACATAATTGTTCATCAGAGCAGCTTATTCGTCGAGCGATCCATAGATTTCGGACAAAATTTCCTCTATTCGATGCAAGAACAACAACAAGACAAAGAACTGTACGTACAGAAGAAAATATCGCTGCTGTAAGTCATAGTGTTAATGATGTGCCAGATTTGTCTACTCGTCGACTCGTTCACGTTAAGTTGGACTTTGTGCATCACCACATGGAAAATTTTTCGTAAAGATCTTGGTCTACACCCATACAAGTTCCAACCGGTTCAAGAACTAAAGCCACTTGACCATAATAAGCGTCGTTTGTTTGCTGATTTGGCCCTAAACAGCTTGAAGTTGATCCACTTTTTATCGTAAAATTGTGTTTAGTATTGAAGCTCACATCTGGTTGTGAACAAGCAAAATTACCGTATATGGAGTGAAAAAAATCCTCAAGAAATTCTGAAAGTTCCATTGCATCCTGAAAAATGCACTGAGTGGTATGCTTTACACGCTGGGGGCATTATCGATCCAAATTTCCTTAAAAACCATGCTGGAGTTAATGTTACAGTGAATGGTGCTCATTACAAATCGATGTTCAATGATTATTTGTTTCAAAATTTGAATGGTATCGGCCCAGAAGCATTTTGGTTCCAACAAGATGGTGCTACACCTCATGCTGCTACCGTAACAATTGATTTAATGAATGAAAGGTTTGGCGATAACATTGTTTCGAGAAATGGTCCAATTAATTGGTCTCCAAGATCATGCGATATAACACCACTGGATTATTTTTTTTGAGGTCATATCAAGTCATTTATTTATGCTGATAAACCAGAAACAATAGACGCTTTGGAAGCCAACATAACTCGTGTTATTGATGAAATAAGGCCTGAAAAAGTGGTCCAAAATTGGTCTGGTCGAATGCGGTTCTTAACAGCTAGTCATGGTGGACATATGCCGAAAATTATTTTCAAAGTATAAATGTCATAAAATTATCTTTCAAATAAAAAAAATTGTCTTCAGTTTTAATTTAAATGTGTTTTTTTTCAATTTAAAGTTCTATCACTCCAAAAGAAACACCCGCTATATCCTGTTTATCAACGAACTCAATGCGTCAATGTTATTCCCTACGGAAACTGAGCATAATAATTCTATTAATTGTTTTTATTTTGTATCTAACAGAATCACCAATTCACATGAATTTTCAATATTTCATACACCCACATATATAGTACAGATGATATCATACACAATAAATAAAATCAATTTTATTTAGAAACTGTGTGCATTATTTCAAATAAAATTGTTATAATGTTTCACCTAGTACAAACCGCATACTCCATTCATGTTATAAATAAAATCATCCAAATAAAACAAGTTGTAGAAATTACTGTTTTACTACCAATAAATTGATATTTTACACATTTAATTGTGACTAGAGTTGAGGGAATTAACTATCCCATTTTCAGACAACTGAAGACTTAACAAGCCGGACAGGGTATTTATGCATATACAGAAGTAGAAGAGGTAATAAGAACAGGTTAAAAAAGAGAGGACGCCTAACAACTATTATATTAGAATATCGGCACCCCAAAGAAGATTGGTAAACAGATGTTATGTATTTAAATATCTCAAATATTTTGGATTTACATAGAGCCGTACACTCATTCATTATATTATATTAGAATTATTTTTATTGTAAACTAGTTTGAAAATTTCAACAGATTCTAAATAATAAAGTTTTCCTCCTATTGATTCTACATGTGAAATTTTAAGATTATCTATTGTTGGAAAAGATAGCTGTTTTTAAAACAATGAGTGGCAAAAGTAGAAGTATGTTTATTGTTCATGAAATTCATTTTATGTTCGTTCTGTCTGTCCTTTATATTTATTACTGCACATCCAACAAGATAACTCATAAACTCCCGTTTTGTGTATGTTTGGAGTTCGGTTGTTTGCGTTAAATAATAAGGATGATAATTTGTTTTGTGTTTTTAAAACAAAATCATCATCTAATTTAAAAAAAAAATTGACCATTTTTTGACTTATGCTACCGACGTACGATAATGAAAAGAATTTTTTGTTTTCTTTAGTTTTTATGATGGGATAAATTTGGTTTATAGCTATTTTAGATTATTTCTGCCGAATTAAATTATCTTTTATATTGGGGTTGAATCCGTTGTTCCCGGCTATTGACTTTATAGTTTGGACTTCAGCTTCGTGGTTATTTTTTGATAAAGATAATGCGAAAGCTCTATAGATCATCGATTGATACGCTGACATCTTTTGTGAATATGGGTGATTGGAGTCAATAGGAATACATACTACTCTGTCAAGAAAGTACCGGGAATTTTCAATTAAAACAACATTTTTACATTTAATCGTCAAAATTTATTGGGTCGCCTTCAAAATAGGCTCCATTTGCTCCAATACATCTATGCCAACGGCACTTCCAATTATCGAAACATTTTTTATAGGCGCTTTCCGGGATGGACTTTAGCTCTCGCGCCGAATTTTGTTTTATGGCTTCAATCGACTCAAAACGGGTGCCACGAAGGGGCAATTTTAGTTTTGGGAAGAGGAAAAAGTCGCAGGGAGCCAAATTTGGCGAATACGGTGGTTGCTGAAGCACGTTTGTTGAGTTTTTGGCGAGAAAGTCAGTCACAATCGTAGCTCGGTGAGAAGGCGCGTTATCGTCATGCAAAATCCATGAGTTGTTCGCCCACAAATTTGGCCGCTTCTTACGGATACGCTCACGCAAACGTTTCATAACGCCTAGGTAATACTCCTTGTTTACCGTCTGACCCTCTGGAACGAATTCGTAGTGCACCACGCCACGGATATCGAAGAAAACAATGAGCATCACCTTCATTTTCGAGCGGCTTTGGCGTGGTTTTTTCGGTTTCGGCCCATTTTTTGCCACCCATTCCGATGATTGCTGGCTTGTTTGCATATCGTACTCGTAGACCCAGGTCTCATCACCAGTTATAATGCGTTCCATGAATGTAGAATCGGAATTACAGCGATCCAGCATGTCTGAAGCAACCTGTTCGCGATGACGTTTTTGAAGAAAATTCAGGTCTTTCGGTACGAGTCGTGCGGCCACCTTTCTGATGCCCAAAATATCAATCAAAATCGTACGTGCGGACTCGTGGGATATCTTAAGATCATGTGCTATCTCTCTCAAGCTGGTACGACGGTTTTCCAGCACCCTTTCCTTAATTTTATCGACGTTATCTTCGATCGAAGCCGTCGATGGGCGACCACCTCACGACCGTCCTTGAAGGCTCTGTACCACTGATATGCACGAGTTTTCGATAGAGCATTAACACCAAAGGTCTTTTGCAATATTTTCAATGCATCGGCACACGAAAATTCATTTGCAACACAAAACTTTAAACAAATTCTTTGCTCAACGTAATCACCCATAGTAAAAATCGGCACGCACTCTGACATCGACTGACTTAATCAGCTGTTGCAAACACACTAGTTGACAGATCCCGCTCAAGCTTAGCATAGTAATTAAGGACAGTGGTACCAACCTAGGAAAAAAATTTTTCACCTGCCTCATTACCCCGCCAGATTTAAATCGATAATTCCCGGTACTTTCTTGACAGAATGTATATCAGTGGATGTGGGTTTTCTGAACACATTAAATTCTATTTTACTATTCGAGTGTGATATCGGGAGGTCTAAAACTAAATCAGTAGCTGCGAACAACGGTTTCAACCCCAATATAATAGACAATTTATTACGACAGAAACAATCTGAAACAGCTATAAACCAAATTTATCCCATCATAAAAAGAAAACAAAGAATTCATTTGTTTATCCTACTTCGGTAGCATAAGCCAAAAAATGACCAAGAGTTTTTCAAAATTGTGGTATAATATTGTTTTCAAAACAAAAAACAAATTATCATCCGTATTATTCAATGCAAAAGTCTCAACTCTAAGCATACACAAATCGGGAGTTTATGAGTTATCTTGTTCGATGTGCAGTAATAAATATATAGGACAGACGAGACGTTCCTTCAAGACGAGGTTCAACGAAAATAAAATAAATTTCATGAAAAAATTAACATAATTCTCATTTTCCCACTCATTGTTTAGAAAATGGCATTTCTTTTCCGACAATAGATAATTTTAAAATTTTACATGTAGAATCAAAAGGAAAGAAACTTGATTATTTTGTACTCGTTAAAATTTTCAAATTATTTCACAATAAAAATAATGTAAAAATAATGAATGACTGTACGGATTCATGTAAAAACAAAATATTGGAGATATTTAAATAAGTAACATCTGTTTACCAATCTTTGGCGTGCCGACATTCTAATAATTGTTAGGCGTCCTCTCTTTTTTAACCTGTTTCTATTACCTCTTCTACTTCTGTGTATGCATAAATACTCTGTCCTGCTTGTTGAATCTTCAGTTATCTGAAGATGGGATAGCTAATTCCCGATACTCGAGTCAGAATTAAATGGGTAAAATATCAATTTGTTGGTAGTAAATCATAGTAATTTCTACAAATTGTTTTAATTATGACCGACTACCAAATAGTAACGGCTGAAACAGTTCAGTATCTAAAATCGTCCAATTGACCACAAATTATCAGCATTTTATTGTATAATAATCCACAGATTAGTTAACGTGCTCACAAATTAAGAAGTTAATATTTTAGAGCTCAGCATAATTAAATAAATAGCTATTACTAATGAATACGATCCACATTAATGAATGAAAATAATAAAATAGCTTTAAATGTGGTGGATTTGACCACAATAGAACATTTTCAATACATTTCCTTGAAATATACTAAAGTTTTTCTGAGAAAATTGCTGCATACCTGGAAAATAAGTATGAGTTGAGAATGTCATTCAAAACTTATTCAGACCTCAAAAAATAAAGACATTACAAATAAAGATGATGAATCGGGTGTTTATGAGTTAACCTGCGGTGATTGCCAAAAAGTTTACTAAGGACAGACAGCAAGAACTTTCCAACACAGAACCATATATTAGAAAGGGGACATACTTTCAATCATAATTTTGAAATTTTACACATAGGAAGTAAATGTTATCCCTTAAATATGTAAGAGTCACTAGAGCTAAATAAATATATAACAAAATAGGAATAGTATTTAAGGAACAATTACATCTACATAACTTTCCACTGATTTCCCGATGAACTGGATTTTTGTACCTACTGTAATACTAATAGAAGCTGATTTAGGAAACAAATTCAGTTATTCAAAAATGTTAGATATATCACCTATGAGGGGTGTTCAATTCATTCTCTGTATAGGCATTAAAGAAAACTCCGAAAATTTTGGAAAAATTCTATTTTTCAATGTACAATTCCAATACATTTGTTAGATCGAGAAATGACCCTAAGCCTTGTAAAATATGTTCTTCTGGCTTCTCCTCAAAAAAGGTATTAATTGCTACCTTCAGTTCTTCATCATCGGAAAATCGTTTTCCACAAAGTAATTTTTTCACATTTGGAAATAGACAATAGTCGCTGGGGGCCCAAGTCTCTACTGAACGGAGGATGAGTGATTTCATCGAAGCCACATTCCCACACAGCAGCCTTCGCCAGGTGGGCCTTGTGAACCGGCGTATTGTCGTTAAGCAGCAACACACACTGTAAATTTTCCTCGCCTTTTTCCTTTCATCCCCAGTAACCAGGTGGTCGAGAATAGTCGTTGGTTCTTGTCCACAGAGCTCTAAAACTCCTTACAGCATTCATTGCTTCTAAGGTGCGATGAGCATTCTCAGTACCCATCTTGCACTGACCTTTGAGATATTAATACGGTCATGAAGGATAGCATGTACACAAGGATAGTTTTGTCATCTCTGCTAACATCTTGATTTTTATTCTGGCATCTTCAAGTGTCAGCTTTTCCACTTTTTCTTCAGTAGTGCCGCTAATGGGCCCGTCAGAGCGAGGATAGTCTTTAATGCTATCTCTGCCTCTTTTGAATTCACTTGAACACTTTTGAACTGTGGATAACGACGGCGCACAGCCTTAGTAAACATGAACTATCTCTTCATGAATGATTATTTAACTTTTTTCCTGCTTAGTGAGAAACTTTATAACGGCGCGATGCTCGATTTGCTTTATATCTGTGGCGTCATTCATTTTGGCAATTTCAATGAGAACACCTAAAAAACTCATGATCGTTAATTAGTGAAATTTAATCGTTATACTCTCAGATAGTGTCATCAGTAAATGGGATAATTAGATTACTCACATTATCAGTAAATCACCCTATACCTAGAATACATTGAACACCCCTCGTACTTTACGATGCTCTTGTGTTCGCGAAACGATCGTAATAATCATAAAATCATAATAGTGATAAAATATGTGAAAATCAGAATAACCTTATCTAATATTATTTAGAATGGATTTTCGTCAAGTAAATACTGATCTAAGTAATTATTGAATACCTAAAAACAAGGAAAGGATAACTGGAAATAAGCCATGTAAAGCACTTGCAATGGCCATCATCTCAGAAGATAATTTTTGAACCTCAATTTCTTCGAAATTTGTATAACCTCTATGGTCTCTTCTGGACAATGCATCACAGGTTGTTGAGTTCATATGGAGTGATACACGACAAGCCTTTTCCATATACAAATTTTGTATAACTAGCTTGCATATCATGTCACAAGTGACTGTGAAGAAGAGTATTGGTTCCACAGTAACCCCAGATAAGAAATCTTTCAGCTTCTGCATGTTTCTCCAAAGTAGTACAGATGCTCAATATGTGATTATGAAATTATCTACTTAGTTTCACCAATATATGGACCATCAAAATTTCTCCAAATTGCGGCAGTTAATTTCTAACACTTCCCTGATACGTCAGCTGAAAAAGAATTTTGATCAAATTGTGCTTAGACTTGAATGAATCTATGTGAATATGAGTTGATTCCTAAGGCAGTGTTTGTTAGGATATGGTTGTTAATAAAGTGTCTTTCAATGCGAACGCCTCATTTTTAAATTGACATTATTCATGTGACATTGACAGTTGTATTTGTCAATGTCAATGTCTACCATTTAATAATCGAAAGGTGCACACTTCAACAACGTTTACAAATAATCCAAATTTAATATGAAAAATCGCGACTTGTAATTCTAACTTTATGTGCTTTAACTCCAATTTTTGGTCGTTATAATCATCCGGATAAAAGAATAGTTGAACTTTTAGTGAAGATGTTTGAAACAAATGAAATGAAATGAAAGAAGTGAAGAGAATACTGCTGCCGTACGTGAAGACCAAAATTTATCGATTTCTCGTCGTTCACAAGAACTAGGCATCGTCAAGATATCTTTGTGGCGAATTTTATGAAAAGACCTTGGTTTACATCCATATAAAATTGTTTCAATCCAAGAATTCAGTAATTGGTGCTTAGAAAAAATTGTACATGATGCAGATTTTCATAAGGAAATCATTCTCGGCGATTTAACTCTATTGGACTTCTTTCTTTGGGGTTACATTGAGTAATCGGTTTACAGCAATCATCCAGCAAATTTCTGGTTGAAATGTAAAAAAGCAAAATTGCCGTATATGGAGTGAAAAGAATCCTCAAGAAGTTCTGCAGGTTCCATGGCATCCTGAAAAATAAACTGTATGGTGTGCTTTACACGCTGAAGGCATCATCGGTCCATATTTCTTTAAAAACGATGCTGGAGCTAATGTTACAGTGAATGGTGCTCGTTACAAATGGATGATCAATGATTATTTGTTTCAAAATTTGGATGGAATCGACCCAGAAGTGTTTTAGTTCCAACAAGATGGTGCTACACCTCATGCCACTACCGTAAGAATTTATTTATTGAAAGAAAGATTTGGTGATAACATTATTTCGAGAATTGGTCCAATTAAGTGGCCTCCAAGATCATGAGATACTACTCTGTCAAGAAAGTACCGGGAATTTTTAATTAAAACAACGTTTTTAGATTTAATCGTCAAAATTTATTGGGTCGCCTTCAAAATAGGCTCCATTTGCTCCAATACATCTATGCCAACGGCACTTCCAATTATCGAAACATTTTTTATAGGCGCTTTCCGGGATGGACTTTAGCTCTTGCGCCGAATTTTGTTTTATGGCTTCAATCGACTCAAAACGGGTGCCACGAAGGGGCAATTTTAGTTTTGGGAAGAGGAAAAAGTCGCAGGGAGCCAAATCCGGCGAATACGGTGGTTGCTGAAGCACGTTTGTTGAGTTTTTGGCGAGAAAGTCAGCTAAAATCGTAGCTCGTAGCATATTTCAAATTAATTATATTCTTTGAGAAGTCCTTTAAGTGTGTTCATGTTTTTAAAAGGCAATTGGTGTTCTTAAAGGTAAGACCAGAAACAAAATTTTGTCTCCTTTAAATATTTATTTATTAATTTTTATCACTTTCGTATATCTGTTAGGTTATTTATTCCATTTGACATTATATATTGAGTTTTGATTATATACGTCTATTTAATGTAAGCGGTGCTTGTGTAGACATAAATTTATTTCTAAAAGTTTTTTGAATAAAATTTTTTTTTAAATTAAAATTGTAGAAAATAAACATATTTCAATTTGTTTTAATATTCAAATTTACGTCTATTAAACGTAAGCGGTGCTTATTTTAGACATTAATTTAATTTTAAAAGTTTTATGAAAAAATTTTTTTTTAAATTAAAATTGTAGAAGACAAACATATTTCAATTTGTTTTGATATTCAAATTTTTTCAACAATATTTTTAAATCTAATTCAACTAAAGTCGGATTCGGTTGAATTATAATAAATTTAATTTGATCCATGAGTAATAAAACTGAATTCATAAATTCGTTATTTTAAGGTATATTTTATATTAAAACGTAATTTCAATCTCTACAAAAATCTAGAACTGATTTCCTTTTAATAATGGTTATAATTCAGTACTAAAATGTCTGTATTCATCATTGAAATTTGAGCCTTATATTTTTCCTTACCTCAGTGCCTTCATCCTTAAAGAAAATATTTTTTATCTTTTCCGGTAATCAGAGTAGTCACGGAAATTTCAATAACTCTAAAAATATTTGTAATCACACTATCACTGATGATTATTTTTAATGAATCCTATGATTTATCGTGTTCGCTAAATATTATTTTGAACCCCTTGATTGAACTTTATCGACTGCACAACCACATCGATTACTTTGTTTGGGATCCAGAATTTTAAAATCTACTGTCAATAATTTGTGGTTGGAGTAGTAGATAAGTACACGAAAGGAAAAATATTTTTTTTGTGTGGCCAGTGATCTAAAATGTGGGTTAGTCCTAATGACCGATAAGAACGATTCATTACATTTACTTTTTCCTTGGCGAGAACCTAGATATTTCTTTATCACTACCCGCGTTCTCATCAACTATCGAATTGACTGAAAAATAGCCTGGGATCGATAAAAACTTTGAATGTGTACTCGTATAAATTAAAATATAATTTTTCTGTAAATATATGCTTAAATGTTACTAATGTCGCACTAGATTCTACGAAAATATTAATGATTGCAATCTATAACTATCCAATATAATTTAATATTAAATAAGGTTATTCTGATGTTTACAAATTTTTATTTATAATATTATACAAGTTATTTGCAACAAAAAATGTCATATAACACATGGTTTAAATGTTGATTGTTATTCTTTAATTTAACATTCCTTGATTTCACGAAATATTTCAAGTTTTTCCATAAAATCAATTATACTTCAGTTATCCTTGTAGCCTTATCAAATTTGACCATATATCTGAAACGGCATTGAATTTGCTAGAAGATAAGAGTTCTGTGTGCCAAAAAATCCTTATTGCGGGCAATATGAGGAGATGAATATCACGATAATGAATGATGATTTAGATGGATCAAAATATGCAAAAAAGGGATATAAATAACACTGAAATGTATTGGGGCCATTTATCGGAAATATTCGTCAAGGGTAAACTATTCACATCGGTTTGCTCATTGAGAATTTTAAGGTTCGTATAGGTGTAATTTCCGACTGCATGCATCAACGTGAGTCGGGTACTTTCAATTTCTTTATGGATAATTTCATAGTTATTGTTGAAATCATGTACAATTATTTTCAAATGTAACATCCTCTAGATTCTCACAACAATGTTGATCACCATTTCATTTAAACCACAAAGGGTACCTCATCTTACCAGTTTGATTTTAGTTTATCGGAAACAAAAAAAATTATTTAAAAAAATTGAAAAATCTTGAACTTGAACATCCTGTAGCTGGGTTTTTAAGTATTTGCAGAGCTTTGTGGAAAGTGAATATTCCATCGAATGTTGAAGTTATTCTGTAGTAAAATAGACCAGTCTGTATAGTGTTTACGTATAAATATCAACGGAGATATTGAGTATACATATGGAAGCAAAAGTTAAAGAAAAGGTAAATGTTATTTCAGTTTACATTTATTCAATATCCATTATTCTATCCAATTTCAAATGGTTTCAGCATTTACCGGATTAATAACATTTTTTTCAATTGATCAAAATAGGGTTTGAAATTATGAATCACTCCTCTTGTTTTGCATCAGATTTGCGGCTCATAGTGTATCAGTATCACTACTGGTTTCTGCATTAGTTTCCTGTATTTTCATCCTGTCATTGTACAAAAATCTGCAATTAAATGCAAACCATAATAAAGTTCACAAACTTAAACTTGCTTCAAGCGAGATTTGAGAATGAAAATTTTTATACTCACATGAATAAGCAAAATCCAAACAGTTTCACTACAACAGAAATGATGTAAAATGTTTCAGGAAAAAAGGACATGGTATTCCTATATATTAGGCCATACAAAGGGCAACAAATGAAATTTGATGCAGCTTGAAATACTCCAAATAGCGAATTAATTTGACCAAGTTCATGTGGTGGTACTGTTTTGGCCATCATAGATCTTAGTGCAGTATGAACAGATATATTAAAGCCCTCTATAAGTCCACCTAAAAATATAAATGAATAAGTAGCAATGGAAAATACAGGGTTATCCATTTTGGGCTTCCGAAAGTAAACGTAAATAAAATACTCTATAATTCAGAATATCGTTCAAATTTCCAGTTCAATATAATCCTTGGACCTTGCCATTATGTGTGGAGTACATCATTTAAATGTCTTCTGCATGAACTCTTACAGGACTCGATCCTTGTGAGGTAATTTTCAATGATTCGCCGGCACATTTCAGGCAATAGCTCACCACCAACTTGACGGATGTTGGTTTTCAAATCATCAATAGTCTGAAGATTATCGGCATAAAAACAATCCTCCGCATAATCCTACAAAAAATTCAAAGGAAATAAATCACAAGATCTTGGTGGCCAATTCACATCGCCGAAATGAGAAATTGCGCGTCCTGGAAATTTTTCAAAACGGGTCGTGTTGTGTGCCTTGGTGCACTGTCTTGCTGGAAAATCTCTTCAAATTCCATATAATTAATTTCAGACCAAAAAAATCGGTTATCATTTGGCTATAGCCAAATTGATTAGAATTGACGGTTTGAGTGAAACCTTCTTCATTTTCAAATAAGTAATGGCCAATTACTCCACCAGACCAAATGGCACACCATACAGTGACTTTTCGTGGATGTAATTAATGGTCTCTCAGAAGTTAGATGAGGATTTTCACTGCCCCAAATCGAAAATTTTGCTTGCTTACATAGGCACTGTGTGAAAAATGTACTTCGTCGCTGAAGAAAATTGGATTCGAAAAATCGTCATCCAAACGTTGTTGTTCAAGCACACAATCGGCATATATTCTACGCATTCTATGGTCAGCTGGCTTTAGTTCTTGTGTCAGCTGGACCTTATAAAAATGGAGATGCGAATCCAAATGCAAAATACGCCATAGCGTGCCATAAATGAGTCCCAAATGTTGTGCGCGCAGATTAATTGATAAATTTTGATCTTTCATTCACAGTAGAAATATTTTCGATCGAGCATGCATTTCGATGATGTATGGGCCTTAAGAAATCAGTTACAGGTCCAGCCCCTTCGAATTTTTTCACTGTTACCAATTGTAGGCTCAAATGGACGATTATGACGACCATAATCTGCCCATAATGCACGAAACGTACAGAATTATTGTATTTATAGTAAATTTTCACGATTTTCGTACAGTCAGGAGTAGGTAAACTATCCTTATTATTAAATGGCTAACCTTCTACTGAGAATATATGAGGCTTCGTATCACAATTCTGTTCGACATACTACTCTGTCAAGAAAGTACCGGGAATTTTCAATTAAAACAACATTTTTACATTTAATCGTCAAAATTTATTGGGTCGCCTTCAAAATAGGCTCCATTTGCTCCAATACATCTATGCCAACGGCACTTCCAATTATCGAAACATTTTTTATAGGCGCTTTCCGGGATGGACTTTAGCTCTCGCGCCGAATTTTGTTTTATGGCTTCAATCGACTCAAAACGGGTGCCACGAAGGGGTAATTTTAGTTTTGGGAAGACGAAAAAGTCGCAGGGAGCCAAATCCGGCGAATACGGTGGTTGCTGAAGCACGTTTGTTGAGTTTTTGGCGAGAAAGTCAGTCACAATCGTAGCTCGGTGAGAAGGCGCGTTATCGTCATGCAAAATCCATGAGTTTGGCCGCTTCTTACGGATACGCTCACGCAAACGTTTCATAACGCCTAGGTAATACTCCTTGTTTACCGTCTGACCCTCTGAAACGAATTTGTAGTGCACCACGCCACGGATATCGAAGAAAACAATGAGCATCACCTTCATTTTCGAGCGGCTTTGGCGTGGTTTTTTCGGTTTCGGCTCATTTTTGCCACCCATTCCGATGATTGCTGGCTTGTTTGCATATCGTACTCGTAGACCCAGGTCTCATCACCAGTTATAATGCATTCCATGAATGTAGAATCGGAATTACAGCGATCCAGCATGTCTGAAGCAACCTGTTCGCGATGACGTTTTTGAAGAAAATTCAGGTCTTTCTATAAGTAACTTTAAATGTTTTTGCGAGTTTCTCTTGTATTTGTGATGGATTTTCGTCCAACCCTGCCTCTAATTGTCCATCCTTAAACTTTAGTGGTGCTCTGGATCGTTATTCGCCTTTCAACTCAAAATTATCACTTTCAAATCGGGCAAACCACTTCTGTTATGTTCGTTCAGCTAGAGCATGATTACAGTAAACATCCACTAAAATACAATGACTTTCGGCAGCCTTTTTCTTCATATTGAAATACTGAAATATAACTAAAAAAGTTGACACTTTCAGAGCACACAGAATCTACGTTGTTTAGACTTCAGCAAAGTTCCAGACACTCAAAAGAAAGCCTAATGACGACACTTCTATATGAGTGTTTTGCCAGATGAAACAATGGAATAATAAACTAGTAGTGACATCTGCTAACCGTACGAACTGATTTCTACTTATTTCTACCAATAAATACTGGCTGCCATGCGATAATCAACAGATATTTATGTCATTGTATATAGATCGTTATTATTGAAGCCATCGTAACTTTTTCATAATATTATAACTTTTCAGCATACTGAAAATCATATTTTACCGAAATTTCAAAATCACCATTCAACATGTTAGCGTTTGCCATAATATATATTTTTATTTAATTTTTTTTTATATATGGTATTTATTCTTTGTTCAAGAATTTTAACATATATAGAAATTTGTGAAATTTTAAGAAACATAAAGTAGTTACCAATATCAGCATCAGAATCATCATTCTATAACTTCCGATCATGAAATTCAAATTCGGCATTTAGTACGTATCGTTCCCAGAACTCATAATAACACGTAGAAAAATACTCACCCAAAAAGAACTGTTCTCCTGTTATGGCAAGTGCACTTACAATATTTCCTATGATTGAACTACCAATTCCAATTATGCCCAATGTGGCATCCTCCCATTTAAGGTATTTGGAAAATACTGCTACTGATATAACACTTGCTAAAATAAATTTTTAGATCAACATTAAAAGTTCGTTACAATCTTAACCTCAAACACAAACTAGTAAAGTCGATTGATCAATTTTTTCGAGTAGGCCAAATGAACTGGTAGTTTTAATGTACCGGTTGTTCAGTAGTACCCGTAAGTCGAATGATCAGTTGACCTGGTACCACAAAACAAACTCCAATCTAAAATAAGAAAGAACGGTTTTTTACTTGATAGAAGAATTATTACAAAATTTGAATATCAAAACAGATTTAATCTGTTGTCTTCTACAATTTTACTTTCAAAAAATTTTTTTTAAGAAACTGTAAGAATTAAATTAATGTCTTTATAAGCACTGCTCATATTTAATAGACGAATAAAATCAAAATTCATCATACAATATCAAATGGAATTAAGAAAAACCAACGAATATAAATTGTCAATTGAAATTAAAATATAAATAAGCGAACATTTTTTGTTTCGTTCCAGGCATGCGTACTGAACTCTAGGAATCAGAAAACAATACATTTTGTAACAAATAGGGCTTCCTACGTTTGTCTGAAGAGTTCAGTAGGCATGCCTGGAACGAAACAAAAAATGTTTGCTTATTTATATTTTAATATCAATTGACAATTTATATTCGTTGGTTTTTCTTAATTCCATTTGATATTGTATGATGAATTTTGATATTATACGTCTATTAAATATGAGCAGTGCTTATAAAGACATTAATTTAATTCTTAAAGTTTCTTCAAAGAATTTTTTGAAATTAAAATTGTACAAGACAACAGATTGAATCTGTTTTGATATTCAAATTTTGTAATAATCCTTCTATCAAGTAAAAAACCGTTCCTTCTTATTTTATTTTATATATAATATATAATTATATTAGGTTTTTTAAATAAAGAAATTCATTATACAGTGTTGAATGGTTTTAACTAAGACCAAGTGCCTTATAAGCTTTGTATGATTTTTTGTGAACATGGAACATAGAGTACCTTTTATATAAATGTACCTATTTGCATGTTTTTGAAGATCATATATTTCTGAAGATTGCACTCGGTAAGTCTAGAGATTCTTTAATTGATTTTATTATTTTTTATAAGTAAAGTTGAACTGATCTTATCATAAATATAATTATTTCTTGAGGATGTGCTACATGTTTTGAGATTTTTTGAAGTAATTCATTTAAATATATTGAATATTTCAAATAAATTAGTTTTTGAAAAGTTCTTGAAATTATGTTTTATATTTTTGAGAAAGAGTTATTTTTCATTGATATAGGATCAGAAAACAATACATTTTGTAACAAACAGGGCTTCGTACGTTTGTCTGAAGAGTTCAGTACGCATGCCTGGAACGAAATGTTTGCTTATTTATATTTTAATTTTAATTGACTATTTATATTCGTTGGTTTTTCTTAATTCCATTTGATATTGTATGATGAATTTTGATTTTATACGTCTATTAAACATGAGCAGTGCTTATAAAGACATTAATTTAATTCTTAAAGTTTCTTGAAAAAAAATTTTTTTGAATTAAAATTGTAGAAGACAACAGATTAAATCTGTTTTGATATTCAAACTCCAATCTATTGAAAAATCCGAGAAATGTTCGTAATGTGCACTCAACTGAAAAATATTAAAAGTAAAAATTCCATATTAAATGTTGGATCACGTCTGCAGAGTGTCATTCGGGGAAATTGTGCGCCACTAGAAACATAGACTGATTTCTATTATCCAATTTAAATTAAACAGTTTGACATAAAATAACGACAAGAAGACTAATGCAAAGTTTCGTGAAGATTATGGGTGATCTAAACTACAACAAAAATTTCATCTCGTTTCATCTTGTGTAATAAATTAATAATAAACACGCAGTGTGCAAAATTCTAAAAACATCGAGATATTTCTGTAGAATTGAAAGTCTCAAATCAGTTGTTTCAGTAATTTTCACACCTCAAGACGGGTGTATAAACAATTCATATAATTAAATTTTTGAATGAAACGAACTTCAAAATATTAAACAAATATTGGATGGAGTAGCCCGTTACTTTGTGATAGTTCATTTTAAAAATGTACTGAAAGAAGTTATTATTTTCTTTTCTATTCAAATCCAAGTCTTTTGGCACACGCCACTTCTCTACGTTTTGCACAAGCCGAAAAACCTTCAATGGATATATTAAACCTTTGAAATAAAATTCGATATTCAGTTTAAAAATGAAGTGAACACTACGGAATTCGAGCCACTGTGTTTTCAGTTTTGAAAAGTGCTTGAAAGCGAAGTAGTTTCTTATTTTATTCCAGTTTTAAGAAATAAACAGTACAGAATTGAAACTGGCTTAAGAAATTATTCGCTGCATAGTTGATACGCACGCAATTCATTATCGATTCCAAAAATACGTGGATTTGATATTGAGAAACAACTTTATTCGTTGCTATCTATGAAGGAAGTAAATGGAATTCTTCACGGCGTCTAGTGAATTCATCACCAAAAATTTAGTAATAAAATACAAAATCATTAACAGAAATTGTTCAAATGGTATATTAAACTTTTAGCGGTCAAAACAGTGATGAAAATTGTTAACTAATGCGCAAAATTACACCTTGAAATTTTATTTTGTAGTCCCATAGTAATATCCTTGCGAGGCTATAGATATATGCTGGTGAATACTTTGAATACATTTTATATGCTCCAAATTCACCTACTCGCGGTTGCGTTTTTGATTGAAATTCAATTCTGTTGAGACAAGCCATGCAGTGACACATTTAATTTCCAAATAATATAATATATATAATATAAAATGAAATAATAAAGAAGCGGTTTTTTACTTGATAGAAGGAATATCGCAAAATTTGTATATCAAAACAGATTTAATCTGTTAGTCTTCTACAATTTTAATTTCAACAAATTTGTTCAAGAAACTTTAAGAATTAAATTAATGTCTAATAAGCAATGCTGATATTTAATAGACGTATAAAATCGAAACTTTTTGTACAATATTAAATGGAATTAAGTGAAAACCAACGAAGATAAATTGTCAATTAAAATCAATAAATAAACACATGTTTTTTGTTTCGTTCCAAGCATGCGAACTGAACTCTGCAGACAAGCGGTAACGCCGCTTTGCTTGTTGCAAAATGTTTAGTTTTCTGATCATATATTTATGAAAACTGAATCTTTCTCAAAAAATATACAACATAATTTCAAGAACTTCTCAAAAACTAATTTATTTGTAATATTAAATATATTCAAATAAATTACTTCAAAAACTCTCTAATTTATGTAAACATTTAATATGTATATCACAATAATATATACACATAATCCTACAAACTGAGAGATACTGAATTGTTTCAGCGGTTACTATTTGGTAGTTGATCATAATTAAAACAAATTGTAGAAATTACTATCATTTACTACCAATAAAAATATATATAAAACAATTTCTTGTGACTCGAGTTTCGGGAAATGAACTATCCCAAATTTCGAATATCAAAACAGATTTAATCTGTTAGTCTTCTGCAATTTTAATTTCAAAAAAATTTTCACTCAAAAAACTTTTGGAATTGAATCAATGACTACAATAAGCACCGCTCATATTTAATAGACGTATATAATCAGAACTCAATATATAATGTCAAATGGAATAAATAAATCATCAGATATAAAAAAAGTCAATGAAATTAATAAATAATTATTTGAAGGAGACAAAATTTTGTTTCTGATCTTACCATAAAGAACACCAATTGCCTTTCAAAAACATGAACACATCTTAAGGACTTCTCAAAAAATATAATTTATTTGAAATATTTAATATTCAAATAAGGTTATCCAAAACTCTCTCAAAACATGCACTATATCTTCAAAAACCCATTATAATTCTGGTAATCTCTTCATCGGCCCTAAATAATATTCCAAATATAAATAAATCGAATAACTATCACTATATCTCAACTCCACGTGTTTAACAGAATAAATTTCTTTAAACAGACTAACTTTAAAATTCAAAATAGTCTATGTTCTTGACAAAATCACAGAAAAGTGTATATAAAATATATAATTATTTTTATATATAATATATAGATATAATATATATTATATTATATATAAAAATAATTATATATTTTATGTACACTTTTCTGTGATTTTGTCTAGAACATAGACTGTCTTGAATTTTAAAGTTAGTCGTCTAAAGCAATTAATCCTGTTAAATACGTGGAGTTGAGATAGAGTGATAGTTATTTGATTTTGATATTTGGAATATTATTTAGGGCCAATGAAGAGATTACCAGAATTATAATTGTTTTTTGAAGATATAGTGCATGTTTTGAGAGTTTTTTGAATTAACTTATTTGAATATTTAAATATATTAAATACTTCAAATAAATTATATTTTTTGAGATGGCCTTAAGTTGTGTTCATGTTTTTGAAGGGCAATTGGTATTCTTAATGGTAAGATCAGAAACAAAATTTTGTCTCCTTTGAATATTTATTTATTAATTTTAATGAATTTTTTTATATCTGTTGGTTTATTTATTCCATTTGACATTATATATTGAGTTTTGATTATATACGTCTATTAAATATAAGCGGTGCTCATTGTAGACATTAATTTAATTCTAAAAGTTTTTTGAATGAAATTTTTTTTGAAATTGAAATTGTAGAAGACTAACAGATTAAATCTGTTTTGATATTCAAATTTTGTTATATTTCTTCTATCAAGTAAAAAGCCTTTTTCTATTTCATTTTATATATAATATATAATTATATTTAGGCTTTAATAAATCTTATTAGGGAATGTCAATGGTTCAAAGATAACCTTATAACAACTTACACTTTTCTGTGATTTTGTCAAGAACATAGACTATCTTGAATTTTAAAAATAGTCTGTTTGAAGCAATTTATCCTGTTAAACACGTGGAGTTGAGATATAATGATAGTTATTTGATTTTGATATTTGGAATATTATTTAGGGCCGATGAAGAGATTACCAGAATTATAATTGTTTTTTGAAGATATAGTGCATGTTTTGAGAGATTTTTGAATTAACTTATTTGAATATTTAATTATATCAAATATTTCAAATTAATTATATTTTTTGAGAAGTCCTAAAGTTATGTTCATGTTTTTCAAAGGCAATTGGTGTTCTTAATCGTAAGATCAGAAACAAAATTTGGTCTCTTTTAAATATTTATTTATTAATTTTGATGACTTTTTTATATCTGTTGGTTCATTCCATTTGACATTATATATTGAGTTTTGATTATATACGTCTATTAAATATAAACGGTGCTTATTGTAGACATTAATTTAATTCTAAAAGTTTTTTGAATAAAAATTTTTTTGAAATTAAAATTTTAGAAGACTAAACAGATTAAATCTGTTTTTGATATTCAAATTTTGTCATATTTCTTCTATCAAGTAAAAAGCCTTTTTCTATTTTATTGAACTATCCCATCATCAGACAACAGTTGTCTGATAATGGGATAGTTCATTTCCCGAAACTCGAGTCACTAGAAAATGTGTAATATATATTTTTATTGGTAGTAAAACATGGTAATTTCTACAATTCGTTTTTTTTTAACTGAGAGATGCTTGATGACTGTGCCTCAAGCTAGTGTGATGATTTGAATCACAGTCTCCCATTGATATAGGAAAAAAAGTCCTTCAGATAGAACATTTGAAATCAACAATTGTTTGTAATATATTTGCTTCGGAATTACTTGGATTATTCGGGAAATTGACGTAATATTTTCAAGAATTTACTTAAGAAAAACTTCAAAACCACGTTTCTACTGAATCACTCGTGCTATTATAACAGAATATCTCTCAGTAAAAAAAAATAAAATGAGTCCAAATATTATTAACCTGATGATACATTTATCCTTTTCCTACTTACCGATAGAACTGGTCAAACAGTGGCAGAAAGAGAATGCACCGTACTGCATGATATTCCAGCTAAATTTATACCTTGAGTATAGATATAAAACAGCAAGTTCTCCTGTGAAAATGATTAATTCAGTTATTAAATGTGATTGAGGAATAATTTTGAACTGAAAATTTCAAGATTTCTTCGAATGATCCTGCTTTTTTCTCTAGAAAATCAAAATCATAAATAAGGAGTAGGGGCTGTAGTAATAGAAAGTTCTAGAAATCGAGACACGTAAATTCTACCAGGTTTTCGTATTGGCATGACGAGCATAGCTCTTTCACCAAGTAACTACACAGCAGGGTCCACAGTCTACCCCTAGAGGTAGAAAGTGTGATAAGGATTACGCCATATCATCGCGCGAAGCGAGAACCCACCAGCTTCCAGTTTGGGCCCCGACTCGAAAGCCAAAACCGTCTGACTGGTAGCAGCGTAGCACTATTCAACCTCTACTGGCTTTGCAGGTCAGTACCCGAGTTGGTTTGTGACGCAACTCACCCGCCGGAAGGAATTCTTATCCAAGCACCCGAACGCAGTCCCATGAACTAAGATAATCTCAAGATGGATGACTTCTATTGATCTTGGTACGAGCACCGTCTAACGGCCTGTACGTCCTGACACACCGAATCCATGTGAGGTCATTTGATTGATCCTGGCGTCAAGCACTAACGGCTAAGCCATTTCGTCGAGATACACAAACCCTAAATGGTTACGCATTGATCCGGGGCCAGGACAAGCCTGTCGAACCGTCAAGTCCCGTTAAACCCAGAGTCATTTCACGAGAATATCTCGAACATGGGGGCCTGCGAACAGATAAATGAAATACCTGCGTAGTCCAGCATGAGGACTTTTAACCACTGCCCCCTCGAGTCAAACAAGTAACACCTGGGGGCAATCCACCCCCCCCCCTAGGTAACGCAGTATGCTACATAACGTTTCTGGGTTTGTGGATCTCGATGAAACGGCTAGTCCGTTGGTGCTTGTGCTTGACGCCAGGATCAATTGAAAAATTTCACAAGGGTTCGTGGGTCTTGACGTACAGGCCTTGGCTCGTACCAGGACCAATTGAGGCATCAATCTTGAGATTATCTTAGTTCATGAGACTGCATGAGACGGAAACCGCTGGGTTCATCTCTTCGGAGGGGTTCTCACCTCGCGCGATGATAATGCGTAACCCTTATCACACTTTCTACCTCTAGGGGTGGACTGTGGAGATTGCTAACTAGTCACTTGGCGAAAGAGCTACGCTCACATGCCAATACACTAACTGGTAAAATTCACGCGTCTCGATTTCTAGAACTTTCTATCACCATAGCGCATACTCCTAATTAATGATTTTTGGTACAGGTCAACCGAATTAATTTATTTGAAGATGTTTGAATGATTCGTCATCAATAGGATAAAATTATATTCATGTTGAATTTACCTTTGTTTGTGCTTGTCAGTAAAGCCAAATGATGGTTACGAAACGTCTCTAAGAGCCATTTCAATTTTAGAAGAAAAGTACAATATGGACAGCGAAACCTGGAGACACGAATGTCTTTTTTAAATAAATGTCAGTTTTGGAAATTCAGGTTTAAGGTGAAAATTTATTTGAATCATGGGAAAATTACTTAGATCGTATAAAGAAAGCTATAAGCGTTCTGAAGCAGTAGTTTTCGATCATTGAAATGTACTTTTTCTCTCTGATATTTAATATGCAATTATTCTAGTTATTCTAGTACTTACCATTAAAAGGACCGCTTGAAACCACTCCTAGTATCATAAGAGACACAACTTTGCACCTCCTATTATTCACGTTATTCCCAAAACAAAGCCTGAACGTATTCCGAATATATTTTAAATCGAAAAAATCACAGATGAATGATTTTCCCGATTCAGCTTCTTGAACTGGATAGTTTGCATCTTTCTGAAGTGGCTCATCTTTAATCATCAAACATCCACTAACTATTCCTACGGAAACTAAGACAGCGCACAACGAAAATGTTGCAATGAATCCAAAATATCTGAACAGAGGCCCACTCACTCCTAGTCCTAATACCATCGAGGCAGAGACTATTGTCGCGATAGCCCCTATTCTCGCAGTCTTATTTTCATCGCTGCTTCTGGATCCAACAAAACTGAATACGCCAATAAGTAGGCATGGTAAACCCCCAAAGAGAGGGAAGAAGAGTGCGTCACTCATCACTGTAGTAATAATGGGTAATTCATAAAAAAATACCACATTTAGTATCGAACACAGGAATGACAACAGCAACCCTATAGAAGGTGCCAAAATTACTGGCTTCCTTTTGTTTTTTCTGTCACTCCAAGATCCGACAAACAAGCCTAGGATAACCGGAAAGAAACCATGAAGAGCACTTGCTATGGCCATCATTCCAGAGGATAACTTTTGAACCTCAATTTCTTCCAAATTTGTGTAACCTCTATGGTCTCTCCTCGACATGGCATCGCATGTTGTTGAATTCATATGAAGCGACACGCGGCATGCTTTTTCCATATATAAATTTTGTACAATCAGCTTGTATATCATGTCACTAGCGATCGTGAGGAAGAGTAGTGGTTCTACTGTTATTCCAGACAATAAATGTTTCGGCTCCATTATTGTTCAAGCTGGTTGAGATGCTAAGTATAATCTAATGTTATCTTTTACTCAGTTCATTCAAAATAAGAGATAATCCAATATGGTTGATATTTCGATAATTAATTCCATATATTCCTCCGATCTATCACCTGAAAAATAATATTCAAATTAAAATTTTGGAAATGAAAAAAATTATTCTCAATAAGGGTGCTTCAATGGGATCGCGTCATTTTTAAATTGACATTACTCACGCATGGAAATCATTGTTTATTTGTGACATTAACAGTTGTATTTGTCAATGTCCACCATTTAATTATACAGGTACACACTCCAATAACGCTTAAATACAATCCAAATTCATTATGAAAAATCGCGAACTGTTACTTTAACTTCACGTTTTTTTTCTACAGAACATGCAGTAATTTTCAATAGAGTAGATGAAACTTCTGAGATCAGAATGAGAATCTGTCTGGAAGATATTGCTCATAAGTAGATTTATACTAAATATTGAAAATCATTTAGATATTGCAAATTTTAGTTGTAATAAATTGAAATCTACCACTGAAATTTAATGAAATGTTTTGTTTGAATATTGTTAATTCAATAAAATAGAAAGGCCTTCTACTTGATAGAAGAAATATAACAAAATTTGAATATCGAAACAAATTAAAATATGTTTATCTTCTACAATTTTAATTTCGAAAAATTTTTATACAAAAAAATTTTTAGAATTAAATTAATGTCTAAAACAAGCACCGCTTACATTTAATAGACGTATATAATCAAAACTCAATATATAATGTCAAATAGAATCAATAAACCAAAAGATATACGAAAGTCATTAAAATTAATAAAAAAATATTTAAAGGAGACAAAATTTTGTTTCTGGTCTTACCTTCAAGAACGCCAATTGCCTTTTAAAAACATGAACACACTTGAAGGACTTCTCAAAGGATATAATTTATTTGAAATATTCAATATATTTAAATATTCGAATAAGTAAATTCAGAAATCTCTCAAAGCATGCACTATATCTTCAAAAAACAAATATAATTCTAAGCAATTCCGTCTTCAGTCCTGGTTTATTTATTCCATTTGACATTATATATTGAGTTTGATTATATACGTCTATTAAATGTAAGCGGTGCTTGTTTGAGACATTAATTTAATTCTAAAAGTTTTTTGAATAAAAATTTTTTGAAATTAAAATTGTAGAAGATAAACATATTTTAATTTGTTTTGATATTCAAATTTTATTGTTAATTCGTCCAGAGAGTTCCTCTTCCAATTATTATAGGAATTTCAGCTCAATCACACATTCTTACCCTAAGGACTTCAGTTTCCTTCAATAAATAAATGCTTTGATCAAACTCTATGAATCACTGCAGATGTGTGAATTGTGAAACAATGTTTTTCAGCAACGCAAACTTTATCACTATCACTGATAGTTTGAATTGCCTGATTACTTTGTTAGTGCCCAAGAATTTTAGAATCTACTAGCAGTAGATTGTGGTTGACTAAAAGATTAGAATCTGTTTTTCATTTCCTCATTAAAAAAAGAATTATTTATCTATTTTTCGTGGTCTCGTGAACCATTCGATTGAACTGAAATAGCCCAGGATTCATCGGAAGTTTCAACGAGAGTTCGTATAAATCTAGAAAAACTTAATTCACAATTTCAAAAATTTACTTTTTACACGTTGTAATTTTTCTATGTGATTACGTTAATATTTTCTACATAAATATTGAAAAAATTTTATACGAAATCATCCACATTTTTCGATGTGAGTTAGATATGATTCAGATATTGAAGTTTTTCGGACGTTACTAAAAAATTCAAAAACTTTTAGAATTAAATTAGTGTTTCTAAGATATTTGTTTTATATAATTCTAAGAGTTTTGAACAAAATTAGTTTAAATTGAAATTTGTAGGGGGTTAACAGAATTAATCTGTTGGAGTCATTCCTATATATGAACAGATTATCTCAGTCCTCAACCTATCACACAAACAAGATGGAAATGGAAATTTGTTTTTCTGAGTGTATCAGAGAACCAAAATTAAATTCTTAATAGTGCTTTAAAGTAATAGAAATTTACGTTAGGGCCAATGGAACGATAGACACGAGTGGAAGTTAGGCATCGGACAACGTCGCCGGACGTTTAAAATTTTATATATATATATATATATATATATATATATATATATATATATATATATATATATATATATATAAAATATAATATAATATAATATATATATTATATAATCATATATATATATATAAAATATAATATCATATAATATATATACATTATATATAATAATATATATTATATATACCTTATATATAATAATATATATAATATATAATTTATATATATATATATATATATATATAGTTATATATTTATATATATATATATATACACAATCTGGTTTTAGACCCTTCATCACTCTTATATGCTAAAGGGATTGGTGATGCAAAAGGTAAGGAGGACTCCTCAATCACATTCGATTTCAACAATCTTCCTATTTGGAATTCTATCTCTTTTTGATCCTCCATTGATCATCTGTATGGTTTTTTTGCTATGAATTTGTGTTCTAAAAGTTTTATATGTGTCTCATTATCTTGCAACTGACCAAAATCAAACTTGTGTTGTATTTATTAAAACTTCAATTTGGTTTCTCTGATTCGTTTCCAAATGGTCTAATTTTGCTTCGAAAGGTTCTGTTGGTACCCCTTCATTGAAATTGATGGTGTAATCATTGTTATCATTATAATTATTATTATGAACACAATCGATCTTTCCCTCTTCATTCATATCTAATCTTTGATGAATATACAAATCAAAATCTTGTTTTAATTGAAAATTGGAAATGAAATCTAGTCCGAGTAGAATATCATACTCGAAATTTTTCTCATTAACTACAAAAAGTACAACTTCTTTTTTGATATTATTGATTCTCATTTTTGTAATTATTTTTCCTGAAAATTTTGCCCTGCCACTGGCTGTTTTGAATATGTTTCTATTATCTTGAATGCGTAGACATAACTTTTCTGCTACTTTGGAATTCAGAAGATTAACATTTGAGCCAGAATCATAAATTCCACATAATTCATTATTATTTATGAACACCTTCAATTTGATCAGTGGCAGCAGTCTTAGTTTTTTTGGTTTGAAATGGCCTGATTTAATTTATCCTGCACCCCAACATTGTTTACAGTTTTTATGTTACCGGGTACGTTCTTTTGTTCAAAATTATTGTATTCATTCCTTAGCCGACAAAGTCTTCGGATGAAATCTACCTGGAAAACTATTCTTCTCACAAATTGAGCATTGTTCCTTCTTAACTGGTTTTCTATTTGTTCGGCAGATTTATTAATTCTATGATTTTCTTTATTTGGATCGTTGTCATATTTTTTTTAACTTTCTAGCTTTCGCAACCCAATAATTTCTCGAAAGTTGATCGATCAATTCTATCTTGTAGAATATTTGGCAAACTTGTCACAATTAAATCAATTAATATGTCAGTTGAAAAATTATTTCGGAGATTTAACAACAAATTTTCTTTCTTAAAAAGTCAACTAAACTTCCTCCTATGTACCTAAATGAAAATGCCTCTCTATAAACTCGTTTCACAAAAACTCTCTAAGCAGTTATCTTTCCATATTTGAAAACTTTTGTCTAAACCTAATGCAGTTGATTTAGAATCAAACCATACTTTCGCTATTCCATCCAGAAACAACCGTAAAATCAAAATTTTGTCTCTATCTTCTTCTACTTCACAACGCGTGCATTCCGTCTCGAATTTTTCTAACCATAAATTGACTGAAACACTCTTACCATCAAAATTATTCAGCACAAAATCCTCCTTTATCCTCTTGAAATCCTTGCTTTTTCTTGAAAGTTCTACCGTATCCTGTGGGTTTGGTGATTCTTATCCAAATACTGTTCTGATGTATGCGAATGAATAAATCAGTTGTAAATATTCATTCTTAAACATCACATCTTCTTCGGCATCAATATATATTTCTTTAAATTCCGGAGTTAATGAAATGACATACGTACGAAATGAACCTCTTACTTTAATCGATTTCAAGATATTCTTCAGCTTCGGTAGAGCCAAAAGTTCATGATGGTCAGATATATCCTGTTTGTCCACTGGTATTTCATAATATGTATTTTCCGTTCCCGTAGTTTGGATCCATTTGAATTTGTATGTATTTTTCTTCTTATCAGTCTTGGATGCTTCCAAAGCGATGCAAATCTTCATGGATGTCGTCATTATAGCTTACGTTTTTGATTTATAAGAATGTAATCAATTCTTATTTTTATAATTGAAGAAATAGACGATTTGATGTCATGATTCTGGAAGAATTTATTTTCTTTAGTTTAAAATATACCAGAATAACATACATAAAATAAAATAATAAGATACAAAGAAATACAAAGAAATAAAAATAAATAGAAAAAAGAACTTAGTAACCTGAAAGAAATCAAAAACAATGCTTTTTCTTCAGGTTTCTCAATTCACATTTCTAACAACTAACTGAATATGACATGTGACAGTTTCAGGTTAAAATCTTAGACATAGAACATAGATCAATAATTTTGTCTAGTGCAAATATTTAGACATTCTAAAATATCTAGAATGTCTAGATATTTGCACTAAACAAAATTATTTTCAATTCAAAAATAAAATTTATAAATCTGAAAACGGTTTGATTATGAGAAATCCCTTGAGTCCTTTATTAGCAGAAATATTCATGGATAATATTGAAACTAAAATTCACCAAAATCCCCTTAAGAAATAATCTTTATAATGGTATAGATATGTAGACGATATTTTCTGTTGCTTCACAAGTACAGATATACTTTAAAAAAATCCTTTTTATTCATCAATGAAATACATCCTTCAATTAAATTCACTATGGAAACCAAACTTAATAATTCTATTAATTTTCTTGATTTAACTGTTACTCGAATAAATAGTTCACATGATTTTTCAATATTTCACAAACCAACCTATACGGATTCTATTATACACAATAAATCAAATCATCCTCTAAATCAAAAATTATCAGCATTTAATTGTATAATCCATAGATTAGTTAATATTCCCATGAATCGAGAAAATTATATTTCAGAACTTAACATAATTAAACAAATAGCTATTAATAATGAATATGATCCAAACTTGATAGACAAATTATTGATGAATAAAAATAATAAAATAGCTTTAAATATGGTGTTTCCTAATATAAAAGAATATTTTAAATACATTTCCTTAAAATACACTAAAGGTATTTCTGAGAAAATTGCTACATACCTCAAAAATAAATATAATTTGAGAACTTCATTTAAAACTAATTCAAACTTGAGTAAATTTATCAAAAATAATAAAGACTACACACATAAGATTGATAAATCTGGGGTTTATAAGTTAACCTGCGGTGATTGCCCTAAAATTTACATAGGTCAAACTGGAAGAACTTTCCGTCATAGGATGTGTGAACATTTGAAGAGTTTCCTTAATAATAAAAGCAATTCTACATATTCCAACCATTTGTTAGAAACAGGACATACTTTCAACCATAACTTTGAAATTCTACATATAGAAAGCAGAAGTTATGCCTTAAATCTGTTAGAATCCCTAGAGATAAATAAACATAATAAAATTGAAATATTACTTAACGAACAAATAAATTTAAATAGCTCACCTCTGTTAAATATATTCAGATAAGCTGGAATTTGCAGATACCCTTTTTTGGGTTTTAAAGCTCAATAAAACGGATTTCGGAAACAAGCTTAGTTATTCAAAATGTGATCTTGCCTGATGATGCTACTGTGATAGCGAAACAATTGTTGTGAGTTTAACAATAAAAATTTGTGAAAATCAGAATAACCTTATTTGAAATTATTTAAATCTGGTTTGATATTCAAATTTTGTTATTTTCCTTCTTTCAAGTAAAAAGTCTTTTCCTATTTTTAATTGTACAAAATATATTCAAAGTAAAAACTTCGGAAACTTTTTATGTATCTGTCATAAGTTCTTTTAATAGGCAATTTTCGGAGAAAGAGAATAAGTTGAATATTTGATAGATTCGGTCTTCACTTGGTGGAAACTCATTTTAATTAAAAAAATGTATATATGACAGTAATTTATTTCCACAAAAATGTTTGTACTAATACAACAATTGTTTTACCACGATGTGGCTTCTTCAGGTATTACATTGTACTGTCTAAGACAGTACAATGTAATACCTGAAGAAGCCACATCGTGGTGAAACAATTGTTGTATTAGTACAAACATTTTTGTGGAAATAAATTACTGTCATATATACATTTTTTTAAGAATAAGTTGAATAAATCTGACAGTACCGCGTATAAGAAGTGAAGTGAAATTGCAACAGTAGTTCATATCAATCAATACAATACCCGAATTCGCAACGTATAGCTTAAAGGAGGTGGAAATGGAACTGTCTCCTTTTGAGTCAGCCAGAAATCCAAAACTCCCTGAGGCATCAGCTTCGGATAGAAAAAACGATGTGTTCGAATTACCCGGCCCATTGACCACGTACCAAAACCCCAAAGATCAACTAAACAGGCATGACGGAATTACCGACAATAATGATCTGCCAATAGCAAGCGTTAGGATGTTTGTTTATTTGACATCCTCGTACAAAATTGGTCTTCTTCAACAGGAATTTCTGTCGGACGCATTCATTTGTTCGGAGGGGCTTGGTTTAGAACGAACGTTCAAAGAGAAGAACACGTTTGAACCGGCCTGTTTCATTACCTTGTCAATTACATTAGGTGAAGAGACGGCTTGTCGGGTACATTCAACGTCATTCTCGTCTCGACATTTGGATTGTACACCCGATCGATATTCATATGTTCATCTGTGAAAAAAACATGTTTAATGAGGGTGTGTCACTTAACGGCTTCACCGAATATCTTTGTATTAGATTCCCTTCGTTATCGGAGACTTTGGGATACGTACTAATTTACTCAGTAACAAAAGAGGGCGAAAACTGATATACAAACATCGTCTTATCTTATCACTTAAATGAAAACAAAAAACTAGCAAAAAACGTTTCTTGTCCGGTAGAATACAGGTGTCTATTCGAAGTTCGCTGAATACTGATTATTCAGCGAATAACGTTATATTGAGAATATTTCTTGGAAAATGCCGGGATATCCTATTTCTCAGTTTGACCGGGCAAAAATAGTAGCCCTACATCAAAAAGCTTTGTCGAACCACCAGATTACGCAACGTTTGAATATTTTACGGACATCAGTAAGGCGCATAGTGGCCCTTATCCTAGAAACCGGCAGCGTTGAGCGGAGACCGGTGTCTGGTCGACCCAGAGTAACATCTGCAAGGGAAGACCATTATATCGCCAATTTTACTCGAAGGAATCGAACGTTATCTGTAATAGCCCTTCGAAGTAATTTTTTGAGGACCTGTAAACGGGTAGTCTTCCATGTTGAGCCATCCTGTTTTCTTGAGGGTATATGTTATTGGATTTCGTTTTCGAATTCCGTGAATGAATCTCAAACAACGATTTTGAAGCATCTGTATTCGATTCTTATCAAAGACTGTTAAACAAGGACTGTAGACAACATCACAAAAATTCATATGTGACAGTACTAGGGATTCACAAAGCAATATCTTGTCCGATCTATTGAGGTAGTTTCTGTATTCATATAAGAGTCTTAAGTTCAAGTAAGCTCTGCTCAGCGAATTGGATATATGCCTCGTAAATCGTAAGTCAGTATCAATTGTCAAACCCAAATTCTTGGCAGTATCCACAAAACGAACAACGTTTCCATTCATTATAATGCTTTGACCATAATTTTGCAAGAACATTTTTCGTTGATTTTTTCTCCCATGGATTTATTAAAATTCAAACGAAGGCAATGTTTCACTGATATCTCGTATATGACGTATAAATATCTCGTATAAAAAGTAGCGGACCCAAGATAGATCCCTGTGGAATTCCACAGCTCAGTCTCAAGTATGTTCATGTTTTATCATCAATGACTACTGCCTGAGATCTACATTCAGCATAATCAGCCAACAATGCCGTAGCTTTCCGTGATACACCAATGTAATGCAATATAGCAACTAAAAGTTCATGATCTACAGTGTCGAAAGCTTTCGAATATTCGAGTAAAGTTAAGATGGTAAGGTCTCCTTGATCAATAGAATTGAAAACTCCATCTGTTACATTGAGCAGAGCAGT
Organism: Megalocaria dilatata; assembly: GCA_034642435.1. Lineage (NCBI taxonomy): Eukaryota > Metazoa > Arthropoda > Insecta > Coleoptera > Coccinellidae > Megalocaria > Megalocaria dilatata. Next base: position 5,912,794 of record CM067854.1, read on the forward strand.
ACAACAGCCATGGCCAGGTCTAAAACCAAATTGTGAGGCAGGAATGATTTTATTTTTCTCTAGAACATCCTGCAGTTGCCCATGCATTACCCTTTCAATTATTTTAGACCAAGTTGGTAACAAACTAATCGGTCAAATATAATCTAAAGACGATGGGTTGGAGTGTTTTGGCAAGGGGACGAGCAAAGCTTTTTTCCAAGAGCTGGGATAAACCGAATTTTTCAGACAAATAAATATATTGATGCCATCATGACCTGTAGCCCCGCTCCTGATCCCATTGATTACCTTGAAAATCTCGGCTTCTTCTACCTCCCGAAATGTAAAACTGACCATATTTGAATCCTTAGTGTTTTTGTTGTAGAATTCAAGAAGAACTCTTGGAATGGAGTCAATAAAATATTTGTTTATTTTATTAGCATCTTTCAACTCTTCGGGTAGTTCAGTTGATTTCCTCTCGATAATATTGAGGTTTTTCAGACTCGACCAGAAGTTTTTAGTTTCCTTGTTGTTCAGGACAGAATGAAAGTAAGCTTCTTTTCATTTTAAACCTCTATTGAAACTGCATTTCTAATCTGTTTGAACAAGAGCCAGTCGTTTTCATTTTTTAATTTTTTATAACGAACCAGAGTTTTATCCCTCAAAACCATCATTTCCTTCTAATTATCTGTGAGCCATGGTGCATGTATCCTTGTTATTCTTATAGTGCGGAAAGGAACGTGTAGATCCAATAAGGTTGTTATGTTGGAATTCATGAAATTTATTTTCTCATCGATATCATCGTAATCAAATATACCTCTCCAGGGTATTGACTGGAGATCTGAATTGAAATTCCTAAAGTCTCTTACAGTTTTGAACATGGGAAATTTCTTGTTCATAGCAATGTGCCAATTACAAGATACAAGTTCATGATCGGTGCCAACGTCGGTAGACAGAACTTCAATTTCAGAAACACTATGGATGTCCCAAGCTTATATATAGTCTATAAGTGTTGCAGATTGGTTAGTAATTTTTGTTGGCTGGTTTATTAACTGACTGAGACCAAGTGCATCAATTCTCCCTTTGACGTATTTCGTTTCACTATCTGGGACAAGCAAATCTGTATTGAAGTCACCCATGCAAATTATTTTATCGGCGTGAGTAGTTATAAATTCACATGAAACATCAAATAATTGCCAGAATGTTCTGTAACTAACAACTGGAGGCTTATAAATCACCGCTAAAGCTCTATCACAACCATATGATTCCAATTTCAGTCAAATTTGTTCTATGGAACCGCCAATCTTGAGAATGCTGTACCTCAAACCAGACCTGATGTACACTCCAACACCACCATTATTTTTTATTGCGGTCAGAACGAATAGAATGATGACCGTCAATACCAACTTCATCATCCGTATTATCTAATCTAGTCTCATTCAGAAGCATTATATCAAAAGAATTAAACAACAACATGTCCCGTAAGTCTGTGAAATGTCCAATTAAAGTTCTTATATTCAAGTGAGCTATTTTAAGCATATCCATCTATATGTTTGACTAGTTTATATCATTTTATTTTAAAAGAGGTTGTTAAAATGAGGCATTGATTTATAAAAGTTATAAATAAAAATCTTCCAACAAATTCAATACAAATAAATTATCCTCAAAAATAATTAATAAAGAGAAATAGATATGAATAAAATAAAAAATAATCAAATAATTCTGAGGTCTTTTATTTCCTTAGTTTTATCTACGGCAAGATTGAAACTTAATTAAAACTGGATGAAAGTTTTCGAACGTTCAGTGATTCCGCATCCCTAAATAAAACTAAACAATTGGAGAAGTCAAAAACAGTAAATTCAGGACCAAAACAAAAGGAGGCACAACTACGGTAGAAGTTTCTAACTGTTTGTAAGCTGATTGAATTGATCATTAGTTTCAATCTGTATGATTTTATTGTTTATAATCACTTTGATATTAACTCTGACAGTCCAACAGCTATTCCTGTATTTCCTTCATATGGAGAATATTTAGGAATAAATTCACAGTTTTCAAATTCTCAGGTAAAATGGGCTATTTAACAAGCACGCAAAAGCTTCTGATTTCACGTCAGTACTTTCCAACATTTTTTCTATCCGTTTCACTGTCTCACTCATATTTCTTATATTTTGTCTTTCCAACCCTAATAGTGTATCCGCCTATGTGCCACCAGCAACCTAATGAAATGAATTGCGTCATTTAATAGCACAATAACGTAGGAAATCGCAGTAAATTCGAGCTCTAGTTGCGATAATAATACATTTCATCCACGTACGTACATAAATAAGTTACATTTCGTGCCTCGTAACAACAAATCAAGCGTTAAGTACGCTAGAGAGCCGGAGACAAATACTATTGAACGGTAGCGTATATCAATGTTGGATGAACAGTAGAAGCACTGCCGGCGTACGATAAAGTCCTGCAGAATCGAAACAGTTATTCAACATAGATGAGGTAAACTCCGTCTATTCTTGATTATATCCGAATAGACCGTCTAATTCGCCAGAGCCGTGTTGTCATAATCAGGAAGAATATCACATCGCCATAATTACGCCTTATGTGTGAGAGATTGTCAGTCATAGTAGGCTTCGGTGGGTCTCAAAGGTAACATATAATTCAAAGGCTGCTGTGATGCAATTTGATATAATAATGATGATATATACTGCTTCAGCGAGTATTCGCAAAGCGCGCCTTTGCGCGCTTTGCAATAATTGTGTCCGTCATTTAGAGGTAAACGCATGAATCATGTACTGATAAGTTATTGTTATATTTATAGGCTTTTTTATTTATTGATTAATCCATAACTCACATAAAACATAGCATGGGGTATGAGTCTTTTTGCGCGCTTGTTCTAGAAAACAGTGCGTGCTATTGTTTCGTCCAAAGGTCTACAATTTTCTAAGTGTGAGCCTAAAATGGTCTTAAACGACTAGGTTGAACTCACTGATGAAGAATCCGCGGTCAAAAGTAATTCTGTTCAATCGTTTCGGTTTGGGGACTGAATGGCGCGGCTAAATTCATTGATGGGAAAAACGGGTGCTCCCGTAAACACGATTGCTATAGAACGAAGAGAACTAGAGCCTTGAAACATTCAAAACAAAAACTGAAATGTTAGGTACGGAACAGCGTTGAGTGCTAAATAAACCATAGCAACAGTCCCACGATCGAGTTAAAATATAGTATTGAAATGTGAAATAACGACCCGAAGGCTCATGAAACATTTCTTCAAGAACGTATAATTAGAAGATAAAAAAATTTGAATAGAGCAGCGTTTAGCACTAACGAATCAATGGAAACAATTGTATGATTGAGTTAAAATTAAGATATAAAATAATGACATCATGTGTGCTATGAACAAGCGCTCAGAAACTCCTGACTTTACGTCACGTCTTTTCACATTTTGTTAACAGAAGGTAGAACTCATCAAAATTAACATTTGCTTTCATAAACTATTCAAGGGATCAAAGGCAAAAGTCGAAATCGATGGCGCGACATTTCAAGTCTAATTATGTTACTTCAAAGACTTCGATTGCCATATGTGTTTAAATTTAAACGATCCACTGGTATTTACATACCACTGATCCGTCCTTGGTAAGTTTCTGAGAGGGGCCGCATAATTATCTTAATTAACATTTAAATAATATTTAGATAAGGTTTTTCTGATTTTCACAACTTTTATTGTTAAATTTACAAAAATTGTTTCGCTATCACAGGCAGGTTTACATTTTGAATAACTAAGCTTGTTTCCTAAATCCGTTGCTATTTTTATCACAGTAACTACAATAAATTTCTATTGAGCACTAAAACCCAATAAAGGACCTCTGTAAATTTCAGCTTATCTGAATATATTTAACAAAGGTGAGATATCTAAATCTAATTGATCGTTCCAATTTTATTGTGTTTATTTATCTCTTTGGATTCTAACAGGTTTAAGGCATAACTTTTACTTTCTATATGTAGAATTTCAAAATTATGGTTAAAAGTATGTTCTGTTTCTAACAAATGGTTAGAATATGTGGAATTAATTTTATTATTGAGAAAACTGTTCAAATGTTCACAAATTCTATGTTGTAAAGTTCTTCCAGTCTGTCCTATGTGAATTTTAGGGCTGATAATGCTTGATTTAAAGGATGGTTTGATTTATTGTGTATAATAGCATCCGTATATGTTGGTTTGTGAACCATGCTTCAAATCAAAAATTATCAGCATTCAATTTTATGATCCATAGATTAATTAACATTCTCATGAATCGAGAAAACTATATTTTAGAAATTAACATAACCAAACAAATAGCTAATAATAATGACTATGATCCTACATTAATAAACGAATTGTTAATGAATAAAAATAAATAAAATAGCTTTAAATATGGTATATCCTAATATAAAAGAAAATTTTAAATACATTTCCCCAAAATACACTAAAAGTATTTCTGAGAAAATTGCTACATACCTCAAAAATAAATCTGATTTACAAACTTAATTCAAAACGTATTCAACCTTGAGTATATTCATTAAAAATAATAAAGACAGTGCACATAAAGATGATAAATCGGCGGTTTATAAGTTAACCTGCGGTGATTGCCCTAAAGTTTACATAGTACAGACTGGAAGAACTTTCGGACATAGAATTTCTGAACATTTGAAGATTTTCCTCAATAATGAAAGTAATTCCACATATTCTAACCATTTGTTAGAAACAGGACATACTTTCAACCATAATTTTGAAATTCTACATAAAGAAAGAAAAAGTTATGCTTTAAAACTGTTAGAATCCCAAGAGAAAAATAAACACAATAAAATTGGAATATTACTTAACGAACAATTAGATTTAAATAACTCACCTCTGTTAAATATATTCAGATAAGCAGGAATTTACAGATACCCTTTTTGGGGTTTTAGTGCTTGATAAAAATTTATTGTATTTACTGTAATATAAATAGCAACGGATTTCGAAAACAAGCTTATTTATTCAAAATGTAAACTTGCCTGATGATGCTTCTGTGATAGCGAAACAATTGTTGTAAACATAATAAAAATTTTGAAAATCAGAATAACCTTATTTAAATATTATTTAATATGGATTTTCACCAAGTAAGTTCGGATTCAATTCAATATGCATCTGAAGAAGTTAACTATGTTAACGAAATGCGTCATGTAAACAACTCAAGCTAATAAATAGAAATCTACATATATATGTCTTTCATTTAACTAAATTAATCATGTGTCTTATCGTGATTGTCAATTTCAAACATGCTCTAGTTATTATTTGAATTGCTTTCGAACAGAACTTTGTGCATATTCTGTTGAACTTTGTGATTATATTCGAACATTTAGGAACTTGCCAAAGTGTAACTGAAATTTGTATCCACTCTGCACCAGCTTTGGGAAAACATAAGGATGGAAATAAAGCAATTATTAGCTCAAAGGAAAAGCTTAAAATCCAGGAATATAATTCTTGGTTATTACAGTTCAGATTTTATCCATTTCATAGGGTTCCTGAATGTTCCATGGAAGAACATGAACATTTCCAAAGAAAGTTGTCAGATTTCTCTCTTATATGAACACAGAAAGTGAAATAAAATTCAAAATGATAATCAGACCTATTCGATGAGAATAGTTGGAGTTATGCTCCTCGAAAGATAAAATTCTGGCGGGCAATGTTGAATACAAAAGTTTCAACTCTGCGGATGCTTGCGAAAAAATAAAGTATAAAAAATTTAACGTACTTTGTCATAAAAATCTTGAAAGCGAAATTAAGTACTGTTGACCTTGTGCAGGTGTATCCTTTTTTGCTTCATTCTTAAATATGTTATAATTTATTTATTTGAAGCGAAATTGCAGTCGCGAAAGTTTGATCGAAAATCGAACCTGAAGATTATGTACCATGGAAACAAAAAGTTCTTCGAATCTGTGTGACAGTTCACAACTCGAATATACTACTCTGTCAAGAAAGTACCGGGAATTTTCAATTAAAACAACATTTTTACATTTAATCGTCAAAATTTATTGGGTCGCCTTCAAAATAGGCTCCATTTGCTCCAATACATCTATGCCAACGGCACTTCCAATTATCGAAACATTTTTTATAGGCGCTTTCCGGGATGGACTTTAGCTCTCGCGCCGAATTTTGTTTTATGGCTTCAATCGACTCAAAACGGGTGCCACGAAGGGGCAATTTTAGTTTTGGGAAGAGGAAAAAGTCGCAGGGAGCCAAATCCGGCGAATACGGTGGTTGCTGAAGCATGTTTGTTGAGTTTTTGGCGAGAAAGTCAGTCACAATCGTATCTCGGTGAGAAGGCGCGTTATCGTCATGCAAAATCCATGAGTTGTTCGCCCACAAATTTGGCCGCTTCTTACGGATACGCTCACGCAAACGTTTCATAACGCCTAGGTAATACTCCTTGTTTACCGTCTGACCCTCTGGAACGAATTTATGGTGCACCACGCCACGGATATCGAAGAAAACAATGAGCATCACCTTCATTTTCGAGCGGCTTTGGCGTGGTTTTTTCGGTTTCGTCTCATTTTTTGCCACCCATTCCGATGATTGTTGGCTTGTTTGCATATCGTACTCGTAGACCCAGGTCTCATCACCAGTTATAATGCGTTCCATGAATGTAGAATCGGAATTACAGCGATCCAGCATGTCTGAAGCAACCTGTTCGCGATGACGTTTTTGAAGAAAATTCAGGTCTTTCGGTACGAGTCGTGCGGCCACCTTTCTCATGCCCAAAATATCAATCAAAATCGTACGTGCGTACTCGTGGGATATCTTAAGATCATGTGCCATCTCTCTCAAGCTGGTACGACGGTTTTCCAGCACCCTTTCCTTAATTTTATCGACGTTATCTTCGATCGAAGCCGTCGATGGGCGACCACTTCACGACCGTCCTTGAAGGCTCTGTACCACTGATATGCACGAGTTTTCGATAGAGCATTATCACCAAGGGCCTTTTGCAATATTTTCAATGCATCGGCACACGAAAATTCATTTGCAACACAAAACTTTAAATAAATTCTTTGCTCAACGTAATTACCCATAGTAAAAATCGGCACGCACTCTGACATCGACTGACTTAATGAGCTGTTGAAAAACACTAGTTGACAGATCCCGCTCAAGCTTGGCACAGTAATTAAGGACAGTGGTACCAACCTAGGAAAAAAAAATTTTACCTGCCTCATTGCCCCACCAGATTTAAATCGATAATTCCCGGTACTTTCTTGACAGAATGTATATCGCCGATCGATAGGACATAAGCAGGAGATATGCAGAAGCTTGTTAGCTTCTCCTCAGTTCACCGATGCAGCCTAAAATCGCCAAAACGTACATGTCTGTTGCCTCTGTTACCATAGCTCATTCTGTATCCGCTGATACTCCAATTTATTTGTGAACAGAATTTTTATTTGTCCATCATTGCTTGTATTAAATGCTGCCTGCGCCTATATAAAAAGGAATTTGAAATTTGTAAAGGGAAAACCAGCAATGTGGAATATTATGGATTCCTGAACATAGAGGAGTATTATTTGAGTTTTCACCATCCTATCTTTATTTGAATAGACTTTACGTGAGAATTTACTATCTGGAGTGCTCTAATATATTTACGAATCGAGGTCTGTATATTTATGATACCGATTAAATATTTCATACACTTCTAATAATTGTTAGATTATTTTTCAAGGATTTTTTCATATTAGGAGTACAAATGAGTTCTTGCGGTTTGTTAAGAGGAAGTTTTCGTTATTATAAGCTTCTGGCAATAGTTAGCCATTAACAAAAGATTTATAGTTAAAAATTAGGAGAGATAAATTCACCTTTTTTCACTGAATTTCAATATATACTCTACTCTCACACTGTGATTATTTATTCGGCATTTACTCGTCAGTACACACATTTTTATATAAAATTCCAGCTGAATGAGTGAATTGAACTTAACCGAAATTTATTTTAATACATTCTTAAATGCCTTCACCGTTTCTCATGAAGTTTTATGAAAGCATTCAAATTGTTATTATACATCGAACTACTGTATTTAATTCGATATCTGTATATTCTGAGATAATTAAATGAGTGGAGATATCTGGTCTGTTACATCCATTTTGATCCTCTGGATATTCTGAATTATATCAGTTCTAATATTATTCAAAAGATATATTGTATCTTAGTCAAAGTAACACCTTCTCTTATATTGTGTATACAACTATTTACAGCTACAACGAAACTTTGTGATACTGCCCAATAAACATTTGTTTCAACGAATTTCTCATTAGTTACCTGACATCACCAAAACTTGCCAATTTCTACTACATTTCCCGTTTTATGTACCTTTCGCCTCGTCTATCGCTGCATCTAATCTTTCATGAAAAGGGCTTTGCAACTAATTACATCTGCGCGAAAGTGTTACGTGATACCTAACTCTGGAAAGTTCCAGGAGTTAATCTTATAAAATCACGACATGAACTATCTTCGTAAACTCATTGAAAATAACAAAATTAGCTGCGTCACGAATCTTTGGGCTGTCGGAATATGTGCCAAGTGGCATTAAAATAACCGAGTTTTAGTTGAAATATTTTAATTGTTTTCGATCACATTTCATATGCATGGTAATGAGCAAAAGATTACATTTTGTATCATATTGCAACGCTAGTTTTTTCGGTATCTCGCAGAGTTGGTGAAATTGAAATCAAATCGCTAACCCACCACAGCGAAGGCTATGATAAAAAGATAAAAAGAAAGCAAACTAAAAGGCTCTAGCTTGAGCTAGCGATTTTGTTCATCCTACTTCGTAAAAAGCCATATAGTGTTCCAATGAAAAGATAAATAAAAGTTGTCTTTCCTGAATGAATTCCAAATTATCAACCTGATAGTGAAAATGCAAACTCTTACTTCCCATCTATTTATTTCAACTTTACAATTTAAATAGTGACTCTTATTTACAATATAAAACAATTTAACAGTTAGTTTGAGGTCCGAGATTTACGTAAGGACTCATCTTTGAGATTCTCCTGGAATATTGTTCTCCAAGGTGTCGGAATGATAGCGCTTTCTCCAAGAATAGTTCCTATTCTGCATATACTCAGCAAGTCTTCAGTTGCAAATTGTTCAAAATGACCAGTAGAGCGTCCAGAACCAAGACGGTGCGGTAATAAGATACTATAGATCCGGCACAAGGAAGATTGTATGGTATTAAGATAATCCAAGCAAAAGGCATTCCACCAAGATTATTCAATTCTAAGAACATCCGGTACCAAGATCTCCGGTACTAAGATCTCCGATATTAAGATCTTCGGTACTAAGACTGTAAATTTCAGATCTATAATATAATGTCTGCGAAACGTAATCTTACTCACAAAGACTCTAGATATTATTAAAATTATTAAAAAGGTAATAAACATGAGAACACAGGAATAAGGGCACGTTATTCGATCATGAGCATGAGAGGGAAAATTAAATGCATAATATCATATACAGAAACATGTTAACCTGTAGAGAATGTAATAAATCAAAAACAATAATTGGCATATACAAAAGCAGAAAAAATTTATCGGGATCTTCGTATTCCTTACCGCGTTCTGATTAGAAACAATAAAAATTCGGTATTGCACGATTGTCATGGATTAGGTAGGTTAATTCATTACAAATACCACTGTGTGTGTTCGTGTACCCTCACAATACGAAAGAAATAAAACAAAAGGCAATAAGTAAATCGAAAAACTGAGAGTGAAATTCTGCTCGATAATTAAAAAAAAAGTAATTTCTGAATCGATTCGTAACAGATAATGAAAAATGGATATAATTTAAAAATCTTAATCATCTCAAATCATGGGTGCATTCAGACAAATCATAGACATCCACTGCAAGACCAAATTGCTTTGTGAAGAAAAAATGCTATTTGTTTTCTAGGATCAGAAGTGTGTAATGTATCGGGTGTTTATTTTCAAAGTGATAGAACTTTAAATTGAAATAAAACACATTTAAATTAAGATTGAAGACAAATTTTTTTATTTGAAAGAAAATTTTGTAATATTTATGTATTGAAAATAATTTCCGGCATATTTCCACCACGACTAGCTCTGAGAAATCGCATTCGACTAGACCAATTTTGGACTACTTTTTCGAGTAATTCAGGCCTTATTTCATCAAAAACACGAGTTATGTTGGCTTCCTTCTGTTTTATCAGCATAAACCAATGACTTGACATAAGCCAAATGAAAATAATCCAGTGGAGTTATGTCGCATGATCTCGGGGGCCAATTAATTGGACCATTTCTCGAAATAATGTTATCGCCAAATCTTTCTCTCAAAAGATCAAATGTTACGATAGCAGTATGAGGTGCAGCACCATCTTGTTGGAATCAAAACACCTCTGGATTGATACCATTCAAATTTTGAAACAAATAATCATTGATCATCGATCTGTAATGAGCACCATTCACTGTAACATTAGCTCCAGCATCGTTTTTAATGATGATGCCTCCAGCGTGTAAAGCACACCATACAGTGCATTTTTCAGGATGCAATGGAACCTGCAGAACTTCTTGAGGATTGTTTTCACTCCATATACGGCACTTTTGCTTGTTTACATAGCCGTTCAACCAGAAATGAGCTTAATCACTAAATACAATTTTACGATAAAAAATTTCAAGCTGTTCTAGGGCCCAATCACCAAACAAACGACGCTTATTATGGTCGAATGGTTTTAGTTCTTGAATCAGTTGGATCTTGTATGGGTGTAGACCAAGATTGTTACGTGAAATTTTCTATGTGGTGGATGCACAGAGTCCAACTTGTTGTGAACAAATCTGGATCATCATTAACACTATGCCTTACAGCAGCGATATTTTCTTCTGTACGTACAGTTCTTTGTCTTGTTGTTGTTGTTGCATCGAGTAGAGAAAATGTTGTCCGAAAACTACGACAGTTCGATGCTCTGATGGACAATCATGTAAACCATAAATTTCACGAAGTGCTCTATAAGTTTGGCGAATAGAACACTGATTTTGAAAATAAATTTCAACAATTTGTTAACATTGTTGCGGCGTGAGAGTTTCCATGATAATTTGTCAATGCTCACTGAACAGAAATGTCAAAGTAACATGGCTTCTTCCTTTTGTCAAATCACAGTTATCCCCATCGAAAGTTCTGTCACTCTAAAAAACACCCGATATTATGAGCTGCTAAATCTCGTAAAACCGTTAACATTCATGGCTACCACCAGCAAATAATCGACTTGTATAGAGCATTACGTGAAAAACGACCGGAATATGCAAAATGACAACTCAAAGTTATTTTGCTCCATGTAACTCCAATATTTAAAAAAGGTGACAAGCTTGATGCGTCAAACTATCGTCCCATGAGCCTAGTTCCTATTGCAGCCAAAATTTGTGAGAGGATGATCCTAGATTGCGTCCTCAAATTTGCTTCAGACAACAAGATCATTCCCGATTGCCAACATGGTTTTCTTCCTGGTCGTTCAGTGATAACAAATTCTCTGGAGTGCGTCAATTATTGGTCTAAAGCACTCGATAAGAAAGATCCTGTGGACGTGATATACTTGGACTTTTCCCGTGCTTTTGATCGTGTACCCCACAAGGGACTTTTGCACGTGCTTGATCATCTAGGCTTTCGAGGTGACCTTCTTGCGTGGATTGCAGCATTTCTTCATAATCGTTCATTGCAGGTTAGAGTTGGCAGCTCTCTCTCGTCTCCCAAACCGGTGACCAGCGGCGTACCACAGGGCTCCGTTTTGGGACCCCTACTTTTTCTCCTGTACATCCGACTTACCCACCTGTATTGATTCATGCTGCTCTCAGTTTGCTGATGACACGAAGTTGTACGGTGTTCCTGGGGATCAAACATTGCAGCGTGACTTGGACTCTATAGCACTCTTGTGCGAGGACTGGCAGCTTCCTCTCAATATCGAGAAGTGTGTAGTTTTTCACATGGGTGCCAATAACCCTCGTCTTCGGTACAATCTCTGTGGCCAAGGAATTTCCTCTACAAGTAGCCATTGTGATCTCGGTGTTGTTATAACAGACGATTTGTCCTGGTCGGAACACATACTGTCTATTGCCGGCAAGGCCAGAAGGTCTCTCTTTTTAACACAGATGGCATTTGGTGGGTGCGATCCAACTACGTGTAGTGCTCTTTATAAGACTTATATTCGTCCTATCTTGGAGTTCGCCGGACCAGTTTGGAGCCCAGTGTTGTGTAGCGACGCTGCGGTACTTGAGAGAGGCAGGTTACGTGGCTGCCCTACGGTATACGTCGACCCGATGACGACGCGAGGCTCGCGATAATGGACCTAACGTCGTTTGCTGACCGTAGAGTGCGCGGGGATCTTATTGTTACATTCCGGGCCCTTCGTGGAATGTTCGGTGTTGACATGCGTCACCTGTTCGTGATCAACTGGGACGAATGTTTGCGTGGTCACTCTTTCAAACTCAAGAAAATTTTTCGACGGTTCATAGGCAACATTTTCCCTCTAACCGTGTGTTTGGTTCCTGGAATGGTTTGCCTGAGAGTGTTGTTTGTTCCGGTTCTGTGAACGCGTTCAAAAACTTCTACGATGGATCGCTGAGGCAGCAGTGTTGTGATCGCGGCAGTCTGTCACTTTTTTACCACTTGTGAATAACAACTTTTTTTTTTGTTTTTTTCTCTTCGAATCACTTTTTGTTTTTCAATATCTTGTATATTTTTTGTGAGTTTATAGGCTTTGCCTCAACTCTTATCATGGTATAATAATAATAATAATTCCCCATCGCAGTAAAACGGGTCAGAAAAACAATTGAGGCGTTAACTTCTGCATGCGGCTCATTCTTTAGACTTGGGCCCGTTCTATTATCATCTATTCGCATCACTGGAACACGCTCTCACTAAACAATGCTTCAATTCAATTGCTAAATGTACAAAAATAGCTTCATAATTGGATCGCTTCGAAAGAACAACTGATCCTTTGACGTTTCATTTTTAAACTGCAGGAGAATTAGGAAAAATATATAAATAACAAGGAAGATTATCTTGAATAAAATATTTCTTATAATTTTAAAACAAGAGACGTATTATTAACACAAAAATTTCTTGTTTCATACTCTACAGCTGGTATATCCTGTTTAAAATATTCACCATCCCCTTTTGTGTTAAAAAATAGTATAACATTATCACATCATATTTCTGCGAAGAAGTTAAGGAGAAATCTCATTTTTCTGTATAAGAAATAGCGACAGAAATTGTAGCAAAACCAAAACAGTCGCTTAAAATCCTAACCTGTACGAATTATCTGATTGGTTCGGTATCTCAAACTGTCAGTTACAGGATCGGATCGTTTTGCATGTCGTTCTATTCATTATTTCACGACAGATTGAGCAGGTATAATTAGATGCTCCGGAATGAATAGGCTGAGTAAACTGAACCTCGTATTCGAGTTAGATTCGGTAAATCGAAATTCTATTCATGGCGGGAATTAAACAAAATAGGTAATTGCTTTATTCAATGGCGGTAGAATTCATTTTGAACAAATAACAGGCTTTGATGAGTTTGGTATAATAGATAGGTGGATTTCCTGAGGTCTATGTGGTAGAGCTGCAATCCAATATATATTCTGTCAAGAAAGTACCGGGAATTATCGATTTAAATCTGGCGGGGCAATGAGGCAGGTAAAATTTAAATTTAAAGTTTTGTGTTGCAAATGAATTTTCGTGTGCCGATGCATTGAAAATGTTGCAAAAGGCCTTTGGTGATAATGCTCTATCGAAAACTCGTGCATATCAGTGGTACAGAGCCTTCAAGGACGGTCGTGAAGTGGTCGCCCATCGACGGCTTCGATCGAAGATAACGTCGATAAAATTAAGGAAAGGGTGCTGGAAAACCGTCGTACCAGCTTGAGAGAGATAGCACATGATCTTAAGATATCCCACGAGTCCGCACGTACGATTTTGATTGATATTTTGGGCATGAGAAAGGTGGCCGCACGACTCGTACCGAAAGACCTGAATTTTCTTCAAAAACGTCATCGCGAACAGGTTGCTTCAGACATGCTGTATCGCTGTAATTCCGATTTTACATTCATGAAACGCATTATAACTGGTGATGAGACCTGGGTCTACGAGTACGATATGCAAACAAACCAGCAATCATCGGAATGGGTGGCAAAAAATGAGCCGAAACCGAAAAAAACCACGCCAAAGCCGCTCGAAAATGAAGGTGATGCTCATTGTTTTCTTCGATATCCGTGGCGTGGTGCACTACGAATTCGTTCCAGAGGGTCAGACGGTAAACAAGGAGTATTACCTAGGCGTTATGAAACGTTTGCGTGAGCGTATCCGTAAGAAGCGGCCAAATTTGTGGGAGAACAACTCATGGATTTTGCATGACGATAACGCGCCTTCTCACCGAGCTACGATTGTGACTGACTTTCTCGCCAAAAACTCAACAAACGTGCTTCAGCAACCACCGTATTCGCCGGATTTGGCTCCCTGCGACTTTTTCCTCTTCCCAAAACTAAAATTGCCCCTTCGTGGCACCCGTTTTGAGTCGATTGAAGCCATAAAACAAAATTCGGCGCGAGAGCTAAAGTCCATCCCGGAAAGCGCCTTTAAAAAATGTTTCGATAATTGGAAGTGCCGTTGGCATAGATGTATTGGAGCAAATGGAGCCTATTTTGAAGGCGACCCAATAAATTTTGACGATTAAATGTAAAAATGTTGTTTCAATTGAAAATTCCCGGTACTTTCTTGACAGAGTAGTATATTGAAAGATATCTAAACTTATAAAAAATAAATCAGAGCTCTTTTTGAATCGATCGCTTGATTAATGATTATGCATTTTTGGTTTCTCAAATGAATAATTGTCCTCTGAATAAAAAACCTTGGAATATTTGATAGATTCGGTCTTTACTTGGTGGAAACTCATTTTAATTAAAAAAATGTATATGAGACAGTAATTTATTTCCACAAAAATGTTTGTACATAGTAATAACTTGGTTGATAAAGTACTGTTATAATTACACATATTTTTCTGAAAATTTTGTTTCATTCACCTTCGAAAAAAAAAATTCCGTGATAAAATGTTCCCAACTATGGTTTGCCCACCTAGACTTGATCCTGGGTACGCCCCTGACCGTTATGAAACAGTGCTGTTTCCACTTAAAATTTGTTGAGTAATTTCGATGAATATTCTATATTGTTTTGGATACTTTAATCTCCTTTTGTAACTGTGCATGGGTGTTAATTCCTTATGTGCACCAAAAATTAAACAGTGTTTTCTGACAAATTCATTTAATTTAATATTGAAAAGTTCTAAAGAAGCGTCATAAAATTGAAATTTGTAGTAAGATATAACAGAATTACTCTGATACTGAATTGTTTCAGCCGTTACTATTTGGTAGATGATCATAATTAAAACAAATTGTAGAAATTACTATGTTTTACTACCAATAAAAATATATATTACACATTTTCTTGTGACTCGAGTTTCGGGAAATGAACTATCCCATCATCAGACAACTGAAGACCTAACAGTGGTACAGAGATATTCAAACAAAAGTGATACATATTTTGAATATTTCAATAGATTCTAGGTAACACCTAGTAGTGGTACAGAAGTTTACAAGCGGAACGTGATACAGTGTTTTCTGACTAATTCATTTAATTCGATATTTAAGAGTTCTAAAGAAGCGTCATAAAATTGAAATTTGTAGTGAGATATAACATAATTACTCTGATACTAAATTGTTTCAGCCGTTACTATTTGGCAGTTGATCATAATTAAAACAAATTGTAGAAATTACTATGTTTTACTACCAATAAAAATATATATTACACATTTTCTTGTGACTCGAGTTTCGGGAAATGAATTATCCCATCATCAGACAACTGAAGACCTAACAGTGGTACAGAGGTATAATATTTTAACAAAAGTGATACATATTTTGAATATTTCAATAGATTCTAGGTAACACCTAGTGGTGGTACTGAGGTTTACAAGTGGAACGTGATAAAGAACCGGGTTAAAAAAGAGGGGCCTTCTAACAGATATCGGAATGTCGGCAATCGACAAAGAAGATTGTTAAACAGATGGTACCAATTTAAATATCTCAAATAATTTTTGGGGTTACATAGCTCCGTACAGTCGTTCATTATTTTTACAACATTTTGTTGTATATCTCAAATATTTGGATTTACATAGCTGCGTACATTCATTAATTATTTTTTACATTATTTTTATTGTGAACTAATTTGAAAATTTCAATAACCAAGTTTCTTTTCATTTGAATCTACATGTAAAATTTTCTCAAAATTTTCTTTTGTCGAAAGGAATTACTGTTTTCTAAAGAATGAGTGGCAAAAGTTAAATTTTTGTTTACTTTTCATTAAATTCATTTTATCTTTTATATTGAAAAAGGTTTTAAACAGATGCTATTTTTTAAACATCCAAATTATTTTCGATTTACATAGCTCCGTACAGTCATTCATTATTTTTACAGTATTGTTATTGTGAACTAATTTGAAAATTTCAAGAGATTCTAGATAATCGAGTTTCTTCCCTTTTGATTCTACAAGTAAAATTTTAAGATTATCTATTGTAGGAAAGAAATGACCGTTTTCTTGACAATGAGTGGCAAATGTAGAATTCTGTTTATTTTTCATGAAACTCATTTTATGTTCGTTGAACCTCGTCTTGAAGGAATGTCCTGTTTGTCCTATATATTTATGACTGCACGTAGAACAAGATAACTCATAAACTCCTGATTTGTGTATGTTTGGAGTTGGGTCCTTTGTGTTAAATAATACCGATGATAATTTGTTTTGCGTTTTGAAGGCAATATTGACATCTGATTTTGAAAAACTATTGGCCACTTTTTGACGTATGCTACCAAAGTACGATAGAGAAATGAATTTTTTGTTTTCTTCAGTTTTTATGATGGGATAAATTTGGCTCATAGCTATTTTGTAATGTAAAAATAATCAATGCCTGTACGGAGCTACGCAAGCTCAAAAATTATTCGAGATATTTAAATGGGTACCATCTGTTTAACAACCTTCTTTGTCGATTGCCGACATTCCGATATCTGTTAGAAGGCCCCTCTTTTTTAACCCGGTTTTTTATCACGTTCCGCTTGTAAACCTCTGTACCACTACTAAGTGTTACCTAGAATCTATTGAAATATTCAAAATATGTATGACTTTTTTTTAAATACCTCTGTACCACTGTTAGGTCTTCAGTTGTCTGATGATTGTTTATTTCCCGAAACTCGAGTCACAAGAAAATGTGTAATATATATTTTTATTGGTAGTAAAACATAGTAATTTCTACTATTTGTTTTAAGAATTACTCTGTTCAAGATTTTGGAGAAGTCTTCTATTGAATCAAAACTGCCCTTTTTCATGATTTTATCTGTTATTTTTTTTGTCGACAAGTATAATTTACATTGGGAAGTGTATTCCCTTCAGTTTTGAAAGTGTGTTCGAATCCGAAACATATGTCAACAACATGAATAGTGAAACTCAAGACAATTGATTTTCTTTACCTTTTCAATCAAGTTGAAGACATTTTTCTTCAGATTAAACTCCTTCGTTTCTCTAGTACGCTTACAACCCGAGATTTCTGAGGGAGGTTCGACAACATTTTTTAGGAAGTGGAATGATGATTGCAGTTTTATAATACTTTCAATTAGATAATTCATGACGATAAACAAAGTCGTTTTTGTGATCAAGCAATGAACTACATTCAAATCGAGGACCCGACAGTTGTGGCATAAATTTCCCGTACTAAAAATGACCTTTTTACCGCTGTGGTGAACTCTCATTCCGAATAATTCCGATCCACTCCAATTCCTCTGCCATTTTATCCAGTAACGAAAATTCAGAAAACGAAAAGAAAAGTCGATTTCCTAATGAACTCCGATCCCTGTCTCGATCGCCTGGAATACTCCCAGAAAAAACCTACCCCAATTTATGCAAATACTATGTAATCGCTTCCTATCACTTTCGGAGGCCGAACCAAAATCAGTAAGCATTCCGCCGCAAAGTGAATTATAAATTAGGGGTGAAGTCGCACGGACCTAATTAACGGGGTGGTTGTTGCCCCGGGAGGGTTTCACTCCCCCTTTTCCTAAACACCTACAATAAATCAAACTGCCGATACCGAATCATTAATATTAAATATCTTCTGTTTATTATCGGGTAGCATGAAATTTGCTCCCAATTATTCATTCCGACTGGAAACTTAAGGCAGAAATCGCTCGGTTCATAAAACAGGAAAAATGGTTTCGAGTGCGAAAGACTTACTTGACTTCCGTCAAAGTTTATGGGTCCCTACAATCGGATCGTACTTTTTATTCAAATTTCATCACCAATTTTACCGGTGCTTAGGTAGATCAACTTTTACTAATTTGGGAACAGAGTGTAAGTTCGAATATAAATTTTTTGAAATTACCTACTTATCTCCTAATAATGCGCTATAATATTGATATTTTTCGGAATATTCCTGTTGATTGGAAAAATGTCTTATGAAAAATCTCCATCTAGGATTTTCAACCTTCAAACCGGTCACCGATTGTTTAATCATTTCTATCGTGAAATTTCTTCAAATTTTACTAATAGCTGAAAATCAGATGATAATTAAATTTTAGGGAATTCGATAAATCAATAACATAGTCTACAAAAATTAAAGATAATATAACTTATATTGGATTAAGACACCTAATTTTATTTTATAAAATTCCCGAAAATTCAATTTGCAATGATATTGACACGATATATTTCAATTTTTACATAATTTTCATATGTAAGTATAATACATTTTTGTTACCTGAAAGTCGGATTAAAATTTATGTTTCTCTTTTTTTTATGTTTTATTAGTGAAACTTTCCTCACTTTGATGTTAGATAGCCTTGCTCGTGACCTCGCTACGCTTTACGCTTTCACATACTGTAGAATATTCAACAATTACTTATTTTTGGTGCTAAGTAAGCCAAAAAGACGTCATCTATAATTATTCTGCATTCGGACATTCAAAAAACTTTTAGAGTTAAATTTATGTCTAAAACAAGCACCGCTTACATTTAATAGACGTATATAATCAAAACTCAATATATAATGTCAAATGGAATAAATAACCCAACAGATATACGGAAGTAATTAAAATTAATAAATAAATATTTAAAGGAGACAAAATTTTGTTGCTGGTCTTACCTTTAAGAACACCAATTGCCTTTTAAAAACATGAACACACTTAAAGGACTTCTCAAAGAATATAATTTATTTGAAATATTTAATATATTTAAATATTCGAATAAGTTAATTCAAAAATCTCTATTAAATGTAAGCGGTGCTTCTTGTAGACATAAATTTAATTCTAAAAGTTTTTTGAATAAAAAATTTTTTGAAATTAAAATTGTAGAAGATAAACATATTTCAATTTGTTTTAATATTCAAATTTTGTTATATTTCTTCTATCAAGTAAAAGACCTTTCTATTTTATTGCCCCTTCGTGGCACCCGTTTTGAGTCGATTGAAGCCATAAAACAAAATTCGGAGCGAGAGCTAAAGTCCATCCCGGAAAGCGCCTATAAAAAATGTTTCGATAATTGGAAGTGCCGTTGGCATAGATGTATTGGAGCAAATGGAGCCTATTTTGAAGGCGACCCAATAAATTTTGACGATTAAATGTAAAAATGTTGTTTTAATTGAAAATTCCCGGTACTTTCTTGACAGAGTAGTATATCAACAGATATCAAATAAACTTAAGCCAAGTTGTTTTCATATACTTTATTGATTAAAAATGTTTCACCAAGTGATATGCCAGAAATCAATATCTTTTATTTATTGTAACAATGGAAATAAAAAATTCGGACCAGCTATTGGAAAGTAATAACCAATTGTATGTAAATTTGAAATTTTGAGCCAAAATGCAATTGTCTGTATAATTTTTAGGATGCATGGTTATATATTAGGAACGATTGTGGAAGTGTCTCCGACGAGTACTTGATCAGTTGACTTTATTCTCAATGGATTTTTGATAGATAAAATCTTCAAATTTCATCAATCCACCTTCTGAACGTAAAATAACGTCTTTTTTCATTAAACAATGCTTTCTTTCTATTCAGTGCTGGTAGATTTTTAGTTACTCAAGATTAATTCTATCAAAGAAGACAGGGTGTCTATCTCTAAAAGCCAAAATTTACTGTTTTTGCAGAGCGTCATATGCTATATTTATTAAATGAAGTTCAAAATGTGAAACTGATGATTATTCGGATATTTCATTAATGACTAAATCCACAAAATGAATTTTAATTTAAAATTAATTCCCAAATGATTTTCCGAATTACACCATTGTGGATATCATTCTAACCAAGAATAGTAAGAAATACCCATTAGTTGTAATGTAGATAAAAAGTAACCAGAGTAGTTTTAAGTTTAGTCGCTATTTGTCACGGTCAGAAAAGAGCCATGAAGATATAGAACGATCGAAACATGTGTCAGGTATTTGAAGCAATACGATTTTTGTCCTAATTGAAACTGTTATCATGTTTCACTTAGAGCCAACCGCAAACTCCATTGATTACATAAATAAAATTAGTTCTAGTTTGGTTTTACATTTGTAATATCTCTACTCTAATAATTTCCAAAACTTTCAAACTGGTTCATGTAGAATGAATTCAGGGACAAAAAAATCGTATCCAATTTTTCAAGTATCAGCATTCCCCGAGTGAGGTTACACAAAAGATCGAAGGTGGCGATGCCGAACACCTTTTTCTTCTGAATATTTTCTCCCTCTACATAACCCATAAAACCGAAGGACTTTATTCCAGAATGAGATCGTTTAAAAAGAAATGAGGTAAGAGTATTCTTGTCGCAAAGCAATGTCGTAAAAACCCCGAATAATATTTGAATTGAAAATCAGCATGACCACGTCAGCTTCTACCCAGTGAACCTTTAGCTGATCAATACTTTATGTTATCTTTCCCTCGAATTGAACGCAAACAGAATGAAATGTGCAGTGTTTACGACACTTCACCTTCGTGAACACGGTATTTTTACAGTTTAGTGGTGCTCAGGTGTATGCATTCGAGATTGATTCTTAATACTCTGGGGAATTTTAACTATTGAATTTCTAATAACTAAGTCAGGACATCCAAACTTGGAATCAGTAAGGATCAGTGATACTGTTAGATCACTGTATATTCATTGATATTTGGTTGTGAGTATAAACACCCAATTAATCTCATGAAATAGTACAATACTGAACAGAAGAATTTTACATTACGTAAATTCACTTACACATAAAAGAAAGTGTTCCACTGAAAAGAATGGTAAATTTCGTAAAAAAAAAATCACTGTACGTTCTGCGGTCAGTTGATCACAGTTTTTTGGTTTCAATGTGTTAATACCAACAGACGATCGAAAAACAAGTAATCATGACACGATGTATACTAACTGACAAAGAAACTGTAACACCCAGCAGAAGCTGTTTAAATTTTAAATTTTTTTGGTAAAATATAGATAGTATAGCAAGGAGTAAATGATTGAAATTTGAATAAAAAGAAACGAAGGCGAAGGGTTAACAAGTTTTTTAATAAATTTGTTAATACACTCCCCAACACGTCTTGGCATTGATGCAATAAGATGGTCTATTTCTCCTTGAGGGATACTATCCCAAGCCACCTGTAGTTCATGTCTCAGAGCCGCCAAAGTCCGTGGGGGCTGGGGTAAATTTCCAAGCCCTCTACCCATGACGTCCTAAACATGATGGGCGAAAGATTGGCGGATTTGGGCAGCCATGGCAAAAGATTCACATGGGTCGCTTCAAAAAAGTTTAAACTATTATAACTCTGGCAACATGAGGTCGAGCATTATCTTGCTGAACTATTGGATTCTTGAATTGTTTCGGACTTCTATTTTGAAGCCTGGCCGCAGAATTTCAAACGATGAGTATATTAATTCTTGGTTTAACTCGTTATCTGTGGTAACACACTAATATTTGAACGAATGAATGATGAGCATTCATTTTAATCAGCGAAACTCATAATTTTACAAAATGTGCTCATCTTATCTATAATGGATGATGTTCCGTCTCATTAGATACGGCCCTGTTCACATTCTATATATTTCATTCTCTTTGTTTTGTCTCATTAGAGACGGCCCTGTTGTTCGACATTATTTTGTTATACGATACTTAGGTCTTTCCATGTTGACAATTAGATCTAGCGGTTTTGAGATTTGTCGTTCGAACTGTTTAGTGTTATTCTACACTTTAGATAATGCATTATCGTTCGGGTAATCAAACTTGTCGCATTCAGCCCTTGCTACATTAAGCACTATCAATCGGATAGTGAAACTCGTCGCTTGTGACATTTCGATATGGTTGATATAGTAATTCAGTCGATTGCCAAAGTATTGGCAAATTTATTACATTTGTTTTTAGTGTATAATCATACCCTTTGACTCGGTTCATGTACAGTAAACCAAGAATTATAGTTCATTATAATAGTGTATTACGAGTGTTTTACTCTAATTCCTTATCAATTTCGTTGATTTATCTTATTATGTAAACAAAGCTAGTTCATCAACGAGATAACTACATACAAGTGTCCTTGAAGTAAAATTCTTCGCTAAACTACGTCAAAACAGTCCACTAAACTCATCGAAATTAATCATTTAAATTAATCAATTTGCAAATTGCTTGTTACTTTAAAACACTGAATTAATAGGCAAAATACTGCGGTAAACTAACCGTGGTATGAAACAGATGAACAATTGAAAAAAAGTAATATCGGATTATTGACTCTAATACCATTAATAAGGAGTATGAGCTTTGGTAACAGAAAATTCTACAAATCAAAACTGTACATCATATATCTATCTGTATAACAATTTTAACCTCAAACAAGTCCAATTAGGTTTTGTTGATAGCAGAAAGTAGGAGACATACACATGTTCTGAAACTTGATGGTTTCTCGTCAGTGCCCTATAATGTCCAACGACTACCAATCTGCCACACACCTTTATTCGTACTGCATAGAAACTAACAAGTTTCGAAACGTGCGTATGTCTGCTATTTAAGTCCAAGCGATCAACAAATCCTAATCGGCCTTCTTTGACTTCTGGATTGTTATACAGATTTATGTTATACTATCTCAATTTATAGAAATTTCTATTACCATATTTCATACTTATTTTAAATGATATGAGATGTTTCGTTATCACCCGAATTAATTTATTTAAATATAACTATGCTAATTTAACAGGATATGACTTGAGCATGAGGAAAGTTTCCTAAGTTTAAAACGTTGAAAAAAAATCAGGAATACAGTTTTTTGATTGAATTGGCTCGCTAGTTCATATCGTGTATGTATATTTGCGTGCACTAGGGGGTGCAAGTGTATGCTAATTACATTGGTGTTCCTGTGCAGAGCCAAGATTTATAGTCGTTGGACATTACAGGGCGCTGACGAGAAACCAACAAGTGTTGAAACATGCACATATATGCTACTTATGTCCCAGCGATTAACAAAACCTAATCAGGATTGTTTGAGTTTAGAATTAGTGTAGATTTCCCGATTTGTAGAACTTCCTATTACCATAGCTCATACTCCTTATTAGGGATATTTGGTGCAGATTATCAACGAAATTAATTTATTGGGACACTCTTATACTTACGAATATTCATCGGTAATGGTGCTTCAGATAATGAACGGGAATTAAAGGCCATTCTAAAAATTTTAATGCAAAAATCTAGATCAAAACAAAAACAATACACATATAGCTGAAACTAAATATATTATAAAATAATAAGAAGAAAATTTTTTACTTGATAGGAGTATTATTACAAAATTTAAATACCAAAACAGATATATTATGTTAGTCTCCTATACATTTTAATTGAAAAAATATTCATTCAAAAACTTTTAGAATTAAATTAACGTCTTATAAGCACTGCATATATTTAATAGACATATAAAATCAAAATTTATTATATAATATCAAATGGAATAAACCAAATTTTGTCTCCCTCAAATATTTATTTATTACTTTTAATTGACAATTTATATTTGTTTGATTTTTTTATTCCATTTGATATTATAATATATAATGAGTTTTGATTTTATATGTCTATTAAATATAAGCAGTACTTATAAGACGTCAATTTAATTCTAAAAGTTTTTGAATAATTTTTTCAAATTAAAATCTATAGGGGGTTAATAGAATAAATCCGTTTTGATATTTAAATTTCAAAATATATTGAATATTCTGTATTCAACATTTATTACGGGATATATATTAAAAATATCTGGTTGAATGTGGGAGTACTTAACATACCCATATAAAACCCATGAAATTTCTTCTGATATAAGTATTGAAAATACCTTACTTCTTCTAGCAAGAGGTGGTTTGAGTTATTATTGAGTTTTTTAAGTACCAGATTTGAGACTCTATAAATCCTTTCGACTCTAGTTTCGAAGGAAATACCTGTAAGTATTCTACAACATGAATATATGACAGGAGAAAAAAAATAATAAATACCAACGGCTCAGATGCAACAGAATTATAGATCAAACACTTTACTTGAACGAGAAAATATGGTCCCCTATTATATAAAAATATAAGACACATTAAAAGATGTAACGAAAAAATGAAACTCTGGATGAGTAGTGAGAATAGAGGAGTCATCAATCTCTTAATGAGAAACAATATAAGCTCGACATGCAACAGAAAGTAACTAAGTGTGCAAATATTTCGAAGTCAAATGAAAACTTTTACTTGCCCCAATGGAGAAACTACACCTGAAAATGAAAATCCAGAAAATAAGAATTACAGTACATTCACAAATTATGCAATTCCCTCTAAAAACTATTGATTATTGATCATCCATATTCTATTAATGAAAAAGTTGTTCAATATCTTTTCCGATTCTAGAAATAAGAGCCTCCTTATAATCTTTTCATTCACAGATTAAACCGTTTCACCAGAAGTTCATCTTCTGCTTAGAATTAAGGAGATTAGTGAGTCGAAACAGGGTAGGCGGTTGATTCACAACAAAGCCCATTTAATTTATGAATATATCTCCGTTCGTAATTAATATTCCTTCCAGATCGACAAGAATCCCTTAACCTCATCTCTTCAATCCCTTGGTTTGCCAGTCTGAAACTATATATCTTACGAGCGATCTTAAGAGGATTCCGTACCCCATTACGTTTGAGCTACAATCAATGCATTCGCTGCACTGAAAGCGGTAAAGTGAGGTTATGTAAATTAAACAGGCACCAGAGTCCGAGGAGTCCTAAAATAACAAGGTCTCCACGCTGACAGGAAAAATAGGAAACCACAAGTAATTTCACTAAAAGAGGGTTTGAACAAGTATGGTTTGTTTTTCTTGAATATATCATAATTGAAAAATACATAATGAGGAATGAGTATAACTGCGTTGTACTGTTTGGTGCAGAAATAGCAATCGATGGTTTTGAACAGAAATTAAGTAAATTTCAGCACACGAGAATATTAGTTTCGAACACGGCAAAGTAGGTACATATGGAAATTGTGGTTGCAACATACCTCAAACTGATTTCATACTGTTGAGTAAGGTTTCAACTTGTATTGAATTGTTATCAAACTAGCTCCTATAATAGTAATTGGTTTTAATTTTTACCGAATTGGAATGTTTATATGTAAAAACATTCCATATTAAATTATAAAAAAATCATAAATTAGTAAAATATCAGTACCTATCACACATGATGAAAACAAGATTTCTTCACTTCAAAAAAATCGAGTGGGAAAAGATCGTGCATTCGATGCAGCCAAACATGAAACTATAATCATTCCTCTAACAGAATTTTAATTGTGTTTTGAGAGATTTTTGAATTAACTTATTTGAATATTTAAATATATCAAATATTTCAAATAAATTATATTTTTTGAGAAGTCCTCAAGTTGTGTTCATGTTTTTGAAAGGCAATTGGAGTTCTTAATGGTAAGATCAGAAACAAAATTTTGTCTCCTTTAAATATTTATTTATTAATTTTAATGACGCATATCTGTTGGTTTATTCATTCCATTTGACATTATATATTGAGTTTTGATTATATACGTCTATTAAATATAAGCGGTGCTTATTGTAGATTATGATTATTATTATTATTATTATTAATTTAATTTTAAAAGTTTTTTGAATAAAATTTTTTTTGAAATTAAAATTGTAGAAGACTAACAGATTAAATCTGTTTTGATATTCGAATTTTGTTATATTTCTTCTATCAAGTAAAAAGCCTTATTCTATTTTAGATTATATATTCTAAGTTAATTGTGTAGCAATATGTTAGTATTTTAGTTCAGTACGCAGAACTTGTTATCTAAAGATTCACGGTAGTCCTCCTCGAATCCTCGAATAATCCTGAATTGTTTCAAGCATAAATAACTGGAATACTTATCCTTCAATCCTTACGAAGTCACCACAAATATGTCTTACTCAAAATAACATAATAAAAAGTGAAACAAGCTTCTCACGTAATCTCTTGAAATTTCACATTAGTTGGCAAATATCTAGTAAACAAATTCAATTCTGAAAATTGCAATTCCTTTTCTTAGCCTCAAAATTTTTGAATCTTCTGATGTATACTGATGTATTTTCATTGAATCTCAGGTATTTATCATAACTTTTAACCATAGTCTATAAAGCAGGTATGTGAGAACTAGAAAAGAATATAAACATTTTTAAATTACTTAAATCATGATGAATTGAGATCAGTATACTCAATATCACTTGCAGATAACATTTCGATATCGTCGCTTAAGAACTGAGAACAAAATCGAACATTCCAAATCGCTAAAGACAAAAAAACATTCAAGTTGTAATCTATGAGTTTTCCCGTCATCCAATAGAATCTCCGCAAAGATATAACATAGTCGAGAAGCAATTGAAGGATTTCCAATTTCCATACGCTTTCATGCAAGTTTGTTATTCTGAGCTGATCCATTCGATATATTACAAGTAGGTTAGCATTCGAGGAGAGACCCCGGAAATGAAAATCTCAAAATTCCAATTTAACGTAAAGATATATTATTGTTCTCTTGACTGCTGCATAATTTATGTCAATGAAAGAACTCTAAAATTATGTTGCTTAATTTAAATTCATTACTTTACTATATTCATGATTTCAGTAAATAATATTATTCCTACAAATATTAAAAAATTGTTTGAATTAAATTAAATGAATGCCTTGAAACACCATTTTTGTAGTAGACATATAGAATTAATAGTCATAACACCACATAAAAAGAAGATGAAAGAATCTAAAGAAATTATGAAATATTGATCGAACTTACCCAACAAACATTTAGTAGAAGGAGCACTGTTTCATTTCAGTATTATGTTTGATTTTTTTTTTATTTTCCTGAAATGTAAGTGGACTAGAGATTATCCGTGAGAATCTCAATTTGCCTTTTTGAATACTACTCTGTCAAGAAAGTACAGAGAATTTTCAATTAAAACAACATTTTTACATTTAATCGTTAAAATTTATTGGGTCGCCTTCAGAATAGGCTCCATTTGCTCCAATACATCTATGCCAACGGCACTTCCAATTATCGAAACATTTTTTATAGGCGCTTTCCAGGATGGACTTTAGCTCTCGCGCCGAATTTTGTTTTATGGCTTCAATCGACTCGAAACGGGTGCCACGAAGGGGCAATTTTAGTTTTGGGAAAAGGAAAAAGTCGCAGGGAGCCAAATCCGGCGAATACGGTGGTTGCTGAAGCATGTTTGTTGAGTTTTTGGCGAGAAAGTCAGTCAAAATCGTAGCTCGGTGAGAAGGCGCGTTATCGTCATGCAAAATCCATGAGTTGTTCGCCCACAAATTTGGCCGCTTCTTACGGATACGCTCACGCAAACGTTTCATAACGCCTAGGTAATACTCCTTGTTTACCGTCTGACCCTCTGGAACGAATTTGTAGTGCACCACGCCACGGATATCGAAGAAAATAATGAGCATCACCTTCATTTTCGAGCGGCTTTGGCGTGGTTTTTTCGGTTTCGGCTCATTTTTTGCCACCCATTCCGATGATTGCTGGCTTGTTTGCATATCGTACTCGTAGACCCAGGTCTCATCACCAGTTATAATGCGTTCCATGAATGTAGAATCGGAATTACAGCGATCCAGCATGTCTGAAGCAACCTGTTCGCGATGACGTTTTTGAAGAAAATTCAGGTCTTTTGGTAAGAGTCGTGCGGCCACCTTTCTCATGCCCAAATATCAATCAAAATCGTACGTGCGGACTCGTGGGATATCTTAAGATCATGTGCTATCTCTCTCAAGCTGGTACGACGGTTTTCCAGCACCCTTTCCTTAATTTTATCGACGTTATCTTCGATCGAAGCCGTCGATGGGCGACCACTTCACGATCGTCCTTGAAGGCTCTGTACCACTGATATGCACGAGTTTTCGATAGAGCATTATCACCAAAGGCCTTTTGCAACATTTTCAATGCATCGGCACACGAAAATTCATTTGCAACACAAAACTTTAAACAAATTCTTTGCTCAACGTAATCACCCATAGTAAAAATCGGCACGCACTCTGACATCGACTGACTTAATCAGCTGTTGCAAACACACTTGTTGACAGATCCCGCTCAAGCTTGGCATAGTAATTAAGGACAGTGGTACGAACCTAGGAAAAAATTTTTTACCTGCCTCATTACCCCGCCAGATTTAAATCGATAATTCCCGGTACTTTCTTGACAGAATGTATGTATTGCATATTTTTATGGAGTTTTTAGAAGGAGTTTTCCGAATTGTTTCGGAGGATTTATTAGTTTTATGTTGGGCATCTTTAGAGTGGAATTTGTTTCTTCTAATACCGGTATGAAACAGTGCTGTCTCCACCGAATGTTTGTTGGGTAGGTTCGATCATTATTCCATATTCCTTTAAATTATTTTATCTCCTTCTGAAGCTGTGTAATGAGTGTTAATTATATATCTCTTCTCGAAAAAGCAGTGCTTCTAACTATTTATTTAATTTGATTTTAAAAAATTTGTAGCGATGTATCATAGAATTACTCTGTTTGATATTTAAGATATTGCAAAAAACTTTAACCGATTGAAAAAACTCCCTTCTCATTATTTCATTCCATATATAATAATTACAATTTGTTTTTTTTACTCATACACACAGTTTTTGGACAACTGATTCTTGAAAAATCCTTTATACAACTTCTTTGTATTTTCTGTGGACGTACATAGAATACGAATGATAACCACTAAAAAACCATTTTGTTCACCTTAGTTTTGAATAACACGGATCGTGTGAGTATAGTAAACATTTTTTATTGATTGTTTCGATTTTTTTTTGGTATGAAAGTGGAATGAAAAAATTTGAATATCAAAACAGATATAATCTGTTAGTCTTCTACAATTTTAATTTAAAAAAAAATTTTTATTCGAAAACTTTTAGAATTTAGAATAAATGTCTACAATAAGCACCGCTTATATTAAATAGACGTATATAATCAAAACTCAATATATAATGTCAAATGGAATAAATAAACCAACAGATATAAAAAAGTCATTAAAATTAATAAATAAATATTTAGAGGAGACAAAATTTTGTTTCTTATCTTACCATTAAGAACACCAATTGCCTTTTAAAAACATGAACACAACTGTGAACAGCTCACTATCGTATCGAACTAATGTCTGTAATTTTCGAATTTTGAGCCGAGAATGGTTTCGAACGCCTAATTTCGACTAGTTAATGAAGATTCCTAGGTAAAATGCAATCTTTCCGGCGGGTCCGGTCCGTATGGAAATTCTCTACCTTTTGAACGGAAAGAACTAGAAAACTTGAAACTTTCAGGGGTTTGGAACTTGAATATGTCGGTTGATTTCATTTATGGGCAAAATCTGTCTTATAGTTCCGCAGTTATTCATATCTGCAACTTTTATTATTTTCTAATCGTTCCGTAATTTATTAGTTAGGTGTATAATAAGGACACAAAAATTTATACAGAGTGTGGAGATGAATATTCTGATTTCCCGACGAAATGAATTAGACACTTGAAATCTTACGGGTATACTGGAAATCCGAATAAATTATTTTTGCCCGAAAATGGACAAATCGGCTAAATGCTTCTCGAGTTATATCCATTAAAAATTTAATTTTTCAAATATTGTCGAACATATAAATTCAATCGAGAGAAAAATTGATAATTGGATATGAAATATTGACAAGAAGACTTAGGCATAGTTTCGTGAAGTTAAATTATGAGAAGTCTGCGAATATATCTGTGGAAAAACCGACAATATCTATAGTTCAGGTAGCCAAATGGCTGGCGAATCGTACTTCTAAAATTTGAATTAGTATTCAAATCAAATAGCAGCGTGATTTTTTCTATATTTCTCATCCGATTTATTTCAACATAAAATGATGTAGATCGAAGAAAAAACCTTTTCACTAGTTTTTTTTTATTTTCGGGCAATATTTTTTTACAACAGTTCTAAAGTAGCAAATATAAACATTTATTTGACTTACGGATGACTGAACACAGAATACCGTGTTTCATTTATCATCTGTAACTTCTTCAAGGAGTAATTAACAGATTTTAAATTTTCTAGGAAAATGGTCTAATCTACAAGCTCATAAATGCATCGGACTCAACTTCAGCGCTTTAACTGTTCTTTCATTACGAATAGAAATAAGTTCGTGCGGTTTTGAAAGTTTTAGAAATTTCGAAGTTTCATCAGTAGGCTTTCTTTTCAGTGTAACCGACATAGTTTCTGTGCCATAAAGTTAAAGTTAAAGGATGAAGAATTAGAGGCAAGTCTTGATGAAGATCCATCACAAACGCAAGAAGAACTCGCAAAAACACTTGGAGTTACTCAAATAACTATTTACATTTTCGAAAAAATACTACAAGAGCTTATTCATAGTATTTTCAATAATATTGCTGAATTTTAAATACCTAATACATTAAAATGAATATTTTTTCAAATTATTTTTTGTTTTCAGATCCTCCAGAAATTTCGGTGGAAAGCCCAATAGTTCACTCTGCAGAAGGTTTTGAAGCTCATTTGGTGTGTATTGTTCATGGTGAAAGCCAACCAGAGGTGAGTTGAATCTTAATTATACCCATTTTCTCATTATTAGTTTCCCATAATATTCAAATGAATGAATAACACATAGACTGATAAATTCGCGGTCTGAAGATAACACATTTTTCATTAAATTTGTCTTTATTCATCAAGGTTATCTCCTTTAAGGGCGATACAATCATTTCAACGCTCTGAAACCAAATCGCTAACACATCACAGCGACAGCTATAATAAAAAGATGAAAAGAAGTGAAACTAAAATGCTCTAACTTGCACTAGCTATTTTATCCGCCCGCAGCTGAAACATCCCACTTCGTAAAATGCCTCATAGTACGCCAATGGAAAGATAAATGATAGTTGTCTTTCCCGAATGAATCCCAAATTTTTGATTGTCTCGGTCTTTACTTGATAGGTGAGTATTTACAAATACTCACCTGATGAAGTCAGGTATGATGAAACAATTGTCGTGTAAATCAATAAAATAGCGGAAGTTAACCTCTGTTTTTCTTATATTGAATCCCAAATTGTCAATCTGATAGTGAAAATGCAGATTCTTACTCCCTATCCATTAATTTCAACTTTACAATTAAAATAGTGACTCTTATTTACAATATAATACAGTTTCACACGTAGATTGAGAAGGGCTTATCTTTGAGGTGTAGCACTGCTACAACGATAGGATGGTTCGGTAATAAATCTCTAAATCCGGCAAAAGGAAGATTGTCTGGTATTAAGATAAAAACGCCTTCCAGCAAAAAGAAGATTATACAGTTCTAAGATCACCAGGTATTTTAGTCATCCGGTACACGGACAGTTTCATCAACAACATCAAAAGGCTCCTTTATGATAAAGTCCCTTTATGAAAAAGGATCCTTTAAATGGGACCATCAGTTTCATAAACGCACATCGACCGTCCTTTACTTAAAGCTTCCTTTAATGCACCGGTCATATGTTTCCGACTGTTGGCTATCCTGAGAACTAGTGATTTTACGAATATAGTTGGTGATATTCTGTAAAAATAGTGAGTTATGCGTCGGAACTTGTAAAAAGAAAAGGAAAAGAAGCATAAATCAGTCTTTGCATAAACATGGTTATGTGCACAAGACAGTATACTGAAATTTATGTCATTATTACGTGCGAATTGCTATATTTTAGTAAATGTTATATAATATGGAGGAAAAGAGAAAAAAGTATTATTTTAAAACTTGAGGAGGAACTACGTCTCTTGGAATTGATTGAAAAAGAGAATTTTAATATTATAGGAAAAAGTCTGGCAGATAATAGCAACTGCTTTCAATGTAACAGTAGTATTATAAAAAAAACAGTTCTAGTAGAAGCTCAGAAAGTGGCTATCAAGGAAGAGAATAGAAGAAAAGAAGAGGAGCATTCGAAGCTTAAAATATTAGATTCGCAAATTATGGAAAGGAAGAATTAAATAATAATAATTAATTTTTTTTTATTTTGAATGCACTTTCTGGGAAAAGCAGTATTAGAAATTTATCAGCATTGCTGCAGACTATGAAATCCTCTCAAATTTGAATTAAAAACAGAAATTTCAATAACACATAATATTTTCATTTCTTTTTCTCACTTGAAACTTCTTCAGATGTTTCCTGAAGTAAAACAATGAATCAGAAATACAAACATAGAAACCTATCTAAATACATACCTTGTGAAGTCATATAAAAATTATATGAAATCTTGTCATGTTGAAGATACAAATTGAATATGAAGAATAGTTTCACAAGTGACAAGCAAATTTATTTTCAATTATCACACAAATATAAATTGTAAATTAGAAACTATCACTTGACGAGCTACATTAATATTAGTCGAATTTGTTCGAAAGCCCTCTTCCTCCTGTAGATCAGGCAATCATTCATTTGGAATTATTTCGTTCATATCTACAACTATATTGTGCAAAACAGCGGTAGTAACAATAATTGCCTTTATGGTTGTTAAGTTAACACTCATTTCCTTAGAAAGGATAGGAAACCGACATTTCCAAACTCCATACTTTCTCTCCACCACATTTCTAGTTCGTATAATTGACTGCTTATATAAATTTTCAGCTGCAGTTATAGCTTCCGGTAACTTTGTCATAAGATAAGTCTGCAAACTCACTATAAAATACCGTCCAAATTTACCATTCTGAAATAGTCTCTTCAAGACACTTTTATTAAAGATGGTTTGATCATGTGTTGAGCCAGGTCATCTAGCTACAATAATTCTTATTCTCAAGGCTGAATCACACACGGTTTGAACGTTAACATATTTCATAGTACGCTAAAATCAAGCAAAATGGGCTAATGTGACACAGAAAGATTATGTCCACTGTTTTCGTGTTTATCGAGCACCTGCGCAGTGTCGAGTTTCTCGTTAAAGGATCCTTTTCCAGCCGTAAAGGGCCGATTTTCTCACTTTAAGATAAAAGACGCTTTAAAGTTCCTTTTAGCCTTAAAATTTTCTTATGAAACTGGCCGTAAGACGCCTTCTGATTAGACGTCTTATAAGAAACAATAAAAATTCAATATTTCACGATTTTCATGGATTAGGCACGTCAATTCGATAAAATTACCACTCTACAGTGCATGCGATAACAATGTCGATTTTCATTGTGAAAACTTCAAACTTCTTAATGGTCTTAGCTTAATCACAACGTTACAGCTTCTCTGAGCTTGGAATACCTTTCTTGAAGCTATTTATCTCCGGCCTCAAAATGAGCATTTGTTTCGGCGATCAATTCCTCTTTCGAGACAAAATCTCTTTCCGGTCAATTTATTTTTTAGGTCTGCGAACGTGTAGAAGTCAACGGGGTCTGAATCTGGAGAATAGAATATAATCGGAAGCCATTCTGAGTGCACTTCGTGTAATTCATCATCATCGATTTGTGACACGTGACATTGTTTTGGAGAAAAGGCACTCTTGTATTGGCAAATAGGGCCGTTTCTTCGAAATTTACTCATTCATTTAGGTTATTTAGGTACCTATATTGACTGTCTTGCCTTTTTGAGTTTAGTTGATAAAAGAAATAACAGAAGCTACAACCTTCTCAGTAGTCAGTAGTAATTAATTTATACTCAATGCATCGTCACAGGTCAACGTAAATAATCCTGTTTTTTCTGCTTTAACAGCCTTAACCATAGGTCGGAAGTTGTCTTTGGGCGTCTGTTAGCAAAGGTGACACTCATTCAGAAGCCAGCTTTCTGGAGACAAATGTTTGTAATTGTCATTATAAAATAAAACACTTGTTTACATTTTCTACTTTATTTTTGGTATTGACGTACGTTTCGTCTTTGCTAGAAAGACTTCATCAGAATACCCGTATTCTGATGAAGTCTTTCTAGCAAAGACGAAACGTACGTCAATACCAAAAATAAAGTAGAAAATGTAAACAAGTGTTTTATTTTATAATGACAATTACAACTGATTTCTACCAAGCAACGGCCCAATCTATCATAAACAAATGTTTGTCTATTTATTTAGAAGAAGAACACGAACAGGTGATACCCAAAAAAAAGGTCCACTTATAAAAGTCCAAAAAATGAACAGTGTTCCAAATTAATATTACACTCTATTAATTACATGATATCTATCTTGAAAAAGAAAAAAAAAATACACATAATAATCAAGAAAAAATTTCTGAAATTATTCTAAATGATTTTTTCGAAAAGAGCATACACTCCGACCTGAAAATAGGTTGAAACTTCTCACTGTTGATTCTGTAGGTAGGCAAATGAAATGAAACATTATTCCTGATGCCTAGCAGGAACATGAAAGTCAATTACCTGAAGAATTTCAGGAAAATCAATTTGATACGATAAAATTTTAAAAATAATGGTGATATCATTTCTTTTTCGCGTATTTTCCAAACTAATCATTTCACAGTGATTCAGACGTACACGATAATTATCAGGATGACCATGTGTCAAGCGGAAACCTGTCTTGAAGCTCAATAATCTGAGTAATTTACCCTGCACCCTTCCCAACCCACCGATATAAGTCTCAATATCTTCCAAATTGAGGATGCAAAATTAAATTTGGTATACACAAATGAGTAATAGAAGGATAAAATTGCCTTCTGAACCGTTTACATTGTATTTATAACGAATCCAAGTACTCTATTACTTTCACCAACGACAATATTTATATGCTCAACAAAGAGAAGCTTGGAATAAAGTAATACGCCCAAATCAGGGGACTATGTTAGCTCGGTTCAAGTTAATCCCGGATAAAGAGTATTGAAAGTAAATTTTAGTTTTATTCCGTGTGAACGAAATCACATTACATTTGACTGTGTTCAGGCGTAAGTCCAAAGACTAGCAAAATACTATAAGAGTGTTCAGATAAGCTTGCAGATCTAAGCAATTCCGAATACCTCTAATCAGAACAAACGATTTTAAATCATCCGCGAACAACATGAATCTATATACTCTGATGCAATTTCTAATCCTATTTATGTATATGATATGAATAGAAATGGACCCAAATGAGAACCTTGTGGTACACCAGATATTGAAAAAAATAATCCAGAAGTGAAATTTCTCATCTTGACATATTAGATCTATTTGTTAAGTAGGATCGAAACCAGCTCAACAAGGATTCACCAACACCAGCATGATCAAGCTCATACAAAAGGCTATTGATATTTACTCGGTCAAAGTCTTCACTTAAATCCGTGTAAATTGTGTGCACCTGAACTCCTTGATCAAGATTGCTTTGTGCATATTCAATAAAATTCAAGCGATTTGCTTCAACTGATCTACCTTTGACGAAACCATGATGTTCAGATACTGAATTGTTTCAGCCGTTACTATTTGGTAGTTGATCATAATTAAAACAAATTGTAGAAATTACTATGTTTTACTACCAATAAAAAGATATATTACACATTTTCTTGTGACTCGAGTTTCGGGAAGTGAACTATCCCATCATCAGACAACTACTAGTTGTCTGATTATTGGTAGTAAAACATAGTATTTTCAAAACTACAAAATAGTAACGGCTGAAACAATTCAATAGATATCGGAATGTCGGCAATCGACAGATGGTACCCATTTAAATATCTCAAATAATTTTTGGGGTTACATAGCTCCTTACAGTCATTCATTATTTTTACATTATTTTGTTGTATATCTCAAATATTTGGATTTACACAGCTCCTTAGTCATTAATTATTTTTTACATTATTTTTATTGTGAACGAATTTGAAAATTTCAATACTCAAGTTTCTTTTCTTTTGAATCTACATGTAAAATTTTCTTTAGATTTTCTTTTGTCGAATAATCTAGTCAACAAGTGCCTTTTGGGTCAACTTTTTTCAGCAGTCTTCGAAAATTATGGTCAAGGTGTCATTCGATTCGGAATGGCATCTAGATGATTTTTGAAAAAAATGAAGTTCTGTTTGCAAAAATTGCAAAAGTTATCAACAATTAACTAAAAAAAGGGTTAGTTTTTTATAAATATCTCAAAAACTAATAAAGATTTTTGAAATCAAAAAAAAGATTCGAAAAGATGAGGAAATTTCCTGAAATAAATGTTGACTCTTGGAATTGTAGTCCAATATTAATAATTTTCCCAGAGGGATAAAAATACGGCCGAAAACGGGTACTCTAGCTTTCGTAAGCCACGCCTATTTTGGACACTATTAATAAATTTTTTTAACAGACTAATTATGAAATTTAATAAATGAGAAAATTCAAGGGCATAGTGGATAGATGAATGAACAATAATCCCTCAAAAAAAAATTTTTATCTCAATTTTTCAATTAGTTATGGAATAGTTAATTAATAATTTTTTCTGCTTGGACATGAACATTGCAAGTGTGATAATTGTTGAACTATTAACTTGAGATTTTTCTCCTCTCTTGGAACAATTTTTGGAAGACTTCAGAATAGATCCCTGTTAGAGAAATTTTAAAATGTTTATTGTTCAGTTTTTTATCAACAATTTTCGTTGTTGCAAAATTAAAAATTTAGATTAATTATCGAAAAAATTATGTATGTCACACAGTTGTACACAGATCAGGAGTTTATGAGTTATCTTGTTCTTCGTTCAGTAATTAATATGCAGGACAAACAGGACGTTCCTTCAAGACGAGGTTCAACGAACATAAAATGAGTTTCATGAAAAATGAACAAAATTCTACTTTTGCCACTCGTTCTTTAGAAAACAGTAATTCCTGATAACCTGGAAACTCTAGGACAGGGTACATCTGGGAAGAACATAAGATATACTCGGCAGAATAAACTGAGGAGCCGAAAGAATTCGGCTAAAAACTGAATTTTCGGATACCTCCATTGTTCTCTCTTTTTTTTTTTTTTTTGGTATTTTTTTTATTTAACATTGTATTATTGTGATTATTGCCTTTGAAATGGATGATTTTATGGGGGAAGATGATTTGCTGTGTTTTGAGGAAACAAGAGTGTTTTCAGATGTTGAGACTGTCAAGGGAGAATTCGGGGAAAATAGATTGCTTAACATCATACATTTCAACATAAGAAGCATACGTAAAAATTTTAATGAATTATTGATTTACTTGGAAACGTTGAATTTAGACTATATTGATTTGATAGTACTTTCTGAAACTTGGAAGTTTAGTAACAATTCGCAGTA
Source organism: Megalocaria dilatata (assembly GCA_034642435.1). Taxonomy (NCBI): domain Eukaryota; kingdom Metazoa; phylum Arthropoda; class Insecta; order Coleoptera; family Coccinellidae; genus Megalocaria; species Megalocaria dilatata. The sequence continues at coordinate 5,950,509 of CM067854.1, forward strand.
TGCTATAAAAGGTTATGAATTGATTAGTAATGATTCTTGTGTGAATAAAAATGATGGATTACTGGTTTATGTAAAGGAAGAATTAAATGTAGATATTAGGGTTGTTAATTTTGTTCAGACGAATGTCCTGCGCCTGTGCCTGGAGGTTGATGGAACGATATTTGGGGTTACGGCCTCTTATAGGCCACCATCAATTAATGTACAACAATATATCAAAGACCTCAATAATTATATGGGCGAGATCAAATTTTGTGATGTGGAACTATTCGTTGGAGACATCAATATAAATATAGGTAACATTTTATGTCAGGAGAGTGTTCTGTATCTTACATCGCTGGGGCAATTCGGATTCAGGAGTATGATAAATGAGACAACAAGAGAAATGGAAACATCTGGTTCGATCATTGATCATATGTTCGTCAGGATAAAAACCATGATGGGTCATAAAGTGTCATTGTTGGCAGGGGTTATTCAAGCTTCCATGACTGACCATTTTCCCATAATTTTGGTACTGCGGTCCATCGCAGATTCTCGTAGCCGTCGTAATGAACAAAAAGCAGAGAAACACATCAAGAATATAGACTATGTTAGACTTACATCAATCATGGCGGGAGAAAGTTGGCAGTCGGTTACTGAAAAGACTAACCCACTCACGGCGCACTCCCAGTTCATTAAGACGCTCGATAGGTATATTAAGATGTCCTCATACAAAAAACCAGTTCAAACAGTAAATACGAAGGGGATACAACCGTGGATAACAACGGAACTAATAGCGGATATTAAACGGAGGGACAAGTTGAAGAGGGACTTGAACAAAAATTTTACGGATGAAAAGAAAGTGGCGTATAAAAAATTCAGAAACCAACTTAACGTAAGGATCAGATACACAAGAGAATCCTTTTATCGTAATAAAATCTAAATGGCCGGTAATGATAGGAAGAAAATGTGGCAAACAATAAATGAAATCAACAACAGACGTGATAATAGGAGATGTATTCCAGGCGAAATAATCGATGAGGGGAATGTGGCGGTGACTGATAGTTTTCTCAAGGCGAATAAATTCAATAATTTTTTTATAAACATAGGAGAGAAAATGGACCTCAACTATGAAAGGGTTAAGTCGTATAAAAGTGGTGGTCCGTCCATACATTCCGGGTCTATGTACTTAGATCCGATTACTACTGTCGAACTCATAGATAATTTTGCATCCTTGAAGAATAACTCGTGCGCAGGCTTATCGGTCAAACTGTTAAAAAGTATACACCATCTTATACTCGAACCACTGAAACATGTGTTCAACTTAGTTTTGGAGACAGCTATGATCCCTTCAGAGTGGAAAAAATCCCAGGTCATATGTGTTTATAAATCTGGTGATAGAAAGCAAATGACAAACTACAGGCCTGTTTCTTTGATCAGCAACATTGCTAAATTATTTGAAAAGAGTTTAAAGAAGAGGTTAACGGCTTACCTCAATAAATACAAGTTGATAGATCCTGGGCAGTTCGGTTTCAGGGAGGGTTTATCTGCGGTAGATGCGATGGAGGTAATGGTGGAGCGGGTAGTACATACTATGAATGGCGGAGGGAAGATAGCGGCGGTGTTTCTTGACCTAGCAAAGGCGTTTGACACAGTGAATCACGAGTTACTGATCGAAAAATTAGAAAAAATTGGAATAAGAGGAAAATGTCTTGATCTGTTCGGTAATTATTTGAAGGGCAGAGTCCAATCTGTCAGAATTGAGGGGGTACTGAGTGAACCAGGCGTGATAAAGATGGGAATACCGCAGGGTACGGTGATCGGCCCGGTACTTTTTCTTGTGTTCATTAATGATCTGTTGAACAGTCTAGGATTAGAAATCATCTCATATGCCGATGACTCACTCGCTCTGTTTGTGGGAGACAACTGGGATCAGGTATATGAGAGGGCAAGAAACGGATTAGCAGTAATTCGTTATTGGTTGATGACGAACAGATTAAGACTGAATATAGCGAAGACGAGGTTTACAGCTTTTTCTATAACAGCTAAAGGTCAGCCTAGGTTCTCTTCGATTCCGCTACATTTTCCGGACTGTAATGGGGTAGGGTGTAGTTGTCCTTTGATTGCCAAAGCTGAATCGGTAAGGTATTTGGGAGTGGTCGTTGATCAGTTTTTGAGGTGGGATAAACACGTGGAGTCCTTGGTTGAGAGATCGCGTTCTACATTTTATATTTTTTATAATTTAAGGAATATTTTACAAAAAGAAGCCCTCCTCCAAGTATATGAGTCTCTAATTCTGTCAGTGTTTCGTTACGGAGTGGCCATTTGGGGTGGTTGCGCTAAAGCTTTGGAGACGGTACAGAACACAATCTTGAAAATAATTCATGGGGTGGGACGTTTATATAGTACTGAAATATTGTATAGGGAAACTAAACAACTTAATTTTAAACAACTATATATATACGAGTGTTTGCTGAGACAATTTTATAGAAATGATACGCTAGTAGATCATGGTTATAACACGAGATACACATCCAACCTCACTGTCTCAGTTCCAAGATTTTGCGGTAGCCACTTGCAGCGCAGTTTGCCTTATCATGGTGCCAAGTTCTTTTCCCTGTTGCCTGGCCAAATAAAAATGAATTTTAACCCTAGGAGGAAAAAGGATAGAAAAAAATTGTTATCGTTTATTGTGGACAAGCCTGAGGCTTTTTATAGAATACTTGGACGATAGTGTGGTTGTGATGAGCTTTGGTACAGGTGTTGGGCATTCAATCTGGTTGTTTTTGATTTTCTTTTTTTTTTTTTTTCTGCGAAGTAGTGTTTTTGGTTTTTTTTTTTCTCTTGGTTGAACGTAATTGAGTTGACCTTATGTGAACTATTGTTTTTATTATTCATTATGTACGGAGGATGTCGGCATACAAACTTTAAGTTTAGGCTAGACTTCTCCAAATTGTTAAATGTCGAATATTTGTAGTTTGATATGAATAAATGAATTGAATTGAATTTCGACAAAAGAAAATCTCAAGAAAATTTTACATGTAGATTCAAAAGAAAAGAAACTTGATTATTGAAATTTTAAAATTCGTTCACAATAAAAATAATGTAAAAAATAATGAACGAATGTACGGAGCTATTTAACCTCAAAAATTATTTGAGATATTTAAATGGGTACCATCTGTTTAACAACCTTCTTTGTCGATTGCGACATTTCGATATCTGTTAGAAGGCCCCTCTTTTTTAACCGGGTTTTTTGTCACGTGTCGCTTGTAAACCTCTGTACTATTAGGTGTTACCTAGAATCTATCGAAATATTCAAAATATTTATCACTTTTGTTTAAATACCTCTGTACCACTGTTAGGTATTCAGTTGTCTGATGATGGAATAGTTCATTTCCCGAAACTCGAGTCACAAGAAAATGTGTAATATATATTTTTATTGGTAGTAAAACATAGTAATTTCTACAATTTGTTTTAACCATGATGTTCAGCTATTATACGAGTTTTAATATGATGAAGCAGATGGATATGAATGAATGATTCGAACACTTTCTCAGATACACATAGTTTACTTCTAGAACGATAATTTTCTATCAGATTCTTATTACCAGTTTTGAAGATGGGGATTATACAGGCGATCTTCCAGAAGTCAAGGAATGAGCCACTGCGAAGAGATTTGTTGAAAATCAACCTTAGATGAATACTGTTGATGCAAAATGGAGCCCCCACACATTCTATTTATATCTTCTTAATATACACTTTAAATTTGCTAAAACGATTTTTAGCGTGGTGCATTATCGTTGTTCGTACGACCCCGTTTAGATTCATCATACCAGTCAATAGTCCTCGATTCTTCTGGTGATTAGTCCGGATAACACTCATCGAGCTTTCGTTTCAACTGTGTTTTCCTCATTTAAAAGTAATGTTTCATCGACACTCAAATTTCTGTTTTTCAATTTTCTGCAAAACACAAAATTTGTTTCTTTAAGACCTTTGTTACTTTTGAACCAAATATGAGATTAAAACAAATTGTAGAAATTACTATGTTTTACTACCAAAAAATATATATTACACATTTTCTTGTGACTCATCAGACAACAGTTGTCTGATGATGGGATAGTTAATTTCCCGAAACTCGAGTCAAAAGAAAATGTGTAATATATATTTTTATTGGTAGTAAAACATAGTAATTTCTACAATTTGTTTTAATTATGGTCAACTACCAAATAGTAACGGCTGAAACAATTCAGTATCCAATATGAGATCATCAGAAAAATTTGGCAGTTACCTTTTGAAGATTATTGCTTTCTAACAAAACTATTCAACATAAGCTGTTTTTTTCACGTGTGACAAACTGCTCCAACGGCAAGAAGAAAGGGGGTTCTTGCATTATATTATGACTGGCAATGAAAAGTTACGATAATCCAAAATTTTGGACAACGTATGGATGCCTCATCGTCAACTGTCAAGCCGAATATTCATGGCCTAAAGATCATGATGTGTATTTGGTGGGACCAGCTGAGAATAGTATATTATGAGCCGTTACTATCGAACGGAAGGATCACAGGGGATATTTACCGAAGAGAATTGATGCGTTTGAGCTGAACATTGCTAGAAAAACGGACGCAATACGCCGACACACACGACAATTTTATTCTGCAGCATGACACATGTTGCGTCACCCGTTGAAACAAGCCGTACAGCCCAGACATTGCTCCTTCCGATTATCATCTCTTCCGATCGAAGTGACATGCCTAGCGGCCAAAGAGTCGGCATATTTTCACGATGGGATCCGTCAATTGCCAGAAAGATGGAAAAACTTAGGTGGCTAGATACTTTGAACTTTGAGTGTATAACTAATTTGTCACAATAAAGCTTAAATTTTCCACAAAAAACCACACAAACTCATTTATACTCCCAATATAAATAACTTTTTCCTGTTTAATCAGAATAGGATCAGGGTAATGCTAAATTTGTATATCTTGAGAAGGAAAATATGGTTCCAAAAATTTCAACCATTTTTCCGTTTTGGTCTCGTGCCATATCCCGCACATATTTTAATCGCGAAAATGACGTGATAAGCCGTGATTAGGTGTTGAACATTCCATTAATTCCCGAGTTGCGCCATTTCATTTACGCGGAATGAATACCGCAGCAGCAGAGTTAATACCAATGGCGTACGGATACATGGGATATGTGCAACGGTAATGTCATTTCCTGGTTGAAATTCGCGAGACATCGAAAAAAACGGCACTACGCTTTGTCCCTCGAAAGTGGTGATTTAGGATTTCTGCTCAGGTCAGGATCACGATGTAACGACTTACAGTAGTTTCAATGTAAACTCGCGTGATCATACTCAATGATATGAGAAGATATAATTATCCAATTTTTTTTCTAATTTAGGTGACTATTCCATATGAATTAATAAATACAGCGGATATTTATTCTGAATATAATGAGGAGTATAAAGTAAGGTAAACCTGTGAGCAAGGCTGTTTCACTAGGTTACCACTAAGTAGTCTCCACAACTCCGATGATTGCTGGCTTGTTTGGATATCGTACTCGTAGACCCAGGTCTCATCACCAGTTATAATGCGTTCCATGAATGTAGAATCGGAATTACAGCGATCCAGCATGTCTGAAGCAACCTGTTCGCGATGACGTTTTTGAAGAAAATTCAGGTCTTTCGGTACGAGTCGTGCGGCACCTTTCTCATGCCCAAAATATCAATCAAAATCGTACGTGCGGACTCGTGGGATATCTTAAGATCATGTGCTATCTCTCTCAAGCTGGTACGACGGTTTTCCAGCACCCTTTCCTTAATTTTATCGACGTTATCTTCGATCGAAGCCGTCGATGGACGACCACTTCACGACCGCCCTTGAAGGCTCTGTACCACTGATAAGCACGAGTTTTCGATAGAGCATTATCACCAAAGGCCTTTTGTAACATTTTCAATGCATCGGCACACGAAAATTCATTTGCAACACAAAACTTTACCCAAATTCTTGGCTCAACGTAATCATCCATAGTAAAAATCGGCACGCACTCTGACATCGACTGACTTAATCAGCTGTTGCAAACACACTAGTTGACAGATCCCGCTCAAGCTTGGCATAGTAATTAAGGACAGTGGTACCAACCTAGGAAAAAAAAATTTCACCTGCCTCATTGCCCCGCCAGATTTAAATCGATAATTCCCGGTGCTTTCTTGACAGAATGTACATAGCTCACTCGGACAGATCAATCTGAAAGATTATATATGGACCTTGCCGACAGCTGCTCGAAACAAACCCACTATCTGTGAATTGAACCAGACCCTCAGATTCTTCAGCCATGAAATTCTTCTTCGGCCAACACTTCTCTTGCCTGGTATCTTACCCTGGAGTATCAGCTGTAAAATGCGATAGCTCTCAAGATTTCTCATAATGTGGCCTTAATATTCAAGTTTGCGTCTCTTCACCTTCTTCAATTATTTATGTTCACACATTCTCCGCAAAACTTCCTTGTTTGTAATATGATCCACCCAAGATATCTTAAAAATTCGACGATACACCCACACCTCGTACTTGCTCTTCGACCAACACTTCTCTTGCCTTGTATCTTACCCTGGAGTATCAGCTGTAAAAAGCGATAGCTTTCAAGATTTCTCATAATGTGGCCTTATTACTCAAGTTTGCGTCTCTTCACCTGATACAGCAATTCTATTTGTTCACACATTCTCCGCAAAACTTCCTTGTTTGTAATATGATCCACCCAAGATATCTTAAAAATTCGACGATACACCCACACCTCGTACGCTCTTTCATGAAGTCTCAGACAAGCTGCACGATTCCACACCATATAGAAGCACCGAGAACACTTCTTCTTCTTCTTCTAGATCTTAAGGTCTGTTCACTGTGAAGGTCTCCACCTTAGGAAGCGGCTTCCTGAGAGATTGAACTCCAGCTATCCTTCCATCGTTTGGGTGGTCTTCCTAATGGCCTTCTGTTTGCTGGTTTTCCGTCCTTTGCGATGTATGCTAGTCTATTGTGGTCCATTCTTTCTACGTGGTCTCGCCAATATCTTCTCCTCTTCCTTCCCCATCTCACTATATCTTCAACTCTACAGAGAGATCTTATATCGCTGCTTCTAACTCTGTCTCTTAATGTTTTTCCTGCGATGGTTCTGAGAGTTTTCATCTCCGCTGTTCTTAGGATGTTCTTCGTCTTATTCGTGTCAGCTTGAGTCTCGATACCATAGTTCAGGACCGGCCTAACACAGGATTTATATATTCGCACTTTTCCATCTACATGCATATGCTTGTTTGCCCAAACAACTTCTCTTAGACAGCCGGATATTACTGAGGCCTTGTTGACCTGTGACTTGATGTCCTCTATCGGATTATGATTGCTGGCTATGTCCGCTCCTAGGTAACGGAACTTCATCACTTGTTCCACTATCTTACCGAGAACACGTAGCAGTCTAACCATAATAGGGAGCGTTATATCATCGCCTCTAAACAGTTCTCCCATCTCAAGTAATGCAGCACGAGCCTTCTCAATTCGACATTTCATCTATCAGGTGTTTTTTTAGAGTAATAGAACTTTTGAAAGGAATAAATGATTTGACAGAAAGAAGAAGCCATGTTGTTTTGACATTTCCGTCCAGTAAGCATTGACAAAGAGAGTAATAGTATTCCACTTGAGCATGAGGAAAGCTTGTAACGCTTGATTTTATTGGGAATAAGGTTCACTTCTTAAAGGGAGCATACTGCGCATATGTATTTGATTCTTTTATACTATAGCTATCATTATAACTGATTATCCCGAACCCTTTGAATCATTTTATTCTTGGTTTACCTTGAATAGAATATGTCCTATATCAGAACAACCTGAGAAGGCCTCCTTTTATCAATTTTTTTTATTCAAGTCAATAAACGCATATTTTCAATTTATTTATGTTGTATATGTCTTATGCGGAAACGATGTTTACCAGCCCATATGGAGGTGAAGATTCTCAACAGCAATCAGTTGAATCATTAGACCTCATAGAAAAATAGTATATTTTTTCTAATTTTGACATACAAAGTGACACTTTTCAATACTCATTGACGTTTTGAAACCTTTTACTTTTCGTAACTAGTTGTGAAAAGTAAAACATTTCGCAACTGTTAATAAAAAGCATATTTCACAATTGATTGCGAAAAATACAGAAAAATTGTACGTCTAAACTACTTGATAAACCCTTTGCTTGTCATTTGCTTTGATATACCACATATTATGAAGATTTATAATTTTATTCAATTTCAACACGTCAATAACGAAATTATCTATGAATATTCATAACACAAGTTGAGCAGTTAGTGAAAAGGTCTCCAGCTGACAATAAAGTGTTCTTCTGTTCAGCATTAATTTGCGCGTTTTCTATATAATTTTCCCAAAGGATGTTTGTTGCAATCTTCTGTTTATTAATTATGGAATTGTCGACATAACCTTCAGCAACTGTATTAGACTTCCATCCCCATGCTGTTCGATTCTCACAAATCAGCTCCAGAATCCGCTTGGACTGTAGTCGAAAACAGTGACCAGAATACAAAAAAGGATTTGGTATCTTTAAAAACTAGGCGATCATTTTCGGCAAATTTCTAAATGTATTTTCCAAATGTATTGCCTTCTATATTTCGGGATTGGAAAACTCTAGTGGTGCAATCTGGCAACTGACAGCTCGATCGTAAAGTTTGACAATTTTGAGATTGTGCGTACTTGGACCTTTTTGACCTACGAGCGCTATTTGTGTTGTTTACAGTAACTTAAAAGATTCATCTCACATTTTCGTGGGATTATTTTTTACAACTTTCGACGTGGATTAACTCAGCAGTCCAAAATCAGTTATAGTTCCGGAAACCATTGATGCTGTGGGCGAACTGATATTGAAAGATCGTCATGTGAGCTATTGTGAGATTGAGATAACATTAGGCATTAGTGGGACTAGCAAACATTCAATATTGCATGAACATTTGACTGTCAAAAAATGTGTTCGTGTTGGATCCCACACAATTTGTCAATCGTTAAAAAAGGCTCCTGTCGAATGTTAGAAAGAAATGCTCAAAAAATACGATCGCGATGCTTCAGAACACGTCTATGACATCGTGACAGGTGACGAACCGTGGATTTACGCGTATGGGCCCGAAAGTAAAAAACAGTCAACTGTATGGGTGTTTCAAGATTAGCCAAATCCAACAAAAGTTTTTCGAGCACGAAGCACTTCCAAGCAAATGGTCGCCTGTTTTTTCGGAAAAACTGGACATGTCGTGACCATACCTCTAAACAATGCAGAACGGTCAATTGTGAGTGGTACACAAACTTTTGTTTGTCAGTTGTATTCCAAGAAATGAGGAAAACCAATCGCCGAATGCGGATGACTCTTCACCACGAGAATGCGAGCTATTACACATCGGCTCGAACAACTGAATTTTTGAGCACTCAAAACGTCGATTTGATGAGTCATTCGCCGCATAGTCTTGACTTGGCACCGAATGCCTTTTTTTATTCCCGTACGTGAAAAATAAACTGAAAGGTCAAGGTTTTTGATACTTGAAGAAGCGGTTGATGCATTCAGAAAGCATGTTGTGGAGATACCTCAGAGTGGCCAACGTGCTTCGACAATTGGTTCAAACGCATGTGGAAGTTTATAGATCTTCATGGGGAATTGTTTTGAAAATATTAAAGCGATTTTCGATTATTAATATTTGTTTTTGTTCTCTAATTCTGAACTATAAAAGGTAACCCTCGGACCTACAGGTTCACCCCACATTTGCCATTCAAGTATGTGTCAAAAAATCTGTCGTGCTTGACATTTGATGGCCCCAGTATAACGTATCGGGTGTTTTTTTCACACTGATATAACTTTAAATTGAAATAAAACACATTTAAATTAAGATTGAAGCCAAATTTTATTTTTGTTTGAAAGATAATTTCATGACATTTATGTTTTAAAAATAATTTCCGGCATATGTCCATCACGACTAGCTTTGAGGAACCGCATTCGACCACACCAATTCTGGACTACTTTTTCGAGTAATTCAGGCCTTATTTCATCAACAAAACGAGTTATGTTGGCTTCCAAAGCGTTTATTGTTTCTGGTTTATTAGCATAAACCAATGACTTGACATAACCCCAAAGAAAATAATCCAGTGGAGTTATATCGTATGATCTTGGAGGCCAATTGATTGGAGCATTTCTCAAAATGATATTATCGCCAAATCTTTCTTTCAATAAATCAATTGTAACGGTAGCAGCGTGAGGTGTAGCACCATCTTGTTGGAACCAAAACAATTCTGGGCCGATACCATTCAAATTTTGAAGAAAATAATCATTGATCTGTAACGAGCACCATTCACTGTAACATTAGCTCCAGCATAGCTTTTAAAGAAATATGGACCGATAATGCCTCCAGCGTGTAAAGCCCACCATACAGTGCATTTTTCAGGATGCAATGGAACCTGCAGAACTTCTTGAGGATTGTTTTCACTCCATATACGGGAATTTTGCTTGTTTACATAGCTGTTCAACCAGAAATGAGCTTTATCACAAAACACAATTTTACGATAAAAAAGTGGATCAACTTCAAGCTGTTCTAGGGCCCAATCAGCAAACAAACGACGCTTATTATGGTCAAGTGGCTTTAGTTCTTGAACCAGTTGTATGAGTGTAGACCAAGATCTTCACGTAAAATTTTCCATGCGGTGGATGCACAGAGTCCAACTTGTTGTGAATGTCGACGAATAGTCAAGTCATTTACACTATGACTTACAGCAGCGATATTTTCTTCTGTGCGTACAGTTCTTTGTCTCGTTGTTGTTGCATCGAGTAGAGAAAATGTCCGAAATCTATGGATAGTTCGACGAATAAGCTGCTCTGATGGACGATTATATAAACCATAAATTTCACGAAGTGCTCTATGAGTTTGGCGAATAGAACACTGATTTTGAAAATAAATTTCAAAAATTTGTAAAAGTTTTTGCGGCGTGAGTCAAGTGGCTTTAGTTCTAGAACCAGTTGGATCTTGTATGGGTGTAGACTAAGATCTTTACGAAAAATTTTTCATGTTGTGGATGCACATTGTCCAACTTGTTGTGAACGTCGACGAATAGGCAAATCTGGATCATCTTTATCACTATGATTTACAGTAGCGATATTTTCTTCTGTACGTACAGTTCTTCGTCCTGTTGTTGTTGTTGCATCGAGTAGGGAAAATGTTGTCCGAAATCTACCGATAGTTCGACGAATGAGGTGCTCTTATGGACGAGTATGTGAACCATAAATTTCACGAAGTGCTTTATAAGTTTGGCGAATAGAACACTGATATTGAAAATAAATTTCAACAATTTGTAAACGTTGTTGGGGCGTGAGACTTTCCATGATAATTTGTCAATGCTTACTGAACAGAAATATCAAAACAACATGACATCTGCCTTCTGTCAAATCACAGTTATCCCTATCGAAATTCCTCTCACTCTCCCGATATTTCTTAATGACTTCGATGCAATTTATACCACTTCTTTCGACCAATAAAACCACGAAACATGACACTTGCTTGCATAGAAACGAAGTAACAAATGATTATGCCCGAATCTCTTCATGATTTTTAAGTAATCTACGATGAGCGTCCGAATGGACTTTTGATTTGAATTCAAAAAATCACATTCAATTCAAAATTAGAAGAAATATCGTGTGAAACATGTTGGGAAATCTATTTTTCGTAACTCGCTTTTTAAATACTTACGTTATGAAAAATAGTGCTTTTGCCAACTGGTTCCACAAACAACTATTACCCAATAGCCCTTATTAGGACAGTTTCATATTTGTTTCATTTTTTGGAGCCGTCCCTGATATTATTGGATATTACTGCAAGTTCCATACCATGATAAACCGCGGTTTATTGTGTTCGGGTTGATGCCTAGATTAAGTGGATTATTATATTTCGCCTTTAATATTATGCAATGTTAACCAGATTACAGGCTAATACGCCATAATCCTGATGCATTAACAGAATACAGATCGATGGTTGAGACTTTCAGGTATCTCGTGAATATGTTGCAACAATTTGAGGATGAAAATATATTCACAATACCAAATATTCAAAACAACAACCTTTTTCTCTCATTTATTGACATACCTTGGGATTTAATTTTTCTGGGAACTCAACTTTCTGCTATTGATGACGAATAACCGATATTCATTCAATAAAAATAATATTTTATGTCACCAAATTTTGACTCGATTTTAAATCATTTTAAAAAGTTATAATGTAGGGAACCGCGCGTCCCCCATGGCATTAGAGCTTGTCTCGCAGGGGGCGCTTGTCTTGATTAGGACCATAGTTTCATCCCGGTGAAATGGAGGGTTAAATCTTGGTGCCTAACGTAATGCCATTCGCGCCAATCACTCGACCCATGTGGTGAAAGATCGACCGAATGGTCGATTTTGGTCCACTTTTTCGAGTAATTCTGGCCTTATTTCATCAATAACACGACTTATGTTGGGTTCCAGAGCGCCTATTGTTTCTATGGTTTATCAGCATAAACCAATGACTTGACATAACCCCAAAGAAAATAATCCAGTGGAGTTATGTCGCATGATCTTGGAGGCCAATTAATTGGACTATTTCTCGAAATAATGTTATCACCAAATCTTTCTTTCAATGAATCAATTGTTACGGTAGCAGCATGAGGTGTAGCACCATCTTGTTGAAACCAAAACACTTCTGGGTCAATACCATTCAAATTTTGAAACAAATAATGATTGATCATCGATCTGTAATGAGTACCATTCACTGTAACATTAGCTCCAGCATCGTTTTTAAAGAAATATGGACCGATGATGCCTCTAGCATGTAAAGCACTTTTCAAGATGCAATGGAACCTGCAGAACTTCTTGAGGATTGTTTTCACTCCATATACGGCAATTTTGCTTGTTTATATAGCCGTTCAACCAAAAATGGGCTTCATCACTAAACACAATATTACAATAACAAAGTGGATCAACTTCAACCTGTTCTAGGGCCCAATCAGCAAACAAACGATGCTTATTATGGTCAAGTGGCTTTAGTTCTAGAACCAGTTGGATCTTGTATGGGTGTAGACCAAGATTTTTACGCAAAATTTTCCATGTGATGGATGCACAGAGTCCAACTTGTTGTGAACGTCGACGAATAGGCAAATCTGGATCATCTTTATCACTATGATTTACAGTAGCGATATTTTCTTCTGTACGTACAGTTCTTCGTCCTGTTGTTGTTGTTGCATCGAGTAGAGAAAATGATGTCCGAAATCTACCGATAGTTCGACGAATGAGGTGCTCTTATGGACGAGTATGTGAACCATAAATTTCACGAAGTGCTTTATAAGTTTGGCGAATAGAACACTGATATTGGAAATAAATTTCAACAATTTGTAAACGTTGTTGGGGCGTGAGACTTTCCATGATAATTTGTCAATGCTTACTGAATAGAAATGTCAAAACAACATGGCTTCTTTCTTCTGTCAAATCACAGTTACCCTTATCGAAAGTTCTATTACTCTAAAAAAACACCCGATATGTCGGGAATATCCCTAGTTCTTGTAAACGTCGAAAAATCGATATGGTTTGGTCTTTACGAACACTTTCACGTACGGCAGCAACATTCTCTTCCCTTCTTGCATTTCATTGTCTCACTGGCACTGTAACATCATGAAGTGTAAAATTTGTTTCAAACTTCTTCAATAACGTTTAACAATTTTTCCATCCGGACGATTATAACTACCAAAAATTCTAGTAAAGTTGGAGTAACAGCGCGCGATTTTTCATAATAAATTTGGATTATTTCTGAACGTTGTTGGAGTGTGTACCTTTCCATGGTTGAATGGTGGACATAGACAAATACAAATGTCAGTGTCACAAATGAACAGTGGCTGCCATGCGTGAGTAATGTCAATTTAAAAATGGAGCGTTCTCATTGAAGGACCCTTTACATTGAATCTTCTTGACAAGCAATTGATTTTCCCATTTATCATATATAATTATTCTAGCTAGAAAAAACTAGTAAGAAATAAGATCACCAACTATGCATATGGAATTGATAATATCAGCAGTACATGCAGTCTCTCAAGAAATATGGGATCAAGATGAATTAACTCCTCTCCATCTTGGTTAAAATCAATCAAAGCAAAATGGTGTTAACAGAAATAACATAAACAATAATTATAATCTATGCACTCTCATTTTTATATTGACAGTATTATACTACAGAGTAGGGCACAATTTAATTGAAAATGAAAAAATATTTCTCAAAAATTTCTGTCTTGTAATTATTACTTAAAGACTAACAAACAGAATTAAATACTCAATTTTTGAATTGTCCACTTGCCTAAAGTTTCAAGGATTTTTCTCACACTAACCGTTCATAAATTGGAGCATAAACTCTCACTCCTTATTGTATGAAAACCATGGAAAATGCACATTTCGTGTGATTGCTGCCCAAACCATCACCGTAGCCGGCTTTCCTTTTGATTTGCTTTTAAATTGTCTCGTTTGAGAGAAGAACGATCACTCAAATAAACACGATCGTGCTGGTCGTTTACAGCTTGCTGAACTGTACAAGTTTTCTCATTAGAGAACACCAAATTGTTCAACTCATGAAGTTTGTTCTTCAGTATGGATCGCGCTTAAATGGACCGCTTTACGATAAATACTGGAAATTATTTAAATATTTTAATATTTACAGATATATTCTGTTAGCCTTCTACATATTCAATTTCAAAAAATTATATTTAATATTATAACTTCACTAATTAAATTAATGTCATATAAGTACCACTTATATCAAACGACATATAAAATGAACATTCATTAGAAGACATCCAAATGAGATAACAAAATCCAATAAATATAAATTGTTAACAACAATCTTATTAATTAAATATTTTGAGTAGACTTAATTTTGTTTCTGATCATCACTCTTATGAAAACATATATCTTTCAAAAACGTTTAACATAATCTTAAGAATTTCATCATGAAACTATCTTACTTAGAATATTCAATATTATTGGATATCTAAATGACTTATTTGTTAGAAAATCTCAAGATATGTAAAAACATTATAAAACAAGTTTTAAGAGAGACTTTGCTTCGTCAGTACTCAATCGTATTCAATAAAATATAACATCAATGAACAAAAGTATTTACTTGCCCTTCAATTCAGAAAGCTTTTTGGTAAATGAATACTGAACATTTAAATGGAGTCTAATATGGCTCGAAATAAATGATTCTGTGGTTTACCATTGATCTTAAAGATTGAAAGGCAATTTAACGGCCTCTGTTATAGAACAAGTGCCATCTATCTGTATAAAGAATGTTAAGGAAACCAAATAATTATATATTATAATATAAAATAAAATAAATGGAGATTTATGCTTGATAGAAGGTATATAAAATTATTTAAATATTTTAATATTTACAGATATATTCTTTTAGCCTTCTACATATATAATTTCAAAAAATTATGTTTAATATTATAACTTCACTAATTAAATTAATGTCATATAAGTACCACTTATATCAAACGACATATAAAATGAACATTCATTAGAAGACATCCAAATGAGATAACAAAATCCAATAAATATAAATTGTGAACAAAAATCTTATAAATTAAATACTTTGAGTAAACAAAATTTTGTTTCTGCTCATTCCTCTCATGAAGACAATTATCGTTCAAAAATGTTTAACATAATCTTAAGAGTTTGATCATACAACTATCTTACTAAGATAAAATAGAAAAAGGTTTTTACTTCATAGAAGAAATATAACAAAATTTGAATATCAAAACAGATTAAATATGTTAGTCTTCTACAATTTTAATTTCAAAAAAATTCAACAAAATTTTGTCTCCTTTAAATATTTATTTATTAATTTCAATGACTTTCTTATATCTGTTGGTTTATTTATTTCATTTGGCATTATATATTGAGTTTTGATTATATACGTGACTATTACACATAAGCGGTGCTTATTTTAGACATTTATTTAATTCTAAAAGTTTTTTGAATAAAATTTTTTTAAATTAAAATTGTAGAAGACTTACATATTTAATCTGTCTGTTTTGATATTCAAATTTTATCTTACTAAGAATATTCAATATCATTGGATATCTTACTAAGTTATCTTTTCGAAAATCTCAAGATATGTAAAAACAAGTTTTAAGTGAGACTTTGCTTCGTCAGTACTCAATCGTATAATGAATGTTTATTTTATATGTGGTACTTTTATGACATTAAGTTAATTCCTGCAGTTATATTAAATGTAATTTTTTGAAATTAAATATGTAGATGGCTAACAGAATATATCTGTAAATATTAAAATATTTAAATAATTTTATATACCTTCTATCAAGCATAAACCTCCATTTATTTTATGATACTGGAAATATAGGATTATTGAATTGTATCAGTCCTTACTTGGTGAAAATCCATATTAAATAATTTGAAATAAGGTTATTCTGATTTTCACAAATTTTTATTGTTAAACTCACAACAATTGTTTCGCTATCACAGTAGCATCATCAGGTAAGATCACATTTTGAATAACTAAATTTGTTTCCGAAATCCGTGGCTATTTATATTACAGTAACTACAATAAATTTTTATTGCGCACTAAAACCCAAAAAAGGGTCCCTGCAAATTCCAGTTTATCTGAATATATTTAACAGAGGTGAGCTATTCAAATCTATTTGTTCGTTAAGTAATATTCCAATTTTATAATGTATTTACATAATATTTTATAATGTATTTACATAATAAAATTGGAATATTACTTAACGAACAAATAGATTTGAATAGCTCACCTCTGTTAAATATATTCAGATAAACTGGAATTTGCAGGGACCCTTTTTTGGGTTTTAGTGCGCAATAAAAATTTATTGTAGTTACTGTAATATAAATAGCCACGGATTTCGGAAACAAATTTAGTTATTCAAAATGTGATCTTACCTGATGATGTGATAGCGAAACAATTGTTGTGAGTTTAACAATAAAAATTTGTGAAAATCAGAATAACCTTATTTCAAATTATTTAATATAGGATTAGTATCCGAGATGCCATGTTAATTTATAATTCGAACGATGAGTCATATTATATCGAATTTAATCAGTTTGCTTATGAGTTTCTGTTCAGTATTTTTGTGAAATATAACCATTCGATGTTGCCATTACAAATTTTCATCAAAACCACTAGTATTGATACTATATTGAAAAAGTAATAAATAATTACAATAAAACGCTAGGATTTTGGAATAGTTTGCAATTTACAAAAGATAAAACTCTTCAAATATTTTATTATTCCCTCGTCCATAGTAAGTTGAATTTAGCTTCTTCTGTGTGGAACCCACGATACGAGTGTTATATGCAGCGCTTGGAGAGTATTCAGGATAGATTCTTAAGACATTTAGCATATTGACATAAATCTGTGATTTCCAATCACGACTAAACGGCTTCTCGACATAGATTTGATATGCTGTGTTTGTTCAATCGTGGGCGTTTGACAGATGTCTTATTTATCACAAAATTATAATTAGAGAGTTTTCTGTGTCTGAGGTTACCCAGATCATTTCGTTCAGAGTTCCAAATGTTAGATTGCGCTCCTATGGTACATTTTATAATCCCCTCATAAATACAAATTCGGTACAACACTCCCAAGTCCCAAGAGTAGGATGATGATGACATGCAATGCTCTCCGTTCAAATGTAGATACTACTCTGTCAAGGAAGTACCGGGAATTTTCAACATTTTTACATTTAATCGTCAAAATTTATTGGGTCGCCTTCAAAATAGGCTCCATTTGCTCCAATACATCTATGCCAACGGCGCTTCCAATTATCGAAACATTTTTTATAGGCGCTTTCCGGGATGGACTTTAGCTCTCGCGCCGAATTTTGTTTTATGGCTTCAATCGACTCAAAACGGGTGCCACGAAGGGGCAATTTTAGTTTTGGGAAGAGGAAAAAGTCGCAGGGAACCAAATCCGGCGAATACGGTGGTTGCTGAAGCACGTTTGTTGAGTTTTTGGCGAGAAAGTCAGTCACAATCGTAGCTCGGTGAGAAGGCGCGTTATCGTCATGCAAAATCCATGAGTTGTCCGCCCACAAATTTGGCCGCTTCTTACGGATACGCTCACTTAAACGTTTCATAACGCCTAGGTAATACTCCTTGTTTACCGTCTGACCCTCTGGAACGAATTCGTAGTGCACCACGTCACGGATATCGAAGAAAACAATGAGCATCACCTTCATTTTCGAGCGGCTTTGGCGTGGTTTTTTCGGTTTCGGCTCATTTTTTACCACCCATTCCGATGATTGCTGGCTTGTTTGCATATCGTACTCGTAGACCCAGGTCTCATCACCAGTTATAATGCGTTCCATGAATGTAGAATCGGAATTACAGCGATCCAGCATGTCTGAGTCGTGACCACTTCACGACCGTCCTTGAAGGCTCTGTACCATTGATATGCACGAGTTTTCGATAGAGCATTATCACCAAAGGCCTTTTGCAACATTTTCAATGCATCGGCACACGAAAATTCATTTGCAACACAAAACTTTAAACAAATTCTTTGCTCAACGTAATCACCCATAGTAAAAATCGGCACGCACTCTGACATCGACTGACTTAACAAGCTGTTGCAAACACACTAGTTGACAGATCCCGCTCAAGCTTGGCATAGTAATTAAGGACAGTGGTATCAACCTAGGAGAAAAAAATTTTACCTGCCTCATTGCCCCGCCAGATTTAAATCGATAATTCCTGGTACTTTCTTGACAGAATGTATATTCCATGATTCTTTGCTAAGTTTAAAAAGAATATTAAGAAGTGAACTGTATTTTTTAGAACATTAGTTTATTGAGGAGAGATGGTGAGACCATGTTCATTTTTTTTGGTTTATTTTTGTGCTAACTTTTGCAGAGTTTTTGTTTATTTTTTTTATTAGTTAGGAGATTTCTTTTTGATTGAAATGATGATTATTACGTGGATACTCTTTTGGGTATACGCCCGTTTGTATTCCAATGTGTAATAAATAAAGTTATAGATAAATGAATGAATGAATGAATAAATAAACATTTTCTTTGTATGATTTTTGTTTGGAATAGATTCAAGATTCTATTTCGAAAATTCTTATATTTTTCCGTACATAAGAGAGGATTTTGCTATGTACAAAAAATTCAACCTTGTTAAATAGTAATATTGGTTCATTCATGTATCGTGAAAGATGGGTCTTCTTGAATATTTAAATTTTTAATATAATTTCCATTGAAATATTTAAAATCAATAAGGAAAAAAATATTATCTTTATTTTTGACTATACATTCTGTTGAGTAAATTTTGGAAATAATAATTCCTTCAAGCGTTGATAATGTAATGGAAAAGTGAAATAGTGATACTAGGAATAAAATGGCGATATGAATATCTTTTCCCTCAAAGCTCCCTGCTTTTCTCGTCTTCAGACCCTGTTGAACGTGACCGCTTTTAGGCGTTACTCGGAAAATTATTCAACCATCATGTTTCACAGCTCGTCAGGTATTCAAGATCCTTTCTAATTGGACTCTCGGAATAATTCCATCAAGAAATTTCCCTCGGCAATTTTACACACACGCTCTAGTACCTCATACCCTCTTAATCTGTTGCATTCGCGACGATAAGACACTAGATTATGCAGATTCATGTGTATTTAAAGCGACGCCTTCTAGCCCTTCAACTTTACAACGGGATATTGTCTTTTGCCAACACGTGGAACTTACAATTAACTAACTTATGAGTAGACCTTCCACCTTCTTGATATCTATACACTATTTATCTCTCTGAATGAGGAAAATGTGTTAATTATCTATATCATTCCCATTCTCTGTTTGTCTGACCAAATTGTTTAAATTTCCTTTTTTTTTATTTTTACTTATTTATACCACGATAAGTTTACTATGTTAATTATTTGTTGTTCGATTTCGAAACAAAAACATTTCATTAATCGCAATGATTATTCACGTTATGCTGCTTGCTTAGGAATCAGCTGTTGAGGTTTCAAAAACACATCGTTGTTATCCCGATGATTAACTTCCATTGAATTTTCATTTTCATATACAAATGTATTAATTCAACATTTGGGCCTCTCTTAGGCTACGCTATGGTGTATTTTGCATCTCCATCCTTATAAGGTTCAGTTGACACAAGAACTAAAGCTAACTGATCATAGAATGCGTAGAACATATGCCGATTGGATGCTTGAACAACAACGTTTAGATGACGATTTTTCGCATCGAATTTCTTTCTTCAGAGACGAAACACATTTTTTACTCGGTGGCTATGTAAACAAGCAGAATTGTTTCATTTGAGGCATTTAAAATCCTTGTGTAACTGCTGAGAAACCATAATATCCATTCTATGGTGTGCAGTTTGGTCTGTTGGAGTGCTTGGCACATACTTCTTTGAAATGAAGAATTTGGCACTCAAACCGTCAATTCTCATCCCTATAGCCAAATCAATACCGATTTTTCTGGCCTGGAATTAATGATATGGAATTGAAAGAGTAGTTATTTCAGCAAGCTGGTGCAAAAAGCCACACAACACGACACGTTTTGGTTTCATTACAAGAAACATTCCCAGGACTCGTAATTTCTTGTTTCGGCGATGTGAATTGACCACCAAGATCTTGTGATTTATCGCCTTTGAATTTTTTTCGTGGGGTTATGCAAAGGATTGTGTTTATGTTGATAATTCTCAGACTACTGACGATCTGAAAACCAACATCCGTCAAGTAATTAGTGAGATAGTGCCCGAAATGTGCCTGCGCGTCATCGAAAATTACCTCCCAAGGATCGAGTCCTGTAAGAGATCACGCTGAGGACATTTAAATGATGTGTTATACACATTCAGCATTATACTGAAACAAAAATTTTATCCATATTTTGAATAAAAGGTTTTTAATTTACGTTTACTCTTGGGATCACGAAATGGATAACCCTGTAAAATACAACATCAGAAATGATTGAAAATTTTGGACACGACATGGTCTCATACTGAAAGCTGAATGACTGAAATGATGATAGTGTTTAAGAACAAACTACATAATGGAGAACTACTCCTTAACAATCAACCAAGACAGGTGGTGAAATTACTCATCTCGGCTTAAACCCACCGAAGATTGGGACCACTCAGTGGAAATGAATTAATTCACTTATTGCGAATGCAGATTCTGCGTTCCTGAAAAAAGCGAAGCTTCTTAAATCTATCTGTGCCAACTAAAATCAAATTGCTAAAACATTAATAAGGAGTAGAAGCTATGGTAATAGAAGGGTCTAGAAATCGAGACAGTGTAACATACATCTGTATAACAATTCTATACTCGAACAAACTCGACAAGCTTTTGTAGATCACAGAGGCAAATATCAGACATGCGCACGTTTCAAATTAATTGGTTTTCGTCGGTGCAATGTATGCTAGTGACTCCAAATCTGTCCAGTATCTATATTCGCTATACACAGTGTCTCCAAAGATATTACTTATACACTAGCGCCATCTACATTATGCAAAATACATGCACAGACTCTCTAAGATATTAATAATATACTTACACCATCTGGAGTATGCAAAATACATACAAGACATACCTTGGCGTGTTAATTCAAGTAAAGAAATGTATTCTTGATATTTTCACGTTACGAACGCAGAATAAACTTTCCTCATGTTCAAATCAGACCATAAATTGCCGTAATAAGTATAGAATTGTTATACAGATGTATGTTACACTACCTCGATTTCTAGAACTTTCTATTACCATAACTCATACTCCTTATTAATGATTTTTGGTACAGATCAGCCGTATTAATTTATTTTAAATTGTTAAATGTTCTTCGTCTTCCTAAATGGTGTTGAGTCATGGATACTGTCGGAAGCTTCCTTTGAATGTAGTTTTATCGTCAAATCCTGAAAATAATAATAATAGGATAAATATATTACTAACGCAACAAATTTGAGAAAGATAAGTAGGGAAAAGGAATTGATGCTTGTAATCAAAGGGAGCAAATTGGATGAGTAAACCCAGATAGATATCGCCTTCTTCAAATTATTTTTCAAGAAAAAATACAAGGAAATCGAAGAGTCGACCGAGGAGGAATATATTCATTATAAACCTACGAAGCTCCTACTACTGGTCAATTCTGCACTGCAATCGACAAAGTCAAGATTGTCCCTACTATCCGGTACCCATTGGTTTTTCAAGAATAAGAAGAAAGTCCTAAGAAAACAATAATTGCAAAATTATTTGATTCCAACATTGAGTATTGAGAAATTTAGGATTTATTCTGATACAGGCGGACTTGTCCAGTGAAGAATATTTGACCAGTATCACAGGATACACCAGAACATATATTTTTATCTTTCCTAAAAAAAAATTTCGTACTAGGATGGCCACTCTAAAACGTCATTTCAATATAACATCAGGCAACGTACTCTGCTAGTTCAACGTTCCACTTCCGTGTCATTCTATATAAATCACAAGTTTAAATGAAAATGTCCGTTCCATTTTTTTATCTGCCGGATTAATCACGGTGTTCTCGCAACGAAAATCTAATCGGGGCATGAAAAACAGAATACTGATTCAGCGCAATCTTCGTGGTGTTATAAAACGTTTATATACAGCGCCTAGCATATGACCCTTTTTTCATCTCTTGAACTCGTGGGGTACGTTATAACTCAGTCTTATCGATTAATTGTTTTCCGGACAAATTAGGTTGCGGGAGTTTTCAATTAAACTTAATCCCAGGATTTAGGTTCACTCTTGCCTGAGAAGGGTAACAGATTTACTACTTTCGTTCTGTAGACTTGCTATCGGATATTCCTCCTTTAAATACAAAACCCTGCAAATTTTGTGATAAGTTTCGCAATTTTTCATTCAAACGTTAAGGTTTTCAGATGTGTCATCATTTATGTCCGATTGTATTGACTTCCTAACATTTTATCAACCTTATTTTCTGCTAAAAAGATGGAAAGTGATCAACAAGAACTCAAGATATTACAAAAATCTCGAAAAAAATTGCGATATGTAAGTTCATTGGCTAAAGCAATTTTTAAAACCCCTCTTATTATCAAGAGGACAACAAGCGACTTCTACTGATGTCCTCACGATCCACGATACCTATTCGAGTGGTTTTGAGTGGTGAACGCTACACAGATGTGAGTTGTGCAGTTTTAATTGGAAGAATTTTCTATTACAATGGCTCATAATCTCTAGATAATTGAATAAAACTCTAATTTACTTTTCAATTAGCTGGTTATTATGTGTGTAAGTATATATCTAATCATATAACGAAATCTTCAAACGCAATTTTCACCAACTTCGGGGCATCTGATGAAAATGAAAATTGGCGCATGAATATAAAACTCACAATAATTCGATCATTTTCTCTTGACATATTCATCATGATCATCAGTATGAAACAAAATGATCAATTTTATAAGTTAAACATATACCAACCACAGAACAAAGGTAAATTTTATTCTTTCTTATCGAAATGAAATTATTTCTCATTGAACGTTAGTATTAAAAAGGAAAATAAATTGTGCTCAAGAAGTTTCAGATAGCACGTTGCAATGACAAATGGACCTTAAAATGAAAATCCATTTTCAATTATGAAGAGTTTAGTGATTATGATTGAATAACTAAAATTCTTATTCATGTGAAAACCTAGTGGTTTTCACTCCATTTTTATAGAAAATCTATTATCATAATTTCTTCCAAATAAATTACACACAGAAATTTAATTATCTCTTTAATGACTCAATATATTTCTTTCAATTTTCGCTAATTACTCAGTTATAATTAATTAATTATTTCAAAGCTATTCACTTTTCTACTCTTTCAGATCCGTTTAGAGTATGATTTTTGAAACTCTCCAAACTAGAACTTTTGAATCATCATCTATCATACTACCTCAAACCAATAGAAGTAGTGATTGGCTACCGCAGGCAATAGCGAACCAAATCATTATCTCAACATTTCTGTGTCTCTCATGCCCAAAGAAAATAACACGTCAGTCTCCACAACGGCGTCTTATCCTTCTATTGCCATTGATTCTTTTTTCTAGTGTTAACGTTTTCTGCACCAGTTCAAACAACACTGTTTAGCACAATAGGAAGTAACATCGATGGTATGAAGAAATTAGACGTTTTTCAACGGTTCGAATGCAAAGATAAAGCGTAGGCGTAGTAGAAAATCTACTTTTTTGGTACTGATCAGCGATTTGACGCATAGTTAAAAAGCTGTCTCTCAAAGCAGGGTATCTGAACCACCTGTTTTGATGCTCTGTGGGACGCCCCTATTAAGTTGGCTTTACTCATACTTCTTTTTCTTTTGATACGACAAAAACATCTCATCATTATTGCAATATAATAACTAAGAAAAATTAGTTCTATCTCGATCAAATTTGCTAACATGACAATAATTTGCACGCCTCCGAACTCCGATTACATTTACCCAAAGAATTAACAAAGGAAAAACTTAAAGGAGAAATTTTTTCTTCTAAATGTAACATTTCTGATATGTGACGAACTTTTTTGCCCCTGGGGTATCACTCCATACTTACTCCTCCTTCAACGCTATGCTCACATAAGGTTGCAATTACTTATTCTGGTCCTGCATTCCTTCTCTAAGTAGTTGGAGTTGGCATGTGTGGTCGATTTTTCGAGTGTTCCCGTAAGAAATTCCATTCTGTTTTCGTTTGCAAACGATTTTTTTAAACTTTGAAAATACGTATCAATACCATTTAGAAATATAAAATCTACTTGCGTTAATATACAAACGATACATCATTCTCAATTCTGAATAAGAAGAAAGAACCCGGGAAACCGAGTCAGGTATATCTTATCTTATCAGTTATCGAAAACAAAAAAAGAAAACGATCGCTGTGCGAGTTCCGTTGTAAAGGTGTACATACATTAACGGAAATGCTGGAGAACCAGGGAGAGGTCACTTTGGAACGATTGTATGACGAAGTGGTGAAAACTGGGGGTGAACTCAGGAGTATCAAGGAGGAACTGAGGGGTTTGCTGCAGGCGAGTGAGGCTAGGGTTTTGTTGAAAATTGAGGAACTTAATTTCAAGGTTAAGGAACTTGAGAGAGAAAATATTGGTTTGAAGTTAGAAAATGAACGTCTGGATCAAGTTAGCAGAAAAAAGAACATTGTAATGTTCGGTCTCAAAAAGCCTTCTACTGCTTTGTCGGTCGGATTTGTCTGCGGTGAAGTTCAACGCTTGCTTGGAGTCGATTTAAGACCATCAGACATTAATAATTTTTACACTATTGGAAAATCTGAAAAAGCTCCCATCAAACTGGAGCTCATCTCTGAGTTGAGAAAGTGGGAGATCTTGAGAAACTCCAGCAAACTAAAAGGTACGAATATATATGTATCAAACGATCTGACAGAAAAACAACGTGAGGAATATCAAATCCTCAGGCATCATTTGGCCAAATACAGGGAGAACCCTGAGAATATATGCTACATCAAGAAGGGAAGGTTGCACATTAATAATACACCTTATTCCGCTGAAGAATTGACTGAGCTCGAGAACCGCAGTAAGGGCAAAGTGAATAGTGCCCCACCAACACCAGCACGAACATCGGATGCGAGACCTGCCCAAGTTTCTGTGACCAGGGTCGATTCCGGGAAACCATCTGCAGCAGCCGTCCGAGGGAAGCCTGAAGTTGGGGAATCTGTGGGAGGAACGGTGCACAGACCACTCAATACTCCAAAAGTTGGTGGTTCTATCAGGGGACAGGGCATATTGGAAAAGGCGAAGAGAGGTAGGACTCGTTCCAATAGATAATTTTATTGCATTTTTGTTTATATTGCACATTTACTCATTTGATTGTCTTTTTTTTTACATTTGTTGTTTTATTTATATTACTCAAATTCTTTGTTTTTGTTTTTTTTTTAACTCTCTCTTCATTGGTTGGTACCTGAAAAAGGAAAAAAAAAAGTTATCTTTGGATAGTATAGAACTAGAAAGGAATGGATCCTTATATTGATGATTTTGTATGCGATAATGTTGTAACAGTGGAAGCGGAGTCAATCGGTGAACTTGATAATATGCTACAGGTGAGGGGTTGCCATTTTGCTGTATTCCATATGAATATAAGAAGCATCCAGAAGAATTTCATACATGTTGAGGTGCTGCTTTCTCAGATCGATCTTCCGGGCTGCATTGTTCTGACGGAAACCTGGAAGGTGGAGGACAGGTCTCTGTTTTCTCTTGAGGGGTATAAAATGGTGGTAACGCAGAATAGGGCGAATCAGAATGACGGTGTTGCTGTATACATAAGAGAGGATATTTCCTTTGTTTCATCCGATATAAGGGTAGGTCCTGCGAACGCACTTAAGTTGATTCTGGAGGTGGGGGGCGTTAACATCGGTGTGGTTGCTGTATATCGATCGCCAGGATCAAATGTCGAGGAGTTTGTGGACGGTCTGTATGAGGTTTTGCGGGATCGGTCTTTTACTTGCTGTGAACATGTATACTTGGTTGGAGATATAAATATAGACATCATGCAGGCCACCACAGAGTCAGATATGTACCAGAATACACTATATGAAAATGGGTATATATCACTCATTAATAGGGCCACTAGGGTCACGGACTCATCCATAACGTGTATAGATCACATTTTTGCACGTAGCAAGTGTCAGAGCTTCGAATTTAACACAAGGGCAATAATACTCAAGACGTGTGTTACGGACCACTATGCGACCATAGCTTCGACCAGCCTTCGGGGCGAGATACCTGAGGTATCAGGCGGGGATAAGAGTCGCGGCATACTGGGTCAAACAGGACTTCTGAATTGTCTGGAGCGGGCGGATTGGAGCGATCTCTATGAGTGTGATAATGCGGAAGATGCCACGAGTTTGTTTTTCACCAG
The DNA here is from genome assembly GCA_034642435.1 of Megalocaria dilatata. Taxonomy (NCBI): domain Eukaryota; kingdom Metazoa; phylum Arthropoda; class Insecta; order Coleoptera; family Coccinellidae; genus Megalocaria; species Megalocaria dilatata. The sequence goes on from CM067854.1 coordinate 5,977,462, forward strand.
AGTGTTGGATGTTGTAGCTGATTCAACGTCGATTAGTAAATTTCACGAAAAAAAGAAGAAGAAACCTTGGATCACTCGGGGACTTATAATATCCATAAAGACGAGAGATAGATTATACAGGGTTTACAAGAATTCACCGCATGACGCGACTTGCAGGAAAACTTTTGTCGATTATCGGAACAAGCTGAACAAGCTGCTGAGAAGGGCAAAGAGTGCATATTTCAGGACTGAAATAGAGCGAAACATGGGATCATCTAGGAACATATGGAAGGTGCTGAATGAATTCACGAACAAGTATGGGAGAAAAGATCAGGGTGTTAAAAGGATAAAGATGGACGAAAATGAGGAAATAACGGATACTCAAGAGATTGCTGATCGTTTTTAATAAGTTTTTTGCGGACGTGGGCCCTGATATAATTTCCAGATTAGATGATGTAGAAGATGGAAACAATGAAAACAACGATAGAACTGAGAACACACGCAGGACACATTCAATGTTCCTCAAGCCAACCAGTACCTCTGAAATAGACAATCTCATATCATCACTGAAGGACAACAAGGCACCTGGTCCGGATGGTATTAGAAATGAAACAATTAAAATCATGAAGGATTTCATTTTGGAACCACTATGTCATGTATTCAATTTGTGCCTGTCTCAGGGGTTTGTCCCGAATATGTTTAAAACAGCTTACATAATACCGGTACATAAAGGCGGAGAAAAGGATAATATGAACAATTATAGGCCTATCTCGTTGACATCATCATTCTCAAAAATATTCGAGAAAATAGTGGAGACACGCCTTAGGGAGTACCTCACTGCGCACAAAATACTATCGCCGAATCAATTCGGGTTCAGAGAGCGGCTTGGTGCTCAGGATGCCATAGCACAACTCACGAGATTGATTTACCAGTCCATTGATGATGGAAAGCCATGCTTGGGGATTTTTATAGATTTGAAGAAGGCGTTTGATACGGTGAGCCATCGGCTGCTATTGGAAAAACTTGAACACCTGGGTGTAAGAGGGGTCGTTCTGAAGCTGTTTGAGAATTTCCTCACCGATCGTGGACAAATGGTAAAGCTCGGAGGAAAGATCAGTTCGAGCAGAAGGGTTTGCTGTGGTGTGCCACAGGGTACCGTCCTTGGGCCAATATTATTTATTTTATTTTTGAATGGTTTGCTCACCTCGGAATCCCCGGGTACGGCGATTTCCTTCGCAGATGACACAACCTTTCTGTATTGCGCAGACTCGTGGACTGAGGTTAGGAATATGGCAGAGATTGATCTGCAAAGGATAAATAACTGGCTTCGAAGTAACTTGTTGACAGTAAATGTAGCTAAAACGAAGGTCGTACCTTTCACGCCATCTCGGGCCTCACTGCCCTCCTATAATTATGTTTCTTTCGGTGCGGAACAGGCTGGGATTGTTGATGGTGTTCGTTATCTGGGTGTTCACATTGACTCCTATTTAAGATGGGACATACAGGTTACTAATCTGAAAAAAAAGATCCGTTCATTGTTTTACAAATTTTACCAAATACGATATATACTACCTTTATCACAGTTGAAGCTTGTTTATGCTGCCTTGGCTGAGTCGCTGCTGAGCTACGGGATTGTTGGATGGGGTGGTGTAAGGAAAACTATACTTACACCTCTAATGGTCGTTCAGAAGAAACTTTTGAAGATTATGTCCTTTAAGCCTCCCCGATATGATTCGAATCAGTTGTTCATGGACTTGGGAGTCCTCGACGTACGACAGCTGTTCCTCAGGGTTATATTAGTTTTTGCAAAGGAGGGCAAAACTTTCCTCAGGAAACTGGATCATCCATATAACACTCGTGGAGTACTGAATGACAACTTTCACTTACCGAGAGCCAATAAGTCTATTGGTCAGAGATCCTTTACGTATATTGCACCTAGAGCTTTTAGTCTGATCCCTGAGAGGTTGCGCAGTATGCGGTCGAAATATGGATTCAGGAGAGAACTGAAGTTGTGGATTCTTCAACAGGGTAGAAGATTTACTCACTTGTTGATTGACCCTGTCTAGTGGTTGAGAATTTTAGGTGTCCTTAACAAATTGGACTTTTGTTCGCTGATTGTTCCGCTCACTGATTGGCAAAATTTTGGGTTGGGAGCAAATTTTACCTCCTCTTTCTTCATGGATCTCTATGTATGTGTTTTTGAATATCACTAAATTGAATATTTGTATTGTGTAAGTTTTTACTCTAATGTTGAAATGTTAAGTATCCGTGATGTATGTGCGAGAGTTTTAGAGTCTATATCCATAGACAGTACCGGAAACGGTACTACATGGATTGTGTACTGTTTATTTGCTTAAATCTAGCACATTGTATTTATTGTTAATTCTATATATTGTTGAGTAAATAAACTTATTATTATTATTATTATTATTATTATAGTTATATAAAGGCTCTCTCGGGCTAGTAATGAAATTGTGTGATTTCCTTTCGCAAAAAAGGAATTCTTATTATACTTATTTGATTTACAAATATGTCAATTTAATTTTGTTTCCTCCCTTGTTCCATAAAATCCAATTTTTTTTTCCAAGAATGCAAAACTTAACCTCAAGAATTCCTTCAAAACAACTCGCTCAGAAAAGTTTCTTTCAAAAAAATTCTTGAATTACAAAAGAAACTAATCAGCTCTATCTATTTCATATTTAAAAAATAGAAATAATTAACAAAACATATCTTACCTTACAAAACTGAATGCAGTTATTTAGGCAAACACTAGAATGCAGTGAATTTTTTAAAATCCTACGTATTCTATGTTTGTCACAGAAACTATATAAAGTTTGCAAGGTATTTTATGGACTACTTTGAAACCAAATGATAATATGTCATAAATGTGAACTAAGAGTAACCAAAAGGTTTTTTTTTGATAAGAGGATTATTACAAACTTTTAAATATCATACAGGTTTATTCTGTTAATCTTCTACAAATTTCAATTTCGAAAAATTTTTATTCAAAAACTTTTGGAATTAAATTAAATAAATGTTAGAACACACTGTGTCAATTTAGTGGACATACAGAATTATGTATATAGTATTTTTTAATGATTTTTCAATTGACAGTTTATATTTCTTGAAATTCGTGGTACTGGTTAATTCTATATGTCTACTCAATTTACACAGTGTGTTCTAATATTTTTATTTAATTTTATTCTAAAAGCTTTTGAATAAATTTTTTTTTAATTAAAATTTGTAGGAGATAAACAGAATAATTCTGTATGATATTTAAAATTTTATGAATGTTTATTTGGGGAATTGAAATTTGAACGCGGTCTAGATACAAATATATTAGCATTCTAACATAATAATAACTATACGATGGTTCGGCCTATAGAAGGAAAAGAATAACAATTCAGATGAATTGAAGTCCGAACTAGTCTGAATCTACAGGAATCATTATTGCTATCTGATATCATTTACTGTAATATACCTACTGATTTGAACTGCTATTTACACTGTACAAATATTCTATTTACATTAGGTGAAATCCAAACTACCTTAGTTAATTGTACCAAGTTAACTGTGCTATCAATATGGAGTCTGAATATGCCTACAGTTTAAATCTTCTGCTTGAAACGAAAGTATACTCGAATCTGATTAAAACTGTTTATAAACAAGAATTCTTTTTACACGAAATAATTATACTCTCAAGATGAATAAGTCTGAGTTCACCTACCAAAACTTCCACTTGGATATGAAAGGATACTTATTTATTATCTTTGAATTCACAATTATATATTCAAACGTCTACAATATATATTGAAACTATATACAAAAACTATCAAATTGATATCCTTATATATACGAAAAACCAATGTTAACTATTTTATTAATTTACGACAATTGTTTCGTCATACTATAACTTCATGAGGTCAGTATTAAAACTAAGTTGCAAACATCGGCCTGTCTGTCCTTTATATGTAGCATTACAATGATCACATTTAATTTAATAAATTCATGATTCGGAAAATTTAGGATTTCTTTCTTTATTGATCACCAACATCTTAGCTGAATTATTTCTATTCACTTCTAAATAATTCATTCCCATTTTATGAAGACCATTAAAGATCCAACTGCTGAAACCTTTTATATAAGCCAATGAAAACCATATTTTTTTCCTTTTTAACGATGTATTTATATTGATAATGTTTTTTAAAATATTGTGGTAAGTTTTCTTCTTAATTATTTTGTCAATGATTTCAGTTCTATATCCATTGTTCACCTAGAGCCAACCGCGTACTCCATTCATTTAATTATGAGCATAACAGCGTATTAAGATCTTAATTGAGGATGAGGAAAATTTTTCTGCGTTTGTTACGAGAAAAAGTCAGGAATACAGTGCTTTACTCGAATGGGCTTGCTAGATATGTCGGGTATGTGTACATATGTTCTCTAAATGGCTCTAGTGTATGATTAATACCTTAGTGTTCTTGTGAATAGCGAATATAGGTAGTTGACAGATTTGTAGTCGTTGGACCATCTGCTACTTATGTCCCAGCGATCAACAAAACCTTAACGGGCTTGTCTGAGTTTAAAATTGCTATACAGAGGTAGGTTACACTGTCTGGATTTGTAGAACTTTCTGTTATTGCTCACAATCCTTACTAATGACATTGGAAGAAATCATACAGCTTTTCAATTCAGATTTTTCCTATGATTCATTCATTCACTCATGATTGAAAGTGAGCGAACAAAGAATTACCACAATAAATGAATCGTGGTATATGAGCTGTGTGGACAGCTCAGTGGGAGAGTATCGGGCTCGTGACCTGAAGGTCCGGGTTGGAATCCTTTTCGGGTGGAAAAGAAATTTTCTAGTTGGACGGGTGTCTGCCACCATTTCACTGTTGGGTCAAAAATTAACAGTGCTGTGACCTAAAGTGGCGCAAGACGCAGTAACAAAGCCTGCCCATAACACAACTGAACTACTAACTCGCGCATGCTGAAAAGCTCTTGAGGAGATAGATCTAGGAGTATCAGGATAATGATAATCAGCTAAGTGGAGTTGCGACAAATAAAATTTTGATTTTATTGTTTTGGAAACGCAAGGAGTTGAATATGCTGAAGTATAAATAATTTTCGCGTATTATTTTGGTGGACTGCACATATTGCACCACAAATGGATCTCCAACAGTATCCAGTTTCCGTAACTCCTTGCCAGATTGGACTGCGATTGTAACATGAGGGTGCGCGATGACGTGTAATCCGTATGCATGCGACCTCGATTGAATCACGTTTCCTAATGCCATTATTCTCATGTTCCCCAGAATTAATCCGTTCCCTATGTCTCGTTCTAGGTCAATTAAATCCCTTCCTATCAGTAACTATTGTCCATGGTTCAATGGTTTCCAGTCAGATTCGAGAAGATTATTCTCTCGTTCTTTATCATATTCGGCGAATGAGGGATTATGGTTTTACGAGGTCGGAGACGGTCTCATAGTTTTCCTTCCCGAAGTGGATAATTTAGCGATTGCCATGAGAGATCAGTGGTTACACGAAATATATTAACTGCGGTGTAGCAAAGCAATGATAAACGTTTGAAGTGTATTTCCCTAATAACAATTTCACTCGGTGATTATTCCAGCCTATAAATATAATACATTCAGGTGCAAATTCTTTTTCAGTCTATACGCTGGTTACCGCATAGTAAGAGATTAAATGACTTTAAATTCAGAATCATATATTCTATTATAACTTCTACAATATATATTGAAACTAGATACAAAAACTATCAAATTATTTCCTTATATATATATTCAATATAAAATATTTTTTAATGTCTCGGAAAAAAGCTTTTTACATCCCGACATGAAACGTATTGTGTATTAACAAAAACTATATAAGTATGTATTATGTATATTAACATACCGATACAAGAAAAATCCACTATTTCAAAATTATCTAAAATTCTCAAAATAAAGACTTGATATTCTTTCAAAGAAATTGCTTTATGTAGACACCATTTATATTAAGAACAGTTCACTCTTTGTGTGGAAATTATTAATGAAAATAGACTTTCAAGATCGTTGATTAAAGTAAAACAACTTAATTTCCGCTAATTTATTTAATTTCACAACAATTGTTTCGTCATGACAACATGACTTTGTCAGGTGAGTAGGGTACTAACTACATATTTGAGATTGAGTTCTTTAAATATTCAAAATGTACAGAAAAGAAGGTAGTGGGAATTTACAGTAATTTGTTTTTTTATTATTACATAAAGTTTCAGAAAAGGTTGAGTAAAGAGAATTTATTGAGGTGCGTCTGGTCGTTTAGGAGAATCTGTATATTGTATTCGTTAATTTCGAGGGCTTCTAGGTAGTTCAATCTGAGGTTCTTTTTTTCTAGGTGTAAGATTTTGAAGTTATTGTCAAAATCATATCCTGTCTCCAAAAGATGATCAGCATATGTTGAATTTCCGTTTTTTCCAACATATCCTTTCTCTTGTTCACGTATCCTAGTGCCGAAAGATCTACCTGTCTGACCCACATATACAGATGGGCAAGTACTGCAGTTTAACCTATAGACTCCAAACTTTTTGTTTTTATGGATCAAATCTTTATCATTTTTTATTAAATTTCCTTACCTTATAAAATTACATAAAGACAATGAACCTATTAGACCAGTAGTTTCATTCATCACACCACCTTCATATAAATTATCGAAAGAACTAATCGAAATTATTCAGAAAGAAACAAACTTTCAAACAAAATTTTCGATCAAAAATTCATATAACCTGATAGAGAAAATAAAAAATATATATATTCCGAATAATGCTAAACTCATATTTTTCGACGTGCAAAATTTGTTCCCTTCCATTCCAGTTAAAGAATCAAAAAATCTGGTAGAAATGCTACTAGTAAGAAATAGAACTAATCCGGTTATAAAACAAGAGATTATCGAAATCTTAAAGGTTTGTTTGGACCAAAACTATTTTTTATTTAATGGAATATTTTACGAAGCTAATGATGGTCTCACTATGGAAAACCCACTCAGTCCGATATTATCCGAAATATTTATGGACTTCCTGGAAACTAAAATTCAAGAGAGCCCCTTCTTTAAATATTTCATTTATTGGTATCGTTACGTGGATGATAGTTTAACACGTGGAGAGATATAGGTTAGTTTTTTGATTTTGATATTTGGAATATTAAATGAGGGCTGAAGACGGGATTGCTTAGAATTATATTTGTTTTTTGAAGATATAGTGCATTTTTTTAGAGATTTTTGAATTAACTCATTCGAATATTCAAATATATTAAATATTTCAAATAAATTATATTCTTTGAGAAGTCCTTTAAGTGTGTTCTTGTTTTTAAAAGGCAATTGGTGTTCTTAAAGGTAAGACCAGAAACAGAATTTTGTCTCCTTTAAATATTTATTTATTAATTTTAATTACTTTCGTATATCTGTTGGGTTATTTATTCCATTTGACATTATATATTGAGTTTTGATTATATACGTCTATTAAATGTAAGCGGTGCTTGTTTTAGACTTAAATTTGATTCTAAAAGTTCTTTGAATAAAAAATTTTTTGAAATTAAAATTGTAGAAGATAAACATATTTCAATTTGTTTTAATATTCAAATTTTGTTATATTTCTTCTATCAAGTAAAAGGCCTTTCTATTTTATTTTATCTTCATTCACCGATACCAGTAGACAGCTTGCGATGTTTTTAGAATTTATAAATACATTATCTCCCACAATAAAATTCACCAATGAAATATAACAAAATAACAGCATCAATTTTCCTGATTTAAAAATTTCAAAAATTAACAATAAACACGACTTTTCAATTTTCAGGAAACTCACTCATACAGATAACACGATCCACTCAAATTCTAATCACCCACATTCTCAAAAACTAGCAGCTTATAATAGCATGATGTTTAGATTATTGAACATACCTATGACACAAGAGAATTTTGATAGAGAACTGAACGTAACAAAACAGATTGCATTTAACAATGGTTTCAATCCGTTCATCATAAATAAATTATTGAAACGAATGCAATTTAAACAGTCAATATCGCTTGCATATCCAACAATAGCTATTGATACAAAATATATTTCTTTAACTTATATAAACAAAAACTCCGAAAAAATAGCAAGATTTGAATATCAAAACAAATTAAAATATGTTTATCTCCTACAATTTTAATTTCAAAATATTTTTATTCAAAAACTTTTAGAATTAAATTAATGTCTAAAACAAGCACCGCATACATTTAATAGACGTATATAATCTAAACTCAATATATAACGTCAAATGGAATAAATAAACCAAAAGATATACGAAAGTCATTAAAATTAATAAATAAATATTTAAAGGAGACAAAATTTGTTTCTGGTCTTAACTTCAAGAATGCCATTTGCCTTTTAAAAACATGAACACACTAAAAGGACTTCCCAAAGAATATAATTTATTTGAAATATTTAATATATTTAAATATTCGAATAAGTAAATTCAGAAATCTCTCAAAGCATGCACTATATCTTCAAAAAACAAATATAATTCTAAGCAATTCCGTCTTCAGTCCTGAAATATATTCAAAATATCAAAATCAACAAACTAACCTACATCAAACAACTCACCACGTGTAAATGAATAACGTTTGGAGACATAGATCATCGTTATAATTCAAGATTGATCTATGTTCTAACAGAATCAAAGAACAGTGTGAGTTATTTTTAAGGCTTATTTAAATTCATTGACATTCCATAATGAGATTTATTGAAGCCAAAATATAATTATATATAACATAATTATATATTATCTCTTATTTCAGGACTGAAGACGGAATTGCTTAGAATTATATTTGTTTTTTGAAGATATAGTGCATGCTTTGAGAGATTTCTGAATTTACTTATTCGAATATTTAAATATATTAAATATTTCAAATAAATTATATTCTTTGGGAATTCCTTCAAGTGTGTTCATGTTTTTAAAAGGCAAATGGCGTTCTTGAAGTTAAGACCAGAAACAAATTTTGTCTCCTTTAAATATTTATTTATTAATTTTAATGACTTTCGTATATCTTTTGGTTTATTTATTCCATTTGACATTATATATTGAGTTTTGATTATATACGTCTATTAAATGTACGCGGTGCTTGTTTTAGACATTAATTTAATTCTAAAAGTTTTTGGATAAAATTTTTTTGAAATTAAAATTGTAGAAGATAAACATATTTTAATTTGTTTTGATATTCAAATTTTGTTATATTTCTTCTATCAAGTAAAAAGCCTTTCTATTTTATTAAATAGCAAGATATTTAAAACATTTCATTCAAAACAAGAACCACGTTAGGAGATTTAATGAAAAATAATACAAAATAAAAAAAAATAATAATAATAATAATAAAGATTTGATCCATAAAAATAAAAAGTCTGGAGTCTATAGGTTAAACTGCGGTACTTGCCCATCTTTAAATGTGGGTCAGACAGGTAGATCTTTCGGCACTAGGATACGAGAACACGAGAAAGTATATCTTGAAAAAAACGGAAATTCAACATATGCTGACCATCTTTTGGAGACAGGACATGATTTTGACAATAACTTCTAAATCTTACCCCTAGAAAAAAAGAACCTCGGGTTGAACTACCTAGAAGCCCTCGAAATTAACAGATACAATAAAAAAACAGATTCTCCTAAACGACCAGACGGACCTCTATAAATCCCCTTTACTCAACCTTTTCTGAAACTTTGTGTAATAATAAAAAACAAATTACTGTAAATTCCCACTACCTTCTTTTCTGTATATTTTGAATATTTAAAGAACGCAATCTCAAATATGTAGTTAGGTACCATACTCACCTGACGAAGTCATGTTGTCATGACGAAACAATTGTTGTGAGAATAAATAAATTAGCGGAAATTAAGTTGTTTTACTTTAATCATCGAGATGTATTTCCGATAAGAAGAGACCGATACAATCAAACATTTGACATTCAACATAATGTCATATTTTACGGAACTTTCGTTGAATGATATATTATTCTTTGTTGAATTACTTCATGTATCTGGTATGCTCAAATATATTGAAAAAATATCTGATCAGGTGAATTCATATCTCATATTATCATATGCAATTAAAATTTACCTTACTGTATTTGGTTCAATAACGTTCATCAAGTCTACATTCTCCTCATAAATGGAGCTTTTGATATGATTTGCTGGTCTCATATCACGAAAGGATTTTAATTTAATCATTTACGTACTTCATGGAACTATCCAAAGTTTCATTGCAATTGGATGAGTAATACAGAAACACATATGTAAAAAAAAACAATAATTTCAAATATGTGCACGATTAATAATCACTTATAATACCACAAGAGCTTCAAAATTATCGGGTATTTCCCGATAGGTTCGTTGCAAACAAATGAAGGAGTCAAGTTTTTCAGGTTAAAAAATCACGAGCGCGAAGCGCGAGTGATTTTTCCTGAAAAACTTGACGACTTTATTTGTTTGCAGGGAACCTTGAGGGAAATGCCAGATAATTTTGAAGCTCGTGTGGTATTCGGGGGATTATTCTTCCGTTCCAAATGTCGGCCAATAGAATTGCACCATGAGATGAAATGAACAGTTAACAAATAAGAATTTCATAATGAATAAAACAACATTTAATTAAGATTCAGGCTAGTGCAATTAAAAATACAATTGTTGTAAACATTGGTGCATGTTTTCTTCAAGTCAGAGTTATCGGTAATGGTCCCAGAAGAGGTAGATGGCATGAGGTTTATGCTGTTGATGGCATTTTCTGCAGTAGGCTCACTCCTTCGCAGTTTCTTGACAATTAATTCGTGGTGTTCCTGGTCGAGTTGGAGATACGGCTTGATGGAGCTACTGTTGGCATGTCCAGTTATTTTGATTATCTGCTGCTCTCCCAGGCTCGATTTCGCTAGATTGGAGACGGCTGTTGCACGACTGGAGTTATTGGTGATTTTTTTGTTACCAAGGTCAAGCCCAGCTTTTTGTGCTGACTCCTTAACCCACTTTGAAATCGTGTTTTGGCCTACTGGGGAATCCTTGTACCACCTAGCGCCTGGAACTTTATTCCAGAATGGATTTTGGGTCAGGAATAGTCTGTCGCTCTTGATATTGGCATCTCTCTTCTTTCTCAATTTCTGGAACAGTCTCACTGGGCCCTTGTCAGGGATTTCCCGATTCTCCACCAGCCACTTGCTGTCTGATAATTTTTTATCACCACCTTGTGTGGTCTTGCTGAAAATTGGATTGTATGCAATTCTCCCAGTTGTTTCCCCGTCATTTCGCTGTTCTGCCTTGAAGTGATGTATTGACGCCATGCTGCCCTCACCACCTCTCCAAACCAATTCCACTGATATTATCATGAATAATTTTTTCTGGAGGCCATCAGGAGTTTCCTCGTCCCAAACAGTGGTCATTGCATCCCAATCTTTTTCCTCCAACGCTGCTGCACTTGCCCTCCGTTTTTCCGGAATAGATTGTAAAGCCTTACGCTTGGCATCACGAGCTCCTCGAGCGGTCTTGAATGCAGCATCCGAAAATGGGTTGATTTTGATATCGAAATCGTTCAAATACTTTTCTTGAAGTGATTTGGCAGTCTGATTCCACATTGTTTTTATTGTACCTTCCTTATAGTCTTCTCCATCCATTTTCTTCATATTGTAAGCGTAATCTTTCATAATGTTTGCCAATTGCGCTTCACTCGTTTCAGCACTCAATGTGTATTCCCTCTCAGTACAAAAAGTAGTAAATTGGTTCCAAACTGTTTTTTTGCCTTCTCCGTATTAATGGGAACATTTCCTTTGACTTTTTTATCGATGGTGGACAGAGAACAAACTCCAAATCGACTCATTTTCATGCAAAATCTCCAATTTTCACAATTGAATTCAACCTGTCAGTTTGACGTGTGGTTAATTTGACTGGATCATGTTTTGTTTTTTATATATAGCAACTACCAGAGAAAATAATCAAAAAATTATCAGTATAATACCATGTAGGTTGTACCACGTGACGTCGAATGGTGCAATTCTATTGGTCGATATTTGGGTCGGAAAAATAATCACTATAATCTGCCAGATTCAAGAAATACTGCTTACTGCAAAATATCCGATGAAGTATCTCGAAAATAAAGAATCATTTCGTTCCATCCCTGCACTCAAAAATGCCGCACGGTTCACACCAGAATCTAATGATTTCCCAACGGCCGTCGTTCATTTTAACCAAGAATTCAACTGAATGAAGGAATGTAGGAACTATAAATAACACTCTGGAGAGTTTTTTTCTCGAAAACTAACAGCAACGAGTGGAGAGATTGGAAAGATGATTTCATAAGAGACCATACCTCGTGTGGCAAAAGAATGATGCCGCAGGATGAATTATTTTCTTTTCTCCGTATGTCACTGAAATATTTCTTCTGAAAGTCAGCTAAGAGAGAAGATTTGAATATTTACAATCGAAAAATAGTGGAACAGCCTCTGACAGCATGTTTTGGTCAGTCATTAAATAAGTACAAGTTGAGGAAAGAATAATTTGGTTCATTATGAGAATTCAATTGATAATCTACTTGTATTAAATCATTGGAAATAGTTTACGAATATAGCTCAGCCATTTGTTGAATAAATTTTCGGGGAAGCCCTGCATATTAGGGAATAATTTTCTGAGATGCAGAAATTGATGTACAATGTTATTAATCATACAAGCAGCCTACTTTCGAACGAAATTTCTAAGATGTCTGGTTCGAGAGCTATGGAAGCGCAACGCACTATTGCAGAGACCTGTATACCTGTTTTCAAGAAAGTAGCGATTGATAATCCTTCGTAGATGGATAATAACTTATAAATTCCGTTTAAATTGGAAGGAAAACTTTTTGGGAAATTATTGTCTTCGGATCAATTTATAGGTTGAAAGTTGAACCGAAGTGAATTTTTGTTATTTGAAACACTGCGATATGTAATTGAGTAAATAATGTTTCAGTCTCAATCACTGAAGTAATGTAAATATTTAAAGGTATCCTGGATTTGATTTTGGCTGTTTTGAGTGAAATCTTCACATAGAAAAAAGTTAGTCAACGAAGTATTTCTTGAGTATATAATAGTTGTTTGAATTTAATGGGTTAAAAAGAAACATAGTTTATCTTTTCTTTATTCAATACAATGATATAAATATATCTTGTGTTAAATGAAAATAGAGTTATTTCAATACTATTAGAACATAGTAAAAAAATCTATCAATATAAACTTGAAGAAGTGACATATTTGATTAATCCTTGGTAAAAAGATATACTAAAGAAGAATACTACTCTGTCAAGAAAGTACCGGGAATTTTCAATTAAAACAACATTTTTACATTTAATCGTCAAAATTTATTGGGTCGCCTTCAAAATAGGCTCCATTTGCTCCAATACATCTATGCCAACGGCACTTCCAATTATCGAAACATTTTTTATAGGCGCTTTCCGGGATGGACTTTAGCTCTCGCGCCGAATTTTGTTTTATGGCTTCAATCGACTCAAAACGGGTGCCACGAAGGAGCAATTTTAGTTTTGGGAAGAGGAAAAAGTCGCAGGGAGCCAAATCCGGCGAATACGGTGGTTGCTGAAGCACGTTTGTTGAGTTTTTGGCGAGAAAGTCAGTCACAATCGTAGCTCGGTGACAAGGCGCGTTATCGTCATGCAAAATCCATGAGTTGTTCGCCCACAAATTTGGCCGCTTCTTACGGAAACGCTCACGCAAACGTTTCATAACGCGTAGGTAATACTCCTTGTTTACCGTCTGACCCTCTGGAACGAATTCGTAGTGCACCACGCCACGGATATCGAAAAAAACAATGAGCATCACCTTCATTTTCGAGAGGCTTTGGCGTGGTTTTTTCGGTTTCGGCTCAATTTTTGCCACCCATTCCGATGATTGCTGGCTTGTTTGCATATCGTACTCGTAGACCCAGGTCTCATCACCAGTTATAATGCGTTCCATGAATGTAGAATCGGAATTACAGCGATCCAGCATGTCTAAAGCAACCTGTTCGCGATGACGTTTTTGAAGAAAATTCTGGTCTTTCGGTACGAGTCGTGCGGCCACCTTTCTCATGCCCAAAATATCAATCAAAATCGTACGTGCGGACTCGTGGGACATCTTAAGATCTTGTGCTATCTCTCTCAAGCTGGTACGACGGTTTTCCAGCACCTTTTCCTTAATATTATCGACGTTATCTTCGATCGAAGCCGTCGATGGGCGACCACTTCACGACCGTCCTTGAAGGCTCTGTACCACTGATATGCACGAGTTTTCGATAGAGCATTATCACCAAAGGCCTTTTGCAACATTTTCAATGCATCGGCACACGAAAATTCATTTGCAACACAAAACTTTAAACAAATTCTTTGCTCAACGTAATCACCCATAGTAAAAATCGGCACGCACTCTGACATCGACTGACTTATCAGCTGTTGCAAACACACTAGTTGACAGATCCCGCTCAAGCTTGGCATAGTAATTAAGGACAGTGGTACCAACCTAGGAAAAAAAATAATTCGAGAAAATTAATATTTATTTTTCTTAATCGTATGGAAAAGAATCTTTCTCATACAATAATAATTATTATTAGTACTCTAAATGAAGAAAAAATTGATCCAATAGATGAAATTTTATTTCAGGTATAATAAGCATCAGGATAATCCGAGTATCGCCGAGGTATACCTCTTAATCTTAATCTTAATCTTAATCCGAAAAATCGATAATTCCCGGTACTTTCTTGACAGAATGTATATCGCAATTCTCTTATGCAATTACTTTAACGTTAACATACACATTTTACCAATTTCCAATAAATATTATGTTAGCCAAGTTGTGTTGGTAGATTTTAGACTGCATTGTCTTTTTGAAACATTAATATTATCTGAAAAAAACAACGCATACTACCTGCTAATGCAAATTCATAACAATTCTTGCATCAAAGAAAATAAATTGAATCAACTCTATACGACCTACCTTGATTTGAATTTTCCGTCGAACGATGGACTTTCAAACTTATGTTTCCAGTAGATCTTGATATTCAGATAAAATTATCTAACTATTTCCAGCACATTGCATAAAATAATATTATCTATGTGAACTCCCCATTTCGAATTCTTCTTGAGTGGATGATGAAGTTCTGTTAGATATGTTTTCTTTGCGGGATGCAAAATTATACCTTCCAAGCGCTATTCGAAATGAACTTTCGAATAAATCAACAATTTAGAATTTCATCGATATATTCTTGAATTCTTGAGCGCTCCTTTGTTCGTAATATTTAATATAAATTATGGAAATTCATAACGGAATTAAGTTGATGTGAAAAGTTCAAGCGTCTTAGTTCATTGAAATCTGTGGTTATCATATCATAGGCTGTCATCTAATGTTATTCGCAGTATCAAAAATCTAAAGTACCCAAAAAGTTTACTCAGCAAAGCCTGAAAAATATATATTCAGAAATCTTAGCCAACTCAATTTGACAAATTTTTTGGTATCTCTGGCAAAATGAATTTTGAAAAGATAGTTCTAGAATGATGATCTAGAATGATGGGTTATCTCAACAGATTTCGGATAATTAATCGCGCACAGCATGGCTTTAGAAACGGACACTCAACCCAGACAGCGTCAGTTCAATTTTTCGAATCTCTTTATGAGTGTCTGGATAAAAACTTACTTGTTGCGGGTTTGTTTTTTGATTTGTCCTCGGCCTTTGATACACTATCCTTTAAATTTATACTAGACAAGTGTTATAGCTTAGGATTCAGAGGCGTTTTCCTGGATTGGTTACGTAATTACCTTAATGAAAGAACTATGTCAGTTAAAATTGGTGAGAGTTATTCTAAGAGTCAAGGTATTGGCCTTGGAGTTCCTCAAGGGTCCGTGCTGGGACCGTTGTTGTTTATTTTATTGATTGATGATCTTCCTGCCCATTTCAGCCGTTTTTTATAACACTTTTTGCTGACGACACTTCGGTAGTGGTTTCTGGCGGGAGTCTTGGGGAACTCCAGGAGACCTGTGTGTATATTGTACGTGAATTTGTGAGTTGGTGTCGAGCTAACAATTTGGTGGTGAATGTTGAGAAGACTGTATGTGTTTATTTTGCTCTTAAAAATAAGGGGATCAGTTCGTTTACTGTGAGATGTGGTTTAAATGAGCTCACATCTTCTGAGGCGATTAAATTTTTGGGAATTTATGTGCAAAAATATTTAAGGTGGACATCCCATGTCGATGCTTTGTGTAAAAAATTTAACCAGACATTTTTCGCCATTGTCAGGCTCAAAATGAATTTACCAAGGAGCTGTGTGCTCAATATTTATTATAGCCTAGTATATAGCCATATATCGTACAATATCTTGTTTTGGGGAAGTAGCCCTGATTTTCACAGAGTATTTGTAGCACAGAAGCGAATTTTGCTTTCGATATTTAATTTGAGGCCATTAACGTCATGTAAGCAAGTTTTTCTTGAAAACCGTATTTTTACTTTACCATGTATATATATTTTGAAATGTTTAGTGTATGCCAAGGAAAATGAAGGCGAATGGTTGAAATTATCAAGTCACCATGAATATGCTACTAGGAATGCACAAATAATGATGCTCCCTAAGCATAAAACTTTTAAATTCGAATGCTCTCCTTTATATCGAGGCATTAAATTTTTCAACCATTTGCCTTCATCTTTGAAATCCTTGAATTTACTACTCTGTCAAGAAAGTACCGGGAATTTTCAATTAAAACAACATTTTTACATTTAATCGTCAAAATTTATTGGGTCGCCTTCAAAATGGGCTCCATTTGCTCCAATACATCTATGCCAACGGCAATTCCAATTATCGAAACATTTTTTATAGGCGCTTTCCGGGATGGACTTTAGCTCTCGCGCCGAATTTTGTTTTATGGCTTCAATCGACTCAAAACGGGTGCCACGAAGGGGCAATTTTAGTTTTGGGAAGAGAAAAAAGTCGCACGGAGCCAAATCCGGCGAATACGGTGGTTGCTGAAGTACGTTTGTTGAGTTTTTGGCGAGAAAGTCAGTCACAATCGTAGCTCGGTGAGAAGGCGCGTTATCGTCATGCAAAATCCATGAGTTGTTCGCCCACAAATTTGGCCGCTTCTTACGGATACGCTCACGCAAACGTTTCATAACGCCTATGTAATACTCCTTGTTTACCGTCTGACCCTCTGGAACGAATTCGTAGTGCACTACGCCACGGATATCGAAGAAAACAATGAGCATCACCTTCATTTTCGAGCGGCTTTGGCGTGGTTTTTTCGGTTTCGGCTCATTTTTTGCCACCCATTCCGATGATTGCTGGCTTGTTTGCATATCGTACTCGTAGACCCAGGTCTCATCACCAGTTATAATGCGTTCCATGAATGTAGAATCGGAATTACAGCGACCCAGCATGTCTGAAGCAACCTGTTCGCGATGACGTTTTTGAAGAAAATTCAGGTCTTTCGGTACGAGTCGTGCGGCCACCTTTCTCATGCCCAAAATATCAATCAAAATCGTACGTGCGGACTCGTGGGATATCTTAAGATCATGTGCTATCTCTCTCAAGCTGGTACGACGGTTTTCCAGCACCCTTTCCTTAATTTTATCGACGTTATCTTCGATCGAAGCCGTCGATGGGCGACCACTTCACGACCGTCCTTGAAGGTTCTGTACCACTGATATGCACGATACCACCAAAGGCCTTTTGCAACATTTTCAATGCATCGGCACACGAAAATTCATTTGCAACACAAAACTTTAAACAAATTCTTGCTCAACGTAATCACCCATAGTAAAAATCGGCACGCACTCTGACATCGACTGACTTAATCAGCTGTTGCAAACACACTAGTTGACAGATCCCGCTCAAGCTTGGCATAGTAATTAAGGACAGTGGTACCAACCTAGGAAAAAAAATTTTTACCTGGCTCATTGCCCCGCCAGATTTACATCGATAATTCCCGGTACTTTCTTGACAGAATGTAAGAGGGTTTAAGAGGGAAGTCAAGGAACTTCTTTTGGGAAAGGGATTCTATTCAGTTGATGAATTTTTTGTGATCCCTTGGCGGTTTAGTTTTCAAATTTTTTTTTTTATCTCTTATGACTTATTCTATACACTATGTAGTGTCTTAATGGATGAAATAAAATTATTATTATTATTGGTTGAAGAAGACAACGTCAGGATCTTATAAATGAAGGATTTAATATAGTTTTTTTGATTGCTGTTATTTATCATTTCCAAAATTCGACTGACGAATACAGATGAGAATTTCATATACTCTTCTGGAGAATAGGCTATATTTTTGGTACAGATTTTGTTATTTGTGATTTTCATATGAAACAATTCACTGTATCGGCTGCATATGTTATTGATTTTCTGTTAATTTTCATAATTTCCTTAAGGTTCTTGTGAAGGGTTTTCCGACAAGAATTTTCATTTTCATATTGAAAAAAAACGAGTTTATTCTAATTTTTCAATGAAAATGCGGATCATTTCGAGTTCTTGTGTTGTCTGAACTTCATAAGCCTCAAGATCCAAGTCTTCATGCAAAATACGGTGAAATTTCTTTTGTGAAATGCCTAATTCCAAAGATCGACGAGGAATCGATAAACCTGGGTTTTCGTCAACAGTACGGTCTACAGCAGCAACATACAGCAAATGCGAGATAAAAGTTTGATGGTGAATGACAATAAAAAATCCGAAGGAAAATACTAGCATCTCAATGAAATTCCCGGAATTGAATGTCAATTAATGCAATTTTGGGCTATCCCTATTCTAATGTAAACCGTCGGAAATACTAGAAACTCAAATCAAAGAAGCCAGATTGAATCCCCTCTACGATGTCACCTGATACGAATCCGGAATAATCTTGAAAGTTGTAATCTCGGAGTCGAGTATCTCCCCCAAATGAAAAACACTTAACTGCTGCACAAAGCGGAAGGTTACGTCTCCGAACTACTCCAAATCTAGCGGGGACCACTCCAAGAAATGTCCCGAACTCTCGGCTGTAATATTTCCCTTATTACGACAACGAATATCGCAACTTTCACAGATATTGAGGGGCGTTCTCGAGTATTTCCAGCAATATTCCATTTGTTTAGGTTCCACTGTAGATGCAATAAAGCACTCGTGTTATAGGTCGGGAAATTAAATTTTCAACTTTTTTTATTCATTCTTCGAATAGAAGTTAACGTTCCTATTGAATGAGTTAGCAATAATCTGAAACTTTCTGATCTTTCGTTTTCTACATCCCGACTGCAGAATTCAATGATAGCAACGGAAATAAAGTGTGCGGCATCTAGAGTTTTCATTTTCAAGTAGTGGTTATTTCAAGTTTGGCAACGTCTCTATCATTAGTGTTTCAACATAAAGTTGAATTAAGATTTGAAATTAACGAAATGAGTCAATTTACGCTCAAATAAAATTGGAAAATATCAAAAACTCATTTCTCAAGTGTTGAATCTTCTAACCAACCTGTTAGAATTTTAGGTGGAAAATCCAATAGAAATAAAATGCCCTCAACGGCTATTTGTGGCTCAATTTGTTAGTGAAAACTGCATCGTTATCGGATAAAACAACCTGTTTACGTTCTCGTCTAGTGAGCACACCTGAAAACAAGGCTGCTTCAGCTCAGATTGTAATTGAATATGCACCAACATCAACTCATCGTGCTCAAGAACCGAATATTTTTCGCGCTTCTCTGAGGAGAATTGAATGAAGACCTCACCATGAATGCTTCCAAAGTTAAACTAGTATAAGAAATGCATTTCTTGTGAATATTCGATGCATTTCCACTTCGCTCAATGGGATAATGATAGCGTGGCCGAAGAAGAGCATTTTCCCAGAAAAAAAAACATCTTGAGCAATGGAGCTCATTTTCACTTTGGAAGACAATTCTTTCTGGGAATCCATTAATAATAGATCCCGAAAATTTGATGCCTTGAAACACGAAATCAATGTTGCCAATCATGATTAATTGAGCTCCAAACAATCGACAATGTACTGAAAAATTGGGTTGATCAGATGGGGTACTGTAGCGAGTCGTTGCGCTCATTTGAATTATATTGTTTTCCATTTGCAAATTTCATGCTTCAACCCTTCTAATCAACTCATAACTTAAAAAAAAATTCGTCAGGTTTTCATTTATAGCCGATCAAAAATGCCAATTTTAAATGGCCTACTTTTATTTCTGTTGAATTCCATTAATTTACATAATTACATAATTACATACAATTAATAAATTCAATTCCATTTCCATTAAAAATTTTATCATATAATATATTCGAACTACACCGGTTTCAAAAAATACATTAACTCACTCATATAATAAATTGCACATTGAATCAGATGTAAGTTCACTAAATATAAAAACATAAATATATGGAGAGAAATGTCATGATGTTCAAAATATACAGTTTTGCGGAATGATTTATCAAATTATTCCTAGCAATATTTTCCATATTTTCATTCGAAGAAATATCAATATTATTTCCAACAAATGAGGTTATGTCACTTTGGTTAACTCTTAGTTATTGGATATCCCTTTGAATAAATAATTCGGTGTTTAACTTTTAGTATGTGTCTGATTAACAACACTCTGTTCATACCTAAGTTTAAGATTAACTATTAGTAGGTAGGCATTGTCAAACTAGCCCTCAGACCAACTGTCTTGAACCAACTCTGCAATATACTACTCTGTCAAGAAAGTACCGGGAATTTTCAATTAAAACAACAATTTTACATTTAATCGTCAAAATTTATTGGGTCGCCTTCAAAATAGGCTCCATTTGCTCCAATACATCTATGCCAACGGCACTTCCAATTATCGAAACATTTTTTATATTATTATTATTATTATTATTATTATTATTACAGAGTTAGAGTTGAGGTAAAAAACCTATAAACTCAAAATACAAGAAGAAGGGTACAAATGTGAACACACAATTAGCATAAATATAACGAAAATAAATGAGAGTCCAAAATAGTTGAAAACTTAAGAATCACTGAAGAGTTAGATGTGAATGCATTGTGTCGTCGTAAGCATTCTTGAATGCGTTAACGGAGGGTGACTGGACGACTGCAGCAGGAAGGCGATTCCAGTTGTGGAATATTCTGTTTGGAAGGAAGTTCTGACGTTGTGACGATTTGAAGTTTTCGCGACGAAGTTTCAAGGGGTGACCTCTCAGATTATTGGTGTTGATGGTGAACATGGAACGAATCTTGTCGCCGAAGTGGCCGTGGATTGCTCGATATGAGAAGATCAGATCACCGCGTAGACGTCTATCCTCGAAGAGTGTCAGGTTCATGGAAGATAAACGTTGATCGTATGACGGACGAATATGGCCATAACCTATGCGGGTAGACCACCTTTGCGCGCACTCAAGCATGTCGGACTCGGCTTTCGTAGTACACCACCAGACAGGTCCACCATATTCTAGTGTGGGTCGAATGAACGTTTTGTATAGAACTCCGAATGTTCTGTTGTCACAGCCTCTGAAGGATTTGTACATGAGGTATGTTAGTTGCCTTGCCCTGCCAGAGACACGTTCGATGTGGCCCCGCCAGCTGAGATCATTTGAAACAATGATTCCAAGGTCACTTATTTGTGGAACAGGGGAAAGATTTTGTCCGCTGATGTTGTAAGATCGAAGGGGGTTGTTTCTTCCTATGTGAAGTATAGAGCACTTGCTGATGTTGAGGGGGAGCAACCAGTTATTGCACCATTTCTGTATGCTATCTAAGTCGTCTTGAATTGCAGTAGGATGTAGTAATGGACAGGTGTAAAGTTTTATATCATCGGCAAACATAGATATCGAAGATTTAATTAGTGGGGGTAGGTCAGAGGTAAATAGAAGGAACAGAAGTGGACCAAGAACGGATCCCTGGGGAACTCCGGACAGGACTGGCCAAGCAGAAGACGAGAACTCACTACCGACACGTACACGATACGACCGGTTGGATAAGAAGGCCTTAACCCAACCAAGAAGTTTACCCCTGAGTCCCAAGTGCTCGAGCTTAACTATTAGACGTCCAAGTGGTACCCTGTCGAAAGCTTTAGCGAAGTCTAGGTAGACAACGTCGATAGGCAGTCCAGTATCCCATGCTTCCGTCCAGTCGGAAAGGCATGAAAGTAAATTTGTAATAGTGGAACGGCCCGGAACGAAACCATGTTGTTCCTCGGGTATTAAGTGGTTACTTAGAGCAAATTCACGGAGCTGTTCACTGATTATTCTCTCTAAGACTTTGCAAGCGGTTGAAAGGAGACTGATGGGGCGGTAGTTGTATGGAGATAGCTTGTCCCCTTTCTTAAAGATAGGAGTGACACTAGCAAAGAGCCAATCAGAGGGAAGAGACGACGAGAGAATTGAACTACGGAATATGATGGAGAGGGGTATCGAGCATGCCCTAGAGCAGCGCTTCAAAAAACGGGGTGAAATACCGTCTATACCAGGAGCGGAGGTGACGTTAAGTTTAGAAAGATGTTTTTCTACCAGACCCTCGTCGATTTCAACGGTACATAGCTCTGGAACAATTCTTCGTAAGTGTGGAGTTGGCACTGGTCCCGGTGGCTCAGGCAAGAAAGAGTGGGAGAAAACCTCGGCCAAAGTGTCTGCTGTTTCTCTATTGCTGCTGCTTAGATTCCCAGATAGGTTTCTAACCATTGGGGTGCTCACGCTGGTGTTAAGAGAGGATCTTATATATTTAAAGAACTTTTTCTTGTCTTTAGAGAAAGCCAACTTGTTTTCGAATGCAGTTTTTGAGTTTTGAATGGAACTGGAGACGAAATTCGAGAAGTTACGATGAACGGAGTAATCTGAAGGAGATCTAGTGCGTAAATACCTCTGCCACAATGATTTCTTTCGCCGAATGAGTCTGAGAGATGTTTCGCTGATCCAGGGCTTGAGTGTATTCTGCCTTATGATTTTGATTCGGGTGTTAGCTTGGATAGTCTGGTTAACAAGATTCAGAAATGTGCTCCATTGGGTGTCCACACTATGATGGGGGAGTAGGAGTGTCTGCCAATCAATCATTTGCATTTCTTCACTAATCCTCTCATAATCTATCTGGCGAAATGTCTTCATCTGACTATGGTCAGCGTTGGGGATGCGGAACTGTAATTCGGTGCTTAAAGTGCAGTGATCAGATTTGCCAAAGGGAGGGAGATATTCAATATCAGAAACGAGACATGGGTCGGAGACTAAAATTAAATCAAGTAATGATGGTGTCTGGTCTTTGCGATGCCTAGTGGGTTTAGTGACCAGCTGCTGCAAACTGGAATTGAGTATAAGTTCAGCATATGGAAAGGAAGGGGATAAGGGGGAAGGTAACTGGGTAAGGGGCCATTTCAAGTCAGCACAATTAAAGTCACCTGTAATGAGCACGTTGTCATAGGTGCAAGACAATGTTGACAGAAAGTTGGCACAGGATACATCAGCATCACATGGGCGCGGTCTATAGATGCATCCAATCAAGAGACTGAATTGAGAGTTGCTTATTTTCAGGAATATGTTGTCGATGTTAGCCCAGTCATTGTGCATAGCCTTTATGTTGTATGAGGCGCTTTCCGGGATGGACTTTAGCT
The DNA here is from genome assembly GCA_034642435.1 of Megalocaria dilatata. Classification (NCBI taxonomy): domain Eukaryota; kingdom Metazoa; phylum Arthropoda; class Insecta; order Coleoptera; family Coccinellidae; genus Megalocaria; species Megalocaria dilatata. The sequence continues at coordinate 6,001,067 of CM067854.1, forward strand.
CTCGCGCCGAATTTTGTTTTATGGCTTCAATCGACTCAAAACGGGTGCCACGAAGGGGCAATTTTAGTTTTGGGAAGAGGAAAAAGTCGCAGGGAGCCAAATCCGGCGAATACGGTGGTTGCTCAAGCACGTTTGTTGAGTTTTTGGCGAGAAAGTCAGTCACAATCGTAGCTCGGTGAGAAGGCGCGTTATCGTCATGCAAAATCCATGAGTTGTTCGTCCACAAATTTGGCCGCTTCTTACGGATACGCTCACGCAAACGTTTCATAACGCCTAGGTAATACTCCTTGTTTAACATCTGACCCTCTGGAACGAATTCGTAGTGCACCACGCCACGGATATCGAAGAAAACAATGAGCATCACCTTCATTTTCGAGCGGCTTTGGCGTGGTTTTTTCGGTTTCGGCTCATTTTTTGCCACCCATTCCGATGATTGCTGGCTTGTTTGCATATCGTACTCGTAGACCCAGGTCTCATCACCAGTTATAATGCGTTCCATGAATGTAGAATCGGAATTACAGCGATCCAGCATGTCTGAAGCAACCTGTTCGCGATGACGATTTTGAAGAAAAACGATTAAATTTGTTTACGAATCAGTTGCTTTTGTTTTTTGTTTATGATGGAATTTATAGTTTTGGTTTCGAACTGATTTTTTGTGGCTATTTGTCTGATTGTATTCAATTCCCTCTTTAACGTAATAATTTCTGAAGGAATTGAAAATGCTCTATGTTCAGAAAATTTTCTGGACATAACTTTAATTAACAGTAATAATTAAATTTCCTTTGATATATATAGAAAACCCACATCAACTGATACAACAATACCAAATTTTTCAAACCATCCGATCAATCATAAACTAGCTGCTTATAGATCAATGGTACATAGAGCATTTTCAATTCCTTTAGATAATATTACGTTAAAGAGGGAATTGAATACAATCAGACAAATAGCCACAAAAAATCAATTCGAAACCAAAACTATAAATTCCATCATAAACAAAAAACAAAAGCAATTAATTCGTAAACAAATTTACCCCATTTCCAAATCAGATCATAATAACAATAAATTCATAAAACTAACATATTTTGGACCAATTTCACAAAAAATAGCTCGAATTTTATCAAAAATTAACATAGTAACAGCTTTCACACCCTCCCATAAAATTTCTAATCTCTTTTTTAATCCGAAAGACAAAGAGAACCGACTGAATAATTCTGGAGTCTATAAATTAAGTTGTCAAGAGTGTAATAGTGTGTATATAGGACAAACGGGCCGACCTTTCCATAAAAGGTACAAAGAGCATCAATCTGCTTTTAGGAACCGGAAGAATAATACCAATTTTGCGAACCATTTCTTCAATACAGATCACACGTTCCCAGAATTGAACAATCTTGTTATCTTGCAAGTGGAAGCGAAAGGGAAAAAACTTGACATCCTGGAATCCATAGAAATTGAAAAATATAAAAGACACTTACCAATAATAAAACTACTTAACGAACAGGCGGAACTTTGGAAAACCCCTCTCTTCGAAGCTCTGCCGAAGCCTACAATCCCCATATATAATAGTTGAGATCTAATTTGTTCATTCAGTTTGAAAATGTAGTAAACACTACGAAACTCGAGTCACTGTATATCAGTTATAATAAAAAGTGATAGAAAACAAAGTAATTCCTTATTTCATTCCATTAAAATGAACTATCACAAAGTAACGGAGTACTCCATCCTATATCAAGAAGCTTTATCCAACCACCAGATTGCGCAACGTTTGAATAATCCACGGACTTCAGTAAGGCACATAATGGCCCTTTTCCTGGAAACCGTAAGCGATGCTCTGAGACCAGTGCCTGGTCGACCCAGAGTAACATCTGCAAGGAAAGACCATTATATCGCAAATTTTACTCGAAGGAATCGAATGGTATCTGTAACAGCTCTTCGAAGTCATTTTTGAGGACCTATAGACGGGTAGTCTTAACCAGTACCATAAGGAGAGGGTTGCTTTCCTCAAATTTAAGGGCAAGAAGACCTTTAAGAGTACCTGGGCTATCACCTGGACATAGAGCTACCCGTCGGCAATGGGCATACCACCACCTAGAGTGGCTTTTACCACAATGGCGCAAGGTGCTTTTTTCGAACGAGTCACGATTCGGTTTACAAAGTAAAGTCGACGAGAAAGGGTTTGGAGAGTACTAGAGCGACTCAATTTCGCCCGAGAAGTTGTGCCCTTTCAAGGCGGATCAATAATGTGCTGAGGGGGTATAATGTTCGGTCGCCGTACCCCTCTTATTATCGTTGAACGAACAATGACTGGTGCAATCTACGTAGAAAACATCATTGAACCAATCATTGTTCCTCTGCGCAACGAATTTGGGGATAATTTCATTTATCAGGATGATAACGCCCCACCACACCGCACACGAAGGGTTCAAAACATTCTTCAAGAGAACAATATCCAGAGAATGAACTGGCCAGCAAACTCACCAGACATTAATCCAATTGAGCACGTATGGGATTACTTAGGGAGAGCAATATCCAATCGCTAAAACCCACCTCCAACTTTTCAGGAACTGAGTTTAGCCCTTCAGGAAGTATGGAACGATAAGCCTGAAAATTTCATTAACGACTTGATTCGTCGGATGCCTAGGCGTATTGGGCAGTTGATTGAAAGAAGAGGTGGTAATACGGACTATTGAATTTGGATTCAGTTGTGGAATAATTACAATTAATCAAAAATAAATGATCGATAAAATTAAATTTTTTCTCATTTTTCCTATTTTGTCTCATCCTACATAAAGCAAAGAATAACAAAAAAAGATCAAATATATTGCAGTTGCAATAGAGGGAAATATTTGTTTTATTTCCAGAACATTTCATTTCTTGAGAAACCTAAGGGGGCCAAGACTTTTGACGATGTGTGTATATTGAATTTCAGGTGGAAATGAAATACCTCATTTCTAAACGTCCATGAAATATTGAAGGTGTGCGGAAAACATTGTTTCTGTCACAATTCTCAGTTTTCTAAAATTCATAACTGCCCATTCCGAAGGATGAAAGAGAACTCGCAAATTTGCAAACCCTGTCAGCCTGACCGTAAAATATCAGTTTTCAATTGCACTCACGTTTTCCGATATATTCACGTTGTTCTGCAGCAGAGGAAAATGAGTAGAAATTGGAACGATAAATAGTGTTACTTTCTGACGTTTGGTTGAGATAGAGGTATTTCGATATGGTTTCTTATATTTAGTTGTATTTTCACGTTATGCTCACGTTTAAATCCATGAGTCCGGAGATCTTCTGTTTCGTTTTTGGATAGTTTGCACTTTTAGTTTGTCAACCAGTAGTAAATGTTATAAGTCATTGAAATTCATTCAATCATTGATGTACAAGCATGTTGTTTCAGGTCCTAATGTCAATCTAATAAAAGAGTTAAATTGATAAGGAGTGTAAGTTTTGGTAAAGTTCTACAAATCGAGACGGTTTAACATACATCTGTATAACAATTCTATACTCAAACAAACTCGATAAGGTTTTGTTGATCACAAGGGCAAATTGCAGACATGCGCACGTTTCAAACTTGTTGGTTTTCATCAGTGCAATGAATACCAGCGACTTCAAATCTGTCAAATATCTATATTCGCAGATTATTATTATTATTATTATTCATGGTGAGAGGGCGTCTGTCCACCCTACCACTGCGTCCGCACGGACTATTGTGGTCCACCCCTAATTTATATCTCCCCGACGAGATCCAGTTTTTGGATGAAACCGATAATCTTGTTCAGGGGTAATTCTTTCAGTTCGCTGTGGGCTATAAAAGCCTGGCCGAAGACCTCGAGTCTGATGCGACTCACCGCTGGGCACTCTGAGACGATTTGCATGGCTGTTTCAGTGTCCTCAAGACACAGCCTGCATTCATTGTCTTCAGCCAGACCGATTTTGTGCAAATGCGCTTTCAGTTTGCAGTGACCTGTCATAATTCCGACAAGTGTTCTTAGTTTGGCCCTATCCAGACCTAGCGCTAGGTCCGCCATCTTTTTGTTCGGGGCTGTTTCAAGGAACAACTTCGAATGTTTCAGGCCAGAATGGCTCCGCCAGAAAGAGTCTAGCCTTGAGTTCATTCTGCCTGTTATCGCCTCGTTAGCCACGTCATATGGTATTCCCAGGAATGGTTCCGGTCCTACCAGAGGCAGCGCAGCTCCAGCAAATGCCAGCCGATCCGCCTCCTCGTTACCTAAATAGTTTGAGTGGCTCGGTATCCAAACTGCGTTATACATACCAAGCCTGTTTAAAGCCGTGCGGCAACTCCAGACTGTTTTGGATGTAAAACAGCTGGATTCCAGAGAGTTTAGTACTCACTGACTTTCAGTAAATATTTTGATTTTATCGTGGTGGATTTGCCGTTTTATCAGCAGTTCCGCCGCGGTCTCAATGGCAAATATTTCTGCCTGGAATATGGCTGCGTTTTGACCGAGACTCAATGAGATGTTAATTCTCGGTTTGCTCCCATAGACTCCAGCTCCTGTTCCGTTCGTCGTTCGCGAGCCGTCTGTGAACAAGCCAAGGTCGCTTCTCAATAGAACCTCAGCATTCTGGGTCCATTCGTCCCGGCTGGGGCGATTACATTGAAATTTCGTTCCTGGCTCGTGACTTTTGACATTAGATCCGAGGGCATCGATAGGATACTGTTCATTAAAAGCTCGTCCAACAATCCTGAGCCTTCCATAACTATTACCTCTGGCCTGTCAATCGCCAGTTGATATAGTTTGTATGTGGTCCGTTCCGCCTCCCTCTCCACGAGTAGGTGCAGGGGTGGTAGATTTAGTAGGACCTCCATGGCTGCCGTGGGTGTGGTGCGAAACGCACCTGTAATTGCAAGGCAAGCCTGTCTCTGTAGTCGGGTGAGCTTTTGTTCGCCAACCGTTTGTTGGCCTTTCTTCCACCATGCTACAACGCCATACTCTATCCGTGGTCTAATTATCATGTTAATAGCCAGTGCATCTGCTTGGGCTTCAGGCCCCAGGTTTTACCACAGATCCGCCTGCAAGTCCAGAAACCCATTCTGGCTTTATGATACACTTTATCCAGGTGTGCATTCCAGGTGAGGGCCTTGTCCAGGACTATTCCCAGGTATTTTGCCTCAAATGAGAATTGTATTATTTCACCACGGAAAGTCGGCGGTTCTAAACCGTTCAACTTCCGTTTTTTAGTGAATGGTACTATTACTACCTTGCGGGTTAAGAGACATGTCTTCTCTTATACCCCATTTGTCAATAGTGTTCCGTATCTCTTGAAGGACGGCCGATATCGTCACTTCCGATTTACCTTTCACTATGATTGCCAGGTCATCAGCAAATGCTTGAACGTCGACTCCCCACAGCGATATTCGCAGATACACAGATACACTAATCAGGTATTAATTATACCCTAGCGCCATCTTGAGTATGCAAATATACATACAAGATGTAACATTGCGAGCTAATTCAAGTAAAGAAATGTATTCCTGATATTGTCACGTTACAAACTCTAGATGATGGTAGTGTATAATATTACCATTGTATATCTGCCTATAGCGAATATAGGTAGTTGACAAATTTGTAGTCGCTGGCATTCATTGCACTGACAAATTTGAAACGTGTGCATGTCTGCAATTTGCCTCTGTGATCAACAAAACCTTATCAAGTTTGTTTGAGTATAGAATTGTTATACAGTGTGTTACACTGTCTCGATTTGTACAACTTTCTATTAACATAGCTAACACTAACATTCCCTCCTTATCAGTGATATTTGGTACAGATCAGCCGAATTTATTTACTTGAAGGAAGATAAACACCAATTTAATGTGATGTTAACAACTTTTTAGTATGTCAATTCGATACATTTTTCTAAGTGAATGATTGGAATATGAACTGATCTAATTGAAAATGCTACCATCGATTTCTTATGTGATTTCTTCAGTGATATGACCAGGTTTGTTTCTTATTAGGTAGTTTATGCTTTCTTAAAGAATCTCATTCCAGGCTGCTAAGACAACAGCTTGTGTGTAATGTTCCAGACATTATCGTTCGGAGGTAGGATGGAATGATCTTGGGGGGTCGTGATAAATGACGTCTAGTGTTTCTCTAGCAATATGCAGTGTATACTTTCTTGTTGAAACGAAGTCTGTTGAAGGGTGTGAAAATATAAAATCCCATATGATCCGATTTCCTGAATAGAGACCTGTCTTGTTTCCTCTAATGAAAATTAGTGGTGATCTGATAAAATAAACAGTAGAACTTCATTCTATAAATCACTCATTTTTATTTTTTTAATTTATTTGAATTTTAGAACATATCCTTCAGCAAGACGTCTTTTCGCCTTTGACTATCATGCATCTCAAGACAGAAGCAATACTCATCGTTGAAGATCATCTAATTCCATCTCTGGTCGCTCTTTTTCTCTATACTATACCATAGTAGAGAATTATGTCTGTTTTCAGCTGTGAAATGTAGCAATGTGGGCGATAATGAGAGACCAGAATTTCTTATTCGGCTATATACTATTGCTACCATGCTCTTTAAACCACTAATCTGCGATAGTTCGTGTGCTGTAAAATCTGTTTCTAGAGCAATAAATGTAAATCTGCGATCCACAGCTCCTCCAAGCTCGTTCTTTTTGTCTGCACGTTCGTTCTCAGTGGCGTATAGCGAAAATATCAACTGGCTCTTATGGAAATATCTCTTTTTGATCTAGTGAACGCAACCATATAGTTCGACGCTTCTCAAAGTTACTCAGCTGCAAAACTTGGTGAGCCACTTTGATGAGTTCATATAAAACTTCTCTACAAGATCGCAATTCGAATATTACTAACAAATGTTACCAACCAAAAACATCATCATTTAACGAACTGACCTACAGCGACCACAACAACTTAACAGATGAACCTGAAAATTTAATTGTTGGACACGATAAGACACCTCGAGATGTAGAAAATTGATGAGCTCGGTTGGTAATATATGTGTGTTCATTTTAGTTCTTTGTAATGGAGTATATAATATCAGTGTGCTTTTATATTCCTTCAATTTCGCGCTTGATGTTATTCATAAGAAAAATTTGTTGCTCAAAAATCTGTCATAAGAATGATTTCAATTTGAAATTTAATCATGAATTTGTGATCAGCAGACCTGATATAATACGTCGGCTGATATGTTTCTGGTCTGACACACAGATGGCATCACAAATACGAAATAATTATTTTGTTAGAAAGTACAAACCTTTGGAAGTCAGCTGTGGAAGTTTTCTGACGATCCGACGTTTGGTTCGAAAGTTACAAAGAATTTGATGAAACAACCTTTGTGATTTTCAAAACAATAGAAAAGGCGTATCTCGTGTATCGATAGAATATTGCATTTTGATGAGAAAAATACCGTTGAAAGAGAAGTATGGCTTGATAAGAATTGTCAGGACTCTGCTCCAGGAAAATCGACCATTGTTGTCTAGTTTGCAGAATTTAAACAATGTCGTACGAACCTCGATAATGTACCATGCTGGTAGACATCAGCCGGTGAACCTCGCCCAAAGCGACCGAAAGAGACTGCTGAAAACGTTATAGCGTCCATATTTTGGGAGCGTACGGTATTTTGTTTTTCGACTACCTTAAAAAGGATGAGACGGTCAATAACGATAGCTGCATAGCTCAACTGGGTCGATTAAAAAAGGAAATTTGGAAAAAATGGCTCTATAAGCAAAGAATAAAGTGATATCAAATTTAATACTCTTTTAAGGCACTTTCTGATGAATGAAAATTTTTAGCAGAGCCAATTTGAATGAAACTTATTTTTGTAGTGAAATCGATCAGAAAGTTTAGTGCAGAGTCAATTCATAATAAAAATCACTCGCGATCTAGATGAATAAGTTTCAAGTCCCAAGTTGGAAAAGCTAACACACATTCTTCGAAAGCTAGTAGCCTCTAATGGAATCGTAGTACAACCCATTTCCTCCGTCTAGATGGAGGAAGAATATACATCTTTGACATCATCGAATCCCCGTTCTAAATAATATAGGTACTAAAATACAGACCATTATACAACTAGACGGCATATTTCTCATTGTCTACGACCTCCAAGAACTACTTGACGCAAAGGAAGTCCAGGAAACTTGGCACCTGATGACTAGTGTTTTATTTTCACAGACCTACACATTCCCACATTTTCGTAAACGTTTCATCAAGTGCTGGATAAATTCATTCTTGTGAAATTCCTGAGACTTTAAGTATGTAAAATTGTCAAAATTTACGTAATCCAACTGTTAGCAATACCAAATACAGACACCAGAAATTCATTTACCCATAACCGAGATGCCATATCACGAGTTATGATGTGAAATTCACCGACAAATTGCTCCTGTTTGAATATTCTCCGCGATCCTGGAGCAGTTATAATAATTAAACTTCCATTTCCAGCAAATGTAGAATTCATACTTCTGCCCCATCTTGGGTCGCGCTAAAGATAATAATGCCTAAGGGTAAATTACGGATCGCTCCAACTTAATTATGAAGAAAGCGGAAGTTCCTTACTGAAGTTGGTGATAACTTGTCTGAAAAATAATCAAGGATCGCTTCGAGTCCTATAAGAGAGTTAAATGCCTTCTCATAAGATATCATTGAAATATATAAATACATGAATCATTCGACATCTTCTGTATTCAGTTCAATCAATCCATTTCGACGACACGCGCATTATCATTCAATATGATTTTTTTCTGCGCTGTCTTTTAATATTGATTGCTGGATATGATGTTGAATTGCCACATGCTGTTTTTTCTCGGAATCTGCCGATGTTGACGCTATAGTCATCGACATTTCACTAATAATAGATATGTTGTGTGTGATGTTTTCCCAGTTGATGATCCCAATGCTGTCCAATAAGATATACTATACAGCCTTCTCACAGTTGACACCTTCTGATATTATTTTGGGCTTTTCACTTGGCGATAAGGAGAACTTCTTTCTTTTGATGTCCGTTGAGACAAGTATCTTTATCGCCAGCGACAGAAGTGACAAGGTATTTACTAGTTTATTTGCAGTAATTCTCAGGAAATTCGAACACAATTGAATCTGCTGTTACCAAACATTTTATGAGTAATTCATTCCGCCAATTTCTATATCTTTCCAGGTTAGGAAGATCACGACAGCCAATATCAATAAAAAAGGTGATGCTGTAGGTTTGGTGGTATTTTAAAGGAATCGTTTTTTTTTGAGCTTTTACCGGATAACACAACAATTAATTCGGAAGTCTACTGTCATCAGCTGGACAAACTGAATGATGATGCACTTCAGTAGAAAAGGATGTGTTCCACCAAGATAACGCGAGACCTCATACTAGTTTGGTCACTCGCCAAAAGCTTTTTCAGCGTGAATGGGATACTGCCACACACACCATATTCTCCAGAACTGGCGCCTTCGCATTATTATTTGTTTCAGTTATTGCAAAATTTTTTTGGACGGTCAAAAATCGCCTAGGTCAGTTTTTTGCCAGCAAAGACCAAAAATTTCATAAATTTCATGAGCGTGGAATCATGTTACTATCAGGAAGATGGCAAAATGTTTTGGACCAGAATGACCAATATATAATTCAATAAAATATTATAACATAAATAGAGGTTAATTCTTGATAGAAGATATATAAAATTATATAAATATTTTAAAAAATTTTAAAAAATTTTAAAAATTAGCCTTCTACATATTTAATTCCAAAAGATTATATTTAATGATTATAACTTCTGAAAATAAATTAAAATAATGTCGTATAAGTACCACTTATATCATGACATAAAATAAACATTCATTATAAGACATCCGAATGGTATAACAAAATCCAATAAATATAAATTATTAACCAAAATCCTATAAATCAAATATTTTGAATAGACAAAATTTTGTTTCTGCTGATCAATTTTATGAAAACCAATATCTTTCAAGAATATCCAACATAATCCTAAGAATTTCATCATAAAACTATCTTACTTAGACTACTCAATATTATTGGATATCTAACCAAGGTACCTTATATAAAAACTCAAGATATGTAAAACATTACTGAAAAACAAGTTTTAAGATCAACTTTGCTTCGTCAGTATTCATATAATTCATATTCAAAAAATATAACATCAATTAACAACAAATATTCACTTACCCTTCAAACTTCTAGAGATAGTTCTGCCGAAATGAAACCTTTAAATGTGGTGAGTAACAGTTCACTACACTCAAAAATATATCTGTGGTTTACCCTTGATCTAGAAGATTGAAAGACAATTTAACGGCCTCTGCTATAGCACAAGGACTATCTGTATAAAGAATGTTAAGGAAACCAAATAATTATATATTATGAATAAAATAACATAAATAGAGGTTAATTCTTGATAGAAGGTATATAAAATTATATAAATATTTTGAAAATTAAAAAAAAAAAGTAAAAGTCATTTCGGTAGAACTATCTCTAGAAGTTTGAAGGGTAAGTGAATATTCGTTGTTAATTGATGTTATATTTTTTGAATATGAATTATTTGAATACTGACGAAGCAAAGTTGATCTTAAAACTTGTTTTTCAGTAATGTTTTACATATCTTGAGTTTTTATATAAGGTACCTTGGTTAGATATCCAATAATATTGAATAGTCTAAGTAAGATAGTTTTATGATGAAATTCTTAGGATTATGTTAGATATTCTTGAAAGATATTGGTTTTCATAAGATTGATCAGCAGAAACAAAATTTTGTCTATTCATAATATTTAATTTATAGGATTTTGGTTAATAATTTTTATTTATTGGATTTTGTTATACCATTCGGATGTCTTATAATGAATGTTTATTTTATGTCATGATATAAGTGGTACTTATACGAGATTATTTTAATTTATTTTCAGAAGTTATAATCATTAAATATAATCTTTTGGAATTAAATATGTAGAAGGCTAATTTTGAAAATTTTCTGAAAATTTTTAAAATATTTATATAATAAAATATTGATTCACTATACAAAAATTGTCTTTCATTTTCCCAGAAAAAAACAAAATTACTTTCCGAAACCCCCAATTATAGGATGGCGAATAGAAATTCACTATTTTTGCGTGAACTCCATTTTAACATCTTTCGGATTGCCCGATTTGGGTCAAAGATGCACTCACTGTATTATTCTTTAATTTATTGCTACTTCAAAGTTAGCTTCATAGTGCCTCTCCCATAAAAGCATTGGCCCTTATTGGTGAAAAACTCTAGTAGTCGATATTCACAATCCTATCTTGATGCCAATTTCTTATCACTCGGGTTTTGCAACGTCAGAAAAATATAATGGCTTGGTGCCAGGTCCGGACTATATGTTGGATGCATTGAAACTTTCCAACCAAACTCTCGGAGTTTCTGGCGAGTCTTTGCAGACGTGTAGCCTGACATTGTCATGATGGAACACAACACCTCTTCTGTTGTCAATTCTGGCCGTTTTTGGTCTATCGCTAGCTTCCAGCGGTTCAGTTGTTGACAGTAGAGATACGAATTTCATGTTTGGCCATATGAAAGCAACTCATATTAAATGATTCCTTTCCGGTCTTTCCAAATGCACAATATCACATTCCTGGCCGTTATTCCCAGTTTGGCCTCCGTTTGAGCTGCTTCACCACAATCGTTTTTGTACAGTATTGTCGTATGTGAACCATTTCTCACCATCCGTTCAAGAAATGGGACAATTTATTCCGTTTGGCCAAGGGTTCGCAGATGGAAATTCGACAAAAAATTGATTTTCTTTGTGAATCCAGCTGTACGCAAATGGTTAAAACTGTTTTATGGTTGATTTTTAGCTCCTGGGGGATGGTAGGAGGACTAGCATGTCGGTCAACTTCGATTATTTCTGTAATTTTATGTTCTTGATTGTTTCGGTCTCTACTTGACGGAAATTCATCGTAAATGATATGAAGTAAAACACTTTATTTCCGCTTACCAGTTACCATACTCACCTGACGAAGTCAATATGTAATTGACGAAACGATTGTCATTGAAAAATAAAAATAAGCGGAAATAAAGTGTTTTACTTCAAATCATTTGTAATTTTATGGACATTTTCGACGTCAGGCCTTCCTGTGTGAGATGCATCTTTTACATCAAAAATACCTGAACGGAATCGTCGAAACGTAAATTGCACGTAATAAGCTGTAACAGTATACGAAGCATAAACATCATTCACAATTTCAGCCGCCTGGTTTACATTTTCACCTTTATAAAAGAAAAACTATCTTCGTTAACTTCCATTTTCAACACCCTGTAACTCACAACTGAATGGACCAAATAAAAAGCAGCAAAAGTCAATTTCAAATGTCACCTTAACAATAAATCTGAAACACTACGGCCATCCATCGAAAAAATAATGCATTTCTTTTTCCCCAAACTATTATTTACTAAACACACCTACACTAGGAATTCGAAAATAATTGTATTAGAATATCTGAGACCGAACTCTATTCATTAACATGCCTTCTAGCCTATCTCTCAGCAAGAATATTTCGATCGATAGTACGGTCTGATTATTTTCCAAGACTTCGGCTTAATCATATCTCCTGTGAAACCCACATTTTCAACTCAAAAGGATTAAAGAAACTGAACAGAAGCCCTAACCGACTTATTGGGGGAGCTTTTGAGCTCTTAGAGAATGATGTGAGCAAATTAATTAATGATACTTCCAATAATATAATGAAGGCGAGCGCCTCGCCTTGAGCATCTTTCTGTCGGATGAAACGAGATAATTTCCTCTTGTTTTCCTGACAACTACTGGGGGATATTAATCCAATATTCCCGTTATGAACTTGCTAACTTAAATTTGAATCTAACCGGTGAATACTAGTTGGATTTAATTGAGTAATATTGGGTTTTTAAACTTTGATTTCAGTTTGTTGCTTCTACTTCATGAATGGCAGATATAGGAGAAGGTAATATTGCGCGATGGGTGTCCTGTTTATTAAAAGTATGTGGTTGAAAATTGTTATTTAATTGTACATCAATGAATAAGTTTTAACCAGACCAGATTATAATGGTTCTCTTAGATTAACTGAATTTTTTCGTTAAATAGAACACACAATTTATAAATTAACAATAATTGTTTCGCCTCCAATTCTCGTAGAGTTATCAAAACTTGAGAAAAATTACTGAAAACTTTCGGAGATGAAGATAAGAATACTTGTGAAAAAAACTGACCGTTTGCACTTGAATTAAATTTTCAGGATTGCTGTACATACCATGTGTAAAGAATTGCTTGGTATGTAGAGATCCCTTTTTGAATTCTTCCTTGTAATTGATTAAACCAATTAGTAACCAAATTCTTGATTAAGCATACTTCAAACGGGATTCAGAGTAGAATGTATAATTGGCTGTAGTGGTTTATTTTTACCCTAATTACATATATTACAAGTTTACAAGTTAGATTTGTTTACCCAAATTTAGGGAGGTGTTCCGGTGTAGTATCGAACTCAAATTGTAGTGGAAACACTATCTCGAACGTGGATTAGCTTTTTCACCGTTGTTTACTTTCACTGAATTCACTTTTATTGGTTTCACTTTTCACAAGTTACTATCTAATTACAAATAAATAATGTAGATGATAAATTCACTTCCAGGCCTTTAGTGCGTTACTGTGTTATTGAGAGAGAGTGTTCCTTGGAATGTTAAAGTGAAATGCGAATAAAAAATAATTCAAGAGTAGAGAGTTATAAGTTAAGAGAACTTAAAACTCGAGAGTGGTTTATTTTGTGCTTTTTGAACGACAAAATGTGACCCTTTTGGGGATATTTCTTCAACTATTTGATTGTAACTTGAAAGACAAAGAGAAATGTGATTAGAGCTTACTTCTAGAGAATGTATGTAGGATCAGAACTAAATGTTCGAAAAGAGAATGTTCTGTGTCCGTTTGGTTGAAGCACGAAGATAGGGCCAACGCATGACTTCGAGGGATGTCTTCAACTGAACTTTCTTGACTGACTGGCCGAATGAGCTACTCTCTTAGGGCTTGAAATGTGATCAGATAAATTCCGATACGACATTCGGCTGTTGTCTTTAAACGGCTTGGGTTCTAATGGGTTTCTAAGAAAACTGTGAAGAACAAATATTTTCGGTTTATGACAGGCCCAAAGAAATAACGAGACATATTCGAAAAGTCTAATTCCTGACTCGGAGATCATAATTGTTATGTACCTACATAGTGAATTAAAAATTCCTTGTTCGATGTAAATTCGAACACGATTTGAATTGGCGCATGCATGCTTGAGTATTACAAACACATAAAATATGTTCTGGAAAAATACCAAAAACTCAATTACTTATGAATTTTTTTTTGGGCCGTATTTGTGATAATGTGCTTTTGCAATCGATCTGGTTTTGTAAAGTATCAATTGTGGATTAATTGTCTCGAGTTTAACATGCCTTTCAACTCGAATAATTAGTGGGTTGGTTGAACGAATTTTAAACTCAAAAAGAAGTTACCAACCGTTTTCGGGTTTCGCAAAGTATAGTAGTTAGTAGAGCGTGGAATATCTATCGTATTAAAGGAAGGGCTGCATATACTCATGGGAGTGGTAGGATAAGAACTACAACCGTCACTCAAGATCGGCTAATACTGTTAACAACACGACGAAACCCCTCCTTCACAGAATCCCGAATTAATAATAGCTTATTCCGGCAAGCTACTGGTAGGATATTTTCTGGCCAAACAATCCGGAATAGGTTGCACAGTTTCAATTTGAAGGCTAGAAGATCCGTTAGGCACGAGCAATTGAGTAGGTAGCACCGGACTGTGAGATTTCATTAAGCTCTCCAGCATAAAAAATGGAACGCGCACAGATGAAGATCCTGCCTGTTCACGGATGCGTCCAGATTTTATCTGCGTCACTATTATAGGCGAATGTTGGTGTGGCGAGAACGGAGTCAACGGTATAATGAATATTTCATGATGCCAACAACTCTTTTCGGTGACGACTCAGTGTGCGTTTGGGAAGGCATTTGTTTTAATAGGCGACAAATCTCATTATCCTCTTTAACGCAACCATGACAGCGGTGAAGTATTTTGATTGTAGAACCAATTATTGTTTCCTTTTCGGTGGCCAATGGTGATAATTTCACATTAATCTGCGATAATGCTCGTGTACACTGGGTACGAATTATGAACGACCTCATAGAAATGCATGGCATTAACCGAATGGATCGACCCCTGTCTCTCCAGACCAAAATTTCATTGAACACATTTGGTCTGCAATATTATAGTAATTACACCATTAACTTGACCCACTGCAGACGTTACAACAGCTCGCCAATACTTTGGCAGACAATTGGCAAAACATGCTTCAAGCGAACAGCTAGAGTAAAGCCAACCTGATAATAAATCGTATTTCAAGGTGTTTCTAACAAATTAAAATCTGTCTTCAATTTTCTTCTTCCCTTGAAGCGCTGAAGGAATGCGGTGTTGTAAGGAAGCTTCTACCTCTTGATTCGAAAGACGGCGATTCGTTCTAAACCTGCGCATCTAAATTCCCCAGACAGGCGTGGTACACATGGTTGCCTATGACGCCAGTAAACTTACGTTTCACGTCGGAACGGTCGTCGAACGCTGTGTGCCCTGTCCTACTTGAACTCGGCGGGAACGGTCAGTCAGGTATTGTTTAATACTAGCCGTGTCCTCTATATGCTGCGCCGGCAACCTTCAGCAGATTAAAGCAGAATTCTGGACGATGAGTGAAGAAGGCGGTCGCTACACACTCCCCCTCCAATGAGAGTCGATAGGGTGACGAAATAGGACGTTGAAATTTTGGCAGGGAACAGTCCAGCAGGGTTCTTAATTCGGAGGCGGCGTTTAGTCCGGACTTGAGCACCTGAATTTTTTAAATAGGCGTGGTGCGCAACTCTGCCTATGACGCCAGTGATCTTGATACACGCCGGGATTCGGTTGTCGAAACGCTCGCGCTTTGCTCTACTTGAAGCCTGCAAAGACAGTGAGCTCGGTATTCGAAAAGCGGTAGCATCCTCTATGGAATGCGCCAGGCAGCTGAAGCAAAGCAAAGCAGAGTTCTGTGAAAGGAACGAAAAAGGTGGTCGCTACAATCTATAATAATATGTATGCAAATTATTCACTTCAATTCGTGAGCAATGTATATGGGACCAATTATCGAAAATACCTCACAAAGCAAGAATATTCAACAAACAAGATCTGGCCACATCTGTTTGGTCGTTGAGAAGAATTTTAAGTTTCTTGTACCTGGTAATTTTTACTGCTTCCAAAAATGTGAGTCTGGTTCTTTCAAATTCATAAGGAATAATTTCATAGTTATTGTTGACATTATGTCTAAATTTTCTCAAATGAATATAGATATTTCTTAAAGGATCTACCTGTTTCACCAATACATAAGGCAATCAATGAAAGTCAACTCATGAACTCCAGATTTATTGTATTAAATTTTTTTAACTTTGTTTTTCTTATATGAATTCCCAAAATACTAACCGTTCAAAAGTCTTCATTTGAGTTAAATTTTATTTTTGAATAAATGTTTGAAAATTTTCGATATTCTTTCACGTAAGAAATAGAAATGTTTTTTAACTCAAATTTTTTGTAACAGGGTAAACTAAATTCAATGCAATTCTAATTATCAATTAATGATTTAATTTCAATCTGATAATTATTGGTGTTGAATATCGAAGTTGTCGAAGTTTGATATAATTAAACAAGTAATTTCTCCGTGTATTAATACATACTCAAATGAATTCTAATATGAATGAGAATTCACCCTTCTTTCATTCTCAAAAGCTTATTTCAACATTCTATTGGATTCTGAATAGTTCAGAAACTGAAGCTGTTCGGCGATGAAGTTTCGAATTTTAATTACATAAAACTTAAACCATCTATCCACACGAAATAGAAAATTCTCAATTTTGACGAAATTACAATTAGTTCCAAAAACTTGTTTCAGCTTTTATCAACTACAAAATGGTAACATCTGAAACGGTTGAATATTATTTAGATAATTCAAGCTGAGATCTATGGTTCCTTATAATTTTATTTTGTGACTGCTGAACTGACATTCAAAAAAAGGAGAAAAGTCATTAGCATTTTCTTTCCGATAGATACAATCATTACATGAATGTTGATCCCTTTAATTTAATGTACATTCATTGAATAAAACAAAGGGTGCACATTGAATAGGTAATGCTGTTTGTTCTGAAATAAAACTCACTAAACATCAACCCGATATCTCTTCAAAAGATACCATTAAAAGTTTAATATAAAGGTAGGTAGTTTATTCGGTTCTGTTGACTATACTCTTGTGAATTGTCCATTATAATATTTCATTTGTGGAGGAAAAATGACATCAAAAATGACATTATTCACTCATTTCCATATCTCTGTGCTGCTATTTTGTCTCTTCCATTAACTATATTCAATTATAATAAGAACTGTTACGAAAACTACAATTAAATAGTTTATTAATACGTTAATATTATGTAAAGAGCTCACAAATTGATTCACAAGAATTATGTTAGCTTTGGGGTTCTGGATAACAGTTTTTGATTTTTAATTTACCTCTCTAAATTATAATATTCAGTTAATTCTGACTTCTTTCGGAGCAATTCTTCCATGAAATGAAAATGGTGAAAAACACTGACGTGAAGCTTGTTCGCATTCGTACAATACTTCATAAAAATTTATAATGTGTGAATGAAATGTGATGAAAAAACATATAAATCTGTGTTCTATTACTCAAGTGTCAAATAAACGTCAATTTTTTTCAATTTTAGAAAAATCTCAAAATGAAAAATATATGGTTTGAAAGGTCTCCGATCTGCATCATTGCATATTGGTAACTAAGAATGGAAAAAGAGTATATTAAGCAGAACCATATATTTTAACAAAATGAGATGAGAAAAAAATTGGAAATATCTCGTGATTTATCTTCATGAAATTAGGACCTTTATATTGTTATTTCAAATCTGAATACTGAATATGAAATCGATTGGATTTTCATCCGAAAACATTTAAAGCTAAAAGTTGAAATATTAAATGAAATTAAATCAGAAACCATTGAGCCGATTATGTCCATTTTCAAACATAACTTAGGCGTTGAGGATCAAACTCCATCCTGAAAATTTCAAGTTTCTACTTCTTTTCGTTCGTAAATTAGCAGTCTTAACACCTGTCTTCCGCCCGAACGATCGCCCTTCACGAAATTTGACGTACATCTTAGTTTCATCAATATAAATAAAATACCACATTTCAATACTTTCGGAACCAACCATTAGTTATGATGCCATTCTGCCAATAAATGTGTCCAACACACAACAGCTAATTACTAACAGCACCAAAAATATGACCATCAAACTGTTAGGTGTAATAATCAACGGAAAACTATACTACAAATCCCATCTTGAAGAAATTGAGAATAAACTTTTAAGGGTCATTTATTCAATATCAGCAATATTAACTCTATCAGGCAGCTTTTTTATTGGGAATAGTTCTGATGAATCAACGAGATACTCCCTATGCTAGTGCATATTCACAATTTGTCTACAACGTGCAAGTGCGCTAAAATGATTGCTATTGCGAAGGAGCAACATGTAAACTTTCCTCAAGATTTGATACCAATGTCGATAATTACAATTTATACAGTTAATTTTGAGAATATTAAGATTTATTCATATTATAGCCAGCCGGGTTTGAAGGAATTATTTCAATGTCAGATTTGTTGATCAAGTATGTATCACAGATGACAGCTGGAATCAATTGTCCGGAACTTGTACAGATTTTCTCAATAAATCTCATGAAAGCATTTAAAATTAAATCTCCAGAGAAAGAATCTGATAAGTTCGGTTCTTTCTCTGGAGATTTGATTCTATGTATTCTTTAAAAAGGAAAACGAAAAAAGGCCTTTTTGAATAATATGTTGAACATATTTTTTGGTGATGGAACTTGTGATTTTTTAACATCCAATCGAAATATGTATGTATAAGGTGATGTCTGAATAATTTGGTCATTATTTTCATATTTCTCTTGATTCTTTATTAGTTGATTTCCAGTGTTATCTAGGGCTTTTTTTTAAATTTAATTCTTAATGTTTTCATGAGATCTAATTAGATTTAAAACTGTAGACGTTCCGGAGAATTAATTCCAGCAGTCTTCGCGTTTGCAAATTGGTGAATGCGTCGGGTTATTTTCTCGCTCAGAATCGAAAGTATTTTATACATTTTCAGCCAGAAATTATTTCTTAATTTACCAATCAATGTCTCATCTTTATTTTTTCAATACAAGGATCTACATCTGTTAGCATCTTATAAAATTTTATTTACCATTCTCATATCTAAACATACTTGCCATTATTTTTGAATTTCATAATACAGAAAGAACCCTCAATACCGTACATACTAATATAGAAATCCAAAAACACAGCAATACTGTTGGAATGTTTATTACTTCAGTTCAATTGCGGTATAGTCTGTGAGTCTATTTACGTTAATTCAGACCACTATAAAATCTCAAAAGCTGAATATCTACAAAATCAATTGAAACTATTAACGTGATTTAATTTAAATAAACCGACTGAGATTGAAAAATAAGGCTAAATAACGAACAACAAAATAAACAGGCTCTTCCATTCTGAAATATTCAAATTAATCAAATGAATTATTGCCTCCTTCGGTTTTAAATACAAATATTATATTAATTCATCGTCAAATCGAATATTTTAAATAATTCAAATTATAAAATTTGAATGTCAAAACAGATTTAATCTGTTAGTCTCCTATAATTTTAAATGTGAAGTAGGACCGATGAAGACCTTATCTGAATTCTGATTATTTTTTGAGGATGCGGTGCATGTCTTGAGAAATTTAGGAAGTATCTTATTTAAGTATTTAAATATATTGAATATTTCGAACAAATTATTTTTTTTAAGTTCTTTGAATTACCTTTTGTACATTTGAAAAGGATTTAGTTTGCATAATTGTAAGATCAGAAACAAAATTTTGTATCCTTGAAATATTTATTCATAAATTTCAATTAAAAATTTATATTTGTTGTGTTATTTATTCCATTTGATATCATAAAATAAGTTTTGATTTTATATGTCTATTAAAAATAAGCTGCGCTCATGAGACATTAATTTAATTCTATAAGTTTTTGAATTAATTTTTTTTAAATTAAAGTTTTGGGAGACTAACAGATTATATCTGTTTGGATATTCAAATTTAGTAATAATCCTTCTATCAAGTAGAAAACCTCTTCTTATTAATTCAAATTATGTTCAACAAATATACCACCACACTATTATCCAGAACAATCCATATATCTCCTTTCTCTTCCAATATTTTACATGGAAAATCTCAAAAAGAGATAATTTTTCATTTAATGATTCTAAGTTATACTTATACAAAGTTCTTGAACTGCGATCAATGCAAATTACATCTGTGTAACAGTTCACAGCTCTAATCTTCACTAACAGGTTGAGCAGATTTTCGGTACATAGGCAGCAAATATGATCATGTTTCGAAGTGTTTTAGCTACACTGCAGTGCTACCCAACAAACACAACGTAACCATGCATCATATGCACATAACATAGGAACCCTGAAGTTTTATCAAACACTAGTATCATATTCGTATCATATCTCATACTGGACAAAAATGTTATTTTATGAGACCATTGTTATACCTCATTTTAATTATTCTCTGTTCTCTGTTGATATCATGTACAAAGGAAGAAGTGTACAGATTGCAATTACAGCAAAACAAATTATGCGTTAAATTGGCTTAATGTTGAACAATGTATAAATAGGCCAATATAATGATCATTTATAAAATCAAACATGGCCTCCTTCTGGAGTATTTTAGTGCTTATTAGAAAGACGGTAGATTTTTTATGATTATGATATGAAATCTGAACAGCATTTTCATATTCCAATAGTGAAATCAACTTTGTTACAAAAAACTCGTTTTTATGATGGAGTTCGAAATTTTAATGAATTACCAGATAGTATTAAGAGCGTGACGAACCTGGGTGTTTTTTCTAATAAATTGTTCAATTATATACGCAATCATTAAATTTCAGTATTAAGTGTAGATGTAGTTGTATTACTATGAAGTCGCTAAATAAAGCTAACTTACTCACGCTCGTAACCTCATGCTAGTGAAGATACTAGTGATTCAAATAGCAATTGAACATTGATACATATGCAGTTGCAAAATGTAGAAGCTTTCCTCATTCTCAAATCATATGGTAATATTCAGCATTTGTACAAATTAACTGGATTTCGAGTCTTCATCCAGAACTTCAGATCGTTTGTTTTTTCAGGTACTATGGTATAGGGACACAATGCAACTTGATACAACTGAAACAAGAATAATGGAATCTCGTGGTTCCAGACATACTCTCTTCATACGCAAAGTTCAAAGGTCTGACTTCGGCAATTATACTTGTGTGGCAGACAATCAGCTAGGAAAAACGAGAAAGAGTGTTCAACTCACAGGTAACTATAAACATGGGAATTTCAAATTAAAAATTGTCAACGAAAAATCGGTTTTATTTTTCGGCTTACTTTATTTTCCTATTGGTATTTAGGTAGTGAAAAATATTTCGTGTACATGGATTGAAAAGTTGGTACAATGAAGAAATAATACTCTGCCTGCCAACATAGCAGAAAATTTTAGTCGAAATTACTACCTAAAATCTAAAATTCAACTTTCTCTCTTTTGTTGGAATGACAGGTAACTTTTAGCAGGTTTTCTAAGTCTTACTTGTTTATTGGCGCTATAATTGAACAAAGCCTTTTCAAAGAAGATTATTTGGTTATT
This sequence comes from Megalocaria dilatata, assembly GCA_034642435.1. NCBI lineage: Eukaryota > Metazoa > Arthropoda > Insecta > Coleoptera > Coccinellidae > Megalocaria > Megalocaria dilatata. Next base: position 6,022,903 of record CM067854.1, read on the forward strand.
GTGAATTTAAATTGAATCCAGAAAATACGTTGTTACATGAGTGTTCTGAATGGAATCATCCCCAATAACAATCAAGAATATATCAATTGATATCCATAAGAAGCAATCAGCTAAGTGAGTTGGGAGATCAAAACATTCCGGAAATATTCTTCAGGAAACAAAATAAAATGCTGAAATAGAGCAAAGCCAATATCAAAGGAACATTGTTTATGAACAATTAAACTTACCAAAGGTAGAAATAAGTTTATTTATGTAAAGTTTTCCGATTTAAAATTAAAAACAAATCATTGCTTGTTTACGTTAGAATTACGTTACGATATTTAGATAGGGTAAGGTTAGAGCATAGAATTAGAATTTAGGTTATTAATCACTGATGACTATTTTTCAAAATACTTTGATATAATATATTTTTGAAAAAATTCAACCTATTAAAAATTCAAATTGAACCTCCCTCAAAGATCAAATCAAATTCAATAATATTTAAATTTCAAGAATTCAACAACAAAATTATAATCTTAAGAGCTAGCTGGCAACATAGAATACAAGCAACTAGATACAAGTGTGATCTAACTAGTATTCATTCTGAAATTATATTTTTAAACCATATAAAATTAAATTCACTAAATAGGGGTAAAGTAAATTACAAAATTTTATTCATTAATTCCATAAAAATATATATAAAATGCATTGTGGTGAGTACCCTGCCTTTTATATGGATCAAACTGGTCGTACAATTAACAGAGTACTAGAGTAGAGGAACACAAAAAATCTATACTCCAAAATGAAACAATTTCTGGTGTTTCTGCTCATTGCGTAAAAGAAAACCACTTCATAGACTTCGATAGAACCGAAATTCTACATTCGGGTAACAAAAGCAAAAAGTTGGACCTACCCGAATATTTGGAGATATCTAAGGCCCATAAAAACATTTGGCGATAACAAATGATAAGTTGGAATTTCATCCCCATTACAGACATCTGTTAATATTTAGTTCCTTTGAAAAATAAGCCAACAGGTATAACTCAGCTTTCAAAATGGGATGAAACCCGAAACGACATAAATTAAACTTTTTTGAAACTTAAACCAAGTGTATTTGATAACCTTATTAATATCCAAAATGTTTCATCAAGTAGTTTGCGAGAAATCAATATATTTTATTGGAATGATTTTTCAAGAATAATTCTCCGAAGGAAGAATTAATTTATTTTCAGATTCAAGTTTTTCGAAAGATAGCTAAGATCGAAAAAACACTGATAGCAATTTTTATTATTCATATTTATACTGAGAAAACTCCACATTTTCATCACCTGCTATATGTGGACTGTATTTTGTTTGGTATTAACCTTTGGTTTTTTCAACTTAAAGGCAAACCGAATGCAGCAAAATTCAATAGTGCTTCAAGAGGCAGTTGGAAAGATAGTTACAATATTAGTTGGGTGATTCAATCTTTGAGTCCCATTGAAGAATACAAATTATTATTCAGAAGATTGCCCGACTCCATGACAACTTCCGAAGATGGGCATCCACAACCACTACATCACCAAAGTCAAAAGAAGTTCTTCTTCGGCAAAGTAAGTACGAATTATTGAAATTGATAATAATTTAAACAAACTGTAGAAATTACTATGTTTTACTACCAATAAAAAGATATATTGCACATTTTCTTGTGACTCGAGTTTCGGGAAATGAACTATCCCTTCATCAGACAACTGAAAACCTAAGAGTGGTGCAGAGGTATTTAAACAAAAGTGATAAATATTTTGAATATTTCAATAGATTCTAGCTAACACCTAATAGTGATACAGAGGTTTACAAGCGGAACGTGATAAAAACCGGGTTAAAAAAGAGGAGCCTTCAAACAGATATCGGAATGTCGGCAATCGACAAAGAAGGTGGTTAGACAGATGGTACCCATTTAAATATTTCAAATAATTTTTGGGGTTACAAAGCTCCGTACAGTAATTAATTATTTTTACATTATTTTGTTGTATATCTCAAATATTTGGATTTACATAGCTCCGTACAGTCATTCATTATTTTTTACATTATTTTTATTGTGAACGAATTTGAAAATTTCAAAAATCAAGTTTCTTTTCTTTTGAATCTACATGTGAAGTTTTCTCAAGATTTTCTTTTGTCGAAAGGAATTGTTTACTTTTCATTAAATTCATTTTATGTTCGTTGAAAAAAGTTTTAAACAGATGTTACTTTTTAAATATCTCAAATAGTTTCGATTTACATAGCTCCGTACAGTCATTCATTATTTTACATTATTGTTATTGTAAACTAATTTGAAAATTTCAACAGATTCTAGATAATCGAGTTTCTTCCCTTTTGATTCTACATGTAAAATTTTAAGATTATCTATTGTGGGAAAGGAATTACCGTTTTCTAGATAATGAGTGGCAAAAAGAGAATTTTGTTTATTTTTCATCAAACTCATTTTATGTTCGTTGAACCTTGTCTTGAAGGAACGTCCTGTTTGTCCTATATATTTATTACTGCACGTAGAACAAGATAACTCATAAACTTCTGATTTGTGTATGTTTGGAGTAGGGTCATTTGCGTTAAATAATACCGATGATAATTTGTTTTGCGTTTTGAAGGCAATATTGACATCTGATTTTGAAAAACTATTGGCCACTTTTTGACTTATGCTACCAAGGTAACATAGAGAAATGAATTTTTTATTTTCTTCAGTTTTTATGATGGGATAAATTTGGCTCATTGCTATTTTACATAGTTTCTGTCGAATTATATTATCTATTATATTGGGGTTGAAACCGTTGTTGGCGGCTATTGATTTTATAGTTTGGACTTCAGCTTCGCGGTCATTTTTTGATAAGGGCAATGCGAAGGCTCCATGGATCATCGATTGATACGCTGACACGTTGAATTCTAATTTTCTATTTGAATGTGATATCGAGAGGTCTAAAAACGTAATACTGTTCTTCGATTCTTTTTCTTATTTCAGTTTAATTTTTGGGTGGATATTCAAGAAATTCAAAAATTGACTCAGTTGTTTGGATGTTAAGGAGATACACGTGAGAATATCGTCTACGTATCTATACCAGAAATGAATATTTACAGGTAGTTTCGAATTGAAGATTTTATTCTCTATTTCTGACATGAATATGTCTGCAAGGAGTGGACTCAGTGGTGGGCCCATAGCTAGTTTAATTGTTCGTATATTTTATCATTAGATTGAAAATAGTTTTTGAGCAGGTATTGTTCTAAAAGGGCGTGTATCATGGAATTTACATGTGATTTTTCAAGAATTTCTGAAGCTAAATGAATGCTATCATTTCTTGGTGTATTTGGAAACATATTATCCACATCCAGGCATACTAGGTTTTTTAATTTCGTTGTTAGTTCTATGGAATTTTTATATTGTGTATTTCGGAGTGAAATAAGTAATCCTTTTAAACATTTCATTTAATTTTTTCTCTATTTTATAGGAAGGGCTGCTAATCAAGGAAACGACTGGGCGAATTGTGAGTTTTTATTAGACCATAGAGTTTTGGTGAGCTAGGATTCATATTTATCATATGATAATTTGATTTGAATAAGGAGATGTCTGACAAAATTTTTCTCAATGATTTTTGAATTTTAGTTGTCGGGTCAACGGGAGTTTCTTTGATATCTTGATTTTTAATGAAATCATTCATTTTCTCTATGTACTTCGATCTAGAAAGGATAACTGTGGCATCTGATTTATCGGCTTTTGTGACGGTAAGATCATTTTTATCACGTTCCGCTTGTAAACCTCTGTACCACTATTTAGGTTTTACCTAAAATATATTGAAATATTCAAAATATTTATCATTTTTGTTCAAATACTTCTGTACCACTGTTAGGTTTTCAGTTGTCTGATGATAGGATAGTTCATTTCCCGAAACTCGAGTCACAAGAAAATGTGTATTTTAACCTTTTATTGATAGTAAAACATTGTAATTTCTACAATTTGTTTAAATTCTGATCAAATACCAAATATAAGCGGCTAAAACAATTCAGTATCTGAAATTGATCATCTTGAGAAAAAGATGGAGTTTTATTTTAAAGTGTTCAGATTATGAAAATATTTTCCCTCGTATATCTAATTCAGAGAAGATAAAACTGATATAAATCCAATGAATGTAATGACTGATAATTATTGAATGTAATAGTTGAAGATGAATATGTTCAAGGGTGATTTTCTTGGTACTCAATCCAAACTACCACGAAATAAAAACACAATATTAATTTCCGATTGAAATAAAATTTTCTCGACTGAAAGTATTATGAGATTTGGGACTGAAGTTTCCTCATATTGCAACATTGTTTCAAGTTTCACTGCTAACTTATTTCCAAGTTATCATGAACAAAAAAAAATAAATTAGTTTTCTTGATTATAAAAATCTTTCAAAGAGAAAAATTTACCAGAACAAAAAAATTGAGTCATGAAAAAGGCAACAATCAACAAAATTTCGTGTGCGATAGAGCGGGAGATCTGGGTATCATTGTGGACAGAGAGTTCAATATTTCAGAACTTATTTCTCAAGTTGCAAGCTCAGCTTTTCATGTGCTTAAATTATGATATGCTGTTCGCAAAAATTTAAGAGTTTGGATCAAGAAAATGCTGTGTGAGACTTCAACTCTGTCCGGCTTCAATTATTGTGACGATCTGTGTATAAAAGCTATTTCCCGAAGACTATTCAGACCATCCAGAACTGGTGCGTAAGATTCATTTACGAATTCAGAAAATTTGAGAGAATTACCCAGAAAATCAATGCACCGAACTGGTATGAAGAATGGAATAAAATAACATTCGAAATTCGTTGTTTATAAGTTACTGAAGCTGTCATTTCACCATGATTTAGGGCTTAGATTAGTGCCAAGATGTATTTACTGTTGATGTCGTATAGATTACGCTAATATATTAACAATTCCATCCACCGATTCGAAAATTATTTTCCTTCAGTGCTGCCAAAGTATTTAACGTAGCAAACTGTAATTGCGAAAGATTACAATTACTTCAATATAGGCACGGCTAAGTTCTCTGTTATTATCGAAACAGAAAATTTATTTTATTCTGTAATATATTGATTCCAGTGGCTTCTTTTACGTACATCGTCTCTATTTATTGAAATCATATCAACTATTTTTTGCCCGATTTATTTTAGAGTTGATACTTTTGTATTTCTTTCCTTGAGGCTGAAGATAGAGTAGTCATGGATTGAACTTTGCTTTAGCTAGGTCTCCAACAACTTTATGGCACAACTGTGTATTAATGAATTTAAATAAAGATATTATTATTATTAACAAACATTTTATTATTATTATTAAACATTTCGTCCTGGTTGTATTATTATTATCAAACATTTCGTCCTGGTTGTAAGATCGTGACGACATTGTTACTTCTCTCATTTCTAAAGTACTCAATGCAATTATCATTTTTAGATAATTCTTCGTAGCTTACTAATATAACTATTTTTTGTCAGGAAAATAAGACATATAGCGCAGTCAGCTTCAATACTGGAACTTACGGCCACGGACGACAATACTATGATCGCAGAACAGACTGGAGAGATGTCATACTTCCTGCACCCATCCCTTCGCAATCTTCAGGAATTCAGACCATGAATTATATAATACGTGGCTTAGATCCCGGTCAAAACTACGAAGCAAAAGTGCAGGCGAGGAATAAATTTGGATGGAGTCCTTTCTCGGAGAGTTTCACATTTCAGACCACAGATTTAGGTATATATTTCCATTTCACTCTTACTTTCGTCCACAATTTCATAAAATTGAAATAAATTGAAGGACTGGATTTAAATAAATTTAAAAAAAAACTATTTCGAATCAACTCAGAACATTACCTAGTAGCTGAGGCTCCTCATCATGCTAGATAATCAACTTAACAGAGGATACTTAAAATACTCCATAATCGGCATGAAATAAGTAAATACTAAATCAAATTTTTCCATCTTGTACCTAAGATTTAATTTTTTATTGGCAATTTTTTTCACGCTACTTCGATATATATATATATATATATATATATATATATATATATATATATATATATATATATATGTAATAAAAGTTTCAATGAAAATATCAGGCATGTTTCGTTTTACTCGAAATATATCAGTGATATCCAATGTATAATACTTTTTGACAATCACACTGACGAACTTAAATAAATTGTTTGAACAAGAATGAACTGAGGTTCCCAGTATTCACAAATTAAATTTTGTGAAATAATGAATACATTTGAACAGAAATATGAGTTTCATTCATATTTCTACAAACCAAATAGTTGTTAAGACAATCGTAAATTTTCTAGAATTTTCACAGATTTGAAAGGTGTATGAGGATACGATAATATATATGTTACATAATACATATCAATTACTCTCATATGGAATAGTTATAGAACAATTGACGTGATTTTATCCAGAAATAATAGTTCAAAACTTGTGTATAAAATAGAACAATTATTCTTTCAATTACACTTTTCAAAAGAATTATAAAAATCTGGCGAATAATATTGGAATATGTTTGGAAATTTCGTAAAATTTGGCTAATGATAAATATTGTTGTACTAGTTTTTAGGGTTCCAAATTACCACTATAGAATCTGAAAGCATCTTGTCTATTAAGTCTGTTTATTAGCTACAACCATATTTTCTGAGAGGTTTTTTTGAATTCATAATGATTATCAAATATGTACCTACATAAGAACAAAAACGCATTTTATTCATTATTAAGTTTTTTACTTATGCCTTTCAAGTTAAATTTGTTTCAGATATGTCATATCCCGAGCGGCCCCAACTTCCCAGAAATGTTTACAATGGTAAGAAAATTAGTTAGTTACTAACTATTTTTCTTTATCCCCATATGGATCCCTATCTTTATTATCATTCATTGCACCTTCTTATTGTCTATATATCCTTTCTTTCAGATATTATTTGTTCCTATTAATTTATCAGAAAGCTGGTTTCCTCCAAAATTCTTGCGGCGGTTCAAATTTCACCTCAATTAGCTCTAATTCATATAAAATATAAATATTCCTATGCAAAAGGAACTTGATTAGTATTACTCTGTTTTTTAACACCTTGATAGAGAAAATGCGTTAAATAGACAATTCTTGGCAAAATATGAACCAAATGTACAAGTGCAAAATGGTAGTTGATTAGAATTTTGAGACGAACTGAAAAAGTATAAAATAAACGTTATTACTAATAACCTATTAATCCATTAAAAATGAATGTTTGTTTCTGGTATGACATAGTTTATTTCTTCAAAACATTTCAGTATATTAGGAATACACATAACATTACGCGTTTTTATAAATTAGTGTACGTATCAGAAGCGCTGTTGCTCATAATGACAAATTGGTTGACTGTTAACTGTCACATATATTTATTTAAACAATTTTCCAGAGGAAACATTGAATTCACATTAACTGACCTTAGAGAAAAAGCAACTATGGGACAACATCCTTTGTATATTCTATATTAGAAGGATAAGTATCGGGTTTTTTTTAGGATGATAGAACTTTAAATTGAAATAAAACACATTTAAATTAAGATTGAAGCCAAATTTTTGTTTTATTTGGAAGATAATTTTATGACATTTATGTTGTAAAAATAATTTTCGGCATATGTCCACCACGACTAGCTCTGAGGAACCGCATTCAACCAGACCAATTTTGGACTACTTTTTCGGGTAATTCAGGCCTTATTTCATCAATTACACGAGTTATGTTGGCTTCCGAAGCGTCTATTGTTTCTGGTTTATCAGCATAAACCAATGACTTGACATAACCCCAAAGAAAATAATCCAGTGGAGTAATGTCGCATGATCTTGGAGGCCATTTAGTTGGACCATTTCTCGAAATAATCCTATCGCCAAATCTTTCTTTCAATAAATTAATTGTAACGGTAGCATCATGAGGTGTGGCACCATCTTGTTGGAACCAAAACACTTCTGGGTCGATACCATTCAAATTTTAAAACAAATAATAATTGATCACCAATCTGTAACCAGCACCATTCACTGTAACCTTAGCTCCAGCATCGTTTTCAAAGAAATATGGACCGATGACGCCTCCAGCGTGTAAAGCACAACATACAGTGCATTTTTCAGGATGCAATGGAACCTGCAGAAATTCTTGAGGATTGTTTCCAATCCATATACGGCAATTTTGCTCGTTTACATAGCCGTTCAACCAGAAATCAGCATCACTAAACACAATTTCACAATAAAAAAGTGGATCAACTTCAAGCAATCAACAAACGACGCTTATTAAGGTCAAGTGGCTTCCGTTCTTGAACAAGTTGGATCTTGTATGGGTGTAGACCAAGATCTTCACGCAAAATTCTACATGTGGTGAATGCACAGAGTTCAACTTGTTGTGAACTTCGACGAATAGACAAATCTGGATCATCATTAACACTATGACTTACAGCAGCGATATTTTCTTCTGAACGGACTGTTCTTTGTCTTGTTGTTGTTGCATCGAGTAGAAAAAATGTTGTCCGAAATCTATCTATAGTTCGACGAATAAGCTGCTCTGATGGACGATTATGTAAACCATAAATTTCACGAAGTGTTCCATGAGTTTGGCGAATAGAACACTGATTCTGAAAATAAATTCCAACAATTTGTAAACGTTGTTGCGGCGTGAGTATTTCCATGATAATTTGTCAATGCGTACTGAACAGAAATGTCAAAACAACATAGCTTCTGCCTTCTGTCAAATCACAGTTATCTCTATCGAAAGTTCTATCACTCTGACAAAAAGCACCCGATACAATAATTAGAAAGAAAGGGCAAATTCTGAATGAACCACATTGAATTTTTGAACTGAAGATTAAAAAATTCGATTTATTTGTCCGATAGAAATTGTTTTTATTTGCACTATATTTAAATGGTGATAACAGTAGATTACATTACATACGGTCTATAGAGGTGGACTTTATTATAGTACAATAAATACAGTTTTGATTATTTAATACATAGTTTTCGAAAAAAAAGTATACATATGTTCCTATAATACTCCATATATTACAACTTTGTAATATATGCTGATATACCTTCATATCACTTCTTCTTTAATAAATTTGAATACATTCATCCCATTTTGAATTGATGTTTATTTTTATATATCAGAGATCCGTTAGATGTGACTTTCTGCGTAACTTAAAGGAAATATTGACTAAGTATAATTAAGGAAATTTTTTATTATTCAAAGGAGCTGACAATGTAGACATTAATTCCTCTTCAATCAATTTTTAATTTATGATTCAGAATTTGGATTCATGAAGTGATCTGTCAAAGCATAATGTATATATCGAAAAATGTTAATTATTTACCTGAACAATCTACAAAAGGGAAAATAGGTGAATACTAATCTGAAGTAAATAATTTCAATGATTTGATGAAGTTAAAAAAAATAAATATAAAATAGTACTACTGCTCTGCTTCTACAATATCTATTAAAGATATTCTCCGAGACAACTCATATGTCATCTTACAATATATTCTCATTAACAAAATGTTTCATGAGTGAATTTTCAACCGATGATTGCAACATATTTATTCGAGCTAATTCAATTATGACGTGATGGAAATGATCGAACAAAAACATTTTTTCAACTTTTTTTGAAGGATTTTTTGAATCAGTCCTCACTTGATTAAAATTCATTTTAATTGAATAAAATGCTGTAGATTATTTACACAACTTATTATTAACTACAATTGTTTCGCCGACACTGAGGCTTTGTCAAGTTTACATCTTGAATGTTCAAGATGTATCTATGGAAAGGATTAAAAAAACCTACAAAATTCTTGGAAAATTGCTCAATCTACCTGAGTTAGTTGAAATGTGTAATTCGGGTTAAATGGGGGCTAATTTAGCTATTTTTATATAGAAGGTGAAACATATTCGTTGGTGACTTTAAATTCAGAATTATATAATCTAACTTCTATAACATAAATTGAAACTATATACAAAAACTATCGAAATGATATCCTTATATATAATTATTTGGGGTGAATAATTTTTGTTGTGTTTTTCTGTGTTCCGATCACAAATGGTTATAGGTTAACCGTAACAACAAGTTGATCATTCGTTTAAAATAAGCCGTGCTATAAGACACTAATTTAATTCTAAAAGTTTTTTGAATAAATTTTTTTTTATTAAGATTGTAGAAGAGTGACAGATTAAATCTGTTTTGATATTCAAATTTTGTTATATTCCTTTTGTTAAGTAAAAAGCCTTTTCCTATTATTTTATTCGTTGATTTTGTTGGTATCTGAAGATTTCCATATCAAAATATTTTCAAGGCTTATATAATAAAGACTGATATATTCTTCGTTCTTGGCCTAAGATGCAGAATTGAATGATTTCTTCAACTTCAAATAACTATACTGACAATTATCTTGTCTATGGATATTCTTAACTTTTGCAATCATATACTTAGTTATTCAAATATTTTAATATTAGCTTCTACATATTTAATTCCAAAAAAATTATATTTAATGATTATAACTTCTGAAAATAAATTAAAATAATGTCATATAAGTACCACTTATATCAATTGACATATAAAATAAACATTCTAAAATAAAATAGAAAGGCCTTTTACTTGATAGAAGAAATATAACAAAATTTGAATATTAAAACAAATTGAAATATGTTTATCTTCTACAATTTTAATTTCAAAAAAATTTTTATTTAAAAAACTTTTAGAAATAAATTTATGTCTAACAAGCACCGCTTACATTTAATAGACGTATATAATCAAAACTCAATATATAATGTCCAATGGAATAAATAACCCAACAGATATACGAAAGTAATTAAAATTAATAAATAAATATTTAAAGGAGACAAAATTTTGTTTCTGGTCTTACCGTTAAGAACAGCAATTGCATTTTAAAAACATAAACACACTTAAAGGACTTCTCAAAGAATATAATTCATTTGAAATATTCAATATATTTAAATATTCGAATAAATTATTTCAAAAATCTCTAAAAAAAAAAATATACGTCTATTAAATGTAAGCGGTGCTTGTTAGACATAAATTTATTTCTAAAAGTTTTTTGAATAAAAAATTTTTTTGAAATTAAAATTGTAGAAGATAAACATATTTCAATTTGTTTTAATATTAAAAAAAAAAAATAAACATTAATTATAAGACATCCGAATGGCATAACAAACTCCAATAAATAAAAATTATTAACCAAAATCCTATAAATTAAATATTTTGAATAGACAAAATTTTGTTTCTGCTGATCAATCTTATGAAAACCAATATCTTTCAAAAATATCCAACATAATCTTGAGAATTTCATCATAAAACTATCTTACTTACACTATTCAATATTATTGAATATCTAACTAAGGTACTTTATATAAAAACTCAAGATATGTAAAACATTACTGAAAAACAAGTTTTAAGAGAGACTTTGCTTCTTCAGTATTCAAATAATTCATATTCAATAAATATAATATCAATCAACAACAAATATTTACTTACCCTTCAATCTTCTAGAAAAGACTTCTTTTTTGGAATTAAATATGTAGAAGGCTAATATTAAAATATTTAAATAATTTTATATACCTTCTATCAAGAATTAACCTCTATTTATGTTATATACTTAGTTAGTTAGTAGGTGAGTCATTTCATATTGGGCTGTAGAAAAATAACCATTATAAACTGATGACCAAAGTGCTTGGTACCAAATAATGGGTATTATACCTACTATTAATAATAAAATCAGACAAGACGCATATCTACAATTCGTAATGAAATTTCATGTGCAATTGCTGAAAAGTTGTAATGAAATATTGATAATTTATTTTTTTGCAGAGAACGAAATCCGCGACATGGGCATAAGGATGTATGGATCATCCTCCTCCAAAGAAAACATTTGTTTATTCCTCCATATAGCCGGAGTTCTGCTCAGAAAACTCGCCTAAATCTGAACTTCCTCTCTATTGGTTTTTCATTCTTCATATTCATTTCTTTCTTACAAATTCACTGAATAGGTTGAACACACCAAGAAATTTGTGTCTCTGCATAGAAATACTGCAGTATATGCAGTAACTTCATGCTATACATGGTGGCTATCGGTGTTCTCATTAGTTATAATATGGAAATGCTGTCAGGAAATTTTTCCGAAATTCTCAAGTTTGTTTTAGGCTCTGTTATAACTCCGCTGAGAAAAGAGTAGAAACTTACCATTTAACAGCCTGTTAGGCTATTTGTACGAAGATTTCCAATTTGAAGAGTCGAATCAAAATGTGTATAGATTATGAACATATTTGTCTGCATTTTTGTCATGTTCATGAAAATTCATTGTAAGCAAAGCAACTTTAGCTTCTGTTACTTTTTGATTACACAATTTTTTTGTCATACCATAACCCTTTTAGGTGAGTATAACCACTGAATAAACATAGTAAAATTTGTATGCTGAGATAAGTGGGTTGAAAAAAATTTTTTGAAATTATTCGAAAATTCCATAAGTTTAATCCGGCAAGCTTGAATAAGAAAAACCTCATAAAATATTCAATTCGTTTCTTATTCTTTCCATTCAACTCTAATGATCGTGAATGGAGTTCACGATTTTTGTTCTAATGATCGTGAATGGAGTTCACGATTTTTGTTCTCAATTTTCTAATTGTGATCAATATTGTCAGAAATATGTATTGTGTTTTATAATCATTTGCATGGTATTTGATCGAATCCGTCTTCATTTGAAAGAAAATTATTTAAATCATTCCATATAATCTTCGAGTCGGTTCAAATTTGTTTGCTACTAGTTTAAATTTTTTCAGTTTTTCTGTGTTTCTGTTTAACCGTCATATTGAATATATACTGGCAGGCACCACAAGATTTAATTTTTATTGTAAAATGACGAAATATATTTTATTATCAATTTGAGGATTTTATGAATCCCATATTCATTCAATTCAGTTGATTGGACGTAATTGAAAACAAGCAACATTCAAGAGAACGAAATATGTTTTCACATTATATATATTTGTGGAATATGTTTTCAGTTGAATTAATTTATGCCACTCTATGCTTCAATTTCATAATGCATAATACATTGAATACATTCAAGGAAGTAGTAATAATAGTCCATCGACAATCGGTAATATTATTACAAAAAAAATCTGTTTCGTTATTCAACAAAAAATTAAATTCGGAAAAGATTGCAAATATAAAAAGATAAGATAATAATTTTATATTCTCAAAGAACCAATAATTAATTAATTCAATAGGAAAGAAAAAATTAAGAAAAGATATGTTCCTAAAAATGACAAACTAGTAGTTCATGAATTGAGGTATAGTACGTTCTTTTTCGTATCTATATATTGATCAAATTGAAGATCATTTTAGATAGCTAAAACCTGTACTAATAAAAATCAAATCCAACATGTACTGGATATGTTATTCTAAATGATCGTGAAGTATTACAAATTGAGAATGAGAATATAAATATTATTTTTGTCATAAACGTGGCAGATCAACAAATACTTAAATAATAAATATTATTAAATGATTAAACAGACAAAACGCTATTTCACTTACTTGGAGCACTCCAATTTGATATTGATATGATGGTGTTACTCATAGATCTTCTGTGAAGATCCTCAGAAGCTTTAGTGTAAGCTTGTGTGAGTTAGGAGATCAGTTGTGTTCTGGTTAGACTTTTTCACTGTGTCACCTTAGGCATAGTAACGTTGATTTTTGACCCGATAGTAGCTGGTCATCTTCGTGAAAAAAATGATTTCCCCTTCAAGATGTGAACCCGCACCGAAGAGGATTCTCGAATTACGAATCGGGAGTTTAAACCACTACACCAGAGATATTGTTGCACCGCTCATTGTGTGTATAGAATATTTAATTATTAAGAACAATTCTACATTCTATATTCAGATGAACAATTCATAAAGGGAGGTAATGGTAGGACAAAACAGTTGTTATTTAATTTGTATAACATCGGAGATTTGAGACATGTTATTTCAATTAAAGGAAACAATGGTCTACAAAACGTTATTAAAATTTATATGACAATAATACCAATCCAAAAAGGTTATCTAGAATTTCTGTACCTCTTTCAATTGGTTAATTTTTTATAGATTTTAGTCATACAACTATCTGAATTATCCACCAGAATATGAAAAAACGGTCATTGTTCTTCTTTTCATGTAATAATGATTTTTTACTAGAGTGCAGTTATTTCGGGAGCTTTTCAAGGACACTAAGTCTTTAAATTAGTAGAGTATTTGAAGCCGGAGAACTGAAGACACTGATTGTTTTTCCGGAAAAAAATTCTTACAGCATACTTGTTGGTTTTCTGTTGGTAGATAGCATATATAGATTTAATTATTTGTATGAATATGTTTTATGGAATCCAGTAACTATTTGATTGAAGCAATTTCACTGTTTGATGTTTTAGCTAATGTAACATAACAATTTTTAGTTCTCAGTCAATGACTTTTCAATGATAGATATTAGTAAATTTCAATTTAAATACTTTCGGCAAGTTAATTTGGAATATTTTCCTACTTTGTAATTCCTGAACTGGGATTACTTGAGGATAACTTGAATTTGAACATTGAAGAGCCATATTGACCTCTTATGACTTATTTTAAATATTTGACAGATGTTAGGACACCGAGTATGCAGAGGATCTCTAATCTAGTATGCTGGGAAAAGTACGCTTATGTAAGTTAACAATTTGCTGAATGATGAGAGAACGGTGTTTTAACATTATTTCTTTACCCATAATATGTTTGTCGAAGGGTCCAAATAGCCTCCACTAAAACTGTGTTATCCTTTTACATAATTTCATTCCTGTTTCTCCTTCAAAATTCAAGTCCTCAAAAAATTATTATCATTCTCTGTTATATAAATATATGTTTCCTTCAGAGGATTATATGAATCAGTTACTTACGGAGTACTATTGATTAACTGCGTCACATCCTTTAATTAAAACTACATAGATCAACTGATATATATCATCTTCATCACTCCACATAAACTTTTTCTTTTATGTAGGACTGGAGCAACTACCAAATTTCCTTATGATTAGGTGTGTACTTTTCAAATTTTCTATTTTCGAAAGGATGTTGGTTCTTTGTTCTACACCATATTAAATAAAACTTAGCTTGATATAAAATCATTCAAGTTTTCATCAAAAGTTGCCAGTTACATTACTGGGAACATTATTCACAATAATAAAATTTCTTCTGGATATACATAAAACCTAACATATTTGATATTATTATTAAATTATTTCAGTATCATATTTAATTCCACCATAAACTTCGCACAGCATACATGCAGAAATCCTTATTTTTTTCTCAAAAATCCTCAATTTTGCAAATCTATAGAGACATTCTGCTGAACGAAAAATAATTTCCGATATTTTCTCTGTTGCAAAACGGTATTGTTGAAGGATTGTTATGTGAAATTTTGAAAGTTTTATTTTAACGTGTTTCAATATGAATAAATGATTTCAGAGTTGTTATAATTACCCCAAATTTCATTTTTGTGGAATTCACTATCGACAAGAAAAAATAAGGTACTCGTAATCCGGTGGTAAGCTGCTCCATTTAAGGCTCCAATTTTAAATCATTTCGTTATATTTCATTCTTGAATGTTCGGGTTTCTGCATTTTTTCATTTGCAACTTTAAAATTAAATTACCCAGAAGAAATAATTGGGTTCCTCAACGTAATAATGAACAAATTTCAGTTCATATTTTTAAGGTGTAGAAAAAAGCAATAAAAAAAAATAGATTTGAGGTTGAACAATTGACTGAGAAACAAGGATGAATATATTTCAACTCTTTCCAAGAAATCACCCCCTGTGAACCTGCCACATATACGTACTCATCTAAATGCTAACTTCATGTAAATATATAACAAGTAGAAAAGGAAGCTTTCAAAATATTACTATATATTCTGTCCAAACGGACACTATTGTAAATATTTAAATGTATTGAAACTAAGAGCATTATAACTTCAAAGAAAGAAAGATCGGTGTTTTATGTGCATGAAAATAAATGAAGTGAGCGAAACGTAATGGATGGGACCTTGAATGATGATCTTCTGTATTAGTTAGAAAAAATTATTTTTACTATATTATGAACCTAAGCAGCTTATAAGTGTCGTGATACCATAAATGATAATCATATTGATTTAATGTTAGTTGAACAGATCACCTGATTGTTGGTTTTCAGATACTCACATGTTTATAATTTTTTCTATATCATAATGTACAAATATTTATATAGGATAATTTTGTCTCAATGTCAGGAATATAATACTATAACTTTCTTGAACACTGCAGCCAATGCATGTTCTCCATCATAGGATCTCAATTATTCTGCAGTTAATAATAAATTTGACTCCTTTGATTTCTCTTGTTATTTCACATTTGTTCTGAAAACTGACGTGTAGTTTGGCTGTTATATGATAGTATGTTTCAACTATTGGTGATGTCCTGAAAATTTTGATTTAAAGCTCCTCAATGGCAGATATTTTTATGTGCTGACTGATACTCTCATGTTTCACATTATTTACATATTTGGAAAGGCTATTTTCTGTAATAGTAATTAGAGTTTACGGTATGTTCGAATTAAGGCAAGAAAAAGATTATATTAATAAACCATGTTTATATTGTACAAAGGTTTTTATTATATTTGAAATATTCCTCTATAATACGAATGTGTTACGCATACAAAATCTCTAGGATACACAACCGAGCATAAAGTTGAGCTCACGAAATTCGCATTTATTATAGAAATCTTTAGTTCGCCGAAGTTTTTTGATTGTTACTTAGTTAACTAAATTTATGCTTTTTTATAACTACCACACTTAACTTTTCTGTATACTGGGTGTGGTGTTTACTCAGAATTCTAGAATTTGAATCTCTCCAGTGCAGTAATGTCTGTTGATATAACCATTCAGAATTTGGATCATTCCAAATTTGTTTACTTATATGTTTACAATATTGTATTCCCGATCATATCGTCATATTCTTATAGGGGTGATAAAAATGTCTATTTAAGATCCTCTGATCACTTGTTCATACAATTCCTGAATTTTTTGCTAACTTTCTGGTCCGAGAACTGCAACTTCTACTACTTCGTCAGTAGTACTCTTCACGTTTTTTTCTTAGTAACAGATTTAATGTTCATGAATTTGGAAAATGAATTAAGCATTATCATTCTTTGAAAATCTAGCATTTTCATTATTATTGTAATAAAGAGGGACTAGTTCTACTCTCTATACTCGTGTTGAATATCTGATTATAATTAAATGAAAGTGAAGAAAATCTGTAAAATCCCAATAAAATACGCGTAAAGTGCTACAAAATGTTGATAAAGCAATGAATCAGAATTAAATTATTTCCTAGAAGCAAGTGATCAACAATCTCAATACTTGATTAATTCATTCAGTCTTTACTTGGTGGAAACTCATTTTGATTGGAAAATATATAAGAGACAGTATTTTAATTTCCAGAAACATGTTTACAATACAACAAGTGTTTCACCACGATGTGTCTTCATCAGGTATCCACATTCTGCTGACTACTGAGAGTCTGTAGAATGTAGATAACTGAAGATGCCACAACGTGGTCAAACAATTGTTGTAAACATTTTTATGGAGATTAAAATACTGTCTCTTATATATTTTCTAATCTCACTTCGTTCAGAAAGTCGACCACTTTCACAGGTTTCTTACACCGAACGAACACCAAACAAGAATTTTTTAGCATGAACATAAATGGAATCACAAAACCTTCAAAAGCATTATAGACACAATCTCAACCCAAGGGTTTTAACTTGAATCTTGTCACTTACTTTCAACCTCATTTTTGCTTATAGGAAGTTGTTATGCTATGAATCTCATTTTTATTATGTTTAATTTATAGCATATAAATGATTATTATTATAATATATAAAATTCTTAAGTGGGTTGGCAGCGTGCTTAGCGAGATAATCTACAGCCACGAATCAAAAAATTGACCTATCTCGCCATTTTCTGGAAAAACTCATAATTACGGGAATTTCCAGTTGAACTGTTTATGTGGGTCACCATGTACATTGTACTATACGTATTATGTAATAACAGATATACT
The DNA here is from genome assembly GCA_034642435.1 of Megalocaria dilatata. Taxonomy (NCBI): domain Eukaryota; kingdom Metazoa; phylum Arthropoda; class Insecta; order Coleoptera; family Coccinellidae; genus Megalocaria; species Megalocaria dilatata. Next base: position 6,041,059 of record CM067854.1, read on the forward strand.
CATATTTCTCACGTTATTACGAGTATGAGGAAATTTTTTTTTCCTGAATTTCTTATTATTTTACTGTTATTAATATCATTTTGTGAAAGTTTTTCAGAATTTTCCGGCTTTTGATTTATTAAAACTCTAAGTGAGATCAGCCTTTATTTGTTTTTTTCCTTCATAAAATACCTACTACATGTCGTATAAAATAGCAGAAAAATTTAGAAGAATTATGAATAACTAAAATAATAAGAAGCGGAATTTTACTTGATAGAAGGGTTATTACAAACTTTGAATATCAAAACAGATTTAATCTGTTAGTCTCCTACAATTTTTTTCTCAAAAAGTTTCATTCAAACGCTTTTAGAATTAAATTAATTTCTTATAAGCACTGCATAACGAAATATCACTCATTTAAATATTTATTTATTCATTAATTTTAATTGAAAGTTTATATTTGTTGGGTTTTTTTCCATTTGATATTATATAATGAGTTTTGATTTTATACGTCTTTTAACTATAAGCAGTGCTTATAAGACATTAATTTAATTCTAAAAGTTTTCGAATGAAATTTCTTGAAATTAAAATTGTAGGATACTAACAGATTAAATCTGTTTTGATATTCAAAGTATGAATAACTATTTAAACATCTATATTATTCAGATCAAAGTAAAATTATTTCACTTTAATACAGACATACCAATCAAACCTTCAACAAGTAGACAACGGATATACGAAGATATAATGAGAATAAAAGTATTGAAACTGATTTTTTATTCCCCAAGGTTTTTAGTTTTTTCAAACATCAATGTTATTCCCTTTAAAGTAGTTCTCTTTGTTAGAGGATTTTGTTCAATGTGCTCTTTATGACTACTTGAGAGTTATCCTGCACAGTACATAAAAAGCAATTACAGTTGTCAGTTACAACTGAATGTCAGAAGGTAGTGGATTATAAATTCTTTTGAAGCGAAATGAGGAACAGGTGATCAAAAATAATTAGCTCCGGTTCAAGGGAAAGAACTCGGGAAGGAATACCACTATCAACCACCAACTACCATGACTATCTATGAATCACAAGTGTTCATCGCCGAAATACCTATGAATCAAACTATTGATGGATCTGAAGCTTCTCAATAGTACGCAGCCATGGAAGAAGAGATAATAAAGTCGATTCTGGAAAATGACACATGGATACTTACTCGTGAATCGTCCCGAAAATACTGATATTATTAGAAGTCGAATGGTTTTGAAGAACAAGTATGAAGCCGATGGTATGCTTGAATGAAGAGAAGCAAGACTTATAGCTCAAGGTCTCAGTCAATAGCCTGGCGTACATTTGAACCAAACTTTTGCGCCTGTCGCGCAATACGACTTGTAGCTTTAGCTGCTGGTTTGCAATTCAAAGTCATCAACTTGACGTTACATGTGCTTATTTGAATGGTTAGCTTGAAGAGGAGATATATATGGAACCATAAGGGCAACTCACTGATATTCTTAAAATAATCATCGATAACGCAAATACCAAATCTGATATTGAAATGAAAGCGGAGAATATGCTCAAAGATTTTAGAGTGGTATTAAAGTTTGTTTTCTGAAGAAGTCTTTTTATGGTCTACGCCAAGCCGGCAGGACTTGGTATGAAAACTGAACACGGTATTTAAATCCATTGGAGCTGTACCTACCAATGCCGACCCATGTGTGTATAGAATGAATAGAGGAAATGATTTAACTCTGATAACGATCTATGTGAACGATATCCTTATTGCCTGTCGTAATGAAGCAATCATTTCCGAAGTGAAGAATAAACTTTCTAGGATATTTCAACTCAAAGATATGGAAGAAGTTGGCTACTGTCTCGGAATAGAATTCTCACGAAATGGAAAGAAAATAGCTTTGCATCAGAGAGGTTATATCACAGACTTATTGAAGCGTTTTGGTATGTCAGAATCCAAACCAGTGAACACTCCTCTTGATTCAAATGTGAAGTTATTGAAATCAACAAAATCTTCTTCTGATGAGGTACTGAAGGTACCGTTTCGAGATTTGGTGGCCGCTTTAACATATGCCTATGTCAGTTCAACAATTGTTTTGACAAAACCTATTGGACTGCTGCAAAACGTGTACTTCGCTATTTGAAAGGAAGTTTGGATTTGGGTATCATCTACAAACCAGACACTGAATCTCTTACAGGATTTGTTGATGCCGACTGGGGTTACAATATCGTTGATAGACGATTATATACAGGTAATCTTTTATTTTCGCCGGTGGACCTATATCATAGGATTCCCCAAAATAGCGAACTGTTGCATTTTCATCCACCGAGCTTGAATATTTGGGATTGAAGCTGTCAAGGAATCCATTTAATTACGTCGATTTCTATCAGAATTGGATTTCAAGGACTTGGGAAATATCACAGTTTTCAATGATAAATAGAAGTGCTCTGATGCTTGCAGAAAATCCTGTTTTTCATGCTAGAAGCAAGCATATAGACATACGTCATCATTTAATGCGTGAAGCTCCCAGTGAGATATATTTCAGATTGCTTCTTGCATCAACAAATGATATGAGAGCAGATATTTTGGCGAAGAGTTTACCCAAACCTAAATACAGTTTATGTATGCAACTGTTGGAAATGGGAATCTCAGTGAAGAAGTAGACGGCGTGTCTCGAGGGGAACTGTTAGAGCTGAAGATTTTGTTCAGTGTGCTCGACACGACTATTTGTAAGTTACCCTGTACAGTACATAAAAAAAATAGTTGTCAGTTACAATTGAATGTCAGAAATTGTCACATTAGTTCTGCTTTATATTTATCTACTCAATGATTATTCGTTATTAAAACTGAGTGAATAAGTTCATCATTGGTATTAATTCACTGCCTGGAATACTCAGTCTAATCCCCTCGGATAACCACACAACGATGGGGACGTTCTTCTCGCTGTTGGTAGCAGCAGCGAAAGTTTTCAACTGGTATAGTCTTCAGCATGTTCGTTACACTCTTGCATATTTTCTAAAATACCGAGATCATGTCCTTTGAGGACATTTTTCAGTTTAGGAAAAGGGCAAAATTCACAGGGACTAAGTACGAATGAATAGAGTCAATAGGAGTGCCTTTTGGGTTCAAAAATTCTGTTATTGAGAGGGCAGTGTGACTTGAGACGTTGTCATGATGGAGCATCCATTTGCCAGCAGTGTCTGATCTCACTCGAATGCCCCTTTTTCTGAGCCTTTCAAGAATGTCTTTATGAAACCTTATTTGACGGTTTGTCCTGGATGAACAAATATTCTTTGTGGACGATTCCCCTTCTGTCAGAAAAACAAATCAGCATTGATTCGATCCTCTATTTGCTATTCGAGCTTTTTTTGGTCTAACAGAGTTGACAGTATGCCAATCTTCACTTTTACACTTGATTATTTCAATTTTCACATATTCATTATAAATAAAATAATTGTTTAATTTGTTTTTCAAAGTGTAAAATCTCTGACGAAGCTATTGTGATGATCGAACGATTTTCATATTTATAATAATTACGTGATGAAATTATAATAATGGAACAATCCTTATATTTATAATAAATACGTGAAAATTAGAATGATATTATTTGAAGAATTATTTATAATACCAGACATTTATATTTTCCAATATAGTCCAGCAACGAAATAACACCCATTTTTATTTTGAAGAAGTAAGTAACGGAGATTCAGGACGATTGGTGATTTCATTGTGTACATTTTCACTAATCATTTAATTCAATCTGTATGTCTCCCGTCAAAAATAGACAAATCACGTGATCTCTTCACCCGCGCAGAAAATATAACATAAAAAAATAGTTTATAACCACAAGAGTTTCAAAATTGAACAAATTGGGAACTTGTATCATTACTTTTCTTTATTTTTATTCAGTCAAATTAAGCTACAATAATACGGGCTCTGGTACAACAGAAAAGATAGAGCTTTGAGTAAGTACTTTCTGAATGGTTTAAGCTTACTCAATTAGCAACGTATCAAGAATTGATTTTTTATTGCAAGAAATGAAGAATATTGAAATGAGACGGACGTATTATTTTTTTTTTGTATATTTCACATCATTTACATATTTCAAATCATTCAGTTTTTATAATATCTGGGAATTTAGATTTCAAATCTTTTATTTGGGCCTCAGTAAGTGAAGATCCAGCTATTTCGATACTTTTCAATTTGGGTGCAATATTCTTCACTCCTTCCAGATCTAATTCCTTCAGTGGGTTGCCTTTCAAATCCAGTTTTTCTAAGTTTGGCAGTTGCGGTAAGTCTTTGGCGCTGAATTTCTCGAATTTATTCTCAGCCAGATTGATAACCTTCACATTCTTCAGAGGCTGTAATATGCTTGCTGATATTGTAGTTAATTTGTTCGTTTCCAAGTTCAATTTCTCCAGTAAATGAAGTCCGTTGAATGCCCCTTCTTCAATCGTTTCCATATGGTTTCGAGCAAGATCTAGTTCTTTCAGTTTAGTTTCATTGAATAGATTTCCAGATAGTTTAGGATAACGATTATCAGTCATCACATATAGTTCAACTGGAAGTTTTCTGATAATCTCAGGATGCAACTCTCTAACAAATATATGTTTTGCTATGAATTTCTTCAGATGAATTGCACCTATAAAAAAAAGAACAAGAATATTTGTATGAACAAAAATATAAGATATGTTAACGTGAAAGTAATGAATACATTAAATAGGCCAATTCAAATACACTGCCGAGTATAAAATTAGGATAATCCCGGAATTTGCATTTATTTAGAAAATCTATAATTTTTTTGATTTTAATATATTTCCATAAATGTAATGAGTTTGAACCATAGTTATTGAGAATGTATAAATAAATAGACGAATAAGAAAAATATTGTTTACTTTCGGTACGGGATGATTTTACTCTAATCGCATGAATAAAAAAATTATCTTGTATTTTCGAAGTGTTTGAGAAAAAAAGGATCTCCCACCTAAATTTCTAAAAACCATCATCAGCATATGTTGTGTTTCAGTAGCGTGTATTGCTAAGTTATAGCATGGGAAGTCATATCTTCAGAAGTTCGCGCGGAATTAGCATTTATCCAGAATGGGACTTTGACTGCTTAAAGGTACCTGATAGAGATTTTAGCAGACCCTAATATACCATATATGGTTATTTTTGGAGAAGACGCAACCTTTATGCATGATAATGTAGAGCCCTATACTACCGAGATACTTACTAATTTTATATTGACGAGATTCAAATCAGGAGATTTGTTTGGCCTGCTCAAAGTCCAAATTCAAATCTGATAGCTTTGAGTTCGGAAATTTCCGAATTCTGTCTCGCCTAAACTTCTTGTCTTTTGGGAGGATCCAATTTTGAAGCCAATTTTTGATTTCTTCAAGTGAAGTAAAGCGATGACCTTCCAAATTGTGTTGAATCAATCGAAACACCCAGTGTTCAAGAAAGGAAATGCCATTGTGACTGATTGGCAGATTAGATGGGACAGTGAAGAAAGAGGACGATAAGTTTACGAATTTACACAGGTATAAATAGACTCAAACTGATATTTTAAGTCACATACAATTCGGAAACAAGAAAGTATACTTGAAAAGCTTCCACTTAGGCGACACAGAAGAGACATGTATGTGTAACGGACAGACCAAAATGTACTGCTTACTGACAGAAAGAATGAACGCAAAACAAAGTAAGACAAAAATACGGAGACAAGAAATTACAAATAAGAAAAAACGGTAAAGCTAACGAAATGGATATAGACAAACTAAACGAATAAGCGAATGGGAAAACCAGCGCAATAGACGACACAAACGGAGATACGTGAACAACATGACAAGGATAAAAAACTGCAACTAATGGCCACACTGCAAGCCTGGAATATAGCTGATGCAGAAGGCGGTAGCTTGGACACATACATCTTCACAACACAATACTTCACATAGGAACACCAAATACAGGACAATTACCGCTCTATTTATGCTCGTTAATATACATAAGAGTATACTCCACTAAGCAACTCAAGCAGTCCGGTACATTCTATAGACACCAGTTAATCGCATCGAGGAGATGCCAAGCATCGAAACCCTAGGATCAAAGATACCTATTCAAATTGATGTGAGCTTTGAATATTTACACAGATGTAAAGTGTACTGCTCCGATTCGAAGAACTTTCTGTTAGCATAGCTCATACGTAGATACGAATCCGCCGGTACTTCATTTAAAGAGGGAGATGATTGAGGAAGGCTGTTGAACCTCCATATAGAATTGACACATGTTGTGTAGCTCGCTAAAACGTACTTAGAAGCACTCAAATGGGAATGCTTACCCTACCCGCCGTACAGCCCAGGCATTGCTACTTCCGATTATCCTCTCTTACGATCGATGCAACATTGCCTGGCTGACCTGCACTTCCCCAATTAGGATGAAGCCAAAAAATTGATCGATGCATGGATAGCGGCCAGAAATCTGGACTTTTTTCGCGATGGGATCCGTCAATAGCCAGAAAGATGGAAGAAGTTGGTGGCTAGCAACAAACAATAATTTGAACTTAAAAACTTGAATAAATAACAAAGTTTTCCCAATAGAGCTTCAATTTTCGACCAAAAAAAAACCGCACGAACTTATTTAAATTAATAATACCACCAAAATTTTAATTTTCTGAGTAATTGTCTCATGGTAACGATTAATAATAACCAAAAGCAATAATTCTGCAATAGTATGATTCAGTAATGTTGTTTCATCAACTTCGTCCAGGAGTGAGAAATAGTTCCTTCAGTTCAAGAATATCTATTCGAGAAATTTTGGTTTGTTGAATATTTCAAAAATTCATTGAAAGAGAATTCACAGAGAGGCAAAAAACCGAACTCAAATCGTTGACACACGGTATCGCACGTGATATCGTTAAAGACGCTGTTTCAGATTAATCATTCAGTTCCATGTTGATAGATAAAATTTCCAACGAAATCTCACACAAAACGAGTGCATCTCATGAAAAGAGATAACATCGACAATTGTCACCATGGAAACAAGAATTCATGTTCTTAGGAAAGATAATTTGATGTACAAGATGAGAATTGATGAATTGGTATAGAGGAGTAAAATGAACCAATGTATGGAATGCAGGATGGTTCGATTGAGGGAAAACTGTTGAATGACAAAATTGCCGAGGATTTTAAAAAACACCTCAATATCTCCGAAATAAATCCCGTATTTTGTCAAACAAATAAATGGTAGAAATAAAAATAGAAAGAATACTGCGGTTTTTATGCATTTCATATATTTTAGATCGTAACGAGATATTTCAGCAAAGAAACTAAGTTTAAAAAATTGCTGGTTGTTGAAAAGTTGACTAGAAGAAGATATGAGTTGCTGCAATAGCATAAATTTCTAATGAGCAAGAGAGAAGTTTGGGAAGGAAAACGTAGGGTCCATGGGCAGGAGAATCTTTGGTTATGTAGCGAATAGGACGATCTTCTTGGAGAATGAAGATGATATCGCTAATATTCATGAGAAAAGCCATGATTTACAGAAGAAAAATATATTTTTGTACTTTTTCCCTTACATGAGTTTATTATAATATTTGAATTTTTTTATGTAATCTTAGTAGTCAGTACGTGCGCCTGAATATATTCTTTTTTTGTGGTTTTTTCTCCACTGTTTTCTTTTCAATTCATTCACATCCAACATTAGTACTATAATTTCCATCATATCTTCTGTCTATTCACAGGCTATTCGTAGATGTTGGAGTTGCAATTCCGGGATATTTTTTTTCACAAGCCAAGACACAAGAGGTGGAGGGATTGGAGGCTCAGCCCTTCCTCTCGAATTTGAACTCAATAGTGAATTGGAGTGTTTAGAGTTTGGTTTTACAACTTTCATTATGGGTGTTTTTTATAGACCTCCGAATACAAGTATCGGGTGTTTTTTTAGAGTGACAGAAATAAATTTCGTTAGGAATAACTGTGATTTGACAGAAGGTAGAAGCCATGTTGTTTTGACATTTCTGTTCAGTAAGCATTGACAAATTATCGTGGAAAGACTCACGCCGCAACAACGTTTGCAAACGGTTGAAATATATTTTCAAAATCATTGTTATATTCGCCAAACCTATAGAGGACTTCGTGAAATTTATGGTTCACATAATCGTCCATCAGAGCAGCTTATTCGTCGAACTATCGGTAGATTTCGGACAACATTTTCTCTACTCGATGCAAAAACAACAGGACAAAGAACTGTACGTACAGAAGAAAATATCATAGTGTTAATGATGATCCAGATTTGTCTATTCGTCGACATTCACAAGTTGGACTCTGTGCATCCACAACATGGAAAATTCTGCGTAAAGATCTTGGTCTACACCCATACAAGATCAAACTGGTTCTAGAACGAAAGCCACTTGACCATAATAAGCCTTGTTTGTTTGCTGATTGGACCCTAGAACAGCTTGAAATTGATTCACTTTTTTATCGTTTGAACTATGTATAATGTACAATGGATGTATTTTTCAACAATAAAGGCGTTAATAATAATAATAATGTAGCAGAAACTAATATATTCCTACACGAGTCCAAACTTTCAAAAATAAGCTTCACCGTAGCGAATTGTTGAAAGATTGCTCGTTAAAATGAACCATTTGTATCATTTGTATTTTATGATGTCATTATGTTCAATTCAGTACAAATTTATCTTTATTCTGATATTATTGGCTGATTTTTTATTTAGACGATGTTGATTATTAATGATAATGTTCTTTGATATATAAATATATAATGTTTAATTGGCAAAATAATAAAGAAACTGAATGTGACTCAGAATAAAAATTCCTTATCTGAATAAATAGTGGACATAACATACCTAATAACATATTATCGATATCCGCTCCATCAACATCTATGGTACAGTTTATGAAAACAATTGTATGTAACCTGGGAAGTTTTGACAACATTTTTCCATCCATTCTTGTGATATTGCTGTTGATAATCTCGAGTCTTTCGACTCCTCTGATTATTTCAAATATCTCATGATGTAGAGGACCAGTGTAATCCACAATTGCTACTTCTGGATGCATATGAATGTGAACAGGTTCACATAGTACCGAAGTCAGGGTCAAGAGGACAATACTCAAGGAAAGCTTCCACCTGTGGAAGTGATCACCAGCATTTATGTTGAGAAGTATAATATTATAATTCAATTTATTACTATACTACTCTGTCAAGAAAGTACCGGGAATTTTCAATTAAAACAACATTTTTACATTTAATCGTCAAAATTTATTGGGTCGCCTTCAAAATAGGCTCCATTTGCTCCAATACATCTATGCCAACGGCACTTCCAATTATCGAAACATTTTTTATAGGCGCTTTCCGGGATGGACTTTAGCTCTCGCGCCGAATTTTGTTTTATGGCTTCAATCGACTCAAAACGGGTGCCACGAAGGGGCAATTTTAGTTTTGGGAAGAGGAAAAAGTCGCAGGGAGCCAAATCCGGCGAATACGGTGGTTGCTGAAGCACGTTTGTTGAGTTTTTGGCGAGAAAGTCAGTCACAATCGTAGCTCGGTGAGAAGGCGCGTTATCGTCATGCAAAATCCATGAGTTGTTCGCCCACAAATTTGGCCGCTTCTTACGGATACGCTCACGCAAACGTTTCATAACGCCTAGGTAATACTCCTTGTTTACCGTCTGACCCTCTGGAACGAATTCGTAGTGCACCACGCCACGGATATCGAAGAAAACAATGAGCATCACCTTCATTTTCGAGCGGCTTTGGCGTGGTTTTTTCGGTTTCGGCTCATTTTTGGCCACCCATTCCGATGATTTCTGGCTTGTTTGCATATCGTACTCGTAGACTCAGGTCTCATCACCAGTTATAATGCGTTCCATGAATGTAGAATCGGAATTACAGCGATCCAGCATGTCTGAAGCAACCTGTTCGCGATGACGTTTTTGAAGAAAATTCAGGTATTTCGGTACGAGTCGTGCGGCCACCTTTCTCATGCCCAAAATATCAATCAAAATCGTACGTGCGGACTCGTGGGATATCTTAAGATCATGTGCTATCTCTCTCAAGCTGGTACGACGGTTTTCCAGCACCCTTTCCTTAATTTTATCGACGTTATCTTCGATCGAAGCCGTCCATGGGCGACCACTTCACGACCGTCCTTGAAGGCTCTGTACCACTGATATGCACGAGTTTTCGATAGAGCATTATCACCAAAGGCATTTTGCAACATTTTCAATGCATCGGCACACGAAAATTCATTTGCAACACAAAACTTTAAACAAATTCTTTGCTCAACGTAATCACCCATAGTAAAAATCGGCGAGCACTCTGACATCGACTGACTTAATCAGCTGTTGCAAACACACAAGTTGACAGATCCCGCTCAAGCTTGGCATAGTAATTAAGGACAGTGGTACCAACCTAGGAAAAAAAAATTTACCTGCCTCATTGCTCCGCCAGATTTAAATCGATAATTCCCGGTACTTTCTTGACAGAATGTATTATTATGTGAAACACATTGAGAGTTCTGGGTCTCAAAATGCTTTTTTTTCAATTAAAGTCCAGTTCATATCTTCATGAATGAAAATTATTTAGCTGAATGTAATTTTTTGAAATATTTTCTAGAGTTTGTGAAAGGTTCTTATGAGGAAAAAATTTACAAGAATTGCGCAAAAAACGCAAAGATCATATTTTTCGTTTTCTCATTCATAATTTCAAAAGTTTCAGTTACGATATGTCAATTGACCACATTCCATACGACTTCGTTGCTCTGATTTATGAACGAACTCAGTTTGATCGCATTGTAACACTGAAATACAAAAATGAAACTTCCAGATTGTGTTGCGCAAATAGTAAAATTTGTATCGAGGTATAACAGAAGTACTCGGTATGATATTTAAATACTGAAAAAGTCTTTTATCAAGTAAGAAATCCCGCTTTTTCTTATTCTATTTTATATACAAAATTTTTTGAATTCAAATATTTATTTATTAATTTTAATTACTCTCGTATATCTGTTGGGTTATTTATTCCATTTGACATTATATATAGAGTTTTGATTATATACGTCTATTAAATGTAAGCGGTGCTTGTAGACATAAATTTAATTCTAAAAGTTTTTTGAATAAAAATTTTTTTTGAATTAAAATTGTAGAAGATAAACATATTTCAATTTGTTTTAATATTCAAATTTTGTTCTATTTCTTCTATCAAGTAAAAGGCCTTTCTATTTTATTTTATATATAATATGAAATTATATTTTGGCTTCCATAAATCTCATTATGGAATGTCAATGAATTTAAATAAACCTTAAAATAACTCACACTGTTCTTTGATTTTGTTAGAACATAGATCAATCTTGAATTATATAGTTGATCTGTGTTTCGAAGCTTTAGTCTTTTAACACGTGGAGAGATATAGGTTAGTTTTTTGATTTTGATATTTGGAATATTAAATGAGGACTGAAGACGGGATTGTTTAGAATTATATTTGTTTTAATATTCAAATTTTGTTATATTTCTTCTATCAAGTAAAAGGCCTTTCTATTTTATTTTATATATAATATAAAATTATATTTTGGCTTCAATAAATCTCATTATGGAATGTCAATGAATTTAAATAAACCTTAAAATAACTCACACTGTTCTTTGATTTTGTTAGAACATAGATCAATATTTAATTATATAGTTGATCTGTGTTTCGAAGCTTTAGTCTATTAACACGTGGAGAGATATAGGTTAGTTTTTTGATTTTGATATTTGAAATATTAAATGAGGACTGAAGACGGGATTGTTTAGAATTATATTTGTTTTTTGAAGATATAGTGCACATTTTTTAAAGATTTTTGAAATAACTTATTCGAATATTTAAATATATTAAATATTTCAAATAAATTATATTCTTTGAGAAGTCCTTTAAGTGTGTTCATGTTTTTAAAAGGCAATTGGTGTTCTTAAAGGTAAGACTAGAAACAAAATTTTGTCTTCTTTAAATATTTATTTATTAATTTCAATTACTTTCGTATATCTGTTGAGTTATTTATTCCATTTGACATTATATATTGACCATTAGAATTCTATCTCAGTTTGGAATTACCACGAGATCGTTTTTAGTGTGATAGATATTTCTTATTAATTGTTTACATTTTGCTAGCATGGTGTGGATTGAAGGTTATCAGTAAAAATCTCAAATCGCCTTTTTCAAAGGGATTTTTGAAGAGAGATTGTATTTCTTCAGTTCATAGGTATTTGTTTTCCATAATACCGTTATGAAACAGTGCTGTTTCTATTGAATGTTCGTTGAGTAAGTTCGGTCAATATTCTATATTTTCATGAAATTGAAATTTTTAACCAGGTATAACAGAATTACTCCATTTGACATTATTCCATTTGACATTATATATTGACCATTAGAATTCTATCTCAGTTTGGAATTACCACGAGATCGTTTTTAGTGTGATAGATATTTCTTATTAATTGTTACATTTTGCTAGCATGATGTGGATTGAAGGTTATCAGTAAAAATCTCAAATCGCCTTTTTGAAGGGGATTTTTGAAGTGAAATTGTTTCGAAGGATTTCTCAAGTTTATAGGTATTTGTTTTCCATAATACCGTTATGAAACAGTGCTGTTTCTATTGAATGTTCGTTGAGTAAGTTCGGTCAATATTCTTTGTTTTCATGAAATTGAAATTTTCAACGAGGTATAACAGAATTACTCTTTTTGATATTTAATATATTGAAAAAGCTTCCTTTTTATTATTTTGAATATTTTAACAGATTGTGGAAAGCCGGATGCAACATTTAGATTTTGTTTTGTCGAAATCGGATTGAATCGAATGAGATAAACGAAAGGTTTATTCTACCAGAAATTCAACAGAAAGAAAATAACGGGATATTCTACCAGTGGTTCATTTACATTACAATTTTACGGGACTATTTGATCACAGAGCTCTCTGTTTTCCACATCTGATTTCGATGAAATCGCACAAAACGAAAGTTTTGTATTTCAATGATGAAAAAATTGATGTTGAGACACCTTTGTGAATTCTTCCTGAGTAATTAATCAAACGTCAATTAATTAGTATACAAATTCTAGAATAAGCATACTTCGAGGGGATTTAGAAAAATATTGAGACTATAATTGGTTTATTTACAACCTAAATATATATTACAGTATACAATTTTGAGTTGTTTCACCAAAAATTAAGGGAATTGATGTGGTGTAGTTTTGATCTGTGATTGTGGCTAAAACACTTGCCCATAGAGAAGTAGAGCGATGGGCTTTTTCACTGTTGCATACTTCCATTGGATTCACTTTTCGATTCAGCTTACACATATACTTCTTTAATACAAGTAGATAATGCAAATATTAATTTGACTTCCAGGCCATTCGTTCCGATATTGTATTATCCCGAGAGGGTGAACGAGAATGTTCCCTGAGATTAAATTTTTGAAGTGAATGCGATTAAAGAGTGCTTTCGTTGAATTTGTGTTAATTATAGACAGAGATGAGACTGTCACATGATTTAACGTGAATATAATCTTATTCAAGAGCAGAGAGATAATGTATACAATTTATTTGTTCAAAGAGTAAAATTGGACTGTACTGAGTAAATGGTTAACGAGAAACTATCAGCGGAACTTAATTGTTTGAGGAGCAAAGAGTGACTGTAGCAATATAAATAGTGTGGGTGTCAAGAAGGGACAGTCTTGGAATTATATTGTGGGGCTGATAAAATTATACAGCCAAATTTCGAAGCGGAATTTGCTTAATTGCATTTCTTGATAACTACCGTCCCATTTTGATACCTACGAAAAAATGACAGATGTTTGAAAGATTTAGATTACAGAGTCTTAGATGGTGACATTTCTGAGAGAGTGCAGAGCCAACTACCCGTAAGTAGAATTTCTTGTTCAGTTTCGAACAAATGCCTTACAACTTGAGCGAACTGAGTGCAGAAATCCTATTGGTAGGCACTGTGGTCGATAGATACAAAGTAACTGAAAGTAACTGAAAGCAACTCAAACAGTTTGAATGGAAAAAAAGTTCTAGAAACGCAAGGACATGAAGTCAGGAGCTTTTGCGCGCTTGTCCTTGTCATGATAGAACTGTTGCTGCACTGCTCACAAAACCTTTGTTTTTGTTTGGAATTTTTTATAACACGATTCTCAGAAAATTTTCCACTAACATGTTCGTTATAATTCTAGAAATTTTAGATCTATCGGATTTGTAGTTTGGGAAATATCTTGAAATATCACAAAAAATTTTTAATGTCAATAACTGTGAAACCACTGAACTAATTTTGAGCAATTACGAACTCAGCAGAGAATAACAGACCTCAAACCTACCCGAAAGTTCCAAATCTCCATCTCTTTCATTTCGAATGTATTCAATTGCGCCTAGCGCGAATCCACTCACAAAATATAACTTCTAGTCATAAGATTCTCACAAAATTGCACACAAATATGCCCGCTAATATTCTACTTCACAATGCCGAATTTCAGATCGACCGAATCCTAGGATTCGAAAATTTTGGAGAAAATATGAAGAATTTTCAAATTTTCAAATAACTACGAAAATATCGAACGGATCTTGACCGTTGATAAACCAAGCCGCATTCCGTGAAAGATTAAAGGCTCTAGCTCTTTCTGTTCGAAAGTTAGCTGGCTGTTTAAGGAAGACCGACCGGAAAGAATTAATTTTGACCTCGGATTCTTCATAAGTGAGTCCAACCTAGTCGTTTCAAATCATTTCAGGCTCCCAATTTCAAAATTACAGATATTTGGGCGAAAGGCTAGCACGGTGGTCCCTGGAACAAGCGCACCAAAATGTGGTTTTTAGGTTTTTTCGTGCAATAAATGTTTGAAAAGAATTATCCGATTTAGTTCATCCGTTCCCGAATTTCGTACGTTGAATATATTTACAGAAAATTGAAAGGGAGTTAACAAAGCAGTGTAACAAAATACTTCTTTTGGAGATACTTGAAAAGTAAATTATATGACCTTGAGATCCATAGTAGCATTCAACTGTTCCAGAAAATTATGGATATCTGTGAAGAAATAAGGAGGAATCCTAAAATATTCACGCTTATTTTTTCTTTCAAATTATTCTTTACAAGTTTGAATGAACTAAGGAATTCCACATTAGTTTAATTTGTTTACTATATTCATATCATCGGAATATTTCGTTTGTGTACAAAACCATGTTTGTAACTTACGTGGTCATGATGAAAACGAAAAAAAAAACATTTTGTTTCTAGTAAGATTAATATGACGCAGCCTATATGTTCCTCAGTTTGTAAACAATTAGTTCTCTTGGCTCATGATAAGGTATATTTGTGACAATTGTTGAAATACAACAAAGAAATCGGTGAAAACTTTGAGTTGATATTTTAAACTTGTGAATTCGACTAATATGAAAATTTATTCATAAACTCGTATGATGGTGCCAAGAGAGGTTTTGGTGTCGAATTGATCGTAATTTCATATATCCTTAAACTTATGATATATATGAGATTTCCTATGCGACATACATATATATATATGATATATATTATATTATCAAAACAAAGGATGCAAAAATTTCCCTAGTTCAGCCCTGATTTTTTTTCCCAACAAGTACTTTTTGCTTATGAGTAAATCTCATTATCAAAATTTCGCCTGGTTTGTTTGAACCGTTTTTTTTTTTAGTTTTAAAGACATGAAGGTTATTCAGACTCACCCATATGACCTCTAACCTCATACCAAGGAACGGAATGAAAAATTGGAGTAGAAAGAGCAAAAATATTGGAATATTCCATAAAAGAGAAACAATTTCACGAATTGAGTTCGAAGGCAGAAGATGTGAATTTAATTGGAAAAATATGAGAAAAAATAAATAAAAATGAAAGGTTCTGGAAATATATTCCAAGACAGAAGTAATTAACACGAAGTGAACTTGAAACCAGAACATTGAAAATACATGAAAAATCATTGGGGTACGTTCCGTAATAGAAATTATCAAAATAAAATTATGTTATTATAGGGTATCTTTGACTGTTTTCGGCTTAATATTTTTTTTGTTTCAGTTTTCCTCACGTAAAAATTCAGGTAGTATTGTCCGAAATAAAAATAATCATGTCACATTTTAATCTTCGACTTACATTTTTTTGGTCAAATCTATCGAGCACAAAATATTTCTTTACTGTAGCTATGAAAGACAATTATATTCTGGTGCTACTTAAAACAATATCATGACTTATATAATTTTCGGCATATGGAATTTTTTAGTATTATTAATTAGTGATAACCTCTTACTCGATGGCGATCCTTTTCTGAAGACCAGAAATAATCAGAAACAATGATAACAGTATAAATATCAAAATATTTGGTACAGTATTGAATAGGAAAAATAATGAATGATGACCTCATTGATAGATTTAAACGTCCTGTTAATGATTGGTGAAATAGAGAGGCCAACCCTATCATTAATATTTCACTGAATAGGTGGGTTTCAATTTGACATTGAAACGATATTATTAATTCGCAATCATGATTAATATTTGAAACAATATGATCAATGATAGTAAAAAGAAAACAAATGAAAGAAATTGTACCCTTAATTCATAATTATAAAACTGCATTTGGAGAAATTTTCAGACAAAAAACCATAATGAATGAGAAATTTTCAGACAAAATACCATAATGATATTAAATAAGAAGGAATGGTTTTTTACTTGGTAGAAGGATTATTACAAATATGAAAATCAAAACAGATTTAATCTGTTGTCTTCTACAATTTTAATTTCAAAAAATTCTTTGAAGAGACTTTAAGAATTAAGATTTTTTAAAACAATACATTTTGTATTATTTTGTAACAAACAGGGCTTCGTAAGTTTGTCTGAAGAGTTCATTACGCATGCCTGGAACGAAACAAAAAATATTTGCTTATTTATATTTTAATTTTAATTGACAGTTTGTATTCGTTGGTTTTTCTTAATTCCGTTTGATATTGTATGATGAATTTTGACGTCTATTAAATATGAGCAGTGCTTATAAAGACATTAATTTAATTCTTAAAGTCTCTTCAAAGAATTTTTTGAAATTAAAATTGTAGAAGACAACAGATTAAATCTGTTTTGATTTTCATATTCATAATGATATTCTTACACTGTTGAAGAAAATTTTGGTTTTTTTATTTCCGAACATACCATCTGATGATTTTATAACAATAATAGGAGAAATGCTATTCGAAAATAAAGTGAATCTTGTTATGAAATCAGATATCATTAATCAACCAAAAATTTTTTGCGATCAAAATTATGTCAATTTCAATAAACTTTTGCCCACTTTTAGCTGAAATTTTCAAATAGTTTCGAAAAAACTATTTATAGAAATAGAATCAGTACCAAGATTTTTTTAAAAGTGCCAGTAGACATTTTGATGATTTCCTATATTTTCTGAATGCACTACATGGAAGTATTGAGTTCTCAATGGAAGTAGAAACTGATGACTTTTTGAATCATTTGAATTTAATAATAACTGAAGTTAATAATAAAACTCATCAATGAGGAGTATGAGCTATGGTAATAGAAAGTTCTGCAAATCGAGACAGTGTAACATACATCTGCATAACAATTCTTTAGTCAAAAAAACTCCATAGGGTTTTGTTCATTACTGGGGAAAATTGTAGGCAGGTTTCGAATGTTGCATTGATCCGAAGAGATGGTAATCGAAAGGGGCAAACTCTAGGCTGTACGGCAGATGGGATAGGGACGTTTGATTTAGCGTTTCTAAGTACATTTTAACGAGCGACGCAACATGTGGCCGTGTATTGTCAATAACTTTGTCGTGTCTGTCGGCGTATAGTTTCTATTCTATATCTCGCCGTGAATATTCGGCTTGACAGTTGATGATGTGGCACGATGCTTTAGATTATCCTAATGACCCACTTTTCATCGCCACTCACAATTCGATCCAAAAACTTTGTTCTTTTTTGGCGTTGAAGCAGTTGTTGACACGTTAAATAACAGTGTTCGACGTCTTTTGGCTTCAGATCATACGGCATCCAATTTCCTACCTTTCGGATCATTCCCATTGATTTTAAACGAGAGCAAATGTCTGTTTGAGTGACTCCAAGTGTTTTTGCGAGTTTTTTTCACGTTTGCGATTAATCTTGATCGAGACTTACATCTAATTTTTCATCCTTCAAGTTTGGTTACGCTCTTCGTCTTCCAAATCTAACAAAGTTATTTTCATTATGAATAATTTTATAATTGTTATTGAAATTATGTCGAAGTTCTTTCAAATTACTGGCATTTGTTAAATGCGAGATGTCTGACGTAAAATTCCGTTGGTGTTCGTGTATTCTTTTCTTAAAAGATCATTCTGTTTGACCAATATATACCATAGAGCAATCACTACAAGTAAACTTATATATCTCAGGTTTATTGTCTTTATTTGTTTGATCTTTCTTATTTTTTATGTGAATTTCTGAATTTGTAATAACCATTTTGAAATCTACATTCAAAAAAAATTTTATTTTGAAATACTTGGCAAAATTATCTGAAATTTTATTCACGTAAGCAGTGGAAATATGTTTTTTAGTCGAATCTGTTGTAAAAGAAAAGCTAAATTCAATGCTATTTTCTTACGCTTCTGGTTCAAAATTTTGTCTTTAATAATTGGACTATAGCCGCTATTGAATGTAATTTCAATTAAATAATTGAGAGTTATATAGTTATACAAACAGAACAATTTCTATCGATTAGCTTGGTTGTTTAAGTGGAAAATATTATAAAACCACGTTGTTCATACATTGAGAACTCCTGGTTATTTCTGATAGTAAATATCTTCATATCTGTTCAGAATGAATCTGAATTTTAATCAATTTATATAAATATAAAATAATGAAAGATAACGAATAAACGCCAAGGTCATTCTGATTTTGACTTTTATTTTAATTCTGATAGAATCTATGTAAACTGTTAAATTATTCGACTGCCTTAACAGAAATATATTGATTATAAGGCATATTTATGTATACATAATCAAACCAATAATGCCTAGTATTTCACAGAAAAAAACTCGTGACCATCAAAACCACATTTGATATTAAAATATATATCATTCAGAATGCGAAATGTATTAATACAAATGTATTAACAAAAACTATATAAGTATGTATATTATATACAAATACAAGAAAATCCACTATTCCAAAACTATCTAAAATTATTAAAATAAAAATAATTGAATTTTGTTAATACATTTGTATTAATACATTTCAAGTCGGGATGTAAAAAGGTTTTTTCCGAGATATTGAAAAATATTTTATATTGATTATATATGAGGATATCAATTTGATAGTTTTTGTTTATAGTTTCAATATATAATGTAGAAGTTGGAATATATAATTCTGAATTTAAAGTCATTCCACAGAAAGGTTCAAAGAACCTGAATTATATTTCAGGATATGGAGATGTGATGTGCTAAGAATTTCCATACCCTGATTTTTCTTACCCTCTTTGCATTGGTCAGAAGACGTGGTAATTATTGCAAGTATATAATAATGCCATTAGTTTTCCCATCTGACAGAACCATTCTGCAAAATAATCGCTAAAATTCATTTAGTTTCATTTCGATTTCAATTTCAGTCGATTTTTTGGGGAATAGTATTACCATATATTCTGATAATTGGTTTGCAAACCTGGCACTAGGCAGCCAGTCAACCAGTATTTGTTTTTACCTATAAGAGCAGTTCGGAATGGTCATTGGAAGCTACTAGAATTTAGTCTGCAGATAGCACTTGTTCGAATCGATTACTGCATCGACTATACTGTATTATCAAATTTGAATAATAATAATAATAATATTTATTCACCATAAAACCATTTACAAAAAGTTCAAACAGAGCAGTATGCATATCAATATATATGTGAACAAATAAACAATACCAGCTCCGGCTAGCCATCGCTTGTACGTGGTGTCATATCGAGAAAAAATTGCCCCCGATGATGAGTGAACATAATGCTTCCAATAATGTACCTTCTATCGATCTAATTTTATTAATTTTCGTTTCAGGCCTGGACCGATCATATATATAATCCACGCAATTTTTGAGCATAAGGTTTTTTGGCGACGCTTATTATTTTAGTCAATCTGTTTTTATATGCCACATATTCCATCCTCAAATGTGAGTTACTGGGATCACCCCGTGTGGCTTTATATAATCCCTGTTTTTTATTAATCGATGTGAGAAGTGCGTTAGTTATCCATTTTTTTCCTCTTAGTATTCTATATTTGATAGATTCGGTCTTTACTTGGTGGAAACTCATTTTATTTAAAAAATGTATATGAGACAGTAATTTATTTCCACCAGAATGCTTGTACTACTACAACAATTGTTTCACCACGATGTGGCTTCTTCAGGTATTGCATTGTACTGTCTGACGGTATTCAGTGTAACCGAGTTTATATACATTTTTAGGTACGTGACCAAATAATAGAAGCACAAGTCATAAAAACTCTAGGTGTTTATTGGAGTTTGCCGCTAAAAATGCCATTAAGGAAAAATATTCAGTAATGGAGAATGTTCGACATCTGTTTGTTCGTTCAAAAGGATTTTACGGGCATTATACCTGTTGATTTCAAGAAATTCTAAAAGTGTTAATCTAGAACTTTTGCTTTCAACGTGGATAATTTCATAATTATTTATGATAGATTGGGCCGTTGCTTGGTAGAAATCAGTTGTAATTGTCATTATAAAATAAAACACTTGTTTACATTTTCTACTTTATTTTTGGTATTGACGTACGTTTCGTCTTTGCTAGAAAGACTTCATCAGAATACCGTATTCTGATGAAGTCTTTCTAGGAAAGAAGAAACGTACGTCAATACCAAAAATAAAGTAGAAAATGTAAACAAGTGTTTTATTTTATAATGACAATTCATAATTATTGTTGAAATTATGCCTAAATTCCTTAAGATGATTAGCATATGTCGAATGTACAGAATTGTATATATAACCCCTTTGGTATTCTTGGACACGTTTCTTGAATGATCTACCAGTCTGGCCAATGTATACTAAAGGGGTGCACGAGATTTAATGCCATTTTCTTTTGTTTATTGGATACCATTTTCTCTATAAGAAAGGGGTTGTAACCGTTGTTTGACGTTATTTGTTTAATAATATTTAATTCTTTCATAAAATTTTCTGAATTTAAAGGGACATTCAATAATCTATGAATAAAACTATTATATGCTGACATCTTTTGGTTGGTGGGGTAGTTTGAAGTTTTATGTATTGTGATGTTTGTATGTGTTGGTTTGTGAAAAATACTAAAATCATGTAAATTATTTAATCTCGTTATAGTGAGGTCAAGAAAATTAATACTTTGATTCTTTTCTTCTTCGATTGTGAATTTGATTTTTGGGTGGAGTTTATTAATGAAATTCGTGAAGATATGTAGTTGTCGGTCGGTGCCTTTGAAACAACAAAAAATGTCATCTACATATCTGTACCAATAAACAAAATATTGGCTTATAGGATTCAGGTGTATTTTTCATTCCAGATCATCCATGAATATTTCAGCTAAAATTGAACTGAGTGGATTTCCCATTATTAAACCATTGTCAGAAATATAGACGGTTCCGTTGAATTGAAAGTAGTTTTGTTCGAGACATATTTCCAGGCAATTAAGTATATCATTCATTTTGATGGGATTGGTATTATTTTTAATTAATAGTTTTTTTACAATTTGTACTGTTTCATTTGGAGGTAAACTAGGGAATAAATTTTGTACATCAAAGGAAATTAATTTACAATTTTTGGGTAATTGGATGGATTTAATATTGTCTATAAGTTGGGTGCTATTTTTAATAGCGCATTTAGCTAAAAAGTTGTTGTTTCAAAGGCACCGACCGACAACTACATATCTTCAAGAATTTCATTAATAAACTCCACCCAAAAATCAAATTCACAATCGAAGAAGAAAAGAATCAAAGTATTAATTTTCTTGACCTCATTATAACAAGATTAAATTATTTACATGATTTCAGAATTTTTCACAAACCAACCCATACAGACATCACAATACATAAAACTTCATACCACCCCACCAACCAAAAGATGTCAGCATATAATAGTTTTATTCATAAATTATTGAATGTACCTTTAAATTCAGAAAACTTTATGAAAGAATTAAATATTATTAAACAAATAGCGTCAAACAACGATTACAATCCCCTTCTTATAGGCAAAATGGTATCCAATAAACAAAAGAAAATGGCATTTAATCTCGTGTACCCAATCATAAAAGAGGACAATACACAGAAATATTTTTCGTTGTCTTATGTCAATGGATTATCTGAAAATATTGCTAAATATTTCAAAAGTTGTTCCAATTATAACGCGGCTTTTAAGACAATTAATAACCTTAGTACCTACATAAAAAACAATAAAGATCGTACAAATAAAGAAAATAAATCCGGAGTCTACAAGTTAACTTGTAAAGATTGCCCTTTAGTATACATTGCCCAAGAACACCAAAGGGGTTATATATACAATTCTGTACATTCGACATATGCTAATCATCTTAAGGAATTTAGGCATAATTTCAACAATAATTATGAAATTATCCACGTTGAAAGCAAAAGTTCTAGATTAACACTTTTAGAATTTCTTGAAATCAACAGGTATAATGCCAGTAAAATCCTTTTGAACGAACAAACAGATGTCGATCATTCTCCATTACTGAATATTTTTCCTTAATGGCATTTTTAGCGGCAGACTCCAATAAACACCTAGAGTTTTTATGACTTGTGCTTCTATTATTTGGTCACGTACCTAAAAATGTATATAAACTCGATTACACTGAATACCATCAGACAGTACAATGTAATACCTGAAGAAGCCACATCGTGGTGAAACAATTGTTGTAGTAGTACAAACATTTTTATGGAAATAAATTACTGTCTCATATACATTTTTTAATCTTAGTATTCTGTTTTTTTGACCTAACACTTTTTGTATTTTCGATTATATATTTATTAATCCTATCAATGAAGTCATCGGTCATATCGTCTATATTTTGTGTACAATAGAATTTTTCTCATTTCTCAGTACTTAATGCGGTCTTAAGTGCTGGATAATTAATATATTATCTACATCTACCATCCACCCTAGACAAACCTGCCGATTTTCGACTCAAATCAGTCAGCGCTATAGGATAGCGGTCTGTAATGAGATAGTGGAAAATATATGACTGAATTTTCCTTTGAGCCTTTGTTCTTACGTAAAAATGGTCAAGGCAAGTTTGGCTCTGCGGTCGAGTACATCCATTAATATATGATTCATAGCCAAAAGCACTCAAGATGTTCTTATATTCCTCACAGAAATCTGTATTCGATGATAAATCTAACTTTATATCTCCCGTTATTATATGCATGCCATTACCTTTCACAGTTTGAATATAATGTTGTTATTGTCCTAGTTTTTTCACTTCATAGGTGAAACGGATGTCATCTTTTATGTATATTATGACTCAATCGTTCTTGTTTAATATACCACCATTATATAACGTGGTAAAACCATCAATTTTCAGTACGTGCAAATCATATACGAATAGAAAGTTTCATTGCATTTTTACATTTCTCATAGATTGAACTATTTGATGAAATGAAATTCTCATTTAGGTAACTATAAACGTTCTACTTCTAAGAAGTCACTAACCTAAAAGTTACATGAAAGAAGATTTCACATAGATAGATTAATACTTCATTGAATCGGAGATGAATTAATTTGGGGGTAATTCTTCAAGGCCAGTTTTCGTAGAAATCATGTAACAAATATGTGACATTATTTGATTACTGATAATTATTGAAAATTATCGATTTAATTCCTTCAAAGATGTTCAGATAACAGTGGCTCCAATTACACTATAGATATGCCACTAACAAAAAGTTCGATAACATATAATGTGAATTCTTATTTTGGAAAAAAATGTGAACATACCACTTTTAAAAGTGGACTTTAAAAAACTTGCCTCAATAGGATTTTTTAGTTAACGCTGAATAAATTCTGAGTGTAATTTCTAATTATTTCGGTTTCGGATGAGAGAAAAAATAAACTCAAGGATTAAAATATTATTAATTTCGATAATAATTAAAACACAACGTACACAATATAAAGTTTATAATATTTCATTCAAGACACCTAGACCTCTCATAAATACTTTCGAGACACCAACAATCTCCATTTTGTTACGAATTTTTGGTATTTTAACAGTGAGTATATAATTCAAAGGTATAAAATCTAAACTAGCAGCCATGAAAATATTATAGTTATTTTTCTAAAATATACATCAATGAATCTATATGAATTACTTTGGTATCGAGGATTTCAGTGAGGAGCGTCTACTGAATTTTCAATAATAAGAGTATTTCTGAATTTTCTCTTCTACAAAAAATGTATTTGCAACTCGAACTTTGAAATTAATTTCATCCAAGTGGAGGAGTGACTATAATTCGAAATCGGGTTTATTTTTCTTACTCATTTAACTTCATTAAAGAAATTTCAGTTTTCGTCCCCCCTTAACGCTTAACACTATTGTAGCTATTTGTTGTAAATAGTCTCTATATATGTATGTCATTATAATGTTTACAGGCACAACAACTGCAACATTTCCAAAATACTTACCAACATCTCGAATATATTTGAAATTAAAACATTACAGTCACACATGTATATCAACATGTATATAATCTTTAACGAATTCTCTTTTCCTAAAAATATATCATCTAATTATTAATTTGAGGGAAGAAATCCGGCATCAGCTATGACGTAAGTAATGTAGTCAAAAAAATCTTCGGATTTATAAATTATATTTTCTGGTGTATATGATAAGATAGAGTAACTCGGTATAAAGGATAAGACCGAACATCTTCAAAATTATTTTTCATTTCATACAAACAAATTCATTATAGAATATTAACGACATCATAGCTGATTTGAGAGAAGTGACTCTTAACAGTCGAAAACATCATAATAAATGTCAATATTTCTGCTATAAAAATGCTATAAATATTTATACTTTTACTAATTCACAGGAATGAATAATAAATATAGTATGGAAGTTTAAAGATGCAAACTGTAATAATTCAATGATTGTTCTAGCAATCTGTTCTGTTTTCATATCAGTTAGCTTAATATATACTTTTGATTATTATTTATTTGAATAAATTGGTGTAAAACGTTACAAATATTTCGTCCTCCTTAACCTAATTTTCGTTTTTCAATCAGAACTTAATCTGATGTTGATCTTTACAGATCGACATCCAACATTCTCATTATGAATATAGGCTGTCCAAAAAAAGTGGAAGAGATTGCATTTTCAGTTTGTGTTATTGGTCATTATAAGGTGTGGAAATTAATATTCAAACGAATACTATAAGTAACATTATAACACAGTAAATGATGCAAAAATCAAAAAGCGTTTTAAGTTTACGTGACATGAAATGTTTGTTGAGTATTTGTTCGAAAATGTTTCATTCCTCTATCATTTTTATTATTTTCTTAGCAAAGCTTAGAAATTATATATATCGTTTTTTGAAAACTCATTCACATAAGAGTCGGAAATAAAACCACAAACCAGGTTTTAACGAAGAACTAAGGATAAGAGCAATACATATCAAAATATTTAACTAGATTTAATACACTTAGTCATATTTCATAAGACTACACAAACTACTACTTCACGTTCTAATTTAGTTAGTAATAGTTGCGAAAGTGAGATCAAAATAATTCTTGCAAATTCTAGGATTAACAAAGCAAAAAATAATATCAATTTTAAAAAGATATTCCTGATGTCGCTTGATTTCGAATGCAGTGAATCTATTCATTATCATTTGCACAAAATGATTGATATTCTCAGAAGGAAGGAATTGCCACAAAGAACAAACAGCGCAGAAAACTTTCCCAAGAACAAATTTTCATCACCAAGCAGAAGTCATGTTCTCTCAAGAAGTTTGGGAGTTTAAATTGAGATTTTTCTTCGTTCATGTTAACCTCATTGATCTTCTCTAAAACAAAATCATTTCAGCAGTAACTGTTTCTCAGATTAGGTTAAATTTGTTCATTGGAACCATGACATTATTTCTCTGAGCTTCGTTTCAAGAAAATTTGAAAAGTATCATCTAATGCAGATTCTGTTTGTACGTTATTGTAGTGGTAATGTATTTCTTCAAAATGAATTCGAAATTTGAGAAATAATGTAGAAGTAGGAACAGAAGTTTCAAAATTTGATTTAATAACTAAGCAAATCTAAAATAAATGGATAGAATGAATTTAAAAGAGCCACACATCTTAAATTATTGAGGAGAAAACTTTATTAGATGTTTTTTCAATCAAGGATATGAAGACCAGTGTTAATATTCTATGCAATCATATTATTTGAGTGTAAACTTCTCCACAATTTTTTGGACACCTTATACTTCAGTTCAATTATAAAAATTTTCAATCAAAACATCTTAAAATAGGTTATATATCCCATGTAGAATTGATGTGAAACTGAATGAATCATTTGAGTAACTAATAAGTTTGAATATGTCAGAAGAAAAGATTGCTATTCTACTTGATTAAAGCTCATTCACCAAGATGAAAATTGATTTTCATCATATATACAAACAAATAAGAGCTTTAAACCTAGAGTTATACAATTTAGCTAACAGTACTATACAAATATATAAGCGTAATGAATTTATCTTTAACGCTTTAAAATCACGAAATCAAACACATACAGCCAAAAACATTTTTTTCTTTCATTTTCCATTATATCTTAAAAATATCCGTGGGTGAACAAAATGAATCGTAATGAATTGGAAACACTTTTTTCATGATAATTAGTTGCGTATATAGATTGATTGGAATGCTTCTGTAGTATTCAAATGAACTTTTTTTAGGAAGACAAATATAAAATTGTCATAATTTCGAAGCTATCAATATAAGCAATAAAACACCAATTTGGCACGATTACAGTAAATTATTTCAAGGTGGAAAAATGGAATCTTATTGATAAGTAACATAACTAGAAGGAAACATGTTAATCAACAATATCATTAATAAGGAGAGTGTGCTATGGTAACAGAAAGTTCTACAAATCAAGACAGTGTAATAGATATCTGTATGACAACCCTGTACCCAACAAAACCCAATATAATCCTTTATACAGATATATGTTACACTGTCTCGATTTATAGAACTTTCTATTACCATAGCTCACACTCCTTATTAAAGATAATTAAAGATATTTGGTACAGATCAGCCGAATTAATTTATTTGAAAATCAACAATCTTCACTTAATTTTCAACTTTTTTGTGACTAGCTTCTATCAAAGAATAGATACCCACTGAATTAATTTGTCCCAGAAACTTATAATTATATGCTCTATATAATGTAGTCATACAGAAACATATGTTACTTAATGACACATTTGGGGAATGATATTTATGAGTTAACATGAGGCGTTTTAAGTTCATCTAAGATTTCGTTCAGTAAAAATACATAAAGAAGATACTTCGAACTGTTATGAAGTAATTATGAATTTCATTACGAATATTAAAAAGCCTGTCTAATGTAATTGAATTCTCCAGTAGTTTGTATTATATTGAAGGAATATTTGTGGTGTATATCGAAACCAGTGCTACGAATAACGTTTCATAACAACTAAGATCGCATCTAAAAACTATTGAAACCTAGTTTTCAGCTGTAACTGCATGGAAGCCCATGCGATGTTTCAAATGCTCTGTTCAAAAACTCCAAATAACTTAATTGTTTCAATCTGAATTTTAATATTGAATTGTATCAGTCCTTACTTGGTGAAAATCCACATTAAATGATATTTATATAAGGTTATTCCGATTTTCACTAATTTTTATTATTATGTTTACAACAATCGTTTCGCTATCACAGTAGCATCATCAGGCAAGATCACATTTTGAATAACTAAGCTTGTTCCCGAAATCCGTTGCTATTTATATTACAGTAAGTACAATAAATTTTTATTGAGCACTGAAACCCAAAAAAGGGTCTCTGAAAATTCCAGCTGAATATATTTAACAGAGGTGAGTTATTTAAATCTATTTGTTCGTTAAGTAATATTCCAATTTTATTATGTTTATTTATCTCTAGGGATTGTAACAAATTTAAGACATAACTTTTGCTTTCTATATGTAGAATTTCATAGTTATGGTTGAAAGTATGTCCTGTTTCTAACAAATGGTTGGAATATGTAGAATTACTTTTATTATTGAGGAAACTCTTCAAATGTTCACAAATTCCATGACGGAAAGTTCTTCCAGTCTGTCCTATGTAAACTTTAGGGCAATCACCGCAGGTTAACTTATAAACCCCCGATTTATCATCTTTATGTGTACAGTTTTTATTATTTTTAATAAATTTACTCAAGTTTGAATTCGTTTTAAATGAAGTCAAATTATATTTATTTTTGAGGTATGTAGCAATTTTCTCAGAAATACCTTCAGTATATTTTAAGGAAATGTATTTAAAATTTTCTTTTATATTAGGAAACATCATATTTAAAGCTATTTTATTATTTTTATTCATCAACAATTTGTCTATCAACTAAGGATCATAGTCATTATTAATAGCTATTTGTTTAATTATGTTAAGTTCTGAAATATAATTTTCTCGATTCATGGGAATATTAACTAATCTATGGATCATACAATTAAATGCTGATAATTTTTGATTCAGAGGATGATTTGATTTATTGTGTATAATAGAATCCGTATAGGTTGGTTTGTGAAATATTGAAAAATCATGTGAATTATTTATTCGGGCAACAGTTAAATCAAGAAAATTAATAGAATTATTATCTTCGGTTTCCATAGTGAATTCAATTGAAGGATGTATTTCATTGATGAATAAAAAGAATTTTTCCAAAAGTCTGTCTGTACCTGTGAAGCAACAGAAAATATCGTCTACATATCTATACCAAAATAAAAAGTATTTCTTAAGGGGATTTTGGTAAATTTTAGTTTCAATATTGTCCATGAATATTTCTGCTAATAAAGGACTTTAATAAGGGATTTCCCATAATCAAACCGTTTTCAGATTTATAAATTTTATTTTTGAATTGAAAATAATTTTGTTTAGCGCAAATATCTAGACATTCTAAAATATCTTCTTTGATAACTGATTGCATCTGTTGTTGATTAATAGATTATCTACTAGTTTAATTGTTTCGTTTGGTGGTATACTTGGATATAAATTTTGTACGTCAAATGAAATGAATTTAGCATTATGTGGTAAGTGAATATTCTTTATTTTATTTATTAGCTGTAGTGAATTTTTTATCGAGTATTTAGCTTGGAATTTAGTTTCTTTTAAAATAATCTGAATAAGTTCTTTTTTGAGGACTTCATTTGAAACGAATTCAAACTTGAGTAAATTCATTAAAAATAATAAAGACTGTACACATAAAGATGATAAATCGGGGGTTTATAAGTTAACCTGCGGTGATTGCCCTAAAGTTTACATAGGACAGACTGGAAGAACTTCCGTCATAGAATTTGTGAACATTTGAAGAGTTTCCTCAATAATAAAAGTAATTATACATATTTCAACCATTTGTTAGAAACAGGACATACTTTCAACCATAACTTTGAAATTCTACATATAGAAAGCAAAAGTTACGCCTTAAATTTGTTAGAATCCCTAGAGATAAATAAACATAATAAAATTGGAATATTACTTAACGAACAAACAGATTTAAATAACTCACATCTGTTAAATATATTCAGATAAGCTGGAATTTGCAGAGACCCTTTTTTGGGTTTTAGTGCTCAATAAAAATTTATTGTACTTACTGTAATATAAATAGCAACGGATTTCGGAAACAAGCTTAGTTATTCAAAATGTGATCTTGCTTGATGATGCTACTGTGATAGCGAAACGATTGTTGTGAACATAACAATAAAAATTTGTGAAAATCAGAATAACCTTATTTAAATATTATTAAATATTACTGAATTTTAATGAAATTATTACTAGAAAAAAAACATGGATTCTTGAATAATATTTTGAGTTACTTTGGATACTAAATATCCCACATAATCAAAAATAATACAAATAAATGTTACTTTTATATGGTGGCTCCTGACGTTAGGTTTGAATTTTTTCAAATTCAGTTGCATCAAAGAATGAATGAGGATTTTTGATCACAAGTAGAGGAGCTTGTAATCATAGTGTACGCAGAGTGTTTTTAACGTTCTTTTGAAACTCTCACTAGAACATGAAGTCTTTGAATCAAGGCAGTGAAGGATGTCCAAATATTGCTGATTTCATCACAAAATTATCTTCCAAATGATTCGCCTAATACAGAGCGAGTCGTCAAAACTAGTACAAATGTTGTTCTTTAAGAGATATGGGCTCTCATTCCTAAATTTTCCAATAATTCAACAAGTTTCCGTACAATAGATGTGAAAATTGGTACCGGTGAATAACTCATTAAAGCAAACGCTCGGAATGTCGACTAATTACTTCCATGCAGCCTTCTATGCATGTTCCTAAGGTAGAATGGTAATCTTTGAAACATCATTCATTTATGAACGATATTGATAAGTAAACCTTTTGAAAAAATGGAGCTGGATTTGCATAATTGATCATATTATTGAAAGAACAGGATGCGTTCAAATAGTCCTGGTTGATTCCATTGCCATTTCGGTTTAAAATAGATTTACATATTGGTATTTGACAATCTTAAAAAGTAATGAATAGCAATTTGTTATAGAATATCTAACGCCATACCAACCTGGTTAAATTCTGAAATCATTTTATTTTCAATTCAGAAAACTACCTATCTACTCAGTTTTGTTAATGAGCAGAACAGCCGCTATTCAAACACCGAAATTCCTTAGGGATTTACTAAGGACCACCAGATAACTAATAGAGTAATAATAGAATAAAGGACAATGGGGTCCTCTCAAGATCGCTACACACAATGCCACAATAGTTATTGTTGATCGGCATCAATACGTGTTATAATACTTCGTTTTATCTGAATTGAATCAATGAGGCCCATTAATCATGTTTTAAAAAAACGGTGTAACATTAAACAAGGATCGTGGTCTATACAAATTTCTGAACAGACTGTGAAATTTTTTTCATGATAAAATTGTATAATAATAAATAAAAACCCTATAATCAATCATAAATTGCATTCTGTGTATGGAGATCTTCAGAAAGATGGTTACCTCAATGTTTAATCGTGAACTCAAGAAGTATGTACTTTATATTTCTTTTGAATATATCTTGAAGCAGTACTGTAAGAAAAAATTGGCAAGGATAAATGATTATTCATTGAGATTGCCGTTTAGTGATTAGTAGGAATTATAAACTCTTTCATAATTTTCCTCTTATATTATGTGAAAAATTTAAGATAAGAACAGGATATCGCCATATAAAAGTATTAATTTTTAATTCATTCTTATAGAAAACATACAAGTATAAATTTATTTCCTAAATAATATATCTCTGCTTTCACTCTAAATGTCATTCTATTGATGAAAATGTTGAATAAAATTCAAAAATTCACCCTGTATTATGAGATTTCAGCTTGAATCTTGATGTGAAAAAGAGGACCTTAGTATTTCTCATCGAAAAATACTAACATTGATTGTTACCAAACGCATAATCGGAGATTTTATGCATATTTGGTCAATATTCTTAACAAAGACACCTAGTTCATTCTTACTCCTTCGAAATCTTGACTAAACAAACAATTGAGTTATTTGAAATGTAGAGTTATTTCAGACAACAAACAACTTCATGATAGATTGGGCCGTTGCTTGGTAGAAATCAGTTGTAATTGTCATTATAAAATAAAACACTTGTTTACATTTTCTACTTTATTTTTGGTATTGACGTACGTTTCGTCTTTGCTTGAAAGACTTCATCAGAATACGAAGTAACAGTTGTTGTACAATGAATTTATTAGATTTTTTACAGAAGGTGTACATGTGTTTTTAATTGTTCGCCGGGTTGGTTTTCTCAAAGAATATTCCCTTCAGAATCGTGTTCACTCGATCCCTTGTAAATATTGAATAGAGGGGTGTAATAAAAATCTATTTGTTCATTTACTAGGTTATTGCTGTTTTTATGTTTATTTATTTCGTAAAT
Source organism: Megalocaria dilatata (assembly GCA_034642435.1). Classification (NCBI taxonomy): domain Eukaryota; kingdom Metazoa; phylum Arthropoda; class Insecta; order Coleoptera; family Coccinellidae; genus Megalocaria; species Megalocaria dilatata. Next base: position 6,073,222 of record CM067854.1, read on the forward strand.
TTCCCATAAGTTCGATTTTAGACCTCCATTTTCAACATGTAGAATTTTTATATCTTTTGTGAAAGAATGGTTATTTTCAAGAAGGTGTTTAGCATAATGTGAATCTTTTTTATTTTTATCGAAACTTCTTTTATGTTCTGTTAGGCGTGTACCGAAATTTCTACCTGTTCTACCAATATAAATCTTTGGGCAATCTGGGCAAGTTAGTTTGTATACACCTGATAATTGAAGTTTATCCATACTGTTTTTATTATTTTTGATGTATTTGCTAATAGGACTGTTTGTCTTGAAAGAGACTTTAATATTTTCTTTTTTAAGTAGGTTTTTTAGTTGAATACTAATGTTTCCGAGATATTATTATTATTATTATTATTATTATTATCCTGATACTCCTAGATCTTCTGTGAAGATCCCTCAGAAGCTTTTTCAGCTTGTACGAGTTAGGAGTTCAGTTGTGTTCTGTGTAGGCTTTGTTACTGCGATCTTGCGCCACTTTAGGTCACAGCACTGTTAATTTTTGACCCAACAGTGAAATGGTGGCAGATACCCGTCCAACTAGAAAATTTCTTTTCTACCTGAATAGGATTCGAACCCTGGACCTCCCGGTCACGAGTCCGATGCTCTCCCGCTGAGCTATCCACACTCATTTGTGTATTTGTGTTCAGATAGATCAGATGTTACTGGATAAATTTCTTTTATTGTGTTTTTGTGTATACGTTGGTTAATTAAATTATCTATTAGAGATGTATTATATCCATTGTTGTAAGCTATTTGTTTAATTATATATTTTTCTTTTTGGAAATTGACTTGGTTTAGTGGAATGTTCAATAAACGGTATATCATACTATGGAGAGCTGCTAGTTTGTGTTGGAATGGATGAAAAGAATTACGGTGTATAATGGTATCTGTTTGTGATGGTTTATGATAAATTGCGAAGTTATGATAACTAGAGAAAACAATAAACATAACTTCGCAATTTATCATAAACCATCACAAACAGATACCATTATACACCGTAATTCTTTTCATCCATTCCAACACAAACTAGCAGCTCTCCATAGTATGATATACCGTTTATTGAACATTCCACTAAACCAAGTCAATTTCCAAAAAGAAAAATGTATAATTAAACAAATAGCTTACAACAATGGATATAATACATCTCTAATAGATAATTTAATTAACCAACGTATACACAAAAACACAATAAAAGAAACTTATCCAGTAACATCTGATCTATCTGAACACAAATACGTTAGCCTCGCATATCTCGGAAACATTAGTATTCAACTAAAAAACCTACTTAAAAAAGAAAATATTAAAGTCTCTTTCAAGACAAACAGTCCTATTAGCAAATACATCAAAAACAATAAAAACAGTATGGATAAACTTCAATTATCAGGTGTATACAAACTCACTTGCCCAGATTGCCCAAAGATTTATATTGGTAGAACAGGTAGAAATTTCGGTACACGCCTAACAGAACATAAAAGAAGTTTCGATAAAAATAAAAAAGATTCACATTATGCTAAACACCTTCTTGAAAATAACCATTCTTTCACAAAAGAAATAGAAATTCTACATGTTGAAAATAGAGGTCTAAAATTGAACTTATGGGAAATTTACGAAATAAATAAACATAAAAACAGCAATAACCTAGTAAATGAACAAATAGATTTTTATTATACCCCTCTATTCAATATTTACAAGGGATCGAGTGAACACGATTCTGAAGGGAATATTCTTTGAGAAAACCAACCCGACGAACAATTAAATACACATGTACACCTTCTGTAAAAAATCTTATAAATTCATTGTACAACAACTGTTACTTCGTATTCTGATGAAGTCTTTCAAGCAAAGACGAAACGTACGTCAATACCAAAAATAAAGTAGAAAATGTAAACAAGTGTTTTATTTTATAATGACAATAACAAACAACTGTCGGTACTGTGAATATATACTGAAATTGTTATGCAACCTATGATCAAGAATAAAATAGACGTAGTTTAGGAAGAAATATGTAGGTGTCTACGTTGGCGCAATTTTTCATCGGATCTGTATAATTTTATAGGCACCTGCAGAAGGTGAAGGCACTTATGCCTCCCTTCATTTATAAAAAATTTTTGAGTTTATCCTGAGGAATTCGTAGTTTTTCATCAGAGCATAACGTACATGTCTAAAATCTATTTATAAAATGCTTCGCGAAATTGCGAAATTGTCATGTATTGAAGCACAGCGTCTTTGGTAAAAACTCAACATTGAAAAAAGGAAAGTTGTCCTAGAACAACAGAAAGGAGACCCGAGTTCTCCTCGAGTCTCCCTTGTTGCGCCGGGACATTCCCAACTGTCATAAGGACTGGTCCGAGCCTGACGCTCCACCGACCTTGGTATCCCCTGAGGTGGCACCGCTGCCCAAAGAGCCTCCTTCAGCTCCTGCGCCTCTTCCTCCAGCAGCGCCGCATCCACGAAATTCTAGCTTGTACTAAAAGTAAAAATAATAAATTATTCTCTTGGGTGAAAAAACCGAGCGTTCAACAAAACCGAGTTAAGTATTCTTAGTGAAGTAGGGCGTAAGTTGTCCTACACAGGGAACCCAACGTTAACATGAATATGGTGCATTTGCCTCCAAGTATGGCAAGTACTCAGTTTTTTTGAACGCGCGATAATTAACATTTTCACAGATTACATTTTACGATCTAGATGATCACAAGGACAGAAGCAGTACCTCTCGAAATATGGTGAATTTTTCAATATAAACACATTAATACATGTTCCAACTAAGCCGATTTTTCCCCAACTGAATTATCTTGAACTTAATAACTCAATTTCAAGAAGCTTCAACCCAACATAGAGTACAAGTGATCGTTTTGAATATGTTCGCTTACATTTTACCGATGTTATAGAACCAAACTGTCCATAAGATACCAAAGTCACAAGCAAAGTGAAAGCGACCTTTCCGAACAATGTGAACTACATAATTATTAAAAGTAAAATAACTTAAATAACAATTGTTTCGTCATGATAACATGAATTCTTCAGGTAAATATGGTGCAGCGACCTTCCTCGCCGGGAACATTTTTACATTTAATCGTCAAAATTTATTGGGTCGCCTTCAAAATAGGCTCCATTTGCTCCAATACATCTATGCCAACGGCACTTCCAATTATCGAAACATTTTTTATAGGCGCTTTCCGGGATGGACTTTAGCTCTCGCGCCGAATTTTGTTTTATGGCTTCAATCGACTCAAAACGGGTGCCACGAAGGGGCAATTTTAGTTTTGGGAAGAGGAAAAAGTCGCAGGGAGCCAAATCCGGCGAATACGGTGGTTGCTGAAGCACGTTTGTTGAGTTTTTGGCGAGAAAGTCAGTCACAATCGTAGCTCGGTGAGAAGGCGCGTTATCGTCATGCAAAATCCATGAGTTGTTCGCCCACAAATTTGGCCGCTTCTTACGGACACGCTCACGCAAACGTTTCATAACGCCTAGGTAATACTCCTTGTTTACCGTCTGACCCTGTTGAACGAATTCGTAGTGCACCACGCCACGGATATCGAAGAAAACAATGAGCATCACCTTCATTTTCGAGCGGCTTTGGCGTGGTTTTTTCGGTTTCGGCTCATTTTTTGCCACCCATTCGGTTGATTGCTGGCTTGTTTGCATATCGTACTCGTAGACCCAGGTCTCATCACCAGTTATAATGCGTTCCATGAATGTAGAATCGGAATTGCAGCGATCCAGCATGTCTGAAGCAACCTGTTCGCGATGACGTTTTTGAAGAAAATTCAGGTCTTTCGGTACGAGTCGTGCGGCCACCTTTCTCATGCCCAAAATATCAATCAAAATCGTACGTGCGGACTCGTGGGATATCTTAAGATCATGTGCTATCTCTCTCAAGCTGGTACGACGGTTTTCCAGCACCCTTTCCTTAATTTTATCGACGTTATCTTCGATCGAAGCCGTCGATGGGCGACCACTTCACGACCGTCCTTGAAGGCTCTGTACCACTGATACGCACGAGTTTTCGATAGAGCATTATCACCAAAGGCCTTTTGCAATATTTTCAATGCATCGGCACACGAAAATTCATTTGCAACACAAAACTTTAAACATATTCTTTGCTCAACGTAATCACCCATAGTAAAAATCGGCACGCACTCTGACATCGACTGACTTAATCAGCTGTTGCAAACACACTAGTTGACAGATCCCGCTCAAGCTTGGCATAGTAATTGAGGACAGTGGTACCAACCTAAGAAAAAAAAATTTTACCTGCCTCTTGCCCCGCCAGATTTAAATCGATAATTCCCGGTACTTTCTTGACAGAATGTATATCGGCTATTACCAAAACCATGTTGGAACGTGTATATCAGGGCCGTAACTAACTCAGCACACATTATCGACCTCCTTATACTACTAAATCCACTGCTATATCTACCCCATCTATATTCTCTAAATAAATTCTCATGTTTCAGAAATTCTATCATCCCGAAGGGGCTCAAGAAGTTAGTTCTTGTTACTAATCATGTCATTTCATACAGCTATCTGGGTTTCCGCTGGGGCTGAACAAGTCTGAGCGGAAACCCCCCCTTCTTCTATTGATACTAACCATGTCATTTCTTTCAGCTATCTGGGTTTCCGCTGGGGCTGAACAAGTCTGAGCGGAAACCCGCCCTTCCTCTATTGACACTAACCATGTCATTTCTTTCAGCTATCTGGGGGTTCGCTGGGGCTGAACAAGTCTGAGCGGAAACCCGCCCTTTCCTATTTGTTATTAACCATGTCATCTCTTTCAGCTATCTGGGGATTCGCTGGGGCTGAACAAGTCTGAGCGAAAACCCGGGACTACTATGATGATATATGTGCATAACATTATCCAAGAGCTCTGCTCCAATGTTAATACGTACTAATACTGAGTTAACCGTCACCACCCGCCCCCCAGGCATTAGATCTTATCGTGATGGGGGCGCTTGTCATGACTAGGACCCTAGTTTTGTCTCGACGAAATGGAGGGTTAAGTCTTGGTGTCTAACGTAATGCCATTCCGCGCCAGTCACTGGACCTGTATGGTGGAAGATATCCGAATGGGGCCCTAGTTTTGCCGCTCAGGTGAAATGGAGGGCTGAGCTGGTTGACTAACTCAGTGACAGGGAGTCTGTCGCAGCACAAGGCTTCTCCCTTAAAACTGGCGTACTCTACCCTATCGCAGTATAAATCTCCGGATTCTGTGTAATGGCCGAGTGCGTTATGTAGCATACTGCGTTACCTCGGGGGTGGAGGGGGGTTTGCCCATAGTTGTTACTTGTACCACCTGGCCACCCCATTGGTGTTGGACTCGAGGAGGCAGTGGTTGAAAGTCCGCATGCTGGACTAGGGGGGGTATTTCATTTATCTGTTCGCAGACCCCCATGTTCGGGATATTCTCATGAATGGACTCGGGGTTTAGCGGGACTTGACGGCTCGACCGGCCTGTCCTGGCCCCTGGATCAATGCGTAACAGTTTAGGGTTTGTGGATCTCGACGAAATGGCTCCGCCATTAGTGCTTGACGTCAGGATCAATCAAATGACCTCACATGGGTTCGGTGAGTCAGGACGTACAGGCCTGACGGTGCTCGTACCAGAATCAATTGTAGTCGTCAATCTTGAGTTTATCTTAGTTCATGGGACTGCGTTCGGGTGGCTGAATAAGAATTCCCTCCGGCGGGTGAGTTGCGTCTCAAACCAACTCGGGTACTGACCTGCTGAGCCAGTAGGGGTTGGATAGTGCTTCGCTGCTACCAGTCAGACGGTTCTGGCTTTCGAGTCGGGGCCCAAACTAAAAGCTGCTGGGTTCATCTCTTCGGAGGGGTTCTCGCTACGCGCTATGACAGGCGTAATCCTTATCACACTTTCTACCTCTAGGGGTGGACTGTGGAGACTGCTGCGTGGTCACTTGCAAAAGAGGTATCCTCAATTAGCCAATAACTATTCTGGTAAAATTCACGTGACCGTCACCGCCCCCCCCCCCCGTATCTGTACCTTGTCGTAACGAGTGTCCTAGTTTCATTTATGAAATGGAGGATATGGTTATGATGCCTAAAGCAGATGACTCACAATCCAAACTTCCTTACTTTGTTTCTTTCTTGCATACCGTTCCATCATGTTGTCCCACTTCCATCCATTTCCTACCGCAAGGCTTGGAATCGTACAGGGGAGTTGTGGCTTTGGCTGTGACAGTCACGCGACTCTGCAATCGATTAGAGTTTTGTAATCCTTACATTGGCGAAGGCGATACCCTGCTGAATCTCAGTGTGGGTTTTCCAACCTTCGTCCACTTATCCGCTAAAGAATCTTGAATGGTTGCTGAAGGAAAAAGGGAGACTACGACGTTTCGAAAAAGGTTGTTGGGCTTGGGAGATTCGCTCTGCTGGCCTCCAAATTTGGCTCCATTTTTAGATTCTGAAGCTCCCGCTGCGGGATCCTGATTGGTCATTTGGAGGACAAAGGGAGACTACGACGTTTTGATCAAGTTCGTTGTCCTTGGGAAATTCCCTCTACTCCGGCCCCATTCGTGGATCCTTAAGCTTATCTTATCTGCTGCAGGGTCGGAAGTGGTTGGAGGAAAAAGGGAGACTACGACGTTTCGACCGGGAATAGGAACCCGGAAGACTCGCTCTGCTCGCCCCCAGCTTTGGCCCCACTTTTTGATCCTAAAGCCCATCCTCTACGATGCTTCAGAGCCACGCTTTTAGCAGTCGAACAGCAACAGCGGTCCTTCGTGGGGTGGGACCCATGCTGGGAAGCTGCTATTTGTGTTGTTCCGTTGCTTCAATCTTTCACAACCATAGAGACACTCTGCTCAAATGAGTGTTGAGATCGACACGGCGATCCTTTTTTGTAGGTGGGAGGTGACTTGTGTGGGTCCCTCACCTAGTTGTGCTGGCGCAAAGTTCTCTATAAATCTTCCTTCAAATTTCCTATCTGTCTCTTTCAGCATATCGGAGGTCTGCTGGAGTGTCAAAACTTGAGCAGAAACCCGGGACAGCAGTGATGACAATGGTACTTTAATGTTAGCTAAGAGCTCTGCTCGTACGCTGACTTGTACAATTCAATGTCAATGTCAATTGATTGACGGGCAGGGGGCCGCTTGTCTTCACCGTAGGTGGAATGGAGGGCTGGGCCGCGTTGATCAACTCAGTGACAAGACTCTCCGACGGACAGTGTCCGTCGCAGCACAGGGTCTCACTCTTAAAACTAACGTACTCTACCCTCTACCCCACGGAAAGTATTCGTACAACCGGGCCACCCAATTGGTGTTGGACTCGAGGGGGCAGTGGTTGACAGTCCGCATGCTGGACTAGGAGGGTATTCCTTCTATCTGTTTGCAGCAACTCATGTTCAGGATATCTCGATAAATGCTTCAGGGTTTAGCGGGACTTGACAGTTCGACCGGCCTCGTCCTGAACCAGGATCGATTGCGAGACGTTTCTGGGATTTGTGGATCTCGATGATAAGGCTAGACCGTTGGTGCTTGAAGCCAGGATCCATTGAAAGACTTCACTAGTGTTCGTGAGTCTTGACGTAACTCGTGTACTGACCATGCAGAGCCAGTAGAGGTTGGATAGTGCTTCGGTGCTACCAGTCACGGTGTAGGTTTTCGAACTGAAGCCGAATCTGGAAGCTGGTGGGTTAAGCTCTTCAGAATGGTTCTCACCATGCGCGATAATAAAGCGTAACCCTCATCACACTTTCTGCTTCTCGAGGCAGATTGTTGTAAACTTTTGAATTATTGGATTATTATTATCCTGATACTTTTTTATATCTTCTGTGGAGATCCCTTTAGACTGCTAATAGTCACTTGGTAAAAGAGCTGTGCTCACATGCCAATATACAAACTGGTAAAATTCACGATGACCGTCCCCGCCGGGTTCAAGTAGGGCGAAGCACACAGCGTTTGACTACTGTTCTGACGTAGAATACAAGGTCACTGGTGTCATAGGCAGACATGCGCACCACCCTGTCTGAAGAGTTCAGGTGCGCATGCTCAGAACGAAATGCTGTCTCCCAAATTAAAAGGTAGATGCTCCCTTATAAGAACTCCATTCATTTCAGAACTTCAATGGTAACTGACTATATATTTGAGATTGTATTCTCTAAATATTGTGAATGTAAAAAAGGTGGTGTGATTTAAACCGTATTTGAAAATTTCAAAGTTTCATTTTAAGAAGCGTCGTGCAGGGGAGATTTATTCAGGTCCGTTTGATCGTTTAGAAGTCGGAATAAACAGGAATTCTGAAATTTATAGGTTAAATTGGGGCAGTTGCCCATATGTTTACGTTGGTCAAACGGGTAGATCATTCTTTACTAGGATATGAGATCACCGAAAAGCATACACTAACCAAAAAAAAAGCACAACTCGGTGAGTCTTAAAAAATATGTCAAATGATCTTTTACATCAGGTCCACAACTTCAAGAACAGAACTGAAGGAAAAACCGCCTTAGCAGGAACAAAACTATTCTTAATACTACTTTGAAATAAGTGATAAATGTTGATTTTGGTATCAACTATATAATTATCCGGAACAAATGTGTAATTTTGAGCTTTATGAAAAATTCACACTTTGTTTTTGAATTGAGTAGTACCAGATGAGCATATGGAATTCTTGATTATCACAGTTGTACTTCTGTTTCTTCACGCAAACGTTTTTCAAATTATTGAGGGAAATGTTAATTTCTTTCATAAACGTACGATGTTTCTTTGGAAATTATCCGGTTTGTTCCAATAAATATGACATCAGCCGTCTCCTTACAAGTATAATATAGCTATATAAAGAGATATATTTTGAACCATTTCATGGGGGGATTGAACTAGTATTAAAATATGGAAACATTTGTTCAGGCATGACAGGTTCTTCAACTTTCATTATAATGATTATAATGCTCATCTGATACTTTATGATCAAAACAAAGACATTTCCGCCTGAAACTCATATTTACAGCAAAAGAAATATTTTAAAGCAATTACTCACGAATCCAGTCTTTGTTCTATCATACTATAAATAATAAATCAACAGTATCTAATAACTACTTAGTGCTAGATCTATATAAACAAAGTAAAGCAACAAGAAGTGATAAAGCGGAATGCAGATTAGATAATATCTGTTTGGCTTATTCGTGAGGATGGAAGAATTTGAAAGACTCAACTAACTACAAAGCAAGAGGAGCTGTGATTTTTGATAGGAAGACAGTATCGAAGAAAAATTTAAATATAGGTACATGTGTCGAGTTTTCACATTTTACTCCATATCTTGTGATCCTTTAATTGTTGTACATCCTTTTTTGAGTTTTGATTGTTGCTTTGCTTTATACCTTTGCAGGATGACTTTGTAAAATTCTGAGAAGAATTCGAAAACGTTTGATTGCTTTCATGATTACTGTTTTTGTATTTCCACCTCGACATTCAGGATAAAAACGAGAAAAAATATTAAGATATTTGAAAAAAATAATTTTGAGGACCTACATTCGCTCATTTTATTATTATTATCCTGTGAAAAAGTTCAGCTATTGATCGATTCAAATGAGATATTGCTCCATAAAGAGAAGAAAAAAGTAGAAAACAACGTACTTCTTCACATGCATGTGAAATGAATCTGAAAATACTCTTCGGAATATATATTATTTTTTGTGTTTGGCGTTATTGAGCAGATAAAACTCTGTTTTCATTTCCATGTTTAGTGTCCTCATCAGTTTATCCTAAACAAAAGATAACTTTTGCAATGTTGCAATTATGTTATAAAAATACACTTTTGTCAATAAAAAAAATGGAACCTCGTATCGACTATTATATGGTGAAGTCTGAAGCTTTTGCACACTTGTTCTACAGTCCATTTCCCCTGAAAATTTCAAATCTAGAATTACTTCTCAGAAAAGCTCTATATGATGAATATAAATCACGCTGCGTCTGGATTTGAACACTTGATCAAAATTTCCAAGTTTAGGTTAGTGATCTGGATATTCAAGCTATTTAAATTTCGGTTTCTTGATAGGTACATTTGTAGGTTTTAAACATCCATATTTGAAGATTTGAAAGATTCAAAATCTCTCGTAATTCATCTTCACAAAATTGCATGAGACTTTGCATGAGACTTTGGTTCACTTCTAAATAATAAATTTGAACTAGTTCAGATTCGTACTTTCAAAAAGATTTGCATGATGAAAATTAATATGAGAATAAAAACCATCGAGTCCATTTTGTTCACTTATGAAAATAGCTGATATAAATTGGTCATCAATAGCTAAGGCTATTCAATCCATTTGTATTAGCTCTTTAGAAAAACCCAAATGTCTTTTCATATAGGTATATGTAGAATGTTCCAGGTTAGAATAATAAGATTTCAAAGAAATGATGTATGCACAATTACAAAAATACAATATTTGTAATGTTGTAAAGTTCGTTCTGAAAATTACCAAATTTCATGCTTTTATTAACCCTCAACACAAAGTATGACTGACCACCACATGCATCAATAACTGCTTGGTATCCTTTATGCATGCTTTCCACCAAGTTATTGAGAAAATCCTGATTCACTTATTGTCAATGTTGTGACAAAAGATTTCGGCGCTATTTAAGCGTTTCTGGATGTGGTCTGCTGGCATCAAGGGTTCTTTGTAATTCGTCCCAAGAATACTCGATTGGATTTTCATCAGGGGACGAAAATCTAAGTGAAATTCTGGGACTATTCTGTTGATAACTCTATAAACATATATATGACTGAGACGTCATTCTTAGAAGTACTATCAAATCAGTTCTTCCATCGAAACAAACGCCACCCAAAGCCATAATTGTGCGTTCTCGACCTCTTGTACCGAGCGGAGTTTCCTCACCCCTCCATATGGGTGAATGCGTCTACACCCGTACTAGTCGATTTTCAGTAAAACGTCCATATCTCGACTTTTCATTAAAGAGTACATATCGCCATACGTTTCACTAGTGTACCCGCTCCATTGCCCACTATAATCTTTGACGCTTGTAATCTCGAGTGAGTGGAATTCTTCTTAACAGGCGTTTCAATGTGAGATTGACTTCATGGCGACGTCTTCTGACTATGCTTAGGGAAACTGAAGTACCTGTAGCATCTCAAAGACGTTGAATTACCATTCTACAAGTGCTGAGAGGCTGTCTTTTCACCGAAAGTTTTAAAAAACAGGCTTCTACTGGAGTTATAGTACGTGGTCTACCACCTCTGGGTCTTTTATGAAAGATCCAGTGGCAAAGTATCGTACCTGTAAACGAGGTATCATATTTTGGCTAACATTGAAGAAATTAGCCTATTGCCTTTGTGTTTCACCAGACTGAAATATCCCAAAGGTTCTGTTGGCATCGTATTCGGAGAAAACTTGCCTTGGCATAACGAGAATTTGATTTTGCATTGCCTAGAATCATTTGATCTTATTGAAAACGAAATACAGACTGAAGAGAAAATCATTAAAATGTGAATTTCTGACACATATAAACAAAAAATGATTAAAATTGATAAAAACTTTCTTCACAATGAACCCGAAGACCATTTTATAATATTTATGAATTTCTGCTATCGAAAACAAATATTAAGATGAAACGGAAAGTATGCATCTTCGAAAAACATCAATGTCTTCAACTCTTGACGAGCAGTTTATTTAGACTCGAAAATCAGCCTGGAAATTTTAAGGACTTCTCTAGGACTTTTCATTCGGAATTTGAAATTTTTACCGCCAGTCGTCTGCCCAGACGGGCGATCGTCTCGAAATTTGGTATGAATCTTTGCGTTAGCATTATTCACCTAAATACCAAATTTTATTTCGATCAGATCAGTAGTTTCGGAACTATTTGGAAAATATGGAAATGTTTCATATGCAGATAACTACGGAAGAATTGGACCGATTCGATATTTAGTTCACGGACCTACACTGAAAGTTTCAAATCTCTATCTCTTTTTGTTTGAAAGTTACAGAAAACAAGCGAGCAAAAGGTAGGATTGATTAATTATAATATATAGTAGTGGATACGAATTTCCAATTCATTGTTAAGAAAAACTGCGTTTAAAGATGTGTATCAATTTTTGATGATTTCATAATATGTATGCCTCCTTGATATGTTTCAATTTCGCTAAGAAGCAGCACCTAGAATGGATCAACGAAATTGAATAAAAATGTTCAATTCACTCTATGTTGAAAAACGAAATCCAAGTTGCCATTCATTTGATTGATCTCCAAACAATCGACCATGTACTGAAAAATTGGTTTGATAGGATAGAGTACTGTATGACCAGTAGAGGCGGTCATTTGAATGACGTTTTTCCTCATGAATAATCAAGGTTCAACCTTTCTAATGAACTCATAACTTCGAGAAAATTTTCATGAGTTTTTTATTTATAACCGATCAAAATGCAAATTTTAAATGGCCTAGCCGCTACTGATACACAGGATATTTAACATTTTTATTGCTATTATTTACATATCAATGTATCAATCCTTGATACACTTCTACTCAAAAATGAAACAGCTTCCACGAATTAATGCAAAAATGACAATTTTGAAATGAAGACAATTATCCTATTGTTATAGGATTAGATGAATTCAGATTCAAATTTCTCCCACAATATTCGCATAATCTTATAAGGAATGAATTCGCGAATAAAAGTCTACGCTTTTCTGTATTTTTTGTACTCAAAATTTCCAAATAGCATAGTCCATGAATTCATTTTGTCGATTCACGAATTAAAATTCCAAGTTTGTAAGCTGATTCTTTTGTGAACTATCACGGACAAGATTCACTTTTATAAACCATTTTTTATTCTAAACTCGAATAGAATAAACATCGTGACATAATTATAGACGGAATAAAAAAATTAATAACAAAATAGAACTACTTATCTTTAGTTTAGGACTATCAGCTTTCATGAGTGAGGTCATTGGACTTCTTAATTAATTTTTTACTTACAAAGATCAACATTCAAATATCTTCTTATTGACATCATCCACTTCAAAGATATTCTCTAACTTGGATAAAGATCTTGGTGGAAAACACCAACCTCAAGAATTTTACAAAGAGACTGAATCGAGCAGGTGACACAGCAATACTACTAGATACAATTTTGGCAGCTACAATTGATTTTTTTACACATGCCTTGTCAAAATTTTTAAACTCTTCGTCAGCTGTAGGAATATAATACTGCAAAAAGAAGAGAAGAACAACATGGGATTAGACCTTTGTCAATTTAGTAAAATCAAGTCTTCTATCAAGAGTATTATTTGAATTGTGTTAGTATGTTTAGTTTGCATTTGTACTAAAGTTGTTATTTTTCAATTTGTTATGTTAAAAGGTCAGAAATATTATATACCATCCTGTGTTATCTTGGCAGTGTCGCATAACTATTGGTTAAACGTTGTAAAGCTTGTGGGCTCAGTTGGTTGGGCAAAGGACCTTCCACAGGAGCACAAGGTATTTTGACTCTTCGTGGCATCGTTACTTTATACTAAATAAAGTGAAAATGTTTATCTAAGTGACGTGGAAAATTGTAACTACGAGTAAGCGATGGTTGGGTAAACTGTGAAGTGGAGTTATGAATAATGCAAGATTTTAATTGCTAAGTAGTTTCTGTATTGAATATTTAAAAAATGTCTATCGTATGCTATCTGATTTTTCATATGGAATACTTCATATAGACTTCTTGCTGAATAGAATCAGATATCCCCAAGATGAAGAGAAATTCACTTTACAATGACTAAGTTTCTGCATGGATCAAGTATTGTCAGTTATTGAATTATTAATTACTTGAATACCGCAAAGACGTCTTACAACGGCATTTTTAGACTTATTTGGAGGGATATGAAAGCAAAATTATCACTTATAGATATTAATTGTCAATTATTTCTTGTATTGAATATTTTAAGAATGTCTTATGTATACTATCTGTTTTTTCATGTTGAATATTTCATAAAGGCCTCTAGCTAAATAGAAAATATAGAGTTGAAAATATAATACAATAATAAATTCGATAATTTCATAAACAGCGTAAAATGAAAACTATCTGCTTCACTATGGGGTCATCTTTTCTACAGCTATATCTATTTATTTTCATTTATCACATTTAATTCAATCTTAAAGTTTTCATCTGAAAAAAAAATTTGGAAAATCGGACGGTTATTGTACGAATGGAAAGATTTCTTGTATTCCTTCACATAAATTTCCATTTGCAATGTAATATATTTTACAAGTTCCACTTCTTTCCATATTTTTATTTATCATTCTTCATTAACAACCAATAGAACTTTTTTTTATTGGTGTAGATGATTCTTAGGCATCTTTAAGATTGAATATAATCAATAATTGTGGAGAACCCCCAACGTGCCTATCTTCGTTGCATAGCTATTCAATATTTTTTTTAGAAATCTTGCATTAATCCAATTCCAGGAAATAGTGAAAATGTAGATAAAAGATCATATAGAAGATCTACATCATTTACTACGAAGTCTAGAAGTGAAAAGAACTGTTCTTGGTTGAATAGGACTAACTCGATTTTCTCACCTTTGTAGCACATTCGAAACAAGTTGTAACAACTTTAGAAATAACATTCATTAGATTCTTAGTTTCCTGTATGACGTTGTCCACCTTGGTAAAGGTTGCAGCCTTACCAACTGTATGATCCTTTACAGTAAACTGAAGTCTTTGTACGAACGTAGGTACCTTGTCCAAATTTTCCAAGAGTTCTTTCTTGTTTGCTCCACCAGGGACCTGTCAAATTCAGATTATTTAAATTTATTTCTTATTGAAATATTGTGTGATAAACAATGCTTTTCATGTTTGATTTCAAAGTTTGGTTCAATTCCAGTAAAAATAAAGTTGATACGAAAAATCACTCCCCCTGCTGACATACAAAAATCCTTATTCCGTAATACGATAAAAGATACCTAAGATGAGTTGAATATGTTTTCACAACATAAATAAAACATTCCACATAGCATGGACTCGTAATAAAAAATCTAGATGGTTCTCTGCAAATAACATCTATTAAATAGATTATATTTTCATCAAGATTCATTATGTGACATTATGTGATCAACAGTGATCTACTCAAGTTGAAATTTTCAAATCAAAAGAACAATTAACACAATCATCATATAATGTAAATTCAATATATACTCTGACCTAAGACATATCTGAATAAACTTGGATATATGTATATGCAAGTTTGAAAAATTACGATAACAAATCTATTTCCCCATTTTATTATTTCTTCCAAAAATGAAGTGATATTGTAAAAATTACAAATGACTTAAAAATTATGATTTCAATGTATCTCAATCAATGTAAAATTTCCAATAAAATACAAATGGAGTCAGTGCCTATTCAAACATACATATATCACCTGTTTCCACAAAGGAATAAATATTTTTAAAACATCATAACAACGGTACTCGGAAAGTGTAATCTCAACAGAATGGCGCTAATGAAAAATTCGAAAACATGATTAGAAAGATTTAATTGAATCAGTCTTTACTTGATGATTAGAAAGGCTGAAATATACTGATCTAGTCCGACTTACCTCAGTACAAAAGTGAATGATTTGGGATATGCGGAGTGCTTTCAGTTTTGCATAAATAATTTTTTTATTTGATGGTGTATTGTTACAATGTTCGGCCGAGAAAGATTTTATAGGATGATATATTTGAAATTGCTCTCATTTCAATGTGAAATTTCAAGAGCGTCACCTGCGGTTCTTTGCATACCTTATGAAATTCTATCGTACCACGGTTAATTTACCGCTGTATTTCGATTGTGTAGAAACAACACACAAGAGCAAAATAATTGATCGCAATGATTGATTACACTGTGTTGATGTGGACTGTATTGGAGTACTGTGATGTTGTTGAACTTTAAAATGCACTCGATGATGCACTAGCTTTGTTTATCCAATAATGTAAACTTGATCACTTTAATAAAAACAATTATATATTGGTATCACTGTTTGTGATAAGTTACACCACGAACAAATGTGAATCTGCCAGTATTTGAGCAATCGATAGTATCTAGATAATTACGTTCATTATAATTTGTGCCGAGAATACAAGCAACAAAGTTGATAATTACGAAAAAAATACAATAAATTGGACCGAGATTCCACAAGCGACAAGCGTTGATTATTCATTACCGAAGTTAGGGTGTAATATATTGGCTCAAAAGGCCACAAGCGACAAGGTTGACTATCACAGAGATAATGATCATGCCGTATATTCAATGCATCTCTTCTAACAAAAAGAGGGAAGATAGGCATTAAATATGAAATTATCAAGAGTTCTAAAGTCTTTTCGTGTTTTCTAAGGGCCCTATAACCGCTTGAAAACGAATGAGCCAAATGTCTATAATGCATTATGTTCTAACGTAGACAGTACCGTCTCTAAATAAACCCTAACAAAAATTATAATGCAGTTACCTGATAGGAGTTTATTCAAGCAGTCGATTTTGAGATGTCTAGATGTAAAATTTTTGATTTCTTGTTCATTTCACTATTACATTTTTACAATTAAACACCAAAATTATAAAAAAAGTAAATGAGCTGATTTTATTCGTGAGTAAAAATAGTAAATAGAAGATTTATATCGACAGCAAAAACTTCATGAAAAATTGTTTTATAGAAACTGTTGAAAACGTAAATCATTTTCAAATTGTGTCCAATTGTGGACGTACACACAATTAATTTTTCACACCCAGATATCCCAAAAAGGGCTACTTGAATTTATTTTAATTTAATTAAGTACACCTTTTTCAGATTAAAGACGCTGGAGAATAGGAATTTTCATTTAAACGTTAATAGGGTGAGGTTTACAGAAATTATATCGTTTTGAATGTACGCTACGTATCGTGGTTGGCGCCCTCAAAATTTAAGAGAATATAAAGGGAGATTTAAAGTTTCCACTCCAAAAAACTTCATCTAGCCTATATTTTCCTATATTCTGGTAATAAACCAACTATTAAAACATCATTCATAAAAACCTGAAACCAAATTGAAGTTTTGACACTATCTCCGAAATAATTTTCTTTAGAACTGAAGTTAAATCATTGTATTTCAGCTTTCTAGTGAGCTTTGAGCATTTTTCTGCACTTTTCAGATATATTCTTCGAAAAATTATGATGGTAGGAAACCCCAAAGATAGTCCTATCCATGGGATAAGTATAAAACTTAAAATGATATTCTACACTACTTCCGATTGTCTGTTGATATATTCACAATAATGAAATTGAAATAAAATAGAGACAGAAAACCGAGCTCAATGCATAATTGAGATCTTACCTGATAACTGAATTGTCTGATGACCTTATACAACCTGTTGGCTTCCTCTGCAAAATACTCGGCCTGTGTGAACAAATCCTGCGTTGTTTTCAGCTCCCCCTCACCCTTCGTGAACTGATACATCGAAAAAGCCATTGATGACATGTTCTTGGCCCTTTTAACGATATCGTTGTTTTCCTTGAAATAGATGAACATTAGTGGAATTATCATAGATTTTCCATCGACGCTGCAAACTTTACACAAAGGTCTATTATTTCATATAAAGAAATTAGAAGTGATTTTTTTATATGTATTTCTATCATGGAATTTACTTGGACGTTACTGACTCCAATGTCCCCATGGAATCTTCCTCCATGTTTCTCACAAGGACCTTGGGTTGATTGAATGAGAAAATTTTGAAGAAAAAACTCCATACACAGAAAAAAAAACTCGATGTTTAATCAAGACAACGCATCGTGTCACAAGTATCTAGTTGGCTACGATAGCAAAGTTGCAAGAATTATACTCCGATTCACTTTCGCAGCTACCCTTTCCTTTAGATTTGGCCTCTCCTGACCTTTTCGCAGATTGAAAAAAAAAAACGAAAGAGATTTTACCCGAAAAAGGTACGAAAGCGGAAAGAAACGCCTATTTTGAGACCTAAGGTTCGTCAAGACGGATATCGAAAGGATAGAAAAATGATTGTAATGCTCTCGAAGGAGGCAATTTTTGGAATCAAAACTATCTTCTTCGTTAAGGGCATCAAAAAAAAATGTATGTGTTGATATATGATATTAGTTCTGGACCATTTCTTGACTGTATCTTGCAAAGTACTACTCTGTCAAGAAAGTACCGGGAATTTTCAATTAAAACAACATTTTTACATTTAATCGTCAAAATTTATTGGGTCGCCTTCAAAATAGGCTCCATTTGCTCCAATACATCTATTCCAACGGCACTTCCAATTATCGAAACATTTTTTATAGGCGCTTTCCGGGATGGACTTTAGCTCTCGCGCCGAATTTTGTTTTATGGCTTCAATCGACTCAAAACGGGTGCCACGAAGGGGCAATTTTAGTTTTGGGAAGAGGAAAAAGTCGCAGGGAGCCAAATCCGGCGAATACGGTGGTTGCTGAAGCACGTTTGTTGAGTTTTTGGCGAGAAAGTCAGTCACAATCGTAGCTCGGTGAGAAGGCGCGTTATCGTCATGCAAAATCCATGAGTTGTTCGCCCACAAATTTCGCCGCTTCTTACGGATACGCTCACGCAAACGTTTCATAACGCCTAGGTAATACTCCTTGTTTAACGTCTGACCCTCTGGAACGAATTCGTAGTGCACCACGCCACGGATATCGAAGAAAACAATGAGCATCACCTTCATTTTCGAGCGGCTTTGGCGTGGTTTTTTCGGTTTCGGCTCATTTTTTGCCACCCATTCCGATGATTGCTGGCTTGTTTGCATATCGTACTCGTAGACCCAGGTCTCATCACCAGTTATAATGCGTTCCATGAATGTAGAATCGGAATTACAGCGATCCAGAATGTCTGAAGCAACCTGTTCGCGATGACGTTTCCGAAGAAAATCAGGTCTTTCGGTACGAGTCGTGCGGCCACCTTTCTCATGCCCAAAATATCAATCAAAATCGTACGTGCGGACTCGTGGGATATCTTAAGATCATGTGCTATCTCTCTCAAGCTGGTACGACGGTTTTCCAGCACCCTTTCCTTAATTTTATCGACGTTAACGAGGCAAGTTTTCGACCACTTCACGACCGTCCTTGAAGGCTCTGTACCACTGATATGCAAGAGTTTTCGATAGAGCATTATCACCAAAGGCCTTTTGCAACATTTTCAATGCATCGGCAAACGAAAAGTCATTTGCAACACAAAACTTTAAACAAATTCTTTGCTCAACGTAATCACCCATAGTAAAAAACGGCACGCACTCTGACATCGATTGACTTAATCAGCTGTTGCAAACACACTAGTTGACAGATCCCGCTCAAGCTTGGCATAGTAATTAAGGACTGTGGTACCAACCTAGGAAAAAAAATTTTTACCTGCCTCATTGCCCCGCCAGATTTAAATCGATAATTCCCGGTACTTTCTTGACAGAATGTATGTTATGCCTATTTGAGAATTAATCTCAATCGTGAATGATAAATATTTGAACAGAATGAAAGCAGTAATATTCATATATTCAACTGAGATCTTGTGGAAAAACTCACCTCCACTTGGGCGTTGTTACTTTCCTGCCACTTATCGGTCTCTGCGTCCATTTCATTCGTTATCAGCTTCATCTCCAGACCAGACTTCGCTATCTTTTCCTGCTCGTCCACGTCCAGACGAACCGATTTCACCGGCTTCGACGTGGTGCCATGTTTCTGAAAAGTTTCGTCAGTTATTTTATTATTTTCCTAAGAGAAGGAACGGTGGATATATCCGTAAAGTTACGTTGGGATAGAAAAATAGTTAGGAAATAAATCAGGACTCGATACCAGCAACCTACATTCTTGTTAGTCGCATAGTTCAGAATTGTTGTTGAAACAGGTCTCTGGCCACCAGCCATTTTGTTATCGACGGCTTTTCAAATATTCTTGGATAATTTTGTATCATGTTTGTAACCATTTTATTCAAATAAATTCACACAGTTTCAAACTAAAACTGTGTGAATTTAATATAAATAGAATTCATGTTCACCTCAACGGACCAAAAAGTTGGCAGTCAGGCTAAGAAGATGCAAGTAATTACTTGGCTGGTGGTGTTCCATCATCAAGCCAGAAGTAACGAACTTAGTTTTCCGAGAAAAAGTTGTTGTTTGGATCTTCGAGGCATTGAATTGTACCAAATTCTGCTGACCCCATTTATTTATTATTTTTTTTAAATGTTCGTTCAGGGAATCGATTCGATGGCGTCTATGGAGGTGAGACTCAACGGCGCTCATAGGTTTGTCACTGGTGAAAGAAGAGATAATTCGCGAATCTTACAATGTGGTTCTCGGTCGGACTAATAAGATCATTTATGTGGATCAAGAAGACGGTGGGCCACCAAACGTGAACTACAGAGTTCACGTTGAAACCACAGGAGCCCATACCATCCACGACCAAATGAATGTTCCTGTTGGTGAGGAAACTCTTCATTCAATGGCAGCGACTCCCAGGAAAACCATACAAAGATAGCTTATTCAGAAGAGCCTTATGCCAGGCACGATCTGAAGCCTTGAATATCTCCAGAGCAACTGACCTAGATTCTCTATAATGCTCAATATAGCTGTGTGTATTGTATTATGATCAAAACCGTTGTTCCCAGCTATTGATTGGATAGTTTAAATTAACATTCCACTGTTATTATTTTATGAGGGGCAATAAAAAAGCTTTATGAATCAATGATCGCTATGTTGAATTTTTTCAGGAATATGAACGGTTGGAGTCCACAGGAATACATATATAATTGGATGAGGACTTTCTGAGCGCGTTTCGATATTCTGAAAAAATTTCATGATATCGATCATTGAAATTATTTGCGACAAGCTTTTCTCTAACTTGATTCTTTATATTCACATGAAGTTCGAACGTTCTATCATTTAATTTGTTTACAGTGTTCAAATTTTTCAATTCACCTCATGTAAGTTTTGATATTTTTATAATGATTTAAAATATCGAATGAAGTATTTGCATTGAAACTGGAATTTTGGGTGGAAAGTCTTGAACATTTTTCGAAAGCACGGCAATGTTGATCAAGACTGAAAATGATGTTGACAGTATTTTTTCAATA
This sequence comes from Megalocaria dilatata, assembly GCA_034642435.1. Taxonomy (NCBI): domain Eukaryota; kingdom Metazoa; phylum Arthropoda; class Insecta; order Coleoptera; family Coccinellidae; genus Megalocaria; species Megalocaria dilatata. Next base: position 6,094,285 of record CM067854.1, read on the forward strand.
TGGCAGTGTTGTGCACACAAAATTCTTGTCAGAATAAGAAAAATGAATGAGGAATATAATCTGATAATAAAAAGAAGTTTTTTCTTGATAGAAGGATTATTACAACATTGTAAATATCCTACAGATTCATTCTGTTCACATCCTACAAATTTTAATTCGAAAAAAATTATTCAAAAACTAGAAATAAATTAAATAAATGTATCAGAAAAACAACGTTTCAATTCAGTACACATATAGAATTAACACTCATTACACATTACCAAAAGGGAATAAATGAATTCAAAGAAATATAAATTATTAGTAAAAATTACTAGATAAATATTTTAGGGATACAAAATTCTGTTTCGTACCTTGTATTATGAAAACCAAATCCCTTTCTGAAAATGCAAAACATAACCCCATGAACTTCTTCAAAAACAACTTGCCTCAAATAAGTTCCTTCAAAAAAATTCCTAAAAAGTGCAGAACATCTTCGAAAAGCAATTTTGAATTCCCAGAACGGAAAACTCATCTTCAAAAAATAAAAATAATTAACAAAAAATATATCTTACTAGACCAGCTGAGTGTATTCATCTGAACAAAACATTAGAATTTGTAGGAGGTTAACAGAATAAATCTGTATGAAAAAAATGAATATGAGACAGTAATTTATTTCCACAAAAATGTTTGTACTACCACAACAATTATTTCACCACGATGTGGCTTCTTCAGGTATTACATTGTACTGTCTTATGAGACAGTAATTTATATCCACAAAAATGTTTTATGAGACAGTAATTTATTTCCACAAAAATTTTTCTGGAAATAAATTACTGTCTCATATACATTTTTTAATTAAAATGAGTTTCCACCAAGTAAAGACCGAATCAATCAAATATAAATCTGTATGATATTTAAAATTTTGTAATAATCCTTCTATCAAGAAAAAACTTCTCTTTATTATTTTATTGTATATATAATAATTATATATTTTAGTTTACACTTATACATGTGGTTTTAACTGAGTCCATAAAATACCTTACAAACTTGTATAACTTCTGTGACGAACATAGAATACGTAGGATTTTTAAAAGTTCACTTCATTCTAGTGTTTTGTTCAGATGAATACACTCAGCTGGTCTGGTAAGATATATTTTCATTGATTATTTTTATTTTTAAATATAAAGTAGGGCTGATGATTTTCCCGTTGTGGGAATTTTAAATTGCTTTTTGAAGATGTTCTGCATGTTTTAGGAATTTTTTTTGAAGGGACTTATTTGAAGCAAGTGATATTTGAAGTTCTTGAGGTTATGTTTTGCATATTTTAAAAAGGATTTGGTTTTCATAATACAAGGTATGAAACAAATTTTTGTATCCTTCAACTATTTATTCAGTTATAGTCAATAATAATTTATATTTCTTTGAATTGTTTTGGTACTGTGTAATGAGTGTTAATCATTTATATCTACTAAATTGAAACATTGTTTTTCTAAGCTATTTATTTAATTTTATTCTGAAAGTTTTTGAGTAAAACAGAATAAATCTGAATGATATTTAAAGTTTTGTAATAATTTTTTTATCAGAAAAGAACCCCTTTTTATTATCAAATTATATTCCTCATTTATTTTTTTTCTTCTGAAAAGAATTATGTGTACACAACAATGCCATATTAAAAAAAAATACTGTCAACATCATTTTCACTCTTGATCAACATTGACTCGCTTTCAAAAAATGTTCAAGACTTTTCACTCAAAAGGAAAATTTGTCGATTTTTAATCACGATAACCCAGGAATTTTATCCAATACTCCCACCTACATACCTAACACTTGTAGCTACCTGTTTTTGAAAGGCGTTCAGGAAAATGTTTTGATTATTCGTTGGCGTAAGTGTATTATTTCAAAAACGGACTAATTTGAGAGTAATATAATTAATTTTGTGCAATAATAGATATTTTGTGTTTCATTTACCGATTGGTGGTACTCTTTCGGTACTGTTGTGAGGAATACGAGATATTTCGTTTGAATTAATGACTGTGGTATAGTGAAAATATTTTCCCTGGTACCACTTAATGTAAAAAAAATTCTAGGTATAATTTTGTATTGATAGCTCTGAAAGAATGTTAAGGGAAAGAAATATTACTTTGTTTATAAATTTATAAAATCACAGCAGTAGAACAGCTCTATTTCAAAATAAATAGCTTTGTTCCCGAGCCAAAATACCACACCTCACCAGGGAAGAAATCGCTCTACAAGAATGAATTGAAAAAATACAACACAGAACGGATACACCAATTTATCCAATGCGGGAGATCTCTTTTTCAATTCACCCTCTTCGCCCTATATATAACTGAAATCCTTCGCCTGTTTCATAGTTTCGAATGTGTTTTTGTATCTCACCCTGAAATCCTGCCAAATTGTTCAACCTTGCTCATATAGTGGTGCCAAATGATACTACTGGCGACATCACGTCCCTAGGATATCACAAATGATTAGTGTTGTTCCCTCTGACCATATAAACAACAATCCAATCACACATTCCAAGTTGAAAATCAAAGAGTATCTCTTATTTTCAAAACACTTTGATAAAACACCGATGTATATATTCTAATTATTTTAATGTTTACCAGAAAAAGTTATTTATAAAAGTTGTACGAAATCAACTGAGTTTTTTCCAAATGATTCCATAAAATGGAATCACAAGATATAGAGGTCAACTTCAATTTTTCTTATTTTTGGCTAGCTCTTTCTCTCCTGATTAAGAATATATTTGCATGTATCTGTCGTCTATCTCTCTTATTTTGAGAACTGCCGAATCTGGAAGAACCACATGGCAGGCTCAAGAATAGGTTGTCGAGAGGTAGGCTGTGATAAATCAGCAAACGACATTGCTAATAATATGACACATGTTGATATTGAAAAAATTATTTCTGAAATATGCATTACACAGAATATAAGAAAAACAAATGTTAACTTCCGCTATTTTATTGATTTACACGACAATTGTTCCGTCATACCATGAGTTCTTCAGGTGGGTATTAAAGCTGAGGTATACAATGCAAAACAGTTCCTTAAATACACAGCTCTGGTACAAAAAATAAATAGAGGGATGGAAAGAGGTGGTTTGCAATCAATGAAAAATGTTTAATAGGGGGGATCTGTTTAAATCTATTTGATCATTCAATAAAATTTGTTTTTTATTATATCTATTGATCTCTGAAGTTTCTAACAGATTTAGTTTCTACCTTTTATTTTCGATATGTAATATTTCATAGTTCCTATTAAAATTATGACCAGTATTTAACAAATGGTTGACATAAGCTGAATTTGGTTTATTATTAATACAACATTTTTCATGTTCTCGTATCCCTGTTTGGAATGGACGGGCTATCTGTCCCACATATAAGCATGGGCAATCACTTCATGTTAACTCGTAAACTCCTGATTTATTATTTCTAGGTCTTTATTATTTTTCATTAAGCTACCTTAAGAATTAATAGTTCTAAAAGAGATGTTATAATCTAGCAGTCTTTTCAGATTTTTGTATGTAAGTTAATTTAATAAAATCAAAATTTATAGCGAGTATTACAGAATTACTCTCTTTGATATTACAGATAAATGGCCTTTTATTAAGTGAAAAATCTCTCCTTTTACTATCTAGAAATATAATTAAGTTGAAAAGGTTAGAAAACCTAAAATAATAATCGAATCTAGTGCAGAAGTATGTTGGGAAATCGAGTGAAAATCGTGTGGACAAATTTATCCAGAACACTCCGAAAAGATGTTTAAATCATACATTTGAAAACACAATAATAAGTGTGAATCAACAGTTATTGTTTTTCATTTCATTAAATATGCAGAGGTTGAATGAAGTAGTTTTCAAGACGTTATATTGAAAAAATACCGGGTGTATGATTGAAACAAAATTTTAATTATTATATATGAAATAAAATGCTAAATAGAGGGATTTTTTAACTGATAGAAGGCTTCTTCACTATCTTAAATATTAAACAGAGTAATTTTGTTATAACTCGCTCCAAATTTCAATTTTATAAAATCAAAATTTATAGCGAGTATTAGAGAATTACTCTATTTGATATTCAAGATAAAAGACCTTCTTTTAAATGGAAAATCTCCCCTTTTACTATCTTGAAATATAATTAAGTCGAAAAGGTTAGAAAACCTAATATAATAATCGAATCTAGAGCAGAAGTATGTGGGGAAATGGAGTGAAAATCGTGTGAACAAATTTATCCAGAAAACTTCGAAAAGATGTTAAAATCATACATTTGAGAACACAATAATAAGTTTAAATCAACAATTATTGTTTTTCATTTCATTAAATACGCAATGGTTGTATGAAGTAGTTTTCAAGACGTTATATTGAAAAAATACCGTGTGTATAAGTGAAACAAAATTGTGATTATTATATATGAAATAAAATAATAAAAAGAGGGATTTTTTAACTGATAGAAGGCTTTTTCAATATCTTAAATATTAAACAGAGTAATTTTGTTATAACTCGCTACAAATTTTAATTTTATAAAATCAAAATTTATAGCGAGTATTACAGAATTACTCTGTTTGATATTCAAGATAAAAGGCCTTCTATTAAGTAGAAAATCTCCCCTTTTACTATCTTGAAATATAATTAAGTTGAAAAGGTTAGAAAACCTATAATAATAATCGAATTTAGTGCAGAAGTATGTGGGGAAATCAAGTGAAAATCGTGTGAACAAATTTATCCAGAACACTTCGAAAAGATGTTAAAATCATACATTTGAGAACACAATAATAAGTTTAAATCAACAATTATTGTTTTTTTAAATACGCAAAGGGTGTTATGAAGTAGTTTTCAAGACGTTTTATTGAAAAAATACCGTGTGTATGAGTGAAACAAAATTGTGAATATTATATATGAAATAAAATAATAAAAAGAGGGATTTTTTAACTGATAGAAGGCTTTTTCAATATCTTAAATATTAAACAGAGTAATTTTATTATAACTCGCTACAAATTTTAATTTTATAATATCAAAATTCATAGCGAGTATTACAGAATTACTCTGTTTGATATTCAAGATAAAAGGCCTTCTATTAAGTAAAAAATCTCCCCTTCTACTATCTTGAAATATAATTAAGTTGAAAAGGTTAGAAAACCTAGAATAATAATCGAATTTAGTGCAGAAGTATGTGGGGAAATCAAGTGAAAATCGTGTGAACAAATTTATCCAGAACACTTCGAAAAGATGTTGAAATCATACGTTTGAGAACACAATAATTTACCGTGGACGATGTCCCCGGTGTGGGTCGTTTCTGCCACAAAAACATGGTTGCTCCTCATGAATTTCTTCCCGCTTCAGAAACACACGTCTTGCGAACTTGGAGGGCCACCGTCGACGGTGGCAATGGATGCGAAACTGGAAAACTATCCCTGCGCGAACCGATCCAGGAGAGGCGACAGGACTCTTGGCGACGGTTATGAATAATTCCCGATGTGCCGGCAGCCAGAACGAACGGCGACTACATTGTTCCAAGAAGGAGGTACGTAATCAACAAGATGTTGGGATAGGAGTAGCCAAGAAATAAACGAGTGAAACGGGAGGAGGGCGCGGAGGGGTAGACAATTTCCTGATGGGAAATATGGAAATGGTAGCTGTCACATAAGATGGGATACGTGGGCAAAAGTGGAATTGGAAATTTAATTTCGTCGCGTTCGAATTTATTTCGAACGAAATACCCATATTTTCAGTATAAGGCGTAAATTTCATGAGCCCCCCACTTTTAGCTGATATTTTCATGGATAGATTGGAAAAGAAAATTCATGAACATAAAAATAGAATCCCTAACAAGATAGTTTGTTGGTACAGATATGAAGATAAAAATTCTTCAATTGAATCGATCCTTACTTGATGAAAATTAATTTTGAATAGAAAAAATAATATGGCTAATTTCCCCGATTACATGAATGGAGTATGTGGTTGGCTCTAGGTGAAACATTATAACAATTTTATTTAAAATGATTCACACGGTTTTTATGTTTCACAAATTATTCAGAATCCTGACAAGTGTTTCGTCTTTCAACCATCTTCAAAGGAGTACAAAAATAAACTAAACTTTAAATTGAAAAAGGTTCTTTTATTACACTTAGGCCATCTGTATAATAAATAACAGCATCCAATATAGGGGTCTTGCCGAATTGTATTTGGGAATTTGTTAAATTCTGGTTATTCTCAATGGCCCTTTTGATTGGAAGAATCTCCAAATAATCCATCAATTTACCCTTATTAACACTATATGGGAAAGTGACATCTTTTTCATTAAAAAATGATTATTTTCTATACAATGTGCCTTAAAACCGATTGATTTCTGGCTTTTCAAAATAGACGTCCTATGTCCTTTGATTCTATGTTGTAAACATCGGCCTGTCTGTCCTATATATGTTGCATTACAATCATAACAATTGATTTGATAAATCCCCGATTCCGAAAAATTGGGGTTCCTTTTTTTCTTGTTCCCCAAAATCTTAGCTAAATCATTTTTATTTAATGCTGAAGAAAATAAATGATCCTAATGGAGACCAGAAAATATGCTTTTTGATGGCTTATATTAAAGGTTTCAACAGTAGGATGTCTAATGGCCATAAAATGGGAATTAATTCTTTAGGAGTAAATAGAAATAATTGGTGAACAATAAAAATAGAACCCAAACTTTTCCGAATCGGGTATTTATCAAATTTATTGTGATGATTGTAATGCAACAAATCATATATAACATATTTAGAGTGATAGATCTTCAAATTGAAATAAAACACATTTATATTGAGATTGAAGCTATTTTTTTTATTTGAAAGATAATTTTATGACATTTATGTTTTAAAAATAATTTCAGGCATATGTCCACCACGACTAGCTTTGAGGAACCGCATTCGACCAGACCAATTTTGGACCACTTTTTCGAGTAATTCAGGTCTTATCAGCATGAACCAATAACTTGACATAACCCCAAAGAAAATAATCCAGTGGAGTTATGTCGCATGATCTTGGAGGCCGATTAATTGGACCATTTTTCGAAATAATGTTATCGCCAAATCTTTCTTTCAATAAATCAATTGTTACAATAGCAGCATGAGGTGTAGCAACAACTTGTTGAAACCAAAAGACTTTTGGGTCGATACCGTTCAAATTTTGAAACAAATAATCATCGATCTGTAACGAGCACCATTCACTGTAGCATTAGCTCCAGCATCGTTTTCAAAGAAATATGGACCGATGATGCCTCCAACGTGTAAAGCACATTAAACAGTGCATATTTCAGGATGCAATGGAACCTGCAGAACTTCTTGAGGATTGTTTTCACTCCATATACAGCAATTTTGAATGTTTACATAGCGACTCAACCAGAAATGAGCTTCATCACTAAACACAATTTTCCGATAGAAAAGTGGATCAACTTCAAGCTGTTCTAGGGCCCAATCAGCAAACAAACGAAGCTTACTATGGTCAAGTGGCTTTAGTTCTTGAACCGGTTGGATCTTGTATGGGTGTAGACCAAGATCTTTACGCAAAATTTTCCATGTGGTGAACGCACAGAGTCCAACTTGTTGTGAACGTCGACGAATAGACAAATCTGGATCATCATTAACACTATGACTTACAGCAGCGATATTTTCTGCTGTACATACAGTTCTTTGTCTTGTTGTTGTTGCATCGAGTAGAGAAAATGAGGTCCGAAATCTATCGATAGTGCGACCAATAAGTTGCTCTGATGGACGATTATGTGAACCATAAATTTCACGAAGTGCTCTATAAGTTTGGCGAATAGAACACTGATTTTAAAAATGAATTTCAACGATTTGTAAACGTTGTTGCGGCGTGAGTCTTTCCATGATAATTTGTCAATACTTACTGAACAGAAATATCAAAACAACATGGCTTCTACCTTCTGTCAAATCACAGTTATCCCTATGGAAAGTTCTATCACTCTAAAAAATCAGCCGATATATAGGACAGACAGGCCGATGTTCACAACATAGAATCAAGGAACACAGGAAGTCTATTTTGAAAAACCAGAAATCAAACGGTTTTGCAGAACATTGTATAGAGAATAATCATTTTTGTAATGAGAAAGATGTCACTCTACTATGAAATGTTAATGAAGGTAAATTGATTGAAGGTTTTCTTCGTTACTTGAATTCATTACGTAAAAGTATTGAGTTTAAAATGAAAGTAGGAACTGAAAACTCATTAAATTATTTGGATTTAACAATAACTAGATAATAAACACAATTTCTCTATTTTTTCATAAAACTCCTTATACAGATATAACACTTCCCAAAGACTTCATCCAATCCAACATAAATTATCATCTTATCATAGCATGACACATACATCATCATCTTCCTCCAGCTCCAAATAATTTATATCAAGCATTCAATTTAATAAAATAAATAGCATTTAATTACGTTATTCGTCATCAATAATAGATACTATGATAGCCAGATAACAATATAAAAATGATATTTACGAAATATACCTATGCTAAAAACCTAAGAAAAAATATATAATTCTTTCTCTTCCTATGGTAAACCATCACTACAAATTGAAAAATACTCAAAAATATAGATATCAACATATCTTACAGAACAAATGATTCATTAGGAATGATTTTAAAAAAACGCATATCCTACAAAGAATAAATCACAATTTGTCAGGTATTTAATAATTGTCATTTATCAGTACCTGCTCAAAAACTTATACTGGACCAACTGCAAGATCCAGAATGCCACCAAATTTCAGACTAGATGTTCATGGGCAGTTGAAAAGTTACTATGTAAACAAAACGCGTCATGTGAGTAGAAATCAAATATATATATATATATATATATATATATATATATATATATATATATATATATATATATATTTATATATATATATATATATATTTTTTTTTTTTTTTTTTTTTTTAATAATCACCATTATGGGAGTTTCCTCTAGAAGGTCCGGGTCTTAACGACCAAGGACCTTCTAGGCAGCTGTAAGGAACATTCTAACAATTCTTGTTGTCCAGAGGATCACCTCCTTCTGAGCTTTACTTATCAACTCCTGATCCAGTTCAAGGAGTTCCGTATTTTCTGCCAGGTGGCTCTCAACCAATCCATTCGTGGAGATTATCAGGGGCAGAATCTTTACCGTTCTTAGCTGGTGTATCTCTTTTATTTCAAAAGCCAGGTCGTGGTACTTTGTTAGTTTCTCCGTGTACGCTCTACTTATGTTATCATCTGCCGGGACGGTTATATCAATGATTGTTGCTTTGCGGTTTCCTTTATCAAAGATCACGATGTCGGGCCTGTTGTGCGGCACCGATCTATCCGTTATTATCGGGTTGTCCCAGTAGAGTTTGAACTGACTGTTTTCAAGTATCGGCTTGGGTAAGTATTCGTGTACCCTTCGAGAGGTAAGTATAAGTCCTACTTTCATGGCAATGGCTTGGTGAAAGATTTTTGCCATAGCATTATGCCGCTGGGTGTACTCCCTGGGTGCAAGAATGGGGCATGAGGATGTCACATGTTGTATAGACTCCAAGGCTTGGCAGCATTTCCGGCATCTGTCAGTCGGTATGTTCTTTTTGGCTATATGTTTCAGGTACGCTCTTGTTGGCACCACCTGATCTTGGATTGCGATGAGACGTCCCTCGGTTTCTGGGAATAAATAACCGGATTTAAGGTAAGTTAGTGACTGCTCTCTATTAACTCTATTTTCTTTCAGTGCCTCCGGATACCTGCCATGTAAGGGTTTGCCGTGCCATTCCTCCAGTAGTTGTTCAGATGATGGCGTCTGTGGTGGGTTATTTCTGCTTGCCAGATTTAAAGCCGTGATGTTGCGGTCTTCCTGGCATATTGATTGAAAGAACGGTAAGTTTTTTGAGTGGAAATATTCTCTGAGTTCAGTTACCGCTTTATTGTGGGCCTTTTCAACATTTCGCAAACCCCTTCCTCCTTGGTGCCTAGGCATGTAAAGTCTGATCACCTTGATGATAAATATATATATATATATATACATATATATATATATATATATATACATATATATATATATATATATATATATATATATATATATATATATATATATATAATATACATGTATATTTTTATATACATATATATATATATATACATGTCTTATTCGATTTAAGTGTAACTGTCAATTGATCAGCTGAGTTTTACACTACAATGTCGAAAAAGGTACTGCGCATTGTCCAATTAAACACAAAATATGAATTATAATAACGTTTATTAATAAATAATCTCAAACAATATAGAAAAATCAAAACAAAATTAATAACAAACATTTAAGGATCACAAAAGTGACAGGCACTTGTCCCAAGTACGAGGTGTATCCAAAAGATTCTTATCAGACAGCTGTATCGGCTATGTCTGTTACGTCAGTAAATATTCTATATTTTCTATAGATTCCTTCATATTTTTGAGTGTTTTATAATTTTTGAGAACTTTATTCATCTACTTAAATAGAAACAGTGTTTCTAAGACATCTTGGTTGAATTTTTTCAAATTGAAGATTTTCTTGTTATTTTTGTGGATGAGATCCCATACAATTTTCACCTTGTACGATATCTGAATAACAATGCTACACCGAAACGCATAAATCCAAGAGAATATGAAGGCCGTAAGACTCGGTTTACAGAGTATCCAAAACCATCAGTGTGATTAATCGGCGTTAAAAAAACAAAAACTGAAGAATTAGAACTTAGTGTTTTGTCAAGAAAGAAAGCCATCATGAACATCATATTCTTTAGTGGATTCTACAGCAAATTGAGATTGTTCTTCATATTTTTACTAACGAAATTGTATATGACTTAATGCAAAAAGTTACTAAAACGAAGGTCATGAGATTCGACCCTGCAGCGAAGCCAAGATGGACAGTTGAATGATGTGTAATATGAAGATATTCAATATGTTTTGGTTTCACATCATATATTCTTCATTTCATACTACTCAGAAAAACCATTACTTTATTATATTTTACATCTCAAAATTTGATGTCATTATTTTGCCTGAAATTCTGAAAAGGTCATGATATGACGGAGAAAATGTAGTATAGCTGAATATATGACGGGACAGCTTGTATCATTTCAAATTAATATGGTTTTTTCCAGATAATAAAATATCTATTTATAACTCACCCCTGGTCTAGGCAGTGACATGTACACCTGCTTTTCCGATTTACCCTGACTCGTCTCCAATACATCCTTGACAATGGTTGTAACATCGGATACCAACCATTGATACATATCGGCGAATACTTCCAAATTCTCCGAGGCTATCTTGCTGCCTGGATATGCGGCCAACGTCTTGGCTGCAGTAATAACCTGAGGTCCATAAACTCGGAGATTTATCTCCGTGAACTTGGCAGAAATTTGAAGAGTTTCCGATACTGCGACGTGACGCAGCAACTTACACACCTGTGAAAAAAATAATTTAATTCTGCATACAGGATGTTTTCAACGGTTAGTCTTTTTTAATAGCCTATGGAACTCGTCAAAATAAACCACTTTATCAAAAATCTCTTAGAATATTCAATGGACAAAGTTATAAACCTTTAAACTCGAATTCATGGCTGCAAAACTTTAAGTACGGTTCTGTCGTACAAATGCTTCGATCACCCCAGGCGCTTCGATGTCAGAAGTTATTTTTATATCGACTCTTATTGAAAGATGGCGCATATTCATTTAAATATTCAATGTTTGATGAGTTCAGGTAAAATGCAGCAGAAAGATATATATTGGAACTTCCTCAATATCCGCGAAGTTAGTGAATGCGAAGATGTAAAGTAATGATGAGTGCCGATAGCTCAGGGGTTAGAACATTGGACTGGGAACCGAAAGGTCCCGGGTTCAAATCTCGTTCACCAAGAAAAGGAATTTTCTACCACCATTTCACTGTTGGGTCGAAAATTTACAGTGATGTGACCTAAGGTGGCGAAAGAAAGCGATAACAAATCCTAACCAGAACACAACTGAACTCCCAACTCGTACAAGCTGAAAAGCTTCTGAGTGAGCTCCACAGAAGATCAAAGATGATCTCCAGAGAAGATCAAGGAGTACACAATATCAATGAACACATTTTCGGCCACCATTTCACTGTTGGATCGAAGTGATGTGGCGAAAGAAAGCGATAACAAATCCTCCTAATCAGAACACAACTGAACTGTCAACTCGTACAAGCTGAAAAGCTGCTGAGGGATCTCGGAAGATCAAGGAGTAGCACAATATCAATGAACACTTTGAACAACTTTTGTGGATAAATTGGATTAATAGTATTCGTGAGTACTCTTATTTCTTCATTTAAAATTTTTCAAAGGTAAGACTTTCTCTGTCAGGATGTATAACTCATCAGAAAGAAGCATTTAACAAAAATCACCCAATAAAACTTAATAGGTATATGAATATTCGAATTTGCCACTGATTTTGAGTCCCAGTCAAAAATCGTACAAGTCGATATTCTGAACGAAATCATATGGCAAATTCATATATCGCGAGATAAAGTTAAATTTCTTTCTCCTGATTTTACGTGAACACATGTAGAGAGTCTCACTACCTCCCTTTAATCAAATAAATATGTGGCATATTTCGACAAATTAACGAAAGTCAAAAACTCACGAATCCCTTGGATGTTTGCGTTGAAATCGTAATCTCGATTTGATGTGTGAATTGTAACATGCTGTTAATGTAGGGGGCAGGCTGGCCTCGATCATTAGTGGCGTCACCAGAACTAACAGAAACGTACTTCAATTGCGCGAACTAACTTTTGAATAAAAGGGCTTATATCTTTGTCACCCTGAATATTTATTTATTCTGTATGGGCGATTTTTGTGGATATGATTTATTTTGAGAAGTTGTATTTCCTGGTGAAAAAAGTCACTTTTGAAAAAACACTGTATGGTACGACATATAAGTTCAAAATCGACAAAATCCGCAATAAATTGATAAATGACACAAAATTTCTGATTTTACTGACTAGGTTGCCACAACAGTAAGACGAACAGTTACATCGAACGTTTCACTTATTCCCTCCAAAATGTCTGTATTTCTAGGAATCTCAAAAAATATGGAAATTATTGATGCAATACATTCCACTATTATGAGTAGAGGATTTAGCGAATCCACCAAAAATTGGCAGACTTTCGTTATGAAGTAGTCGTCTTCTGGTATACGATCGATCATCACCTTAATAAGCCTACACGTTTGGATGAGCATTAGCATCGTAGAAATTTTGCGTTTTTCCGGTCCTTCCCTACCTCAACTATTTTATGAGCGGACAACGGGACCACCGACTTGCGTGGTTTTCCTCTTGAAACCTGCTTTTTGTGAAATAATCGAGCATGGCAGCTGTATTGTCATTTTAGTGGATTTTTACTGTCACCTTACCAGCCTATAATGATTACGTTGTAAATATGTATTCACTCCAATCTCAAAAACTTCCATGATTTGAATATCACGGTAAGTTTTATTTCACACTTAGTATTGTATTGAAGACCAATAAGTTTGACATCATTCTTGCTGAGAGTCTGGAAAAGGTGGTTGATGTCCATATCAGAGGGAAGGTGCTAATTGACAGTCCCCCTAGCCCTCATCAATATGCCTACCAGGCCGGAAAATCGGCAGAACTTGCATTATACAATTTGGTCGGTAAAGAAACCAATTGAGATATAGCACTAACAGCGTTTCTAGACATTGAAGGTCTGCAGGCTTCTCTTGCTGAGGCTATCTCTGCGAGAGGAATCGAGCCGCTAATTTGTAGATGGATACAGGCAATGCTATGCGGCAGAAAAATAACGACCTCATACCAGGATAAGGTCTTCGAGTTCAAGGCTGCAAAGTACTGCCCGCAGGAAGGTATTCTCTCACCCTTACTGTGGACCTTTCCCGTCGATGACCTGCTAGCGAACATTTCGCTGTGGGGAGTCGACGTTCAAGCATTAGCTGATGACCTGGCAATCAAAGTGATAGGTAAATCAGAGGTGACGATATTGGCCGTTCTTCAAGAGGTACTGAATACTTTAAACAAATGGTGAGTAAGGGAAGATATGCCTCTTAATCCAGAAGGAAGAGATATTCATTCACCAAGAAACGGAAGTTGGATGGTTCAGAACCGTCGACTATCCGTGGTGAAACAATACAATCCTGTTATGGGACAAAATACCTGAGAATAGTCCTCGACAAAATTTGGAATGTTGAAATGCACATCTAGACAAAGTTTGTCATAAAACCAGAATGGGATTCTGGACCTGCAAGCAAATCTGGGGTAAAACCTGGGGTTTAAAGCCCAGACAGATGTATTGGCTATGCACTATGGTAATCAGACCACAGATAATGTATGGTGCTGAAGCGTGGTGGAAGAAGGGCCAACAAACGATTGGTCATCATGAGCTCACCCGACTACAGCGACAGGCTTGCCTTGCAATTACAGATTTCGCACCACACCCACGGCAGACATGAAGTTCCTACTAAATCTAACACCCCTGCACCAACTCGTGCAGAGGAAGGCGGAACGGATCACATACAAACTATATCAACTGGCAATTTACAGGCCAGAAGCAATAGTGATGGGAGGCTCAGGACTGCTGGTCGAGCTTTTAACGAATAGCACTCTATCCATCCCCTCGGATCTCACGTCAGAAGCAATGAGCCAAGAACGGCACTTCAGTGTAATCGCCCCAGCCGGACGAAGGGACCCAGCATGCGGAGGTTCTATTGAGGACCGACCTTGGCTTGTTCACAGACGGCTAGCGAACGACGAACGGAAATGGAGCGGGGGTCTATGGGAGCAAACTGAGAATCAATATCTCTGAGTCTCGACCAAAACGCAACCATATTCAAGGCAGAATTATTTGTCATTCAGAGCGCGGCAGATTAGCTGCTAAAACGGAAAATCCTCCACAGCAAAATCAAAATTTCAGTACTGAAAGCTCTGGAATCATCTGTTTTTCATCAAAAACAGACTGGAGTTGCCCCCGGCTTTGAACAGGCTCGGTTTGTATAATAGAATCAATCACACTTGTTTGGATACCGAGCCACTCAAACTCTTTGGGTAACGAAGAGGCAGATCGGCTGGCATTTGCTGGAGCTGCGCTGCCTCTGGTAGGACCGGAACCATTCCTGGGAATACCACATAAAGCGCATTTGCACCAAATCAGTTTGGCTGAAAACGATGAATGCAGGCTGTGTCTTGAGGACACTGAATCAGCCATGCACATCGTCTCAGAGTGCCCAGCGGTGAGGCGCATCAGATTCGAGGTCTTTGGTCAAGCTTTTATAGCCCACTGCGAACTGAAAAAAATTACCTCCGAACAAGATTATCGGTTTTATCCATAAACTGAATCTTGTCAAGGAAATAGAAATAGGGGTGAACCACAAAAGTCCATGCAAACGCAGTGATAGGGTGGACAGACGCCTGCTTACTATAAAATAATAAAAATAATAATAATTGTATTGAAGCACTCACACGACAAGGAAGATAATTTTTTTGCATGTGCCAATATAATCTGCTTTTTGTCCTTTTTGTTCATCTTAATTTCATACAACAAAGCTTTGTCAAGGTTGTGAATTATATATTTCGTGAAACCAGAATGATTTACGTCAGATTTCGAATGGAAAATTGTTTGAAGGCATGCTCATTAAAATTCTACAAGTTTTGATTTAATTAAGCCATTACAGTCATCTTGTCAGGATCGGAAAATCCTTGAAAACCTTGTCTGAAACAAGATAGTTTCTGGAAGTTTCCGTAATTTTTTGCCATAACCACCATAGATTGGCAGACTATTACTGTCTACTTGTCTGAGTCTTAGAAGTTGTATTGGCATATAAAAACATTATCCGAACGTCACTGATCGGTTAAGTTTTCGCTCACGACGTTGCCTGAAAAAGTACACCCGTATCAGTGCTCCAGTAACTAAGCTAAGTACTTCATTGGATTTTATAAACTCAGTTTGTTCTTTGTTTCTACTCTTTGTAATAATATCTTCTTCAGAAATTATTCTGAAGAATGGAGAAAGTTTTTGTTAGCCGGATAATGCTGCGACATTAACTTTAAAAGAGTTTTTTTAGGGCTACTTTCTTACTTGGCCCACGTTTTATTGATTTTCCATATAAAACTGTCTGATTTTTAAATGTTTATTCATCCAAGTCAAATGAACAAGTCTTTATTGAATTATTAGAATATTTTACCAATTGACTGAGCTAGGAAAAAGTGCTGTATATGAGACAATAAAGAAGTTAAAAAATGGCATGGATATGAGGCATAGATCGCGTAAGATAAAAGGAAACACTTTTAACGCTTTATTGGTCTTAATCACAATCCGCACTTGGATATTTATGTCCAGAAGCGTCCGTATGTCACTGAAAAGAAAAGGCTTCATATCAAGGAAACCAAAAGAAAATCCCTATAATGACACTTTCGCAAAAAGAACGAAGGATAGAATTTTGTCAACGTTTTCAAGAAGATAATTTTAATAATGTCTATATCTGATGAAAGTTGTTTCCAACTTGGTGGAAATCACTTGAAAATCCTATCAAAATAACTTGTTACCGTTCAAATTTCCTACCAAAATAATGGTTTGGGGATCAATATCTCAGCGTGGTGCTACGCCTCTCTGTATAGTTGATGGTACCATTAATAGTGAAAAGTATTTTGGCATTCTCAACGATTTTCTCCTTGAAACATGCTTTATATTGAGAGGGGTGGCCTTCTCACCAGGATAATGCAAGATACAATACTTCGGCCTATACTCAAACTTGGATGCAAGAACAAGTGACAACCATTTCATGGTCAGCAGCTTCACCAGATCTTAGTTCCATTGAAAGCATATTGGAACTAATGAAGATTTAAAATGAAAGAGTAGCGCCACGAAATAAAGATAATTTAATTCAGTCAGTTCTACAGTCCTGGACTACCTTCACCGAAAATTATGGTGGCGGCTGTCCAGTTTCGGGCGTACCTCTACGTTTAATCAAGTGTTTACAACTGTAACTAAATGGAGGTTGTATAAGTACATAGGATGAATATTTTGTTATAATTTTTTAATTCAAGAATTCAAAATATATACTAAATAATTACAATTGAGCTTTGTTTTTCCGGATACTTTATAGACGGACTATATTTTGGCTGGAAATTTCAATACAGATCTTGAAAAAGTCATTCTAGAAATAGTCTTCAGCATAAAAGGAAAAGTAGGTTTTTTGGTGAATCCTAGGGGAAGGAGTTTCAGAGTTATTGATACAAATTTTGAAAATTATTATGGTCTGAAGAATAAATGTCGTTTTTTAAAAGTAATACGAGACTTCAAAATGGAATAACATGCATTTGTCGACTAAGATATTTTGTTAGAAACAAACTATAATTTAACATTAAAGATCACCTTTTCTCTAAATTGAGAGATTTCATAATTATGAATAGAATGAAGTGAAATCTTCCTTTCAAGTATGCTTGGCAGATATGGAAAATTTTCTAGACAAACAATGTAAATTTTGCATGCGACTCGACGTCAAACCGATTGCCACCGTCTCTTGGAATGGGATGAATTTTCTTCAGAATCGAAGACATGTTCATTTAAAATTTATCATACGAATTTCGTTGAAAGCAGTCATAAAAGATAAATAAAACTCTTTGCCGCGCTTTACCTCTATCAAAGTAGCGAAATATCTTTTTCCGGGAGAATATGAATAAACCATCTCCTCAATAATAAATATCTACCTTTCCTACGAACTTCACCTCTGTCAGGAAATAAATAAAGAAATACACCAGTTGCATTGGAGTTCCAAAAAAGGGTCTGGAGTTTTATTTCGGTAGCAAATGATCATCCCAACGTTGTAACCTGAAAATCTCACTTTATAAAAATTTTTTCACTATACTCATGAAAAAATGTTTTATTTGTACGAAATTATGGATATTGAAAGTGTCACTTCAAATAAGCAATGAACCGCCTATACATATAGAGAGTATCCCAGAAGTCGACGTCATTATTCGAGAAAATGCTCACCCTGTGATGGTTTTTGAAATCCTGTTGCTACAATTTTTTACATTACAATTTTTATTTTTCCTATTTTATCCGGAATAATGCTTCTGTGATCTTCAATTCTAAGCCACCTTGGAAAATAATGTTACTTTTTGCCGAACCAAGTATTCAAAATGAATATTTCGCACAACTTCAACTGACCCTATTGAAAAAAAAACTGTAATACATCAGTTTGGCAAATTACTTTAAAAGTTAGCGCAATTATTTGGGATTTTAAAATGGTATAACTTTTACTACATTATTTCTTAGGTCGGTGAAAAAAAAATCTTTCTTAAAGAAACACAATTTCGAACAATTTCTTCGAACTTTCTAAAAAAGGTTCTAGTGCATCCAATATTTTAAGAATCTGGTTTGAATGAGATGGGGTGAGCCCTTCCATAAAGTGTGAGTGAGACAGATAGTAACGCCACCATTTGGTATTGGCACACGTAAACGCAAAGCAGATCAGTACGCTACGCATCTTTTCGTATTTGATAGTGCGATTTGTGTACTTACGACTTTTGGCTTCGTTTATTAGATTTGTTTGCTTGTGATTTGGATAGTTTTGATCTCTTTACGACGAACTTTGATTTTAGCAGGACTAACCTGTGATTGTGTTTTTCCATCCTGTCTGTATATACCACGGGAATGCGGATGGAACGCTAGTGCAGCTTCGAGAGTGTATTGCGAGAGATACTCTAATGCTGATCGTTATCCACATCATTGAATTTTTACGAATGTGCATCGTCTACTCTTCACAGCGAGCGGACTTCCAAACAAAGTGCACGGTAAAGAAAGAATTTTCTTATTTTACGACGAAATTGTGCTTCAACCAGTTGAGGAAGATCCAAGTACTTCGCTACGTGAAATTCAACGAAGCACAGGTGTGCCTTAAAGTACAGCTCACCGACTATTGAAAAAACCAAAGCTCCCCCATATCAGGTGCACCGAGTACAAGCTCTGTTAACCTCGGATTACGTTTTGCCAAACCATGCTACAAAAGAACCGGGAAGACCCACAATTCTTAGAACAAATTTTGTGGTCGGATGAATCAACATTTGAACAAAATAGTTACATGTACCTACACAATTTACATGAGTGGCACGTAGAAAATCCATATTTAATGAGACAAGATAGATCTCAATATCGTTTTAAAGTGAACATGTGGACTTGAATTTTGAATGGAAGAGTCAAAGGACCTTTTGAGTTTGCCAGAGGTTTTAAATCCTGAAATTTATTTGGATTTTTTACGAAATAAGTTTCGAAATTTACTTGAAGACGTGCCACTTTGTATTTTCAGAGGAATATGGTTTCAGCAGGGTTCTTCAAATCTCTAAGCCCAAAAGAGCCCCTTGCAATGTGTTACCCTGCCTAATGTGAAGTTTTGTGTTGTTTATCTTCCTTCCAAGTATCATTTTTCCACACGTGTCACCCAACATCTGCAACTTGAGATGAAATGAGAAATAGAAATCATTCGATGGTAACTATGTTAGGATAAACCAAGATTTGGTTGTTTTCTCCCTGAAAACATTTTATATCCGAGGTTTTCACCCAGGGAAAATTTATCATCATTTTCCATGATGGCGCAAACTTTCTTATTTATCCTCTCATCCAACCTTTTGGTGTCTTCTGTTGACCCCAAAAAATTTGAAAAAAGGTTTACCTTGACCTTTAACTTCTGTATCACTTACATCAAGAGTTACAATATGTTGTATGAATCTTGTGTTCGGTATTAGTAAGTCTAATAAACCTTGTTTGGGTTATCTTCTCCCACTCGAGCGACAAAAGCCGGAAAGTTGCCTCGTTTTCCTGATCCAAACTACTTTTCGGAGTAAACGTCGATATACACATAGACACACAGTTCTTCAAGAAAGGTATCGGAAAGTGAAAGAAGCACCGGAATGTTTGTATCACCTATTTTTAGGGAGACTAATGTTGATAAATTAAGCCAAATTTGATAAGGAGAGTTTTCTTTAGTGAATCTGAAACTTACAACGGCATAATCATCTTCAATCATCAAATATTTGGCGGTTATTAATCTGGGTTAGAACGTTCAAGTTGATTTTTTTCATCTGTTTTCATCTGACTCTTTTCGGTCAACTTATCGTCTATTTTTATTTTATATCATCTGATTTTATTCATTCTATATATTAAGTATTGAGATAAAATTTCATCTCAAGGAGTGTGAAATGCAATGCAATTTATTGAATTTGTTCTCATTTGTGGAGATCATCGTGTTATTCAGATTTGACTACTCACCTCCAATATATGATCTATAGAATCCTGGAATGCATTCGACGTATGGTGCAATCTGTTGATGTCGGAAACCAAAGCTTCCTGCTTAATCAAACCGACTAATTCGAGACCCTGTTTAGTTGCTGTGCTCAGTTCTTGCGCTTGATTACTAGCAGCTATAGCCAAATTCTTCGACACTTCTTTGACGGCTTCGATGCAAGCGCTCACCGATGCCTCAATGTCGGGAGAATGGGTGGCTTCATCGAAGCCCATCTGAAAGAATTAAAAAATATGTAATTTACAGTAATTGCGCCACTTCTTACTTTCTATCAAGTTAAAAAATACTTCAGTATAGAAAAAGACAGAAAAATGGTAGGACTACACCTCATCGGTGTGAAATTGAAGTAATGAGAAAACGAGAGCAATGGTATTTTGTATCTTCTAAAGTATTCTATAATGGAAATTAAAAGAAATTTAATGAATTTTCTTTCATAAATTTGTATTTTTTTTAACTATCTTGTAACTGTCCAAGCGCTGTTGTACTATGCCCTGCAATAATTGCCGCTACTTAGTCGAATGATCACAAAATTGTCTGCGCGGAAACTCGAGTTCCTTCTTGGTTTACGGCCAGTTATTACTGGTATAATTCTTTTAAGAATTTGACGTTGAACGGAAATTACTAGTTCGTTTCTTTAGGAAACAAGGGTTGATCGAATTTGGAAACCCTTTTTCAACAATCAATTTTTTAATGATCTCTTATATGGAAGACAATCGATAGCGTGAACACCAGAGACAGATACTGCTTTTGTGAGTTCCTCCACCAAACTTAGCCAGTCCAGACTTCTCTGAATTATTCGTAATTCAATGTTATGCCTCAGAGAATTCTCATTCAGAAATCTACTAGTCTGTAACATCCTATTTCGTAGGTCTATGGATCTTTGATTCAGACTAAGAGAAAGTATTGGGTAACAAAGAGGAAGGCACTGGTTCTCTTTGAGATCGAACATTTTACGCCACTTGAAGAAGGGTCCTATTTCAAAGTTATTACTGACCATCACTTTCTTTCGTGATTTAAACATTTGAAAGACCCTGCAATGAGATTAGCACAATGAAATTTGAAAATGCCACAATACTCTTTTTATATTGAACGCCTTGAAGGTTTATAAGGAGTTTTTTCACTGGATAAAAGGCTTTTTCAATATCTTCAGTATCAAACAGATTAATTCTGCTAATAATTTAGCAGTATTAATCTGATTCGAAATCTTGAAAAAGCCTTCTATCAAGTGAAAAAAGCCCTATTATTATTTCATTTTATATATGATAGTCATATTGGTTATTTTTTGCACTCATACATACAATATTATCGGATATAACTGAGTCGTTAAAACTACTTTCATAACTTTTGTGTATTTTCTGTTGACGAACAATGCGCATCGTAACGTTCAAGAAACCATCAGAGTTCTATCTTTAAAAAAAAAATTAAATAGATAAAAGCTTTTTACTTGATAGAAGAAATATAACAAAATTTTAATATCAAAACTGATTTAATCTGTTAGTCTTCTACAATTTTAATTTCAAAAAAATTTCTATTCAAAAAACTTTCAGAATTAAATTAATGTCTACAATAAGCACCGCTTATATTTAATAGACGTATATAATCAAAACTCAATATACAATGTCTAATGGAATAAATAAACCAACCAATATAAAAAAGGCAATTAAAATTAATAAATAAATATTTGAAGGAGACAACATTTTGTCTCTTACCTTTAAGAACACCAATTGCCTTTTAAAAACATAAACACAACTTAAGGACTTCTCAAAAAATATAATTTATTTGAAATATTTCATATATTTAAATATTCGAATAAGTTAATTCAGAAATCTCTCAAAACATATCTTCAAAAATTCTAGGTAATCTCTTCATCGGTCCAAAATAATATTCCAAATATCAAAATCAAATAACTATCACTATATCTCAACTTACACGTGCTTGCAGGATGATTGCTTCAAACAGACTATTTTTAAAATTCAAGATGGTCTATGTTCTAACAAAATCACAGAAAGATGTGTAAGGTATTTTTAAGGTTATATTTAAATCATTGACATTCCATAATGAGACTTATTGAAGCAAATATAATTATATATTATATATAAAATAAAATAGAAAAACGCTTTTTACTTGATAGAAGAAATATAACAAAATTTGAATATCAAAACAGATTCAATCTGTTAGTCTTCTACAATTTTAATTTCAAGAAAATTTTTATTCAAAAAACTTTTAAAATTAAATTAATGTCTACAATAAGCACCGCTTATATTTAATAGACGTATATAATCAAAACTCAATATATAATGTCAAATGGAATAAATAAACCAACAGATATAAAAAAGTCATTGAAATTAATGAATAAATATTTAAAGGAGACAAAATTTTGTTTCTGATCTTACCTTTAAGAACACCAATTGCCTTTTAAAAACATGAACACAACTTAAGGACTCCTCAAAAAATATAATTTATTTGAAATATTTAATATATTTAAATATTCGAATAAGTTAATTCAGAAATCTCTCAAAACATGCACTATATCTTCAAAAAACAAATATAATTCTAGGTAATCTCTTCATCGGTCCAAAATAATATTCCAAATATCAAAATCAAATAACTATCACTATATCTCAACTTACACGTGTTTGCAGGATGATTGCTTCAAACAGACTAACTTTAAAATTCATGTAATGTGTAAGGTATTTTAAGGTTATATTTAAATCATTGACATTTTTTGAATAAAAATTTTTTTGAAATTAAAATTGTAGAAGACTAACAGATTAAATCTGTTTTGATATTCAAATTTAGTCAATATCCTCACACGGGGATGGATTGAGTAGCGTACGTTGTTGTCACTGCCTGTTCCAAGCCCGGAAGAAGTAAATCGGGACTACCATCGAAGAGATGGGGACAAATTTGGTTTTCCTCATCTATTGAATAGAAGCCATGGTCAAGCAAACAGAGAAGTCCCTAGCTGAAGGAAGAAGAAGAATATTCTATATCATCTTTGGATTCTTTTTTTCCTTTCGATTTTTTGTAATGAGTGTTAATGTATCTACTAATTGGAGCAGTGTTTTCTAAGGCATTTATTCAATTTAATTTCAGAATGTTTTTAAGAAAAATGTTCATAAAATTGAAATTTGTAGTGAGGTGGGCAGAATTAGTCTGTTTGATATTTAGGATATAGCAAAGGCTCTAAGACCTCATGCCAGATGCTCTTTCTTATAGTGTAGACTTGATAGATGTCAGAAAACTAAACTTTGATGAGTGATGTCGCGAGTTGTTACAAAATGTAATTTGTAACATTACAAATTTTTCAATGCGAATTTAAAAAAAAATTAAAAATATTCCCTGAGTTTGTTGAGCAATGCAGAATTGAATCTAGTTTCATATTCATGAAACTAGGGCTGGCTATTTGCTCGATATATCATAAACCTTAGATTGCCATTCTTGATCGAAAAATTGAACTCCAGATTGAAGAATTATTATTTGTGAATTGAGTACAAATTTAGACTGAGTGACTTTATGATTCCTTCGTGCTGCAAATACAAAATGCTACACTAAATCCCATTATATGTCAGATGAAACTTGATTTTCCGTTTTGGTACTTTTTTTCCGACATCCATTCTCCCCTTAGCCCATACATCACGTGACATCGCCACCAGATGGCCTTAAAATATATATCATAACCGTTCTCTAATTGCCCCAGGGTGAGCCGAGCCACGTAATTTGAAAATGAGCATCGTCATTTAGCCAGCCAACCCTCGTTCGAAAGGTTCGCATGAAGAAGATTTACAGAAAAACAGAATTACGTAATGTTTCAAGTATCCCTCTCGTTCGGAGGGCCTAGCGGCAACATGAGTGCCGGGACATGATGCGGCACTTTATCCGGTAGAATTATGGATACGTCATGTGAATAATTAATTTTATGAGAAAAATGTGATTAGTACGAACGCATCAAGTAAACGATCAACGTATGTACATCTTTGCATTAGTGGAATTTGGAGATTCACTACTCACTAAATTCTGAATATCAAAACAAATTGAAATATGTTTATCTTCTACAATTTTAATTTCCAAAAGAATTTTTTATTCAAAAAACTTTTAGAATTAAATTAATGTCTAAAACAAGCACCGCTCACATTTAATAGACGTTTATAATCAAAACTCAATATACAATGTCAAATGAAATAAATAACCCAACAGATATACGAAAGTAATTAAAATTAATAAATAAATATTCAAAGGAGACAAAATTTTGTTTCTGGTTTTATCTTTAAAAAATACTACTTGCCTTATAAAAACATGAACACATTTAAAGGACTTCCCAAAGAATATAATTTATTTGAAATATTTAATATATTTAAATATTCGAACAAATTATTTCAAAAATCTCTAAAAAATGTGCACTATATCTTCAAAAAACAAATATAATTCTAGATAATCCCGTCTTCAGCCCTTTTTCAATATTACAAATATCAAAATCAAAAACATAACCTACATCACTCACGTGTTAAAAGACTTAAGCTTCGAACTACAGATCAACTATATATTCAAGATTGATCTATGTTCTAACAAAATCAAAGAACAAAGTGAGTTATTTTAAGGTTTACTTAAATTCATTGACATTCTATAATGATCTCATTATAGAATGTCAATGAATTTAAGTAAACCTTAAAATAACTCACTTTGTGAGTGACATTCTATAATGAGATCATTATAGAATGTCAATGAATTTAAGTAAACCTTAAAATAACTCACTTTGTGAGTGACATTCTATAATGAGATCATTATAGAATGTCAATGAATTTAAGTAAACCTTAAAATAACTCACTTTGTTCTTTGATTTTGTTAGAACATAGATCAATCTTGAATATATAGTTGATCTGTAGTTCGAAGCTTAAGTCTTTTAACACGTGAGTGATGTAGGTTATGTTTTTGATTTTGATATTTGTAATATTGAAAAAGGGCTGAAGACGGGATTATCTAGAATTATATTTGTTTTTTGAAGATATAGTGCACATTTTTTAGAGATTTTTGAAATAATTTGTTCGAATATTTAAATATATTAAATATTTCAAATAAATTATATTCTTTGGGAAGTCCTTTAAATGTGTTCATGTTTTTATAAGGCAAGTAGTATTTTTTAAAGATAAAACCAGAAACAAAATTTTGTCTCCTTTGAATATTTATTTATTAATTTTAATTACTTTCGTATATCTGTTGGGTTATTTATTTCATTTGACATTGTATATTGAGTTTTGATTATAAACGTCTATTAAATGTGAGCGGTGCTTGTTTTAGACATTAATTTAATTCTAAAAGTTTTTTGAATAAAAAATTCCTTTGGAAATTAAAATTGTAGAAGATAAACATATTTCAATTTGTTTTGATATTCAAATTTTGTTATATTTCTTCTATCAAGTAAAAAGCCTTTCTATTTTATTCAATAAATTCTATTTCGAATTGAAACTGTGTGAAAAACAAACCGAAAATTTCATTTCAACGATTTTCGAAACTTTGCCGTTCATAAAACCAGTTTCTTCAAACTTATGTCTTTCTTTAAAAACTCTGCCAGATCGACCATAAAATAGTTTTAAACCATTTGTGCAAAGCTGTATTGAAAAAGAAACTCGATGTTTGGGAGCCACACCAATTAACACAAAAAAACACGATGGCTCGAATTTTCATCTGCGAATCCTTGGCTAAACGGAAATAAATCGACCCCTCTCTTGAACAGATAATGGCTGGGGATGAGAAACGGGTCGCATACGACAAAAATTTATTTGAATCGGTCCTTATTTGATGGAAATTCATTCAAATTAAAGAAAATAATGTAGATTATTTCCACAATTTTTGAATTTAACGACAATTGTTTCAAATTTTTAATTGTCTCGGTCTTTACTTGACGGAAATTCACCTTCAATATAAGAAAAACAAATGTTAATTTCCGCTATTTTATTGATTTACACTACACTGTTTCATCATACCATGACTTCATCAGGTGAGTATTCAAACTGAGGTATACAATGCAAAACATGATCTTAAATACACAGCTCTGGTACAAAAAATATAAGGGTGGAAAGAGATGGTTTACAATAAATGAAAAATATTAAGTAAGTGGGATCTGTTTAAATCTATTTGATCATTCAATAAAATTTGTATTTTATTATATCTATTGATCTCTAAAGTTTCTAACAGATTTATTTTCTGACTTTTGTTTTCAATATGTAATATTTCATAGTTCATATTAAAATTATGGCCAGTCTCTAACAAATGGTTGGCATAAGTTGAATTCGGTTTATTAATTATGTAACATTTTTCATGTTCACGTATCCTTGTTTGGAATGAACGGCCTGTCTGTCCCACATATACATATGGGCAATCACTACATGTTAACTTGTAAACACCTGATTTTTTGTTTTTAGGAAAGACGCCTTTATTATTTTTCATTAGGCTGCCTAAATAATTAATAGTTTTAAAAGAGATGTTATATTTTTCTTTAAACATCTAGCAATCTTTTCAGATTTTTGGCCTATGTAAGTTAATGAAATAAATTTGGTTTCGTTTGAATTTTGAAATTTTGGATATACAAGTGATATTGCTTTCTTGTAATTTATTTTATCCAGTAAATTGTCTACAATTAACGGATTAAAATCATTATTGAAAGCTATGGTTTCATACTCTTTGTCACAAAATTTCTTTCGTCATGGGTATGTTAACCAATCTGTAAAGCATACTATTATAAGCTGACAATTTTTGTGAAAATAGATGGTTTGAAGTATAATGAATCGAACCATCTGTATGTGTAGGTTTTCTGTATATG
Organism: Megalocaria dilatata; assembly: GCA_034642435.1. NCBI lineage: Eukaryota > Metazoa > Arthropoda > Insecta > Coleoptera > Coccinellidae > Megalocaria > Megalocaria dilatata. Next base: position 6,121,447 of record CM067854.1, read on the forward strand.
GAAAAGTCATGTCTATTATTAATTCTGGTGATTTTTAAATCTGAGAAATTGATGCTATTATTTACTTCATCTTCCTGTGTGAATTTAATTGTTGGATATAATTTATTGATAGATTCCAAAAATAAACCAAGTTGTCTATTTGTACCATTTAATAAACAAATTATGTCATCTACATAGCATATGAACTATGAAATATTACATATTGAAAACAAAAGTCAGAAACTAAATCTGTTAGAAACTTTAGAGATCAATAGATATAATAAAAGTCAAATTTTATTGAATGATCAAATAGATTCAAACAGATCCCCCCTACTTAATATTTTTCATTAATTGTATACCATCTCTTTCCACCCTTCTATTTTTTGTACCAGAGCTGTGTATTTCAGGTCATGTTTTGCATTGTATACCTCAGTTGGAATACTCACCTGATGAAGTCATGGTATGACGAAACAATTGTCGTGCAAATCAATAAAATAGTGGAAGTTAACATTTGTTTTTCTTATATTGACAATTGTTTCGCCAAAGTTCTTCAAATTTGATCGTAGTCAAAGCGCGCTGAAACAGCTCAAACAGTCAAAGAACTAACGGCCAGGGAGGTCTAGTGAACTTTGATTCGTAGCAATTAACATCCAGTGCGTTTATCTCTCAATTAAAAATAAAATCTCTTGTCAAAAGACCTTATACACAGAATGGCCCAGATAAAACAGTCCAGCTGAATATATATACGTATGTATGAGTTTTTTCGAAGAACACCGAGACAAGTCACTTTCATTTGGAGAGAGCCATCTTTTGACTGGGTGTACGATCATTCCTCTAAATGGGGACCTCTGCAAGAATCTTAAATAGTATTAGAGATCTGGAGGCACATCATTTCGGAGGTTTTGCAAATATTTTTATGAAGATGGCAAAAAGTTTTCTTTTGTGTCAGTTTCGACGTGAAAAACTCGATAGGAGTGATGGGTGAAGTGCAGTAAGTGAACAAATTGCAATTGATAGGATTTTCAAGCTGCCTACTATGCATTTCTAAAGAGTAATAATGACTTTATTCAACATTTTTTGCCACATATTGTAACACTTCAGGTGTTAATTCATTGTATATTAACACTATTTTCTGTCGAATATCTTTTAGAGAAGTAGGTACTGTCGTAAGACGACACTCTTCAAATGACCCCACTAAAAAGTCTAGAATAGTCAAATCAGGAGATGTTTTTGGGCCTTCTATGGGACCTCTCCTTCCAATCCAATTCTTAGAAAATGATTCAGAGTGTCACATACTGAGGCTGCATAGTGTGACGGAGCACCATCTTGTGGGATGAATACGTTATCTATCCGATCATTATTTTATTAAATCTCCACAATGAGTGAATAGATCAGATCTTGAGTAGGTTGAGATCAGATTCACCTGTCAAATTATCAAAAAGGAAAAAGGACCCACGATGTTATGTGTAAGCATGTAAAGAAATAACACCTGAAATATATAGGAGAAAATGATGAATTAAGACAATTTCACTGTTTATAAATGAATTGTAGGCAAACTGATCATCTTTTCAACTTAATTTCTTTCAGAAACGAGTTTTTTGTATAATACTATTTTAAGTGTGTTGGCCTATATGCCAGAATTAAAAATATATGTAGAAATTGAATTTTTGTAGGGAGAAACCTAATTTATAATTGTTAATAGTTCAAAGCAAATCCGTTGGTGTCAGGATTCCTGGAAAAAAAGGTAGTTTGAATAAGGTGTGAGTAATATAACTCTTGAAGATCTAGACACGTTCAAGTATCCTTTAGTTCCAGATCTTTTTGTCGGATCTGGAACGTCTGCTTCCAATCCATTTTGTTACACTTTTTTCGGGCTGACAGTTTGAAAGAAGCTTTTCAGATGAAAGTGAAATTAATGAGGGCTAGTAAACCCGAGACATAGGCCTTCAAGTTAATTAATATGCAATAGTTGAGGGTAGATTCCTATAGGTCCCTGAATTACTTTTGAGTCTATTGCTTGACTAATGAGACGTTAGATGAGGTGATGTTCCACTCTAAGTATGTGAAGAGCGGAAATCGCGGAGGGTTGGAAATAGACCAGTTAGTACAAATACGTGAACGAGGCAAAGCGGAGTCGATAGACGTGGACAATGTGGACAACTTCGACATGAAAGTCTAAAAAGACACGACGCTAATTAAGAATTTTCCGAGGGTAAAGTTCCGGAATTTCTTTCAGTCCAACACCGATTTGCTTCAGAGAGTAAAGACGTTTTACTCTTTGTGTAAATACTTGTGAATATACCCTTATAGAGGTATCAGATGTTTAAATTGGTGAAAGGGAGAGTTAAGGAGAAGTGTTAGGCATTTGACAGTTAATCAACCTCTAGATAATAGATAAAAAGCTTACAGATATTATGAAATCACTGTGAAGTAATTCCTCCTTTGTAATTATATCCAATAAACCGATAAGTTTTGTAAAAATATATTCAAAGAAGTCACTTACCACATTTGCGTACAGTCCAAGTAAATGGTCCAATTCTAATTTCAATCTGTCACTACGTTCTAAAATAGCTTCTCTATGTTCATGACTAGTGTAGGCACTATCAGTGAAGTCCTGAGTTCTTTCGAGAACAGCTTCCAGGGCACTGGGGATTGTCTCCTGACACGAAGAATCTGAAAAGAATATTTTATTCATGTAACACATATCAAGAGTTAAAATTTTCATCATAACTAGCTAATGCTGGTCACTTCGTTAATGAAATATGAAAATGAAATTTTACGTATGTGTGCTTGAAGTTAGGCCAAAAATTGGTATTTTATTATTTAGCATGATTTACTAGATTTATTTTTTTTAATTTTCAGCAAATATATTCAGCTTATAGATAGTCCGTTTATACTTTTCCATCAAATGTATAATTAGAGATTAAGTTTTAGTATGAACTTGATTTACCCACATACATTCTGTCAAGAAAGTACCGGGAATTATCGATTTAAATCTGGCGGGGCAATGAGGCAGGTAAAATTTTTTTTTCCTAGGCTGGTACCACTGTCCTTAATTACTATGCCAAGCTTGAGCGGGATCTGTCAACTAGTGTGTTTGCAACAGCTGATTAAGTCAGTCGATGTCAGAGTGCGTGCCGATTTTTACTATGGGTGATTACGTTGAGCAAAGAATTTGTTTAAAGTTTTGTGTTGCAAATGAATTTTCGTGTGCCGATGCATTGAAAATGTTGCAAAAGGCCTTTGGTGATAATGCTCTATCGAAAACTCGTGCATATCAGTGGTACAGAGCCTTCAAGGACGGTCGTGAAGTGGTCGCCCATCGACGGCTTCGATCGAAGATAACGTCGATAAAATTAAGGAAAAGGTGCTGGAAAACCGTCGTACCAGCTTGAGAGAGATAGCACAAGATCTTAAGATATCCCACGAGTCCGCACGTACGATTTTGATTGATACTTTGGGCATGAGAAAGGTGGTTATGAAACGTTTGCGTGAGCGTATCCGTAAGAAGCGGCCAAATTTGTGGGCGAACAACTCATGGATTTTGCATGACGATAACGCGCCTTCTCACCGAGCTACGATTGTGACTGACTTTCTCGCCGAAAACTCAATAAACGTGCTTCAGCAACCACCGTATTCGCCGGATTTGGCTCCCTGCGACTTTTACCTCTTCCCAAAACTAAAATTGCCCCTTCGTGGCACCCGTTTTGAGTCGATTGAAGCCATAAAATAAAATTCGGCGCGAGAGCTAAAGTCCATCCCGGAAAGCGCCTATAAAAAATGTTTCGATAATTGGAAGTGCCGTTGGCATAGATGTATTGGAGCAAATGGAGTCTATTTTGAAGGCGATCCAATGAATTTTGACGATTAAATGTAAAAATGTTGTTTTAATTGAAAATTCCCGGTACTTTCTTGACAGAGCAGTATAGTAAAATTTTTAAGTGATTGTGTTCAAATTTACTTTGAACAATGAATTTTTAATCCACTTTGCAGGTACGTAACAATTACGTCCCCAGAGTTCAACAATTGAGGCCTTTCATATATGAATCATTTAATTCCTAGAAACCTAAGCGGGCCTAAACAACAATTAAGAAACGAAGATATTTCTCACTTTGATTATTCCTAGAACCCATTAGAACCGTTTTATCCGATTCAAGACTATTGTCGTATCGGAATTACCTGTGCCACCTTTTCGGACCCAAACCCATTCTCTCTTTCGCCAGTTAGCGGAAAGGTACAGTCGAACACATCCCCTGTACCAGAGGTCACTACTCATCCTATATAAAAAGTCAGTTAAGAAAGTTCAGTTGAAGACAAGTTCTGATCCCACGCACATCCCCTTGAAGTAAGCTCTCAGCTCTCGTTACTTGTGAAACATTTTTATCTCTACGCTCGAATTATTTTTCAAGAAACTCTCTCTCTCTCTCTCTCTCTCTCTCTCTCTCTCTCTTTCTCACTCTCAGTTACTCATTACGCAGCACTAAAGGCCTGGAACTGAATATATTACCTACATTATTCATTTGTAAATAGATATTAAGTTGTGAAAAGTGAAACCAATAAAATTGAATTCTGTGTCGTGAGCAACAATAGAAGAAACTCAAAAAAGAACTGTTCCAGGATCAAGATAGTGTATCCACCTCAATCTGGGACAACAACTCAAAATTGTACACTTGTATTATATGTACTTCTGCTGACAATTCTCCACATGGTCCCTACGAGCTGGATTACATTCCACATCTGGTCACGAAACAACTCCCTTAATTTGGGTAAAATAATTCAACTCTCTGAACTTGTGTTATATGTATTTAAGGCTGTGGATAAAGCATTAAAGTCTAATATACATCCCTCTTTCACCCCCATTTGAAGTATGCTCAACCAAGAATTTGCCTACTAATTGATTAACGTGTAATCAATTACTTTCGAAGAATTCAAAAAGGTATCTCTACATACCAAGCAATTCCTTACAGATTGTGTGGGAGAACTGAGTTTTCAATAAACTCTAGCTTTTCTGATTGCTATTCTTATTGCTTCCTCTGATAGATTACAATTTTTTTCCGATTAAGATGAAAAAATCTTAAATATTGCATCTAGCTTCTTATTTCTGCAGATAAAGATGCTAATTTCCGGAGGAATAGCCCCAGAGACTTAAAGTTTTCAGGATAGATTTGCCACCCTTTATCTTTTGATTAGATTTAACACGTCGATTATCAGTTACTCAATCCATCCAAGAATGCTTCCGCAATGCGCCTTTTTTTCCCGATACTCAAGGAACTAACAGTAAATGGGATAATTCATCTGAAGAAAGAACTTCTCGAAATAAAAAAAAACCATATTTTCTTTCATTGTTCCATTCGTAACCGCCCAAACTTTTCAGGAATCTGAATACGTGCAAAGTTATGTTGTAGAGAATGAACGTGGGGGCGTATTCGAAAACACGGGCGGCTGCAGCCGACCATTCAAAAGAAAAAGTTATAAAGGGAGCTCGATACACAAGAGTGAGCTTCAGGGATTGCCGCGTTTTCAAACTTGAATCGTTCTCGCAGAATGGATTGCTGTGCAGCGTTACAGTGTCCCTTTTGTTTTATACAATGTGGGATGGAGAAGGTTTTGTGTCAATCGGCAACGCAGAATTTATCGCGACATAAGGTTCCTCTGAAAAACTCATCACTGTGGGTTTGTAAACCAATGCTGTCATCTACCCAAAATAATTCATCATTTAAATAGAAAAACGAATTTTTAGGTATCGATAACTTATCTAGATAAATTTGCTAGCTTAATTTTCCGACAGCTCTACAGATTTAATCTTAAGAATCTCCGAAAAACTTTCTAGAATTAAATTTAATAACAAGTCTTAGAAAACACCGTTTAACATTATAGTACGGGGGTGGTTCAAATATGATCGAGACAAATACTCTAACACGTTTATTTATAATCGAAAAATTCACATAGGGGTAATTTCCCTCGCTATTTACACATTTTGTCCACCTTTCCGGAAGTTTTTTGATGCCGGTATCGAAAAATTCCTTGGGCAACTCGGACAGCCATGTGCGCACGAACCCCTCTACCTCGTCGTCGGTGTTGAACTTTTGACCTCCGAGGGCCTCTTTCAGTGGTCCAAACATGTGGTAGTCGCAGGGCGATAAATCCGGACTGTAGGGGGGGTGTTCCAGTACCTTCCACCCCAATTCCGATATTGTATCGAGCGTGAGACGCGCGGTATGAGGGCGCGCGTTATCCTGGAGGAGAATCGCACTTCGTGCTAGAATGCTCCTCCGTTTCGAGCGATAAGCGGGTTTCACGTGTGTTTTCAGAAGGTTAGAGTAGTATGCAGCATTGATGGTACGTTGAGTGCGCAGGAAATCGACGTACAGCACGCCCTGCCGGTCCCAGAACACAGTACACATTACCTTACCCGCGGACCAGGTTGTCTTCGCTTTGACTGGCGCCCCTTCCTCCTTCTTCCTCCACTCTTTACTTGACACCTTGGTTTCGGGAGTATAATAGTGTACCCATGTTTCGTCTGTAGTGAAGATTCGCGTTAAAAAACCGCCCCCCTCCGCCTCGTATCGCGTCAGTAAGCGGCGACAAACTTCCAACCGCGTTAATTTTTGCTCAAAGTTCAACAGTTTAGGAACCCATCGCGCCGTTTTTTTCGATATTGAAGGTGTTCGTGGATGATAGACTCTACTACCAATACTAATGCCTACTTCAGCCGAAATGTCTCGAACATTCATCCTACGGTCCTCCAAAATGAACTACGCGGCGAATGTTGTCTGGTGTGACGCTGGTTCGCGGTCGACAATCATGCGGCTCATTCTCGACGGTTTCACGGCCATCCTTGTTTGCTTTGGCACATTTAAACACGACAGCCCTACTCGACACTTGACGTTCACTCATGGTCTTAGCACACGAGTGAAACAAGATCTCCGACGAAAACAAATGCCACACTGGTCCAACTATCACATACTTAAGCCACGACCTTCGAAACATACATGCGCGCCATCTACAGAGATTGTCTCGATCATATTTGAACCACCCTCGTACATATAAATTATCAACACATATGAGAGGCAACCAACTAATAAATGATCAAAAGAAAACATAAAGTATTGGTAAAGGAATCATAAATCTGTTTTTATATTCAAAGTTTCAAACAAGAATTATGATAACTTCGGTTAGAATATGATCTATACGGGCAGATAACCGACAGATCAATTTCTATTTGTGTGCCTACCTAATATAACAGACAGTGTTACATGTTGGCTACACTGTGAGCGTTATGGTATGATGTTCTATTGCATAAGGTAGATATTTATTAGTGGCAACCTGACAGTCCGACGCTACAATAAGGAATCAAGCGAACCATATGTGTTATCATGTTTTACACCATTCAAAACACTATCGTCAACAAAATAATATCAGACAGTATGTTGCAGGAGCATCGATAGTTTTCACGGATCGACATCACATAAACGGTTTACTTTATTCCCCAAGATCACCTGAAATGTCTCCGACTGAACATAATTACACATAATTGGTTGCAGGCTGTTGGTTTTACAGTACTCCCCACAGACTCAGACATCGATCAACTCTTGAGAACTAGGCTCAATGTACATGAGGTGTAGGTGGTCAACTTAGTGCTGAAGCAATTTTTTCAATAATGTAACTAATAAAGCTCAGATTCTTATAATTCTTCAATAATAAGTAAATGAACTAGTACACTAGTACTGTTCGTGGACTTGACGAAAGCGAATGGTAATGTACCTATGATTAAACTCTGGCAGGTGCTAGGAAAGTCCTCAATTAACGTTACACTGATAAGAGCAGTTCAACAGCTTTATGAGAATTCCTCCTCCAGAGTGAAGATTAACAATCAGTTATCTAACTTCAACATTACAAAAGGATTGAGGCAAGGATGCAGCCTATCACTAATGCTATTTAAGATTTATTTGGACGAAGCACTGAAACATTGGAGAAAATCATGTCATGGAATGGGAATCCAACTGAGTGATCACACGACTTTGTACACTTTGCATTTCGCTGATCAGCAGGTCGTTGTCTCCAAGGAGAAAGAAGATTTAGATTTTATGATTCGTCGCTTCAGTGCAGAATAAGAAAAATTAGGATTGAATGTAAATATGCAGAAGACAAAGTACATTTGTGTCGGCTCACATAGAGAGGATTTTCAACTACAAGATAGCAGACAAATACCAACCACTACAGAGTAACATAATTAGGAACCAAAATCACTAACACTGGCCGAACAGAAACGGAGACAGAAAGAAGAATAATAAAAGGAAAACAAGTAATCGGAGCCCTAAATTCGATATTGTGGTCGAATAAGATTTCAAATGAGAAAAAAAGATAAATATACAACAGTATCTTCAGAAGTGTTGTTCTGTATGGTTGTGAGTTAACATCAAGGACAATGCAAAGACTACAATCACTGAAAATCAATTTTTGACGACGAGCAGCTCAGATTTCTAGACTTCAACATATACCGAACGTCAGGATAAGGGAAATAATTAATGCAAACACCACTATAATCGATGATATAAAGACCAAGCAACTCAGTTGGTATGGCCATGTACATAGAACATAGATCATAGAACATAGAAGTAACAAAGTTGTTTTCCCTAAAAATAACAGTTTTATTTTTACACTTATATATATATATATATATATATATATATAAAATTAGTACATAAAAAACCAATGAAATAGGATGGAAATATATGGGTATTAACGTTAACGTTAGTCAGTATACAATAATAATTTATTATTAATTTATTAATTACCTTCAAAATTTTACAGGGAATGTCATGTACATATATATGATAATATGCATATATGTATAAATAAAAGCAATATATATGAATAAAATAATAGTTAATTAATAACAATAACTGATATTAGAAATTAGATTTAGATATTAAAATTTCTTAAAGTCAAAATATAAAAATTATTAGACATTAATATAGACACGATTATAAACAATTACAAAAATTAATTGACGACTAGAATTGGTACGTTATAAATTCATCCATTGAATGAAAACCGCAATCAGCAAGAATCATCTTAACTTTCCGTTTGAATGCTGTACAATGCAGCGACTTCAAGTGCTGAGGAAGTTTATTATACATTTTCATACCATTGAATATATGTGTGTTTTGTGTTCTCTTCAGTCTATGACGTGGAACCATGAAATTATTCCTTGATCTTGTTTCATGATTGTGAACCGCTGAGTGTTTTTGGAAAGTGTTCTTATTCTTGTGTATATACATAAGGCATTCAAGGATATAGCAGCATGTAAAGGTAAGTATACCATATTGCTTGAAAGAGGTCTACATCAGCTAGTGGTCTGGCCCACTCCTGCTATCAATCTTATGGCCTTTTTCTGTTACAGAAAAACTACACCAGCATCTGAAGATGCGCCCCATAGGATTATGCCGTAGGTCATTCTGCAGTTAAATTGTGCATAATAAGCAAGAACCGCCTCCCTTTCTGTGAGTATGCTTTTTATTCGCCGTATTGCGAATAACGCCGTAGAGAGCTTATGGCATACTTCATTCACATGCTTCTTCCAAGTTAAATTTGCGCTAATTGACACTCCGAGCATTGAAATGCTTTCCAGGGTTTGGTACTTTGTGCTCACAAGCAGCTGTTGTGTTTTCTCTGGATTCACTTTCATGTTATTTACATTGAACCACTCTACAGCGCCCTTCATAGTTTCCTCTGACTTATTCAGTAGCAAATTTCTATTCTTCGCTTTATTCAAGAATGATGTGTCATCAGCAAAGAGGGTCTCATCATCTGCAACAGTATTACATACCAGATCATCTATATAAATTAGGAATAAAGTCGGTCCCAGCACCAATCCCTGGGGCAATCCTGTACTAATTTTCATTCTTGAAGACCGCTTGCGTTCCAAATCTACTATCTGGTAGCGATCCTCAAGGTATGACCTCATCAGATCCAAAGCTGTGCCTCTTATGCCCATACATTCCAACTTGCGCAGAAGCTTTTCATGATCGACACAATCGAATGCTCTAGTCAAATCCATGCACGTCAACATCGCGTCATCTACATCGTCCAATGCCTCCATGATGAATTCGATAATGTGGACCAAAGCAGTGATAGTTGACCTACCCTCTCTAAAGCCATGCTGATAATTTCCTAGCAACGAATTGCTCTCCAGAAATGAGTTCAACCTTTTTTTGAGGAGGGACTCGAAAATTTTCGAAATAAGCGGCAGTATCGAGATTGGCCTATAGTTTTCATATACCTCTTTATCTCCCTTCTTGTATACAGGTATCACCCTTGCGATCTTCAATTCATCGGGAAAGTAGCCCTGCTGAAAGCAATCATTTATAAGGCTGAAATAGTATCTGCTAAATGATTGATGACGTTTTTCAGCATTTTTACCGTGAAACCATATATATCTTGTGAAGATTTATTTTTCGTCTCTGCCACAACCTTTATAACTTCCTCCGGTGTCGTTGGGGTCAAAAAAAGGAGCGTGAAATTTTAATCTTTTTGTTTTTCAACAGTTTCCCACTCAATCGGGGTGATTAGAGCTTCAAGAAATCCTTGCAACATATGTTATTAGATTGCCCTGATATTTTGTGATCAATAAGAATTACAACAATAATGGTAACGCGTATTTGCAGTAGACAAGTTAGTAAGGTGAATCCCAAAATATTTTAAGAGACGTTACGATGAATGAACGGTATACGAAACGGCTAGTAAAAGTTACTAAGTTAACAAAGATCCAAGTATAAATAACATTTCAATCAAACCTCGTACGTTTCGATGCTATTTCCAAACGATTAAATTTTATCCATTCCAGTACAACTCTTATTTCCCAAGGGAAAAGATAGATTTCTTGTAGAACGCTATCTGTCCCCCGTCGAACGGAAGAGCAATTCATCTCATTCCTCCTGGCAAATTGATCCCGAATATTCGTCTGGGACCTTTTTATTGGGGTGGAATGAAGCTGTTGGCCAAATTTTCATTTTCTGGAGTAAATGAGAGAAATGCGCTGAAGGGAGAAAAATTGTGAATCGATAATCCCGCTCTAATCTACATGCAGACACCGTTGGTATTTGGTATTTGAAATTGAAATTGGAAAAGAAATTTATGAGAAAATCTTTTTCAGATTACGCTGCTTAAATGAATTTTTTTCCTTTTATTGGCTTGCTATCGAAAAAAATGCCTGCAAAGTTTAATAGTTTTCAATAGAAAATAGAACAGTCCCATTAAATCTGATTCTTTTTTCAGTTCAACCTATAATTTTCATCCTGTAGAATGAATTCATTTAGCTGAAATGCTCAGCAAAATTTCTGTGGAATACTTTCTCCATTGATTTTTTTAATTTGTTTCTTCAGAGGGGATCAGAGGGGATCCGGATTAATCTTGGCTATTAATCCTGGTTTTTATGACCAGTTTAATAGATCGCAAATAGTTAGAGTTTTGGTATCGTACCTGAACACCAATATTAATGATCGTTGTTTGATTATCAACTTAGATATCCAAGTGATCAAAGGAAAAGGTTTTGAGTCTAAATACTTTCAGGAAAAAACAACGTTTCATTTCTTGCTTCTCAACCTGAACTGAGAAGAACAAAAGTGTACCATCCAGGGATACATTTCGACAAAAATGTCCTTTTTTACAAAAAACTGCACAGCGCAGTATTGATTATAACAAGAAACAAGTAGTTACAACGAATCTTGAACCGGTAGTTTGATTGAATGTTGAGCGAGTAGTAAACCGAATGTTTGAACAAGTAGTGAAGTAAAGATACAACAGTGTGCAATGCTGTCTAAGCACAAAGACGTACACTACCCTCAATTCAAAAGGTAGAAAATCCTCAAATTTGGTACGTAGCCGATTTCGGGGTATCATAACGTGAACGTGGAATAGACTTACAAGAAACGTGGAAACCTTGATAAGATACACTTTTCTAACCCGATCCAAACAGGATTGTGAAGGTTTCATTAACCCTCTATAAGAATTATACCTTTGCACTATACGAGATTTATGGCTTAGATAAAGTGCATATTTGGGATCGTGAATTCCCAAAAGATCAACAAGAGATATTATTTGTCAAAAACCAATTACTTTGTATCGACAAGGGCGAGGATTTTGTTCTCGTTTTTAATCCTGTATGGAAAGCAATTTACATGTTATGAAATGGTATATGCAAATAATGAAAGTGCTCACAGTTTTGGAAGAATGAGTAAACAACTTCAAATGAGCCCAAATTTAGGAAATAGAACAATGATTAAGACGCGACAAAATCTACATTATTATTTATTATTATTTATGATGAGCGGGCGTCTGTCCTCCCTACCACTGCGTCCGCACGGACTATTGTGGTTCACCCCTAATTTATATCTCCCCAATGAGATCCAGTTTTTGAATAAAACCGATAATCTTGTTCAGGGGTAATTTCTTCAGTTCGCTGTGGGCTATAAAAGCCTGGCCAAAGACCTCGAATCTGATGCGACTCACCGCTGGGCACTCTGAGACGATGTGCATGGCTGTTTCAGTGTCCTCAAGACACAGCCTGCATTCATTGTTTTCATTGTGCAAATGCGCTTTCAGTCTGCAGTGACCTGTCATAATTCCGACAAGTGTTCTTAGTTTGGCCCTATCCAGATCTAGCGCTAGGTTCGCCATCTTTTTGCTCGAAGCTGTTCCAAGGAACAACTTCGAGTGTTTCAGGCCAGAATGGCTCCGCCAGAAAGACTCTAGCCTTGAGTTCATTCTGCCTGTTATCGCCTCGTTAGCCACGTCATGCGGTATTCCCAGGAATGGTTCCGGTCCTACCAGAGGCAGCGCAGCTCCAGCAAATGCCAGCCGATCCGCCTCCTCGTTACCCAAATAGTTTGAGTGGCTCGGTATCCAAACCAGAGTGACTCCGTTATACATACCGAGCCTGTTTAAAGCCGTGCGGCAACTCCAGACTTTTTTGGATGTAAAACAGCTGGATTCCAGAGCTTTTAGTACTGACTGACTATCAGTGAATATTTTGATTTTACCGTGGTGGATTTGCCGTTTTATCAGCAGTTCCGCCGCGGTCTCAATGGCAAATATTTCTGCCTGGAATATGGTTGCGTTTTGACCGAGACTCAATGAGATGTTAATTCTCGGTTTACTCCCATAGACTCCCGCTCCTGTTCCGTTCGTCGTTCGCGAGCCGTCTGTGAACAAGCCAAGGTCGGTTCTCAATAAAACCTCAGCATGCTGGGTCCATTCGTCCCGGCTGGGGACGATTACATTGAAATTCCGTTCCTGGCTCGTGATTTTTGACATTAGAGGACATCGATAGGATACTGTTCGTTAAAACCTCGTCCAGCAGTCTTGAGCCTCCCATCACTATTGCCTCTGGCCTGTCAATCGCCAGTTGATATAGTTTGTATGTGGTCCGTTCCGCCTCCCTCTGCACGAGTAGGTGCAGGGGTGGTGGATTTAGTAGGACCTCCACGGCTGTCGTGGGTGTGGTGCGAAACGCACCTGTAATTGCAAGGCAAGCCTGTCTCTGTAGTCGGGTGAGCTTTTGTTCGCCAACCGTTTGTTGGCCTTTCTTCCACCACGCTACAGCGCCATACACTATCCGTGGTCTAATTACTATAGTGTATAGCCAGTAAGTACATCTGCCTAGGCTTTAGGCCCCAGGTTTTACCACAGATCCACCTGCAAGTCCAGAAACCCATTCTGGCTTTATGACACACTTTATCCAGGTGTGCATTCCAAAATCTACATACTTCGAGACGTAAACTATGACATTTTCAGGTGGATCCAAAAATATTTTGTTCGATCATGACGGACAAAAAAACCACAACATCTTGATAAATATAGGCGCTTCAAAATCGTAAATTGTGGGAGAACTTTCTACCTCAATTCATCGAGTTGAACAACCGAAAATGAAGAACGAACACACTAAACATTCCGTTATGGAACGCAAACCTGGTTATTCAAAAAAACAAGAGCTAACACTCTTTTCGGAACAAAATCAAGGCTATACATACTTGAAACCGTCAAAGGTCTTGAAAATAACTAAAAAAGAAGTTCATAGCAGAGACACAGTAACAGGAAGAGGTGGTAGTACAGCGGTCCTAGCGAAAAGAGGAAAAAAAGAAAATAACTGTCTTCTTGCTGAAATCGCAGAAGACTTCATTTCAAAACACCCCGACTGAAACTCAAGGAAAAAACTGGGGGAAATAGCAGACAGGCACAATCTTATAGCTCAGAAGAGCCCACACATATTTACAGCGCGTCGGGAAGGCTAAATGTACTACACGACGCGATAATGAAGAAAATTAAACTACTTAATTGAAATAATGCTGGACTTGTAAAAGTAGAAAATCATGAAAAAATGAAATAGAGGGAAAAGAAAGAAATTCAAGTCCTCATAGAATCTCAAACATGAGTTTCGCTGTGTCTGCTACCAGACACTACTCCAGCCATTTATATGAACTAAGAACTTTGTGGAGCTCCTCTATTGAAAGGAAGAGGCTCTCTGGAGTGACCGTTTATTCTCGCAAACAGATTATCTCCCGGAGAGATAGCAAAGGAAAGTCTGCAATGCATTCCCACGAACTCCTGTCATTTCTAAGCGGTCCAGGAGAACGCCATGGTTAAGGGTATCGAATGAACGAGGTAAATACAAAAATATAGCTAGACTTTATCCACTATTCACGATTTTATTTCCCACTGCACAGGCAGTATCTTCAGCGGATCTGCCTGCCAAACAACCGTATTGATTCCCGCTCAGAACACCGTTATTTATTAAGCTCCAACATGTATCTTAAAACATTGGAAGTTAGTTTAAGAGAATTAATATCCATTATCTGATTGAGCATAATTTTTCAATCTTTATACCGAACATATTTCATTCTGAACTTTTTTTGTTTCGGGTACATTTTCACGGACATTTTTCACATCTTTGCCGGATACCCCCACGAAAGTCTTGAGGCTGATAAATTTGCTGAATATTCTGATGAGTTCTCCTTATTAAAAGTCGTTAAAGTAACCAGATCACTTGCACTAGACACAAGAGGACATCAGAACACTGTATTATCCTGGTTAGAACGCCAGCAAGAGAATAATCGATACAGAATCTAGACTTTAAGATGCTACATCATTGCATAGTAAGATTATAAAGAAAAGGAATATGATGAATTCAATTGAATCGGTCCTAACCTGATAAAAATTCATTTTTATTAAATGAAATAATGAATAATATTTCCAGAATTGTTGTTAGTTCATGAATTGTGGGGATATTTTTCATTTTTTTGTTCAGTGGGGAATATGATCTAGCCTTTCTAGTTTTCTTACATGAAACTGCTATAGTAATTTATACTTGTACTGATGAAGAGTTTTCGAACAAGAGGTTTCATTTTGATATTAAAAATACGAAAATATTTTGAGAGAAATCAATGGAAGTTTATTTCACTGTAAAGAGGAAGGTATGCCATTAACACTAGAAAACAATATCAGCTAGATGCCGCCACAGCTACGGATACAGCACAATATTCTTTTCATGAAATTTTCCATGACCAATTCGCATATTTATGGCTGAATGTCCAAGGTAACTTCACGAATTCCATCTCCAAGGTCTTGAATCGATTGTTTCGTTGTTTTTGTGGAACGTAGCGCTGTCTTGTTGAAAATAAACGTCGTCCACATCGATAACTCCCATTTCCGGCCATACAAAATCATAAATCACTATCTCGATAGCCAAATCCATTCACCGTAACAGTTGCGTCAGCCTCATCACCAAACAGTGACACGTTGAGGATAAAGCGGCTTTTCAACAATCATTCTTGGACTTTCCGAGCTCCAAATGCTTCAATTCTGCTTATTATCGTAGCCTCCGATGTGAAAATGGGCTTCATCACTGAATATGATTTTTCGATGAGAATCCGGATCATTTTGACGCTTTGGAATATCAGTTTTGTATGGGAGAGGATGGATTCGTTTCTGAGATAAACGATTTCACTAGGGTAACAAATGATTCGGCCAGTATCATTGAACACATTTATGTTAGGCTCAATTCTAATTCTCGACAAGGCAGTTTCTTGTGTCCTCATATTATACAAACTTCAATAACGGATCATTGGTCGACTTTTCTGTCGGTCTCAAGGTCTATCGAAGAACATATTTTGCATGGCTCTCCATCAAAACAAACTTTTCTAGATAAGGATAGACTTATCTCCTTCTTGAGGAATGAAGATTGGCGACAAGTCCTAGATGAGTCAAATCCCCAGATGGCGTATACCGCCATTTTGAAATGTTTGAAGAAAAATATGCGGAAATCATCGTATACAAAAAGTATTAAGGTAAAAAACTATAACAGGAAACAACCTTGTATTACGTTAGGGCTGATAACATCTATAAAACGGCTAGATAAAATGAAAGTTTGGCTAAGAAGGAATTTCAAGTTGGAGAACAATCGGAAATATACAGAGTATAGAAATTTACTAAGTAATCTGGTGAGAAAATCTAAATTTGAATATCAAAACAGATTGAATCTGTTAGTCTTCTACAATTTTAATTTCAAAAAAATGTTATTCAAAAAACTTTTAGAATTAAATGAATGTCTAAAATAAGCACCGCTTACGTTAAATAGACGTATATAATCAAAACTCAATATATAATGTCAAATGGAATAAATAAACCAACAGATATAAGAAAGTCATTAAAATTAATAAATAAATATTTAAAGGAGACAAAATTTTGTTTCTGATCTTACCTTTAAGAACACCAATTGCCTTTTAAAAACATGAACACAACCTAAGGACTTATCAAAGAATATAATTTATTTGAAATATTCAATATATTTAAATATTCGAATAAGTTAATTCAGAAATCTCTCAAAACATGCACTATATCTTCAAAAAACAAATATAATTCTAGGTAATCTCTTCTTCGGTCCTAGATAATATTCCAAATATCAAAATCAAATAACTACAACTATATGACAACAAAGACGTGTTTGAAGCATCCATTCTT
Source organism: Megalocaria dilatata (assembly GCA_034642435.1). Taxonomy (NCBI): domain Eukaryota; kingdom Metazoa; phylum Arthropoda; class Insecta; order Coleoptera; family Coccinellidae; genus Megalocaria; species Megalocaria dilatata. The sequence continues at coordinate 6,138,445 of CM067854.1, forward strand.
AACACGTGTTTGTTATGATATAGTTGTAGTTATTTGATTTTGATATTTGGAATATTATCTAGGACCGAAGAAGAGATTACCTAGAATTATATTTGTTTTTTGAAGATATAGTGCATGTTTTGAGAGATTTCTGAATTAATACTTTTAAAATGAAATTCAATATCCCTGGTCAAATATTTCATGAGGAGGGTTGTTGTGTACACGGAATTAAAAGAGAAAGCAGATAATCAATTATTTCTTTGTTAATATCAGTAAACGTTTAGCACAGGGTATAAACGACCTTTGTTGATGCTTTGAATGTCCCTGCGAGTCTATCCTCTATATTCCTCGAGCCGGTTGTTGAGACCCGATGGTATTGCTTCATCCCTTATTAAGCACATTCATTCATTTATTTCGAATCTGACAGAATAGAAAGAGTCGCATGTAAGTTGCGTCTTTAAGGGTGGAAGTAGATCTGAAATGATAAATTTTCGCCCAATCTGTGTGATCAATAATTTTGCTAAGATCTTTGAAAAGTGTCTCAAGAGGAGATTGATCTCATTCCTAAAAAAAAATTCCCTGAGAATCAGACAATTTAGATTTAGGTATACTTCTACCACGGATTCGATTCAGGAAATTGTTAAGGGCATCGTCAACTATATAGACGAATATAAAAGGGTAATAGCAGTATTTTTAGATTTGACTAAGATCTTCGACACCGTTGACCCTACTCTACTTCTTGATAGACTGGAAAAGATTGATTTGAGAGGAATTAGTTTAAAGTTGTTTCAGAGTTATTTGGATGGTCCGATTCAGTGTGTCAAAATAGAAAGCGTGTCGAGTCGGCCATTGAAGGCTGATATCGGCATCCCACAGGGGACTGTAATTGGTACGATTCTCTTTTTGGTTTTTATTAACTGTTTGCTTCGTGTTACGAGTCTTGATGTCGGGAGACATGGGGGGAAGCTTATCAGATGGCGGTTAATGGTGTTAATACCATTTTTCAACTGCTATCACATTTCTTGTTAAGTTTGAATACATTTAAATCAAATTTCATCACATTTTCACTTAGAGCATCTGTTCAGCCGGAATTTGTGTTGATACATCTGCATATGGATCAATATGACTTGTTGACATGTCAGTGCCCGGCTGTTAAAAAGGCCGAGTCGGTCAGGTATTTGAGAGTTATTATCGATCAACATCTGAGATGGAATGGGCATGCAGCTTACCTTGTGAAACGTATTAAGAAGCTGTTTCATATTTTCTATATCCGGAATATTCTTTCTGTGACGGCATGTTTCCAAGTGTACGATGCTTTAGTTTTGTCTGTACTGAGGTATGGAATTGTGATATGAGGTGGTATAAATGAAAACAACATGAGAGGCCTTGAAATAGTACATAAAACCATATTGAAGATATTCTTGAAGTTGAGTAAAAGGTTCAGATCTGAAAGGCTGTATATGGAATCTGACCGGCTAAATATCAGACAGCTTTATATTTATGAAGTATTGTTTAATCAAATGAGAGGGAGAAGTGCAGCATGCAACAAGGCAGGTTCTGAATAGAAATCTTGTCATTCCGCGGCTCCATAGAAAACATCTGCAAGAAAGTAGATTGTAATATGGTCCGAAACTTTACAATCTTCTTCCCTATGAGCTGAAGGTATCTTTCAATGTAAACAGTAAAGTATGTAAAGATCGTCTACGGAGATATATTATGTTGAATTCTAATAGATTCGAGACCATTCTTTCTGCTCAATTTTATTTTCCATTCGGTAGTTAATTTTTTTTTGCTGTTCACCTTCTCAAGAATACAAACTTATTTGTTATTCGATCACATTAGAAAGGAGTTTTCATCGTCAGTATGTACAGAATATGACAGTATACAAGCTTGGATTAGACTGACATATTTCTGTGACAAAATTGTTTATTTTTTATTTTGGTGTTTTTTTTTATGAATAAATTGAATTGAATGTCGTTTGTGAAAACCTAATTCCTCGTAGATACGAGGAATCGACAAACCTGGGCTTTCGTCAACACTACAGAATATAGCAGCCATATTCTGAGTTGTTATTTAGCAACGCACACGGTTTCGATTCTTCACATCACTAACCTGTCCCAACAAATCAAATGTTTCCACCAGTTTCACGATTGCCGGCCGAAAAGATGCTTCACGACGAAGCAAATGTGCTTTAGTTTTGTGAACTGTGACTGCAAAAGTTTCACCAGTTTTGTACTGAATTTCAACAATTTCAATGCGTTGTTGAAGCTTGTATTATTTATTCAGTACTAGCATAGTTTTTACTTGTCAAATGTCTAAAGATGACAGCTTCAAAAGTAACTGCTCTCCATATAGTGGGCTATTCAAAATAAAATCTCTTATTGGAAAACCTTTTACATTGCTTCACTACATTGCAGCAAATGAAATCCATCAATGTAATAAGACAATTGTGAATATTATAGATCTCTTACTTCGCTTACACATCCAATGAGTGTTCTGGGCTATTCTCACCAATGACCGGTCACATGATTTCATTCTACGCCAATGAATCTGCCCCTCTGATTTATATTCGGGACCGTATCCCCGATCTTACTTTACCGGAACTAATTTGTGGGATTACCCTCATTAATATTCCAACGTAGACCGTTTCAGGATAAATGGATTCTCTCCAGTATCTTTTTCGTGTTGGTAACTGCCTCTCAAAAGTATAACGAATGTTCTACTCATTAGATATTCGGACGGAGAATTCCATTTTATTTCATCAAGAGGATATCGAGCAAAAAGAAGCTACTGGACGATAATGAGGTTTTTCACTTTGAGTCGTATAACAGATTTTCAGCTCTGGCGAACTGAAATATAGCGCACATAGTACAGAATATAACGGAAAGTTTCCACGTGTTAAGAATACTAATGACCTCATCATTTCTGCTGATCAATTTTTGGTATTAAGCAGTAACTTCAATAGTGTTCAGAAAATTACTTTCTTCAATTTCACGTCCATAACATTCGTATGGATAAAATACAGCGTGTCCAAAAAGCATGTTGGGTATTTGCTTTGGCGCTGCTTTAGAAACTGAGTGACGGCGGAAAGTGGGGAAGGGATCATAGTGTCTGCCATTTTGTGGAGTTTTAACCACGATGGAGCTGTACCCGGGAACGCATCACGCTTTTTGCGTACGAGCGTATTATCGCAAGGGTGATTCAATAGTGGCTTCTCAACGTTTGTACCGTGCGGAATATCGTACACGTCATGTACCAAGTGACAAGAGCCTTAGAAAATGGATCCGGATATTCGAGAATACAGATGCGACGGTAAAAATTCAAAAGTCTGGCCGGCCTCGTTCAGTCTGCGGCGAAGAAACGATTGGAGAAGTAAAAGCATCAGTTCGTCAGTGAAGTGAAGCAAACTTTCATCTGAATGGGTATCTCAATAAACGAAATTGTCGGTACTAGGCAGGAAAACATCCGAGATGAAAGTATGAACGACCTCTGCACAGCCAAGGATCGTTGTTCAGGCCGCTATCTGTTAGAAACATAATCGGTCCTTATTTTCATGAAGATCAAAGAGGCCGACTACTCGATGTGAATAGTGACCGTTACAGCGATATGCTGCGAAACTTTTTGGGTCGAAAAATACAGGAATTTCAAGGTTTCAACTCAAGAACGTGGATTCAACAATATAGGATCTCTTTCCATAGATCAAATCGTTCAATAGAAGCTGTTAACGAATTATTCTCCATTAACGTGACATCAACTGACCTCCCTTAAGCCCTGACCTTAGTCCACTTGACTATTCTGCGTGGGGAACCTGAAATGAGGTCTACGAGAATAATCCGACGAACCTGACGCAATTGAAGCAAAAAATCAGGTCAGAAAAGGCAGCAATATCGACAGCTATATGTCAGCGTGTGATCGCCAATCTTCGTTTCCGATTAGAAGAGTGCTAGCAGCGTCACCATTCACATAACATCATCTTTTCCAAATATTTTTCCAAAAATGTTAATAATATAACCACGAAAAAGCAGATATCATAAGCTTTATAAATTAAGAATGTATCAAATAATGTGATGTCACTTAACATTCTCGCCTAAGCATCAAGACAAATACAAGAATGTAAAACTGTTTTTGATTATTCCAATAAAATGATAACTTCTCTTACGAGTATATTTCTATAACTTCCTCATAAGAAATGTAATACATTTACTGTTTTTCATAGGCTGCAAAAACTTCATATATTCGGTAAACTTACATATTTCATTGGAAACTACATTATAAATGAGACAAACAAGAATGAATTCTCATGAGAATATCCAAGAGAACTCAATACATACTGAATTGGTCCCTCAGTGCAGTATACTTTACCTGATGTTTTCCATAAAAGGCAGGAAATACATTGCAGGAAATCATAAATTTTTATAGTTACTCGATAAAATTTTATGTTCCATACAGTAAGAGGAAAAGAGCAGCAATTTCTGAACAGTGATAAAAATACTTCTTTCTTACTTTCTGTCGTAGAAACTGTAACACATATATCAACTATATACTCGTATATAGTGGATATATTTCGCTTGCAGGATAAAATTCTAGTATTATTGTGGTTGAATGAGAACTTTTTTACAAAGTTAATCATTAATTATTCACCTGATTTTTTAATTTTTAGCTGATTTTTCTTTTGAACATTAATAGTATATTGATATGAGTAAACTGTAAGAGAGTGAAAAAGAGAGAGAGAGAAGTCAATATATTCTAATACATGTCTCACAATTTTTTTTTTATTTAAAAGATAATTTTATGACATTTATGTTTCAAAAATAATTTCCTTCGGTCTTTACTTGGTGGAAACTCATTTTAATTGAAAAAATGTATATGGGACAGTAATTTATTTCCACAAAAATGTTTGTACTACTACAACAATTGTTTCACGACGATGTGGCTTCTTCAGGTATTACATTGTTCTGTCTAGACAGGGAAGAGCGTACCTCTTCCCTGAAATAACCGTGCAAAACATCTACAATTATCGAAAACTTTAATCTGATTCGAATAATTTCTAAAATACTTTAACAGTAACAATATGATCAGATTTAGATGATCACTGTGGTTGAAAGCACCACTATCCTTTATTAAGGTAACTGAAATAACATTTTGAAATTATTTTCTATCTCCTAGTTAGTTTGGTTTTCAAAATATATTTTTATTCTTCCTTGTATCACGAAAGCTTTACTGTTGTAAAATGGCGAAGGTGCCGGTATCGTAGCATCATCCAAATTGACGAAGATTTAAATGAACATTTCAATAGAAAATTATATTTATTTTTGACATTATTCGATAATCGTCAGTTTTTAATAATCTCGCAAATTTTAAAATCATTCGTAAGTGTGTTGAATATTTGTATAGCAATATTACTTTGTCATACAGGTTATCTTCAAAATATCAAAAGATCGATGGACGCGGTGTATTTCATATTTATTTTTTCATGCTGCTCCGTTTATAGGGCAGAGACAGGAAAATATTCAAAGTAACAAAAAAAATTCAGATCCCTAAAACTCACACTAATTTAATGAATGTATGTTCAATAAAAGAAACTTGATCGATGGATATAACTCAACAATAAACAACCCTTATGTTTAAAAAGAATAGTAATGAGAAGAAAATAAAATTTTTGCACCCTACTTGAAAGTAGTCTTTTTCAGAAGAGACTTTGTACGTAATTTTTTACACTAATATAGTATTATTCTCGAAAATTTAGTATCTTCGAAAGGAGAAAATCTTAAAAAATACGTCAAAAGACAACATATCTTGAAAATCTTTCACAGAATAATCCTAATAACTGTAGGAAATATTGAATGAATACACTGTATTTATATATACATGTCAAGATAATAAGTAGCATATTTTAATGATTGGAACTAAGAAAATTCTTTCTCCTTTCAGCACTAACTTTTATGAAAATAGAAACACAAATTGGACGTAACTATAACTTACCCATGGTTACTTTGCTAACATCCAACAGCCTCGTGAGATGTCTAAGGCAGGAATATGCGGTAGCTCTTTCATTTTCTAACAGTTCCTCTCTCTGTACATGGCTTTCGCTGGAATTCAATACACCATCTTTAACGACAAAATGGATTAGGTCCATGGCTCTCCTCATCTGGCAGAAAACTGTATCGCGATTCTCTCTAGAATAGCTAGAGTCAGGGTGCCTGAGACAGGTCTGAAAAGAACGTGTGTATATGTATAGTTAGATTGAAATAGTATACCAATGATAGTTGACATACAGATATGGAAAAGACAGTCAGAAAGACACGAAATTCAATTTTAATAAAGACAACGGCCAAGGTCCAGTGGAGCACTAGAATAATCAGAACCTCAGTTCGATGCAATGATAAATAAATGACTGTTCTCTCTCAATGGCAGTGGGAAGTAGAAATACTTCGATTGAAAGGGTCTGCAATCTGCTTTCAGCACCACCAAATCATTCGCACTTCAACGTGATATGCGTTAGACCATATCGATTGAAAATCAAGTGAATCAAAATGTCAGTGTAAAAGAAAAAACTCCAATCATAAAATGGTACTTTGGCGGTCAATCAATTCAAGAGGCAATAAAGTCATTTATTGTTGCCTTTGCAGATAGGCCGACTCATTCAAGTTCGACTATTTCAAAAAATAATTGCAAAATTCGAGAAATGTGGGTGTTTGCGAACATGCAGGCATTGCAAGATTGATAAACGACCAAAAACCATTAGTCAAAAACGTCTGAAAAAAGAAGTAGATGTATGTGCTACTGTTGAAACTAGTGCACTTTGTTCGAGTAAACAAATTGCTGAATAAGTCGATATGAGCGATAGAAGAGTTCAGAATATTTTGAAAAGGAATGGTTAACGATGTTATAAGGGTGAAACTAACCAAGAAATTCTTCCATTCCCAAAACAAAACGAATTATATCGTTATTCTGGTAGATTTGCAACTTACAAACCGAATGCACATGCATTAATTTACAGCAAACGACTGAACTCGGTAAAAGCGATGTGAGCGCCATAGAAAGCTAGGTGAATTTCATCTGAAGTTACAGTAATCTTTTCTAACAAGTGTGCTTGTATCACCCATTTGGATTCAAACTTTGAGGAGCCTGGTGAACGCTGTTTCGAACAAAATTCAGTTATAGTTCACCTCCTTAGGGCCCAATAAAAAGTTCAAATTGAAGGAAACATACAAGTTAGTTGTTTTCAATTTCTTCAGTACATCTTCAGCCATTTCTATCTAAAATTTTTATATTGAAAATGTAACTGATTTGAAGTGCTTGTTTCCTAAAATTACATTTTTAGGATCTAGGTTTTCTACATAAACGAATAGAAATAATTGTCTACATTGTGAGCATTCTGAATCCTAACGATTTTTTTTCACTTTTGTCCATGTATACGTTGAACCAATTTCAAGGAAAACATCATTAATATTATGAGCCAAGAAAATTATACACTTCAATTTTTCTAACAATCAATAAAAGTTTCCAAATATATACAGTAAAGATTCGATAGTCCGATGGGCAATAATCCGGATATATATGTTTAGTCTAGAACGACGCCAAGCTCAAATTATGCAGATTTTAGTCCGAAACTAACTCAAAAATCCAAATTTCCGATTGTTACATACATGATCAGCGGTTTTAAATTGTCTTGAAGTGTTACATCTTTTAAACCGGAAAGTCACTATCATTTTGATGGAACTTTGCCTGTGACACAAAAAGGTGAAATATTAGAAAAATCAAAATATGGATTAGTGGTTAATTACTTGCCTTACAGTACGGCTTCAGGAAATATGCTTTTTCCGAAATAACAAAAAATTGGAATACAATAGGGAGTTAAGATTAATTTATTTGGAACTTTTTGGGGTGACACTCATTTATGCTAGAGGTTAATTGGAAAGTGAGTTCGGTTTTGGACCCGACTTTTGTTAAACTTCACGAAATAAGAAAACATTAGCATTAGTGACATTTGTCACTAAAAGATATACGAGAGTTGTTGAACATTCTTAGATCGTTAAATAAAAAAACGAGTAATGTATAAGGTTGTTCGGAACGTAATTTCGTTATTTCCACACAGAGGATTTAATTGTGTTTTTGGATCCCAACTTCACACTCCCGCACAATCATTATATGTTTTGAGAGCTGATATAGCACGGCTATGTGTGAAAAAGTTAGATTTTGTTTTTGGTTGGTGCCCTTCTAAATATGCAAAGCAATAAGCAGCATTTTCGTCATATTTTACCTTTTTACTATAGAAAAGGTAAAAATGCTGTTCAAGCCAGGAAGAAATTAACTGACGTGTATGGAGAAGATGTGTTGACAGTACACCAGTGTCAGAATTGTTTTACACCCAGTTTCGGAAGGCCGGTTGACTATGATAAAAATACGATAAAGGTTCTAGTTGATACAAATCGGCGAATATAAACACGTGAAATCGCTGAGAGGTTAAATTTATCGAATTCAATTTTTTATGACCACTTGAGAGGCCTGGGTTCAACCTGGAAGCTCGATCTATGGGTTCTACATGTTCTCACGGAAATAAATTTGGGTCGTCGCGTAGACGTCTGTGATTTGCTTCTCAAACGTCACGAAAATGATCCATTTTTGAAGCGCATCCTTACTGGGGACGAAAACTGGGTTATATATAACAATGTCAAACGGAAGAGATCATGGAGCAAAAACGACAGACCGGCTCAAAGCATTTCGAAAGCCAAAATCCATAAAAAAAGATGATGTTTGGTGGATAATTATGCACCAATCCAATATGACCTATGAACTCGGTCCCCGATAAAACATAAATTTTGTGGAAAATTTTCCATTTACTTATCATTATTTCTGTATATTTTCATTGTCATACCTTGCTAGATGTTAAAAGCATCATAGTGGACCTTTCCAGCACTTGTCTGGCAGCTGCCATTTGTGCTCTCCTCCTTTCGTCTTTGAGGTCATTCTGTCGATCTCCTGTAAGATGTGCAAGCTCGACCATCTCACAACCGAACTGGCTGAATGCTTTCACGAACTCCGTGAAATTATTCACCGATTCGAGGCGATCTAAACTGTGCGATACCTGAAAACAAAATTCAAATATTGAAAATTATTCAGTGGGGAAAACATGACTCTACTACGTATAAAATTTTCTTTGCATCATTTCGGTTTTTTATTTTTAAGGTTCATGAAAAGAACTTTTGGGTTCATCGATAGGTGAAAATTTTTACTCATTTCGAAATTTTGGTATTAAGGTCCCAAATCTATCCTGAAAGTTTCAAGTCTTCAGCTCTTTACTTTCAAAAGTTGAAACATCACTCAAGGTTTGTTCCAACCAGCCCATGGAGCTTCATAGGGATAATTATAGAAATATTCCGATTGTTTCTTTCAACGCACCATTTTTCTATGACATTTTGAATAATCTTTCTTTATGCCTGTTATTGTTACTTCTCTTGGATGAAACACATATCGGGTGCTTTTTTAGAGTGATAGAACTTTAAATTGAAATAAAACACATTTAAATTGGGCTTGGAGCCAAATTTGTTTTTATTTGAAAGATAATTTTATGACATTTATGTTTCAAAAATGATTTCTGGCATATGTCCACCACGACTAGCTCTGAGGAACCGCATTCGATCAGACTAATTTTGGACCACTTTTTCGAGAAATTCAGGCCTTATTTCATCAATAACACGAGTTATGTTGGCTTCCAGAGCTTCTATTGTTTCTGGTTTATCAGCATAAACCAATGACTCGACATAACTCCAAAGAAAATAATCCAGTGAAATTATGTCCCATGATCTTGTAGGCCAATTGATTGGAACATTTCTCGAAATAATGTTATCGCCAAATCGTTCTTTCAATAAATCAATTGTTACGATAGTAGCATGAGATGTAGCACCTACTTGTTGGAAGCAAAACACTTCTGGATCGATACCATTCAAATTTTGAAACAAATAATCATTGATCATCGATCTGTAATGAGCACCATTCACTGTAACATTAGCTCCAGCATCGTTTTTGAAGAAATATTCACCGATGATGCCTCCAGCGTGTAAAGCACACCATACGTGCATTTTTCAGGATGCAATGGAAGCTGCAGAACTTCTTGAGGATTGTTTCCACTCCATACGGCAACTTTGCTTGTTTACATAGCCGTGCAACCAGAAATGACTTCAGCACTAAACACAATTTCACGATAAAAAGTGGATCAAGCTGTTCTAGGGCCCAATCAACAAACAAACGACGCTTACTGTGGTCAAGTGGCTTAAGTTCTTGAAGTTGGATCTTGTATGTGTGTAGACCAAGATTTTGACAATAAATTTCAACAATTTGTAAACGTTGTTGCGGTGTGAGTTTTTCCATGATAATTTCTCAATGCTTACTGAATAGAAATGTCAAAACAACATAGCTTCTAACTTCTGTCAAATCACAGTAATCCCTATCGAAAGTTTTATCACTCTAAAAAAAACACCCGCTATTATCTTTTCATGACGAATTAAACAAATAGCAACTAATAGCGGTTATTCATCATGAACAATAGGTTATATGATAGCCAAACTAGATTATATATTCACCAAGTGACAACCATTTCATGGCCAGAAGCTTCACCAGATTATTCTTCTTTTCCCTATCATGTACTCTAATTTCAAAATATTTCACGCAAAAACCCCCGTAGGAGGAGTTGTTATTATCTCCTTTGTTATATAAGAATGAATCTGAATAACACCAACTTTTATTTCTCACTACGTGGATTCGAAACATGTATTCGTTAAAAATCCAAAATAACACGCTTTGTTCATCCTGAGCCGTAGATTAAAATTTCTCCATCCTGGGGAGTTATTGAAGCCGGTTTCTTCGTTCATTTGAACATTATGTTTTTAATTCTTCTCAGTAAAACTCTTGGACAGCAATATATAGTAAGCATCATTTTGATTTATACAGCGAGTTGAAAAAATAGGAGAAAATGTTTTAATGATGACAAGATTAATTGAATGAATTAAGAATAATATTTCCACAATATATTTATTCACTACAATTGATTCGCCAACACTTTGTCTTCGTCAGGTTTACATTTTGAACTAAATCTATAAAATAACAAGTTCAAATGCTAGGTACGTATTGTAATGGAATCTTACTAATGAATTTTTAATACACTTATTATTTCACTTGGATAAAATTTCGATATAAAACTTTTTCTGCTTTCTGCTGAAGAATTTCATACTGGCTAATGTGCCATTTCTTCCCGAAAAAATCGAATTTCCAAAGCTTACTTGAATTATCATTAATAAGGAGTGTAAGGTATACTAATATAAAGTTCTTTTTGCGTTTGTAACGTGAAAATATCGTGAATAGTTTCGTTACTTGAATTAACTCGCAAAGGTATGTCTTGTATGTATGTTTGCATATTCTAGATGGCGCTAGTGTATGATTAATATCTTAGGGGCTCTGTGTATAGCGAATATACACCTAGCAGATTTATTGTCGCTGGCATTCATTGCACTGATGGAAACCAACAAGTATGAAATGTACGCATTACTGCAATTTGCCCCTATGATTAACAAAACCTTATCGAGTTTGTTAGAGTATGGAATTGTTATACAGATGTATGTTACACTATATCGATTTGTAGAACTTTCTATTACTATAGCTCACACTTCTTATTAAGATAATGATAGTTGGTACAAATCAGCCTAATTAATTTAGTTTACTTGAATTAGTCAGAATACTTCAAAAATTATGCTTTTGCTATTTATATGAAAATTACAATGTTTTTAGTGGTCTGAAGCTACTTTACAGAATTGAATTGAAATAAAACACATTTAAATTGAGATTTTTTTTTATTTGAAAGATAAATTCATGACATTTATGTTCTGTAAATAATTTCTGGCATATGTCCACCACGACTAGTTCTGAGGAACCGCATTCGACCATACCAATTTTGGAGCATTTTTTCGAGTAATTTAGGCCTAATTTCATCAATAACACGAGTTATGTTGGCTTCCAAAGCGTCTATTGTTTTTGGTTTATCAGCATAAACCAATGACTTGACATAACCCCAAAGAAAATAATCCAGTGTAGTTAGGTAACATGATCTTGGAGGCCAATTAATTGGAACATTTCTCGAAATAAAGTTAGCGCCAAATCTTTCTTTCAATAAATCAATTGTTACGGTAGCAGCATGAGGTGTAACACCATCTTGTTGGAACCAAAACACTTGTGGGTCGATACCATTCACTGTAACATTAGCTCCAGCATCGTTTCTAAAGAAATATGGACCGATGATGCCTCCAGCGTGTAAAGCACACCATACAGTGCATTTTTCAGGATGCAATGGAACCTGCAGAACTTCCTGAGGAATCTTTTCACTCCATATATGGCAATTTCGCTTGTTTACATAGCCATTCAACCAGAAATGAGCTTAATCACTAAACACAATTTTACGATAAAAAAGTGGATCAACTTCAAGCTGTCCTAGGGCCCAATCAGCAAACAAACGACTATTATTATGGTCAAGTGGATTTAGTTCTCGAAGCAGTTGGATCTTGTATGGGTGTAGACCATGATCTTTACGCAAAATTTTCCATGTGGTGGATGCACAGAGTCCAACTTGTTGTGAACGTTGATGATTAGACAAATCTGGATCATCATTAACACTATGACTTACAGCAGCGATATTTTCTTCTGTACGTACAGTTCTTTATCCTGTTGTTGTTGTTGCATCGACGAGAGAAAATGTTATCCGAAATCTATGATTGTTAGACGAATAAGCTGCGTTGATGGACGATTATGTGAACCATAAATTTCACGAAGTGCTCTATAAGTTTTGGCGAGGTTCGTCAGGTATGATGTATTTTTTATTGTTTGTTTTTATTTTGTGGGCACTAAGTGGGACTGATAATTATCGTCTAGAATTCCTAATAGCCTTTTTGAAGATGTGTTACATATCTTTGGAGAGTTTCTTTGAAGAATTTTTTTCGGAAAAGAGTTATTTTCGAAGAAATTCTCGATGTTAGGTTGTGCATTCTTGGAATGGAATTTGGTGTTCATGATACCGTTAAGAAACAAACGTTTCTATCCTTCAGATGTTTTACTGGATTTTTCTAATCAATATTTTATATTTCCTTCAGATTATTTTTTCCTTTTGATGCTGTGTAATGAGCGTTAATTTTACAATATATGTCTCCTAAATTGAAACTGAGTTTTCTAAGATATTTATTTAATTCAATTTTAAAAGGTTTTCGAGGAAAAATTTAAATGGAATCGAAATTTGTAGCGAGTTCACCAGAAAAAATCTGTTAGATATTGCTAAAGCCTTCTATCACGTAAAAGAGTCCCCCTTTTTGCAATATTTTATTGTGGCATGTTTGGCATAATCAATTAATAAATTAAATAAAAACAACTTGGCTTAAGTTTCACTCTTTATTTGATGTCTGTTGAAATATATGTTTCGGGTTTTCAGCCCATTCAAAACTGAAGAGAACAAAACTTAAAATCCTATTTATAATGGTAGTGTAGATCACAGGTACAATTTTGAACAGTGTGAAAATATGGTGTTAGTTCGGTCCTAATCTTTTACAGATAAGAGCAATGGTGATAAATTAAAATGAAGTTGTTCATTTGTGATTGGTAGCTTCTCACCATGTGCTAAACAAATTTCCAAACTTTCTAAAAGTTCCGTTTTTCTGCTTTCATTACCTACGTGTAAACGCTCAGTTCTACTGAAATCTATGAAATGGTTGTTATTTATACAACGTTCCGAAAAAATGTTATTTTATTATGTAATATACTTTATTTTGTTCTTCTACCCTTATGTTTATAGATCGTCCTGTCTGACCTATGTGAAATGCATGGCATTCATTACAATATAATTTGTATATACCACTTTTTTCGCACGTTTCACGACTGTCTTTGCTGTTGACTAAGAGTGAAACTAAGTTTTTTTTATTTGTACAAATAATATTAATATTATTCTGTTTTAGTCTATTGCAAATTTTGTCACTTATTTGTGGTATGAAATTTATGATATGGAATTTTCATTTTTCTTTGTCTTGAAGAATAGAATAAAGATAAGCTAGAGCCTAGATACTGTTTTTAAAAAATTAATTTATCGATTACGTTCGTATTGTAACCATTGTTCGACGCTAATGACTTCAAAAAACTTTAATTCCTTTGTTGAAGTTTTCTATAACTACGCACAAAGGCGTGAAAAGTAGACTTTTTTATTTTATGAGGGTGGGAACTTTTGTTTTGTATTAATGAATCTGTATACGTGGATTTTCTAAATATGTCGAATTCAAAGGAATTAAGATTTCTTGTAATCTGAATATTTAAAAAATTTATTGATTTTCAATAGTGAATTTGACAGAATCGAAAAATGAATTAATCAAATTGAGAAACATTTCTAATTATCCAAAAGAACCTAACTTAATGCAAAATACATCATCCACATATCTTTTCCAATAAAGAACTTTCTTCATCAAATTTTCAATGGGCTAAGAACCGAAAACATATATGTCAACAGTCATCAAATAAAAAATGAATCTTAAGTTAAATTGTTTTCATTTTCTTTATTAATTCAAAAATGTTTCACCAAGTGATATGCAAGAAATCAATATAAAAAGTGGTATAATCGTCAAATTTTGATGCGAATAATCTGCTCTTGATCTATGTCTCAATAGTTATGATTCATCTTATATAATTGCAAAAGGAAAATTTTTGAGGAAAGTTGTGAGTTATAGGAAAATTTTCACATCGAGAGAAGAGAATAATTCCACCCCTTTATTCAGGCCACGATAAGCTAGTCTCATCCTAAAATCGTCAGGTTTCATTTTCGTACACTGAGTGTGCCCAAATTAAAACCAAACCAAACTCCGCAAAATCGATACGCGTAGCCCGCGTAACCAAATATACTCTAACAGTATCAAAATTCAGAGCTTTTATGTACTCCACTCCATCAAATCCTTTCGGGCGTTGATACGTGTCCCATAAATTTGAAACCACCTTGGCAAAAATCCATTTTGGCGCCGATTTTAGGGCGCCAATCAATCAGCAACACCTGTAACAACACCGCTCATCGCTCATCGGGGGACACGCCGTCAGGCAGTTGCCAGTTATTGCACGCCGCCAGATCAGATGCCATCAATCACGGACTGGGAATGTTGAAACATGCAAATTACCGGCGAACAACTCCCATACCTGCGTTCGAGGGTGAGGGATGTGTGCCTGGAGGATTCTAGACGCTTTCCAGCGAAAAGGTTAGAGTCAACATGTGAATAAGTGGGAAGAGCTTGTGGCTGATTTCGCTTTCAACTAGCGCATGATGATCTTACAAAGACGGGATTACGATTGTGATGGCTCTTCATTTGAATGGAGCGTTTTCCCGGGAGGAAATCTACGAAGGGTATTAAGCTAGCGATTGGTTTAATAGTAATAATAATAGCTCTCTAATGTGACATTAAAAAAATCTCCTAGCTCATAAGGCTCATTTTTTATAATCAAAGATTTTACTCTGTTTTTTAGATTCTTAAATTATTTATGTTCTTAGTGTTATTTGGCAAATGATTAAATATTCTTATACAACTATATGTCGGGTGTTTTTCGCTTAAAGTCAATCTATGAATTGGAAAATTCAAATTTTGTGTTCTTGTGTTGTAACTACTACTGTGATTATATTGAATGAATTTTTCTTAGTTTTTATGAAAGAATACAGCACATTCGTAAATGTATAAACCATAGACTGTGAAGTTATTTTGCTCAAATAATTCTCTACAAGTTTCATTATATTTCAGCTTAAAAATTACCCTTATTATTCTTTTTTGTATTTTAAACATTTCTTCTAAATGTCTTTTAGTTTCCCAAAAAATAATCCCATATCCAAGTCTAGATTCAAAATTTGCATAATATAAAATTTTCAATGATTTATCATTCAGGTATTTTCTAGATATTCTAATTGCAAAATTAATCTGAATCAATTTCTGACTTAAATGTTCCACATGTGCTCTAAAATTCATGAACGAGTCCATGAATACACCCAGAAATTTAGTACTGTCTAAAATATTTATAACCTTATTTTCTAAAGTAATGCTGGTTGGTTTTATTACTTCTGTTAGTACTGAAAACTATAAGGTTGATTTTTTCAACATTTAGAGTCAATTCGTTCTTCTGTAGCCATTCATGTGTCCTATTGAAGAAGTTGGTACCTGCAGGAATCAATGTATACTCATCTTTTGCTCCTACCAATAGGTTCGTATCGTCCACATAATTGAATAATTTTTCATCTTCCTCTGCTACATCTTCCAAATCATTCGGGAATATTAGGAACAGAAGAGGCCCCAATACACCTCCTTGTACTATCCCTCTTTTATTTATCAGCTCAGTGGATTCAGCATTTTCCCCTTCCTAGATGATTTCCTCTTTTTGTTTTCGTTTGCATATACATTCTGTCAAGAAAGTACCGGGAATTATCGATTTAAATCTGGCGGGGCAATGAGGCAGGTAAAAATTTTTTTTCCTAGGTTGGTACCACTGCCCTTAATTACTATGCCAAGCTTGAGCGGGATCTGTCAACTAGTGTGTTTGCAACAGCTGATTAAGTCAGTCGATGTCAGAGTGCGTGCCGATTTTTACTATGGGTGATTACGTTGAGCAAAGAATTTGTTTAAAGTTTTGTGTTGCAAATGAATTTTCGTGTGCCGATGCATTGAAAATGTTGCAAAAGGCCTTTGGTGATAATGCTCTATCGAAAACTCGTGCATATCAGTGGTACAAACCTTCAAGGACGGTCGTGAAGTGGTCGCCCATCGACGGCTTCGATCGAAGATAACGTCGATAAAATTAAGGAAAGGGTGCTGGAAAACCGTCGTACCAACTTGAGAGAGATAGCATATGATCTTAAGATATCCCACGAGTCCGCACGTACGATTTTGATTGATATTTTGGGCATGAGAAAGGTGGCCGCACGACTCGTACCGAAAGACCTGAATTTTCTTCAGAAACGTCATCGCGAACAGGTTGCTTCGGACATGCTGGATCGCTGTAATTCCGATTCTACATTCATGGAACGCATTATAACTGGTGATGAGACCTGCGTCTACGAGTACGATATGCAAACAAGCCAGCAATCATCGGAATGGGTGGCAAAAAATGAGCCGAAACCGAAAAAACCACGCCAAAGCCGCTCGAAAATGAAGGTGATGCTCATTGTTTTCTTCGATATCCGTGGCGTGGTGCACTACGAATTCGTTCCAGAGGGTCAGACGGTAAACAAGGAGTATTACCTAGGCGTTATGAAACGTTTGCGTGAGCGTATCCATAAGAAGCGGCCAAATTTGTGGGCGAACAACTCATGGATTTTGCATGACGATAACGCGCCTTCTCACCGAGCTACGATTGTGACTGACTTTCTCGCCAAAAACTCAACAAACGTGCTTCAGCAACCACCGTATTCGCCGGATTTGGCTCTCTGCGACTTTTTCCTCTTCCCAAAACTAAAATTGCCCCTTCGTGGCATCCGTTTTGAGTCGACTGAAGCCATAAAACAAAATTCGGCGCGACAGCTAAAGTCCATCCCGGAAAGCGCCTATAAAAAATGTTTCGATAATTGGAAGTGCCGTTGGCATAGATGTATTGGAGCAAATGGAGCCTATTTTAAAGGCGACCCAATAAATTTTGACGATTAAATGTAAAAATGTTGTTTTAATTGAAAATTCCCGGTAATTTCTTGACAGAGTATTATATGATTCAATCCACTTGTATGCATTTCCTCTTATTCCATAAGCCTGAAGTTTCTTGAGCAGGTGTTTCTGGTTTATTGAATCGTATGCTTTTGACATCCAAAAATATGGTCAGTGCTAAGTTGTCTCCTTCCAACAGTTCCAATATGTTCTTTATTAATTCAAATATTGCTGTTTGGGTAGATTTTCCTTTCAGAAATCCGTGTTGTGTGTTACTGAAAAAATCACAACTATTCAGGAATTCTATGATTCTGGAGCACATTATCAGTTCGTTTTTTTTTTGGAAAAACTTGGCAGAATACTGATAGGTCTGTAGTTTCCTAGCTCTTGAGGATTTCCTTTTTTTAATATGGGTTTGATGATCGCTGTTTTCAATTGTTCCGGGAACTTGCCTTGTTTGAACGACTGGTTTACCAGGTGTGCTAGGACGCCATTTATTTCAGGTAGGGCTAGTTTAATAAGACTTGTGGGTATTTCGTCTATTCCACTGGTATGTTTATTTTTGAGTATTTTCCCTATTTCCAAAATCTCTGTAGGATTTGTTATTTTAAGATAGATAGATCTGTCGTTTGGTGTAAGGTTGCATTTTGGTTGAGGATGTATTTGTGAGCTGATATTATTGAAATAATTATTGAATTTCTGTGCTATTTCCCTGGGATTACCTTCTACATCGCATTCCTCTGTGTTCTTCTGCCTTCCCCTAATTTCATGACATATTGACCACATTGTCTTGTTCTTATTATCTGATTTCCTGATTCTTTCTTCAAATGTTTGGGTTTTGTATTTCCAAATTAAGTGGTCATGGTCCTTTTTTGTTTTGTTATCAATTTCTCTATATTTGACGTTACACCTGCTCATCAATAGTAAAATATCTAGCTGACTTTTGCATTTGTTTATTTCTGTGTTTGATGGTATTTGCCTATTCCTTTTTTGTTTAAATTTCTTCATTCTTCATTCTTTACTTCAGTAGAATTGATCACAACTCAGGAGAGAATAAAAAGGATTTTTTTATATATTTTTTGAATTCTTCGCAATGGCACTGATTCAAAAAACACAAAAAATATTATGTTCCCATGAGGTTTGTCCGTTATTTATTATATGATTTTCATTGACTTTATATTCAGTGTATTGAATTACTAGTATGGTGCATATTTATCGGCCATTTCTTTAATGACGAAAGAAAGATGAATATTCAAAAGAAAAAACATGTTTCTCTATTAGGCGAAGGCCATTTAGAATTTGCCTCTTTGATCAGCTATAAATTAAAAACTAATGAATATATTTTCGAAGTTATGAGTTTATTATTATAGAAAGGAAGAACCTCGACATTTACGAATGGAAAACAATATCATTCAAATTACCGCCACCACTGGCTATATAGTACCCCATCGGATCAATCCAATGTTTAGTGCATTGTCGATTCTTGAGGGCTCAATATCATGAATGGCAACTTCGGTTTCGTATTTCAAAGCATCACGTGAATTATACTAGGTAATGTTATTGGCATGTTGAGCCTAGCTCTTATACAAGTGACTTCTCAGCAGTCTCCACTGCCCACCCCAAGAGGTAGAAAGTGTGATAAGGATTACGCCATATCATCGCGCGAAGCGAGAACACCTCCGAAGAGGTGAACCCACCAGCTTCCAGTTTGGGTCCCGAAGCTCTACTGGCCAGCAAAGCTCTACTGGCTCTGCAGGTGAGTACACGAGTTGGATTGAGACGCAACTCACCCGCCGGAGGGAATTCTTATCCATGCATCCAAACGCAGTCCCATGAACTAAGATAATCCCAAGATTGACGACTACTATTGATCCTGGTACGAGCACCGTCTAGCGGCCTCTACGTCCTGACTCACCGAACCCATGTGAGGTCATTTGATTGATCCTCGCGTCAAGCACTAATGGCAGAGCCATTTCGTCGAGATCCACAAACCCTAAATTGTTACGCATTGATCCGGGAGCAGGATAGGCGGTCCAACCGTCAAGTACCGCTAAACCCCGAGTCGTTTCATGAGAATATCCCAAACATGGGGGTCTGCGAACAGATAAACGAAGTACCCCCCTAGTCCAGTATGCGGACTTTCAACCACTGCCCCCTCGAGTCCAACACCAAAGGGGTGGCCAGGTGGTACAAGTATCACCTGTGGGCAAACCACCCCGCGAGGTAACGCAGTATGCTACATAACGCACTCGGCCATTACACAGAAAAATCCGGAGATTAATACTGCGATAAGTTGAGTACGCCAGTTTTAAGGGAGAAGCCCTGTGCTGCGACAGACTCCCTGTCACTGAGGTAATCAACCGGCTCAGCCCTCCATTTCACCAGAACGGCAAAACTAGGGCCCCATTCGGAGATCTTCCACCATACAGGTCCAGTGATTGGCGCGAATGGCATTGCGTTAGGCACCAAGACTTAATCCTACATTTCGCTAGGGACGAAACTAGGGTCTAGTCCTGACAAGCGCCCCCATCTCGTCAAGATCTTATGCCTGGGGGGCGGGCTATCCTGTAACTGGGCGTACTCAACCCTATCGCAGTTAAATCTTCAGATTCTGTGTAATGACCGAGTGCGTTATGTAGCATACTGCGTTATCTAGGGGCGGTGGTTTGCCCTTAGGTGTTACTTGTACCACCTGGCCACCCCATTGGTGTTGGACTCGAGGGGGCGGTGGTTGAAAGTCCTCATGCTGGACTAGGGAGGTATTTCATATATCTGTTCGCAGACCCTCATGTTCGGGATATTCTCATGAAATGACTCGGGGTTTAACGGGACTTGACGGTTCGACCGGCTTGTCCTGGCCCCGGATCAATGCGTAACAACTTAGGGTTTGTGAATCTCGATGAAATGGCTTTGCCGTTATTGCTTGACGCCAGATCAATCAAATGAGTTCACATGGGTTCGGTAAGTCAGGACGTACAGGCCGTTAGACGGTGCTCATACCAGTATCAATAGTAGTCATCAATCTTGAGATTATCTTAGTTCATGGGACTGCGTTCGGATGCTTGGATAAGAATTCCTTCGACGGGTGAGTTGCGTCACAAACCAACTCGGGTACTGACCTGCAAGGCCAGTAGAGGTTGAATGGTGCTTCGCTGCTACCAGTCAGAAGGTTCTGGCTTTCGAGTCGGGGCCCAAACTGGAAGCTGGTGGGTTCATCTCTTCGGAGGGGTTCTCGCCACGCGCGATGATATGGCGTAATCCTTATCACACTTTCTGCCTCTTGGGGTAGACTGTGGAGACTGCCGAGTAGTCGCTTGGTGAAAGAGCTATGCTCGTATGCCAATACGAAAACCTCGTAGACTTCACGTTACAAGACGGCCTTGTTCTCCTTACCACTCATCAGCCAAAGATCGAGTTGTCGCAAATCGGTCTCTAATAGCCATAAGTCTTAGACGTAGATCTTGAACTTCATTTGTGCCCCTTCGACGTCCGGTGCCTACTCTTCTTCGATTTTTGGCATTATCAAACCACGCTTGACAAAATCCCATAACAATAGTTGGATTTCTGTTCGTACGGTTAGCGATTTCTCGAAATGACGACTCCGCCTCCCGTAGACCAATAATTCGACCTCTTTCAAATTCACTTAGCTGGCGATAAATTCCGCGTACACGTGCTCTAGGCATTTTAAAAACAACTAAACGTCGACTTTGGATCTCCTCGAACAGCTGGTTTGTTGTAAAATTTAAAAAATTTGCAAAAAACGACTACATATTTATATAGGTTAGTTTTTTGATTTTGATATTTGGAATATTATTCAGGACCGAAGAAGGGATTGCTTAGAATTATATTTGTTTTTTGAAGATATACTGCATGTTTTTAGAGACTTCTGAATTAACTTATTCGAATATTTAAATATATTGAATATTTCAAATAAATTATATCCTTTGAGAAGTCCTTTGAGTGTGTTCATGTTTTTAAAAGGCAATTGGTGTTCTTAAAGGTAAGACCAGAAACAAAATTTTGTCTCCTTTAAATATTTATTTATTATTTTTAATGACTTTCGTTTATCTGTAGGTTTATTTATTCCATTTGACATTATATATTGAGTTTTGATTATATACGTCTATTAAATGTAAGCGGTGCTTGTTTTAGACATAAATTTAATTCTAAAAGTTTTTTGAATAAAAAATTTTTTTGAAATTAAAATTGTAGAAGATAAACATATTTCAATTTGTTTTAATATTCAAATTTTGTTATATTTCTTCTATCAAGTAAAAGGCCTTTCTATTTTATTTTATATATAATATATAATTATATTTTGGCTTCAATAAATCTCATTATGGAATGTCAATGAATTTAAATAAACCTTAAAATAACTCACACTGTTCTTTGATTTTGTTAGAACATAGATCGATCTTGAATTATATAGTTGATCTGTGTTTCGAAGCGTTAGTCTTTTAACACGTGGAAAGATATAGGTTAGTTTTTTGATTTTGATATTTGGAATATTGAATGAGGGCTGAAGACGGGATTGCTTAGAATTATATTTGTCTTTTGAAGATGTAGTGCATGTTTTGAGAGATTTCTGAATTAACTTATTCGAATATTTAAATATATTAAATATTTTAAATAAATTATATTCTTTGAGAAGTCCTTTAAGTGTGTTCATGTTTTCAAAAGGCAATTGGTGTTTTTAAAGGTAAGACCAGAAACAAAATTTTGTCTCCTTGAAATATTTATTTATTAATTTTAATGACTTTCGTATATCTGTTGGTTTATTTATTCCATTTGACGTTATATATTGAGTTTTGGTTATATACGTCTATTAAATGTAAGCGGTGCTTGTTTTAGACATTAATTTAATTCTAAAAGTTTTTTGAATGAAAAATTTTTTGAAATTAAAGTTGTAGAAAATAAACATATTTTAATTTGTTTTGATATTCAAATTTTGCTATAACTTATCGTATACGAATAATATCACTAGACATGTACGAAGCGTCAAATAACTTTTTTTTAAAACTTACCTTATCCTTTGCTAAAAGAAGCTGTTTAACAACTACGATATCAGCTAACAAAAGCACCCTCGTTATGGCCCCTAGCAGGCACCTTGATGCCCGGATCAAGACAGTCCGATCGGGAAGAACTTCTTCCGCTTCCTCTGTCTCTTCACAAATCCTCTCAATCGCACTACCTGAAGAAGATAATTAATTGTTACAAGGGCTTCCAGACTCGTGAAACGGGGAGATTTCAAACCTTATGAACTAGACAGATTCTTTTCAAATTGACTCTAGATAGGGATAAATTTGGAGCCTCAATTAAAATGTGGTTGAGAAATTTTCCGCAAGAAGTTTTCATCGATGAGGAAGCTCACATTTTAACATTCTATATACTTGTTATATATATATATATATATATATAACAAAGGAATTTCTCATTTTATTCCAATTAAAATGAACTATCACGAAGTAACGGACTACTAGATCCATTACTCTGGTAACACTTCCGCAATCCAAAGAAATCCCATATTGAGATCTTGATTACTCTCAGGCAGATTTGTATAAAACTTAGTCTCCAGATAATCAGAAAAAAATTTGACATTCCTCTAGATATTCATTTCCTTATAAACTCCAATCTTTCTACCGGGAAAGCGTAAACTAATACACATTCAAAAGCTAGCGCAAGATGAGATCCATTTTACTTAAAATGAATATCGTCTTATTGAATTTCATAACCTCATTTTCCTATCTAATTTTTCAATGTTTGGATAATTATAGTGTATTCAAATAGGTTCAGAGGCAGTTGTATACATGGTAACAAA
Organism: Megalocaria dilatata; assembly: GCA_034642435.1. NCBI lineage: Eukaryota > Metazoa > Arthropoda > Insecta > Coleoptera > Coccinellidae > Megalocaria > Megalocaria dilatata. Next base: position 6,161,923 of record CM067854.1, read on the forward strand.
AAAAACTTCGGACAATTTTTACTGTGTTCTGGAACAAAATTATTTTAACGCAGCCAAATAATTTTTATTCTGTTGGATTATCTACACTTTCTCTTGTACTTATATGTGAATTTTCTGTTTCATTTTACTTTATTTTGAAGGGTGTTAGAGAGTCAAAGAAACGTAGTGCAATTTTGGAGGTGTTTCGTCAAGGTGAGCGTCAATGCGAAATTGTTCGTTTGCTCATTGTGCCTCGACAAACCGTGTCCGATGAGATTTTCCATTTTAAGAAGCTTGACCATGATGGTCGTCGTCCAGCAAGTAGGAGAAAACGCACTATAAATATCCCTAGCAATCGCAACATCGTCAAGAAGCGAGTCAATCGAAATCCGATGGTCTCCATGTGGAAAATAGCCCGTGAGGCCGGTATCAACCGTGAATCCATTCGCCAAATATCCAAAAACGAGTTCAACCACAATCCATACAAGCTCCAAAAAGTTCAACTCCTCACCGACGAAAACAAGCGGGTACGACTGCAAAGGTACTGCCAACTCCTTCGTCTCGCCGGCGGTCAGCAATAGGAGCGCTTTCTCTTCACAGACGAGAAGCTTTTCCCCGCAGAGTCTCTATACGTCGGCCATAGTCGAACATCGTTAAAATCCGCAATCCGTCATGGTCTGGAACGGAATTTGCGCCAGTGGCAAAACACCCTTGGTTTTCGTGGATCAAGTGGTCAAAATCAATCAAGAAGTCTACCGCTGCGACATTCTCGAGGCCGTCGTTCCAGGGGCTCTTTGGTGACACGCATTGGACCTTTCAACAGGACTCCGCTTCGGCTCACAAAGCAAAAATGACGCAAGGATGGTGTAAGACCTATTTCTGCAGTATGGGCGCCCTACTCGCCGGATCTCAACCCAATGGACTACAGCGTGTGGCCGATTTTGGAGTTCCGGGCATGTGCTAAACACCACAAAATTATGAAGTCACTGAAGCAATCCCAGCGCCGGAAATGGCACCGATTAACGTCCGAACAGCTGCGGCCCATTGCTAAAAATTTCAAGAAGCGCTATGTATCGCCGCCAAAGGAAGCCACTTCAAAACCGCTTAAATGTATTATTACCAAATGTTTATGTTATCCTCATTCGTTGTTGTTTTGTTCAATTTCTTTTGTCCAATAGATTTAAATGAAAAAAGTTTGTCCGGGGTTTTTCTCGTCATCCTGTAGTTTGATTTCCTCCAATAATGAAAATGGCTTAGTAATTTCGATTCTATAGTACCGTTTTCAACGGTTATTCTCTGTGGAAATCAACTATGACCTTTAGCTTTGCACACTCGTTATACCAATATCTTTTATTGTGTGATTTATAGGAAAGAAATATTACGTCTGAGAACTTTGTGCATGAAATCACATATACATTCTGTCAAGAAAGTACCGGGAATTATCGATTTGAATCTGGCGGGGCAATGAGGCAGGTAATTTTTTTTTTCTAGGTTGGTACCACTGTCCTTAATTACTATGCCAAGCTTGAGCGGAATCTGTCAACTGGTGTGTTTGCAACAGTTGATTAAGTCAGTCGATGTCAGAGTGCGTGCCGATTTTTACTATGGGTGATTACGTTGAGCAAAGAATTTGTTTAAAGTTTTGTGTTGCAAATGAATTTTCGTGTGCCGATGCATTGAAAATGTTGCAAAAGGCCTTTGGTGATAATATGGGTGATTACGTTGAGCAAAGAATTTGTTTAAAGTTTTGTGTTGCAAATGAATTTTCGTGTGCCGATGCATTGAAAATGTTGCAAAAGGCCTCTGGTGATAATGCTCTATCGAAAACTCGTGCATATCTGTGGTACAGAGCCTTCAAGGACGGTCGTGAAGTGGTCGCCCATCGACGGCTTCGATCGAAGATAACGTCGATAAAATTAAGGAAAGGGTGCTGGAAAACCGTCGTACCAGCTTGAGAGAGATAGCACATGATCTTAAGATATTCCACGAGTCCGCACGTACGATTTTGATTGATATTTTGAGCATGAGAAAGGTGGCCGCACGACTCGTACCGAAAGACCTGAATTTTCTTCAAAACGTCATCGCGAACAGGTTGCTTCAGACATGCTGGATCGCTGTAATTCCGATTCTACATTCATGGAACGCATTATAACTGGTGATGAGACCTGGGTCTACGAGTACGATATGCAAACAAGCCAGCAATCATCGGAATGGGTGGCAAAAAATGAGCCGAAACCGAAAAAACCACGCCAAAGCCGCTCGAAAATGAAGGTGATGCTCATTGTTTTCTTCGATATCCGTGGCGTGGTGCACTACGAATTCGTTCCAGAGGGTCAGACGGTAAACAAGGAGTATTACCTAGGCGTTATGAAACGTTTGCGTGAGCGTATCCGTAAGAAGCGGCCAAATTTGTGGGTGAACAACTCATGGATTTTGCATGACGATAACGCGCCTTCTCACCGAGCTACGATTGTGACTGACTTTCTCGCCAAAAACTCAACGAACGTGCTGCGACTTTTTTATCTTCCCAAAACTAAAATTGCCCCTTCGTGGCACCCGTTTTGAGTCGATTGAAGCCATAAAACAAAATTCGGCGCGAGAGCTAAAGTCCATCCCGGAAAGCGCCTATAAAAAATGTTTCGATAATTGGAAGTGCCGTTGGCATAGATGTATTGGAGCAAATGGAGCCTATTTTGAAGGCGACCCAATAAATTCTGACGATTAAATGTAAAAATGTTATTTTAATTGAAAATTCCCGGTACTTTCTTGACAGAGTAGTATATTGGTCCACAGAGCGACTTTGAAATAGACAAAATTGGATCTGAAGGGTAGACCATCTAGAGATAGCATTTTGAAGTAGTGAATATTTCGAGTCTGGCAACACTTTCTATCAAAAAATTATTTCCAAAGCGGCGAATCTTCTATCCAAACTGTTAGAAATTTAAGTGGAAAATTCAATAGAAATGTTATGTCCTCACAGACATTATATTCAATAGGTACTTTTGAACGTTAAGTTTTTCTCGATACCAGAATTTCCAGTAACGAAATTCGAATAATGCTTTCACCAACACCTTCCTGAGAAAAATCTACCACTAAAGCTTCTTTTATAACCGACCGAACTAAATGCCTCGATTCTCTGACGAATAAATCTTCCGAAACATCTAATTTGCCGAATATACACAAAGAGCGGACAAAAGCCCTAGAAGTGCCGCAGCAATTCCACCGGTAAAATATGTTGAATGTGTGGCTGAAAAAGAAGGATTCATAAAAAGAATGGACAGCCCATCGTTATGACCTCGTACGTGCTGAAGCATGGGAACATTGCTCGAATACAGAAGTAACTCTGTTAGCTGTCGTATCTGCGCTTAGGGATTGTCTGAAAATTGTATTTTCAGCTTTAAATCCGACAACGAGGAGTATGCTTCATGAAGAATAACCTTTTTAATTTGCAAAAAGTCAGGGAAAATAAAACTTAGTAAAAGGTTTCTTTCATCAGATTATAGATTATTAGTTTTGAAGAAAAGAGGAGATGTATCTATTAATATTTTGCACTTGAACATACAGAGTGTGAAAAATAAACTGAATGATCTGAAATGCATGATACACTCACAATCAGATTAATTTGATATAGTATGCCTAACTGAACATTAGTTATCAAGGGTAAGCTGAGCGACTATGTATATCCATGATACTCGTAAGAAATACCATAGCTATTCATTATTGCCCTACAAAAATGAAAATACGCAATTTAAAACTGGAACTTCACTGAAAGATATCAGCAGTAAAGTTGAAATTCAATAACGCCAATATTATATTTGTATGTATATATTCCTCTCCATCCAGAGGTTGTAACTTGTTTATTTCGAATTTCGAGTCTTTACTTCATGTTATAAATATATGTCATGATAAATTTGTGCTATGTGGTGATTTTAATGTTGAATTTAATACTTCTACAGGCTTCGTTCCGGATCGACTAACGGAAATTTTGCGGATTCTTTTGTCGTCCTTTGGTTTCAAATAGAAAATTTTTCAGCACACCAGGAACTTAAATTGTGTCACCAACTTTGACGCCCAGATTGAGTATATAAATGTTATACCGACAGAATTTTCGGACCATGACGCACAAGTACCGAGTTTCATTATTCCAAATAAATTTAAAACTTATAAGAAAATAAGACCTATGACTTCTGAGGGTCTTTTTGAAATGCATGGAACTCTGGAACGAATAAATTTGAATTTTGTTGATGATAATAAATTAGATGTTGGGATGCTCTTTGACTAGTTCCATCGGAACATCTTTGATCCTTTCCTCACGTCTTTTCCCTTGAAAAACATTAGAGTGCAGTGACCACGTGCCGATATTACAAAAGCATATTCCTGGGGACAAAATATTCAGCTTTCATGAAATTGGCCAAAATACTGTCAGAGATATAGTTCGTAACATAAAGAACAGTAATTCAACTGATTACTATGGTCTTTCAATCAAGGTTGTAAAGAGGTATTATAAAGAATTGCCTGGTATGTAGAGATACCTTTTTGAATTCTTCCGAAGTAATTGATTAAAAGTTAACTAATCAGTATGCAAATTCTTGGCTAAGCATACTTCAAATGGGGTGAAAGAGGGATGTATATTAGACTTTAATGCTTTATTCACAGCCTAAAATACAAATAATACAAATTTACAGATTTGAATTATTTCAGTGGTTTTAACACAAAATGCGGTGAAAACACTATCTTGATCCTGGAATAGTTCTTCTTTGAGTTTTTTCTATCGTTGTTCACGACACAGACAATTTTATGGGTTTCACTTTTGAGTTCACTTTTCACAACTTGATATCAAATTACAAATGAATAATGTAGATAATACATTCACTTCCAGACCTTTAGTGCATTATGGGTAACTGAGAGAGAGAGTACCTTGGAAGTTTAAAGTGAAAATTGCGAATATAAAATAAAGCGTAAAGATAAATGTATTTCATAAGTTACAAGAGCTTACTTCAAGAGAATGTGTGTGGGATCAGAACTTGTCTTCAACTGAACTTTCTTGACTGACTGTTTATATGGGGTGAGTATTGCGTGACCTGTCTGGCCCAGGGGACGTGTTCATCTGTCCCTTTCTGCTAACTGGCGAATGAGAGAGTGGGTTTGGGTCCGAAAAGGTAGCCCAGGTAATTCCGATAAGACAATCGTCTTGAAACGACTAAAACGGTTCTAATGGGTTTCTAGGAATAATCTAAGGAACAAATATCTTCTTTTCCTAAGTGGTGTTTAGGCCCGTTTAGGTTTCTAGGACTTTGACACCAGGGAACGGTGAATTTTATGCGGTCGACTCGGTTAGAATCCTCGGTGTTCATGTGGAGTCTGCACTCACTTGGAGGTCACATGTTGATGTCCTCCTGAACAAGCTCAGCCGAAATATTTTTGCCCTGAGAACACTGTCATTTTCCCTATCTGGGAATGTTTTGCGAACTGTATACTTTGCTCTGGTAGAGACTCATTTGGAGTACGGAATTTTGTTGTGGGGAGGCTCCTCGTACCGTGAGGCCGTTTCTAGACTGCAGAGGCGGGCGATCAGGATCTTGGGGAAGTTGAGCTATCGCGACTGCTGTGAGAATACCTTTAATGATCTGGGTATACCCATCTCTGTTTATTCTAAAAAATATAATTCACGTTCATAAAAATAAGGACAAATGTCTGCTACAGTCTGACATGCATAAATATGATAAAAGAAACAAATCGCTCATTAGGAAGGACTTCCTAAGATCCCAGAGATAATGATAGCAGTTAATATAATTTATTCAGTTGACGAATTTTACGGTCGGATTCTGAGTAAATTTTATTTATTTAACGGTTGTTTGTTTTTTGACATTTTATTTCCTCTCTCTCTCTCTCTCTCTCTCTCTCTCTCAATGGCAGTGCGAAGTGTTGATGCTTCGATCGAAATGATGTGCAGTCTGCTTCCACTCCCCACTACGATTGAAAGAGAACATTCCTTTGTTCGTCATAGCATCGCGCTGAGTTTCTGATCCTTCCACTGCTCCACTGAGCGTCTTGAGATTAACACTGAATTTCCTATGTTTCCGACTGTATTTTCCATACCTGTACATATAAAAATGATGTAAAGAGCTAAAGTGTGCTACTAAAACAACGTCGACGATCATTTTATTCTTCAATGACTGTTTTTTTCTGTATTTACCATTGGTCGAAAAAGATTAAAATAAAGAAAAGTTAAGCGTATCCTAACTGGGACCTCCCAATCACAATCCGAGGCTGTCTGATTGTCCAACAAAGTTGAAGAGTTGAGGAAAAAGAACTCTACTCAGGAGGTTCTCAGGGTTCAAATTTCGTTTCACTTTTGTTATCAATTACTTGCTGGGTGAGTTTTGGTGTAATTATTTGTGGACGATTTGGAGTTGTTTTTCAGGATAGCATCCATACTATTGATCAATTTATCGCTGGTGCCATTTTAACTACTTGAATTCGAACATTGATGTGTTGCACGAAAAAACATCCAATAGAGTATCTTCATAAAATTGACGCTAATGAGTTGAAGCGCGAGACAGACCAGGGATTTAGATGTCTTATTCGATGAAAAATGTTCCGTCGTGCCTCAACTTTCATAGTGTATGGCGAAATAGTTCGTAACAGTGAACTTTTATATCTCTATTCAATTCGCTGACAAGGAGTGGGCTTGAGTACGCCAATCTCAATTGGCAACTTATCTACCAGTGCCAGAGGGATCAATTAGAGGTAGTTCAACGTGAATTTTGGACGGTACATTATGTATATTCAATAAGATTTGATCACAGGAGATTACTCAATAGATTCAATGGTCAAAGGCTGGTGACTATAGAACTGTATAAACCCTTAACACCACTCATAAATTGATGTAAAACTGCCAATCGTTGTTGGAAAAATTGCCAGTGTTAACTCCACGATTGGGGAGCAAAAACACATATTTGTTTCATTCCAAATTTTCAATATAGATTCCATAAAATGATGTCAACCTATTTTCATTAGTAAGGCCATTTTAACAGTTCCATGTGCGTATATTTACGGTTGTTTGATTAACTCGAAATTTAATGAGGCTATCCTCTCAAAACTCTCTGGTTTTTATTATTACGTAGCGAGAAGTCAATCAAACTTATCTCAACCAAACACCAAACATCTAAATTTTAAAGCTCTCCTACATACCACAGCATTAAATTTGTAGTGAAATCGCCCAGAGAAAAAATCAGCTCATAGGGTGAACCAGAGGAGGAATATATTTCATTATGGAAAATATCTCCGATCCGAATAAATACAGAACCTTAGTTGAAACAACACATAGCTCTCAGCTCTGGACTTCCAGATATACTTCGATACAGACATAAGCCTCTGTCCAATGCCAATTATTTGAAATAAATCTACATATCAAGAAACGGCCGTCCAGCTTACGGACAAGATAAATATGTCATTGCTTGTCGTCAAGTAGTCTAGATGCTCGAGTACCTCTCTGCCGTATCCTGTACTCGAATTGGACCATCGAGGCGCCGAAGACATCCGCCGATAAGGTCTCGATAATTCTTCAGTGCATTTGGAAACAATAAGTACTGTCACATTCATATTTGAAAAATACATTTGTTTATGTCCCTGTTGAACTCTCTTTCATTCCTACTGAACAGACCCTCATAGATTATTCAATCATCCACATCACTATCTGAGAGCTTAGTATACAAAAATTCCAAATCAATAATTAAGTCCTTCATTCAAAGTAGATTAATTTCTACACATAATAAGTATCTCGACATGTCTATTGGTATTGTTGTATCCGTTGGGATCAATAAATATTATGATTACTGGTTTATTATCAGTATATTGCGCCTCTTTCCTTTTTCGACAAAACTTCTAGAAAATCGATATGTACTTCGACTGTAGTACTACAAAACTAAACCTCACGCGGCCGTAGTATGACGAAACAAACTTGTGAAGGGTTTTGCAATAAGTGGTTTCATTTTGATATTAAAGATGAGTATATTTTGAGAGAAATCAATGAATGTTTATTTCAATGTAAAAAGGAAGGTATGTCATCTCTTCATGAAATTTTCCATGACAGATTCACACATTTGCGACTGTACGTCCTCAATAACTTCACGAATTCCATCTTTGAAATCTTGAATCGATAGTGAAGCAGTGGTATAGACCTTATCTTTCAAGTGGCTTTCAAGTCGAAAGGTATTATCACAAGATCTCGGTGGCCAATTGAGATCGAGAAATAACACGGCCAGAAAACTTTTCGTGCAAAATTGCAATTTTTTCGTTACTTGTGTGGCACGTAGCGCCGTATTGTTGAAAATAAACGTCGTGCACATCAATATCTTCCAATTCCGTCCATAAAAAAACATTAACATAGCCCGGTAGCGCAATCTATTCACCGTGTCAGTTGTACCAGCCTCATTTTAGAATAAGTAAGATCCAATCACACCGCCAGCCCAAAATCCTTACAAAACAGTGACACGTTGAGGATGGAGAAACTTTTCAACAATCATTCTTCGATTTTCCGAGCCCAAAATGCGACAATTCTGCTTATTAACGTAGCCTCCGAGGTGAAGATGGGCCTCATCACTGAAGATGAAAATCTGAATCATTTTGATGCATTTCAAGGGCCCAATCAGCGATGATATAACGTTGCTGGTGATCGACCGGCTGGAGTTGTTGTGTAAACTGAACTTCAAAAGCCTTATTCATGCAAAATATGGTAGACATCACTAACTTGCCCCAACAGCTTCAATTTTTCTACCGGTTCTACTATTGCCGGCCGAAAAAGTGCTTCATGGCGACACAAAAGTGCTTTAGTTTTGCCAATGCTGACTACAAAATCTTCACCAATTGTGAATTTCAACAATTTTAGTGTGTTTTTGAAGCATGTATCGTTCCAGTTTTAGTAATGGCGCAGTTTTTACATATTAAATGTCAGAAGATGACAGCTGCCCAGATAGCGGGTTATTCAAAATAGAACCTCTTATTGGAGAACCCTTCAAATTGCAAGTCATCTAACCTTTCAAAGTAAACTGTTAGTTAAAAAAATGTATATATGACAGTAATTTATTTCCACAAAAATGTTTGTACTAATACAACAATTGTTTCACCACGATGTGGCTTCTTCAGGTATTACATTGTACTGTCTGATGGTATTGAGTGTAACCGAGTTTATATACATTTTTAGGTACGTGACCAAATAATAGAACCACAAGTCATAAAAACTCTAGGTGTTTATTGGAGTTTGCCGCTAAAAATGCCATTAAGGAAAAATATTCAGTAATGGAGAATGATCAACATCTGCTTGTTCGTTCGAAAGGATTTTACGGGCATTATACCTGTTGATTTCAAGAAATTCTAAAAGTGTTAATCTAGAACTTTTGCTTTCAACGTGGATAATTTCATAATTATTGTTGAAATTATGCCTAAATTCCTTAAGATGATTAGCATATGTCGAATGTACAGAATTGTATATATAACCCCTTTGGTGTTCTTGGATACGTTTCTTGAATGGTCTACCAGTCTGGCCAATGTATACTAAAGGGCAATCTTTGCAAGTTAACTTGTAGACTCCGGATTTATTTTCTTTATTTGTACGATCTTTATTGTTTTTTATGTAGGTACTAAGGTTATTAATTGTCTTAAAAGCCGCGTTATAATTGAAACAACTTTTGAAATATTTAGCAATATTTTCAGATAATCCATTGACATAAGACAACGAAAAATATTTCTGTGTATTGTCCTCTTTTATGATTGGGTACACGAGATTTAATGCCATTTTCTTTTGTTTATTGGATACCATTTTGTCTATAAGAAAGGGATTGTAACCGTTGTTTGATGCTATTTGTTTAATAATATTTAATTCTTTCATAAAGTTTTCTGAATTTAAAGGAACATTCAATAATCTATGAATAAAACTATTATATGCTGACATCTTTTGGTTAGTGGGGTGGTTTGAAGTTTTATGTATTGTGATGTCTGTATGTGTTGGTTTGTGAAAATACTAAAGTCATGTAAATTATTTAATCTTGTTATAGTGAGGTCAAGAAAATTAATACTTTGATTCTTTTCTTCTTCGATTGTGAATTTGATTTTTGGGTGGAGTTTATTAATGAAATTCGTGAAGATATGTAGTTGTCGGTCGGTGCCTTTGAAACAACAAAAAATGTCATCTACATATCTGTACCAATAAAGAAAATATTTGCTTATAGGATTCAGGTGTATTTTTGATTCCAGATCATCCATGAATATTTCAGCTAAAATTGAACTGAGTGGATTTCCCATTATTAAACCATTGTCAGAAATATAGACGGTTCCGTTGAATTGAAAGTAGTTTTGTTCGAGACATATTTCCAGGCAATTAAGTATATCATTCATTTTGATGGGATTGGTATTGTTTTTAATTAATAGTTTTTTTACAATTTGTACTGTTTCAATTGGATACTAGGGAATAAATTTTGTACATCAAAAGAAATTAATTTACAATTTACAATTTACAAATTTATTCCCTAGTATACCTCCAATTGAAACAGTACAAATTGTAAAAAAACTATTAATTAAAAATAATACCAATCCCATCAAAATGAATGATATACTTAATTGCCTGGAAATATGTCTCGAACAAAACTACTTTCAATTTAACGGAACCGTCTATTTTTCTGACAATGGTTTAATAATGGGAAATCCACTCAGTTCAATTTTAGCTGAAATATTCATGGATGATCTGGAATCAAAAATACACCTGAATCCTATAAGCAAATATTTTCTTTATTGGTACAGATATGTAGATGACATTTTTTGTTGTTTCAAAGGCACCGACCGACAACTACATATCTTCACGAATTTCATTAATAAACTCCACCCAAAAATCAAATTCACAATCGAAGAAGAAAAGAATCAAAGTATTAATTTTCTTGACCTCACTATAACAAGATTAAATAATTTACATGATTTTAGTATTTTCACAAACCAACACATACAGACATCACAATACATAAAACTTCAAACCACCCCACTAACCAAAAGATGTCAGCATATAATAGTTTTATTCATATATTATTGAATGTTCCTTTAAATTCAGAAAACTTTATGAAAGAATTAAATATTATTAAACAAATAGCATCAAACAACGGTTACAATCCCTTTCTTATAGACAAAATGGTATCCAATAAACAAAAGAAAATGGCATTAAATCTCGTGTACCCAATCATAAAAGATGACAATACACAGAAATATTTTTCGTTGTCTTATGTCAATGGATTATCTGAAAATATTGCTAAATATTTCAAAAGTTGTTTCAATTATAACGCGGCTTTTAAGACAATTAATAACCTTAGTACCTACATAAAAAACAATAAAGATCGTACAAATAAAGAAAATAAATCCGGATTCTACAAGTTAACTTGCAAAGATTGCCCTTTAGTATACATTGGCCAGACTGGTAGACCATTCAAGAAACGTATCCAAGAACACCAAAGGGGTTATATATACAATTCTGTACATTCGACATATGCTAATCATCTTAAGGAATTTAGGCATAATTTCAACAATAATTATGAAATTATCCACGTTGAAAGCAAAAGTTCTAGATTAACACTTTTAGAATTTCTTGAAATCAACAGGTATAATGCCCGTAAAATCCTTTCGAACGAACAAGCAGATGTTGATCATTCTCCATTACTGAATATTTTTCCTTAATGGCATTTTTAGCGGCAAACTCCAATAAACACCTAGAGTTTTTATGACTTGTGGTTCTATTATTTGGTCACGTACCTAAAAATGTATATAAACTCGGTTACACTGAATACCATCAGACAGTACAATGTAATACCTGAAGAAGCCACATCGTGGTGAAACAATTGTTGTATTAGTACAAACATTTTTGTGGAAATAAATTACTGTCATATATACATTTTTTTAATTAAAATGAGTTTCCACCAAGTGAAGACCGAATCTATCAAATATAAACTGTTAGTTTTCTTTCACATATATTGCAGACTTAATCTATAATAAAAGGAGATGTTTTGATAGGTTTGGGATATAAATGAGCAAATAATCAACATACTTACCCCGTGAAATTGAATAACCGATGCAGAACATACTCTGATCTTTTGGATTTGTATCAAATTAATCTTTCAGTAAATAACAAACCGAAATAAACTCAAGTAAAATTTTTCCTGGCATATGTGTACCTGCTATATGTGTACGTCAAGGGCGCGAAATGTCTATTTCCGAAATCGTTCACGTAGAAGATATCACCTTGAAGGAAGAAAGTTATAAAACGAATTAGAAGGAAGTGATCCGTTCCTATTAAAAGGGGATTCATCCTCTTAGCGGGTAACCTGTCTGGCTTATCTCTGCCAGATACGGTGCGTCAGATTAGGAAGGAACGGTATAAATGGTGGTACATTTTCTGCTTCAAGAAGACTCGAATTTATACAAAAAAGAGACGTGGGGTTAATAGAGGTCTTGCCTATACTCAAGTTGACTGGCATCCTTCTCTTTTGTAAAGATATTCTATTTTGGGATATACCCTCGAACTTAAGCTTCAGATATAACGAAGAATTTCTTCTTCTTGTCTATTATTCAGTACTATTGCAGAATGGCCGAATGTTCATTAATTAAAATTCTTTTGATCGTTAAAGTTGATTCAACTTGACTTCCATGAGTAAAATCAGCATGAAATGTAACTGGTTATCCATTTCGTGGTCAAGATTTCAATGACATATGTCGAACAGAACTGTGATCCGAAGCCTTATATGTTTAGTTGAAGATTAGCCGTTGAACAATAAGGATCGTTTATCTAATGCTGGGCGTGTGAAAATTTGAAAACTTACTACAAAACAATGATTATGTAGTATGTACGTTTCGTTCATTACGGGCAGATCATGGTCGACATAATCGTCCATCTGAGCATATAATTAGCAATACAGTGGGAAAATTCGAAGAGGCTGGATTTGTTACTGATGTCTTAAGACCCGTACATCATCGAAATGCACGCTCGACCGAAAATATTCCTACTATAAGTGAAAGTGTTGAAGAAGATAGAAGATTATCAATCCACAACATTTGTGCCTATTACGACCCGCTATGGCGTATTTTGAATTTGCATTTCCTTAGAAGGTTCAGTTGACACAAGAACTAAAGCCAGTTGAGCATAGAATGCGTAGAACTTATGCCGATTCCGTACTTCAACAACAACGTTTGGATGACGAATTTTCTTCAGCGACGAAGTACATTTTTCACTCTGTGGCTATGTAAACAAGCAAAATTGTCGCATTTGGGGTAGTGGAAATCCTCATGTGACTACTGAGAGACCATTAGATCCACAAAAAGTCACTGTATGGTGTGCAATTTGGTCTGGTGGAGTGATTGGCCCGTATTCCTTTGAAAATGAAGAAGGTGTCACTCAAACCGTCAATTCTCATCGCTTTAGCCAAATGGTTTCCGATTTTTTTGGCCTGAAATTAATGATATGGAAATGGAAGAGATGTGGTTCTAGCAAGATGGAGCAACAAGCCATACAAGACAACCCGTTTTGGCTTTATTGCAAGAAAATTCCCAAGACGCGTAATTTCTCGTTTTGGCGATGTGAATTGGCCACCAAGATCTTCTGATTAATGGCCTTTGAATTTGTTTTCTGGGGTCCTGCGAAGGATCGTGTTCATGTCGGAAATCTCCAAACTACTGAAGATATGAAAACCAACATCCGTCAAGTTATTGGTGAGATTTTTCCCGAAATGTGCCGGCGAGTCATCGAAAATTATCTCACAAGGATCGAGTCCTGTAAGAGATCACGCGTTGGACACTTAAATGATGTTGTATTCAACACATAATGACAAGGTCCAAGCATTATATTGAAATGAAAATTTGATCGCTATTCTAAATGAAAGAAAGTTTTATTTACGTTCACTTTCGGAAGCACAACATGGATAACCCTGTAAATGGCCTCAAATCAATGCGCAAAATATGACAGTGATTGATTTACAGATTATCAGACAGAATGATTCAAAATATACGAGGTGTTTTAAATGGAAAATCTCCTGATTAATCGAAGGCAGAATTCACCAAAGTAAACCATTTCACCAAACATCGCCTACATAAAATATTCGAGGGGACAGAATTATGAGTCTAATTCAATATCGCGAAACTTCAAGTACGGTTGTTTTAAAGGATTTTCCAATAAAAGGTTTCATTTTGAATAGTCCGCTATCTGGGCAGCTGTCACTTTCGAAGCAGTCATCTTTTGACAAGTAAAATCTACGCCATTACCAAAACTAGAACGATACAGCTTCAACAACGCACTGAAATTCTTAAAATTCACTGCGAAAATAGTGGAAATATTGCAACCACAGTTGGCAAAACTAAAGAACTTTTGGGTAGTCGTGAAGGACCTTCTCGGCAAGCAATAGTGGAACTGGTAAAAAAATTTGAGCTGTTGGGGCAAGTTAGTGATATGAAGAATTCAAACCATGTGCGTCACTCAAGAACAAGAGTATTGCTGCTGTAGCACGTAGTGTTGACGAAAACCAAGGTTTGTCGATTCATCGTCGATCTTTGGAATTAGACATTCCACAAACAACATTACACCGTAGTTTGCATAAATAGGTAAGGCTTTTAAAATTCAGTTAACAGTGTTACGGTGAATGGATTGCTCTACCGAGCTATGACTTATAAATTTTTATGACCAGAATTGGAAGATATTGATATGGACGACATTTATTTTCAAAAGTTTCCTGGGCATGTTATTCCTTGAAAAGTTTATCACAATTGGTCACCGAGATCTATACAATCGATTCAAGATCTTAAAGATAGAATTCGTGAAGTTATCCAAGAGACACAGCCGCAAATATGCGAATTGGTCATGGAAAATTTCATAAAAATGATATGGTACTGCAACCGCAGCCGTGGCGGCCATTTGGCTGATATCGTTTGCCATTATTAATGGCATACCTTCCTCTTTACAATGAAATGAACATCCATAGATTTCTCTTAAAATATACTCAGTTTTGTATATCAAAATGAAACCTCTTATTCGAAAACCCTTGATATCAAACTTTTCGCGCAGAGCAGATTAGACCAAAATATGTTAAAATTGTAGAAATTACTATGTTTTACCACAAATAAAAATAGATTTTACATATTTTCTTGTGACTCGAGTTTCGGGAAATGAACTATCCCATCATCAGACAACAGTTGTCGAATGAGAAACGATATCATCAAATGCCAAGACTAGCTTCAGTACCCCATCCATCAACCCAATTTTTCAGTGCAGTGTCGATTCTTTGAGGCTCAATCTCATGAATGCCAAATTCGATTTCGTATTTCAAGGTATTTGACGATTCTGAATGGTTAGGGTAACACTTATTGTTAAAGAATCCCCACCAAAAATAGTCCGAGGGGAAAATGAGCTTCATCGATGATTTTTTTGTAAAAATGCTTATCTTCGGCTATGCGATCATTAGCGCACTGAGCAAAGTGGAAACGCTTCGGATGGCCACGAGCTTTCACTTCTTGCATTGGTTGAACTTTCAAAGGCTTCATTCAGTTCTTTATGCAAAATTCTTCTCAGAGAAGTTTGAATATTAAAACAAATTGAAATATGTTTATCTTCTACAATTTTAATTTCAAAAAAATTTTTATTCAAAAAACTTTTAGAAATAAATTTATGTCTACACAAGCACCGCTTACATTTAATAGACGTATATAATCAAAACTCAATATATAATGTCAAATGGAATAAATAACCCAACAGATATACGAAAGTAATTAAAATTAATAAATAAATATTTAAAGGAGACAAAATTTTGTTTCTGGTCTTACATTTAAGAACACCAATTGTCTTTTAAAAACATGAACACACTTAAAGGACTTTCGAAGCTTAAGTCTTTTAACACGTGAGAGATATAGGTTAAGTTCTCAAAAAATATAATTTATTTGAAATATTTAATATATTTAAATATTCGAATAAATTATTTCAAAAATCTCTAAAAAAATGTGCACTATATCTTCAAAAAACAAATATAATTCTAAACAATCCCGTCTTCAGTCCTCTTTTAATATTCCAAATATCAAAATCAAAAACTTAACCTATATCTCTCACGTGTTAAAAGACTTAAGCTTCGAAATACAGATCAACTATATAATTCAAGATTGATCTATGTTCTAACAAAATCAAAGAACAGTGTGAGTTATTTTAAGGTTTATTTAAATTCATTGACATTATATAATAAGATTTATTGAAGCCAAAATATAATTATATATTATATATAAAATAAAATAGAAAGGTCTTTCACTTGATAGAAGAAATATAACAAAATTTGAATATTAAAACAAATTGAAATATGTTTATCTTCTACAATTTTAATCTCAAAAAAATTTTCATTCAGAAAACTTTTAGAAATAAATTTATGTCTACACAAGCACCGCTTACATTTAATAGACGTATATAATCAAAACTCAATATATAATCTCAAATGGAATAAATAACCCAACAGATATACGAAAGTAATTAAAATTAATAAATAAATATTTAAAGGAGACAAAATTTTGTTTCTGGTCTTACCTTTAAGAACACCAATTGTCTTTTAAAAACATGAACACACTTAAAGGACTTCTCAAAGAATATAATTTATTTGAAATATTTAATATATTTAAATATTCGAATAAATTATTTCAAAAATCTCCAAAAAAATGTGCACTATATCTTCAAAAAAAAATAATTCTAGACAATCCCGTCTTCAGTCCTCTTTTAATATTCCAAATATCAAAATCAAAAACTTAACCTATATCTCTCACCTGTTAAAAGACTTGAGCTTCGAAATACAGATCAACTATATAATTCAATATTGATCTATGTTCTAACAAAATCAAAGAACAGTGTGAGTTATTTTAAGGTTTATTTAAATTCATTGACATTCTTTAATAAGATTTATTGAAGCCAAAATATAATTATATGTTATATATAAAACAAAATAGAAAGGCTTTTTACTTGATAGAAAAACTATAACAAAATTTGAATATTAAAACAAATTGAAATATGTTTATCTTCTACAATTTTAATTTCGGAAAAATTTTTATTCAAAAAACTTTTAGAAATAAATTTATGTCTACACAAGCACCGCTTACATTTAATAGACGTATATAATCAAAATTCAATATATAATGTCAAATGGAATAAATAACGCAACAAATATACGAAAGTAATTAAAATTAATAAATGAATATTTAAAGGAGACAAAATTTTGTTTCTGGTCTTACCTTTAAGAACACCAATTGTCTTTTAAAAACATGAACACACTTAAGGACTTTTCAAAGAATATAATTTATTTGAAATATTTAATATATTTAAATATTCGAATAAATTATTTCAAAAATCTCTAAAAAAATGTGCACTATATCTTCAAAAAACAAATATAATTCTAGACAATCCCGTCTTCAGTCCTCTTTTAATATTCCAAATATCGAAATCAAAAACTGAACCTATATCTCTCACGTGTTAAAAGACTTGAGCTTCGAAATACAGATCAACTATATAATTCTAGATTGATCTATGTTCTAACAAAATCAAAGAACAGTGTGAGTTATTTTAAGGTTTATTTAAATTCATTGACATTCTATAATGAGATTTATTGAAGCCTAAATGTAATTATATATTATATATAAAATAAAATAGAAAGGCCTTTTTCTTGATAGAAGAACTATAACAAAATTTGAATATTAAAACAAATTGAAATATGTTTATCTTCTACAATTTTAATTTCAAAAAAATTTTTATTCAAAAAACTTTTAGAAATAAATTAATGTCTAAAATAAGCACGGCTTATATTTAATAGACGTATATAATCACAACTCAATATATAATGTCAAATGGAATAAATAACCCAACAGATATACGAAAGTAATTAAAATTAATAAATAAATATTTAAAGGAGACAAAATTTTGTTTCTGGTCTTACCTTTAAGAACACCAATTGTCTTTTAAAAACATGAACACACTTAAAGGACTTTCGAAGCTTAAGTCTTTTAACACGTGAGAGATATAGGTTAAGTTTTTGATTTTGATATTTGGAATATTAAAAGAGGACTGAAGACGGGATTGTCTAGAATTATATTTGTTTTTTGAAGATATAGTGCACATTTTTTTAGAGATTTTTGAAATAATTTATTCGAATATTTAAATATATTAAATATTTCAAATAAATTATATTCTTTGAGAAGTCCTTTAAGTGTGTTCGTGTTTTTAAAAGACAATTGGTGTTCTTAAAGGTAAGACCAGAAAGAAAATTTTGTCTCCTTTAAATATTTATTTATTAATTTTAATGACTTTTTTTATATCTGTTTATTTATTCCATTTGACATTATATATTGATTTTTGATTATATACGTCTATTTAATGTAAGCGGTGCTTGTGTAGACATAAATTTATTTCTAAAAGTTTTTTGAATAAAAATTTTTTTGAAATTAAAATTGTAGAAGATAAACATATTTCAATTTGTTTTAATATTCAAATTTTGTTATAGTTCTTCTATCAAGTAAAAGGCCTTTCTATTTTATTCTCAGAGAAGAGCAAGAAATGTTCAGTTCTTGAGCACGATAACGAGTTGATGTTGATGGATGTTCAGCCACATTCTAGGCTTCAGCAGCAATATTTCCAGATGTGTTCACTAGACGAGTATGTGAACGAGTTGTTGTATCGAATAACGATCCAGTTTTCACGAACAAATTGATCCATAAATTGTTATGAGAGCATTTCGTTGCTATTGAATTTTCCACAGTGTGGATAGAAAATTAACCACTTTGGAAATAAGTTTTTAAGATAAATCGTAAATCGACCCATTTCGTTAATGTAAAATATTAAACTAACTTTCTGTCAAAATACGAATAAGAGAAGTGTTTCCAGACTCGAAATAATCAGTACTTCAAAATTCAAACTGTAGATCTTTTATTTGAAATTTAGATTCGATGATCTGATCCAGCATCTCTTTGTTCACCTTGTTACTTGAGAATATTTGCACTTCCTCTTTCAGTTCGTACAACCTCGACAGCAAGTTTGCCTTGAAAAGCCGACGCACTTGTAGAAAATCCGATTTTTATGTTTAGAGTTCAAATCAGAGCACAATTGGGTGAAGATATGAGTATTAAATACACTCTTTTAAATGAAGTTGTCTGCTTTTATAGCCGTTTTAATCGCAATAGCAAAGTATTCCGGAGCGTCTGGCAGCAGATGCTTGACGATAAAAAACACAATGCGTCGTAATTACAGATGGATTTTTTATTTTCATCACTGCATGAAGACCATACTACTCTGTCAAGAAAGTACCGGGAATTTTCAATTAAAACAACATTTTTACATTTAATCGTCAAAATTTATTGGGTCGCCTTCAAAATAGGCTCCATTTGCTCCAATACATGTATGCCAACGGCACTTCCAATTATCGAAACATTTTTTATATGCGCTTTCCGGGATGGACTTTAGCTCTCGCGCCGAATTTTGTTTTATGGCTTCAATCGACTCAAAACGGGTGCCACGAAGGGGCAATTTTAGTTTTGGGAAGAGGAAAAAGTCGCAGGGAGCCAAATCCGGCGAATACGGTGGTTGCTGAAGCACGTTTGTTGAGTTTTTGGCGAGAAAGTCAATCACAATCGTAGCTCGGTGAGAAGGCGCGTTATCGTCATACAAAATCCATGAGTTGTTCGCCCACAAATTTTACCGCTTCTTACGGATACGCTCACGCAAACGTTCAATTTGAATTTTCTAAAAAGATTGAATTTTTAAATTATATTTTATGAAAGTAATTTGAAATATTATAATCAGTGATCCATAACCTAAATCTAATTCTATGTTAACCTAACCTTATCTAAATAACCTAACGTAATTCTAATGTAAACAATGATTATTATTTCTAAACTTCTTTTGGAAAAGATTAACAGGATTGAATTTTTTAATACCTTTGGTAAGTTTGTTCTTCAATTTATGAATGTTCCTTTAATTGTCTTCTTTGTTTCAGAAATAAAACTGGTTTCGTTGGAAACAACACTTCTAGAACGTTTTGAAATTCACAGGCTACTTTGTTGATTTTCATCGATATATTCAATTCGTTTGAAACTTGATTTCTATGTGATATTTTTCCATTCACATTCAGGTAATGTATTTTCTGGATTCAATTTCCATTCACAATAATCAAATAATCTTCTTTTTTCAGATGATGATACTTTTTTGGCACTTTTTTAATTATGGACCGACAAGGATTCTGCTCTGCATATAATTGGAGACTGCCGACTTTTTCTGTGTCTGCCTTATTTATAGTTTTCAAGAAAAGTTGAATTTCTAAGCTTACTAGCTTCTGTCAAAATTATATAAAAATGATGCTTTTGATGATTTTACAAAATTTACAACATTTCCTGGTTTGAAATTACTTTTGAAAATTAGCTTATTTTTTTAACTACATTTTGATGTATGTTTCATGTTAAACAGAACAGTGAAAGTCTTGCTTTTCCTTCGTAAAGTATTTCAAGTGTCAAAATTTAACAAATTTTAACTTCTACTGCTTATAACTTATAAAATACTTAATATTACTTATGAAATTGATTAAATTTCTTTAGCTTAGATGCTATTACAATACTATTGATGCCTAAACATCTTGAAGGATCTCTATTACATTAATCATTTGAAAATATCTGACGTAGATGCTATCTTTCATTGAATTAAGTGAATTTTGATCAAATTTGTCCTATTTACATCATTCTGGTGAGTTATATTTAATTTAGCTTGTTCTTTGTCAACAATTCCACTGAAGTTTATATGTGATTCATTATAATAACAAATATTTTCAACAAATTCTTAATCAATTTCAAATTGGATATCTAAATTCAAATTACTTCTATTTATTGCAACTTTGGCTGGTTTTATATTGAATAATTGTAAATTGAAATCTCCCTGTGAATTCTATTTATTAACTGTCAACAAGAGTACTGTTTTTTGATTACCGTTCAAAGAATTTTCAATCGACTAGTCGTTATGTATCCTGAATATGTTTTTTCTTCATGATTTTAGCTTGTGAGTGTTTTTACGAATTGAATTATTAATATTTCTGTCAGAATGGATATTATTTAATGAATTTTGCTCTAGTTATACTCTAACGAGTCAACTTATATACAAAGGTGAGTCTTTTCCTTAATATATTTATGTAATTATTTATTTTAACTGTAAATACCATGACAATATATATATATATATATATATATATATATATATTGTTATGGTATTATATTTATGAAATTTTGTGAATGAATACTAATTAGATCACCCTTGTATATAATTGATGTATTCTATGTTTCCGGCTAGCTCTTAATATTATAATTTTGAATAATTGAAATTAAAATATTATTAAATTTGATTAATATTTGAGGGAGGGTTCAATTTGAATTTTCTAAAAAGTTGAATTTTTTTAATTATATTATATGATAGTAATTTGAAATATTATAATCAGTGAACAATAACCTAAATCTAATTCTATGTTAACCTAACCTTATCTAAATAACCTAACGTAATTCTAATGTAAACAGTGTTTGCTATTTCTAAACTTCTTTGGGAAAAGATTAACAGTATTGAATTTTAATACCTTTGGTAAGTTTGTTCATCAATTTATGATTGTTCCTTTTACTGTCCTTCTAAGTTTCAGGAATAAAACTGGTTTCGTTGGAAACAACACTTCTAGAATGTTCTGAAATTCACAGGCTACTTTGTTGATTTTCTTCGATATATCCAATTCGTTTGAAACTTGATTTCTATGTGATATTTTTCCATTCACATTCAGGTAATGTATTTTCTGGATTCAATTTCTATTCACAATAACCAAATAATCTTCTTTTTTCAGATGATGATACTTTTTTGGCACTTTTTTAATTATGGACCGACATGGATTCTACTCTGCATATAATTGGAGACTGCCGACTTTTTCTGTGTCTGCCCTATTTATAGTTTTCAAGAAAAATTGAATTTCTAAGCTTACTAGCTTCTGTCAAAATTATATAAAAATGATGCTTTTGATGATTTTACAAAATTTACAATATCTCCTGGTTTGAAATTACTTTTGAAAATTAGCTTATTTTTTTAACTACATTTTGATGTATGTTTCATGTTAAACAGAACAGTGAAAGTCTTGCTTTTCGTTCGTAAAGTATTTCAAGTGTCAAAATTTAACAAATTTTAACTTCTAATGCTTATAACTTATAAAATACTTAATATTACTTATGAAATTGATTAAATTTCTCTAGCTAAGATGCTATTACAATACTATTGATGCCTAAACATTTTCAAGGATATCTCTTACATTAATCATTTGAAAATATCTGACGTAGATGCTATCTTTCATTGAATTAAGTGAATTTTGATAAAATTTGTCCTATTTACATCATTCTGGTGAGTTATATTTAATTTAGCTTGTTCTTTGTCAACAATTTCAGTAAAGTTTATATGTGATTCATGATAATAACAAATCTTTTCAACAAATTCTTCATCAATTTAAAATTGGATATCTAAATTCAAATTACTTCTATTTATTGCAACTTTGGCTGGTTTTATATTGTATAATTGTGAATTGAAATCTCCCTGTGAATTTTATTTATAAACTGTCAACAAGATTACTGTTTTTTGATTACCGTTCAAAGAATTTTCAATCGACTAGTCGTTATGTATCCTGAATATGCTTTTTCTTCATAATTTTAGCTGGTGAGTGTTTTTACGAATTGAATTATTAATATTTCTGTCAAAATGGATATTATTTAATGAATTTTGCTCTAGTTATACTCTAACGAGTCAACTTATATATAACGGTGAGTGTTCTCCTTTATATTTATGTAATTATTTAATTTAACTGTAAATACCATGACAATATATATATATATTATATATATATATATATTATAATTATATATATCACCAAAGGCCTTTTGCAACATTTTCAATGCATCGGCACACGAAAATTCATTTGCAACACAAAACTTTAAACAAATTCTTTGCTCAACGTAATCACCCATAGTAAAAATCGGCACGCACTCTGACATCGACTGACTTAATCAGCTGTTGCAAACACACTAGTTGACAGATCCCGCTCAAGCTTGGCATAGTAATTAAGGACAGTGGTACCAACCTAGGAAAAAAAATTTTTACATGCCTCATTGCCCCGCCAGATTTAAATCGATAATTCCCGGTACTTTCTTGACAGAATGTACATCCCTCTATCCCAAACCCATTTGAAGTATGCTTAACCAAAAATTTGCGTAATAATTGGTTAACGTTTAATTAATTACAAGGAAGAATTCAAAAGGGTATCTCTACATACCAAGCAATTCCTTACACTAGCGCTATGTCTGGACAAGGCCAAACTCAGAATACTTGTCGGAATTATGACAGGTCACTGCAGGCCTAAAAACACAAAAATCGCACAAAATCGGTATGACTGAAGACGATGCATGGAGGCTGTGCCTTGAGGACACTGAAAAAGCCATGCACAACGTGTCAGAGTGCCCAGCGGTTAGTCGCATCAGATTCGAGGTCTTTGGTCAGGTTATTATAGCCCACTACGATCTGAAAAATTACCCCAGAACAAGAATATCGGTTTATCCAAAAACTGGATCTTGTCGGGGAAATATAAATCAGGGGTGAACCACAATAATTCACGCGGACGCAGTGGTAGGGTAGACAGACGCCCGCTCACTATGAATAATAATAATAATATCAGAATTACAATGAAACCTAGCAGGTTTTACAATGACGAAATAAAGAAAAATATTGAATGCGACATGATATTAGTATTAGCCACGTGGAAGAAACTGGTAGTTCCTACTGATTGAAGTTGTTCATAGTTCGCTCTAATTGCTAATTGGTTCAAATGGAACATTTTAAAGTTTTACAAATCCGTGGAATAAACTCAAATATCAATTTGCGTACTAGCTAAAGGTTTAGATGTTATGTCAACGTTTTCATAAAGTTTTTCTCAAGAATACCTCATCCCTAATTTACTCCCTTGCAGCTTTTGTAAATTCAAGTTTGAACAAGCGAGATGTCTACGAACGTCACAACAATGTCCATAAATCAACCAAGAATTAATTAAAGTCGATTAGTTAAAGTTACAGCCTCCTCTTCTCGAGGATGACTGCATAATGTCGTTGCCTCAAAACATCTCCAGGAATTACGGATACTAATTTCCAAGTCTGATGAATCTAGCGTGCGTGACTGTATAAACTTCAAGAACTTAGCTCCATTTCCATAGTTTAATTTATGCGACGCATAACTGTCCTTATAAATTCGTGGCTTCAGCATCCGAAACACATAAACCCCTTTTACGAGAAAATCCGTCGTGGAATTGTCCTTAATCGGGGCGCAAATCAGCGAATTTGCGAGAGAAATTAGTCGTCAAAAGTGAGTACGATCCTCACGTTTCAGAAATGAAGTGTTTTATGATTTGGGATTCACGTTCATTCCATTTTTATTTCTGTTAATTTCTTTTCCTTTCGGTCATATCCAGTGAATTATCTTAATAGCCAGTTACGTTTACTCGTGCGATTTCCAATAAGGAGAAAATCTTTTAAGAATTATTTAAATATTTTAATATTAGCCTTCTACATATTTAATTTCAAAAAATTATATTCAGTAACTTCAGGAATTAAATTGAAATAATGTCATATAAGTACCACTTATATCAAACGATATATAAAATAAACATTCATTATAAGACATCCAAATGATATTACAAAATCCAATAAATAAAAATTGTTAACCAAAATTCTATAAATTAAATATTTTGAATACACAAAATTTTGTTTCTGCTGATCAATCTTATGAAAACAAATATCTTTCAAAAATGTTTAACATGATCCTAAGAATTTCATCGTAAAACTATCTTACTTAGAATATTCAATATTATTGGATATCTAACTGAGTTATTTTGTATAAAATCTCAAGATATGTAAGAACATTACTGAAAAACAAGTTTTAAGAGAGACTTTGCTTCGTCATTATTCAAACAATTCATATTCAATAAAATATAACATCAATCAACAACAAATATTTACTCACCCTTCAACAATTTAGAAACTTCGGGTAAATGAGTGCTGAGAAATTTAAATGTAATATTAGGTTATCTTACAACTAAATAAATAACTCTGTGGTTTACCCTTGATCTAAAAGATTGAAAGACAATTTAACGGCCTCCGTTATAGCACAAAGACTTATATGTATAAAGAATATTAGCATTCCTGAACATTCTTTATACAGATAAGTCCTTGTGCTATAACAGAGGCCGTTAAATTGTCTTTCAATCTTTTAGATCAAGGGTAAACCACAGAGTTATTTATTTAGTTGTAAGATAACCCTATATTACATTTCTCAGCACTCATTTACCAGAAGTTTCTAAATGGTTGAAGGGTGAGTAAATATTTGTTGTTGATTGATGTTATATAATATTTTATTGAATATGAATTATTTGAACACTGACAAAGCAAAGACTCTTTTAAAACTTGTTTTTCAGTAATGTTTTTACATATCTTGAGATTTTATACAAAGTCAATTTCAATTTGTTTTGATATTCAAATTTTGTTATACAAAGTTATTAGGAGTTCCGCCGTTTTATTGTAGATGGTGCGGCACGGAGTTTCGGTTAGCTTTCGCAGATGATAACCGGCTTAAAAAATAGTTTGTACATTCAAGAACAACATAACCTATTAATATCATTGATTTTATATTGATAAAATATAATTTTTTAAGTTGAAAATGTCAAAATTTGAGCCAAGTAAGCGTCATTTGCGGGAAATATCAGTTTACTTCTTTAATTTAAAGAAATCTGCTGCTGAGGCGCATCAACTGCTCGTAGAAGCATATGGTGCTTTGAGTGAGAGAACGTGTCGAGAGTGGTTTCAAAAGTTTTAAAACGGTGATTTCGACGTAGAAGACAAAGATCGCAGTGGAAGGCCAAAAATTTACGAGGATGCAGAAGTGGAGGAATTATTGGAGGAAGATTCATCTCAAACACAAAAAGAACTTGCTGTAACATTAGAAGTCACTCAGCAAGCAGTCTCACATCGTTTAAAATCATTAGGAATGAAATAGAAAGGCCTTTTACTTGATAGAAGAAATATAACAAAAAAGGCAATTGGTGTTCTTAAAGGTAAGACTAGAAACAAAATTTTGTCTCCTTTAAATATTTATTTATTAATTTTAATTACTTTCGTATATCTGTTGGGTTATTTATTCCATTTGACATTATATATTGAGTTTTGATTTTATACGTCTATTAAATGTAAGCGGTTTTTTTTTTGACATAAATTTAATTCTGAAAGTTTTTTGAATAAAAAATTTTTTTGAAATTAAAATTGTAGAAGATAAACATATTTCAATATGTTTAAATATTCAAATTTCATTAGGAATGATTCATAAACAAGGAAATTGGGTTCCGTACGAATTAAAGCCGAGAGATATTGAACGCTGCCGTGAAAAAATAGTTGGAAACACTCCACCCGCCGTATTCACCAGACATTGCACCGTCCGATTATCACCTGTTCCGGTCCATGGCACATGCTCTGATGGCGCAGCGGTTCACATCACAGCGGATACCAAAAATTGGGTTGATTCGTGGATCGCCTCAAAAGACAAGGAGTTCTTCGGACGTGGGATTCTAATGCTGCCTGAGAGATGAGAAAAAGTTATTGCAAGTGATGGGCAATATTTTAAATAAATTTATATTACCGTTCTTCTATAATAAATATTTAATTTGTGTTAAAAACGGCGGACACTTATTTGTACTCCTAATATATATTGAAATAAAATTAAATATTCTTCCTCTAAAAACTTACTGCCCACCCACAGATCGAAAATGATTACTTTTCGACCTGATGGAAAGAAAAGTCAAAAAAGTGTCATTTTGCAACCTCCAAAAAGGCATAAAATGTCACATTAAATATATGGTTGCAAATAAAATGTTACCTGATTCTACTAGTGTTTTCCTAGACAATTCATTGATTGGATATTTGACAACCATAATATATTTCAACTGGAAAGATGAAGTTTCCTAATATTACTGATATCAATCAAAATGGCTACAATACTGTTCTGGACTTTTGAGTGAATAGAAATGAAAGCAACTCACCCGCTTGCCTCGCCTCTTTACACGCCTCGTACATGCCCTGCCTGACTTCCGGATAATCATCAGCAATAGTCTCACCAACTGTAACGAATCTTTCGACCGCCAGATTGACAGCCTGACCCACTCTAGCCACCGCAGCTGGTCGCAATCCACCAGCCGGTGACCCATGCTGCTCGACCAGGGACGAAATCTACGGAAAAAAAATGTATTAGTTGTTGAAATACGAAAATTTGTATATCATAGGAAGTGGCTTTTGTACGTATAAAGACATTTACTTAAGGATAAGATGGATAAGAGGCCAATTAAAATTTGAAAAACAAACTTGATTAGATTTTGTTCATCACAGAGGCACATTGCAGATATGCGCATATTTCAAAATGAATGGTTTTCCCAAGTGCAATGAATGCCAGCGACTACAAATCTGTCAAGTATCTATATTCGCTGTACAAAGAGACACTAAGGTATTAATAATACACTAGCGCCATCTAGAGTATGCAAAATACATACAAGACATACCTTTGCGAGTTAATTCAAGTAAATAATAATAATAATTTTATTTAATCCATTAAGACACTACATGGTGTATAGGATAAGTCATATGAAATAAAGGAAAAAAAAATTGGAAAACTAAACCGCCAAGGGATCACAAAAAAATTCATCAACTGAATAGAACACCTTTCCCAAAAGAAGTTCCTTGACTTCCCTCTTAAATTCAAGGATTTCAAAGATGGAGGCAAATGGTTGAAAAACTTAATGCCTCGATATAAGGGAGAGCATTCCTAGTAGCATATTCATGGTGACTTGATAATTTCAACCATTCGCCTTCATTTTCCTTGGCATACACTAAACATTTCAAAATATATATACATGGTAAAGTAAGAATACGGTTTTCAACAAAAACTTGCTTACATGACGTTAATGGCCTTAAATTAAATATCGAACGCAAAATTCGCTTCTGTACTACAAATACTATGTGAAAATCAGGGGTACCTCCCCACAGCAAGATATTGTACGATATATGGCTATATACTAGGCTATAATAAATATTGAGCACACAGCTCCTTGGTAAATTCATTTTGAGCCTGACAATGGCGAAAAATGACTGGTTTAATTTTTTACACAAAGCATCGACATGGGATGTCCACCTTAAATATCTGTCCACATAAATTCCCAAAAATTTAATCGCCTCAGAAGATGTGATCTCATCTAAACCACATCTCACAGTAAACGAACTGATCCCCTTATTTTTAAGAGCAAAATAAACACATACAGTCTTCTCAACATTCACCACCAAATTGTTGGCTCGACACCAACTCACAAATTCACGTACAGTATACTCACAGGTCTCCTGGAATTCCCCAAGACTCCCGCCAGAAACCAATACCGAAGTGTCGTCAGCAAAAAGTGTTATCAAAAAACAGCTGAAATGGGCAGGAAGATCATTAATAAATAAAATAAACAACATGTGTCCCAGCACGGACCCCTGAGGAACTCCAAGGCCAATATCTTGACTCTTAGAATAACTCTCACCAATTTTAACTAACATAGATCTTTCATTAAGGTAACAACGTAACCAATGCAGGAAAACGCCTCTGAATCCCAAGTTATAACACTTGTCTAGTATAAATTCAAAGATAACGTATCAAAGGCCGAGGACATATCAAAAAACAAACCCGCAACAAGTAAGTTTCTATCCAGACACTCATAACAGATTCGAAAAATTGAACTGACGCTGTCTGGGCTGAGTGTCCGTTTCTAAAGCCATGCTGTGCGCGATTAGTTATCCGAAATCTGTTGAGATAACCCATCATTCTAGAAAGAACTATCTTTTCAAATACCTTTGAAAACACACTCAAGATAGATATTGGTCGATAATTAGTGATATCGTGCATATTTCCATTTTTAAACACCGGAATAACTACCGATTTCTTTAAAATATTAGGAAACTTCGCAGTTGCAATAGATATATTGATGAGATGTGCGAAATGTCCACTTATAATTTCATTAGATATTTTCAGCAGTTTAGCAGATATGGAGTCAATACCAACACTTTTTTTATCTTTCAAACTCCTAATGGCATCCTCAACTTCAAATACAGAGACAGAATAGATGAAAAAAATTACTGTTGAACATAGGTGATAATGTACAGGACAGAGACAGTTGGTCTCCATAACGATTTTTCAATTTGAGACCAGCGGCAGTGGAAAAATGCTCGGCAAAAACATTTGCTACATGACTTGGATCGGAACACTCACCATCATAAATATATATGGTGAAATCATTTTCGTTACTTCTTAAATGAATGTATGTTCGATATTTTCACGTTAAAACGCAGAAAAAAACTTTCCTCATGCTCAAATCGATATTTTCTTCTGTACGTACAGTTCTTTGTCTTTTGTTGTTTCATTGTAGAGAAAATGTTGTCCGAAATCTATCGATAGATCGACGAATAAGCTGCTCTGAAGGACGAATATGAACCATAAATTTGACGAAGTACTCTATAAGTTTGGCGAATAGAACACTGATTTTGAAAATAAATTTCAACAATTTGTAAATGTTGTTGCAGCGTGCGCCTTTCCATGATAATTTGTCAATGCTTACTGAACAGAAATGTTAAAACAACATGTCTTCTACCTTCTGCCAAATCACAGTTTTCCCTTCGAAAGTTCTATCACTCTAAAAAAAAACACTAGATATGTGAACTTCAATGTAGGATATCTTCATATTTCTGAATTACTGAACGAAAAAACGCGACTAACCTCATTAAAATATATCGCCAAGAAATTTCTATTCTGATGAGCATTTTGAATTTCAAATGTAACTCGCCTCTTCTTTCCAATATTCAACAAATCGAATCTCCAACCCGGATCAGGTATGTCATGGTGGCAATAAAATATTTCAAAGGAAATCGTCGGGAAGAATTTTCGCTTCGCTGGACACAGGCAAAGCATGTTGAATAAGAATCGAAGTGATTCAAGGAATCCATGGTGAATCCCTGACATCAAAGGATATTACCTTGGGTCGAATGCAGGTCTGAACGTCTATTTCCCTCAGAGATGAGTTTGGGGTATGCTGTAAATGGCAGTGAAATATTCTGGTTTACGAGTCGAACTGATTCGAATTGATTTGAGAAGATCAATAGATACTGTTCAGTATATCAATTTTTTTCTTAAAGAATTGCTTTAATATGATTATGCATGAATAATGGATGAAAATAATGGTGTTTCAGGAAGTTCGTGCTGCTGTCAACTTATGGTGAGAAAACACGACGAAATAAATCCATGTTGTCGAGAGGTTCGTAATTTGTGTCTATTTTCTCTTCTGTATAATTTATACGATATCATTATCCGTGATCATCAAGTAGGCTAACATGCACAGGGGTCTAATGGAAATATGATATAAATTCATTATTATTATTTATTATTACATATTATATACCTTTTATCAAGAATTAACCTGTATTTATGTTATTTTATTCATAATATATAATTATTTGGTTTCCTTAACATTCTTTATACAGATAGTCCTTGTGCTATAGCAGAGGCCGTTAAACTGTCTTTCAATCTTCTAGATCAAGGGTAAACCACAGATATATTTTTGTGTGTAGTAAACCATTCCTCACCACACTTAAAAGATTCATTTCAGTAGAACCATTTCTAGAAGACTGAAGGGTAAGTGAATAATTTTTCTTAATTGATGTTATATTTTTTGAATATGAATATTTGAATACTGAAGAAGCAAAGTTGATCTTAAAACTTGTTCTTCAGTAATGTTTTACATATCTTGAGTTTTTATGTAAAGTACCTTGGTTAGATATCCAATAATATTGAATAGTCTAAGTAAGATATTTTTGTGATGAAATTCTTAAGATTATGTTGGATATTCTTGAAAGATATTGGTTTTCATAAGATTGATCAGCAGAAACAAAATTTTGTCTATTCAAAATATTCAATTTATAGGATTTTGTTTGATAATTTTCATTTATTGGATTTTGTTATACCATTCGGATGTCTTAAAATGAATGTTTATTTTATATGTCATGATATAAGTGGTACTTATACGACATTATTTTAATTTATTTTCAGAAGTTATAATCATTAAATATAATCTTTTGGAATTAAATATGTAGAAGACTAATTTTTAAAATTTTTTTTAAATTTTTTAAAATATTTAAATAATTTTATATACCTTCTATCAAGAATTAACCTCTATTTATGTTATAATATAAATTCGAAATAATTATATTATATTCTGCCATAATTAGGAACAAATTTTACCCGTTCTGAGCAGTTCTGTGCGGTTATATTACGTCGGCTGATAAGTTTTCGGTTTGTTATACAGATAAGGCCATAAATGGAAAATGAATCCAAACACATTTTTTATTACTATGTTTTACTACCAACAATTTTTAGATGTTTTACAATATGTGAGGTTCACATTTTCGCAACTGGTTTCGAACTTCCGTTCACTTTCAGGCAACTTACACCTAATCACATGGTACAGGGTATTTTATGTAGATTCAGGTACAACGTAGTGATAATAAAAAAGTGAGAGTTACAGGAATTCTGTATCGACCCGATGTTAGAAAGAATACAATTTTTTTGGGTTATCTTAAGAATATTTTTCTACACCAATTTATAAACTTCAATGGATTCCAGATATCGTGTGCTTTTTTAGAGTGATAGAACTTTCGATAGGGATAACTGTGATTTGACAGAAGGTAGAAGCCATGTTGTTTTGACATTTCTGTTCAGTAAGCATTGACAAATTATCATGGAAAGACTCACGCCGCAACAACGTTTACAAACTGTAAAAATTCATTTTCAAAATCAGTGTTCTATTCGCCATACTTATAGATCACTTCATGAAATTTTTGATTTACATACTCACCCATCAGAGCAGTTTATTCGTCGAACTATCGATAGATTTCGGACAACATTTTCTCTACTCGATGCAACAACAACAACAACAGCAAGACAAAGAACTGTACATACAGACGAAAATATCGCTGCTGTAAGTCATAGTGTTAATGATGATCCAGATTTGTCTTTTCGTCGACGTTCACAACAAGTTGGACTCTGTGCATCCACGTAAAGATATTGGTCTACACCCATACAAGATCCAACTGGTTCAAGAACTAACGCCACTTAACCATAATAAGCGTCGTTTGTTTGCTGATTGGGCCCTAGAACAGCTTGAAGTTGATTCACTTCTTTATCGTACAATTGTGTTTAGTGATGAACCTCATTTTTGGTTGAACGGCTATGTGAACAAGCAAAATTGCCGTATATGGAGTGAAAACAATCCTCAAGAAGGTCGAATGCAGTTCCTCAGAGCTAGTCGTGGTGGACATATGCCGGAAACTATTTTTAAAACATAAATGTCATAAAATTATCTTTCAAAGAAAAAAAAATAAGCTTCAATCTTAATTTAAATGTGTTCTATTTCAATTTAAAGTTCTATCACTTTAAAAAAAAGACCCGATAGTTGAGCTTCGTTCCTTTTCATTCCTCATGTGATATTTTTAGTTTTCGATTGTTGGGAATATGTGGCCATTCTCGATGCAATGTGTTGCGACGGTGGAGCTTCTTTTATTGCTGGAGAAATCCATTCGATGTTCATTATACCTTGTATAAAATGAACGTCCTGTCTAACCTATACATTGTTTATTGCAAATTGAAAATGTTAACTGAATAAAAATTGAAATAAATTGTCGTCTCTGTTATTCAATGCGCAGGATCCAATCCCCAATTTACTAAAATCAGGAGTTTATGAGTTAACATGTTCAACTTGCAATAAACAATATATAGGTTAGACAGGACGTTCATTTTATACAAGGTATAATGAACATCGAATGGATTTCTCCAGCAATAAAAGAAGCTCCACCGTCGCAACACATTGCATCGAGAATGGCGACATATTCTCAACAGAGAAGACAACCAAAAAATATTACATGTGGAATCAAAAGAGACGAAGTTCAACTATCTAGAGTGCATTGAAGTTTATAAATTGTTGCAGAAACCCGAGACCGAGACAGAATTCCTGTATCTCTCCCTTTTTTATTATAACTACGTTGTACCTGAATCTACATAAAATACCATGTGCTCAGGGGTCAGTTGCCTGAAGATGAACTAAAGTTCGAAACACGTTGCAAAAATGTAAACCTTACATATTGTAAATCTGAAAACTGTTGGAAGGAAAACATAGTAATAAAAAATTTATTTTAATTATGATCAACTACCAAACAGTAACGACTGAAACAGTTCAATTGCAAAATGAATCCCTTTGTTTTCTGATGATAAGACGTTGATTCAAAGTTTCAGTGGTTTCACGACCGGTTATACAGTTCGAGTTTAAGCTAAGCTTACCGTTAAGCACCACCGTTTACTAGATTTATCTCCCAATGATTTTTTTTTTTTGGGATATCTGAAAAATTTGCTTTATGGGCATGACATTGATAAAACGACGATCAGGTGCACACCTGATGAAGTCATGGTATGACGAAACAATTGTTGTGAAAATCAATAAAATAGCGGAAGTTAACATTTGTTTTTCTAAAATTTGAATATCAAAACAGATTTAATCTGTTGTCTTCTACAATTTTAATTTCAAAAAATTCTTTGAAGAAACTTTAAGAATTAAATTAATGTCTCTATAAGCACTGCTCATATTTAATAGACGTATAAAGTCAAAATTCATCATACAATATCAAATGGAATTAAGAAAAACCAACGAATATATATTGTCAATTGAAATTAAAATATAAATTAGCAAACATTTTTTGTTTCGTTACAGGCATGCGTAATGAACTCTTCAGACAAACTTACGAAGCCCTGTTTGTTACAAAATGTATTGTTTTCTGATTCTATATTAATGAAAAATAACTCTTTCTCAAAATATAAAACAAGAACTTCTCAAAAACTAATTTATTTGAAATATTCAATATATTTAAATAAATTACTTCAAAAAATCTCAAAACATGTAGCACATCTTCAAAGAATAATTAAAGTTACGATACGATCAGTTCAACTTTACATATAAAAAAATAATAAAATCAATTAAACAATGTATAGACTTACCAGTGCCATCTTAGAAATACACGATTTAAATACATTCTGTCAA
This sequence comes from Megalocaria dilatata, assembly GCA_034642435.1. Lineage (NCBI taxonomy): Eukaryota > Metazoa > Arthropoda > Insecta > Coleoptera > Coccinellidae > Megalocaria > Megalocaria dilatata. The sequence goes on from CM067854.1 coordinate 6,196,185, forward strand.
GAAAGTACCGGGAATTATCGATTTAAATCTGGCGGGGCAATGAGGCAGGTACAAATTTTTTTTCCTAGGTTGGTACCACTATCCTTAATTACTATGCCAAGCTTAAGCGGGATCTGTCAACTAGTGTGTTTGCAACAGCTGATTAGGTCAGTCGATGTCAGAGTGCGTGCCGATTTTTACTATGAGTGATTACGTTGAGCAAAGAATTTGTTTAAAGTTTTGTGTTGCAAATGAATTTTCGTGTGCCGATGCATTGAAAATGTTGCAAAAGGCCTTTGGTGATAATGCTCTATCGAAAACTCGTGCATATCAGTGGTACAGAGCTTTCAAGGACGGTCGTGAAGTGGTCGCCCATCGACGGCTTCGATCGAAGATAACGTCGATAAAATTAAGGAAAGGGTGCTGGAAAACCGTCGTACCAGCTTGAGAGAGATAGCACATGATCTTAAGATATCCCACGAGTCCGCACGTACGATTTTGATTGATATTTTGGGCATGAGAAAGGTGGCCGCACGACTCGTACCGAAAGACCTGAATTTTCTTCAAAAACGTCATCGCGAACAGGTTGCTTCAGACATGCTGGATCGCTGTAATTCCGATTCTACATTCATGGAACGCATTATAACTGGTGATGAGACCTGGGTCTACGAGTACGATATGCAAACAAGCCAGCAATCATCGGAATGGGTGGCAAAAAATGAGCCGAAACCGAAAAAACCACGCCAAAGCCGCTCGACAATGAAGGTGATGCTCATTGTTTTCTTCGATATTCGTGGCGTGGTGCACTACGAATTCGTTCCAGAGGGTCAGACGGTAAACAAGGAGTATTACCTAGGCGTTATGAAACGTTTGCGTGAGCGTATCCGTAAGAAGCGGCCAAATTTGTGGGCGAACAACTCATGGATTTTGCATGACGATAACGCGCCTTCTCACCGAGCTACGATTGTGACTGACTTTCTCGCCAAAACTCAACAAACGTGCTTCAGCAACCACCATATTCGCCGGATTTGGCTCCCTGCGACTTTTTCCTCTTCCCAAAACTAAAATTGCCCCTTCGTGGCACCCGTTTTGAGTCGATTGAAGCCATAAAACAAAATTCGGCGCGAGAGCTAAAGTCCATCCCGGAAAGCGCCTATAAAAAATGTTTCGATAATTGGAAGTGCCGTTGGCATAGATGTATTGGAGCAAATGGAGCCTATTTTGAAGGCGACCCAATAAATTTTGACGATTAAATGTCAAAATGTTGTTTTAATTGAAAATTCCCGGTATTTTCTTGACAGAGTAGTATATTGAATATTTCAAATAAATTAGTTTTTGAGAAGTTCTTGAAATTATGTTTTATATTTTTGAGAAAGAGTTATTTTTCATTAATATAGGATCAGAAAACAATACATTTTGTAACAAACAGGGCTTCGTAAGTTTGTCTGAAGAGTTCATTACGCATGCCTGGAACGAAACAAACAATGTTTGCTTATTTATATTTTAATTTCAATTGACAATTTATATTCGTTGGTTTTTCTTAATTCCATTTGATATTGTATGATGAATTTTGACTTTGTACGTCTATTAAATATGAGCAGTGCTTATAAAGACATTAATTTAATTCTTAAAGTTTCTTCAAAGAATTTTTTGAAATTAAAATTGTAGAAGACAACAGATTAAATCTGTTTTGATATTCAAATTTTGTAATAATCCTTCTAACAAGTAAAAAACTGTTCCTTCTTATTTTATTTGTTTTTCTTATATTGAAGATGAATTTCCGTCAAGTAAAGACCGAGACAATCAAAAAAAAAGCTTTGTATGGTCTGCGCTTAACCTAAAGTTTAGTTAAGCCGAAGAAATCATTCGCTCAAGCTGACAAACTGAAGTAATGGGTTATAGAGTTTTGACAGCACAATTTTCTGATTGAATATAAATATTTATACTAACATGCATAATACCATTTCACTGGAAATATATTATTAAGAGATAATGAAGATATTCTAGATTTAATAGATATTGTAGCTGACGTCAGGAGAAATCGTGCCTAATCATTTTGTAGTATGTAATGATGAGGATCAAAGATTCAGGTTTTCCAATAATGGTGTACATTTCATGTGATAATTGATAGAGAGAGACATAGATTCAGCAACAAACTGACAAGTATTTCATTAAACATTACACTATGATTTTAAGAAATTCTTCTACAAACTTGAATTAACTGTGGTAAAAAATTTTACCATTGGAGAGAACTGTTATCTGCATAATTGGATTGACTACTCAATTCTATATTTATAGCAATCATATAGTATGAGCTGAAACGAAACTATAAGTCACCTCAATATTTTATGCGAGTGAATATTTTCTACAATTCTTCAGATTTTGGAGCATCGATAAATCATGAGTAAAACGAATTATACATGAAGGCAGCAGAGAAATTGCTCGTCTACATAGAAAATTGAAATGCATCAAAATGGAGATTCCCTTCAGAAAGTACTTCTGGCATCTTACAATATTAGACAATTTCCTATGTGTGCCGATAGCTTAGGCTGGGAATCGAAAGGTTCCAGTTTAAAGTCCCGTTTAAGTAGAAAAGAAAGTTTCTGGTTAGACGGGTTTCGGCCACCATTTCACTATTGGGTCGAAAGTTAACAATCCTGTGAGCTACAATGGCGTTAGGACGCAATAACCAAGCTTAACCAGAGCACAACTGAACTTCTAACTCGCACAAGCTTAAAAAATTTTAGAGGGATCTTCATAGAATATCTAGGAGTATCAGGATAATATATCAAATAAATACCCTATCATATACAGGGTATCCATTTTGTACTTTCGATCCGAATGATCCGGATTTTCATCGAAAAATCATCTTCAGCGATGGGGTCCATTTTCATCTCGGAAGCTACGTTAATAAGGAGAGTTGTCGCATTTGGGATTCGGAAAATCCAAGAATGATTATTCTGTTTGGTACGGTTTTTAGTCTGGCGATGTGATTATGCTTTACTCATTCGAAAATGTGACTGGTACAACTGTAACGGTGAATGGATTGAACTACCGAAATATGATTAATGATTTTTAGGCCCGGAATTGGAAGATTTTGATGTGGATGACATCTACTATGAACAAGACAGAGCTACGTGCCACAGAAGCAACGAAACATTCACAATTTTGCAATAAAAGCTTCCTAACCGTGTTGTTTCTCGAAGAGGTTATCACAATTGGCCATCGAAGTCTTGTGATTCAACACCGTTAGACTTTTTTCTATTGGGGCCACGTGAAAGATGGCCCATTCCAATCGATTCAAGACCTTAAAGATGGACTTCGTGAAGTTATCGAGGATATACAGTCACAAATTTTTTATGTTTTATAAAAGATCCTGAATTAATAATTCAAAAATTTCTCTCATATAATCAGTAAGCTCATCTATTTCGATTCTGTTGACAACTTCAAATCAGTTCATAATAAAAAACAATACTCTGCATATAACGGAAGCTCATAAGATATAAGCGATTCTGAGCACCACCGTAGTTGTCCGAGAGTTTCTCGAATTGATAGATGTTTTTCAAAACAATTTGTAAACATTGCTCAAGTATAATTTTTTTATAATTGATTTCCTAACCAGAATAATCAAAAATCGTAAAATCAGCTGTCACATAAAACAGGATTACCAATTAAAAATTTTTGGCTTCTAGAAGGCACATCCTTTATCATTCTAAGAAACTCTAGCAGCGAATGAATTTCATATCTCTATAAAACGTCCGAATTCCAGAATAACTAATATACCCTACGTGAGCATATTTTTCCTGGATAATTATGATCAACTTCTGAATCGCATTAATTTCGTTAGCCCTCGTATCTACGCATATATATAACCCCTTGTAACTACGGATAGATCCCTCTTATCCTTGAATAATTCGATGATAGTCTTGAATTCCAAGGAAAAACTGGATGAAGCCATTTCAACTTGCGGAGTGCGGATCGTTTCGCTAAATGCTAAGGTCAATTTAACCTTATTACTTATTTAGCCTTCACCTTAGTCTGAATGAGGGCATTTGAAAATAGCTCTCAGGCTGAATGTTTTAATTTATTGAGTTGAGCTCTACGTCTATAGATAAGTTGGGTATTCTACTTCTACTATCTCTTTTCATTTTATTATTTGAATAGCAAATACGATGCTGACTATTCTGAGTAGGACATGACTGCATTTACTGCAGCGAATTTAAATAGAAAATACCAATGACATTAGTTACAACTCAAAAGGAATAAAGAAGAGAATACTTTGGCAATAGGGGAAATAGTGAATTTTCAACTCTCTATAAGGCTATCAAATATTGCTGTAAAATGTTAATCTATTAAAAAAAATGATATCCTACTGGTTGTTTTCGGAAGCGAAGCTATATTCGAAAAGAATTAGATTTGATAAAAATGTTATCAATATTAAATGAATTATAAATAGAAATATATAAGAGTGGAAAAATACAAATTTTCAAATATCACAGGTAAATCGTTTAAGAAATGGAGGAATGTTTCCGTAATTTTTTTCTTTTACAAAAATTGTTTTTTAATATCATGACTTTATCAGATGATAATTGGCACTCTTCTTTCGACAGTTTTTTTGTGTTTCCTTATTCTTGTTTGAAATTATCTAAAGATAATAATAATAATAAAAATCGGTTAAAAATAAATGTTTAACCGACAAGAGAAAATACCAAAGATTAACTTACTCTTGTGTAAAAAATAAATATTAGCGAAAATAAAGTGTTTTACTTCAAATCATACAAATGAAATATGATATTAACTATTTTCAATGCTTCAGTTAACGATAAAATAAATGCAAGTAGACTACAGGAAAATCAACATAACATAAAACAAAGATAGCTTTTGATTTGATGAAAAACTAAACATTATGATAATGCTTGCATATTCATAGCACTGAAATTTACGAAGGTAAATGCTGCTCATTTCATTTGTATGTTGAGCTACACAAACATATCACACCGTATTGGAAATAATTTGCATTTGAGCACGCTAGATTTAGATCCGATCAATCCTGGGGTTGAAATGTCATGATTCGTTGGAAACACGTGATCCATTATCCAACCAAGGTAAAATTACACGGAGCTCTGGTATTAATTACATGTTATCATAGCACGAAATTTCAGGAATGAATTTCTGGGTTTTTTCAACGCTGTGGGGTAATTTGTCGGATGAATTAAAGTAGAACGAAGATTTTGACATACAGTGAATATTATTCTGATTATAGTTCGTGGGTTTCGTTACATATGGAGCTACTTTCAGAAGGAAATTGGATTATTCCAAGTGGCTATTATTTAACGCGTCCTTGAAAAATTTGAATATAACAACATAGAAAAACATTCATCAGAAGGCTTTACTCATTTCTAAGAACTAAACGTAAATATCAGTATACGTTCTGTCAAGAAAGTACCGGGAATTATCGATTTAAATCTGGCGGGGCAATGAGGCAGGTAAAATTTTTTTTTCCTAGGTTGGTACCACTGTCCTTAATTACGATGCCAAGCTTGAGCGGGATCTGTCAACTAGTGTGTTTGCAACAGCTGATTAAGTCAGTCGATGTCAGAGTGCGTGCCGATTTTTACTATGGGTGATTACGTTGAGCAAAGAATTTGTTTAAAGTTTTGTGTTGCAAATGAATTTTCGTGTGCCGATGCATTGAAAATGTTGCAAAAGGCCTTTGGTGATAATGCTCTATCGAAAACTCGTGCATATCAGTGGTACAGAGCCTTCAAGGACGGTCGTGAAGTGGTCGCCCATCGACGGCTTCGATCGAAGATAACGTCGATAAAATTAAGGAAAGGGTGCTGGAAAACCGTCGTACCAGCTTGAGAGAGATAGCACATGATCTTAAGATATCCCACGAGTCCGCACGTACGATTTTGATTGATATTTTGGGCAAAAAAAAGGTGGCCGCACGACTCGTACCGAAAGACCTGAATTTTCTTCAAAAACGTCATCGCGAACAGGTTGCTTCAGACATGCTGGATCGCTGTAATTCCGATTCTACATTCATGGAACGCATTATAACTGGTGATGAGACCTGGGTCTACGAGTACGATATGCAAACAAGCCAGCAATCATCGGAATGGGTGGCAAAAAATGAGCCGAAACCGAAAAAACTACGCCAAAGCCGCTCGAAAATGAAGGTGATGCTCATTGTTTTCTTCGATATCCGTGGCGTGGTGCACTACGAATTCGTTCCAGAGGGTCAGACGGTAAACAAGGAGTATTACCTAGGCGTTATGAAACGTTTGCGTGAGCGGCCAAATTTGTGGGCGAACAACTCATGGATTTTGCATGACGATAACGCGCCTTCTCACCGAGCTACGATTGTGACTGACTTTCTCGCCAAAAACTCAACAAACGTGCTTCAGCAACCACCGTATTCGCCGGATTTGGCTCCCTGCGACTTTTTCCTCTTCCCAAAACTAAAATTGCCCCTTCGTGGCACCCGTTTTGAGTCGATTGAAGCCATAAAACAAAATTTGGTGCGAGAGCTAAAGTCCATCCCGGAAAGCGCTTATAAAAAATGTTTCGATAATTGGAAGTGCCGTTGGCATAGATGTATTGGAGCAAATGCAGCCTATTTTGAAGGCGACCCAATAAATTTTGACGATTAAATGTAAAAATGTTGTTTTAATTGAAAATTCCCGGTACTTTCTTGACAGAGTAGTATTTCAGTCAATTGAAACAGTATGATATAAAAGTGCAATAAAATAACAAAACTAATAAAAAGAGGTGCAATAAACAACACATGGCAGTGGCGTGGAGCACTGTTCTCTTATATTATTATTATTATAATCGATATTGAAATAAAATACGAAGTATTTCTTGACACCAATTTCTTTACTTGATGTTTTTTTAGATTATAAGGAATAAATACTTTTGTGGAGTAATTTTTTATAAGTTATTAATTCTGGAGAATTTCAAACTGAATAACGCTTGCTTTACCACTTCTACTTATAGATTATAATTGATGTATTTTAATTTTCGAAAGCTCAATAGTATTTGTCAATATTTTTTAAAAATGATACTTATGCTGATTATATAAATATTACACTATTTCCTCAAACTACCCCGGAAGATTAGCCTGAATTTTGGTTATTTCATTCGATTCAGTTATGAATGAAAAATTTTCAAAAGTCCATCTAACGGTCAAAAGTTTCCAAAGTTTTCAATTTCTAATACTTTTAACTCAATAAATGCTCACATTTACCTATGAAAATGATAACGTTTCTTAGCTTATTATTTATAGCAACTTTATGCATGCTAAAAGCATCTTAGATTATAATCCTTGCATAGATACTTTGCTAACTTTTGAACATAGATACTTTGCTTACTTAATTCATTAAATTTATTTGTTTTTTTGGAGTTTACATTGTTTCGATAAATTAGATGTAATGTAGCTTGAATATTGTCAATGTTATCACTAAAATTACCATAACATATTAGGAGTACAAATAAGTTTCCGCCGTTTTTTAACACAAATTAAATATTTATTATAGAAGAAAGCTTGCTGAGTGACTTCTAATGTTAGAGCAAGTTCTTTTTGTGTTTGAGATGAATCTTCCTCCAATAATTCCTCCAATTCTGCATCCTCGTAAATTTTTGGCCTTCCACTGCGATCTTTGTCTTCTACGTCGAAATAACCGTTTTTAAACTTTTGAACCCACTCTCGACACGTTCACTCACTCAAAGCACCCTCACCATATGCTTCTACGAGCAATTGATGCGCCTCAGCAGCAGATTTCTTTAAATTAAAGAAGTAAACTAATATTTCCCGCAAATGACGGTTACTTGACTCAAATTTTGACATTTTCAACTTATAAAAATTATATTTTACCAATATAAAATCAAGGATATTAATAGGTTATGTTGTTCTTGAATGTCCAAACTATTTTGTAAGCCGGTTATCATCTGCGAAAGCTAACCGAAACTCCGTGCCGCGCCATCTACAATAAAACGGCGGAAACTTATTTGTACTCCTAATAAAAATATGATAATAACAAAGTTTTCCATCGTCCCCTCTACTAGTTTTCAGAAAAGGTATCAAATTCAAATCCCTTCGATTTCTCTCTTTTTAATATAAAATTATGGTGAAGATACTCTCCATCAACTTTGTTGAGATTTTTCAAAAGAATTGCTTATTTTTGCCTAACGTTTCAAAGAATTTTCACTCAAATAGTTGATGTGTATTCCGACCATGCTCTTTATTCAAAATTTTCGCTTGTAAGTACTTTAATAAGTTGAATTATGAATAGTTATAGTCGACTTGATCTCATCTCAATGACTTTGGTATTATTACTTCCGAACGAGTCAACTTATATACACGGGTAAGACTTTTCTTTGACATTTCATTGATTTATTTTAGTATTAGTTTTTATAATGAATCTAAATTTTCTGCTATATTTTGAATTGTGTGTTCGAATCAGGTATTTTTCCGAATGCTTTTAAAGGGTCTATAATCAAACCTTGTCATAAGACCGGTGATTCAGATAATTATTCCAATTATAGACCAATCAGCTTAATCACATGCTTTGCTAAAATTTTTGAAAAAATACTTTCTGATCACCTTCTAGAGTTTTAAAATAATTTTATTTATTATCTAAATATCAGCACGGCTTTATGCAATCTAGGGGTACTGAAACTGCCATTTTTGAGTTCCTCTGAACAATCACTGCGTACTTGTACTCTGATGACACTAATATTTTAGCGTCTTCTAGTAATTTTGAGGCGGTTTTAAATAGTTTGAGAAACTCTATATTCAGAATTGAGAGATGGTGTTCGTTTAATGGTCTGAATCTCAATGAGAATAATACTACTAATAATACTAGGATGTCTTATAATGAATGTTTATTTTATATGTCATTTTATATAAGTGGTACTTATATGACATTATTTTAATTTAATTCCTGAAGTTATAATTATTAAACATAATTTTTTGGAATAAAATATGTAGAAATATTAAAATATTTAAATAATTTTATATACCTTCTATTAAGTATTAACCTCTATTTATGTTATGTTATGAGATCTTCTTATTTTATAATTCACCATCCAATTTGCCGCTCCCTGACAGCATCGCTATAGGGGAAAAAACAGTTCGATTGAGCTCTCACACAAAATTGTTAGGTTTATATATCGACAAATTTCTTAGTTGGGATATACACTGTGAATCACTGATAAAACGGCTGAATTCCATAAAATATACGTTAGGGGTAATAAGAATCATGTTGATACAGGCACCTTGAAAATTGTATATCATGCAAATTTCTAGTCTCTGCTGTCATACGGGATTATTTTCTGGGGTGGGAGTTCTAATGCTGAGCGTGTATTTGTTATTCAGAAACTGGCTCTCAGAACAATATTTGACATAAAATATAGACAATCATGTAAAGGCATTTTTAGGAGATATACTATCGGGTGTCTTTTTAGAGTGATAGAACTTTGAATTGAAATAAAACACATTAAAATTAAGATTGAAGCCAATTTTTTTTTATTTGAAAGATAATTTTATGACGTTTATATTTTAAAAATAATTTTTGGCATATGTCCACCACGACTAGCTTGAGGAACAGTTTTTCGAGTAATTCAGGGCTCATTTCATCAATAACATGAGTTATGTTGGCTTCCAAAGCGTCTATTGTTTCTGGTTCATCAGCATAAACCAATGACTTGACATAGCCCCAAAGAAAATAATCCAGTGGAGTTTTGTCGCATGATCTTGGAGGTCAATTAATTGGACCATTTGTCGAAATAATATAAAATAGAAAGGCCTTTTACTTGATAGAAGAAATATAACAAAATTTGAATATTAAAACAAATTAATATATGTTTATCTTCTACAATTTTAATTTAAAAGATTTTATTCAAAAAAACTTTTAGAATTAAATTAATGTCTAAAACAAGCACCGCTTATATTTAATTTTTTTTTTTTTTAATAGACGTATATAATCTAAACTCAATATACAATGTCAAATGGAATAAACAAACCAAAAGATACACGAAAGTCCCTAAAATTAATAAATAAATATTTAAAGGAGACAAAATTTGTTTCTGGTCTTGCCCTCAAAACGCCATTTTCATCTTAAAAACATGAACACACTTAAAGGACCTCTCAAAGAATATAATTTATTTGAAATATTTAATATATTTAAATATTCGAATAAGTAAATTCAGAAATCTCTCAAAGCATGCACTATATCTTCAAAAAACAAATATAGTTCAAAGCAATTCCGTCTTCAGTCCTGAAATATATTCAAAATATTAAAATCAAAAAAACTAACCTGTACCAAAGCACTCACCACGTGTAAATGAATAATGTTTCGAGACATAGATCATATTTATAATTCAAGATTTATCTATGCTCTAACAGAATCAAAGAACAGTGTGAGCTATTTTTAAGGTTTATTTAAACTTATTGACACTGCATAATGAGATTTATTGAAGCCAAGATATAATTATATATTATATATAAAATAAAATTTACTTTTACTTGATAGAAGAAATATAACAAAATTTGAATATTAAAACAAATTAATATATGTTTATCTTCTACAATTTTAATTTAAAAGATTTTATTCAAAAAAACTTTTAGAATTAAATTTTTAGACATTAATTTAATTCTAAAAGTTTTTTTGAATAAAATCTTTTAAATTAAAATTGTAGAAGATAAACATATATTAATTTGTTTTAATATTCAAATTTTGTCGAAATAATGTTATCCCCAAATCTTAATTTCAATAAATCAATTGTTACGGTAGCAGCATGAGGTGTGGCACCATCTTGTTGGAACCAAAACACTTCTGGTTCGATACCATTCAAATTTCGAAACAAATAATCATTGATCATCGATCTGTAACGAGCACCATTCACTGTAACATTAGCTCCAGCATCGTTTTTAAAGAAATATGGACCGATGATGCCTCCAGCGTGTAAAGCACATTATATTTCAGGATGCAATGGAACCTGCAAAACTTCTTGAGGATTGTTTTCACTCCATATACGGCAACATTAGCTCCAGCATCGTTTTTAAACAAATATGGACCGATGATGCCTCCAGCGTGTAAAGCACATCATATTTCAGGATGCAATGGAACCTGCAAAACTTCTTGAGGATTGTTTTCACTCCATATACAGCATTTTTGCTTGTTTACACAGCCGTTCAACCAGAAATGAGCTTCATCATTAAACACAATTTTACGATAAAAAAGTGGATCAACTTCAAGCTGTTCTAGGGCCCAATCAGCAAACAAATGACGTTTATTATGATCAAGTGGCTTCAGTTCTTGAATCAGTTGGATCTTGTTTGGGTGTAGACCAAGATCTCACGCAAAATTTTTTATCTGGTAGATGCATAGAGTCCAACTTGTTGTGAACGTCGACGAATAGAACAATCATCATTAACAATATGACTTACAGCAGCGATATTTTCATCTGTACGTACAGTTCTTTGTCTTGTTGTTGTTGTATCGAGTAGAGAAAATGTTGTCCAAAATCTATGGATAATTAGACAAATAAGCTGCTCTGATGGACTATTATGTAAACCATAAATTTCACGAAGGTAATGCCAAGCTGTAAGTTTGGTGAATAGAACACTGATCTTGAAAATAAATTTCAACAATTTGTAAACTTTGTTGCGGCGTGAGTCTTTCCATGATAACTTGTCAAAGCTCACTGAACAGAAATGTCAAAACAACATGGTTTTTATCTTCTGTCAAATCACAGTTATCCTTATCGAAAGTTCACTCTAACAAAAATACCCGATATATAGAATTTTATTATTTTTCTTTGAAAACAAATTTTTTTTTCAAGAATATAGAAATTTAAATAACACAAGAAGACTTAATGAATACTTTTTTCCTTCTCATAATCTTTCAATTACTGAGCGAGGAGCACTTTATATGAACATAACATTATTTAAAATCTACCAAAAAGGATAAGAGATATCAGAGACCTTCTTCCACCACGCTACAGCGCCATACGTTATCTGTGGTCTAGTCACCATAGTGTATAGCTTATATCTACCTGGGCTTTAAACCCAAGGTTTTAACGCAGATTCGTCTGCAGGTCCACAAAACCGTTTTGGCTTTATGACACACTTTGGCTAGGAATTCAGTTCATTCATGTTTAATATAGAACTTAATTTTTTGCAAACTATATTTACTATACATGTTGGGTAAACCTACGCAAACCTACGTCTTAACAAAGTCTCTCGGATTTTAAAGAAATATTATTTCCATCACAAACCGATCCCCACTTTCAAATTTCAAACCGAAATGAACATAAACAGTATCAATATTGACCATCGACTGTGCACCAATCAGTTACTCAAAACTCTGTGCTACGATCATAACTGAGGTATCATGTATCAAAAAGTGCAATTAACACTGCTGTGATAGGATCGAGTAATTCATTAATGAAAAATAAAAACATCATTCAATCAGAGAAATTCCCAAATATTTACCAGTAATAATAAAATATTCGGCACACATATTGCAATAGAACTAAATACTGTTCTCTATTCAATACATATTTAAAAGGCATGGAATGCATAATGGCTTTTTTCCAACACCATACCTCAGTTCTGAATAGAAGCGTCTGAGTGTCGCATTATTTATTCCCGGAAAGTGTGAACGACTGGAATGAACAGCGAACGAAATATTCAAGGAATACTAGATAATGCCCGACGCTCTAACGTCGGCAAAAAAGGGCATATCAGTTTCTTCCATGTTCAAAAACTTCCAGGGAACTATGCGACCAAGTTGATGATGATAACGGTCTGGAAAAGTTGTATCGCAAACGGGATAGACGCAGCTATAAATTTATACGAGTCGACGTTTGAGACTGAATTCAGAGGTAAAAATGTAAAACGGTTTGGTAACATTGTTTTTTTGTAGGATATACCTTATTATCATAATAGAGCGGTTGTTCGAACTGAAATAATTTTGATTAAAATATGTTTTCAGAAATAACTATTTTTCAATTGATTTTCACTTGAAGGAAGTCCATACAAAATGATATTTCAAATAAAGTTATTGTAATATCCAAATATTTGTTATAAACACTACAATTGTTCCACTATTCACACAGGGAAATAAATTGACAACATCGACGGAAATAAGTTTTGCGTTAGGGGGAATTTTGAGAGATTAAAGCTCGTCAATAACTTGAATGGTGTTTTTGATAGAATATTTTCGATCATGTTGGATTAAATCTGGTAAAATCATGTTCAAGTATTTGCAGAGTTACGTTGCAGGAGAACTTATATATTAGACAATGGGTCTCATTGGACAATCTGTTTTATGAATTTTAGGAATGGTGTAGAGTAATGGAATTCCAAGATTCATTGCTCTAGATCCTTCCTAAAATACATAAAACGAATTGTCTAATGAGACCCATTGTCTCATATAAAAGTGCGCCTACAACAAAACTCTGCAAAAACCTTTACATGATTTTACCAGATTTAATCCAACATGACCGAAAATATTCTATCAAAAACATCATTCAACTTACTCACGAACTTAAATCTCTCAAAATTCCCCCTAACGCAAAACTTATTTCCTTCGATGTTGTCAATTTATTTCTCTGTGTGAATAGCGGAACAATTGTTGTGTTTATAACAAATATTTGGAAATTATAATAACTTTATTTGAAATTTCATTTTGTATGGACTTCCCTCAAGTGAAAACCAATTGAATAATAGTTATTTCTGAAAACATAGTTCAATCAAAACCATTTCAGGTGGAACAACGCTGTATTATGATAAAACAGATGCTGACATCTGTTAATGATAAATTCTTTTGAAAATGAGCAAATATCGTCAACAGGTATAACTTACTGTTAACAACCTCAAATTATCCTGATCCTCCTAGATCTTCTGTGAAGCTTCCTCAGAAGCTTTTTCAGCTTGAGCGATTTCTGTTGTGTTCTGGGAAGGCTTTGTTACTGCGATCTTACAACACTTTAGATCATAGCATTGTTAATTTTCGACCCAAAAGTGAGATGGTGGCCGAAACCCGTCCAACTATATAATTTCTCTCCCACCTGAACAGGGCTTTCGGTTACGAGCTCTGTGCTCTTATCACTAAGACAATGAATGTCAAAACTAAAATAAACCTGTATGCTACTCTTTACCTACTTTCAATTTTACGTAATATACCTTTAAACAAAATGCTGGTGAAGTAAATGCTCAGTTGGAACCATAAAATCTTAGCTATATATATTTCAATTAAAAAATATACAACCGTCGCATTCGCCACTTTGTAAGCTCCATGAAAGGCCCACATGTTAACTACGACTTCGCTAAACTGCTTAGCACCAGCGTGCAGCATTTAAATCTTTTGGTACTATGTGACCTTGTACAAATCATGTTTGTAGTATATAAATATTTAGTGTGTTTTCACTGGATATTTTCAATTGAAAATTTTTTATGAAAACACATGAAAATATCTGCGAGAAGTGGAAAAGCTATGGATATGCGGTTTGTTGTTCATATATTTTAGTATTTAATTGTGAGTAGTTTCTTTGCGAACAGTTTTCTAGAAGTGCGATAACATCACATTGTAACGGCGGGAATAGTTTTAAATTCTTGACAAACAATAATTGTGCGTGATATAAGACCCTTTCTGAGTTTTTCACGAAAAATAATAATAAGCGTGTGAGTTTGCAGTGTCGTTCGATACCACGAATGAGATTATATCAAGTTATTCTTGAGGAAAATTCCAGGATAGCTGCAAAAATTGATCGCGATATTAAACATTATTTATAACCTCTAAGAACACGTTTGTAATGCATTTCTCATGCATAGTCTCTAGGATTTAGATTCAGCTATTAAGAAGGCCAGAATAAAACCAGGACATGTTCTTCCAGGAAATTTCTCGTGATTATTACTGTCGGTGCAGGGAAATTATCATGCACGAAGCAAATATCTAACCCAAAATAATTTCCGCACGGAAGCAATTCAGGTACAAGAACATTTTTCATTAATATAAATAATTGAAAAAAAAAATATAAGGGACAGTAATTTAATTTCCACAAAAATGTTTATAATACAACAATTGTTTCACCACGATGTGGCTTCTTCATTTATCTACATTCTACTGGCCAGTAGAATGTAGATTCCTGAAGAATCCACATTGTGGTAAAACAATTGTTGTTTTATAAACATTTTTGTGGAAACCTTCAATTATCAGAAATCTATAAATTTACTTGTCCAGATTTCTCAACTACCTACGAGTATATCGGTGAAACAGATAGATATTTTGGAATAATTTTATATGAACATGAAAAAACTTTCGATAATAAAAATAATAAGGCTATAATTATGCGAATAAACTTTCATAAAACGAACGTTCTTTTACAAATAATGACGAATATTTACAAGTTGAAAAAAAAGGTCTTTTATTCACTTTGTGGAATATATATATGAAATAAATGAACACAAAAACAACGAAAACCTTCAAAACATACAAACCGAATTTTATGACATTTTTCAATATACTTATTCTAAAACAATAGAAGTAACATTGATATATGCTTTCGTAAACCATAAATTCGAATACTGAAAACTGAAAACCTTATACTCTGATACAGTCCCACATGTAAAGACGAAACGTACGTTAATACGATCAGAATAGAGTAAAAATAAAAACCTGTGCTCAATTAATTCGGTCAATTAATGGGTGGTCGATTTAAAATTTGCATTTTTGATCGACCCTTCAAAGTTATGAGTTCATTATAAAGGTTGAACCTTGTCGTTTACGAATGAAAAACAATATCATTCAAATGGTCACAGTACCTCATACGATCAACCCAATTTGTCGATGTTTTGGGGCTCAATCTCATGAATGAAAACTTCGATTCCGTGTTTCAAGGCATCAATCCTTTTGGGTGGTTAGCGAAAGAATTATTATATACGGATTTCCACAAAAAACAGTCCTCTGAGGTGAAAAATAGTTTCATGATTTTTCTGTTAAAATGCTCATCTTCGACCATGTGATAATTAGCCCATTATGTGAAATGGGACGGCATCGGATGGTCACGAGACTTCACTAGTTGATTTTTGCAAGCCTTCATACCGTAGATGGATACAGGCAATACTATGCAGCAGAATTATAACTACCTTATATCAGGGTGAGGTCTTCGAGTTCAAAGCTGCGAAGGGCTGCCCGCAGGGGGTATTCCCTCATCCTTACTCCTTACTATCGACAATTGGTGTATAAAGGAACATATGTCTCTTAACCCAGAAAAGGTAGATATAGTGCCATTCACCAAAAAACAGAAGCTGAATGGTTTAGAACCGCCGACAATACGTGGTAAAACAGTAGAATTCTCTAATGAGGTACAATACCTGGGAATAGTACTGGACAAAACTCTCAGTTGGAATGCACACCTAGACAAAGTGTGTTATAAAGCCAGAATGGGATTCTGAACCTGCAGACAAATCTGCAATGAAACCAGGCAAATATATTGGCTATACACTAATTAGAACACAGATAACGTATGGCTCTGTAGCATGGTGAAAGAGAGGCCAACAAACGATTGGCCAACATAAGCTCACCCGACTACAGAGACAGACTTGCCTTGCAATTACAGGTGCGTTTCGCACCACACACACGGCAGCCATGGGGGTCCCACTAAATCTATTACCCCTGCACCTGCTCGTGCAAAGGGAGGCGGAACGGACCACATACGAACTACATCAACTGGCGATAGAAAGGCCAGAGACAATAGTGATGGGAGGGTCCGGACTGCTGGACGAGCTTTTAACGAACAGCAACTTATCGATGCCCTCGGATCAAATGTCAAAAGTTACGAGCCAAGAACGGCAATTCAATGTAGTCGTTCCCAGCCAGGACAAATGGACCCAGCATGTTGATGGAACCGATCGACATTGAGGACCGACCTTGGCTCGTTCACAGACGGCTCGCGAACGACGAACGGAATGGGAACGGGGTCTATGGGAGCAAACCGCGAATCAATATCTCATTGAATCTCGGTCAATACGCAACCATATTCCAGGCAGAACTCTTTGCCATCGAGACCGCCGCAGATCGTAAAGAGGCAGATCGGCTGGCGTTTGATGGAGCCACGCTGCCTCTGGTAGGTCTAGAACCATTCTTGGGAATACCACATGACGTGGCTAAGCGACGATAACAAGCAGAACGAACTCAAGACAAGAGTCTTTCTGGCTGAGCCATCCTGGCCTGAAACATTCGAAGGCGTTCCTTGGGACAGCTTCGAACTAAAAAATGGCGGACCTAGCACTAGGTCTGGATAGGGCCAAACTCAGAACATTTGTCGGAACTATGAAAAAATTATGTCGGCAGGCTGAAAGCGCATTTGCACAAAATCGGTCTGGCTGGAGACACTGAATGCAGGTTGTGTCTTTGACGACAATGAAACAGCCATGCACATCGTCTCAGAGTGCCCAGCGGTGAGTTGCATCAGATTCGAGGTCTTTAGCCAAGCTTTCATAGCCCACTGCAAACTGAAAAAGTTGACCCCGAACAAGATTATCGGTTTTATACAAAAACTGAACCTCGTCGGGGAAATATAAATTAAGGGTAATCCACAATAGTCCGTGCAGACGCAATGGTAGGGTGGACAGACGCCCGCTCACTATAAATAATAATCATAAATAAGCCTTCATACCGAAGTCTTTAAACGAAATTCTCCTCAGATAAGCGGAATAAATGTTAAGTTCTTGAACACGGTGACGAGTTGATGTTAATGAATGTTCAGCCACTTTCAGGACTACAGCAGCAATGTTTTCAGGTGTGCTCACTGGCCGATAACGTGAACGGGTTGTTTCATCGAATAATCCAATTTTCACAAACAAATTGATTCACAAATTTCCGTGAGGGTATTTCATTTGCAATGAATTTTCCACGTAAAAAACACCAGTTTGGAAATGAGTAAATCGACGCATTTCGTTAATGTCAAATATTAAACTAACTTTCTGTTGAAACACGAATGACAGAAGTGTTGCCAAACTCAAAATAACCACTACTTCAAATACAAACCCTAGATGGCCCACCCTTAAAAAATAATTTTACCAAGCATCGGCAAAATCAATCCAATTTTTTCAATTTACTCAACTATTGCTATATGAGGACAGTAAATATTTTGATGCCATGTCTGAATTTCTTCAAACAAGCCTATCCTCGATAATACTCCTATTTCCATCTAGTCGAATATCAAACTCAATCAGAGGTCAAACATTCGAGGCGATTGAATTACTAACATCCCAGATTTCCGAACCACCATTAAATGAATCGCGTAATTTTCTTGAAACGCGAAGTATTTTCCTTTCGAATGACCATAAAGGGAAAAACCAGGAAAACGCCAGATCGAACTTATTGATAATCTGAAACGAAACTTGATTAATGACGGACTTTTAGCTCCGATTTTAACGATGCCCTCACCTCGAAGCTCTCCAATTTAGGGTGAAAATGTCTTCTTTCTGATGGGATATCAAGGACAGACCGTGATTGTTAAGGTCAGTTCTGGTCCTCCGGTTTTTTCATTCACGTCCAGTTAAGGTGGTGGGATATCTATTTTTCAACAATTCGTCAGCTTTCTTGATATGAACAGCTTAGATAGGGCGTAGCAGCAATTTTTTCGACACAAGAATGACACGAAATCGTATCCGAGACATTTATTTCATGCTATATGAAATATAGTAGGCTCTAATTCTTAACTATCAAGTACACTAACATACATATACAGGGTGTCCGTATTAAATGTTACTATATTTCAGGGAATGATTTTAGAGGTCAAAATATGAAGAAAACTTCATATATACTTAAGTCCTCAAATGCACCCAATGGACGCTAGAACTTCTTCAACATGAACTCCAAAATCCAATAAACTAGTGATATCTTTATGAAAATTTGGAGGATTTGAATGAAATTCAGTACATGGAGGCTTTTGGATAATGGTGATTAAATAACTTACTAATTCTCATCAGTGGCGAACATTATTGGGGTCTTTCATAAAATTACTTCTAATTTTTGATTGAGTGATAAAATTCAAATATAAATAAAAAAAATTGACTTCTCCTACATTTCTGAAGAGAAAAGGTATTCTTCGTTGAAAGCTTTACGGAACACCATTCTCGAGAAAAAGGTGATTTTGTGATGATATGCATTCTAACTGAGCCATGGACTACTTATCTTGAAATACATAATAGTCGTCTGTCGGTTTGACATTATCAATAAAACACGAACATTGGTGGATTCTTTGTTCATTCATGTATCTAAGAAAAAATCTGAATTGATAAAAATGGTTCCATATTCAAATCAAGAAATGGCTGATATGCTTTCTATGTATAGAAAAGCTGATGGAAACTCGCGGTCTGCCAGACCATTCTATGAAGAAGCGTTTCCTGGACGAGTCCTTCCTAGCGAGAAAACGTTCGCGAAGCACTACCGGATATTATGCGAAAAGGGCACTTTTATCCCTTCCAAACTAATCATTCTACCCGTACTTTTGAAAATAAGAAGCCGTTTTGAAAGTTGCAGAAGCAAATGCAAATATGAGTGTGCAAAGAATTTTTCAAAAAAGAATTCTGAAGAGCACGGCGTGGGAAGTTCTCCATGAGCAATTACTCTATCCATATCACCTGCAAAAGGTTCAAGCCTTGAAACCAGCAAGATTGGAATTCTGTTATTGGTTAACAGAACTGTTAAGACTAAAAGCTGACTTCGGGAACAATATTTTGTGAAGCCAGATTCACAAGAGATGGTGTAGTCAATTTTCATAATATCCACGTTTGGGTAGACGAAAACCCACATGCAAGTTTGGAGTACTATTTGTATTTTTTACAACATATTTTATCAGATTTGATAGGTGGTGTTCGTTGCTTAGATAGACTGAATATGATTTTCATGCATAATGGGACACCTGCCCATTTCTGTCGGGTTGTAAGGGAATATTTGGATCAAATTCATAATAAAAAATTGAATTGGCTGAGGAGGACCTGTACACTGGCCAGCTCGGTCTCCGGAATTGAATCCCAGTAGATTTTTTTATGGGGATATTTGAAGAAATACATGCACTCAGCTCCAGTTCGAAATATTCAAGAATTGAAGCAAACGTGTAATAAATAGTTGCGAACACATTAGGAATATTCCAGGAATTTTTGCTAATGTGCACACCTCGAGGTGAAAATGTATTAGAAAATGTATTGGAATTAACGGCGGCCATTTTTAACACTAACTGTGTTTTATTTCATATCGTTCATGTTATAGAGGTTTCGTTTTTTTTTAATTCGTCCTTTACCCAGTTAAACTCGTTGAATAGAATTCCATCACAAAGGAAGGACGTTTTGTATTTTCGATTTCTCAGACCAATACGAAATTTTCAAGAAACGTCGAAAGGTTAACACTGATATAAAATCCAACTATAGATATTAATGAACGGGCGCGCATTTTGAATAAATGCGGTTATGATTTTTTTTCGCCAATTCTTCCATTTTTCATTGTGTAGTTCCAAGAATAGAATCAATCAGTACTTTCATCAATCTGCCATTTTCATTAACTTCACACTATTTCACTTTTTTAATTCAATATCAGTAACAGATGGCTTGGATAATTGATCAAACTGAAATTTTAAACTCTGGACTTCCATTTATCAGAAAAGCATACGATACTCCAATATTTTTTGCCTGGACGTAAAAGGTCGTCATTACTCATTGTCTGTTCCAGCGTTGCCGCCAACTAATTGGATTTTACTTCAAAGATGTTCATCATCTATTTAATTAAAACTCAATCCAGGGGTTCTTAGACACTTATGAATAAAACTCTAAATTCAATAGAATGAGCTGAATATTCCATGAAAATATTTATCCAATAACGTCTGTGTTCGCCGTTTTATATCTTTATATAAACTTGCGTAAATCTGCATACAGCTTGAGGCCATTTGAAACTTGTACCTTTTGTGCTTCAGAATAATGAACACTTTTTATTCATTCGTTAGAAAAGCTAGCTTATGGTGTCTCCTTTTAGTGATTTCCTTAAGCTAACATTTTATTTTTGATTATAAATAATAAACTATTCTCCTCACACACCTCAAAATTTAAAAGTAACTTTTCTGCAAGAAAATTTAAAATATACAGATTTATTCTGTTAACCTCCTTCCAATTTTAACTTCAAAAAATTTTTTATTCAGAAACTGTCAGAATAAAATGAAATAAATATATTAGAAAACACTATTTCAATTTAGTAGACAAATAGAATCAACACTTATTACACAGTACCAAAAAAAAAATAGAAGAATTCAGATAAATATAAATTATTAATTGAAATTACTGAATAAATACTTGAAGAGTACAAAGTTTTGTTTCATACCTTGTTTTATGAAAACCAAATTCCTTTCCAAAAATGCGAAACATAACCACAAGAATTTCTTCAAAAACGACTTGCTCAAAATTAGTTCCTTAAAAAAATCCATAAACATGCAGAACATCTTCAAAAAGCAATTTAGAATTCACATTTAGAATCTGTTGAAATATTCAAATTAGTTCACAATAACAATAATGTAAAAATAATGAATGACTGTACGGAGCTATGTAAATCGAAAATATTTGAGATATTTAAAAAGTAACATCTGTTTAAAACCTTTTTCAACGAACATAAAATGAATTTAAAGAAAAGTAAACAAAAATTCAACTTTTGCCTCTCATTCTTTAGAAAAGAGTAATTCCTTTCGACAAAAGAAAATCTTAAAAAATTTTACATGTAGATTCAAAAGAAAAGAAACTTGATTATTGAAATTTTCAAATTTTTCACAATGAAAATAATTCAAAAAATAATGAATGACCATGCGGAGCTATATAAATCCAAATATTTGAAATATACAACAAAATAATGTGAAAATAATGAATGACTGTACGGAGCTATGTAAACCCAAAAATTATTTGAGATATTTAAATCGGTACCATCTGTTTAACAACCTTCTTTGTCGATTGCCGACATTCCGATATCTGTTAGAAGGCCCCTCTTTTTTAACCCGGTTTTTTATCACGTGCCGATTGTAAACCTCTGTACCACTATTAGGTGTTACCTAGAAACTATTGAAATATTCAAAATATTTATCACTTCTATTTAAATACCTCTGTACCACTGTTGGGTCTTCAGTTGTCTGATGATGGGATAGTTCATTTCCCGAAACTCGAGTCACAAGAAAATGTGTAATATATCTTTTTTGGTAGTAAAACATATTAATTTCTACAATTTGTTTTAATTACTTTCAAAAATCATTTTTTCGTAGACACCTCAATGGCATAACAGCGACCCAGAATTGCATTCAGACAAACGCCGCTTCGACATTACTAGAATTTACCTGCCTCACAACATAACTCCGAGAACAGTCCCTTCTTGGCACCTCGTGCTAGATATATTACTTCAGCCTCTTTTTATCATCCACCCACGACACTTCTACACGGTCTCTAGTTACGGTTCGATCAAGGCAATCCCGCGCTCAGAAAAGGTTATAAGTATGTTAAATCTATTATTCCAAAGAAATAACAATTTTATACCCTAATAATGTCAGAACTTTCAATATTATGTTCCCAAATTACTCCACCTTTCTTAGGATTTATCATTCTCCGACCTCAGTGTCAATGCGACAAATTCTTCATGTCAAAATGCGAACATTTACAATGGCTAGTAATGTTGATTGAATTTTCAGGAGGACCAATAAACTTGCGATTGAATGGATGCAAACAATCGGACGTCACACAATGGAAAACAAGAACGTCTTTGTGCCCTCCCGCGGCCATCCTGTAGTTCCCGAAACTTTTCAACAATGGGCCACCCGCAATTTATCATGACGTTTTCGGTGTCTTCTTGAATAATGAGCTGCCTCTTCAACTTATGTAGAAAAGAGAAAATGGAATATTTACGATTCAGGAAAATGTTAAGTTCAAGTTTAGCTTATTGAATTTTGGATTCGAGGGGGGAAGCTGTGATGCTCCCCGAATATATATTCCGTTGCTGACATACAGGGTTGCCTCAGCTACCGAAATTTCGGTAGGGCTACCGAAATTTTGGAACTTTCTATACTACTCTGTCAAGAAAGTACCGGGAATTTTCAATTAAAACAACATTTCTACATTTAATCGTCAAAATTCATTGGGTCGCCTTCAAAATAGGCTCCATTTGCTCTACATCTATGCCAACGGCACTTCCAATTATCGAAACATTTTTTATAGGCGCTTTCCGGGATGGACTTTAGCTCTCGCGCCGAATTTTGTTTTATGGCTTCAATCGACTCAAAACGGGTGCCACGAAGGGGCAATTTTAGTTTTGGGAAGAGGAAAAAGTCGCAAGGAGCCAAATCCGGCGAATACGGTGGTTGCTGAAGCACGTTTGTTGAGTTTTTAGCGAGAAAGCCAGTCACAATCGTAGCTCGGTGAGAAGGCGCGTTATCGTCATGCAAAATCCATGAGTTGTTCGCCCACAAATTTGGCCGCTTCTTACGGATACGCTCACGCTAACGTTTCATAACACCTAGGTAATACTCCTTGTTTACCGTCTGACCCTCTGGAACGAATTCGTAGTGGACCACGCCACGGATATCGAAGAAAACAATGAGCATCACCTTCATTTTCGAGCGGCTTTGGCGTGGTTTTTTCGATTTCGGCTCATTTTTTGCCACCCATTCCGATGATTGCTGGCTTGTTTGCATATCGTACTCGTAGACCCAGATCTCATCACTAGTTATAATGCGTTCCATGAATGTAGAATCGGAATTACAGCGATCCAGCATGTCTGAAGCAACCTGTTCGCGATGACGTTTTTGAAGAAAATTCAGGTCTTTCAGTACGAGTCGTGCGGCCACCTTTCTCATGCCCAAAATATCAATCAAAATCGTACGTGCGGACTAGTGGGATATCTTAAGATCATGTGCTACCTCTCTCAAGCTGGTACGACGGTTTTCCAGCACCCTTTCCTTAATTTTATCGACGTTATCTTCGATCGAAGCCGTCGATGGGCGACCACTTCACGACCGTCCTTGAAGGCTCTGTACCACTGATATGCACGAGTTTTCGATAGAGCATTATCACCAAAGGCCTTTTGCAACATTTTCAATGCATCGGCACACGAAAATTCATTTGCAATACAAAACTTTAAACAAATTCTTTGCTCAATCACCCATAGTAAAAATCGGCACGCACTCTGACATCGACTGATTTAATCAGCTGTTGCAAACACACTAGTTGACAGATCCCGCTCAAGCTTGGCATAGTAATTAAGGACCGTAGTACCAACCTAGGAAAAAAAATTTTTACCTGCCTCATTGCCCCGCCAGATTTAAATCGATAATTCCCGGTACTTTCTTGACAGAATGTATGTATGTCTGTAATGATAATAAATTATCATTCTCTCAGTTATTTTGATTTTGGCGCGCTACGCTCGGTCGGAAACGAATGATACTAAAAGAATGTCATATGTATGACACGACCGTAAGGCAGCCATCTTGATTGTGGCATCTTACTGGAAACTAAGTGGCTAAGTGGGCAAAGATGCGCCTCATACATTGCTCCTGGGCTCTTCAACTTCCTCCCGGAGGAGCTCAGGACATCGGTATGTGGCATTGGGTTCAAGAAAAAGATAAAAAATTGGTTGCGGAATATCGATAGAGGGATTTTGCGTGATTTGATCAGTCGGAATTAATTCGATGACATTGGGAATGAATATGTTGATCGGATGCTGTGATCCTTTTTTGCTAACGGTTTCTGTGTAGTTTTTGGAACTGTTATTCATTTTGTTTTGAATTTTGAGAAGTTTTATTCATTTTTTTTGTGATGTAGCTGATACCATTGAGTTGTATTTATTATGTCACATACAAGTAGTATAGCACTACTTCTGTGACCGAAGTATATTTTTGTTTCTTAGGATAATATATGCTTGTATTATAATTGTTCAATAATGGGAAGGCAAAAATAAATTATTATTATTATTATTATTATATTATATAAAATAATTAAAGATATTGGAAATAAGAAACCTAAGAAATAGACTTTAATTGTCGTTTATTCTTTACAGGTATGTTTAAGCGTATTAAAATGTTGTATAAGTTGTATAAAAAGTGTTTGTAAACCTGATACTAGTAATAATAAAAAAACTTCTTTACAGAGCAACGCATTGGTTTATTTCATGGTAAAACCTCCATCGACTTATAAAACGACAATTCTAGTTGAAATCAGTAGTGGAAAATGGATAAACTACGATTTGAATTCACTGTTTTGGGGTCGAACGATGGAAAATCAAACATGATATGCATAACCTCTATTGAGACTCCACATGGATGCGTCTATGAAATCCCAGATGAATTAAAACCTATAAGTAAGCATTCTGTTATTACGTCTTCGGAAATCTATACGAAAATCAAAAATTCTCTTAAAAAAAGACACCAAACAAGGGCGATATGGATCCCTCTTAGTACAGATCTTAGAAAAATTTACTTAGACGAAGGGGACAATCTACAGTTTGAAAATCAATATTTAGCAGAAATTACAACACATAATACAAAGCATTCACTGATTAGTTATGATAGTAATGGAAGTTCAATAGAAAAAAAGAATTTAGGAAAAATTGCTGACAGATATGTAATTGAAAAATTTTCTCTAAAACATTGGATGCTGGACAATGGATTTTTGAATTTGAGAGTGAATGTGAGCGATTTGAGATTCTACAGGATAAGGAAAAAATAGAGATTTTAAAACACCTTCTAGATAAAGAGTGCCTGGATTGGTATCATAGTATGATAATAAAATTAACAGTTAATTCACAATGGGCAGTATGGAAGGACACCTTCTGTGAGACGTATGGAAATAAAGGTTGGTCTCAAGCTAAATATGCATTCACATATCGATTTCAAACTGGATCATTATTGGAATATGCCACTAAAAAGGAAAGATTATTATTAGAGGTTAACAAAGACACTGACATACAAACAATGATGTATCTCATTGTGATTGGTTTTCCAGACTATGTGATGGAAAAAATTGATAAAAGTAATGTAAAATCAACGTCAAACCTATACAATGAAATTGGAAAACATGAACATTCTATGAATAAAAAGAATTACATTAACAAAATGTATTTTTATTTTTATTAATATTATTTATTAAAACAAATTGTAGAAATTACTATGTTTTACTACCAATAAAAAGATATATTACACATTTTCTTGTGACTCGAGTTTCGGGAAATGAACTAACCCATCATCGAACAACTGAAGACCTAACAGTGGTACAGAGGTATTTAAACAAGAGTCAAACATATTTTCAATATTTCAATAGATTCTAGCTAACACCTCATAGTGGTACAGAGGTTTACAAGCGGAACGTGATAAAAAACCGGGTTAAAAAAGAGGGGCCTTCTAACAGATATCGGAAGGTCGGCAATCGACAAAAAAGGTTGTTAAACAGATGGTTCCCATTTAAATATCTCTAATAATTTTTAGGTTTACATAGTTCCGTACAGTCATTCATTATCCTGAATGAATGACTGTACGGAGCTATGTAAATCGAAAATATTTGAGATATATAAAAAGTAACATCTGTTTAGAACCTTTTTCAACGAACATAAAATTAATTTAATGAAAAGTAAACAAAAATTCAACTTTTGCCACTCATTCTTCAGAAAACAGTAATTCCTTTCGACAAAAGAATATCTTAAGAAAATTTTACATGTAGATTCAAAAGAAAAGAAACTTGGATGGAGTAGTCCGTTACTTTGTGATAGTTCATTTTAATGGAATGAAATATCCTTATTTCATTCCATTGAAAAGAAACTTGATTATTGAAATTTTCAAATTCGTTCACAATAAAAATAATGTAAAAGAAAATGAATGACTGTACGGAGCTATATAAATCCAAATATTTGAGATATACAACAAAATAATGTAAAAATAATGAATGACTGTATGTAACCCCAAAAATTATTTGAGATATTTAAATGGGTACCATCTGTTTAACAACCTTCTTTGTCGATTGCCGACATTCCGATATCTGTTAGAAGGCCCTCTCTTTTAACCCGGTTTTTTATCACGTTCCGCTTGTAAACCTCTGTACCACTATTAGGTAATTTTTAATTTAAATTTAAATACTCACCTGATGAAGTCATGGTATGACGAAACAATTGTGTAAATCAATAAAATAGCGGAAGTTAACATTTGTTTTTCTTATAGTAATTAATACATTTTGATAATAACTAATGATTTTTTTTAGTTAACAGGAACGATCTAGACCTAGAAATTTTCGATTCAATAAGGTGGCCCATATTCCAAGCATATTTCCAAGTCATGTGAAATTTACATTTTCGTGATTTGTTGATATTTTGAATATTTAAAGCCGATTTTTTCTGGAATAAATTATTTCTTTTAGTTGTACGAACTTGCGGTTACTCATTTTTCAATAAATATAGATAATTATATTCAAAAATAGGCAAATACAGCTAAAATTCATAATGGGGCCCATATTCGGACCATCTCCTCTATTTTATTTTGTTTAGGAATATTTAGTTATTTTTATTTTGTTACTTATTTTTTACTAAAATAATTGATTTTCTCTTCTATTCGTTATTTTTGAGTATGTTACACTTATGGGTAAGTATTTTATTTAAATCGGGATATATGGATCAATTTATGTTGAACGCTTCTTTTCAAGCACTGAAATATCTGAATATCAAAACAGATTCAATCTGTCAGACTTCTACAATTTTAATTTCAAAAAAATTTTATACAAAAAACTTTTAGAATTAAATTAAAATCTACAATAAGCACCGCTTATATTTATATAATCAAATCTCAATATACAATGTCAAATGGAATAAATAAACCAACAAATATAAAGAAGGCAATTAAAATTAATGAATAAATATTTGAAGGAGACAAAATTTTGTTTCTGATCTAATCATAATGAACACCAATTATTTTTCAAAAACATAAAGCACAACTTAAGGACTTCTAAAAAAATATAATTTATTTGAAATATTTAATATATTTATACTCAAATAAGTTCATTAAAAAATCTCTCAAAACATGCACTATATCCTCAAAAAACAATTCGAATTCCGATAATCTCTTCGTCGGCCCTAGATAATATTGATAATATCAAAATCAACTAACAATCAGTATATCATACCTTAAAGTGTACCGAAACTTGCTCATACAGACTAACTTTAAAAAACCAGGTAGTCAATATTCGTCTATTAAATATAAGCGGTGCTTTTTGCAGACATTAATTTAATTCTAAAAGTTTTTTAAATGAAAATTTTTTTGAAATTAAAATTGTAGAAGACTAACAGATTAAATCTGTTTCGATATTCAAATTTTGTTATATTTCTTCTAACAAATAAAAAGCCTTTTTCTATTTTATTTCATACATAATATATAATTATATTTAGGCTTGAATAAACTTCATTATGGAATGTCAATGGTTTAAAGAAATCTTTATAAGACCTTACAGTTTTCTATGATTTTGTGACGAATATTGACTACATGGATTTTTAAAGTTAGTCTGTTTGAGCAAGTTCCGGTACACTTTAAGGTATGATATACTGATTGTTAATTGATTTTGATATTTTAAATATTATCTAGGGCCGACGAAGGGATTATAGGAATTCTAACTGTTTTTTGAGGATATAGTGCATGTTTTGAGAGATTTTTGAATTAACTTATTTGAATATTAAAATATATTAAATAATTCAAATAAATTATATTTTTTAAAAAGTCCTTAAGTTATGCTTTATGGTTTTGAAAAAGAATTGGTGTTCATTAAGATCAGAAACAGAATTTTGTCTCCTTCAAATATTTATTTATTAATTTTAATTGCCTTTTTTATATGTGTTGGTTTATTTATTCCATTTGACATTGTATATTGAGTTTTGATTATATGCGTCTATTAAATATAAGTGGTGCTTATTGTAGATATTAATTTAATTCTAAAAGTTTTTTGAATAAAAATGTTTTGAAATTAAAATTGTAGAAGACTAACAGATTAAATCTGTTTTGACATTCAAATTTTGTTATATTTCTTCTATCAAGTAAAAAGCCTTTTTCTATTTTACTTTGATTTCAGTATTTTGAAACTAGAGTGTAGAAATTTAAACGATAGAAAAAAATCATCATTAGATTAATTTATTGTTTTTAATGACAGACTTAAGGATTCAAAGGAGATGAATAAACGGTATTTGAGTTGAAGACCAATGGTTCATAGTTTTACTGATTATGCCTTTGTTAGTCATAATAAGATGAACTATCAAGAAGGGTTATAGATGATGACTGACATGCTAAATACCTACGAGGGGCGTTCAATGTATTCTCGGTATAGGCATGAAAGAAAACTCAGAAAATTTCGGAAATATTTCATTTTTCAATGCAGTCCCCTAAAACTTCAATAAATTTGTTAGATCGAGAAATAAGCTTCTCCAAATCTTGTAAAAAATAGTCTTTCGACTTCCCTTCAATATAAGTATTAATTGCTGCCTACAGTTCATCATCGTCAAAAAATCGCCTTCCACGAAGATATTTTTTCACATTTGGAAATAGGTAGTAGTCACTGGAGCCCAAGTCTGAACTGTAGGGAGGATTAGTAATTTCTTCGGACGCACATTTCCTCACAACAGCCTTGGCCACGTGGGCATTGTGAACCAGCACGTTGTCGTGAAGCAGCAATGCCTTCTCCTAAATTACGCAAAGTGGTTGCTCATAATGCTGCTTTGATACTTTCACCCTTTTCCGTGTATTCTATCAATAAAGTACTCATAGAATCCCAAAAGAGCGTAGCCATTATTTTCTCAGCGAATGGGGTGCATGTTTGGGTGCACCTTGTTCAATCCACTGCATGAACTCTTGTTTACTCTCAGGGTCATAGTGATGAACACACGTCTTATCCCCAGTAACCAGCCGGTTGAAAATAGTCGATTGGTCCCACAGAGCTCTAAAAATCCCTACAGCTCTCGACTCGCACTTGTTTCTGAGGTGCGTTGAGCATTCTCGGTACCCATCTTGCACTAACCTTTAAGAGGTTAAGATGGTCATGAAGGATAGCATGTATGCTACCCACGGACAGGTTTGTAATCTCTGCTAACATCTTCATTTTTATTCTGGGATGTTCAAGTACCAGCTTTTTTCACATTTTCTTCAGTGGTGCTGCTA
This sequence comes from Megalocaria dilatata, assembly GCA_034642435.1. NCBI lineage: Eukaryota > Metazoa > Arthropoda > Insecta > Coleoptera > Coccinellidae > Megalocaria > Megalocaria dilatata. The sequence continues at coordinate 6,226,374 of CM067854.1, forward strand.
ACGGGCCTGCCCGAACGAGGATTGTCTTCAATGCTTTCTCTGCCTCTTTTGAATTCACTTGACCACTCTAGAACGGTTGATAACGACGGGGCACAGTCTTGATAAACAGTCTTGACAAACATCTTTTCATGAATGATTTTTGGACTTCCTTCCTGCTTAGTGAGGAACTTTATAACGGGCGATGCTCGATTTTCTTCAACATTGTGGCGTCGGTCATTCTGTTCGTCTTTCACTTAGGATACCTAGAAAACTAATGATCGTAAATTAGTGAAATTTTATATTTGTACCCTCAGATAGTGTCATTAGTAGATGAGATATTTAGATTACTCACATTATCAGCAAACCACCCCGATACCGAGAATAAATTGAACGCCCCTCGTAAAAATTGTATATTTGTTGGTATCTGCACCTCAGATGCGACTTCCTCTTTCTTAGGAGATAGAGAAGGTTGATCCTTCCAAGTACTATTGGTTGTTCCTATTTTAATATCACTCAGTATAAATAATTCAATATAATATTTCCTTCTTAATAGAAAGAAATTGAAACTCTTATTGCCTAACTCACATTGTGTAAATAGGTTGGCGTTTTGGAGTTACATTCAAAATTTCGACAAATCTCATTTTCAGACATGAAATAAGTACTATATCATTATTCGATTCACCACAAAACATAAGACAGTGATTTGTTCAAAAATTGTGGAAACATCAATTTCAGTAAAGAAATTCCTGATCTTCAGTTAATATTATATTCTTATTTAAATATTTTAATATTAGCCTTCTACATATTTAATTTCATCAAATTATATTTGATAATTATAACTTCTGCAAATAAATTAAAATAATGTCATATAAGTACTACTTATATCAATATATTCAATTTATAGGATTTTGGTTAACAATTTTTATTTATTGGATTTTGTTATACCATTTGGATGTCTTATAATGAATGTTTATTTGTCATTTGATATAAGTGGTACTTATATGACATTATTTTAATTTATTTTCAGAAGTTATAATTATTAAGTATAATTTTTTCAAATTGAATATGTAGAAGGCTAATATTAAAATATTTAAATAATTTTATATACCTTCTATCAAGAACTAACCTCTATTCATGTTATTTTATTCATAGTATATAATTATTTGGTTTCCTTAACATTCATTATACAGATAGTTCTTGTGCTGTAACAGAGGCCGTTAAATTGTCTTTCAATCTTTTAGATCAAGCGTAAACCACAGAAATATTCATCTATAGTTAGCCGTTACACTACATTTAAAAATTTTTCAGTTTACCAGAAGTTTTCTAAATTGTTGAAGGGTGAGTAAATATTAGTTGTTGATTGATGTTATATTTATTGAATATGAATTATTTGAATACTGACGAAGCAAAGTCTCTCTTAAAACTTGTTTTTCAGTAATGTTTTTACATATCTTGAGTTTTTATATAACGTAACTTAGTTAGATATCCAATAATATGGAATATTCTAAGTAAGATAGTTTTAGGATGAAATTCTTAAGATGAAGTTAGACATTTTTTAAAATATTTGTTTTCATAACATTGATCAGCAGAAATAAAATTTTGTCTATTCAGAATATTTAATTTATAGGATTTTGGATAACAATTTTTGTTTACTGGATTTTGTTATACCATTTGGATGTCTTATAATGAATGTTTATTTTATATGTTATTTGATATAAGTGGTACTTATATGACATTATTTTAATTTATTTTTAGAAGTTATAATTATTAAATATAATTTTTTGAAATTAAATATGTAGAAGGCTAATATTAAAATTTTTAAATAATTTTATATACCTTCTATCAAGAATTAACCTCTATTTATGTTAATATTATATTCACGTACATATCTACTGCCAGTTCCAAAATACCAATATATCGGCTTCCAACAGCCCCCATTTCATCTTTATGCAAGCAAAAATCCCAATCTTTAATTAAATCAGTCTAAGCTGGTCCCATTTTTGCAATGTTGACTGATTAAGCGCATCGTTAACATGTTATTGCAGAATTGGAATTTTCGGGACATCGATATCTCTACAGTGCAGATTCTTATTTTAAAATTATGAGTTAAAATTCACGTGATGAGATATAATATTTTTGTATATTTAAGCAAGATATTAAAAAAATTTATATTTTCACATTTTCATCACTCATAAGTTTAGATTTCAATGAAGTTCTGTTCTGCCCTGAAGTTGACGATAATGTTTTAATATTATTATTTTTATTATATTTTTGCTATTATGAATAAGAGACAGTCAAGTCTACCTAGCTATAATAAATTTTTTTAAATAGAATATTTCATGACTGATCGGCCAAAAATTTGCTTTTGACTTGAATCGTAAGATGCCTATGGAATTTTATTAAAAATATTCGGTATATAAATAATAAATTATAATATGAAAATGTAAAAACAATCCTTTCGGTATCATGAATATTTTTATCTCATAGTGAACACATAAAAATTAAATCTTTATGCTTAACATAGATTCCCGCTCAATGTTGACATTGTTATCATAGCATAACTCAATGAACATGTTGATTTTTAAGTGCTTGATGACTATAATTGAAGCAATTTCTTATTATGCTCATTTTCAGAAAAAAATTGCTCTATTATATTCTGTTGAAGACATGAGATTTCCCCTTGAAATATGGGGCCAAGTTTCATTGTAAATCGTGCGCATTCGCCATTTTGCACGCCACATATCACGCAAAATTTCATAAAGAATCTGATGAATGGGTGACCTTTAATAAATTAAATACGATAAGATCGTTGAATTAAATCAAGTTGGAAACGTTCACACGCTTGTTCCTGCAAAGCATGTCTTAGGAAACAATTTTCAGGAAGGATAGAAATGTTTCAACTGAAAAAAAATTTGAACTTGAGTCAATACTTGATAGAAGTAATTTTAAATGGGACATTATTTGGGGTGGATAATTTTTGTTATGTTTCTTTGTGTTCCGAGCACAAATGATTATTAGTTAATAGTAACAACACGTTGATCATTTCTGTTTTATTTTGGATACTTTAAAACTTACTTCGAATTATTCTTTCCAGGTTTTATCTCATTAGGCGAGTTTAATTTTGATCTTGTGATATATTTGAATCTGAATTCAATACATTTCTGAAGAGGTCTAGAGACCAAACAAAATAGCTATAACATGTTGGAGTTCTCGTTCAATTATTTTTATTTGATCCTTGATTTTGATAATTTTAGATAATTTTGGAATAGTTGATTTTCTTTTATTTGAATATGTATACATACAACAGAGGCTGTTAAATTGTCTTTCAATCTTTTAGATCAAGGGTAAACCACAGAAATATTTATATATAGTAAACCGTTACACTACATTTAAAGATTTTTCAGTTTACCAGAAGTTTTCTAAATGGTTGAAGGATGGGTAAATATTTGTTGTTGATTGATGTTATATTTATTGAATATGAATTATTTGAATACTGACGAAGCAAAGTCTCTCTTAAAACTTGTTTTTCAGTAATGTTTTTACATATTTTGAGTTTTTATATAAAGTAACTTAGTTAGATATCCAATTATATTGAATATTCTAAGTAAGATAGTTTTATGATGAAATTCTTAAGATTATGAGAGACCTTTTTGAAAGATATTTGTTTTCATAAAATTGATCAGCAGAAACAAAATTTTGTCTATTCAAAATATTTATTGGATTTTGTTATACCATTTGGATGTCTTATAATGAATGTTTATTTTATATGTCATTTGATATAAGTGGTACTTATATGACATTATTTTAATTTATTTTCAGAAGTTATAATAATTAAATATAATTTTTTGAAATTAAAGATGTAGAAGGGTAATATTAAAATATTTAAATAATTACTTAGAAGTAAAATAATGACACGTATATTCCTCTAAAATTTCATGTGAATCATATAATTGGGGGATGCAAAAAAAATTGTGAGCAATGCAGCGTTGAGCGCTGTTCCATATCTGGAAAATGTCATTATTACTAAAATAAAATAGAAAGGCTTTTCACTTGATAGAAGAAATATAACAAAATTTGAATATTAAAACAAATTTAAATATGTTTATCTTCTACAATTTTAATTTCAAAAAAATTTTTTATTTTATAATTAAATTAATGTCTAAAACAAGCACCGCTTACATTTAATAGACGTATATAATCAAAACTCAATATATAATGTCAAATGGAATAAATAAACCAACAGATATACGAAAGATATTAAAATTAATAAATAAATATTTAAAGTAGGATATAATTTTAATTTCAAAAAAGTTTTTTTTTGAACATTATATATTGAGTTTTGATTATATACGTCTATAAAATGTAAGCGGTGCTTGTTTTAGACATTAATTTAATTCTAAAAGTTTTTTGAATAAAAAATTATTTTGAAATTAAAATTGTAGAAGATAAACATATTTCTATTTGTTTTAATATTCAAATTTTGTCATTATTACTTCGAAAAAATTCTCAAAATGGATCATTACCATGATACTTTACTGATGGAAGAATAAACATTCAGTTTCATAATCAAAATGGTCTTATTCAATCTTTTCTTCCTATAATACTGAATTTTCTAATTACATGAAATTTTCAGGTAAACTGTACTTAAAGAGAATTAAATAATGATTAATCTTGCTCTTAATCTACGACAATATGCAGGAACGTTTTTAAATAATTTCCCACAAGTACTTCCCGTTTCCAAACCACATACGAGTACACTTTGCTTATAGCCTCAGCCAAATATTACTTCCACTCGAGCTGCAGGATAACGGCAAGCAGCGTTCCTTTTTTGCGAGAAGGCGGAATGAATGGAGTAACTCATGAATGAGTTCCATTTTTAGCCCATACAATGTGCTCCAGATACAATAACGAGTTTCATTCGGCCATTGTTTCGTTTATGTTCAGAACAGAAAGTCGGAGCCAGCATAATCTAAATTAGGTGGAACGTTTTCAGTCGTAGAATGAACCAAATATATATCTAGCCGTGTCTTGTGAGGAAGATTCAAGTTTGAATAATTTATAATTTCAAAATAAAATTATGTGATACCAAATGGTGTACTCCCTTCTTAGAGATTTACATGGTCAACAATAAATTATATTTACGATGTAATGAAGTTTCTGAGAACAACCAGAAGATAACCTTATAAAGCCAAAGATGCTTAGGCCAACTTTTTAAACATATAAAAAAAGGTGAAAATTACTGACGTGAAGTTAGGTAATTTTGCGCGATAGTGCATATTGCCCACGGTCCTCACAAAATAATTTTTTTAGTCTTTTCACGAAATTTTTTATTAGCCTACTTGCTAAATGCTAAATTTGAAGTCGATCGTGGGAGTGTTGGTATGATTTCTTTATTATAAGATCCTCATGAAATTTTGCAGAAACATGTTGTTACTATAATTCTTCTAAAACCCAAATTTTAGATGAAAATTATTTTCAGTTTGGAAAATTGAATGAAAATAAGATGAGATAAGAGATATTCTGGCCCCAAACCTACCCTGAAAGTTTAAATTCTTTATCTCTTTCCATTTGAAATTCTAAAATTGCAGACATTTGGACGAAACGATACGCACGTTGCTTCCTGAATCTAGTGCTCAAAAAGGTTCATGAAAGAGTTACTCTAATTTACTATATAGCATAGATACATCGATATATTTTTAGCCAAAAAACTCGGTGTTCATGCTGATATAACTTTTAATAAATCTTCATTTCGCTGTAATATCACATCTAGTTCAATAACACAAAGAAATTATCGTGACGTCATATTATATATATATATATATATATATATATATATATATATATATATATATATATATATATATATATATATATACATTCTGTCAAGAAAGTACAGGGAATTATCGATTTAAATCTGGCGGGGCAATGAGGCAGGTAAAAAATTTTTTTCCTAGGTTGGTACCACTGTCCTTAATTACTATGCCAAGCTTGAGCGGGATCTGTCAACTAGTGTGTTTGCAACAGCTGATTAAGTCAGTCGATGTCAGAGTACGTGCCGATTTTTACTATGGGTGATTACGTTGAGCAAAGAATTTGTTTAAAGTTTTGTGTTGCAAACGAATTTTCGTGTGCCGATGCATTGAAAATGTTGCAAAAGGCCTTTGGTGATAATGCTCTATCGAAAACTCGTGCATATCAGTGGTACAGAGCCTTCAAGGACGGTCGTGAAGTGGTCGCCCATCGACAGCTTCGATCGAAGATAACGTCGATAAAATTAAGGAAAGGGTGCTGGAAAACCGTCGTACCAGCTTGAGAGAGATAGCACATGATCTTAAGATATCCCACGAGTCCGCACGTACGATTTTGATTGATATTTTGGGCAAAAAAAAGGTGGCCGCACGACTCGTACCGAAAGACCTGAATTTTCTTCAAAAACGTCATCGCGAACAGGTTGCTTCAGACATGCTGGATCGCTGTAATTCCGATTCTACATTCATGGAACGCATTATAACTGGTGATGAGACCTGGGTCTACGAGTACGATATGCAAACAAGCCAGCAATCATCGGAATGGGTGGCAAAAAATGAGCCGAAACCAAAAAAACCACGCCAAAGCCGCTCGAAAATGAAGGTGATGCTCATTGTTTTCTTCGATATCCGTGGCGTGGTGCACTACAAATTCGTTCCAGAATGTCAGACGGTAAACAAGGAGTATTACCTAGGCGTTATGAAACGTTTGCGTGAGCGTATCCGTAAGAAGCGGCCAAATTTGTGGTCGAACAACTCATGGATTTTGCATGACGATAACGCGCCTTCTCACCGAGCTACGATTGTGACTGACTTTCTCGCCAAAAACTCAACAAACGTGCTTCAGCAACCACCGTATTCGCCGGATTTGGCTCCCTGCGACTTTTTCCTCTTCCCAAAACTAAAATTGCCCCTTCGTGGCACCCGTTTTAAGTCGATTGAAGCCATAAAACAAAATTCGGCGCGAGAGCTATAGTCCATCCCGGAAAGCGCCTATAAAAAATGTTTCGATAATTGGAAGTACCGTTGGTATAGATGTATTGGAGCAAATGGAGCCTATTTTGAAGGCGACCCAATAAATTTTGAGGATTAAATGTAAAAATGTTGTTTTAATTGAAAATTCCCGGTACTTTCTTGACAGAGTAGTATACATTCTGTCAAGAAAGTACCGGGAATTATCGATTTAAATCTGGCGGGGCAATGAGGCAGGTAATTTTTTTTTTCCTAGGTTGGTACCACTGTCCTTAATTACTATGCCAAGCTTGAGCGGGATCTGTCAACTAGTGTGTTTGCAACAGCTGATTAAGTCAGTCGATGTCAGAGTGCGTGCCGATTTTTACTATGGGTGATTACGTTGAGCAAAGAATTTGTTTAAAGTTTCGTGTTGCAAATGAATTTTCGTGTGCCGATGCATTGAAAATGTTGCAAAAGGCCTTTGGTGATAATGCTCTATCGAAAACTCGTGCATATCAGTGGTACAGAGCCTTCAAGGACGGTCGTGAAGTGGTTGAAGACTTGCCCCGTTCTCGTTCTCAGAATTAAGGAAAGGATGCTGGAAAACCGTCGTACCAGCTTGAGAGAGATAGCACATGATCTTAAGATATCCCACGAGTCCGCACGTACGATTTTGATTGATATTTTGGGCATGAGAAAGGTGGCCGCACGACTCGTACCGAAAGACCTGAATTTTATTCAAAAACGTCATCGTGAACAGGTTACTTCAGACATGCTGGATCGCTGTAATTCCGATTCTACATTCATGGAACGCATTATAACTGGTGATGAGACCTGGGTCTACGAGTACTATATGCAAACAAGCCACCAATCATCGGAATGGGTGGCAAAAAATGAGCCGAAACCGAAAAAACCACGCCAAAGCCGCTCGAAAATGAAGGTGATGCTCATTGTTTTCTTCGATATCCGTGGCGTGGTGCACTACGAATTCGTTCCAGAATGTCAGACGGTAAACAAGGAGTATTACCTAGGCGTTATGAAACGTTTGCGTGAGCGTATCCGTAAGAAGCGGCCAAATTTGTGGGCGAACAACTCATGGATTTTGCATGACGATAACGCGCCTTCTCACCGAGCTACGATTGTGACTGACTTTCTCGCCAAAAACTCAACAAACGTGCTTCAGCAACCACCGTATTCGCCGGATTTGGTTCCCTGCGACTTTTTCCTCTTCCCAAAACTAAAATTGCCCCTTCGTGGCACCCGTTTTGAGTCGATTGAAGCCATAAAACAAAATTCGGCGCGAGAGCTAAAGTCCATCCCGGAAAGCGCCTATAAAAAATGTTTCGATAATTGGAAGTGCCGTTGGCATAGATGTATTGGAGCAAATGGAGCCTATTTTGAAGGCGACCCAATAAATTTTGAGGATTAAATGTAAAAATGTTGTTTTAATTGAAAATTTCCGGTACCTTCTTGACAGAGTAGTATATATACTTAAGGTACGAGTACGCAAAAGTGAGATTAAACCAGTAAAATTTCGAAGAAAATAAGCAATCTGTGAAATTATGAAAGATAGTGTGTTCTCTTTTCTACTCGAATAAAAAAGCTAATTCCTTAATAGCTCACATTCTGCTTTTGCTTCTTCGCGCTTTCCTTCGTCCCATCTAAGGATAAATCTGTTTGAAATAATTTAAAATAATTACCTGTCCATTTGTCATCCTCCTCGTTAAGCAAGACCTCAAATAGCTCATTGTCTATATAAAGAACCGACAATAAGTCACTAGGTCATTAAACTTCTCACACCTCACACACAAACTCGCTGAGAGCACAGTAAAAATTTAACGTTCTCGTCAGTATAAAATCCTAGCTGGATCTAAAGTTGAAATGTTTGAATTATACTAATCTATTTTCTATAATCAACTACAATTAGCAGGACTGAAGAGGAATCGATTAAAACATGCACTAAGGATATTTACCCAATTCATAAGCAAATAATTACTTCAATGGGATACTTATTAATTAAAATTACCTTCGACAAAATTTGGTTCAAACCTATTATAATTATAAACCAAGCAAGAATACACTATAATTTGATTAAAACAGAAAAGCAGAGAAATCTTCACGAGTAAGTAACTTTGTGTCGAGTAGTTTACATCTCCAACAAACTGAAATGAAAATTGGCCATATTTAATGAGTTTCTAACAGTTATTTTGTTTGGACTCGTTCGTGAATCACCTCTTCAAAATTATTGCAGGAGATTGCTCAGATTCGCGAAAGATTTTGATCATATGAGTGTTTCTCTAAACAAAATCTCCTCAAAGTTTCGTTTTTAAAATAATTCTCCAAATAAGGTAATATGAATATAATATTACTGAGTTGCAACCATGAGATTACAAAATGAAAACCTATAGTTTTTACATAGTGACTGAAGTCTGTAAATTAAGTTTTATCTTATTTCAGGTTTAATACCCAGTTGAGGATATCCGCCTTATGGCCAGATTTTCTTCCGTTCAAATCTGATGGGATTGTTGACAGTGTATTTTGATAATTATTTAATGGTTAAAGTCATTTCGTGAAAAATAACTTTATCGATATTTCTTTAATTTGAATAGTTAAAACAGAAAAGAAATATTAACAGATATTAGATTAAATATTTGATAAATTCGGTCTTTACTTGGTGGAAACTCATTTTAATTAGAAAAATGTATATAAGACAGTAATTTATTTCCACAAAAATGTTTGTACTAATACAACAATTGTTTCACCACGATGTGGCTTCTTCAGGTATTACATTGTACTGTCTGATGGTATTGAGTGTAACCGAGTTTATATACATTTTTAGGTACGTGACCAAATAATAGAAGCACAAGTCATAAAAACTCTTGGTGTTTATTGGAGTGTGCCGCTAAAAATGCTATTAAGGAAAAATATTCAGTAATGGAGAATGATCGACATCTGTTTGTCCGTTCAAAACGATTTTACGGGCATTATACCTGTTGATTTCAAGAAATTCTAAAAGTGTTAATCTAGAACTTTTGCTTTCAACGTGGATAATTTCATAATTATTGCTGAAATTATGCCTGAATTCCTTAAGATGATTAGCATATGTCGAATGTACAGAATTGTATATATAACACCTTTGGACACGTTTCTTGAATGATCTACCAGTCTGGCCAATGTATACATTGGCCAGAATTTCTTGAAATCAACAGGTGTAATGCCCGTAAAATCCTTTTGAACGAACAAACAGATGTCGATCATTCTCCATTACTGAATATTTTTCCTTAATAGCATTTTTAGCGGCAAACTCCAATAAACACCAAGAGTTTTTATGACTTGTGCTTCTATTATTTGGTCACGTACCTAAAAATGTATATAAACTCGGTTACACTCAATACCATCAGACAGTACAATGTAATACCTGAAGAAGCCACATCGTAGTGAAACAATTGTTGTATTAGTACAAACATTTTTGTGGAAATAAATTACTGTCTTATATACATTTTTTTAATGATATTAGATTATGTTATATTATACCACTGTTTCATCTGGCAATACCTTCTTTTTGAAGTGTCAGCATCAGACTTTCTTTTCAGTATCTGTCATTTCGCTGAAGTGTAAACAACATAGTTTCGGTGTGCTCTGAAAATGTCACCTTTTGTACCGAATAATGTGTTTTTGTGGGGAGTTTTACTTCAGTATGGAGAAAAAAGCTGCCTAAAGTCATCTTATTTTAGTGGATATTTATGGTGACCATGTTCTAGCTGAACGAACGTATCAGAAGTGATTTGCTTGATTTAAAAAAGGCAATTTTAATTTGCAAGACGAAGAACGAGGATGAAGAATTAGAGGCAAGGCTTAATGAAGTTCTACCACGAACGCAAGAGAAACTCGCTCAACCAGCCTTTAGACATATTTCAAAAGCAATGGGAAGATCTGAAACGTAAGAAATTGGATGCCCTTTGAACTGAAGGCCAGAGACGTCCAACGCCGTATTTTATGTGTGAACAACTGCTCCAACAGCAAAAAAGAAAGGGGTGCTGCATCGATTTATATTTGGCGATGCAAAGTGGGTCCATTACGATAATCCAAAACGTCCGGTATGGACGCTTCGTCATCAACTGTCAAGCCGAACATTCACGGCGAGAACATCATACTATTTTGGTGAGGCCTGCTGAGTGTGCTGTATTATAAACTGCTAAAATCGAACGAAAGCATCACAGGAAAGGTCTACCGACAACAATTGATTGATTGCGGCTGCAGCACGTCGACAAAGGCGACAAAATTATCGACAATACATGGCCACATGTTGCGTCGCCTGTTAAAACGTACTCAAAAACGCTCAAATGGGAAATCCTACCCCACCCGCGTTACATCCCAAACGTTGCTTCTTCTGATTACCATCTCTTTCCGATCGATGCAACATGGCTTGGCTTACCAGCACTTCTCAAATAATGATGAATTAATAAAATGGATCGATAAAGCTTCAATTTATGACAAAAAACTCGCACAAGCTTATTTATACTACTAATAATATCCCTATTACAATGATTTAACTTAAATCCAACATTCGACAGCTCAAAATAGAAAGGAAATATCTTCATCTAATTTCAACTGAACTTCATTTTTTAATTATTATGACGGGTCATTATCAAGCGAAAGTGCATACAGCAGTTACAGGTGTTTGAGAAAATTTATAGGTACAATATTCAAAGGATTTACAACTATCAAATGAGAAGGGGTTGAAGATTGAAGATTTAATTTATAGTGTAGTTTAATTATTAATTTCTATACTTTCTTGTAGATTAATTTTTCTCCCTTTATCAGGTATTGTAAGATTCTCTATATATTGCAGAATTCGGTGTTTTAAAAATATGGTCAAAGTCAGTTCAGAGTATTATTTTTCTCTATGTAAAAAATAGCAAAACAAAACAAAAATGAAATAAATTTTCCCACCCAGTTTTGTGTGTATAAATTTGTTTTTCTAATTTACTCAATAATTATTCCCCATGATGGTGGTATCTTCTTAGTTATTCAAGACCTCGTCGCTATTTCACATTGGTCCTTAGCAAATATAACTTCTGATCACAAATACGTAATAACGCGTCTTTTCCTAATCTGCTTTTCTTTTTGCGCGAAAATTTATTTTATCTGATAACGATTCAAAACGTTTTTTGCATTTATCCTGAAGCAAATATATATATAATTATAGTAAAATATTTGTTATTTAGGTTGACGAAAAAGATCCCTAGTTTATTGCTGAACAAAAAGTTCAACTCAAAGGTATGATAAAAAAGATATGAAAAAATCAGATTAACTGAACGGCATTAGAAACATTACACCCAGCACGAATAATTTTATAACGTGTTTTTGGGTAGGATGATAGTAGATCTAACAATTACTGGACATAATTATCACCAATCATAGAACATTTTCAGAAAATATTGTTTTTTTATTTAGAAAAATTCACATATTTTTTATGTTTCACAGTTTATTCAGAATCCTGACACGTGTTCCGGTCTTTCAACAATCTTCAAAAGAGTACAAAAGGTAACTGAACTTAAAATTGAAAAAAGGTTCTTTTATTACACTTAGGAGAACTGTATATTTTTATGGCGCATGGCAGCATCCAATAAAGGGGTGTTTCCAAAGAGTATTTGGGAATTTGTTAAATTCTCCTTTTCCTCAATGGCTTTTTTGATTGAAAGAATCTCCAAATATTCATCAATTTACCCATTTTAACATTATATAGTAAAGTGACTTCTTTATGACTAATAAAATTATTATTTTCCATAAAATTTTCTGCAAAACCGGTTGATTTCTGGTTTTTCAAAATAGACATCCTATGTTCTTTGATTCTATGTTTAATTTGATAAATTTAATAAATGTTGGAGCTCCTCTCTTTATTGTTTACCTACATCTTAGCTTATTTATTTCTATTTACTGCTAAAGAAATAATTCCCATTTTATGAAGACCATTAGAGATCCTACTGCTGAAACCTTTTATATAAGCCATTGAAAACCATATTCTTTTTTCTTCATAAGGATCATCTATATTAATATAATTTTTTTAAAGTAGTGTAGTAAGTTTTCTTTTCTATCAATTTGGCAATGATTACAGTTCTACATTGCCATTGTTCACAGCTATAGTTTTAATTATATTGACTTCTTTCGGAAATTGACTTCGTTCAACGGAATGCTCAAGAGTAATGAATGAAAGTATGGAATGTTGACATTTTAATTTGCCATGACTGATTGGATTTTTAATGGATTATGGTATCAGTAGTGGTAGGTTTTCTAAAAATGTCGAATTCGAACTTATTATTACTCTGACTTATATTAAGATCTAAGAAATTGATTGAAGAATTTTCTCCTATTTCTATTATGAATTCAATATTTTCATCTATGCTATTCAGATAATTCAAAAATTACGATAGCAGCCTGTCAGCAAAATACGTCATCTACATATCTAGCCCAAAAGTGAACGAGTTTTAGCAACAATCATTTGTAGTGTTAGCGAATGACAATTATTCAAATTTAGACATAAATAATTCAGCTAATAGTGCACTTATTAGACTTCCCCTTGGCAATGAACAAGTAACAACACTGTGAAGTAAAAACCCCAATCACATGAGTTTGTAGCCTAAAGACGTATTAGATACCACGTTGTGAAGAAGGGTGTCTTTTTTCTTCAAATATCAATACATAAATTCCGGAGCATAAATATTAATTGAGGGCTTTATGTCTTAAGCATGATAAGTATATGCAAAAAAATAGGCAAAATATATTAAATACGGAATATAAACGATTAAGTGCAAAAGCAACCTACTTTGGACAAACTGTACGTAATTTTAGAACACGTTCCAAAGAACATATAATTATCGACAATGAATCCACCTTTTTCGAGCATATCACCAATACAAAATATCTTTGATAACCTTGAAATCTTACATATATATGACAAGGGGAGAAAAATTAATCTGCTGAAAAGTTTAGAAATCAATAAACATCACCAAAACCCATATCACCAAACCCTTAACAGTAAAGTAGATATTGACAATTCACCCCTACCTAACCTACAATTGTGAACCCATATTTCTGTGAATTTTATCTGCCCAAAATTATATAAATACTTGTAACTGCTGTCTGTATATTGGCTTGATAATGACCTTACAGTCAAAACCAGTCGAACTTATTGAAAAATAAAGTTCAGTGGAAACATTCAAGTGTTTTCTTTCTCAATTTCAATGCAATTGCCTTACAACAAGAATGAAACGATAGCACCTGCAAGAAATGTTTTGGCTGACACCGTACACTCTTATAAACGTCTAGGCATCGACAAAATGAAATGATCTATATTTGCTTGTGGCACCTCATTCCAAACTTAACTGCATGGATTAACAATGTCAAATTGTTCGATTTAAATCCGTCTAATGAGATGACCACTGCAAAACATTATCGGCTGCTTTGTGGAAAAAATCCATAGTACCATGGGAATATGTGGACAGCCACAGATTACGGATACTTTCAACATCTATAATCTGTAGTGAATCGGCTATCATTATCATTACTCCAACAATTCATGTACATATCTCTCAATGGATATTTTATAGATTCGGTCTTTACTTGGTGGAAACTCATTTTAATTAAAAAAATGTATATGAGACAGTAATTTATTTCCACAAAAATGTTTGTACTACTACAACAATTGTTTCACCACGATGTGGCTTCTTCAGGTATTACATTGTACTGTCTGACAGTACAATGTAATACCTGAAGACGCCAAAACCATGTGTTCTCAATATAGTTTTATTAGTTCAGCAAAATTTATATCGTAACTTCGGTGTCCAAGCATAGAAATCAAATGAAATAATAACGACTATTTCCACAATTTATTAATTAACGACAATTTTTTTTCATTACTGTTCCTCAACTTTGCATTTTGAACTAACTTTGACTTTTTATATAGCCAAAACCTTCAAAAAAAGAAGAGGTACAAATAACTAACATTTTTCGGAAATAAAGGCAAGAAAAACATATGCAAAAAGGGGATACAGGCCATCAATTTACAAATATACCGATAACGAAAAACATGCGAAAGAGGCATACAAATAACCATAAAATATAGTAGAGCAAATTATTGAAAATACCCCACTTAGTAAAAATATTCAACAATGGAGATCTTACGACATCTAATTGGTCGTTGAAAAGAATTTTAAGGGTCTTTTTCCTACTAATTTCTACTAGTTCTAAAAGTGTGAGTCTGTTTCTTTCAATTTTATTGTGGATAATTTCATAGTTATTGTTGAATTTATGTGCAAATTCTCTTAAATTAGTGGCAAATGTTGAGTGCGTGATGTCCGACGTATAATTTCGCTGGTGTTCGTGAATTATTCAGTTCAAAATGTAAACTTTTGAAAGAAGAAAAAGTTAATTAATAAATTGTGGATCTTTATTATTTTATTGAATCAAAATGAATTACCATCAAGTAAGGATCGATTCAGTTGAATCTTCATTTTAGAAATAATCACTAAAATTAAAAATATAATTATATATATGTATATATATATATATATATATATATATATATATATATATATATATATATATATATATATATATCAGTTAAACGTTTATTCTACCACGAGGCAGGATAAGATGGTTATAGTGATCAAGTCATCATAGATTTTCATGAATATAGATTATTCGGTTAGTATCAATGCATTTTATTCAATTACTCAAACTTATGAGCGCTCTTGATATCAATCAAATGCTTCAAAATTGTTTTCATAGTGCCCAGAATTAAAGACTGAGAAAATCACTAGAAATATTCATATCTGAAGGAGGATTTCGGACAAAAAATACATTAAAATATAAATTTACTGAAAACGAGAATTAGTTCATCACAAATCTTTTTATAATGCAATAATTCCATCATGCTTGCATTTTATTTAGTATTCAATAAGACATACCCACTAAACTCTGTCTCATTGTAATTGTTGAATAAGTAAGTTGATTTATAGAAATTATAAGATACTTGAAATAAAAACCGGAAAATTATAATGATGTTAGAAATAGATGAGAAATAAATTTCCTAAGGTACTTAAGCCATAAATTGTATACTTTAAAACCCACTAAACTCTTTCACATTGTAATTGTTGAATGAGTGAGTTGATTCACAGAAATTATAAGATACTTGAAATGAAATCCGAAAAATTATAATGATGTTAGGAATAGATGAGAAATAAATTTCCTAAGGTACTTTAACCATAAATTGTAGACTTTAATACCCACTAAACTCTTTCATATAGTAATTGTTGAGTAAGTGAGTTGATTTACAGAAAATATAAGATACTTGAAATAAAAACCGAAAAATTATAATGGTGTCAGAAATAGATGAGAAATAAATTTCCTAAGGGACTTTAGCCATAAATTATAGACTTTTATCCAACTCAGTATATTGCTTAGGGTTACACCCACGGAGACCTGATTTCAGGGATATATTCGTACTTCATATGAAATTAATACCTTTTTACGAGTGACAATAATTTGTTGATTAGACTTTTACATACTAACAAAATTCATACTGCAAATGAAATATATTACTACTACTTACTTCATTCAACATAAATATGCAGAAATTAAAGCTTTCTCAGAAAAATGCTGAATTAAAAATAATATCATGGCTCAGTACAGAAATTTATCTTTATACTCAACTTATCAAAATACTGATTTTCTAATGTGTATGGTAAATAATAATATTCTTTCACTACTTAATTTTAATACTACCTAATGCAGAATCGGTTGATACAATGTCAAAGGAGAGATATCAACAATATTGGGAAAATATTCTGAAAAAGACCTTCCCAGCATACAATATTTACCTTGTCACTTGTGGTCCTGTTTACCAAACAGGAACGCTGATAGCTCATTTTGGTGTTATCACTTTCCACTATCCACTCTCTATCAACTAATGTAAACACTAATTCTAGATCACGAACAGACTGATTTCATGGAATTCGGTTTGCCAAATCTCTACTTTGAAAAGCACTAATAAATTCGTACCAGTAGGTTTAAAAAATCTAAGATTCAAAAACTATAATCACTAGTAATCTATACTAATTAAAACTCTGACGAATATCACAACAATGGGATACGTATAATCCTAATGATTGCAAATACTTTTAAGCTCGATGAGTAGTGCCTTTTTATAGCACTTATTACATGTCCTGTGGGATTATTGATACTCAGAGTTTGAACACTGATAAGAAAACATCAACAACGTTTTTAATATAATTAACACCAATGATAGGGTTTCAGGGTGTTTTATTCAGATTAAGTTACTTATTTCAACCTTGATATATTAATCAAATTTATAAGATATCGATTTTATTGCACGTTATCAGTTAGTATTTGCGTTTAGTTATTGCTGGAGCCCGTTAAGATCTGATTATGTTTCTTTCCTACGTCAGGAAACTTGTTGATACATCGTCGGAAAAGTTAAATTTTTTTCTGTTTTCTATTAACTTTAGTATCATCGGTCCTAGTCAGATCAGAACGAGGGTTTATTCTTACGAGATTTTCTTCATTCGCGAACTTATTTAGCGAGCGCCGGTTGTCTGAAAACTACTGGAAGATCGAAATAGAGAGTATCCGTGCCGAAAGGGAACTCCGGGAAGACTGGATTACATTGCAGTCTAACTCCGGAGAGTCCGGGACTTCCAACTCCCTATTGATCAGCAGGATTCGCGCCAAGAATTGACGCTTGCGTGAGGGAGTTTATCCAGCCTGTAGCTCTGTAACATCGAAGCTGTTAATCGGAACCTCCTCCGGGTGCTTAATGGAAGGAGTGGGGGAGCAACCCACTTGTTAGGCATGATTGGAAACTAATTTTCAAAAAATTAAATTTTTCGTGACTTTCATATTGATGATAAGCATTTAGGTTGGTGTGACATTAATTCTTGAAAATTATAAGGTTCTTCGGAAAGCAATTCGTTTTTTCCCGACAGAGGATTCAATTGTATTTTTTCGAACCTAAATTCAATCATTGAATGTTTTGAGAGCTGATATAACAAGACTTGTGTGTGAAAAAGTTCAATTAATTCTACGCAGTAGTTTTTGGTTGGTGCCCTTTCAAATATGGAGGGCAATAAGCAGCTTTCTCATCATATTTTACTTTTTTACTATAGAAAATGTAAAAATGCAGTTCAAACCAGAAAGAAATTAACCAATATGTAAGGAAAAGATGTGTTAACAGTACGCCAATGCCAGAACTGGTTTGCAAAATTTCGATCCGGCATTTTTGATGTCGAAGATTATTAGCTAATTACCACCACATGTGTTGATAATATACACGGTGTCCCATAATCAGACCGACAAACTTATAGTGGATGTTCTATTGGGTGTTTTTTTTAGAGCGATAGAACTTTCGATAGGGATAACTGTGATCTGGCAGAAGGTAGAAGCCATGTTGTTTTGACATTTCTGTTCAGTAGGTATTGACGAATTATCATGAAAAGACTCACGCCGCAGTTTAAATTTATTTACGAAATCAGTGTTCTATTCGCCAAACTTCTAGAGCACTTCGTGAGATTCATGGTTTACATAATCGTCCATCAGAGCAGCTTATTCGTCGAACTATCGATAGATTTCGGACAACATTTTCTCTACTCGATTCAACAACAACAACAATACAACGAACTGTACGTAAAGAATATAATATCGCTGCTGTAATTCATAGTGTTAATGATTATCCAGATTTGTCTATTTGTTGACGTTCACAACAAGTTGGACTCTGTGAATCCACCACATGGAAATTTTGCGTAAAGATCTTGGTCTACACCAATACAAGATCCAACTGGTTCAAGAACTAAAGCCACTTGACCATAATAAGCGTCGTTTGTTTGCTGATTGGGCCCTAAAACAGCTTGAAGTTGATCCACTTTTTTATCGTAAAATTGTGTTTAGGGATGAAGCTCATTTTTGGTTGAACGGCTATATATACAAGCAAAATTGCCATATGTGGAGTGAAAACAATCCTCAAAAAGCTCTGCAGGTTCCATAGCATCCTGAAAAACGCACTGTATGGTGTGCTTTACACGCTGGAGGCATCATCAGTCCATATTTCTTTAAAAACGATGCTGGAGCTAATGTTAGAGTGAGTGGTGCTCGTTACAGATCAATCCTCAATGCTTATTTGTTTCAAAATTTGAATGGTTGTTTCCAACAAGATGGTGCTACATCTCATGGTGCTACCGTAATAATTGATTTATTTGAAGAAGATTTGGCGATAACATTATTTCGAGAAATGGTCCAATTAATTGGCCTCCAAAATCATGCGACATAACTCCACTGTATTATTTTCTTTGGGGTTATGTCAAGTCATTGGTTTATGCTGATAAACCAGAAACAATTGACGCTTTGGAAGCCAACAAAACTCGTGTTATTGATTAAATAAGACGAGCATTTTCCACGAAAAATCATCTTTAGCGATGAAGCTCATTTTCACCTCGGAGGACTATTTTTTGGGGATCCGTTAAGGATAAATATTACGCTAACTATCCATAAACAATTGATGCTTTGAAACACGAAATCTAAGTTGCCATTCATGAGGTTGAACTTCAAACAATCGACAATGGACTGAAAATTGAATTGATCTGATGGGGACTGTGGCCAGTCGTGGCGGTCGTTTGAATGATATTATTTTTCATTCGCAAAAGTCAACAAGGTTCAACCTTTCTAATAAACTCGTTACTTTGAAAAAATTTGCATTAGTTTTTTATTTATAGCCGATCAAAAATGCAAATTTTAAATGGTCTACACCTTAGTATAAAATGAATATATTTCCCAATCAAGTTTATTCATTCAAAATGTGAAAATGTTCACGATGCTACTGTGATAGCGATAACAATACTTATATTTATAATGAACAAGTGAAAATTAGAAAAACCCCTTTTGAAATACTATTTTGAATGGGTTTTCATGAAACTAAGACCAATTCAATTGAATATTTGAATATTAACTTTCGGGACAAATTCAAATGAATATTCGAAAGATCTCTGTAAATAACTTTCGGGCAAATTCAGTTGAATATTTGAAAGATCTCTGTAAATAATTTTCGGGACAAATTCAATTGAATATTTGAAAGATCTCTGTGATTAACTTTCGGGACGAATTCAATTGAATGTTCGAAAGATCTCTGTGAATAACTTTCGGGACGAATTCAATTGAATGTTCGAAAGATCTCTGTGAATAACTTTCGGGACGAATTCAATTGAATGTTCGAAAGATCTCTGTGAATAACTTTCGGGACGAATTCAATTGAATGTTCGAAAGATCTCTGTGAATAACTTTCGGGACGAATTCAATTGAATGTTCGAAAGATCTCTGTGAATAACTTTCGGGACGAATTCAATTGAATGTTCGAAAGATCTCTGTGAATAACTTTCGGGACGAATTCAATTGAATATTCGAAAGATCTCTGTGAATAACTTTCGGGACGAATTCAATTGAATGTTCGAAAGATCTCTGTGAATAACTTTCGGGACGAATTCAATTGAATATTCGAAAGATCTCTGTGAATAACTTTCGGGACGAATTCAATTGAATATTCGAAAGATCTCTGTGAATAACTTTCGGGACGAATTCAATTGAATATTCGAAAGATCTCTGTGAATAACTTTCGGGACAAATTCAATTGAATATTCGAAAGATCTCTGTGAATAACTTTCGGGACAAATTCAATTGAATATTCGAAAGATCTCTGTGAATAACTTTCGGGACAAATTCAATTAAATATTCGAAAGATCTCTGTGAATAACTTTCGGGACAAATTCAGTTGAATATTCGAAAGATCTCTGTGAATAACTTTCGGCACAAATTCAATTAAATATTTGAAAGATCTCTGTGAATAACTTTCGGGACAAATTCAATTGAATATTCGAAAGATCTCTGTGAATAACTTTCGGGACAAATTCAATTGAATATTCGAAAGATCTCTGTGAATAACTTTCGGGACAAATTCAATTGAATATTCGAAAGATCTCTGTGAATAACTTTCGGGACAAATTCAATTGAATATTCGAAAGATCTCTGTGAATAACTTTCGGGACAAATTCAATTGAATATTTGAAAGATCTCCGTGAATAACTTTCGGTTCATTTCATGAAATTCAACCGCTCAAGTGAACTACAAGTACACATTTAACAAGCAATGAAAATCACACCGGCAAGCATAAAACAGAAACAGTGTAAAATTTCAATGGATACGCCAACTCAAAGCCGGAAATTATAGTTTTCACTCTCATTCGCAATTTATTAGCATTGTTATGACCATTTTACTGTCGACCCGAATGGAAATAATAGCTTGGTTGCTAACAAAGCAACGGGGGAAAACGAAACAAAAAGATTTGGAATGATTTGTTGAAACCACAACGTTTGGGAGGGCGCACAATGAATAATTCCAACGACTGCTGAATGTGATCAGGTATCCACCGGCATATTTCAAATTTTCAACTCTTATTACTCCGGCATCGAAGTGAATTCCTCTTTAGACCTGATTAACATTCTCAAATCATACAAGATTCATGATGAATTTCGCACAGATTTTATTAAGACATCAGTAAACCAACTTTACATAGATTTAATCCCACAGTTAAAGGAAAGGGGAGATAAAACACTGATATGTCAAACCCATTCTTAGGAATTTTGTAGCACAGGTTTTAATACCAAATTGGAAGATTGAGTTTTGAACGGGATATAAAAGGTTGGGAAAAAACAAATCCTTTACTTTTTCGGTAGACGGTAATGATCGATATCTCGTAAAGTATCTATCAAACAATATCATATTTATGCTCGTTGTCAAGGTGACAGTGCACACTGAAGAAATTCTTTTGCTGTTTTTTTGTATAGTCCGTTCAGTTGTGAGTTACAGGGTGTTAAAATTGGAAGTCAGCAAAAAGAAAATTCGGTAGATTTTACAGTTTTTCTTTGAGAAAGGCAAAAATACAAGCCAGTTAATTACGTGCAATTTTGGTTTCGGTTTCGTCGATTCCGTTCAGGTATTTTTGATGTTGAAGATGCACGTCGTCGAAAATGTCGATAAAATCTTAGACATAATCGAAGTTGAGCGGCATGTTAGTAGTCGTTAATCCAGAAGCCAAAGATCGTTTTAAGCGATTTGCGTAAAGCTTAATTCGAAAATAAACTGGATGTTTAGGTGCCAATTAACACCTAAAAACATGATGAATCGAATTTCCATCTGCAAAACCTTGGTCAAATGAAAACGATCATGGTTAAAGTACGGTGAAGCAGCTCAAACGGTAGCCAAACCAGGAAGGTTCTACTGTGCATTTGGTGTGACTGGAAAGGAATCACATATTATAAGTTGCTTCTATATGGCCAAACACTACCTCTTCTGTCAACAACTGGACCGTTTGAAGCTAGCGATTGACCAGAAATGCCAAAAATAACCAACAGAAGAGGTTTTGTGTTCCATTGTGCCAGGCCACAAACGTCTGTAGTGATTCGACAGAAACTCAGGGAGCTTGGTAGAAAAGTTTTAATGCATTCACCATATAGTCCGGACTTGGCACCAAGCGATTACCATCTTTCTCGCATTGCAAAACTTCCTGAGTCAAAAGATCTAGATAAGATTGTGAAAATCGATTATTAGAGTTTTTCGCCAATAAGGAACAAGACTTGTGTGATTAAATTACCTTTAAAATGTAAACAAATTAAAGGAAAAAACGGTGCATTTATGACCAAAATCAGATAATACGAAACAATAAAGTCTGGAAGTTCTCGCCAAAATAATGGATATACATATATCGGGTGTTTTTTTTAGAGTGATAAAACTATAAATTGGAATAAAACACATTTTAATTAAAATTGAAGCCAAATTTTTTCTTTATTTGAAAGATAATTTTATGACATTTATATTTTAAAAATAATTTCCGGCATATGTCAACCACGACTAGCTCTGGGGAACCGCATTCGACCAGAACAATTTTGGACCACTTTTTCGAGTAATTCAGGCCTTATTTCATCAATAATACGAGTTATGTTGGCTTCCAAAGCGTCTATTGTATCTGGTTTATCAGCATAATCCAATGACTCGACATAACCCCAAAGAAAATAATCCAGTGGAGTTATGTCGCATGATCTTGGAGGCCATTTAATTGGACCATTTCTCGAAATAATGTTATCGCCAAATCTTTCTTTCAATAAATCAATTGTTATACGGTAGCAGCATGAGATTTGGCAACATCTTGTTGGAACCAAAGCACTTCTGGGTCGATACCCTTCAAATTTTGAAACAAATAATCATTGATCATCGATCTGTAACGAGCACCATTCATCGTAACATTAGCTCCAGCATCGTTTTCAAAGAAATATGGACCGATGATGCTTCCAGTGTATAAAGCACACCATACAGTGCATTTTTCAGGATGCAATGGAACCTGCAGAACTTCTTGAGGATTGTTTTCACTCCATATACGGCAATTTTGCTTGTTTACAAAGCCCTTCAACCAGAAATGAGCTTCATCACTAAACACAATTTTACGATAAAAAAATGGATCAACTTCAAGCTGTTCTAGGGCTCGATCAGAAAACAAACGACGCTTATTATGGTCAAGTGGCTTTATTTCTTGAACCAGTTGGATCTTGTATGGGTGAAGAACAAAATCTTCACGCAAAATTTTCCATCGCTCTGTCCAACTTGTTGTGAACGTCGACGAATAGACAAATGTGGATCATCATTAACACTATGAATTACAGCAGCGATATTTTCTTCTGTACGTACAGTTGTTCTTCGTCTTGTTGTTGTTGTTGCATCGAGTAGAAAAAATGTTGTCCGAAATATATCGATAGTTCGACGAATAAGCTGCTCTGATGGACGATTATGTAAACCACAAATTTCACGAAGTGCTCTAAAAGTTTGGCAAATAGAACTATCGAAAGTTCTATCACTCTAAAAACAACCCTGATATATTGTAGAAGTTTGAATATATAATTCTGAATTAAAAGTCATTTAAAATTATCAAGTATTCACTGACATTCAATTTGTTTTTTTTCTTTCTATTATCATAGCTCACTCCTTTTTAATGATATCAACAGCATGTTATCAAAGGTGAATGAACAATTATTACATTCAATTACAGTCGAAAAATATATATTCATATTATCACAAGACGTGAAATGAATCTGATTCATAAACATAATAATATACTAGGCATTACATCAGTAGTTCTGTAAAATGCGCTGGATACGTCTGGCAAATTTGCTTAATTTATTCTGCAGATATCCGAGATATAAATCAATCCTGATCAGAGGAAGGATACCTAAAAGTTCTTCGAAGGATGGAAACTTTTTTCCGGTATTTCAGTTATACACACCATTTAGGATTTACGAACGGTGCAATCGAAAACAAAGCCTCGCAAAGTTTCAGCGGTTGCAACCTATCTTCGGGTTTTATTAATTAAACCATCGCTTATCTCGTTTTGGTGTTTCAACGGGGGCTTTCGCTTTAGTATCTGATTCAAGACTTGGTGGGCAGTGGCGTAATAAAAGGGTGGCAGAGCAGACAAAATGCCATGCTTCCGTTTCGTAGTTTTTACACACTTATAATAACAATAATAATAATTTATTAATTATCCTCAAAATTTTACAGGGAATGTCATGTACATATATATGATAATATACATATATGTATAAATAAAAGCAATATATATATATATATATATATATATATATATATATATATATATATATATATAAAATAATAGTTAATTAATAACAATAACTGATATCAGATCAAATTTAAAATTTCTTAAAGTCAAATTATAAAAATTATTAGACATTAATACAAACAGGATTATAAACAATTACAAAAATTAATTGACGACTAGAATTGGTACGTCCTAAATTCATCCATTGAATAAAAACTACAATCAAGAATCACCTTAACTTTCCGTTTGAATGCTGTACAATGCAGCGACTTCAGGTGCTGAGGAAGTTTATTATACATTTTCATACCATTGAATATATGTGTGTTTTGTGTTCTCTTCAGTCTATGACGTGGAGCCATGAAATTATTCCTTGATCTTGTTTCATGATTGTGAACCGCTGAGTCTTTTTGGAAAGTGTTCTTATTCTTGTGTATATACATTCTGTCAAGAAAGTACCGGGAATTATCGATTTAAATCTGGCGGGGCAATGAGACAGATAAAAAATTTTTTTCCTAGGTTGGTACCACTGTCCTTAATTACTATGCCAAGCTTGAGCGGGATCTGTCAACTAGTGTGTTTGCAACAGCTGATTAAGTCAGTCGATATCAGAGTGCGTGCCGATTTTTACTATGGGTGATTACGTTGAGCAAAGAATTTGTTTAAAGTTTTGTGTTGCAAATGAATTTTCGTGTGCCGATGCATTGAAAATGTTGCAAAAGGCCTTTGGTGATAATGCTCTATCGAAAACTCGTGCATATCAGTGGTACAGAGCCTTCAAGGACGGTCGTGAAGTGGTCGCCCATTGACGGCTTCGATCGAAGATAACGTCGATAAAATTAAGGAAAGGGTGCTGGAAAACCGTCGTACCAGCTTGAGAGAGATAGCACATGATCTTAAGATATCCCACGAGTCCGCACGTACGATTTTGATTGATATTTTGGGCATGAGAAAGGTGGCCGCACGACTCGTACTGAAAGACCTGAATTTTCTTCAAAAATGTCATCGCGAACAGGTTGCTTCAGACATGCTGGATTGCTGTAATTTCGATTCTACATTCATGGAACGCATTATAACTGGTGATGAGACCTGGGTCTACGAGTACGACATGCAAACAAGCCAGCAATCATCGGAATGGGTGGCAAAAAATGAGCCGAAACCGAAAAAACCACGCCAAAGCCGCTCGAAAATGAAGGTTATGCTCATTGTTTTCTTCGATATCCGTGGCGTGGTGCACTACGAATTCGTTCCAGAGGGTCAGACGGTAAACAAGGAGTATTACCTAGGCGTTATGAAACGTTTGCGTGAGCGTATCCGTAAGAAGCGGCCAAATTTGTGGGCGAACAACTCATGGATTTTGCATGACGATAACGCGCCTTCTCACCGAGCTACGATTGTGACTGATTTTCTCGCCAAAAACTCAACAAACGTGCTTCAGCAACCACCGTATTTGCCGGATTTGGCTCCCTGTGACTCTTCCCTCTTCCCAAAACTAAAATTGCCCCTTCGTGGCACCCGTTTTGAGTCGATTGAAGCCATAAAAAAAAATTCGGCGCGAGAGCTAAAGTCCATCCCGGAAAGCGCCTATAAAAAATGTTTTGATAATTGGAAGTGCCGTTGGCATAGATGTATTGGAGCAAATGGAGCCTATTTTGAAGGCGACCCAATAAATTTTGACGATTAAATGTAAAAATGTTGTTTTAATTGAAAATTCCCGGTACTTTCTTGACAGAGTAGTACATAAGGCATTCAAGGATATAGCAGCATGTAAAGGTAAGTATACCATATTGCTTGAAAAGAGGTCTACAGCTAGTGGTCTGGCCCACTCCTGCTATCAATCTTATGGCCTTTTTCTGTTTCAGAAAAACTCCTCCAGCATCTGAAGATGCGCCCCATAGGATTATGCCGTAGGTCATTCTGCAATGAAATTGTGCATAATAATAAGCAAGAACCGCCTCCTTTTCTGTGAGTATGCTTTTTATTCGCCGTATTGCGAATAACGCCGTAGAGAGCTTATGGCATACTTCATTCACATGCTTCTTCCAAGTTAAATTTGCGCTAATTGACACTCCGAGCATTGAAATGCTTTCCAGGTTTTGGTACTTTGTGCTCACAAGCAGCTGTTGTGTTTTCTCTGGATTTACTTTCATGTTATTTACATTGAACCACTCTACAGCGCCCTTCACAGTTTCCTCTGACTTATTCAGTAGCAAATTTCTATTCTTCGCTTTATTCAAGAATGATGTGTCATCAGCAAAGAGGGTCTCATCATCTGCAACAGTATTACACACCAGATCATCTATATAAATTAGGAATGAAGTCGGTCCCAGCACCGATCCCTGGGGCAATCCTGTACTAATTTTCATTCTTGAAGACCGCTTGCGTTCCGAATCTACTATCTGGTAGCGATCCTCAAAGTAGGACCTCATCAGATCCAAAGCTTTGCCTCTTATGCCCATACATTCCAACTTGCGCAGAAGCTTTTCATAATTGACACAATCGAATGCTCTAGTCAAATCCATGCACGTCAACATCACGTCATCTGCATCGTCCAATGCCTCCATGATGAATTCGATAATGTGGACCAAAGCAGTGATAGTTGACCTACCCTCTCTAAAGCCATGCTGGTAATTTCCTAGCAACGAATTGCTCTCCAGAAATGAGTTCAACCTTTTTTTGAGGAGGGACTGGAAAATTTTCGAAATAAGTGGCAGTACCGAGATTGGCCTATAGTTTTCATATACCTCTTTATCTCCCTTCTTGTATACAGGTATCACCCTTGCGACCTTCAATTCATCGGGAAAGTAGCCCTGCTGGAAGCAATCATTTATAAGGTCTGAAATAGTATCTGCTAAATGATTGATGACGTTTTTCAGCATTTTTACCGTGAAACCATATATATCTTGTGAAGATTTATTTTTCATCTCTGCCACAACCTTTATAACTTCCTCCGGTGTCGTTGGGGTCAAAAAAAAAGGAGCGTGAAATTTTAATCTTTTTGTTTTTCAACAGTTTCTCACTCAACTCTGGATAGGTGTTAGGTCCAGTTAACTTTTCTTCGATTGTTGAAAAATACACGTTGAATAATTCTTTTGATAATGACGAAGGATATAATGTCCCTTTTTTTGTTTTTATTTTGGAATTTATGATCTGCCATATAGCCCGGCTCTTATTCTCCGCTTCGTTCATGAATTTTAAATTTTCATATCTGATGTTATCATTCACAAGTTGATTAAATTGTTGTTTTAATGTCATATATAGCTTCTTCGAGTTCTCATCTTTTGTTACCTCATATATTGTGTTGGCTGCGTCTATTTTCTTTTTAATTTCAATTATTTCTGCTTTTTCCCAGCATTTAGTTTTAGTATTGACTACTTTCACTTTTTTTTCAGAAAAGCACTGATTGAAAGAATGTATCAAAGTTTGGTGAAAGTTCTTGAAACAGTGTCGTATTGTGCCCATACGTATAGAACCCCAATCTACATTCCTGAAACAGTCTAGTATTTTCTTTATTCAATATACGAATCGTTTTATATTTTACTATCTGCATGTCGAGTCTCTGCGCCAGATGATCCGATAAATGATAATTTATTGTTTCCTAATTATAGGAGGAACGATTCAAATTTGTGAAAACGTTATCAATGCAATTACTTGACTTATGCGTTACACGTGATGCCTGACTGAAAACCACATGCATACCGTATGAAATGAGTGTTTCTTTAATCTTTATATCCTTATTATTAACTCCATTAAACTGCACATTGAAATCACCTGCAACCAGTACATTATGACTCGATTTGCTGGCAATGATATTCATGGCACCATCTAGCCGATCAATAAATAAATCGAAAACTCCATGGGGAGGTCTGTAGACACATATATAGCATGTTTTGGTGGGCTTTTCGAATATTGCACACATTTCTATATGTCTTTCAATTGATAAACAATTTATAGCTTCCACCAGTTCAAATTGTGTGCCCTCACTCACAAGGATCAAGCAACCACCGTTTTTGAATGCATCACGAGCAAAGGCAGTAGCTACTTTATAATTAATAACTGTCATAAAATAAGGAGGAACGGTTTTTTACTTGATAGAAGGATTATTACAAAATTTGAAAATCAAAACAGATTTAATCTGTTGTCTTCTACAATTTTAATTTCAAAAAATTCTTTGAAGATACTTTAAGAATTAAATTAATGTCTTTATAAGCACTGCTCATATTTAATAGACGTCAAAATTCATCATACAATATCAAACGGAATTAAGAAAAACCAACGAACATAAACTGTCAATTAAAATTAAAATATAAATAAGCAAACGTTTTTTGTTTCGTTCCAGGCATGCGTAATGAACTCTTCAGACAAACTTACGAAGCCCTGTTTGTTACAAAATAATACAAAATGTATTGTTTTCCGATCCCATATGAATGAAAAATAACTCTTTCTCAAGAATATAAAACATAATTTCAAGAACTTCTCAAAAACTAATTTATTTGTAATATTCAATATATTTAAATAAATTACTTCAAAAAATCTCAAAACATGTAGCACACTCTCAAGAAATAATTAAAGTTACGATAAGATCAGCTCAACTTTACATATAAAAAATAAATAAAATCAATTAAACAATGTATAGACTTACTCTGTGAATCTTAGGAATACACGGTCCTCAATAGAAAATAAAAGTGAACACTTTTATATATCCAAGGTACTTATGTTCCCAGTTCATAGAAAATCATACAAAGCTCATAAGGCACTCGGCCTCAGTTAAAACCGTTCAACACTGTATAATGAATTTCTTTATTTAAAAAACCTAATATAATTATATATTATATATAAAATAAAATAAGGAGGAACGGTTTTTTACTTGATAGAAGGATTATTGCAAAATTTGAAAATCAAAACAGATTTAATCTGTTGTCTTCTACAATTTTAATTTCAAAAAATTCTTTGAAGAAACTTTGAGAATTAAATTAATGTCTATTAAATATGAGCAGTGCTTATAAAGACATTAATTTAATTCTTAAAGTTTCCTCAAAGAATTTTTTGAAATTAAAATTGTAGAAGACAACAGATTAAATCTGTTTTGATTTTCAAATTTTGTAATAACTGTCATACCTTTCAGTTGGTCTTCATTCAACCAATGTTCCGTTATACATGCCACTTTGTACTTTTCAGCATTCAATATCTTTTCTAGTCTCTCAAGTTTGTTTCTGTTACACTGTATATTTATATTTAATATTGCGTCATATTTTAAATTAGCATTTTCCCGACCTACCTGCATAACGTCTTTATCAATCATCTTTAATTAATCTCCGAAAAAATTGGAAGCGCTTAACCAACACGCCTGAGGGCCAATTTTGAGGTTTGTATATATCCTCCAGAAGTGACAAATTCGCACCATTTTTGAACGATACACTATTTGATATATCGCGCTTTGGGAGTTTCTCGACTACAAACTCTTTCCCTGGAAACCTCCCTTTCAGATGGCTCATAACTTGCTGATGGAGAATTGAATTGCAAAAGGTTTAGCAACTTCTTGTTGGAACCAAAACAGTTCGGGGTCGATACCATTCAAATTTTGAAACAAATAATCATTCATCAATGATAAATCAACGAGTACAATTCACTGTAACATTAGCTCCAGTATCGTTTTTAAATAGATATGGACCGATGATGCCTCCAGCGTGTAAATCACATCATACAGAGTGCATTTTTCGGGATGCAATGTAACCTAGAGAACTTCTTGAGGATTGTTTTCACTCCATATACGACAATTTTGCTTGTTTACATAGCCGTTCAACCAGAAATGAGCTTCATCACTAAACACCATTTTACGATAAAAAAGTGGATCAACTTCAAGCTGTTCTAGGGCCCAATCAGAAAACAAACGACGCTTATTATGGTCAAGTGGCTTTATTTCTTGAACCAGTTGGATCTTGTATGGGTGTAGACCAAGATCTTTACGCAACATTTTCCATATGGTGAATGCACAGACTCCAACTTGTTGTGAACGTCGACGAATAGACAAATCTGGATCATCATTAAGACTATGACTTACAGCGGCGATATTTTCTTCTGAACGTACAGTTCTTTGTCTTGTTGTTGTTGTTGAAGCGTGTAGAGAAAATGTCGTCTGAAATCTATCGATAGTTCGACGAACAAGCGGACTCAAATTTCTCTTTTAGTCTCAAGAAGTTCTAAAAAGGTTATTATTTTATCGTTACTCCACACCGTAGGTGCTTGAGAAGACATTTTTCATTAAAAAATTTCCAAAAAAAACAACGTAGGTAGGCATTTTTCGTTTTCCTACCTAGGTAATCACATACTGCCGCTCGCACTGCCGGCCCTTTGACTACCGCCAATTCAGGGAGCCTTGAGGCACAAAGTTCATATATTAATAACAATTGTATGAAAAAAATTAACTCTGATTTACCCTAATTACGAATTTCACAAACACGCTTAGTTGAAATTAATTCAAGTATATTTTTATTTTATTCAGTATTATATTTTTTAGATCATGTATAGCCTGAAATGAACTATAAATTCTCAAATTTTCAATAGATATAGTGCCTATATCGAACGTCCTACTCATTGGTATATCTTAATTAGCTCATTTTAACGATCGCTCTGCTACGAGAGTATCTAAGAATGTGTATTATCAAACTAACTCTCACATGCTCATTAAGAATCAAATAAAAATGTATAACGAGAGGAAAATATTAAACACCCACAATTACCATATCTATTTCTACATATTTCTGCATAAACAGATAATATTAGCAAAAATATGCCAAAGAAGCACACCCATAAACACCCTCTTTAAAAATTAAAGCCAACCCTGTACACTTCATAAACTACTGAAAAAAGACCTTCTAATTTACCTGTTTGATAAGGGGAAGTAGAGTTTGTTCTATACTACGGGTCTTTATTTCTAAACAGTCAACATTTGTTGTATCTACACCTGCCATTTTCTACACTACTGCCTATCCTCCTCTAACCCTGGGGAAGCTTTATAAACGCGTCCTTTTTTATTATAACCTCTTTTCATTCTATCATTTCGATCAGCTGTTCGATGAAAACAAATTTAGCGCATCCAGCGACATCTATGTGTGTCAGACTCTACTACAATAAAATGAAACATAGAACTCTTTGTAGTAATGAATCGAAATCTGCTTGATAAGAATAAGATGTTTCATCACAATTGAAGACAAAATTAAAATAACCATAGATCTGTACAATTATTGTTTTTTATTTATATATATATCTATTATTTATTATTATTTTATGATCCTTTTATATGCCGAATTGAAGAAGTAATATTCAGTTCAGTCACCAGAAGGTCATGGTAGAGGCAGTAATAGAATAATTGTTATTTAGAAAATCTGAATAATAATATTCATAATTTTTCCTGACACGCACTTGACAATAAATTATCACAGAAAGCTGAGTAATCCTCGAGTATTACTCGAAAGGCAATGGCTTTCACGCTCAAAGATTTGTTTAAAATAATACTTAATTCGTGAGACACAAAATCTTCCTTAACAATCTTCCTCAGGCTCAAACGAATTCCAATCAATATCTCAAATATTAAACAGAGAAATTCTGAAATACCTTACTACAAATTTTAATTTTACAAAATTTCTTAAAAACTTTTAAGATTAAATTAAATAAATGTCTTAGAGAACACTGTTCACCTTTTAATAGACATATATAGTCCGTCTAGAAAGTATCCGGAAAAAACAAAGCTCAATTATTTAGTATATATTTTTAATTCTTGGAATAGAAAATTATAACAATATATTCATCTTATTTACTTATTCAACCTCCATTTAACTGTAAACACTTGATTAAAAGTCGAAGTATACCCGAAACTAAAAAAAAATTATTTAAATATTTTAATATTAGCCTTCTACATATTTAATTTCAAAAGATTATATTTAATGATTATAACTTCTGAAAATAAATTAAAATAATATCATATAAGTACCACTTATATAAAATGACATATAAAATAAACATTCATTATAAGACATCCAAATGGTATAACAAAATCCAGTAAATAAAAATTGTTAACCATAATCCTATAAATTAAATATTTTGGATAGACAATTTAATTTATAGGATTTTGGTTAACAATTTTCATTTACTGGATTTTGTTATACCATTTGGATGTCTTATAATGAATGTTTATTTTATATGTCATTTGATATAAGTGGTACTTATATGACATTATTTTAATTTATTTTCAGAAGTTATAATCATTAAATATAATCTTTTGAAATTAAATATGTAGAAGGCTTATATTAAATTAAATATCTTGAGTTTCTATATGAAGTAACTTAGTTATATATCCAATAATATTGAATATTCTAAGTAAGATAGTTTTATGATGAAATTCTTAAGATTATGTTAGACATTTCTTAAAGATATTTGTTTTCATAAGATTGATCAGCAGAAACAAAATTTTGTCTATTCAAAATATTTAATTTATAGGATTTTGGTTAACAAATTTTTAATTTTATTGGATTTTGTTATACCATTCGGATGTCTTATAATGAATGTTTATTTTATATGTCATTTGTTGGTACTTATATGACATTATTTTAATTTATTCTCAGAAGTTATAAATATTAAATATAATTTTCTGAAATTAAATATGTAGAAGGCTAATATTAAAATATTAAAATAATTTTATATACCTTCTATCAATAATTAACCTCTATTTATGTTATCCAATATTTTTGATTAACAATTTGAAATTCCCATGATGATTGAAAACTATTTTCTTCACCCCACTATTTTTTAACTCGACCCCCCTATATTTTTTGTAACACAGTTTAGTACTTAAAAAATATTTCTGCTATTATATTCCTATTTTGAATAATCATCTAATAAAGTCATGGTATGAAGAAAAAATAAAATTTAGCGGAAGTAAAAAATGTTTTTTCTTTATAAATTTCATGGAGAATTTCCGTGAAGTAAAAAACGAAAGAATCGAACACACTTTTTTCATTACGAAACAAAGAAAAACTGATATCCATGTACCATCCCAATAATTTTGAAAAATAATTACGTCGCTATTCTACACCTTAATCCAAATGATTTTTTTTTCAATAGTTTATTTGATGAGTTCTCCTCTCAAAATACAATTACTCTAAAAAACCCTGCGTAGCAGGTTAACTCAAGTTATAACGTGAAAAAAAAACTCTTAAATAAATTGCAATAAAAAACTATATTATTTCAATACATGAATAACAATTGTCATTTTATACTGTAAGATGTATCACATAAATTAATATTTAGTGCAGCCATTTTTGATTTCCATATTTTTCCTTCAATGACTTCAAGAAAAACATATAGTTAACATGGCTATGTGGACTAGTTCGAAAAATAGAATCATAGTAGTACCACAAAGATTCCCTAATTGTGGATGAGATAGTTTTGGGTGGACGATTCACAAAATTTTTCAGTCGATCATGATTAACCCTACCACTTTTGATTTTCAATTTTCCAAAAAGCAGCATGTTGAGTTGTTTGTAGAACTTCTCCCTACGCTGAACTCCAAATTTGGATTCTTGTGCTGGAAGCTTGTAATCCTGTTCGTATGCAATGTATCGAGGAATTATATGTTCAATTTTAAACTTGGTAGATTCAAGAACTGATAATTCCTCATTCAAGAATTGTTTCAAAGATTCGATACTAGCAGTCAAGAAAAACTTCTGTAGTCCCTGATCACTACTATTAAGATTAGGATCTTCATTTAATTTGTCAACTATAATTTCGGACGATGGACCTTGCAATCCCAGCTCTGAATTTTGACTGGACTGATCTTCCCTTGAAGTCTCTTTCATGGGGGCGGTAACGTTTTGATTGGGATTTAGCGTATCACTATATGTGGTATCGAAAGAACTTGTACTGGCTACACTAACATCATTCAGTATTGTCTGAGAAGTCTGTGAATATTCATCTGAATTAGGGTGAACCGAATCCAGATCATTTTCAACTGGATTCACCTTATATATATCATTATAATTATGTATTCTTGGATCCACCGTCTGAAAATTCCTGAATATTCTCCATTTGATACTTGTATTACAATTATATTCCACATGTCCAGATTTAGCACAAGCACTACACCATAATTTTTCTTTTGATTTCAATCCCGAAGTCGCAGCCTGCACCAGAGGACCATGATTCACCTGAAAAATCAACAATGTTATTATTTCAAACATGTAAATTATTAAAAAATCAATATATTCGCAGTAACCAAATTCTTTTCTCCCATGTATCTTTGATCTTGTATTCAGTGACTAAATGGTAAAATATAATAGATTTGTACGAATTTCATGCAGGTAATAGGACATTTCGAACTCCTTTCTATGGACTATTTCATTTCTGTAGACTCGCAGAATATCTCGAGAACCGAATTTTTAAGTTCTTGGCAAAATTGAAACAAATTGTAGAAATTACTATGTTTTACTACCAATAAAAATATATTTTACACATTTTCTTGTGACTCGAGTTTCGGGAAATGAGCTATCCCATCATCAGACAACTGAAGATCTAACAGTGGTACAGAGGTATCTAAACAAAAGTGATAAATATTTTGAATATTTCAATAGATAACACCTAATAGTGGTACAGAGGTTTACAAGCGGAACGTGATAAAAAAGAGGGGCCTTCTAACAGATATCGGAATGTCGGCAATCGACAAAGAAGGTTATTA
Organism: Megalocaria dilatata; assembly: GCA_034642435.1. Classification (NCBI taxonomy): domain Eukaryota; kingdom Metazoa; phylum Arthropoda; class Insecta; order Coleoptera; family Coccinellidae; genus Megalocaria; species Megalocaria dilatata. The sequence goes on from CM067854.1 coordinate 6,261,784, forward strand.
AACTGATGGTACCCATTTAAATATCTCAAATAATTTTTTGGGGTTACATAGCTCCGTACAGTTATTCATTATTTTTACGTTATTTTGTTGTACATCTCAAATATTTGGATTTACATAGCTCCATACAGTCATTCATTATTTTTGAAATTATTTTTATTGTGAACGAATTTGAATCTTTTCATTTGAATCTACATGTAAAATTTCCTTAAGATTTTCTTTTGTCGAAAGGAAAAACTAATTTCTAAAGAATGAGTGGCAAAAGTTGAATTTTTGTTTACTTTTCATTAAATTAATTTTATGTTCGTTGAAAAAGGTTTTAAACAGATGTTACTTTTTAAATATCTCACATATTTTCGATTTACATAGCTCCGTACAGTCATTCATTATTTTTACATTATTGTTATTGTGAACTAATTTGAAAATTTCAACAGATTCTAGATAATCGAGTTTCTTCCCTTTTAATTCTACATGTAAAATTTTAAGATTATCTATTGTGGGAAAGGAATGACCGTTTTCTAGACAATGAGTGGCAAAAGTAGAATTCTGTTTATTTTTTATGAAACTCATTTTATGTTCGTTGAACCTCGTCTTGAAGGAACGTCCTGTTTGTCCTATATATTTATTACTGCACGTAGAACAAGATAACTCATAAACTCCTGATTTGTGTATGTTTGGAGTAGGGTCCTTTGCGTTAAAAAATACCGATGATAACTTGTTTTGCGTTTTGAAGGCAATATTGACATCTGATTTTGAAAAACTATTGGCCACTTTTTGACTTATGCTACCAAAGTACGATAGAGAAATGAATTGTTTATTTTCTTCAGTTTTTATGATGGGATAAATTTGGCTCATAGCTATTTTAGATAGTTTCTGTCGAATTAGATTATCTATTATATTGGGGTTGAAACCGTTGTTCGCGGCTATTGATTTCATAATTTGGACTTCAGCTTCGCGGTCATTTTTTGATAAGGGTAATGCGAAGGCTCTATGGATCATCGATTGATACGCTGATATTTTTTGTGAAAATGGGTGATTGGAATCAATAGGAATACATATATCAGTGGATGTGGGTTTTCTGAACACGTTGAATTCTATTTTTCTATTTGAGTGTGATATCGAGAGGTCTAAAAATGTGATACTGCTCTTCGATTCTTTTTCTAATTTGAAATTAATTTTTGGGTGAATATTATTCAAGAAATTCAAAAATTGACTCAGTTGTCTGGATGTTCCGGAGATACGCGTGAGAATATCGTCTACGTATCTATACCAGAAATGAATATTTACGGGTAGTTTCGAATTGAAGATTTCGTTTTCTATTTCTGACATAAATATGTCTGCAAGGAGTGGACTCAGTGGTGAGCCCATAGCTAGGCCGTTTAATTGTTCGTATATTTTATTATTAAATTGAAAATAGTTTTTGTGCAATGAAATCACCGTGTATCACAGGATTTACATGTGATTTTTCAAGAATTTCTGAAGCTAAATGAATGCTATCATTTCTCGGTATATTTGGAAACATATTATCCACATCCAGGCATACTAGGTAGGAATTATTTGGTAAAGAAAAATTTTTTAACTTCGTTGTTAATTCTATGGAATTTTTTATTGTGTATTTCGGAGTGAAATTGGTAAGTTTTTTAAAAACTTCATTTAATTTTTTCTCTACTTAATAGGTAGGGCTGCTAATAAAGGAAACGACTGGGCGAATTGGTGCATCTTCTTTATGAGTTTTTATTAGACCGTAGAGTTTTGGCGGGCTAGGATTCATATTTATGAGATGATAATTTGATAACTCGAGTCACAAGAAAATGTGTAGAATATATTTTTATTGATAGTAAAACATAGTAATTTCTACAATTTGTTTTAATTATGATCAACAACCAAATAGTAACGGCTGAAACAATTCAGTATTCTTGACAAAATGCCGCATCAAGATCAAATCTTGTGTTTCGATTGACTTTGAGAGTTCAGAAACTATGCCAGCTGATCTCAAGTTAAGATATTGAACTTTGGACACCTTTAGACAGTGATGATACAAAATGAATAAATTGATAGAAACCCACAATGTTATTTTATTTTTAATTATCACATGTTAGTATTTGCACCGAACAATAAAGGGCAATCGATTATCGTATGTGAACGCAAAATGAGGAGAAAAAGTATCTTGTAGGTTTCTCTCCAACTAGAGTAGAACACGGTAAATGAAAGAGAACGTAAATCATACGATTTGAAACTTGAGTTCGATATTCTCAAGTGATCATTTTTACAAACAATGCCCTTGAATTCTCAGAAGTTTCTATTTTGTCCATCACTATTAAGTAATTTGTTATAATCTCTTCAAAATATACCTTTTTCTCATTCATCGGTTCAAAGTTGATGATGATTGTTGGCCAGCATGATTGAGCCAGCTACTTGTGGAGATCTTAGGGCGAAAATTTCTAATTCTCTGTGATGATTTGAACGCACATTCCAGCTTGCATGTCTTGCAGTTGAAATATTTTCAACTCGTTCAAAAATGTCTACTTCCCACTCTTTGATTCGAACATCAAGATAGAAGGACTAATTTCAACGTTGGTGATCAGCTTGAAAGTTGAGCATTCGCATCTTGACCACGAAAGCAATTTTTCGGTTGGTCAGCCGATATTTATCTGTGAAATCACAATTTTAGTCGTCTATCTAGAGTAGTAACAAAGCCCTACCAAAACATTTTACCTATGGCTTTTAAGGACTCTTCGCAGATGAATATCAAAAAACCTTCAATATCAATTGGATCCTGGTTTTTAATCTAGTATCAATAATTTTTCTCTAAAGATAACGAATCTTCACATAAAAAGCTGCTGTTGGCAAGCAGATGCGACATTGAGCTGATTAAACACCTAAAAAGCAGATATGTGAGTCAAATAATAACACAGACTATATAAAAGACCCTTACCGGAAGTGATATAAGATTCAAAAACGTGGTATATTACAAAAGCTGAACCTTTTAATTACCTTCAAATGGATAATCCTCCGAACAATATATAGGACTATCTATGAGGGTAATATCTTGAGTAGAACTCGGAACTATAAAACAAGTTTATACACATCGCGGAATTATCTTTAACAAAAATAAAGGAGACTGAGGTAGGATATCTAAAAAGAATACGTGACAACGTTGGTCTTTATATTTCAGAGGAATGACATAAAGCAAGACCAAAGTTAAGTTCAAAGATAATGATAATGACGATGACAGAAAAATCGGCGCTACAAATTGTCAACAGCTGTGAATATAGTACTGGCTGACAAATGTTAAAAAAGATTGAGGTTCAGTTAGAACTGAAAGCATACAGGTAACGAAAATAATTTTCGGAAAATAATTTTCGGAATATAGGATTTACCATGCATTTACAAGAGGAGCTATTAAGCCAGTTGCCCAGCACAAGAATAACTTCATTCTACGTTATGAATGCTGAATAATATTCAACTGGATGACTATTGGAATCTTCCCCCACCCTTTCCCACAAAATTGTACCATTCGTAGATATTACTCGATAAGGAAACTTGTTTTGGATAAAATGTGTCACTTCTCTTGAGTTATGGCTCGAGCAACCATCCTGTTGAAACCAAATGTCCTCAAAATTGATAGGAAGCTGACGAACTGTCCAGAAATTCGAGTTAAAGCTCTAAATATTTGGCAGCATTTAGGATTCACTCGATAAAAAATGGACTATTGATGAAACCTCCTAAAATGCCTTTCCAAACATTGAATTTTTTTGGTATGCTGAGTTTTGATGGAAATACTACGGTGCTGATTCTCTCCGGGCCAATATCGCACAACAGATAGATTATGTTTCTTTTGCAAATAAAATTATAACTAATCAGTGAAAAGTATATTTTTCAAGAAAGAACTATTTTCATTTTGTCTTTCCATCATCGTCGTGGACCTACGTAATCAACACTAGACGTGCATCTGAATGATGTCGCCATGCCGGTGCAAAGCGATGAGTTCGACCGACTGTGGGCAGTAGGAAAAAGTAGAGAAAGATTCAGAGGGCAGTTGAATATTCGTCATCATTTATAACACATGATAACCTTATTCTTGTGTTAAGCGTTTGAAATAATAGTTCCACTTGTTAATGCATTATATATCCAATATTCCGCGACCTGTATATTCAATAGAACTTTACATATTTACAATTGTTTCTGTATCACAGTAGAATCTTCAGATTTTTGCATTTTGAACAACTAAGCTTGCTTCAGAAATACATTCGTTTTACATTGTTACAGGTATATTATTCAAATAAGGTTTACGATAATTATAAAATTAGGGTTCATTAGGAATTGGGGTCAACAAAAAATATTTAAAAGCGTTCATTGGGTGAAATTCCGATTTAATTATGTCTATTTATTTCTAGAGTAAGGATGAAACTTTCATTTTCAACATGCAAAATTGCGAAATTCTGGTTATTGAATGAGTGTAATTATTTTATGGAAAAACTTTTGAATGTTCTTTAATAATTGTTTGGAAAGTTCTAGCAATTCATCCTATCTAAACTTTTTGCCAATCACCACAAACTAACTGATGAACATCTGATTTATAATCTTTAGATGTAATTTCTTTATTGTTTTCAATGAATGTACTGAGATTTAAATTTGTTTCAAATGAGATTAAAATTTGTTTCAAATGAGATTAAATTATATTTATTCTCAAAGTATGCAGCAATCTTTTCAGAAATACTTCTCTTTCACGGTGGAGTATACCATATTTAATGCTATTCTAACATTTTCATTCATCAACAGTTTATCTATAATAATATTGGATTGTGGTCATTATAATTATTAATGGCTATTTGTTTAATAATATTCAGTACGGAAATATAATTTTCCGTCCATCCGTCTGAATAACTTGATAGTCGAAAAGGGCCAAATATCAAGGTTGATTACGTTAACGGGCAATCGGCGCAGTTATTCATATTTTTTCTTATTTTTCTCAATATTTTCGAAAGTACAATTCCGATCGACCTGAAATTTTGTATTTAAATATATAATAACGACGCGCATGTTTGTGCAAAATTTCGTGAGGATAATTAGAAGATTCTCAAAAAACGTGAGCAGCGTTAAACGCTTCGGGAACCATAGCAACAGTCCTATGATCGAGCCCAAATTTAGTATATATATGTAAAATAACGACAAGAAAGCTAATTCAAAAATTCGTTAGGGTCGTAGGTCATATAAACAAGGGCGCGAAAGCTTCCAACTTCACGTCAATGCTTTTCACCATTTTTATACATTTCCGTTGCATTACAAGTTATCAATACTTTATACAGTGTCAAATGTAAATCATAAAATTATAATAACTAGTTTGTTGAAAATAAAGCAAGTAATTGCTTATCCTGATAATTAAGATGGAAATATGGAGATAGTAGGTGAATTGTTTTTTCTATCTTTTGATTCTGAGGATCTCTTTAATCCATTTCGATCAACATAAACTAACCCTAAATGCGCGCCTCGAGGTGAAAAAGGGAAATTTTCCGTCTTGGTATGATTGCGACTTTCAGGATTGACCTTGTCGCACCATAACTATTACACTCATTTGGATAATCAATGGACTATTTTTTATAATCAATTTCATACCTACCTATTCAGATATCATCAACCAGGATCTTTATATATAATCAATGAAACGTATTCTTAACTCCTTTCTGATTGACATAAAAATATTGTATGTTTCGTGTACAACATTGCATTACAGCTGACGCTTTGGACTACTTTAACTTCCAACAAGACTTAAATGCATTCAATAACTTCTGCATCGAAAATAAACTACATCTCAACTTTAATAAGTGTAACTGCATAATATTCAGTCGTAAACTGAATCATTTTGACTACTATTTGGGAATCATTTTGACTTACTATTCACAGCGTCGGCATGAGGTGAGGGATATGGGTGTAATATTTGATACAAAAATCTTGTTTGATTCACACAACGATTATGTGGTGACCAATAGTAGCCAGATGCTGGAATTTGTGATGAGATCATGTAGAGATTTTACATCCAGTAAGGCGTTGAAGGCTCTATATTTTGCCTTCATTTACAGTAGGTTATCTTATACATCGGTTCTTTGGTCGCCACAATATGAGGTCTACAAGCACAGATTGGAGATGGTTCGGAATAAATTTCTGAGATATTTAGATTATAAGGTTACAGGTAGTTACAATTTCATGGCGAGTATGACTGGCCTCAGAAAAAATTATGAGTTCGTCCTTTCAGAAAACAGTAGGGAACATAGCGATGTTATGTTTTTGTATATATTAAATGGTTACGTTGACTCTCCAGCTTTGCTATCCTACCTGAGCACTCATGTTTTTGAGGTTACGTATCATAGAACAAATTTGAAAGAGCACTGTCCGGACAACAGAACCATGAAAGTATATAATTCTAAGAATAAGGACAATGATATATTTTTCCTGTAAATTGGTTCATTCAAGAGAAAAATTAAGCTGTTAAGTTTTTGTATTTTGCCGTGAATGTCATTTTGAGCTTATGCCTGACGATATCCTATTTGACCAATAAATAAATAAAAAATAAATAAATAATCTGAATTAATCGATAAAAATAACTATTTCTGAAAAAATGGACTAAAATTAATTCATTTTATTGTACAAAGTACAAAGGTTAATAAAGAGAGTAACAAGTAACAAATAAATTAATGCAATCCTGTTCAGTATATCCATTTTTGATTTCCATATGTTTTTCGCATCCTTCTCAAAAAAGTTCGATAATTAACCTGATCGTTTGGTTTATTTCTAAAAATGTAATCATAACAACACCAAAGGGATTTTCTCATGGTCGCAGGGATAGAAGTAGGAGAGGAATCCACAAATTTTTTGAGTTTATTCAAACGTCTACTACCTTCCATTTGTAGTTTTCCAAAAAGCAGCATGTTGAGCTGTTTATATAAATTTTCTTTTTTTTTCCATGTGAACCTGGCTCTATGTGGTGGCTTCTTGTCATCTTCTCGATATGCATAAAATCGACGATCAATATTTCCTATTTTAAACTTACTACTTTCAAGAACTGACAATTCTTCACCTAGAAATTTTTTTAATTGCTGAATGGTGGCAGTCATGAAGAAGTGTTTTCGATTGGTTTCATTATTAATATCTTGATTTTCGCCAATTATTTCATCTATAACTGCAAATTCAGGTGGCAAATCTTCCAATCCTCCCTCGATATTTCGACCCGACTGATTTCCCTCTAATGTATAATCATTCATTAAAGCTGAGGTATCATTATTATCCGTATTATTTATGGCATCATTTGAGTTGCTGGGCAAACCAGTAATATTGTTCTCAAAAAATTGATAGGAATTTGATGGCACTTCAATATTATTAGGATGAACAGAATCCAGTTCCTTTGCAGGTTTTGTGATATTGTATACATCTTCATAATGATGTATTCTTGGATCGATTGATTCAAAATTGTTTCTCCTAGGCACATCACATTGTGATTCCACATGTCCAGACTTCGCACAAACGCTACACCATAACTTTCCTTTGCTCTTCAATTTCAAAGTATCTGTCTGTACCAGACTTCCATTATTTACCTAAAGTATGTTAATTTCAAGTTATATTCTCAAAGTACCTAGTTTGGAAATAATATAAACAGGGTGACAAGAAAAACTTCGGACAAATTTTACTGTGTTCTCGAACAAAAGTATTTTGGCGCAGCCAAATATTTTTCGTTCTATTAGATTATCTACACTTTCTTGTACTAATAGTGAATTTTCAGTTTGATATTATTTTATTTTGCAGGGTGTTAGTGTAGCGAACAACTTCTTCGCTCCTCTTCCAGAAACTTGCCTTGCTCTGTAGTAGTTTGACCGGCGTACCGATAGAGGACCCGACCAGTCATCAGATTCGTGACTAACTGTCCCCGCTAGGTTCAAATAGAGCAGGGCAATGCGTCAGAAGTCAGCGTTCCAAGCGGACGCATGGTCACCGGCGTAACAGGCAGAGCCTGCGCATCAAGCCTGTCTGATGAGTTTCAGATGCGCATGCTCGGAAACGAAACGCCGTCTCCCTAACTAGGAGGTGGAAGCTCCCTCGCAACATCCGCATTCACCGAGAGCTTCATTAGAATGTCAAACAAACGTAGTGCAATTTTGGAGCTGTTTGATCAAGGTAAGCGTCAATGCGAAATTGTTCCTCTGCTCAATGTGCCTCGACAAACAGTGTTTGATGCAATTTGCCGCTTCAAGGAGCTTGGACATGATGATCGTCGTCCAGGAAGTGGGAGAAAACGCACTGTCCATACATCTAGCAATAGCAACATCGTTAAGAAGCGAGTCAATCGAAATCCGAGGGTCTCCATGAGGAAAATAGCCCGTGAGACCGGTATCAACCGTGAATCAGTTCGTCAAATGTCCAAAAAGGAGCTCAACCTCAAGCCATACGAGCTCCAAAAAGTCTCCAAAGCTACCGCCAACTCCTTCGTCTCGCCGCCAATCAGCAATGGGAGCGCATTCTCTTCACAGACGAGAAGCTTTTCACCGTAAAACAATCCCAAAACCACAAAAACGACAAAATCTGGTCCGCAGAGGCTCCCGGTACGTCGTCCATTATCGAACATCGTCAAAATCCGCAATACGTCATGGTCTGGGGCGGAATTTGCGCCAGCGGCAAAACACCCTTGGTTTTCGTGGATCAAGGGGTCAAAATCTATCAAGAAGTCTACCCTTGCGACATTCTCGAGGACGTAGTACTTCCATGTGCCCAGCAGCAATTCGGCGACACGCACTGAACCTTCCAAAAGGACTCCGCTCGGGTTCACAAACCGAAAATGACACAAGAATGGTGCAAAACCTATTTTACGGGATTCATCACATCTGCAGAATGGCCGCCCTACTCGCCGGATCTCAACCCAATGGACTACAGCCTGTGGCCGATTTTGGAGCTCAGGGCGTGTGCTAAACACCACAAAAGTTTGGAGACGCTGATGCACCGATTAACACCCGAAGAGCTGCGGCCCATTGACGAAAATTTCAAGAAGCGTCTGAAGCTATGTATCGCCGCCAAAGGAAGCCACTTCGAAACCGCCTAAATATATTATCACCAAATGTTTATATTATTATTATTCGTTGTTGTTTTGTTCAATTTCTTTTGTTTAATAAAGTTAAATGAAAAAAACTTTGCTCCATGTTTTTCTTGTCACCCTGTATATTCATTCTCAAATCCCTATATTCAACTCCACTTCAGTTATGTTTTATAGAAATAATTTTGAAATTACAAATATTCATTTGAAATATTTGTTTTTCAAATAATTCACCCTTCTCATACGTTATATTCAAAAAAATTCAATTTGTCACAGAATTATTCCCCGAATTATTTGCTCATCATTTAATTAAATTACTAATGGCTTTCTCTTCATATTTAACCTAATACATCGGCTGATAAGTTCCCAGTTTAATGAAGAAAACACAACTTTTTTGACCAAATTTGACTTCATTCATCAACATTTTCTCCTCCAAGAGCGATTCCATAATGTTATCCGGTCGATGCCTTTTTTGGAGCAAATTCATCTTTGACCTCAAAAAAGGCGTTTTAGGTTTAGGTTTTCGAACTGGTAAGTCACAGAGACCAAAACCTGGAGAATAGGTTGGGTGCAGAATAAATTCGAGGTGTAATTCGTGCAATTTTGTCATCGAAGTGACCAAAGACTTATAACATGGTGCACTCTTGGTGAAAGATGACTTTTTTCTTTGCATAAGGGGCCGCCATGCACGTAGGGAATCATCAACTCAATGTTGTTTTAGGTCCACTGTTAGCAAACCCACTTCGAAATCAGCTTCGTCACAGACAGCTTATAAGTTCCTTTGAAATCTTTGAATGCCTCCTGTATCTCCACTTTATGGTTTACCGAATCGATTTTATCGACTTTTTATGTTTTCAGATGTAACAACCTCTTTCAAGTGACCAGAGCATGGTGCATTATCGGTATTTGTACGATGACGTTTTTAAATTAAGCAGACCAGTTGATGATAGTAGATGGATTTTGCGTTGTTCAAACAAGTTGTAACATTTGAACCAAACGTGAGATCGTCAGTTAATTTTTACAGGCTATTTTTTGAAGGTTCGTAATTTTCAACAGAAATATTAATTATGTATTTGAAGCGCCAAACCCGAAACTTATCAGCTAACGTAATAAAGGGTGGGCCATCTAAAGTTTGCATTTTGTAGTAATGTTTATTAATAGTCTGGCTTTTGAAAAATATAGTATAATATTTATGATAGATTGGGCCGTTGCTTGGTAGAAATCAGTTGTAATTGTCATTATAAAATAAAACACTTGTTTACATTTTCTACTTTATTTTTGGTATTGACGTACGTTTCGTCTTTGCTAGAAAGACTTCATCAGAATACGAAGTAACAGTTGTTGTACAATGAATTTATAAGATTTTTTACAGAAGGTGTACATGTGTTTTTAATTGTTCGTCGGGTTGGTTTTCTCAAAGAATATTCCCTTCAGAATCGTGTTCACTCGATCCCTTGTAAATATTGAATAGAGGGGTGTAATAAAAATCTATTTGTTCATTTACTAGGTTATTGCTGTTTTTATGTGTATTTATTTCGTAAATTTCCCATAAGTTCAATTTTAGACCTCTATTTTCAACATGTAGAATTTCTATTTCTTTTGTGAAAGAATGGTTATTTTCAAGAAGGTGTTTAGCATAATGTGAATCTTTTTTATTTTTATCGAAACTTCTTTTATGTTCTGTTAGGCGTGTACCGAAATTTCTACCTGTTCTACCAATATAAATCTTTGGGCAATCTGGGCAAGTGAGTTTGTATACACCTGATAATTGAAGTTTATCCATACTGTTTTTATTGTTTTTGATGTATTTGCTAATAGGATTGTTTGTCTTGAAAGAGACTTTAATATTTTCTTTTTTGAGTAGGTTTTTTAGTTGAATACTAATGTTTCCGAGATATGTGAGGCTAACGTATTTGTGTTCAGATAGATCAGATGTTACTGGATAAATTTCTTTTATTGTGTTTTTGTGTATACGTTGGTTAATTAAATTATCTATTAGAGATGTATTATATCCATTGTTGTAAGCTATTTGTTTAATTATACATTTTTCTTTTTGGAAATTGACTTGGTTTAGTGGAATGTTCAATAAACGGTATATCATACTATGGAGAGCTGCTAGTTTGTGTTGGAGTGGATGAAAAGAATTACGGTGTATAATGGTATCTGTTTGTGATGGTTTATGATAAATTGCGAAGTTATGTTTATTGTTTTCTCTAGTTATCGTGAGGTCAAGAAAGTTGATGGATTCATTATGTTCTATTTCTGAAGTGAAAACTATTTTTGGGTGGAGATTATTTATAAAATTCTCAAATGTTGATATTTGTCTGTTAGTACCTACGAAACATGCAATTATATCATCCACATATCTATACCAATAAAGGATGTATTTTTTGAACGGATGTTTATGAATTTTGTTTTCTAGGAAATCCATGAAGATTTCCGCGAGTAAAGAGCTTAGTGGATTTCCCATGATTAAACCTTCTTCGCTAGTATATAAAGTATTGTTAAATTTGAAGAAATTTTGGTTTATACCATAAAAAATGCATTAAAAGATACACAAGTCATTATAACAGATAGAGAAAAATATAGATTGATTAATAGTAATCCCCAACCACCAGAATTATACTCTTTCATTAAATTACATAAAGAAAATTATCCCATCAGACCCGTAGTTCCATACTGTACAGCACCGGCCTTCAAATTATCTAGACACCTCATTGAAATAATAAAAAAACACACCAAATTTTCATCTAAATATTCCATAAAAAACTCAGCAGAACTAACTAAAAAATTAAAGATATAACTTTACCTAACAATGCAAAATTGATTTCGTGGGATGTTAAAAACCTTTTTCCTAGTGTCCCCCCAATGGAAACATTAAAACTGATAGAAGAACTTTTAAATTATAACAAAGTAAACCCCGTCATAAAATCAGAAATAATACACTTATTAAATATTGTATAAACCAAAATTTCTTCAAATTTAACAATACTTTATATACTAGCGAAGAAGGTTTAATCATGGGAAATCCACTAAGCTCTTTACTCGCGGAAATCTTCATGGATTTCCTAGAAAACAAAATTCATAAACATCCGTTCAAAAAATACATCCTTTATTGGTATAGGTATGTGGATGATATAATTGCATGTTTCGTAGGTACTAACAGACAAATATCAACATTTGAGAATTTTATAAATAATCTCTACCCAAAAATAGTTTTCACTTCAGAAATAGAACATAATGAATCCATCAACTTTCTTGACCTCACGATAACTAGAGAAAACAATAAACATAACTTCGCAATTTATCATAAACCATCACAAACAGATACCATTATACACCGTAATTCTTTTCATCCACTCCAACACAAACTAGCAGCTCTCCATAGTATGATATACCGTTTATTGAACATTCCACTAAACCAAGTCAATTTCCAAAAAGAAAAATGTATAATTAAACAAATAGCTTACAACAATGGATATAATACATCTCTAATAGATAATTTAATTAACCAACGTATACACAAAAACACAATAAAAGAAATTTATCCAGTAACATCTGATCTATCTGAACACAAATACGTTAGCCTCACATATCTCGGAAACATTAGTATTCAACTAAAAAACCTACTCAAAAAAGAAAATATTAAAGTCTCTTTCAAGACAAACAATCCTATTAGCAAATACATCAAAAACAATAAAAACAGTATGGATAAACTTCAATTATCAGGTGTATACAAACTCACTTGCCCAGATTGCCCAAAGATTTATATTGGTAGAACAGGTAGAAATTTCGGTACACGCCTAACCGAACATAAAAGAAGTTTCGATAAAAATAAAAAAGATTCACATTATGCTAAACACCTTCTTGAAAATAACCATTCTTTCACAAAAGAAATAGAAATTCTACATGTTGAAAATAGAGGTCTAAAATTGAACTTATGGGAAATTTACGAAATAAATAAACATAAAAACAGCAATAACCTAGTAAATGAACAAATAGATTTTTATTACACCCCTCTATTCAATATTCACAAGGGATCGAGTGAACACGATTCTGAAGGGAATATTCTTTGAGAAAACCAACCCGACGAACAATTAAAAACACATGTACACCTTCTGTAAAAAATCTTATAAATTCATTGTACAACAACTGTTACTTCGTATTCTGATGAAGTCTTTCTAGCAAAGACGAAACGTACGTCAATACCAAAAATAAAGTAGAAAATGTAAACAAGTGTTTTATTTTATAACGACAATTATAGTATAATAAGTAATAAAATATAAATAATAAGTATAGAAAATAATTATTTTATCAATGAGAAAGATGTCACTTTACTATATAATGTTAAAAAGGGTAAATTGTTGGACTATTTGGAGATTTTTTCAATCAAAAAAGCCATTGAGGAAAAAGGAGAATTTAACAAATTCCCAAATACTCTTTGGGAACACCCCTATATTGGATGCTGTTATTTCCATGCGCCATAAAAATGCACATATGTCCAAAGTTTAATGATTGAACCTTTTTTCAATTTTAAGTTTAGTCACGTGTCAGGATTCTGAATAAACTGTGAAACACATCAACTGTGCATAAATTAAAATATTAAATTCACAATAGAAACAGAAGGAAATTCTTTAATCAACTTCTTAGATCTTAATATAACTTATAGTAACAATAAGTAAGAATTCGACATTTTTAGAAAACCTACCACTACTGATACCATAATCCACTCAAAATCCAATCAGTCATAGCAAATTAAAATGTTAACATTTCATAGACTTTGGAGCATTCCGTTGAACGAATTCGATTTCCGAAAAGAAGTCAATATAATTAAAACTATAGCTGTGAACAATGGCTAGAGACCTGAAATCATTGACAAAATGATTGAAAAGATAACTTACCACAATATTTTAAAACAATTTTATATCAATATAAATGATCCTCACGAAGAAGAGAAAATGTGATTTTCAATGGCTTATACTACTCTGTCGGGAAAGTACCGGGAATTTTCAATTAAAACAACATTTTTACATTTAATCGTCAAAATTTATTGGGTCGCCTTCAAAATAGGCTCCATTTGCTCCAATACATCTATGCCAACGGCACTTCCAATTATCGAAACATTTTTTATAGGCGCTTTCCGGGATGGACTTTAGCTCTCGCGCCGAATTTTGTTTTATGGCTTCAATCGACTCAAAACGGGTGCCACGAAGGGGCAATTTTAGTTTTGGGAAGAGGAAAAAGTCGCAGGGAGCCAAATCCGTCGAATACGGTGGTTGCTGAAGCACGTTTGTTGAGTTTTTGGGGAGAAAGTCAGTCACAATCGTAACTTGGTGAGAAGGCGCGTTATCGTCATGCAAAATCCATGAGTTGTTCGCCCACAAATTTGGCCGCTTCTTACAGATACGCTCACGCAAACGTTTCATAACGCCTAGGTAATACTCCTTGTTTACCGTCTGACCCTCTGGAACGAATTCGTAGTGCACCACGCCACGGATATCGAAGAAAACAATGAGCATCACCTTCATTTTCGAGCGGCTTTGGCGTGATTTTTTCGGTTTCGGCTCATTTTTTGCCACCCATTCCGATGATTGCTGGCTTGTTTGCATATCGTACTCGTAGACCCAGGTCTCATCACCAGTTTTAATGCGTTCCATGAATGTAGAATCGGAATTACAGCGATCCAGCATGTCTGAAGCAACCTGTTCGCGATGACGTTTTTGAAGAAAATTCAGGTCTTTCGGTACGAGTCGTGCGGCCACCTTTCTCATGCCCAAAATATCAATCAAAATCGTACGTGCGGACTCTTGGGATATCTTATGATCATGTGCTATCTCTCTCAAGCTGGTACGACGGTTTTCCAGCACCCTTTCCTTAATTTTATCGACGTTATCTTCGATCGAAGCCGTCGATGGGCGACCACTTCACGACCGTCCTTGAAGGCTCTGTACCACTGATATGCACGAGTTTTCGATAGAGCATTATCACCAAAGGCCTTTTGCAACATTTTCAATGCATCGGCACACGAAAATTCATTTGCAACACAAAACTTTAAACAAATTCTTTGCTCAACGTAATCACCCATAGTAAAAATCGGCACGCACTCTGACATCGACTGACTTAATCAGCTATTGCAAACACACTAGTTGACAGATCCCGCTCAAGCTTGGCATAGTAATTAAGGACAGTGGTACCAACCTAGGAAAAAAAATTTTTACCTGCCTCATTGCCCCGCCAGATTTAAATCGATAATTCCGGGTACTTTCTTGACAGAATGTATAAAAGGTTTCAGCAGTAGGGTCTCGAATGAACTTTATGAAATGGGAATTAATTCTTTAGCAGTAAATAGAAATGATTCAGCCAAGACGGTGAACAATAAAGAAAGGAATCCCAACTTTTCCGAATCGGATTCATCAAATTAAATGTCATCATTGCAATGCTACATATATAGGCCGATGTTTATATCATAGAATTGAAGAACATAGAATGTCTATTTTGTAAAAATAAAGAAATCAACCGGTTTTGCAGAATATTGTATAGAAAATAATAATTTTTTAATGAGGCAGATGTCATTTTACTATATAATGTTGAAAAGGGTAAATTGATGGACTATTTGGAGATTCTATCAATCAAAAAATCCACTAAGAAAAAGGAGAATTCAAGAAATTCCCAAATACTCTTTGGATGCTGTTATTTCCATGCACCATAAAAATGCACATATGTCCGAAGTTTAATAAATGAACCTTTTTTTCAATTTTAAGTTTAGTTCCTTTTTGTACTCCTTTGAAGATGGTCGAATGACCGAAACACGTATCATGATTCTGAATAAACTGTGAAAGATAAAAACTGTGTGATTTTTTTATTAAATTAAACGATATTGTTTTCCAAGAAACACATAACTTTGAAAAAATATTTATCAGTTTTTTATTCATAGCCGATCAAAATGCAAATTTTAAATGGCCCACCCCTTATATCAAGTGAAGTAAGACAAAATTTTAATTTAATTTAATTTTCATTATTAAGTGCTGTGTCAACGGAGCGCACCACAGTACTTAAAAAATGACAGAACAGCATGTTTTGCATTATTTTATTTCTAAGAAAAAAGCCTGCAAATTGTTCATTTTACAATGAAAAATCCGCTGAAAACTTTTTGAACATATACATTTTAAATTGCAACATTACATTTTCAACCATTGAAGTGAAGAGAGCCATCTTTTGAAAATGGACCGAGTTAACTTGTATCCCAATATACAGGTTTGGAAAATCACGTTTTACGTTTTTTATTTAAAGAATAATCCAGTGTATAACTCGAAAAAAATGCTCTTCTTTCTCACACAGATGTAGCCCTTGTGGAGAGGGGGAGTTGGACACCTCATTTCGTTTCGGATGATACAAATTAAGTTGGCGCATAGAACTCAGAAGTGCTGGTGTGTAAATCCATAACAGTTTGAAAGTTTAAAATCAAATAGACACTTCGGAAATAGAAATGTTTACTGTAGAAGAAAAAATCAAAGTATAACATGGTACTTTGGTGATCACTTACATGAAGAAATAATATATTTATTTATTGTTGTATTTAAGGATCGGCCAATTCCTTCAAGTTCCAGTATTTCTTATATTGAAAAGGTTGAGAAATGTTAGTGTTTACAAACATGTAAAAATTGCAACATTGCTAAACCACCAAAATCCATGAGTGAAAATCGTCTGAATAGAGATAGGTATATGTGGTGCTGTTGAAGCCAGTGCACCTTGTTCGAATAGACAAATTGCTGAACAAGTTAATATGAGCGATAAAACTGTTCGGAATATTTTGAAGAGAAATGATTACCACTGTAATAAAATACAGACTATCCAAGAAACTCTTCCCGAGGACAAAATAAAACGAATGGAATTTTGTGAAACGATGATGGAAAATGAAATTGAAAATAGTTCATTTTTGAAAAATACTACTCTGTCAAGAAAATACCGGGAATTTTCAATTAAAACAACATTTTTACATTTAATCGTCAAAATTTATTGGGTCGCCTTCAAAATAGGCTCCATTTGCTCCAATACATTTATGCCAACGGCACTTCCAATTATCGAAACATTTTTTATAGGCGCTTTCCGGGATGGACTTTAGCTCTCGCGCCGAATTTTGTTTTATGGCTTCAATCGACTCAAAACGGGTGCCACGAAGGGGCAATTTTAGTTTTGGGAAGAGGAAAAAGTCGCAGGGAGCCAAATCCGGCGAATACGGTGGTTGCTGAAGCACGTTTGTTGAGTTTTTGGCGAGAAAGTCAGTCACAATCGTAGCTCGGTGAGAAGGCGCGTTATCGTCATGCAAAATCCATGAGTTGTTCGCCCACAAATTTGGCCGCTTCTTACGGATACGCACACGCAAACGTTTCATAACGCCTAGGTAATACTCCTTGTTTACCGTCTGACCCTCTGGAACGAATTCGTAGTGCACCACGCCACGGATATCGAAGAAAACAATGAGCATCACCTTCATTTTCGAGCGGCTTTGGCGTGGTTTTTTCAGTTTCGGCTCATTTTTTGCCACCCATTCCGATTATTGCTGGCTTGTTTGCATATCGTACTCGTAGACCCAGGTCTCATCACCAGTTATAATGCGTTCCATGAATGTAGAATCGGAATTACAGCGATCCAGCATGTCTGAAGCAACCTGTTCGCGATGACGTTTTTGAAGAAAATTCAGGTCTTTCGGTACGAGTCGTGCGGCCACCTTTCTCATGCCCAAAATATCAATCAAAATCGTACGTGCGGACTCGTGGGATATCTTAAGATCATGTGCTATCTCTCTCAAGCTGGTACGACGGTTTTCCAGCACCCTTTCCTTAATTTTATCGACGTTATCTTCGACCACTTCACGATCGTCCTTGAAGGCTCTGTACCACTGATAGGCACGAGTTTTCGATAGAGCATTATCACCAAAGGCCTTTTGCAACATTTTCAATGCATCGGCACACGAAAATTCATTTGCAACACAAAACTTTAAACAAATTCTTTGCTCAACGTAATCACCCATAGTAAAAATCGGCACGCACTCTGACATCGACTGACTTAATCAGCTGTTGCAAACACACTAGTTGACAGATCCGTAAAAAAATTTTTACCTGCCTCATTGCCCCGCCTGATTTAAATCGATAATTCCCGGTACTTTCTTGACAGAATGTATTACATAACAAGAGTTGTAAGAAGCATATTACGTACGACTAAAAAAAGTAATTCTAGAAGTGCATAAAATGCTTACAAATCGAGTTGTGTACTCTTCTATTTCTGCCACCGCATTCATTCATATAAAAACTTTGGATTCTATTACGTGACGAAACGTCAAAATGTTATCCATTAGGGTACAAAACGTCAAAATGTTATCGGCTTCGCGGCCTGATATTTGTTTAGCAACAATTGAAGGGTCCATCTTATTGGTTATACTTCGTGCGATCTACTTTACAGATTCTACTGTATTGGTTGTTCATCGTGCGTTTGGTTTACGTACAGTTTTATGTTGCAAAGTGCGTAAATGTAAACTTACAGAGTATGTTAACTTTCGCTATTTTATAGCGGAAGTTAACATTTGTTTTTCTTATATTGAAGATGAATTTCCGTCAAGTAAAGACCGAGACAATCAAAAACTTGTTAATTGAAATTTGTTCAAAAACTAGAACACTTAATTCACTTCACTCATCATTTCTAAACAAGTTCTTTACACCGAAACGAGTGGAAAAATGAATTTTTTAGCAAATTTATAATTTTTCTTATATTGAAGATGAATTTCCGTCAAGTAAAGACCGAGACAATCAAAAATTACATAATAGATTGTAACCTTGACGCTGCCAAATATCTGGAACTGTTACAGAACCAAATTATTGCGACAATTCGACAACTTCCAATCAATTTCGATATCTGGTTTCAACAAGTTACAACGCACGAGCAGTCACACAATATCTCTGAACCACTTTTTCGGATAGTGTCATTTCTACAAATGGCACGATCAAATGGCCACCAAGATCACCGGATTTATCTCCCAATGATTCTTTTCTTTCGGGATATCTGAAAAACTCTATTTATGGACATGAAATCGATAGAGCTACAAATCTTGTTGAATTAAGGTTACAAATAATCAACCTTTGTGCCAAAATACCCACTATGCCTAATCTGCTCAGAGATAATCTCTAAATAATAGATTTGGTTATTGTTTAGCACAACAGCGTGACCTTTTTGAAAACTTAATTTAAATTTATAAGCTTGCGACTTGCGTTTAGTTTTTTCAATTCGTTTTCATTTTCCCCTTAGATTTTTTTTATATTGTAGGATTTATTAAATTTTCGTACCAGTTATGACAAAAAACGTACCCAAGAACTTATTTTCAGAGATGAAATTATCTGCGTCATTCATTGTCGCAAATAAATTCCTCACATGCAATGAAATAGGAATGTTGAATTCTATGCAGCAGATTTTGAGGATTACGCGAAACTAAATGAGGTGTCCAACTCCCCACAATGGCTACATGTGTGTGAGAGAGAAGAGCATTCATTATCTTAACGCGAATATCTTTCGATTATTCCAATGTTCGACTGGACGGTCGGAGTTTTCTTTCTTATGCATTGAATATCCTAACCGTAAAACGTGATTTTTCCAAACCTGCATATGAAGTGGATTTATATCTAATTCAGTTCCACATGAGCCTATGAATGTAACCACTTATAAATTCTTTTTCATTAAGAATGCCCCAGAGTATAATCAAACCTAAAATATATCTAAAAGTTAGCTTCAAGGGACTAGATTCATTGAAAATACATATGAAATAAACTACTGACATTCGTTGTAATTTTCGAAAATATGAATTTTCTCGAACCTCACCAAACGTCGTTTAGTTTGAAGATTAATGTGTTCGATCAAGTTGTCGTGTTATTTCACATCGATTAATGAAAATCTGAAGGATATTGAGTTATGGATAATAGAAGGTTCCGGATAGTATAGCTCACATTTGTGTACAGTTCAAATTGACCAAAATAAGTATCGTCGATTGTTGGGACAACCAAAAGATATTCATGTTTTGAAGCTTGTTGGCATCATCACTGCTTCAACATGTTATGCACAATAAATATTCTTAGTCATCAAGTTTGGATGAAAATTTAGATTATTTCAGACACTCTTCTGAATAAATTGAGTGCCGACAGCTCAGTGGTTCGAGCCCCGGACTGGAAGAAAAAAAATTTTCTAGTTAAACGGTCTCGGTTTAATGCCTTAGATGGCGTAAGGACCCAGTAATAAAGCCTAACCAGAATACAATTGAACTCCTAACTCTCACGAGCTTAAAAGCTTCTGGGGGATCTTCACAGAAGATCTAGGAGTAACGAGAAAATAAATTGACATAAATTCATTAATTTTATTGTATAAATCACAAAAAAAAGTAAAAAGAGTAACAAGTAACAAATAAATTAACTTAATCCTTTTCAGTATATCCATTGTTGATTTCCATATTTCCTTCGTATCATTTTCACGAAATATTCATAATTAACATGATCGTGTAGTTTATTGCTAAAAATATAATTATAAGAATAGCACAGAGATTCCCTCATGGAGGCAGAGACAGAATCAGGAGTGGAATTCACAAAATTTTCGAGTTTATTCACGTGTGCACTTCTGATTTTTAATTTTCCAAATAGCAGCATGTTGAGTTCTCTATAAAAAATCTCTTTATGTTCCAATTCAAAATTGGCTTCATGCGGTGGCTTCTTGTTATCGTCTTGATATATATAAAATAGATGATCTATATCTTTTATTTCAAACCTACAACTTTCAAAAATTGATAATTTTTCACTCAAAAATTCTGTTAATGATTGAACGGTAGCAGTCATGAAGAAGTTTCGTTTCTTCTGGTTGGTTATACTTCCAATATCTTGTTTTTCGTCAATTGTTTCATCTAGAACTACAAATTCAGGTGGCAAATCTTCGAATCCTGCTTCTAGATTTTGACCCGACTGATTGTCCTTTAATGTATCATCATTCACTAATACTGAGGAGTCCTTTTGAGTCGAGTTATCTATGTCGTCATTTGAGCTGCTGGATGAACTTGTACTAGAGCTGTCATCGTTCTCAAAAAATATATGAGTATTTGATGGCACTTCTTCAATATTAGGTTGAAAATAAAGCAGTTCCCATACAGGTGCTTTGATATTATATACGTCTTCATAATTATGTATTCTTGGATCAAGTGGTTGAAATTTTTTTCTCCTAGCTAGATCACATTGTGATTCGACATGTCCAGATTTAACACATACGCTACACCATAAGTTTTCTTGCGTCTTTAATGTCAAAGTATCTGTCTTTACCAGTGGACCATCATTTACCTAAAGTAAGTTCAAGTTATATTCTTTAACTGTCTCAGTTTGGAAATAGTCAATTTATTCATTCTCAACTTCCTTTATTCAAGAGTAACTCTACTAAAGTAATCTCTTAGTTTCAATGTTAGTCTTAGTTTGATAGAAATAATATCATATATTGTTAACATTTCCACATATTTATTAGAAATAAAACAATTGGTTCTTTAACACTGTTCATCTGATGCATTATATTTTGATAATTGAAATTTTCAGCGTAATATTCTCTCTATATAAAGCCAAAAATTCAGTCAATCAAGAATGAGAAATTGTTTGCTCGTCGAGTAATTAAAACTTCGAATCGTGTTGGCCTCAACTTGATAGAAATCCATTGTACACTTAATTAAATAATACAGATACATTAAAAAAACGTATATGAGACAGTTATTTATTTCCACAAAAATGTTTGTACTACTACAACAATTGTTTCACCACGATGTGGCTTCTTCAGGTATTACATTGTACTGTCTGATGGTATTCAGTGTAACCGAGTTTAAATACATTTTTAGGTAGGTGAACCAATAATGGGTCACGTGACCCACTATGGGTCACAAGTCATAAAAACTCTTGGTGTTCATTGGAGTTTGCCGCTAAAAATGCCATTCAGGAAAGATATTCAGTAATGGAGACTTATCAACATCTGTTTGTTTGTTCAAAAGGATTTTACGGACATTATACCTGTTGATTTCAAGAAATTCTAAAAGTGTTAATCTAGAACTTTTGCTTTCATCTTGGATAATTGCATAATTATTGTTGAAATTATGCCTGAATTCCTTAAGATGATTAGCATATGTCGAATGTACAGAATTGGATATATAACCCCTTTGGTGTTCTTGGACACGTTTCTTGAATGATCTACCAGTATGGCCAATGTATACTAAAGGGCAATCTTTGCAAGTCAACTTGTAAACTCCGGATTTATTTTCTTTATTTGTTCGCTCTTTATTGTTTTTTATGTAGGTACTAGGGTTATTAATTGTCTTAAAAGCCGCGTTATAATTGAAACAACTTTTGAAATATTTTGCAATATTTTCAGATAATCCATTAATATAAGGATAACGAAAAATATTTCTGTGTATTGTCCTCTTTTATGATTGGGCACACGAGATTTAATGCCATTTTCTTTTGTTAATTGGATACCATTTTGTCTATAAGAAAGGGATTGTAACCGTTGTTTGACGCTATTTGTTTAATAATATTTAATTCTTTCAAAAATTTTGCATAATTCAAAGGGACATTCAATAATCTATGAATAAAACTATTATATGCTGACATCTTTTGGTTGGTGGGGTGGTTTGAAGTTTTATGTATTGTGATGTCTGTATGTGTTGGTTTGTTGTTGAAATTAAATTAATTAGTCTTTTTATAGTATGGTCAAGAAAATTAATACTTTGATTCTTTTCTTCTTCGATTGTGAATTTGATTTTTGGATGTAGTTTATTAATGAAATTCGTGAAGATATGTAGTTGTCGATCGGTGCCTTTGAAACAACAAAAAATGTCATCTATATATCTATACCAATAAAGGAAATATTTGCTTATCGGATTCAGGTGTATTTTTGATTCCAGATCGTCCACGAATATTTCAGCTAAAATTAAACTGAGTGGATTTCCCATTATTAAACTATTGTCAGCAATAGAGACGGTTCCGTTAAATTGAAAGTAGCCACATCGTGGTGAAACAATTGTTGTAGTAGTACAAACATTTTTGTGGAAATAAATTACTGTCTCATATACATTTTTTTAATTGAAATGAGTTTCCACCAAGTAAAGACCGATTCAATCAAATACAGATACAAATTAATTTCTATTTATTCTTAAGAGTTGCTCACATGACACGTTTCATTACACAGTAACTTCTCCAAATGCTTGTAACTGGTCGAACATTTGGTAACATAATATTTAAATGGTTTCTGTTTTGAGATGAGGGTTCGATAAACCATTTTATTACTTTTGGTAAAACATGTAATAACATTAAGAAATGCTATTCGAAAATAAAGTGACCTCCCTGATAAAAACAGATATCAACCATTTACTAAAATCAATTTCTGACTCAAAGATTTTTACCAAGTAAAAATAAAAAATGAAAGATCATCTCTATTTAGCCGCAACAGGGATTTTCACAAAGCCCTTTCGCCATTTCTTCATAATTTATTTTGGTAAGACATATATACGAGTAACAATAGATACCCAATAGGACAGTACATAGATAAACAAGCATAAAGGTTACAGTTTTCCAACGATAAAACACTTATTACACAGAGCAACACATCTCAATGTGTGTAGAGGCTGCAACAACTTGCAGACGTGACTTGTCCTATTCAATCAAAAAATCAATACCAATGCTCCGTGTATTAAAATAAACAACGATACAATAAGCCCTACGAACATCTGCAAGTAATTAAAACAAACTGTAGAAATTACTGTTTTACTATAATACCAATAAAAATATATTTTACACATTTTCTTGTGACTCGAGTTTCGGGAAATGAACTATCCCATCATCAGACAACTGAAGACCTAATAGTGGTACAGGGGTATTTAAACAAAAGTGATAAATATTTTGAATATTTCAACAGATTCTCGGTAACACCTAATAGTGGTACAGAGGTTTACAAGCGGAACGTGATAAAAACCCGGTTAAAAAAGTGGGCCTTCTAACAGATATCGGAATGTCGGCAATCGACAAAGAAGCTTATTAAACAGATGGTACCCATTTAAATATCTCAAATAATTTTTGG
This sequence comes from Megalocaria dilatata, assembly GCA_034642435.1. Classification (NCBI taxonomy): domain Eukaryota; kingdom Metazoa; phylum Arthropoda; class Insecta; order Coleoptera; family Coccinellidae; genus Megalocaria; species Megalocaria dilatata. The sequence goes on from CM067854.1 coordinate 6,285,986, forward strand.
GGTTACATAGCCCGTACAGTCATTCATCATTTTTACGTTATTTTGTTGTACATCTCAAATATTTGAATTTACATAGCTCCATACAGTCATTCATTATTTTTTTAAATTATTTTTATTGTGAACGAATTTGAAAATTTCAATAATCAAGTTTCTTTTCATTTGAATCTACATGTAAAATTTTCTTAAGATTTTCTTTTGTCGAAAGGAATTACTGTTTTCTAAAGAATGAGTGGCAAAAGTTGAATTTTTAATTTCGGAGAAAAACTCAGCACAGGGATGGACAAAATTTGTTGATAATTTTCATTTTTCAAACCTACACACTTTAAAATGTAAACTCTGAAATTTTGAGTTAAAGTGAAATGTTTTTTTTGTCAATCACGAAATTTCCTTATTTGAGAAAATGATAAAATAAATTTTGTTTCAACAAAAAAATTATTTATATTATATTTCTAAGAAAGAACGCTGTAAATTTAACCGAATGTTTTTCAATTTACAATAAAAAAACCAAATAAAAGTTTTTGAGAAATACATTTTTTTAATTGCAATACTCAATTTACTATAAAATAATTTCGGAGATAAACTCAGCACAGGGATGGACAAAATTTTTTGATAATTTTCATTTATCAAATCTACACACTTGAATGAAAACTCTGAAATTTTGAGTTAAGTTCAAATGATTTTTTTTATCAATCACGAAATTTCCTTATTTGAGAAAATGATAAAACAAATTTTGTTTCAACAAAAAAATTACGGCTGAAAAATACTTTTGTTTCACGAAATTCAGAACTTTTCTGAACTGTTTTAACGTAATATGACTTCAATATGATCACAAGTTTTTATTGAGAAAGAACTCAAAATCCAGTTTTTTAAGACTAGAATTCACTATATCACTAAAATGAATATCGAACTGTTTCAGTCGTTATTGCTTGGTAGTTTTTCCTAAATTATTGTTTCACTATCAGAGTTAAGAAAATTACATTTTTGTGTGAAATATTGGTTTATATTTTTGTATGAATTGAGGATTCAGATTTTGTGTTAATGCAATTTTGAACATTACTTGATGTTCAGACAACTGAAATTTCACAAAGGAATGTTAACGAAAATTCAAAATATTGGATGGTGTAGTTCGTTAATTAGTTCATTTCAAATGGATTAAGAACTTTTATTGAATACACAATGACCTGAGCTCCGTTTGTTGATTTAGGAGTTTATTGGCTGTGCTTAAAAATCTCTATCCATTCCAAGATGTTTTTTAATTTCAGATGTAGGATTTCAAGATTATCTATTCTTGGAGAGACATTATAGCTTTGGAAAAAAATTTACGATTTTTTTTTAGTTATCCTTCCGACACTTGAAGGTGAACACTTTTTTCACACAAAAATATAAATAACTCAATTTTGGATTTATATGGCCGATGGTTGGCAGGAATTATTTATAATTGACCTATCAATGAAACACATATTACTATTTATATAAGGATTTTTCGTTTGTTTCCGACAGAGGATTTAACTATATTTTTTCGAACCCAACTTCACACTTAAACCGCATAATCATTATTTGTTTTGAGAGCTGATATAGCAAGGCTTGTGTGTGAAAAATTTCAATTAATTCTACGCAGTAGTTTTTGGTTGATGTCCTTTTAAATACGAAGAGCAATAAGCAGCATTTTAGTCATATTTTACTTTTTTACTAAATAATAGTTTTATGTTTTACCATAGAAATGGTAAAAATGTTGTTCAAGCCAGAAAGAAATTAACCGATGTGTATGGAGAAGATATGTTGACAGTACTCCAGTGCCAGAACTGGTCTACAAAATTTCGATTCGGCACTTTTGATATCGAAAATGCACCACGTTTCGGAAGGCCGGTTGAAGCTGATAAAGACATGATAAAGGTGTTAGTCGATGCAAATCGGAGAATAACAGCACGTGAGTTCGGTGAGAGGTTGAATTTATCGAATTCAACTGTTTATGACCACTTGAAAGTAGTTTAACCTCGAAGCTCGATATATGGGTTCCCCATGTTCTCACGGAGATATATTTGTGTCGTCGCGTTGACGTCTGTGATTCGCTTCTCAAACGTCACAAAAATCATCCATTTTTGAAGCGCATCATTACCGGGGACGAAAAATGGGTTGTATATATCAATGTCAAACGCAAGAGATCATGGAGAAAAAAGATGTACCGGCTCAAAACATTTCGAAAGCCTATATCTTTCAAAAAGATTTGGTGGGATTTTAAAGGAATCGTAGAGGCCAATTCTGGTCACCAAATCGGGAAATGGCACGACCAGGAGCAAACTCGTGCAACTTCGTCAATGTTTCACGGGCGGTATGATATGTGGCACCGTCGTGCTCAAACCACATATCGTCAAGATCAATAGCTTCAAAATGAGGAACAAGAAACTGTGTTATCATAGCACGATAACGTTCGCCATTTACCGTTACTGCATTATCTTCTTCGTTTTCGAAGAAAAACGGTCCAATTATTCCTCCAGACCATAATACACACCATACAGTGACCCGTTGTGGATGCATTGCTTTCTGAGGAATCATTCGTGGATTTTCTAAGCTCCAAATACCACAGTTTTGCCTATTAACGAAGCCATCGAGGTGGGCCTCATCACTGAAAATGATTTTGTTTGCAAAATCAGCAGGTTGCTCGAGGAACAAATTGGTGAATTCTCTTCGCTGTTCATGGTCTACTGGCAGAAGTTGTTCAATCAGTTGGATTTTGTAGGTATGCAGCTATAAATCTTTAGTGAGAATTCGCTGAAGAGTGCCTGTTGAAAGGTCCAATTCTTGTGCCCGATGGCGAATTGACGTCTCTGGCCTTTCTGTCACACTCCCGCGAACTGCCGTGATGTTTTGTTCTGAACTAACTCTACGAGCTCGTATCATATGTTTCACATCACTAACCGAACCAGTACTTTCGAATTTTTGATTATTCTTTTCACAGTAGATGAATTAGGTACATTATTTCGATCGAACATTGGACACACTTTACGAATAGTGGCAATTGAACTTTCACCATTTTTGATGATAATTTTTGACAATGAGGACGCGTTGTTCTACCATGTAGTGCTCCATGTTTACCAACTCCCATCTGTCAACTTTCGATCTGTCACGTCATAATCATGTGATATTATGACTGTCAAACATGACGCGCAATTCTAATCTTGCGCTCTTATTGAAACATCCATTAGTTACAAAAATTGAGGGTTAACATAAAGTTATTGTTATTTAGAGGTACGTCAAAGTTACTTTTGAATACAATAAATCAGAAGTCGAACTTATTTTGCAGAAAATCCCAAGAGAAGGCATCCAAAAGAATCGAGTTTTCTGAGGCTTTTGAACAGATTTTTAGAGACAGGAGATGTTAAGTACAAAGAAGAAAAAATAATAAATTCGGTCACTAACGAAGACAAGGATGAGGTTTCACTGAATGTAACAGAAGATCCACATACAAACTAAAGGAATATAAGAAAAACAAATGTTAACTTCCGCTATTTTATTGATTTTCACAACAATTGTTTCGTCATACCATGACTTCATCAGGTGAGTATTTAAACTGATATGACGAAACAATTGTTGTGAAAATCAATAAAATAGCGGAAGTTAACATTTGTTTTTCTTATATTGAAGATGAATTTCCGTCAAGTAAAGACCGAGACAATCAAAAACTAAAGGAAGCTTAGCGTAAAATACGGTGTATAAGTGAGCGTTTAGTTCAAAGAATCCTCAAAAAGCACAAGCCTACCACATTCAGGTGCACCAAGCGCTTGCCGATAATGATTTTGAAAACAGTCTAAATTTTTGTAACTGGGCAAGTTTTCAAATTGAACAGAAAATCGACTTTTCACAATTCTATATATTTACTTCAGAACATTCTTCCTGGATTATTAGCAAAATAAAAAACGTGTGCTATAAATAAGAAACGAAATTTCAGCACGATGGTGAACCTGCTCATAATTCTAGTCCCTTGAGAGGTTTTTTTGGATCACCATTTACCAAATAGATGGATTGGTAGGGGCGGAACGATAAAATGGCCTGCTAGATTACCGAATCTCATCAAACTAGATATTTTTGTGGGATAACATAAAGGGGATAGTGTATGATGAAATTCCAATGACAGCTCTGCGGGAGAGAATAATGAATGCTTTTCGGAGCATTACTCCAGCCATGCTGACCACGGTTAGTAGGTCATTCCACGATCGGATTGCTTTGTGTTCGAAAGAAGGCGGACGAACATCTCGTGGATCATTATACTAAAGAAATATATACCGAATATTACCTGAATAATTTATAAAAAATAAACTACAGTATGTGTCATTTGAAAAAATCGGGACTTCTGTTCCTTCGGAAAAATATCTCTAATATTTTGCGTCAAGATATATTGAAGTCCACTGAAAATATACGGGGTAATCCATTTAAAGATTCACCCATTTGTTGAATAATTTTTAGGAACACCTTGTATTTTAGAAAATAATTTCCCAAGATCCCAAGACTTAGCAGACTTATATGCATTAAAAGAGAAACTCCTCTTAAACCTTGCAGTTCTATGAGTAGGAATAGTCAGATCTTATCGTCCATCTATCTAATCCACAAAAAATACCTTATTACCAAAGTTTGATCTTAATATCTCGGAAAATATAAGAAATATTGAGAAAAACCCAAAAAAAAATCTGAGTTATGTCTGTAGGACATTTTTATCTGGGAATTTATCATGCTATCGACTTAAAATAATTTCACGAAAATGTGGACGACCCTGTATAGTATCTCACAAATTATTTTTCAGTAAGATTGTCCCCAAGTCTAACCAAACCTAAAAAATATCTAATATTGGGACTCAATGTGCAATACAAAATATGTATTCATTGAAGATAACTATAAAATGAACTTTAAATAAATTATAAGAATATTCCAACATTCATGTAATTTATGATAATATACTTTCATATATTTTATATTGGTTTTTATATAATTTTTACGAAATACTTGCGCCATCTATGTGTTTGGTAAAAAATCAAGCATTCCTATACGGGCTTAATAAGCAACACAGCTTGGTTGCAATCGTTGGGCACTAGAGCTAGCTGGCACTTATGATAAAACCAACAAGCTTCGCGACATGCACGTCTGTTGCGTATGTCCCAACAATATATTCGAGTCAATTTAGACCATACAAAAATGTACTGTTCCGATTCAAAGAACCTTCTATTAGGCATAGCTTGATACTCCTCAGATTGTTGGATAACGTATCAGCCGTTACTTAATTTCATAGTATGTAATACTAGCATTATGGCTCAACTGGATATGACTTGAGTATGCGGAAGGTTTCTACAGATAGTAATTGTAAAAGTGATGGAGAGTGCAGTTCACTACTTGAATTAGCTCAGTGGGGAACACTACAATGCATATTCACGTCCATAGATGGCCCTAGTTTTTGGTACAAAGTCTAACGTTCCTATGCCGCGTGAGTATAGGTACACAGTTTCATTGCATTTATTGGGTATTAGAGCTGGCACTGATGATAAAAGCCAACAAGTTTCGAAACATGCTGCTTATGCCCAGATTAGTTAGATATGACTTAAGCAGGAGCAAGGTTTGTACAAATTAGTAATTGTAGAAGTAATTGGGAGAACAGTTCACAGCTTGAATTAGTTCAGTGAGAAACCTTGTGATGTGTCTTCACGTGCATAAACGGATCTAGTTTTTGGTAAAAACTCTGGCGTTGCTATGCGGGGTGAATATAGGTACACAGCTTCATTGCATTTGATGGTCATGAGAGCTGGCACTGATCATAAAGCCAACAAGCTTCGAAACATGCTGCTTATGCCCAGATTAGTTAGATATGACTTGAGCAGGGGGAAGGTTTCTACAGTTAGTAATTGTAGAAGTAATTGGGACAACAGTTCACGGCTTGAATTAACTGGGGAACCTTGTGATGTGTATTCACGTGCATAGATGGATCTAGTTTTTGGTAAAAACTCTGGCGTTGCTATGCGGGGTGAAAATAGATACACAGCTTCATTCCATTTGTTGGACATTAGAGCTTGTATTAATTATAAAGCCAACTAACTTCGAAACGTACTGCTTATGCCCAGATTAATTGAATATGACTTGAGCATTAGGAAGGTATAAGAAGTAATTGGGAGTACAGTTCACGGCTTGAATTGGCTCAGCGGGGAACTTTGTCGTGTGTATTCACGTGCATAGATGGCTCTAGCTTTTGGTAAAAACTGGGGCGTTGCTATGCGAGATGAATATAGATGCACAGCTTCATTACATTTGTTGGGCATTAGAGCTTGCACTGATGATGAAAGCAAAATGCTTCGAAACATGCATATCTGCTGCTTATGTCAAGATAATGGAAGATATCTATTCAGGAGAATTTGAATTGTGAACTCTTGCACAGGTAGATGTAAGTTGCACTATCCCAATTTAAAGAACCTTCTATCATAATATTGAGAGTACAAATGAATTCGGTCCGTTTTCAAAAGATGGCTCTAAAAACATTAAATTTTAAAAACAGCTGATTCCCGCGGTTTTAGACAGATTGGATATCTGCCGATAATATTCAGTTTAAAGTGATTTAAAATAATTCACAGTTTTTATCTTTCACAATTTATTCAGAATCCTGACACATCTTCAAAGGAGTACAAAAAGGAACTTTTTGTTTCTTTTTGATCGAAAGACCGAAACGCGTGTCTGTGTGAATTATTCTAAATAAAATTGTTATAATGTTTCATCTAGAGCCAACCGCATACTCCATTCATTTGACAGTTTAAATTGTAAAATTAAAAAGAAGTTTAGTAGCCCAACAAAATTAAGTTCTTAATAATAATATTTAAGTGATAAATTTTTCCATCAAGTGGAAAAAATCATATGTAACGGGAAAAAAAACGATGAATTTCTTTTGAATTTACCTTCAACGTCGAATAACTTTGGAAGGAGTGAACTTAATTAAAAATGTTAAGAAACTTTTTTTGTAGAGTATTAAATTTCCTTTAAAAATGAGTATTTTGAAAATATTGATATTTCTGGTAGTTACAAAAATGCAAAATCAAAACACAAAATTGAAAAAATAAATCAATGTTTAAGGCACGATTACAAGCAAACGGCTAGTTTTACATAAATTCACAAAGATAGCTTTTTTCTAGGGAATTCAATTTCCTTTAAGAATACGCCCGAATTTTTCAGATCAATAATTGAAGAGTTTTGAGTAAAAAAATGCGATTACTGTTAATAACCTATAATCGTAACGATACACCCCTTAATACTATTATTAAGAACTCAAACTTTCACGATAATTATTTTTTATCATCATGAATGATATTTTCACAGTATCGTTAAAAATAAAATTAACGCTTTTTTTGGCCCAGTCTAATCCTCCTGATATAATTTGACTCATTTTCTAGCCAGTGGATATTACAGTATTCACTTGATATAATGTTAAAACACAGTAAGCCAAAGAAAAACAGTCTCCCTGATTCTTACAAAGAACTGAGGGAGTTGAGTAAATGAATAAAAAGAAATATGTATAACAATCTACTTACCGTAAGATGGTATCTTCTCCACAAGTCAGGACATTTACTCTTTGGATGGCCCTGGTTCTTACATAATACACAAGTAAGATTCTTATAATGTCTACAATCGCCACAAAAATTTTGCATCATTGGAGTTTTCCTTCCACACTGTAAAAAAAATCAGTTTTCAGTTTAAAATCAATATAAGCATTGTGTGGCTGCATCATTTAAATTACTGTCATATGTGAATCGTTCAGTCAGAGTTAATGACAGTGTGATCTAGCATCCGAGCTTGAATAGTCAGTTGGTGCAGTGCAGCTACTCATACTCTGTGACCGCACCATACTTGATTGTGAAAGCGTGAATTTGTCAGTCCATGTTAATGGTCTCATTACACAGTGCGAGTTGTATCCGACTTGGCATGCAGTAAAGCTAGTTGCATCATTCAAGCTCCTACCATATGTGAGTCGATCAGTCTGAGTTAATGGCCTTGTTACACAATGAGAGTTAGCATCCAACTTGGCCTAGTCAGTTACTGCAGTGCAGCTACTCCTACTGTGTGACCACATCATTCAAATTACTGTGATGTGTGAGTATCAGTTCCAGTTAATAGCCTGGTTACACAATGTGAATTAGCTTCCAAGTTGATCTAGTCAATCTCTGCAGTACAGCTACTCGTAATCTGTGACCAAATCATATGTGCCATGTGCTGATCACTCAGCACCGAGTTACAACAACATAGTTGTTACTTCATGCGTTTCCCCATCGTGCCACAAACAACAACTGGCGTGCGACTCAGAAATCAACTTGCACAGTACTGCAAAATGATAGTAGCTTGGACGACCAAGCACCAACTGTTTAATTTCACGCCAGCAGGAAGGACTTCCGTGATCAGGAGAAGCGAGTTAGGCTACTGTCACGCGAGTGCATAGGTACAGTAAATGTTCATTGTGAAGTTAGCATCACGCACTGTGAGATTAAAATGAGGATATCCAGTAATATTTTAAATGTTTTAATAATAATCTATTCTCCCACTTTTTATAAAACAATCACATTAGGTGAAACTAAAGTTTTGCCTGTAAAAAACTGGTAATTGTCAGAGTGCATTGTAAGAAAATCTGTTTCACCTGTCGTTATGTCTAGAGGAAAAGACAGATAAGTTTCCATCAATTCAATTAGATAGGTTTAATAGTTAACAAGAGGAGCTGCTTTGCTTTTCAGAAAAATTTCTACAGAACTCTGAATACTTTAGTGGGTGCTTTTAAAGCCTGGTTCTAAGAAGGCGGAAAAACCAAAACGAGAGGCACAGAAAACTGTGACTGCACTGTTGGAGTTATGATGTTGGGCAGAATTCGACTTTGGTTTTCATAAGAGACAATGTGGCTGCTGATACAGGAAGTAGTAGCACAACATGTTCTATCCTACCATCAAACCATCTGTAACACGCATTTCCATTAAGATAAAACCGGTACTGAATTGTTTCAGCCTTGATTAGTGAACTGAATTAAGTGTTCGAGTTTTTTAACAAATTTCAATTAATAAGGTGTTCAAATTGCCTACCGTTAGTTTTAAACAGTAATAGTGTATTTGTTCAACACCTTTTTCGTATTAATAAAGTAAATAAAAACACTTGGCTCAAGTTTCACTGTTCAATTTTAAAATGTTTCTCCAAGTGAGAGAAATCAATACCATTTTCTCTTATATTTGGTAACATTCTAGGTGTTGTTTTATTACATGTTAACATTATTTTCCAGTGAAGATCTTCAAGAGAAGTAGGTAACAGAATGTGAGAGAAAATGTTGAATAAAGACACTATTTCTATTAATTAAAATTCGTTCAGGAATTCGACTACTTAACACTGCCCAACTCTGTTTGGAATTCAAACTGTTTATTTCCGAGTATTTACAATATCCCTAGTTTTTGAGCAGGTGTGTGACTAGGTATTATAATTGAGATTTTATTGGCCATTTAACTATGCTCTAAATATACCTGAGTGCACAATTTATTGGGGCATCGAAAATCCAAATGCCCTTCCTTTCCACACAGAGTACATCTTGATACGTTAAATCTACTTGGGCAATTATATCCCAAGTGGCCTAGTTCTTTACATTTCATACATCTTTTGCCTTTGTTTGAGTGTTTACTGGGATGTAAATCTTCTGAAACTATCTTCCACAATTTTGGATCATCTGAAAAAAAGTTCACATTATTAGAGTCAATTTTTTATAAATGAAATGACAGATGAAATTTATTCAATTCAATATCAATGAGAATAGGGAAGAGTAAGTTAACACGACAAAATGGAAAAGATGATTATGAGTGGAGGGAAAGGGTATAATTACACTTTTTGATATTTCGACTCGTAGAACATCATTAGAAAACGACAGATGCGGTGGACCTCAGTCTAGGACCACTAGGATTGTCAAATTTAAATAGTGTCCATTCCTTTTTATGAGGGATCTAAAATTACTAGTGTAAATGACATCAATGGATATTGTGGATGAACCGAAAAATCATTTAATGGAGGTGTTTGAAACAGTAAGGAATAATTCGGAAATGTTTGGAAGATTTTGATCATCTATGAGAAGAGAAGAGCTAGTAATAGGGAGGACATTTCCAACTTGAAATTTAGTTCCATTGTTTTAACTGTTAAATACGTTTCCATTGTAATTAAGACTCTTTGTTATTATTTTTCGATCAATCACCATATTCCCCTGATATGACTCTGGCCAAATTTTTCTCTTCCCCAAATTCAAATGACCACTTCAAGGCATCCATTTTCAGTTCATAAAAGACATAAAAGAGAATTCGCAACTGAAGTCGATTCCTGAAAATGTTTTGGGCCATAGGCTTATTTATTGGTATATGTATATTATTTTGGAAGGGGCCGAATATGAAGGCAATACAATAAATTTGGATGAACAATACATATTTTGTGCTTCATTGACCGATTTCCAATAATTTTTTACTCTGCGGTATATCAGTGTAAAAAACATTTTTATCAGCTATATATATATATATATATATATATATGTTTATGTATATCTGCCAGGTGTAGAAGTATGAAATCAGAATTTCCCTATAGATGTTGCTGGCCATCAGTTTAGGTACCGTAGGACTGCTTCTCTCGTTAAGCCTCGTTAAGCCAGTACACAAATTGTTCAATATATCTTTGAGAGAGGGTTTCCACAAATATGGAAAACTGCATTGGTTGTTCCAGTACATAAATCAGGCAACAAACAACTATTAGAGAACTACAGACCTATATCTAAACTATGCATTATTGCCAAAGTTTTTGAATCAATTATTTTCGATTTTTTATACAATGAGGTTAAAGGCATTTTAAACGTTGAGCAGCATGGGTTCATTAGGGGGCGATCTGTTGAAACCAACTTATTTTTGTACACTCAGTTTCTGCTTGAGCAGATGGACGTGGGTTCCCAGGTTGATGCCGTTTATACTGATTTCAGCAAGGCTTTTGACAAAATTGATCATGCTATCTTGATACGGAGGCTTGCTGGTGTTGGTGTGCACGGTGCTTTGCTTGATTGGTTTGCTTCTTACTTGGTGGGTCGGCGTCAGTCAGTTGTGATCAGTGGATGTTACTCCTCTTATGGGGATCTCACTTCTGGTGTGCCACAAGGGTCACATTTGGGTCCTCTGCTTTTCAACCTTTATATTAATGATATCGCAGGCTGCTTCAGATTTGCCAAATTTTTAATGTACGCTGATGATTTGAAGATCTTTGCTGTTGTTTCTTGCCTACGAGATTTGATCGAGTTTCAGAAGGATTTAAATAGACTCCATGAATATTGTCACGAAAACTTTCTGTATCTCAACCTCAGTAAATGTCACCACATAACTTTTTCACGAAATAAAAACATTTTTAGTACTCAATTTAACATCAACAATTGTGTTCTGACTAAGGTATCGCTGGTGAAGGATTTGGGAATAATTTTTGACTCAAAGCTTATCTTTGACAGCCACATCGCTTATATTTCGAAAAAGGCTCACGGTATGCTGGGTTTCATCATTAGAGTTTGTGAGCATTTTCGTAAGCATCAATCCCTTAGAGCATTATACATAGCTTATGTCCAGAGTGTGTTGAGCTACGGATCGATAATTTGGAATCCTTATTACAATATCTATATTAATCGACTGGAAAACATTCAGAAAAAGTTTATTAATCATGTCAACAAAAAATGTTATAAACACATTACTGATGATCGGGATCGCGTTATGAGGGAGTTAGGGTTAACTACTTTGGCTGACCAGAGAATGTTGAGGGACGCAAAGTTTATTTACAAGGCTATTAATTCTCTCGATTCCACTGAAATTGTGAATATGCTCAGTTTCAATGTACCTAAATATTGCACAAGAAATAAGTTTTTGTTCCATATAGATCAAAGTTCTTCCAATTATCACCTGAATTCACCATTGATGAGATGCTGCAAAACTTATAATACACTATCTAATCTCGCTGCCGTTGACGTTTTTTCTGATTCTTTATTGGCCTTCTCTTGCACTTTGAAACGATTTCTGGGAAATTACTGAATTTTGTTTCATATTTGTATTTTTTTTAATTTATGGTTCAGATGAATTTACTGTTTTCGTTGTTATTGGTTTTTAAGTAACATTGTGATTGGATTATTAGTGAATACATAATTTTGGGTTCGTCCCGTCTTGTATTCCTTTAAATAAATAAATAAATAAATGCCATCATCTCCCTTTAACAGCAGACGAAGATTTTCAACACACAACAACCTAAGTTCCGTACACCAGTGTATTATCATGTAATCTTAAACATGTCGAGTTTTGTGCCTACAAACTACAATTTGCGGACTCATTGGTTTTCTACTATTATGAAAACTGCTGCAGAATCGCATAGAATACTTGTTAAAGCTTATGGTGAACATGCTCTCGGTGAAACCCAGTTTTTCTAGTGGTTCAGCAAATTAAGAAGTGGTGATTTCAAAGTGAGAAACAAAGAGTGTGGGAAACCACCGAAAATATTCGCAGATGATACTCAACAAGAACTCGGTGATCTAATGAATGTGACGTAAGCCATCTCCATTTGTTTGAAAACTGTGGGAAAGATTCAGAAAGTGGGAAAATGGGTTCCGCAAGAAGTGAATGAAAGGCGGCAAGAAAATCTAAAAACCACTTGCGAAATGCTGCTCGACAAACACAAACAAACTCATTTCTCCATTGAATCAGATATATTTTGACAACTCAAAGCGTTATAAATCATAAGTGAAGCCAGGTGAACCAACGATATTCACTGCAAGACCAAAGAAGAACTGTTTTCTTGGCAGAGCATTCATGAACTGCCACAGAGATGGGGAAAAATTCATAAATAGCAATGGAGATTATTTTTAATGAAATATTTTTTATCATTTTCAAACAGAAGGTTGAATTTTACAAAAAAATTTTGGTTTCATAGTTCTACCCCTACTGACCTCGTTAAATTTGTTAATGCAAAATTAAGAATACTTACTTGACATATATCCTTGAATATCTTCTACTTCAAATTTATCAAGTTCTTTCTTATACTCAGTTCCACTGGATATGAATGTGGAATTTAGAGTAGACTGACTTGTACTTGCTACACTTCTGATCGTCTCATTCTGTTGCACTGTATTGGTTATTACTTCATTCAAATCACTATTTTCCACTAGGTTGTTAGAAATTTCATTTGATTTATTTTTATTCTTCCCATTGTCTGCTAGATCACAGTTCGCTAAAGTTATATCATCATCAATACTTAGAACAGAAACATCATCCTCAAGACAGACAACAGAAGAGTCGCTGGATGTAACAGAAAAAACATCGTCTTTATCATAACTTATATGAACTTCTTCGTTCAATCCTGCTAAAGTCTGAGATTTATCTATAAAAGCTTGTTTCAATAATGACACTTTTTTCAGTACTTCATTTGGGTCTCTAGCTTCCTCAAGAAATTCACATAGTTTCTTAACAGTGTCGTGATTATCCTTTTCTTTAACAATCTGTTCAATTTCATCAGGTAATTCTGGATCTATTATTTTTAAAGAAGTATCGGTTTCCAATTTACCAGGTGCAATAACATTTTTTTCTGAATTTGTTGGTCCACTTGTATTTTCTTCAATAGCAATTCTGCTCATGCTTTCTGATTCTACTTCTATTTTCACTGTAACATCCCCTTGTGAAACAATGTCAACAGTATTTTCAGGAGCGGAGTCATTTATAGTTTTATTTACATTCTTTACAATTATTTTTTCATCCAGATCATGAAGACTAGGGTTGCATGGTACATCAGATTCTAATACAGATTTCTGATTAGATTGTGATTCTACAAGTTCAGAAGAGGTTGTTTCAGTCAGTTCTGAAATTGATTCTACATTTGAAACTTGACTGTTTTTTTCTAACACAGACTGTTGTATATTTAAATCATTAAATAAAGATTCATTGTAAGATTGAAATCTAGATGGATCTGCATTCCAAGAACTATCTAGAAAATTATTAACATTCACATCTTTGGTAAAATTGTCTTCGTGAGGAAATATCGATTGATTCACAGCAGGAAACACATTTATTAATTCCACAATATTTTCTTTAGTGTCAACAGGCACTGAATTTACAGATTGGGGAACCTCTGGATTTTCCCTTGATTCCCCCTTATAGTTGTCAACATTTTCAATAATTTTAGGTTTTAGTAAAATTTCTTTTACACCTGCTGAAGATTTATGTAAGGAGCTAATATCATTTATATTTTCTTCCCTAGTGACAGCTCCCCCATCAGTCTTACTAGGAGTTTCATCAACATGGACCTTTTCTTCGTTCTTTTTATTTTCCAACAAACTTTTCTCATTTTCAGGGGAATTATCAATTTGAGGTTGTTGAATTTCAACCGCAATTTTAATTCGCTTTGGTTCAGTGGATTCTAATGGATCTTGAACATTCTCAGAGATAGATGTTTGATTTTTTCTTTTTCTAAGGGAATTAAAAGTATCTGAAATTTCAGAAATATTTTCAATGTATTTCTCATTTTCTACATTCTGATCTTCTGTACTCTTTTGATTAATTTCTTTTGATATTTCCTGCACTTCATACATTTTTCTTTTTTCTTTATTATCTTCCAGTTCAGTTTCTTTGTTGTGCTCTTTAACCTTTGTCTTTCTAATAATATTCTCAGGAGCTTCAGAAATCTTAATACTGTGCATTCTTGTTTTCGTAACATCTGTTTCACTCTTCTGAACTGTTTCATTTTTAGAAGCACTTGGTACATTTATTGTCACATTCTGCAATTTGCCTATTTCATCTTGAACTTCAACCATCTCAATATCTTGAGAAACCCTTTCGTTATATGTATGATCCAACGTAGTCGTTTCTTTGGGGTTCTTTTCAACTTTCTTTTTCTCCATTTTTTTTTCAAATGTTTCAGTTAGGGTTTTGTTATTTTCAACTGAAATTCCTTTGGTTTTCCCCATACTGTTTTCATGTTTGCCTTCCTTTTCCAATTTATCGTTCTGTATTAAATTTTCCCCCACAACGGTTTCGAATAAGTCACTAACTTTGCTGGTTTTCTGCTTCCTCTTTTCTACATTATTATCTGATATATCTTCTTGTACATTTTGTTGATCAGTTTTATTATTCTTTTTAACAAGCACTAAGTCCTCATTTTGGTTCACAATTTCTCTCGGTTCTTCTTGTGTTTCTAATTTATTACTGATTCCAACATTTTCAGTAACTCTTTCTAATGGTGCAGGAGTTTTCCGGTTCTTCTTTTTCCTTTTTTCATCGACATTTTCAGGAATACCAAGAGTGATACATTGTTGTTCAATTTTGTTTTCCTCCGCACTAATCTCATTTGATACTTCAGAAGTTCTTCTGCACTTTTTCTTCTTTCTTTCTTCATTTCTGTCTGGAACATGCAGCTCATTATGTCGTCCAATTTCATTTCTTTCAATCATACCTGTTGAGACTTCAAGGGTTCTTTTTGACTTTTTTTTCTTCTTTTCTTCACTAGTTTCTTGAATATTACTTGCCTCCATACTGTTTTGCTCAATTAGACTTCTATTTTCAATGGATAATTCACTTGTTCGCTTGTTCTTTTTTTTCTTTTTTTCTTCAGTGTCTTCTATAATATCTTCATCTTCATTATTTTTGGTGCTATTGTCAAAAATTTCTTGTTTAGTTTTCTTAATCTTTCTTTTCCTCTTTTCCGTATCCCCTTCATCAACAGATGTTTCTAAGTCTACTCGTTTATTTTTCTTCGATTTCTTAGTACGAGTTGAAATTTCAGATTCGGTGGGTTCAAAGATATCAGTCCGTATAGATGTAGGATAATTACTGGTTTCATCTTTATTGTCCTCACTCCGTTCTTTTCGTTTCTTACTTTTTTCATCATCAACTATATCATTTCTTAATGGACTTCTACTTCTCTCGAAATTTATTCCATCTGGTGAGGTATCCTTTTTCTTATGTTTTTTCTTTTTCTTCTTTTTACTTGATTCTTGAGTGACGTCATTTTGATTCTCCTCTTCGAATGTGTCGGACAAGTGTTCCCTAGATTTACGTTTTTTACTCTTAAGTTTTTTTTCTGCAGCAGATAATATAATATATGCTCTATCATTCACAAGTTCTTTTATAATTGACCGACCTCTTTGTTTTCTGCTATTATCATCAACTTGTATGTCAGACAAAGTTGGTAAATTTTCATTCAGACTGCTTTTGTGTTCAGAATTAATGATTTCTTCATTATTTAAAAGACTTTTCGTTTTTTTGTTTAGTCTTTGCGGTGTTATAGAATCTCTAAATTTCTCCAAATTATTATCATCAAATAAATTTACTCTCTCTTTTGGAAAATCAACAACATTGAAGACATTCATTCCAATTGTAGCGCTAATATCAGATATGCTGGAAACACTACCTGATTCTGACATATCCTTTGGTACTGTTGATGGTTTGAGGAATTCAGTTCCTTTGAATTCAGAACCATGCAATTCAAAATTGAACTGAGGGTTC
This sequence comes from Megalocaria dilatata, assembly GCA_034642435.1. Taxonomy (NCBI): domain Eukaryota; kingdom Metazoa; phylum Arthropoda; class Insecta; order Coleoptera; family Coccinellidae; genus Megalocaria; species Megalocaria dilatata. The sequence goes on from CM067854.1 coordinate 6,302,515, forward strand.
AAATTGATGGGAGCTTTGTCCAAAAAATCATTTACATCTGGAGAACTTACCTGATTACAAGAATTTTCCAATGTATCTGAATTATCTAAAGTTCTTTCTGAGGTTTCTGTTTTTTCTGTAGCATCGTCAATTTCTATTATCTCTGCTGGTGGCGTTTCCACAAATATAACATCATCGTCCTCATCACTTACACAAAAATTTGTCTTGTTGAAAGTACCATCCAACATAGAACTGTCATGGCTAGGTCCTTGGTTATCACTATTTTCATTATCAGAATCTGACAAAAATATAATATGCTTATTCATTCTAGGTTTCATTTCTTCACTTTTCAACAAAGGTTTTACTTTACCAACTTCAGGTTTTACATCAACTTCAAAGTTTTGCTTTTTTTTCAAACGCTGTTTATCCTTTCTTTTTCTACCCTTAATTTTTTTGAGCAAATTTCCATAAGGTAGACTCTGACTATTATCACTAAGGACGTTTATAGTAGTTTCTGAGTTTTTTGGAAAAACTAGTATATTATTTATAGGACAAGATGACCCTTGTTGACTATCACTTAATCGAGTATCACTTGCTGTTCTAGGACTACGAGAGAAACTACGTTTTCTATTTGAAAAGTAACGCATAGACCTGTTGGGAACGTTGCTCCGTTGCATCTCAAATTTCAAGGTTTCTGTTCATCCTATAAATAATATGGGTTAGACCAAAATCTAAGGGGACTTCGGTAATCCTGGAAATGGTGATTCTTTCTTGAAAATTATGGAGTTAGCATTAACTCACATAAATCGTAACAAATAATTATAACTTACTGTTTACACAAAATATTGGTATAATTAAACCTATTAACTGAAGAAATTACACATTAAATCGAATCACCCAAAATATATTGCAATATTCTGAAAATTAGTTATAGAAATACAGATAACCTTAAACCATCAGCATTCACCATATGATAATATTCAACCATAGAAAACATAATGTTTCATTCGTGACAGATAACATGCACAACTAAATAGTCATACAAAAAATATCTTTAACTATATTATTTGTTCCTCAGTTTGAATATTTGTAATCATTTTTAAAATATAAATGTATATGTATCCCTTGTCATTAAGTGGAAAATTTTCTAGACAAAATATCAATTTTAATATTAAGCATAAAAGTAATGAAGATTCTTATAATAACTACTAACAAAATACACACAATTACATCGTTGGATTGAATTTCGTACATGTATGTAGAGTGTCATAAATTATATATACTTATATATTTAAGTAATTTATAGTTATTTTAAAGTTGCGTTCATAATCATGGAGTCACTGATTCCATTTTAAATGTTTTTATACGCATGTGCTAGTACACAGCGTGCTATCGTTTTGTCCAAATAACGGTCCCCCCCGACCGTAAACACCAACTTACGAACGGAAAAAGCTAAGGACTTGAAACGTTTAGCGCAGGTTTATCTTTAAAGTTATAACGCAATTTCAGTGCGGACTAAATTATATTAAACGCCAGATTAGAGCTTATGATTGACAAAATTGCTTGACATTTGTCCTTTCACTTTTTTTTCCCGTGAATCATGGGTAACGGTATCCTTTTCAATTTCAACCGTAGAAAGGAGAGCCAATCGTCTTCACAAAGAGATACTTGTTTCCCTGATTTTCAAGCAAAAAATTCTGGAGTTTGGACTGTGAAGAGATCCAGATCCTCTAAGGATCATACTAGTCAAAGAGTCCCTGATTATATAAAGTCCACCATTATGTCATTGTATTTACCCGCGTTATTTCTGTGTCAAAATACTCTGTGGCGCTGTAACTTGACACGTATGTGATTAATGACAATAACAAAGGAGCACAATGTCCTTATAGCATCCCCGTTGTATTTGAATTCATTCAAGAGGAAGGTTCTTGGAAATAAAACTCCTGTAACATACTCGAGATAATAGTACTTATAACAGTCCTCCTTGGTAACTCTTAATAAGTAAACTTCTTTTAAATGCTTCTGATTAATTACATGCTGTACATTTTTGAATACCACCTTATTGTTAATGTGAAATTAGTGATTGCACGCTCGTTCTTTGTACTTCCATTCATCGCTTTTCCTTCTTGTATATTTGCTTCACTGTTATTTAATCCGACCGGAATGTTTTAGCTAAATTGCATTGCCTTTGTATATAACTAAAGCTGCATGACCCTCACAAGTTATCTGTTTGTATTGTATACTTTTTCTCGGTGCCTGGTTGCTTTTTGCTGTATTTGTAAATAGTAGTTCTTTATCTGCGTAATACTTGCTAATAGGGATTTGTATTATCTTTTCTTACTACTTGTGGTGCTTGATATGTAACTGATTTGTATGTACTCTTGTATGATCCCCTGTGTGCCCATTTCTTTGTTTGTTCTTATTGTAACGTTCATTAACTCGCCTAGGTGATGGGGTACTGTATCTATTTTATTATGTCCTAGTCAGTTCATGTTACATATTTGTCATATGCATGTGCCCGCTTACTTTGACAGATTGTATTCCATGTGAACCAGTGGCGTTCTTTAGGGTAAATTCCTGGGTAGTCCTGGTAGGGGACAACATATCGTATAGAGAAAGTAAATACCTCCGGATATCCAACACTACTGTGAGAATGTGTGAGTGATTGCTAGATAATTGTTCCGAGGTATTGTGATGTCCCCAGGGATTAGTTTGCGTGACCCTTCAGATAGTGTTCGGTTCGTTCTTTAGTAATATCTGAGCCTTCCTGGGCCTTGTCACCCCGAGAAGGCCAGATACAGTCCATTTGATATTAACTTCTCCGGTCGACTCGAATTATGTTAGATCCCTCTTCAAGGAGATCTCCTGGGCATGCCACAATTACCCTTACCTTACTGTCCATTTAAACTTACCCCTAGTAACGGAAGGTTCAGCACTGGTTACCGGAAGTACCAAGGTGCGAATGCTGGCTGTATCCCCTTTCCTGCATAACTTTAACCCTTTCCGCTGCATAAGAATGATATCTGATTTGAGCGAATTACCGACCTAACGATATGTAGTAATAAGTCATTTAGACCCGGGGCGCTATTGGTTTCACTGGGGCGCTTTGCGAACCACTGCGTAGAGTAGATTTCACCACAGGCTGATGAATGTGTTTCCATTTATTGAGGGTTGTTGCTTTGAACATTATTAATAGAAACATATTATTCTGGTACTACTGTGTTTCGAATATTTGTACCTCCCGTCACTTGCTCTCGTTAGGTGTAATTTGGGTTGTCATTATAAAATAAAACACGTAATTTGGGTTGCCTACACAACGTAACGTCCTATTCGCCCGCCACTAGACGATCACGATAAAAAGGTTAGCGCTCTTTAGATTACTTCGTATAATTCCAGATCTTTAAGAGTACTCCGTAAACCCCTAGATCTTTTAAAATACCCCGTAAACCCCCAGATCAAGAGTATTCCGTAAAATCCCGGATCATTTAGAGCTCAATACGATTTTTTTGAAGTGGAAGTCAAGTGTGAAAAAAGAACATCATTCGAGATGGGAGATGGGGAGCCAATAGCCCCTCCATCGTCATCACACTCCATAGGATACACCATAGATTAACAATAACTTGTTGATCTATGGAATACACTAAAAGTAAACGGCACCATCCAATCAGAGAGCTCGAGAATAAACCCGATATACACATGCGCCGTAGTTTGTTTTCCGCAATTTGAATGATTGTCAAAGTGACAATTCTAATCTGTGAATCATTTATCTCCCGTGAAAGAACTGTATTTTTTGAAGCAAATAAACTTATTATAATTATATTATTTGGACTTTGTAGTGTGAAATTTCAGGAAAAGTAGCATGCATTAATAATAATTGATATACCTATTATTAGAGAATTGCCAAATACACTTCTATTTCACATTATGTCATATTTTAAAATCTAAGTATGCTTGTTATTTTTACAGAAAGGTTCCTGGAATCATTTTGTTTCGAATTATAGCCCACTCCAAGTATTCCTACACCTTGACTGAAGAATTACAAAGTGATCATGTCATCGAAGAATAGAAAAGGAAATGTTCAACGTTGAGTACTGTGGAGAAAATTTAATGTTACAGAAATGAACTCTTATTGATTATTGGAAGAATCTTAACAATAGCCGTAAACTTGTTTGTGGAATCAATTTAATGAAATATCCATTTATTTGATTGATTGGTTTTATGGAAAGAATACCGTTTTTTGTCCCATCTTGAGGCTATATATATAAAGTTCATACTTTGTGTGTGTTCATACTTTTAAAATAAGGTGGATGCTATTATATCAACATGACCTTTATTCTTGACAAGTCTACCTGGAAACGTAAACAAACGTTTTTAAGTGAGAATAACACTTTTTCCTTCAAAAATGTACACAATTCGCATAAGTTTCAAACTTAATTTGTTAAGAATGAGAATACATGTCATGAAGCATGTTCTTAATTATTCCCAATACAGGTTGTTTTTAAACTTGATTATTCTTTTTTTAACCATCTCACAAAAAATTGCCTATACAAAATATGCACGGAGGTCGAGTTATCATTCCCCAAAGTCGAATTCAAGCCTGTGAAATTTAGAAATCATGTTCATGTTTTGTGGATCTGCTGTGAAAGTAAGTGATGTCAGTACTTGGGCTTGGTGTTTAACCAAATTGTAAATCAGTGCATTGAACCATCACCTTCTTCATACAATTAAACAATATTCTGAATAAGACAATAGGGGAGCCCAGTGTAAATTGTAATATACAACTCTCGATTGCCCTAGAAAGAAGCAAATTCGTTCCAAAATTTAACCGTCTGTGAGGATTGATAACCCAGCCCCTGTGAATATTTTATAGGGGCGATTTCTTGTGAAAGAGTTTATTTTGATTAATTCTTTCTTCTATAAAAAAACAGTCTGTATGTTCAATTTCACTTTCAGGAAAGACCAATATTGCTTAAACATAATAGTTTTTTTCATTTTCAAACAAAGTATATTTGAAATATCACCTTGCGAATAACCAAATTATATCGATAAATAAATACAAGAGTCTGAGAAGAAATAAGTATTTATTCATATGTCTAGAGTACATTGAAATAGTGAATTTAGAGCAAAGTATGTTTTCAAGTGATTATGGTAGGTAGTTGGTTTCTCAACATATCCCTTTGTTTTTTCATGAATTAATTATGAACAAACCTTTAAATGAAATGTGAAAATACTTTTTTGATTTGATATGGAGGAAAAATGAATTTGTATCACTAACAAATAATCTAGTTTTTTCAAGAAAAATTAACAACTGAGTACTATATAATTTTTATATGTATGTTTACCAATAATGTTATACACTGATATTCAACATAAAATGCATGCAGGAAAAAAAATCGATCACACTACATAGTCAATACATTTCATTCTAATCTACTTGTGTATAAAGCAACATTCATTTTTAAATTTTTAGAGATTGGCCCGCCACGACCCCACCTTAACCATGCAAAGTTCCTGGAATACCTCAATTTTTCTCATCGTGAGAATCATCCTAATCTGCTGCGTTAACCCACTGGTGGACCATAATCGTGGAAGGTTCCTGGAACACCATTCAGACAATAAATATTTAAATGAGAATTTAAACATAATCACATACTTCCTTTATCCAGTACAAACTAAAATTAAACTTCTACATTTTATCATATAAGTCCTCAAATATTCTCATCGTTCCAATTCCCAATTGACTTGTTAGTGGGTATATGAAGGGACATGTATTTTTATTGACTGTTCCTGAAATATTATTCATCCTGTAATCATAATTTAATGATTAGAGATCCATTACTTTTCCATCTAGTACTAACTTGAATTTTACTTCTCATCCTCAGTGAAACACTATCAAAAAGTTTAGTTAAGCTGATATGGGCAATCATGCAAATCAATTATTAATTATATCAAGCAAGAAGCATTAAATTTAATATAATGTTAAAAGATTTCCTACTCCTGAAATCTTAGTCTTCCAAAAATTGTTAGTACATCAATTGACAAGCCTTGAAGTGATTCATAACTATATATCATCTACTTTTTGCTCTGATAATATAATTGTTTTTCAATTTTCCTCCTCTATCTCCTTCATTTGCTACAGATTTCGTTATTTGACAGAAACTGTGGTACATTTTGGAGAAAGTTTTAACGTCTACATTTTTAATACTTTCACACATATGTTCATACATAATCTATAAATTTCTTCAGTCAAGGTGTAGGAATACTTGGAATGGGCTACAATTCGAAACAAAATGTTTCCAGAAACCTTTCTGTGAAAATAACAAGTATACTTACATTTTGAAATATGACATAATGTGAAATAAAAGTATATTTGGAAATTCTCTAATAATAGGTATATCAATTATTATCAATACATGCTACTTTTCCTGAAATATTGAAATTTCACACTACAAAGTCCAAACAATATAATTATAATAAGTTTATTTGCTTCAAAAATACAGTTGTTTCACGGGAGATAAATGATTTAGAGATAAGAATTGTCTCTTTGACAATCAAATTGCGGAAAACAAACTATGCATATGTGTATATCGGATGTATTCTCGAGCTCTCTGATTAGAGGATGCCGCTTAGTTTCAGTGTATCCTCTCACTCCATCCCTATTCGTCACTCGTGGAGGAAAAGAGATGGAATATTAAAAATATAACTAGAAATTAAAGTTGTCTTCTGAGGGCAAAAACTTACCACCTCACAAAAAAAACACTGTTTGGTTAGAATTAATTAAATTAGTTATGTTATAACCTGGGAATTAATCAAGAAATAGGAAAAATCGCAGAGAGATGTCACACATAATACGGTTAACCTCCGAATATCATACCCATAGATAAATAAGAATACATGGATTATATAATTAAATTTTTAATTTACTTTTACTTTTTTCTACCCCACATTGGTGGAGCCAATTTGTTATGGATTTATATAAATTATTTCAGAATGAATACTAGTTAGATCACCATTGTATCTAGTTGCAAGGTTAATACTTGATAGAAGTTGTATAAAATTATTTAAATATTTTAATATATGCCTTCTACATATTTAATTTCAAATTATGAAATATAATAGTAATATAATATAATAATTATCAAATATAATTTTTTGTAATTAATTATGTAGATATTAAATATAATTTTTTGTAGTTAAATATGTAGAAGGCTAATATTAAAATATTTAAATACTAGTTGCTTGTATTCAATGTTGCCAGCTAGCTCTTAAGATTATAATTTTGTTGAATAATTGAAATTTAAATATTATTAATTTTGATTTGATCTTTTAGGGGGGTTCAATTTGAATTTTTAATACGTTAATTTTTTTTAAATATAAATGATATCAAAGTAATTTGAAATATAACAATCAGTGATTAATAATCTAAATGTCTGAAAAACTTTGGCTTTCATTTTGTTTGCCAAATATTTGGGAGTTCCTACTTCGGTTCAGGGCATTTTGTTTATTGTCAAAAATAGGTGTGTAGCGAACACTTCTTCGCTCCTCGTCCAGAAACCTGCCTTGCTCCGTCGTAGTTTGACCGGCGTACCGATAGAGGACCGCACCAGTCAAAAGCATCGTGACTAACCGTCTCCGCCAGGTTCAAATAGAGCAACTAAGGACAGAAGCTCCATCGCAACACCACATTCCACTCGAGAGCTTCAGGAGAAAATTTATAGACCCTTCCTTGATTTAGATTAATTCAGCGAACTCCAAATCATTCTTCTATTTTCCAAAAGTCATTATAAGGCAATTCCAACTTTCTGCCGTTCAGCAGCCCTTTCTCTATTTCTATACATGCACAAAATTGATCTGCGTTTATTGAAAGTAAAATAGCTCTTTCGCCTATGCACCATTCACAATTTTCACTGGTTTTCCTAATGCAGGAATGACAGTTTCTAAAAATTCTTGATCAATCTTAATTTTTTTCCATTATCAAGTAACTTTACAATAGCTTGATATTTATTTATAACCTCTCTAATGACTGCTTTTTTCTTATAAAAATCAGATCCCAAAGAATTTGTCAGTATTTTAACTACAATTCCTTCGGTGATCCAGTAATCTTTCCGGTTTTTTTCTTCCCTCTTTTTTTCTTCCATTTCTCTTATTTCATCTAGTGCTGTTTTTTTAACATCCATTTTGATTTTCAAATAGCAGCAAAAAAATCAAAATGGATGTTAAAAAAACAGCACTAGATGAAATAAGAGAAATGGAAGAAAAAAAGAGGGAAGAAAAAACCGGAAAGATTACTGGATCACCGAAGGAATTGTAGTTAAAATACTGACAAATTCTTTGGGATCTGATTTTTATAAGAAAAAAGCAGTCATTAGAGAGGTTATAAATAAATATCAAGCTATTGTAAAGTTACTTGATAATGGAAAAAAAATTAAGATTGATCAAGAATTTTTAGAAACTGTCATTCCTGCATTAGGAAAACCAGTGAAAATTGTGAATGGTGCATACAGAGGCGAAAGAGCTATTTTACTTTCAATAAACGCAGATCAATTTTGTGCTGGTATAGAAATAGAGAAAGGGCTGTTGAAAGGCAGAAAGTTGAAATTACCTTATGAAGACTTTTGTAAAATAGAAGAATAATTTGGAATCCGCTGAAAGAATCTATATCAAGGAAGGGTCTATAAATTTTCACCTGAAGCTCTCGAGTGGAATGTGGTGTTGCGAGGGAGTTCCCCTATCGGTATATATATACATATATACACTATAAATAAATAAAAAGAAGAAGAAGAAGAGAAAGAATAATCTGTGGTGAAAAATTAACATAGTGTAATTATTGTGATACATTTCATTTTACTTTTCAACACAGAATCATTTTTTCTTCGTCTTCTTATATATACATATATATATATATATATATATATATATATATATATAGTGTATATGTATATATATATATATATATATATACCACTCTGAGGTAAGATATATTGATTGGTAGTTGATTTTGATAAAATAAATATAAAAGTTGAAAAAAATAGATATAGCCAGAAAACATAACTATTAACCTGTAAATTGGAATTTGAATAAGTGTAAATAATTAATTATATAAATATATTTATTATATTAGTATGATAAATTATATTTTGTTGCATTTGTTTCTTTAATGAGATAGAAGTTGTCGAAATAAACCATTAAAATTAAAAACGTATAAATAAAGCGAGGGAATATATATATATATATATATATATATATATATATATATATATATATATATATATATATATATATATATATATATATATATATATATATATATATATATATATATATATATATATATATATATATATATATCTATATATATATATATATATATATATATATATATATATATCTATATATATATATATTTATTATTATTATATATTTATATAATTAATTATTTACACTTATTCAAATCCCAATTTACACGTTAATAGTTATGTTTTCCGGCTATATCTATTTTTTTCAACTTTTATATTTATTTTATCAAAATCAACTACCAATCAATATATCTTACCTCAGAGTGGTAAGCGGATAATTGCTTAAACAGACTAACTTTAAAAATCAAGTAATACTATGTTCGTCACAAAATCACAGAAAACTGTAAGGTACTATAAGGTTTTCTTTAAACCATTGACATTCCATAATGAGATTTATTCAAGCCTAAATTAATTATATATTATGTATAAAATAAAATAGAAAAAGGCTTTTAACTTAAAACAAATTGTAGAAATTTCTATGTTTTACTACCAATAAAAAGATATGTTACACATTTTCTTGTGACTCGAGTTTCGGGAAATGACTATCCCATCATCAGACAACTCAAAATATAAATACATTCAATTAAATGTCAAAATTTATTAGACGTTGATTCAAAAATTGTTGAATTACAATTATAGATACATATTCAAATCTACTTTATAACAAAATATTGCAGCACAATTATTTATTTATGGATAGAAGATTTTTCAAAATATTTGATGACAAATATTACTGATGTGAAAATATCCAAGGATACAATCTGAATCCTTCTTAGAGTTCACAATAAAAATTTAGATTCTTTCAGCCAATTCCAAATCATTCTTCTATTTTACAAAAGTCTTCATAAGGTAATTTCAACTTTCTGCCTTTCAACAGCCCTTTTTCTATTTCTATACCAGCACAAAATTGATCTGCGTTTATTGAAAGTAAAATAGCTCTTTCGCCTCTGTATGCACCATTCACAATTTTCACTGGTTTTCCTAATGCAGGAATGACAGTTTCTAAAAATTCTTGATCAATCTTAATTTTTTTTCCATTATCAAGTAACTTTACAATAGCTTGATATTTATTTATAACCTCTCTAATGACTGCTTTTTTCTTATAAAAATCAGATCCCAAAGAATTTGTCAGTATTTTAACTACAATTCCTTCGGTGATCCAGTAATCTTTCCGGTTTTTTTCTTCCCTCTTTTTTTCTTCCATTTCTCTTATTTCATCTAGTGCTGTTTTTTTAACATCCATTTTGATTTTTTTGCTGCTATTTGAAATGCTTGATTCATTTTTTCTCTTGATAGCTGGTAATGGATTCAGAATCTTTTCAAGTTCACGCTTTGATAGTTTCAAATCTAGTTTCACAATTTTTTCTTCATTATTACGCACCAATTCTGATTTTTTTTCTGCTTTAGGCTCAGTATGGGCAGCTTTTTCTTGAGCCAATTTAACTTGCTTCTCGATGAATTCCAGATTTCGTTCCTCATCATCTTTGTCCATTTTTTGCTTTTTATTTTTTCTTTCCTCTTTTGCTATTGTTTCTGGATCTCTATCAATATATGTAATAAACCAACCAGTTTCAGTTTCATCAACAATACATTTACCAGTTTTTCCTAACCATTTGACAAAGCCTGTTAGTGTCACCCACCTTGTTGCATTCATATGTATATGATTTTTGTCTGCAATATATTCCTGATAGACCCTATTTGCATTCACTCTTTTTGTTCCGAATTGTCTCCTCAGAATTTGTAAATACTCCTTCTGAAAATCAAATGAAAATTCATCCATAAATTTCTTTGAATTATCCGCAAAAAGAAGCAGTTGTCTTTGGTGAGATTCGGACATGGTGTGGCATTTGAAACCATTTTCATCCCTACATTGCTTTTGACACATTTGACAATACCATCTTAATTTCTGAAGACCTTTGGCTTTCATTTTGTTTGCCAAATATTTGGGGGTTCCTACTTCGGCTCGGGGCATTTTGTTTATTGTTAAAAACAGGTGAAAATTTATAGACCCTTCCTTGGATTCCTACTGCAAAATCTGATATACCGAAATTGATTCGTCTTACTGATGAATATATTTTTTCTTCAAAAATGAAATATATCACAATATTTACACTAGGTTGTAAACATTTAACCACAGATTCTTCTCCTCCTTCTTCTACTGCAAAATCTGATATACTCACATTGATTCACTTCCTCTTACTGATGAATGAAATAAATCACAATAATTACACTAGGTTAACTTTTCACCACAGATGCTACTTTTTCTTCTTCTTCTTCTTTTTCTTCTTCTTCTTTTTTTCTTCTTCTTTTTCTTCTTCTTCTTATGTTTCTTTATATATATATATATATATATATATATATATATATATATATAATTATATAAACACTATATATATATATATATATTTTTTTTTTTTTTTGAAGAATAAGTATATTCTTGTTTCCTCGATTTTTGTATACGTTTTTAATTTTAATGGTTTATTTCGACAAGTTCTATCTCATTAAAAAACAAATGCAACAAAATATAATTCATCATACTAATATCATAAATAAATTTATATAATTAATTATTTACACTTACTCAAATCCCAATTTACAGGTTAACAGTTATGCTTTCTGGCTATATCTATTTTGTTCAACTTTTATATTTATTTTATCAAAATCAACTACCAATCAATATATCTTACCTCAAAGTGGTAAGCGGATAATTGCTTAAACAGACTTACTTTAAAAATCAAGTAATACTATGTTCGTCACAAAATCACAGTAAGCCCTAAGGTACTTTAAGGTTTTCTTTAAACCATAGACATTCCATAATGAGATTTATTCAAGCCTAAATTAATTATGTATTATGTATAAAATAAAATATAAAAAGGCTTTTAACTTAAAACAAATTGTAGAAATTTCTATGTTTTACTACCAATAAAAAGATATGTTACACATTTTCTTGTGACTCGAGTTTCGGGAAATGACTTTCCCATCATCAGACAACTCAAAATATAAATACATTCAATTGAATGTCAAAATTTATTAGACGTTGATTCAAAAATTGTTGAATTAGAATTATAGATACATATTCAAATCTACTTTATAACAAAATATTGCAGCACAATTATTTATTTATGGATAGAAGATTTTTCAAAATATTTGATGACAAATATTACTGATGTGAAAATATCCAAGGATACAATCTGAATCCTTCTTAGAGTTCACAATAAAAATTTAGATTCTTTCGGCCAATTCCAAATCAATCTTCTATTTTACAAAAGTCTTCATAAGGTAATTTCAACTTTCTGCCTTTCAACAGCCCTTTCTCTATTTCTATACCAGCACAAAATTGATCTGCGTTTATTGAAAGTAAAATAGCTCTTTCGCCTCTGTATGCACCATTCACAATTTTCACTGGTTTTCCTAATGCAGGAATGACAGTTTCTAAAAATTCTTGATCAATCTTAATTTTTTTTCCATTATCAAGTAACTTTACAATAGCTTGATATTTATTTATAACTTCTCTAATGACTGCTTTTTTCTTATAAAAATCAGATCCCAAAGAATTTGTCAGTATTTTAACTACAATTCCTTCGGTGATCCAGTAATCTTTCCGGTTTTTTTCTTCCCTCTTTTTTTCTTCCATTTCTCTTATTTCATCTAGTGCTGTTTTTTTAACATCCATTTTGATTTTTTTGCTGCTATTTGAAATGCTTGATTCATTTTTTCTCTTGATAGCTGGTAATGGATTCAGAATCTTTTCAAGTTCACGCTTTGATAGTTTCAAATCTAGTTTCACAATTTTTTCTTCATTATTACGCACCAATTCTGATTTTTTTTCTGCTTTAGGCTCAGTATGGGCAGCTTTTTCTTGAGCCAATTTAACTTGCTTCTCGATGAATTCCAGATTTCGTTCCTCATCATCTTTGTCCATTTTTTGCTTTTTATTTTTTCTTTCCTCTTTTGCTATTGTTTCTGGATCTCTATCAATATATGTAATAAACCAACCAGTTTCAGTTTCATCAACAATACATTTACCAGTTTTTCCTAACCATTTGACAAAGCCTGTTAGTGTCACCCACCTTGTTGCATTCATATGTATATGATTTTTGTCTGCAATATATTCCTGATAGACCCTATTTGCATTCACTCTTTTTGTTCCGAATTTTCTCCTCAGAATTTGTAAATACTCTTTCTGAAAATCAAATGAAAATTCATCCATAAATTTCTTTGAATTATCCGCAAAAATAAGCAGTTGTCTTTGGTGAGATTCGGACATGGTGTGGCATTTGAAACCATTTTCATCCCTACATTGCTTTTGACACATTTGACAATACCATCTTAATTTCTGAAGACCTTTGGCTTTCATTTTGTTTGCCAAATATTTGGGGGTTCCTACTTCGGCTCGGGGCATTTTGTTTATTGTTAAAAACAGGTGAAAAGTTATAGACCCTTCCTTGGATTCCTACTGCAAAATCTGATATACCCAAATTGATTCGTCGTACTGATGAATATATTTTTTCTTCAAAAATGAAATATATCACAATAATCACACTAGGTTGTAAACTTTTAACCACAGATTCTTCTTCTCCTTCTTCTACTGCAAAATCAGATATACCCACATTGATTCACTTCCTCTTACTGATGAATGAAATAAATCACAATAATAACACTAGGTTAACTTTTCACCACAGATTCTCCTTTTTCTTCTCCTTCTTTTTTTTCTTCTTCTTTTTTTTCTTCTTGTTTTTCTTCTTCTTCTTATTTTTCTTTTTATATATATATATATATATATATATATAAACACTATATATATATATATAATATAAATATATAATTTATATAAACGCTATATATATATATATATATATATTTTTTTTTTTGAAGAATAAGTATATTCTAGTTTCCTCGATTTTTGTATACGTTTTTAATTTTAATGGTTTATTTCGACAAGTTCTATCTCATTAAAAAACAAATGCAACAAAATATAATTTATCATACTAAAATAATAAATAAATTTATATAATTAATTATTTACACTTACTCAAATCCCAATTTACAGGTTAACAGTTATGCTTTCTGGCTATATCTATTTTGTTCAACTTTTATAATTAAAATAAAATAGAAAGGCCTTTTACTTGATAGAAGAAATATAACAAAATTTGAATATTGAAACAAATTAATTATTTTATCAAAATCAACTACCAATCAATATATCTTACCTCAGAGTGGTAAGCGGATAATTGCTTAAACAGACTAACTTTAAAAATCAAGTAATACTATGTTCGTCACAAAATCACAGTAAGCTCTAAGGTACTTTAAGATTTTCTTTAAACGATTGACATTCCATAATGAGATTTATTCAAGCCTAAATTAATTATGTATTATGTATAAAATAAAATATAAAAAGGCTTTTAACTTAAAACAAATTGTAGAAATTTCTATGTTTTACTACCAATAAAAAGATATGTTACACATTTTCTTGTGACTCGAGTTTCGGGAAATGACTATCCCATCATCAGACAACTCAAAATATAAATACATTCAATTAAATGTCAAAATTTATTAGACGTTGATTCAAAAATTGTTGAATTACAATTATAGATACATATTCAAATCTACTTTATAACAAAATATTGCAGCACAATTATTTATTTATGGATAGAAGATTTTTCAAAATATTTGATGACAAATATTACTGATGTGAAAATATCCAAGGATACAATCTGAATCCTTCTTAGAGTTCACAATAAAAATTTAGATTCTTTCAGCCAATTCCAAATCATTCTTCTATTTTACAAAAATCTTCATAAGGTAATTTCAACTTTCTGCCTTTCAACAGCCCTTTTTCTATTTCTATACCAGCACAAAATTGATCTGCGTTTATTGAAAGTAAAATAGCTCTTTCGCCTCTGTATGCACCATTCACAATTTTCACTGGTTTTCCTAATGCAGGAATGACAGTTTCTAAAAATTCTTGATCAATCTTAATTTTTTTTCCATTATCAAGTAACTTTACAATAGCTTGATATTTATTTATAACCTCTCTAATGACTGCTTTTTTCTTATAAAAATCAGATCCCAAAGAATTTGTCAGTATTTTAACTACAATTCCTTCGGTGATCCAGTAATCTTTCCGGTTTTTTTCTTCCCTCTTTTTTTCTTCCATTTCTCTTATTTCATCTAGTGCTGTTTTTTTAACATCCATTTTGATTTTTTTGCTGCTATTTGAAATGCTTGATTCATTTTTTCTCTTGATAGCTGGTAATGGATTCAGAATCTTTTCAAGTTCACGCTTTGATAGTTTCAAATCTAGTTTCACAATTTTTTCTTCATTATTACGCACCAATTCTGATTTTTTTTCTGCTTTAGGCTCAGTATGGGCAGCTTTTTCTTGAGCCAATTTAACTTGCTTCTCGATGAATTCCAGATTTCGTTCCTCATCATCTTTGTCCATTTTTTGTTTTTTATTTTTTCTTTCCTCTTTTGCTATTGTTTCTGGATCTCTATCAATATATGTAATAAACCAACCAGTTTCAGTTTCATCAACAATACATTTACCAGTTTTTCCTAACCATTTGACAAAGCCTGTTAGTGTCACCCACCGTGTTGCATTCATGTGTATATGATTTTTGTCTGCAATATATTCCTGATAGACCCTATTTGCATTCACTCTTTTTGTTCCGAATTGTCTCCTCAGAATTTGTAAATACTCTTTCTGAAAATCAAATGAAAATTCATCCATAAATTTCTTTGAATTATCCGCAAAAAGAAGCAGTTGTCTTTGGTGAGATTCGGACATGGTGTGGCATTTGAAACCATTTTCATCCCCACATTGCTTTTGACACATTTGACAATACCATCTTAATTTCTGAAGACCTTTGGCTTTCATTTTGTTTGCCAAATATTTGGGAGTTCCTACTTCGGCTCGGGGCATTTTGTTTATTGTTAAAAACAGGTGAAAATTTATAGACCCTTCCTTGGATTCCTACTGCAAAATCTGATATACCCAAATTGATTCGTCTTACTGATGAATATATTTTTTCTTCAAAAATGAAATATATCACATTAATTACACTAGGTTGTAAACTTTTAACCACAGATTCTTCTTCTCCTTCTTCTACTGCAAAATCTGATATACCCACATTGATTCACTTCCTCTTACTGATGAATGAAATAAATCACAATAATTACACTAGGTTAACTTTTCACCACAGATTCTCCTTTTTCTTCTTCTTCTTTTTTTTCTTCTTCTTTTATTTTCTTCTTCTTCTTATTTTTCTTTTTATATATATATATATATATTTTATATATATATATATATATATAAACACTATATATATATATATATAATATAAATATATAATTTATATAAACGCTATATATATATATATATATATATATATTTTTTTTTTTTTTGAAGAATAAGTATATATAAATAATTATTTACACTTACTCAAATCCCAATTTACAGGTTAACAGTTATGCTTTCTGGCTATATCTATTTTGTTCAACTTTTATATTTAAACTAAAATAGAAAGGCCTTTTACTTGATAGAAGAAATATAACAAAATTTGAATATTGAAACAAATTAATTATTTTATCAAAATCAACTACCAATCAATATATCTTACCTCAGAGTGGTAAGCCGATAATTGCTTAAACAGACTAACTTTAAAAATCAAGTAATACTATGTTCGTCACAAAATCACAGTAAGCTCTAAGGTACTTTAAGGTTTTCTTTAAACCATTGACATTCCATAATGAGATTTATTCAAGCCTAAATTAATTATATATTATGTATAAAATAAAATATAAAAAGGCTTTTAACTTAAAACAAATTGTAGAAATTTCTATGTTTTACTACCAATAAAAAGATATGTTACACATTTTCTTGTGACTCGAGTTTCGGGAAATGACTATCCCATCATCAGACAACTCAAAATATAAATACATTCAATTAAATGTCAAAATTTATTAGACGTTGATTCAAAAATTGTTGAATTACAATTATAGATACATATTCAAATCTACTTTATAACAAAATATTGCAGCACAATTATTTATTTATGGATAGAAGATTTTTCAAAATATTTGATGACAAATATTACTGATGTGAAAATATCCAAGGATACAATCTGAATCCTTCTTAGAGTTCACAATAAAAATTTAGATTCTTTCAGCCAATTCCAAATCATTCTTCTATTTTACAAAAATCTTCATAAGGTAATTTCAACTTTCTGCCTTTCAACAGCCCTTTCTCTATTTCTATACCAGCACAAAATTGATCTGCGTTTATTGAAAGTAAAATAGCTCTTTCGCCTCTGTATGCACCATTCACAATTTTCACTGGTTTTCCTAATGCAGGAATGACAGTTTCTAAAAATTCTTGATCAATCTTAATTTTTTTTCCATTATCAAGTAACTTTACAATAGCTTGATATTTATTTATAACCTCTCTAATGACTGCTTTTTTCTTATAAAAATCAGATCCCAAAGAATTTGTCAGTATTTTAACTACAATTCCTTCGGTGATCCAGTAATCTTTCCGGTTTTTTTCTTCCCTCTTTTTTTCTTCCATTTCTCTTATTTCATCTAGTTCTGTTTTTTTAACATCCATTTTGATTTTTTTGCTGCTATTTGAAATGCTTGATTCATTTTTTCTCTTGATAGCTGCTAATGGATTCAGAATCTTTTCAAGTTCACGCTTTGATAGTTTCAAATCTAGTTTCACAATTTTTTCCTCATTATTACGCACCAATTCTGATTTTTTTTCTGCTTCAGGCTCAGTATGGGCAGCTTTTTCTTGAGCCAATTTAACTTGCTTCTCGATGAATTCCAGATTTCGTTCCTCATCATCTTTGTCCATTTTTTGCTTTTTATTTTTTCTTTCCTCTTTTGCTATTGTTTCTGGATCTCTATCAATATATGTAATAAACCAACCAGTTTCAGTTTCATCAACAATACATTTACCAGTTTTTCCTAACCATTTGACAAAGCCTGTTAGTGTCACCCACCGTGTTGCATTCATATGTATATGATTTTTGTCTGCAATATATTCCTGATAGACCCTATTTGCATTCACTCTTTTTGTTCCGAATTGTCTCCTCAGAATTTGTAAATACTCCTTCTGAAAATCAAATGAAAATTCATCCATAAATTTCTTTGAATTATCCGCAAAAAGAAGCAGTTGTCTTTGGTGAGATTCGGACATGGTGTGGCATTTGAAACCATTTTCATCCCTACATTGCTTTTGACACATTTGACAATACCATCTTAATTTCTGAAGACCTTTGGCTTTCATTTTGTTTGCCAAATATTTGGGGGTTCCTACTTCGGCTCGGGGCATTTTGTTTATTGTTAAAAACAGGTGAAAAGTTATAGACCCTTCCTTGGATTCCTACTGCAAAATCTGATATACCGAAATTGATTCGTCTTACTGATGAATATATTTTTTCTTCAAAAATGAAATATATCACAATATTTACACTAGGTTGTAAACATTTAACCACAGATTCTTCTTCTCCTTCTTCTACTGCAAAATCTGATATACTCACATTGATTCACTTCCTCTTACTGATGAATGAAATAAATCACAATAATTACACTAGGTTAACTTTTCACCACAGATGCTACTTTTTCTTCTTCTTCTTTTTTTCTTCTTCTTCTTTTTTTCTTCTTCTTCTTTTTTTCTTCTTCTTTTTCTTCTTCTTCTTATGTTTCTTTATATATATATATATATATATATAATTATATAAACACTATATATATATATATATTTTTTTTTTTTTGAAGAATAAGTATATTCTTGTTTCCTCAATTTTTGTATACGTTTTTAATTTTAATGGTTTATTTCGACAAGTTCTATCTCATTAAAAAACAAATGCAACAAAATATAATTCATCATACTAATATAATAAATAAATTTATATAATTAATTATTTACACTTACTCAAATCCCAATTTACAGGTTAACAGTTATGCTTTCTGGCTATATCTATTTTGTTCAACTTTTATATTTATTTTATCAAAATCAACTACCAATCAATATATCTTACCTCAAAGTGGTAAGCGGATAATTGCTTAAACAGACTAACTTTAAAAATCAAGTAATACTATGTTCGTCACAAAATCACAGTAAGCTCTAAGGTACTTTAAGGTTTTCTTTAAACCATTGACATTCCATAATGAGATTTATTCAAGCCTAAATTAATTAAATATTATGTATAAAATAAAATATAAAAAGGCTTTTAACTTAAAACAAATTGTAGAAATTTCTATGTTTTACTACCAATAAAAAGATATGTTACACATTTTCTTGTGACTCGAGTTTCGGGAAATGACTATCCCATCATCAGACAACTCAAAATATAAATACATTCAATTAAATGTCAAAATTTATTAGACGTTGATTCAAAAATTGTTGAATTAGAATTATAGATACATATTCAAATCTACTTTATAACAAAATATTGCAGCACAATTATTTATTTATGGATAGAAGATTTTTCAAAATATTTGATGGCAAATATTACTGATGTGAAAATATCCAAGGATACAATCTGAATCCTTCTTAGAGTTCACAATAAAAATTTAGATTCTTTCGGCCAATTCCAAATCAATCTTCTATTTTACAAAAGTCTTCATAAGGTAATTTCAACTTTCTGCCTTTCAACAGCCCTTTCTCTATTTCTATACCAGCACAAAATTGATCTGCGTTTATTGAAAGTAAAATAGCTCTTTCGCCTCTGTATGCACCATTCACAATTTTCACTGGTTTTCCTAATGCAGGAATGACAGTTTCTAAAAATTCTTGATCAATCTTAATTTTTTTTCCATTATCAAGTAACTTTACAATAGCTTGATATTTATTTATAACCTCTCTAATGACTGCTTTTTTCTTATAAAAATCAGATCCCAAAGAATTTGTCAGTATTTTAACTACAATTCCTTCGGTGATCCAGTAATCTTTCCGGTTTTTTTCTTCCCTCTTTTTTTCTTCCATTTCTCTTATTTCATCTAGTGCTGTTTTTTTAACATCCATTTTGATTTTTTTGCTGCTATTTGAAATGCTTGATTCATTTTTTCTCTTGATAGCTGGTAATGGATTCAGAATCTTTTCAAGTTCACGCTTTGATAGTTTCAAATCTAGTTTCACAATTTTTTCCTCATTATTACGCACCAATTCTGATTTTTTTTCTGCTTTAGGCTCAGTATGGGCAGCTTTTTCTTGAGCCAATTTAACTTGCTTCTCGATGAATTCCAGATTTCGTTCCTCATCATCTTTGTCCATTTTTTGCTTTTTATTTTTTCTTTCCTCTTTTGCTATTGTTTCTGGATCTCTATCAATATATGTAATAAACCAACCAGTTTCAGTTTCATCAACAATACATTTACCAGTTTTTCCTAACCATTTGACAAAGCCTGTTAGTGTCACCCACCGTGTTGCATTCATATGTATATGATTTTTGTCTGCAATATATTCCTGATAGACCCTATTTGCATTCACTCTTTTTGTTCCGAATTTTCTCCTCAGAATTTGTAAATACTCTTTCTGAAAATCAAATGAAAATTCATCCATAAATTTCTTTGAATTATCCGCAAAAATAAGCAGTTGTCTTTGGTGAGATTCGGACATGGTGTGGCATTTGAAACCATTTTCATCCCTACATTGCTTTTGACACATTTGACAATACCATCTTAATTTCTGAAGACCTTTGGCTTTCATTTTGTTTGCCAAATATTTGGGGGTTCCTACTTCGGCTCGGGGCATTTTGTTTATTGTTAAAAACAGGTGAAAAGTTATAGACCCTTCCTTGGATTCCTACTGCAAAATCTGATATACCCAAATTGATTCGTCGTACTGATGAATATATTTTTTCTTCAAAAATGAAATATATCACAATAATTACACTAGGTTGTAAACTTTTAACCACAGATTCTTCTTCTCCTTCTTCTACTGCAAAATCTGATATACCCACATTGATTCACTTCCTCTTACTGATGAATGAAATAAATCACAATAATAACACTAGGTTAACTTTTCACCACAGATTCTCCTTTTTCTTCTCCTTCTTTTTTTTCTTCTTCTTTTATTTTCTTCTTCTTCTTATTTTTCTTTTTATATATATATATATATTTTATATATATATATATATATATATATATATAAACACTATATGTATATAATATAAATATATAATATATATAAACACTATATATATATATATATTTTTTTTTTTTTTTTGAAGAATAAGTATATTCTAGTTTCCTCGATTTTTGTATACGTTTTTAATTTTAATGGTTTATTTCGACAAGTTCTATCTCATTAAAAAACAAATGCAACAAAATATAATTCATCATACTAATATAATAAATAAATTTATATAATTAATTATTTACACTTACTCAAATCCCAATTTACAGGTTAACAGTTATGCTTTCTGGCTATATCTATTTTGTTCAACTTTTATATTTAAACTAAAATAGAAAGGCCTTTTACTTGATAGAAGAAATATAACAAAATTTGAATATTGAAACAAATTAATTATTTTATCAAAATCAACTACCAATCAATATATCTTACCTCAGAGTGGTAAGCGGATAATTGCTTAAACAGACTAACTTTAAAAATCAAGTAATACTATGTTCGTCACAAAATCACAGTAAGCTCTAAGGTACTTTAAGGTTTTCTTTAAACCATTGACATTCCATAATGAGATTTATTCAAGCCTAAATTAATTAAATATTATGTATAAAATAAAATATAAAAAGGCTTTTAACTTAAAACAAATTGTAGAAATTTCTATGTTTTACTACCAATAAAAAGATATGTTACACATTTTCTTGTGACTCGAGTTTCGGGAAATGACTATCCCATCATCAGACAACTCAAAATATAAATACATTCAATTAAATGTCAAAATTTATTAGACGTTGATTCAAAAATTGTTGAATTACAATTATAGATACATATTCAAATCTACTTTATAACAAAATATTGCAGCACAATTATTTATTTATGGATAGAAGATTTTTCAAAATATTTGATGACAAATATTACTGATGTGAAAATATCCAAGGATACAATCTGAATCCTTCTTAGAGTTCACAATAAAAATTTAGATTCTTTCAGCCAATTCCAAATCATTCTTCTATTTTACAAAAATCTTCATAAGGTAATTTCAACTTTCTGCCTTTCAACAGCCCTTTCTCTATTTCTATACCAGCACAAAATTGATCTGCGTTTATTGAAAGTAAAATAGCTCTTTCGCCTCTGTATGCACCATTCACAATTTTCACTGGTTTTCCTAATGCAGGAATGACAGTTTCTAAAAATTCTTGATCAATCTTAATTTTTTTTCCATTATCAAGTAACTTTACAATAGCTTGATATTTATTTATAACTTCTCTAATGACTGCTTTTTTCTTATAAAAATCAGATCCCAAAGAATTTGTCAGTATTTTAACTACAATTCCTTCGGTGATCCAGTAATCTTTCCGGTTTTTTTCTTCCCTCTTTTTTTCTTCCATTTCTCTTATTTCATCTAGTGCTGTTTTTTTAACATCCATTTTGATTTTTTTGCTGCTATTTGAAATGCTTGATTCATTTTTTCTCTTGATAGCTGGTAATGGATTCAGAATCTTTTCAAGTTCACGCTTTGATAGTTTCAAATCTAGTTTCACAATTTTTTCCTCATTATTACGCACCAATTCTGATTTTTTTTCTGCTTCAGGCTCAGTATGGGCAGCTTTTTCTTGAGCCAATTTAACTTGCTTCTCGATGAATTCCAGATTTCGTTCCTCATCATCTTTGTCCATTTTTTGCTTTTTATTTTTTCTTTCCTCTTTTGCTATTGTTTCTGGATCTCTATCAATATATGTAATAAACCAACCAGTTTCAGTTTCATCAACAATACATTTACCAGTTTTTCCTAACCATTTGACAAAGCCTGTTAGTGTCACCCACCGTGTTGCATTCATATGTATATGATTTTTGTCTGCAATATATTCCTGATAGACCCTATTTGCATTCACTCTTTTTGTTCCGAATTGTCTCCTCAGAATTTGTAAATACTCCTTCTGAAAATCAAATGAAAATTCATCCATAAATTTCTTTGAATTATCCGCAAAAAGAAGCAGTTGTCTTTGGTGAGATTCGGACATGGTGTGGCATTTGAAACCATTTTCATCCCTACATTGCTTTTGACACATTTGACAATACCATCTTAATTTCTGAAGACCTTTGGCTTTCATTTTGTTTGCCAAATATTTGGGGGTTCCTACTTCGGCTCGGGGCATTTTGTTTATTGTTAAAAACAGGTGAAAATTTATAGACCCTTCCTTGGATTCCTACTGCAAAATCTGATATACCCAAATTGATTCGTCTTACTGATGAATATATTTTTTCTTCAAAAATGAAATATATCACAATAATTACACTAGGTTGTAAACTTTTAACCACAGATTCTTCTTCTCCTTCTTTTACTGCAAAATCTGATATACCCACATTGATTCACTTCCTCTTACTGATGAATGAAATAAATCACAATAATAACACTAGGTTAACTTTTCACCACAGATTCTCCTTTTTCTTCTCCTTCTTTCTTTTTTTCTTCTTCTTTTTTTTCTTCTTCTTTTTCTTCTTCTTCTTATTTTTCTTTATATATATATATATATATTTATATATATATAATTATATAAAAAATTTATATATATATATATATTTTTTTTTTTTGAAGAATAAGTATATTCTAGTTTCCTCGATTTTTGTATACGTTTTTAATTTTAATGGTTTATTTCGACAAGTTCTATCTCATTAAAAAACAAATGCAACAAAATATAATTCATCATACTAATATAATAAATAAATTTATATAATTAATTATTTACACTTACTCAAATCCCAATTTACAGGTTAACAGTTATGCTTTCTGGCTATATCTATTTTGTTCAACTTTTATATTTATTTTATCAAAATCAACTACCAATCAATATATCTTACCTCAAAGTGGTAAGCGGATAATTGCTTAAACAGACTAACTTTAAAAATCAAGTAATACTATGTTCGTCACAAAATCACAGTAAGCTCTAAGGTACTTTAAGGTTTTCTTTAAACCATTGACATTCCATAATGAGATTTATTCAAGCCTAAATTAATTAAATATTATGTATAAAATAAAATATAAAAAGGCTTTTAACTTAAAACAAATTGTAGAAATTTCTATGTTTTACTACCAATAAAAAGATATGTTACACATTTTCTTGTGACTCGAGTTTCGGGAAATGACTATCCCATCATCAGACAACTCAAAATATAAATACATTCAATTAAATGTCAAAATTTATTAGACGTTGATTCAAAAATTGTTGAATCAGAATTATAGATACATATTCAAATCTACTTTATAACAAAATATTGCAGCACAATTATTTATTTATGGATAGAAGATTTTTCAAAATATTTGATGACAAATATTACTGATGTGAAAATATCCAAGGATACAATCTGAATCCTTCTTAGAGTTCACAATAAAAATTTAGATTCTTTCGGCCAATTCCAAATCAATCTTCTATTTTACAAAAGTCTTCATAAGGTAATTTCAACTTTCTGCCTTTCAACAGCCCTTTCTCTATTTCTATACCAGCACAAAATTGATCTGCGTTTATTGAAAGTAAAATAGCTCTTTCGCCTCTGTATGCACCATTCACAATTTTCACTGGTTTTCCTAATGCAGGAATGACAGTTTCTAAAAATTCTTGATCAATCTTAATTTTTTTTCCATTATCAAGTAACTTTACAATAGCTTGATATTTATTTATAACCTCTCTAATGACTGCTTTTTTCTTATAAAAATCAGATCCCAAAGAATTTGTCAGTATTTTAACTACAATTCCTTCGGTGATCCAGTAATCTTTCCGGTTTTTTTCTTCCCTCTTTTTTTCTTCCATTTCTCTTATTTCATCTAGTGCTGTTTTTTTAACATCCATTTTGATTTTTTTGCTGCTATTTGAAATGCTTGATTCATTTTTTCTCTTGATAGCTGGTAATGGATTCAGAATCTTTTCAAGTTCACGCTTTGATAGTTTCAAATCTAGTTTCACAATTTTTTCTTCATTATTACGCACCAATTCTGATTTTTTTTCTGCTTTAAGCTCAGTATGGGCAGCTTTATCTTGAGCCAATTTAACTTGCTTCTCGATGAATTCCAGATTTCGTTCCTCATCATCTTTGTCCATTTTTTGCTTTTTATTTTTTCTTTCCTCTTTTGCTATTGTTTCTGGATCTCTATCAATATATGTAATAAACCAACCAGTTTCAGTTTCATCAACAATACATTTACCAGTTTTTCCTAACCATTTGACAAAGCCTGTTAGTGTCACCCACCGTGTTGCATTCATGTGTATATGATTTTTATCTGCAATATATTCCTGATAGACCCTATTTGCATTCACTCTTTTTGTTCCGAATTGTCTCCTCAGAATTTGTAAATACTCCTTCTGAAAATCAAATGAAAATTCATCCATAAATTTCTTTGAATTATCCGCAAAAAGAGATTCGGACATGGTGTGGCATTTGAAACCATTTTCATCCCTACATTGCTTTTGACACATTTGACAATACCATCTTAATTTCTGAAGACCTTTGGCTTTCATTTTGTTTGCCAAATATTTGGGGGTTCCTACTTCGGCTCGGGGCATTTTGTTTATTGTTAAAAACAGGTGAAAAGTTATAGACCCTTCCTTGGATTCCTACTGCAAAATCTGATATACCCAAATTGATTCGTCTTACTGATGAATATATTTTTTCTTCAAAAAAGAAATATATCACAATAATTACACTAGGTTGTAAACTTTTAACCACAGATTCTTCTTCTCCTTCTTCTACTGCAAAATCTCATATACCCACATTGATTCACTTCCTCTTACTGATGAATGAAATAAATCACAATAATCACACTAGGTTAACTTTTCACCACAGATTCTCCTTTTCATTCTTCTTCTTTTTTTCTTCTTCTTTTTCTTCTTCTTCTTATTTTTCTTCTTCTTCTTATTTTTCTTTTTATATATATATATATTTATATATATATATATATATAAACCCTATATATATATATATATAATATAAATATATAATTTATATAAACGCTATATATATATATATATATATTTTTTTTTTTTTGAAGAATAAGTATATTCTAGTTTCCTCGATTTTTGTATACGTTTTTAATTTTAATGGTTTATTTCGACAAGTTCTATCTCATTAAAAAACAAATGCAACAAAATATAATTTATCATACTAAAATAATAAATAAATTTATATAATTAATTATTTACACTTACTCAAATCCCAATTTACAGGTTAACAGTTATGCTTTCTGGCTATATCTATTTTGTTCAACTTTTATATTTAAAATAAAATAGAAAGGCCTTTTACTTGATAGAAGAAATATAACAAAATTTGAATATTGAAACAAATTAATTATTTTATCAAAATCAACTACCAATCAATATATCTTACCTCAGAGTGGTAAGCGGATAATTGCTTAAACAGACTAACTTTAAAAATCAAGTAATACTATGTTCGTCACAAAATCACAGTAAGCTCTAAGGTACTTTAAGATTTTCTTTAAACCATTGACATTCCATAATGAGATTTATTCAAGCCTAAATTAATTAAATATTATGTATAAAATAAAATATAAAAAGGCTTTTAACTTAAAACAAATTGTAGAAATTTCTATGTTTTACTACCAATAAAAAGATATGTTACACATTTTCTTGTGACTCGAGTTTCGGGAAATGACTATCCCATCATCAGACAACTCAAAATATAAATACATTCAATTAAATGTCAAAATTTATTAGACGTTGATTCAAAAATTGTTGAATCAGAATTATAGATACATATTCAAATCTACTTTATAACAAAATATTGCAGCACAATTATTTATTTATGGATAGAAGATTTTTCAAAATATTTGATGACAAATATTACTGATGTGAAAATATCCAAGGATACAATCTGAATCCTTCTTAGAGTTCACAATAAAAATTTAGATTCTTTCGGCCAATTCCAAATCAATCTTCTATTTTACAAAAGTCTTCATAAGGTAATTTCAACTTTCTGCCTTTCAACAGCCCTTTCTCTATTTCTATACCAGCACAAAATTGATCTGCGTTTATTGAAAGTAAAATAGCTCTTTCGCCTCTGTATGCACCATTCACAATTTTCACTGGTTTTCCTAATGCAGGAATGACAGTTTCTAAAAATTCTTGATCAATCTTAATTTTTTTTCCATTATCAAGTAACTTTACAATAGCTTGATATTTATTTATAACCTCTCTAATGACTGCTTTTTTCTTATAAAAATCAGATCCCAAAGAATTTGTCAGTATTTTAACTACAATTCCTTCGGTGATCCAGTAATCTTTCCGGTTTTTTTCTTCCCTCTTTTTTTCTTCCATTTCTCTTATTTCATCTAGTGCTGTTTTTTTAACATCCATTTTGATTTTTTTGCTGCTATTTGAAATGCTTGATTCATTTTTTCTCTTGATAGCTGGTAATGGATTCAGAATCTTTTCAAGTTCACGCTTTGATAGTTTCAAATCTAGTTTCACAATTTTTTCTTCATTATTACGCACCAATTCTGATTTTTTTTCTGCTTTAGGCTCAGTATGGGCAGCTTTTTCTTGAGCCAATTTAACTTGCTTCTCGATGAATTCCAGATTTCGTTCCTCATCATCTTTGTCCATTTTTTGCTTTTTATTTTTTCTTTCCTCTTTTGCTATTGTTTCTGGATCTCTATCAATATATGTAATAAACCAACCAGTTTCAGTTTCATCAACAATACATTTACCAGTTTTTCCTAACCATTTGACAAAGCCTGTTAGTGTCACCCACCGTGTTGCATTCATGTGTATATGATTTTTGTCTGCAATATATTCCTGATAGACCCTATTTGCATTCACTCTTTTTGTTCCGAATTGTCTCCTCAGAATTTGTAAGTACTCCTTCTGAAAATCAAATGAAAATTCATCCATAAATTTCTTTGAATTATCCGCAAAAAGAGATTCGGACATGGTGTGGCATTTGAAACCATTTTCATCCCTACATTGCTTTTGACACATTTGACAATACCATCTTAATTTCTGAAGACCTTTGGCTTTCATTTTGTTTGCCAAATATTTGGGGGTTTCTACTTCGGCTCGGAGCATTTTGTTTATTGTTAAAAACAGGTGAAAATTTATAGACCCTTCCTTGGATTCCTACTGCAAAATCTGATATACCCAAATTGATTCGTCTTACTGATGAATATATTTTTTCTTCAAAAAAGAAATATATCACAATAATTACACTAGGTTGTAAACTTTTAACCACAGATTCTTCTTCTCCTTCTTCTATTGCAAAATCTGATATACCCACATTGATTCACTTCCTCTTACTGATGAATGAAATAAATCACAATAATAACACTAGGTTAACTTTTCACCACAGATTCTCCTTTTTCTTCTTCTTCTTTTTTTTCTTCTTCTTTTTTTTCTTCTTCTTCTTATTTTTCTTTTTATATATATATATTTTATATATATATATATATATAAACACTATATATATATATAATATAAATATATAATATATATAAACACTATATATATATATATATATTTTTTTTTTTTTTTGAAGAATAAGTATATTCTAGTTTCCTCGATTTTTGTATACGTTTTTAATTTTAATGGTTTATTTCGACAAGTTCTATCTCATTAAAAAACAAATGCAACAAAATATAATTCATCATACTAATATAATAAATAAATTTATATAATTAATTATTTACACTTACTCAAATCCCAATTTACAGGTTAACAGTTATGCTTTCTGGCTATATCTATTTTGTTCAACTTTTATATTTAAAATAAAATAGAAAGGCCTTTTACTTGATAGAAGAAATATAACAAAATTTGAATATTGAAACAAATTAATTATTTTATCAAAATCAACTACCAATCAATATATCTTACCTCAGAGTGGTAAGCGGATAATTGCTTAAACAGACTAACTTTAAAAATCAAGTAATACTATGTTCGTCACAAAATCACAGTAAGCTCTAAGGTACTTTAAGATTTTCTTTAAACCATTGACATTCCATAATGAGATTTATTCAAGCCTAAATTAATTATATATTATGTATAAAATAAAATATAAAAA
The DNA here is from genome assembly GCA_034642435.1 of Megalocaria dilatata. Classification (NCBI taxonomy): domain Eukaryota; kingdom Metazoa; phylum Arthropoda; class Insecta; order Coleoptera; family Coccinellidae; genus Megalocaria; species Megalocaria dilatata. The sequence continues at coordinate 6,331,984 of CM067854.1, forward strand.
GGCTTTTAACTTAAAACAAATTGTAGAAATTTCTATGTTTTACTACCAATAAAAAGATATGTTACACATTTTCTTGTGACTCGAGTTTCGGGAAATGACTATCCCATCATCAGACAACTCAAAATATAAATACATTCAATTAAATGTCAAAATTTATTAGACGTTGATTCAAAAATTGTTGAATTACAATTATAGATACATATTCAAATCTACTTTATAACAAAATATTGCAGCACAATTATTTATTTATGGATAGAAGATTTTTCAAAATATTTGATGACAAATATTACTGATGTGAAAATATCCAAGGATACAATCTGAATCCTTCTTAGAGTTCACAATAAAAATTTAGATTCTTTCAGCCAATTCCAAATCATTCTTCTATTTTACAAAAATCTTCATAAGGTAATTTCAACTTTCTGCCTTTCAACAGCCCTTTCTCTATTTCTATACCAGCACAAAATTGATCTGCGTTTATTGAAAGTAAAATAGCTCTTTCGCCTCTGTATGCACCATTCACAATTTTCACTGGTTTTCCTAATGCAGGAATGACAGTTTCTAAAAATTCTTGATCAATCTTAATTTTTTTTCCATTATCAAGTAACTTTACAATAGCTTGATATTTATTTATAACCTCTCTAATGACTGCTTTTTTCTTATAAAAATCAGATCCCAAAGAATTTGTCAGTATTTTAACTACAATTCCTTCGGTGATCCAGTAATCTTTCCGGTTTTTTTCTTCCCTCTTTATTTCTTCCATTTCTCTTATTTCATCTAGTTCTGTTTTTTTAACATCCATTTTGATTTTTTTGCTGCTATTTGAAATGCTTGATTCATTTTTTCTCTTGATAGCTGCTAATGGATTCAGAATCTTTTCAAGTTCACGCTTTGATAGTTTCAAATCTAGTTTCACAATTTTTTCTTCATTATTACGCACCAATTCTGATTTTTTTTCTGCTTCAGGCTCAGTATGGGCAGCTTTTTCTTGAGCCAATTCAACTTGCTTCTCGATGAATTCCAGATTTCGTTTCTCATCATCTTTGTCCATTTTTTGCTTTCTATTTTTTCTTTCCTCTTTTGCTATTGTTTCTGGATCTCTATCAATATATGTAATAAACCAACCAGTTTCAGTTTCATCAACAATACATTTACCAGTTTTTCCTAACCATTTGACAAAGCCTGTTAGTGTCACCCACCGTGTTGCATTCATGTGTATATGATTTTTGTCTGCAATATATTCCTGATAGACCCTATTTGCATTCACTCTTTTTGTTCCGAATTGTCTCCTCAGAATTTGTAAATACTCTTTCTGAAAATCAAATGAAAATTCATCCATAAATTTCTTTGAATTATCCGCAAAAAGAAGCAGTTGTCTTTGGTGAGATTCGGACATGGTGTGGCATTTGAAACCATTTTCATCCCTACATTGCTTTTGACACATTTGACAATACCATCTTAATTTCTGAAGACCTTTGGCTTTCATTTTGTTTGCCAAATATTTGGGAGTTCCTACTTCGGCTCGGGGCATTTTGTTTATTGTTAAAAACAGGTGAAAAGGTATAGACCCTTCCTTGGATTCCTACTGCAAAATCTGATATACCCAAATTGATTCGTCTTACTGATGAATATATTTTTTCTTCAAAAATGAAATATATCACAATAATTACACTAGGTTGTAAACTTTTAACCACAGATTCTTCTTCTCCTTCTTCTACTGCAAAATCTGATATACCCACATTGATTCACTTCCTCTTACTGATGAATGAAATAAATCACAATAATAACACTAGGTTAACTTTTCACCACAGATTCTCCTTTTTCTTCTCCTTCTTTCTTTTTTTCTTCTTCTTTTTTTTCTTCTTGTTTTTCTTCTTCTTCTTATTTTTCTTTTTATATATATATATATATATTTTATATATATATATATATATATAAACACTATATATATATATATATAAACCCTATATATATATAATATATATAAACACTATATATATATATATATATATATATATATATTTTTTTTTTTTTTGAAGAATAAGTATATTCTAGTTTCCTCGATTTTTGTATACGTTTTTAATTTTAATGGTTTATTTCGACAAGTTCTATCTCATTAAAAAACAAATGCAACAAAATATAATTCATCATACTAATATAATAAATAAATTTATATAAATAATTATTTACACTTACTCAAATCCCAATTTACAGGTTAACAGTTATGCTTTCTGGCTATATCTATTTTGTTCAACTTTTATATTTAAACTAAAATAGAAAGGCCTTTTACTTGATAGAAGAAATATAACAAAATTTGAATATTGAAACAAATTAATTATTTTATCAAAATCAACTACCAATCAATATATCTTACCTCAGAGTGGTAAGCCGATAATTGCTTAAACAGACTAACTTTAAAAATCAAGTAATACTATGTTCGTCACAAAATCACAGTAAGCTCTAAGGTACTTTAAGGTTTTCTTTAAACCATTGACATTCCATAATGAGATTTATTCAAGCCTAAATTAATTATATATTATGTATAAAATAAAATATAAAAAGGCTTTTAACTTAAAACAAATTGTAGAAATTTCTATGTTTTACTACCAATAAAAAGATATGTTACACATTTTCTTGTGACTCGAGTTTCGGGAAATGACTATCCCATCATCAGACAACTCAAAATATAAATACATTCAATTAAATGTCAAAATTTATTAGACGTTGATTCAAAAATTGTTGAATTACAATTATAGATACATATTCAAATCTACTTTATAACAAAATATTGCAGCACAATTATTTATTTATGGATAGAAGATTTTTCAAAATATTTGATGACAAATATTACTGATGTGAAAATATCCAAGGATACAATCTGAATCCTTCTTAGAGTTCACAATAAAAATTTAGATTCTTTCAGCCAATTCCAAATCATTCTTCTATTTTACAAAAATCTTCATAAGGTAATTTCAACTTTCTGCCTTTCAACAGCCCTTTCTCTATTTCTATACCAGCACAAAATTGATCTGCGTTTATTGAAAGTAAAATAGCTCTTTCGCCTCTGTATGCACCATTCACAATTTTCACTGGTTTTCCTAATGCAGGAATGACAGTTTCTAAAAATTCTTGATCAATCTTAATTTTTTTTCCATTATCAAGTAACTTTACAATAGCTTGATATTTATTTATAACCTCTCTAATGACTGCTTTTTTCTTATAAAAATCAGATCCCAAAGAATTTGTCAGTATTTTAACTACAATTCCTTCGGTGATCCAGTAATCTTTCCGGTTTTTTTCTTCCCTCTTTTTTTCTTCCATTTCTCTTATTTCATCTAGTTCTGTTTTTTTAACATCCATTTTGATTTTTTTGCTGCTATTTGAAATGCTTGATTCATTTTTTCTCTTGATAGCTGCTAATGGATTCAGAATCTTTTCAAGTTCACGCTTTGATAGTTTCAAATCTAGTTTCACAATTTTTTCCTCATTATTACGCACCAATTCTGATTTTTTTTCTGCTTTAGGCTCAGTATGGGCAGCTTTTTCTTGAGCCAATTTAACTTGCTTCTCGATGAATTCCAGATTTCGTTCCTCATCATCTTTGTCCATTTTTTGCTTTTTATTTTTTCTTTCCTCTTTTGCTATTGTTTCTGGATCTCTATCAATATATGTAATAAACCAACCAGTTTCAGTTTCATCAACAATACATTTACCAGTTTTTCCTAACCATTTGACAAAGCCTGTTAGTGTCACCCACCTTGTTGCATTCATATGTATATGATTTTTGTCTGCAATATATTCCTGATAGACCCTATTTGCATTCACTCTTTTTGTTCCGAATTGTCTCCTCAGAATTTGTAAATACTCCTTCTGAAAATCAAATGAAAATTCATCCATAAATTTCTTTGAATTATCCGCAAAAAGAAGCAGTTGTCTTTGGTGAGATTCGGACATGGTGTGGCATTTGAAACCATTTTCATCCCTACATTGCTTTTGACACATTTGACAATACCATCTTAATTTCTGAAGACCTTTGGCTTTCATTTTGTTTGCCAAATATTTGGGAGTTCCTACTTCGGCTCGGGGCATTTTGTTTATTGTTAAAAACAGGTGAAAATTTATAGACCCTTCCTTGGATTCCTACTGCAAAATCTGATATACCGAAATTGATTCGTCTTACTGATGAATATATTTTTTCTTCAAAAATGAAATATATCACAATATTTACACTAGGTTGTAAACATTTAACCACAGATTCTTCTTCTCCTTCTTCTACTGCAAAATCTGATATACTCACATTGATTCACTTCCTCTTACTGATGAATGAAATAAATCACAATAATTACACTAGGTTAACTTTTCACCACAGATGCTACTTTTTCTTCTTCTTCTTTTTTTCTTCTTCTTCTTTTTTTCTTCTTCTTCTTTTTTTCTTCTTCTTCTTTTTTTCTTCTTCTTTTTCTTCTTCTTCTTATGTTTCTTTATATATATATATATATATATAATTATATAAACACTATATATATATATATATTTTTTTTTTTTTTTGAAGAATAAGTATATTCTTGTTTCCTCAATTTTTGTATACGTTTTTAATTTTAATGGTTTATTTCGACAAGTTCTATCTCATTAAAAAACAAATGCAACAAAATATAATTCATCATACTAATATAATAAATAAATTTATATAATTAATTATTTACACTTACTCAAATCCCAATTTACAGGTTAACAGTTATGCTTTCTGGCTATATCTATTTTGTTCAACTTTTATATTTATTTTATCAAAATCAACTACCAATCAATATATCTTACCTCAAAGTGGTAAGCGGATAATTGCTTAAACAGACTAACTTTAAAAATCAAGTAATACTATGTTCGTCACAAAATCACAGTAAGCTCTAAGGTACTTTAAGGTTTTCTTTAAACCATTGACATTCCATAATGAGATTTATTCAAGCCTAAATTAATTATATATTATGTATAAAATAAAATATAAAAAGGCTTTTAACTTAAAACAAATTGTAGAAATTTCTATGTTTTACTACCAATAAAAAGATATGTTACACATTTTCTTGTGACTCGAGTTTCGGGAAATGACTATCCCATCATCAGACAACTCAAAATATAAATACATTCAATTAAATGTCAAAATTTATTAGACGTTGATTCAAAAATTGTTGAATTAGAATTATAGATACATATTCAAATCTACTTTATAACAAAATATTGCAGCACAATTATTTATTTATGGATAGAAGATTTTTCAAAATATTTGATGACAAATATTACTGATGTGAAAATATCCAAGGATACAATCTGAATCCTTCTTAGAGTTCACAATAAAAATTTAGATTCTTTCGGCCAATTCCAAATCAATCTTCTATTTTACAAAAGTCTTCATAAGGTAATTTCAACTTTCTGCCTTTCAACAGCCCTTTCTCTATTTCTATACCAGCACAAAATTGATCTGCGTTTATTGAAAGTAAAATAGCTCTTTCGCCTCTGTATGCACCATTCACAATTTTCACTGGTTTTCCTAATGCAGGAATGACAGTTTCTAAAAATTCTTGATCAATCTTAATTTTTTTTCCATTATCAAGTAACTTTACAATAGCTTGATATTTATTTATAACCTCTCTAATGACTGCTTTTTTCTTATAAAAATCAGATCCCAAAGAATTTGTCAGTATTTTAACTACAATTCCTTCGGTGATCCAGTAATCTTTCCGGTTTTTTTCTTCCCTCTTTTTTTCTTCCATTTCTCTTATTTCATCTAGTGCTGTTTTTTTAACATCCATTTTGATTTTTTTGCTGCTATTTGAAATGCTTGATTCATTTTTTCTCTTGATAGCTGGTAATGGATTCAGAATCTTTTCAAGTTCACGCTTTGATAGTTTCAAATCTAGTTTCACAATTTTTTCTTCATTATTACGCACCAATTCTGATTTTTTTTCTGCTTTAAGCTCAGTATGGGCAGCTTTATCTTGAGCCAATTTAACTTGCTTCTCGATGAATTCCAGATTTCGTTCCTCATCATCTTTGTCCATTTTTTGCTTTTTATTTTTTCTTTCCTCTTTTGCTATTGTTTCTGGATCTCTATCAATATATGTAATAAACCAACCAGTTTCAGTTTCATCAACAATACATTTACCAGTTTTTCCTAACCATTTGACAAAGCCTGTTAGTGTCACCCACCGTGTTGCATTCATGTGTATATGATTTTTATCTGCAATATATTCCTGATAGACCCTATTTGCATTCACTCTTTTTGTTCCGAATTGTCTCCTCAGAATTTGTAAATACTCCTTCTGAAAATCAAATGAAAATTCATCCATAAATTTCTTTGAATTATCCGCAAAAAGAAGCAGTTGTCTTTGGTGAGATTCGGACATGGTGTGGCATTTGAAACCATTTTCATCCCTACATTGCTTTTGACACATTTGACAATACCATCTTAATTTCTGAAGACCTCTGGCTTTCATTTTGTTTGCCAAATATTTGGGGGTTCCTACTTCGGCTCGGGGCATTTTGTTTATTGTTAAAAACAGGTGAAAATTTATAGACCCTTCCTTGGATTCCTACTGCAAAATCTGATATACCCAAATTGATTCGTCGTACTGATGAATATATTTTTTCTTCAAAAATGAAATATATCACAATAATTACACTAGGTTGTAAACTTTTAACCACAGATTCTTCTTCTCCTTCTTCTACTGCAAAATCTGATATACCCACATTGATTCACTTCCTCTTACTGATGAATGAAATAAATCACAATAATAACACTAGGTTAACTTTTCACCACAGATTCTCCTTTTTCTTCTCCTTCTTTCTTTTTTTCTTCTTCTTTTTTTTCTTCTTCTTCTTATTTTTCTTTTTATATATATATATATATATATATATATATATATATATATAAACACTATATATATATATATAATATAAATATATAATATATATAAACACTATATATATATATATATTTTTTTTTTTTTTTTTGAAGAATAAGTATATTCTAGTTTCCTCGATTTTTGTATACGTTTTTAATTTTAATGGTTTATTTCGACAAGTTCTATCTCATTAAAAAACAAATGCAACAAAATATAATTCATCATACTAATATAATAAATAAATTTATATAATTAATTATTTACACTTACTCAAATCCCAATTTACAGGTTAACAGTTATGCTTTCTGGCTATATCTATTTTGTTCAACTTTTATATTTAAACTAAAATAGAAAGGCCTTTTACTTGATAGAAGAAATATAACAAAATTTGAATATTGAAACAAATTAATTATTTTATCAAAATCAACTACCAATCAATATATCTTACCTCAGAGTGGTAAGCGGATAAATGCTTAAACAGACTAACTTTAAAAATCAAGTAATACTATGTTCGTCACAAAATCACAGTAAGCTCTAAGGTACTTTAAGGTTTTCTTTAAACCATTGACATTCCATAATGAGATTTATTCAAGCCTAAATTAATTAAATATTATGTATAAAATAAAATATAAAAAGGCTTTTAACTTAAAACAAATTGTAGAAATTTCTATGTTTTACTACCAATAAAAAGATATGTTACACATTTTCTTGTGACTCGAGTTTCGGGAAATGACTATCCCATCATCAGACAACTCAAAATATAAATACATTCAATTAAATGTCAAAATTTATTAGACGTTGATTCAAAAATTGTTGAATTACAATTATAGATACATATTCAAATCTACTTTATAACAAAATATTGCAGCACAATTATTTATTTATGGATAGAAGATTTTTCAAAATATTTGATGACAAATATTACTGATGTGAAAATATCCAAGGATACAATCTGAATCCTTCTTAGAGTTCACAATAAAAATTTAGATTCTTTCAGCCAATTCCAAATCATTCTTCTATTTTACAAAAATCTTCATAAGGTAATTTCAACTTTCTGCCTTTCAACAGCCCTTTCTCTATTTCTATACCAGCACAAAATTGATCTGCGTTTATTGAAAGTAAAATAGCTCTTTCGCCTCTGTATGCACCATTCACAATTTTCACTGGTTTTCCTAATGCAGGAATGACAGTTTCTAAAAATTCTTGATCAATCTTAATTTTTTTTCCATTATCAAGTAACTTTACAATAGCTTGATATTTATTTATAACCTCTCTAATGACTGCTTTTTTCTTATAAAAATCAGATCCCAAAGAATTTGTCAGTATTTTAACTACAATTCCTTCGGTGATCCAGTAATCTTTCCGGTTTTTTTCTTCCCTCTTTTTTTCTTCCATTTCTCTTATTTCATCTAGTGCTGTTTTTTTAACATCCATTTTGATTTTTTTGCTGCTATTTGAAATGCTTGATTCATTTTTTCTCTTGATAGCTGGTAATGGATTCAGAATCTTTTCAAGTTCACGCTTTGATAGTTTCAAATCTAGTTTCACAATTTTTTCTTCATTATTACGCACCAATTCTGATTTTTTTTCTGCTTTAGGCTCAGTATGGGCAGCTTTTTCTTGAGCCAATTTAACTTGCTTCTCGATGAATTCCAGATTTCGTTCCTCATCATCTTTGTCCATTTTTTGCTTTTTATTTTTTCTTTCCTCTTTTGCTATTGTTTCTGGATCTCTATCAATATATGTAATAAACCAACCAGTTTCAGTTTCATCAACAATACATTTACCAGTTTTTCCTAACCATTTGACAAAGCCTGTTAGTGTCACCCACCGTGTTGCATTCATATGTATATGATTTTTGTCTGCAATATATTCCTGATAGACCCTATTTGCATTCACTCTTTTTGTTCCGAATTGTCTCCTCAGAATTTGTAAATACTCTTTCTGAAAATCAAATGAAAATTCATCCATAAATTTCTTTGAACTATCCGCAAAAATAAGCAGTTGTCTTTGGTGAGATTCGGACATGGTGTGGCATTTGAAACCATTTTCATCCCTACATTGCTTTTGACACATTTGACAATACCATCTTAATTTCTGAAGACCTTTGGCTTTCATTTTGTTTGCCAAATATTTGGGGGTTCCTACTTCGGCTCGGGGCATATTGTTTATTGTTAAAAACAGGTGAAAATTTATAGACCCTTCCTTGGATTCCTACTGCAAAATCTGATATACCGAAATTGATTCGTCTTACTGATGAATATATTTTTTCTTCAAAAATGAAATATATCACAATATTTACACTAGGTTGTAAACATTTAACCACAGATTCTTCTTCTCCTTCTTCTACTGCAAAATCTGATATACTCACATTGATTCACTTCCTCTTACTGATGAATGAAATAAATCACAATAATTACACTAGGTTAACTTTTCACCACAGATGCTACTTTTTCTTCTTCTTCTTTTTTTCTTCTTCTTTTTCTTCTTCTTCTTAGGTTTCTTTATATATATATATATATATATATATATAATTATATAAACACTATATATATATATATATTTTTTTTTTTTTTTGAAGAATAAGTATATTCTTGTTTCCTCGATTTTTGTATACGTTTTAAATTTTAATGGTTTATTTCGACAAGTTCTATCTCATTAAAAAACAAATGCAACAAAATATAATTCATCATACTAATATTATAAATAAATTTATATAATTAATTATTTACACTTACTCAAATCCCAATTTACAGGTTAACAGTTATGCTTTCTGGCTATATCTATTTTGTTCAACTTTTATATTTATTTTATCAAAATCAACTACCAATCAATATATCTTACCTCACAGTGGTAAGCGGATAATTGCTTAAACAGACTTACTTTAAAAATCAAGTAATACTATGTTCGTCACAAAATCACAGTAAGCTCTAAGGAACTTTAAGGTTTTCTTTAAACCATAGACATTCCATAATGAGATTTATTCAAGCCTAAATTAATTATATATTATGTATAAAATAAAATGTAAAAAGGCTTTTAACTTAAAACAAATTGTAGAAATTTCTATGTTTTACTACCAATAAAAAGATATGTTACACATTTTCTTGTGACTAGAGTTTCGGGAAATGACTTTCCCATCATCAGACAACTCAAAATATAAATACATTCAATTAAATGTCAAAATTTATTAGACGTTGATTCAAAAATTGTTGAATTACAATTATAGATACATATTCAAATCTACTTTATAACAAAATATTGCAGCACAATTATTTATTTATGGATAGAAGATTTTTCAAAATATTTGATGACAAATATTACTGATGTGAAAATATCCAAGGATACAATCTGAATCCTTCTTAGAGTTCACAATAAAAATTTAGATTCTTTCAGCCAATTCCAAATCATTCTTCTATTTTACAAAAATCTTCATAAGGTAATTTCAACTTTCTGCCTTTCAACAGCCCTTTCTCTATTTCTATACCAGCACAAAATTGATCTGCGTTTATTGAAAGTAAAATAGCTCTTTCGCCTCTGTATGCACCATTCACAATTTTCACTGGTTTTCCTAATGCAGGAATGACAGTTTCTAAAAATTCTTGATCAATCTTAATTTTTTTTCCATTATCAAGTAACTTTACAATAGCTTGATATTTATTTATAACCTCTCTAATGACTGCTTTTTTCTTATAAAAATCAGATCCCAAAGAATTTGTCAGTATTTTAACTACAATTCCTTCGGTGATCCAGTAATCTTTCCGGTTTTTTTCTTCCCTCTTTTTTTCTTCCATTTCTCTTATTTCATCTAGTTCTGTTTTTTTAACATCCATTTTGATTTTTTTGCTGCTATTTGAAATGCTTGATTCATTTTTTCTCTTGATAGCTGCTAATGGATTCAGAATCTTTTCAAGTTCACGCTTTGATAGTTTCAAATCTAGTTTCACAATTTTTTCCTCATTATTACGCACCAATTCTGATTTTTTTTCTGCTTTAGGCTCAGTATGGGCAGCTTTTTCTTGAGCCAATTTAACTTGCTTCTCGATGAATTCCAGATTTCGTTCCTCATCATCTTTGTCCATTTTTTGCTTTTTATTTTTTCTTTCCTCTTTTGCTATTGTTTCTGGATCTCTATCAATATATGTAATAAACCAACCAGTTTCAGTTTCATCAACAATACATTTACCAGTTTTTCCTAACCATTTGACAAAGCCTGTTAGTGTCACCCACCTTGTTGCATTCATATGTATATGATTTTTGTCTGCAATATATTCCTGATAGACCCTATTTGCATTCACTCTTTTTGTTCCGAATTGTCTCCTCAGAATTTGTAAATACTCCTTCTGAAAATCAAATGAAAATTCATCCATAAATTTCTTTGAATTATCCGCAAAAATAAGCAGTTGTCTTTGGTGAGATTCGGACATGGTGTGGCATTTGAAACCATTTTCATCCCTACATTGCTTTTGACACATTTGACAATACCATCTTAATTTCTGAAGACCTTTGGCTTTCATTTTGTTTGCCAAATATTTGGGGGTTCCTACTTCGGCTCGGGGCATATTGTTTATTGTTAAAAACAGGTGAAAATTTATAGACCCTTCCTTGGATTCCTACTGCAAAATCTGATATACCCAAATTGATTCGTCTTACTGATGAATATATTTTTTCTTCAAAAATGAAATATATCACATTAATTACACTAGGTTGTAAACTTTTAACCACAGATTCTTCTTCTCCTTCTTCTACTGCAAAATCTGATATACTCACATTGATTCACTTCCTCTTACTGATGAATGAAATAAATCACAATAATTACACTAGGTTAACTTTTCACCACAGATGCTACTTTTTCTTCTTCTTCTTTTTTTCTTCTTCTTTTTCTTCTTCTTATGTTTCTTTATATATATATATATATATATATATATATAATTATATAAACACTATATATATATATATATATATTTTTTTTTTTTTTGAAGAATAAGTATATTCTTGTTTCCTCGATTTTTGTATACGTTTTTAATTTTGATGGTTTATTTCGACAAGTTCTATCTCATTAAAAAACAAATGCAACAAAATATAATTCGTCATACTAATATCATAAATAAATTTATATAATTAATTATTTACACTTACTCAAATCCCAATTTACAGGTTAACAGTTATGCTTTCTGGCTATATCTATTTTGTTCAACTTTTATATTTATTTTATCAAAATCAACTACCAATCAATATATCTTACCTCAGAGTGGTAAGCGGATAATTGCTTAAACAGACTAACTTTAAAAATCAAGTAATACTATGTTCGTCACAAAATCACAGTAAGCTCTAAGGTACTTTAAGGTTTTCTTTAAACCATTGACATTCCATAATGAGATTTATTCAAGCCTAAATTAATTAAATATTATGTATAAAATAAAATATAAAAAGGCTTTTAACTTAAAACAAATTGTAGAAATTTCTATGTTTTACTACCAATAAAAAGATATGTTACACATTTTCTTGTGACTCGAGTTTCGGGAAATGACTATCCCATCATCAGACAACTCAAAATATAAATACATTCAATTAAATGTCAAAATTTATTAGACGTTGATTCAAAAATTGTTGAATTACAATTATAGATACATATTCAAATCTACTTTATAACAAAATATTGCAGCACAATTATTTATTTATGGATAGAAGATTTTTCAAAATATTTGATGACAAATATTACTGATGTGAAAATATCCAAGGATACAATCTGAATCCTTCTTAGAGTTCACAATAAAAATTTAGATTCTTTCAGCCAATTCCAAATCATTCTTCTATTTTACAAAAATCTTCATAAGGTAATTTCAACTTTCTGCCTTTCAACAGCCCTTTCTCTATTTCTATACCAGCACAAAATTGATCTGCGTTTATTGAAAGTAAAATAGCTCTTTCGCCTCTGTATGCACCATTCACAATTTTCACTGGTTTTCCTAATGCAGGAATGACAGTTTCTAAAAATTCTTGATCAATCTTAATTTTTTTTCCATTATCAAGTAACTTTACAATAGCTTGATATTTATTTATAACCTCTCTAATGACTGCTTTTTTTTATAAAAATCAGATCCCAAAGAATTTGTCAGTATTTTAACTACAATTCCTTCGGTGATCCAGTAATCTTTCCGGTTTTTTTCTTCCCTCTTTTTTTCTTCCATTTCTCTTATTTCATCTAGTTCTGTTTTTTTAACATCCATTTTGATTTTTTTGCTGCTATTTGAAATGCTTGATTCACTTTTTCTCTTGATAGCTGCTAATGGATTCAGAATCTTTTCAAGTTCACGCTTTGATAGTTTCAAATCTAGTTTCACAATTTTTTCCTCATTATTACGCACCAATTCTGATTTTTTTTCTGCTTTAGGCTCAGTATGGGCAGCTTTTTCTTGAGCCAATTTAACTTGCTTCTCGATGAATTCCAGATTTCGTTCCTCATCATCTTTGTCCATTTTTTGCTTTTTATTTTTTCTTTCCTCTTTTGCTATTGTTTCTGGATCTCTATCAATATATGTAATAAACCAACCAGTTTCAGTTTCATCAACAATACATTTACCAGTTTTTCCTAACCATTTGACAAAGCCTGTTAGTGTCACCCACCTTGTTGCATTCATATGTATATGATTTTTGTCTGCAATATATTCCTGATAGACCCTATTTGCATTCACTCTTTTTGTTCCGAATTGTCTCCTCAGAATTTGTAAATACTCCTTCTGAAAATCAAATGAAAATTCATCCATAAATTTCTTTGAATTATCCGCAAAAAGAAGCAGTTGTCTTTGGTGAGATTCGGACATGGTGTGGCATTTGAAACCATTTTCATCCCTACATTGCTTATGACACATTTGACAATACCATCTTAATTTCTGAAGACCTTTGGCTTTCATTTTGTTTGCCAAATATTTGGGGGTTCCTACTTCGGCTCGGGGCATTTTGTTTATTGTTAAAAACAGGTGAAAAGGTATAGACCCTTCCTTGGATTCCTACTGCAAAATCTGATATACCCAAATTGATTCGTCTTACTGATGAATATATTTTTTCTTCAAAAATGAAATATATCACATTAATTACACTAGGTTGTAAACTTTTAACCACAGATTCTTCTTCTCCTTCTTCTACTGCAAAATCTGATATACTCACATTGATTCACTTCCTCTTACTGATGAATGAAATAAATCACAATAATTACACTAGGTTAACTTTTCACCACAGATGCTACTTATTCTTCTTCTTCTTTTTTTCTTCTTCTTTTTTTCTTCTTCTTTTTCTTCTTCTTCTTATGTTTCTTTATATATATATATATATAATTATATAAACACTATATATATATATATATATATATATATATATATATTTTTTTTTTTTTGAAGAATAAGTATATTCTAGTTTCCTCGATTTTTTTATACGTTTTTAATTTTAATGGTTTATTTCGACAAGTTCTATCTCATTAAAAAACAAATGCAACAAAATATAATTCATCATACTAATATAATAAATAAATTTATATAATTAATTATTTACACTTACTCAAATCCCAATTTACAGGTTAACAGTTATGCTTTCTGGCTATATCTATTTTGTTCAACTTTTATATTTATTTTATCAAAATCAACTACCAATCAATATATCTTACCTCAAAGTGGTAAGCGGATAATTGCTTAAACAGACTAACTTTAAAAATCAAGTAATACTATGTTCGTCACAAAATCACAGTAAGCCCTAAGGTACTTTAAGGTTTTCTTTAAACCATAGACATTCCATAATGAGATTTATTCAAGCCTAAATTAATTATGTATTATGTATAAAATAAAATATAAAAAGGCTTTTAACTTAAAACAAATTGTAGAAATTTCTATGTTTTACTACCAATAAAAAGATATGTTACACATTTTCTTGTGACTCGAGTTTCGGGAAATGACTATCCCATCATCAGACAACTCAAAATATAAATACATTCAATTAAATGTCAAAATTTATTAGACGTTGATTCAAAAATTGTTGAATTACAATTATAGATACATATTCAAATCTACTTTATAACAAAATATTGCAGCACAATTATTTATTTATGGATAGAAGATTTTTCAAAATATTTGATGACAAATATTACTGATGTGAAAATATCCAAGGATACAATCTGAATCCTTCTTAGAGTTCACAATAAAAATTTAGATTCTTTCAGCCAATTCCAAATCATTCTTCTATTTTACAAAAATCTTCATAAGGTAATTTCAACTTTCTGCCTTTCAACAGCCCTTTCTCTATTTCTATACCAGCACAAAATTGATCTGCGTTTATTGAAAGTAAAATAGCTCTTTCGCCTCTGTATGCACCATTCACAATTTTCACTGGTTTTCCTAATGCAGGAATGACAGTTTCTAAAAATTCTTGATCAATCTTAATTTTTTTTCCATTATCAAGTAACTTTACAATAGCTTGATATTTATTTATAACCTCTCTAATGACTGCTTTTTTCTTATAAAAATCAGATCCCAAAGAATTTGTCAGTATTTTAACTACAATTCCTTCGGTGATCCAGTAATCTTTCCGGTTTTTTTCTTCCCTCTTTTTTTCTTCCATTTCTCTTATTTCATCTAGTTCTGTTTTTTTAACATCCATTTTGATTTTTTTGCTGCTATTTGAAATGCTTGATTCATTTTTTCTCTTGATAGCTGCTAATGGATTCAGAATCTTTTCAAGTTCACGCTTTGATAGTTTCAAATCTAGTTTCACAATTTTTTCTTCATTATTACGCACCAATTCTGATTTTTTTTCTGCTTCAGGCTCAGTATGGGCAGCTTTTTCTTGAGCCAATTCAACTTGCTTCTCGATGAATTCCAGATTTCGTTCCTCATCATCTTTGTCCATTTTTTGCTTTTTATTTTTTCTTTCCTCTTTTGCTATTGTTTCTGGATCTCTATCAATATATGTAATAAACCAACCAGTTTCAGTTTCATCAACAATACATTTACCAGTTTTTCCTAACCATTTGACAAAGCCTGTTAGTGTCACCCACCGTGTTGCATTCATATGTATATGATTTTTGTCTGCAATATATTCCTGATAGACCCTATTTGCATTCACTCTTTTTGTTCCGAATTGTCTCCTCAGAATTTGTAAATACTCCTTCTGAAAATCAAATGAAAATTCATCCATAAATTTCTTTGAATTATCCGCAAAAAGAAGCAGTTGTCTTTGGTGAGATTCGGACATGGTGTGGCATTTGAAACCATTTTCATCCCTACATTGCTTATGACACATTTGACAATACCATCTTAATTTCTGAAGACCTTTGGCTTTCATTTTGTTTGCCAAATATTTGGGGGTTCCTACTTCGGCTCGGGGCATTTTGTTTATTGTTAAAAACAGGTGAAAAGTTATAGACCCTTCCTTGGATTCCTACTGCAAAATCTGATATACCCAAATTGATTCGTCTTACTGATGAATATATTTTTTCTTCAAAAATGAAATATATCACATTAATTACACTAGGTTGTAAACTTTTAACCACAGATTCTTCTTCTCCTTCTTCTACTGCAAAATCTGATATACTCACATTGATTCACTTCCTCTTACTGATGAATGAAATAAATCACAATAATTACACTAGGTTAACTTTTCACCACAGATGCTACTTATTCTTCTTCTTCTTTTTTTCTTCTTCTTTTTTTCTTCTTCTTTTTCTTCTTCTTCTTATGTTTCTTTATATATATATATATATAATTATATAAACACTATATATATATATATATATATATATATATATATTTTTTTTTTTTTGAAGAATAAGTATATTCTAGTTTCCTCGATTTTTGTATACGTTTTTAATTTTAATGGTTTATTTCGACAAGTTCTATCTCATTAAAAAACAAATGCAACAAAATATAATTCATCATACTAATATAATAAATAAATTTATATAATTAATTATTTACACTTACTCAAATCCCAATTTACAGGTTAACAGTTATGCTTTCTGGCTATATCTATTTTGTTCAACTTTTATATTTATTTTATCAAAATCAACTACCAATCAATATATCTTACCTCAAAGTGGTAAGCGGATAATTGCTTAAACAGACTAACTTTAAAAATCAAGTAATACTATGTTCGTCACAAAATCACAGTAAGCCCTAAGGTACTTTAAGGTTTTCTTTAAACCATAGACATTCCATAATGAGATTTATTCAAGCCTAAATTAATTATGTATTATGTATAAAATAAAATATAAAAAGGCTTTTAACTTAAAACAAATTGTAGAAATTTCTATGTTTTACTACCAATAAAAAGATATGTTACACATTTTCTTGTGACTCGAGTTTCGGGAAATGACTATCCCATCATCAGACAACTCAAAATATAAATACATTCAATTAAATGTCAAAATTTATTAGACGTTGATTCAAAAATTGTTGAATTAGAATTATAGATACATATTCAAATCTACTTTATAACAAAATATTGCAGCACAATTATTTATTTATGGATAGAAGATTTTTCAAAATATTTGATGACAAATATTACTCATGTGAAAATATCCAAGGATACAATCTGAATCCTTTTTAGAGTTCACAATAAAAATTTAGATTCTTTCAGCCAATTCCAAATCATTCTTCTATTTTACAAAAATCTTCATAAGGTAATTTCAACTTTCTGCCTTTCAACAGCCCTTTCTCTATTTCTATACCAGCACAAAATTGATCTGCGTTTATTGAAAGTAAAATAGCTCTTTCGCCTCTGTATGCACCATTCACAATTTTCACTGGTTTTCCTAATGCAGGAATGACAGTTTCTAAAAATTCTTGATCAATCTTAATTTTTTTTCCATTATCAAGTAACTTTACAATAGCTTGATATTTATTTATAACCTCTCTAATGACTGCTTTTTTCTTATAAAAATCAGATCCCAAAGAATTTGTCAGTATTTTAACTACAATTCCTTCGGTGATCCAGTAATCTTTCCGGTTTTTTTCTTCCCTCTTTTTTTCTTCCATTTCTCTTATTTCATCTAGTGCTGTTTTTTTAACATCCATTTTGATTTTTTTGCTGCTATTTGAAATGCTTGATTCATTTTTTCTCTTGATAGCTGGTAATGGATTCAGAATCTTTTCAAGTTCACGCTTTGATAGTTTCAAATCTAGTTTCACAATTTTTTCTTCATTATTACGCACCAATTCTGATTTTTTTTCTGCTTTAGGCTCAGTATGGGCAGCTTTTTCTTGAGCCAATTTAACTTGCTTCTCGATGAATTCCAGATTTCGTTCCTCATCATCTTTGTCCATTTTTTGCTTTTTATTTTTTCTTTCCTCTTTTGCTATTGTTTCTGGATCTCTATCAATATATGTAATAAACCAACCAGTTTCAGTTTCATCAACAATACATTTACCAGTTTTTCCTAACCATTTGACAAAGCCTGTTAGTGTCACCCACCTTGTTGCATTCATATGTATATGATTTTTGTCTGCAATATATTCCTGATAGACCCTATTTGCATTCACTCTTTTTGTTCCGAATTGTCTCCTCAGAATTTGTAAATACTCCTTCTGAAAATCAAATGAAAATTCATCCATAAATTTCTTTGAATTATCCGCAAAAAGAAGCAGTTGTCTTTGGTGAGATTCGGACATGGTGTGGCATTTGAAACCATTTTCATCCCTACATTGCTTTTGACACATTTGACAATACCATCTTAATTTCTGAAGACCTTTGGCTTTCATTTTGTTTGCCAAATATTTGGGGGTTCCTACTTCGGCTCGGGGCATTTTGTTTATTGTTAAAAACAGGTGAAAAGTTATAGACCCTTCCTTGGATTCCTACTGCAAAATCTGATATACCCAAATTGATTCGTCGTACTGATGAATATATTTTTTCTTCAAAAATGAAATATATCACAATAATTACACTAGGTTGTAAACTTTTAACCACAGATTCTTCTTCTCCTTCTTCTACAGCAAAATCTGACATACCCACATTGATTCACTTCCTCTTACTGAAGAATGAAATAAATCACAATAATTACACTAGGTTAACTTTTCACCACAGATTCTCCTTTTTCTTCTTCTTATGTTTCTTTTTATATATATATATATATATATATAGACCCTATATATATAATATATATAATATATATAAACACTACATATATATATATATATATATTTTTTTTTTTTTGAAGAATAAGTATATTCTAGTTTCCTCGATTTTTGTATACGTTTTTAATTTTAATGGTTTATTTCGACAAGTTCTATCTCATCAAAAAACAAATGCAACAAAATATAATTCATCATACTAATATAATAAATAAATTTATATAATTAATTATTTACACTTATTCAAATCCCAATTATTTACACTTATTCAAATCCCTATTTCTATACCAGTACTAAATTGGTCTGCGTTTATTGAAAGTAAAATAGCTCTTTCGCCTCTGTATGCACCATTTTTATTTTTTCTTTCTTCTTTTGCTTTTCTTATATATATATATATATATATATATATATATATATATATATATATATATACACTTTATATATATACACACTATATACGTGTATATATATATATATATATATATATATATATTTCATTTTTGAAGAAAAGATATAATCTAGTTTCCTCGATTTATGTATACGTTTTCAATTTTAATGGTTTATTTTGACAAGTTCTATCTCATTAAAAAAACAAATGCAACAAAATATAATTCATCATACTAATATAATTAATAAATTTATATAATCAAATATGTACTTTTAATCAAAACCCCATTTTAAAATAAAAATCAATGCCAGCAAAACTACTCTCATCCACATTACGCATAAAAAGAAACTAACGCAAAATCAAAACTATCTGACTAACAATGGGCAAACCATATACAAAATGTACAATGTACAAAACTCCGTCTAATACCTGGGTCTCACCCTAGATAAAAAATTTAATTTCAACAAAAATATTACTAATAATATTCAAAAATGCTAAATAATGCTTAGAAATATTTCTCCACTGTTGAATAAATCAAGTAAACTTAGCAGGAAGTCGAAACTAAGGATCTACAAGGAAGGCATCAGACCTGTTTTCCTGTATGCAAACTCTTTATGGAACATAACATCTCTTTCAAACCTGAGAAAACTACAGATTTTGCAAAATAAATTCCTGAGAATTCTTTTAAATAAAACAAAATACACCTCAAATAAAGAAATTCCTAGAATAGGAAATATAGAAACAATTCAGGATAAAATCAAACAGAACACTAAAAAATTTTTCAGATACACTACTAAAAAACCCGAAAAAACTAAATATCTAAGTACCACTACGCCAGAAAACACTAACATCAGACTAAGGCACAAATTAATACATCATCTGAGATTAAAATGATGAAATTTCACTGATTATTTGAAAGCTTATCCCACCTGAGACGAATATGTGTTTTGAATATGTTTTATTTAGTTTGACGATCAGCGTTTCAAGCGGACGCATGGTCACCGTCGTCACAGGCAGAGCCTGCGCATCACGCCTTTCTGACCAGTTTCAGATGCGCTTGCTCGGAAACAAAACGTCGTCTCCCTAATAACTAAGAGGTGGAAGCTCCCTGGCAAGACCACATTCCACTCGAGACCTTCAGGTGAAAGAAGAAGAAAACGAAGATTCTGTGGTAAAAAGTTAACCTAGTGTGTAATGTAATTATTGTGATATATTTCATTTTTGAAGAAAAAATATATTCATCAGTAAGAGGAAGTGAATCAATTTGGGTATATCAGATTTTGCAGTAGAAGAAGGAGAAGAAGAATCTGTGGTGAAAAGTTAACCTAGTGTAATTATTGTGATATATTTCATTTTTGAAAAAAAATATATTCATCAGTAAGACGAAGTGAATCAAGTTGGGTATATTAGATTTTGCAGTAGGAATCCAAGGAAGGGTCTATAAATTTTCACCTGTTTTTAACAATAAACAAAATGCCTCGAGCCGAAAAAGGAACCCCCAAATATTTGGCAAACAAAATGAAAGCCAAAGGTCTTCAGAAATTAAGATGGTATTGTCAAATGTGTCAAAAGCAATGTAGGGATGAAAATGGTTTCAAATGCCACACCATGTCCGAATCTCACCAAAGACAACTGCTTCTTTTTGCGGATAATTCAAAGAAATTTATGGATGAATTTTCATTTGATTTTCAGAAAGAGTATTTACAAATTCTGAGGAGACAATTCGGAACAAAAAGAGTGAATGCAAATAGGGTCTATCAGGAATATATTGCAGACAAAAATCATATACACATGAATGCAACACGGTGGGTGACACTAACAGGCTTTGTCAAATGGTTAGGAAAAACTGGTAAATGTATTGTTGATGAAACTGAAACTGGTTGGTTTATTACATATATTGATAGAGATCCAGAAACAATAGCAAAAGAGGAAAGAAAAAATAAAAAGCAAAAAATGGACAAAGATGATGAGGAACGAAATCTGGAATTCATCGAGAAGCAAGTTAAATTGGCTCAAGAAAAAGCTGCCCATACTGAGCCTGAAGAAGAAAAAAAATCAGAATTGGTGCGCAATAATGAAGAAGAAATTGTGAAACTAGATTTGAAACTATCAAAGCGTGAACCTGAAAAGATTCTGAATCCATTACTAGTTATCAAGAGAAAAAATGAATCGAGCATTTCAAATAGCAGCAACAAAATCAAAATGGATGTTAAAAAAACAGCACTAGATGAAATAAGAGAAATGGAAGAAAAAAAGAGGGAAGAAAAAAACCGGAAAGATTACTGGATCACCGAAGGAATTGTAGTTAAAATATTGACAAATTCTTTGGGATCTGA
Source organism: Megalocaria dilatata (assembly GCA_034642435.1). NCBI lineage: Eukaryota > Metazoa > Arthropoda > Insecta > Coleoptera > Coccinellidae > Megalocaria > Megalocaria dilatata. The sequence goes on from CM067854.1 coordinate 6,353,711, forward strand.
TTTTTATAAGAAAAAAGCAGTCATTAGAGAGGTTATAAATAAATATCAAGCTATTGTAAAGTTACTTGATAATGGAAAAAAAATTAAAATTGATCAAGAATTTTTAGAAACTGTCATTCCTGCATTAGGCAAACCAGTGAAAATTGTGAATGGTGCATACAGAGGCGAAAGAGCTATTTTACTTTCAATAAACGCAGATCAATTTTGTGCTAGTATAGAAATAGAGAAAGGGCTGCTGAAAGGCAGAAAGTTGGAATTACCTTATGAAGACTTTTGTAAAATAGAAGAATGATTTGGAATTGGCTGAAAGTATCTAAATTTTTATTGTGAACTCTAAGAAGGATTCAGATTGTATCCTTGGATATTTTCACATCAGTAATATTTGTCATCAAAAATTTTGAAGAATCTTCTATCGATAAATGTGCTGGAATATTTCATTACAAACTAGATTTGAATATGTATCTATAATTGTAATTCAACAATTTGGGAATCAACGTCTACTAAATTTTGACATTTAATTGAATGTATTTATATTTTAATTGGTTGAAAAAAATAGATATATCCAGATAGCATAACTGTTAACCTGTAAATTGGGATTTGAATAAGTGTAAATAATTAATTATATAAATTTATTTATTATATCAGTATGATAAATTATATTTTGTTACATTTGTGTTTTTTAATGAGATAGAACTTGTCAAAATAAATCATTAAAATTAAAAACGTATACATAAATCGAGGGAACTAGAATATTTAAATAGGAAATATAACTGAAAATTTCAAGCATTTTTCATTCTTAATATTCATTTATATGAAGTATTTACAATTATATTACAGTACATACTGGCTGACAAAAAATGTAAATACTCATATACGCTTATCCGATTTTAATAATTTTTGGTACATATGTTAAGTGCCTCTTACGTAGCAGATGATTGAGCTTCAGTATAAAACTTAAAACTGGTTCAATAGTGTGTTGACCACTCGCACTTAGGATCTGATCTAATGGATTGGTCAATGTCCTCTTAGAATATTTCATTTCAGATAGAAGGATTATTACAAAATTTGAATATCAAAACAGATTAAATCTGTTAGTCTTCTACAATTTTAATTTCAAAAAATCTAGTACGTTTGTCTGAAGAGTTCAGTACGCATGCCTGGAACGAAACAAAAAATGTTTGTTTATTTACTAATTTTTATTGACAATTTACTATATTGTTGAAATATAGTGTTTTGCACTGTGTGAAAGTAAGAAATCACATATGGTTTAACTACTTACTTATTGTAACAATGTCGGGCTGTCATATTGCCCCTAATGAAAACTAGTAGTGATCTACTATCATGAGTGCTGAAAGCTCAGTGGTAGAGCAACAAAATAGGGACTTGCAAATCTGAGTTCAGGTCCTGTCTGGGTAAAAGAGGAATTTTCTAGTCAAATGGTTTTGATCACCATTTCACTGATGAGTCAAAAATTAACAGTGCTGTGCCTAAGGCAGAGTAAGTAAGTAAGTAACCAAGCCTAACCAGAACACCACTCGACTCATAATTCCTACAAGCTATATAAAACTTCAGAGAGATCATCGCATAAGATCTAAGTGTATCAGCATAATATGCAATAGAAACCCATACCAAGCGCCCACAATATTGTGAACATGGTGCCCTCCGTTAAATTGTGGATCACGTTTTTCACTACGTCACCTCTTAATTGGGCATCAGACAGAAGCCGAGAGGTAGCAACCTAAGAAAAAAGATAAAAAGTCCATATTCAGTCACTTTGCTGTGAAACCTGCCGAATATTATGCATTTAGATAGATTTAAAAAAAGGGATGGCGACAAGCTACATATTATATCAATAAATATGTAATTGAAATGTGAAAAAATAACTGAATTCCCTTTTAAAATTTAATGATCTTCAAGCCACCCCAAGAACAGATTAACCTAAAATTTAATCACCTGTTGTTTGTGATACCTTGACATGTAAAAAATTATTGAAATGGGATAAACATACATTTTTACCTTCTTTGTCATTTGGTATACAAAATATCACAGTGTTATCTTAATAATCAGCAGCAGTGTTAGAAAGATAGTCTCTTCTTCCTATATTTGAAGCTTGCTTGTTCTGCAGAGCCTCTAATTTAGGACAATCCGTGATTCGGTGTCCCAAACCACCACAATAACTGCAACCTCTCTCATCTCCCAGATCCAGATACTTCTCATTCTCAGAGCAAAGCTCCAAGAGAAAAGCAGGAACTTTTTGTTTGGCTTCCATCAGTAAATGCTTCAGATCCAACAGTACAGACTCGTCATTAGACTTATTTATGAAAGTTGTTGCCAGTCCTTTATTTCCAGAACGTCCTGTTCTTCCAATACGATGCACGTAATTCTCCACATCATCTGGCATATCATAGTTTAGAACATGCTGAATATCCGGGAAATCCAATCCTTTTGAAGCCACATCTGTTGCTACAAGAACATCTTTCTTGCCCTTTCTGAAAGCTTCAACAGATCTTGATCTCTCCTCCTGGTCTTTACCACCATGTATGGCAACAGCTTCAACCCCCTTCAGCAAGAGGTATTCTTGAATTGCGTCTACATCCTGCTTTTTTTCTGCAAAAATCAAAACTGGTGGTGCCGTTTTTTGTAGACAATTTAAAAGATACACTATTTTCGCTTCTTGTTTAACATATTCTACCTCTTGAACAACATTGATTGAAGCCGCTCCTGCTCGGCCAACATTAATGGTAACAGGTTTAACAAGAGCTGATCTAGCAAAATTCTGTATTTTTTTAGGCATTGTGGCAGAGAACAAAAGTGTTTGCCTCTGACCTCTAAAATATGAGAAAATAGTCCTTACATCTTCTTCAAATCCCATGTCTATCATTCGATCAGCTTCATCCATACACAAATATCTACAAACAGAAAGACGAACAGTTTTTTTCTCTAACATATCCATCAAACGGCCTGGAGTAGCCACCATAATATGAACTCCCCTCTGAATTGTATCTATGGCTTCTTGAATTGGCATTCCTCCGATTGCTAAACAACACCTTATTTCAGGTAAACTGTGTTTCAAAGTGAAAGAACAAAAGTATTGAATTATGTCAAAAGTTTGTTTTGCCAATTCTCGGGAAGGACAAATAATTAATCCATAAGGTCCTTCATTTTTTCCAAAAGGCAATTTGTACTCCTGCTCTAAACAGAACATAATCAAAGGTAAGACAAAGACTAGAGTTTTACCAGAACCAGTATATGCAATACCAATCATATCACGGCCTGATAAAACAGTGGGAATACCTTGAGCTTGAATAGGAGTAGGTTTTTTTATGCGTTTTTCTTTCAAACCCATTATTATACTTTTGTGTAATTTCATATCTTTGAATGTTTTCAAGGGAGGAGGAATATCTTCTCCTTCGGCAAGTATCCTCATTTTCTGCCTTAATTTGTCATGTCTAATTTGCGGACTTTCTAGGATATATTGAGGAGGTCTCCAGCTAGTTTTGATAGGATCGTTATACTGAATACCTTTAGCGAGTTCTGAAACTCCCATTAAGGCTTTCTTTTCCGCAACAATTTCTAAAATTTCCTCTTCTTTTTTCAACTGCCTCTCGACTGCACTAACTTTTTTAGCTTCAGCTATCTTCTTGAGCTCAGTGTGTTGATCAAGCAGAGATACTTTATTCTTTCTACTCCACAATTCATCCTCATTTTTATCGCTGTCGCTGGAATTGGATTTTTGTGATTCTACTTCTTTTAACTGTCCTAATTTCATCAATTTCTGCTTCTTTCTTTCCTTCACAGGAATATAGGGAACGTAATTGTTGTCATCGCTTTCTGAATCATCTGTTTCTACATGTCTATATCTTTTAACTGGCCGGTCGTTATCATCCATTTTCACTATAAACCACAGGAATTTACTTGCGTGAAAAAATACCTAAAGCTCAATTTTAATTATTGTTTGCAACATAGATAAACATATTTTTGGTAATCTGTGGGTTGTAAACAACAAATTCTTCTTCTTCTTTAATTTACAATGTGCTCGGCTGATCACCATCTACACATCAAACAAACAATCTTCCCAGCTCAGGGACTGGTGCAATCAAATTTCACCTCGGCAGGAATTGTCTTGTCTTGTAATTAAAATATAACGAACCAGTCGTTTTGGTTTTACCATTCAGATTCTTAACCGATAACTATTCGGAGGGGGATGAATCTACATACAAGTAGAAAAAACCCTGGAAGGTAGGGAAAACGAGGATAAAGAGGATATACCCCAATATTAGCAAAAAAAATATATGAAAAAGAAAGAAAAAGCACACTCATGGACGCATTCTACAGCTTAATCTTTGAAGCCAATAGAGAATTATACAATAATCTGTATACTGTGATATCGTTACCGAAAAGTAAATCATATATATTAATAGGAAATAAAGGACTTAAGGGATTTCAAAATAATCAAACCGGTTTTATTATGGGAAATCCCTTAAGTCCTTTATTAGCAGAAATATTCATGGACAATATTGAAACTAAAATTCACCAAAATCCCCTTAAGAAATACTTTTTATATTGGTATAGATATGTAGACGATATTTTCTGTTGCTTCACAGGTACAGACAGACTTTTAAAGAATTTCTTTTTAATCATCAATGAAATACATCCTTCAATTAAATTCACTATGGAAACCGAACATAATAATTCTATTAATTTTCTTGATTTAACTGTTACTCGAATAAATAATTCACATGATTTTTCAATATTTCACAAACCAACCTCTACGGATTCCCAATAAATCGAATCATCCTTTAAATCAAAAATTATCAGCATTTAATTGTATGATCCATAGATTAGTTAATATTCCCATGAATCGAGAAAATTATATTTCAGAAATTAACATAATTAAACAAATAGCTATTAATAATGACTATGATCCTAAGTTGATAGACAAATTGTTGATGAATAAAAAGAATAAAATAGCTTTAAATATGGTGTTTCCTAATATAAAAAAAAAAATTAAATACATTTCCTTAAAATACACTAAAGGTATTTCTGAGAAAATTGCTACATACCTCAAAAATAAATACAATTTAAGAACTTCATTTAAAACCAATTCAAACTTGAGTAAATTTATTAAAAATAATAAATACTGTACACATAAAGATGATAAATCGGGGGTTTATATGTTAACCTGCGGTGATTGCCCTAAAGTTTACATAAGACAGACTGGAAGAACTTTCCGACATAGAATTTGTGAACATTTGAAGAGTTTCCTCGATAATAAAAGTAATTCTACATATTCCAACCATTTGTTAGAAACAGGACATACTTTCAACCATAATTTTGAAATTCTACATATAGAAAGTAAAAGTTATGCCTTAAATCTGTTAGAATCCCTAGAGATAAATCAACATAATAAAATTGGAATATTACTTAACGAACAAATAGATTTAAATAACTCACCTCTGTTAAATATATTCGGATAAACTGGAATTTGCAGAGACCCTTTTTTGGGTTTAGCGCTCAATAAAAATTGATTGTACTTACTGTAATATAAATAGCAACGGATTTCGGAAACAAACTTAGTTATTCAAAATGTAATCTTGCCTGATGATGCTACTGTGATAGCGAAACGATTGTTGTAAACATAACAATAAAAATTTGTGAAAATCAGAATAACCTTATTTAATATGGATTTTCACCAAGTAAGGACTGATTCAATTCAATACTTAACCTATTTATTGTAACAATGTTACCCCTTGGGAGGTCAACCCCCATGAACCAAGGTTTTACTCCCAGATAGCCAACATAATGCGCAATTGTACGATTTCCGGTATTAATCTTCTATTCCCTCCTCCATCTTTCCTAAACAATTCTCTTGTAAGAATCACTTATGTCAGCCCTCGTGATCACTGAATGCACAAAGCCTTGTTTAGCAAGGGGGTTGCTTCAAGAGCGAACCAACCCATTCATTAGGTGGCCCTAATTGCCCCCTGTCTATCATTCCGAGATGGCCCTTTCCTTTCGATCTACAGATCTCCGCTGGAGATGGCACCGTGACCAGCCGAGCGGTGGACTGTCTCCTTGCCTGCTCCCAGCGCCCTATTCCGTGACCTTTATCGACGCTCACTGGAGGGGGAGTGTGTAGCGAACAACTTCTTCGCTCCTCGTCCAGAAACCTGCCTTGCTCTGTCGCAGCTTGACCGGCGTATCAATAGAGGACACGACCTGTCTAAAGATTTCTGACTAACCGTTCCCGCCGAGTTCAAGCAGAGCAAGGTACACAGCGTTTGACGACCATCGTTCCAAGCGGAACACATGGACACTGACGTCACAGACAGAGCTGCGCAACAGGCCTGTCTGATGAGTTGCAGATGCGCAGACTCGGAAATGAAACGCCGTCTCTCGAATAAAGAGGTGGAAGCTTCCTCCCAACATCGGCATTATCCTACCGAGAGCTTAATTTTAAAAGATATCAACATCCCTAGTAGACTCTATATATCTATGAAACGATTATTTATCTATTCGAGCATTCTCATAATCGAATGATTCCGAGTATTCTAAGAATCGGTTTACCGCATATTATTCCTCGAATAGTCCCAACACTACTAATGTCTAACTGAGTGGATCTCATTGAATTCAAGGAAGCGTTCAATTTCACTCTTAGGTAGTACGTTCCGACGCCACTGGCCGATTGGGTATATCCGGAACTTTAGGCAGCTAGCCAACTTCACGTCGGTACAGAGGAATTAGCCCCTAAAAAAATGTAGGTTAATCTGTAGTATTACCCAGATGATTCATTCAATGGTTCACTGTCATTAAGTCTGGTCTCAACTCCCAGTTTATGCAACCAGTCATCTGTTTCTTATTTTTAATTTAAATTTTTCAGTTATTCACTCTCACTATTCATTCACACTAAACATTGAACATTTATCCTTATTGGATATACTCAACCTCAGAGTAAAAAATTTTTATTACTGTGATATAATTGGACCTTGACAAGATCAGAATGACAAATTGACAATTATAATATACATATAAGAAATTGACACGACAACCTAAACTATTTGTTGATAATCCACGTTGATAAACAATAGCAATATTGATAAATGAATCTTGACTGAAAGGAGAAAAATTTAATTTCTCAGAAATTTTACAACTGAATCAGTGACTCGCATTAAGAACTAACTACTTCCATATTTTTTGTATTGTGAGATATTTAAAAAAATGCTTCTTCTAAGATCTGTTTTATTTGTGTTATGGACAATATTAACTTTATTTCAAACATGCTACGCTCCTCCTGTAAAAGAAGGTGTTAAAGATGTTCCAAATGATAAGAACCAAGACCCAGGTATTGAAAATTATATGGAATACCATAGGTACCTGTCTGAAGTTGTTCAAGCTTTAGAATCAGATCCAGATTTTAAGGAAAAGATACAAAGGGCACCAGAAGAAGAAATAAGATCAGGAAAAATTGCTGATCAATTAGAATTTGTATCTCATCATGTTAGAACTAAATTGGATGAAATAAAACGGGTAGAACTAGAGAGACTGAAGGAATTAGTTGAGAAAAAAAGAAAATTACAAGGAAATGATGAATCAGATGATCCAACCCATAAACATTTAGATCATGCTAATCCACATACATTTGAAATTGACGATTTGAAGAAGTTGATTGCTAAAACTCAAGAAGATTTAGCAGAAGCTGATAAAATGAGAAGAGAGGAATTTAAAGAGTATGAGATGAATAAGGAATTTGAAAAACAAAAAAAACTTAATTCTACAAATGGAGAAGAGAGAGAAAAATTGGAAAAAGAATTGAAGGTTATTTGAAATTTCATGAGAAATGTAACAACAATAAAATTTTGTTTTTATTTTAGGAAAAAGAAGAGAAACACAAAAAACATGAAAAATTACATGAGCCAGGACATAAAGCCCAACTTGAAGAAGTATGGCAAGAACAAGATCAAATGCAGCAAGAATTTGATCCAAAAACATTTTTCCTTCTACACGATATGGATTCTAATGGACTATGGGATGAAACTGAAGTTAAAGCACTGTTTTTAAAGGAATTAGATAAAATGTATCAAGCAGGAGCACCAGAAGACGATATTAGAGAAAGAATAGAAGAAATGGAAAGAATGAGAGAACAAGTATTTAAAGAGGTAAAATAATATAATAAAATAGAAATGATATTTCATATATGAACTTGAAATTACTACCGATTGTATCTTCATGAAATTGAAGGAATTTGGAGGTTTTAAAGCAAATAATTTTTCATTTTCACTATATGCAATGATTTTTCGAAGTGTCTAGTCGTCTGATTAGCGGATGAATAAAATTTACTAGTCGTCCGATAAGCGGACGAATAAAATTTACTAGTCGTCCGATAAATAAATAAATCTAGCTAAAGCTAGATGTCCGAAAATTCAGGAGCAACACGTCGCCCCCTCTACGCTATTTTAAAAAAAAACAATTACATTGGCACCAAAATACATTAAAATGATTTAAATTTAAACGTCTTTTTAGAAATGAATTTTAAAATTTATTTTAAAGAATTATAAAAATGTTTTTAAAAAAAATCACAAGAATGGCAATGTAAATCCTGCAAATTAGATTTAGATAAGACGAATGACAGTGACGACGATGAATTGAAGAAGAATGGAAGAGTTAAAGGAGGCATAGGATGTGATTATTGCTTGGAATGGTACCACTTAAAATGTGCTGGACTTAGAAGAAGACCAAAAGCAAAATTATGGATGTGTAGCGATTGTGAAAGTTAAAAGTTAACACAATACTTTGATAGTATAAGCTAAATTTTTTTTTTACTGCTTATTATTATTTTTTTCTCTTCAAATCAATTGACTATTTTATGATGAAGATAATTCCTATAAAAATGAATAACTTTTAAAAAAAATAACCTCTAATGAAAATTGATTCTTAATATAATTAAAGTAATCATTATCGTGTTGTACCTGTTTCATGTTGTAAGCTTGGTTTAATGAAGTTTTTGTTAATTAACAATGATAATTATACTTCTTTCAATACGGCTGAATAATAATTTTTGTCGAATAAATATCCTCTTTTTCATCTTCAAACATCCATAATCAAGCCACTGTAAATAAAATATTATTTTACTTCAAATTTACATAGAAAATTTTCTATTTTTAACAACAAAGTCAATACCAAATGATATGTTTTGTAAGGTGAGTTAATAAGGTAATACTTACTTAATTCTTTTTTAATTCACTTTTACAGTTTTTCATTTAATTAAATTTGAAATTTAATATTTGTAAACTGGAAATTAACGCTCGTTTCCAAGTATATGTTACAATACACCAAGAATTATATGTCAACACATTTTACATTTTGAACTTACGTGAAAAGTTTTTAATTAAATTGTTATTTGTTATAAGTATACAAAACTTATGACGGGTTTACAGTATATTTACTGTTGTTGTCGCGTTTTCATGTGTACGCATAATCACATCACATAAGGGAGACTTAAAAAAAAAATCTCTAGTGAATGATACAGCTTTTTTTTTAATTAACCTTTTAATTAATGACTGCAAAAATTTCAATTTTAAACTCTTACATTGAAAAATAAATTATCTTATATATATACAGAGATTTTCTGAACATGCCGTTTATGCACAGTTTAAACTTATGAAACATTTAATGTTTAGTGTTAACAATAACTACTCGTTAAAAATGACAAGGTGCTGATCTTGTGATAAACACCTATATCCATTTTAGCGGACGATTAATTAATTTTATTCATCCGATAATCGGACGACTAATTAATTATATTCGTCCGCAAACCGGAGGACTAATTATTTTATTTCATCCGTTTAGCGGACGACTAGCAACAGCCATGATTTTTAAGGTGCAAATGCTTGATAGTCTCTTATGGAACTACATTGTGGTAGGTTGGTACTATTATGAAGGTCATTGTAATCCCACATGCTTTCAGTTAGAGCTATATGAGCTTTAAAGTGTATCCTGAACCTCGCTTTCGATATGTGGTCGAGAGTACATAAATAAAATTTTTTGTCTGATATAGGGCAGATGTGATAATTTGGTTGCCCATATTCTGTAGTATGAAAATCAAAGCTTAACAATTACAAAGTTCAAACATTATTTCCCAATACATTATTGGATCTCTTTCATAAAGAACATCTTTCGTTATTGATGACTTGTACTTTCCAGACTCTTTGTTGATTATCATCACTACCTAGTCAAATTCTGATTTCATCTGCTAATAATATTCACCTCCACTGCTGCTAAAGCCAACTCTTAAGCTCTGCCACCCAGACAGATATTACGATATCTTGAAAATTGAGTCTTCAAAGTGTAGGTCTTCATATAACACAGCAAAACATATTAGGCAAATGATTGTGCAGGTATATTGCACCAAATAACGAATTTCTCATTCTCAGGATGTTCACTATGTCATATGTTTACCTTCTATTGAATTTTTGATACCTGTCATACTATTCTCACAATAGATTATTTAGGAATGCCCAAAATTATTGATAATTAGAATATATCCTGCATCGTGTAAAGCTATAATTCTTTTTTCACGATATAAGGCAATATAATGCAGAAAAAAGAAAAAAAAGTACACTATTTATTACTAGTTGAAAATGAATGACCGAATCCATCAAATACTATTTAATTAGTTAAAGTCCAATATTTTCAAAAACTATTTAAATATTTTAATATTAGCCTTCTACATATTTAATTTCAAAAAATTATATTTAATAATTATAACTTCTGAAAATAAATTAAAATAATGTCATATAAGTACCACTTATATCAAATGACATATAAAATAAACATTCATTATAAGACATCCAAATGGTATGACAAAATCCAATAAATAAAAATTGTTAACCAAAATCCTCTAATATAAATTAAATATATATAAATATATAAATATTATAGTAAAGAATTTTGATTAACATATGTTGTCTTTTTCAAAAATAACTAGGCTTAATCGAATTATATTATAACCAGACCTATTACGTTTTGAGATATTAGATTTTCAATATGCTAGGAGAAAACTCCAGTGTTTAGTTTATAAATAACCTATAATTACTGAATATCCTACAAGCCATTTAGCATACACAAATTATTTTGAAGTATTACAACTAATTTTACCAAACTTATTTATTATTTTTTTTTTGTCATTTATTGCATAATATACAATCTACTCGTACAACTATTAAGTAATTGTGTTGTAAAATAAAACATAAGAGTTGAAGTGTCCAGTGACATTTCTACTCGTTCACTATTTCAGTGTTGTGTGAGATCTTCGGGCCATGTCTTCTTCAGTCTTCGGATGTTTGGACCTTCCATATAGAGGTTTTGTATTTGGTCGTTGGGGTGGCCCTGCAGTCTTCCTTGATAGTTGGTAGAGAAGGATTTTATGACATCTGTTATATAGGATATTTGGAGGTCTTCATGGAGTCTTTGGTTAGTGACATACCATGGTGTGTCGGCTATCAAACGTAGAGTTTTGGATTGGAATATTTGAATGGTCTTTCTTCTAGATGGTTTGGCGCAACCCCACAGTTGTATACCATAAGTCCAGATAGGTTTAAGGACAGTCTTGTAGAGTAATATTTTATTTTCCATGGTCAATTTTGATTTTCTTCTAATAAGCCAATGCATTTGTCGAATCTTTATGTCTAATTGTTTTCGTTTTGTGTCTATATGCTTCTGCCATGTAAGCCGCTGGTCCAGGTGTATGCCAAGGTATTTAACATTCGTCTTTGTTGGAATATTAACTCCATTCAGAGTTACTTTAGGGCAGGTGTTGATGCGTGTGGTAAATACTACTTGTACGGATTTGTTCTGGTTTAAAGTCATCCTCCACTTCTTATACCAGTTGCTCAGTTGGTCCAGATGTTCTTGAATGTTTCTAGAGGAGGTCATAGAATCATCTTCTGAAGATAGGACCGCAACGTCATCAGCAAATGCGGCAATTGTTGTATCAGGGGTATCAGGCAGATCAGCTGTGTAGAGTAAGTACTGAAATGGTCCTAGGACACTTCCTTGTGGTACACCCGATTTTATCGGTAGGTATCCAGACAGTTCATTACTATACTTCACTGAAAAGTTTCTATCAGACAGGTAGGATTTCAGAATTTGATAGTAGTTATTGTTCAAACTCTTTTTTATTTTATATAATAGGCCTGCATGCCAGACCCTATCGAACGCCTGGGAAACATCCAGAAATACTCCATTGCAGTACAATTTTTTTTTTCAAGAGAATTTGAAATGACGTTGACGATTCTATGAATCTGATGGGATGTTGACATCTTTTGACGAAAACCAAATTGATAGTCAGGTATGAGTTCTGAAATGTCATGATAATCTTGAATTCTCTCAAAAAATTTTCCTGGGATTGGAAGGAGACTTATCGGTCTATATGATGATGGTTCATGTGAAGATTTGCCACTTTTATGAATCATGATCACGTGGGCGTATTTCCATAGTATCGGATAATAGCCCAAATTCAGCATGCGATTGTAGATTGTGGTTAGGAAGACTATTGCTTTTCTGGGTAGTTTCTTAAGGACCCGTGCAGTGATTAAATCGTGACAAGGAGCTTTGTTGTTTTTAAGCTTGCGAATTTCCGCTTTAACTTCCTTAGGAGTTGCTGCTTGGATAGGTAGTGACAACTGACAAGGTGAAACCAGGAATTCCCCAACATCATTTTCAAATCCTGGTATTTGCTCTGGCTCTTCGTATACCCTGGATAAGTGCGATGCAAATGCCTCTGCTTTTTATTTGTTTGAACGTGCCCAGCCATTAGATGTTTGTATGGGGGTAACAGAGGATGTTGGTCTTTTTAATTTTTTTGTGGTTCTCCATAAACTGTGATCTTCTGTTGTTAATTCTTCAGTGTATTGTTCAAAAGAGGTATTTTGTGCGTCTCTTAAGGTTCTTGTTAAATTGCGTGACAGTTTTCTGTAGTGGCGAATATCATTGATGTTACGTGATCGTTGCCATATACCTCTTGCTCTCCTTTTTTCAGCAATGAGTTGTCGTATATGAAGTGGAGTGCTGATTTCTTTGGGGATTTCTTTTCTGATCCAAGGAGTAGCGTGCCAAGCTGCCTGTTGAACGGTTTGAGTGAAATGTTGAACAGCTGCGTCTATTTCTGATGGTTTTTTAATGCACCGGTTGGTCAGTTTTTCATTTATATGTTCCTTGAAGTCGTCCCACCTAGTATACTTCGTGGATAATTTGGCAGAGTATCAGCCTTTATGGGAGCACTATTTGAATTCATGATAACAGGAGTATGATCGGATGTTAAGTCATAACTGGACTCTAAGAGGCAGTTCTGTGTAGCAATACAGTTCACTATAAAGAAATCTAGGAGATCGGGTAGTTTTCTTGGCCAGTACTTGGGCTCTCCATTCGACAGGTGTTTATAGTACTTCTCTGTCAGTGCCCGTAGCAAGTTACGATCTTTAGTTGTGGTTAATCTGGAACTCCAGCATGTATGTTTGGCATTCCAGTCGCCTCCAGCGATGAATTTGTGCCTAAGAGTAGCGAAGAAATCTTTGTAAGTGTCGGTTACAATTTTATGTCATGGTGGACAGTATACCGATGTTATGCATACATGTCCAGTGTTGGTTGTGATCTTTACAGAGGTTGCTTGAGTGGCGTCCGTTTGGAATTTTTCCTGCTCGTGGTGAGAAAGGGAACTTTTAATAATTACAGCAGAACCTCCATGACCTGTTCCGTCAGGATGTGTGGTGTGGTAGACAGAGTAATGTGGAATTGAGAATACTGTTCGGCTAGTAAAGTGTGTCTCAGAAACTAGTAGGATATCGACTTTGTTCAGATCTAAGAATATCAGGATTTCTTGTCTATGGTTCACTAAACCATTCGTGTTCCAATTTGCAATCCTCAGAATCTTGTTAGCCATTATGGAAGTTTACTCATAACAGTGGTGAGCAGATTCAAAATCATGCTGTTCTGGTTTATCAGTTTTGAGAACATGTTTTTGAATTCTTCAAGGAATGTTGATAGCTGAGGTAAAAGTTCTTCTTGTTTCTTGTAGCTTGTGCATAGGTTCTTGGGGGTTGGTTGTTTTGCTGTGGCTGGTTAGAAAATGTTGGTTCAAGTGGAGGAATTCTCATGTTGATATTCGGGGACTGGTTAGAAGCTCTTGGCTGTTTTCTCTGCATGAGGTCTTTGTACACTTGGCATCCCTTGTAATTAGCTGGATGGTTTCCGTCACACAAGGCACATTTCGCAGGTGTGTTCTTGGATTTCTGACAAGTTCTTGCGTCGTGTTGTCCACCGCACTTAACACAGTTATAGGGTCGATAACAATACGCCAATGGCCATATTCCTGACATCTCATGCATTGTACTATTCTACGTTTTTTTCTCGGAGGTTCTATGGTTACTGTAGTACTAGATATACATTCTGTCAAGAAAGTACCGGGAATTATCGATTTAAATCTGGCGGGGCAATGAGGCAGGTAAAATTTTTTTTTCCTAGGTTGGTACCACTGTCCTTAATTACTATGCTAAGCTTGAGCGGGATCTGTCAACTAGTGTGTTTGCAACAGCTGATTAAGTCAGTCGATGTTAGAGTGCGTGCCGATTTTTACTATGGGTGATTACGTTGAGCAAAGAATTTGTTTAAAGTTTTGTGTTGCAAATGAATTTTCGTGTGCCGATGCATTGAAAATGTTGCAAAAGGCCTTTGGTGATAATGCTCTATCGAAAACTCGTGCATATCAGTGGTACAGAGCCTTCAAGGACGGTCGTGAAGTGGTCGAAGACTTGCCTCATTCGATCGAAGATAATGTCGATAAATTTAAGGAAAGGGTGCTGGAAAACCGTCGTACCAGCTTGAGAGAGATAGCACATGATCTTAAGATATCCCACGAGTCCGCACGTACGATTTTGATTGATATTTTGGGCATGAGAAAGGTGGCCGCACGACTCGTACCGAAAGACCTGAATTTTCTTCAAAAACGTCATCGCGAACAGGTTGCTTCAGACATGCTGGATCGCTGTAATTCCGATTCTACATTCATGGAACGCATTATAACTGGTGATGAGACCTGGGTCTACGAGTACGATATGCAAACAAGCCAGCAATCATCGGAATGGGTGGCAAAAAATGAGACGAAACCGAAAAAACCACGCCAAAGCCGCTCAAAAATGAAGGTGATGCTCATTGTTTTCTTCGATATCCGTGGCGTGGTGCACTACGAATTCGTTCCAGAGGGTCAGACGGTAAACAAGGAGTATTACCTAGGCGTTATGAAACGTTTGCGTGAGCGTATCCGTAAGAAGCGGCCAAATTTCTGCGACTTTTTCCTCTTCCCAAAACTAAAATTGCCCCTTCGTGGCACTCGTTGTGAGTCGATTGAAGCCATAAAACAAAATTCGGCGCGAGAGCTAAAGTCCATCCCGGAAAGCGCCTATAAAAAATGTTTCGATAATTGGAAGTGCCGTTGGCATAGATGTATTGGAGCAAATGGAGCCTATTTTGAAGGCGACCCAATAAATTTTGACGATTAAATGTAAACATGTTGTTTTAATTGAAAATTCCCGGTACTTTCTTGACAGAGTAGTATATTTCAATTCATAGATGGTTCTATTGTTGGGTTGTGGCTCAAGATCAACAAAAAACATGGAAAGTGGTTGTTTAGTTACTCTGTGTTGGATATTTAGGATGTTTCGCACTTAATGACCATTTTCGGAGAGTTCACTTTTTATTTCTTCAATAGGCACTGAATGATGCAGATTTTTGATAACCACTCTGTAGGCTCGATCTTCCCGCATTTGATAAGTGTGGTGAATTATTTTTTCCTTTACTAGGTGTTTGGAAAGTTTTCTATAGGCATCCACGTGTGTGTAGTGACTTTAACTATATCATTCGCCAGTACTCTAGTATGGAAGGAATCTTTTTCAATGACTTCAGCAAAGCTGTTGATCATTGCTCGATAATCAGCAACATCGTAGATATGTATTGGCGGAGGTCTTGATGGTTTGTTTTCTTTTTCTTTCCTGTTTTCGTTTGGTTCCGTGCATGAAATTGTTTTGAGTGGTGAGAATCTATTTTCTGTTGGAGTTATAGGTGGACTAGGAGTTTATGTAGGTGACCTCTTCCGTTTTTTCACCACCTGCCAATTATTCCTACTGCTAGAATCCATTTCTTCTTGGTTTGGGTTAACTATTTGTAGTGTTTTGGTATGTTTTGATCTGTTAGAATGATTATTGAGATTGAGATTGTCCATGATATTATTCAAGTATTGTGCTGCTACGTTACTTGGTTCATCTGGTGGAAAACCTAAGAATCCATGTTGGTTCTGGTGGATGATATTTTGTGAGCCAATATCTTTTTCAGATGACCTAAATCTTCTCAATGTATGGGCCGCTTTAGATCATTGAAGAATCTTATGCGTTCTTTTCTTGCAGCAGATGTAGCTTGTACTTCGCGATAAAGCGTTATTTTGGTTTCGTTTATTTCCGCGTAAACGCGGAAATATTGATGGAAAACGAAAATTCCTTTGATGGAAATTGAAATCTTGACTTTCCAGACAAAACCTTCAATTTTCGTAATTTTTTACTTCTTGATTTCGCACACAATCAGCACAAACAGATCGAGAAAGCGGAATTAATTTGTACACATGTGAGTTTACTAATGTCCAAACTTATTTATATAGGTGGACACCAACAGAGATGGTTTCATAGATTTTCAAGAATTCATAGCTCAAACCAAAAAACAAGACTTCAATGAGGACCATGGTTGGAATGGTTTGGATGAACAGAAACCTTACACTGATGAAGAGCTGCAAGAATATATTGCAAGGCATCAAATGAATCAGCAACAGTTCCAGCAGCATCCACCACCTGTTCAGTACCATGTACCCCAACAAGCACAGTTCCATCCTGGACAAGTGCCTCAGAGCCCACCACAGCAAGTTCAGGTCAGTAGTATACAAATATTTGAAATCTGTTTATATACTCAAGTGTTCCTGGGAATTAATATTTTCTTCATATTTCAATTGACATTATTTTGTTTCATTCTTCAGTTCTCTTTGATAGGAGTATGCACTCAAAAAGAAGAACAGTTATTTTTGATTGTCTCGGTCTTTACTTGAAGGAAATTCATCTTCAATATAAGAAAAACAAATGTTATTTTATTGATTTACACGACAATTGTTTCGTCAACTTACATAGGCCAAAAATCTGAAAAGATTGCTAGATATTTAAAGAAAAAAGAAAAATATAACATCTCTTTTAAAACCATTAATTCTTCAGGCAGCTTAATAAAAAATAATAAAGACGTCATTCTTAAAAACAAAAAATCAGGAGTTTACAAGTTAACATGTAGTGATTGCCCATATGTACTACTCTGTCAAGAAAGTACCGGGAATTTTCAATTAAAACAACATTTTTACATTTAATCGTCAAAATGTATTGGGTCGCCTTCAAAATAGGCTCCATTTGCTCCAATACATCTATGCCAACGGCACTTCCAATTATCGAAACATTTTTTATAGGCGCTTTCCGGGATGGACTTTAGCTCTCGCGCCGAATTTTGTTTTATGGCTTCAATCGACTCAAAACGGGTGCCACGAAGGGGCAATTTTAGTTTTGGGAAGAGGAAAAAGTCGCAGGGAGCCAAATCCGGCGAATACGGTGGTTGCTGAAGCACGTTTGTTGAGTTTTTGGCGAGAAAGTCAGTCACAATCGTAGCTCGGTGAGAAGGCGCGTTATCGTCATGCAAAATCCATGAGTTGTTCGCCCACAAATTTGGCCGCTTCTTACGGATACGCTCACGCAAACGTTTCATAACGCCTAGGTAATACTCCTTGTTTACCGTCTGCCCCTCTGGAACGAATTCGTAGTGCACTACGCCACGGATATCGAAGAAAACAATGAGCATCACCTTCATTTTCGAGCGGCTTTGGCGTGGTTTTTTCGGTTTCGGCTCATTTTTTGCCACCCATTCCGATGATTGCTGGCTTGTTTGCATATCGTACTCGTAGACCCAGGTCTCATCACCAGTTATAATGCGTTCCATGAATGTAGAATCGGAATTACAGCGATCCAGCATGTCTGAAGCAACCTGTTCGCGATGACGTTTTTGAAGAAAATTCAGGTCTTTCGGTACGAGTCGTGCGGCCACCTTTCTCATGCCCAAAATATCAATCAAAATCGTACGTGCGGACTCGTGGGATATCTTAAGATCATATGCTATCTCTCTCAAGCTGGTACGACGGTTTTCCAGCACCCTTTCCTTAATTTTATCGACGTTATCTTCGATCGAACGAGGCAAGTCTTCGACCACTTCACGACCGTCCTTGAAGGCTCTGTACCACTGATATGCACGAGTTTTCGATAGAGCATTATCACCAAAGGCCTTTTGCAACATTTTCAATGCATCGGCACACGAAAATTTATTTGCAACACAAAACTTTAAACAAATTCTTTGCTCAACGTAATCACCCATAGTAAAAATCGGCACGCACTCTGACATCGACTGACTTAATCAGCTGTTGCAAACACACTAGTTGACAGATCCCGCTCAAGCTTGGCATAGTAATTAAGGACAGTGGTACCAACCTAGGAAAAAAAATTTTTACCTGCCTCATTGCCCCGCCAGATTTAAATCGATAATTCCTGGTACTTTCTTGACAGAATGTATATGTGGGACAGACAGGCCGTTCATTCCAAACAAGTATACGAGAACATGAAAAATGTTACATTAATAATGAACCGAATTTAACTTATTCCAACCATTTGTTAGAGACTGGCCATAATTTTAATATGAACTATGAAATATTACATATCAAAAACAAAAGTCAGAAACTAAATCTGTTAGAAACTTTAGAGATCAATAGATATAATAAAAGACAAATTTTATTGAATGATCAAATAGATTTAAACAGATCCCCCCTACTTAATATTTTTCATTAATTGTATACCATCTCTTTTCACCCCTCTATTTTTTGTGCCAGAGCTGTGTATTTAAGGTCATGTTTTGCATTGTATACCTCAGTTTAAGTACTCACCTGATGAAGTCATGGTATGACGAAACAATTGTCGTGTAAATCAATAAAATAGCGGAAGTTAACATTTGTTTTTCTTATATAGAACAGTTATTATTATTGTTATTACATGAGACTTTAGACAAAAGAAATATAAGCCTTCAAATGTTTTTTCTTGTTTCTCTTGACGAATTGTGTTGGCCTTTAATTGATAGAAATCCATTATGCACATAATTAAATAATAAACATATTGATTTCTATTTATTTTCTTAAGAGTTGCTTAAATGACGCGTGTTTCATTACATGACATCAAATGCTAGTCGAACATATTGTATGTTACCAAATTTTTGACTAGGTGATTAAAAGTATTTGAAGAAGTTAGTATGTTACGAAACAACTCTTAATATTTTTATTTAGCAATGGTTTAGGCAAAACTTGAAAAAAGGGGGGTACAAGTAAAAATCAATTTTCAGAAATACGAATAAGTAGAAATATGCGAAAAATAACCCTAAAATATATCGGATATATTATCTGATATTCTTTTCTTAAGTGAATACAATATTGGATAATAATGCCAAGTGTTTTAAAATAAAATTCCACTCAAATGTAGCTTTTAGAGCAGTTAATAATTTAGAAATTCACATGAAAAATAGCCGAGATAAAACAAGTGAAGACAATAATTAAAACAAATTGTAGAAATTACTATGTTTTACTACCAAAAAATATATATTACACATTTTCTTGTGACTCGAGTTTCGGGAAATGAACTATCCCATCATCAGACAACTGAAGACCTAACAGTGGTACAGTGGTATTTAAACAAAAGTGATAGATATTTTGAATATTTCAACAGATTCTCGGTAACACCTACAGAGGTTTAAAATCGGAACGTGATAAAAAACCGGGTTAAAAAAGAGGGGCCTTCTAACAGATATCGAAATGTCGGCAATCGACAAGGAAGGTTGTTAAACAGATGGTACCCATTTAAATATCTCAAATAATTTTTGGGGTTACATAGCTCCGTACAGTCATTCATTATTTTTACATTAATTTGTTGTATATCTCAAATATTTGGATTTACAAAGCTCCATACAGTCATTCATTATTTTTTACATTATTTTTATTGTGAACGAATTTGAAAATTTCAATAATCAAGTTTCTTTTCTTTTGAATCTACATGTAAAATTTTTTCTTAAGATTTTCTTTTGTCGAAAGGAATTACTGTTTTCTATAGAATGAGTGGCAAAAGTTGGATTTTTGTTTACTTTTCATTAAATTCATTTTATGTTCGTTGAAAAAGGTTTTAAACAGATGTCACTTTTTGAATATCTCAAATATTTTCGATTTACATAACTCCGTACAGTCATTCATTATTTTTACATTATTGTTATTGTGAACTAATTTGAAAATTTCAACAGATTCTAGATAATGGAGTTTCTTCCCTTTCCCAAATGTATATGAGACAGTAATTTATTTCCACAAAAATCAAAGTATTAATTTTCTTGACCTCACTATAACAATATTAAATAATTTACATGATTTTAGTATTTTTCACAAACCAACACATACAGACATCACAATACATAAAACTTCAAACCACCCCACCAACCAAAAGATGTCAGCATATAATAGTTTTATTCATAGATTATTGAATGTCCCTTTAAATTCAGAAATCTTTATGAAAGAATTAAATATTATTAAAGAAATAGCGTCAAACAACGGTTACAACCCCTTTCTTATAGACAAAATGGTATCCAATAAACAAAAGAAAATGGCATTAAATCTCGTGTACCCAATCATAAAAGAGGACAATATACAGAAATATTTTTCGTTATCTTATGTCAATGGATTATCTGAAAATATTGCTAAATATTTCAAAAGTTGTTTCAATTATAACGCGGCTTTTAAGACAATTAATAACCTTAGTACCTACATAAAAAACAATAAAGATCGTACAAATAAAGAAAATAAATCCGGAGTCTACAAGTTGACTTGCAAAGATTGCCCTTTAGTATACATTGTACATTGGCCAGACTGGTAGATCATTCAAGAAACGAGTCCAAGAACACCAAAGGGATTATATATACAATTCTGTACATTCGACATATGCTAATCATCTTAAGGAATTCAGGCATAATTTCAACAATAATTATGAAATTATCCACGTTGAAAGCAAAAGTTCTAGATTAACACTTTTAGAATATCTTGAAATCGACAGGTATAATGCCCGTAAAATCCATTTGAACGAACAAACAGATGTCGATCATTCTCCATTACTGAATATTTTTCCTTAATGGCATTTTTAGCGGCAAACTCCAATAAACACCTAGAGTTTTTATGACTTGTGCTTCCATTATGTGGTCACGTACCGAAAAATGTATTTAAACTCGGTTACAGTGAATACCATCAGACAGTACAATGTAATACCTGAAGAAGCCACATCGTGGTGAAACAATTGTTGTAGTAGTACAAACATTTTTGTGGAAATAAATTAGTGTCTCATATACATTTTTTTAATTGCCCTGTTTAATTATTTAAATTATATTCTGTATTTTTTTTATAATTACAGGATCGCTTGCCTGATCTAAACACCAACGAAATCTATCCCCCGCATCCTGCTCAGTACCAACAGCCTAATCAAATGCCCCAACAGCATCCAAATCATGTGTATAATCAACAAAATCAAGGCAAGCCTCAGACCAATTATCAACAACAGAATTTGCATCCTAATAATATTCAATACCAGCAACCACTAGCAAACATGCAATATCAACAACCACCAGCAAATGTCCAACATCAGCAAGCACAAAATAATGTTCCCCCTCAACAGAACTTCCAACAGTCCCAAGGAACTTATCAACAGCCAAATGTAGGTGGTCATGCACAGGAAAATATACAGAGTAATCGCATCCCTCAGCAAGGTGGAATACAAAATAATCCCCCTCAAGATAATGCGCAACAACCTCCAATTGTTAAACAAGTCTGAAGATATATGTAACTATATTTCCCAAGTACAGGACTTCAAAGTGTCAAGAATTTATAGAAAGAAAAGTGTATGTTTTCATATACCAGGTTCCTTTCAATTATTTGCTGAATTATCTTTGGAATTGTAAAATTCTCTCCTGTTTTTTCTTTGCTGGTAAAATTTTCGTAATCTACCAGTAGATGTTTAAAAAATTGTTAGTTTTGATATTGGAAATCAGTGCTTTCCAGGATTTGCGGAAATCTTTAGGAATAGTTTCTTGTGATAATATTAAATTAATAACGTTTTGGATCTGTTTATAAATGAATTGCATTTAATTTCTTTAAAATATTTTCATTTTTATGTTAATAAAATATATATATTATAAATATTGTTTTAATATCAGTTGAAGATTCAATAAATTTGTGAAACAGATTATTAATTGAAACGAGTTTAAATGGCAGATATTCTCTTTAAAATATTATTAATAAGGAATATAAGCAATGGTAATATAAAGTTCTTTGAATCGAGTCAGTACAACTTGCATGTGTGCAAAAGTTCAAAACTCAAATAAGTCTATTCAGGCTTATTATGTTGCACAGATGCAAGTTGCATTGTTCCGATCTGAAGAACTTTCTGTTTCCATTGATCATACTCCTTATTAATTAGGTTATCAATTTCTCCAAATAATGTAAAAATTATTAATGGAAATAACTTCTTTTTTTTTTGAAAATATTTCTTAATTGGAAGAATGGATTAAATATAAAATTTCTCAGCAGATTTCCCTAAAAGTAGTTTTTATATTTGGATTCATGTTTAAAATAGTGTATAAAAGAACGGTCGGCGGTTCTAACTTTATACATATTTCAAACTACGAACTCATTTATATACTGAATTGTTTCACAATAAAAAATTCCATAGAATTAACAACGAAATTAAAAAATTTTTCTTTACCAATTAATTCCTACCTAGTATGCCTGGATGTGGATAATATGTTTCTAAATATACCGAGAAATGATAGCATTCATTTAGCTTCAGAAATTCTTGAAAAAATCACATGTAAATCCCGTGATACACGGTGATTTCATTGCCCTTTTAGAACAATGCCTGCTCAAAAACTATTTTCAATTTAATAATAAAATATACGAACAATTAAACGGCCTAGCTATGGGCTCACCACTGAGTCCACTCGTTGCAGACTTCAATTCGAAACTACCTGTAAATATTCACTTCTGGTATAGATACGTAGACGATATTCTCACGTGTATCTCCGGAACATCCAGACAACTGAGTCAATTTTTGAATTTCTTGAATAATATTCACCCAAAAATTAAATTCAAATTAGAAAAAGAATCGAAGAACAGTATTACATTTTTGGACCTCTCGATATCACACTCAAATAGAAAAATAGAACTCAACGTGTTCAGAAAACCCACATCCATTGATATATGTATTCCTATTGATTCCAATCACCCATTTTTCACAAAAAATATCAGTGTATCAATCGATGATCCACAGAGCCTTCGCATTACCCTTATCAAAAAATGATCGCGAAGCTGAAGTCCAAATTATAAAATCAATAGCCGCGAACAACGGTTTCAACCCCAATATAATAGATAATCTAATTCGACAGAAACTATCTAAAATAGCTATGAGTCAAATTTATCCCATCATAAAAACTGAAGAAAATAAAAAATTCATTTCTCTATCGTACTTTGGTAGCATAAGTCAAAAAGTGGCCAATAGTTTTTCAAAATCAGATGTCAATATTGCCTTCAAAGCACAAAACAAATTATCATCGGTATTATTTAACGCAAAGGACCCTACTCCAAACATACACAAATCAGGAGTTTATGAGTTATCTTGTTCTACGTGCAGTAATAAATATATAGGACATAGAGGACGTTCCTTCAAGACGAGGGTCAACGAACATAAAATGAGTTTCAGGAAAAATAAACAAAATTCTACTTTTGCCACTCATTGTCTAGAAAACGGTCATTCCTTTCCCACAATAGATAATCTGAAAATTTTACATGTACAATCAAAAGGGAAGAAACTCGATTATCTAGAATCTGTTGAAATTTTCAAATTAGTTCACAATAACAATAATGTAAAAATAATGAATGACTGTACGGAGCTATGTAAATCGAAAATATTTGAGATATTCAAAAAATAACATCTGTTTAAAACCTTTTTCAACGAACATAAAACTAATTTAATGAAAAGTAAACAAAAATTCAACTTTTGCCACTCATTCTTTAGAAAACAGTAATTCCTTTCGACAAAAGAAAATTTTACATGTAGATTCAAATGAAAAGAAACTTGATTATTGAAATTTTCAAATTCGTTCACAATAAAAATAATTTAAAAAAAAATGAATGACTGTATGGAGCTTGTAAATCCAAATAATTGAGATGTACAACAAAATAACGTAAAAATGATGAATGACTGTACGGAGCTATAAAACCCCAAAAATTATTTGAGATATTTAAATGGGTACCATCTGTTTAACAACCTTCTTTGTCGATTGCCGACATTCCGATATCTGTTAGAAGGCCCCCTTTTTTAACCCGGTTTTTTATCACGTTCCGCTTGTTAACCTCTGTACCACTATTAGGTGTTACCGAGAATCTGTTGAAATATTCAAAATATTTATCACTTTTGTTTAAATACCACTGTACTACTGTTAGGTCTTCAGTTGTCTGATGATGGGATAGTTCATTTCCCGAAACTCGAGTCACAAGAAAATGTGTAATATATATTTTTTGGTAGTAAAACATAGTAGTTTCTACAATTTGTTTTAATTATGATCAACTACCAAATAGTAACGGCTGAAACAATTCAGTATCTGAAATATTTTTAAATTAAATTAAAATTATAGGAGACTAACAGATTAAATCTGTTTGGATCTTCAAAAAAAAAACGATGCTTGAATTATATTTTTCAACATCTGGATACTTTTCATTAAATTCATTTTATGTTCGTTGAAAAAGGTTTTAAACAGATGTTACTTTTTGAATATCTCAAATATTTTCGATTTACATAGCTCCGTACAGTCATTCATTATTTTTACGTTATTGTTATTGTGAACTAATTTGAAAATTTCAACAGATTCTAGATAACAAATTATCATCGGTATTATTTAACGCAACGGACCCTACTCCAAACATACACAAATCAGGAGTTTCTGAGTTATCTTGTTCTATGTACAGTAATAAATATATAGGAGAAACAGGACATTCCTTCAAGACGAGGTTCAACGAACATAAAATGAGTTTCAGGAAAAATAAACAAAATTCTACTTCTCTGCCACTCATTGTCTAGAAAACGGTCGTTCCTTTCCTACAATAGATAATCTTAAAATTTTACATGTAGAATCAAAAGGGAAGAAACTCGATTATCTAGAATCTGTTGAAATTTTCAAATTAGTTCACAATAACAATAATGTAAAAATAATGAATGACTGTACAGAGCTATGTAAATCGAAAATATTTGAGATATTAAAAAAATAACATCTGTTTAAAACCTTTTTCAACGAACATAAAATTAATTTAATGAAAAGTAAACAAAAATTCAACTTTTGCCACTCATTCTTTAGAAAACAGTAATTCCTTTCGACAAAAGAAAATCTTAAGAAAATTGTACATGTAGATTCAAATGAAAAGAAACTTGATTATTGAAATTTTTAAATTCGTTCACAATAAAAATAATTTAAAAAATAATGAATGACTGTATGGAGCTATGTTAATCCAAATATTTGAGATATACAACAATATAACGTAAAAATAATGAATGACTGTAGGGAGCTATGTAACCCCAAAAATTATTTGAGATATTTAAATCGGTACCATCTGTTTAACAACCTTCTTTGTCGATTGCCGACATTCCGATATCTGTTAGAAGGCCCCTCTTTTTTCACCGGGTTTTTATCACGTTCCGCTTGTAAACCTCTGTACCACTATTAGGTGTTAGAATTTTTTGAAATATTCAAAATATTTATCACTTTTGTTTAAATACCTCTGTACCACTGTTAGGTCTTCAGTTGTCTGATGATGGGATAGTTCATTTCCCGAAACTCGAGTCACAAGAAAATGTGTAAAATATATTTTTATTGGTAGTAAAACATAGTAAGTTCTACAATTTGTTTTAACTCATTTATATTTTATGCAACATGGCAAAACTTGAACATCTTGCTATAATAAATAAGGCTATTACAAAACAACAAGGTGAAACATTAGTCAAATTAAAATATGGTGTTAGTGGTAAATTACTGAGCCTACACTACTATATCAGAATGTCTACTATTTCCAACTCATTTGGGGAGAAATACTAATTATTGGCATAGCGGCTTAATGGATATTACTTGAGCATGAGGAAGATTTCTTCGCATTTGACGATCGGAAGTATACTCCCGATCGAACTATAGTTCGATTCTTGACTTAGCTTGGGGTTGTATGCTATATATGTGTATTCGCGTGCAATAGAAAACGCTTTAGTTTGGCAAAACAGTAGTATCGCTATGCAGAGCAAATATAGGTGCGCTGTGTTGCATTCCTCAGTATTAGATCATTGCACTAATGAATAGTCAAAAGTTAAAAAAATTTATATGAGACAGTAATTTATTTCCACAAAAATGTTTGTGCTACTACAACAACTGTTTCACCACGATGTGGCTTCTTCAGGTATTACATTGTACTGTCTGATGGTATTCAGTGTAACCGAGTTTAAATACATTTTTAGGTACGTGACCAAATAATCGAAGCACAGGTCATAAACACTCTAGGTGTTTATTGGAGTTTGCCGCTAAAAATGCCATTAAAGAAAAATATTCAGTAATGGAGAATGATCGACATCTGTTTGTTCGTTCAAAAGGATTTTACGGGCATTATACCTGTTGATTTCAAGAAATTCTAAAAGTGTTGATCTAGAACTTTTGCTTTCAACGTGGATAATTTCATAATTATTGTTGAAATTATGCCTGAATTCCTTAAGATGATTAGCATATGTCGAATGTACAGAATTGTATATATAATCCCTTTGGTGTTCTTGGACTCGTTTCTTGAATGATCTACCAGTCTGGCCAATGTATACTAAAGGGCAATCTTTGCAAGTCAACTTGTAGACTCCGGATTTATTTTCTTTATTTGTACGATCTTTATTGTTTTTTATGTAGGTACTAAGGTTATTGATTGTTTTAAAAGCCGCGTTATAATTGAAACAACTTTTGAAATATTTAGCAATATTTTCAGATAATCCTTTGACATAAGATAACAAAAAATATTTCTGTGAATTGTCCTCTTTTATGATTGGGTACACGGGATTTAATGCCATTTTCTTTTGTTTATTGGATACCATTTTGTCTATAAGAAAGGGATTGTAACCGTTGTTTGACGCTATTTGTTTAATAATATTTAATTCTTTCTTATAGATTTCTGAATTTAATTTAAATTATAAAAAAAAATACATTAAAAAAAATACAGAATATAATTTAAATAATTAAAGAGTGTAATTAAAAAAATTTATATGAGACACTAATTTATTTCCACAAAAATGTTTGTACTACTACAACAATTGTTTCACCACGATGTGGCTTCTTCAGGTATTACATTGTACTGTCTGATGGTATTCAGTGTAACCGGGTTTAAATACATTTTTAGGTACGTGACCAAATAATCGAAGCACAGGTCATAAACACTCTAGGTGTTTATTGGAGTTTGCCGCTAAAAATGCCATTAAGGAAAAATATTTAGTAATGGAGAATGATCGACATCTGTTTGTTCGTTCGAAAGGATTTTACGGGCATTATACCTGTTGATTTCAAGAAATTTTTTTAATTAAAATGAGTTTCCACCAAGTAAAGACCGAATCTATTAAATATTTAATAGTCAAAAGGCTATGATACATGCATGTCTGCTGCTTATATGCCCGACAATCAACAAACCTGTCTCGGCAATTTTCGGAAAAACTCATACTTACGGAAATATTCGGCTGGACTGTTTTATGTAGGCTATCCTGTATGTATGTACTAGATATACACTACATAAATTATTCAAAATAATAGGGGATTTTACTTTTTTTAATGTAATGATTGATGAATGTTTTACTTAAATTTTTTCTTCTTCAAACAATCATTGAAATGTTTGGAATAAGACTTAAGAAGCTGAACTCGAAATTTCACGATTTTTCCATAGAGATTCGTATCCAAACACGAAAGAGAATATTCCTAGGAACAACAAGCATCCAGATGTTGAAAAATATAATTCAAGCATCGTTTATTTTTTTTTTTTAATATCAAAACACATTTAAGCTGTTAGTCTCCTACAATTTTAATTTAAAAAAATTTCAGATACTGAATTGTTTCAGCCGACACTATTTGGTAGTTGATCATAATTAAAACAAATTGTAGAAACTACTATGTTTTACTATGAATCTACATGTAAAATTTTCTTAAGATTTTCTTTTGTCGAAAGGAATTACTGTTTTCTAAAGAATGAGTGGCAAAAGTTGAATTTTTGTTTACTTTTCATTAAATTCATTTTATGTTCGTTGAAAAAGGTTTTAAACAGATGTTACTTTTTAAATATCTCAAATATTTTCGATTTACATAGCTCCGTACAGTCATTCATTATTTTTACATTATTGTTATTGTGAACTAATTTGAAAATTTCAACAGATTCTAGATAACAAATTATCATCGCTATGATTTAACGCAAAGGACCCTACTCCAAACATACACAAATCAGGAGTTTATGAGTTATCTTGTTCTACGTACAGTAACAAATATATATGACAAACAGGACGTTCCTTCAAGACGAGGTTCAACGAACATAAATGAGTTTCAGGAAAAATAAACAAAATTCTACTTTTGCTACTCATTGTCTAGAAAACGGTCGTTCCTTTCCCACAATAGATAATCAAATTTTAGAATGTAGAATCAAAAGGGAAGAAACTCGATTATCTAGAATCTGTTGAAATTTTCAAATTAGTTGACAATAACAATAATGTAAAAATAATGAATGACTGTACGGAGCTATGTGAATCGAAAATATTTGAGATATTCAAAAAATAACATCTGTTTAAAACCTTTTTCAACGAACATTAAATTAATTTGATGAAAAGTAAACAAAAATTCAACTTTTGGCACGCATTCTTTAGAAAACAGTAATTCCTTTCGACAAAAGAAAATCTTAAGAAAACTTTACATGTAGATTCAAAAGAAAAGAAACTTGATTATTGAAATTGTCGAATTCGTTCACAATAAAAATAATGAATGACTGTACGGAGCTATGTAAATCCAAATAGTTGAGATATACAACAAAATAATGAATGACTGTATGGAGCTATGTAACCCCAAAAATTATTTGAGATATTTAAATGGGTACCATCTGTTTAACAACCTTCTTTGTCGATTGCCGACATTCCGATATCTGTTAGAAGACCCCTCTTTTTTAACCCGGATAGTTCATTTCTCGAAACTCGAGTCACAAGAAAATGTGCAATATATATTTTTTGGTAATAGTAATTTCTACAATTTGTTTTAATTAGCACAAGTATGCTTACTGTTGAAGTTGCTACCGGCTATGAATTTATATTTCAAAATTTGGTAAAGATTTCTGTTTAAAATGAGAATTGAAATGATTGCACTGTTTTCTTTTTATTCAAACAAACTATTATCGGTCAAAGTCTTGCCTCTGTAGAAAAAAAGAGACACTTGCCCAAATTTTTGTTTTCTTTGTTGAAGGAACCACCAATAAAATTAACTTTTCAACCCCTCATTTTAAGTTTATTTCATAATTGAGTGTTTTCCTAACTTGCTAGTAATAGGAGTTGAAATAAAGTTTCTCAAATAACAATTACAGAATTATAGTTTATTTGTTGAAGTTACATATACCATGCCGATGATGCAAAACATATAAGATGTTTAAAATTATAATACATATGAACAGATGCTTCAAGCCTTAACACATCTTTACTTCCTGTATTTAAGTAAAAACCAATTGAATTTAAAGAACACGTGAAGAAGTAAGGAACTAAGTAATTATCTAGTGCACAAGTTCATGAATGTTTCATTGCTACAGTTCCTGTATCGTTTCAGCAAGCCTTCTTAAACACAAAATTATTTCACTATATCGCGATTTGAATACTCAAAATGTGTAAAAAATTGAGGACTTGGACTGTCGATGATGTGGATATTAAAATTAGTTTTCATAATTTATTACTATCTTCGATCACCGTTGACTTAGAATTCCTTCCTTTAATGTTATAATATTGATAATTTCTCAATCATGATCATTTTTCAATAAAGTTAAAACAGGCCCAGAAAAGAAATTAAATATATTTACATAAGAACATTTATTTGCACACCCACTCGTCAGTTGCTACATTCAAAACAAGAGGGTCATCTTGTAAAGGAAAGAAAATATACAAAAATTAATTTTAAAATAATATTAAAAAAATAGAAAAACAGCCAAAATATAAAACTGTAATCAAGATTAAGGAATAGACAAGTGGAAGGTACACTTGTTCAAAATATGAAACAAAAAATAAAAACTGTATAAAACTGCAGATTATGGAACGAGAGCCACCAATAAGTAGCATACATGTGTGGCGTATGCACTAGAATTTTATTTATGTTACAGTATATAATTATAATGAAATAACTGTAATAAATATATAATACAGTGGAGTCCCGGCATGAAGCTAAGTCTTTTCCTTTCAAGAGTTTCAGAGCATGAATTTTCCCAGTATCATGCCTAAGATGCCCAAAACTACGGCTACAATGATCAAAACAGCCATATTTTCTTGTGACGCTGGAGGCTGATATTTGTTAACTGTTTCCGTTTTTAGATTGCCTCTATTTTCCAGCTTGAGACGTAGAACTTCCTCTTTCAGCCGAAGATTCTCTTGTCGAAGTGTATGTTCAGTTTCTCTCAATTCCTTCAGCTGTAATTAAAAAAAAAATTATAAATGACCTTATCGAGTTTCACAGCTCTAAGCAACATAAATACGACAATGAAATTACAATTACATGGCCTTCAATTCTTTGTTGTTGAGGATTCTAGAATTGATTTACTCTATACTCGAAGAGTTAAATCTAAATGTGTTCAATTTTTCTCTCTACTTTTTTTAGATGAATCAAAACTCATCTATCGACTCTATCATTAAGTGAGATTGTTCTTTGGGTGATTTAAAAGCCCTTTAATAAATTACTGAAGCAACAGTTCAAGCCCCTCACCCATTTGCCAGAAAAAATTAACAACTTCAACAGAAATAACTCATAAGATTGGAGTAGCCATTGAAAAATGATTAATAATCCCAAATTTGAACTTTCTACTGTTCATTTCTACAGAAACGATAAAACTAAGAAATAACTAACATATTAAAAAACAACCAAGGAACCGCCATAGTGCAGCAAACAGAGAGCCTAAGTTTTGTAGTGAAATTGAATAAATTTCCCCTACAGTAATACTTTTCAAACAATCCTACTACATTGCGATGTAGGTCTGTGTACGTCTGATGAGCTTTAATATTCAGTGACAAATAAATAGCAAGTTTCAAGATATTTTACTGCTTAACATACATTCTGTCAAGAAAGTACCGGGAATTATCGATTTAAATCTGGCGTGGCAATGAGGCAGGTAAAATTTTTTTTTCCTAGGTTGGTACCACTGTCCTTAATTACTATGCCCAGCTTGAGCGGGATCTGTCAACTAGTGTGTTTGCAACAGCTGATTAAGTCAGTCGATGTCAGAGTGCGTGCCGATTTTTACTATGGGTGATTCCGTTGAGCAAAGAATTTGTTTAAAGTTTTGTGTTGCAAATGAATTTTCGTGTGCCGATGCATTGAAAATGTTGCAAAAGGCCTTTGGTGATAATGCTCTATCGAAAACTCGTGCATATCAGTGGTACAGAGCCTTCAAGGACGCTCGTGAAGTGGTCGCCCATCGACGGCTTCGATTGAAGATAACGTCGATAAAATTAAGGAAAGGGTGCTGGAAAACCGTCGTACCAGCTTGAGAGAGATAGCACATGATCTTAAGATATCCCACGAGTCCGCACGTACGATTTTGATTGATATTTTGGGCATGAGAAAGGTGGCCGCACGACTCGTACCGAAAGACCTGAATTTTCTTCAAAAACGTCATCGCGAACAGGTTGCTTCAGACATGCTGGATCGCTGTAATTCCGATTCTACATTCATGGAACGCATTATAACTGGTGATGAGACCTGGGTCTACGAGTACGATATGCAAACAAGCCAGCAATCATCGGAATGGGTGGCAAAAAATGAGCCGAAACCGAAAAAACCACGCCAAAGCCGCTCGAAAATGAAGGTGATGCTCATTGTTTTCTTCGATATCCGTGGCGTGGTGCACTACGAATTCGTTCCAGAGGGTCAGACGGTAAACAAGGAGTATTACCTAGGCGTTATGAAACGTTTGCGTGAGCGTATCCGTAAAAAGCGGCCAAATTTGTGGGCGAACAACTCATGGATTTTGCATGACGATAACGCGCCTTCTCACCGAGCTACGATTGTGACTGACTTTCTCGTCAAAAACTCAACAAACGTGCGCTTCAGCAACCACCGTATTCGCCGGATTTGGCGCCCTGCGACTTTTTCCTCTTCCCAAAACTAAAATTGCCCCTTCGTGGCACCCGTTTTGAGTCGATTGAAGCCATAAAACAAAATTCGGCGCGAGAGCTAAAGTCCATCCCGGAAAGAGCCTATAAAAAATGTTTCGATAATTGGAAGTGCCGTTGGCATAGATGTATTGGAGCAAATGGAGCCTATTTTGAAGGCGACCCAATGAATTTTGACAATTAAATGTAAAAATGTTGTTTTAATTGAAAATTCCCGGTACTTTCTTGACAGAGTAGTATATAAAAATTTATTAATTTTGAGCAACTTATAAAAAAAAAATTTGTTCTGGGGGCAGTCGTAGAAGTGCTATTTTTAAAATTACAAATTTGTAATCTTTAACACATCTATTATTCCACCTTTCTTAGCTATCCTAAAATATGTGACCTATAATAAATGGATTTATTCCCAACTATTCAAATATTTTAAATATAATAAACCTGTACTGGTTCATTATTAGTCCATTAATAATCAAATTTGTAGCTTATTGTCATATCATTGGCATCGATATTATTCATTATTATAATATATCAGTAATTCTCAGCTTTGCCATATCGTCCTGGCATCAAGAATTACACAATATTTGTACTGTACAAAAACACTTGCAATCTAATCTAGAATAAAAAGAAATGTGTTTCGTTTTCATTTGAAGGTGTTCAAATTTTCACCCAATTCCTCAATATACCAGGTGTAAACAAGTATGACACCGGAATTTCCCTAAAGATGGTGCTAGTTCAGTTTAGGAATCGTAAGACCGTTTCTGCAACTTCTGAAGGTTTTGAACACACAATAACCCAAGTTACACACTGGTACATTTTCTATAACCTTTGAACATGTCGAGTTGTGTGTCTACGAACTACAATTTGCTGACATCATTAGTGTTCTATTATCATTTAAAGAAAACTTCCGCAGAATTGCATAGTATGCCTGTTGAAGCTTATGGTGAACATGCTCTTTGTGAACTTGTGCACTATTTAAGATTGGTTCCAAACATTCAAAAGTGGTAATTTGAATGTGAGAAACAAAGAGAGTGGAAAACCACAATACAAATTGGCAGACGTTATTGGATGAAGATGATACTCAAATTCAACAAAAACTCCCAGATCAATTGAACATGACGCAGAAAACCATTTCCATTCCTTTGAAAGCTATGGGAAAGATTCAGAAAGTGGAAAAATGGGTTCCGCCTGGAGTGAATCAAAGGCAACAAGAAAATTGAAAAACCACTAGGATAATGATGCTCGACAGACATTAAAGAAAGTTTTTTTTATCAAATCATGACGAGTGATAATTAATGGATATACTTTGAGAATCCTAAGTGTTGTAAATCATGGATGAATCCAGATATCCACTGCAAGACCCAATCGCTTTGGGAAGACAAAGCTGTTTGGTGGTGCAGAAAGATGTTATCTATGCTGCCAACACCTGGTGAAACCGTTAACAGCAAATGATCAATTTAAATCGAACATTGTGTGAAAAACGACCACAACATCGAAAAAGGCCACATGAAGTCATTTTGCTCCAGGATAATGCCCTATCACAGGCACACCAAATGTCAGGAAAATGATCGATGCATTAAGTTGGAAAATACTAGCGCATGCTGCTTATTTTGCAGACTTAGCTCACTTCGATTATAGGTGGGAAAAATGTATAAATAGCAATACAGATTATTTTGAATAAAATATTTCTTATCATTTTCAAACAACAGGCGTATGATTTTTACAGAAAATTCCTGTTTCTTACTTCTACACCTGGTATTCATAATTATTACCTAAAAAATTAAAGTTAACCATTATGATAATTACAAGGGAATTTCGAAGTTAAATACCCCAATATTATTGTTGTGCACCCCTCAGCGAATTCAACAATTAATTATTGCAATTAAAACAGTGCTGATGTTTCAAAAATTAACCCTATAAACTAACTGTAGTACGAACGAACAACTCTAAATATCTAAAAAAAATTAACCAAGAAATTGAATCTAAAATGAGAATTTATAATTTCTATAAACTTAAAAGTAATCACATATGGTTGATTAAATTTTTGTTCTTAAAAGGGAAAAAAATCAATTCAAAGAGACCTTGAATTCAAGCTGAAGACAATTGCCAATTTCGAAATTGGCAACTCTTATCTAATTTATTAGAATGATAATGCAATATTTCTTACTTTCTTCAAAAGTATTCCAAATGCTCTTCAATAGAATCGTTATTATTTTATCTGTTTTGTTTTTGATAACAATATATCAAATTATTTAGATATGACATTGAAACCAAAGTGATAATTTCCAATGTAATTCAATATATCTAATAATTTCATTTTTCCACGTTTGAGATATTCATCTGAATTTTTAGACCCTAAATATATTGAAAAAATATTAATAAAATGATTTTGGGCTTTTCCCATTCAAATAGACTAATAATGTAGTTCTTTTGCAATACATAATTAAGGTTTGGATGAAATTTAAGTTGTTTAACTTCAAACAAAGAAAGATTTCAGGTAATAAAAGAATGAATGTTAAGACAGATAATCAAACATTCAGGTTCCAAGATAATGTGTCCACCCAGCTGTGAATGAAATTTTAAGTGAAATGTCTTTTATATCTGATAAGTTATCTACAAAAATGTAGACTCATTTTAAAAACTTATATCAGAATGCTTGACGTTTCCTAAAATGGACCCCAGTTTTATAGTATTTATGATTAAATAATATTTCAATTTTGTATGAGAGCAAACAAAGTTAATTTAAACATTATTTACAGCTAATTAAAATTTTGACACCTTATATTAAGGATTATGAAAACCATCCTTATAGTTCCAGATTTTCAGTACTATAGAGTTTTTTCATCATGTATCAGTTTTTACGCCTTTTCTCACTATTTAAATAATACCAACTAAAAATTCTAATTTTACCAGGTCTGCAAACATGACTGAAATTTCATTGAAAGTTTTATTGCTTGAAAGCAGCATCTGAAAAATTGAAATAAAAAATACTTAAGTGATATAAAATCTTCCATTTCATAAAATATAATAGAAAAAGGCTTTTTACTCGATAGAAGAAATATAACAAAATTTGAATATCAAAACAGATTTAATCTGTTAGTCTTCTACAATTTTAATTTAAAAAAAACTTTTAGAATTAAATTAATGTCTACAATAAGCCCCGCTTATATTTAATAGACGTAATATATATTCAAAACTCAATATACAATGTCAAATGGAATAAATAAACCAACCAATATAAAAAAGGCAATTAAAATTAATAAATAAATATTTGAAGGAGACAAAATTTTGTTCCTGATCTTACCATAGTGAAACTTATTCCTTTTCAAAAACATAAAACACAACTTAAGGATTTCTTAATTAAGTTAATTCAAAAATCTCTCAAAACATCCAATATATCTTCAAAAAACAATTAGAATACGGATAATCTCTTTATCGGCCCTAGATAACATTTAAATATCAAAATCAACTAACCATCAGTATATCATACCTTAGAATGCAACACTGGACTAGTATGATATACTGATTGTTAGTTGATTTTGATATTTAAATGTTATCTAGGGCCGATGAAGAGATTATCCGTATTCTAATTGTTTTTTGAAGATATACTACTCTGTCAAGAAAGTAGCGGGAATTTTCAATTAAAATAACATTTTTACATTTAATCGTCAAAATTTATTGGGTCGCCTTCAAAATAGGCTCCATTTGCTCCAATACATCTATGCCAACGGCACTTCCAATTATCGAAACATTTTTTATAGGCGCTTTCCGGGATGGACTTTAGCTCTCGCGCCGAATTTTAGTTTTGGGAAGAGGAAAAAGTCGCAGGGAGCCAAATCCGGCGAATACGGTGGTTGCTGAAGCACGTTTGTTTTTGGCGAGAAAGTCAGTCACAATCGTAGCTCGGTGAGAAGGCGCGTTATCGTCATGCAAAATCCATGAGTTGTTCGCCCACAAATTTGGCCGCTTCTTACGGATACGCTCACGCAAACGTTTCATAACGCCTAGGTAATACTCCTTGTTTACCGTCTGACCCTCTGGAACGAATTCGTAGTGCACCACGCCACGGATATCGAAGAAAACAATGAGCATCACCTTCATTTTCGAGCGGCTTTGGCGTGGTTATTTCGGTTTCGGCTCATTTTTTGCCACCCATTCCGATGTTTGCTGGCTTGTTTGCATATCGTACTCGTAGACCCAGGTCTCATCACCAGTTATAATGCGTTCCATGAATGTAGAATCGGAATTACAGCGATCCAGCATGTCTGAAGCAACCTGTTCGCGATGACGTTTTTGAAGAAAATTCAGGTCTTTCAGTACGAGTCGTGCGGCCACCTTTCTCATGCCCAAAATATCAATCAAAATCGTACGTGCGGACTCGTGGGATATCTTAAGATCATGTGCTATCTCTCTCAAGCTGGTACGACGGTTTTCCAGCACCCTTTCCTTAATTTTATCGACGTTATCTTCGATCGAAGTCGTCGATGGGCGACCACTTCACGACCGTCTTTAAACAAATTCTTTGCTCAACGTAATCACCCATAGTAAAAATCGGCGCGCACTCTGATATCGACTGACTTAATCAGCTGTTGCAAACACACTAGTTGACAGATCCCGCTCAAGCTTGGCATAGTAATTAAGCACAGTGGTACCAACCTAGGAAAAAAATTTTTTACCTGCCTCATTGCCCCGCCAGATTTAAATCGATAATTCCCGGTACTTTCTTGACAGAATGTATTCCATGTTTTGAGAGATTTTTGAATTAACTTATTTGAATATTTAAATATATTAAATATTTCAAATAAATTATATTTTTTGAGAAATCCATTAGTTGAGTTTTATGTTTTTGAAAAGGAATTGGTTTCACTATGGTAAGATCGGAAACAAAATTTTGTCTCCTTTAAATATTTATTTATTAATTTTAATTGCCTTTCTTATATTGGTTGGTTTATTTATTCCATTTGACATTATATATTGAGTTTTGATTATATACGTCTATGAAACATAAGCGGTGCTTATTGTGGACATTAATTTAATTCTAAAAGTTTTTTTGAAATTAAAATTGTAGAAGACTAACAGATTAAATCTGTTTTGATATTCAAATTAAAAAAAAAAATCTTCCATTTCGTTGATAAAAGAGTTTTTTACACTAAAAGGAATGCCAAACAGAAATTTTTTAGCATATTCATTAATAGAATTTCATAACCTTCAAAAACTAGACTCCTATTGCCATTAAATAATCTTGAAGGGGTTGACACCTCGCCGTAAGGTGATGATTGTGCACTCACGAATTTGCAATCAAAAGATACCTCGCTACAAATAAAAATTGACCTGTCTCAGCGTTTTCCGGAATAAGTCTTTCTTGAGGCAATTACAGTAATTATTTATTTGTTTGCAGCAAGATGAACATATTTTACACAGATCTTACCTCGGTCACAACATGCGTCTGGTCATTGGTTACTGCCGGAGGAGCAGTATTAGGACTAGCTTCAACAGGTTCCTCCTGTTTCCTCTCTTTGTTGGCTTCCTCAGGAGGAAGCTCAAAGACACACTTCAGTTTAGAATCCATGAATTCATCGGCTGGTAGTAATTTCCACATCCGATCAACATTGAAGGTACCGACATTGTCTTCTGGTAAAACGTCAGGTACAAAGACACTCTGCACCATAAATTTGTGTTTATTCTTGTCTATGCCCGATTCCAATGGTTGCAATGTTACTGAAATTAATTATTCATTGAGAATTTCGAAGCTGATCTGTATTTAAACTGATGCAAATTTTGTTTATTTATGACATTTCCAAGGTTTTTTCCATTAGCTAAAACCGATGGCCCAGTACATACACCAGTGTCCTATAAAGAATGGATAAGCCTAAAACACCTCATAGTAGAGCTATTGGACATTCAAAATAATATACAAAAAATATAATTCCCATGTGGTACCCAAGTTATATAATTATTTTTCAAATGACGACTTTTTCGCACTTCTTTGTGTGCTTCAAATAAATCCATTTAGTGTTCCGTGTTTTAATATTCTTCAAGGAGTATCACGATAGATATGCAGTATGAGCAGATGTTGTAATCTTTTTGGAGAAAAAAATCACAATTTTTACCATGAAAAAATGTATGAAAGCTTCAGTGGCCAATTATTTTGTGTAAAAATGAGATTATTGCTATTACATGGTGACCACAGACTTTTCAAAATAAAATTCCCTGACTTTTCCAGAGATCTAATTTTAAAATTCCCTGACTAAGTTTAAAAATATTCGATTATATCTGTATGGTTAATAGACAACTGAATTTAAAGAATATTCCTTAGGAAAAGTGTAGTAAATAAGAAATTACCATAACACTTTTGTTTTATTTATATTTATTAAATAAATATGAAAAATTAACACTTTTAGTGCAAAAAACAAGACATCATATGTAATATACTACTCTGTCAAGAAAGTACCGGGAATTTTCAATTAAAACAACATTTTTACATTTAATCGTCAAAATTTATTGGGTCGCTTTCAAAATAGGCTCCATTTGCTCCAATACATCTATGCCAACGGCACTTCCAATTATCGAAACATTTTTTATAGGCGCTTTCCGGGATGGACTTTAGCTCTCGCGCCGAATTTTGTTTTATGGCTTCAATCGACTCAAAACGGGTGCCACGATGGGGCAATTTTAGTTTTGGGAAGAGGAAAAAGTCGCAGGGAGCCAAATCCGGCGAATACGGTGGTTGCTGAAGCACGTTTGTTGAGTTTTTGGCGAGAAAGTCAGTCACAATCGTAGCTCGGTGAGAAGGCGCGTTATCGTCATGCAAAATCCATGAGTTGTTCGCCCACAAATTTGGCCGCTTCTTACGGATACGCTCACGTAAACGTTTCATAACGCCTAGGTAATACTCCTTGTTTACCGTCTGACCCTCTGGAACGAATTCGTAGTGCACCACGCCACGGATATCGAAGAAAACAATGAGCATCACCTTCATTTTCGAGCGGCTTTGGCGTGGTTTTTTCGGTTTCGGCTCATTTTTTGCTACCCATTCCGATGAATGCTGGCTTGTTTGCATATCGTACTCGTAGACCCAGGTCTCATCACCAGTTATAATGCGTTCCATGAATGTAGAATCGGAATTACAGCGATCCAGCATGTCTGAAGCAACCTGTTCGCGATGACGTTTTTGAAGAAAATTCAGGTCTTTCGGTACGAGTCGTGCGGCCACCTTTCTCATGCCCAAAATATCAATCAAAATCGTACGTGCGGACTCGGGGGATATCTTAAGATCATGTGCTATCTCTCTCAAGCTGGTACGACGGTTTTCCAGCACCCTTTCCTTAATTTTATCGACGTTATCTTCGATCGAAGCCGTCGATGGGCGACCACTTCACGACCGTCCTTGAAGGCTCTGTACCACTGATATGCACGAGTTTTCGATAGAGCATTATCACCAAAGGCCTTTTGCAACATTTTCAATGCATCGGCACACGAAAATTTATTTGCAACACAAAACTTTAAACAAATTCTTTGCTCAACGTAATCACCCATAGTAAAAATCGGCACGCACTCTGACATCGACTGACTTAATCAGCTGTTGCAAACACACTAGTTGACAGATCCCGCTCAAGCTTGGCATACTAATTAAGGACAGTGGTACCAACCTAGGGAAAAAAATGTTTACCTGCCTCATTGCCCCGCCAGATTTAAATCGATAATTCCCGGTACTTTCTTGACAATGTATATATACTCTTTTCTTTATCTTATAATGTTTCACTTATTCTTTAATTGTTCAATTTCATCATCTATGGATGAAATATCTCGACGACTAGTTTCGACTAAAGTTTTCTTCTTATCTAAAAGATTTTTCAATTGCTGTTTCTTTATATATTTATTCTTAGTATCAAGATCATCTAATTCTTTATTTTTTTAAATTTTTCTTCAGTAGATTGAAAATTCCCTGACATTTCCAGGTTTTCCAGTTTTGTGGCCACCATGTATTAATATGAAGGGGTTAATTCCATTAAATACCAAAATATTAAAAATTCAGTACAATTTTTTTTCTTAAACATCACCTGATGATAACGGTTCTATAAAAAACGTCCCAACACTATT
Organism: Megalocaria dilatata; assembly: GCA_034642435.1. Classification (NCBI taxonomy): domain Eukaryota; kingdom Metazoa; phylum Arthropoda; class Insecta; order Coleoptera; family Coccinellidae; genus Megalocaria; species Megalocaria dilatata. The sequence continues at coordinate 6,394,441 of CM067854.1, forward strand.
TATTTAATCTACTTTCACAGCGAATTAAAGTTCAAACCAAATGGAATTAAACTAGCTACTTCAAACACTCAAAAAAGTAGTTCTATTTGGTTTGAACTCAAGTCCCTCTGAAAGTAGATTAAATAAAGTTTTATCAACGTTATTTTTTATTAATCCTTTACAACCTGGTAGAGTGTAAGAGAAGAAATTACTCAATTTTCAATATTTTGTTGTTTAGTCAAATTTACTTCTTCTGCATACTAACAACAATAACCTCATATCTTCATAAGTTATGAAGATGTATTACAATATTTTGAAATTCGAAGAACACACGTTTTTACAAAATAGTTGGCAACTCAGGTTTTAAAACATTTTTTCTCGCCACACACTTTAACTTTCACAAAAAGAAATACTTTCTCATTTCATGATAAAAATTGAAGTGGATTTTTTTTCAAAAAATAACCACAATTCATTGCATGTTTATTGATATTGAAGAATATTATACTGAAAACTCCTTGGATTTGGTTTATGTGCAGCCATGTTATATGGAAAATAAGTGTCAAAAAAATGGTCGTTTAAAAAAACATCTTAGAAACAACACTGGAAACATGTTTTTTCTATTTAATTTTAAGCGTCCAATAGCTTTACTATGAGGTGTTTCTGGATCATTATTCTTTCTGGGACAACCTGTATATAATCAATGAAAATATACAATCTAAATGGATTTTCAATTTTGATAGAAAAAAAAAAAAAACGAGCATATTTTAAGAAGAACCAACAGATGTTTATCTCATTGTGAAGAGGAAGGTATCCTATTAACAATGGACAATAGCCAAATGGCTGCCACGGTTATGGTTACAGCACCATTATACTTTTCATGAAATTTTCCATGACCAATTCGCACATTTGTGAATGTATGTCCTCGATAACTTCACAAATTCCATCTTTAAGGTCTTGATTCGATCGGAGAGCATTGACCTTATCATTGGCCCCAAAGAAAAAAGTCCCAAGGTGTTAAATCACAAAATCTAAATGGCCAATTGTGATCACCCCTTCAAGGAAACATTTCTTGCCTAATATCGATTGTTTCGTTGCTTGTGTGGCACGTAGGCGCCGTCTTGTTGAAAATAAACGTCGTCCACATCATTATCTATCATTAATCATAGCATAGTAGCGCAATCCATCCACCGTAACAGCTGAACTAGCTTCATTTTCGAATAAGTCTTCAGCCCAAAAATCGCACCAAACAATGACAAGTTGAGAATGGAGAGGGTTTCCAATAATCGTTCTTGGATTTTTCAAGCCCCAAATGCAACAATTCTGCTTATTAGCGTAGCCTCCGAGGTGAAAATGGACCTGATTACTGAAGATGATTTTTCGATGAAAATCCGGATCATTTTGATCCATTTCAAAGACACAATCAGCGAAGATACGACATTGCTGGTGATCGACCGGCTTGAGTTCTTGTGTTAACTGGACTTTAGAGCCTTAAGACTAAGTCTTCATGCAAAATACGGTGTAATGTCGTTTGTGAAATGCCTAATTCCTAAGATAGACAAGGAATCGACAAACCTGGGTTCTTGAGCGATTCTTCACATCACTAACTGGCCGAGAAGGTGCTTCACGACGACCCAAAAGTGCTTTAATTTTGCGAACTGTGACTGCAGAATTTTCACCATTTTTGTAGCGAATTTGAACAATTTGAATGCGTTGTTGAAGCCTGTATCGTTCCATTTTTAGTAATGGCGTAGTTTTTACTTGTCAAATATTAAAAGATAACAGCTACCCAGATAGCGGGCCATTCAAAATGAAACCTCTTATTAGAGAACACTGTTTCTTTTACTGTCATATTGATTCTAAGAAAACAATAAAAAATATATGCTATTCGATAATGTGAAAAATATGGTCTTATTTATTGACATCCACATAGGTAAGAGGTTTTAAAAGCTATATGCAATTTATTTTTATCTTTTACCATGTGATTGAAAATAATCTGGATTGGATGAATGTATGATAACATTACATTTAAATGAACACAAATTGCTGTTCTTTGCATTTATGGTGTCCTGTTGCAAACCGCAATATTCTCAACTATTTAAATTGAATACAGGTCACTAAAAACCTAGTACATCTAAACTGTATGAACACCTGGCTGAATGAAGTATTCACACCCAATGATGACATACACGATTACGAGGTTGAAAGAGAAATGTTAAATATTCCTTCTAATACGACTCCTATTAAAAGTATCACCATAAAAGAACTACAAAAAGAAATAAAATACCTGAACACACGAAAAGCTGCCGGAATAGATGAGGTCACACCAAAAATGATCAAGGAACTGCCTAAGAAAGGAGTAGCAATGATGGCATATATATTCAATGCTATCCTGAGACAAAATTATTGGCCAGAACACCTAAAAACTGCAGAAATAATCCTCATACTGAAACCCGGCAAGAATCCAAACGCTGTAACATCATATAGACCAATTAGCTTACTGCCAACTTTATCTAAGATCTTGGAGAAAATTTTGCTATTGAGAATAAAGTCGGATCCCAACACCCAAGAATGGATTCCTCCACACCAATTTGGATTCAGAACAAATCACTCCACCATACAGCAGACACACAGAATAAGTCATGAGATAAGCAAAGCCCTGGAACTCAAACAATACTGCACATCGGCTTTTTTGGATGTAAGCCAGGCCTTTGATAAAGTCTGGCATTCTGGACTATTGTATAAGATAAAGAAATGTCTGCCATTATACTACTACAAGCTGATGAGATCTTATCTTACTGAAAGGAGATTCAGAGTACGGGTGAATGATAAAGTGTCTGATTTTTATCCTATTCAGTCCGGTGTTCCTCAAGGAAGTGTTATGGGACTGTTTTTGTATATACTGTATACGGCAGATATGCCCACAAATGCGAATACGATAATGGGAACTTTTGCAGATGATGCTGCAATTCTTGCAAGCCATGAAGATCCCAAAGAGGCATCTAATAGATTGCAAATTCATCTTGATGAAATAAAAGAATGGCTGCATAAGTGGAAGATAAAAGTTAATGAAACCAAGTCAGTTCAAGTAAATTATACTCTTCAAAGAGACCAGTGTCCACCCATCTTTATAAAGAATATAAAGATACCAAATTCCCCAACTGTTAAATATTTGGGAGTGCATTTAGATAGCAGACTAACCTGGAAGGAGCATATTATTAAAAAAAGGAAGCAAATAGACCTTAGAACTAAAGAACTGAATTGGCTTATAGGTAGAAAATCGAAACTCTCATTAGAAAACAAGCTACTGATATTTAAAATGGTCATAAAGCCCATATGGACATACGGAATTGAACTTTGGGGATGTACAAGTAAGTCCAATGTAAATCTAGTCCAGAGATGCCAATCGAAAATACTGAGATTGCTAACAAATGCTCCATGGTATGTATCAAATCAAACCCTGCATGAAGATTTGAAAATACCTTATGTGAAGGATGTCATCAAGGAACAGAGCCAAAAACATCACACCAAGTTAGATGGTCATATAAACGACTTACTACAACCGTTGCTTCAACCTCAAGACATGAGAAGACTCAAAAGGACCTGGCCAGCTGATATGAAGTAGATTTAAAATGGTCTTTTCACTGGAGAAGACCATATCAAATCATTTGAGAGCTCAAAGCTCTGTAGACAGCAAATTAGCTCATAGAAAGAATTGTTGTATTCTGATTGCTAATGAATAAATGATAAAAAAAAAAAAAAAATCTAAACTGTATTTCAATACAACATTCATACTATGTAAACAATGATTAGCAATGCTTTAGTTTTGAATTGAGTTGTAAATTTAAACCTGAACACAAGAAAAATGGTATAAAGTATATTAAATAGTCAGACTTTGGTTTTTCTATTTACAAACCTAGTCATAATCGTTGGTTTGCAAAAATTCCCACAAGTGAGAATTTTTCCTCACATCCCACAATAATGAATGATTATAACATACAATAGTGTCAAGAGGTATTTATTTAGTTGATAGACAAACTATTATAGCCTTCATTGAGGAATATGTTATTATTTCCTTTGTTGAAATATAATTCATTCATTATACTCATACATCAATGTAAACTCATAAAGTTGAACTATAGTTAGTAGCAGCTAAATCAAGAATCTTCAACATCACCTGAAGATAGATGAAGGTTTTGAGTTGTTTCTTTGTAAACTATTCTGATGCAAAATATAAATATGATTGAAAAACCAGTTATTGAATGACTTAAACAAAATTTATTCAAATTATATAAATAATATGCTCATGAAACTATCAGACAAATTTTCATGTTCTTTTAATTCAAAAAATTCTTTTAAAAGAATATACCTTTATCGTGGGTATATTAAAAAGGAGAAATCAAAACAACTCACTTGCAATTTCTGCTATTTCTTTAGCCAATAGTTTGCCTGAATTAGGTCGAACGCAATATTTCTTTGGGGCTGTAGTCTTGATCTTGAAGAACACTGTCGTCTCTGAAGGATTCGTTAATTTCATGTACGACGTAACAGGTACATTAAATGGACCTATAAAAATAAAATATATCCTTTAGATTAGTTACAAATTATTATTTTGTTATATGAATAAGAAATTCCTATAATGAAAGTTGAAAGAGGGAATGTAAGTATAAGCAATATATCTAAGTCTCCTCAAAACTCTATGTTTTTTAATTAAAAGTTTATAGGTATTGAAGAAACGAAAAATAACCTGACTCAAATATTTTAGAAGGTTGGTTTTTGACTATGCAGTTAATGAAAACTATTTATTATTGTTTCATGATTCCATATCAACATTATAGAAACAGAGGAAATGCTGTATGTATGAAATAAAAAGGAAAAATATCCGGTTAGAACTTTAACAGTGTCAAGGACATAATATTGTGGTAGAACCCCAGGAAACTTTAAAGTATGGGATAATAACTGGAAAAAAAAACGTGAGGAAAATTTATTATCCTATAGTTCGGACTGCCTTGGTGTTTCAAAGTTCAATTCATGAGGATTATCGACAAATTAATAGTCATTTTGAATAATGACAACAATTGGATCTAGAAAACCGAATTACTTCAATCAGAAAGTGGGTAAAAATATTGACAATATGGACAAAATCATATTTAATATTATTGAATATGATATATCTATAAAAAATTTAAATACGAGAATATTCAAATAATTTACATAACAAAAATGAAAAATCTATAATTTTTTTGGACTTTAGACACAATAATTTAATTGGCTTGAATCTCTAAATTCGTGGTCTTCACAAAATGATTTCTGCATAATTTCTATTCTATTTGAAAATATGGGTTGGAAGTCAGGATCCCCTATCTGAATTTCTTACTAAGCAATTGTATTATGTCAATATCGCCAAGAAGCAGACTTACCTTTGAATTTAAGTTCATTTTGGGGTTCTATAACGAGTACCTGCTCAGGTTTCGACATTGTTCAAACCTAACACTTTACTAATGGGCGAATTTTCCACTGAACATCTATTTTTTCCAACAATTTTTTAATGACAGATCCCGGTAAAATGCTGAACGTCCAAGTACTCTGACATATACGCACGCGCTGTATCAAAGATGGCATCTGAAACTGAATGAGTAGTCATGTAGTTGCCGGTACAAACGAAACCTGTTTTATCAAAAAAATTGAATTTTGAACCAAAGAATTAATGTTTTTTCACTGAGGGACTAAATTTACTCTGTGGTATAAATGTGTAACTTTTTATACATTGTAGCTTTGATTAAAGAATAAATTTCAAAAGTAAATAGTAAGCTTAATTAGTTTTAAGAAGAATAATAAATAGTTTTGGATCCCTCATAATTTTTTTATCGCGTTTCGTGTTTAAAATTTCAAATCAATTATAGATTTTACCTGTTCACACCAATTGTTTGTTTTCAGATCAAAGTCAATGTTATTTTCTCTATGCTTATTTATTTCGTATATTTCCCATAAATTTAATTTCAGAAAATACCAAATATCAAAATTATTTGAAATGGAAGAATTATTTTCTAAATGGTGTTTCACATATAGTATGTGAGTCTTTGTTATATTTATCAAAATTTCTTTTGTGTTTAGAATAACGATTTTCAAAATTTCTACCTGTTCTAGCAATATGAATTTTTGAGCAATATAAGCAATTGAGTTTACCAGATAATTGAAATTCATTCAATATCGTTTTATTACTTCTGATGAATCTGCTAATATTGTTGTCGGCGTTGAAGAGGATTTTAATAATTTCTATTGGATGTAGCGTTTTTAATTGTATATATAAAATAAATTTCTCTTATCAGGTATATATAAGTTCAATTGCTTGGATTGTTCAAAATCAATACTATGTTTGATGATTTGTCCATGGAATATGCTGGTCTATAATTATTCCCAAATACCTTGCAGGCGAAATCTCAATGAGGGGACAACAATTTTTTCGAAGGCAGGACGGAGTTTTTCTGAAATATTTGATAGTTGAGTTGCCATCGTTGGAGTATTTAGTTTGTTCGTGTTCGGTGTGAGTTTGCTCAAACTTAACCATGTACATATTTTCCCTAGATCTAATTCAGTTGCAATCATATCCAGTGATCACAAGTACAGTGTTATCCTCATAAAGAACGAGATGTCCATAGATGTCGTTTTATCTTAGTCATAACTCTATGTAAAATCTGATTATCATACGTTAAGATAAAGTATTTTAAAGGTTCAGGGTGAATTTTGAATAAAATGAAATCTGGACGTTGATGTACTGATTGTTTTCGACATTCTTAGTTTTGTAAATTTATTGATAAAGGAGCTTTCATATTCAAATCTGCCCCAGAGTCTTGTAAGACGAATTTCTGTCTCAGATAATGCTGAATGGCAATTCCAGGAAATTTGTGCTGAAATCGGAAATTTCTGACGAGAATAAAGCTTGCATTTTACAAATTCTAAAAGCGTACTGATAGTAAAATAGTTCACGCATCATATACCCTCATATACACAATGAGATACTTGATGAACATTGAGCAAAATATTAAATATTAAAGGTATACATTTTATTAGGAGTGCGTTTTTTTTTCGAAAATTTAAGCTTTATTGTGAAAAATTGGTTATACATTCAAAGTATTGCCTGTCGCTAGCTACTACTTTTTCCCACCTTTCTGGTAATTGATGGATCCCATCGCGGAAAAAGATCGGCTCTTCGGTCACTATCCATGTTTTGACTTAATCGTAATTGAAGAAGTGCTGGTCAGCCAGGCCATACTGCATCGATTAGAAGAGATGGTAATCGGAAGGAACAATGTTTGGGCTGTGCGGCGGGTGAGGTAGGACTTCCCATTTGAGCTTTTCTAAGAACGTTTTAACGGTAGACGCAGTATTTGGGCGTGCATAGTCAATAACTTTTGAACAATGTCACTCGTGCTAGTCACTGGACCCGTATGGTGGAAGTTCGACCGAATGGGGCCCTAGTTTCACCATAAAGGTGAAAGGGAGGGCTCAACTTCGATGTTCAACTCAGTGACAAGGGATTGTCTGTCGCAGCACAGGGCTTCACCCTTCAAACTAACGTACTCTACCCTATTGCAGTAAATCTCCGGATTTTTCTGTCCCGAGTGCGTTATGTAGCATACTGCGTTACCTCGGGAGGGTGAAGGCGTGAAGTATTCGTATGACCTGGTCACCCAATTGGTATTGGACTCGAGGGGACAGTGGTTGAAAGTCCGCATGCTGGACTAGAAGGGTATTCCATCTATATGTTCGCAGAAACTCATGTTCAGGATATCTTAAAAAATGCTTCAGGGTTTAGCGGAAATTGACGGTTCAACCGGCCTCGTCCTGAACCAGGATCAATTGCGAGACGTTTCTGGGGTTTGCGAATCTCGACGATACGGCTAGACCGTTGGTGCTAAAGCCAGGATCGAGTAAAATACTTCACAAGGATTCATGTGTCTTGACGTATAGGCTGGATTGACGGTGCTCGTACCAGGATCAATTGAGGCATTAAATCTTGAGACTGTCCTGATTCATGGGACTGCGTTCGAGTGGGTAGATAAGAAGCCCCATCGGCGAGTGCCGATGGGGCTTCAGTACCCCAACTCGGGTGTCAGTACTCGGGTGTCAGTGTCAGTACCCCAACTCGGGTACTGACACTGCAGAGTCAGTAGAGGTTGGATAGTGCTTCGCTGCTGCCAGTCACGGTGTAGGTTTTCGGACTGAAGTCGAAACTGGAAGCTTGGTGGGTTCAACTCTTCGGAGTGGTTTTCGCTAATGAGCGATGATAAGGCGAACCCTTATCACACTTTCTACTTCCTGGGCAGATTTTGGAGACTGCTGAGTAGTTACCTGGTGAAAGGGCCATGCTCACATGCCAGTAATCTAACGAGTAGAATTCACGATGTAGCAGCTCATAATAAAACACACCCAGCTGCTCCCACCAAATACACAGCATGATTTTCTCACCATGAACATTTGATGATTAGGCATGACCGGGGTATCCGACATTTTGGATTATAGTAATGGACCCACTTTTCATAGCCACTCACAATTCGATGCAAAAACTCTGAAGAGATCCACATATTTTAGTAAGGGAAATTAGGCGAGAAGAACCACCTGGAGAATTTTATGTATACTTGTGATACTGTCAATTCCAGGAGTATGAGTCTATGGTCCCTTCATAGACTTGGGTGCGTGTGTAAACATAACCTAGAGTTGTTGTTTGTTCTTCGGCGACTGAATGCCGGATGAGCAGCGTCCAGTTTTCCTTTGTTAGAAATAGAACGCCATTGTCCATTGTTCATTAAAAGTTAAGGGTAGACACAAAGGGAAGTCGACTAAGCTGCTCTCACATGTAAAGTTATTGTTTTGTATTGAATTACCTGAGGTCAACGTGAGAGTTATTTGTATCTTGTATTCTTTATTCATCGGTGAATTTTACTGTATTGATACTCGAGCTAGGGGCGACCTGTTCATTTTAATCTGAATTGACCACTTAGCATATTTCAAATATGTAAGCGTCTTTATCTTCACTTCATTTATTTGAATCTAGAGGAGGTTAACAATGGTACTTTCTTTGAGAATTCAGAGTGTGTAGAGTGTGTTCCGTCTCATTAGAGACGGCCCTGTCGTTCGAAATTAAATTGTCATTCGATACTTATGTCTTTTAAATTGATACTTCGATCTGGCAGTTTCGTTTCCACTTCAGATTATTTGTTTTCTAATGATTATATATGGTATTAGAAAACATGGAAAGTCATTTAGAGATTTTGATATATTTATGCCTGTTAATTTCACATGATGCAGCATTCGGAATTACAAACTGACTCTATCCTTCTTCACTTGCATTAATTTCATAATTTTTCTGTAACCAATAAGGAGGTTTATTTCGTTCATTCAGTCCACCTCCAAATGGACCTTCCAATCAATTTCGTTAATTTCCCTCTTTTTGTGTTAGAAGGGATGCATCGAGCACCTCTAACGTTCAGTCTTTGAAAAGACTCTAAAATCATTATTATTCCTAATAGTCAAAGTGTTCGCATGTAGCCATTGCTACATCATGCATTATTATTTCGAGTAATAGTCAAAGTTGTCGCATATAGCCTTAGCTACATTATGATGCACTATCATTCGGATAGTCAAATTTGTTGTGAGTAGCTTGTGACATTTCGGTCCAAGCTATCGCGGTTATTATTGTTAATATAGTAATCCAGTCGATTGCCAAAGTATTGGCAAATTCATTATATTTGTTGTTAGTGTAATAATCATGCATTACTGCATGAACGGAATGAACCCATTTTAACATAAATCGATATGTTTTGCTGTGCAGGGCGAATATAGGTACGTTGTACATTATAAATGTTGCATATTACAGAGAACTTTCGAGAAATCAACCTGTCCAAATCGGGCTACTTTTTGTTCGAAATGGTTATACAGATAACATAAATAGAGGTTAATTCTTGATAGAAGGTATATAAAATTATTTGAATATTTTAATATTAGCCTTCTACATATTTAATTTCAAAAAATTATATTCAATAATTATAACTTCAGGAATTAATTTAGTTTTATGATGAAATTCTTTAGATTATGTTAAACATTTTTGAAAGATATTTGTTTTCATAAGATTGATCAGCAGGAACAAAATTTTGTCTATTCAAAATATTTCATTTATAGAATTTTGGTTAACAATTTTTATTTATTGGATTTTGTTATATCATTTGGATGTCTTATAATGAATGTTTATTTTATATGTCATTTGATGTAAGTGGTACTTATATGATATTATTTCAATTTAATTCCTGAAGTTATAATTATTAAATATAATTTTTTGAAATTAAATATGTAGAAGGCTAATATTAAAATATTAATATATTTGAATAAGGTTATACGGATGTTTGTTGAAATGTCCCGATATAAAGAAATATGTATAACAATAGCTTATACTCCTAATTAGATATATACGGTACAGATCAGCCGAATAGGTATATACAAAAATATTTGTTTTGCTCAAAATCTGAATCACGGAGGGACTGTGTCTGACTTGAGCATAAGGTAAGATCTGAATTCGAAACATGGAATAAAATCGAATATATTTGACTGGGTTTATATACAGTAAACCAAGAATTATAGTTCGACATTATTATAGTGTATTACGAGTGTTTTAATTTAATTCCTTATCATTTTCGTTGGTTTATCTTATTGGATAAACAGAACTAGTTCATCATCGAGATAACTATATCCAAGTGCCCTTAAAGTGAAACTTTTCGTCAACTAAATCAAAAATACAGTCCACTAAACCTTTCGAAATTAATCATCGAGATTAATTAATTTGCAGTTGTCTACTATTTCAAAATACTGAAATAATAGGCAAATACTGCGGTAAACTAACCGTGGTATGTTACAGAGTGAATGAAATGTGGATCTACACTTAGATACTGACACAACGACCTCTGTGTTTTCTGAATGTCGCAACAGGGCAATTCTGAACAACTATATTATTAGATATAAATATCATAATGAATAGGTAGTTAAATAACTGACACCACAACCTCTGTGTCTTTAGAATGTCGCAATAAGACATTCCTGAACAATGATATGCGTCCAGCTTATAAAAATCTAATTAGATAGTAGCTGTGTGAATGGGGAATTCCTGAATGAATGGTCAATGTTAAACTAACTCTAAGATCTTTTTAGATGTTCATATTGTTATCTGTGAGTAAAAATCACCATAGTTCAGAAAAGTACAGTTCCTTTCTTTTTGCCGTTGGAGAAGTTGTTCACATGTGAAAAAACAGCGTTCGACGTCTTTTGGCTTCAGTTCATACACCACTCAATTTCCCGCCTTTTGAATCATTCTTATTGCTTTTAAACGATGACAAATGGCTAGTTGACTAATAACAAGTGATTTGCGAGTTCTTTTTGCATTTGTAATATATTTTCATCGAGCCTGCAATTCTGTATCCTTAAACTTTGATGGCGCTCCGGGTCGTTCTTCATGTTCCAAATCAAAATTTCCACTTTTAAATCGGACAAACCATTTCTGACACGTTCGTTCAGCTAGAGCCTGGTCACCATAAACACCCACTAAAATGAGATGATTTTTCACAGCCTTTTTCTTCATACTGAAGTAAAACTCCCCGCAAACAAATTATTCGGTACAAAAGTTAACATTTCAGAGCACACAGAATTTATGTTGTTCACACTTTAGCGAAATGACAGATATTGAAAAGAAAACCTAATGATGACACTTAAAAATGAAGGTGTTGCTTATTCAGCTAATCGACATTCGTCGTATTGTAGACAAATTTGAAGGTGAATTTTCTATACACGATACAAGAGTACCAATACGACAGAGAAATGTATGCGCAAAAGAGAATATTGACTTGGTTGCAGCATGCGTGAGAAAAAACAAAATTTATCGGTTACACGTCATTCTCAACAATCAAAACTTTCCCAAACATCTTGGCGAATTTTAAGAAGGAGTTTGGGTTACAAAATTCAACTGGTTCAAAAACTAAAGCCATTTGACCACCATAAATGTCGTTTATTTTCTGATTTTGCTCTTGAACAACTTGAAAATGATGAAACATTTTATCGAAAAATTTTATTTAGCGATGAAGCTTATTTTTGGTTGAATCGTTATGTAAACAAACAGAATTTCAGAATTTGAAAAAAATCCACATGAACTGTTCAGACACCATTACATACAGATAAAGGCACTGTGTGGTTTGGAATTCATGCTGTCAGAGTCATTGGCCCATATTTCTTTGAAGAAAATGATCAATGACAGTTAATGGAGAATGATACAGAACAATGTTGAATGATTTTTTTTCTGCTGTCGTTGAGAATAATCTGGATGATATGTGGTTTCAATAATATGGTGCTACTTGCCACACAGCCACCTCAACAATCGATTTATGGAAAACAACATTTGGTGATAAAATTGAAGCTCTTAAGGAATACGGTCTTGTGAGGGAGCTTCTACCTCTTAATTGGGGAGGCAGCGTTTCGTTCTGAGCATGCGCACCTGAACTCTTCAGACAGGCTTCGTGTGCATGTCTGCCTATGACGCCAGTGACTATGTGTTCCACGTCGGAACGGTCGTTGAACGCTGTACGATGTCCTACTTAAGCCCGGCGAGGACGGATATGTAGGTACTGTCTGATACTAGTCGCGCCCCTTATATGCTACATCGGGAAGGTGCAGCAAAGCAGAGTAGAATTCTGCGAAAGGAGTGAGCACGCCACAAAATCATCTAAAGAAATGGTCCAGTTACTCGTAATTATTCTGCCAGTTCGTGTGATTTCTTTCTTTGGGAATATGTTAAGTCCCATTTTCATTCTGATAATCCAACAATAACAAAATAAACATTGAACGTACCATTGATGAAATACAGGCAAATTTATGTGAGAGTATGCAGTATGTACGGAGAAGTCGTGGTGGTCATTTGAACGATGTTATTTTCCATACATAATGATAATGTAACCTTTAAAAAAAAAATGGTCTCTTTTCTTCGATATTGAAGAAAACAATGAGCATCACCTTCATTTTCGAGCGGCTTTGGCGTGGTTTTTTCGGTTTCGGCTCATTTTTTGCCACCCATTCCGATGATTGCTGGCTTGTTTGCATATCGTACTCGTAGACCCAGGTCTCATCACCAGTTATAATGCGTTCCATGAATGTAGAATCGAAATTACAGCGATCCAGCATGTCTGAAGCAACCTGTTCGCGATGACGTTTTTCAAGAAAATTCAGGTCTTTCGGTACGAGTCGTGCTCCCTTTCTCATGCCCAAAATATCAATCAAAATCGTACGTGCGGACTCGTGGGATATCTTAAGATCATGTGCTATCTCTCTCAAGCTGGTACGACGGTTTTCCAGCACCCTTTCCTTAATTTTATCGACGTTATCTTCGATCGAAGCCGTCGATGGGCGACCACTTCACGACCGTCCTTGAAGGCTCTGTACCACTGATATGCACGAGTTTTCGATAGCGCATTATCACCAAAGGCCTTTTGCAACATTTTCAATGCATCGGCACACGAAAATTCATTTGCAACACAAAACTTTAAACAAATTCTTTGCTCAACGTAATCACCCATAGTAAAAATCGGCACGCACTCTGACATCGACTGACTTAATCAGCTGTTGCAAACACACTAGTTGAGAGATCCCGCTCAAGCTTGGCACAGTAATTAAGGACAGTGGTACCAACCTAGGAAAAAAATTTTTTACCTGCCTCATTGCCCCGCCAGATTTAAATCGATAATTCCCGGTACTTTCTTGACAGAATGTATTCCCCTTTAAACTCTACCATATTAAAGAAATCAGTCGGAAAGGAGGTCGAAGGCGTTCTAGGTAGGAAGTATACATTGCAACATAGGAGATACTATATTAGGTACTTCCCCTGCACAAATACGTGGAGCAGGAAACAGAAAACTGCCGCTTGGTAGTGAGTTTTAAGAGTTTAAATTTCCACCGATGGTGGCGCACACTACCTACACACTGGTTACATAAAATAGAGTGTATACTGCTAGTGCCATCTGTATCCTGTATTATTCAATGTAGTGGTTCACCCCAATTCAAAATTATATTCGAACGTTTACACATTACTTCTACAAGTTTATCTTACACATACACTAGTTCATAGAAATTGCCATTAAAATGTGTTATTTTGATGTAGTATGATTACTGCTCTTATTTATGAATCTAGAAAGAAACATTTGAAATTCTGCTCACTTATCTGTTGAAAATATTTTGATCGTTCCTCTATAAAATTAGGTCATCATAAATCTGCATCAGCTATGATTTCATTTTCCGAACGCACCTTCTATCCCTGTTGCAGAATTGCACTTTTAATGGTTTATCTAAGTTCTATATCTATATCTAACCTTGTGCGAAACAGTCAGGATAATCAAATAGAATTCATGACTAATCATTTTATGCTTATATTTTGTGTTCTGAGTGATTATTTGAGTATCGCGTATCGAAACGTCAATGATCCAAACATAGTTCCGTTTTAATTAGAGCAATGACGGAAAAAGATGGCAAACAAGTAAGTTGCAGATAATTGTAGGAAATATTATAATTGCATTATGAATTGATTAGAGTATTTCGATTGAAATTTTTTAAAACTTTACAGGTAAATCATATTAGCTAAAAGTTATGGTCTCTCTAAAATCAGAAGTGAATATATTTTAAGAAATGGTGAAAAGCACTGTTTACATGAATGGAGTAAGCGGTTGGCTCTAGGTTAAACATTATAACAATTCCATTTAAAGAAAATTCACACAATTTATTCAGAATCCTGACAAGTGTTTTGGTCTTTCAACCATCTTCAAAGGGGTACAAAAACGGACTAAACTTAAAATTGAAAGGGTTTTTTTACACTCAGGAGATCTGTGTATTTTTATGGCGCATGGAAATAACAGCATACAATATGTTGTTGCCGAATAGTATTTGGGAATTTGTTGAATTTTCCTTTTTCTAAGTGGCTTTTATTGATTGAAAGAATCTCCAAATAGTCCATTAATTTATCCATATTAACATTATATAGAAAAGTGACATATTTCTGTTAAAATATAATTATTTTCTAGGTTGTAAACATCGCCCTGTCTATCCTATATATGTAGCATTACAATCATCACAATTAATTTGATGAATCCCGGATTTGGAAAAGTTGAGGTTCCTTTCTTTATTGCTCACCGAAATCTTAGCTTAATTATTTCTATTTACTGCTAAAGAATTAATTCCCATTTTATAAAGAACATTAGAGATGTTTACAATATAGAATCAAAGAACATAGGATGTCTGTTTTGAAAAATCAGAAATCAACCGGTTTTGCCATTGAGCCATTGAGAAAAAGGAGAATTCAACAAATTCCCAAATACTATTCGGCAACACCCCTATATTATTTAAATGCGCCATAAAAATACACAGATATCCTAAGTGTAATAAAAAACCTTCTAAATTTTAAGTTGAGTTCTTTTTTGTACCCCTTTTAAGATGGTCAAAAGACCGAAACATGTGTCAGGATTCTGAATAAATTGTGAAACATAAAAACTGTATGAATTTAAAAGAAAAATAGAAAACCATGATTTGAAGCGAGAAGATTTTGTTTCTATCACCCAAAATTCTCTCAAAATTTCACATCAGTTTTCTTGTAGTAAATTTACAGATAAATGCTAAATATAAAACCAATCTAAGACCTGTTGCAGTAGTTTCGTTAGCATATTTAAAATATTGTAAAAGCCTTCTGTCAAGTAGAAACACCTTTTTTATTATTTCATTTATAATAATTTTATTTAAATTTTTTACTCATACACATGGATCTGAGTCCTTAAAAATACCCTACAAACTTTGTGTAATTTCTATGGACGAACACGGAATACTTAGGGTTAAATATTTGGAAAAAATCATTATTGTTCATATTTTCTTTATTGAATGGCAGTAGGATGTATTCATATTAATTATTTTTATTTTTTGGATACGAAATTGGACTTGAGAGTTATCGACGTTCGAATTCCAAATGGCCTTTTTAAAGATGTGCTGCATGTTTTTGGAGTTTTTTCGAAACAACTTTTTTAAAGAGAGTTATTTTCGAAGAAATTGTTAAGGTTATGTTGTGCAATTTTGAAGAGGTATTTGTTTTCATCATACATCCTTACGAAACAAAGTTTGTATCCTTCGAGTATTTATTTGATATTTTTAATTGATATTCTATATTTTCTTTGGATTCTTTTATTCTTTCTGGTGTTGTGTGATGAGTGTCAATTCTATATATCTACTAAATTGAACCTGTGTTTTCTGAGACATTCATTCAATTTTAAAAAGTTTTTGAGAAAAAAATTTTATAAAATTAAAAATTCTAGTGAGGTTAGCAGAATTATTCTGTGTGATATTGAGTTTAGGTAGTTAATGCAAGCAGAAATATAATTGATAGTTATTGACAACAACGATAGAGATATGTCCTATTGTTATTTAAATATCAATAAGGACAATAAACCAGTCACTACCCGAATTCTTCGTGTTTGTCCACTCGAAAAGTTGTTTATAATTAAAAAATTTAAATATCAAAACAGATTTATTCTGTTAGTCTCCTATTCAAAAACTTTTAGAATTAAATTAATGTCTTATAAGCACTGCTTAAATTTGGTGAACAAATGAAAACAAAACTCATTATATAATATCAAATGGAATGGAAAAATCCAACGAAATATAAATTTCCAATTAAAATTAATAAATAAGTACTTGAAGGGGACAAAATTTTGTTTCTTATCTTATATTTATGAAATCCAATTCTTTTTCAAAAATGCAGAACATAATGTTAAAAACTTCACGAAAACTAATTTATTTGAAATATTTAATATATTTAAATAAATCTCTCAAAACATGAAGTACATCCTCAAAAAACAATTTGAAATTAAATAAGATCTTCATCAGTCCTACCTCAAATTAAAAAAATAAAATCAATTATTATAACAAAAAATATCTTACCAGACAGACCTAGTGGTATCCTTGTTGAACAAAGACTAAAAGGAGAGAACTTTAAAAATTCTACGTATTCTGTGTTCATCACAAAAATCAGACAAAGCTTGTAAGGTATTTTATGGCCTTAGTTAAAAGCAAATGGCATTTATATAATGAGTAAGGAAAATCAAAATTTAATTATATATAATACGTACAATAAAATAATAAGAAGGGGTTCTTCTTATTATTATTGTGTTTTTTTTTTACCCATTTATTTCTAGTGCCTCTAGGAGGTTTTATCTATTAGATTTGTTGTTGGGTTAAAATTCAACTAATTGAAGTAGAGTAGTCAATATCTCGAATAACGATTTGTATAACTGTTTTATACCAGTAATTTAATATTGAATTTAGGGAAAAACGCAGCTCTTTTATGAAAGGGAAAATATTTTTGTCTCATTTCAAAGTACAGAGTACAACAAAGCTTAATAATGGAACATAATATCTGCTAAATGTCCGCCTTGGCTGTTTTTACAAACGGTAATTTTTTTAATGAAGTTTGTCATCAGATTTTTGGTATAATTCTGGATCAATTTTGCTAAAAGCTAAAATCTCTATTGTTGTTTATTAGCGCTTGCTGGAGCATTAGCGTAGACTATATCCCCGTAATAAATGTCTTAGAACACAGTAGGTACTGTGTAATAACTGTTAATTGTATATGTCTACTAAATTGACATAGTGTGTTCCAAGACATTTATTTAATTTAATTCTAAAAGTTAATAAAGTAAATAAAAACAACTTGGCTTAAGTTTTACTGTTTATTTCATGTTTGTTGACATATATGTTTTGGGTTTTTAGCCCATTTTCAAAACTGAAGAGAACAGAACATTATAAAATCTTATTTATAATAGTAGGGAAGATAACAGGTACAATTTGAAGTGTTTGATTGTATCGGTCTCTACTTGTCGGAAATACATCTCGATGATTAAAGTAAAACAACTTAATTTCCGCTAATTTATTTAATTTCATAACAATTGTTTCGTCATGACAACATGACTTCGTCAGGTGAGTACGGTACTAACTACATATTTGAGATTGAATTCTTTAAATATTCAAGATGTACAGGAAAGAAGGTAGTGGGAATTTACAATAGTTTTTTTTTTATTATTACACAAAGTTTCAGAAAAGGTTAAGTAAGGGGGATTTATTGAGGCAGTCCGTCTGGTCGTTTAGGAGAATCTGTTTTTTATTGTATCCGTTAATTTCGAGGGCTTCTAGGTAGTTCAACCTGAGGTTCTTTTTTTTTAGGTGTAAGATTTTGAAGTTATTGTCAAAATCATGTCCTGTCTCCAAAAGATGGTCAGCGTCTGTTGAATTTCCGTTTTTTCCAAGATATGCTTTCTCGTGTTCACGTATCCTAGTGCCGAAAGATCTACCTGTCTGACCCACATATACAGATGGGCAAGTACCGCAGTTTAACCTATAGACTCCAGACTTTTTGTTCTTATGGATCAAATCTTTATTTTTTTTATTAAATTTCCTAACGTGTTTCCTGTTTTGAATGAAATGTCGCAGTTACTCTTTTTCTTTAAATATCTTACTATTTTTTCGAACTTTTTCTATGTACGTTAAAGAAATATATTTTGTATCAATAGCTATTGTTGGATATACAAGCGATATTGACTGTTTAAATTGCATTCCCTTCAATAATTTATTTATAATGAACGGATTGAAACCATTGTTAAATGCAATCTGTTTTATTATATTCAGTTCTCTAGCAAAATTCTCTTGTGTCATAGGTATGTTGATCAATCTAAATATCATGCTATTATAAGCTGCTAGTTTTTGAGAACGTAGGTGATTAGAATTTGACACATTACATACACATACATTATCTGTATGAGTGGGTTTCCGGAAAATGAATTTTCCGGAGAATAAGGAGAATAATCTCCTTATTCATAAAGTGCTAAAGTGCGAAGCTTATTAGAATTGATATTTTAGCATTCACAGAACGTATATTTGTTTCTATTTGGCAGCTGATCAGAACTAAAACAAATCTAAACCATGTGTTAACTTTTGAATTTTTTGGTAGTAGAATACAGTTATTTTTGAAAACTCATTTTGAGTATACAAAATTTCTAAATAATTCGAAATGAATTGTTCTTTACTAATTCCTAGGATTTCGTCAGATGGTTATTGAAAAATGAAAGTGTTGGTTCACCACTTTTAACAGCAATAATCAAATCTGTATAGTCATATAGGCTTATCTAATTTCTCAAGGAAGATTAAAACTGATCTGATTCTTATATTTCTCAGGTTCGATCTAAGAATAAGGGAAAAACTCCTTACCAGGGAAATAAGCGATGTTTTGGTGAATATAAATGTCCGAAATGCGAAAGAAATTGGTCATCTGGAAATTCTTGGGCTAACAAAGGTCAAGAATGTAAGACGTGTCATATAAATGTTTATCCCCATATGCAAGTGAGTATCTACAGTGTGAATAATGTGCTCAGATACATTTGCGGAATTACAATTAGGGCAAAAGATTCGTTAGTTGTGACATTATCGCTTAAACTCGTTGAAGTATACTACTCTGTCAAGAAAGTACCGGGAATTTTCAATTAAAACAACATTTTTACATTTAATCGTCAAAATTTATTCGGTCGCCTTCAAAATAGGCTCCATTTGCTCCAATACATCTATGCCAACGGCACTTCCAATTATCGAAACGTTTTTTAAAGGCGCTTTCCGGGATGGACTTTAGCTCTCGCGCCGAATTTTGTTTTATGACTTCAATCGACTCAAAACGGGTGCCACGAAGGGGCAATTTTAGTTTTGGGAAGAGGAAAAAGTCGCAGGGAGCTAAATCCGGCGGTTGCTGAAGCACGTTTGTTGAGTTTTTGGCGAGAAAGTCAGTCACAATCGTGTAGCTCGGTGAGAAGGCGCGTTATCGTCATGCAAAATCCATGAGTTGTTCGCCCACAAATTTGGCCGCTTCTTACGGATACGCTCACGCAAACGTTTCATAACGCCTAGGTAATACTCCTTGTTTACCGTCTGACCCTCTGGAACGAATTCGTAGTGCACCACGCCACGGATATCGAAGAAAACAATGAGCATCACCTTCATTTTCGAGCGGCTTTGACGTGGTTTTTTCGGTTTCGGCTCATTTTTTGCCACCCATTCCGATGATTGCTGACTTGTTGGCATATCGTACTCGTAGACCCAGGTCTCATCACCAGTTATAATGCGTTCCATGAATGTAGAATCGGAATTACAGCGATCCAGCATGTCTGAAGCAACCTGTTCGCGATGACGTTTTTGAAGAAAATTCAGGTGTTTCGGCACGAGTCGTGCGGCCACCTTTCTCATGCCCAAAATATCAATCAAAATCGTACGTGCGGACTCGTGGGATATCTTATGATCATGTGCTATCTCTCTCAAGCTGGTACGACGGTTTTTTAGCACCCTTTCCTTAATTTTATCGACGTTATCTTCGATCGAACGAGGCAAGTCTTCGACCACTTCACGACCGTCCTTGAAGGCTCTGTACCACTGATATGCACGAGTTTTCGATAGAGCATTATCACCAAAGACCTTTTGCAACATTTTCAATGCATCGGCACACGAAAATTCATTTGCAACACAAAACTTTAAACAAATTCTTTGCTCAACGTAATCACCCATAGTAAAAATCGGCACGCACTCTGACATCGACTGACTTAATCAGCTGTTGCAAACACACTAGTTGACAGATCCCGCTCAAGCTTGGCATAGTAATTAAGGACAGTGGTACCAATCTAGGAAAAAAAATATTTACCTGCCTCATTGCCCCGCCAGATTTAAATCGATAATTCCCGGTACTTTCTTGACAGAATGTATTAGCAAAGTCATTCCATGTTTTCTTAGTGTTATGATTAAACCTTTCAACTTGGTTTGTATACAGGAAACCGAGAATTATATTTTTTACCTGCCTCATTGCCCCGCCAGATTTAAATCGATAATTCCCGGTACTTTCTTGACAGAATGTATGTAAAATAACACTTCTGGCGTGACGTGTCTATAGGCTTTCAGTTTGAAAACAGATGTCGGTGAAGACACTCGGGGTATCATATACTCAGGAATTACGAAACTTTTCGTGTACATCGCTTTCACAGGTAAATAAGACAGTTTCAATTTATTTTTCAAAAAGGTATTTGTAATTTCGTGATATATTTTATCAATATGTCGTACGAAGACGGCCAATGGAGGCTTCGGAGGTTGTGGGAAGACTGATAGATTCGAAGAAGATGAACCTTTTATAAGTAGTGAGTCCGAAGGAGAAAAAGTAGAACCAGAATATATATATATATATATATATATATATATATATACATATATAAATAAATAATATATATATTTTTCTCTTTTGTCGTCTAGAGAAACCAGTTCATCCTCCACTTAAATGGGTATGCATTTGTGAACGTGGAGAAGTGCCAATTCAGTTAGGCGGTCTTCTACCATTAAAGCTCTAAGCCAAGTTTTGACCCTCTTAATAATGGAAAAGGACCTTTCTGCTGTGGCTACCCTAACTGATAGTGAAGCAAGAATACATAAAAATTCTCTTACATAAGGATGCATTTCAGTATCCCAATTTTCTATAAGATGAGTAATCGAGTGCGGAATATTCCGATTTCGCTGCCATTTCACCTTCCACAGGCGATATTCGTTTATATTTACTGAAACTGGAATATTATCTATTAGCAATTCATAGTCGTTTGCAAGCTGTTCAGCAATTTCATTGTCCTCATCTTCATTAGTATAATCGACTTTTGGAATAAAAACGCCTAGTTGAAATATTTTTAGTACTTGTGGAGACAGACTAAGTCATTTATTACAGAATCTAGAAGAGGGATGTATACAGCCCTGCGGAAATACTGTTCAGCAGATTGAGCAAGATGGTTATTGGCTCAGTGTGTTTGTCGTGATACTATTTTGGAGCATTTAATTTATGCATCTAGTTGCTCAGCTACTTCTTTTTCCTCTTCAAAAAGCTGTAGTAAAATTGTGTCCCCTCTGTTTCCCTTTTATTTTGTAGGACAGTCATTGTATATCATTTATGACATCCGTAGCCCTTTTTAAATCAATTGAATTTGAAAATTAATCAAAACACAGTTGGACCTGAAAAATATTGAGTTTTATTTAATCTACAGTTTGGATCTTTACGAGATATAAACGGCAATTTGATATGCCTTTGTTGAAATGCTCAAAAGTTACTAATCAAATAAATTATTCAGATTTTACGTTCTTCCATAAGTATCTAAAAATAAAAAACAAAATATTTAGGTACCTCAAACATCACCCAAGCAGATAGATGATATGATGAAGTCCGAACTGCGCAACAATTGTTTTGAGGTTTTGCCAAGTATAGATTTTTTCTAGAGCTCTACAAATTTTCACTAAGTTGTCTCCAAGAAATTGTAGATGCCCATCATGCCTCTCGACCTAGCGCGTCTCACAGATACTTTGCATTGTAACTCTTTGTTGTTTCTAAGTTCTTTTTTAAAAATTTGATGTCTCTTAGCGGATGCATTGGCAAATGGCACAACTTTTCTCATCATGCCCGAGGTGTTGCGGCAAGAAATAACTTTGGATGATGTTCCGTCTCATTAGAGACGGCCCTGTCGTTCGAAATTAGTTTGTCATTCGATACTTATGTCTTTTACGTTGATATGCGATCTAGCAGTTTTGAGTTTGTTTCAAACTGTTTATTTTTACTCGAAACTTCAGATTATTGGTTTTTTAATTATTATATATGGCCTTAGAAAACATGGAAAGTCAATTAGAGATTTGGATATATTTATGCCTGTTAATATCCTTAGGTTGTGTTCATGTTTTAAAAAGGCAATTGGTGTTCTTAAAGGTAAGATCAGAAACAAAATTTTGTCTCCTTCAAATATTTATTTATTAATTTCAATGACTTTTTTATATCTGTTGGTTTATTTATTCCATTTGACATTATATATTGAGTTTTGATTATATACGTCTATTAAATATAAGCGGTGCTTATTGTAGACATTATTTAATTCTAAAAGTTTTTTGAATAAAAATTTTTTTGAAATTAAAATTGTAGAAGACTAACAGATTAAATCTGTTTTGATATTCAAATTTTGATACAGTATACAGGTTACGAAAGTCATTTACGAAATATAGGATTTATCCCGCATTAACAATTAAATCTGTTGTGCTAGTCACTCAGCACAAGAATAACTTCATCATGTGTTACAAACGATGAGGAATATTTAACTTGACTGCTCTTTGAATCTATCCCTACTCTTTCCAACTGCCCTGAGTGGGGGAAAATTAATCACTTTGCAACTTGCCACTACCGTAAATAAGGCCTCATTTCAAGTTTGGAGATGAAAATTCATTTATATTCAATATAGATTAAAATAGAAAAATTATTCAACTTGAATATTTTTTAATTTCACTACTTACTGTAAATTCCACTCCTTCTCTGTTATGTCTTCCCCTTCAAGTTTTTTGTGTTGAATAAGAATAACATTATTTGCAGAGGAAACTGAAGAAACTCCGTCGCAATAAGGACCCGGCAAAAGCACATCCACAGAATCTTTGTGAAAAATGCAAAGATTTAGGTTACAACTGTAGGAGTCTACCTACGCACATTGAGAAATCCGCAAAATCCACAGTTTAGGAAATCTCTTCATCCAGTTTATTCAGTTCATGCATACATTTTGCTTTTCAGATTTTTAATCAATCTTGATAACGTAGAACTCCCACTCAGGAGAATATTTTGAAAATTTAGTGAAAAATAGAATGATTGGAAAATAGATGTTTACAATATTGATAGAAAAGAGAATACGATAAAATTTGTATCAAAGATGATTTTTCATTTTGCTCTCTTTTTGATCATTATTTTGAAACTAGATAAACTTTTCATATCACCAATTCTGTTGTGTTTTACATATGTTAACATTTGTATTATGTATAATAGCAGAGTTACCTCACAATCAATAATCACAGGCAATTTTGTGAAAAATCAAAATATTTTCTACATACTTTGTTTCATATTTTATTTGCATTTATTTTTTACTTTTTTTGTTTTCAATTGTATTGTTTCATTATAGAATGTTAATTCAGTCAACATAAATAGTATACATTTATTGTATTTAAGTTGTTCATGAGCTATATATCCTGATAATAGAAAAAATAAAAAATAATTTCTTACTGCTGTTGTTAATCTTTCATGAATATTCACATTCGCATTACGTGTAATAGCAATTATTTCACAATCATCACAGGCAATTTTCTGAAAATTTAAAATAATTCCCTTTTGCTTCGTTTTATATTCAATTAGCTAATATTTTTCCCTTTTTTTATGTTTCTCAATAACGTTTATTCATTTGAGAATATCAATTCAGTTAATTAAAACTATATACAGTTATTGTATTTGAGTTATTTATGAGTGTTATGTATGTATGTTGTGTTAATATTCTTATGAAAGCAAAAATAATTACATTTAGTTTATTGACTTAATTCACTGAAAATTTTACTCTTTGTATATGGGACAATTAGAATAAAAAATAACCTGATTAACCGCAGACCTTCTTTTGAATTCTACTCCATCCAATACCTATATTTTATTGGCTGTGACCAGTACTGAATATAAGAAAACATAATATAGCATGAAAACGGCTTTATAGCCGTTTAGCCGTATAGCATAGGAACAGTAAATGTTTAGAATTTCCTTTTCTGGAAATACAGCAGCCTCCAATTTGGGTATCGGTGAATTATTCACATATTCTTAAAATGCTCAACTTGATTATTTGAATATTTTAATATTAGCCTTCTACATATTTAATTTCAAAAAATTATATTCAATAATTATAACTGCAAGAATTAAATTAAAAATAATGTCATATAAGTACCACTTATATCAAACGACATATAAAATAAACATTCATTATAAACCATCCAAATGATATAACAAAATCCAATAAATAAAAATTGTTAACCAAAATCCTATATTTAAATATTTTAATATTAGCCTTCTACATATTTAATGTCTTATAATGAAGGTTTATTTTATATGTCAATTGATATAAGTGGTACTTATATGACATTATTTTAATTTATTTTCAGAAATTATAATCATTAAATATAATATTTTGGAATTAAATATGTAGAAGGCTAATATTAAAATATTTAAATAATTTTATATACCTTCTATCAAGAATTAACCTCTATTTATGTTAAAATCCTATATATTAAATATTTTGAATAATATATAGGATTATAGTTAACAATTTTTATTTATTGGATTTTGTTAAATGATTTGGATGTCTTATAATGAATGTTTATTTTATATGTCGTTTGATATAAGTGGTACTTATATGACATTATTTTTAATTTAATTCTTGAAGTTATAATTATTGAATATAATTTTTTGAAATTAAATATGTAGAAGGCTAATATTAAAATATTTAAATAATTTTATTGAATATTGAATTGTATCAGTCCTTACTTGGTGAAAATCCATATTAAATAATTTGAAATAAGGTTATTCTGATTTTCACAAATTTTTATTGTTAAACTCACAACAATTGTTTCGCTAATACAGTAGCATCATCAGGCAAGATCATATTTTGAATAACTAAGCTTGTTTCCGAAATCCGTGGCTATTTATATTACAGTAAGTACAATAAATTTTTATTGAGCACTAAAACCTAAAAAAGGGTCCCTGCAAATTCCAGCTTATCTGAATATATTTAACAGAGGTGAGCTATTTAAATCTATTTGTTCGTTAAATAATATTCCAATTTTATTATGTTTATTTATCTCTAGGGATTCTAACAGATTTAAGGCATAACTTTTGCTTTCTATATGTAAAATTTCAAAGTTATGGTTGAAAGTATGTCCTGTTTCTAACAAATGGTTGGAATATGTAGAATTGCTTTTATTATTGAGGAAACTCTTCAAATGTTCACACATCCTACGACGGAAAGTTCTTCCAGTCTGACCTATGTAAACTTTAGGGTAATCACCACAGGCTAACTTATAAACCCCAGATTTATCATCTTTATATGTGTAGTATTTATTATTTATCATTTAAAACTAATTCAAACTTGAGTAAATTTATCAAAAATAATAAAGACTACACACATAAAGATGATAAATCTGGGGTTTATAAGTTAGCCTGTGGTGATTGCCCTAAAGTTTACATAGGTCAGACTGGAAGAACTTTCCGTCATAGGATGTGTGAACATTTAAAGAGTTTCCTCAATAATAAAAGCAATTCTACAAATTCCAACCATTTGTTAGAAACAGGACATACTTTCAACCATAACTTTGAAATTCTACATATAGAAAGCAAAAGTTATGCCTTAAATCTGTTAGAATCCCTAGAGATAAATAAACATAATAAAATTGGAATATTACTTAACGAACACATAGATTTAAATAACTCACCTCTGTTAAATATATTCAGATAAGCTGCAATTTGCAGGGACCCTTTTTTGGGTTTTAGTGCTCAATAAAAATTTATTGTACTTACTGTAATATAAATAGCAACGGATTTCGGAAACAAGCTTAGTTATTCAAAATGTGATCTTGCCTGATGATGCTACTGTGATAGCGAAACAATTGTTGTGAGTTTAACAATAAAAATTTGTGAAAATCAGAATAACCTTATTTCAAATTATTAAATAATTTTATATACCTTCTATCAAGAATTAACCTCAATTTATGTTATTTTGCTCAACTTGAGATCCGCCACAGTACTCATGAGCAAACTCGCATATCAGTTGTCCCAAAAGTACGTATCAACAGATGCTGATAAGCCGTTATTAGGTTCATTATTTTATGCCATCTTTCTGAGCTAATGTATATGAAAACGCAGCTTATTGATTTTTTTCAAAAAGCTAGTATAAGCTTAACTATGAACGATAATACGATAATCGAAGTTTTATGTAAACCCAAATTGAAAAGCAAGCATGAAATACAAAAAATATAAAGGTAAACTTAAACATGAATGTGAATATGAACAAAAGTTCAAACAAAGGAAACTCAGGACACAAATACTGGAAAAGTATTGGAATTATCCAAATCTAATAATCTATATAATGAAATCTATCAAAACATATTCTTCTAATAATTTTAATTAGGTATTTCTTTTTATAATTATAATTAGGTTTATATCCTCCTATCCTCCACCTAGGAGGATAAACCCACAATCCATCTTCTTATGTCCAACAACAGAGGAAGAGATCAGCGATATAATTCGAAACCTAAAAATCGGAAAGGCTCCTGGATTTGACGGTCCTAGAGCAGAAACTGTGAAAAATATATCTGTGGAAATTGCGGGCCCTGTATCATTCGTGATAAACCTTATTTTTGAAAAAGGAGTTTGTCCACCGGAATACAAGGTGTCAATTGTGAAGCCTCTTCATAAGGGTGGTGACAAACAGGTTGTTACAAATTATCAACCAATCTCTCTTATAAATACTTTCGCAAAAATCTTTGAGAAAATAGTAAAAAAAAGGCTTTTTCGGAGAATGCGGATTGATTTCTTACAAACAGTATGGTTTCATAAAGAACCTATGTGCAGAAGACGCAATAGCTGAGTTAACATCGAAAATTTATGACGCTCTCGATAAAAACAGGCCTGCAATGTGCATCTTTCTTGATTTGGCGAAGGCATTCGACACAGTGAATCATGAAGAACTATTGATTACACTGGAGGATATGGGGTGCAGGGAAGTGACTTTAAGGCTTATTAAGAGTTATATCACTGACAGAAAGCTTATGGTGAGGGTGAGCGATACCTTGAGTAATGTCAGAACAGTGGAAAAGGGAGTGTCACAAGGTACTGTTTTGGGTCCATTGCTTTTTGTTGCGTTTGTAAATAGTTTATTCACTCTGTATACTACTGGGATAGTTCTCGGATTTGCAGATGATACTTTGGTGTTCTATACAGCCGACTCCTGGGTGGAATTGAAGCATAGGGTGGAAATGGATTTTGGCGCAATACTGAATTGGTTCAGTTATAAGCGACTAACCATCAACTACGAGAAAACGGTAGTTCTGCCCTTTACTAGTTATGTAACCGGATGCCGCATTTTGTGTCGTTACAGATTTTTGATGAACAGAGAACTATAGATTTGCGAGTGGTTGAGGAAACTAAATATCTGGGTGTAACAATAGATTGCCATTTGAGATGGAACTTTCACATTGAACAGATCTATGCTGCATAAATTCAGATACCTCGCAAACATTGTGGACTTGCCCCATTTGAAGATGGTTTATTCCGCCCTTGTGGAGTCCAGACTGGGATATGGAATACTGGGCTGGGGAGGACTCCCTGCTTCGCATCTGGAGAAACTGAATATACTTCAGAGGTATTTTCTCAGGATCGTTTCCACCTGATGCGTTATTTACCGAGGCTCGAGTTTTAGATCCACGAAAATTGTATTTCCTATGGATTGCCTTATTCTCCCGCAAAAACAGAAGTATACTTGAGCAAGTCTTCCATGGGTACAACACTAGAATAAACACTAATGAAATGTTCACACTTCCGACGTCCTCAAAATCAGTGGGACAAAGATGTCATTTGTTTCTTACTCCAAGGATGTACAACTTCTTGCCCTCATTTTTGAGAGGCATCTGTTCATACAGCTTCTTCAGGTCGAAGCTTTGACAGTACTTGATTGCTGAAGACAGATATAAAATAAGGGATTTGGTAGAGATGAGCGGCAGGAGCTGAGTTGAATGTGGGGTGTGAATGGGCGATCCAGTCAGCAGCTAATCGATATATGTGATTTTTTTTTGAGCTGTTTTAATTTCACTGATGTTGTTGTGGGTTTTCATGGTTGAGACGTTTTTGTTCCTGATGATCTTCCCAAGCTTTGTAATGAATAAGTTGTTATTTATTGCCCTATTTTGTTGATTTTTTACATAAGTATATATACAGTTATATTATTTTGGTCCTTTTCAATCATTATATTTTTGTTTGATTGTTTGTTTCAAACTATTTTGCTGTTGAAGATCTAGTGGTTGTGATGATGTTGGCATGAGTGGTTACGGTGGCCGCCCTTACAGACAGCTTTTGCTTTGTTCGGAGGTTTGCCGTGGTTGCTCGGTTCGCATCTGCGAATAGCCTCTTGCTATGTGAAATTCTAGTTTATGATTGTGTATGTAATATCTATTATTTAAATTCAAGCTGTTGTATAATTTCGATATGTAAAACTTATACACTAAATAAACTTATTATTATATATAAATTTATTTACCAGAACACACACTTTTCAATTTTTTCATTTTAATCAGATATCTATTTGTAAACTCATATAGGTTTATATTTATATTTATTTATTTGATTGATAAGACAGTACAATGTAATACCTGAAGAAGCCACATCGTGGTGAAACAATTGTTGTAGTAGTACAAAAATTTTTGGTGGAAATAAAGTACTGTCTCATATATATATTTTTAATTATATTTATTTCTTTAAATCAATATTTGGGAAAATGATTTTGATAGCTAGTTTGCAATTCCGTATTCAGGCTAATTTCTTCTGCTGACATGTTTTCTTGGATGAATATTGCTACGTCTCCATGTGCTAGCCGATTGTTATCCATGTTTTCATTGTATGTATTATAACCTCATATTTTAGGATTTTCATTATGTTTTAGATGTGTTTTTTTGTATAAAAATACAGAATGTATTATTAGTAACACTGATTTCTTTCAATTCAGAGTAGCTTGAGTCCATTACAATTCCATTGGGTAATGTTGAGATTCGTCATTGCTGTATATTACTCCCATCTTCATCCATTGCGTTCGAGGTTCCATTATTTTCACATTGTTGTTTATTTGTATTTATCGTGCTACGTGTTTTTCTCGTTCTCACTTCTTTTGTTAGCTGTTTGTGTGCCTGATGTGTTAATTTCACTAGTACACGTTTCTGATTCAGAGCTTTAATCTCGATTATGTTAGTTGCAGGAGCTGCTATTGGTGTAATGAGTATTTTGAAAGCATTTGTAGTAGTTTTAATATTGTTTCTTATGTGTGTTGGTTATAAAAAGAAACAACAAAACAAACAAAAAAGAACAAAAACTGAACGTAGAACCCCTATGGCACGACTCAACAAAAGATTTATACCAGCGAAGACTACAGGAAAAAATAGAAACAAACCCAATTGATTCGAGAGACGATGTCGATGTTTGCTGGCAAAAGTTGAAGACCAACATTGAAGAAGCTGCGAATGAGGTACTTGGCATACGCATGATAAATATGGACAGGGGTATTAATCGAACCTCCTGGTTTACCAACGAAATAAAAAAGTGCAGTGAAAAAAAGCAAGTGTATCTGAAATGTCGAGCACAGAGAACTCCAGAACCACAATCCGTAACGAAAAAAATTCGATCATAAGATCAGCTAAAACCAGCTACTGGGAAAGGTTCTCCAAAAGAATGGAGAGTGACTTTTATGGACTGCAAAAACAGATGTGGCGATTGATAAGATCCCAGAGAAAAGAAATAAATGAATTAATTGAGCCTAAGCACATGTCAAAGGAGACCTGGACCGAATATCTGGAAACACTCTATAAAAAAGAAGAAGATACCATCGAACGCAACAACACACCAGCAATAGTTACCAGTGACAATATAGAAGTAGAGCATGCAGACGTAGAATTGGCACTCGGACAGTTGTGTAACAGAAAAAGCCCCGGACTAGATGGCGTCCCAAATGAATTGCTCAAGTATGGGGGGCAGCATCTGGTTAAACAGTTGACCCTGCTGACTAAGGCCATCTTCTACCACCACAGAATACCGGACCAATGGCGAACAAGTATCGCCATCCTCATGTTTAAAAAGGGAGACAAGAAAAAACCAGAGAACTACAGGGGTATAAATCTACTCAGTACAACATTAAAATTAATAACTAAAATAATCACCAATAAGATCAATAATATTATTTCCCTATCCGATGAGCAACAAGGCTTCAGATCAGGGAGATAATGTAATGATGCAGTATTTGACAGATCGTTGAGAAATCTATTGAATATAACCGGCCCGCATATATGTGCTTTGTAGATCTTCAGAAAGCATTTGATCGAATTCAAATACAAGATGTCGTACACCTTCTCTACAAAAGACAGATACCGCACAACTTAATTAAAGTAATTGAAGATATATATAGCTCCAACAAAATACAGGCTAAAATCGATGGAGAACTCACCAGACCTATATCAGTGGAGAAGGGAATTCGACAGGGTGATTCTTTGAGCCCATTGCTTTTCAACCTGATCATGGATGAAATAATAAAGAAAGTTCGTCGTCTCAGGGGGTATAAAATGGGCAATAAAAATATTTCGATTCTTTGTTACGCTGATGACGCGGTGCTGATTGCGGAGAACGAGGACGACCTGCAGAGGCTTCTATATCTCTTCAATTCCATGGCAAAATCACTGAATATGGTTATATTTGTCACAAAAACAAAATGTTTGAATACATCCAAATATCCTCTCAGGTGTAAACTCGTCGTCGATGACCAAATCATACAGCAAGAGATGACGTTCAGATACTTGGGAATAGAGCTTTGTGGTTTTGGGGATGTAGAGTCTGAGGTGAGACAACAGGCAAATAAGGCGATGAGAACAGCTGGATGCATGAACGACACCATATGGAGTAACAAACACTTGCGAACCGAGAAAAAGGCAAGAATCTACAAAGCTACCATAAGACCAATAATGACGTACACAGCAGAAACACGACCAGACACAACAAAAACTAAGAGATTGTTAGAAACATGTGAAATGAAAGTCCTAAGGAAAATAGCTGGAAAAACGCTATTAGATAGAGAGCGCAGTGACAACATAAGAAAAATGTGCGGGATGGAAGAGGTGAATGAGTGGATCCTGGGGAGAAAGCACGAGTGGAATGCACACATAGACCGAATGGATCATGAGAGAGTGGTCAGAATCGCACGTGATAAATCTCCAACGGGAAGGAGAAGTATAGGAAGACCGCGAAAAAGGTGGAGCGATAACCTGACCGCCAACTGAACACCGGACAAGTTACGAAGAAGGAACAGGCAAAAATGAAGAAGGAAGAAGAAGAAGAAGAAGATATATTTTTCAGTAGTGAAAGTTCTTCAGATTTTTAATATAAATTTTCAGTTTACAATTCATGATTATATTTTCCTGTTACTCACTGAATGTTTAGTGTAAAATTCAGTTTGTAATGCCTTATGTTCAAAGGAATATATAATTTCAGTTACCCAAATTTTTTCCAGGATTATATTTTCCGTTCAGGGAAAAACTTCGTTTGGCGAAATAAGTTTTTGAATTTCATTCATTTCCGGATTCTCCATTTCAAAGGCCTTTATGGGTCCATCCCTAAAACCTGTTAAGAAACGGGTATGGCATTTCCTGTCGCTTCGTTTTTTTATTAATCTCAGATCCAAAAATAGGCTCGGGTCAGGTCCTTCGGGAGGGCCTTGACGCGAATGCGGATAAATCATGAGGGTACACGGGATCGCGTTACTGCGGCTCTCCCGAATCGTTGGGAAAGGTTCAGGCGCTGACCTTTTCCTGAATTCAATAGACAGCGCAGTAGGGATAACCGCATTACAATACAGGATGTTTCGTACAGCTTTTCTAGTCGTTTTTTGCGGAACAACTTCTAATCGTGTTAAAATGGGTTTTGCGGTTGTTTTTTTATCATACGGTTTTTAGAAAGTCTGGGTTGTAATAAAGCGTGGTTTAGATGTTTGGAAGGCGACATTAACGGGAATGGATATTAACTGTTCCACAGCAGTTATGACAGCTAACAAATTTTGAGATACAATAATAATAATATAGGCTTTTCTATCTAGATATCTGCAAGTATTGATTGATAAATCGGTCTATCTCTTCTGTACTGTAAAATAAACGCAGACTGTACTATAAACAGTTTATTTACAAGATTGAAATTATACTAGAACGTCTTAACAACACTAACTACACTTAATGCAAAAACAGTTACTGAGTTTCTGACCTTTCTCGTCTTTATCTCGTTCTCTTACCTTTGCCTTAATGTACTCCCTCTCGTCTAAGTACTCCATCTCAATTTTCTCCGCCAACTGTACTCTATCAGTTCTTCTCGTAAGCTCCTCCTCCGCGAACTGCCGTGAATGGCCGCTTAGATCTCAACACCCAACTGCACCCCACCTAGAACCATGAGGATGAATCTCACGACACCCCATCGAAGATATGTTCTTCCAGGAAACTATTGACGTTTTTTGGTTCAGCAATAAATTCATTCTCTTTATGAGGACTAACAACACGTCCCATTTTGAAACTTCTTGAAGAGAAATGGATAAAGGGTAGAAAGTGCTTTCGATCTAGTTGCCACGGGAGAACCTGTATCCCAACAATTTAACCACCTCAGTATTTCAATAAATAATGAATAACCCTGGGCTAAAGTAACCCACACACGAAAAGTTCTATCTATAAACTTTGTATACATTGTTTACAAAGTATAAACTCAATGACCACGCCCTAGAAATTGATTTATTACAAAATAAAACATTAATGATGTACAATTAATCAAATTGAAATTCAATTATCCCATTTCATCACAAAAAACAATTCAAACATAGATAATAACATTTTCCCGATGGCAATCTCTGCGGAGAAATTGTCTTGTATGGGAATTGTATACGTCATTAAAAGAGAAAAGGAAATAAACAAAATTCACATAAATATATTACCAAAAAAAGATCAGAAACGACAGTGTCGCAGACGATGGTTAACCAATGTTAATATTTATACTATGAGGTTTTCAAGTCTTATCTGGGCTACTTGCCAAGTTGTGAGTGTTTTCAACCATTCTTTAATTTTCCTTTCGATTCCATTCATAGCTACAATATCTTACCATATATGAAAGGAGCAAGGTATGCATGAGATCTTTGGTCTATTGTCATGGCTATCCTCACAACTTTATTTCTTGTATAATGAACATGAGTATTGAAAGTCTAAGTTTTTTTCTGACGAATAGACAATGAAAGGAAATACAGCACTCTCAGATCCATAACTCCATATAAAAATTTTTCGTAGGAAAACGATAAGGATTTCTAAAAATAAACTTTAGGAGCCATTTTTGTGTTACCTCTAGTTTTTTTAAGTAATTTTTTGTTACTCCACCCCATTCCATAAGTTAAATGAGTCTATGTCAGGACAAAACAAAGTTTCAAACTGCAAAAATCCTCTAAAAATTTGAAACTTGGTATCACTCCACGTAACTGTTTGATCAATTGGTCGATGTAAAAGTTCCACCTGAAATGTTTATCCAATTAAACTTAAATTTATCTCCAATCTTTATTTTGTACGTAGATCCACTTTTCTCAGAAGACAAAGACCGGAATGAAGGACTTGTCGCAGAGATAACTGAAAAAAGCATAAAACATGTTGTATCGTAGTTTAGGGCAAGTAACTTCGAATTGAAAAATCCATCATCTCTTTGAAATCCTTCTCCAGCAGTTCTCTAAGTAACTGCCAAGTATCGGCCTGATAAAAAATGGCTACATCATAAGCAAAGCAAATCAACTGACCACTTTTATTTATGGAAAACATAGTCGAGTCAAATGCGTGATAGATTAAAACAAATTGTAAAAATTACTATGTTTTACTACCCATAAAAATATATATTACACATTTTCTTGTGACTCGAGTTTCGGGAAATGAACTATCCCATCATCAGACAACTGAAGAACTAACAGTGGTACAGAGGTATTTAAACAAAAGTGATAAATATTTTGAATATTTCAATAGATTCTAGGTAACACCTAATAGTGGTACAGAGGTTCACAAGCGGAACGTGATAAAAAACCTGGTTAAAAAAGAGGGGCCTTCTAACAGATATCGGAATGTCAGCAATCGACAAAGAAGGTTGTTAAACAGATGGTACCCATTTAAATATCTCAAATAATTTTTGGGGTTACATAGCTTCGTACAGTTATTCATTATTTTTACATTATTTTGTTGTATATCTCAATTATTTGGATTTACATAGCTCCGTACCTTAATTATTTTTTACATTATTTTTATTGTGAACTAATTTGAAAATTTCAATAATCAAGTTTCTTTTCTGTTGAATCTACATGTAAAATTTTCTTAAGATTTTCTTTTGTCGAAAGGAATTACTGTTTTCTAAAGAATGAGTGGCAAAAGTTAAATTTTTGTTTACTTTTCATTAAATTCATTTTATGTTCGTTGAAAAAGGTTTTGAACAGATGCTACTTTTTAAATATCTCAAATATTTTCGATTTAGATAGCTCCGTACAGTCATTCATTATTTTTACATTATTGTTATTGTTACAATACTTATAGCGCAGTTCGTGAAATTTATGGTTTGCATAATCGTCCATCAGAGCAGCTCATTCGTCGAACTATCGATAGATTTCGGACTAAATTTTCTCTACTCGACGCAACAAAAACAACAAGACTAAGAACTGTACGTACAGAAGAAAATAACGCTGCTGTAAGTCATAGTGTTAATGATGATCACGATTTGTCTATTCGTCGACATTGACAACAAGTTGGACTCTGTGCATCCACCACATGGAAAATTTTGCGTAAAGATCTTGATCTACATCCATACGAGATCCAACTGGTTCAAGAACTAAGACCACTTGACTATAATAAGCGTCGTTTGTTTGCTGATTGGGCCCTAGAACAGCTTGAAGTTGATCCACTTTTTTATCGTAAAATTGTGTTTAGTGATGAAACTCATTTCTGGTTGAACGGCTCATTTCTGGTTGTATGGCAAAAGTGCTATACATGAAGTGAAAACAATCCTCAAGAAGTTCTGCAGGTTCCATTGCATCCTAAAAAATGCACTGTATGGTGTGCTTTACACGCTGGAGGTATCATTGGTCCATATTTCTTCAAAAACGATGCTGGAGCTAATGTTACAGTGAATGGTACTCGTTACAGATCGATGATCAATCATTAATTATTTCAAAATTTGAATGGTATCGACCCAGAAGTGTTGGTTCCAACAATATGGTGCTACACCTCATGCTGCTACCGTAACAATTGATTTATTGAAAGAAAGATTTGGCGATAACATTATTTCGAGAAATAGTCCAATTAATTGGCCTCAAGATCATGCGACATAACTCCACTGGATTATTTTTTTTGGAAGTATGTCAAATCATTGGTTTATGCTGATCAACCAGAAACAATAGACGCTTTGGAAGCCAATATAACTCGTGTTATTGATGAAATAAGGCCTGAATTACTCGAAGAAGTGGTCCAAAATTGGTCTGGTCGAATGTGGTTCTACAGAGCTAGTCGTGTTGGACATATGCAGAAAATTATTTTTAAAACATAAATGTCATAAAATTATCTTTCAAATAAAAAAAAAATTGGCTTCAATCCTAGTTTAAATGTGTTTTATCTGAGTTTAAAGTTCTATCACTCTAAAAAAACACCCGATACCTATAGATACAAAATCTGCAGGCAAGGCAGTGCCCTATTCAAGTTAAGCAGTATCATTATTTTCTCGAAGTGTAATTTCCTTATGGATAGAGATGGAAACTTGAATATTCAAGCCCCAGGAGATCTACTATAACTAACTGAGGGGTTTTTCAATAAGAGGTTTCATATTTAATAGCCCGCTATCTGGGCAGCTTTCACTTTTAAAGTTGTCATATTTTAACATTCAACAAGTGAAAACTACGCCATTACTAAAAATGAAAACCACGCTTCAACAACGCATTGAAATTATTAAAATTAAATACGAAAATAATGAAAATTTTGCAGTCACAGTTCGTAAGACTACAGCATTTTTGAGTCGTCCTGAAGCACTGTCTCGGTCAGAAATAGTGAAATTGGTGCAAAAATTTGAGCTGTTGGGACAAGTTAGTGATATAAGGAATCGAAACCGTGTGCGTCGTTCAAGAACAACTGAGATTATTGCTGCTGTAGCCCACAGTATTAACAAAAACTCAGATTTAACGATTCCTCGTCGACTTTAGGAATTAGGAATTCCACAAATGATATTACAGCGTATTTTGTATAAATACTTAGGTCTAAAGGCTTTCAAAGTTCAGCTAACACAAGAACTCAAGCCGGTCGATCACCAGCAAAGTCGTATCTTCGCTGATTGGGTCCTTGAAACGCATCAAAGTGATTCGGATTTTCATCGAAAAATCATCTTCAGTGATGAGGCATTTGGGGCTCAGAAAATACAAGATTGATTGTTGAAAAACCTCTCCGTCCTCAACATGTCACCTTATGGTGCAGTTTTTGGCCTGGCGGTGTGATTGGACCTTATTTATTCAAAAATGAAGGTGGTGCAATTGTTATGGTGAATGGATTGCGCTACCGAGCTACGATTAATGTATTTTTATGGTCAGGATTGGAAGATATTGACGCGGAGGTTGTTTATTTTCAATGAGAGGTAGCACTACGTGTCACACAAGCATCGAAACAATCGCAATTTGAAAGAAAATTTTCTGGTCATGTTATTTCTCGAAGAGGTGATCACAATTGGCCACCGAGATCTTGCGATTTGACACCTATACACTTTTTTCTTTGGTGCCACGTGAACGATAAGGTTTATGCCAATGCTTCACAATCGATTCAAGACCTTACAAATAGAATTCGTGAAGTTATCGAGGACATACTGCCACAAATGTGCGAATTGGTCATGGAAAATTTCTTGTAGCCGTGGCGGTCATTTGGCTGATATCGTTTTCCATTGTTAACTTCCTCTTAACAATGAATTAAACATCATTTATCTCAAAATATACTCGTTTTGTTTGCAATATGAAAATGAAACAT
This sequence comes from Megalocaria dilatata, assembly GCA_034642435.1. Lineage (NCBI taxonomy): Eukaryota > Metazoa > Arthropoda > Insecta > Coleoptera > Coccinellidae > Megalocaria > Megalocaria dilatata. Next base: position 6,432,217 of record CM067854.1, read on the forward strand.
TTTATTGTGAATCCCTTTACATCCCCAAAATTCCCATTCGAACCATATAATTCACAAAATATCGCTAGTCGAATTCTTTGTTTTTGCCACTGCCACACTCTTCGTCCAACAAAACTCTGAAATCATTTTAGCAGATATAAAAACTTCAAATTTTGAATTCACCAAGTAGCCTATAAAGAATGGAAAAATTTCAGTATTAAGAATTTTCATTAAAATAAATAAATTCGGCTGACCTGTACCAAAAATTATTAATAAGAAGTATGAGCTATGGTGATAGAAAGTTCTAGAACTTTCAAATTTGAATTTGGAATTAAACCAACATATTGCTCAAACTAATAAGAGAGGCATTGGGAGAACTTCACAAAGCGACTAGAGAAGGACTTTTACGGACTTCAAAACAGATTTGGCGATTCATAAGGAGTCAACGGAAGGATATAGGCTAATACCTGTGAGTAAAATCGGAAAAGAATCATGGACCGATTATTGAAGGATCTGTATAAGAGTGCGATACTAGCAACGCCTCAGACCCCACCCAGTATCTATCTCGATGACCGAATCAGACATGAGAAGAGCATTAGATAAACTCAAAAATATGAAAAGTCCAGGCCAAGACGGCATCACTAACGGACTCCTTAAGTATGGCGGCGAGAGATTGGTTCACGAATTGACCTTTTTAACGCAAAGAATATTAGAACATCAGAGAATTCCCGACGAATGGCGAACAAGTATGACAATCTCACTTTTCAAGAAAGGCGATAGAAAGGTGCTAGGAACTACAGAGGAATGAATATATTTTCCTTCACTCTGAAATTGGTCACTTAAGTGATTACAAACTTGATGAATGAACGAGTCACACTATATGACGAACAACAAGGGTTCAGAGATATCAAGAATTAACCTCTATTTATGTTATAGCATTCCTTTGCTCTATAGACCTAGAAAAAGCTTCTTCTTCCGTCTTCCACTTAGGCTTGGAGCCTGTTCTTCTTCGATGATGTCTCTATTCGGTGCGTAAGTTATCACTCCATCTCTTTCTGGGTCGCCCGATACTTCTTCTTCCTAGAGGTGATTTATCCCTTGCCTTCTTCACCATTCTGTCTTGCCCCATTCTTTCTATGTGTGCGTTCCATTCTTCCTTTCTGTTGTTTATCCACTCCCCGATTTTCTCCACTCCACACAGCTTTCTGATCTCATCACTCCTTTCTCTGTCATACAGGGTTTTTCCGGAAATTCTACGAAGAATCTTCATTTCCGCTGTCTCCAGCATACGTCTTGTCTTCGCAGTATCTGGTCTGGTTTCAGCCGTGTAAGTCATGATCGGTCTTATGGTACCTTTATAAATTCTTGCCTTCGTTTTTATGTTCAGATGTTTATTCCTCCATATGGTGTCGTTAAGGCAGCCTGCAATTTTATTTGCCCTCATGACTTGTTGAGATACCTCATCTTCAATGCAGCCATAACTGGATAATTCGACACCCAAGTATTTGAATGACATCACCAGCTCTATTATCTTCTGATTTACTTCTAGTTTACATCGGAGAGGTTTTTTTGCTGTTGTCATGCATTTAGTTTTTTCAGTGGCTATGTCCATATTGAATTGCTTCGCGGCATTGAGAAGAGTTGGAGGATTCTCTGAAGGTCGTCCTCACTCTCCGCGAAGAGCACTGCGTCATCGGCATAACAGAGGATCGTAAACACCCGGTCACCCAATCTGTAACCCCTTGCAGATTTCACCCTTTTTATGATCTCATCCATTATGATATTAAAAAGGAGTGGGCTTAAGTAGTCGTCCTGTCGGACTCCGCTGGTGATAGGTATTTTTCTAGGTAGTTTGCCATTTAATCGGATTTGGACGCTATTTTCCGCATATATGTTCTTGATGGTCTCAATCAAATTCGTCGGTACTCCACGGTTTTTCGGAAGGTGTATGACGTCCCCCAGTCGTACTTTATCGAATGCTTTGTATAGGTCAACGAAACATAGGAAAGCAGGTCTGTTATATTCCGTTGATTTTTCCACTACCTGTCGCATCATGAACACAGCATTCGTACATGATCTTCCTGTTCTAAAGCCCTTGTTGTTCATCAGCCTGTGTTAGAATGGAGTTTATCTTTGTTGTTATAATCTTAGTAACAAATTTGAACATCGCATCCAGCAGGTTTATTCCTCTATAATTTTTCGGTTCTTTTTTATCTCCCTCCTTGAACATTAGAATCATGTACTTGTTTTCCAAGGTTCCGGTATCTTCCGCTCTGTTAAGATTTTATTTACTAATGATGTTATCTCGGTTATCAAACTGTCTCCTCCATATTTGAGAAATTCATTCGGGATGTTGTCCTGTCCTGGAGATTTCCTGTTCTCTACCTTCCGCAGTGCTGCTCTAATATCTTGCTCTTCAACTGTTATATCGTCGTTTATTTTAACGTTCTCTGGTTCATTTTCTTGTATATTGTCACCTTGGAACAATTTTGTGAGATAGTCTACCCAGGTATTTTCGTCTATTGGGTTCTTTTCTTCGAGTTTGCTAACGTCACTTCTCTGATGCCTTATGAATCTCCACATTTGCTTTTGTAGACCGTAAAAATCTGACTCCATCCTTTTCGAGAACATTTCCTAATGATCATTCTTCGTTCTCCTTACTAGTTCTTTCGCCTCATTCCTGATTCTTCTGCACTTTTTGAGTGATTCCTGTGTTCTGAGAGCTCTATATATATATATATATATATATATATATATATATATATATATTATAGAAAAAGCGTTCTAAGAGTGGAAGATGTGGTGCACCTCCTGTATCTGATCTGACAGACCCAGTAATATCATAAAAACTATTGAGGATATTTAACGAGATAACCAAATTCAGGCCAAAGTCGACAACGAACTCACAGATCCAATAACCGTAGAAGAGCCTACTACTCTTCAACATTATTATGGATGAGATCATGAGGAAAGTGCGTAAGAACAGAGGCTATCGGATAGGAAGTAGAGAGGTGAAGATTTTGTGTTATGCTGATGATGCAGTGTTGGTGGTGGAAAATGAGGATGATCTACGGAGGCTACTCCACACATTTAATCAGGGCCGTCTTTAAACTATTTGAGGCCCTGGGCACATTAGGATCATGGGGCCCCTATGACCTTGAGAAAACACTATTTACTTACAATAGATAAAGAAAGACAAACAAGGTTCTAAATTTATTTTTATTTAATTACTAACTATAAAAAAATAGGAAATATAAAAAATAATCTACTAAAGTAACTCGCTGTCTCGCTTAACTTAAAATCCTTAGATTAATTCTATGTTGATTGTAAAGGTACCCTTCTAGATTTAAGATGAGCAAAATCGTTTCGGTAATACCTAAATATCGGTTATCATTTGGTAATCTGGCAGGAACTAGGGGGCCCCATTCGATCGCGGGGCCCTGGGCACGTGCCCATAGTGCCCAGTGGGGAAGAGGGGCCTGTATTTAATACGGTCGCAAAAACGCTAGGATTATCAATATCAGTGTCCAAGACCAAGTGCATGACTACATAAAAACCCCCCTAAGATGTAAATTGGCAGTTGAAGATAAGATAATCCACCAGGAGATGAAATTCCGTTACCTGGGCATAGAAATTTCGAGCTTTGGCGACTTAGAACCTGAAGTGAGAGGGCAAGCTATTAAAGCAGCAAGAACTGCCGCACAACTAAGTGACACCATATTGAACAACAAATATTTAAGAACGAAAGCAAAAGCACGTATCTGTAAGAATGCAATTAGGCCTATACTTACATATGCAGCAGAGACAAGACCCGCGCCCTCAAGAACACAACAAATTATGGAAGCGACAGAGATGAAAATAGTTCGAAGAATGGCCGGAAGAACGGGACAGGGAAAGGGGCGAAGACATCAGACGGACTTGCCAGATCCAGAATATCAATGAGTGGGTGCTGGGTAGAAAAATTGACCATGTGACGCGAATGACAGAGGACTGAATGGTGAAGGTAGCCAGAGACAGATCACCGTCGGGAAGGCGAAGTATAGGAAGGCCTCGAAAGCGCTGGAGTGATAATTTACCCGCACGGGGCGAGTAACGGTGAGGAACAGGCACTAAGCTATTTGGAAGAAAGAAGAAGAAGAACATTACCTTCAAAATAAAGCAATATATCGAGTTCTTGATTCTCATTGCGTATGACGCTACGTCTCTTTCTCTTAAAAAATTTAGAATCTCTTACACGGATGTAAGTATTAATGAATGTATTTTCACTTGAAATTGAATCACCTGGATGTAATGCCATATAATCTCTCCTTCCAGCTTTCTTGCTTTTATTGTTCTTTAAATGAGGTGAAAATATTTCAAAATTTTCCGTTTCAGAAATGATTTTATTGAATATCAACGTGTATCATATTGTTAGCAATGTCGTTTGTTGATTCATCACAGCCTACCACTTGACAACCGATTAATGAGCCTGTCAGGTGGTTCTTCGAATTTGAGACTCTGTTGTTTTCAAAATAAGAGGGATAGAGCGATAAATGCATATATTTTCGTAATCAGAAGGGAAATAGCTTGCCAAAAGTGATAAAATATACAGGGTGAACTTTTTTTTTGTATCTCCATTTGTAACAAAGTTAAAGGAGTGAAAAAACCTTAACGGACCAAAAGTTATATATCATTAATACGTCTGGAGTTTTTTTTTTTTTTGGTTGGTAATTTGATGAGGAATTTTCGTCTAATACCGCTCTGGCTATTTCCCTTCTTAATTGCCGTTGCAGGTGAGCACGGCGCTCTTCACAGCAGCAGCGTCTTGTCGCAGAAGCTCTGCCCATAGCCAGCAGTCGCACGGACGCTCGCGATGGGTCGATGCGGCACAGCCGATTCTAGTCTGCTGTCGGTATGCCCGCATAGCAGAGCATGCGCGGCGGCATGCGGCGACGTTGTCACGTCGGACCAACCCTTGTATTAAGGGATTGCGTCAGATGGATTTCGGAAGTTAGGAGATGATGGGTTACACGAGGTTTATACCTGCCTTCGTGTCATAGACGGCGGGGTTTCGAAAGAATTCGAGACCTGTAGGCCGTACGCCCGTTTTTGCATATGTTCGTACTACGATTAATTTATCGTGGTAATTTTTTTGCAGCTTCAATTTTGGAAAAAACTGCAATTTATTATTCATAATGATGAACTGAAACAAAATGAGAACAGCTATTTGTGTATTAAGAGCGCCAAATGATATACTGTCGATTGAAAGAGACAGTCTTGAAATCGGCAAAGAATTTGCGCTCGAATTACATACAAAATTTTTTCTACAATCGAGCACGTGAATTCTACCAGTTATTTGCATTGGAATGTGAGCGTAGCTCTTTCACTTTTCAAGTGACTACTCAGCAGTTTCCACAGTCTGCCCTCAGAGGCAGAAAGTATGATAAAGATTACGCCATATCAACGCGCGAAGCGAAAAACCCCCCGAAGAGATGAACCCACCAGCTTTCAGTTTAGGCTTCAGTTCGAAAGCCTTCAAACGTCTGACTGGTAGCAGTGAAGCACTATCCAACCTCTATGGCTATGCATTGTCACTACTCGAGTTGTTTGGGACGCAACTCACACCCCGGAATGGCTTCTTATCCATCCATCGGAATGCAGTCTCATGAACTAAGATAATGCCAAGATTGGTGCCTCAATTGATCCTGGTACGAGCACCGTCAATCCGCTCTGTACGTGAAGATCCACGAACCCATGTGAAGTCTTTCGATTTATGCTGGCGTCAAGCACCAACAGACTAGCCGTTTCGTCGAGATCCATAAACCCAGAAATATCACACAATAAATCCAGGTTCAGGACGAGGCCGATCGAGCCGTCAAGTCCCGCTAAACCCTGAGAGACATTTCATGAGAATACACCGAACGGGAGTGTCTGCGAACAGATAAACGAAAATCCAGTATGCGGACTTTCAACCACTACCCCCTCGAGTCCAACACCAATCGGATGGCCAGGTGGTACAAGTACCACCTGTGGGCGCTGGAGTGCACACCTATATAAAGTGTGTCATAAAGCCAGAATGGGTTTCTGGACTTGCAGGCGGATCTGTGGTAAAACCTGGGGCCTAAAGCCCAGGCAGATGTACTGGCTATACACTATGGTAAGTAGACCACGGATAGTGTATGGCGCTGTAGCGTGGTGGAAGAAAGGTCACCAAACGGTTAACGAACAAAAGCTCACTCGACTACAGAGACAGGCTTGCCTTGCAATTACAGGTGCTTTTCCCACCACACCCACGGCAGCCATGGAGATCCTACTAAATCTACCATCCCTGCACCTACTCGTGTAGTGGGAGGCGGAACGGACCACATACAAACTATATCAACTGGCGATTGACAGGCCAGAGGCAATAGTGATGGGAGGCTCAGGACTGCTGGACGAGCTTTTACCGAACAGTATCCTATCGATGCCCTCGGATCTAATGTCAAAAGTCACGAGCCAAGAACGGAATTTCAATGTAATCGTCCCCAGCCGGGACGAATGAACTCAGCATGCTGAGGTTCTATTGAGAACCGACCTTGGCTTGTTCACAAACGACTCGCGAACGACGAACGGAACAGAAGCGGGAGTCTATGGGAGCAAACCGAGAATTAACATTCACATCTCGGTCAAAACACAACCATATTCCAGACAGAACTATTTGCCATTGAGACCGCACAGAACTGCTGATAAAACGGCAAATCCACCACGGTAAAATCAAAATATTTACTGTTAGTCAGTCAGTACTAAAAGCTCTGGAATCCAGCTCTTGTACCTCAAGAACAGTCTGGAGTTGCCGTACGGCTTTAAACAGGCTCGGTATGTATAACGGAGTCACTCTGGTTTGGATACCGAGCCACTCAAACTATTTGGATAACGAGGAGGCAGATCGGCTGGCGTTTGCTGGAGCTGCGCTGCCTCTGGTAGGACCGGAACCATTCCTGGGAATACCACATGACGTGGCTAACGAGGCGATAACAGGCAAAATGAACTCAAGGCTAGAGTCTTTCTGGCGGAGCCATTCTGGCCTGAAACATTCGAAGTTGTTCCTTGGAACAGCTTCGAACAAAAAGATGGCGAACCTAGCGCTAGGTCTGGATAGGGCCAATTTAAGAGCACTTGTCGGAATTATGACAGGTCACTGCAGACTGAAAGCGCATTTGCACAAAATCGGTCTGGCTGAAGACGATGAATGCAGGCTGTGTCTTGAGGACACTAAAACAGCCATGCACATCGTCTCAGAGTGCCCAGCGGTGAGTCGCATCATTTTCAAGGTCTTTGGCAAGGCTTTTATAGCCCACTGCGAACTGAAAATATTACCCCTGAACAAGATTATCGGTTTTATCCAAAAACTGGATTTCGTCGGGGAGATATAAATTAGGGGTGAACCACAATAGTCCATGCGGACGCAGTGGTAGGGTGGACAGACGCCCGCTCGCCATAAATAATAATAATAAATAACCACCTGTGGGCATCCACCCTCTCTAGGTAACGCAGTATGCTGCGTAACGCACTCGGCCATTGGACAGAAAAATTCGGAGATTTACTGCTATTGCAGTACTTTGGATATCAATTGTAGAAAAAAGTGTCTTCAATCACTTTTCATTACTGAGGATACAGTGACTCGAGTTTCATAGTTCTTATTATAATTTAAAACTGAATATCAAATTTTACTTCAAAGATTTTATCTATTTATAGAAGGCTTTGGCTTGTGTAAAACTTCGAGAAGTTTCATTGTCAAATCGTCCTTATTCTAGGAGACCTTTATTGATTCCAGTCTAGTTTTTTGCCTTTAGATTCCAAAAGTACTATTTCAAGATTATCTAATTCTGAGAAGAGATGATTCAATATATTGATTTCTTGCAAACCACTTGATGAAACATTTTGGATATTAATAAGGTAAATGCCAAGTGGCATTTATAAGTATAAAGCCACTTGGCTTAAGTTTCACAGAAGTTTAATTTTTGTTGAAAAACAGAAATTAAACTATTGTGAAACTTAAGCCAAGTGAAACATGAAAATCAATCGCAAACACCATTCTATTGAAGCAATGGTACCATACTAGGAACAATCTGAAGCAACATTTGAAAGTGAGCCAACCTTGCGAACCCATCCAATAGAAATCGATTCTCTAGAGCAACAGCGAGAGAAGAATCCAGGATCTTAGGACACCAACAATACATAAATCAAATAAAGAAACTAGAGAACCTCACACCGAAAGAAAGAGTAAAAAAAAAACGGCAAGTCTCCTTTATCACCGAGTGAATGTGATAATACGTTTCAACTCCACGATAGAATTGAAAATTTTACAGAAAAATAATTTGATATACCAGAATTACAAGTTATGAAAAAAGGCTTGAAATATTGTGCCGATATTTTCAACAATAATGATTTAAAAACACTTGCAATAAATACTGAATTAGCACTGAATACATTAGAATCAGAAGAAAATCAAAATCTAGAAAAACTCATATGCGCAAAATTTATCTCAACATCTTCACTTAATAATAATAATCATGAACAAAAATAATCAATCAAATCTCATAAAAGTTTTTCCACATACGTAGTCATCACATTTGATGAGACTACAAGGATAACTGAACTAAAATGGATTTGATGGAAAAACTTGAAATATTTCGTGAAAACAAGAAATGTAAAATTGAAGAATAACCATCAACATTTCGACCATGTGTTATATGATATTTTTTGTTGCAAATATTTGATCTCCCTTTGGCGTTTGACCATTTTGAAAATAGACACCCTGTATATAGAAGGGGAATATGAAACATCTTGTCAAATAACTTTAAATTCAGAGTAATATCTTGAAACTTCTACAATACCTATACATTGAAGATTGTATACTAAAATATCACAATAATATCAGAGTATACATAACCAATATAAAATATGTTCTAATGTCTAGGAAAAAACTGTTTTTGTTTTACGACATAAAAATATATCAATTTCATAAATCTGTTAACACAATATATAAAGGTATCTCCATTGACATACGTATACAGAAAAATCTACTATTCCAAAACTGTACGAAATTCTCAAAACCAGCAATTTACGATGCATTCAAAAAATGTGTAGATAAGATGATGGAAATAATGTCGAATCGATGGATAAAGAACATTCATTTAAATTTTAATTATTGTAGCTTCTCAATTTTCTAGTTCTGAGAAATAGATAGAAATAGATTTTCCAGTTAACTTGATAAACGTTGCTTTGTTATTGGAATATTCAGGAGTCAACCCAAGAAGGAACTCTCCTGATAGCTTCAGAATTTATTCATGCGAGTAAATGTTCAGAAGCTTCGTCGATTTCGAGAAGGGCGGCGTTTCTTGCCTTTTAATTATTTCGAGAAATTCGAGTCTGTCATTGGATTAATTTTGATGAAAAAGATGTTTCAATTTCATAACGTGTCGACTCTCATTGAATATTTCCTGCTTGAATAGCTAAAACGCCTTAAAATCTTGCTTCCATCTTCATTTCCTTAATTCATTCTTCATTCCTAATTATGTAGGTACCTGAAATTAATTCATTTCATTACAATTAGGGTGACATTCACCCACATAAGATAGTAATGAAAGAGCCCGCATTAAATTCCTTACATCAAATAGGTCAAATTGGAATCAGAGATTAGTTTTAAAAATATTAAATGAACTCTCGAACCAAAAGAAATTCTATAGATTAAATTAACAAGAATATGATTCAGTTACGACGTTTGACATCATGTTTCGAGGATTTCAATCCTCTTTACCCGAAATGAATTATATTAACTTCACACATACGGAAAATCTGAACTGTAATAACATAATTTCAGAAATCAACTAAATTCTTTCCATGTGTATGATCATCGAATAAGAAATAATACAATGCGAATTAAACTCAAAAGTGAAATGATTGAAATAGAAATGATTTCACTGAATGAATAAATAATATGAATTTGTTGCGTACTTAAAACAAGTTCTTGGAAATTACTATTTCACTACCTAAAACCTTGTCAATAAGGACGAACATCATAAAAAAATCCTGACTGCTGAATTGCTCACCTGAAAAATTTTATATTCATTCCTTCAACTGAATTTTATGGGTTATAGGGCCTGTGCTTTTTGATTAATTGAAATTGGTATTTCGACCGAGTCTAGACTGTTGGAATAAAACTGACAAAGGTATTGCATTGAACAACTAGAAATTAAGAGAATATCAAAAATGGATCTACATACGCTCGCACAATGCTTTGAAATTGGAAAAAATTCTTTTAGGGGAAATGGATTGATAAACAAGCACGCAAAGATTTCCGACTTCACATCAGTGCTTTGCACCATTTTTTCATATTAACGCATTAGCAATAGGTTTATTTATTTATGTAATTTTTTTATTATCGAGGTAAAATCATCTGTTATCTGAAAAAATGACTTTCTCTCACAATCTTTCTTTCCATCGGCATATCCTTTCTTGGTTCAACGTATTTTCGCATTCCATACAGCCTCAATTCTGCAACGCTTTCAACTAATATTTTCTAATCTTAAACAATGGACAAAAGATAAATATCCGATGCGAAATACGAGAATTAATGTAACGGAATCCTCGATGTGCAAATTACCATTCACCATACCTAGTTAATTCATTCGCAAATTGCCATTAGCGAGATGTCCCCAGCGGTCTCAACAATTACCGTCTAACTGTTCCGAGCCATTCTTCAGAATCATGTTTTAGTAAACAATTCCACCCTGTCCCAGAAGGGTCTTTGTCTCCGGTTTCCGGCAGAAGAACTCTAGATTGAATCCTGTCACAGCGGTATCGTAATTGTAATTCCAGGCGTTGTGTCTCTCGAGGCTTCCCTTCACGAGATTCATCTCAAGCTGTTGCGAAAAAAGAATAACTACGGTGTTATCCCCGCTTTGGAAAGAGGTAATTGCTCTCTTAACACGTCTAGGTGTTCTTTTAGAACGATTGGATCGATAAGTTTCAGTATTTGGGGTTTGATCACTTACAGAGTGTGAAACTTTGAAATCCAAAATTTAATGATATATGTTTGATGCACAATTAAGTGTCATTTATGTTGGCTCTTTTTTGACTAGTGACAATTGGTATTTCGTTTCCTAATAAAATTATCGTCTCTATTTCTTCCAGAAAATGCATGTTGAAAATCATATTTATGAAGGCCTTTTTATGTCAATTAGGCAATTGCCATAAAAATGATAATGATATGATACCGAGGTATCCAATAGTAAAAAATAACGTAGGCGCGTAATACGAAAATTTTGAGTGAAATGTTTCATTTCCGCAGATCACACTCGGGACAATTTCCATGCGCATTCGCCATTTTGTAAAACGGTTTAATATATTCTGATACACCTAGATCTTCTGTGGAAATCTCTCAGAAGCTTTTTCAAGCTGTGCGAGTTACGAGTTCAGTTGTGTTCTCGGTAGGATTTGTTACTTCAATCTTACGCCACTTCAGGTCACAGCACTGTTAATTTTTGACCCAACAGTGAAATGGGGCCGAAACCCATCCAACTAGAAAATTTCTTTCTCACCTGAATAGGATTTGAACCCATGACCTTTCGGTTACGAGTCCAAAGCTCTTACCACTGAGCTATCGATACTCATTCCAAATGTGGACTTTATCAAAATTCTAAGAATATAAATCATAATGAATTATTATTGCAATTTTCAAACCAGAATTGATTTCAGATTTAATTGGACCCAATGGAGAATTCAGGGTACTAGTACATAAATTGTTGAATAAATGACATTGATTTATATCTATTGAAACAGGTCGGCTGATCTTCCTTATGTGACTTGGATAGACCCTGATTCTGGGGAACGTAGAAAGAAACGGACGTGTTTCCGTTCTTGTCCTATTACTCTCCTCTATGAGAATTTTCGTTAGCAAACTTCGAGCTGATTGCTTCCTACTTTCCAATCGGGTAATTATGTACCTATTAGCATGAATTATGTAGCTGTGTAATACGGAAATTCACAATGAATTGTTTCATTTTCTCAGATCACCCCCAAGACAAAATTTGTTCTGGCGCATTCGCCATTTTGTAACACTGATTTTAATGTATACTCAATAAATGAAACATTTAAATGTTTCATTTATTGGTACAGATATGTTGACGATGTTCTATGTTTATTCAATGGCACTGATAGACAATTTTCTTTGTTTGTGGATTTCATAAACAAGTTATCCCCAACCACTTATGAATTGGAAAAAAACAATAGTATAAACTTTTTAGACTTAACTATCACAAACATTAATAATAAAAATGTTTTCTCAATATACCGGAAACCAACCCATACAGATAGCACAATCCACTTCACATCAAACCACCCATACTCACAAAAATTAGCAGCATATAATAGTATGTTATATAGATTAGCCAACATACCCATGTCACGTGAGAATTTTGACAAAGAATATAACATTATTAAATAATATTGAAATAAGGTTATTCTGATTTTCACAAATTTTTATTGTTATATTCACAACAATTGTTTCGCTATCATAGTAGCATTTCGCTATCACAGTAGCATCATCAGGCAAGATCACATTTTGAATAACTCAGCTTGTTTCCGAAATCCGTTGCTATTTATATTACAGTAAGTACAATAAATTTTTATTGAGCACTAAAACCCAAAAAAGGGTCCCTGCAAATTCCAGCTTATCTTATTATATTTAACAGAGGTGAGTTATTTAAATCTATTTGTTCGTTAAGTAATATTCCAATTTTATTATGTTTATTTATCTCTAGGGATTCTAACAGATTTAAGGCATAACGTTTGCTTTCTATATGTAGCATTTCAAAGTTATGGTTGAAAGTATGTCCTGTTTCTAACAATTGGTTGGAATATGTAGAATTGCTTTTATTATTGAGGAAACTCTTCAAATGTTCACAAATTCTATGACGGAAAGTTCTTCCAGTCTGACCTATGTGAACTTAAGGGCAATCACCGCAGGTTAACTTATAAACCCCAGATTTATCATCTTTATGTGTGTAGTCTTTATTATTTTTAATAAATTTAATCAAGTTTGAATTAGTTTTAAATGAAGTTCTCAAATTATATTTATTTTTGAGGTATGTAGCAATTTTCTCAGAAATACCTTTGATGTATTTTAAGGAAATGTATTTAAAATTTTCTTTTATATTAGGAAACACCATATTTAAAGCTATTTTATTATTTTTATTTATCAACAATTTGTCTATCAACTTAGGATCATAGTCATTATTAATAGCTTTTTGTTTGATTATGTTAAGTTCTGAAATATAATTTTCTCGATTCATGGGAATATTAACTAATTTATGGATCATACAATTAAATGCTGATAATTTTTGATTTGAAGGATGATTTGATTTATTACGTATAATAGAATCCGTATAGGTTGGTTTGTGAAATATTGAAAAATCATGTGAAATATTTATTCGAGTAACAGTTAAATCAAGAAAATAAATAGAATTATTATGTTCGGTTTCCATAGTGAATTTAATTGAAGGATGTATTTCATTGATGAATAAAACATCCTTCAATTAAATTCACTATGAAAACCGAACTTAATAATTCTATTAATTTTCTTGATTTAACTGTTACTCGAATAAATAATTAACATGATTTTTCAATATTTCACAAACCAACCTATACGGATTCTATTATACACAATAAATCAAATCATCCTCTAAATCAAAAATTATCAGCATTTAATTGTATGATCCATAGATTAGTTAATATTCCCATGAATCGAGAAAATTATATTTCAAAACTTAACATAATTAAACAAATAGCTATTAATAATGACTATGATCCAAAGTTGATAGACAAATTATTGATGAATAAAAATAATGAAATCGCTTTAAATATGGTGTTTCCTTATATAAAAGAAAATTTTAAATACATTTCCTTAAAATACACTAAAGGTATTTCTGAGAAAATTGCTACATACCTCAAAAATAAATATAATTTGAGAACTTCATTTAAAACTAATTCATACTTGAGTAAATTTATTAAAAATAATAAAGACTACACTCATAAAGATGATAAATCTGGGGTTTATAAGTTAACCTGCGGTGATTGCCCTAAAGTTTACATAGGTCAGACTGGAAGAACTTTCCGTCATAGAATGTGTGAACATTTGAAGAGTTTCCTCAATAATAAAAGCAATTCTCCATATTCCAACCATTTGTTAGAAACAGGACATACTTTCAACCATAACATTGAAATTCTACATATAGAAAGCAAAAGTTATGCTATATATCTGTTAGAATCCCTAGAGATAAATAAACATAATAAAATTGGAATATTACTTAACGAACAAATAGATTTAAATAATTCACTTCTGTTAAATATATTCAGATGAGCTGGAATTTGCAGGGACCCTTTTTTGGGTTTTAGTGCTCAATAAAAATTTATTGTACTTACTGTAATATAAATAGCAACGGATTTCGGAAACAAGCTTAGTTATTCAAAATGTGATCTTGCCTGATGATGCTACTGTGATAGCGAAACAATTGAGAATATAACAATAAAAATTTGTGAAAATCAGAATAACCTTATTTCAATATTATTTAATATGGATTTTCACCAAGTAAGGACTGATACAATTCAATAACATTATTAAACAGATTGCGTTGAACAACGGTTTCAACGTTTCGATTATTGAGAATCTTTTTACAAAAATACAATTAAAGCTGGCTTTGAAATTAGTATATCCCATAAATAATGATTCAATTGAAAGTAAATACATTCCGTTGACATACTTGGGACCAAAAACAGAAAAGGTAGCTAGATATTTAAAGAACCACATCTTTAGAATTTCTTATAAAACGAATAACTCCCTAGGAAAATTAATAAAAAATAATAAAGATAAAACATCTAAGAACAAGAAATCAGGTGTTTATAAGTTAACTTGCGGAACTTGCCATTTTGTTTATGTTGGTCAGAGAGGAAGAGCGTTCCAGACGAGACTTAGGTAACATAAAAATCGTTATTGTAACAAAAAGGGTAATTCAACCTATGCAGAGCACCTTCTAGACACAAGACATAGTTTTAATAGTAACTTCGAGATTTTACATACAGAGAACAAAAGCTTTAGATTAAACTTGTTAAAAACTTTAGGAATTAATAAATATCATAAAAGAAAAATATTATTGAATAACCAAACAGAATTAAGTAGCTTCCCTTTGTTGAATCTTTTTTGAATCATTTTTCAGAATTCCAAAAGAATTGTAAAACTCTCTTCACCCCCTCTATTTTTTGTTATATCCATGTACTATATAATGAAATTCTTGTTTATGGTATACTCAGTATCTTGTAATACTCACCTGAAGAAGTCATGGTATGACGTAACGATCGTAGTGTGATAAAATATTAGCGGAAATTAGAATATTGTTTTTATTCATATTTTCAAGATGAATTTCCGTCAAGTAAAGACCGAAACAATCATAGAAAGCTTTTTTGGAACATTTGCATCCTGTATCGACTAATACACTCCTGTTACACATTCAGAAGCAGCGTAGTATACCCTATTAGTCTCTCAGCTTCTCCTGATTTCAAACTGTTCTTTAGAGAGTTTAGCCTTCACCTTGTTTTCTATTATTTTCTGAACGACAGGGATGAGGATCCTAGAGATACTCCAAAAAAACTAGATGGTTATGTTGTACAGCGTTGGGAATTACTGCGTACCCGTTTTATTCCTTACATCAAGTGGGGTGAAGTTCCATAGGCAACCAATCAAAAGTTAGGTTCATGCAATTATATAATAATATAAATATTTGAAATCCCCTTTTGAAACAATGAGCTCTTTAACCGCGTGTTTTTGAAAAAGAGGTGAAATTGTCTTGTTTAAATATGCCTATATTACGTAATATTGATTGTTACATCGTATTTTCCAATCGATAATATATATATATATATATATATATATATATATATATATATATAAATATATATATATATATATATATATATTTTTTTTTTTTTTTTTTTTTTTTAATAATCACCATTATGGGAGTTTCCTCTAGAAGGTCCGGGTCTTAACGACCAAGGACCTTCTAGGCAGCTGTAAGGAACATTCTAACAATTCTTGTTGTCCAGAGGATCACCTCCTTCTGAGCTTTACTTATCAACTCCTGATCCAGTTCAAGGAGTTCCGTATTTTCTGCCTGGTGGCTCTCAACCAATCCATTCGTGGAGATTATCAGGGGCAGAATCTTTACCGTTCTTAGCTGGTGTATCTCTTTTATTTCAAAAGCCAGGTCGTGGTACTTTGTTAGTCTCTCCGTGTACGCTCTACTTATGTTATCATCTGCCGGGACGGTTATATCAATGATTGTTGCTTTGCGGTTTCCTTTATCAAAGATCACGATGTCGGGCCTGTTGTGCGGCACCGATCTATCCGTTATTATCGGGTTGTCCCAGTAGAGTTTGAACTGACTGTTTTCAAGTATCGGCTTGGGTAAGTATTCGTGTACCCTTCGAGAGGTAAGTATAAGTCCTACTTTCATGGCAATGGCTTGGTGAAAGATTTTTGCCATAGCATCATGCCGCTGGGTGTACTCCCTGGGTGCAAGAATGGGGCATGAGGATGTCACATGTTGTATAGACTCCAAGGCTTGGCAGCATTTCCGGCATCTGTCAGTCGGTATGTTCTTTTTGGCTATATGTTTCAGGTACGCTCTTGTTGGCACTACCTGATCTTGGATTGCGATGAGACGTCCCTCGGTTTCTGGGAATAAATAACCGGATTTAAGGTAAGTTAGTGACTGCTCTCTATTAACTCTATTTTCTTTCAGTGCCTCCGGATACCTGCCATGTAAGGGTTTGCCGTGCCATTCCTCCAGTAGTTGTTCAGATGATGGCGTCTGTGGTGGGTTATTTCTGCTTGCCAGATTTAAAGCCGTGATGTTGCGGTCTTCCTGGCATATTGATTGAAAGAACGGTAAGTTTTTTGAGTGGAAATATTCTCTGAGTTCAGTTACCGCTTTATTGTGGGCCTTTTCAACATTTCGCAAACCCCTTCCTTCTTGGTGCCTAGGCATGTAAAGTCTGATCACCGATGCATGGAGATGGTGGATGCCGTATTTAGACATTAGGACTCGCACATGTGTGTCAATCGCCTTCAACTCTGTGCTTGACCACCTGATCACGCCGAAAGAGTAGGCTATACTTGGAATTGCCCATGTATTGATTGCCGTAAACATTGCCTTGGAGTTTAGTTTACTGCGGAGGGTTTTTTTTATTCTAGCAAAAAATTTATTTTTGAAATCTTCTTTCTGTTTTGATGTTCTTATCTCCAATGCTTGTTGTATACCCAGGTACTTATATGATTCTTCTGGGCTTAGTTCTTGTATAGCCACCTCATCTTGAATAAGCATTTCTCCCCCTTGTGTCAACTTTCCTCTCTTGACGTGTAATGAGGCACATTTGTCCAGCCCCATCTCCATTCTGATGGTTTGTGTGAAAGATGTCACTATCTCAAGAAGGCTCCTCAGTTGCTTCTCATTCGCGGCATATAGCTTGAGGTCATCTATATACAGTTGATGAGTAATTTTGATGTTTGACCTGCCGTCCACAAGGTATCCGTATCGGTTGTTGTTGAGCAGCCTACTGAGGAGGTTTAAAGCTAGACAAAACCAGAGGGTGCTGAGTTTATCCCCTTGGAAGATGCCAGTTAAGATTCTTATCTCTGGTGTTATTATTTTGCCGAATGTTAAGTTCGTCCTCCAGGTTGTCATCAGATGTTCTAGTAAGCCTATAATGTTTCCAGATACACCGTAGAGTTTCAGAACTTTAAGAAGCCAGGAGTGCGGGACCGAGTCGAAAGCCTTTTTGTAGTCGACCCATGCGACCGAGATATATATATAAATATATATATATATATATAAAAATATATATATATATATAAATAAATAAATATATATATATATATATATATATATATATATATATATATATATATATATATATTCTAATCAAAACCTCTATGAAATTTCGTCGAAAACAGCTCCCACTGAATTTCATCATCCGGAAGGATTCACGTGGCGCCCCCTATAACAAAAAGTGAAGTAACAAAGTTATGCCCCTGTGATAATTTTGATAACAATTAGACCCACCTAAAGTATTTTAAATGAACATGAGCTTACTCTATCAGAAATTTTTATTCATCTTGAGGACTAAGTTGAAAATTTTGAATTGGATTAAAAATATTGTTTCAAAATATATTACTACTTATACAAGATTTCAGTTCTTATATATATATTTAAAGAATTGAGTTCAAAGCCTCATTAGTGCTTCTAGTTCTTATCCATTCCATACCTGATATCAGATAATTCGGAAACATTTTGAGGAAATAAAACAGGTTTTCGATCTCTTCTTTATCTGCTTGTTTAGTTCACAGATCACAGGACTCTCATTGAATACGAATAACATTTAGCGACGTTCTTGCATAGATTTATACTGGCTATATTCGAGTAAATACCTTTCCAGGAAATTCTGAATTTTCAACTTTTGGATAGTTGCCATTTTAAAAGGTCTCAGCCAATAAATAAATCCTGGAGGTTTCCTTGAGAGCTTTGGGACCGCCAATTCGGAGACAATATATCGATCGAAAGTAGCATCGTTTCTCGATGTTTTGCAAAATTATATATTGCGGTAATGTTGGATAAACAACAATTACTGAGACAGTATATTCGAAGTATCATTATTATTTATGAGATCAACATGTTCCTTGAGATCAAAGATATTTCCACGAAGACTTTAAGGAAGAACTGAGTCAAATTCGTCTGAAACTTGAAATTAACCCAGTTCAGTTTTGAATTCATAGGAAATGTTATGATTCAAATTTAGCTCAGAATTCTATTTTTGCCAATTTAAAGATCTCATTGATTGCATTCAGTTAATTATACTGGATTATTCAATGTCGAATATTCGAGATATATCCACTTTTGGTAAAAGGTGCTATTATTACCTAGGACTAGAAATAACTTCCTGCGGTTTTGACAACAGATGTCAGTACTAGTTTATAAGTCTATTGTTTCATTTGGCAAAACCTTCATTTTGATGTGTGATCATTAGGTTTTATTTCCAATATCTGTAATTTCGTTGGAGTGTTAACAACATAGTTTCTGTGTGCTTTGAAAATGTCAACTTTTGTACAGAATAATTACTTCAATATGATGAAAAGGACTGCCGAAAGTCATCGTATTTTAGTGAATTTTAATGGTGGCCATACTAAACGAACGTGTTGGAAGTGGTTTGTCCGATTTAAAAGTGGCAATTTTGATTCCGAAGACGACCCGGAGCTCCGCCAAAGTTTGAGGATGAAAAGTTAGGGGCCAGGCTAGTTTAAGATCCATCACAAATGCAAAAAGAACTCGTAAAAACACTTGGAGTCACTCAACCAGCCTTTTGCCATCGTTTAAACGCAATGGGAATGATTCGAAAAGTAGGAAATTGGGTGCCGAATAAACTGAAGCCAAGATGCGTCGAACGCCTTTTTCCACGCATGAACAACTGCTCCAACGGCAAAAAAGAAAGCGATTTCTGCATCGAATGTGACTGGCGATGAAAAGTGAGTCTACTACAATAATTCAAAATGTAGGGCAATGTATTGATACCCCAGCAATGCCACATCATCAAATGTCACGCCGAATATTCATGTCGAGAAGATTATGCTGTGTATTTGATGGGACTAGCTGAGTATGTTGTATTATGAGCTGCTACAATCGAACGAAAGGATCGCGTGGGAGGTCTACTGACCATAATTGATGTGTTTTAGCTAAGCATTGCGAGAAAAATGACCGCAATACGCTGACATATACGACAAAGTTATTGACAACGGGCCACATGTTGCGTCGCCCGTCAAAAAGTACCTAAAACCTTTAAATGGCAAGTCCTATAACACCCGACATACGGCCCAGACATTGTTCATCCTGATTACCATCTATTCAGATCGATGCAACATGGTCTGGATGACTAACACTTCTTCAATTACGATGGAGTCAAAAAATGGATCGATCCATGGATAGTAGCCAAAGAGCCGGATTTTTTCGCGGTGGAATCCGTCATTTGCCAAAAACATGGGAAAAAGGAGTGGCTAGCGATGGACAACACTTTGAACCTTGAATGTATAACCAAATTTTCACAATGAAGCTTCAATTTGCGAACAAAAACTGCAGAACTTATTTATAATCCTAATTTTTCCATGTTATAATTTTATTGATATAAATTTTTTTCCATTATATATGGTTCCCCATGTAGGTAAATGCGTGAAACACGAATGCTCGGATGATATAACCATGAAAGAACTTTATAAGAGAGGAATTATAACAGCCGGGATGAAATGAGGTGAAACGCAAAATGTTGAAAGGGGGAAAACAAGGAATAATTATTATTCAGTCCATATTTTGGAACCGTTTCTATACACGAATTTTAGGAGACCGTAACGATGGTGTCAAAGGCATAGGGCACCACTAGTACCCCAAAAAATTATGCCACAACTCAACAGTGAGAGGAACATTGCATAATAAACTGTTATAAATATTTCCATCTCTATTTATTCCTTCAAACTCTTGACATATAGTTAACGGATTTCAGCTTGTTGTTGAATTACTCAATATGGCTGTAATATTTTAAATGACAATCAACATGAATGCCTAGAAATCTGACGGAAACGATAACAGGTATCTCGGTGCTACAGTATGTTAAATTCTCCGGATAATATTTGATCGTTCTATCAGTCTTGAAAATGATACACTGGGTCTTCTCGTCATTAATTACAAGCTGATTTTCAATGCACCAGTTATATGCTTCATCCAAAACTTCATGAAAAATCTCAATCGCAGATGTAACATCAAGTGCAAAACATCTGAGTCATCAGCGAACATCAACATCTTAATGATTCCACCAGTACACACCTCAAAACTTTCTGGGAGATCATTAATGGAAACTAGAAAAAGTAGCGGACCCAGAATACTACCCTGAGGCACGCCCAACTCAACCATTCTTTCAGAAAAAAGGTAATCATGATCGCACCATACGTGAGCTGCAATAAAGCAGTCTCTGTACTTCTGCCTTCCATGAAATCATTAAAAACTTTAAATTTATGAAAGAACCTCATTAACCGATGTGCAAGAACTTTGTCTTAAATCTTAGAAAATGACGACAATAAACTAATCGGTCTGTAGATTTAAAAATACCCAGGGGAAACCCTTTTTGAATAGAGGTTTACTATTCGCAAAAATATTAATTAGTTTTTTATTTTATACCGATCAAAATTTCAAATGTCTCACCTCTCATATCTGTCCATACAGAGATCAATTTCGCTGTTTATTAATCGATTAAAACATAAGCATTCAAATAAAATCCTCCGTAAATCTGGCGAATTCACTAGTAGAGTTTTGACTCTGTAGGTTGTCAGAATTTCAGCAGAATATATATATGGTTGTTTCGGTCTTTACTCTATAGAAATTCATCTTGAAATTATGAATAAAAAACAATATTCTATATCCGCTAATATTGTATTTCAGTACAATCGTTTCGTCATACCCAGACTTCTTCAGGTGTATCCAGTAGCACTCACCTGAAGAAGTCATGGAACGACGAAACGATTGTAGTGAAATAAAATATTATCGGAAATAAATTTTTTTTTAATTCATAATTTCAGAATAAATATAGTTTATACTGACGATGCATGCATTATATATGGCGGTTTTATGTGAAACTTTCCTCTTACACACAACCCACAACCTTCAAGCAGAAAAATATTCTTTACCAGTCTTATATTGGTGAGGTGTTAGTGAGGTCAGTTAGTGCCCAGTATGAAATACTGAAAGTGTCCCTTGTTCGTTCTTCGACAACAGTTGTGGAAAATACGCAGTTTCTTTAAAGAAGTAACGAGTTTTTGGCTGGGCAGTATGAAACCAGACTTTTTTTGAAAGAACTACACGTCTGTTTGAAAATTATGAGAAATATTTCATTCAACGAAACCTTCATTGTTATTCATAAATTTTTCCTATCTCTATTGCAGTTTATGAATGCCACGCCAAAAAACAGTTCTTTTTTTGAAGCGAACCAGTTATTGAGCCAATTTCGTATTTTTTCAAACAAACTGAAGCATTGTTTATCGAGAAAGTGATGTAACTAGATTATAATCGGATGGAGCGAAGTCTGGAAAATAATCCGCATGCGGTAGTATTTTCCAACTGAATGATGCTCTTCAATCGTTTCTCTGATCCGTTTAGCTGTATTTGATGGGGCATTATCATGGAGCATAATGACTTTGTGTTTCCTTTTTCCATATTCCGGTCGTTTTCCACGTAATGCTCCGTTTAAATCGATCATTGACTGTTGGCTGCGATTAGTGTTTTAGCAGCACATAATAGACTACACCCTTCTGTTCCCAACAAACATACAGCATTGTCTTCTTTTGAAAGCGATTTGATCTTACTTTGGATATGAATTGTTCACCTGAATTCACCCATGATTAGGATTCTTAAAATATATCCATTTTTCATCACATGTCACGATTCGGTGGTGTAACGACTTTCTTTTGTGCATGTCGAGCAGCATGTCACAAATGATTTTTCGTTTTTTTTGCTGCCTTCATGCGAAACCCATTTTTCCTATTTCTGAATATTTTTCATAACTTTCAAATGAATGATTACGGCTTTTTACATCATATTAAATTGATCCGCGTATTCTTGTTAAGTTTGAATATCGTCTTCATCCAATAAGAATTACAATTCGTCGTCTGTTCACTTCAATCATGAATTGAATTTGATAAAACAAAAAGCAACTAATAACGATTATTCGCCATCAATAATAATCAGAATAAATGACAGGAAACAATACGAAAATGTTTTTTACGAAATATATCCTAAGTTAAAAATCGAAAAAATATTTTATTATATTAACTACTAGGGTAAACCATCTCTATGAATGTAGAAGTTTCTCAATAACATATACTTCAGAACCAATACCAGTGTTCTTGACTGATCGCTAAGTTTCATGTGGTACATGTCCAAAAACTTATATCGGACAAGCCGGAAGGTCCTGTAATAGTAAAATTAATGAAATAGGCGATCTTTTTTCGATAATAGGTTAGATTCTATTTAAAATATGTAATAACAGATAAATATGATTGTGATATTCCTTATAAGTATAAAAACGAATATGGAGCAGGTTAAATAGGAAGTTTGTTGATCGTTGAGCATAAGCAGCAGACATACATGCTTCATTGTGCATTAAGATGGTTCTGTGGTTTGACAAAACAGTATAGTCGGTATGCAGGGCGAGTATAGGTACTTGGTTGTGTTGCATTTGTTGGCATTAGAGCAATGCACTGATGAATAGCCAAAACGCTGTGAAATATGCATGTCTGCTGCTTATGCCCGACTATAAACAGAACCTATTCGGCTGTATTTTAGTTTCGAACAGTAACACAGGTATACGTACGTTGCACTGTTCCGATTCGATACACTTTCTATTTACCATACTCACATTCGTTATCATATCTCGTAATAAATATCTATCGATTCAATTCATCTCACATAAGGAAAATAACGGTCTCAAGCTAAAAATATTGGAAAGTTTAAAAATGAAACGATTAAGAAATTCTTGGAATTTATTGAATCAACAAAGCGAGTTATCTAGTTCATTCCTATTGGCTTTATTTTTATAGGGATCCGGTAGTTCAACCAAAAGACAAAAGTAGTGAAAAACTTTATGGTACTTTTAACTCAGAACAGAAACATTTAATAAAATAGAAAGGCCTTTTACTTGATAGAAGAAATATAACAAAATTTGAATATTAAAACAAATTAATATATGTTTATCTTCTACAATTTTAATTTAAAAGATTTTATTCAAAAAAACTTTTAGAATTAAATTAATGTCTAAAACAAGCACCGCTTATATTTAATAGACGTATATAATCTAAACTCAATATACAATGTCAAATGGAATAAATAAACCAAAAGATACACGAAAGTCCCTAAAATTAATAAATAAATATTTAAAGGAGACAAAATTTGTTTCTGGTCTTGCCCTCAAAACGCCATTTGCATCTTAAAAACATGAACACACTTAAAGGACCTCTCAAAGAATATAATTTATTTGAAATATTTAATATATTTAAATATTCGAATAAGTAAATTCAGAAATCTCTCAAAGCATGCACTATATCTTCAAAAAACAAATATAGTTCAAAGCAATTCCGTCTTCAGTCCTGAAATATATTCAAAATATTAAAATCAAAAAAAAAAATCTATATTCTTTGAGAGGTCCTTTAAGTGTGTTCATGTTTTTAAGATGCAAATGGCGTTTTGAGGGCAAGACCAGAAACAAATTTTGTCTCCTTTAAATATTTATTTATTAATTTTAGGGACTTTCGTGTATCTTTTGGTTTATTTATTCCATTTGACATTGTATATTGAGTTTAGATTATATACGTCTATTAAATATAAGCGGTGCTTGTTTTAGACATTAATTTAATTCTAAAAGTTTTTTTGAATAAAATCTTTTAAATTAAAATTGTAGAAGATAAACATATATTAATTTGTTTTAATATTCAAATTTTGTTATATTTCTTCTATCAAGTAAAAGGCCTTTCTATTTTATTTTATATATAATATATAATTATATCTTGGCTTCAATAAATCTCATTATGCAGTGTCAATAAGTTTAAGTAAACCTTAAAAATAGCTCACACTGTTCTTTGATTCTGTTAGAGCATAGATAAATCTTGAATTATAAAGATGATCTATGTCTCGAAACATTATTCATTTACACGTGGTGAGTGCTTTGGTACAGGTTAGTTTTTTTTTTGATTTTAATATTTTGAATATATTTCAGGACTGAAGACGGAATTGCTTTGAACTATATTTGTTTTTTGAAGATATAGTGCATGCTTTGAGAGATTTCTGAATTTACTTATTCGAATATTTAAATATATTAAATATTTCAAATAAATTATATTCTTTGAGAGGTCCTTTAAGTGTGTTCATGTTTTTAAGATGCAAATGGCGTTTTGAGGGCAAGACCAGAAACAAATTTTGTCTCCTTTAAATATTTATTTATTAATTTTAGGGACTTTCGTGTATCTTTTGGTTTATTTATTCCATTTGACATTGTATATTGAGTTTAGATTATATACGTCTATTAAATATAAGCGGTGCTTGTTTTAGACATTAATTTAATTCTAAAAGTTTTTTTGAATAAAATCTTTTAAATTAAAATTGTAGAAGATAAAAATATATATTTATTTGTTTTAATATTCAAATTTAGAAACATTTAAATATTGTATCTTGTACCAGTAGTGAAAATGATTGGAACATTTGAGGTGTTTGGACAAGTGTGCGTCGCTCAAGATCAACTGAGAATGTTGCTCCACAAACGACATTACACCGTATTTTGCATGAAGACTTAGGTTTTAAGGCTTGTGAAGTTCAGCTAACACAGGAACTAAAGCCGTTCGATCACCAGTATCTTCGGTAATTGGGTCGTTGAAATGCATGAAAATGATCCGGATTTTCATCGAAAAATCATCTTCAGTGATGAGGCCCATTTTCACCTCGAAGGCTACGTTAATAAGTAGAATTGTCGCATTTGTGACTCGAAAAATCCAATAGTGAATTTTGAAAAGTTACTCCATCCTCAATGTGTCACCGTTTGGAGGGGTTTTTGGGCTGTCAATGTGATTGAACCCTACGTATTCGAAATATGTAGTGGTGCTACTATTACGGTGGATGAATTGTGCTACCGAGTTATGATAAATGATTTATTGTGTCTGGAATTGGAAGATTTTGATGTGGACGAAGTTTATTTTCAACAAGACGGCGCTACGTATCAAAAAAGTAACGAAACAATCACAATTTTGCAAGAAAAGTTTCTTGTGTTATTTTTCGAAGAGGCGATTTCAATTGGCCACCGAGGTCTTGTGATTTAACACCTTTAGACTTTTTCTTTGGAGCCACGTAAAAGATAAGGTCTACGCTAATGCTCCACATCAAGACCTTGATGATGGAATTCGTGAAGTTATCGAGGATATACAGCTGCAAATATGCGAATTGGTCATAAAAAATTCATCAGAAGGATATGCTTTTGCAACCGTAGCAGTGGCGGCCATTTATCTGATATCGTTTCCATTGTTGATGTCACACCTTTCTCTTTACAATAAAATATAGGTATTCGGTTTTTTCAAAATCAAAATGAAACCTTCTATAGAAAACCTTTCACTTCATAACAATATGAAAACTAAATTCTTTGGTATATTTTATTTCATAATTTTTTTCAGTTTTCTGAATATTATTATAACATAACATTTCATAACATAAGTCTTTATTTCAAATGAAAGTAAAATACATTGTGATTTTGACATGAAACAGTGTCAAAAGCAAATCATTTAATAACCATAGGAACCCATATTGGCGTTAAGGAACTCATCTATAGTATATGGTTCAACCCTCAGAAGGAGGTAAAATATCTTCTTCTTGGATTTTTTCAGATTATTTTTAGGTGGAATTTTGTTGAAGTATTTGATACTACTATACTTAGGACCTTGTTCTGTTACTGTAAGTCAATGGCGTGGTTCATGAATAGAAAGAGCAAGCTCTCTTGTATGTGTATGGCAGCAAAAGTGAGAAGGCGATTTTCTCGAAACTTTCCACTGCATGAGTCAGTTCCCCTCATTTGTAGTATGGTTCTCAGTGCCCTCTTTTGTAGAACAAATACTCTGTTAGCTGCACATTTAGTGCCATAGAAAATTACACTATATTTCATCCTAGATTCAAACACTGCCTTATAGATACTTTTGATTGCTATACCCTCCAGGTACCGACGCAGAACTTCCCTGAGAATAAAATATTGTGGCCAATTTAGAACATGTTTTTTCAATATGCTCACCGCAATTTAAGTGCTCATCAACATTTATACCAAAGAATTCTGCAGATTTCTGCAAGGGTAATTCCTCGCCGAGTAATTTCAAAGATTTTGGTGTAGCAAATCTAGAGTGCAAGGTTTTGAACAGTATGATTGTGGTTTTTTCGGTGTTCATAAATAACTTATTACATTGATTTGCTATTATCATGGCCTCTTGCGCCCTCTCCACAGCTTCTGGATAAGTGTTTGCCCTCAGCTTTAGGTTGGTATCATCCGCATATTCCACTGTGGATATTTAATGGTTTGCCAGTTCAGCACTGAGATCCTCAATGAAGAGTATGAACATGATCGGTCCAAGGATACTGCCTTGTGGTACTCCACTCTGAACTATTGAGGCATCAGAAATTGCTTCTGAGGTATCATTAATAATCTGTACTTGTTGTTGCCGATCTTTTAGGTAGGAGACAAACCATTGAAGTGATTCTATATTATATATTGTTCCATTTTCTCTATG
Source organism: Megalocaria dilatata (assembly GCA_034642435.1). Lineage (NCBI taxonomy): Eukaryota > Metazoa > Arthropoda > Insecta > Coleoptera > Coccinellidae > Megalocaria > Megalocaria dilatata. The sequence goes on from CM067854.1 coordinate 6,459,608, forward strand.
ATCAGAGGCTTTTGATAAGTCCAAGAAAAGGCCCATTGTGATGTCAGAATCTTCCATTGCTTGTAGAATTTCATTAAGAAATTTATATATTGCAGTTTGTGTAGAACTGCCTTAAAGATAACCATGTTGAGATTTGCTGAAGATGTCACATTCTGTCAGAAAATATATAAGTTGTTCAGCTACCACTAATTCAAAGATTTTGGGGAAGGATGATAACAGACTGATCGGTCTATAATTTTTTATGTCGTATATGTCTCCACTTTTTAAAATAGGTCTTATCTTGGCTTTCTTCAGTTGGTCTGGAAATTTTCCATGCCTGAGAGAATTTTTTATGATTATTGTGAGGGGCTGAGCAATTTTTTGTATACAGGATTTTATTGTTGTGATAGGTACCCCATCAAAACCATAGATGTTTTTATTTTTTAGGAGGGAACACATTTCTACAATTTCATGTTGGGTAACTTGTTTGAAGCGGAAAGATTTTCATTTCGTGGTATATTCTGTTGGGCATTTCCAGATATTTTAATGAAGTTTTCGTTTTGTATACCCTTTATTTCTCTGACTACATTCCACAAGATTTTCTTCTTATTCGCAGAATTAAGGATTCGATTTTTGTAGTCTTTACTTTTGTTTGATCGAAGAAGAATATCATACTTTTTCTTCTGGGCCTTATATGCTTCTGTTAATTGATTATATCTGTTTTTTAGGAAGAGTAGTGCATCGAGAAGATTTTTAGCTTGCTTTATTTCGTCGGTTTTCTGTTGAACTCCTGCATAAAAAAGTAGTATTACTATTAGAAAAGTACTAAATAATTCAGTCACTGATTATTGCAAACCAAATTGTTTAATATAGCAACGAAAACATTTCCATGATTAAATCTTTAATATTTTGATACACTTATATGTTCGAAGTTTTTCATTTCTTCTCAATATTCTGGAAGTATATTAACAGGAGATCTAATATCACAATATTCTGTCGGTAATCTCTTAGAAGCAAATATATCATGCTAACAGGATAAAAAATCTGAATTATATTATGTATTATATATGTCATTCAATTGAAAAAAAGTGGTTAAAAGGTAATTTAAATGGAGAAAAGTAGTATGAGCTTATGCCGAATACTTCCATGACAACTTCCAGTTATTTAACCGATTCATAGTCCGCAATTCACGGTCGAAAATAATGCAGGCGAAACATTCACCGCATCTCCTAGTTGCCAGTTTTCTACCGTCCGTTTCCACCAATTCCACCCCAACCGGCAACAGTGTAACGGCGCTTGCATCAACGGGCCCAGACCTCAGTGCACAATTCGCGACGCTCAGCGCCGATCAACACCCGCAGCACCTGTTGGCCAGGAGAGTATGCTCTAGCGACGTCCTGCTATCCCGCCAAAACGCGACTCCTGGCTCGACTCTGAAGATGTCTCGCGCGGAGGGTCCGAAACGTCGTCGTAACATTCGCACGCTCCCTGTCGGCCCGTTCGCCGAGAAAAGTTCTCAATGATCGAGAATGGTGTGTGAGTTTTTTTGTGGACAATACGAACACTGCAAAGTGAAATTATGAGTGAAGAAATTCCGGACTCGTGTGGGGTTGATACGTTGCTTCAATTTTGAAAATTTTATCAGATCATTTTCACTCGCTATTGAAAATAAAAAAAGTTTTGATTCTATTCAATTCAGCCTTTCAATGCATTTTAATTCAACTGATAGTTTCCGCGAATTTCTACTTCGTCCAGAGTTATCATTAGGAGAAACAACGAAAGCTTCCTCTCAATTCGTCTGAATTGAGACGAGAACTAAAGTTTTGCATGAACTCAAGATAGCTGAAATAAAATTAAAACAAATAAAAGACAATAAAAGTCTACATAAGTTAGTGTAACTAGGTGGTCAATTGATAAAATTTAACTTTTGCTCAAGGTAGATTGGAAATAGTTTAGCTTACGCCCTCTCATCCAAAAATCTTCCATTTTATAATAGTGTATGAAAATGAGCTTAGACGGCTGCATTTATTATTGAAAAAGAATAACTTAGAATAAGTTGAAGTAGTACCTTCCAATTGAAGTCTTTTGAATTCGTATATCGCTAATACGTGAAATTAACTAGAGTGATTGAATCTTGTAGTTGAAGGGGTTAGTGAGCCATGAAGGATGTGATGTGTAAGTGCGAGGACAGTGGGGTTTCTGTTTTAAAAGGGGGGGCATGGTAATGACTCGCAGCCATGACGATGTGGCAGAGTGGGATGGGGGGCCATGGAGGCAAGAACAATGCCTGGATGAAGTTAATGGGTATTGTTCACAAAGAAAGGAGACACCATGATTCTGGACCTTCTGCAGTTGACCGTGCTCTTAGCCAGTAAGTAATCGGTATAGGTTCAAACAGCAATCAACACTTCGTATAAATCATATCCTTTCTTTCGTAATTATAGTAAAGTATACAGCTCTATCATTTTTTGAAGGTCTAATTTTTTTGATAGCGTTTCTAGCTAAAATAATATTTTGGTACAACTACTACTATTTGGTAGTTCATTATAATCGGAACAAAATTTTGAATATCAAAACATATTTAATCTGTTAGTCTTCTACAATTTTAATTTCAAAAAAAGTTTATTCAAAAAACTTTTACAATTAAATTAATGTCTACAATAAGCACCGCTTATATTTAATAGACGTATATAATCAAAACTCAATATATAATGTCAAATGGAATAAATAAACCAACAGATATTAAAAAGTCATTAAAATTAATGAATAAATATTTAAAGCAGACAACATTTTTGTTTCTGATCTTACCATTATGAACACTAATTCTTTTTCAAAAACACGAACACAACTTAAGGACTTCCCAAAAAATATAATTTATTTGAAATATTTAATATATTTAAATATTCAAATAAGTTAATTCAGAAATCTCTCAAAACACGCACTATATCTTCAAAAAACAATTATAATTCATAGACTATCTTGAATTTTAAAGTTAGTCTGTTTGAAGCAATCATCCTGTTAAGCACGTGTGAGGTGAGATATAGTGATAGTTATTTGATTTTGATATTTGGAATATTATTTTGGGCCGATGAAGAGATTACCAGAATTATAATTGTTTTTTGAAGATAGTGCATGTTTTGAGAGATTTCTGAATTAACTTATTTATGTCTATAGAGTTTCTTTATATTCAGAACATTGTGACACAGTTGAATTTTTTCCAAACTTGTCAGCCGTTCTTAAAAATATACCATACAAATTGACGGCTGACGCAAAACGATGTCCCAGCAAAACAGTGTGTTATATTATTTTATTAGTGTATTTTATTTTATACAAGTTTTTCCTGTTCGAAAGATTGTGTGGCAGTGTTGAATTTTGATATATATCTATAAATACGAACTATATTTCTATATCATCATTATGAAATGTATATTGATTGATTTTGTAGAGGCCACTGAATATTTTGTTTTTATATTTGAAAATGATATCAAACTTTATCGAATACAAGTTCATTAAATTAATTGTTGTTCACCAATCGAAAAAGAAAAAATCGTTAATTGACTTTCAACTACATATATCGGTTGTTTTTTTTAAAGTGATAGAACTTTAAATTGAAATACAATACATTTAAATTAAGACTGAAGCCAATTTTTTTTATTTGAAAGATAATTTTATGAACATTTTCTTTTATTTGAAAGATAATTTTATGACATTCTTGTTTCAAAAATAATTTACGGCATATGTCCATCACGACTAACTCTGAGGAACCGCATTCGACCAGACCAATTTTGACCACTTTTTCGAGTAATTCAGGCTTTATTTCATCAATAACTATAGTTATGTTGACTTCCAAAGCGTCTATTGTTTCTGGTTTATCAGCGTAAACCAATGACTTGACATAACCCCAAAGAAAATAATCCAGTGGAGTTATGTCGCATGATCTTGGAGACCAATTAATTGGACCATTTCTCAAAATAATGTCAAATCTTTCTTTCAATAAATCAATTGTTACGGTAGCAGTATGAGGTGTAGCACCATCTTGTTGGAACCAAAACACTTCTGGGTCGATACCATTCAAATTTTGAAACAAATAATCATTGATCATCGATCTGTAATGAGCACCATTCACTGTAACATTAGCTCCAGCATCGTTTTTAAAGAAATATGGACCGATGATGCCTCCAGTGTGTAAAGCACACCATACAGTGCATTTTTCAGGATGCAATGGAACCTGCAGAAATTCTTGAGGATTGTTTTCACTCCATATACGGCAATTCACTAAACACAATTTTACGATAAAAAAGTGAATCAACTTCAAGCTGTTTTAGGGCCCAATCAACAAACAAACGGCGCTTATTATGGTCAAGTGGCTTTATTTCTTGAACCAGTTGGATCTTGTATGGGTGAAGACCAAAATCTTCACGCAAAATTTTCCATGTGGTGAATGCACAGAGTCCAACCTGTTGTGAACGTCGACAAATAGACAAATCTGGATCATCATTAACATTATGACTTACAACAGCGATATTTTCTTCTGTACGTACAGTTCTTTATCTTGCTGTTGTTGTTGCGTCGAGTAGAGAAAATGTTGTCCGAAATCTATGGATAGTTCGAAGAATAAGCTGCTCTGATGGACGATTATGTAAACCATAAATTTCACGAAGTGCTCTATAAGTTTGACGAATAGAACACTGATTTTGAAAATAAATTTCAACAATTTGTGAACGTTGTTGCGGCGTGATTCTTTCCATGATAATTTTTCAATGCTTACTGAACAGAAATGTCAAAACAACATGGCTTCTTCCTTCTGTCAAATCGCAGTTATCCCCAATCGAAAGTTCTATCACTCTAAAAAAAACACCTGATACTTGAGAGAACATCCTGAATTCTTTGTTCTGAAGGCAGATGAAGGTAATATGATGGAGAAGTCTCAATACTTATTGAATAACATTCTATCAGACCATGTTCAGTACAAATTATTTTCGAGAGACCTTATCCTTACCATACTGAGTAAATTCAAGGCTCCTATTAAGAAAATTAAAATACATCTTTCAATTAAATTCACTATGGAAACCGAACATAATAATTCTATTAATTTTCTTGATTTAACTGTTACTCGAATAAATAATTCACATGATTTTTCAATATTTCACAAACCAACCTATACGGATTCTATTATACACAATTAATCAAATCATCTTCTAAATCAAAAATTATCAGCATTTAATTGTATGATCCATAGATTAGTTAATATTCCCATGAATCGAGAAAATTATATTTCAGAACTTAACATAATTAAACAAATAGCTATTTATAATGACTATGATCCTAAGTTGATAGACAAATTGTTGATGAATAAAAATAATAAAATAGCTTCAAAGATGGTGTTTCCTAATATAAAAGAAAATTTTAAATACATTTCCTTAAAATACATCAAAGGTATTTCTGAGAAAATTGCTACATACTTCAAAAATAAATATAGTTTGTGAACTTCATTCAAAACTAATTCAAACTTGAGTAAATTTATTAAAAATAATAGAGACTACACACATAAAGATGATAAATCTGGAGTTTATAAGTTAACCTGCGGTGATTGCCCTTAAGTTTACATAGGACAGACTGGAAGAACTTTCCGTCATAGAATTTGTGAACAGTTCAATAGTTTCTTCAATAATAAAAGCAATTCTACATATTCCAACCATTTGTTAGAAACAGGACATACTTTCAACCATAACTTTGAAATTCTACATATAGAAAGCAAAAGTTATGCCTTAAATCTGTTAGAATCCCTAGAGATAAATAAACATAATAAAATTGGAATATTACTTAACGAACAAATAGATTTAAATAACTCACCTCTGTTAAATATATTCGGATAAACTGGAATTTGCAGAGACCCTTTTTTGGGTTTAGCGCTCAATAAAAATTGATTGTACTTACTGTAATATAAATAGCAACGGATTTCGGAAACAAGCTTAGTTATTCAAAATGTGATCTTGCCTGATGATGCTACTGTGATAGCGAAACGATTGTTGTGAGGATAACAATAAAAATTTGTGAAAATCAGAATAACCTTATTTAAATATTAATTAAGAAAATGTTCAATGGTGGTTACATAACACAAAATTAGGGAAAGCTTATGTATAACTACAATTCAATGCCTGCTAGATTTCATTGAGGACTCCATTTTATTTGCTACCTTCATTAATGATTTACAGCTACCTGAATATTACGTACTTATAAGCCTAGATGTGGTATCCTTGTTCATCAACATAGATGAATTAATCTCAATCATAAAATTCCTTTACCCATCTAATTATTTTATCTTCGTTGGAAAGTTCTATAACCAAGTACTTGGATCCTAAATGGACTCTAATTTCAGTCCGTCCATTGCTGATATAATAATGGATTTTTGCTAGACTGCATCCTCTCCGATATCCCTTTCGTTATCCCTTTCATCAAGAAGAACGTCGATGATTTAATATGTTCTGTTCCTAAGGACTTACAACAGCGATATTTTCTTCTGTACGTACACTTCTTTGTCTTGTTGTTGTTGCATCGAGTAAAGAAAATGTTGTCCAAAATCTATCGATAGTTCGACGAATAAGCTTCTCTGATGGACGATTATGTATACCATAAATTTCACGAAGTGCTCTATAAAATTGGCGAATAGAGCACTGATTTTGAAAATAAATTTCAACAATTTGCAAACGTTGTTGCGGCGTGAGTCTTTCCATGATAATTTGTCTATGCTTACTGAACAGAAATGTCAAAACAATATTGCTTCTACCTTCTGTCAAATCACAGTTATCACTATAGAAAGTTCTATCACTCTAAAAAAAACACCCGATATTTTTATTTTCAAGTATGAAGTAGGGCTGATTTTTCTGTTGTGGGAATTCTTAATTGATTTTTGAAGATGTTTTGCATATTTTGGGAATTTTTATTTGAAGCAAGTTGTTTTTGAAGAAGTTCTTGAGGTTATATTTTGCATTTTTGGAAGGGTATTTGGTTTTCATAATACATACGAAACAAAATTTTGTATCCTTCAAGTATATGTTTAGTAATTTAAAGTACTGTGGGAATTCTAAACTGCTTTTTGAAGATGTTCTGCATGTTGAAGGAAGTTTTTTAAAAGAACTTATTTGAAGCAAGTTGTGTTTGAAGATCTTGAGGTTGTTTTGCATTTTTGGAAAAGAATTTGGTTTTCATAACACAAGGTACGAAACAAAATTTTGTATACTTCAAGTGTTTCTTTTAGTAATGCTAATTAATAATTAATATTTCTTTCAATTCTCTTATTCTCTTTTGGTACTGTGTTTTTCTAAGACATTTTTCAATTTTATTATAAAAGTTTCTGAATAAAAATTTTTTCGAGATTAAAATTTGTAGGGGGTTAACAGAATGAATCTGTATATTTAAGAACTCACTTATACATTTTTGTAAGATCAAAAATTAGAAGGAAACATGTTCATCCGATCTTATTTAAAGAGTATTCAAAATGGCATTCCTTTGAATTCATCTTTATATGATATCTGCGATAGATATTTTCGATCGAATATTCTATTTATTCTTTAATGATTCAACTTTTAGCCTGCAAAATTATTCACGACTGACATCTCTTTTCAACAAAATTCATATTAGGTTTTTTTTATTACTTAATTCGGATATATGGCATATCTGGGACTAGATATCATTTACTTGATTACGTTCAACATATAAGCTTGTGCAATCTTCATTTACTGGTAACTGAAAAATTCCAGAAGTCAAGAAAAACATGCACCATATCCGTGATTTACAGCTGCAAGTTCAAATTGTCGTATGGGGATTCTAACTCCGAAAGTTTCAACTCAAATATAGATGACACCACGGAGCAACGCTTCAAAAATTTCAAGTCAACAATTTCTGGATAAGTTAGTCATGGAATTAATTAAGAAAATCAACAAACTGAAATTCAGCATGAGAGCTATGAGATGAATGGTATTAATAATTCATGAACATGCCGCTTCGTTGATTTAACATTAAGCATATCCGATAGAGGTCGTATGTAGACATTTCCCGAACATACATAAAACATTATAGCACTTTTCATTGGAGCAATTGTTATTTATACAAATTTGTACATTTGAATGAGGAACTTGTTTGTGATATATTAAGGGAGGCAGTAAATTACAGAATAAGGAATAGAGTTGTTAGTATATCGCTTAGTGTTTCTGATGTAAATGAGGAATGAAAGATATAAACTGGAGACTTCCGAATGAGAAGAGGCTGTATACCGAAATCGTGTTCTATAAATATTCGGAAAAATTAAGCATAAACACATACTTCATTAGATTAAAATGAAGTAAGAAATGAAAGATAAGAATGTTCTGAACTGAGCGGTTTTTATTAAGCAAAATAATTCACATCGAAGGATTATACAGGGTGTCTACTTTTTTAAAAAGGGAGGTTCTACAAGTTATTTGCAACAAAAAATGTCATATAACACATGGTCGAAATGTTTATGGTTATTCTTCAATTTAACATTTCTTGATTCCACGCAATATTTCAAGTTTTTCCATAAAATCAATTATACTTCAGTTATCCTTGTAGCCTCATCAAATTTGACCATATATCTGGAAACGCCATTAAATAACATAAATAGAGTCTAAGTAAGATAGTTTTATGATGAAATTCTTAAGATTATGTTGGATATTCTTGAAAGATATTGGTTTTTCATAAGATTGATCAGCAGAAACAAAATTTTGTCTATTCAAAATATTTAATTTATAGGATTTTGGTTAATAATTTTTATTTATTGGATTTTGTTTTACCATTCGGATGTCTTATAATGAATGTTTATTTTATGTCATGATATAAGTGGTACTTATACGACATTATTTTAATTTATTTTCAGAAGTTATAATCGTTAAATATAATCTTTTGGAATTAAATATGTAGAAGGCTAATTTTTAAAATTTTTTAAAATTAAAAAAAAAAAAATAAAAAAAAAAGAATTTTTTTTAAATTTTTAAAATATTTATATAACGCCATTGAATTTTCTGCAAGATAAGAAGTTTTGTGTGCCCAAAATTCTTATTGCGGGCGTAGTGAGGAGATGAATATCACGATTTTGAAGTGAACAAAATCAGTCATACTGTCTATCTATATCTATATAATCTGTCTGTAATCTGTCTATCTATATCTATATAATCTGTCTGTAATCTGTCTATCTATATCTATATAATCTATATCTATATCTGCAATGATTTCATCGATGAAAAATTATTAATTATGATATGTTTTCTTTTCAGCAAAGAATACCTAATTCAGTGTGCTTTCGAATGACATATTAACTTTTGTGGTAGCTCATTAATTTATCGGATCAAAATAATTCAAACGAAATTTTAATAATGCAGATTTATGAAAAAATGTAAAGAGGACAGACCACTTCTACTTAATTATCTTCAATGGCTTAACATTAATAATGGTTTCAGAGACACCTACGAAAACTATAAAAATACCATCATAAATTATTAATAAAATCCACCAAACATCTCATTATTCAGCTATAGCCAATTCTGAAAATAAAAGTAAAACTGTCTGGAATATTGTTAACACTACATTTGGAAAATCTGGAAAATGTGATAATCCCATTTCCATGAAATGAATGAAACAACCCATAATGAACCTAATGAAATTTCTGATTTATTTGTAGATTATTTTTCCACGATAGCGAAAAATATCCTGTACAATTGCTATGGAAGCGATTTATCGCTTACTTGTACTGTTATACCATCAGCAGCTAGCAATTTTTATTTTATCCTGCTTCTCATTTTGAAATTGAGAAATCTATCATTAATATGAAAAATAAAAAAAGTGTAGGACATGATGGCGTTTCAGTTAGAATCCTCAAAGAAATTGCCCCAGGAATCAACTGTAATCTTGCTCTTATAATCAACTTATCCATCACATCAGACAAGTTTCCTAAAAATATCTATTATTGTTCAGATATTCAAGAGGGGAAATATTCATGAAATAACCGTCCGATATCCATTTTAGATTATTTCAACAAATTTAAAATACTTGACCCAGCTCAGCATGGTTTCAGAAAAGGCCAATCCACCAAATCGGCTGCATCCAGCTTCGTGGAATCTATTTATGATTGCTTAGATAGAAATATGCATGTGTGTGCGATATTTTCTGACCTCTCATGCGCCTTCGACAGCCTCAGCTTCAATTTAATTCTCGACAAGTGCTATAATGTGGGTTTTAGGGTAATATTCTTGGACTAGTTGAGTTTTCTCAATGATAGAACGATGTCAGTCAAAGTGGAAGAATCCTTTTCAAGTGGAAAAATATAGAACTGGGGGTTCCTCTGGGCCCCACGTTGGGACCGCTTCTCTTTTTGTTATAAATGATTGATTTGCCCATAAATTTTGATTGTCTTTTGTTGATATTATTTTCTGGTGACACATCAGTGGTGGTTTCAGCACGAAGTCGTGAGAAGCTCCAGCAGTCCTTTGAAAGCTTGATGGCATAGTTTTTTAGGTGGTGTCCTTCGAATAACTTGATGGTTACTATCGATAAAAGAGTTTGCCTATATTTCGGCCTAAGGAACCATGAGAGACGTTCTCTACTATTGAATTTTCTAGATGATTGCAGCAGATTGCACGAAATTTCTTGGAATCCATATTGACAAAAACCTAAGCTGGTCATTCCATATTGATATTCTATGCAAAAATATCAACAGTGCTTTCTTTGTAAGAAATAGGCTCAAAGACTCACTGCCTCGTAGTTCTCTTATTGATTTCCATTATGGTTCTGTATACAGCCACCTTTTATATAATATACTACTTTGAATCAACCTGTGATTGTTGCACAAAAGCGAATAATAAGTTTGGTTTTCAATTTGATACCTAGTTCATCATGCAAATCAATATCGGTTTCTAATAAAATATCACCACTTCCTTTTATTTACATCTTGAAATGTCTTGTTTATGCTACAGCGAATGTAACAGAATAGAAATTATTTTCCAGCTATCTTGACTATGAAACCAGAAATTCTAATATTCTTTTTGTGCCAAAAAATAAACCACATAAATTCGAAAGTTTTACTTGTTTACATAGCCGTTCAACCAGAAATGAGCTTCATCACTAAACACAATTTTATGATAAAAAAGTGGATCAACTTCAAGCTGTTCTAGGGCCCAATTAGCAAACAAACGACACTTATTATGGTCAAGTGGCTTTAGTTCTTGAACCAGTTGAACCTAGTGTGGGTGTAGACCAAGATCTTTACGCAAAATTTTCCATGTGGTGGATGCACAGAGTGCAACTTGTTGTGAACGTCAACTAATAGACAAATGTGAATCACCATTAACACTATGACTTACAGCAGCGATATTTTCTTCTGTACGTATAGTTCTTTGTCTTTTTGGTTAACGTCCTCACAAAATGATGTTTGAGAAATATTCAATTGTTGAGAATGACGTGAAACCGCATTATCTGTGTACTATCTTCTACACTTGCTGCAACTAACTCAATTTTATTTTGTGTGCGTGTATTTCTTCGTCGTACTGGTACTCTTGTATGGCGTCACTTTCAAATTTGTCTACAATACAAGAATAGTGAGTCAATCATCTGAATAATGGCGTTCATGAATTCTTCTAAAATTTCTCAGAGTTTTCATAAATGAGCATTGATTTGGTTAGAATAATTAAACAATTTCTAAACGTTGAAGCGCGTATCTTTTCATGATCAAATGTCTACTGCGCACAAATGACATGGCAAATGTCAAAAAAATATACAGTGTTTTCATTAAATCCTTATAAAATTGTGAAGGGTTTTCCAATAAGAGGTTTCATTTTGAATGGCCCGCTATCCGGGCAGCTGCCAATTTTGAAGATGTAGTCTTTGAACATTTGACAAGTAAAAACTACGCCATTACTAAAAATAGAACGATACATGCTTCAACAATGTACTGAAATTGTTCAAATTTACTACAAAAATAGTGAACATATTTCTGTCAGAGTTCGCAAAACTAATGCACTTTTGGGTTGTTGTGAAGCACCTTCCTGGTCGGCAATAGTGAATGAAACTTGTGGAAAAATTTGAGATGTTCGGATAAGTTAGTGATGTGAAGAATCGAAACCTTGTGCGTCGCACAAGATCTCAAGCCAGTTGATCAACAGCTACGTCGTTTCTTCGCTAATTGTGTTTTTGAAATGCCTCAAAATGATCCGGATTTTCATCGAAAAATCATCTTCAGTGATGAGGTTTGTTTTCGCCTCGGAGGCTACGTTAACAAGCAAAATTTTCACATTTGGCGGCCATTTGGCTGATATCGTTTTCCAATAATAATGGCATACCTACCTCTTCACAATGAAATGAACTTGGTGAACCATTGATTTCTCTCAAAATAAACTCGTTTTTCTATATCAGAATGAAATTTCTCATTAGAAAACTTTTTATTATTCCTATTAAAAAACGCGTTATAACTCATCTCGAAAGAGCCAGCAAACACTTAAAAAGTTCTTAAACCTTCTCAACCAAAATACGTGCAGTATGATATGGAAGAAATATTTATGGAAATGAACTTCTCGACAAATGACAAAATGACATCTGTTCTGGAGTACTACACACAGTTAAATAAAAAAGTATTCGGTTACATCGAAAGTATCCAGTTCATGCCGCAATAAGTGTGTAGAAACAAAGTTCCCATTTTTTCGAGCGAAGGATTGTTTTCGGACGGAAAACTTTATTGTTCGCTGGTGGTGGAGCGAATATCATAAATCTGGAAAACGCCACGCTGCACCAGCTGCAAATCGTCGATTTCAACTGCGATCCATTAAAAGAAGGAGTGAAATCGCGGCGAAAAATTCAGCGATTGGGGATAGATAACTGGAATGGTTTTTCCAAGAAAAGCTACGAATAACACGAGTTTAACAGAATTTCCATGAATTATTCAGTGTCATTAATAAGGAGTATGAGCTATGGTAATAGAAAAAACTAGAAATCGAGACATAGTGTAATACTAAAGTACTAATCATACACTAGCCTAGAGTATGCAAATATACATACAAGACAGACTTGGGATTGCGAGCGAATTCAAAAAAAGAAATGTATGTCCCAATATATTCTCGTTACTAACGCAAAATATAACCACATTTCAATTAAGATTGAAGCCATTTTTTAAAGATAGTTTTATGACTTTCATGTTCTGAAAATAATTTCCGCCATATGTCCACCATGACTAGCTCTGAGGAACCGCATTCGACCAGACCAATTTTGGACCACTTTTTCGAGTAATTCAGTGTTATTCCATCAATAACACAAGTTATGTTGGCTTCCACAGCGTCTATTGTTTCTGGTTTATCAGCATAAACCTATGACTTGACATAATGCCAAAGAAAATAATCCAGTGGAGTTGTGTCGCATGATCTTGGAGGCCAATTAATTGGATCAGTTCTCGAAATAATATTATGCTCAAATCTTTCTTTCAATAAATCAATTGTTAGGGTAGCAGCATGAGGTGTAACAGCATCTTGTTGGAACCAAAACACTTCTGGGTTGATACCATTCAAATTTTGAAACAAATAATCATTGATCATCGATCTGTAACGAGCACCATTCACTGCAACATTGGCTCCAGCCTCGTTTTTGAAGAAATATGGACCGATGATGCCTACAGCGTGTGAAGCACACCATACAGTGCATTTTTCAGAATGCAATGAAACCTGCAGAACTTCTTGAGGATTGTTTTCACTCCATATCCAATTTTGCTTGTTCACATAGCCGTTACACTAGAAATGAGCTTCATCACTAAGCACAATTTTACGATAAAAAAGTGGATCAACTTCAAGCTGTTCTAGGGCCCACAGTACAGTACGTACGTACAGTTCTTTGTCTTGTTGTTGCACCGAGTACTGAAAATGTTGTCCGAAATCTATCGATAGTTCGACGAATAAGCTTCTTTGATGAACGGTTATGTAAACCATAAATTTCACGAAGTGCTCTATAAGTTTGGCGAATAGAACACTGATTTTGAAAATAACCTTCAACAATTTGTAAACGTTGTTGCGGCGTGAGTCTTTGCATGATAATTATTCAATGCTTACTGAACAGAAATGTCAAAACAACATGGTTTATACCTTCTGTCAAATCACAGTTATCCCTATCGAAAGTTCTATCACTCTAAAAAAAAAAACCCGATACAAGTGATATTGCTTTCTTGTAATACATTTTATTAAGTAAATTATCTATAATTAACGGATCAAAATGATTATTGGAAGGTATTTGTTTAATGGTTTTATATTCTTTGTCAAAATTTTATTTCGTCATAGTTATGTTAACCAATTTATGAAGCATATAAACTTATAATTTTTGTGAGAATGGATGGTTTGAAGTAGAATGAATCGTACTATCAGTGTGTAGGTTTCCTGTATATGGAAAAGTCGTGTCTATTATTAATTTTAGTGATTTTTAAACCCAAGAAATTGATGCTATCATTTACTTCTTCTTCTTCATGTATAAATTCAACTGTTGGATATAATTTATTGATAGATTCCTGATAGATTCCAAAAATCAACAAAGTTGTCCATTTGTGCCATTAAATAAACAAATTATGTCATCTACATAGCGGTACCTTTTATTTCCTAATTAAATCTGAATGATATACATTGAGTGACAATTTATCCATAACCTTCCTCCTAGACTTAGATGACAGTGCAGGAACGAAAAAGTCCAAGTTTATAGCAAAGTGTGCTACAACTGATTATATAAAGCTGAGGTATACCTTGTTAACTCTCAAATTTGATCAGCGTTGTGAAAAATAATGAAGAGTATCAGATATTTGAATCTTTATTAGGTCATCTCATTCACCATTTTTATTCGAGCGTCGTGTAATTGATGTAGTGGGTAATGAACTTTTACATTTAATAAGGTAATGAAAAATCTCCAGAATCACTTCTTCATTACCTCCATTATTTGAATGAAACTTGAATGAACGAGCTCTATGGATGGAAACCTGAACTTGCGATAATTTGCA
Organism: Megalocaria dilatata; assembly: GCA_034642435.1. NCBI lineage: Eukaryota > Metazoa > Arthropoda > Insecta > Coleoptera > Coccinellidae > Megalocaria > Megalocaria dilatata. The sequence goes on from CM067854.1 coordinate 6,474,612, forward strand.
CCCAGGAAAGATGTAATGGAAAACTTTTTTTTTTGCAAACAGGAGTGGAACAAATGAAATTTGAGATTTTGCATACTTTATTTGTGTCAAATTTCTGTAATTCAATAATCCTGAGCACCATTCACACTTAATATAAATATATATTCTGAATATTCATATTTTTAATGGCATGATAGCACTGATGGTCATACAGTATATAAAAATTGTCCAATAAATGGAATTCAAATATGGCTGCGTACATCACAGACTAAAGTTTAGGGTGGCCAATTGGGGTTTGAGACGGAAGCGGCTACTTTAAGGGCAGTCAAAATGAATCAGTCAGCGAAGAAAGAAGCAGTTCGCGAAGAAGGCAGTTAGTAGACTGCTCAGTTCGCGACAAGAAATGAGAGAGATATTTAGACGAGAGTTAGAAAACGTACTCAGTCGAGATAGTGTATAAACACGGAAAAGTTCAGAAACTCAGTAGCTATTTGGCATTAAGTGTTGTTTGTGTTGTATTTCTAAGAAGTTCAAGTGTAATTTCAATCTTTTAAATAAACTGTATATAGAACAGTCTATGTTTATTTCACACTAAGGAAGAGAGATTCATCTATGAATAATCCCTAGAAATTGATAAGAAATAGCCTTAATTAATTATAGAAAGTATGCTACAGTTATGCATGCCTCTACCTTGAAGAATTTCACAGTGGTTATAACACTTGAAAAATTTTGCGTTTAATAAAGCAAACACAAATAAACAGAAATTTGGGAGAAATAAATTACCCGACTCAACTGTCATGATGGATAGTGGCAAAAACATTGAACCCGTTCGGGCTGAAGAGCTTGATATATTACACCTCATCTCGAAAAATGAGGTTGCAAGCAGCTATTTTACTCCAGAGTTTGGATTATGTGAATTTCATTCCATTTCCTCCCATTTCATTCGGCAACAACATTTTTGTTGCAATAAGGATAAAAATGTACATAATTCGAAAACTGCAAAGTTTACGTCTTTACGTCTTCCGTTGAGGTAGGGAAATTCTTTTATTACTTACGATACTTCCCCAGGAGTACCTTCTCACGAAAGTTTACGTTACCGAATGAATATTTCAGAGGGTTGGTTGGCTTAAAAACCGCGTGCCGTACCATTAAATATTTCAGACAGTATGTTTCAACGTGCAAAGATCATATCGTTGAAACTTCAGTTATCTCTCGAACTCCAGAAAGTTTCCCAAGTAATCATGATATTGAACACGTACTAGCATTGCTGCGATGTTTTACATTGTTGGAGAGTTGGATTAGCCTACATTTATTTTCCTCTGCATCATATATTTGAGTATTAAAGTCGCATATTTTGTATTTTTTCGTATTTTTTTCCGAAATATTCGTAGAAATTTCCTTTCAAAAAATATTCCACTCTTGAATATGTCGCATTGGGAATAGAAGAATTGCAATGAATTTTTTTAACACTGTTTGCACTTTTACAGTTTTATATCTATTGTCAAATGGAAATGAAGATTTAATAGAATGTATTATACGTCGTTGGAAAGCTTTATAAATAAATCAGGTTTTGTACAAAACTTTTATGGAGGTGTTCAGAGCGAAATTTAGAGTAAACTCTGACCAAAGATTATGGCTGAAGGAAATGTTATAATAATTGTTTTCTTAATTATCCTGTAATCCTTCAATTGTAAAAATTACTATGTTTTACTACCAATAAAAATATATATTACACATTTTCTTGTGACTCGAGTTTCGGCAAATGAACTATCCCATCATCAGACAACTGAAGACCTAACAGTGGTACAGAGGTATTCAAACAAAAGTGATACATATTTTGAATATTTCAATAGATTCTAGGTAACACCTAATAGTGGTACAGAGGTTTACAAGCGGAACGTGATGAAAAACCGGGTTAAAAAAGGCCTTCTAACAGATATCGGAATGTCGGCAATCGACAAAGAAGGTTGTTAAACAGAAGGTACCCATTTAAATATCTCAAAAGCTATGTAACCCCCAAAATTTATTTGAGGTTTTGTAGGTTTTTAATTCATTATCTGTCATTTCGCTGAAGTGTAAACAACAAAGTTTCCGTGTGCTCTGAAAATGTCAACTTTGTATGTGTATCGAATGATGTGTTTTCGCGTAGAGTTTCATTTCATTACGTCAATAAAAAGAAGGCTTTCGAAAGTCATCGTATTTTAGTAGATGTCATGCTGTAGCTGAACAAACGTATCAGAAGCGGTTTACCTGATTTAAAAGTGGCAATTTTGATTTTTTTTTGATAAACTGGATTATTTAGACAATTTTCACTCTTTGTCGAAATCAAGCATTTACTTCTAAAAAATATCTTGTGTAGATCAAAGGTATAGAGCTAAGGAAGCTATGGCAATTCAACTATGGCACAAATTTCATTCTATATTTATAGAGATTTCGCTTCTACATACTTCAAATTGCTTTCGTACCCCCATAACTCGCTAGAAATTGCGTTCGAGTAGGCAATACCTCACCTTTCAATTGATGGTGCAACATCCACTTGGCACGAATAGAATCCGCGATTCCGAAGCGGTTTCAATTCGATAACCAATGTTTTGTTAAGGTGGTGTATTCGCGGGGATTCCCATGTCATTTCGTATTCAGTAATGGTTCGTTCTAATACGTATGTGAATTCACTTCCAGCATGTTTTCTACCTCTACGAGCTCGTCGAGTGCGGTGTTTGAATATTGCCGGTATCCCTCGGTTCTCGATGAGCGAGAAACAATAATGCAGGATGCTTATTGCGGTTGGAGGCAGACCGGCCCTTTCAGAAATAATTTGCATTTCTTGGTTATTCTTAACTTCAGTTTTCATAAGGTTGGATAAATGTTGATGATTCATCTTTGTTATTTCGTGAAATAAATTATCACGATTTCATCAAATTTTATGTTTCATTTTTCCATAACGGAGTGTATTCTCCTTTTGTTAGAGGATAGAGCGAATCAGAGCATCAACAATGAATATTTGAAAATCATAACATCAATAAGGAGAATGGTTATATAGTCCGTCTAGAAAGAATCCGGAAAAACAGAGCTCAATTGTAATTATTGAGTTTATATTTTCAATTCTTGAATTAGAAAATTTTAACAAAATATTTATCTTATTCCTTTATAGAACCTCCATTTAACTGTAGATACTTGACTAAACGTCAAGGTACACCCGAAACTGGATCACCTTCATAATTTTCGGTGATGGTATTCCAGATCAGTAAAACTGACTGACTTCAATTATCTTTATATCGTGGCGCTGCTCGTTCAACTTCAATATTCATTAGTCCCAATATGTATTCAATGGAACTAAGATCTGGTGAAGCTGCTGGCCATGAAATGGTTGTCACTTGGTGTTCTTGCATCCAAACTTGAGTAGAGGCCGAAATATGGCATCTTGAATTATCCTGCTTGAAAACGCCACTAATCTGGATATACAGCATTTTCAAGGAGAAAATCGTTTGAAATGGCACAATACTTTTCACTATTAATGGTACAATCAACTTTACAGAGAGGTGTTGCATCACGCTGAGATATTGCTCTCCCCAAGCCATTATTTTGGTGGGAAATTTGAACGGTAACAGGTTGTTTTGATAAGATTTTTGAGTGATTTACACCAAGTTGGAAACAACTTTCATCAGATATAAAGAAATTATCAAAATTATCTTGTTGAGAACGTTGACAAAATTATATCCTTCGTTCCTTTTATAAAGGTGTCATTAATGGGATTTCTTCGGTTTTCTTGATATATAGCCTTGTCTTTTGAGTGACATACGGACAGTTTCTGGACAAACTTCTATATTTCGTTGATTTTCAAATCTGTCAGACAATTTGCAGAACCCCAGGCATGAAGTGCTTCGTCCTAAGGACAATTTGCAGAACCCCAGGCATGAAGTGCTTCGTCCTAAGGCCAATAAAACGTTCGAATTGTTTCCTTTAATCTTACTCGGTCTTCCTGAAACTGGCCTATGCCTCATATCCATACTATTTTTATTCTCTTTATTGTCAGCACTTATTTCCAGTTCAGTCAATTGCATTAATTTTAGTCTCGAAAATCTTTTCTATACAAATATTCTACCTGTTTTCTTTTTTTTAGTTGCGACTTCATTTCATAAATTGTATACCTGGTGACAATCAACAATATAGGGCAAATAGTGTTGCCATGTAACTTTAGCCATAGCCGACTATCTGCACAACCTATTTTATACAATACCTTTGTCTCAGAATGTTACAAAAAAGAATGATACTAAAATTATGATAAATCCAGACAGTGTAACGTACATTTGTATAACCATTCTAAACTCAACAATCCCGATGGGGATTTATTGATAGCTGGACATAAGTAGCAGACATGCCTACGTTTCGAAAGTTGTTGCCTTCTCTTCAGTCACCTGTTATGTCCAACTACTACAAATCTGTCACTGATTATGTTCGCTCTGCACAGGAATACTAAGGTATTGATCATACACTAGCACAATCAAGTGCATGCAAATATACATTTACATACCGTATCATACCCTGCGTCGCTGTCAGAAAGAGCTACAACAATTATTTTTCATCAATTACAAAAAACTTGCCTGGGCCTTCCATCAATCCAGAATTCAGTGAAAATCTACTGAAAAACAAAAAGGGTAAAATATCCCAATCATTTTTTCTGAACCCAACAACACCAGAGGAAGTTGCGAAGATTGTATTCTAGATGAAGAATAAATCTGCGTAGGATATATTTGGATTTTCAACTGAAATGCTGAAAAAAGCAATTTATTGCCTTGCTGATCCAATCTCAAGCCTTATAAATGATTGCTTCCAACAAAGTTATTTTCCCGAGAAACTGAAGATTGCTAAGGTAATACCAGTTTACAAGAAGGGCGATCAAGAGCTGTATGAAAACTGTAGACCAATATGCATATTACCAGCTTCATCAAAAATTTTTGAGTCTCTCCTCAAAACAAAGATGATATCGTTCCTAGAAAGCAATCCATTGCTAGGTGATTTCCAACATGGCTTTAGGGAGGGAAGACCGACTATCAGGGTTCTAGTACATATTCATCATGGGGGTACTGGACGATGCAGAGGATGTAATGCTGACTGCCAAGGACTTCAGTCGAGCGTTTGATTGTGTCAACCATGATATGCTTTTGCACAAGTTGGAGTTTGCTGGAGTACCCCAGGGATCAGTGCTCAGACCAATTTTATTTCTCATCTATGTTGACGATCTGATATGCAACGTTACTACAGATGATGAAATCCTATTTGCTGATGATACTTCTTTCTTGAACAGATCAAAGAATAGAAATACACTGCCAAATAAAGCACAGGAAACCATAAAGTGAGCTGTCAGATAGTTTGAAATGAATGACATGAAGGCAAAGTCAGAAAAAATTCAAGAGTTAATTATCAGTACTAAACAAAGTGATAAAGAATGTGCCTCAATGCTTGGGGTATCAATCGGTAACGATCTAACATTGAATTGTGTCAAAAGCTGAATGGAATGAAAATGTATAACAAACTTCCACAATACATAACGTCTCTACAGAGTAGAGTTTTCAAACGTAAGCACAAATCGATCCTGAAAGAGTGTGTATTTTATTCGATTAATGAACTCATGGGGCTTTGCGCCGCAGTCATTCTTTTAATTGTTTGTACCTATATTTAGAAGTTTGTGATTTAAATATTTTTATTCTATGTTATTATTTATTATGAATTCCCTATGATTTTTGAGGGGTAGAAATTTCGGTACACGCCTAACAGAACATAAAAGAAGTTTCGATAAAAATAAAAGAGATTCACATTATGCTAAACACCTTCTTGAAAATAACCATTCTTTCACAAAAGAAATAGAAATTCTACATGTTGAAAATAGAGGTCTAAAATTGAACTTATGGAAAATTTACGAAATAAATGAACATAAAAACAGCAATAACCTAGTAAATGAACAAATAGATTTTTATTACACCTTTCTATTCAATATTTACAAGGGATCGAGTGAACACGATTCTGAAGGGAATATTCTTTGAGAAAACCAACCCGACGAACAATTTAAAAACACATGTACACCTTCTGTAAAAAATCTTATAAATTCATTGTACAAAAACTGTTACTTCGTATTCTGATGAAGTCTTTTAAGCAAAGACGAAACGTACTTCAATACCAAAAATAAAGTAGAAAATGTAAACAAGTGTTTTATTTTATAATGACAATTACAACTGATTTCTACCAAGCAACGGCCCAATCTATCATAAATTATTACCATTATTATTATTGTGAATTATATTATTATTATTGTTGTTTTTATTATTATTATTATTATTGTTTCTATTATTATTATTAATTCAGATAAAGAACTATATTCCTGATTTGTTCAACATAACAAACGCAGAAAACTTTCCTAATGCCAAAGTCAGATGTTGTTGAGCCGTGATGCACATAATTAGCATATATTTATTCAAATGAATAAATTAGGCTGATCTGTACCAAGTATCAATAATAAGGAGTAAGAACTATGGTAATAGAAAGTTATACAATTCGACACAGTGTAACATATATCTGTATAACAATTCTATCCAGATAACCCCGATTAGGTTTTGTTGATCACTGGAACTTAAGTAGCAAGTTTTATTATTGTACGATATTTATTTCAAAGAAATATTACTACGTACAATATGGAATACAAAGAGTTTGATGGTTATTACTGTTTCAAGTTTTTCACTAACTTTGTTTTTATATATACCTTATATTCTACTGCTGATTAATTCTTTTTTAACACTAAATCGATACGTCTGTGTGTTTTCAAAGCGAACTCATCAATAACTCTTTCGTTAAAGTTCGGTAGGGATCAAATAAGTTTTAGACCTATTGATATGCACGTTAAAGCATTTAGTCTATCCTGTGACATATTACGTCTTGATTCTTTTCAAAGAGGAAAAATTACGATATTCCGTATTGGAATATATTCTTTTCTTAAAATATTCATGGGAAAATGAACGATCGAACTAATCGTTTTCACAAGTAAAATGGCATCGCTGTAGCGAATCGAAAACTGGACTCAATATGGCAAATATAAGAGACACGGTGATTGAAAATCGTCTTCCAAATCTGGTGAGAATCGCCGGTGAAGTTAGTGTGCCTCATGAATTCATGGAATTCATGAAACGATTATTTAAAGAAAAGAAAGCAACTCGTAGATTTTTCACTGCGAGAATACACCATCTCACAAGATAAAACTCGAACGGAATAACCACCGTATTCTCCTGATATGGACCCGACCGACATCTTTTTCTTAAATTACACCACTCAAAGATGAAAATTTCCCGCGATAAAAAATAAATATGCAGATTCTAGTTGAGACAGGCACACACTTATAACCATCAGATCTATGATCCAGCCACAGTAGTTTCTGAATACCCAGTCGTCCTGATGCGCTTGAAATTTCATCGTCCGATTAATCATCCAATTATGAACTGAGACAGATTCCCAAATTCCATCAGGGGCGCCTTGCCACTGGAAAAATTCCAGTGAATCTGAATAATTTTGACTGTATTTCTAGATTAATAAACATTAGTACGCATTTTCATTCCAGTTGGTTTATATCAGAATATTGTGCCAACATTTAAAAATGTTCCACTGCTCTTAATGAACTATGAATTTTTATATCTTTTTCTGTTATTAAGAGTTAACCTGTAAGTTCTATCTGTGTTCCATTTTTATATTATATTAGGCTCAGTTATTGTTGTGAATAACAGTCTATTCAATATTTGCGTATTGCAACAATTAGATACCTACAGGTAAAGGGCTTAATATCTTTATTTTGTGAACGAGGCAATTTTCTAAATACGTAGAAATTGTCAAGAAGTGTTCACATGTCGTTCAATTAAGGAATGCATTTTTTTGCAAACTGTGACTGCAAAATTTTCACCATTTTTGTAGTGAATTTTAACAATTTTAATGCATTGTTGAAGCGTGTATAGTTCCATTTCTAGAATCGGCGTAGTTTCTAGTCAAATGTCAAAATATGACAACTTCAAAAGTAGCAGCTGCCCAGATAACGGGCTTGCCAAAATGAAATTTCTTATTCGAAAACTCGTTATAAGACTGAATGTGAGCAAAGTAGATAGATCCTCTTTAAAGGATATACTCTTTCAATTCATTTTATATATTGTAATTCAGACAGAAAGAACTAATACATTTTATCTCTAATCATTTGCATTATTTTCTCAATTTGCAGCTGTAATCTGCATCACCTGAATTAATCAATTCAGATATTTCTATTTATTTCTTATCTACCTAATCCTGATTCATTTAGTAAAATTATATATTACCCTAAGTTATTAATGTTTTCGCTACCACCTCCCTTAATACCCAACTAATTATTTCACTCAAGATATATAACCAGGCATTTTTCTACAAAACTACCATCTCGCATGTACGCTGCAACTATTTCGACCGGCAGATTGAAAGATATCGACCGATCTATAGCCGTGTAATTCCAAACACGAAGCACTTTGTTTCACTTCAGGACTGTTTAACCAGTCGCTTGATGAACGCAGTGTTTAATTGAATTCGAAGCTGCATTTTTCTCTTCAGGTTTGTCAAAACATGTACGAACGGGTGACGAAGTAGTGAAGTGATGTTTTGGGATCGTATACTCGTACATCGCTCATTAGCATAATGGTTAAATTGTACCATTTGGATGCAAATACGAACACTTGATGTTGCAGCGGAACACTTGCAGACTCAAACGAAACGTAATTATTTTTGTATGACATAATGCTTTTCGCTCTCAGGCAATTACAAAATTAAAATTGTAGATGAGTTTACAAGATGTGGTAATTGGACGAATACTTTATAGATTATTGAGTTGGGACTGTCGAGTTCATTTGAATATACTACTCTGTCAAGAAAGTACCGGGAATTTTCAATAAAAACAACGTGTTTACATTTAATCGTCAAAATTTATTGGGTCGCCTTCAAAATAGGCTCCATTTGCTCCAATACATCTATGCCAACGGCACTTCCAATTATCGAAACATTTTTTATAGGCGCTTTCCGGGATGGACTTTAGCTCTCGCGCCGAATTTTGTTTTATGGCTTCAATCGACTCAAAACGGGTGCCACGAAGGGGCAATTTTAGTTTTGGGAAGAGGAAAAAGTCGCAGGGAGCCAAATCCGGCGAATACGGTGGTTGCTGAAGCACGTTTGTTGAGTTTTTGGCGAGAAAGTCAGTCACAATCGTAGCTCGGTGAGAAGGCGCGTTATCGTCATGCAAAATCCATGAGTTGTTCGCCCACAAATTTGGCCGCTTCTTACGGATACGCTCACGCAAACGTTTCATAACGCCTAGGTAATACTCCTTGTTTACCGTCTGACCCTCTGGAACGAATTCGTAGTGCACCACGCCACGGATATCGAAGAAAACAATGAGCATCACCTTCATTTTCGAGCGGCTTTGGCGTGGTTTTTTCTGTTTCGGCTCATTTTTTGCCACCCATTCCGATGATTGCAGGTTTGTTTGCATATCGTACTCGTAGACCCAGGTCTCATCACCAGTTATAATGCGTTCCATGAATGTAGAATCGGAATTGCAGCGATCCAGCATGTCTGAAGCAACCTGTTCGCGTTGACGTTTTTGAAGAAAATTCAGGTCTTTCGGTACGAGTCGTGCGGCCACCTTTCTCATGCCCAAAATATCAATCAAAATCGTACGTGCGGACTCGTGGGATATCTTAAGATCATGTGCTATCTCTCTCAAGCTGGTACGACGGTTTTCTAGCACCCTTTCCTTAATTTTATCGACGTTATCTTCGATCGAAGCCGTCGATGGGCGACCACTTCACGACCGTCCTTGAAGGCTCTGTACCACTGATATGCACGAGTTTTCGATAGAGCATTATCACCAAAGGCATTTTGCAACATTTTCAATGCATCGGCACACGAAAATTCATTTGCAACACAAAACTTTAAACAAATTCTTTGCTCAACGTAATCACCCATAGTAAAAATCGGCACGCACTCTGACATCGACTGACTTAATCAGCTGTTGCAAACACACTAGTTGACAGATCCCGCTCAAGCTTGGCATAGTAATTAAGGACAGTGGTACCAACCTAGGAAAAAAAAATTTTACCTGCCTCATTGCCCCGCCAGATTTAAATCGATAATTCCCGGTACTTTCTTGACAGAATGTATGTGAAAATTTCTTATATTAAATCAGTTCAAGATATAACCTTTCGTGAAACGTCAAAAGTCTATTGCTCTCAAACTTAATGTTGCGATTTCATCAGAGTTATTATACCTATACTGAATGAGCCTAATGGTTTCTTACGAAACCCATTTTTTTTCTTCTTGTATACAAGTGAATTTTAGGAAAATTCATTCTATAGGTATAGAGTAGGTGCAGGTGTAAATACTGGTATATGGTTCCTAACCAATTGAACTCTTAAGTGTCATCACATTTCTCGAAAGAAATGTGTGCAGAAAGGGTAAAATCCCAAACTACTTCCAGCAGGCTGAAATTAGAGCCCATTTGGGATCCAAATACTTGGTTATAGAACTTTCCAACGAAGATAAAATAATTAGATGGGTAAAGGAATTTTATGATTGAGATTAATTCATCTATGTTGATGAACAAGGATACCACATCTAGGCTTATAAGTACGTAATATTCAGGTAGCTGTAAATCATTAATGAAGGTAGCAAATAAAATAGAGTTCTCAGTGAAATATCTGTTTCTTGTAGTAGAAAGGTAACTAGACAGAATGTCAGACACCAAAATTGACAGTTTAGAGGTAGGGGTATTAATTGACGACATATTCTTCATTGTAAGCGTAGGTTTATGGATCTTTGGTAAATTATAAAACCTAGCAGGAATTGAATTGTATCGGGTGTTTCTTTTAGAGTGATGAAACTTCGATAGGGATAACTGTGATTTGACAGAAGGTAGAAGCCATGTTGTTTTGACATTTCTGTTCAGTAACCATTGACAAATTATCATGGAAAGACTAACGCCGCAACAACATTTACAAATTGTTGAAATTTATTTTCAGAATCAGTGTTCTATTTGCCAAACTTATTTCACTTCGTGAAATTTATGGTTTGCATAATCGTCTATCAGAGCAGCTTATTCGGCGAACTATCGATAGATTTCGGACAACATTTTCTCTACTCGATGCAACAAAAACAACAAGACAAAGAACTGTACGTACAGAAGAAAATATTGCTACTGTAAGTCATATCTTGATCTACACCCATACAAGATCCAACTAGTTCAAGAACTAAATCCACTTGACCATAATAAGTGTCGTTTGTTTGTTGGTTGGGCCTTAGAACAGCTTGAATTTGATCCACTTTTTTATCGTAAAATTATGTTTAGTGATGAAGCTCTTATCTGGTTGAACGGCTATGTAAACAATCAAAATTGCCGTAGATGGAGTGAAAACAATTCTCAAGAAGTTCTGCAGGTTTCATTCCATCCTGAAAAATGTATGGTGTGTTTTACACGCTGGAGGCATCATCGTTCCATATTTCCTTAAAAACGATGCTGGAGCTAATGTTACAGTGAATAGTGCTCGTTAAAGATCGATGATCAATAATTGTTTGTTTCAAAATTTGAATGGTATCAACCCAGAAGTGTTTTGGTTCCAACAAGATGATGCTACACCACATACTGCTACCGTAACAAATAATTTATTGCAAGAAAGATTTGGCGATAACATTATTTCGAGAAATGGTCCAATTAATTAGTCTCCATGATCATGCGACATAACTCCACTGGATTATTTTCTTTGGGGTTATGTCAACTCATTGGTTTATGCTGATAAACCAGAAATAATACACGCTTTGGAAGTCAACATAACTCATGTTGTTGATGAAATAAGGCCTGAGATACTCGAAAAAGTGGTCCAAAATTGGTCTGGTCGAATGCGGTTCCTCAGCGCTAGTCGTGGTGGACATATGCGTATATTTATTGTTAAAACATAAATATCAAAAAATATCTTTCAAATAAAAAAAAAATTTGGCTTCAATCTTAATTTAAATGTGTTTTATGTCAATTTAGAGTTCTATCACTCTAAAAAATCACCCGATAATTTTTACATACTTATTTTAAATAGAACAAGTCTTTTGCCATCACAGTAGCATCGTCAGATATTACATTTGGAATAACTGTTATCAAAATGAAAAATCTGAGGATGCTTTTTTGAAACAATTGTTATATCTATAATAAATATGTAATACATTAGAATAACTTCGTTTGAAATAAATATCATTTTTGAATTGTATGTTAATCATTCCATTCTCTTTCATAAAAAATTTTGGATAGCAAATTGTGGAATATTATAATTGAAACAAATTTTCAAATTGGTATTGCTCACACACTTCCAGATGGATCTCATGGACTTTCCTAGAGATATTGAAAACTAATTGGAATGAATTTTTTCTTTTTCTATGCAATAATTCTCACAAAATTCTGTAGAAACATCTTAATCGTTATTTTGTATCTAACACTATGATAAATGCTGAATCTACTACATTTTCTGAGATATTGTGACCATAAATCTGAAAGTCACTAACTTAATAATCCAATAACTGTCATTTATATTGTTTACAGTGCTCTATTTTGTCAATTGATCTCAACCGTAATTAGCGATTTTAACAGTGCATTAAAATATCATACAAAGAATCTTTCTAATACTTAGCATTTTAACTGGAATTCTGTTGAAGCGCTAAAAATGTTACATGAGGCTAGCAGCGGTAGAAGAGTATACTCGACAGTGGTCGAAAAGTGGCGGAAGATTAGTCTCTGCGTGTTGAAACACAATCGGGAAAAGATCGCTGACGATATGATAGAAGGAGCAATTCCGATTCCACATTCCTGAAAATTTTTCAACTGATGATGAAACATGGTTTTTCTTTTGACATGCAAACCAGTCAACAAGCTTTGGAATAGCGCTTTCCAACTGAGCCAAAACCGAAAAAAGCACATCGATATTGATCAAATATGAAGGTAATGTTGACAGATTTTTTAGACTATCGCGTGATATTTATGTAACATTTTCAGTGTTTTTTCTACAATCGATATCTAGAGTAGGCATTTGCGCTCGTATTTGACAACGCAAACGTCATGTTTTTCGATGAATGTCACTTTGTCTCCTGTAAGGGCCTAATTAAAAAAAAACGCTTGCTCTCCCAATTATTAACACTAAATCAAATATACCTTGCTCAGAGCATCCAATGACAACGAGTGAATGACATCTTTCATTTGCAACACAAAACTTTAAACAAATTCTTTGCTCAACGTAATCACCCATAGTAAAAATCGGCACGCACTCTGACATCGACTGACTTAATCAGCTGTTGCAAACACACTAGTTGACAGATCCCGCTCAAGCTTGGCATAGTAATTAAGGACAGTGGTACCAACCTAGGAAAAAAAAATTTTACCTGCCTCATTGCCCCGCCAGATTTAAATCGATAATTCCCGGTACTTTCTTGACAGAATGTATGTTGATACTTTTGAAAAAATTCGTTATTATTATTATAATTATAAAATTTTAAATATCATACAGATTCATTCTATTAATCTCATACAAATTTTAATAAAAAAAATATTTTTTATTCAAAAACTTTTAGAATATAATTAAATAACTGTCTCAGAAAAAAACGGTTTCAATTCAGTAGACATATTATAGAATAAACACCAATTACAGATTACCAAAAGGGGGAAAAATTCAAAGAAATATAAATTATCAATTAAAATCACTAGATAAATACCTGAAGGATAAGAAATTTTGTTTCGTACCTTGTATTATGAAAAACAAATTCTTTCCAAATGTGCAAAACATAATTTCAAGAACCACATCAAAACAACTTGCTTCAAATGAGTTCCTTCAAAAAAACTTCGTAAAACATGCAGAACATTTTCGAAAAGAAGTTTAGAAATCTCACAACGGAAAACTCATTAGCCCTATTTTATATTTAAAAAATAAAAATAATTGACAAAAAATATCCTACCAGACTAGCTGAGTGTATTTATCTGAACAAAACACTAGAATGAAGTGAACTTTTAAAAATCCTACGTTAAAATAAGAAGGAACGGTTTTTTCCTACGTTAGCCACAGAAATTTATTATAATTATTATATGATCCCTGTGAGACCTCTTGATTTTATAATCAATAGTAGATATTGAGAGCTCTGAAAAAAGTTGCGTTTCATTGCAGGGATCTGGATGAGTGTAAATCAGAGCAAATTCATTGTGACGTTTTTGTTATTCACAGAATTGAAAATCAGTAGCCAATTATAAGCCTCACGGTTGTTTCTCTTGACAATTACGAAAAATGATGTGCCCCAAAGAAAAAACATCAGAACTCTCATGGCAGGAATGGCACTGTTGAGAAAATAGAGATTTCTTTCACGCCTTAATGAGAACCTCATTCCAGCTACCTTCACGACGAAATGTTGCCCATGTATATCAACACGAAATTATACGTTTATCAGAGAAGTTTTGTATTCTGAGTTGGACTCAGTTTTTATAGCATGTAATATAAATGTGGAAAAAGGGTCGTATAACTATTTAATTTTCGAGTCCGTGAGTTATTCATGAATAACCGCTAATATATTCTTCCATGAACAAGTCACGGAATCTAAGAAATATTAACAGGCGTTGAGTCTTTGTTCACTTCGGGTCAATAATTCTGGCCATTGTCCATTGCTTAATAGAAATTCAGCTCTGCTTGATACAATAAATGTAAGCAAATTTTTCGGTAAATACTCCGGTCATATTTTCATTATTATTATTTTTATTATAATTATCGGAGAAGAATTTAGGAATTGCCTATAAACAGTTAGTTGTGCTTTTCGAAAATATTACTTGATAAAATATAGAACCGTCCAGCTGCAAAAAACACATATATTACCCGCTACGGAACTATTCGTCAAAACCATTTTAAAATGAATTCACCGACACAGAACCCATCCGTGAATAGGGAAGTCTTGTCTACAAATTAAACACTAAAAAATTTTATCCCAGCACTCTCCTGAAATTGTCCTTTTTCAGTTTATCAGCATGTCTACGTAAACGCTGATTGGTGTTCATTAAAAACAGGTGACTCAAATTGACACCCAACTGGTTGTGGAGAACTGAAACATAATGATATGATCTTCTCGAGTTCTTCTATCGATCATAAGAGAAAGTCCCTTATCTAGGACGCAAGAAAGCATAGGGTAAATGCGTGGCTTGACGCCGAATATTCTTCAGCGATGTTTCAATTCCGGGCTCCACGTGCAAAATTTGTACCTTTGCATACCAGTTAAAGAATCAAAAAATCTGATAGAAACGTTATTAGTAAAAATAGAACTAATCCGGTTATAAAATAAGAGATTATCGAAATCTTAAAGGTTTGTTTGGACCAAAACTATTTTTTATTTAATGGAATATTTTACGAAGCTAATGATGGTCTCACTATGGAAAACCCACTTAGTCCTATATTATCCGAAATATTTATGGACTTCCCGGAAACCAAAATCCAAGAGAGCCCCTTCTTTAAATATTCCATTTATTGGTATCGTTACGTGAATGATATTTCATCTTTGTTCACCGGCACCAGTAGACAGCTTGCGATGTTTTTAGAATTTATAAATACATTATCTCCCACAATAAAATTCAGCAATGAAATAGTACAAAATAACAGCATCAATTTTCTTGATTAAAAAATTTCAAAAATTAACAATAAACATGACTTTTCAATTATCCGGAAACCCACTCATACTATATACGATCCAAATTCTAATCACCCACATTCTCAAAAACTAGCAGCTTATAATAGCATGATATTTAGATTAATCAACATACCTATGACACAAGAGAATTTTGATAGAGAACTGAATATAATTAAACAAATTGCATTTAACAATGGTTTCAATACGTTCATCTTAAATAAATTATTGAAACGAATGAAGTTTAAATAGTCAATATCGCTTGTATATCCAACAATAGCTATTGAGACAAAATATATTTCTTTAACGTATATAAACAAAAAGTTCGAAAAAATAGCAAGATATTCAAAGAAAAAGAGTAACTGCAACATTTCATTCAAAACAAGAAACACGTTAGGAAATTTAATAAAAAATAATAAAGATTTGATCCATAAAAACAAAAAGTCTGGAGTCTATAGGTTAAACTGCGGTACTTGCCCATCTGTAAATGTGGGTCAGACAGGTAGATGTTTCGGCACTAGGATACGTGAACACCAGAAAGCATATCTTAAAAAACGGAATTTCAACATATGCTGACCATCTTTTGGAGACAGGACATGATTTTGATAATAACTACAAAATCTTACACCTAGAAAAAAGAACCTCAGGTTTAACTACGTAGAAGCCCTCGAAATTAACAGATACAATAAAAAACAGATTCTCCTAAACGACCAGACGGATCTCAATAATTCCCCCATACTTAACCTTTTCTGAAACTTTGTGTAAAAATAAGAAAACAAATTACTGTAAATTCCCACTACCTTCGTTTCTGTACTTCTATATATATAAAAGAAAGTCGTGTTAGTTACTTCACTTATAACTCAAGAAAGGCTGAACCGATTTAGCTGAAAATTGGCAGAGAGGTAGTTTAGAGCCAGGAGAAGGACATAGGATACTTTTTATCCCGTTCTAATAAAAATATTAACTACGAATAAAAATTGATGTTTGAAGAGTTTTTGGAAATGTTTTACTTTCGATCCGATAGACTGCGCTGTCATCGCAGCATTATTCTATATTAATTTCAGTTAGTCCCGATAGTTAGTGCTGCGATCAAATTGAGAAAAATATCTGAAATTTTGTTGTTATTATTGTGTTTGTTCAAGTGCATCTCAAACAGCTAAGTAATTTTGTCTATGAATGAATGGTTGAAAATTTGAGTTTTGAATCACCAGGAATTAGATTTAGTACTTCAAACGAATGAGCCCCTGTTGAATTCCCAACAAAAGGAAGTTTATGATACTTTGATGAAGGCAATCGATGATGAGAATGGTGGTTTATATTTCCTAAATGCCCCTGGTGAAACTGGTAAGACATTCCTCATGTCAGTAGTTTTAGCCACTGTTCGTGTGAGATCCAACATAGCGGTTGCAGTTGCTTCTTTTGGAATAGCAGCCACATTGTTAGAACGATGCCGTACGGCTCATACAGCATTAAAATTAGCGTTAAATCTTCAAAATATTGAAGAACCAACGTGTAATACTGCAAAACACTCAGCAATGGCCAAAGTTTTATCGGCATCGAAAATCATCATCTGGGACGAATGCACAATGGCGCATAAACGTGCATTAGAAGCACTCAACCGAAGATTGAAAGATTTACGCAATGACTCGAGATGTTTTGGAGGAGCAATGATTTTACTGCCTGGCGATTTCCGCCAAACACTGCCAGTAATTCCAAGATCTACGGCTGCCGACGAAATAAATGTTTGCCTCAAATCGTCGAATCTATGGCGCTATGTGGAGAAACTGCAGCTGACAACAAACATGAGAGTTTCATTGCTTAATGATACATCTGCTGAAGATTTCTCTGAGCAATTGCTGACTATCGGTAATGGTCAAGTACCTGTCGATGAATCGAGCGGATTGATATCATTTCAAAATAATTTCTGTAATTTTGTCTCATCAAAAGACGGACTTATCAACAATGTATTTCCAAACATTATTTCTAACTACAAAAATAATGAATGGTTGAGTGAGCGAGCAATTTTAGCAGCTAAGAATAAAGATGTAGATGACCTGAACTACATAATTCAAAATAAGATCATTGGAATAATGCATCCATTCAAACCTATTGAGTGCGTCACAAATGAAGATGAAGCCACCAACTATCCAATTGAATTTTTAAACTCCTTGGATGTGCCTGGCTTACCACCGCACAATTTACGCCTAAAGGTTGGCTCCGTAGTAATCATGCTTCGAAACATAAACCAACCAAAAGTGTGCAACGGTACGCGTTTGGTGGTTAGAAAATTGATGAACAATGTAATTTACGCGACGATACTGAAAGGAAATTTCAAAGGTGAGGAAGTTCTCATCCCGATGATCCCAACCGATATGCCGTTTGAATTTAAAAGACTTCAATTTCCGATCCGTCTTGCATTTGTCATGACCATCAACAAATCACAAGGCCAATCCAAAAGTTTGTGGTTTGAATCTAGAACATCCATTTTTTTCCCATGGTCCATTATATGTGGCATGTTCACGGGTAGGAAGACCATCTGCGTTGTTTGTTTTTGCGTCTGATAATAAAATAAAAAATGTAGTGTATCACAAGGTACTTCAGTGAAAAGCAACCTATGTACTAAAATACAGAAACAATAATGAATGATTAATGTAGGTACTTAATTGTTTTTTTATTTTTGAATAAAAAAAAACTCAATAAATACAAAAATCTGCTTATTTATTGCCTTTAAGGCGGAACAGAGTTCGCCGGGTCAGCTAGTTTTGAATATTTAAAGAACTCAATCTCAAATATGTAGTTAGTACCATACTCACCTGACGAAACAATTGTTGTGAAATTAAATAAATTAGCGGAAATTAAGTTGTTTTATTTTAATCATCAAGATGTATTTCCGACAAGTAGAGACCGATAAAATCAAACATAAGATCTTACCTACTCGAAAAATTATTTTGCATCCTCAGAAGGTGTGATCTTTGATTCGAAGTGCTTTGCGATAATTGTAGAGAGGTCATTCCAGAAAGCTCTATGTTCATAGTAAAACCCTTGTTGCTTTCGTTGGACGTAACGTTGCCACATCGCCTTTTTGTGATGAATTGTTCGATGAATTCTAGAGTTAATCCAGAGCTTCGCAGATATTTCGAGTTCAGCGTTCATAGATCAAATTATAAAGTGTGTTAGTGAAAATTTTCCACGTTGATTCAATTTTATTTGATGGTTGTGAAAATGCAGTCCAGTCGATCTGGTCAAGTATATAATTCAATACAAACTAACTCAGCATCGTTCGTTTGCACAAGATCTGACGGTAAACTAATGACATGAATTGTTTTTTTTTAATCATATCATATATAGTGATTGGATGTCTGAATGAGTTCAAGAACATTATTCTTGAAATACCGGGTGTTGAAAAACAAAGTTTAAATATTTTGGGAGCTGATTATAGACCTCAAAATAAGTGAAAATTTTCATATAAGCGATTTTAGGTTTTCGAATTAACTACGAGCACAATCAAACACGATATTCCATTTATTTCCAACTTTCAGATTTCTTGTTTATTGAACTTTTAACTAAAATATTAATCAGTTGGTTGATTAAAGAATATCGCAGCTGGCATCAAATATTTGATTTTCATATGACATTTACGTATTTTCATTGAGTATTTTGTATCCGATACGAGTTGTTTACTTTCTTTCACTTTGATGTTAAGAAAAATTTATTATTTCTGAATTTGAAATGCCTTATTCGAATATTGAAATGAGTGATACGGTTTTCATGTATGGCCGTGCCAACGAAAGTGGTCCTGAAGCACGTCGCCTTTATGCAGAGGCTTATCCCGATCGTCAACTTTCTTCTGATGTGACATTCAATCAAGTTTTTAAACGATTGAGGTAAACTGGTTCCTTTAAAAATACCGCTCGTCATACTGGACGTCCAAGATCTGTAAGTACTCCAGAAGTTGAAGAGCAAATTTTAAGAATTGTGACTGAAAATCCCGGTACAAGTGTAGGAAGAATTTCAGCGGAAGTAGGAATAAGTGGCCCCCTTGTCTGGAGAACTATGCATGAACAACTTCTCTACCCATTCAATATTCAACGCGTGCAAGCTCTTAATCCTCCTGATCATCAATGGGTTTCAAAAAAGATTGCTGAACATCCGCATTGTACCTCTAATATCCTTTTCACTAATGAAGCCGGCTTTACCAAGGATGGGATTTTTAACTTTCATAGTAGCCATATTTGGGCGGATGAAAATCTACACTCCTTCATGAATACAGGCATCACCAGCGTTTCACTATAAATATCTGGCTAGGTATTTTAGGAGATCGTTTGTTAGGACCCGTAGTTTCACCACGGAATTTAACAGGAGCCGCATACCTTAATTTTCTCCAAAATACCTTGCCCCATTTTTCTAGACGTGGTACCCTTAGATCAGTGGATGAATATTTGGTTTATGCAAGATGGAGTGCCCCCACATTATACACCTGCTGTTAGTGAACATTTAGATCAAACACTTGCCAGAAGATGGATAGGACGAGGAAGCCCAGTATCATGGCCCGCTAGATCTCCTGATTTCAATCCTCTGGACTATTTTATTTGGGGTTATTTGAAAAGTTTAGTGTATGCAACGTCAGTGAATATTATCGAAGTGTTGCAACGTCGGATTGAACTATCCCTTCAAACGATCCGAATACAACCAGGTCTTTTCGAGAGAGTACGTAATTCCTTAATGCAACGATATACTTCCTGTATGAAAATGGACGGCGGACATATGGAACATCTTTTGTAAAACACTAGAAGTCAAAAATAAATCGAATGTTTCGAAAACCGAAAATCGGTCATATCTCTAAAAAGGCCCATTTGCAGTCTCATGTTTATATTAAACTTTTTACTTATTTTGAGGTCTAGAATTGGCTCCCAAAATATTGAAACGTTGTTTTTTAACACCCGGTATATCAATGCTTTATTTACCCGTATATGATTTGACTTAAGCATATATGGTTATTTTTGTGGATGACACTGTGTTTTTATGAGGACAAAATCTGGAATTATTATTTTTATCATCTGACGAATGAAGTAAAGAAAGATTTTGGAATACAGGTATCATCATTCAATAGTAAATTTCTCACGGTAAATAAGAAAACCAAGCTAATCGTAATGATGTTCACTAGTTTGGCTCATTAACTTCCAGAATTCAGAAAACTGAGAATGAATCTAGAAAACATAGTAACGGAAATAATTGTAATAGGCATCAGTCAGTACCTAGGAATTCAAATAGATAGACATTTCTGCTCAAATATTCAGGCAACGAAGCTCACTGATTTCGAAAATTGAGTTGCAGATCCTTTTCTGATATCCAACAAATGATAGTTATATATAATGCACTTATACTGTAATAAAGATTGGCGAGGAATGTATAGTTTTGTCTTTAAAAAAGGTAGATATTGCACAGAGATGGATTCTTAAAGTAATGCTTCCGAAGGATATCCATTTCCAATAGATCAACCATTCGAAGCAATTCGATTTTTTGAATTGAGGCAATTCTATTTTCAATTTAAATGCAGAACTGATTGGCTGGAGGAAAAACATAATCATGAAACAAGATTCAGAGAAATTTGTATAGTAGAACCTATGCCAACGTTTCTTTACTTGGGGACCTCGGTTTATTAACAAACTTTCAGAAACACCAAGGACATTACAAGCAATGAGAACGTTCTAAAATTTTGTTGTACAATATATGGTTGAAAAAGGTCGTAAAGCAACGAATTATTCAACAACAAGAAAGTAGATTAAAATTTAAATATCAAAACAGATCAATTCTGTTAGCCTCCTAAAAATTTCAATTTCAAAACATTTTATTCAAAAACTTTTAGGATCAAATTAATGTCTTATAAGCACTGCTTGAATATAGTAGACATATAAAATCATAACTCATTATATAATGAAAATTGAAAAGAACCCAACGAAATATAAATTGTCAATTCAAATTACTGAATAAATACTTGAAGGAGACAATTTTTTTTCTGATCTTATATTTATGAAAACCAAATCTTTCCGAATCTAATTTATTTTAAGTAGTTGATATATTTAAAAAAGTTAATTCACAAATCTCTCAAAACATGTAGTACATCCTCAAAAAACAATTTGAAATTGAATAGGATCTTCATTAGTCCTACTTCACATTTAAAAAATAAAATTAGTCAACAAAAAATATCTTATCAGATAGACCTCGTGGTATCCTTGTTGAACAAACACTAAAATTAGAAAACTTTAAAAATCTAACGTATTCTACGTTCAATATGAGAAAAACAAATGTTAACTTCCGCTATTTTATTGATTTACACGACAATTGTTTCGTCATACCATGACTTCATCAGGTGAGTATTTAAGCAATTGTTGTGTAAATCAATAAAATGGCGGAAGTTAACATTTGTTTTTCTTATATTGAAAATGAATTTCCGTCAAGTAAAGACCGAGACAATCAAAAAAAAAGTATTCTATGTTCATCACAAAAGTCATACAAATCTTGTATGGTATTTTAAGGCTTTAGTACAAACCAAATGACATTTATATAATGACTCAGGAAAACCAAAATATTATTATACATATTATATATACAATAAAATAATAATGTTATTATTATTAGACTAGATTGGTAGGAAAAATATTTTTTTATTTCAAAGAATTTCAGTTTAGGTTTGTGCTTAGGTATGAAGTAAGAGTTTTGTCCACGGGTTGAAATTTTGTCTTATGAAATATCATGTTTATTTATCTCGAGGTCTTAAGATTGAGTTCAATTGAGAAAAGGTTATGTTTATAAATTTTTATGTATCGGGTGTTTTTTTTTGAGTTATAGAACTGCCGATAGGCATAATTGTGATTTGACAGAAGACTATCGATAGATTTCGGAGAACATTTTCTTTACTCGATGCAACAACAACAACAAGACAAAGAATTGTACTTACAGAAGAAAATATCGCTGCTGTAAGTCATAGTGTTAATGATGATCCAGATTTGTCTATTCGTCGACGTTTACAACAAGTTGGACAAGCATCGTTTGTTTGCTGATTGGGTCCTAGAACAGCTTGAAGTGGATCCACTTTTTTATCGTAAAATTGTGTTTAGTGATGAAGTTCATTTTTGGTTGATTAGCTATGTAAACAAGCAACATTGCCGTATATGGAGTGAAAACAATCCTCAAGAACTTCTGCAGGTTCCAATGCATCCTGAAAAATGCACTGTATTGTGTGCTTTACACTCTGGAGGCATAATCGGTCTATATTTCTTTAAAAACGATGCTGGAGCTAATGGTACAGTGAATGGTGCTCGTTACAAATCAATAATCAATGATTATTTGTTACAGAATCGTATCGACCCAGAAATGTTTTGGTCTCAACAAGATGGTGCTACACCTCATGCTGCTACCGTAACAATTGATTTATTGAAAGAAAGATTTGACGATAACATTATTTCGAGAAATGGTCCGATCAATTGGTTTCCAAGATTATGGGACATAACTCCACTGGATTGTTTTCTTTGGGGTAATGTCAAGTCATTGATTTATGCTGATAAACCAGAAACAAAAGACGCTTTCGAAGCCAACATAACTCGTGTTATTGATGAAATAAGGCCTGAATTACTCGAAAAAGTGCTCCCAAATTGGTCCGGTCGAATGCCGTGCCTCAGAGCTAGTCGTGGTGGACATATGCCGGAAATTATTTTTAAAACATAAATGTCATAAAATTATCTTTCGAATAAAAAAAATTTGTTGCCTGTAAAGTCGGTATACGGGCGAAAGTTTTACGTGACAACGACTTTGAGTGGTAAAATAATTTTAATGTGAATATTCATTCGTATAATAGGAAGAAGGATGAAATAATAGTAACAATTTAAAACATTTATTTATACAAAGAATTATATTTAAAACATTAATTTATACAAAGAATCTCGCACTGAATTTCATATTAACAAAATTTTATTTATCAATCAGTTGTTATAAGTTATTAATAAATTTAACTTGTTTTACATTGTTATAAATATAAAAACTAAATTTAAAAGTTAGAACATTTATTTAAATCACATTAATTGTTAATATCAATCGATTTTAATTCAAAGTGTATTTTCTAAAAGGAGAAAACTAATTCACATTTGATCTTTGAATTTGTAAATCGCGCGCTTACGACCTTGCGCAGTGATTAGTCGTCTCGGTTTGAATGTTTGAAAGTTTCGATTTGACAGGTTGGAGGTTAAACATTGTTATTTAAATTTTTTACATAGCAAGTCGCGCTCATTTTTTCAAGTTAAACAAATTATTATTGGTTGAGAAACGATTTCTA
This sequence comes from Megalocaria dilatata, assembly GCA_034642435.1. Taxonomy (NCBI): domain Eukaryota; kingdom Metazoa; phylum Arthropoda; class Insecta; order Coleoptera; family Coccinellidae; genus Megalocaria; species Megalocaria dilatata. Next base: position 6,498,652 of record CM067854.1, read on the forward strand.
CTACTTTTTTGATTGAAAACTACCACAACATTGTGATTACTACAACATAACCTATTCACTTATGTCTTAGTCATTTATTTCATCATGTTATATTATCAGTCTGAAATTATATACCTTTGCTGTTTGAATTGTTGCGATGGACGAAACTACCTTCACATTATCACTACACAATCGTTTTACAATTAACTGGCAACGTGTAAACTTGTATGCAGGCGCCTAAGCGAAATAGAAGCGCAAGACATGAACCGGTGTGTATGCCTATCTCTCTCACTCTCTCTCTCTCTCGCTCTGTCTCTCTTGCTCTTAGGCGGGCTAACTGTGCTCGAGTGGAAGGGACGCGTGCCTTTCACTTTTTATGTCTGTCTCTCTCGCTCTTAGGCGGGCTAACCATGCCCGAGTAGAAGGGACGCGTGCCTCTCACTCGCTCTCATTGTGAGCGCATAACGTGAGCGGAGCGTAACGCAGTTTCTTGAAGTGTCACCCGGCAAACCAATTTATAAGACGTTGTCACGTCAAAAAAACATTTGGCTTCAATCTTAATTTAAATGTATTTCATTTCAATATAAGAAAAACAAATATTAACTTCCGCTATTTTATTGATTTACACGACAATGGTTTCGTCATACCATGACATCAGATGAGTATTAAAACTGTGTTATTTTTCAATTTAAAGTTCTATCACTCAAAAAAAAAACACCCGATATATTATTCCTATTATTATTATCCAGAAAGATACCTTATATAAAAGATGAAACTGCCATTCAAATTTCTGTTTCTAATAAACACAGTGTAATAGCCCAATAGAAAAATAACGCCACTTAATCCTTTTTTTCAATACCAAAAAAACCGGTTATGGGAATGAACCTTCTCCTAATTTTCTGTTTGATATCCATCCTACAGTTTTATCACAAAGTAATTTCATGAATCCGCACGAAACGAATTAAAATTCAACCCACTTTTTCCACGCAATCAGAAATTCGACTCTGTTATGCGATCGATAAATCACTTTTTAATAACAGGGATACCAATAAAACGGCAAGATTGATTCAACAATGACACACAGTTATTTCTATTATTCATCATCACATTTCGCTTACGACGATGATGGTATTGGATTTTCAGAACGGATATGATACAACCGTGTTGATTATTCTTTGTTGCGTATAATGCAATTCTCCCCATTCTTAGGGAGTTTTTAATACAGGAGACTTTTACAGGGAATGATTTGAGGAAAGTGAATTGTTTGATAATTGGTTGGGGAAAATGCATTATTTCTGAGTAAAGTTCAAGCGTTTATTCAATATGTGTCGGATTGTACGATATGGGTCAAATATGCACCGTTGTTGCCATTTCAAAGGTAGCTTCATAATAATATAATAAAAAGAGTTTTTTTTGACGTGACAACGTCTTATAAATTGGTTTGCCGGGTGACACTTCAAGAAACTGCGTTACGCTCCGCTCACGTTGTTATGCGCTCACAATGAGAGCGAGTGAGAGGCACGCGTCCCTTCCACTCGGGCATGGTTAGCCCGCCTAAGAGCGAGAGAGACAGACATAAAAAGTGAAAGGCACGCGTCCCTTCCACTCGAGCACAGTTAGCCCGCCTAAGAGCAAGAGAGACAGAGCGAGAGAGAGAGAGAGAGTGAGAGAGATAGGCATACACACCGGTTCATGTCTTGCGCTTCTATTTCGCTTAGGCGCCTGCATACAAGTTTACACGTTGCCAGTTAATTGTAAAACGATTGTGTAGTGATAATGTGAAGGTAGTTTCGTCCATCGCAACAATTCAAACAGCAAAGGTATATAATTTCAGACTGATAATATAACATGATGAAATAAATGACTAAGACATAAGTGAATAGGTTATGTTGTAGTAATCACAATGTTGTGGTAGTTTTCAATCAAAAAAGTAGTAGAAATCGTTTCTCAACCAATAATAATTTGTTTAACTTGAAAAAATGAGCGCGACTTGCTATGTAAAAAATTGAAATAACAATGTTTAACCTCCAACCTGTCAAATCGAAACTTTCAAACATTCAAACCGAGACGACTAATCACTGCGCAAGGTCGTAAGCGCGCGATTTACAAATTCAAAGATCAAATGTGAATTAGTTTTCTCCTTTTAGAAAATACACTTTGAATTAAAATCGATTGATATTAACAATTAATGTGATTTAAATAAATGTTCTAACTTTTAAATTTAGTTTTTATATTTATAACAACTGATTGATAAATAAAATTTTGTTAATATGAAATTCAGTGCGAGATTCTTTGTATAAATTAATGTTTTAAATATAATTCTTTGTATAAATAAATGTTCTAAATTGTTACTATTATTTCATCCTTCTTCCTACTATACGAATGAATATTCACATTAAAATTATTTTACCACTCAAAGTCGTTGTCACGTAAAACTTTCGCCCGTATACCGACTTTACAGGCAACAAATTTTTTTTTTCTTGACAGAAGAATTATTACAGAATTCTAAATATCATACAGATTTATTCTGTTAATCTCCCACAAATTTTAATTTCAAAAATTATTTATATTCAAAATTTTTTAGAATCAAATTAAATAAATTTCTCAGAAAAATACTGTTCCAATTTAGTAGTAATAGAATTAACACTTCTGAAAGTTTTTGAATAAAAAATTTTTCGAAATTAAAATTTGTAGGAGTCCATAAAATACTTCACAAACCTTGTGTAATTTCAGTGATGAACATAGAATACGTAGGATTCTTGAAAACCTTGATCTCATTATTTTTCTATAACCTATAAGAAGGTTTATTTCATTGATCCGGTCCACCCAGAAACAGTCTTTCCAATCAATTACGTTAACTCTTTTTGTCAGAAGAAATGTATCGAGCACTTTGTACATTCAGTCTTTGATTCATTATCGTTCGGGTAGTCAAACTTGTCGTATGTAGCTCTTGCTACATTATGCATTATCGTTCGGGCAGTCAATCTTGACGTAGCTTAAGATATTTCGGTCTAAGCTATCGCGGTTATTATTGTTAGATAGTAATCCAGTCGATTGCCAGAGTATTGTAAGTATTGTGTATTGTACTAATCGTACCCTTTGACTTGGTTCATACTGGTATGGAAAAGACAGTTAGAAACATAGGAACTTCAATGTAAATCTTTAAATAACCTTGGTCCAGTGGAGCAGTAGAAGAATCAAAACCTCAGCGCGATGCGATGACGAATAAACAACTGTTCTCTCTCAATGCCATTGTGAAGAGGGGATACTTCCATCGAAAGTGCGAATGATTCGGTGGTGCTAAAATCAGACTGCACAACCTTTAGATCGACAAATCCCCACGTCACAATGGCATTCAGAGAGAACAGTTATTATCGTGATTAATCATCGAGGTTAATTAAATTGCAATTGCTTATTGTTTGAGAATACTGAAAAAATAGGCAAAATACCGCCGTAAATTAAACGTGGTACGTAACAGTAATTTTAATTAATAATTTATATTCCTTTGAATTCTTTTATTCCCTTTTGGAACTGTGTAATAATTGTTAATTCTATATGTGTACTAAATTGAAGCAATATTTTTCTAAGACATTCATTTAATTGAATAATGCACCGAATTTCCATCTGCGAATCCTTGGACAAACGGAATGAAATCGACCCTTTTCTTGAACGGATGGTGGCTAGGGATGAGTAATGTTTTACATACGTCAAAGCGTGGTGAAGCAGCTCAAACGGTCGCCAAACCAGGACAATAGGCCATGCAAGTTCTACTATGTATTTGGTGGGACTGGAAAAGAATAATTCATTATGAGTTGCTTCCATATGGTAAAACACTAAATTCGTATCTCTACTGTTGAAAACTGGACCGTTTGAAGCTAGTGATTGACTAGAAACGACCAGAACTGACCACCAGAAGAGGTGTTCTGTTCCATCAGGAAACCGCCATGCCACACACGACTGTAGCGACTCGCCAGAAGCCCCGGAAGCTTGGCTGGGAAGTTTTAGTGCATCCTCCATATAGTCCGGACCTGGCACTAAGCGTTTACTATTTTTTTCTCGCATTGCGAAACATCCTGAGTGATAAGATTGGCTTCAAGAGAAGATTGTGAAAATCTATTACCAGAGTTTTTTACCAATAAGTACCAAGACTTATAATATAAGGCATTATGAAGTTACCCTCAAAATGACTAAAAACTATTGAACAAAACGGTGCAATTTGATCTAAATCATACAAACTGAAACATGTTAAATTAATTAATTCTCACGCAATAAAACGGATTTTTCTCCCAACCTATTATTTATAGTGCCGTCAAAATCATCAAAACATGCTTACGTAAAACATTTTGGAAATTAAAAAGAATATTTTATCCCATTCGATTTCGAAAGGTTATTAGCATTAAATAATGTACAAAATAAAAAACTCCTTAACGACTACAGGTTCACAAACACAATCCAGAGACCCGATCCATTCAATTCACAGGGCCATATAACCACGTTTCCTAATCATTTGAAGTGGAGTTGAGCCTCTCTACTTGATTCCACTCTAGTACCAACTACTCGTATCCTGTTTCCGCCGAATATCCTTCGGGCAAGCTGAATCAGAATCGAGGATGAACAGATATTTGCGATTATTTCTACCTCAGTTGTTGCTTGGGGAGCTTATCGAATCAGACATTTAGTCCCGCTTTTTATTTCTTGAACAAACTGTGGTCGATTCAGTAAGTTAGTCGATAGAAGGAGATTGAATGAAGAGCAAAATATTCAGGGAATGATTCTATATCGTTGTTTAGATATTATGTTCTCTAACGATTTCAAAAATTTCTTTTTTTTTCGCGTTAGTTTCAGAGAATAGCGTGCTGTAGTTTCGGCCATTATCTGTAATTTTTGAAAGACTGAGTTGGAGTCTCTAATGAAGAATCTGAGTTCAAATTTAATTCTTTCCAACTTGTGACGCTGACTTTCGAACATAAAGAGCTGGAGCGTTAAAACTTTCAGAGAAGGTGTTATGCCTGAATATTACGGCCAAGTTCGTAATTAGGCAAAATCATTTCGAAAATATCAGATATTTAATTTTCAATATTTTTTTCATTATTTGCAAAACTACAGATTCGATCGGTATAAAATTCGGCATTTAGAAGAAGAATAATAACACGCTTGTTCCTGCAAAATTGCGTGAAGACCGTATGGTTAGATATTCTAAAAAATATTTCGTGAGCGGATCAGCTTCAAGCGCTACCTTAAACACTATAACTTTCGAATGGAAAAAGACTGAGAGTTGAGACTTTAGGGGTAGGTTTAGAGTATGAATATGTCAATTTCCTTCGTTATTCTGTGAAATCAGTATAATGGTTCCGCTCACATTTAAAATTTTCTTCATTCCCATAATTATTCTCCAAACTTCGATCTGAAGTTTGAAGTTTAAGAAGATAATAGCAAACGCACACGTTCGAGTTTAAATTTAGCATTCTGATGTAGAATAATGACAAAAAGGCTAATGCATAATTTCGAGATATTTTTTTTTGGGTTCGTCGTGAAAGATCCACTTTTCGTCACTAGGAACTACCCGCCGTAAAATACATTTCCTTTTTTTGCAGTTGAAGCAGCTGCTCACAAGAAAATAATTGCCTTTCCAGATCTCTTGGTTTCAATTTATGAGGAATTTAATTGCTTCTTTTTTGAATCAGGCCTATAGATTTAAGACGTACAGACATTGCGTTTTGGGCCATTCCAATGTAAGTGTGAACTCGTCTTGCGTTACACTCTTCTTCAGCGAGTAATGACTGAAATTTATCATCTTCGACTTTTTAGGCTATCCCGAGCTAGGTTGATCTCCATCGCTGAAATCACCACTTTTGAAGTGCCGAAAGCGTCTATACATGACTTGTCAGTTGAAGCATTGTCACCGTAGACTTCCATAAGTATACGATGATCTTCAGCTGCACTTTTTTCCAATTAAAACTTCCCGCAAATGCTCTTCAGTTAATTTTTACTTGTCCCACTATAATACTCCGAGATAGTCTCTTTTTGGCATCTATCCAAGTCACATCCCCACAGCTTTGACCAAGCGGTCATTGCCGAAACCCGCTCACAATTACTCAACTCAATCAAGTAATATCCCGCTTCCAGTGGCTCATATCTCATCTCTCTCGCTACATTGAAGTGTTTACACGTATTCAAAGAATGATATCTATTCGCGCCCATTTGTAACTTCACAATTTCAATCTTAATAAACTTTTTCATTCACTCGTTATAACTCAAAACCGTAATGAAAGGCCTGAAAGTGAATGTATTAATTAAATGAATGGAGTATGCGGTTGGCTCTAGGTGAAACATTATAAAAATTCTATTAAAAAAAAATCACACAGTTTTTATGTTTCTCAGTTCATTCAGAATATTGACACGTGTTTCAGTCTTTCGACGAAAGGATTATTAAGGAACTTACCACAATAATGATCCTTATGCAGAAAAGAAAATATGGTTTTCAATGGCTTATATAAAAGGTTTCAGCAGTAGAATGTCTAATGGTCTTCATAAAATGGGAATCAATTCTTTAGCAGTAAATATAAATAATTTAGCTTAGATGTTGCTGTACAATAAAAAAAGGAACCCCAACTTTTCCAAATTTCGATAATCGAGTTTCTTCCCTTTCGATTCTACATGTAAAATTTTAAGATTATCTATTGTGGGAAAGGAATGACCGTTTTCTAGACAATGAGTGGTAAAAGTAGAATTTCGTTTATTTTTCATGAAACTCATTTTATGTTCGTCGAACCTCGTCTTGAAGGAACGTCCTCTTTGTCCTATATATTTATTACTGCACGTAGAACAAGATAACTCATAAACTCCTGATTTGTGTATGTTTGGAGTAGGGTCCTTTGCGTTAAATAATACCGATGATAATTTGTTTTGCGTTGTGAAGGCAATATTGACATCTCATTTTGAAGAACTATTGGCCACTTTTTGACTTATGCTACTAAAGTACGATAAAGAAATGAATTTTTTATTTTCTTCAGTTTTTATGATGGGATAAATTTGGCTCATAGCTATTTTAGATTAGAATTAGATTATCTATTATATTGGGGTTGAAACCGTTGTTCGCGGCTATTGATTTTATAGTTTCGACTTCAGCTTTGCGGTCATTTTTTGATAATTTGACAATAGATTGACTCTTCCACAGCAAAATGTTGAAAAGAAGATCGTATCTTCTTTTCAACTCAATACACTCAATATCTGAAATATCCAAGTATTTCGTATTTTCTTTTGATTCTTTTGATTTCTTGGTTAACTGCCGCACCTATGTGTTGATAATTCGATAGATCAAAAAGATGAAACAGTGTTTCTGAGAAATTTTATTCAATTCAATTTTGAAATATTTTTCAGATTTTTCACATAACTTCATAGAGGTTCCAGAGAATTGATTCCCAATTATCGTCTGAAATATTTGAAAAAAATCCTTCAAAGTTATTTTCAATTTATATTCAGAGAATTATTCTACTAAACATTTAAAGTTTTGAAACGAAATTATTAGAAAAAGTTTACAGATACAATAAAACTGAAATTCCTCAGAATAACTCGCTGTAGATTCGAACATTGTATTGAAAGATAACATAAATAGAGGTTAATACTTGATAGGTGTATGAAATTATTTGAATATTTTAATATTAGCCTACATATTTTCAATTTAATTCCTGAAGTTATAATTATTAAATATAATTTTTTGAAATTAAATATGTAGAAGGCTAATATTAAAATATTTAAATAATTTTATACACCTTCTATCAAGTATTAACCTTCATTTATGTTATTTTATTTATAATATATAATTATTTGGTTTCCTTAACATTCTTTATACAGATAAGTTCTTGTGCTATAACAGAGGCCGTTAAATTGTCTTTCAATCCTATGGATCAAGGGTAAACCACAGAGTTATTTATTTACTTTACTAACCTTATATTACATTTAAATTTCTCAGCACTCATTTACCAGAAGTTTCTAAATTATTGAAGGGTGAATAAATATTTGTTGTTAATTGATGTTATATTTTATTGAATATGAATTATTTGAATACTGACGAAGCAAAGTCTCTCTTAAAACTTGTTTTTCAGTAATGTTTTTACATATCTTGAGATTTTATACAAAGTAATATTCTAAGCAAGATAGTTTTATGATGAAGTTCTTAAGATTATGTTAAACATTTTTGAAAGATATTTGTTTTCATAAGATTGATCAGCAGAAGCAAAATTTTGTCTATTCAAAATATTTAATTTATAGGATTTTGGTTGACAATTTTTATTTATTGGATTTTGTTATATCATTTGGATGTCTTATAATGAATGTTTATTTTATATGTCGTTGGATATTAGTGGTTCTCATATGACATTATTTAAATTTGATTCCTGAAGTTATAATTATTAAATATAATTAAAAACATTTATATGAGACAGTAATTTATTTCCACAAAAATGTTTGTACTACTGCAACAATTGTTTCACCACGATGTGGCTTCTTCAGGTATTACATTGTACTGTCTGATGGTATTCAGTGTAACCGAGTTTGAATACATTTTTAGGTACGTGACCAAATAATGGAAGCACAAGTCATAAAAACTCTAGGTGTTTATTGGAGTTTGCTGCTAAAAATGCCATTAAGGAAAAATATTCAGTAATGGAGAATGATCGACATCTGTTTGTTCGTTCAAAAGGATTTTACGGGCATTATACCTGTTGATTTCAAGAAATTCTAAAAGTGTTAATCTAGAACTTTTGCTTTCAACGTGGATAATTTCATAATTATTGTTGAAATTATGCCTGAATTCCTTAAGATGATTAGCATATGTCGAATGTACAGAATTGGATATATAACCCCTTTGGTGTTCTTGGACACGTTTCTTGAATGATCTACCAGTCTGGCCAATGTATACTAAAGGGAATCTTTGCAAGTCAACTTGTAGACTCCGGATTTATTTTCTTTATTTGTACGATCTTTATTGATTTTTATGTAGGTACTAAGGTTATAAATTGTCTTAAAAGCCACGTTATAATTGAAACAACTTTTGAAATATTTAGCAATATTTTCAGATAATCCATTGACATAAGATAACGAAAAATATTTCTGTGTATTGTCCTCTTTTATGATTGGGTACACGAGATTTAATGCCATTTTCCTTTGTTTATTGGATACCATTTTGTCTATAAGAAAGGGATTGAAACCGTTGTTTGACGCTATTTGTTTAATAATATTTAATTCTTTCATAAAGTTTTTTATTGGTACAGATATGTAGATGACATTTTTTGTTACTGACCGACAACTACATACCTTCACGAATTTCATTAATAAACTCCACCCAAAAATCAAATTCACAATCGAAGAAGGAAAGAATCAAAGTATTAATTTTCTTGACCTAACTATAACAAGATTAAATAATTTACATGATTTTTAGTATTTTTCACAAATCAACACATACAGACATCACAATACATAAAACTTCAAACCACCCCACCAACCAAAAGATGTCAGCATATAATAGTTTTATTCATAGATTATTGAATGTCCCTTTAAATTCAGAAAACTTAATGAAAGAATTGAATATTATTAAACAAATAGCGTCAAACAACGGTTACAATCCCTTTCTTATAGACAAAATGGTATCGAATAAACAAAAGAAAATGGCATTAAATCTCGTGTACTCAATCATAAAAGAGGACAATACACAGAAATATTTTTCGTTATCTTATGTCAATGGATTATCTGAAAATATTGCTAAATATTTCGAAAGTTGTTTCAATTATAACGCGGCTTTTAAGACAATTAATAACCTTAGTACCTACATAAAAAAACAATAAAGATCGAACAAATAAAGAAAATAAATCCGGAGTCTACAAGTTGACTTGCAAAGATTGCCCTTTAGTATACATTGGCCAGACTGGTAGATCATTCAAGAAACGTGTCCAAGAACACCAAAGGGGTTATATATCCAATTCTGTACATTCGACATATGCTAATCATCTTAAGGAATTCAGGCATAATTTCAACAATAATTATGAAATTATCCACGTTGAAAGCAAAAGTTCTAGATTAACACTTTTAGAATTTCTTGAAATCAACAGGTATAATGCCCGTAAAATCCTTTTGAACGAACAAACAGATGTTGATCAGTCTCCATTACTGAATATTTTTCCTTAATGGCATTTTTAGCGGCAAACTCCAATAAACATCTAGAGTTTTTATGACTTGTGCTTCCATTATTTGGTCACGTACCTAAAAATGTATTTAAACTCGGTTACACTGAATACCATCAGACAGTACAATGTAATACCTGAAGAAGCCACATCGTGGTGAAACAATTGTTGTAGTAGTACAAACATTTTTGTGGAAATAAATTACTGTCTCATATACATTTTTTTATTTAAAATGAGTTTCCACCAAGTAAAGACCGAATCTATCAAATGTTTATTAAATATAATTTTTTGAAATTAAATATGTAGAAGGCTAATATTAAAATATTTAAATAATAGTATTGAAAGATGCTGAAATATGTCTCATAGACATTCCTTTCAAGCTTTCTGGATTCTCGAATTCCCGTAATATCATCCGACCGAATCGAAAGTCTTTATATTCTATTTTATGACGAAGGTGCATTAAATCCCACGAGCTGCTGTTCCACTCTAACAGGTCATACTTTCCGCTATTTAACCTGAAAGGTAGAGGAGCCACTATAAATATTAAATCTTTAATTCCATTCCGACAAATTCGCTGGGGCGCCATTATCTGTTGACATTTTCAATTCGAAATCCGAAATGAAGGTATAAAATGGAGATACGAAATCTAGGTTCCAACATGGAATTGGTGGGTCCTGTGGGAAATGAACATACTGCGCCACCTTCTCCCGTTTATATTTACCTTCTCCACTCGTCCGTTTGTTTTAGACGCACAATGAAAATCCCATTTCTGTTTGCCGTAGTTTTTCATCGGAGAAAATCTTTATCCAGTATCTTGTGAAAAAAGGTTTGGGTTATGTATGAGACATGTTAGCATAACGAAGCATCTTTTATCCCGAGCTGAAGGTCAATCATAGATAACGAAGGCTCAGCAGATTGCACTGCTTATTCTACCCAGCTTTTCTTGATGATCTTGAGACTTGTGACTTTTTGGAATAGATTTTGGACAGCTAAGACGTAAATATGAAGTTGAAATATGACGTTATTAGCTGAATCATCTTAGTGAAGGGGCGGGTTATTTCGGAGATACAATTCAGTTTGTTTTAATTCTTTTCGAAGTAATTTTTTCAACAGTTATACGGGTTATTCCAACGAAAATTTCACCCTCTCAGAAAAACAAGTCAACTTCTGTTTTTAGGGGGACGAATTTCCATCATGAGTTTGTTACGAAAAAAAACACCCCCATGAAGGTGGCATCCATCGCCAACATTGTTTGAATAGGAAAGAGATGTCGAATATTGGTTTGTTTGAAAGTTAAATAAAATAGAAAGGCCTTTTACTTGATAGAAGAAATATAACAAAATTTGAATATTAAAACAAATTGAAATATGTTTATCTTCTACAATTTTAATTTCAAAAAAAATTTTTTATTCAAAAAACTTTTAGAATTAAATTTATGTCTAAAACAAACACCGCTTACATTTAAAAGACGTATATAATCAAAACTCAATATATAATGTCAAATGGAATAAATAACCCAACAGATATACGAAAGTAATTAAAATTAATAAATAAATATTTAAAGGAGACAAAATTTTGTTTCTGGTCTTATCTTTAAGAACACCAATTGCCTTTCAAAAACATGAACACACTTAAAGGACTTCTCAAAGAATATAATTTATTTGAAATATTTAATATATTTAAATATTCGAATAAGTTAATTCAAAAATCTCTAAAAAATGCACTATATCGTCAAAAAACAAATATAATTCTAAGCATTCCCGTCTTCAGCCCTCATTTGATATTCCAAATATCAAAATCAAAAAACTAACCTATATCTCTCAAAACGTGTAAAAAGACTAAAGCTTACTTTCGTATATCTGTTGGTTTATTTATTCCATTTGACATTATATATTGAGTTTTGATTATATACGTCTATTAACAGGTTATAATTTCATTATATACCTCAGCGATGTATTCAGTTTATTTAGCCAAATAAACTTTATTATTATTATTATTATTATTATTATTAAATGTAAGCGGTGCTTGTTTTAGACATAAATTTAATTCTAAAAGTTTTTTGATTAAAAATTTTTTTTTGAAATTTAAATTGTGTAAGATAAACATATTTCAATTTGTTTTAATATTCAAATTTTGTTATATTTCTTATATCAAGTAAAAGGCCTTTCTATTTTATTTTATATATAATATATAATTATATTTCGGCTTCAATAAATCTCATTATGGAATGTCAATGAATTTAAATAAACCTTAAAATAACTCACACTGTTCTTTGATTTTGTTAGAACATAGATCAATCTTGAATTGTATAGTTGATATGTGTTTCGAAGCTTTAGTCTTTTTACACGTGTTGAGAGATATAGGTTAGTTTTTTGATTTTGATATTTGGAATATTAAATGAGGGCTGAAGACGGGATTGCTTAGAATTATATTTGTTTTTTGAAGATATAGTGCATTTTTTAGAGATTTTTGAATCAACTTATTCGAATATTTAAATATATTGAATATTTCAAATAAATTATATTCTTTGAGAAGTCCTTTAAGTGTGTTGATGTTTTTATAAGGCAAGTGGTATTTCTTAAAGGTAAAACCAGAAACAAAATTTTGTCTCCTTTAAATATTTATTTATTAATTTTAATTACTTTCGTATATCTGTTGGGTTATTCATTCCATTTGACATTATATATTGAGTTTTGATTATATACGTCTATTAAATGTAAGCGGTGCTTGTTTTAGACATAAATTTAATTCTAAAAGTTTTTTCAATAAAATTTTCTTGAAATTAAAATTGTAGAAGATAAACATATTTCAATTTGTTTTAATATTCAAATTTTAGTTTGAAAGTTGTTTATGTTCTGTACACAAACCAGTTCAAATTTTCAAAATCGGTTCTTTATTCACGAAATAATGTAATATTGAACATATCGTCAAACAATGATTTGAAGTAAAACATTTCATTTTTGCTTATTTTATTTTACAACGACAATTGTTTCGTCAATTACATATTGACTTCGTCAGGTGAGTACGGTAACTAACTACTTTTACAAAATCTTTCTCCTTAAATACAAGTTTCACTAAAAATACGTGATAAAATGAAGTTTTCAAGGAATTTATTAATAAAGGTTCAACAACGGAGAACAGTTCATAACTGTTTGGTCGTTCAACAAAATATTCATTTTATGATGCCGGTTTATTTCAATTGCTTCTAAAAAGTCCAGTCTATTGCATTTATTCTCGAAATGGAGAACTTCAAAGTTATGGTCAAAATCATATCCGGATTCTTGTAGATGCCTGACATAACTGGAGTTAAATTTATTCTTAACGAATGAATTCTGAGTGTTCCTGAATCCTACTCTCAAAAGATCTACCCGTTTGCCTAATGTATACATATGTCCATGTACCACAATTTAACCTATATACTCCTGATCTCTTGTTCTTATTACCGATATCTTTATTATTTTTTATTAATTTACCTAAAGAATTTATTGTTGTATATGAGATATTGACATTTCGGTTTTTCTTTAAATATCTAGCTATCTGTTCAGATTTTTGTCCTATGTATGTTAAGCAAATAAACTTTTCATTTTTTCTGATATGTGGATAAACTAATGACATAGATTGTTTTAGTTTGATTTTATTCAATAGTTGATCAATAATTGAAGGGTTATACCCACTATTTACTGTTACTTGTTTTATTATATTCAATTCTATTTCAAAATTCTCTTGTGACATAGGTACATTAACTTGTCTATACACCATACTATTGTATGCTGCTAATTTATGGGATAAAGGATGATTTGAAGAAGAATGTATTGTGCCGTCTGTGTGTGTTGGTTTGCGGTAAATCGAAAAATTATGTCTATTGTTAATTTTAGTTATTTTCAAGTCACCAAAGGAGTTATATATCGGATTCCGTACATTCGACAAATGTTAGTCACCTTAAGGAATTCAGGCAAAATTTCAACAATTAGTATGAAATTATCCACGAGGAAAGCAAAAGTTCTAGATTAACAGTTTTAGGATTTCTTGAAATCAACAAGTAAAATCCTTTTGAATGAACCAGTATGTTGACAAGTTTCCATAACTGAATGCCCTGAGGGCATTTTTCAGCTGAAAACTCCAATAAACACCTTGAATGTTTATTTCTTGTTCTTTCATTATTTTATCACCTACTCAACATTGTATTCAAACTCGTTTACACTAGACACCATCAGCCAGTAGAAGGCAGATAATTAGTATAATTGTTGTATTATAAACGTTTTTGTGGAAATTAAAATACTAACTCTTATATATTTTTCAATTTTAAAATAATAGTTCACCGCTGACAGTAAGCTTTATTGTACAACAAAGTATATCGAAATTACAGAAATGAATTAGATTGTTTTTTGAAATGAAGTACTACAAGAAGTAAAATGTGTTTTTTACTATACACTTCATCATTTGTTAGGAAGAAATCTTTTCCAACTTTTCAATTTACAAACCTATCCACCATCCACAAAATTTGTCATGATAAATAGTCTCAAAATAACAACCGTAATAACATGGTGCAATATTCTTGCATTCATGAATAGATGCCAACCTCTAAGGTGCAATATTATAAATCAATGTTAGGAAGTGCCATGAATTATGCAGAATTTGTAGCATTAAATTCAGGTTCCTAATAATATATTGCCAGAAATGAGATCCAGAAGCAGCGACCTCAGGATGTAATGAAAAGGGACATGCTAGGGCCAGATCGATTCCTTTTCGGGGTTGAAATTGATACCTGTACCATTAAGGGTAATCTGAGAACGAGGTCCAGTGGTTGAATTTCTTAAACTTCGATATAATGGAATAGTATGTGAAAGCGAATTCATTGCAGAAACTCTGTAGAAATCTCCGAAATATTTTATAGAATTCCAAGTATATTCAAATATAATAATTCGGCTGATAACTACTCATTAATCAGAATAGATGGTCATAATGTTGAGATGACAAAATAACAACAAGTTAAGAATCATTTTAATGACCATGATTCTATATGAGCCAATAAATAATTAATATAAAATATTTTATTCTTATCTTATCTTCATATATATATATATATATATATATATATATATACATACTACTCTGTCAAGAAAGTACCGGGAATTTTCAATTAAAACAACATTTTTACATTTAATTTAAATTTATTGGGTCGCCTTCAAAATAGGCTCCGTTTGCTCCAATACATCTATGCCAACGGCACTTCCAATTATCGAAACATTTTTTATAGGCGCTTTCCGGGATGGACTTTAGCTCTCGCGTCGAATTTTGTTTTATGGCTTCAATCGACTCAAAACAGGTGCCACGAAGGGGCAATTTTAGTTTTGGGAAGAGGAAAAAGTCGCAGGGAGCCAAATCCGGCGAATACGGTGGTTGCTGAAGCACGTTTGTTGAGTTTTTGGCTAGAAAGTCAGTCACAATCGTAGCTCGGTGAGAAGGCGCGTTATCGTCATGCAAAATCCATGAGTTGTTCGCCCACAAATTTGGCCGCTTCTTACGGATACGCTCACGCAAACGTTTTATAACGCCTAGGTAATACTCCTTGTTTACCGTCTGACCCTCTGGAACGAATTCGTAGTGCACCACGCCACGGATATCGAAGAAAACAATGAGCATCACCTTCATTTTCGAGCGGCTTTGGCGTGGTTTTTTCGGTTTCGGCTCATTTATTTGCCACCCATTCCGATGATTGCTGGCTTGTGTTTGCATATCGTACTTATGGACCCAGGTCTCATCACCAGTTATAATGCGTTCCATGAATGTAGAATCGGAATTACAGCGATCCAGCATGTCTGAAGCAACCTGTTCGCGATGACGTTTTTGAAGAAAATTCAGGTCTTTCGGTACGAGTCGTGCGGCCACCTTTCTCATGCCCAAAATATCAATCAAAATCGTACGTGCGGACTCGTGGGATATCTTAAGATCATGTGCTATCTCTCTCAAGCTGGTACGACGGTTTTCCAGTACCCTTTCCTTAATTTTATCGATGTTATCTTCGACCACTTCACGACCGTCCTTGAAGGTTCTGTACCACTGATATGCACGAGTTTTCGATAGAGCATTATCACCAAGGGCCTTTTGCAACATTTTCAATGCATCGGCACACGAAAATTCATTTGCAACACAAAACTTTAAACAAATTCTTTGCTCAACGTAATCACCCATAGTAAAAATCGGCACGCACTCTGACATCGACTGCTTAATCAGCTGTTGCAAACACACTAGTTGACAGATCCCGCTCAAGCTTGGCATAGTAATTAAGGACAGTGGTACCAACCTAGGAAAAAAATTTTTTACCTGCTCCGCTAGATTTAAATCGATAATTCCCGGTACTTTCTTGACAGAATGTATATAGCTTTTTCCCTAAAAAATCCGATAAAAATTGAAGAAAAAGTTTATTCAACTTTAAATGTTATGGTAAATTCACAATAAATCGTACATAATGGCACCTAGAAATGGAAAACTTCCTAAAAAAACTAAAATCTGTTATCAATTTTAAGGTTTTATGTTTTTTTAATGAAATTTATTTAACAACATAATTTCTTTTATTGTTCTTAGTAATAGATTATAAATCTTTTGGGTCCATAAACTTGCTCATACTTTGGAAGAATCTTTCAGTAAAGGTGATTTCTCGGTATCTAATATGTCTATTATATCCGAAAACATAGTAAGGGTGTAAAAAAATTTTAAACAATAGAGAGTTGAATGAATAGAAATAGAAATTGGCCATAGATGTCCAATATATAATCTCTGAATTTGTTCAATGAAATAAATTTCTCACAGAAATTTACTTTAGCTACTTTACCTCCTAATCAGTTTGTCATGTTCTCGGCGACTAATATTTTTGATCAAGCATATCTTGTTAAGACACACACATGCTTGAAATTAAGAAAATTATAAATCTTTCAAATTAATGGTTTGAAGTTCAAACAGAATTGAACAGAATTTTATATGTATTATTGAAACTTCATGTTGTAGAATAAATTAATTTGATTATTTTTCCGACCCAAATATCGACCAATAGAATTGCACCATTCGACGTCACATGGTACAACCTACATGGTATTATACTGATAATTTTTTGATTATTTTCTCTGGTAGTTGCTATATAAAAAACAAAACATGATCCTGTCAAATTAACCACACGTCAAACTGACAGGTTGAATTCAATTGTGAAAATTGGAGATTTTGCATGAAAATGAGTCGATTTGGAGTTTGTTCTCTGTCCACCATCGATAAAAAAAGTCAAAGTAAATGTTCCCATTAATACGGAGAAGGCAAAAAAAACAGTTTGGAACCAATTTACTACTTTTTGTACTGAGAGGGAATACACATTGATTGCTGAAACGAGTGAATCGCAATTGGCAAACATTATGAAAGATTACGCTTATAATATGAAGAAAATGGACGGAGAAGACTATAAGGAAGGTACAATAAAAACAATGTGGAATCAGACTGCCAAATCACTTCAAGAAAAGTATTTGAACGATTTCGACATCAAAATCAACCCATTTTCGGAAAAATAATCCCCCGAATACCATACGAGCTTCAAAATTATCTGGCATTTCCCTCAAGGTTCCCTGCAAACAAATAAAGTCGTCAAGTTTTTCAGGAAAAATCACTCGCGCTTCGCGCTCGTGATTTTTTAACCTGAAAAACTTGACTCCTTCATTTGTTTGCAACGAACCTATCGGGAAATACCCGATAATTTTGAAGCTCTTGTGGTATTATAAGTGAAAAACATAATAGTAAAACAATAATGCCATTCGTGAAAGGATGTATAGGATGAAAAAATTGTAAACTCGACCATCATGCGCAGAAAATAGTGCGTGTGCCACATCGTTCCATGTCTAAAATGAGATTATCCAGCTGTTCTTCAGGAATTTCGTTCCAGAATTGCTGAAATGCTTGGACAAGCTGTTCATGATTTCGAAAGTAGGTTTGATTCCTAAGAATATACCTCTGGTGCATATACTAAGCATTTTCTACTTGAATTGAAACATCGATTGAGAGGGCCACTCTAAGACCGGGACATTGTTTTGCTAGGAAGTTTTTCATGATTATTGCTGTACATGCAATGGAATAATCATGCATGAGAAAATGTCTGGCCTAGCAAATTTTTTGGTCTCGAAGCACCACAGGTTCAAGAACATTCCTTATATTAATCGTTAGCCCTCATATGTGGCAAAACAAGTTGAGATCTGGGACCTAGCAAATTTCTAATCCAGAACATGTCGCTCGTATAGCTCTGTGCACTTCCTGTACATGCTGAATTCGTTATCTGGCACTAGGTGCTCTTCAAATGATTATTCTTCTACAAAATGCATATAAACTGAACTGCGATTCTTCGGTAAATAAGACTTAACTAAATTGATTGACACACATATTTTTGAACCCGTCTAATTCCATTTTTCTTGCTAGTATGTAACGATGCAGATCAATGAAAGAAAGCCATTTTTCATTTTCATGAGATTATCTGTTTCTTCAGGAGAACAGTTCCAAACTTGTAAAAAATGACTTTCGGATGGAAGAATACAGAATTTTATGTTTCTATTCATTATATGTAGTTTCTCAGGGAAATAATTCATAGATTAAAAATTTTCAGTGGATTATAGGTATTGAACAGATTTATAGTCGTTAGACATTACAGAGAACTAAGAAGTTCGAAATGTGCGCATGTTCACTACTTATGTCCCAGTGATCAACAAAGCCTAATCGTGCTTGTTTGAGTTTAGAATTGTTATACAAATCTATGTTACACTGTTTCGATTGTAGAAATTTTTATTACTATAGCTTACACTCCTTACTAATGATATTTGGTACAGATCAGCCGAATTAATTTATTTGAATATCAATATGCTAATTATTAGCATTACGGCGTATTAAGATCTGAATTGAGCATCAGGAAAGTTTTTGTGCATTTGTAACGAGAGAAAATCGAATTATGCTGAGGTATGTTGTGCAGTCTATTTGCGTGCACTGAATGGCGCTACAATGTATGATCAATACCTCAGTGTTCCCGTGCAGAGCGAATACATTCTGTCAAGAAAGTACCGGGAATTATCGATTTAAATCTGGCGGGGCAATGAGGCAGGTAAAATTTTTTTTCCTAGGTTGGTACCACTGTCCTTAATTACTATGCCAAGCTTGAGCGGGATCTGTCAACTAGTGTGTTTGCAACAGCTGATTAAGTCAGTCGATGTCAGAGTGCGTGCCGATTTTTACTATCGGTGATCACGTTGAGCAAAGAATTTGTTTAAAGTTTTGTGTTGCAAATGAATTTTCGTGTGCCGATGCATTGAAAATGTTGCAAAAGGCCTTTGGTGATAATGCTCTATCGAAAACTCGTGCATATCAGTGGTACAAAGCCTTCAAGGACGGTCGTGAAGTGGTCGCCCATCGACGGCTTCGATCGAAGATAACGTCGATAAAATTAAGGAAAGGGTGCTGGAAAACCGTCGTACCAGCTTGAGAGAGATAGCACATGATCTTAAGATATCCCATGAGTCCGCACGTACGATTTTGATTGATATTTTGGGCATGAGAAAGGTGGCCGCACGACTCGTACCGAAAGATCTGAATTTTCTTCAAAAACGTCATCGCGAACAGGGTGCTTCAGACGTGCTGGATCGCTGTAATTCCGATTCTACATTCATGGAACGCATTATAACTGGTGATGAGACCTGGGTCTACGAGTACGATATGCAAACAAGCCAGCAATCATCGGAATGAGTGGCAAAAAATGAGCCGAAACCGAAAAAACCACGCCAAAGCCGCTCGAAAATGAAGGTGATGCTCATTGTTTTCTTCGATATCCGTGGCGTGGTGCACTACGAATTCGTTCCAGAGGGTCAGACGGTAAACAAGGAGTATTACCTAGGCGTTATGAAACGTTTGCGTGAGCGTATCCGTAAGAAGCGGCCAAATTTGTGGGCGAACAACTCATGGATTTTGCATGACGATAACGCGCCTTCTCACCGAGCTACGATTGTGACTGACTTTCTCGCCAAAAACTCAACAAACGTGCTTCAGCAACCACCGTATTCGCCGGATTTGGCTCCCTGCGACTTTTTCCTCTTCCCAAAACTAAAATTGCCCCTTCGTGGCACCCGTTTTGAGTCGATTGAAGCCATAAAATAAAATTCGGCGCGAGAGCTAAAGTCCATCCCGGAAAGCGCCTATAAAAAATGTTTCGATAATTGGAAGTGCCGTTGGCATAGATGTATTGGAGCAAATGGAGCCTATTTTGAAGGCGACCCAATAAATTTTGACGATTAAATGTAAAAATGTTTTAATTGAAAATTCCCGGTACTTTCTTGACCGAGTAGTATATGTACTTGACAGATTTGTAGTCGTTGGACATTACAAGTTCGAAACGTGCGTATTTCTGCCACTTATGTCCTAGCGATCAACAGAACTTGTTTGAGTTTAGAATTGTAACACAGATGTATGTTACACTGTCTCGTTTTGTAGAACTTTCTAACTCATAGCTCATACTCCTAACTAATGATATTTGGTACAGATCAGGCGAATTAATTCATTTGATTTGACTTAGTAATTTTTTATTTTGTTCCATTTCAAAATTGGTTTGTCGAAAAATTTTTTTCCCCTCTTTCTTGCTGTTTGAACAATTAGCAAGGGACCAAATATTTTGGAGATAGTTCACGGAATCAACTTTGGAAGTTCTGTTGTTTGTTCAATAAAAACCATGAATTAGAGGAAATGTGCAGCTATTTACAGTACTTCCACTGAAAGTTCAACATAAACGTAGAAACAAAACAATGAATAATTCTGCGTGACTCACAATATTTTTTCAGGAACTGAAAATAAAGTAGACATATTTCTGTATCGCATAGTCTGAAAGATAATAAGGGTATCACTTTAAATAATCTGTGGAAATAGAAATTGAGCAGATCAAAAGAAAGAAAACAAACATAGAGAAATGTTGAAATAATGAACCGTTCGTTCAAAATCGCAGCATTTTTTCGGAAATTATATCTGGGAAAGCCTATTTTTATATCGCATGTGTAAGTAAAAATGATCCCTAAATAAATAAATAACGCTAAATGCTTCATTTCTGTCCCCGCGATCGCGTGACTTAAGGGACGGATCGAAAAAATTTCTCGGCAAATATCCCTGTAGTATGGGGGCGATGTCAACATAAAATCCGTTTTACTGGGCGACTTCAATAATCTGATTGATGTTCGGCGCGGTAAATATCGGATGTCGACAAATAAAAAGTTTCGTTCATCCGGAAATTGGGAAGCTATTATACGAATTTCAATACTATGTCTAGGTTTTTGGTACGAGGTCAATGAATTCTAGTAGAACGCAACGTTCACATGTCGAAGTAAGGATTGTTGTTTTACCTGGAAGGACTCCAATAAAGATGTCGAGTGTTGATAAAGCTCACGCTGGGAAGATCGACAGTTTAATTTTGATTTTCTGAACGCGAGAAAGCAGCCACTTCTTTTTTGATTCTCCTTATGAAAGTGTTATCCATAAAAATTTGAATATCAAAACAGATTTGATCTGTTAGTTTTCTACAATTTTAATTTCAAAAAACTTTTTATTCAAAAAACTTTTGAAATTAAATTAATGTCTATTAAAATTAATAAATAATTATTTAAAGGGGACAAAATTTTGTTTCTGATCTTACCATTATGAACATCAATTCTTTTTGAAAAACATAAAACACAACTTAAGGGCTTCTAAAAAACTATAATTTATTTGAAATATTTAATACCTTATTAAATATTTCAAATAAATTGTATTTTTTATATTTAATATATTATTAAATACTTAAAATAAATTATATTTTTTGAGAAGTCCTCAAGTTGTGTTTTATGTTTTTGAAAAAGAATTGGTGTTCATAATGGTAAGATCACAAACAAAATTTTGTCACCTTCAAATATTCATTCATTAATTTTAAATGACTTTTTATATTCGTTGGTTTATTTATTCCATTTGACATTGTATATTGAGTTTTGATTATATACGTCAATCAAATATGAGCGGGGGTTATGTAGACATTAATTTAATTCTAAAAGTTTTTTGAATAAAAATTTTTTGAAATTAAAATTGTAGAAGACTGACAGATTAAATCTGTTTTGATATTCAAATTTTGTTATATTTCTTCTATCAAGTAAAAAGCCAATTTATATTTTAGTGTTATCCATATTTGATCGTACTCGTATTTCATAGTGTTGTTGAAACTGTTGAGGTACAATAAGTTGAATATTGAATTTTATTCCAAAATATGATTCGGATTTTCATCCAAAAATCATCTTCAGCGATAAGGCGCCCATTTTCACCTCAGATGCTCCATTAATAAGCAGAATTCTCACATTTGGGGATCGGAAAATCATGGAATGATTGTTAAAAAGCTTCTCAATCCTCAATGTGTCACTGCTTGGTGCGGCTGTTGGGTTGGTGGTATGATTGAATCTTACGAAAATGAAGCTGGTCCGACTGTTACGTTGAATGGATGGAGTAATCGAGCTATGATTGATAATTTTTTATGAGCGGTAGATATTGTTTCGTTTATTTTCAAAAAGATGGCGCTACGTGCCACACAAACAACGAAACAGTCGCAATTTTGCAAGAAGAGTTTTCTGAACGTATTATTTCTCGAAAAGCTTATCACAATTTTCCACCGAGATCTTGTGATTTAACATCTTCAGAATTTTTCTTCGGGGCCACTTGGAAGATAATGTCTATGCCAAAATTTGAATATCAAAACAGAGTCAATCTGTTAGTCTTCTACAATTTTAATTTAAAAAAAAATTTTATTCAAAAAACCATTAAATTAATGTCTACAATAAGCACCGCTTATATTTAATAGACGTATATAATCAAAACCCAATATATAATATCAAATGGAATAAATAAATCAACAGATATAAAAAAGTCATTAAAATTAATAAATAACTATTTAAAGGGGAAAAATTTTTTTGATTCTGATCTTACCATTATGAACACCAATACCTTTTCAAAAACATGAACACAACTTAAGGACTTCTCAAAAAATATAATTTATTTGAAATATTTAATATATTTAAATAGTCAAATAAGTTAATTCAAAAATCTCTCAAAACATGCACTATATCTTCAAAAAACAATTAGAATTCTGATAATCTCTTCATCAGCCCTAAATAATATTCCAAATATTTAAATCAAATAACTATCAGTATATCTTACCTCCACGAGGTAACAGGATAAATTGCTTCAAACAGCACGTGGTAACAGGATAACATGCTTTAAACAGTGGAGGTAAGATATAGCGATAGTTATTTGATTTTGATAATTGGAATATTATTTAGGGCCGATGAAGAGATTATCAGAATTCTAATTGTTTTTTGAAGATATAGTGCCTATTTTGAGAGATTTTTGAATTAACTTATTTGAATATTTAAATATATTAAATATTTCAAATAAATTATATTTTTTGAGAAGTTCTTAAGTTGTGTTCATGTTTTTGAAATGGAATTGGTGTTCATAATGGTAAGATCAGAAACAAAATTTTGTCTCCTTTAAATATTTATTCATTAATTTTAATGACTGTTTTTATATCTGTTGGTTTATTTATTCAATTTGACATTATATATTGAGTTTTCATTATATACGTCTATTAAATATAAGCGGTGCTTGTTGTAGACATAAATTTAATTCTAAAAGTTTTTTGAATAAAAATTTTTTGAAATTAAAATTGTAGAAGATAAACATATTTCAATATGTTTTAATATTCAAATGAAATAAAATTCAGAATGAACATTATTTGATATTGTCGATAATAAATCATTAAAATTGCTTGGTAATGATATTCAAGAGCTATATTCAAATCAAAAAAGTGATACCAGGAAGGAAATTCTTTCTTATAACCCAAATAAAACAAACAGAACTATGACTATGATGGAAGTAGATGAAAGACGTAAGTATTTACAACATTTAATTATACAAACCAACGACAACATAACGATAAAGAAAAAAGTAGGTGACGCTAGTTCACAATTCAAACATGAAATAAAATACAAAATAAAAATTCTCTAGAGGAGAAATTTTCCCTAGGATCGTGATTTCTAATGATTAAAAATAAAATGTATAGAATAATTGAAGAAAAATTTTGATAATTTCGAAAATAAAATTCAAGTAATACTTATATTAATGACAAGAAATGAAATTCATATGAAATTTATAAATTAAATTGAAATATTTCGAATATCTAATCAAAAACTTTTAAAATCCGTACACATGAAAGTTTGATGATGAATATCTTTTGAACGATTAATTTCATCGCCAAAACATAAGAAACCATTTTTATAGAGCAGTTAATTTTCAACGAAAATTTGTATAGCGCATTTTGTAAAAGTCATTTATTGTCGAGTTATAAAATTCATAAACACAAACGAAATTTGTCTTAAAATAATCAAAATTAAATCCTTAATATCGTTCAAATGGTGAGGTTTACGGAAAAAATATAGGACAACTTTTTTGTAGAGCATTAAATTTCCTAAAAAATTCTCTTGGAACATTTTTCTGTTCAATCGATAAATGATGAGATATGAATTCAGAGCTTATGCTTGGTGAGAATTTTTTTAAGGTTTCTAGCAACCCATTTTTCCGTGTCACTTGTAGAAAAAAATAATCGATTTTTTTGACCCATCCTAATATATATATTCAAAAGAAAAACAAACATATCATTAAAAGATTCATTCACTTTAAATTAAAACTTCTCTAAACAATATCTATTTCCCACTATATGACATTGTATATGTAATTCAAGAAAATCTAAAATGAAAACCCCCAAACATAGTCAGCTATGACCACGTTTTCTACCTGATGATAACTCTGAAATTAAAACAAAGAATTTCATTTTAGGGTAATCAATAGATATGTCTCGAGTCACAGAGACATAAATTATTTTTCTACGAAAATATTGTTCAAAAGAAGAATTAGGATGTTTCTCTGACTTGTGACATATCTGTTCGTAAACCTATAAAAAAATTCTGTGTTTTAGTACGTTATTTTCCCCATGATCGAGTTATATTGAGGATGGCTCCTTCCATAATGAAAACACCATATTTCATTCCTTGGATAGAAAATCCCAAATGAAATATCACATAATCCAGTTCTCCATTACTTCTCCCTTCGACAATCGAGTTACCTACTTTATAAATCAAAAGGGGACCGTAACACCACAAATTATTCAATACCTTGATGAACACGATCATTAACTGAGAATTAGGTGGTCGGCACCTGGGGGAAATCTCTGTGGGGTGAATTGTTTACTAGCACAAGTTTGCTCCCATCCAATTAACTTGACTTGAAGTCTCTGTTTTCACCCTGATCTAGGTTATATGCGACTGGTTTCTTAAGAGGAAGTTTTCGTTACTATAACCTCCCGGCAATAATTAACCATTAACGAAAGATTTATAATGTAGAGTTAGGAGGGATGACTCAAGTGCCAGTACTTTTTACAAGGTGCCCCAGAAAATACGGATCAAAGGGGTCCAGAAGACGTGCACCCCTAGATATAGCCGAATTATTAGAAGTAGAAGAAAGTTCGTGCTCTTATGATAACATATGTCGCAACTAGTTTATGATTCCATTGTTTCATCTGGCAGCATCTTCATTTTGAAGTGTCAACATTAGGCTTTCTTTTCATTCACTTCGCTGAAGTGTAAGCAATATTGTGATTCGAAAGACGGAGAACGACCCGGAGCGCCATCAAAGTTTAAGAAAGAGAATGAGAGGCCATGCTCGATGAAGATCCACCATAAATGCAAGAGGAACTCGCAAAAATACTTGCAGTCAGTCAACCAGCCAGTTGCCATCGTTTAAAAGCAATGAGAATGATCCGAAAGGTAGGAAATTGGGTACCTTAAGAACTGAAGCCAAGAGACGTCGAACGCCATTTTTTCACGTGTGAACAACTGCTTCAACGGCGAAACAAGGGTTTACTTATGGCGAGAAGATCATGCTGGGACCAGCTGAATGTGATGTATTATGAGCTGCTACAATCGAACGAAAGAATCACGGGGGAGGTGAACCGACGACAATTTTTTTATTTATTTAATAATTTATTCACACAGCGTATTCTTATCTGCTCTAGGTAGAACTATGTTTGATTTATTTCTTGTATCATATTCATGTTCGGAATATACCACTTCTGATTTGTGTCCATGTTGTCTACAAGTTACAGTAAGGGAAAATAGTTGTCTTACATCAAAAAACCCTGAATCCAAATAAAATTGGTCTGTGGGGTAAGTATATGGCTTTTTATAGATTACCTTCAATATCCATTTCTGAATTTTTCCTGGTTAATTCAAGTTACCATGCCATACGGATGTGGCTTTCCACTAGAGCATAATATAAAATCCGCATCTGTTCTATAGTGGGGATTTGTGATAGGTATTTGAACTTATGTGAGGTATGTCTCAATTTATTTGTTACATGATTGAACTGGACATCCCATCTCAAATGACTGTCGAGATAAACACCCAGGTATCTGATACTGTACGTAGAAGGAACTTTTACAAATGTTCCATCTATATAAGCATATCGCAATAATGGTCACTTTTCACATTGAGTGGTCGACTTCGTCGATCTTCTTGAAAAAGGACCGATTATGCCTCAAAGCAGACACAGCGTCCCACAGAACGATCTTTGGGCTGTGTAGGGGTTGTTCATGCTTTCATCTCGGATTTTCCTCTGCCCAGTACAGACGGTTCTCTTTATTGACATGACCATTCATACGAAAGTTTGCTTCACTCTGAAGTGTATGTTATTAAAATTGTTGAACCGCCGTAACATTTCGTTGACAAAATCCAATCGATTAGCGTAGTCAGTATCCTTAAATTCTTGAACCAATTGAATTTTACAGTTAAAACAAATTTTTTATTACTATGTTTTAATACCAACAATTTTTAGATGTTTTACAATATGTAAGGTTTACATTTTTGCAACTAGTTTCGAACTTTCGTGCATCTTCATGCAACTGATCCCTAAGCACATAGTACAGGGTATTTTATGTAGATTCAGGTACAACGTGGTGATAATAAAAAAGTGAGAGTTACAGGAATTTTGTCTCGACTAGATGTTAGAAAAAATAAAACTATTTGGGTAATTATGAGGGTAGGATGTTATTTGAATGCATTCAAAATTTGGGAATTACATAGATCATTCATTATCTCAAGAATATTTTTCTGCAACAATTTATAAACTTCAACGGACTCCAGATAAATGAGTTTCGTTCCTTTTGATTCCAGATGTAATATTTTTAGGTTGTCGATTGTTGGGGATATGTTGCCACACAAAATGTCTCAAATAGCCAAGAACCAAATTTGCTCTTCTATTAAATCAGAAAAAACCAAAAAGTTTATTTCTCTTTCCTACTTCGATGACATAAGTGAAAAAATAGCCAATAATATATAAAAACTTGATATCAAAATAGCTTTCAAACCAGAAAATAAATAGTCGCCTTTGTTATTCAATGCGACGGATCCAACCACAAATTTTCTAAAATCAGGAGTTTATGAGTTAATATTTTCAACTTGCAATAAAAAATATAAAGGTCAGACAGGACGTTCATTTTATAAAAGGTATAATGAACATCGAATGGATTTCTCTAAAAATTAAAGAAGCTTCACCGTTGCAACACATTGCATCGAGAATGGCAACCATATTCCCACCAATCGACACCTAAAAATATTACATGTGGAATCAAAAGGAACGAAGCTCAACTATCTGGAGTGCGTTGAAGTTTATAAATTGTTGCAGAAAAATATTCTTGAGATCATGAATGATCTATGTAATTCCCAAATTTTCAATGTATTCAAATAACATACTACCTTTGTATTTACCCAAAAATGTTTATTTTTTCTAACATCTGGTCGAGACAAAATTCCTGTAACTCTCCCTTTTTTACTATCACCACGTTGTACCTGAATCTACATAAAATACCCTGTACCATATGCTTAGGGGTCAGTTGCCTGAGGATGAACGAAAATTCGAAACTAGTTGCAAAAATGTAAACCTTTTATATTGTTAAACATCTACAAATTGTTGGTAGTAAAACATAGTAATAAAAAATTTGTTTTAATTATGATCAACTACCAAATAGTAACGACTGAAACTGTTCAATATCGGAATTTACAGGCTTTTTAATGTTAATCTTTCTTTAAAATTGAATGTAAGGACAATTTTTTGAAGTTTAATGATTGGCCTCGCTTTCGGATGGATAAAGACGGATTTTGACAACTTCTCGAATCATTCCTTCGTCGCGGACTGAACGAGGGTGGCCAGAGTGTTGAATTTTTACCATTGCACCTGTATTCTGGAACATCCGTATCCATTTTCTAATGTTGTAGTCACTTGGTGCATGGCGTGTACGATATTCCGCACGATTCAAACATTGAGAAATCACTATTACATATTACATATTTACAAAAAAACTTTTTCTTTTACTTCCTTCAATTCTTTTAAATTAAAATATGTAGAGGATTCACAGAATTATTCTGTTCTAATATTTAAATTTTGAAAAATTATCCTCTTTCAAGGAATATAGCCTTTGAATTTAGTATTCCCTAATCAGTTTGTTTATTTTTCACTTTTCATTATTTCACTCTAGTTTTATTTGAAATTCAATGATAATACCTTGTCTTAAACCAATACTGAAATAATAACTAAGAATTTTATCAGTTGAGTTATTTATTACATTTTGTAAGTGAGAAAGCTTACTTTCTTCAGTTCAGTTTTATTACTCTTGTGGCATGGACAGTTGACAGTTGAAAAGTGTCAAGTAATCGATAGACTTAAAAGTTAATGATTTTTGGAAAACTGAATTGTTCAATCATAAGGGTAAATAATGAATTTTGAATGTTGTTTCTTTGTTTATTTCAGGTTTGTTATTGAATTAATTTAATTAAGTGAATGTAATAAATGACAGCAACTTTAAAAAAATGTATATATGACAGTAATTTATTTCCACAAAATGTTTGTACTGATACAACAATTGTTTCACCACGATGTGGCTTCTTCAGGTATTACATTGTACTGTAGCAACTTTGTTTTTTACAGAGAATCATTTCTTATTTATTTATTTCAAATCGTTGGAACGATCATCAAATTACTTCAACATAATATGTATACTTTATTTCAAATGAAACTTAAGGACAAACACAAAATCGAATTGGCTTCCCTTATTGGCAGTTTGACGATAAATGATCACCTGAATATTACTTTTAATATTTGTTGTAGTATGTTCTCATATTATTTTATTCCAAGTAATTTGTAATCAATGTAATTCAGTTGTATGTCCTAGTCAGTTCCAAGCTGACAAGTCGGGTTCCATTTTCAGGGTCGTCCAACTTATATCTCTTTATAATAATATTAGGGAAAACTACCAATTGAAATAATATTTCACAAATTTCGATGTCAGCTTTACTAAGACTACTCGAACTCTAGTTGATAGTATGCAGTTCATACAGCTCGTCCACCGTATAAAGCTTAGAGAAATTGCAGGAGTTTCTAGTACTTGCGAAACAGCCGTCTAGTTTGAAATACGATTAACTTAATCTCGTTTACTCACAAAACTTGTCTCATTTCGCGAAAATACATTTCCGGGACTATTTTCATGGTAATTTCACGTTTTCAGAATACTGTGTAATTCTATATTCCGATAATGTTTGCAATTTATTTAAATTATCTCTGTTAACAAGAATATGAACAAACATGCTGTTTTTGTTTAAGATATGTGGTTTGACTGATATTAAGAACGGAAATATGACATATGTCTCTTGAAAACCTATAAATGGGTTATTTGAAGGGACAGGGTCCTATGATTTGAAATATTTTCGAAAACAACATATTCGAATTCAGATATATCACCACAATTGTTCGTTCAGTTTTCCATTGAGTTTTTAACTCAACTCAACTTCGAAGTATTCAAATTAAGATGCATTTTTTCGAAACAGTTAACATTCAAATGTAACTTGCATAGGGAAGATGCTACTTCAAGTTGAACTATGGAAATTTCGAAACACTATAGCTTTATTTAAAATTTTTTCCATCAACTCGCAATATACCATTTAGTCAACAAGATGTCTTGGGGATCTGTCAACGGTTTTTTCCTCAATTCTCTTGTGTTTCTGCTAGAACTTTGTTATATATGAACAGGCTACTTTGAAGCGAAACAAGTGTAATTTTTTATGAACATGTGTAAATTTCAAATAATATCATTGAATATTTCAGTAAAAAAAATCAGAGTCAAGTTGAAATATACACAAAGAATTAGTGAAACATCAGATCAAATTTTGAGTCAGTCTACTTGTGAAATTATAAGGTTCTTGAACTATAGTAAAACAATGCTTCCATTCAATATCAAATAAAAAATAACTTTAAATAGAATAAAAATCAAAGTAACAGACAAATTGTGTATACATTAACATTAGGAAATCTGAAATATTTCATTTTATTGTTACAGATCAATTTCAACATACTACACTTTAACTGAAGAACAAATCCGTTATTTGAGTTGAGACTTTTTTCAAGATAAAAAATTCAAGGATTATCTTCGAATAATACACATAATACAGAAAAATAATGTGATACTTACGTTTCATACTAATAATTGGAAATCATCAATTATATCTTTAAGTTAGAACATAATCACTGTGAAAAGCTGCTAAATCGCACTCACACTGAGATTATCTAAAAATATAAACAATTGAGTTGTGCAAGAGCATAGAACAAAGAGGAAATGAATGTTTCTTCATGAAATCAGGAGATTGGATGGTCGAGGATTATGGGTGTAATGATACTCGTGTACATATGATATTCTCTGAAAGAATCGATTCAAATTTTCAACAGCACTTAAATTGTCTGAAAGGAATTTTATCTCTAGTATTACAAATCGGTGAATTGCGTATAATAATTGATGTGAAGGAGTTCCTGATATTGATAAACTGAATATTTTCATTCAATCTTTTTCAATCTATACATTGAAGTATCGCAAATAATTTCAATCTACAGTTGCAAAACACTCATCTCGAAATTTTCAAGTTTATTCAGAATGCAATATTCTTTGTCATAGAACTAGTGTAAATGATTTACTGAAATATTTCCGAATATTTCACAATTCAATATGAAAAATTAGAAAGTTGTCCATTATATCTACCAAGCTTCACAAAAAAAACTCTACTGACAAATTCCCTTAAAATATTTGATCGTACAAGCTCAAACTGTATACATTAAGAGAGCAAAAATAACTATCATAAATTATGTAGTGACAAATATTTTGCAATTTATATGAATGAATTTGTTATTTCAATAACGAATTATAAAATTCTTGATTAATTCTACAAATTTCATAAAGGTTTTGAGTTACCTTGGTGAATATTAAATTGAATGAATCAAAAATCAGAAAATTCCGAGACAAGATTCGGATATTAATATTATTATATAATGATTTTAATATATTCAGTTGTCAAGGCAGTTTCGAATTTTGTGATTTTCGATTCATTTTAACAGTAAGAAAGTGTCTTTTACAGATCAGAGCAATGGTGATAAATTAAATTCCAGTTGGTCATTTGTTATTGGTTTAGCACACCTTCTGTGTGCTAAAGAAATTTCAAAACTTTCTGCTTTCATTACCGTCGTGTAAGATCTCAATTCTACTGAAATAATAAGAAATGATTGTTATTGATACAATATTAAAAAAAACCCGATGTTATTTCATTATGCATTATACTTTTCTTGTGTTTTTCTACCTATGTGTTTGACCTATGTTAAATGCAGGACTTTCATTACAATATAATTTGTATATCCCGCTTTTTTCACACGTTTCATGACAATCTTTGCTATTGACTAAGTGTGAACCTGAATTTTCCTTAGTTATACAGATAGTGAAGATTGTATTTACTTAAAAGGTAGCTACGGCTGAAAACATCCAAAAAATTCTGCAAATTTTTAGGTCCGATTGTAAAATAAAGTTGAAAGAGTAAGCTGTCTTCCCAAAGATATCAAAAGGTGCCCTGTTCAAAATTCTGATTGTAAATTTTGATTTAAAAAGTTTTTTTCGAGTGGGACCCATGTGTACACACAGAGGAACAAAAACAATAAGTAATTGATGATTTGAGGCGCCGTTTAAAGTTCTACACGTGTGATGGAAAGAATTTTTTGCATTGGTATATAACAATGAATGAAACATGGATTCATCACTTCACGCTGGAGTTGACATCGTTGATGGATAAACTAGAATTTTGCAAAAAAATGTGTTTTTACTGGTAAGTCTCGGAACTTAAAACCCATGATGCGTGTATATCTCATTTGCCAGTTTGTATACCTATTAAATAATCTTAATTGAAAACCATGTTGACAGAATGGTCGATGGTAACATTTTTGTTTTATAAATTTCCTCCTGAGTTTCTCATAATACCTCTGAAAGATGGATGTGATACGGTAAGGGAAGTAGTTTTTTTTAAATATTATTTGGTATTCTTATTTTAGAAGATGAACTGTGAAAATTTCAGGTCTTCAGAGAAGTTCTTTTGGTGTTAATCCCAAAGATTCATTATTTGGGAATTACATAGGGCGGACATAACTCTTTCACTCTGAAAATTTCAAGAAAAGAATACATCGAAAAACCTAGTTTTGTTTTTGGAAGATATAATCCCCAGACTTTAAGTTGCTACGTGGTTTTTTGCTACATCATACCAATACTTTGGCCCTACGTTCCCCAATTAATCAGTGTAATCCCGAGGGTTTTACCTTAATTGACTTATTGACCCGGACGGTTACAAGAATTGGCAGTGAGAATAGAATGGAGGGAATTAATATTGAACCCTTTTGATCACTCTTACAAGTCAATATGAAAATGTTATCGTAAGAGATAGAAAAAAATTCGTTTAATTGCTATAATATCCATCTAATGTTCAATTCCAGATGAATGCTCATTGCTGTATTTCATTTACTTTCTTTGCTTAATTTTTCTAAATTTCGAAATTGTTCTAAATCGATGAATAAATCTCGAAATTTAGTGTGATGAAAGCATAGATTTTTCCAAACGTTGATCCTATGAATACTCAAAGACATAATTAAGCCATTTTCTCTGAAAATTTCAAAGTATTAATTTTTTTTTAATGACACATGATGAATGAAAACAAAATTTTATTATAAGTCATCCGAAAGTCAAATAAGCATTATTTCTGCAATTTTAAAACTGTTCTCCTGAAGGAACGAAAAATCTCATGAAAATGAAAGTACATGGTTAACACTTTCCATATTTATTTTTTCGTTTCGCGTCGTAACAAATTGGTATAAAAAAATGGAAAAAAATATATTGAAAAAACTCCTTATAACTGAAACCTGTAAAAATGTTTTTATTCAATAAAATGTTTCAACAGTGTACAACTTGTACTTTTAGGGTATAATGTATGTAATCAATAACTATAATGATTTTTAAATCTTGCTTCTAAAGCATGAATATAACGCTAGGGATAAAACTTACCTATGTGCAGAAAAAATTAGGTTATATCTACAAAATATATATATATATATATATATATATATAGATATATATATATATACAAAAAATGCTAATTATTTTATACTTAAAATTTGTAATACACTAGGCTCTAACATAATAAATGTCCTGTATTATTTCAGTTCTCCAAAGAAATCGCACTTTGTGGTTTTCTGTATAAACGATAGGTGAATGCTACAAAAAGTGTGGTAAGAAAATCGGTTTCAGCTCTTCTTTATGCCTGGCGGGAGAAGACGCACAAATTTCCATGAATTCAGCGGGTTTGGAATAAGTAAGATAAGGGTTTTGAGGGAAGTGGGTTTGTCTTCCAGAGAAATTGCCACTAGAATAAACAGAACTCTGAATATCGTAGTGGGTGTCTGTCAAACATTTACGCAAAGGCAATGCAGTAATCAATGAATTTTTTTTTTGATTCCTAAAAGAATGAACAACGACACGGAGCAAGGGATGACGTTTCAGAAGCACGGAACTAGAGGAGTTTATGTTTATTTTTATGAAAGTGATTATACAAAATTAGGAAATTTTCACGAACATCACTTTGGATACTTTATATAATGTCAAATGGAATAAATAACCCAACAGATATACGAAAGTAATTAAAATTAATAAATAAATATTCAAAGGAGACAAAATTTTGTTTCTGGTTTTACCTTTAAGAAATACCACTTGCCTTTTAAAAACATGAACACACTGTGTTCATGTAAGCGGTGCTTGTTAGACATAAATTTATTTCTAAAAGTTTTTTGAATGAAATTTTTCTGAAATTAAAATTGTAGAAGATAAACATATTTCAATTTGTTTTAATATTAAAAAAAATTTAAAATACTGGGTGATTCGCGCAAGTTCAGCATAGTTCGTCCTGCTTATTTTAAATAGAACACTCTGTTCATTTGTGTAATTTTCAAAGCTCCTCAATAACCTGATTTCAAGAAACTATAACATATATTGTCTATTATGAATAATATCGGATGAAATTCAAAGTATTTATAATTGGTTGTAAGAAACTCAAATTAGATGACGTAATTGATTTTAATATCGGGTGTTTTTTTTAGAGTGATAGAACTTCAAACTGAAATAAAACACATTTGAATTAAGATTGAAGCCAATTTTTTTTTATTTGAAAGATAATTTTATGGCATTTATGTTTTAAAACTAATTTCCGGCATATCTCCACCACGACTAGCTCTGAGGAACCGCATTCGACCCGACCAATTTTGGATCAATTTTTCGAGTAATTCAGGCCTTATTTAATCAATAACACGAGTAATGTTGACTTCCAAAGCGTCTATCTTTGCTGGTTTATCAGCATAAACCAATGACTTGATATGACCTCAAAGAAAAAAAGCCAGTGTAGTTATGTCGCATGATCTTGGAGGCCAATTAATTGGACAATTTGACGAAATAATGTTATCGCCAGATCTTTCTTTCAATAAATCAATTGTTACGGTACCAGCATGAGGTGTAGCACCATCTTCTTGGAACCAAAACACTTCTGAGTCGATACCATTCAAATTTTGAAACAAATAATCATTGATCATCGATCTCTAACGCGCACCATTCACTGTAACATTAGCTCCAGCATAGTTTTCAAAGAAATATGGACCGATAATGCCTCCAGCGTGTAAAACACACCATACATTCCATTTTTTAGGATGCAGTGAACCTTAGAACTTCTTATTGTTTATTCATCTATCCAGTATGCCCCTGAATTTTTTCATTTATCAAATTTCATATTTAATCTGTTAAAATAATTTTTATAAATAAAGTGTGCAAAGTAGGAGTGGCTCACGAAAGCCAGAGTACCCGTTTTCGGCCGTATTTTCATCCCT
Organism: Megalocaria dilatata; assembly: GCA_034642435.1. NCBI lineage: Eukaryota > Metazoa > Arthropoda > Insecta > Coleoptera > Coccinellidae > Megalocaria > Megalocaria dilatata. Next base: position 6,534,207 of record CM067854.1, read on the forward strand.
CTGGGAAAATTATTAATATAGGGACTACAACTCAGGTAGTCGACACATTTCCTCCTCTTTTTGAATATTTTTTTTCATTTCAAAAATCTTCATCAGTTTTTGAGATATTTACAAAGAACTTAACCCTTTTAATTTAAAAGGGATTAAATAAAAACATATTTAATAAAATTTTCATATTTATTGTGTTTCAACAATATTGTAACACTACGATGTTAAACATCGAACTCGCCTGAAGAAGCCAAGAATTTGGCGAAACAATTGTTGCAAATGTAGTGTTACAATATTGTTGAAACACAATAAATGTGGAAATTTTATTAAATATGTTTTTATTTAATCCCTTTTAAATTAAATGAAAATGGATTTCCATCAAGTGAGGACCTCCACCATTCAAGATTTGAACTAAACCCTCTTTTTTTTGAGTTAATTGTTAATAACTTTTGTAATTTTTGCAAGCGGGACTTCATTTTTTTCAAAAATCATCTAGATGCCATTCCGAATCGAATGAAACCTTGATCATAATTTTCGGAGACTGCTGAAAAAAGTTGACCCAAAAGGCACTTGTTGACTAGACTCCCACACTCCCACTTCAGCATATAATGCCCCAGTTGGATATTTCGATGGTTTTTTGAATAGTATTTTCAAAATCCGTTCTTGTATTTCCTCGATCTTAGAGTAATAACCAATAGCCAAAGGGTCCCAAACTGCATCATTATCATTTAATCAGAAAGATTCTTCGTATATAATTTTTCAATATCAATAAATGTTAAGACGGATTTTTGTTTTCTTTATTTTCAATCTTGATTTTATCTCAGCGGAGTGGAACAGGAATTTTTATAAATGTAGAAATTGAGTCGTCTACGGTAAATGAAGTAAAAAGGTTATAGTGCAATTCTGGTGACTGAGGAATCATCTCAGCCCATACTGGTAGGACATGGTTTTCATGGAAAGGATTGATAACCTAAATATCAGCCCAAATACATTTTTATAAATTCACGAATGAGAGGATACTCTCAGCAATTGGAGAATAGCCATCAACCATCTCTATACAAAGAAAAAGTGGAAGTTTGACGTCAGGCTGAAATTAGGAAATATTTTTGGAGATGAGAAGTCAGTTATCTTCAGTCGATAGTCGAACCAGAGAAGGATGGAGAAAAGGTTATTACGTAGGAACTTTAAAGGTTGCGATTGACGCTTTGGGATGGTATAACTACATTTTTTACCACAATCCGTAATTGGAATATAGACTTGTAACCTATATTTTGAAGGTCTAATGTAAATATCGCTGTATACTGAATCTGAAGCGTATTGTTACAGAGCTTTTAAAACACTTTATTGTGGGATGTGAGCGTTTCGTTCAGCTTACAGCCTGAACTCTTCAAATTGGTAATTGGCTGCAAGCATACCAATGACGCCTGTGAGACCTTGTATCGAATGTACGCACTCCGCTCTACTTTAGGCAGAGAGGTCGGTGAACTGAGGATCGGAGAGCGGCCGCGTCCTCTCCGAGCAACGCCAGAAAGCTGCGGTAGAGCAAAGCGGAGTTCTGAGGAGATGTCAAACAAGTTGGGTGATGGGCTATGGACCATCACAATACGATGAAGTGCAGTGTTTCATTCTCATTTCGAGGAGATACAACCAAGGAAACCTAGGAAAATTGTGAGGCATTTAGAACCAAATCAACCCCCAGATGATTGGAAATAAACTAAGTCTACATACATTTTAGAGAGGTTATAAATAATTTCATAGTTACTGGGAATAAATAGGTAAAGGAGAATTTCATCGGTTACACTAAGTTTTCTGACCCAATTATTCGCACTATTTTATCATGACTTTTAATTTAATGAATACCTTGGCCATTTCTTGAATTCCATTGTCGGCGTCGATTTATGATATTTCAGACGGAGCGAACGAAACGGGTGAAATTACTGCGAAAATAAATTAAGTCCATGAGGTATACGAATACGATGGATGTATTTTCAGCCCCGATAAATTTGCGTTCAGTGTCACTCGGACGTGAATGGGAAAGGAGAACTATGATGCATTACCATTTCGCACGGGCGGAACAGAAAACTAAAACAGTGACGTATCGCTGAAAGCTCACAGTGTGCCAATTCTAAATGCCACCTTGCTGAGAACAGCAAATATATGAAAAAATTGATGAATATTTTTTATCGAAAAATGAGTTTTTATCTGATGAGTAATTCCTCCACCCGTTCTTTCAACGACGAATCACGATCCTATATAGGTGTGAAGAGCGACGACATGATAATGCCTTTGATGTTGCCATTAGTCCAATAATATTGGCTTAGGACCAATTGTCTATGAAAGCCGATCTTGACTTTCATTTAATCGAACCATTATGAGATAGGTATCTACTCATGATGTTCTACAATCTACTTCACATTCAGATGGGTTTGTCGAGCTATAAGAAAAATATTCATTTTATTATCAAAGAATATATAATGTATGGTATGTCAAAGGGAGCAAAAATATGTACTGTTATGGATTATAAAAATTAAATCTTTAATTAACCTTTAATTTTTTTACCCCACGTTAGTGGAGCCCATTTGATATGGTTTTAATATATGATTTCAGAAAGAATACTAGTTAGATCACACTTGTATCTAGTTGCTTGTTTTGTGTGTTGAGAGCTAGCTCTTGATATTATAATTTTGTTGTTGACTAATTGAATTTGAATATTATTGATTTGATTTGATCTATTAGTGACCGTTCAATTTGAATTTCAATAAGTTAATTTTTTAAACTATATATTGCATCTGAGTAATTTGAAGTAAGAAAATCTGTGACACATAATCTAAATGCCTAATTCTAAGCCCTATCTATGTTCAAACCTAACCTTAATCCTAAAAATCGTAACTCTAACGTAAAGAAGCAATGATTTGATTTTGAATTTAAATTGGAAAGCCTTACATGAATAAGCTTATTTCTACCTTTGGTAAGTTTAATCATCCATTAACAATTTTCCTTTGATGTTGTCTTTGTTCGATTTCAGGATTTTGTTGTGGTTCTTAGAGAATGCTTCTGGAATGTTCGGATTTCCTAGCCCACTTAATTGATTGCTTCTTGTGGATTTAAATTATTTTATTCTTGATTTATATGTGGGGTTTTTAGATTCACAACACTCAGGTAACGTATTTTTCGTAACATTTCCATTCACAATAATATTATTAATTAATGTTTAGGTTTTGAATCTGTATTATTGACGAGAAAATCTTTAATCAGAGTGACGTGCTCGTGCTATGGATTATCTTAGTACTGATTCTATCTCGACTGTCTTGGCCTTTTATAGTTTTCTCGAAAAATTTAATTTCAAAGCTTACTAGCTTCTGTCAAAATTATTGAAAAATGATGATTCCGCTAATTTTACAAAATTTATACTATTTCTAGGTTTAAAATCTTTTTAAATAATAAATAAAAATTTCTGTGAATAAATTGGTATCAATTTCATGAAAATTGGTTCAGATAAATACTTATTTTCATACGAAGTGTTTTCCAAATGTCAAAAACTTCACATAATTCAACTTTAAATGCTTTTTTACTGAATAATTACTGAATAATACTCATGAAATTGGTTAAATTTCTTTAGCTTAGATGCTATTACAATTCTATTTATGCCTAAACATCTTGAAGGATATCTCTTACATTAATAATTTCAGAATATCTGACGTAGAATAAATTAAAAAAAAAATATATATATATATATATATATATATAAGAACCTATGTAAGTTCGCATATTGTCAGTTCAAATGTTGAATATGATTAGGCCACACTGTGGCGAAATAATTGTGATTCAACAATTAAAAGTTTGTGGACATTGAAAATTCTATTTATTACTAGTTGAAAATGAATTTTCATAAAGTACAGACCGAATTCATCAAATAAACGTTCAATGACTTCAAATTCAGAATTATATATTCTGAAATTAATGTCATTTAAATTGTACTTTTATCAAGTATTGACCCACATTCAAATTAATTTTCAAATAACTGTTCATTAAATTTTGAGCACCAGATGATATAGTTTTTATTATTCTACAATCCAGGTAAAAAGTTATCTGTTTCGAACGTAAAAATAAAATATAGGAGCATATTAGTTTATTTTGAAATCTTCGAATGCTTATAAATTTTTTTCTCGAGCTAAATCTGAAATAATGATGAAATTATTAGATTAGAGGAAACTATGGATAAAATAAATTTACAACGTGAAGACTCTGTATATTAACCTATGTTACACAAATGGCAACATGGCATCACAGTGAAAGATTCTAATGTAACGCCTGTTAATAAGGCTGGAAATCGGATTAATGTTGAGAATTATCGCCCAATATCAAACTGAGATTGATAGAGTTTCTTGACAAATATGATGTAACAACCATTCCGCAACAGTTTGCATTTATCAACGTCTCCAGTACACAAAATGCTGTTGTAGATTTCATAAATACCGTTGATGCTTTGGATGAGTCCTCGAAGTGCTTGGGTGGTTTTCGCTGACTTGGCGAGTGCCTTTAACACTGAGTCTCATTATCTCCTGTTTAATAAACTTTCTGACTATGGTGTAAAGAGTCATGCATTGGGGCTGTTTGAGGATTTTTTGTTCCGAAGAAAGCAGAGGGTGAAGATTCGCGATCAATTCAGCACACCATCGTTTGTCACTGTTGGAGTACCACAGGGAACGATTTTAGGCCCTATCATATTTCTGGTTTACATCAATAATCTACCACAGATAATGAATTTCCAGGGACATATTGTGTGTTATGCAGATGACACAGCAATTATCAAGGTAAGATCTTGGAGTGAAGTTCGCAATACTGCAGAAATTGATATGCAGAAATTACAATGTGGGATGAATAATGGTCTGTCAAGTTTGAATGTGTATAAAACAATGTACATGACATTTTTTGTTATATCTAGCGAGCAGCCTACTGGGATCAAATTCCCTATACATAAACAAAGTAAACACAGCTGCAATAACAATAACAGAAATTGTTCCTGTCTTTCTATAGAAAAAGCTGAAACTATTAAGTATCTGGTAATTTTGATTGATCAACAGATTGATAAACAGACTTCCGGTGTTATTGAGAGATTGCGACTTCTTCTCTACAAATTCTATAAGCCAAGAGATATTCTTTCTAGGAAAAATATATTGATTGTATACAAATCATTGGCTCAGTCAATTATACGATATTGCATTGTGGTGTAGGGTGGTACTTTCAACAATTCATTAGGATAGTAGCAAACTACCCAGGATTCAATAATCAAAATCATATATAGGAAGCAAAGGCTTTTTCCAACTGACCAACTGTATCTGGAGACAGGGATACTTAATGTGAGATCTATATATAGTTACCAATGCCTGATATGGATATGCACGATGTGGATATGTACAAGTTCATCATTGATACAATTAGGGCAACTAGATCTATCGAAAACCGAAACGTTGGAATCCCACTCTTCAGAAAAGCACTTTGTAGGCACAGTGTTTCTCTTTTTGTATTTTGGTCCAAAAATCTACAATCTGCTTCCCGCACATCTGCAAAATGTGAGCAACATCAAACAATTTAAAACTGACGTCAAAAACTATATTATAAGAGATCCTCTGTTCTTTGATATTTTCTAGATGACAGGTGAACTTTTGCCCCTCTCCTCCTTTCTGCTGTCTCTTCTTCTGTCCTTCTGAACGTTGAAGAGGATTTTTTGGAGTGAATAGTGAATTGGTTGCCTCTTCTTTGTATATCACGAGATACTTAATATTGATGTTTTTATTGAACTATGCTACTCTCAAACTGATCATAATTACAGCTCATCCAAGGGCGGGTGAGGGAATATGCCTAGATGCATTTCGCATTCCGGGATAGTATGAACTTTTATTATGTATTAATTATAAGAAAAATTGTACTCACACAGAAAACAAATTATTATTCCTATTATTATCATTATATGGCCAAGTTTTCTCACCAGTCAGCAGAGTTTTGAAAGGGAAATCTTAAGCTTTTCTATATATGAAATATCCAGCGCTTTTATCGGCATTAGGTGAGGGGGAGTTGTGGTATTTTATGATACGCCACTGCGGAGAACTGTAGTTTAGAACCATTTCGTTTATTCGAATGGAATCAATAAGAGGAACGGGGTAATCTGAGGCCGTAAATCCCGAACGAATTTGACGCTCCACGTCGGATTGTACGACCGTATATCTCTCGTTTTTTGCGGCGCAGATTTATAAACTGCAATCCCGTTTATATCCTGGGAGGAAGCGTATAATTAATTGTTGTTTTTATCGCCCATCCCGGATGCGAAAAATTTGCGAAAGAGGACATTAGAAACTATGTTGGTGGAATGGAAGTTGTCAGGAATAACGAAAAATAAAATATCATCGAGGCATTCATGTAGCCTTAAGAGGCATTCATGTAGCCTTAAGAGCTTCAGCACAATTTTACATCGAGGTTTAATAAACTTTGGTTATTTGAGATTTTGATCCCTGTTCAAAAAGAATCATTGAATTTGAATGAACTGACCACAAAAATATGTTATAATATTTAATTCAAAGTTGAAAATGGACTTGCCAAATACCACCTAAAACTTTATAAAGACCCCATAATCATGACTCAATGAATTAGTTGAATCAAATTTCACGTAAGTGGACTTAGTAGAGGCTTTTAGTCGAGTAAAATTAAAAAAAGCGGAAGTTCTCTGAACAGTTTTATGATATTTAAAAATCTTTATATTCTGTGTTTTGCCAGCTCATTAGGGAGTTGGATATTTTGACTATCAAATGAGTATATTATTGCGCATTATTCTGCTGCGCTTCTCTTCAAGCCATTCCAGACGCTTAGGTTCGTAAAACTTATATTCAGAGGCTCCCAACAAAATATACTAAAACGGGATTGATTTATAACCTCGAGCATAAATAAAAAGCTTTTCTCAATAATGCAAAGATATCATTAATCGATTCAAGCTAGGTTGTTTCTGCATAAAATACATCAATATTAAGTAAAATTTCAAAAATATGAGCCAGTTTAGTATATGACAATGAGATTAATTACGTGTAATTAATCGTGAAGGATAAAGAGGAAGAAAATGAAATATAATGTCCAATTTATACTATATATTTGATATAATCAGTCTTCATGAAACTGACAATTGTTTCAACACAGTGCCATTATCTAATTCATTATAAACTGAATTAAAACATCGTCTACTTTTTTAAGTAGACGTTAAGTAGACGATAGTGTTTACATATGTAGGTGTTCAAATATGCTTTACTTATTTTTTGAGAATTTTATCGACATCCATCTTCATTTAAGTGTTTCCTAATTTCTAGCAATTCCAATATATTAAATTTCAAACCTTAAGATTGGATATTCAAAGTTTCGGGATTTCTTGTGATTTTATAATTATGTTCGATAAGATGGTTTGTATAATTTGTATCACGTTTATTCAACCGATAACGTCTCGAATAATTTTTACTTGAGGGTATATTGAAATCAGATTTATTCTGGGGTTTATTTATCAGTCCATATATCATAGAATGTTAAATGAATGGAGTATGCAGTTGGCTCTAGGTGAAACATTATGATAATCTTATTCAAAAAATTCACACAAGTTTTATGTTTCACAGTTTATTCAGAATCCTGAAACGGGTTTCGGTCTTTCAAACATCTTCGAAGGATTACAAAAAGTTACATATCTTAAAATTGAAAACATTATTCCTTTATTACACTTAGGACATCTGTTTATTTTTATGGCGCATGGAAATGGCAGCATCCCATATAGGAGTGTTCCCCAGAGAGTATTTGGGAATTAGTTATATTCTCCTTTTCCTCAATAGCTTTTTTGATTGAAAGAATCTCCAAAAAGTCCATCCATTAAACCTTTTTAACATTATATTAATAATAAATTGAAAATTCTCATTAATCAAATGATTATTTTCTATACAATGTTCTGCAAAACCGGTTGATTTTTGATTTTTCAAAATAGACGTCCTATGGTCTTTGCTAGAACCTTTTTTCAATTTGTAATAAAATACTAATATAAAGTTTAGTTACTTTTTGTACTCCGTTGGAGAAAGTTGAAAGAACAAAACACGTGTAAGGATTCTGAATATTTTGTGAAACATAAAAACTTTGTGATTTTTTTAAATAAAATTATCATAGAATGGATGCTCTGCTAATTTTTGTGAGTGATGGTTGCATCATTGATTGATCTGTCTATTCGAGTCTCTATATATGTGGGCTTATGATATATGGAGAAAATAAGTGTGGTTCATGAGCGAGATATTGTTAGATCCGTGAAGTTCAGTGAATTATTAGAGTTATCTAGTTCTGATTTGAACTCGATGTTAGGGTTTAAACAGTCTAGATAATTGAGGAATTATTTAACTGACGTATTGTTTCAAACTATCAGAAAACTCATAAACTCACTGCTCACAGATCAATCAATGATATAGAGAGAATTTTCAATTCTCTTGAATAATATTACGTTGAATACAATCAACAAATAGCCACAAAAAAAACAATTAGAAACTAAAACCATAGATTCTTTCATAAACAAAAAAAAAACAACTCATTCTGAAACAAATACCCCACTTCCAAAACAGAAAACAATGACAAAAAAATTGTAGAACCAACATATTTTGAACCAATCTCGCAAGAAATTGCTCATGTATTTTCAAAGACTAACATAAAAATAGTTTTCACACCCTCACATAAAATTTGCCACCTCTTTTTCAATGCTAACGGTAAAAAAAATAGAAAAAGGCTTTTTAATTGATAGAAGAAATATAACAAAATTTGAATATCAAAACAGATTAAATCTGTTAGTTTTCTACAATTTTAATTTCAAAAAAATTTTATTCAAAAAACTTTTAGAATTAAATTATTGTCTAAAATAAGCACCGCTTACGTTTAATAGACGTATATAATCAAAACTCAATATAAAATGTCAAATGGAGAAGAAATATAACAAAATTTTGATATCAAAACAGATTAAATCTGTTATCTGTTTATTCCATTTGACATTATATATTGAGTTTTGATTATATACGTCTATTAAACGTAAGCAGTGCTTATTTTAGACATTAATTTAATTCTAAAAGTTTTTTGAATAAAATTTATTTGAAATTAAAATTGTAGAAGACTAACAGATTTAATCTGTTTTGATATTCAAATTTAGCTATGGATGTCTTTATATTTCGAAATATCGTACGGGATTTGGGAAAATCATAGGTCTACTAAGAAAGCAACTCTAAGTTTCTAAGACTCTAATGTTTTAATCGATTTCTGGGTGCCTCGAAAGCTGGAAAATATCTATAAGTCTTTTTCCCCCATATCGCAATTTGAAGTTGCACTGGCGCATTCGCCATTTTGCACAAAACCAGATGGGGCGACCCTACTTTATACATTATATTGAATATTCAGCCTTTTTCATTTCAGATATTAATATATATTAATATGTGTACAATTTGGTTTGTACTTTCATAATCGATCGCTTAAAAGTTGTCTTGCATTTGTAAAATTCCCAAAATTTCTATTGAAAAAGATTTGTTTTCCAAAGCATGTCAGATTTTCAGCGCTCTTGGAGCAGCAACGAAAAAGTTTTGTGCACACCATACAGAAATTTCAACACGAAAAATTTGCGCCGTACGGGAAAAAAATTATTTCTTGTTTCCTCTCTACGGCATTAATAAAAATAAGGCTTGTAAAGGATGAATACTGATGAAATTTGCTATGCGAACATACATCCATATGAGATATTATTGACATAAGACTTCAAGCCAACCGAACGTTGTTCACGATAAGGTTGCTGCTCATGAGTAGTTTAATGCCTAATGATTGCAACGTAACCGCGGATCTTTTTTCACCCCACATAGACACGCCAGAGCTTAGACCAAACACTAGATAAATCTATGCACGTAAATATACATCACAGTAACCCCACAAAACTGACTCAAGTAGCGTGTATTCCAAATTACTTCTACAATTACCAATTCAAGAAGTTTTTCTTGAGATCAACTCATTTTCGAATATTTCGGAATGATTAAATGAAACAAATAGCCACAAAACAATCAGTTCGAAACAAAAACCATAAATTCTTTCATAAACAAGGAAGGAAAACAACTCATTCTGAAACAAATGTACTCCACTTCCAAAACAGAAATTAAGAACGAAAAAATTTTAAAACAAACATATTTTGAGCAAATCTCGCAAAAAATAGCTCAAGTTTTTTCAAAGACTATCATAAGAATAGCTTTCACACCCTCATATAAAATTTCCAACCTCTTCTTTAATGCTTTGGTTAAAAAAATCCGTCTGAATAATGCTGGAGTTTATAAATTAAGTTATCAAACTAGTTTGTATTTGTATAAACCATGTTTATTCTTTCCTTTTTTCAGTTATCTATTATTTATTACAGTACTTTATCTTTCGTAATATTGTACGCAATTTGGGAATTCCATAAGTTCACTGAGATAGCAATTCTAATTTTCCAACACGTTTTCATTTAATTTTTCAGAACTAAATATATTTTTGGAAGATTCTGCAGACTGATTCTATTTTTATGTTTAAAATTCAATATAAACCTTCATCAAGAATATACTTATTGAATTTATTTTAATTTTAGATATATTATGGAGTTGTAACTTTTTATGAGTTTATGAATTATACGAGATCACTGCTACCTAAATATTCATAGTTTATAAAGATTTGGTAGAAGCGAGTTCACAAAAATTCGAGAACATGAAAATATCATGAAATAATTTAAAATTTGAATATCAAAACAGATTTAATCTGTCAGTCTTCTACAATTTTAATTAAAAAAAAATTTTTATTCAAAAGACTTTTAGAATTGAATTAATGTCTACATAAGCACCGCTCACATTTAATAGACGTATATAATAAAAACTCAATATACAATGTCAAATGGAATAAATAACCAACAAATATAAATAGTCATTTGAAATTAATAAATGAATATTTGAAGAAGACAAAATTTTGTTTCTGATCTTACCATTATGAACACCAATTCCTTTTCAAAAACATAAAACACAACTTAAGGACTTCTCAAAAATTTATTTGAAATATTTAAATATTCAAATAAGTTAATTCGAAAATCTCTCAAAACATGCACTATATCTTCAAAAAACAATTAGAATTCCGATAATCTCTTCATCGGTCCCTTCATAATATTTAAAATATTAAAATCAACTAACAATAACTATATTTAACCTCAATCACCAGATAATTGCTTTAAACAGACTAACTTTAAAAATCAAGATAGTCTATGTTCGTCACAAAATCACAGAAAACTGTAAGGTATTATAAGGTTTTCTTTAAACCATTGACATTCCATAATGAGATTTATTCAAGCCTGAAAATGATTATATATTATGTATAATTCACATTTTTCTCTCCTTCGAAGTAGGCTTTCGACAAAATTAATGCTTACCAGATCGGATATTTTTTAACCAGAAATCCAGAAAATCGAACAATCTGTTTGTCTACCGTCTTAAATATCAATGAAAGAATTTAGTGTAGGAGATTCTGAAATTCATTAGAAAAAATCAAGTGACATGTGATATGTAACTCACATATTTTAATTCGATCCAATTTTGTCAAGGAATTAAAGTTAAGTGCAAAAATATTAAAATATTCTAACCTGCATCTGAATTATTATTATCAATATCGAATTTGGTTTCCGAATGATCTGAACAAAATACGGTTCATATATACATAGTTTAAAAGCATATCAGAAAAGAGAAAAAGAAATTTCTAAATAAAAATGAAGAAAGAGAAGGAGAAAGCGAAGGTTTTCACATTTTATAAATGAATAAGTCCCTGGTGATTGAAATAAAAATTCCATTCAAAGATAATGTGATCTCTTTTCATAAGTGTTCATGGATGGAGGGTCAACAACACAAGCGAGGGTAAAGTGTTCCATCCTGTTGCTACTCTGTTAGGAAGAATATTTATTCTAACATTTGTACGGCAGCTTTGTGGTCACAGCTTCAAATTATGACCAGAAACCCATACATCATCATTCGCAGAACAGAGATGCGATAAATTAGAATTAATTTAGTAGGTGAGAATTCTGAAACTTTCTATGAGTTCACAACGGAATCTACGGTCCTCAAACGTAAGGTTTGACATCATTACATTTTCCCTGTAAGATAGTCTGTGCTTGCCGAATTGATACATTTATAGACTTAAAATTCGAAATAAATATAGATGCAGGTCAAACTGTTGGTACAAAACAATTTTGCATCAAATATTTATAATCGTTATTTCATATTAACATCAGTTAATCCGTCCAATATTTTCGTCATTATAGCCAATCATACTATAATATACTTCAACTTGAATTTTATCTGTATGATTCCATATAACTCTAGTGTTTCAACCCATTTCTGGACAGCTCGAAAGCTGGAAAATATCTATTTGTCCTTGCTCCATATTGCAATTTGAAGTTGCCCTGACTACTTCGCCATTTTGCAAAAACTCGTTAATGAGGCAACCTCATTTTATGCAGTTGAATATTCAGCCTGTTTCATTTTCAGATATTAATATGTGTGCAATTAGCAACTGACAAGTTTGGTGTACAGCATACCAGAATATTAAGAAACTTGCGCCCTGTTGAGAAAAAAAACCTTTTTGTTTCCTCTTTACGACATTCATAAAAATAAGGCTTGTATAGGATGACTACTGATTTAATTTGCTATGCGAACATACATACATATAAGAGACTATCGAAAAAAGAATTCAAGCCAACCAAGCATCGTTTATGTTGAAGTTGCTGATTGAGTTCTCTAGATGTTGGAAAGCAATCTTGATTTTGATTAAGGAATAAATTTCAATTGAAAAATTCATTGTCTCGCAACAGTTGGCGTTAGAATAGACTTATTGCACGAAAAATTTGCCGACTCGGTTATCTCGGACGTAATGTCCTTAACAACTGACTGATGAAGTCTTGTGATTAAACAGCATCGAAATTAAGTGTACAAAATGGAAATAAAATGAATTGTTGAAATAACTAGGAAACACAAGCTTTGGGAATAGGAAATTCTTCGAATTGGGGCAGTGCAACTCAAATCTACTCAAATAGATATCTTCGACTATTGCGACACAAGCAAAAGGCATGCATGTTTCGAAACTTGTTGGCATCTCATAAGTGGTTTAATGCCTAACGATTGCAATGTCACCGCGCTTTTTTTTACCCCACATAGGAACGCTAGAGCTCAGACTAAATACTAGAGTAATCTATGCAGGTGAATATACATCAGAGTGACCCCATAAAACTGACACAAGTAGCGTGTATTCCAAATTACTTCTACAATTACCAATTTAAATTGTTTTTCTTGAGATCAACTCATTTTCTTTTATGTAGGGACACCGAATATTTGGCACATGTACAAATGAGTTTGAGTATCGGATAATTCGTTATTCAAATATCTAGGGAGTAAGAGTTGTTGTTAAAGAAAATTTTTGGAATCGGAGGGTATATATATCGGGTGTTTTTAGAGTGATAGAACTTTAAAATGAAATAAAACACATTTAAACTAATCACTCCATAAATGTTAATTTTGCTTGTTTATATAGCCGTTCAACAAGAAATAAGCTTCACCACTAAACACAATTTTACGATAAAAAAGTGGATCAACTTCAAGCTGTTCTAGGGCCCAATCAGCTCATTATGATCAAGTGGCTTCAGTTGGACCAGTCGGATCTTGTAGGGGTGAAGACCAAGATCTTTACGCAAAATGTTCCATGGGGTGGATGCACATAGTCTAACTGGTTATGAACGTCGAAAATCTGGATCATCATTAACACTATGACTTACAGCAGCGATATTTTCTTCTGTACGTACAGTTCTTTGTCTTGTTGTTGTTGTTGTTGCATCGAGTAAAGAAAATGTTGTCCGAAATCTATCGATAGTTGGACGAATAAGCTGCTCTGATGGACGATTATGTAAACCATAAATTTCACGAAGTGCTCTACAAGTTTGGTGAATAGAACACTGATTTTGAAAATAAATGTGAACAATTTGTGAACGTTGTTCGGCGTAAGTCTTTCCATAATAATTCAATGCTCACTGAACAGAAATGACAAAACAACATGGCTTCTACCTTCTGTCAAATCACAGTTATCCTTATCGAAAGTTCTAGCACTCTAAACAAAACACCCGATAGCTATCAGTTCAGATTTTCGTCCTATATACGGTAAGCATATAAACTTTTCAGTTTTTATTCTAATTCGTGGGTAAACTAATGACATGAATTGTTTCAGTTGAATTTCATTTAACAGTTTTCTATAATTGATGGGTTATACCCATTATTTACTGCTATTTGTTTCATTATATTTAACTCTATCTCAAAATTCTTCTGTGGTATAGGGAAGTTAACCAGTCTATACGACATATTATTGTATGCTGCTAATTTATGTGATATGGGCTGATTTGAAGAGGAATTTATTATGCAGTCTGCTTGTGTTTGTTTGCGGTAAATCTATAAATCATGCCTTTTGTTAACTTTAGTTATTTTGAAGTCTAGAAGATTTATGCTGTCATTTTATTCTTCGTGGGCAAAAAATATCGTCAACGAATCGCTACCAATAAATGAATTGTTTGAAAAGAGGATGTTTTTGTTTAATGTTTTCTAGGAAATCCATAAATGTTTCAACTAATATTTGACTTAGTGGATTTCCCATCGTAAGGCTTTCGTTATCCTCATAAAATATTCCATTAAACAAGAAAAAGTTTTGTGTAATGCATACGTTGAGAATATCCATTATTTCTTGTTTAATTGTTTGTATGATTTTTCGATAGTAACGTTTCTACTAATTCAATTGTTTATTTTACAGGTACGCTAGGAAACAGGTTCTGTACCTCAAAAGAGATTAATTTAGCATTTTTTGGAATATGATTATTTTTTATTTTATCTGTTAGATGATTGATAACTTTGTGTGAATTTTGAATATCAAAACAGATTTAATCTGTTAGTCTTCTACAATTTTAATTTCAAAAAAATTTTTTATTCAAAAACCTTTTAGAATTAAATTAATGTCTACAATAAGCACCGCTTATATTTAATAGACGTATATAATCAAAACTCAATATATAATGTCAAATAGAATATATAAACCAACAGATATAAAAAAGTCATTAAAATTAATAAATAAATATTTAAAGGAGACAAAATTTTTGTTTCTGATCTTATCATTAAGAACAACAATTAATTGCCTTTCAAAAACATGAACACAGCTTAAGGACCTCTCAAAAATATAATTTATTTGAAATATTTAATATATTTAAATATTCAAACAAGTTAATTCAGAAATCTCTCAAAACATGCACTCACTATATCTTCAAAAAACAATTATTATTCTATCCATCGGCCCTAAATAATATTCCAAATATCAAAATCAAATAACTATCACTATATCTGACCTCACACGTGTTCAACAAGATAATTGCTTCAAACAGACTAACTTTAAAATTCAAAATAGTCTATGTTCTTAACAAAATCACAGAAAAGTGTAAGGTGTTATAAGGTTATATTTAAATCATTGACTTTCCACAATGAGATTTATTATAACCTGAATATAATTATATATTATATATAAAATGAAATAGAAAAAGGCTTTTTACTTGATAGAGGAAATATAACAAAATTATATAACCATTTGACATTATATATTGAGTTTTGATTATATACGTCTATTAAATATAAGCGGTGCTTATTGTAGACATTAATTTAATTCTAAAAGTTTTTTGAATAAAAAATTTCTTTGAAATTAAAATTTGTAGAAGACTAACAGATTAAATCTGTTTTGATATTCAAATTTAGTTATATTTATTCTATCAAGTAAAAAGCCTTTTTCTATTTTATTTTATATATAATATATAACTATATTTGGTCTTTAATAAATCTCATTGTAGAATGTCAATGATTCAAATATAACCTTAACACCTTACACTCTTCTGTGATTTTGTTAATAACATAGACTATCTTGAATTTTGAAGTTGGTCTGTTTGAAGCAATTATCCTGTTAAACATGTGTGAGGTGAGATATAGTGAAAGTTATTTGATCTTGATATTTAGAATATTATTTAGGGCCGATGAAGAGATTACCAGAATTATAATTGTTTTTTGAAGATATAGTGCATGTTTTGAGACATTTCTGAATTAACTTATTTGAATATTTAAGTGTATTAAATATTTCAAATGAATTATATTTTTTGAGAAGTCCTTAAGTTGTGTTCATGTTTTTGAAAGGCAATTGGTGTTCTTAATGGTAAGATCAGAAACAAAAAAAATTTTGTCTCCTTAAATATTTATTTATTAATTTTAATGACTTTTTTATATCTGTTGGTTTATTTATTTCATTTGACATTATATATTGAGTTTTGATTATATACGTCTATTAAATATGAGCGGTGCTTATTGTAGACATTAATTCAATTCTAAAAGTTCCTTCGAATAAAAAATTTTTTTGAAATTAAAATTGTAGAAGACTAATACATTAAATCTGTTTTGATATTCAAAATTTGGTTATTCTATCAAGTTCTATCAAGTAAAAAGTCTTTTTCTTTTTTTTTGTGTGAAAGTTAGTTTCTATTTGAATTATTTTCATCAATTCTTTAGACAAATTATAGGACGAAGCTGTGACAAAGGAAACTATTGGTCTTATTATGGCAAATAAACTATTATTATTATTATTATTGGTTGGTTTTCTTTATGTAACTTAATAAGTGAATACAGAATTGGTGGTTGAGGGTTCATTTGCAATAATTTATAATTTAGAGTTTTTGTGAACAATCAAGAATATTATGTGGTTATTCAATTATTTTTCTAACTTAACTTTTATTTTTGGATGAATGTTACTTATCAAATTCAGAAATTGTTCAAGTTGTCTAGATGTTCCAGATATGCAGGCAAATACATCATCTACAAATCGGTACTAAAAGTACCGAAAATTATTATTTTAGGTAATTTTGAAGTGAAAATTTTTTTTCTATGTAATTCATGAAAATATCCGCGATAAATGGGCTAAGGGGTGAATTTCAAGTAATTGCATCAACAGCTGAATGATTTATGTGGCGCACCTAAAACAAAAAGTGAAGCAATAAATAAAATACTATTTCTCGTCGAAAGTTATGCCTCGGTGCCGATTTTGATGAAAATTGAGAAATGAGTAGTGAAGTTATTAGCAAAAAAGGGAAAAATAATTTTTAACGGCTTCTATCCTTTTACCAGAGCAATATTTTATTGGGGCCTATTTAGTGATGATTAGTAATCAAATCAATATAACAAATAATGGAATGTACAAAGAAGGGCTATAAATAGAAAAGATTGATAATATTCGCCCATTATTGCAATGGAAAATAGAGCTGAAATAGAATTTTTCATGAGTAGATGGCCAGATATGACTTAACGATGAAGCATTGTCTTTATTATTCCGTTTGTCATCATACATTTACAGTATCATTGTATTTCATAAGACTATTCCTAAGTCCATGTTGAAATCATAGTCAATATTATCTCAAACCTAAACTATTAGAGACGCCTAATATTTCAACAGCCCCCTATTGTTAACTGGTTATATCAGCTTAATAAGAGAGTTATAACTAGAGCCATCAATCAGACCTAGTTCACATAAAACATTCATGCTACTGCTAAAATGCAGACTGAAGTTCCATGCTTCTACCACTTCCTTCCAATTTTCTCATCAATTATGCGGATTATTTAATGTAGCTCGAGATGTAGGCGAACGAGTTCGCATCTCTCTATCTCGGATATTGAAATTTCCTGTTCCACATATATCCTGGATAAATGTGTGGAAATGTATCTGCTCCGGAATCGATCGAAAAACTTGAGATATGACATGTAGGAAGCGAGAGATGGAAGACGAACCGTTGTTGGAGGCGTTATTAGGTTATCCATGAGAAATTTTTTACGAGGATATTAGAAAAAAATCTGTACGCTGAATTTGCATAACTTCCAATAATAGGATTATAAATAGGTTCCCATGATTTTTGGTGAAAAATTAAAGCTGTATTGTGAAAAATTGGTTATACATTCTGTTAAGGCGTAAACTTCAGCTACTCTATGTAATCTTATGCGCGAATCGCTTGAGCATGTACATCTTATAATATTTAAGTATTATTGTATAATGCATAATCCGTATACCGTGGTTGCTTTCAAAAGAACTAAATTTAAGTATGCAAGAGAAATAACCACTGAAACTACAGACTAAATTCCATGTTATTTTTGATATGCCAGAAAGTCCACGAGTTTTTTGAGTCTGTTACAACACTTGCCACGCTATATTCCATACGCCAGCAATCTTGGCATTTTAATGGCCGAACCGCAACCAAAAGAATAATTCACCAGTTTGTACGCATGAAGCAAAGGCTTCTGAAAAATCTTCCTCTATCTCTCGTGCCTAGCACTCGACCCTTTTTGAATATATGTTTGCACGGTCAATAAGGCGGTTCATCTCGAACTGGTTAGTGACTTATGTTCTGAGGCCTTCATAGCTGGCCTCAAAAGAATCTTCTAAGAGGTGTCGCTTGGCACTTCGTATCGCCAAAATCACCACATATTGGTGGCTAAGTTCCTTCATGAAAGAAGAATAACCACAGAAACCATAAACTGAATTTTATGTTATTCTTCATATATCAAAGACTCCACGAGTTTATTAATTCAATTCCAACACACCAGTCAAGCAGAGACACCTCACTATTCCAAAACACTCAACATACGAGTCTCCTCGAGACAGTCAGATACACAGCACCACACAGAAGAAGTTCAGTAGGTTAATTTTATATACTTTAATCATTTTATGACACATATTTTCATACTTCAAATATATCTTCTATACTTGTTCAAGTGTAGTATTCATTTATACAGTCCACTTATTCAAACACCAAGTCTACACACAGACTACTTATATTGGTTATGTCTTAAAGAATGCAATGCAACTTTGATTCCGAAATACATAGGTTATTTTGATATATTGTCAATATTTATAACCAGCTCCCTAATCTCCTGGCAATTTATATCACATTGAAATTCCATTTGGAATAATCTTATTTCAAATTTACACATTTAATGTTCAAAGTATTGTCCGTCACTAGCCACTCTTTTTTCCCATCTTTCTGACAGTTGACGGATCCCATTGCGAAAAGATTTCCACTGTTTGGCCGCTATCCATGCGTCAATCCAGTTTTTGACTTCATCGTAATTGGAGAAGTACTGGTCAGCCAGACCATGTTGCATCGATCGTAGGAGATGGTAATCGGAAAGAGCAATGTCTGGGCTGTACGGCCGGTTAGGTGAGAATTTCCATTAGAGCGTTTTCAACGAAGTTTTAACAGACGATGCATTATGTGTTATGCTTCAAAATAGCCTTGTCATGTCTGTCAGCGATTCGCGGTCGTTTTTCTCCCAATTCTCGACCTAAACGCACCAATTGTTGTCGGTAGACGACTCTTTTGTTCAATTTTAGCAGCTCATAATTCAACATACCCAGCTGGTCCCACTGCATGAATTACAACAATTCAAGATGTAATCTTGACAAATCCGCAGTATTGACGAAATAATTGTGGTTAATAATAAATTGTGGAAATAATCTATTCAATTTTATTTAATTGAAATGAATTTCCATCAAGTGAGGATCGATTCAATTAATTTTTTTCAATATTAACTTACAATGGCTGGCTCATTTCACCCGTAATGCGAACCCTCTGAAACCGGTTATCCAAATAACTTCAAATCAAATTAAAACCGGCTCCTATGGTAGCAATCATCCTCAGCTCAATCGACAAAGGAGAGTGGTGATTAGTATTAAAGGTCTCAGCTAAGTCTAAAAACACCAATGAAACCTTTTCGTTATCATTTATAGAGAGATGAATGCTTTCAGTGTGCGTTTGTATTGCATCCGCAGTTGAAATTTTCTCTCTAAATTCGAATTGTTTATTGCCCTGAAGATTAAAATCTGAAAGAAACCATCGAAGAATCTTAGCTATCGGGTCACTAAGCTTGTTACCATACTTGAAGGGTTTGAAAATGTTTCACGTAAAAAAAGTTTTTTTAAATATTTCTGGAGACCTCAAATTAACTCAATTATTTCACTTTTGATATGAATACTAGATAGTCCCATGGTGAAATGATTCTCGGAAAATAAATTCAGTTCAGATATCAGAACATTTCAAATGACTAAGAAATATATGTTGATGTTCTAGAGAAACTCCAGCGAAAATGTGGGTTGTCTTTCGAATATTTCAACACTAGAGTATACTTAAACTCTTCCTAGTTTTTAATTCGAGTGGGTGTGTGCTAATTGCAGACACTCTCATCTCATCTCCTTGGAACTGCAAGAAGAGTTTGAACTCTTGCTTAGAGAAGATTTAAAGATGTAATTGGATCAGTAATTGCTGCAGCTCCAGCGAGTTCCTAGGGATAGCGGAATTTAGTTTTCATAAATTAAATATTCGAGTTTGCTTTAAACGCTCGCGGAGATATCTTTGATAATTAGGGATTCTTAATGAAAACAGTATTAGATTCGTTAAGGCTGTTTCGAATTCGATATAACTGAACAAAAACGGTATTAAGCGAGGAAAATACGATGTTTTCGGATTTTTCACAACGTGGTTAGTGAATAAAATAGCTATATTGGAAGAATACATGTTAGTCTATCGATGTGGCGAAATTTATATGGAATTCTTGGACTATTTTTTGTTATTTTCTCCTATAGTGATTTCCGAAGATGCAGTAGAACATTTCACTTTGAAAATAACATTTGAAATCTTTCAAACTACAAAAACTCTGGAAAATCCCTTTCAGGTTCATTTATAATGCGTGTAGACCATTTTTTTATATATTATATATATATTAAATTATATTATATATATAATAAATTTTCCCGAAAAATTTTTTCGATCGCCATCTTCACAATGAAGGAGATTATTGAACTTAATGTTACTTTGATATTTTTTGCATAATGAAGAGAGTGAGAAGCAGTTTTTGTGAGTTCCTTTTAGATTACGTATATATTTGTCTGTATGTGAATTTTGAGGTGAGATGATCAGACATTATTACAACGACATAAGAATAAAGGTAGGTAGCGTAGTCAAATTTAATTTTGTTTGTCCAATCGAGTATCCGGTTTTGTGCATATGCGTTTCGCTGGATTGTCTATAATTGTCGAATTTTGATCCAAAAATCTTAAACGACTAGGTTGGACACACCGAGGTCAAAATTAGTTCTATTTTCGGTCGGTCGAGTCTATCTGTAAACAGTTATGAACGATAAACGCTCTAGATACATGAAATTTCAGGGGCAGGCTTTGAGCCCAAATATCTCGGTCAAGTTCGTTAATGTCCAAAATCGATCTAGTTTTTCACATTCGAAATTGTTTCTCATTTGTCCGATAGTTTCTACTCTACTGATTCCATCTTAATCAAATTTGGTACTATGGTATAATAAAGACATGAAGGCTTGTGCCAAATTGTGAGAGGATCGGCCGTTCAGGCGGACGACTTGAGGTAAAAATACTATTTTCCAAACGGAAAGATCAAGATACTCGAAATTTCCGGGGTATGTTTGGTTAAAATCTATATCTTATGTTTAAAAAATAAACAGAATGAGATCAATGAGTACTGATTTACTGTTTCCATTTGAAATTTTATTTTCAACTATTCTTGAAACTTTGAATTCAATACAACGTACTTTGATTTAAATAAAAACACTAAAGCATTTGATTAATTGCGTGAAGATAAAATACGAAAATTTTCAGAACCTCCTAATATTAAAAAAAAATTTTAAACCTGCAAATATATGTACTTCTGTTTTGCAATTTGTGGGAATAAACTTTTTTATTATTATATTATTTGGTGTGATTGAAGTAGAATCAATTAATTACATTTTATAACTCCAGATATAACGTTTTTCATTCAACTACGTTAAGAGATATACTCATAAGAAAATTAGCCGCTTTGAAATATACTCAATGATATTGGAAGTGTTAGATCCAAAAGGAATTATTTCTTCAACTTGATTTTCTGTAGATGTTATTTAAAACGTGCTATGGTTACGAGTTAACGTTGCATCTTTAATAATTCTTTGTTAAAAATCAATTTACGACAACCAAATAGAAAAAGACATTTTAGTTACTACACCTTCTTCTTCCTACTAGTGTAAAGCGTAGCAGAACGCTTCACGTTCGAAGACGTCAACATTAGTACCATGTTAGGTAAGGTTAGAATTCCTATTGAAAAAATTTATATCTTAGTTGTCGTGAAGAAATCAATTCACGAGAGCCAAATAGTAAAGACATTTCAGTTACTACGCCCTCGTCTACTAGTTTAAGGAGTAGCAAAATGCCTCAAGTTCGAAGACGTCAAAATTATTAACATGTTAACTACCATGGATTACATTGTTGGCTATTGAGATGTTGGTTTGTCCTTTTGTTGTATAAAGTATAGTTAGAAATGAGTTCGGCAGACCTGCATTTTGTCGGCAATGCTGTTCAACATAAATAATGTGGAAAAATTCTTCAACTTGCTCTTGATAATGAATAAAAAGGCCTGTCTATAACACAACTGTCCCTTGGTTAATATGGGGCATCTCAAGGAAGACGTCAATAAGTTCTCTGAGTGGTGTAAGAGGTGGTTGCTACCTCTTAATATCGGGAAGTGTTGCGTGCTCCATATCGGCAAAAAAATCCCAGGACTTCCTACTTCATTGGCGAGCAGAGGCTAGCTGGTGTCTCCTAGCATTGTGACCTGGGTGTTACCGTCACAGATGACTTAAGTTGGTCTATCCACATTTCGACTACTGTGTCTAGAGCGAGACAGTTCACCTACAAGATATCTAAAACTTTTGAAAGATGCGATGTAGTCACAAGTAGAACTCTCTACACAACCTACGTGCGTCTCATTCTGGAATATGCGAGCCCTGTTTGGTGGGCCGATCTGAAGGATGATCAGGAACTTTTGTAATCTGTCCAGCGCTGGAATATCCGTCTTCCATTTGGCACAATTCGCCCTGATTACCAGTCGAGGCTGCGTTTGTTGGAGATGTCCTCCTTTGCAGATCGTAGAAGAAGTAGAGATCTGATTACCACCTATCGAGCACTTCACTCCCTCTTCGGTATAGACATGTCTTACCTCTTTCCACTAAACCAGTATCGAGCCTTAAGAGCCGTTTTAAGCTTGCCAATAACAACTTCAGGAAGACACCGAGGAGCCAGTTTCTTCCAGAGTGTTCGAAAAGTGGAATCGGCTCTCTGCTGAGGTTGTGTCATCGCCATCGGTGAATTCATTCAAGAACGTTCTGGATGGATGGTATAGACAAATTCAATAATTAATTACATCGCATTCAATTACTTTCATTACTTAATTTGTTTCACTTCTCGAGTACTTTCTCAGTTTCATTTCATTTTTGTTTTTGAGTTTATAGGTTTACCTTTACTCTTATCACTTTTATAATTCTAAGAACATATATCAAATGAATAGGTCCTACGTAGAGCCAACAAAGAGAACTACTCAATATCATTAAAAAGGTTGCCTACCTAGGTCATATTATCAGAGGTTCAAAATACCAGCTTTTGATGGGGAAAATCGATGGCAGAAGGAGACCAAGGAGAAAACAGCGCGATATAAAGAATTGGTGTCATTCATCAGACATCGAAATACTTGTAAGACGAGCAGAGAATGGCACCCATAACATGAGCGAAGATGGAACAGATAATCTCCGACACGCTGCTTAGCGTATGTCACTCCAAGAAGAACTATTAATCACATTGCAATAACGGTAAGGAGTGTGAACGGTGTATCATGTGAAGAAAGTAAAGGAACATGAAGGTAAACAAATAATCAACCAAGGAGTACCACAGAGCGTTAGGATAGGCTTGATAAGAAGCTCTTGAATGATTTTGTTACTACGCGTCAAATCGTTAACCAATGCTTTTCGGAAGAAGACAGACAGTTTGCCATGGTTACACATTCCACTCCATGGACTTCTTTCATATCATCCAAGATTAGTCTTCCTTTTCAATGCGAACTAGTTTAAACCTGTCCCGAGAAGGTAGCATTGAGAGGTAGAATGATATAATGTCGACTTTAGCGATGAATCGCAATCATGTCAAGGTATGCAAAATGGCCATAGAATGTAATACGCTATTATGTAGAGCGAGATGATATTGAGTTTGCTGTTGAGAGATATGAACACACGATTGTAGGTTTAATATCTACCCTATGATGTAGCTTAACCAACTTGTCTTTATTCGAGACACCATGACTGCTGTGATACTGGGCGTTGTTTTGCCTTATCTACGTGACCATAAAACATCTCTTCTCAGAATGATAATATACGTTTCCATATTTTTCGCCAAACTATGGACTTTCTCCCAAAAACAAGCGTTAACGTTTTGTCGTAACCATCCCATCGAACATATGTACGATATGATGGAGGGGAGATAGCCATCTTTCATACACTCCGACAAAGCTAACCCATGAAACTCGCGTTGCTTCGAATAAAGTGCAAACAGCGTACATCAAGCATCTCATTTTGTCGATGGCTAGAGGATCACCAATCACTTTTTTCGAAATATATATTAGTAAAATTTTTTGCAAGTGTCGCTTCATTCTTGATATATAACATACCTAAAAAATCAAGCTGAATAAATAATCCTTCTGTATATAACACTTCTAATATCAATGAGTACACAAGTTTTCTAACATTATTCAGTATACGTTTGAGCCTGCATGATTCGTACTTGTACTTATTTGTTAAATATCCCGCTGTTGTTGTTCTTTGGAAGGTAGTATTAATAAATTTCTTAAATATATTGTTCCTTTTCAAAAATTGAAAAGTTTTCACCATATCACCTGATTCACGGAATATTCTTCTTCTTCTTCTACTTATATTAGGCCCTAGGCCTGTTCTTCACGATTTTTTTCATCCTCTCGTTTAGTTCTGCAGCCGTATTTGTGATGTGGACTGCCAACTGTCTAGCCATCTTTTGAAGGGACGTCCTGGTGGTCTTTTTCCAGTTGGTTTCAAATCCCTCGCTATTCGTGCTAATCTTTGAGGGCTCATTCTGCTTACATGCTGGTTCACGGAATATTCATGTAGATTATTAATGTAAGGGCAGACATCAATCATCAAGTATTTCAAACTAATTTTGAGCTGAAAAGGAAACTAATTATTATTTCAATACTAGTAGATATAGAAGAGAACTACTTCACTGTTCAAAAAAAGGGTATTGGGTGAATAATTTCTTTCAATTTCCCGGGAAGTGGACTATAAAAAATGTGATAGGTTCGCACTGGTTCTTAGATGAATACAAATAATTCGATGAAGAACCCAATACAGACATCTTTCTATGTCTTGTATTGGGTATTGACGTGATAAGAAATATTTTGACTCACCTTGACCTTGGTTGGTTTGGAGGGATGTATGTCGCACTTATAGCTTGAACTTCGTATGGTTCAATCAGTGCAATTGTTCTTAGTTAAAGGCCTGCAAGTTCAGCAGAATAAGTTTATAGCACTGTTCAATCGCCTAATATCCTTGGATTTCATTCATTTTCATTCATACTCACAAGGCCAATTTTGAGTAATAACTAATCTACAGAATATTTAAAATAATTACATTTAAACAGGGATGAAACTTTGATTATCATGAATTTGCTGCCTCTCATAATTTATAGTAGAAGGGCTCAATATTTCAGTCGACCTTTGAATAAGAGAATTATGCACTTATTCTACTCTTTCAATAATTTCCAACCAATTTAGTGTCACCTTAGAATACATATTCCGACTGTACTCATCTTCAATAAGAAAAAAAGCAGAGTGAAAACTAGTTTTACTTCGATGAACAACTTCCTCGAAGAAGAAATAAATTGGAAGATCACTATTGATTCAATGCTCCCGTGTCGAATTTCAATTCGAAAGAAACAGTTCCCGTTGTATCTCAATCATTCTCTGTAGCATCTGGACAAGACAGAACCCGATAGGGAGGCAATTCTTTCATCAGGAAGAAGAGCGGTGTTGGAGATCCCAATAATCCGATTGATTTGTTTCGATAGAAGACACAATGATGAACGAAAGGGGAATAATGGAAGTAGGTATTTATTTATATATGTTCCGTCTAGAAAGTATCCGGAATTTATTTTTTTTTTCATAATTTACTTCTTTTTTGTAACACTCTAAGACAAAATTAATGAAATAAAATAGAAATGCTCTTTACTTGATAGAAGAAATATAACAAAATTTGAATATCAAAACGAATTAAAATATGTTTGTCTTCTACAATTTAATTTCAAAAAAATTTTTATTGAAAAAACTTTTAGAATTAAATTAATGTCTAAAATAAGCACCGCTTACATTTAATAGACGTATGTAATCAAAACTCAATATATAATGTCAAATGGAATAAAATGTAAATGTAAGCGGTGCTTATTTTAGACATTAATTTAATTCTAAAAGTTTTTCTAATAAAAATTTTTTTTGAAATTAAAATTGTAGAAGACAAACATATTTTAATTTGTTTTGATATTTAAATTTTGTTATATTTCTTCTATCAAGTAAAAAGCCTTTCTATTTTATTTTATATATAATATATAATTATATTTTGGCTTCAATAAATCTCATTATGGAATGTCAATGAATTTAAATAAGCCTTAAAAATAACTCAAACTGTTCTTTGATTTTGTTAAAACATAGTTCAATTTTGAATTATAAAGTTGATCTGTGTTTCGAAACATTCATTTCTTTACACGTGTGCGTTGTTGATATAGGTTAGTTTTTTTATTTTGATATTTGGAATATTATTTAGGACCAAAAAAGGGATTGCTTAGAATTATATTTGTTTTTTGAAGATATAGTGTATGTTTTGAGAGATTTCTGAATTAACTTATTCGAATTTAAATATATTAAATAAATTATATTCTTTGAAAAGGGTGGCGTTTTCAGCAGGATAGTGCAAGATGCAATACTTCGGTCTATACTCAAGCTTGGATGCAAGACCACCAAGTGACAATCATTTCATGGTCATCAGCTTCACCAGATCTTAGTCCCATTGAAAACATATGGGGACTAATGAAGATTGAAATTGAACGAGTTCTGCCATGAAATAAAGATGATTTAATTCAATCAGTTTTACAGTCCTGGACTACCATCACCAAAAATTATGGAAGTGATCTAGTTTCGGGTGTTAACACTTGACTAAACGTAGTCAAGTGTTTACAGTTAAATTCAGATTGTATAAGTAAAGTAAACGTAGGATTTTTATTAGTCGTCTAGGGGTTGAGTGGTTGTTAAACGCATAACACTTCCCAAATATTAACAAAAACATTAACATGTATTTACACAATAAGCAAAACGTATTAACTCCCAAATACGAATCGATGGTGCGATTACTGAATATCGATACTCTCGGAAACTTCGTCGTTAACGTTACGTCTTACTCGTTTTCCATGTCTAAGTTCGTTTTACGTCTTTCACGTATATTTTATTCCGTCTTACGTAATTCACGTCTAAATATTGCAATTTGCTTCGCTCTAAACTTCGTCGTTCGCGTCTACCTACTGACTGATCTTTTTCACAGCTTTGGCAGAAGTTCATAATTTCTACCACCATTTCTACCTAGGGTGATACCTCATTTATTTTGGTTTATTATATCTGTATATTTTACTTCGATTTAATGAAGTAACCTTTTTGATTTCAATTCATTTTCTTTGTAATTGAAAAATCCTCTGCAATTCTGGCAGACAGTATTCCAATGCTCATCTTTTTGTGCAACTCTCAAGAACAGAAGCTAAACTTCAGGAAATATATGATATTTCTATAATTACATTCAGCTTTAGATAGTGTTAGAAATCTACGCAATTCTTGCAATTGAATAAAGTAATAAATTAAATTTCTAACAATTCAGTTAGATGAAGTAAATAATAGCATCAATTTCTCAGATTTAAAAATCACCCAAATCAATAATAGACACGACTTTTCCATATAACCTACACATACAGATGGTTCGATTCATTATACTTCAAACCATCCATTTTCACAAAAATTGTCAGCTCATAATAGTATGCTTTATAGATTGGTTAACACACTCATAAGCAAAGAAAATTTTGACAATGAGTATAAAACCATTAAACAAATAGCTTTCAATAATGATTTTAAACCGTTAATTGTATATAATTTACTTGATAAAATGAATTACAAGAAAGCAATATCACTTTTATATCCAAAATTTCAAAATTCAAATGAAACCAAATTTATTTCATTAACTTACATAGGCCAAAAACCTGAAAAGATTGCTAGATATTTAAAGAAAAAAGAAAATTTTAATATCTCTTTTGAAACCATCAATTCTTTAGGCAGATTAATAAAAAATAATAAAGACGTCATTCCTAAAAACAAAGAATCAGGAGTTTATAAGTTAACATGTAGTGATTGCCCATGTGTATATGTGAGACAGACAGTCCGGTCATTCCAAACAAGGATACGAGAACATGAAAAATGTTATATTAATAATAAACTTATGCCAACCATTTGTTAGAGACTGATCATAAATCACTGGATAGTTGACATTTGAGATAGATAACCAAAATAACAATATAAGTAATCATGGATTCCAAGTAAATTGAGTGACATTTGCTAATCAAAATTCATACCAATATCACCACTATGTCATTTATCATTTCCTGACTTCTCTGAATGAAAATGAGTTAATTTAATTATTTAATGAAATATTCGTATAGTTATTTTCTGTTAATACGTTATTTTTGTATAATGGGACTAGGAATGAATGCATTTCCTTTTCCAATTTTCATGAATTTCTCAACTAATAAAGAATTCACTTGAAACTTTTGCAGGTAGAAATCAAATGATCATTTTTATTCTCCATTCCTGAAAGAGGAGCGCTACTCTGGGAAATAAAGAATAATCGTAAAATTATATGTTCAAAGTTATGTACTGTTAAAAAGGAAAAAAGTACTGACGTGAAGTCATAATCTTTTGCGCGCTTATTCAACAGTACGTTTGCCGTGAAAACTTCAAATCGCCGATTAACTCCGAAAAAAAGCTACATATGAAGAATAAAAACACAATACTCTGTTTTATGTCAAGTGAAAGTCAAATAAACGCCATTTTTGGTAATTTCAGAATATTTTTCCCGAGAAAACGGAAAATACCATTAAAATGAAAAATACTCAGTTAAAAATCTACAATCTTCTTCCTTTGATCGATTGTTACATATTGACAAGAAAGAGTGGAAAAGAATATATTGAACAAAACTTCATAAACTTTTGATACTTTTGTATCGACTATGTGTTAGTAGGTCGTTATACACGACAGTCGTGTATAATCAAAATCTTCATAAAATTATATTGAATAAATGTCTTAGAAAAAACAGTTTCAATTCAGTAGACATGTAGCTTTAACATTATTTGATATCAAATTCATTCCGTTCCAGCTTCAAGTTCATAGATTTTTCCGTTCAGAAATTAACATTTTCACCACTAGCCGTCCCCTGGACGTTCGATCCTTTCAAGTTACAATAATACACCCAAATACCAAATTCGAATAGATCAGCAGTTTCTCAAGTATTGGGAAATTAAGAAAGGAAGAAAATTTACAATATGAATAACTGCTAAAAAACTGGGCCAATTTTTTCCATTATCGAACCTAACCGAGGTATTTAAACTCCAAATCTACCCTGAAAGCTTCAAGTTTCTAGCTTTTTCTACTCGAAAAAGTGTTTACGAACGGCCGACCGAACATTCTATATATACGGTCGTGAAGTGGTCGCCCATCGACGGCTTCGATCGAAGATAACGTCGATAAAATTAAGGAAAGGGTGCTGGAAAACCGTCGTACCAGCTTGAGAGAGATAGCACATGATCTTAAGATATCCCACGAGTCCGCACGTACGATTTTGATTGATATTTTGGGCATGAGAAAGGTGGCCGCACGACTCGTACCGAAAGACCTGAATTTTCTTCAAAAACGTCATCGCGAACAGGTTGCTTCAGACATGCTGGATCGCTGTAATTCCGATTCTACATTCATGGAACGCATTATAACTGGTGATGAGACCTGGGTCTACGAGTACGATATGCAAACAAGCCAGCAATCATCGGAATGGGTGGCAAAAAATGAGCCGAAACCAAAAAAAACAACGCCAAACCGCTCGAAAATGAAGGTGATACTCATTGTTTTCTTCGATATCCGTGGCGTGGTGCACTACGAATTCGTTCCAGAGGGTCAGACGGTAAACAAGGAGTATTACCTAGGCGTTATGAAACGTTTGCGTGAGCGTATCCGTAAGAAGCGGCCAAATTTGTGGGCGAACAACTCATGGATTTTGCATGACGATAACGCGCTTTCTCACCGAACTACGATTGTCACTGACTTTCTCGCCAAAAACTCAACAAACGTTCTTCAGCAACCACCGTATTCGCCGGATTTGGCTCCCTGCGACTTTTTCCTCTTCCCAAAACTAAAATTGCCCCTTCGTGGCACCCGTTTTGAGTCGATTGAAGCCATAAAACAAAATTCGGCGCGAGAGCTAAAGTAAGTCCATCCCGGAAAGCGCCTATAAAAAATGTTTCGATAATTGGAAGTGCCGTTGGCATAGATGTATTGGAGCAAATGGAGCCTATTTTGAAGGCGACCCAATAAATTTTGACGATTAAATGTAAAAATGTTGTTTTAATTGAAAATTCCTGGTACTTTCTTGACAGAGTAGTATATTTGACTTCGGATTCTTCACCTTAGCCGTTTGAGACCATCTTCGATTCAAAATTCTAAAATCAGACATTTGTGCGAAACAATAGCACGGTGTTCTCTGGAACAAGCACGTAAAAATTCGGGAACTTAATTCAACCTCTCTCTCACTTACAACTAGGGTGAAGATTCTGACTTGAAGTGAGTGCTTTTGAATTTTTTATTATTATCTCTAAGCTTATTTCACTTCATCTTCTCTATCTTGAACAACTTGGACGAAGCGAATAAAGGCATATATTTGAATGTCAAACCAATGAAGTACCCCTTTGTGATGGGACGAATGTATTATGATGAAAATATTATTGGATATTAAAATATACATTATTTCTAGAAATTCATCATTTAAAAAGCGCACTTAAAAGGATTGTCTATATTATATTTGTCAGTAAGTTGACACGCACAATTGATTTTTATAATACACGCGGAGATTGAACATTATCTGTTATTTTATTTGCTTACAGTGTTCCATTTTGTCAGATCATTTCAATGTGTTGTGCCAATAATTAATTACTAAAATAGGAATTTTTAAATGATATTGATTTCTCGCATATCATCTGGTGAAATATTTTTAAATTAATAAAGTAAATGAAATCATCTTGGCCTAAGTTTCACTGTTGCACTTTGCCGCAAAACCTGAGTCACAAGGTATCGTGAATGAATTTCTATCCAAAAACTAAAAAAATCTTATCAAACAATTACCATTTTCTCCTGCTGTAGCTCCTGCTGCATATTTTCTCTCACCAAAACCCATATCGACACTTCGAAACGTGCGTTTTCAGTCGATAGAGGGTATAAAATTAGCGTCAAAAATACGCACTTAATTAGATTAAATAATTGTGTAAGTGTACAACTATAGAACCTTTTTTGACAACCATAGATAAATTGGGATGAATAATACAAATTTTGTGTCCCACTGACTGATTCCAGGTACTTTTTTGACACTGTATTAGTTGAACACAATTTGGTGTTAAATCTGATAAAAATTAATTAATATTCTCCATAGAATGTCTTCTCTTGATCTCATAAAAACATCTTCACAAAAATTTGGATATTCTGAGTTGAATGTGGACTTTTGAGATTTCCGTTTTCATTATTTTCAATTCTGTCCTCGAGGCTTCTTATGAAACTGTATAGATTTCTCCCTGAAGGGAGATCTCTGTACTCTTCAAGAACTGCATGTTGTTTTGTGTTTATCTGATTTTTTGATGAGCTGCAACTCTACTTTGTACTATATTCCATAAATTTCCAATGGAAATGAGGTCGTGAAAAAACCAGATCTGTGTTTCATGTTCTTGATCTTTAAGGTATTTTTGACGACTTTTTCAATATGCAGTGGATGGAAATGGCACCCCAGAAGTTGGGTCATGGAATACAGCGCGTAATAACACCATTACCAGTTATTCTTTCTTGATCCCTTGATAGGTCATCTTGTTTCTCTCTGCTTCTCATAACATAAGTTCGTCTATCATAAATGCCGATAGCTCAGGGGTTAGAGCATTGGGCTGGGAAACGAAAGGATTCGGGTTAAATTCCCACTGAAGTAGAAAAGGACCTTTTTGGTTGGATGGTTATCGGTCACCATTTTACGAAAAATGTTCCATTATATTGTCAGTATTTTTACAATATCATCATTTTAGCCTCAATGAAGTTCAACTTAAGTTCATATCGTTCACTAACTTCCACCACTGTCGTCCGCATATATCATATTATGTAAACTCTCTCCATTTAGTAAAAGTTTTCATCATTGTTGTCCTCTAGTGCCATCAATTCCAGATTTTGCAGTGTATAAAAAACTTTTCGATAGTCTATACAACATGCAAAGATGTAATGATTAATATCGCGAACTCATTTGGAACAAAACTTGGAAACCAAATAAAGCTTCTTTTGTGTCCTCCGAATATAAAAGTATATAGTTTTCTTCAAAATATTTTTTTGTAAATTCGGGCACATGTATAGGCTATTTTATATCAATGACTCAGGTACTGATTGATAAATCTGCCTATCTCTCCTAAGTGTAAAATAACCGCAGATTGTACTATATACAGTTTATTCACAAGTTTGAAATTACATTTTAACGTCTTAAAAATACAACATCAACAACAATTGACGCAAAAACTGTTATTGAGCCTCTGAACTTCTCCTTCTTTATGGTCTCTATCTCGACCAAGTACGTTTTCTAACTCTCGTCCGAGTATAACTCTCTCTCAATTCTTCTCGCGAACTAAAACTGTCTTCTTCGCGAACTGCTTCTTTCTCCGCTAACTGCTTGTTTTCTGGCTGCTCTTAAAGTGAATCCTTCCGTCTCAAATCTAGAAAAGACCAACCTATACTTCAGAAGGTAGCGTACGCAGCCACGCTTGACTTCCGCTATTGAACAACTCTTAGATATTATATCAATCAGGGCAAGAAATATAACAATGGATACGAGTCTCAAGACACACCATGGCCCGTTATTTTCTTCCAGGAAACTATTGATGTTTTTTGGTTCAGCAATAAATCTGTTCTCATTATGATGACTAAACTTTCCATGATGAAACGTCCTATTGTCCTATTGAAGCGGCATTGCTAAAGGACAGAAAGTGTTTTCGATCTAGCCGCTAACAGAGGGCCTGTATCCCACAACTTCACCAACCCAGGTATTTACATAACCCTTGGCTAAAGTAACTCATACACGTACAGTTTTATCTATGAATTATTCACATATGATTTACAAAGTATAAACTCAATTTCTACGCTCATAAAATTGAATTCCAACACAAATTTTTAACGTTTTTCATTTTTTGAATTGAGTTTCAGAATAAGTTATGTCACTTCTTGTGTATGCATAGCAAAGCAAAACGACCTCATTGATCCTAAAAGTCCACAATTCATTAAGCTATATTTGAGCACCATCGGATATTTAGATTGAATAAAAAAGGTAGGTAATGAATTAGAGAAAACTGCCATAACATAAATCTAGATACTCATTTCTACCGTTCCTTCGCACGGATTAATTTTACGTTCAAACAGCTTTATGTTCAAGCTCAATTAAACA
Source organism: Megalocaria dilatata (assembly GCA_034642435.1). Lineage (NCBI taxonomy): Eukaryota > Metazoa > Arthropoda > Insecta > Coleoptera > Coccinellidae > Megalocaria > Megalocaria dilatata. The sequence goes on from CM067854.1 coordinate 6,568,049, forward strand.
AGGAGGAGCGTTGTTAGCGAAAAATGGGTAACAAAAAGTTGGAAACAAAGGCCAACAGTTTAGTTATTCACTAGACATTCAGCGCGAGGCGATTCTTTCTCGACAAAGGCACGATACATAAATTATTTTGGATTGCATGTTTTCGCCTACCAGAAAAGGAAACTGTCAGGATGTTAATTAGAGCCATGAGGAATTACATTGATACTGCTAGTTGATTGATGGCACCTAAGTTTGGTGGTAGCTTTTCGAAGATGAGTCGTACCTAGATAAACGTATAATAGGGCAGGCAATTTTTTATTCAGTATTCTTGCACAAACACAGGTCATGCAAGAAATAATGAAAAAGGCACAATATCTAATTCATTAAGATTGCAATAAATACTTTCAACAAAAATATTTTATATTTGTGAATAATGAATATTGTTTAGAAAAAACAAGTCGTTTTAATTATAAACTATTGAAGTTCTTTAGCGGAATGGTCTCATGAAGGAGCTTTCAAATCTCTTAATTTCGGGAGATTAGGGTTTCGTGTCGGCTTGCAAACTTCTAAACTCATCAGATTGGCAATGGGGTGCAACACTGCCAATGATGCCTGTGAACTTGTTCCACGTTGGAACGTCGGTGTCAGAACGCTTTTACTCTGCTCTACTTGAAGCTGGCAATGACGGAGAATTATGTATCGGAAAGTGGTCGCGTCCTTTATGTGATACTGCAGCAAGCTGTAGCAGGGCAGAGCAGAAATTTGGGCACGAAACGGGTACGTTTGTGACCTTGTTCACGTTGGAACGTCGGTGTTAATACTAATGAATCTAATGGAACAATACGCGGTGAGTTTTGTTCTCCAATCTTTGTTCAGATTTTTTAGATAATTTGTGCCGAAATCACTTAATTTCACGAATTTGAATGTAATTATTGAACTGATTCAGCCATCATTAGTTTTCAGAAATTACTATGTTGCATTACTAAATACAATAAAAAGCACTAAAGAAATCGAAAGCTTTTGTGTGCTTGTTCAGCAGTCAGTTTTCCTTGAAAATTCCAAAATTTCCAATGAAATTACATGCAATGCACAAAAACACAGAACTTTGTACTCTGTTATTTGAAATTCAAAATAAAGTAATTTCTGCAACTTAAGAAGTGTTTTCCTGAAGAAACCTGAACATCTCATGAAACTGAAAAATACAGGGTTAACAGCCTCCATTCTAATTTCTTCGATCTACATCGTTACATATTGGCAAAAAAGAATGAAAAATATATATTGAACAACACTTCATATACTATAAATAATTTTTGCTGAAATCAGATAAGATTCAATTAGAGTTCTTTTCATGTTGAATCTTTCAATGTATCCCTTATTCAATTTGGAAAAAAATTGAAACATTTTGAATTTTTGTTTTGTTTTTCTATAACTGTATAAATATATGATTGTATAAAGCTGCAATCTTTAACTCGGTAGCGCCCGAACGGATTATTGTGGTTCACCCCTAATTTACATCTCCCCGACGATTTCAAGTTTTTGGATAAAACCGATAATATTGTTCGGGAGTAATTTTTTTAGGTCACAGTAGGCTATAAAAGCCTGACCAAAGACCCCGAATCGGATGCGACTCATCGCATGGCCGTTTCAGTGTCCTCAAGACACAGCCCACATTCATCGTCTTCAGCCAGACCAATTTTGTGCAAATGCGCTTTCTGTCTGCAGTGACCTTTCATAATTCCGACAAGTGTTCTTAGTTTGGCCTTATCTAGACCTAGCGCTAGGTCCACCATCTTTTTGAATTAAAACAAATTGTAGAAATTACTATGTTAACAAAAAAAAATCTTAAGAAAATTTTACATGTAGATTCAAATGAAAAGAAACTTGATTATTGAAATTTTCAAATTCGTTCACAATAAAAATAATTTAAAAAATAATGAATGACTGTATGAAGCTATGTAAATCCAAATATTTGAGATGTACAACAAAATAACGTAAAAATAATGAATGACTGTACGGAGCTATGTAACCCCAAAAATTATTTGAGATATTTAAAGGGGTACCATCTGTTTAACAACCTTCTTTGTCGATTGCCGACATTCCGATATCTGTTAGAAGGCCCTTCTTTTTTAACCGGGTTTTTATCACGTTCCGCTTGTAAACCTCTGTACCACTATTAGGTGTTAGAATCTATTGAAATATTCAAAATATTTATCACTTTTGTTTAAATACCTCTGTACCACTGTTAGGTCTTCAGTTGTCTGATGATGGGATAGTTCATTTCCCGAAACTCGAGTCACAAGAAAATGTGTAAAATATATTTTTATTGGTAGTAAAACATAGTAATTTCTACAATTTGTTTTAATTATGATCAACTACCAAATAGTAACGGCTGAAACAATTCAGTATCACCATCTTTTTGTTCGAAGCTGTTCCAAGGGACACCTTCGAATGTTTCAGGCTAGAACAGGCTTCGCCAGAAAGACTGTAGTCTTGAGTTCATTCTTTGTTATCCCTCGCTTAGCCACGTCATGTGGTATTCTCAGGAATGGTTCCGGTACTACAAGAGGCAGCGCAGTTCCAGTGCTTTCAGTACTGACTGACTGTGGAGTGGCCGTTTCATTAGCAGTTCTGCTGCGGTCTCAATGGCAAACATTTCTGCCTGGAATATGGTTGCGTTTTGACCGAGGCTCAATGAGATATTGATCCTCCGTTTGCTTCCATAGTCTGTGAACAAGCCAAGGTCGGTCCTCGATAGAACCTCAGCATGCTGGATCCATTAGTCTTGGCTGGGGACGATCAACCGTAACAGTTGCACCAGCCTCATTTTCGAATGACTAAGGTCCAATCACACCGCCAGCCCAAAAACTGCACTAAACAGTGACACGTTGAGGATGAAGAGACTTTTCAACAATCGTTTTTGGATTTTCTGAGCCATAAATGAGAAAATTCTGCTTATCAACGTATCCTCCGAGGTGAAAATGGCTATTTGCCATTTGATGAATTTTCGATGAAAATCCGGATCACTTTGATGCATTTCAAGGACTCAATCAGCGAATATACGACGTTGCTCGTAATCAACCGATTTGAGTTCTTGTGTCACTGAACTTTAAAAGACCTAAGTCTTTATGCAAAATACGGGCATTGTCTTTGTTGGAACGCCTAATTTCAAAGATCGACGAGGAATCGACATACCTGGGTTTTTTGTTTTTGTTTTTCGTGAGCGACGCAGGCAGTTTCAATTCTTCACATCACTAACTTGTCTCAATAGTTCAAATTTTTCTATCAGTTTCACTATTGCCAGCCGAGAAGGTGCTTTACGACGACCCAAAAATGCTTCAGTTTTGGAAGTGTGACTGCAAAATTTTCATCGTTTTTGTAGTGACTTTTAACGACTTGAATGTCAAATGGCAAAAGATAACAGTTACTCAGGTAGCAAAATGAAATCTCTTATTGGAAAACCCTCTATTACCTGTTTGTATTCTAATCTCAATAAATAGATATAAAAAAATTATGAACAACGTTCCATAAATGTCAACAGTTTCTGAGAGAGTAGACATGATTTTGGTCATAATTTCTGAGTATTTTTTGCAGAGCACAAACTCGATAGATTATACCCACTAGAGGCACTATAAATGAAAAATCACAATTAAAAACGTATTCCATTTAGTGAGAAAATAGATCTGAACAGAACCCTTTCATTGAATGTGCCTCAAGAAACTCAGGAATTTCCAACAAACCATCAAAATCTCACCACATTTACCGACCTATTCAAGAATAGCGATGCAGTAGAATTATTTACCATAAAATAAAATAGAAGGGCCTTTTACTTGATAGAAGAAATATAACAAAATTTGAATTTTGTTTTTGTGAATGCTTACTGAACAGAAATGTCAAAACAACATGGCTTCTACCTTCTGTCAAATCACAGTTATCCCTTTCGAAAATTCTATCACTCTAAAAAAACAACCGATGTATTTAATCGACATCAAAATTGTAGAAGATAATATATATTCTGAATGAAAGTACAGTTCGAGTATTAATTATTTGAATTATACAAATTTGTAATTGGTGTATCGGTGAACTTCATTCAACAAAGATGAGAGCATTAAGTTTCCTCTAGTTTAGTGGTAAAGTGTTCAGTTTTTTTAATTTATATTTGTCTTTATTATTCCAATAAAAATACATGTAAACAGAGACAACTAAGTCAGTAAATATAGTTAAATCTTGCATAATTCAGTAGACTGCACAAAAACGGGTGTGCCAAACTGAGAAATTTATTTCCTTCGATTATACCTTCGAACCAGTACGATAATTTGATGGTAAGAACATTCACCGGAGTCGGTGATATTATCCATTGCGAGCAAATAATAATAATTAGATGTTTTGAACTGAAGTCGTGACTCGCAGAAAATCGTGCAGTGTTTAAATACTGAGACAAAAGACTACGAAAAACATGAGACTAACACGCGATTGGGAATCATTAATTGTACGACAGAATATATAATGAGTTCTATTTATCAAAATGAAAATAATTTTTCATGTAAAGTATATTGAGTTTAAAGTTGAACGCACCAGGTTTGATTTATTTGTCACGAAATGAAGTGTGGGCGCCTTTGTTAGTTTTGTGTCTTACTTGATCATTGATTTTTTTATTATCGTGTCTGAAAATAAACGTACCTGTAGATTTTTATATCCAAACAATGTTATATGGAGTAAGATCTCCTCTTCATAATGCAGTAACCTGAAGTGTTGGATCGTTATTATGGTGAGAAGGCTTCTAATTTCAAAACGACACTGTTGTTTGATATTGAATTAACAGAAAGCACCGCACTTACTATAATAAAATCGAAATATTATTAGAGCACTAAGAAAAAAACTCCAAAGTAAATAGGTCGACTATTTCGATATAATGTTTTTAACCAATCAGATTATTGAGTAACCTTCTCGAAAATTATACTATTATATAAACTACTCATCAAAAGTTAAGGATATTGATATTTTCTGAAAATGCATAATTTCCGTATCATATTGATTCTTTTCCATTCCATAAACTTTACATTAATGTGTAATATCACGTTTACTGGCAAGGACGGAAAAGAGTCAGGGAGAAAACCTTGACCTCTCTTCTCCGATACATTCTGTAGCCCTGTTCTTCATTCATAAAATTAAAGTTCCAGAATCCACAACCTGTCTAAAATCCTAAAACTTAGTTAATGTGCAAGCAAAGGTGGATACAGCAGTCAATTAAGTGAATATACATGGCAATAGGAACATATAACAATGATCTTCGACGTAGTTTAACAATAATCCTTTGGTCAGGAATTCCCCATTCACACACCTACTATCTAATCAGATTATTATAATCTAGACGCATAATATCGTTGTTCAGGAATGCCTAGTTGCGGCATTCTGACGACACAGGGGTTGTGGTGTCTATTATTTAACTACCTATTCATTATAATCTTTATATCTAACGATATAATTATTCCGAAATGTCTTGTTGCGGTATTCTGGAGACACAGAGTTGTGTGTCAGTATCTTATGGTGGATCCACATTTCATTCATCTAAACACTCTGAATTCTCACACAAAGTACCATTGTTAACCACCTCTAGTTTCCAATAAATGAAATGAAGATAGAGACCCTTACATGTATGAAATATGTTGAATTATCAATTCTGATTAAAGTTAACAAGTCGCCACTAGCTGGAGCATCAATACAGTGAAATCCGCCAGAGAACACATAAAACATGATACAAATAACACTCACGTTGACCTCAGGTAATTCAATACAATAGAATTACTTCACATGTTAGCGCAGCTCAGTCGATTTCCTGTTGTGTCTATCCTTAACTTTTAATGAACAATAGACAATGGCGTTCTATTTCCAACAAAGGAAAACTGGACGCTCTTAAGCCGGCATTCAGTCGCCGAGTATTACCACCACTATTCTGGAGAGAACAGACGCTCCTATCTCGGGGTTATGTACACACGCGCGATCATGGACTCTTTCTCCTGGCATCGACATTGACCAGTAGGCATTAAATTCCGTAGGTGGTCCTTTCCGCCTAATTTTCCTTTATAAAAATATGTGGCTTTCTTCATTATTATTATCTTGATGCTCCTAGATCCTCTGTGAAGATTCCTCAAAAGCTTTTTCACCTTATGCGAGTTAGGAGTTCAGTTGTGTTCTGGGTAGATTTTGTTACTGCGATCTTGCGTCACTTTAGGTCACAACACTGTTGATTTTCGACCTAACAGTGAAATGGTGGCCGACACCCATCCAACTAGAAAATTTCTTTTCGACCTGAACACGAGTCGAACCCGCGACCTTCCAGTTACAGGCCCTATGCACCACTGAGCTGTCAGCATTCAATTCCAGCAAAAGATAGTTTTTAAACTCTTTCACTGAGAAGACAGCATCTCAGCACTTGCAGAATGGCAATTCAACGTCTTCAAGATGCAACAGGTACTTCGATTACCTAAGCATAGTCGGAAGACGTTTCTTTGAATTCAACCTAACATTGAGACGCTTGTTAAGAAGAGTTTCACTCATTCACAAACACAAGCGTCAAAAATTAGAGCGGACAATGGAGTGAGTATACTGGCAAAAAGAATGGCGACCTTTACTGACGAATCCAGATATGGACGTTTTTCTGATAGTCGAAGAGTATGGATATGTCCACTCCTATGAAGAAACCGCCATAGAGATAATATCTCTATGGTTTGAAGTTCTAGCCTAAGTGAGAGGACCCGAAATTTTCTGCAATTTCAAGATTTCGAATTGAACTTAGATTCATGAAGAAATGGTTTATTCTGATGAGTTCTATTTCTTCTTAAAAATAAGTCTCAACTTTGAAATATTCTATTGTCCAGTGTTCCAATAATCTGGCTGTCTTGAGGACTTAAAACTGAAGAAACCCGCTAGGCAGATAATCAACAAATTTTGTGAGCGACAAGTTCTCATCAAGATATTCAGGAAAGGCATAGAAATTGTCCATCAGAAACAAATGCACGAGAAAAAAATTACTCTTGTGATTTATTTGCGCAATTTTCTCTTGATGCTAATTTCTTATCACGCAGGACGTTTTGCAATGCGAAAAAAAGATGGTAATGACTAGGTGGCAGGTCTGGACTATATGGTGGAAGCATTAAAACTTCCCAACCAAGCCTCCTTTTTATTATTTTATAATAAATATCTTGTTTTCAAATGAAATTATATTAATAAAATAAGAAGGAATAGTTTTTTACTTGATAGAAGGATTATTACAAAATTTGAATATCAAAACAGATTTAATCTATTGTCTTCTACAATTTTAATTTCAAAAAATTCTTTGAAGAAACTTTAAGAATTAAATTAATGTCTTTATAAGCACTGCTCATATTTAATAGACGTATAAAGTCAAAATTCATCATACAATATCAAATGGAATCAAGAAAAACCAACGAATATAAATTGCCAATTGAAATTACATTAACAAAAAATGTTTGCTTATTTATAATTTAATTTCAATTGACAATTTATATTCGTTGGTTTTTCTTGATTCCATTTGATATTGTATGATGAATTTTGACTTTATACGTCTATTAAATATGAGCAGTGCTTATAAAGACATTTATTTAATTCTTAAAGATTCTTCAAAGAATTTTTTGAAATTAAAATTGTAGAAGACAACAGATTAAATCTGTTTTGATATTCAAATTTCAAACTATATTATTCAACATGCAGGTTGATGCAATACGCAGTTATATTTGGCTGTGTACATATTGAAAAAATATCAGAGATTATAATTGACAAGAAATGAATGTAACAGATTGACTGCTTCTTTAGGGAAATTATTCTGTCGATTGAACCTGAGCTGAAAATGTAATATAATTTTTTTCCCATTTCATCCAACATAAATCAATTATTCATGGTTGTTCCAATGAAACCAACTGATTGAACTGATTCTTCATGTATTATTCATTAATTCCATTTCCAACCTCCTCAGAGGCTTTTCGCTTCAGCTCAAGTATTGTAGTGGAAAGTTCCACGACGCTGAAAATAAGAAAGTTGGCTCAGGAATGCGGCTATGTGTTTCTTGTGGAAGAAAATGTGATCTTTTATATTTTCTGTGCATGCAAAATGTAATTTAGCTGAAGTTTTGTTCGAAAAAACAATATTCATTACTATGTTGATTAGATTACTTAAACAGAATTAATACGGTATTTTCAGTAACATTTAATAACATTTGATCACATCTCTCAGTAGCAGGCGCATTCGCCAATTTGTTAAACGATTCAAACTTCAACTGTCTCCAGTTTTCTGTATGTAATAAAAATGAGTCAGCTTTTCCCAAACTAAATGCAATGCTTGTCATAATATTTATCATTAGGAAATTTTTGAAACAATTTTCAGAAGTTTTGTTGAACTATAACCCGAAGATGGTTTGCCTATATTTTTTCCGATATGTTTTATTAAAAATCGGAAGATCATTTAATAGATTGTTCTAATACCTTGTTCTATTGATTTGGTATGCACCTTGAAGGCCTTACTTGTTATTTATCATTTATGTCTATAGATCCGTTCATTTACTATACAACTTGGTTCTTAATGACGTAATTTTGAAAATGTTAATGTAGTTTCAAATTTCGGCTTTAATGCTAGATTGAATTTTTCAATACTGAGACTCTTTTAGTATTTCAATTCTTAACTTTTGATAAAATATTATATTTAATTCAATATAAGAAAAAAGATTAAAATTTCGTTGTACTGTTGTTTCGGATTTCATTTAAAAAAAATGTTATGCTAATATCTTGATATCCTGATTCTTGAGTGTTCACTTGGTAAGTTTATTTTTACTTGTTTCTGACGATGTAATACAAATTTGAATTTTTCATGTTTAAGTTACCTTGATGGAATTTAATGTTTGAAAAGGAGAGAGATGCATTCTCTATATGGAGATAAATTGACTGTAATTTCCTCGGCGGCTGCATAAACGTTGTATTCATTTGTTTCATGCAGTGTCCTGGAGTAACGACATCATCATCATCTAGATCTAAAGGTTAGACCTTGTGGCTGCAGCCATTGATTCCTGTCCCTCGCGCATCTTTTCATAAGACAAAAGGATTCAAAATTCAATTTTTCTTTGACGTCCTTAAAGTAATTGATGAGTGTCGACATATCTGCATGAACATGATTTTTAATTAGTTTTTTCTATAGAGTTATTTTCCAAGCGGTTTTTCATCAAATTTCGTTCTATGAATTTTTGTCCCCTTTCTCATTTGTCTTTCGTGGAGAACAATGTACTTTAACGATTTACAATTTAAAAAATTGTACGATAAATCACATTCCTAAATATTCACCTTGTTCTCATCTGAATTTCTTCCAATAATAATAATAAAATAAAATACAATGTTTCCACATTTTATTATTATTGACGAAAATTTTGGAAATAATCTATTTTATTTTAGTTTATTCAGTTGAAATAAATTTCCATCAAGTAGGGATCGACGAAATTAAATTTTTCTAAAAATTTGTTATGTTCTAGGGAATAGCTTTCTGTCTTTTTGCTCAAATGGTCTTAAAAGACTAGGTAAGACACACTGATGTAAAACCTGAGATCAAAATTAGTTCTATCCGGCAGGTCGGTCAGTAAATAATATACAATAACTTTAGAGAGAAAACCTATGGAGATTTTAAACTTTCAGAGTAGGTTTAAGGTCTAATTATAAGTTTTTGAATTGATCTGATAGTAACGCAATGATTTACATTGGGAATTTGTTCATATTTCTTCCATTATTTTTGAAACTTTAGATTCGATAGATCTTAAATGTGTTGTTTGGAAGAAAAAAATGACGTCGTTGTGTCTGCAAAATTTTGTGAGGGTCGTATAATTAGAAAATTGAAAAATATATATATTGTGGGCAAAGCAGCATTGAGCGCTACAAGAACCATAGCTACATAGCTACAATCGAATTTGAATTTATGTATGAAATAAGGAGTATGAGCTGTGGTAAATCGGAAGTTTGAACGAAACAATAAGTTTTTGTATCGGGACCGTGCAACGTGCAAAGTGCAACGTTTGTATCGGGACGTTGAACTGTTACACAGATGCTAGATGCAGTGTCCCGATTCTGAAAACTTCCTGTTCACCTCATTCATTAATATAGTTCACTCTCCGCTTTAAAAGAAGAAATATCTCGATCAAGCCTTTATTCATTTTCATCAATAAATTTCCCGAGCGATATTTACCGCTTTGCGTTTGGAGGTCAATTTTATATCCTCCACTTAACTACTAACGATACAGAGATACTCCTTCAGGAAATTATTCAGATTTATTATCCTCAAAGAACCGGTATCTTGAAATTTGGCTATAATTCACTAAACCATGGCTATTCACCGAAACTTTCCTCTGTTCGAATCAATTACTCAAAAGCGATTCATCGAAGTTAATAGATTAGAGAGATAGAATCCTTGTGAATTATTTTATGCATAAATCTTCAGCCATCCTGACTTTCGAGGGCTATTCAACTTGGGATCAGCTCCTTATTCCGCTGGAATAAGGTTGAAATTGATTATGTTAGCCTTTAATAGTAGGGAATAATGCATGAAAACTCAGAAACTTCCCCCAATAATGTTTTTCACTACGTCCGGTCTTTTAAGAGGTGAGGTACTTTTTGACAGGCCCCATATCATTCTTTCATTTCGAATAAATTTCGCCCATAAGAACGCAATAGCAGGTATTAAAAGATGAGCGGGAATTTCCTTATAGATGATACAAGCCAACAGTTCACGGACTATCAGGTGACGAAGATTTTTAATACATAATGAGCCAAGATCCATACACCGGCATATTTTTCTATAACGTTAATTTTGTCCGCTTTTGTGACTATGAACTATAATTTGCGGACAGCATTGGTTTTTTGTTATGATTTGAAGAAAACTGCTGCAGAATCGCATCGAATACTTGTTGAAGCTTCTTGGTAAAACATAGTGTTTCGAGTGGTTTCAAAAATTCAGAAGTTGTGTTTTTGACGTGAGTGTGGGAAACTACCGAAAAAAATCCCAGGCAGTAATCCTTATTGCATAAAGATTATGCTAGAACTCAACAAGAACTTGTGAAATAATTTGAATGTGTTGCAGGAAGCTATCTCCATCTGTTCAAAAGTTATAGAAAAGATTCGCAAAATAGAAAAAACGATTGCGTATGAGCTGATTAAATAGCAGCAAGAACATCGAAAAACCACTCTGCTCGACAGAAATGAAAGTAAGTTATTTCCCCATCTAATCGTGAGAGATGATGAAAAATGGATATGTTTTGAGAATCCTTAGCGTCGTAGATCATAGATGAATCCAGGCGATATCCACTATAAGACCAAATTGCTTTGGAAATAAGATAAAGTTTTGTCTTTGTCAGGATCAGAAGAATGTTATCTATTATGAGCTGCTTAAACGTGATGAAACCATTAACGCTGATCGTTATCGATAGTAAATTATGGAATCAAATCGAACATTACGTAAAAAACGACCGGAATATAGAAAATCATTTTTCTCCATGATAATGTCCAACACAGAAGGCAAAACTAGTCAGGGAAGCACAAAAAAAAATTTTAATTCATATTTCTCCATAGTATTTATGGACAACCAATCCTACCTGCTTAGATAAAGAAAATTGCGGTTTTGAATATGAAGAATTGAATTAGAATAAGAATTGAATAAAATAGAAAGGCCTTTTACTTGATAGAAGAAATATAACAAAATTTGAAAGAGGAAAAAGTCTCAGGGAGCCAAATCCGGCGAATACGGTGGTTGCTGAAGTACGTTTGTTGAGTTTTCGGCGAGAAAGTCAGTCACAATCGTAGCTCGGTGAGAAGGCGCGTTATCGTCATGCAAAATCCATGAGTTGTTCGCCCACAAATTTGGCCGCTTCTTACGGATACGCTCACGCAAACGTTTCAACACGTAGACCCAGGTCTCATCACCAGTTATAATGCGTTCCATGAATGTAGAATCGGAATTACAGCGATCCAACATGTCTGAAGCAACCTGTTGACTGCGATGACGTTTTTGAAGAAAATTCAGGTCTTTCGGTACGAGTAGTGCGGCCACCTTTCTCATGCCCAAAATATCAATCAAAATCGTACGTGCGGACTCATGGGATATCTTAAGATCAGGTGCTATCTCTCTCAAGCTGGTACGACGGTTTTCCAGCACCCTTTCCTTAATTTTATCGACGTTATCTTCGATCGAAGCCGTCGATGGGCGACCACTTCACGACCGTCCTTGAAGGCTCTGTACCACTGATATGCATGAGTTTTCGATAGAGCATTATCACCAAAGGCCTTTTGCAACATTTTCTATGCATCGGCACACGAAAATTCATTTGCAACACAAAACTTTAAACAAATTCTTTGCTCAACGTAATCACCCATAGTAAAAATCGGCACGCACTCTGACATCGACTGACTTAATCAACTGTTGCAAACACACTAGTTGACAGATCCCGCTCAAGCTTGGCATAGGAATTAAGGACAGTGGTACCAACCTACGAAAAAAAAATTTTTACCTGCCTCATTGCCCCGCCAGATTTAAATTGATAATTCCCGGTACTTTCTTGACAGAATGTATGTTTATCCTCTACAATTTTAATTTCAAAAAAATTTTTATTCAAAAAACTTTCAGAAATAAATTTATGTCTAACAAGCACCGCTTACATTTAATAGACGTATATAATCAAAACTCAATATATAATGTCAAATGGAATAAATAACCCAACAGATATACGAAAGTAATTAAAATTAATAAATAAATATTTAAAGGAGACAAAATTTTGTTTCTGGTCTTACCTTTAAGAACACCAATTGCCTTTTAAAAACATGAACACACTTAAAGGACTTCTCAAAGAATATAATTTATTTGAAATATTTAATATATTTAAATATTCGAATAAATTATTTCAAAAATTTCTAAAAAAATGTGCACTATATCTTCAAAAAACAAATATAATTCTAGACAATCCCGTCTTCAGTCCTCTTTTAACATTCCAAATATCAAAATCAAAAACATAACCTATATCACTCACGTGTTAAAAGACTTAAGCTTCGAAATACAGATCAACTATATAATTCAAGATTGATCTATGTTCTAACAAAATTGTATTTCGAAGCTTAAGTCTTTCAACACGTGAGTGATATAGGTTATGTTTTTGATTTTGATATTTGGAATGTTAAAAGAGGACTGAAGACGGGATTGTCTAGAATTTTATTTGTTTTTTGAAGATATAGTGCACATTTTTTTAGAGATTTTTGAAATAATTTATTCGAATATTTAAATATATTAAATAATTCAAATAAATTATATTCTTTGAGAAGTCCTTTAAGTGTGTTCATGTTTTTAAAAGAATTGGTGTTCTTAACGGTAAGACCAGAAACAAAATTTTGTCTCCTTTAAATATTTATTTATTAATTTTAATTACTTTCGTATATCTGTTGGGTTATTTATTCCATTTGACATTATATATTGAGTTTTGATTATATACGTCTATTAAATGTAAGCGGTGCTTGTTAGACATAAATTTATTTCTAAAAGTATTTTGAATAAAAAATTTTTTTAAATTAAAATTGTAGAAGATAAACATATTTCAATTTGTTTTAATATTCAAATTTTGGATAAGAATTGATGAAAAAAAAAATTGAAAATTTTAATTGAATCGTCTTTAGTTGACGGAAATTCATATCAATTAAATAAAATGATATAAATTATTTCCATAATCCACTGATTTAACTACAATTGTTTTTCCAACTATGTGGGTTCGTCAAGTTTACATATAACTATTTCTATATAGCTATATAACACTTCTTATATAACTAAAATCTCGGAAAAAGAGGCAGTAAACTAACTAACAATTTTCGGAAATGAAAATAAGAAAAACATATGCAAAAAATGATACAAACAACCATAAATTCACAATAATACCTATAAAGGAAAATATCTGAAAAAGGGATATAAATAATCCTACAATATATTGGGGCAAATTGTCGGAGATACCTCACTAGGTATCCAACAAATGAGATCTTGCGTTATCTGCTTGGTCGTTTAGAAGAATTCCAAGGTTCTTGTACCTCTTAATTTCTACTGATGCTAAAAGCGCGAGTCTGGTACTTTCAATTTCATTATAGATAATATCATAGTAGTTGTTGGAATTATGTTCAAATTCTTTCAAACGACTGGCATACGTTCAATGCTAGATTTAACTCCGTCTCAAACAAAAAATAAGAAGGATCAAACAAATGAAGACAATTAACCTGATGTCTATAAGTTGACTTGTAGGGATTGCCCTATATTGGCTAAACAGGAATATAATTCAAGAAAAGAATTCACCAACACCAGCGGATTTACATGTCAGATTTTCGCATTCAATATATGCCAGTCATTTGAAAGATTTTGCAGGTGATTTCAACATGAAATTATCCATAATAAAAATAACAGTACCAGATTCACGCTTTTGGAAGCAGTAAAAATTTGTAGGTGGAGGAACCTTAAAATTCTTCTCAACTACTAAACAGTTGTCGTAAAATCCCCAATGTTGAATATTTTCATTCAGTGAGCTATTTCCGATAATTTGGTTATTTATATCCCTTCTTCGCATTTTTTTCTTTATCGGTCTTTCTGTAAATTGATGGTTATTTGTATTTCTTTGTTAGTACCGCCACTTTTTTCAAATTTTTAGCTATATAACAAATGAATGTATAGTTTGTAACGTTGGATAACGCTCCACTGTTGAATTTCAATCGCTAAAAAATGCTCTAATAATGTGATTAAACTAAGACCATTAAGAAGTTTGGAGTTTCTGCAATGAAAGTCACGCTGTTATCGCATGCGCTGTAAAGTTGCATTGTTTTCAAGAAGCGTAGAATTTCCCAGATTTCGTTTTTCGTATTGTGAGGTTACACGAAGACACACTTTGTAGTATTTTTTTCGTATTAACGTACCTAATCCATGAAAATCGAGAAATATTGAATTTTTATTCTTTCTGATAAGGCGTCTGATCAGAAGGCGTATTAGTACCGGGAGATCTTAGTACCGAACCATCTTTGTACCAGAGATCTTAGTACCGGATGATCTTAGAACTAAACAATCTTGCTGGAGTGCCCTTTTGCTTGGATTATCTTAATACCAGACAATCTTCCTTGTGCCGGATTTAGAACATATTATTACCGAACCATCATATTTCTGGATGCTCTACTGGTCATCTGGAACAATTAAAAACTGAAGACCTATTGATTATATGAAGAATAGTATTTATCCTTGGAGGAAGCACTATCATTCCGACACCTTGGGAAAAAATATCAAAGGAGAATATCAAAGATAAGTCCTTAAATAAATCTCGGACGTGAAGCTAACTGTAAATCTTTATTATATTGTAAATAAGAGTTACTATTCTAATTCTAAAGTTGAAATAAATAGATAGGAAGTAAGAATTTGAATTTCCACGATCAGATTGGCAATTTATGATTCATTCAGGAAAGGCAAATTTTATTTATCTTTTCATTGGCGTACTATGAAACCTTTTACGAAGTAGGATGTTTCATGTGCGGAAGGACAAAATCGCAATCCCAAGTTAGAGTGTTTCAGTTTCATTTCCTTTCATCTTTTAGTGTAGATTAGCGATATTGTTTTCAAGTTTTCAGAAACTTAACGAAGCTACAGCGTTGGCGAATCAGCTGTCGTTCATTTTATCAATTCTGGAAATAATCTATATTATTTTATTTGATGAGAAATGGTGAGATGTTAAGTTAATATAAGGCGACCTTGTCATGATTTTATGTTACTAATTTTTTACTGCAAAACAAAATATAATATTCGTCAACTATAGTTAAATATTAAATAACTAGGACATACTGACAGCAAAAATAGAAATTGGTGAATGTCGAAAAGTATATAACTCATTTACGTTTCAATTTTCAGTATACCGCAGATCCGCACTGCATCATAACCTCGTTTCAAAGTTCAATTTCACCAGAAAATCCAATAGGAAAACTCAGTCGGTAGTAATTAACCGGATATTCATTCCTCAAATTTATTATCTTGATGTGTCAGCTCATTCGTGCTTTCAACCTTGGTTGTCGAGGTTATTTCAGTGCCAAAACGATTTAAGGAAGGATTGCTTGGCGTCACATTATTTTTATTGGGTGTAATTATATCTGACCTCTGGTTGATACATAGAGTGCTTATTTCTTACTTATAATCGAGTAAAATCAATCCTGAAACTGGCACACCTTACGTTCCAAGACCATATCAAGGCAATGATTGAAAAGTGCTTAGGAATTACTAAGTTTCATTATGAAAAAATGAAGGTTCTTCTAATTGGGTGATTAACTTGAACTTGTGAAAACACTTGTCGAATTTGTCAGAACAACACAATTGGAGGGGAAAATTTATAGACAACTATATTAATAAGTAATATTCGATACTACAGCGGTGAATCACTGGAAATGTCCAGCACATAGATGAACAGCGCAGTTTTCTTGGGTATTATTATATTCTATATGCTTCCACATGGCATTCTCATGACTCAAATTGAATTCTCGGTTGAACTCACGCAGGATATGGATGAAATATGACCAAGAAGATTTTAGATAGAAGGATTGGCACAGCAGAGGAAATGGTCTACTGGGAGATGAGGGAATAAAGATGCTTAGAAATTAATCATCGAAAACAATATTTAAACACCTATTGTTTCTATTCAATCTGTAAAACTACCCAGATTGGATAGACCTTTGAAATTCTGTAACAGTCATAATCTCTATTCAGAAAATTGAAGGGATAGCTGTGGTTCTAGTAGAATGGAATTGAAAAAGTAAATTCTTAATTAAAAACGTGCCCGCAAACAAAATTTATGAGTCTAGAGGATTTTGAGAAAACGCATTGTGTGACCAGCTATAGAGGCTAATGTTTTAATTTGGATACCTTGTATAAAATCGCCACCTAGGTCGGAAGATTCAAAACTCTCGTATTATTCAATCAATGAAACATAATAAAGCATATCTCATATAATAATAGAAACCATACTTCTCTGATAGAAAAAATGGAGTACCAACGTGAAATAATGAATTAAAAAAAAGATTCGTTCGGTTATGATTTATCGAAAAGTAAATACGTTTGTCTAAATTATTCCGGAAATACCAGTATATAATAAGGAACACTACTCTCAAAGAAATATTAAATTCGCCTTTAAAACCAAAAACAATATTTGCAGGTTCATCAAAAATAATAAAACGAAAATGGATAAATTCAATTATCAGATGTAAAATATATAAATTCAAAAGCTTAGATAGCTAAAAATTTTCTTCAAATACTTCAAATCTGTCAAGTATCTATATTCGGTATACATAGAGACACTAAGGTATTAATCACACACTAGCGCCATCTAGAGCATGCACACATACATACAAGACATACCTTTGCGAGCAAATTTAAGTGAGAAATGTATTCTCGATATTTTTACGTTACAAACGCAGAAAAAAGGCTTATAATGAGCACATTCATATTCAAATAAATTAATTCGATTGATTCGCATATCTGCCATTTGCCCCAGTGATCAACAAAACTCGATAAGGTTTGTTTGAGTATAGAATTGTTATGCAGATGTACTACTCTGTCAAGAAATTACCGGGAATTTTCAATTAAAACAACATTTTTACATTTAATCGTCAAAATTTATTGGGTCGCCTTCAAAATAGGCTCCATTTGCTCCAATACATCTATGCCAACGGCACTTCCAATTATCGAAACATTTTTTATAGGCGCTTTCCGGGATGGACTTTAGTTCTCGCGCCGAATTTTGTTTTATGGCTTCAATCCACTCAAAACGGGTGCCACGAAGGGGCAATTTTAGTTTTGGGAAGAGGAAAAAGTCGCAGGGAGCCAGTTCCGGCGAATACGGTGGTTGCTGAAGCACGTTTGTTGAGTTTTTGGCGAGAAAGTCAGTCATAATCGTAGCTCGGTGAGAAGGCGCGTTATCGTCATGCAAAATCCATGAGTTGTCTGCCCACAAATTTGGCCGCTTCTTACAGATACGCTCACGCAAACGTTTCATAACGCCTAGGTAATACTCCTTGTTTACCGTCTGACCCTCTGGAACGAATTCGTAGTGCACCACGCCACGGATATCGAAGAAAACAATGAGCATCACCTTCATTTTCGAGCGGCTTTGGCGTGGTTTTTTCGGTTTCGGCTCATTTTTTGCCACCCATTCCGATGATTGCTGGCTTGTTTGTATATCGCACTCGTAGACCCAGGTCTCATCACCAGTTATAATGCGTTCCATGAATGTAGAATCGGAATTACAGCGATCCAGCATGTCTGAAGCAACCTGTTCGCGATGACATTTTTGAAGAAAATTCAGGTCTTTCGGTACGAGTCGTGCGGCCACCTTTCTCATGCCCAAAATATCAATCAAAATCGTACGTGCGGACTCGTGGGATATCTTAAGATCATGTGCTATCTCTCTCAAGCTGGTACGACCGTTTTCCAGCACACTTTGCTTAATTTTATCTACGTTATCTTCGATCGAAGCCGTCGATGGGCGACCACTTCACGACCGTCCTTGAAGGCTCTGTACCTCTGATATGCAGGAGTTTTCGATAGAGCATTATCAGCAAAGGCCTTTTGCAACATTTTCAATGCATCGGCACACGAAAATTCATTTGCAACACAAAACTTTAAACAAATTCTTTGCTCAACGTAATCACCCATAGTAAAAATCGGCACACACTCTGAGATCGACTGACTTAATCAGCTGTTGCAAACACACTAGTTCACAGATCCCGCTCAAGCTTGGCATAGTAATTAAGGACATTGGTACCAACCATGAAAAAAAAATTTTACCTGCCTCATTGCCCCGCCAGATTTAAATCGATAATTCCCGGTACTTTCTTGACAGAATGTATGTTACACTGTCTCGATTGGTAGAACTTTCTATGATTATAGCTCACACTCCTCATTAATGATATTTGGTATTGATTTGCCGAATTAATTTATTAGAATATGAATATGCTAATTATGAGCATTTACGGCAGATTATGGTCTGATTTGAGCGTCAGGAATGCTTTTTCTGCGTTTGTAATGTGAAAATATCGAGAATACATGTTTTACTTGAACTGGCTCGCAAAGCTATATCTAATATGTATGTTTGCATACTCTAGATGGCGCTAGTGTATGATTTATACCTAAGTGTCTCTGTGTATAGCGAATATAGATACTTGAAAGATTTCTGGTCACTGGCATACATTGCACTGATAAAAACCAACTACTTTGAAACATGCGCATTTCTGCAATTTGCCCCAGTGATCAACAAAACCTTATCGAGTTTGTTTAAGTATAGAATTGTTATTGATGTTACTCATCATTAAAAATAAAATTTAGACATCTGTTTATATGAACGCAAAAGAGATTCTGATAAAGATAAGAGATTCTAACATGTAAAAGACTTTTTAGAACATGATACTTCTATTTCAATTAATTTCGATATTTTATATATTGAAATATGAAGGCTGAAATTGGATTCAGGTCAGATATACCAAATAAATGAGCTTGAAAATAACAACTTTTTTTTGAAGAATCGGACTGATTTTTATTGATCCCTCCTTTTCAATATTTTTAAGAGAGTTGTCTAAAACGTGATTCTGAGTGGAATGGCTTTATGTCATAAAGTACTAAATCCTAAAATGTTCTAACGTGAAGTCGGGAGTTTTTGCGCGCTTCTTCTTATCCACAATTCACACGAAATTCAGCTTTAGCCATCCTGAAATCATTTGACATGTAAATGATAAATTTAAACTCAATTATATGATTGTTACTAAGGTTTCAGTAGCACTCAGTATTGCTTTTCTAACAAATTTTTATTTTTGTTTAAATTCTTTCTATCAAACGATCCTCACGAAATTTTGCACAAAAATGTGCGTTGTTATTTCACTTCTAAAAGTCAAATTTCATATTGATTGAATTTGAATTCCAAATGTGAATAACTGCGAAACCATCGATTTGCTTTTGCCCATCAACAAAAGCAACCTAAAAGGTGTTTCCAGATAAAACAATGGAAAAATGGACTTGAAGCGCATATGTTATCAAAACCACATTATCTCATTTCAACTCCAAATATTTGTTTGTCCAGATTCAATTAATTCTTTCACGGAATGAAAAATATGAATAACCCTTCTGCACTTACATAAATGTAATGATTAATACTAATATACTGTATATGACAAAAAACTGAATTATTAATAGAAGATGTTAAAAACAATCATGATTTTGATACGTAAAAAAGATTCTCTTTGAATGGAAAGGTTATTATTCCATACATCTGAAAGTTTGAAAAGGCTAAGGCATAAGCGCTTGAAAGTGTTTAGAATATTACTTTCTTCCTATATTGAACTCCACCGAGTTCCTTCTTGGAAACTCTCCAACAGCCCGAATCATTCCCATTTTTCAAACTGAGCGCTGAAATTCCAGTTATATATCAACCGTTCATCTTTATGGGCCTCAAATCCACCAGAATTATGCTCACGGATTACCAGTCTACGTGTCGAGACTTTATGACAATTTTGTGATTGATACAAGAACAGAAAATAATCCATAATAAATGAACTTTTCTATAATAAAAAAACTTCTACATTCGTTCTCTTAATTCTTCAATTGTTCCCGAAATCGTAAATTTGAAGGGTGATTCTATAGTGATCTGTTTCAGCCGTTACCATTTGGTAGTTGATCATAATTAAAACAAATTGTACAAATAACTATGTTTTACTACCAATAAATTGATATTTAACACTTTCAATTATGACTCGAGTTTCGGGAATTAACTATCCCATCTTCAGACAATTGAAGACTCAACGAGCAGGACAGGGTATTTATGCATAAAGAGGTAAAAGAGGTGATAAAAATAAGTTAAAAAAGAGAGGACGCCAACAACTATTACAATTTAACAGATTCTAAATAATCAAGTTTCTTTGAAACTTGTGAAATTTTGAGATCATCTATTGTTTATGAGTGGCAAAAGGAGAAGTTTGTTTATTTTTCAAGAAATTCATTTCATGTTCGTTAAACCTCGTCTTAAAGGTCTGTCCTATATATTTATAACTGCACGTCGAACAAGATAACTCATGAACTCCCGATTGAAGTATGTTTGGAGTTGGATTCTTTGCGTATACGGATGATAATGGCTTTTGTGTTTTGAAAGCATTATAATCAACGATTTCAACCCCAATATAATAGATAATTTAATTCGGCAGAAACAATCTAAAATAGCTATAAACTAAATTTATCCAATCATAAAACCTAGGTAAAACAAAAAATCCTTTTCTTTATCGTACTTCGGTAAAATAAAACAAAAAGTGGCCATTAGGTTTTCAAAATTAGAAGGTTAATATTGCTTTCAAAAGGACTCAACTTCAAACATACACAAATCGGGAATTTATGAGTTATCTTGTTCGACGTGCAGTAATAAATATATAGGACACACCGAATGTTACTTCAAGACAAGGTTCAACGAACATAAAATGAATTTCATGAAAAAATAAACAAACTTCTACTTTTGCCACTCGTTGTTTAGAAAACAGCCATCCTTTTGCGGCAACAGATAATCTTAAAATTTTACTATTAGAATCAAAAGGAAAGAAACTTGATTTTTTAGAATCTGCTGAAATTTTTAAATTAGATCACAATAAAAATAATGTATGTCTGCACGGATCTATGTAATTCCAAAATATTTGATATATTTAAATAAGTAACATCTGTTCACCAATCTTCTTTGGAGTTCCGACATTCTAATAGTTGTTAGGCGTCTCTTCTTTTTAACTTGTTTTTATTACCTCTTCTACCTCTGTATACGCATAAATACCCTATCCTGCTTGTTAAGGTTTCAGTTGTCTGAAGATGGGATGATTAATTCCGGAAACTCGAGTCACAATTAAATGTGTAAAATATAAATTTATTGGTAGTAAAGCGTAGTAATTTCTTCAACTTGTTTCATTTCAGGGTGATTCTAAATTTCTCCTATAACCACTCCTTTCGTTTTCTCAGTAGAAATATACCAACGAACTTTTGGAATTTTAGAGTATGATGAAAGTTGGACTCTTTAAACATGTGGAAGAACTATTCAAAATAAACCATTTCACCAAAAATTGCCTATATAACACTTCAAACGTGGCAAACTTGATTGAAATTCTCGATAAAGTTGATACTGACACAACCTTATACTTACGTTGAATTATGTAGAATGAGAGAAACATTTCACTCTTCTTGTGATGAATAAATTCATCATTCAGTTTCGTTTAAAATGTTCCACATTTGACTAGGAATCAAAATTACTGGCAAATCTGAATATCCATATCTTTATTGTTAGTTGCAAACTTCTGATGGGAAATTTTTTCCGATAGATCTCATTCTGATGATTTATACCCCCTGACCAAGGCTTACTTCTAAATATATCTTGACACTGATGTTTTTATATTTGAAATGCAAAATATTCAAGTTCGAAATCTCATCCATAAATGTCATTCCAAATATTTATATAAGTTTTATAAAAGGTTTACCATTAGTTTGATGTGAGCACAGTCTTGACAGGCATTATTTTTAATAATGTATGAGTTCATGCAGTAACTATTATATAGTTACTTGTGATAACTTCGCAAGCACTCTATATTCGATATCTCAATTTCTCTACAGTATTCACCTTTTCCTTATAATAAACTAAAGTTTTCAAATGATCCCAAATAAGAAACTGGAGTGGATTTAGATCAGGAGAGCGTGCAGGTTAGAAATTAGTTTACTGAGCCCTATTCACTTCTTGGAAACCCCATTTTCAAATAATCGGATACATTTTGCCTATAGTGGGGAGACAGTTGATCGAGTAATAATCGCATTCTCTTTTTGAAATTTGGAGTGACATTTTCGAGTAGTTTATATGAATTGATATGAAGAAAATATAAGAAATCCTCCTTGATATTTGTGTTGGTAGAAGGAACGTCCCAATCAGCGTACCACAGACGAGGTCAATCCAAAGATTCAAGGAAAATCTTTGCTGAAAATTTGGTACTCTACAGCATGAGGCTTTCCGGTTGATAGCAAGAAAATAATCTATTCTATTTTTAATTATATGAATTTTAATTATACTTGGGGAATGTTCTGATTAGAAACAGAAAATTTAACCAAGAATTCTGAAAAATCAATATTGAAAGTTTATTCGACATTAACATATAATTAGTACTTGTCTAGCTACTTTTTTTTTGAAATTGTAAACATACTCGTTATGTATACGTCAATTTATTCATTGATGCGAACACTAGAACTAAACTCAGAAAATACTGTAGGAATATACTCAATTCAAAATATGAGCCATTATACGTATTTCTAGATTATTTTCAATCTTCAGATCACTGTAGAATTGAACATAATTACAAGACTAGAAACTTACCCATTAGAGAAAGTTCGGAAAAAAATCTCAAATATAATTAGCTGCTCCCCTTTACTTGACCACAGCTTTGGAATATAACATATAAAGTTTTTTCAGAATTCTGATTTAAATTTTAATTCTATTTCTTGTGCATGTGGCCTAATCAGTTAATAGAATTATCCAGCAATTGTAATACTTGAGCAGGGACATCCTTGCTTCATTATCTTCCAGATTTTACTGTGTTTCCCTCAGCTACTCATGCTATGGGACCTAGTACTTAATGTTGGTTCATCCTCGACTATTTTCAGGATTTGTTCCTCGCATACTGTCATTTGTTGTTAGTCTACCGACGTGAATTCCTCTGGATGCTTTCAAACTTTCAGCAGTACATATACAGTCAGATTAATGTTTACTGGCGAGAATATTTTCTTCTCCAAATGTGTCATGAAAATTTCACTGAAAAGGGTGGAGGATGGGGAACCCATTGGCAGACCTTCTAGTTGTTGATAAAAATAAAATATTCTCGCCAGTAAACATTAATCTGACTGTATATGTACTATATTGGAAACGCTATGTAGATGACGTATTTTGTGTTTGGACCGGCTCAAATTTAGAACTAGAGTCGTTTTTGAAACTAATTAATTCATTTTACGAATCCGTTCAGTTCACTTTGGAAGTAGAGAATGTAAACCATTCACTCAATTTTTTGGATATTCAGATAAAGAGGGTAAATGACCATCTTGAATTCGATATATTCAGAAAACCCACTTTTTCGGACGTTCTTATTCATAACAGCAGTTCCCACCCATATAAAATTAAAATGTCAGCGTTCCACTCTCTTGTACAACAATCAATTTCAATTCCACTGTCAGAAAATAACTTCAAAAAAGAAATTGAAATGTTAAAATTACTATCCAATAACAACGGCTACCCTCCTGACATGATAGATAGGTTGATTTTCAAAAAGCAATATTCTAAACTGTTAACATGTATCTATCCACCTCAACCTAAAGATCAGAAAAAATTTGTCTACATTAACTACATCCCAAAATTAAGCGATAAAATTTGTAGTAGATTAAGACAGAATAAAATTGAAGTAATATGCACAAATAAGAAGAACTTAAGATCAATGTTTCTAAACGGCAAGGACCGATTAACTGATTCGGAAAAGAGTGGGGTTTATAAACTGTACTGTGATGAATGTCCTGCATTCTACATAGGCCAGACTGGTCGTTCTCTAAAGGTTAGGGTTGATGAACATAGAAAGTCGATATTACAGAACAAAGCGACTACTGGATTTTCTGCTCATTGTATCAATTGCAATCACTTTATAGATTTCGGTAAAACAAAAATTTTACACGAAGGGGAAAAAAGTAAACGATTGGACTTTTTAGAATTTTTAGAGATATCCTCAGCACATAAACGCCAATTACCGATTGTGAACGATCAGCTGGAGTTACGCTTATCTCCAATTTTAACAGCTGTCATTTGATTATAATTGTGTAGTATTGTGTGTTTTCTTGTCAGTTTTGAGAATGGGATAAAACCCGAAACATGCATGTAAACTGAATGTTTTGTTTTATTTTAATAAATTCGTGCGAACTTAGTCCAGTGTTATTTTTGTATTTTATGTTAAATATGTAGAAGGCTAATTTTTAAAAAAATTTTTAAAAATTTTTAAAATATTTAAATAATTTTATATGCCTTCTATCAAGAATTAACCTCTTTTTATGTTATTTTATTCATAATATATAATTATTTGGTTTCCCTTAACATTCTTTATACAGATAGTCCTTGTGCTATAGCAGAGGCCGTTAAATTGCCTTTCAATCTTCTAGATCAAGGGTAAACTACAGATATATTTTTGTGTGTAGTGAACACCACATTTAAGGTTTCAATATGGTAGAACTTTTTCTAGAGGAATGAAGGGTAAGCGAATATTTGTTATTAATTGATGTTATATTTATTGAATATGAATATTTGAATACTGATGAAGCTAAGTTGATCTTAAAACTTGTTTTTCAGTAATGTTTTACATATCTTGAGTTTTTATATAAAGTACCTTGGTTAGATATCCAATAATATTGAATAGTCTAAGTAAGATAGTTTTATGATGAAATTCTTAAGATTATGTTGGATACTCTTGAAAGATATTGGTTTTCATAAGATTGATCAGCAGAAACAAAATTTTGTCTATTCAAAATGTTTAATTTATAGGATTTTGGTTAATAATTTTTATTTATTGGATTTTGTTATACCATTCGGATGTCTTATAATGAATGTTTATTTTATGTCATGATATAAGTGGTACTTATACGACATTATTTTAATTTATTTTCAGAAGTTATAATCATTGAATATAATCTTTTGGAATTAAATATGAAAAAGGCTAATTTTTAAAAAAATTTTTAAGAAATTTTTAAAATATTTAAATAATTTTATATACCTTCTATCAAGAATAAACCTCTTTTTATGTTATTTACGTTTAAATTCAAAGTGCTTCATTTTAAAAATCAAACCTGGAACTACTAATTCTAAATTATATAAGTTTCACAATATATAACTTTGATCAAGTTTCCAGAGGCAAGTAATCATTATATATTTTTTGTGCGTGTTTCATTATCTATCATGTTGAAGATATCGGGTTCAAATTTGGCACAGTACGTGAATGAAATAATTTTTTTTAATTTTCCACGTCTTATTTACATTCCTTGTATACACTACACTGGTCTAAAATTCAATATATTTGTATGAATTTGAAAATTACTCATTTGGATGTCAGGCGGTATTCAGTCCTTCCAGATTTCCAGAATTTTTTTTATAGTTTATACTCATCCAATATTAGGAAGTTCGGAGCGAATGCATAATTTTATTGAACTCAGCTTAATATTCCCTTGTTCGAGGAAAACCTTCTCTGTCTTTCCGAGCAAAGAAAGTATTTTTATTTATATACGCTAGCAGCCCCCTAGAATAATTATAACGAAATCTGCATTATCGATTCTTTTACACCATCGACTAGCAACAGCCCAACCAGTGTAGCTTAGGGGAGAACAGAATTATGAAATGTTCATGAATTGGTGTCATTTTTCAATCTCTACAATTCGGTATTTGTTCAAATGAATTAATAATAATAACGGTTCTTTATTATTTGAAATCCTACCCATAAACTACAAGAGCTATGTGGAGACGAAATGAAATTGTGTCAAAACAAAAGAATTATATACAATTATATTTAACTTAGAAATTCCTCCAAACTGTAAGGTTCCAGCTCCAAAAAAAATCTATACAATTTTTTCTTGAAAATTTTTTCATCTTGTACAGTTTTTATGTTATTCGTTAGGGAGCAATATATTCTCTAAGGTATCTTTTTTCAACTTGTTTCTGTGATGTTGGTAAATTCAATTTGGGACAGAGTTAGTCTTCATTTCTTGTATCGTAAAATTTTTTCTTATTTTCATATTTTCCAAATAGTTCGGTATTATTCCTAATGAAGAGGACGATTATATATATATATATATTATATATATAATATATTATATTATATAAATGGTCAAAATTCCTATTTTCCTGAACTCTCCTTTGCAGGATTTGTCATATTTAAAGTTATTTATTATTTTGACCACCTTCTTCTGTGCTACTTACAGTGACTTTATATTTCCTGATCCATAAAATATATAATAAAATTAATAAAATCTTAATTTTCATTCTACAGTTGCATCGTATACTATTTTCAAGTAAGTTTTACATATATACTTGGATACAGTTGTACTCTTTCGCCTAGGTAGTTTACATGTTCTTTCCAGTTGAGATTCTTATCTGTATCAATTCCCAAGAATTTAGTGGATTCAGCAGGATCATGTTTTTCTTGATTTAAAAATAATGTGATCAATTCCTTCTATTTTTGAGTTGGTTAGTGTGAAAAGTATTTATTGTGTCTTTTCCCTGTTGAGAATCATATTGTTGTGTTCAAACCATCCTTTTGCTTTATTTAAAGTGGTTTCAAATAGATGTTTCAACTCCTGGAAGCAATCCTCAATTATAAGTTTATTAGTATCATCTACATATTTACAGTGAACACTTTTTTATCGTCTGTTCCAAAAGTAAGTCCATAGTCATTGAGGTATATTATAAAATAGAGGGCCAGCAATGCTACCCTGTGGTATGCCTAGAATAATATCCTGTACGGTTGATTTGATGATTTCCTTATTCGATTCTATTTGTGCTAATTGTTTTCTGAAAGAAAAATATGATTTGGCCCATTTTAATGCTGGTCCTCAAATTCCATAAAGTTCTAACTTATTCAGTAATTTGTCACAGTTGATGCAATTATCTGCTTTGGATAAGCCCAAAAACTAACCGGTTAACTCCTTATTTTCAAAAGCTTCGACTATATTAGTTATGAAATTATAAATTGTAGTTCTGCTAGATTTTTCCTTCAAGTACCCGTGGTGACAATGTCCAAAAATTTCATTTTCTAGAAAATGTTCCATTTATTGTTTAACAAATGCCATTTCTATAACCTTGGAGAAGCTTGGTAAGATACCTATAAGTTTATAATTATAATTTGTGTCACCTTTTTCATGAATCAGCTTTACAACTGCAATTTTTTTTTTTTACATGTTGAACCGTCATGGCGGGCGGTTCAGCATCGGATACTAATGAGAGGAAATGTCGATTTTGTTCTAAATTTGCTGGTTCGAGTGATATAAAGTGTAAGGGTGAAGGCTGTGACATTGTTGTTCATAATAAGTGCTTGGATGCTATTGGCAGGGTCATTTTTGTGGACAAAAATAATTTCCTCTGTCGACGTTGTACCGAGTCGACGGAAAATATCAGTGATTCATGTTCTAATACTGAGTGCATAGTTCTGAAGAAAGAAGCTGAATGTTTGACTCGTGAGAAAGTTCTTTTGGAAAAGTATGTATCTGAACTAGAATTCACAAATAATATTTTGAAAACTTCGAAAGATATCCATCGTGAAAATGCTTCAAGGTCATCTATAAATCAGTTACACACGGGTATGGATGAGTCAGAGCGACCGACGTATGCATCAGCTGTTAAAAAGGATCGGGATTCCCATGTGCTATTAGTGAAGACAAATGATAAAAATGTAAACAATACTGGGATCGAAAATGAAATTAAATCGAGAGTCAATCCGTCTTCTGCTCACGCACTGGTTTTGGGAACTAGGAGAATTAAGGATGGAATAATGATATCTTGTAGCGACAATAATTCTCTAGAAAAAATGAGATCGCTTATTAATGAGGAAATGAAGGGTGCATACAATGTTACTGTCCCAAAGAAGTTGAGGCCTCGAATTATGGTTTATGGCGTTGATTCACACACGGTAAGCCAGCCTAATTTTCTAGAAAATATAATCCATACCAACAATTTGAACTGCTCCGTTGATGATATAAAGTTCATTACCAAAATTGAATACAAAAATAGCTTCAATGTTGTACTTGAGGTGGCTTCTTTTCTATTCAGAGACATTGTCAAGGAGGGATTTCTTTATCTGGGTTGGTCTAGGTGCCCCATCAGGGAACATTTTAGTTTGATAAGGTGTTTTAAATGCTGGAAGTTCGGCCATTTCCGCCGTGAATGTAAGAGTGATTGTGAAGTATGTCCCAAATGCTCAGGTCCTCATGATATAAAAAAGTGTGAATCCAGTGATCTATGCTGTGTAAACTGCAAGTTTATCAATTTAAAGTTCAAAGCAGCTTATGATGTAGGCCACAGCGCTAACCTATAAATGTGGTTACTTTTTGTCTCATATAGATAAATTGAAGTCTAGAATTGCTTATGCACAGTAGATCTTATAAGTATTTAAAAATTGCTCATTTTAATGTCTGCTCTTTATTTTCTAAATTTGATGAATTTTTTAATCTTGTATCTGCTGAAAGTGTTGACATTATTTTTTTAACTGAAACTGAAAATATATTTCGGATGAAAGTATTTCTATTTCAGGTTATCGGATTTTTCGAGGTGATCGTGTCGGACGTGTTGGGGGAGGAGTTGGTTTTTATACAAGGGATTCACTATCATCAAGTAGAATATTCGTTGACTTTGACCCGCCCGTTGGCGTGGAACATATTTGGATTGAGCTAAGGCTTGGTAGGGATACTATTCTGTTAGGTTGTATTTACAGAACATCCGCGTGTAATGCTTCAAGTTTCGTCCGCTATTTGGATGATTTTTTGTCTATGGTATCCGCAAGTTATTCACATATAATTCTTGCGGGGGACATTAACGAGAATCAATTAGTTGAGAACAACTTTTCTGACTGCGTGGAATCTTATGGTCTGAAACAGCTAATTAATGAGCCAACACGCATAACTTCGACATCTCAGACTTTACTGGATGTGATTTGCTCTAGCAGACCCGAACTGGTGATTGATTCTGGTATTATTGATCATTCAATATCTGATCACAGGGGTGTCTTTTGCAGGATAAATTTAAAGAGAAAAAAGAATACCCCGAAGATTATTCGTTATCGTGATTTTCGTCGGTTTGCCCTTCAGGACTTTTTATCGGACCTTTCTAGTGCGTCATTTGATAGAATCCTTTATGTTAGTGATATTGATTTGAAGATCTCAATTTTTTGTCAATGCCTGACTGATATATTTGACAAGCATGCCCCTTACGTCGAATCGAGAGTTACTAAATTATTTTCCCCGTGGATAACTCCTACAATAAAAAGCATGATGAAGTTGAGAAATGCTGCTCTATCTAAATATAAGCTTACGAAGAACTTAGCTGATTACAGTTATTATACTCATCTGCGAAATGTTGTTACTTCTGCTGTGCGAAGGGAGAAACGCGGTTTCATGTCCCAGGCCAGATCTCGGGGTTCCGGATTTTTTTGGAAATCCTTCAGGACATTGCATCCTTGTTCACAGAATTCTGTGCCTGAACGCTTTTCTAACCCTCATGAATTCAATGACTATTTTCGGTCGGTTTTTAGTCCTTCCAATTCTTGCCCGGAGAGAACCAGTTATTATAGCTCGAACAGATTTGATGCAAATAAAAAATTTTCGATCGGGTTTGCGACTATAGACGAGATAAAATCAGTTGTCTTGGATCTTCGTTCGAACGCTCTGGGGATTGATTGTATATCTGCTAGAATGCTTAAATTATCCCTCGGTGTTACTCTGCCCTTCATGACGCACATTGTTAATGTTTGCATTGAGTCTGGTTATTATCCGTATGATTGGAAGTACTCTATTGTGAATCCTATACCTAAGATCCCTAGTCCTGAGAGCTTATCTGATTTTCGTCCGATAAGTGTGCTACCAGCTCTGTCAAAGGTTCTGGAGAGGATATTGTTTCTTCAGGTTTATAAATACGTCACCGACAATGGAATTCTCACTGCGCGGCAGTCGGGTTTCAGGGGGGGTTACAGTACTACCACTCATCTGCTGAACACCACTTCGTGCTAAATTAACTTATATTGGTTTTGATGAAACTGCTCTGAGATTTTTCAAGTCTTACCTTTTTGATAGGCATCAGTGCGTTAAATTGCGTGATACATATTCAGATTATTGCCCTATAACTTCAGGGGTGCCACAAGGATCTGTTCTTGGCCCTCTGCTTTTCCTTATATATGTGGCTGACATGCATAAAGTGGTCAGATTCGCATCCACCCATTTTTATTGTGATGACACTCAGGTTCGCCTCTCTTTTCATCCCTCCTCTGTTTCTCAGGCTGTCGAGCGGTTGAATGAGGATTTAGACTTAATTATGCGTTATTCCCAAATGAATAATTTGAAGATAAATGTTAAAAAATGTTTTTATATATGCTTTTTTCCCAGGACATTTCAGGGTGTGGTTGAGATCAAGATGGGCGGTGAAAGAATTCCGTCCTCCACCTGCTGTAGAAACCTGGGAATCTTTTTCGATTGCCAGTTGAGATTCAGGGAGCATGTCTCGTTGCTGTTGAGGAATTCTTTCCTTGCATTGCGCCTTTTGTATCGGCAGAGATATTGTTTGGACTTTCAGTCACGCAAGTATCTCTGTGAGACTCTCGTTTTGTCCAAACTGAACTATGGATTAACGGTTTTTTACCCTTGCCTTGATTCCGTGCAGAGGCGCAGACTACAGAAAATGCAGAATTCATGCTGCCGGTTTGTTTTCGGTTTGAGGAAATATGATAGTGGAATAAGGGACGGAATTGACAGCTTGGGATGGCTTAGGGTTGAGAATGTTTTCCGGCTCCACCTGACGATTATGGTTCATCGAATTTTACGTTCTTGTCTTCCACCGTATTTGAGGGAAAAGCTAATTTTTAGACGTGATGTTCATTGCGTGGACGTTAGGCATGGTCATAGGCTCATGCTGCCAAGATTTGGTTCAGCCATGTTTCAGCGCTCCTTCACCTTCAATGCGGTGAAATTACATAATGAATTTTTAGTTTCGTGTGAAGGCGTTTCTTTGAGCTCACTGAGAAAAATTTTGAAGTCAAAATTCTTGACGAGCCAATTATAAATTAGGAAAATTTTATGAATATGAAATATGTTTTGTTTACTCACAATGGAATTGATTGGTTAATTTAATTTTTTTTCGCTTATTTTTGTTTCTATCCTTTTGTTTTTTTTCCCTTTTTTTTTTTTTTTCAGGGTTGAGTGGAGTAGCTTTAAGCTAGACTTCGCCCTATGTTTATATATTGTAAATGTATGAATAAAGGCACTATTATTATTATTATTATTATTATTATTATTATTATTATTATTATTATTATTATAATTATTATTATTTTCAGTTTATCTAGGAAAATGCCATACTTGAGTGAGTTGCTGATGATGTGGTTCAAGGGTGAAATGATTTCTTCAGCTGTTTGTTTTGAAATATTGTTAGCTATTTTGTCATAACCCCTTGAGTATTTATTAATTACCAATAAATGTTGATAATAATAAATGAGAAAACAGATTATTTTATCATCATTTCGTAAGAAATAACGTACGCCATAAAATGCACCACACAGTGAGTTTTTTGGAATGTAACAGAATTTCATGTGAAACTTCTGGGTTGTCTGCAATTTTTCTCATTAACAAAGCCATTCAAAAATGTGCTTCCTCGTAGAATATGAATTTTTTGCAAAAAGCAGGATCGTTTCCAAGTGCACCATGGTTCGATCAGGAAATTCTAGACGCTATCTGTGTTTATTCGAATTTAGTTCTTGAGTCAATACGATTTTATGAGGATGCAAGATCAGATTATTCCGCAAGATTCTGAGAAAGCTCCAGTTGCGGTCGGCATGAAATGGAAAACTTTGGGTCATCGAAACTACTGGCCGCTGTAAATGCAAAGTCCTCCTCAGTTCGCGAGTTTTGTCGTCTTTTTGATGAATTATTGTCTTGTGAGGTTGATGCAAGTTCAAACTTTCACAGTGTGTCGTCTAACCCGAGCAGAGTACTGATGTCGGCGCCCAATTCTGGAGTGAATAAACGTTGAGTACCAACAAAATGAGTTCTCACATTGGTGATTTTGTTTTATTACTTCAAATTGATCGAGAGAAGTCAAACGCTTCATCATGAAACTGCACACTATTTTAAATATGGCAACACCAGGAAAAAAATGAGTTAGAGAAAGAGAAATCTGTTTTCGAAAAACTACCATCCATATTTTTTAACATATATTTGTTACAATATATCCAATTTCACCAAGCGAATGATTTGATATGGAAGGCCTTTTTCAAATAAACAGAAGGAGCCATAAAAATGTCGACGAGGCTCGGAGGACAAAGTTGCCAAATTATTACATTTTTATTCCTTTCATTTCCGTTCCATTTAATGAAAGGCTGTCCTGAGCTTGAAAAAGTTCCGTCGGAATGACAGATAAAACAAACGGAAGCATTCCTGGATATTATTCGAACGTAATATCTCCTGAAATCAGATACGCTGTTTACTTTGTCATAGCTTGACACGCTGGTGAGGAGAGCTGGATATTTCGTGAATAGGTCCGTTAAAGCATGAATTAGACGAAATTTTTCTCCCCAAATTTCATAAGGCGGTAGCTTTTGTTTTGGGAAAAGAAAACAGACTTGAATTAGTTTCCAGGTTTCGGAATTTGGCATTTAAAACGACTAAGCAGCTGCCTGTCGCTTAGCAAAGAACTGTTTCCTGCGTTGAAAAAATTCTCATTCATGCAGAAATTTTCATTTGAACATTGAAGACTATTAGTTTCCAGTCAATAAAGTTGCAGTTTTTGATATTCTTATTAGAAATATAAATAAGTTCGTGCGGTTCTTGATCGAAAATTGAAGTGTCGGTCGCTAGCCCCTACTTTTTCCATCTTTCTGGCTACCTTTTTCCTTAAGCTCGATTTAAGCACCTTATAAAATACACCACACCCAGCTGGTCCCACCAAATACATAGCAGGATCTTCTCATTCATTGAGTATTCGACTTGATAGTTCATGGTGGAGATCCATACGGTGTGTGACGTTTTGGATTATCGTAAAGGATCCACTTTCCCTCGCCAGCCACAACTCGTTGATTAGAATTATGTTCGAATAATTTTTTTTCATCTTACTTTTGATTATTTATCTCAAATTTATTTTTTTTATACTATTTGATATAGCAGAAGTCTGACGTTATTGCTGGCGAATATCAAAGTGACAGACACCTATTATGATTTTCGAGATGAGTAGTCCATGACTCAGAATGCATATCATCACAAAATCATGGTAACGCTTTCAACGTATGGTACATTTTTTCTTCAAAAATGCATATCTATTTAACTGATTAAAATTTCAATGTGATCACTCAGTCAAAATTTGATGTAATTTTATAAAAGACCTCCTGTTTTCTCCGCTACTGATGAGAGTCAGTAAGTTTTTTGATAACCAGACGATTCAGTTTATCCAAAAAACCTCCATGTACTGAAATTCAATTGAATCCATCAAATTTTGACGAAGATATCGTTAGTTTAATGGATTTTGGTTGGTCCTGTTGGAGAAGGTCACCCCCTGAAATAAATGAACGTTAAATCCGGACACTATGTATATCTAAATCTTTCAAACATTCTCTGCTAATGAAAATTAAATGAGAAATGTGCGATGAGTGTTCCCTGGGCTGTGAGTGTTCCCTGGGCTGTGACTCACGGTGAAAAAGGGATCCAATGAAGTTGAAAAGTATTTGAATAATTTGCATGATTATGACAATTCTGTGAAGATTTTAGTTCTGGTGTTCTGGTAAGGCTTTGTTACTGCTTCCTTTCTTTCTTACCTAAGTGAGACCTGAATCTAGGTTCCCAGCCCAGGGCTGTAACCAATAAGCTATCGGCATGCATCAGTATATATTATATCAGGTGTTTTTTTCAGAGTGATAGAACTTTCGATAGGGTAACTGTGATTTGACAGAAGGTAGAAGCCATGTTGTTTTGACATTTCTGTTCAGTAAGCATTGTCAAATTATAGTGGAAAGACTCACGCCGCAACAACGTTTACAAATTGTTGGAATTCATTTTCAAAATCAGTGTTCTATTCGTCAAACTTATAGAGCACTTCGTGAAATTTATAGTTTACATAATCGTCCATCAGACCAGCTTAATCATCAAACTATCGATAGATTTCGGACATTTTCTCTAGCCGATGCAACAACAACAAGACAAAGAACTGTACAGGAGAAAATATCGCTGCTGTGAGTCATAGTGTTAATGATGATCCAGATTTGTCTATTCGTCGACGTTCACAACAAGTTGGACTCTGTGTATCCAATACATGGAAAATTTCGCGTAAAGATCTTGGTCTACATCCATACAAGATTCAACTGGTTCAAGAACTAAGGCCACTTGACCATAACAAGCGTCGTTTGTTTGCTGATTGGGCTCTACACCAGCTTGAAGTTGATCCACTTTTTTATCGTAAAATTGTGTTTAGGGATAAAGCTTATTTCTGATTGAACGACTATGTAAATAAGCAAACTTGCCGTATATGGAGTGAAAACAATCCTCAGGAAGTTCTGCAGGTTCCATTGCATCCTGAAAAATGCACTGTATGGTGTGCTTTACACGCTGGAAGCATCATTGGCGATAATATTATTTCGAGAATTGATCCAATTAATTGGCCTCCGAGATCATGCGACATAACTCCACTGAATCATTTTCTTTGGGGTTATGTCAAGTCATTGGTTTATGATGATAAACCAGAAACAAGAGACACTTTGGAGGCCAACATTACCTGTGTTATCGATGAAAAAAGGCCTGAATTACTCGAAAAAGTGGTTCAAAATTGGTCTGGTCGAATGCGGTTCCTCAGAGCTAGTCGTGGTGGACATATGCCAGAAATTATTTTTGAAACATAAATGTCATAAAATTACCTTTCAAGTGAAAATAATTTGGCTTCAATCCTAATTTAAGTGTGTTTTAATTCAAATTAAAGTTCTATCGTTCGAAAAGATCAACTGATACATCGGTAGAGTTGATTATTCCAAAATAAGCTTAATAACTATTATATTATTTTACAGGTGAATAACTTCACTGGAGTCATAAAAAAGAAATAAAAATATAAGGATTTGCATTTTCTAGATGTTATTCTTCCAGTAGATTTCAATATTCATAAAATTATTCAAAATATTTCAATGAAAGTTTGCTTGTGTTAATTGTTGGAATTCGATGGAATTTATTCAGGCGTGAGTAAGCTGAAGCTCCTTGTACCAAGTAAGTGCTTTAGTGATTTCGTAACCCCATTCTACTTTAAAGAGCGAAATGAAAGTTTCATGAGGCTAGGTGAACAGTTTTTTTCAGAACATGATTAATTGAGAAAACAATGAATGAATAGCGAAGAAATAAAAACCAAATACACAATATCCGGATTGGATTAAAACGAAAACACGAGTAGGTTTGAACCCTCCGGACTAATGACCTGAAAACTGCTGAATCAATTGGGAGCACAATGGCGTATTCAGAAACAGAAGTAAATCTGATAACAAAGTTCAGAAGTTCGTTCGGTGATTGGTGTTTTTTCGCCAGGGTTCGTGGCGAAGTCGGCAGAAATTTCGCATTTATCATTCGTACTTGAAAGGATTTAATTGTCTGTACGTGATATAAAAGCGTCTTAAACAATAGGAATGCAGGGTGATGGTAAATAGCTATGTATAACCCACGCAGCGGTTTTCCGTAAGAACATTATATGTTTAAATTGGTTGCCGACAGCGAAATAAGTTTTTCATCGTTTATTATTTTAGGATTTCTATTCGAATGGAGTGCCACTGCAATTTGTAATTTTCAATTGTTTTTGATGTATTTGTCGTGAGTTAAATCATAGAAAGTTGTCCTAAAAAGATGAACCAATATGAGTATATTTACACTTTCTTTCGGGAGAAAACTCATAGAGGTTTCCTGCTTAAAAAGGAGTTTTTCATGTAAATAACATTTCTATCATGAACACAAGTTGTTTGATTTATGAATGAAATCCAAAAAAAATATCCTCAAAAATTACTTCAGTACTAATTTCAAGTAATCACGAAAAAGTCATCTCATATATTATATTTTGACATCTAAAAATATACAGAGTTATCCATTTCGTGGTCCGGATTTCACAGCCATGTGACATATGTCGAACGGACTGATACGAAGCCTCATATGTTTAGTTTAAGCGATTGATTTTGTTGACAGGTTGAAGGTCAGTTTAGGGAAATAACAAACCACTTTTTAAAAACAACGTCGACATTTCGATTTTATTCTGAAATCTTCTTCAGAACTCTAAAATGAGATACAAAAAATTATACTATATCTAATATGAACAGGGGGAATTATGATAACATTAAAAACAATAAAATATAAAGCGAAATTACAGCTTACAATAAAAGGCTAAAATTATGAAAAAAAAAACAAAACAAAGGACACAATCTATCACAGTATTTAGGGGTGGAATAAACAGTTCCATAAAATGTATTATTCTATTTATATATTCTTAGGCGAATTACTTACAGTCTTTTTGTGGTTTTGAAGTCAGACCACGTAAAATCTCTAATAAATACATCTCTAATAAATACACTTCATTCAACGTCATATGGAGAACGATCAGGAGAAACTGGCAGACTGAGTGATAACTATCTTGAAAACCTTAACAAACCTTAAGAACTAGATTTCGAACTCTGGAAGGAAGTATTCGACTGCTTTGTGAATCAGAAACATCAAGGGGGGAATAAATTAGATAAATACACTTTCAAGAAGGATAAATAAATAGGCAACAAAAATGAAAAATTGATGAGTGAAAAATATATACCTATATGAAATTTAAAAGAAGGAATACATAGAAAAATAAATAGATAAGTAGGTATCTTTCATAATATATGGATGTGAATGTTTTCTTCGGTCAGGAGATAATATATGAATAAGGGGGAAATATGTATATGCTTATGGAAATATATGTGGGTATTAGTAGACTGAAATGAAATCACGTACAAATGATCGTTTTTGAAACTATAGTTTCTGTGTAATCTTATGTTAAGTTCATTGTATTAAACTCTAAACTATATTCATTCCATAATTTGTAAATTTGTCAGTGAATAAACATTATTATTATAAATAATGAATACAAACTCACTGGATACCAGGAAATATCAGAAGTTCAGAAGATCGATTTCGATGCAGAAATTACTTGAAGAGATCAATTAATAATAATAAGTTTATTTCCACAGCAAACGTTTTACGATTCAGTTTAAATTTACCATTTAAATGTTAATTAATGACACAGATACTAATGCAAAATTTTGTAAAGATCGTAGAAGACTAGAAGATCAACAAAATTACTTTGTGAGCAGAGCAACGTTAATTGCTACCAAAATCATAGCAAAAATACTACGGCTGGCTTCAAATTCACCATTTAGATGTAACGTATCGACAAGAAGGTTGAGTATTTTTAGAGAATCCTGGGTAATATAAATAAGTGCGCAAAAGCTCCTTTTTCATGTCAATGCGTTCCATCATAGTTTTGGTATAGATTTTGTTATTTCTTATGTTCATATGAAACAGTTTAGTGTTTATTATAGTATGTTATTTAATTTCTGTCATGTTTCATTCTCTATAAATTCCTAAATGCATGTGTTTTTATGATATTCGAGAAGTTTCATGAGGAATATTATCATTTAATTTTCCCCCTCCTCACTCCGTTTTCATATAGATATGGTAACGTCATGACCTTTTTTTTACTGTTATTGACCATTCGTCTCTATTTAATCTTCATGAGAAGCTTCCGGGAAGGAAATTTCTGTGGATGATTTGATTTGATCTGGCCACCATGAAGGAGAACGGCCTCTTGAGCTTCGACTTTCCCTTCGATGAACAGTCTTTCCATTCGTACTTTTCTCCTGGTGATATGATCAGAAGACCTTTGTAAGGTCCTTGGGATCGAAATTTGAACTAACCCAGAGAGACTTCAATAAATTGCTCGGGTATATTGAAATATAATCCAAATTCCAATCAATTTCCATTTGAAATTTCTCAAATTAGTTTGGCCATTAGAATAGGTGCAATTCATATTCAATCTGAATACGAATTATAGACAAAAATAACAATTTGCACTGTGCATGAATAAAAGACATTATTTCCCTTGAGATTCAGTAGTCGAACGAATACTATAATTTCAGATCCTTAAATCCTACGGTTCAAAATTATCTGTCGGATCCGCCAAGGAAATTTCAGCCATTTTTCTGTTACGATGTATCTTAAGATTATAGGAATTCCATATAAGTACGTACTTATCGTTTGCGTTCGAGTGAGGCAATCTGGAGCACGCACGGTGTGTGATGTGACATGAAGGAATGTTTATTAGAGCGTTTTGTATCACATCCCATGGCACGGCACATTACGCCAACATCGGCACTGGGAAATGCCCTGCCATAACTTCCGTTGGAAGTGTCTATTTATAGTCGACATTTTCGGGTTAGTTCTGAATTCCTTCCGCACTGAAACTCGATACTTTCGGAAGCCGGTAATGATGGGATGAAGAATGACTTTGCGAAAAACTAATTGAGGATACAGAGGTCTGTAATTATTGGCTCAGTAGGGACTATGACCTTAATGGACTGTTATTAGTGAGAGTTCAGTTTTTTTGATGGAGTGGAATCAATTCTTGGCTTTCTTGGCTAACTATTTAAATTTGATTATTTCTAACGGAAACTTTCAAATTTGTCTCTTTTTTTCCTAGAAACCTTTGGGCCTGTTAAGGACCGAAAATATTGGTTCTTCACAGTTTTCTTAGAAATCCTTCAGAATCGACGACAACAGACGAATGTCGTTTCGGAATTTACCTGACCACATTTCGAGCCCTAAGAATTTCTCAATTCTGCCAGTTAGCGGTTGAAGACATTCCCTCGACCAGACGGTCACGCAATATTCGCTACTCTTCGAACATTAAGTTCTGATCCCAAACACATTCCCCAGAGGTAAGTTTTAATCACATTTCTCTTTGTCTCACAAGTTATAATAACACATCTCTCTCTACTCTTGAACTATTTTATGTTCGCATTTAAAGACCTAAAAAAAATTTATGCAAAATATAGTATAATGTTAATTGTGGAATGCCTTATTCCAAAGATCGATGAGAAATTGGCAAACCTGGGTATTCGTCAGCACTACGGGCTACAGTAGGAATATTATCAGTTGTTCTTGAGCGACGTACACGTTTTCGATTCTCTACATCACTCACTTGTCCCACAATTCAAATTTCTCTACCAGTTTCGCTGTTTCTGACCGAGAAAGTTCTTCACGACGACCCAAGTTTTGCGAACTGTGACTGCAAAATTATCACCATTTATGTAGACTATTTTAACAACTGCAGTGAGTTTTTGTATCGTGTATCGTTTTGTATCGTGTGTATCGTTCCATTCTTTGTAGTGACGTATTTCTTACTTGTCAAATGTCAAAGGTTGACAGCTTCAAAAATGACAGCTGTCCAGATAGCGGACTATTCAAAATAAAACCCCTTATTATTGCATTTGTATCTAGCGGTCAGATATTTTAAAAGTCGCCAATTGACATTTCGTCCGTATTTTGTGCGAAAACCTTCTGGAGAATGGCCAATTTTGATTTTCTGCGCATCCTGTTTGATAAAGCTAATTTTCTGATACAAACACCCTATGAGTTCTACAGTAAATATGCACACACTCCACAAAACGAACGGCTATTTATTCGCCTAAAAACAGATGGAGGAACGCGATCCAATTATGACAGTAAAGTGGGAAATGTAAGCGTCCAATGGAAACGGAAATGAAAGCACTTGGGTTGTAGCGTATCGAAGGTCTTATAACTCATCTAAAGGGAAACTTTTCAATAGGTCATCGATATTTGGGAGGAAATGAGGAAGAAATTGTGCATCCGTTCCGAGTTGGCTGCTCGCCATGACCTTTCTCCGATTTTGACGAGAACAAAGTGGCCACTTTCATCGAAATCACTAATTTCTCCTGCCCTACGTCAAATTGAATTCCATTCGAGAAGATTCGAGAGGTCGGAAGAATCCAATAATATCAAGGATCATTTTGAATTGGCTAAAAATGAAGAATTTCAGTTTGTCGAGTGGACTGCGCACTTTTGAGAAGAATAAGGACTATTTCAGATGGAAGGTGATATTATTTAATGAGCAACCACAACAGATATTTTCAAATATGTCTGCATTTATTCTGAAGAATAGACTTATGTCTATTACATACCGCGTGTCTCAAATGAAAGAGTTCAGCCGAATATTTCCGTGAGTATGAGTTTTTTCGGAAAACGTGGAAACAGGTTAATTTTATTTAGATCTTTTGATTGCAAATTTGTAGGTGTAAGATCACACCCCTCAGAGGTGCGTCAGCGCCCTCAAAAATCTCAAATCGCAGTAGGTGTCGAGTGACACATAATGTCGAAGATTTTGGAATTCTATTCGTTAATATATTAATGTAGGAATTCAATTTCTTCAGCCTAGAAATTGAATATCTATTCTGTAAATAATGTAAATGATATATAGCTAAATCTTTACGGGTTATGGAGATACCTGGCTTGGTCAATTATTAGAATACCGGCTAGATCGAAAGCCCTTTCTGTCCTTCAGCAATGCCACTTCAAGATGTTTGAAATGGGACGTGTTATCATAGGATGTACAGTGGTTATCAAGAGTAGAGATTTATTGCAGAACCTAAAAAGTAAACAGTTTCCTACCTAAAAGTTGTCTAATAAACGGAAGTCTAGTGGCTGCCTACAGCTTCGACTTAAGTAGGTGAGAGTCGTCGAGGTTGGAGACGGAAGCGCAAAAGTTGAGGGAGGTTAGTTCACGACAGTCAGCGAAGAAGGAAGTCCGCGAAAAGAACTAAAATAGTGAAGAGTTCGGCGAAAAAAATTGAGAGAGAAGGAGATAGAGACATTTAGACGAGAGTATGAGATTAGTATTAGAGATGAGATAGAGTATAAAGACAGAGAAATTCAGCATCTCAGTAACCGTTTTTATGTTGAATATTGTTAATATTGTATTTTTAGACATTCGAGTATAATTTCAACCTTGTAAATAAACTTCATATGGTACAGTCTGAGTTTATTTTAAACTGAAGAAGAGATAGGTTTATTTATCTATCAATAAACCCCAGACATTGATATGAAATAGCCTATATTAATACACTTTCCGTTTGATTTTCGCTTCACTGTAAAATACTCGTTGGAAGTGATGATTGGAGTGTATCAAGTTGTTGAGTTCCTGGACGAATTTTAATTATTAAGATGTTCAAATTACTTACCGCCCATTACTAAACCGCAAGATCTTGGAAGCTATTCAGTAGAACCTCTCCTTCCAATCCAATTCTTGGAAAAATTATGATTCATATTTGATAGATTCGGTCTTTACTTGGTGGAAACTCATTTTAATTGAAAAAATGTATATAAGACAGTAATTTATTTCCACAAAAATGTTTGTACTAATACAACAATTGTTTCACCACGATGTGGCTTCTTCAGGTATTACATTGCACTGTAACATTGTACATTGTACAATGTAATACCTGAAGAAGCCACATCGTGGTGAAACAATTGTTGTATTAGTACAAACATTTTTGTGGAAATAAATTACTGTCTTATATACATTTTTTTAATTATGATTCAGAATATCATCTGAGGCTGCCTATTGTGGCGAAGCACCATCGTATTAGAAAAATACGTTTCATATTCGATCATCATTTTCCTGAATCTCCCCAATAGTTAGCGAAGAATCCAATTCGATATTTCCGAGAACTTCAACTTCTGCGACTTTGTCAGTAACACTGTGACACTTTTCAGGTTTTTTGTTAGTAATGGACCTACGACCTCATTATGTTCATGAAATTTTGAATTCAATCTATTACATCATTGCATCTTTGCCTAATATGAACTAAATAAATTATCCACTAGCTTTTATATATTCTTCAGTGTACTGGTTTTAAGTGGAGAATACAATCACCTTGATAGTAGATAGTTGTCAAACCTCGAATACAGCCCGAATTATTTCAGTCTATCAAGCTGATGGTCAAAGCTATATCTTGAAATTCAAAATCCCTCAATTC
Source organism: Megalocaria dilatata (assembly GCA_034642435.1). NCBI lineage: Eukaryota > Metazoa > Arthropoda > Insecta > Coleoptera > Coccinellidae > Megalocaria > Megalocaria dilatata. The sequence continues at coordinate 6,610,966 of CM067854.1, forward strand.
AACGCACGTCGTTGTTTCCAATTAATTTAATGAAAATATCACGAAAGTATAAAAAGATGGCCTCGTGGTTAATCCGAAAATATATTGATTCAATATAACTCCAAAATCAAAATCTAAGGTACCAATAATTTTATCTAGGTTTAAACAATGCTTCGAATAATCCAAAATTAACTGATACTATATTTTTCGAAAGAAAGCCCGGCAAATCAACTTTTAGCTCATTCAACTCATTCAAGTCAACGACTAATATACTCAAAAATACTGTTTCACTTTATAAACATATAGAATTATCCACATATAAGAAAGAAAACTTGAAGCGAGGACGAATAACTGACAAATATATCAAGAGTTTTTTTTAAAGTGATAACTTCAAATTGAAATAAAACACATTTAAATTAGGATTGAAGCCAATTTTTTTTTATTTTAAAGATAATTTTATGATATTTATGTTTTAAAAATTATCTCCGACATATGTCCACCACAACTAGCTCTGAGGAACCTCGTTCGACCAGATCAATTTTTGACCTCTTTTTCCAGTAATTCAGACCTTATTTCATCAATAACACGAGTTATGTTGGCTTCCAAAGCGTATATTATTTTTGATTTATCAGCATAAACCAATGACTTGATCCCAGAGAAAATAATCCAGTGGAGTTACGTCGCATGATCTTGGAGGTCAATTAATTGGACCATTTCTCGAAATAATGTTATCGCCAAATCTTTTTTCAATAAATCAATTGTTACGGTAGCAGCATGAGGTGTAGCACCATCTTGCTGTAACCAAAACAATTCTGGGTAGATACCATTCAAAGCTTGAAAAAAATAATCATTGTTCATCGATCTGTAACGAGCACTATTCACTGTAATATTAGCTCCAGCATCGCTCTTAAAGAAATATGGACCGATGATGCCTCCAGCATGTAAAGCACATCATACAGTGCATTTTTCAGGATGCAATTGAACCTGCAGAACTTCTTGAGGATTGTTTTCACTCCATATATGGCAATTTGGCTTGTTTACATAGCCGTTCAACCACAAATGAGCTTCCTCACTAAACACAATTTTACTATAAAAAAGTACATCAACTTCAAGATGGTTCTAGGGCCCAATCAGCAAACAAACGACGCTTATTATGGTCAAGTGGCTTAAGTTCTTGAACCAGTTGGATCTTGTATGGGAGTAGACCAAGATCTTTACGCAAAATTTTCCATGTGGTGGATGCACAGAGTCCAACTTGTTGTGAACGTCGACGAATAGACAAATCTGGATCATCATTAACACTATGACTTACAGCAGCGATATTTTCTTCTGTACGTACAGTTCTTTGTCTTGTTGTTGTTGTTGCATCGAGTAGAGGAAATGTTGTCCGAAATCTATCGATAGTTCGACGAATAAGCTGCTCTGATGGACGATTATGTAAACCATAAATTTCACGAAGTGCTCTATAAGTTTGGCGAATAGAACACTGATTTTGAAAATAAATTTCAATAATTTGTAAACGTTGTTGCGGCGTTAGTCTTTTCACGATAATTTGTCAATGTTTACTGAACAGAAATGTCAAAACAACATGGTTTCTTCCTTCTGTCAAATCACAGTTATCCGTATCGAAAAAAAGTTCTATCACTCTAAAAAAAACACCGAATAGGTTAGAAATTGATATATTTACGTTTCCTCTCTTCATAAGAGGCTTTACAGACTATTATATTATGAGCCAAAATTGTATGACATGAGTGGAGATTTCAAATTGAAATGTACGGTACATAAAAATCATCTCGAAAAGTATATGATATATATAATATTTTTGAAAAAGTCTTTTCGCTGTGAAACTTATGTTTCCTTTTCCTTGGGTTTGGAGTATTTCTGATGAAAAAAAAATGTTAGTTAACTTTCAATAAGGATAATTGTTCATCTTCGTTCGTGGTAGGGTGTGCCTGCAAAAAAGCAAGTTTGCTCAAACTGCTACTTCTGGTTCTCCTGTATATTTCTTTAAATATTTATAGTTCGATTAATGAATTGAACTTCAATAAGTATTATTATGGGTTCGTACTTAAATGTTAGTCAATATATTTTTCACAAAAAATATATCAAAATACCGAAATATTACAACACTTTCACGCCACATGGCGCCACGCGAAAATTACGCTTCTTCATTCGATTCAAAGTCTACCGAAGTAGAGCAATGCCATAAATAATAATCTGTTATAGACACCAAGTTAAAGATTGGCAAGACGAGAAGCAATTTGGAATCATGCGATTCAAATATTAACTTCAAACCATTACAAAATTCCATGTCCCAGGGTATCAGACATGATGTTAATGGAAGGAGATGCAAATCATGCTTAAATCGACTGTCATGATCAAATTGCTTGAAACTGTTAATGAATTTGATCGGAATTCTGGGAATGTTGGATTTCATCATTCTTCTCGACCATTTGACATATCTTGTATAAAGAAATAAGAATTTTTTATTATATTGAATAAAAAAATCTCTGTTAATTTTGGATAACCAATATTATCAGATTCAAAGTTCTATCTTTCGCTAGAACAAGAGCACAAAAAGCAACTACAATTGGGCAGTAATTGAAAAAATTCTGCATTTTAATGTGAAGTTTAGATAAATATATTAACTTATCTTACTGTCTTTCATCACATTGCTATGTATATTTTGCGACAGCGCTTTCTATATACTATTATTAATACTGATATTGAGTTAAAATTTTTGTGGCGTACTCAATGGAATTTTAACCAAATTTCTCTTTTGTTTCAGGTAAGTCTATTGCGTCACCATGAGTCTGAATTGAGATCAAACCATGTGTAAGTTAAATAGTTAAATATGATATGATTCACGTAGTAAAACTTGTTCTTGTGGACGAGTACACGAGCCACAGATACGTTTTTAAAGTAGGCAAGTCCAACAAAAAGTCTTCAGTTTGTTACGTTATCACCTACTAATTTTTCGGTAACCGTCTAAAACATAGTATCAGTAGAATAATTTTCTTGAAATAATATGTATTCGTGAAATCATATTCTCATTCTTGGTTAAGTTGTTCATGGATAATATTCAAACAAATGCTAATATAAAAGGGCGTCAATTTGTCTGAAATATTTGTTATATGAAATAATTTTTTTTAAATTAATAATATGAGGTTAAAGATTGCAAATTATGTTGATTGTTCTCTTTAGTATATTTATGTTCATTTGTAGGTGAATAATAGCTATATCCTTGAGCGAAATGTCATATAGGCAACTACTGCGTCACTTCAAATTAGTGATATTATTACCAACAATCATTATAAAAAACGTAGCAAAAGTTCAACAACGTTATAACTAAATCTATGTGGTCGTTTAGATCAAAATCTTAAAAAAATTTTAAGTCTAGGTATTGGAATTTGAAAACGGTGGAAACCAACGGGTGAATTTTCTTTTAATTTACATATAATCGGTTGTATGAAGTATTAGATATCCATTTTATGCTCATTTCCAACAAATATTCTCTTGATGTGTACCTTGGAATCTATTATTTTTACAAGTTTACTAGTTGTTCATAAAATCAGTCGTCATTTTTTAGTTTTTCTCATTTCATGAACCGACTAACTCAGTAACCAATGTTACCTGAAAGTGAACTAAAGTGATCTTCATTGCTTCCGCGTTATTTGTTGAAATTGTCTCGTGACAGTGTAACATACATCTGTATAACAATTCTATACTCAGACAAACTCGACAAGATTTTGTAGAGCACAGAGGCAAATTGCAGCCATGCGCACGTTTCAAACTGATTGGTTTTCGTCAGTGCAATTGTATGCTAGTGACTCCAAATCTGTCAAACATATATATTCGCTATACACAGAGGCTCCAAGATATTAACAATACACTAGCGCCATCTAGAATATGCAAAATACATACACAGAGACTCTAAGATATTAATAATACACTAACACCATCTAGAGTATGCAAAATACATACAAGACATTCCTTCGCGAGTTAATTCAAGTAAAGAAATTTAATTTCGATAATGTCACGTTATCAATGCAGAATAAACTTTCCTCATGCTCAAATCAGACCATAATTTGCCATAATGCTCAAAAATTAACATATACATATTAGAATAAATTAATTCGGCTGATCTCTACCAAAAATCATTAATAAGGAGTATGAGCTATGGTGACAGAAAGTTCTAGAAATCGAGACAATGTTAGATACATCTCTATAACAATTCTTAATTGTCATCAGTATATTATTAATATCTTAGAGTCTCTGTGTATGTATACTCTAGTGTATTGTTAATATCTTGGAGTCTCTGTGTATAGCGAATATAGATACTGGACAGATTTGGAATCACTAACATACATTGCACTGCATTCAATCAGTTTGAAACTAAGTCAATTTTTATTAGTTTAGATCAGTGGCTAACACAAATAGAAGAGAAAAATCATACATTTAGTCATTCTCTTCGACATATATGTAGATAACTACGAACTACGAAGATACCTGTATTTTATTGGCATAAAATACGTCTGGTATACTTTTGTTGAATTTTTCTTTCGGAAAAGCAAGTACATTTCACAGTCAGATTAAAAAATTATTTGAGAAGCAATTTGGCATTAATACTTGTCTATCTGACTCAATAAAATAAATAGAAATTTCCCAGAAAAATATAAGAATCATGAACTTAATGAATTCTCAAGTTTGTAGGTGGGTTTCTATAATTCCGTATAAGATTTCTCTATAACTTATTATTGTGAGCACATTTCGGAACATATAACGAAAACACATTCGTAGGTCCTTTCCTGATGACAATAATTCAAGAGGAAAATGTTTGTTTTATTTCTGTTCATTAAGGTAAACCCCCTCCTATCGTACCTAATGTCGATATAGGACGCATTCGATTGTCGATGCAAAATGGCGAATGCGGAGGTCCACACTCATGGTTGGAGTAATAAATAATTGGGAAAACCTATCCAAATTAAATCATAAAATCAGCTGCGAAACATGTTTATTTAAGTAGATGAAATTGAGCTGCAGAAGAATCAACTTCAAACTTTTTCAATTAATAGAGAAAACGACATTTCATAACAAAGTATTTCATGTCTATTAATTTACGAATCCTTAGATTGAAAAGAACTCGAAAATAAATACAAAATGTAATCGGAAATACAGAACTCCCAAAATACCTAGAAGTCAACGGACTCTATATTCATTTTTATATTCACATGTTATTACGAAATTTAATTTATAATATTTCGCTTTCTGTCGAAGAGGTTGGATGAGTAAATTGTGGGAAGAATTGTTGTTTCTATTTTAAATGACGTAATCAAATTATTAACATCTCTGGAGTATTATATCTTTTATCTCGATCAACAATTTTCAGCCAGTCATTCCATAACATCCATGAATGGCAAAAATTTACTGAGTTATCAGAACTATGTTGGAAAATAAATTCACGAATTCCACCGCTTCACGCTTGATATATTCCTCCCGTATCCCTTGTAATACGTGATAATATATAATTTGTAAGCGTTGGCGTATCCGTATACAACCTAGCTTAACTATACGCTAGTGGACATTTAGCACAAACCCATAGATACCGAGTGCCGTCAAATGTGATGAATCCGACGAAGAGGAGATATATTACGTTCTGAATGACGTAAATTGTCTCTTCCGCTCCATTTTAATTAGACCAATTTATGCAGCTGTTCATTTGCGGATTTCAACTGATAAAGGACGAATAGATATGGAGGTGTATAATCAACGATTGAAATTAGCAGTTGAAGCGCGAATGGAAATTGAGGCACAACCCGTGCTTTATAAGCATGTTGTGAATTGCAAAACGATACGATTAAAATATAGCACTTTTGCCAAATATCCATCCCAATTTTCTATAAAAATCTAATCTTATTTTTCATCGGAATGTCTCATTTTTCCTTTTACAGAATAAGTATAAAGCTCGGTTTTAGTCAGCTCGAGTCTATCCACCTATTGGTGATAATTTTGTACTTTAATATGTAAGGTTTTTTAAAATGTTTTGATGAGATAATAGCGCATTCGCCATTTTGATCAAACCAATCTCATGAACATGTAATTATATCCTTTTGGTACTTACATCACAGTGTACGGAAATTTTCCCTAATAAACACAAGGAGGGGAATGATTCACATTGAATAAGGAAACTTACGGATTTGTTCTAGGTGACGGAAATGGTGACTGGAAATCGTCAATTGAGTCTGTGACAGGTAACGGCTGAAATTCTTTAATTTAGAAAAATAATTTATACTATCTCAAGTAATAATTTGGGTATGAAAACAATTCTGCTCAACTCGTGTCGAAAGACCTTAATTTTCTGGGAAAACTCAATTGCGCAAATGTCACTGAAGACATGCCAGAAGGAGTAATTTCGAACCCGCATTCATAAATTTCATTGAAATGTGAGTTAACGAGTTTAATGTGCAAACCAGTCAACGAGCTTCGCAATGGTTCTTTCGGACTGAATCGAAACCGAAATAAGTAGTTCAATGAGGATCAAAAAGGAAAGTTATGTTCACATTTATTTCGAAAAGCAATAATTGGAGAGGAATTCATAAAAAAATAATAGTGAAAAACTTGTTCATTGAGGATATTATGGAAGTTCCTAATTATAATAATAATTATTAATACTTAAATGTTAAGAGTATTCAATAGGAAAGATCTGTCAACATTTGTTTGCTCATTTAAACAATTTTAGCGGGTTTTATACCTATTAACCTCAAGTGTTAATCTGTTCTTTTACAGAAATTATGGATAATTGGATAGTTGCTCTTGAAGTTATGCCCAAGTTATTTCAAATGACTGGGATAAGTAAAATATTAAGTGTCTGACGTGAAGCTTGTCTGGTGTTCATGTATTTTTTCTTAAAAAGACTTCTAGTTTGACCAATATGTATCATCATGCAATCATAACAAGCTAACTCATAAACTCCAAATTTTTATCACCTTTATTAGTTTTATCTTTGTTGTTTCAATGATAATTGACATCAATATAAATATTAATATAATAATAAAATTTAGCTGTTAATAGTTTTCCTTTTTCAAATTTTGGCTTGAACCATACCTATATAAAATGTTATTTTACTTTTTCAGTTCAAAATGTAAAACTAAGAAAGCCACAATATCAGAGCTGATTTTATCAAATTATATTCTAAAACGTTCTCCATATAAATTTAAAAAATATATTTTTCATTTCTTTTTAACAAATAAAACATACACCCCAGAAAGGTTTTCGAAATTACCACTGATTCTCTTCTGTTGAAATTTATTTTGATATTAAATAAAAACAATCAATAAATAATATATCACTTATCATCTGCGCAATAAAACTCCGGTTAAGAACAAACTGAAATAAATAAACCTTGTGAGGTGAATATTTGATAAATTCGGTCTTTACTTGATGGAAATTCATTTTCAACTAGGAATAAAAAAAGTTCAATTTTCACAAACTTATTGTTGAATGACAATTGTTTCGCCACACTGCGGCTTAGTCATATTCCACATTTGAACTGATACTGTATAAAAACTTACATAAGTTCTTATATATGTATTGACAGGTATTACAGGGGGTGGTACTGAAGTAGAATAATATTTTTTACTGTATTTTCAATTAGGTGGAGAGATAACGTTGATGGCAATAAAAGTTCCTGAGTAGTTGTTGGTTTTCCAAATTACATGAAGATGTTCAATAAAGGTGACCTATTCGTGTCCGGTTGTTCGTTTAGGAGAATTTTCTGAGAATTATATCTGTTAATTTCAAGTGATTCTAAGAATCGTAATCCAGAACCTTTACTTAAGACATGCATAATTTCATATTCGTTATTGAAACTATGTTTAGTATCCATCAGATGGCTAGCATATGTGGAATGTGTTGAATTTTAAGTATACTTCTTTTGATATTCGTGTATTCTTTTCTTGAACGATCTACTGGAATGACCAATATAAACCATTGGCAAATCCTTACAAATTAACTTATAGACTCCTGAATTATTATTTTTGTTCGATTTATCTTTATTATTTTTAAAATATTTATCAATGTTATTACTGGTTCTGAAACTGGTATGTTATTAAAATATTTCTTTAAATAGTTGGAAATGTCTTCCAATATTTGAATAAATGGATTAATTATTGTGTTCAAATTTCTCAACACACAAGCTCGAAATCTAGTTAAGTACGAACATGAAACATCCATTAAACAGCATCAAACAGAAAACGAACTACACCTTTGAACAGAAAAATGGTGAGTCCAGATAAGGACGTATTGTGAGAGTCGACTAGTATCAGTCTGGACACGTCCATTCATACGAAGGAACCGCCACTCTGATTAAGAAGTCCGTTCTTTTTCAGAAGGTACAATGTGATGTGAGGTTTGTTTAGATGTATGCATGTATGCGCTCTGCACAGGAACAACAAGGTATTTATCATACACTAGCGCCCTCTAGTGCATGTAAATATACATACACGACATACCCTAGCGAGTTAATTCAAGCGAACAACTGTATTCCCGATATTTTCTAACGTTAAAAACGCAGAAAATAGGATCTGACTTGAACATGAGGAAAGTTCTATGCGTTTGTAACGTTAGAAAAACTTAGGAATATAAAATTCTTCGGCTCGCTAGGGTATGTGTAATAGTGTTTGTATATTTGCGTGCACAAGATAGCACTAGTGTAGGATAAATACCTTATTGTTTCTGGGCAGAGCGAATATAGGTACGTTACAGATTTTTACTCGTTGAACATTACAGGGCGCTGACGAGAAAGCTAAAACTTTCGAAACGTACGCATGTCTGCTACTTATGTCCCAACGATCAACAAAACCTAATCCAGCATGTTTGAGTTTCGAATTGTTATACAGATGTATGTGGGTGGCACTGCATCGATTTGTCCAACTTTCTATTACCTTAGCTCAAACTCCTTATTAATTCTACAATATATATTAGAAGCATAAATAAGTTCGGGCGGATTTGTGGCGAAAATTGAAGCTTTATTGTGGAAGTATTGTCCGTCGCTAGACACTACTTTTTTCTATTTTTCTTCTATTTGACGGATACCATCGCGAAAAAGGGCTGGCTCTATGGCCATGCATTCATCCATATTTTGACTCCATCCTAATTGGAGGAGTGCTGATCAGACAAGCCATGTTGCATCGATCGGAAGAAATGGTAATCGGAAAGAGCAATGTCTGGGCTGCACGGCGGATGGGGTAGGACTTTCCACTTGAGCGTTAATAAAATTACCTTTTGAGCGTGTAGTTAAGCTACCACTATCCCAGTGAGAGACTAGATCTACTTCAGGGAAGCGAACCTGTCCTCGCGAGCCATGATTTCTCCTTTACATTGTTTTGAGGGCAATCATGTCCTAACCTAACAGAAATCCTACTAAACTCAAAAGTTCCTTTCTCACTCCCTACCCATTCGCCAACCCCCCAGGCCAGCGTAGCGAATAACGTCCAGTTACCCACAAAACTAAAAAGAAAGTTGTCCAAGTCTATGCACCAACCTCAGATCATAGCGATGAAGAGGTATCTAAATGATGTTGATAGAGCTCTCACAGAAGATCACGCACATTTCAATATAATATGTGGTGACTTCAACGCTAAACTGGGCCTGAAAGCTGATACAGCCGAGGTTGCTCTTGGTGCGTTGGCTAGTCCGGGATTGAATGACCGAGGAAACACTCTTCTGAGTTTTCTGTTGGAGAAAAATCTTTTCCAAATGAACAGTTTCTTTTATGAAATGGCCCACGAAGATGGACATGGAAAAATCCAGATGGTAGAGTAAAAAAAGAAATAGATTATTTCTCACCGATAAAAGGCGCATATTTCAGGATGTTACCGTATTAAATAAGTTCACTACAGCAAGGTCACCAGTTGGTAAGAGCAAAAGTCCGAATTGACATCAATAAAGATAAACAAAAACTGATTGACAAGGAAAGACCGTGGGAGTGGACGCATCCGGTGGATAAAAAGGAGTTTGCAAATTACATCAGAAAATCAATAAGTGAAAATTCAACAAGTAACAACATTAATATACTGAATGATACAATAATCCAACCGATAACTGAAGAAATTCCGCCCTACAAAACTCAGTCTAGAACAAAACTTGAAATAGAAAAAAAGAAGAACATTAAGAAGCGACAGACATACCAGTACACAGAATTCCAACACACTTAATAAAGACTTTAATTTCATGTTGTTGACATATATGTTTCGGGTTTCGACCCATTTGTAAAACTAAGGAGAATTTACTTAACATAACAATTTATATTTTTTCCGGACAATAGCTGGAAGTGTCGGGATTTTTTATTGAGGTTGTTAACAGTAAGCTATACCTGCTGACGGTACTTGCAAAGAGATGAAATTCTTCTGGAACAATATCCTATGATGAAAAGAAGAATAACCAGAATTTGAAAAATATTACATAATTAAGGATTTTTTGTACGTTACTGACTCAATATGGAATTAATCCATAATTCACGTTGTTTTCTGTTCGGGTTACATGTGGTTATGAATGCAAGTCTTTTTTTGCGCCTCCAATACATTAGACACGTTTGAGTGGATTCACTTACGGGTACTATTTTTTCGGTTAGTCAAAGATTTTTATGGATTATTTGAATTTGAATTCAGCAAATATATGGTTTTGTGAGGTTACTACAAATGTGTCCTATATTAAATTTCTGTTTCAGCTGTTTTTGTGCAATGTCCCATAACTTCAATATTATCTGCTTGTTTCACACTTTTGATTTTATTATTCTCGAATTTTCCAACAGGGCGAACTCTTCTTCAAATGTATTCACTAATTGATCATGGGGACCGTTACTTCTACGTAATCTGCTTCAATTTGCCCTTATATGAGTTATGGTTTTGATAATGAATTTTAATCATTGCCCTATATAAGTTTGGTGTTTGATATTCCATGATGTTTCGAATGATTTTTTCCCTACAAACATACATATATTGCATTTATCACAATACTGCCCAAATTTCACTTTAAAATCCTATATCACTAATTGTATCACTCTTACACTTACACGTACTCAAAATCTTAAAAATGATACCACAATATTTTATTTGTCTCATTCTGTAAATGATATGTGATACAAAATCATATGAAGTTTGCCAAACCGTCTCTGCTGAGACTCGTTGTTTTTATGTTTGTATCAATTTTTCCATATTTTCTATCAGTTTGATAGTGAATGTTCTATTCTTATCTAATGATATTACAAATTATTCGTACATTAGGCATCACTTGATTGTGATGCCTGATTCAGTTACAATTAGTAACAGTTCTTCATTTTATCATTCATAATCTATTGAAAATTTTCTCAGTTCATAATTATTCTAATTAACAAATCAGCAGATTACATTCCAATTTACTCAACCTCAACACAATGAACGTATTACTGCGACAAAATATTATTCATTCATTCGCGAAACATTCTGGAAAAGGGTTCTCCTCAGTTGACACTTAAAGCGCTTCCAGAATAGATTTTGTTCAGTATTTGACCGGAATTCGAGCTCTTCCTAGTTTTCTTTGCGTCATTACTGACCATTCAAGCGTGTTATCTAGGTCACAAACTAAGAACTAAAAGATGAATCGATAAAGCTCTGTTCTTCCTCTTCCCGACCGTGGATGGCGCTACTGGTTCAAATATTGATTCATTCTCCCCCGTTTAGGGGTTCTCCACTAGATGTCAGAGTAGGTTATTTTATATAAGCTCATCTTTGCTCCGTAAATAGCGTTGACTTCATTGAGCTTTGAGCTTGATTGCTGCAGGCTGTTTTTTGGCTGCCCATTGCATCTTATGTTGTGTATTTTTTATCTGTATTATATCTCCCCTTGGCTGCTTATCGATTTGTAAAGTATTATCAAACCATGAAAGCAGCAGCTTACTGAAGTAGAGTAGGGAAGTTTTTTTCTTTATCCTAAATAATCCTTTCTGGTTGTGTTAACTGTGAAAGTTTTTTAATTCATAGCTCCACATAGCATATCTTTTCATTGAATGTTCGTTTAAAATCCAGATGTTTCTGTCAGTTAATATCAAAATATCTATTTTTTCGTTCCAAAAACATTATCTGGCATATAGGCTCGAAATATTACAGTATAACGACAGAATTAAATTTCAGTATTAATTTCAATCTGCTAATCAATACATATAATATATGTGCTATAATTTCCAATGGTGAATATCTTAGACTTGGAAATCATACGATTAGTTAAATATAAGGACATAGTTAGTGAATGAACAATATCAGCTGATAGATTCAGAATATAGCTTTGAAAGAACAATTTGAATGTATTGCTAAATTTTGAAAAAATGGAGAAACTAGGTGAAAAATTCCTTTCTTAAGCGTCAATGAATATCTTATTTATCTACAAAAATGGGGTTTAAATCGTAAACTGAAATTTAGAATTGTTGAAAACCTTGCTGAAAGTAAAAATTTGGTTGAATTCGCTAATGTGACATTTATAACATCTGAATTTTTCTTATTGATTTTATGTAGATGGTATCTGATCTCTTAAGAATCGGTGAGAAACTGACTAAGGAGTTTTTTTCAACGAAATAGGGATACGTACCTTTTCTGTCTTCTAAGATATAATTGATGTGATGGTTTGTTTTCTCTCTTCCTTAATAGTGGAGATTATACCAAACACTAAGGATCAACTCTGATTAACAGCATATTGGGTCTATTCCTGTAGGCCATTTACTTGTTTAATTCCCGAATACAAATAAAATTTTTGTCTTCTTCTTCTGTACGAGTAATCCCTTACAGTTCCAAATGGTGTTCAATTTGGAGTCAATAGACTTTGGATGTTTCGATTCTATCTTGCTCTCCGAAACGATCAGAGTTCTCGCTTCTTTTCATTGCTTGTATAGGCAAACTTGGGTATTTGAATCACCGTCATAATTCGAATTGAAATTATGTAAGGTACTGTTTGCCCTTATATCTATGTCTGATCTTTCCTCTTTAAGGAAACTATCGGTTGTAAACCATATTGTCATTTTATAAAATTAATTTCCTGGTTATAAAGTTATAAATTACCACTTTACAACAAAGTCATTTTGAATAAACACTAAATCTTTCGTATACGAGAGCAATTTTTACCTCATTTGATCCAAACCTCTAGTATCCTGAGTAGGGCATAATATGCACATACTCTAAGATCACGCATTAGAACTTTTTATGTGTACCAAAGCAGAGCCAGACATAGTAAAACTTGCTGTCAGAATAATTATGACATTACTTCTCAGCACAATTCTTTTAAACTTCTACTCACATATCTTTCACCCAGAATTGGGTTACACAAATCAAGAGTCACATGAATGTGAATTTCATATGACCGTTAGATATTACTGAAACTAGTCCTGACAATGATTTCAGGATAAAATCCAAACTAGTAGGTATTGTTTTAAGTAGTGGTTTGATTTGATAACCTAATTTTCTTTCTGTTAACAAGTTTCAATCAAATAAATTAATTCGGCTGATCTGTAGCAAATATCATTGATGAGTGTGAGGTATGGAAATATTACCATAGCTCACACTCCTTATTAATATAATTTATTTGAATATGAATATGCTAATTTTGAGCATTGCGGCATACTATCTTTGAGATCTATGGTAAACCACAGAATTATTTGTTGAAGGACACTATTTAAATGTTCAGTATCCATTCGCCAAGATATTTCTGATTGATAAGGTGAGTAAATATTTTTTGTTGATTGATGTTATATATTATTTTAAATATGATTGGGTACCGAAGAGCAAAGCCTTTCTTAAAACGTGTTTTTTAGTAATGTGTTTACATATCTTGAGATTTTGTAAAAAGTAACTTAGTTCGATATCCAATAACATTGAATATTCCAAATAAGATAATTTTATGATGAAATTCTTAGGATTATGTTAAACATTTTTGAAAGATATCTGTTTTCATAAGAGGGATGAGCAGAAACAAAATTTTGTCTGCTCAAAATATTTAATTTGTGGGATTTTTGTTAACAATTTAAATTTATTGGATTTTGTTATCTCATTTGGATATCTTACAATGAATGTTTATTTTATATGTCGTTTGATATAAGCTGTGCTTATATGACATTAATTTAATTCCTGTTATAATATTGAATAACATTTTCTGCAATCAAATATGTAGAAGGCTAACAGAATATATCTGCTAATATTGAAATATTTAATGAATATTTTATGCCTGTTGTGAATATTCCAGGATAGCAAAATTTGTAATAAGTACTAGGTGGTCGGAATAAGGTTGAATATTTTCAAAAAATCAGATAGTAAGTACTTTGATTATCAAAATCATTTCGATTATTGCGTTGCCGCGATATGGAAATATCAGTGCAAAATTAGCGTTTTTTTTTTAAGGACAAGTGGAATTCACGGACTTCAACAACATGACTATCATACTCAGTGACGAAAAATTCCAATAACTGTTGAATAGACTATTCACTACCACCCCTGCAACAGTGGTGGCCTCGGGTAGTTTTTCTGAGTGCTCGTCACCATTCGGTGGTTTGAAAGACTGTGCTGTAAATGCATGAAATTTTCAAAGACTGTATGAATGTGTTGGATGCTAATGCGCTCACTGGTCTACCAATTCTTTTAGACAGTTTCGCCGCGAGATGGTTTCAAGGTGTCAAAGCAATGCTAAAAACATGGAAGGACATTCTAGATCTTTGCAGAACTACATCTGGACCAAAAATTCTGCCATATAAAGTGTATCGCTGGTTGTCTAAAAGAGAGCAAGATCCTAAAATAAAAAAGGACATTTTAATGTGTAAGTGTCGGTCTCTTTTCGCGCAGTTACTAACCGGAACTCTTACCGAAGCTACCCAAGTAGACAAGGTGTACGATCCTTTGAATGTGGAAATTCGAGAAAAAGTGTCCAGAGATCAAGTCAGAACTTTCCTTGATCTTCTTTCTGAAGCTAGTTTTGCAGAAGAGATTTTTGTGGACTATTTCACGAACTCAGTGGATTTTTCAGATCCCAAGAAAGAAGCTGAAAATGAATAAAGACCTAGATCTGCTTTTTGTTAAAACATTGGCCAGACAAAATACAAATGTCAAAAGTTCTCAGGCATACAACATAAATGAAGGCACGTCATCCGTGGAAAAGTAGTTGACTACCACTGTTTCAGGTAATCAGGCAGTGGCGTCGACTTCAGGTTCAACTGAACCTATTTGATATGTAAGAAAAACAAATATTAACTTCCGCTATTTTATTGATTTACAAGACAATTGTTCCATCATACTATGACTTCATCAGGTGAGTATTAAAACTGAGGTATACAATACAAAACAGGACCCTAATTACACAGCTCTGGTACAAAAAATAGAGTGGAGGCAAGAGGTGGTTTACAATCAATGAAAAATGTTGAGTTGATTGTAATCCACCTCTTGCCACCCCTCTTTTTTTTTACCAGAGCTGTGTATTTAAGGTCATGTTTTGCATTGTATACCTCAGTCTTAATACTCACCTGATGAAGTCATGGTATGACGGAACAATTGTCTTGTAAATCAATAAAAAACGAAAGGTTATATTTGTTTTCTTTAAATTGAAGATGAATTTCCGTCAAGTGAAGATGGAGACAATCAGAAACTATTTGATATGAATGTAAAAGGCCACAATTCATAGGATAGAGCTGTACTTTCTCTAAAAATAATTTGTCCGCGTCTTCTACTGATTTTTGTTCTGCTGAAATATCGACACATGTTCCAAATTATAATCGTATAACTAAGGTTGCTCTCTGCTCTAGATCACTGCTAAAGGTATACTTGATATCACAGCCAAATTTAACATTGCAGGATCTTCCTCATTAAAGATCCTACAAGAACATAATTTTCTTGGTGAAATCGATTTTCTCCTCCGAAACGTATCTTTCAACAAACTTCCTAATCATTTTTGGAGTACAGAGAAGTACGCTGTTTGGAATTGATTTTATCATGGATGCAAAATTACAACTGACATTGCAGATAGAGTGTGGAATTTTGCAAGTGAAATTGCAATTCGAACCCGAAACTTCTGTTTTTCTTGTGTTTCGAGACATTCTCTCCTGAAGATGTAGTGATGACCATTTTCAAATTGACATCACTCAGAATGTTTCTTAACTTTTAAGTCAGTGTCACGTTTCTATCAATATCCTTTCGTAAATGTTCTTCATTGTGACTTGGTTTTGAATACACTTTCTGTTTCACATATTAGAAATAGAAATGAGTTCATTCTGTTTTGATAACAGATCTCGCTACTAGTTTATTATTCAATTGTCTCATCTGGCAACACCTCCATTTTGAAGTGTCATCATTATGCTTTCTTTTCAGTATCTGTCATTTCGCTGAAGTGTAAACAAGTATCGGGTGTTTTTTTTAGAGTGATATATTTTTCGATAAGGATAACTGTGATTTGACAGAAGGTAGAAGCCATGCTTTTTTGACATTTCTGTTCAGTGAGCTTTGACAAATAATCATGGAAAGCCTCACGTCGCAAGAACGTTTACAAATTGTTGAAATTTATTTTTAAGATCAGTGTTTTATTCGCCAAACTTATAGAGCACTTCGTGAAATTTATGGTTTACATAATTGTCCATCCGAGCAGCTTTTTCGTCGAACTATCGATAGATTTCGGACATTATTTCCTCTACTCGATGCAACAACAACAAAAAGACAAAGAACTGTACTCACAGGAGAAAATATCGCTGCTGTAAGTCATAGTGTTAATGATGATCCAGATTTATCTATTCGTCGACGTACACAACAAGTTAGACTCTGTGCATCCACCACATGGAAAATTTTGCTTGAAGATCTTGGTCTGCACCCATACAAGAACTAAAGCCATTTGACCATAATAAGCGTCGTTTGTTTGCTGATAGGGCCATAGAACAGCTTGAAGTTGATCCACTTTTTCATCGTAATATTGTATTTAGTGATGAAGCTCATTTCTGGTTGAACGGCTATGTAAACAAGCAAAATTGCCGTATATGGAGTGAAAAAAATCCTCAAGAAGTTCTGCAGGTTCCATAGCATTGAGAAATGCACTGGTGTGCTTTACACGCTGGAGGCATCATCGGTCCATATTTCTTTAAAAACGATGCTGGAGCTAATGTTATAGTGGTGTTCGTTACAGATCGATGATCCAGATTATTTGTTTCAAAATTTAAATGGTATCAACCCAGAAGTGTTTTGGTTCCAACAAGATGGTGCTACACCTCATTCTGCTACCGTAACAATTAATTTACTGAGGGAAAGATTTGGCGATAACATTATTTCGAGTAATGGTGCAATTAATTGGCCTCCAAGATCATGCGACATAACTCCACTGGATTATTTTCTTTGGGGTTATGTCAAGACATTGGTTTATGATGATAAACCAGAAACAAAAGATGCTTCGGAAGCCAACATAACTCGTGTTATTGATGAAATGAGGCCTGAATTACTCGAAAAAGTGGTCCACAATTGGTCTAGGCGAATGCGGTTCCTCAGAGCTAGTCGTGGTGGACACATACCAGAAATTATTTCCGAAACATAAATGCCATAAAATTATCTTTCAAATTAGGATAAACATTTGGCTTCAATCTTAATTTAAATGTATTTTATTCCAGTTTAAGGTTCTATTACTCTAAAAAAAACACCCGATACTTCTAATATAGTCCGTCTCGAAAGTTATCCGGAATTTATAATTTTTTTTAATATACTTCTTTTTTGTGACATTCTAAGACAAAAGTTATATATAAAAGAGGTTGTGATGTATAAAAGTGATAGTTGGCTATGGCCAAAGTAGCATGGCAACACGATTCATCAAATATTATTGTTTGTCAACAGGTATAAAATTTATGAAATAATGTAGCAACTAGAAAAAAAAAACAGAAAGAATATTTGTATAGAAAAGATTTCCCAAACTATGAAAAATTAGTGCAATTGACTGCACTGGGAAATAGTGCTGTATATGAGACAATAAAGGACAATAAAAGGATAAAAATAGTATGGATATAAGGCATCGACCACTTTAGGAAGACCGCATTAGATTAAAGGAAACAATTTAAACGCTTTATTGGCCTTAGGACAACATAATCCACGCCTGAGGTTTCGCAAATTGGCCATATCTGTTATATGGATATCAACGAAATATAAAAGTATGTCGAGAAATCTTCCGCATGTCACTGAAAAGACAAGGCTACGTATCAAGAAAACCAAAGAAAATCCCTATAATGACACCTTCACACAAGGAACGACGAATAGAATTTTGTCGACGTTTTCAAGAAGATAATTCCAATAATGTCTTTATACCCGATGAAAGTTGTTTCTAACTTGGTGAAAATCACTTAAAAATCCTATCAAAACAACCTGTTACCATTCAAATTTCCAAAATTTGCCGTAGTGAAAAGTATTGCGGCAGTCGAAACGATTTTCTTCTTGAAACAGCGCATGCTTTATATCCAGAAGGATGGCGTTTTCAGTAGGATAATGCAAGATGCTACACTTTGACCTATACTCAAGCTTGAATGCAAGAACAACAAGTGACAACCATTCCATGGCCAGCAGCTTCACAAGATCTTACTCCCATTGAAAACATATGGGAGCTAATGAAGATTTTAGTTGAACGAGTTCTGCCACGAAATAAAGATGATTGATTCAATTCAGTCAGTTTTATAGTCCTGGAATACCATCACCGAGAAGTATGGAAGTGACCTAGTTTCGGGTTTACCTCGACGTTAAATAGAGTGTTTACAGTTAAATGAAGGTTGTATAAGTAGATAAGATGAATATTTTGTGATAATTTTCTAATTCTTCAGGAATTAAAAATATATACCAATCAATTACAATTGAGCTTTGTTTTTTTCCGGATACTTTCTAAACGGATTATAGATGGAGTGAAAAGTAAAATCAATTGAATCACTAATTTTGAAATTGTAATTGTTGCTTCAGTTAGTGTGGAGTATTGTGAAAAAAACAATGCGAATTTACCGAAATGATTGATTGGCATTGAAAACTCTAGACAATTCTCGATATATCCGAATTATTTCTAAACCGTAACACTTTCATAGTTCATGAACCAAATTGTTCGAAATCTCAAAAACTTGAAAAGTAAGTATCAAAACTGATTGCCGATTTGAATGTCTGTCGATTTCTCAATAACTGATTTACCTACACTGTGTTACAAATAAGTTATTTTTTTTAAACGTGGTATCCAGGTCATGTACGATTCAACAGTTGATAAATTCGACCAACAATGGCATTTTATTTATAAAACTCAATGGACCGTGTAGACGTCTACCTAGTATTAGACTTGACCGGTCTAATTTTAGCCGGGTCTCTAATAATCACGCGACAGTAATCTTTCGTTAAATATTCTAACAGTGACTAAATTTAAGCTGCTCTCTGGCTATCCAGTCAGTTCGTGAGAAAATTCGAATTCGTAATAAAGTGAGTGCCTTCTTTCGACCGAGCGGTAACCTCTCAGCCGTCAAATTCACTGTTTTGCAATTTGAGGAGACGGCAATCCGGATGTTGTTGTGATGAGTAGTGTATGATTCCAATTTTTGCAGGGGTTTTCATTCCTTCTCATTTGTTTCTTTATGGAAGAACAAGAAGAGAAGAAAGCTGTGAAATAGAAAATGTTGATATGAAGTCTTATTTTTAGGAAGTAGCTGATTAAAATTGCTTTATATAGTATCGTATAGTTTCTGAATGATTATAGCTATATCGGTTTGTGATGCGCTATACATTTTTGAGATCATCAAGATTGCGGATTTATATCACTCAAATAATTCAGAAGCTTAAGAATGTAATGAAGAAACTGAAAGAAGAATTGAAATATCTTCCTATAACTCTATGATAGGAGTGACTGTTTCGTTTCATTAACACTGTTTCTATGTTTTGACCTTTAAGAAAATTTTGTAATAATAAAAATTGAAAATATTTCCTGTTAAAGTTTCCCTCTTTCAAAATATTTCATGCTTCCAATTATTTAAACCAAATTTATGCGGGAGCTATTCCAATATCCATTCATTTGAATATTCGCTGCTTGCGTCCTTCCATATTCAAATAATTAAACTAGCTAGCTAAATTTCATCATTGAATCGAATATTTTACAGCTGTACGTTTCGTGTTTGTGTAAGTACACAAACTCGAAATGACTTCACATTTTAAACTGCGAATATATTTTTGTGGCGAACGTATTCTTCGGTTTTCTCATTCTTCCAAAATTTTATATATGTTTTCAACATCGTAAAGAAACATGTCACAGCAAAAAAAGCTGTATATATTTGCTAAGTTTGCATTTGAAACTATAGTGCATTTTCGAAGAAAATAATCCCAAATGCCAAATTGGAATTCAAAGTAATGATAAATAGTAAGTTAGAAATTCTATTTCGAAAATGCTGCTATAAATGCTGTAACCATTAATAGTTATAAATAATGACAACCTCGTCATTGACTTCATTTAGCTGACGCAACTCAACCCAGTATGAAGCAATGAATTGTATGGTAATTTTTTAATTCAATTTATTTGGTCCTTCTCTCGAAATAAATTTATGTACAGTTTTATTGCTGATAAAGTCTTCTGACATCGCGTAAATCTATTAAATAGTTACATTTATTCCAGAGATTAAAGTAGGAATTAAATGCAAAGTAAATAAAATCAGTTATGCCAGGTGTTATTGAAATTTCATGGAAATTATTAAAAAACTGTTACCACTCGAAAGTCTTGCACAGTTCCTACTACTGTAAGGAAAGATAATATTTTTAGAGCATCTTAGTGATACTAAAATATGGAATAAGTCACATTAATTGACATCAATAATCAACTGAATACAATCATGAATTAATATGCCATTCTTATAACTATTACAACTTTCCTATGCATATCTATGATCAAATCATTTATCATTTCATGGAATATATTTCTCCTTTTCTCTACTGCAGCAAAAATGAGTTCTTGCCTATTTGATGATGGGTTAATCCCATACATGTTCTATAGGATTCATGTACCGAAAATGTGGCATCTAATTTGATGCAGTGGCAATTCTATGTTCTAAGCCTGGACAATTACAGTGCAATTCAGCCTTGCATCCTTCTGATTCATAAAGATGCATCTTTCTACATATTTACTGCAAATTATGGAAGTGATTTGGAGTAGTATTCCGCTGTTATTATTCTTAGTACAGGAAACAATTGAATTTTTCCATTGAATATTAAACCCCTCAAAATATGTCTGTTTGACCATGTTAGAGAACAACTTGAATAGCATTTAGTAGTCTCTTGGATCTCTTGGTTTCCTCCAAACTCTTATACGGCAATCGATCCTCACCAGACCTAACCACGCCCTTTCTGTAAAAAGCACGTTAGCACATTCTGCAAACAGCCAGTTTATATGCTTTCACGCTTTTTTCAAACAAGAAGCTTAGTGACAAAGAAGGACGGAAGCTCCTGAGAGGTCTTCTAGGTACTTCGTCATCTTATAAAGAGATAACTCTTCTTCCTACTCTACAAATATACAATTTAAAAAGGTATTTCTTCACACTTTTATATCTTCCACGTCAATTTAGATAATCCAGCTATTGGAGGCTGAATGACAATTGTAGAGTCCGTCTAGAAAGTATCTGGAAATAACAAAGCTGAATTGTAATTATTTAGTATTTATTTTTAATTTTTGAATTAGAAAATTATAACAAAATGTTCATCTTATTTACTCATTCAACCTCCATTCAACTGTAAACACTTGACTAAACGTCGAGATACACCCGAAAGTAGATCACCTCCATAATTTTTAGTAATGTTAAACCAGGACTATAAACCTGACTGAATTAAATCATCTTTATTTCGTGGCGCTGCTCGTTCAACTTGAATCTTCATTAGTCCCCATATGTTTTAAGTAGGACTAAGATCTGGTGAAGCTGCTGGCCATGAAATGGTTGTCACTTGGTGTTCTTGCATCCAAGCTTGAGTAAGGCCAAAGTATCTTGCATTATTATTATTATTAATACACAAACAAAGGGAGGGGCGAACCCATAAACAATATCCTGCTGAAAACGCCACCCCTCTGGATATAAAGCAGAGGCATAGCACTACGCTGAGAGATTGTTCCCGAAACCATTATTTTGGTGGGAAATTTGGAAATTTAAACGGTAACAGGTTGTTTTGAGTGGATTTTTAAGTGATTTCCACCATGTTGGAAACAACTTTCATCAGATACAAAGACATTTTTAGAACTATCTTCCTGAAAACATTGACAAAATTCTAACCTTCCTTCTTTTTGTGAAGATGTCATTATAGGCATTTTTTGGTTTCCTTGATATGTAGCCTTGTCTCTTCAGTGACATACGGACGGTCTCAGGACATACTTTTATATTTCGTTGATTTCCAAGTCTATTAGCGAATTTGCGAATTCCCAGGCGGGGATTGTGTCGTCCTAAGGCCAATAAAGCTTTTAATCTGTCTCCTTTTATTTCACGCGGTCTTCCTGAAACTGGTCTATGCCTCATATCCAGGCCAATTTTTATTCTCTTTATTGTCATATATATAGCACTTTTTCCCAGGTCAGTCAATTGCCCTAATTTTTTAACGTTTCTACCTGTTTTCTTTATCTCGTTGCGTCATTGTTTTATAAATTGTATGCCTGTTGACAATCAACAACAGTCGACAAATAGTGTTGCCATGCAACTTTGGCCATAGCCGACTATCTGCACAACCTATTTTGAGTGTGAGATGTCTGACGGGTCTGACTTCTACAATGTTTGAGTAGTATTTTCTTTTACCAGTTTGACCATAGAGTTATCTTCACATTTAACTTATTTCCATATTTATCGTCCTCATCAGTGTTGTCTTTGTTGTTTCCGATGAGGATTCCTAAATTATTAATTATAATAATCGTTTCAGAATATATATTTCAATTAAATTTTTTTTGAAATACTTGGAAATTTTATTCCGTATTCTATTCACGTAAATAATCGAAATTTATTTCTCGAATCTTTCATAACATGGTACAGAAGATTCATGATCTTTTCTTTTGTTTTTTACTTCAAATTTTTTTAGTCATTTATTGTGAAAGAATTGAGTTTTTTTGAAGAAAAGAATTTCCTAGAGGCAATCAACTCTTATTGGACAAAAATTAAATTTTCTTGAGAATAAATTTTTTCCTAAACGCAATTAAACTTTTATTGGCCTATACTATATAATTTACATGTGTGGAGTTACATGAGTTTTCATTTCGCGCATGTTCGACATTCATAATTTAATTAGAGATTTGCTGTGAATTCATCAGTATTATTAACTTATTCAGTTCATCTCTGCTCATAACAAATGTCCGCTATATCACTAGCCCGATGCTACTTCACGGTATATCGAGAACAAAATAAAAATAATATTGCGTCTGAACTTGATGCGTGTTAGACTAATAATCCTTATCCCACCACTCAAGTAAGTTTAAAATTATAACATTATGACATCAGTCACATAAGGGTTTCATTTCACTCATGTAATATGAGCTGATAACATTACGTGCTTCCATCGAAATATGACTGTACTGGATATAGTTAATAACATGAAGAAGGTATTCCGGTAATAAAAGCCAATCTAAGTCCGATATATTCTATTTGCATCTGTTCATTCAGTGAAAATAGAACTATCTGAGTTAAAGGAATTTTAAATTACATTTTAATTTTATATCTTCAACACGTAATATTCAATCAAATATACTCATAAATATAAAAGGTTTTCAACTATAATATTTATTTGAAATATACAAGGCTTTTTCGAAGCTGAAAATCTTTTAACAGGAGGTAGAATTCATCGAAATAAATCATTTCACCAGAAGTCACTGATAAGAAATATTCTAGAGGAAATAGTTAATAGTCAAAAAAAATTACATTATGCAATTATTATTACAAGATAGAAAGTTTTGGATATTCAAATTAGTCAACAATTTTTATTCTCATCCAAAAATCGAACGAGTTAATATACTGAATGAAGCCATATGATCGATGCATTTTCGCGAGATAAAGTGAAAATTTGCACTCCTGATTATACGTGGATATACGTATAGGATCGAAGTACCTCTTCTGTATGTAAATGAATATGCTGCATCTCCCGAAAAATTATCGGCAATAAGGTACTCACCAGTTGAAATATTGTAAATTTGACTCGATCCAGCGTTCGAATTGATACACGCTGTTAATCGAGGCCGCATGCTCGTTGGTGTTGCCAGAACTAACAGAACCGGACTTGAATTACTCTGAATCGAATTTTACTGAGAGAACTTCCAACCCTTTCCACTAGAACACACATGGACGATTTTTGTTGAAATTGTTAATTTTCATGAGTTCTTCCTGTATAGCAAGCAGATAATCGATAATAAGACTAGAATGAAATTTTTTATGGATCATTTTAATTTCTGAATGTACTACGCAGTTAACATATAATTTTTCACTTAAAATTTTTCACCTATTTCAGTTATATGAGTCTTTATATAAAAAAGTATAAAATCTTTGTGCGTTCACTTCGATCAAGCCAAAATATAAGATATACGACATTTACTAAAGAGATACTAGAAAATCATTTGAAGAATATTGAACGGAATTCTGATGATTGCGACTTTTGAAGTTCAACTGAACTAAATGCATGTATTATATAGTCCGTCTACAAAGTATCCGGAAAAAACAAATCTCAATTGTAATTATTTAGTGTATATTTTTAATTCCTGAACAATTAGAAAATTATTACAATACATTCATCTTATTTACTTATAAAACCTCCATTTAACTGTAAACACTTGATTAAACGTTGAGCTACACCCGAAACTAGCTCACTTCCATAATCCTCGGTGATGGTAGTCCAGGACTGTAAAACTGACTGAATTGGATCATCTTCATTTTGTGGCAGAACTCGTTCATCTTCAATCTTCATTAGCCCCCATATGTTTTCAATGGGACTAAGATCTTGTGAGCTGCTGGCCATGAAATGGTTGTCATTTGTTGTTCTTACATCGGAGCTTGAGTATAGGTCGAATCCTGCTGAAAACGCCACCCATCTGGATATAAAGCACATGCGTCGTTTCAAGAAGAAATTCATTTAGAAAGTCACAATACTTCTCACTGTTAATGGTACCATCAACTATACAGAGAGGCGCAGCACCACTATGAGATATTGCCCCCCAAACCATTATTTTGGTGGAAAATTTGAACGGTAACAGGTTGTTTTGAAAGGATTTTTAAGTGTTTTCCACCAAGTTGGAAACAACTTTCATCAAATGTAAAGATATCATTAAAAATATCTTCATGAAAACGTTGACAAAATTCTATCCTTCGTTCCTTGTGTAAAAGTGTCATTATAGGGATTTTTTGGGTTTCCTTGATATGTAATCTTATCGTTTCAGTGACATACGGACGGTTTCTGGACATGCTTTTATATTTCGTTGATTTTCAAATCTGTTAACCGATTTGCGGAACTCCAAGCGCGGATTGTGTCGTCCTTAGGCAATTAAAGCGTTTAAACTATTTCCTTTAATCTCAACGATCTTCCTGAAACTGGTCTATGCCTCATATCCATGTCATTTTTTATTCTCTTTATTGTCTCATATACAGCACTTTTTCCCAATTCAGTCACTTGCACTAATTTTTTAACGTTTCGAAAACCTTTTCCATACAAATATTCACTTTGTTTCAGAAATTGTATACCTGTTAACAATCGACAATATTTGACAGATAGTGTTGCCATACAACTTGAGCCATAGCCGACTATCTGCACAACAAATTTTAAACATTAATTTTGTCTTAGAATGTTGCAAAAAAGCAATTTATTCAAATTACGAATAATAATAAATTCCGGATACTTTCTAGATGAACTTAATTTTATTTTTTAAAAAATTCTTAAACATAATCCTTGAAACTCCAATTCTGAAACACCTTCATTGTAATTAATATCAATCTCATTCTATGTCCAGGAAAATTTTTGTCTACATTTTGAAAAGTAGTTCAAATCTGATGCAGCCACAATATTGGCGAAACAATTGTTCATTCAAATCGTGGAAAAAAAAATGCATTCCTATACAAAGTTTTATTTAATAGTAATATGGCATAGGTTTTTGATTTGTTTAATTTCAGTTATTTCATAGGGGCGAATGCTCTGTTATTAGTAAATAAACAGAATTTGTATAAATTGTCGCAAATAAAAAGTTATCAAAGTAAGCACTTATTCTTAAAATACATTTTATATCAAAAAATAAATTATTCAGGTAGCCTTCAACTGTAAACGTACTATCAACTTCCTCAAAGCTCGAAGTGACACTTTTTATGGTAACACCTTGAGTTGGTTTGTTCTCTTTTGATTTCCTGTTAAAAACGTGGAAATTCAATAGAATAAGATGTCATGTACATTCTGTCAAGAAAGTACCGGGAATTATCGATTTAAATCTGGCGGGGCAACGATGCAGGTAAAAAATTTTTTTCCTAGGTTGGTACCACTGTCCTTAATTACTATGCCAAGCTTGAGCGGGATCTGTCAACTAGTGTGTTTGCAACAGCTGATTAAGTCAGTCGATGTCAGAGTGCGTGCCGATTTTTACTATGGGTGATTACGTTGAGCAAAGAATTTGTTTAAAGTTTTGTGTTGCAAATGAATTTTCGTGTGCCGATGCATTGAAAATGTTGCAAAAGGCCTTTGGTAATAATGCTCTATCGAAACTCGTGCATATCAGTGGTACAGAGCCTTCAAGGACGGTCGTGAAGTGGTCGCCCATCGACGGCTTCGATCGAAGATAACGTCGATAAAATTAAGGAAAGGGTGCTGGAAAACCGTCGTACCAGCTTGAGAGGGATAGCACATGATCTTAAGATATCCCACGAGTCCGCACGACTCGTACCGAAAGACCTGAATTTTCTTCAAAAACGTCATCGCGAGCAGGTTGCTTCAGACATGCTGGATCGCTGTAATTCCGATTCTACATTCATGGAACGCATTATAACTGGTGATGAGACCTGGGTCTACGAGTACGATATGCAAACAAGCCAGCAATCATCGGAATGGGTGGAAAAAAATGAGCCGAAACCGAAAAAACCACGCCAAAGCCGCTCGAAAATTAAGGTGATGCTCATTGTTTTCTTCGATAGCCGTGGCGTGGTGCACTACGAATTCGTTCCAGAGGGTCAGACGGTAAACAAGGAGTATTACCTAGGCGTTATGAAACGTTTGCGTGAGCGTATCCGTAAGAAGCGGCCAAATTTGTGGGCGAACAACACATGGATTTTGCATGACGATAACGCGCCTTCTCACCGAGCTACGATTGTGACTGACTTTCTCAAACGTGCTTCAGCAACCACCGTATTCGCCGGATTTGGCTCCCTGCGACTTTTTCCTCTTCCCAAAACTAAAATTGCCCCTTCGTGGCACCCGTTTTGAGTCGATTGAAGCCATAAAACAAAATTCGGCGCGAGAGCTAAAGTCCATCCCGGAAAGCGCCTATAAAAATGTTTCGATAATTGGAAGTGCCGTTGGCATAGATGTATTGGAGCAAATGGAGCCTATTTTGAAGGCGACCCAATAAATTTTGACGATTAAATGTAAAAATGTTGTTTTAATTGAAAATTCCCGGTACTTTCTTGACAGAGTAGTATATTGCTCACAAGTATCGGGTGTTTTTTTTAGAGTGATACAAATTTCGATATGGATAACTGTGCTTTGACAGAAGGTAGAAGCCATGTTGTTTTGACATTTCTGTTCAGTAAGCATTGATACTTTAAAAGGAAAGACTCACGCCGCAACAACGTTTATAAATTGTTGAAATTTATTTTCAAAATCAAACTTACAGAGTACTTCAGCAAACTTATAGAGTACATCGTGAAATTTATGGTTTACATAATCGTCCATCAGAGCAGCTTATTCGTCGAACTATCGATAGATTTCGGGCAACATTTTCTCTACTCGATGAAGCAACAACAACAAGACAAAGAACTGTACGTTCAGGAGAAAATATCGTTACTGTAAGTCATAGTGTTAATGATAATCCAGAATTTTCTGTTCGTCGACGTTCACAGTAAATTGGACTCTGTGCATCCACCACATGGAAGATTTTGCGTAAAGATCTTAGTCTGAACCCATATGAGATCTAACTGGTTCAAGAACCAGAGCTACTTGACCATAATAAGCGTCGTTTGTTTGCTGATTGGGCCCTAGAACAGCTTGAAGTTGATCCACTTTTTTTATCGTAAAATTGTGTTTAGTGATGAAGCTCATTTCTGGTTGAACGGCTATGTAAACAAGCAAAATTGAGGTATATGGAGTGAAACCAATCCTCAAGAAGTTCTGCAGGTTCCATTGCATCCTGTAAAATGCACCGTACGGTGTGCTTTACACGCTGGAGGCATCATCGGTCCATATTTCTATAAAAACGATGCTGGAGCTAATGTTACAGTGAATGGTGCTCGTTACAGATCGATGATCAATGGTTATTTGTTTCAAAATTTGAATGGTATTGACCCAGAAGTGTTTTGGTTCCTACAAGAAGGTGCTACACCTCATGCTGCTACCGTAACAATTGATTTATTGAAAGAAAAATTTGGCGATACCATTATTTCGAGAAATGGTCCAATTAATTGGCCTCCAAGATTATGCAACATAACTCCGTTGGATTATTTTCTTCGGGGTTATGCAAGTCATTAGTTTATGCTGATAAACCTGAAACAATAGACGCTTTGGAAGCCAACATAACTCATTTTATTTTGAAATGAGGCCTGAATTACTCGAAAAAGTGGTCCACAATTGGTCCAGTCGAATGCGGTTCCTCAGAGCTAGTTGTGGAGAAAATATGCCGGAAATTTGGTTTGAATCTTAATTTTTGGTTTGAATCTTAATTTAAATGTTTTTTATTAAAATTTTAAGTTCTATCACTCTAAAAAAAACACCCTATATATTTGTCGAAATTATTTCAACCTAACTTATTCTCACATTATCATACCATCGTTTTTGTGTTCTCACAATTTAAAATATAACGCGAAATGTTCTCAGTCTCATTGAGAGATGAGAATCCTTATGTTAGTATTATGTCATTGGATTTCGATCGAAATTCTAGAACATTCAAGTTACTACGGAATAGATTTAAAAAAATAGAAGGAGTGAAAATCCCCAACAATCAGTATAAGCTATCCAATAGTTCGCAAATGTCGAGGAAATTCGCTGTTATACCCCGATATGCCACCAAATCCGTAAACCAACAAAACTCTCCCTTGTGAGTGTAACACGATATTTTGATGTGGAGTTGTGTGTTCTTCAGGACAGCATGTCATGGCCTATCTGAGCGCCGGTCACGGATCTGGAAAGAGGAACTATTCTCCAAACATCGTAAGACAGGAAAGGTAGGAAAGGTAAATATAATGAATTCGCTTCTGAGTTCGTTTCTTGCCTTCCGGAATTGACCCTTGTTCCGGAAGGCAAGCTGTTATTAAATAAAATAGAAAAAAAAAGTTAAATAATTTATTTTTCATTGTTTGTCCAGAAATCACATCCATATCGATTGGACAATAATGAAGGTATATTATGCTTTATACGACATTTTAATAATAAATTTATGGTTTTCATTCAAATTTAAAGAATAGTAGTATACTAACAAAGTTTTGAAACACCTAAGGATAAACCTCAATCAGAACTCAGTTGCTTCTGAGTAAATTCGACAATTTGGATACTCCTCATTAATGATTTTTGGTACAGATCAGCCGGATTAATTTATTCCGATATGAATATGGTAATTTTTGAGCATTACGGCAATTTATGGTCTGATTTGAGCATGAGGAAAGTTTAATTCTGCGTTCGTAACGTGAAAATATCGAGAATACAATTCTTTACTTGAATTAACACGCAAAGGTATATCTTGTATGTATTTTGCATATTCTAGATGGCGTTAGTGTATTATTAATATCTTAGAGTGTCTGCGTATGTTTTTTGCATACTCTATATGGCATAAGTGTATTAGTAATATTTTTGGAGTGTCTGTGTATAGCGAATATAGATACTGGACAGATTTGAAGTCACTAGTATACATTGCATTGACGAAGATCAATCAGTTTGAAACTAAGCATGTCTGCAATTTGCCTCTGTGACCTACAAAACCTTATCGAGTTTGTTCGATTATAGAATTATTATACAGATGTATGTTACACTCTCTCGATTTCTAGAACTTTCTATTACCAAGCTCATACTCCTCATTAATGATTTATCGAAAAATAATTAGTTCATTCAAAAGTGAAACAGATCGTAATAACCTCCCTTTCATGGGTTATCCGCCTAATTGGTGGAGAATTTATACCTCTGGTTTCTTTCTACGATGAATTTATCGTGGAGAGTTTTGGATTAATTGTAAAAAGCAAGAAGACAAGAGCTTTTGCGGGCATATCTCCCAGAATACTCATGAATTTTGCATTGCCTTTTTTATCGTTATTATATATCTGAATTTAAACTCAATTATACAATTGTTTTCGTTGTCTCAGGAGCGCTACGTGCTGATCTTTTCACATTTTTAGTCTTCTTATTATACGAATATTAATCTTTGTGTCGTTATTCACATCTCAATGTTAAATTTAAATTCTATCTCTTGCTATTGTATCTTTACCGGTCAGCGTTGCTTCGGTCATGAAATGAATACGATCCTCATGAAATTCTGCAGAAAATTGTGCAGTATCATTATACTTCTGAATTTCTGATTTTAGGTTAATCGCATTTTTTGTTTGGAAAATACCACTGATTTTGCCCAATAATAGAATCAATCGAGACAACCAGACCCCAAATACCAGTCTCTCATCTTTTTTCGTTCGAAAGTTATAGTGTTCAAAGAAGCTCTTAACACTGGTCCACTCACAATTTTTTTCAAACTTCTTATTTTACAAAATTTGGCTTGAATGTTTCTACTAAAAACTTAATTTCAGATCGATCCAATCTGTAGTATCGAAAATATTAGGAAAATATAAAAAATTTCAAAGCGTGAACAACTAGTCGAAACCACTACTGAACTAGTAATAAAAATACAAGAGTATGCAATGCTATTTGAAATTTAATTCGAAAGGTGGGAAATCCTCAAATTTGATTGTTTGCCGATTTTTGGGTTGAATCATGACGTTAAACTGGAATTCAGAACGAAGATATTGATTTTTTATACGGCAATCCAAACGGGGACAAAACTCATCTTCCTTATCGCTGCGGAGTAATTGATTTTTGAGGAAGAGTACTTTTGGTCGATCCTTTCTGAATTAGTATCGTACTGTTTTGTTTTTATTTTAGTCATGAATCTATTACCACAAAATATATATTTTGTCCCAGAGTTAATTGCTTATTTGGGTGGTTTAAAAAAAATTCATCTCATTATTCATTAACCTTTCTACGTTTCTCAGAAGTCTATTTCATCTTCGTTATAATATCTCGAAATCGGAAACCAACCAAATTTGAGGATCTCCCATGTCTAGAAGGGATGGATAAGTCAGATTAGATGGCTAATAGTTCAAAAGTTTCCATTATTCGTTTGGCTGATAGTTCGAAAGTTTCGGTTGGCTGATCATTCAACATTTGATCAAGCAAATCGCTCAAGTATTCGTTTTTACCTATCTCTTGTTGTGTTTTACACTGTGTAGCTACAGAACGTTAGTCCTTTTTTTAAATAAAAACGTAATTTTGTCGAATCATATTATACATTGTTATTTGAACGAATGTGTTTGGACTTATAACCTATTCTTCAAACGATTGGCTATCAAATAAGAAGAATAAGTAAGTTATTTAATTAGAAGTAATGGCGGATCAATTGTCTAAAATTGAGAACTATTAAACTACAACTAATAGACGACTCTTCGCATCGTATAGTATAGACATATAAACATTTTGATTGTCTCGGTCTTTACTTGACGGAAATTCATCTTCCGCTATTTTATTGATTTACACGACAGTTGTTTCGTCATAACATGATTTCATCAGGTGAGTATTAAAATTCACCTGATGAAGTCATGATATGACTTATATATTACACATATAAACATATATCTGTGAACACTTAACAATTCGAATAGACCCGAATAGGTTTCGTCGACTGCCAAGATATAAGCAATTGATAGACATGTTTAAAATCTTAACGAGTTCATTTACACTTTCTCGATCAGAAAAATAGTCTATTTTCGATAGCTCGATACTCCTACGATTGTAGGATATAATTGTCCTGTTTTGTTCCTTCTGAATTCGTAGATGAAAACTTGGGTAATTTCTAAGTGTTGCATTAAAGTGAAAAATTGAAAAAAAAAGAGAAAAGATAAAGAGAGCGAAAAGAGAAAGGGAAAGAAAAGAGAAAGAGAGAGAAAATAGAAAGAGAGAGGGAAAAAGGAAAAAATGAATTTAAACGATAGTCTTATAGTGACAGCTATATTGGCTTTCTTTATGAGCAAATTCTCACTCTTTTGAGAATGTTAGTCCTGTGGTAGTTTCACGATGCTTTTCAGTGTTATGTTATGTCAAGTGTGACAAAAACGAGGGGAAACAGAAAAAATAATTTTAAGCTACCATTCATCAGAACATTAATTGCCTGCTCTATCATTAGAATAGCAAAAATACTATTATTTTTTTGTACTGAGAACAGACGCGTAAAATAGAACTCATGTCTACAATTTACGTGTTTTTACAATTGGGTCAGCGCCAGTCTATCTCCTCTGGAGCCAACTCGAAAAGTGCATCAAATATTTGGCACTCGGAACTATATTGTTCGTAACGAAGAGAACGTGCGTGAAAAAATCCGTAAGGTATGCATTCTAACTGCGATAACATTTATGATCATAATAACAATATATTACCATAGTATGATGGGAAATATCCGAGCAATTTGATGCAGTTTAGAAATGGAAATGGTGTGTAAATTATGGTCATTGCAAGGGTGCGATTAGTAGGAAGGTACTATTGAAAATATGCTACAATAGGGAAACATTATTTCTGTTAGAGGACAGGATGCAAAATTCCACATGTGGTAAAATTAGGGGACTAAAATTTTACAAGAATTCTCACCATATCAGGAGGTATACAGCAGTAATTATACTGTTCGTATGTATGTTTTGCGTTTCATATTCTTCTTCATTATCCGAATTGAAGCCTAGGGCTTGTCAACTCAACTTCAATCCTTGGTGGATGTAGATACCCAGGCGTCTTCCCAGTGTTTTGGGTATCAGCCATAAGTCTTCTAGAACCTGGGATTCCGTCTTGAGCTATCTTAGCTATTCTGCCTGCATCCATTCTGCTGACGCGATCGTTGCAATATTGCCACCGTTTTCTTCTGCATTTAAAAATTTCCCGAATCTGACATGCCTCTCGAATGCTTCTCTTCCTATCTCTCGGCATGTTCCAGATATAGTTCTTAGTATCTTCATTTCCGTAGTTCTACGAATGGACATAGTTCCTTTGTTATCAGCTCTAGTTTCTATGGCGAAATCATGATGGATCGAACACAGGTTTTGTAGATCCTTGTATTGAATGTTCGCCCATACATTTTTGTTCCCTATGAGGTCGCGAAGTGATTACGAACTTCGTATGTTCGATAATAGAATGGCATAACTTGTTCTGTAGGTTAATCTACAATGATAAATTTGCAATCATTTTGGTTCTTTGGTCAAGTCGAATGATTTTATTTTTATTGTTGATATATGCTTGTGGAATTTGCATTCTCCGAAGATCATCCTAGACATAGGATTTTCGTAATATATTGTCTTGGCTCAATATATGAATATAATTTAAGGTAGATACGTTCCTCCTGAACTTCCTCTAAGAAATTTATGTATCTATAAGTTACAAATTCCAATATTTTTGTGAACAGTTTCATGACTGAACCCAGCAATTTTATACCTCTATAAATTTTCTGGTTCTCATTCTTTGATACTGGATACTTTGCTTCCAACTACTTGGTATTTTTCCAGTCACTACGATTTTATCATTAAGTTTTTTGAGTGCTTTCATTAGGCAGGCTCCACCATATTTTGAGAGCTCATTCAATCCAGGTGTTTTTTTATTTTTTAAATTCTTTCTTGTTTCATCAATATTTTCAGTAGTTGTTTTTGCGTTGTCATTGTTTCTTTCATTGCCCTGAGGGGGTTCATCAGAATCGTATAGGTTTCTGCAGTAATTCCCTCAAGTTTTTTGATCTATTTTTTTGTTTGCGCCTATTGATTCACATCTAACTTTTTCTTCCTTAGCATATTCAAAGAATTTATTGACTTTGGAATAGTAGCAAGGAATTTATAAGTATCGACTCAAATGCTAATTTTTTTTTTGGTACATATTGATTCATGAAGCTTAGAAATGTAAGCATCTTTCTTTCTCAAACTTCAATTTAGCGACGTCGAATTGAGCTGAAGACATTGATGGCCGTCCAGAGCGAGGTAAATATTCCACCACATCTCCACCGCTATTGAATGAATCACATATACGCACATGCTTTCAATAAAGCCGTTTCACCGTAAGCTTTACGTTACATTTTCAGCGCTTTCGCATACGACATTCTATTCACGATAGAAAATAAGGGCCGATAAGGGCAGATATTTTTATCTATTGACAATGAATCCTTTTTAAATGAATTGATAAAATGGAGCACTGCAAGTAAACACTAAACGGATGTGTACAGAGGACTAGTGATGAATAAAATTCAATTTGCACAAACTTTTTATTGACAATTGTTTCGCCACACTGTGGCTTACTCATGTTCTATATTTGAACTGATACTGTGTGAAAACTTACATAGGTTCTCATATATGAATGTATTGACAGATATTACAGCAAATGAGACTGAAGGTAGGAGAACAGTTATTTGGGTATTCAAAATTAGGTGGAGAGGAAAAGACAATGGCAATAAAAGTTATTGGGGTGTCGTTAACTTTTCCAAACTAGATGAAGATATTTAACATAAATATTGGTGTCCGTTTGTTCGGTTAGGAGAATCTTTTGAGAGTTATATAGGTTAATTTCAAGTGATTCTAAGAATGTTAATCTAGACCTTCTACTCTCGATATGGATAATTTCACATTCGTTGTTGAAATTACGTTCAAATTCTATTATCCATATCGAGAGTAAAGTGTCTAAATTAACATTCTTAGAATCATTTAAAATAAACCGATATAATTCGCAGAAGATTCTCCTTAACGATCAAACGGATACCAATAAGTCAATTCTATTAAATATCTTCATGTAGTTTGAAAAAACCAACGAGAACCCCAATAATTTTTATTGCCATTGTCGGTTTCTCTCCACTTAATTGGGAATACGCAAATCACTGTCATCCTACTTTTTTTGCTGTAATACCTGTCAATAAATATATAAGAACCTATGTAAGTTTTCACACAGTATCAGTTCAAATGTAGACCATGATTAAGCCGCAGTGTGGAGAAACAATTGTCGTTCAACAATGAGAAATTTGTGGAAATTGGATATTATTTGATAATAGTTGAAAATCAAGTATAGACAGAATCTATCGAATATTTTAATTTCAATAAATATAATACCTTTGAACGAGCTTCCAATATAATCAATTCTCGGTGTTTTCTTCAAATCATTTTTCTTGAATCATAAACAACATGCAAATTTCAATCTAATAAAATGGTTTCAAAACACATTCACTGAAATTTACTGTGTGTTATTTCGTTTTTGTAATCCCTCATAGGGATGCCCGATACTGGGTACTCATGAAAATCAGTATCGAATAGATTTATGGAAGAACTCAAACTTCTGAGGATGAATATCATTTTCCCTTCATTGGTCGCACAAAGATATTTCAATAACCGAAACGACCGAATTAAAGGGGCGAAGGGCAAATCCTATTCGAACGATAGTGAAGAAACCAATTCATTAGAAATTCCGAGGCAAACTTCCTGATTGAATTTCATTCGTTCCAAAGGATGCTGAGTTCACAAATATTACGGTTGAGTCATCAGGAAATTTCAGTTTTTTTTTCGGTTTGGTATATTTCTCATTGGGATTTGTCGTCTGCAGGGAAAATATAATGGAATAGCTTCCGAATATTCTCTTCACTTCTTTCTATTAGTCTATATTTCCCTGAAGATTTTCGGTGAAGTCGCTTCGCGTTTTACTGGGATCTCCACGTTCAAATGAGATAGCAGGAATTAAAGTGTCATCAATGAAATTCGTATTAAATTGCTCTATTAAGCAACAATCTCCTCATGAACGAGGAAGAAGTGGTAGGTTGATGATGAACAAAGAAATATTCTCATTTGAGATATTTTTGGCTTTATTTTACATACAGTGTGTTTTGAAAGATTATTCTTTTCCATTCAGAATTAATGGATTTTAAAATATTATATTCACAAAGTTTGCTCTTATGAATATTCTTTGGAACCGTTTTCTCATTATGTAATTTCTCCCTACGTCTATCATTTGCTAAATAGCATTTATTCGCTAATTCTAGTCGATTATGGTTTTTCAGATTATTTCGACTTGTTCTCTTCTATTTTTTATTCGGATTCCATTGATGTTTTTTATGTCTTTTCAGATTATTTCTACCTTCTACTATTTTTTATTCGGATTCCATTGATTTCAATAAAGAAATGTAAGTTTGAATTGAAATTGTTGAAACCCAGAAAGACTTGAATTATACATGATGACACTTCA
This sequence comes from Megalocaria dilatata, assembly GCA_034642435.1. NCBI lineage: Eukaryota > Metazoa > Arthropoda > Insecta > Coleoptera > Coccinellidae > Megalocaria > Megalocaria dilatata. Next base: position 6,647,607 of record CM067854.1, read on the forward strand.
AAATGAAGGTGTTTCAAGAAGTAATAATGGAATAATAAACTAGTAGCGACATCTGTTATCAACACTACACATTTTTCTGTGTTCTATATTCTTTTTCTTTTTTTTAGGTTGTAGAAACTTCAGTTGATTTCATTTCAAGATCTGAATAAGACTAGTGTTTAATCAATATGATTCGTAGATCCTAATAATAATAATAATAATAATAATAATAAAGTTTATTTGGCTAAATAAACTGAATACATCGCTGAGGTATATAATGAAATTATAACCTGTACGCAATATTAAATTAATAATAATTCTAAAAATCCCCTATGAGAGAAACAATCAACAAAGAAAATGAAAAAAAAAAACAAAGAGAGAAACATCCAAGCGGTCAGATCCATCCACAGCGGGTCTCGGTGCTAAATCTTCAAAACAGGCAAGCGAATGTCCAATTTGTTATCAGCACTTTTAATTCAAATTACTTAACATCGGTTAATAAACGTCTCTTAGTTGAAATTTATTACATTCTTGATAAGAAGCCTTGTATTACTATTCATCCATACTTTTAGTTTTCTTTTGAATGTTTGAATATTTTTTATATTTTTTAAATCATTTGGAATTACGTTCAGAATTTTTGGCGCAAGATAGATATAGCATCGTTGGCCAATAGTCTTCATGCATCTAGGTGTTCGGTAAGTAATATCTCTGTTTCTGGTTTCGTAATCATGTTGCAGGAGGTTTACTGATATTTTTTTAGTCATTACGTGGGATAGGATTTTGATGGCATACAATTGTCCTACATCATGAACTTCGGCTTCTATACACATATTTTTCAGTGCAATTTTGATTTCTTATATTTTATTAAATACTGAATGAAGTAGCAAAATATGGAAGTATCGAATAATCAAATTAACTAAAAAAAGAACTGTACTGCTCCTAATTTTTTCGAGCAGCTAGGTATTTTAAACTTTGACTATGAATATGATCGTCTTTTTAAAAGGATTAAAGGACCATGGGTTGTAACAAGAAATGCCTAAACAGCAAGAATAAACCAAACGAGAAATTTAAAAATGTAGTCTAGGGTCACTTGAATTGCTCAACTGCTGGGAGGCGAAGAAAAAAATTAGCTACAATGTCTTAAATTTCTTGAGTCTTAACACCTTCTTCTACCTTTTATTTTCGTTCATCAAAATTAACAGTACAGACATATACAAACTTCCGGTATCCTACAACACAGTGTTCAAACATATTGACACAACAGGCAATTGCATGTAATGATAGAAGAATTGGCAATTGGGGCATACAATGAAAAGTCTTAAAGGTTGATCAAAAAAAATAAACTTCTTGTAGAAATGTCTGCATTCATGCTACCTACAATATAATCATTATGATCATCAGAGGCAGTTCAGCAAATACATATACTGAAGGCATTTGGTTGTACTGCTATGATCTAATGTAAGTTATCAATATCTGCGAATAATCATATTGTTATTCAAACATTTCATGGATCAGCATTAACCACAAAAAAATTACCAAAAATTTTAGTTGAACTCTAGATTCAAATGAATGTAACGAATTTGAAAACATCTTAGAGCATATAAAAGGTTGTTCGGAAATTAATTTCGTTTTTTCCCGACAGAGGATTTAATTGAATTTTTCGAACCAAACTTTACACTTAAGCCGAAAATCATTAGATGTTTTGAGAGCTGATATAGCAAGGCTTGTGGGTAAAAAAATTCAATTTATTCTACGAAGTAGGTTTTGATTGGTGCCCTTTTAAATATGGAGAGCAATAAGCAGTATTTTCGTCATATTTCACTTTTTTTCTACAGATCAAAAGATCAAAATGCCCTTCAAGCCAGAAAGAAATTAATTGATGTTTATGAAGAAGATGTGTTGACAGTACGCCAGTGTCACAAATGGTTTGCAAAATTTCGATCCGGCAATTTTGATGTCGAAGATGCACGTTTCAAAAGGCTGGTTGAAGGTGATAAAGTCACGATAAAGGAATTATTTGATACAATTCGGTGGATAACAACATGTGAGATCGGTGAGAGGTCAAATTTAGCGAATTAAACTGTTTATGACCACCTGAAAGTCCTGGGTTTAACCTCAAAGCTAGATATATGGGTTCACCATGTTCTCTCGGAGAGAAATTTGTGTCGTTCCGTTGAGATTCGCTTCTCAAAAGTCACGAAAGTAATCCATTTTTGAAGCGCATCATTACTGGGAATGAAAAAGGGTTGTACAAAACAATGTCAAACGCATGAGCATGGTCTGTTTGGTGGGATTTTAAAGGAACCGTTCTTTTTAGCTTCCATCAGGTAACAAAACAATTAATTTTTCCGAATCAATTAGTAGCATTAGTAGCATTAATTGGTAGCAGTAGAATTCCGTCTACTGTTATCAGCTGGCGAAATGAATAATGCACTTCAACAGAAAAGGCCAGATTAATCAACAAAAAGGTGTAGTGTTCCACCAAGATAATGAGAAACCTCGTACAAGTTTGGTCACTCGCCAAAAGCTTTTACAGCTTGAATGTGATTCACTGCCACACCCACGATATTCTGTAGAATATCTAGCGCATTCAGATTATTATTTGTTTCGGTCATTGCAGAACTTTTGGACCGCAAAACCTTTTCTACAAATGAAGAGGTCAAAAATCACCTTGATCAGTTTTTTACCAGCAAAGACCAAAAATTTTATGAGCGTTGAATCATGCTACTACCTGAAATATTGCAAAAGGTATTGGAGCAGAATGGCCAATATATAATTCAATGAAATATTTATTATTATACGAAAATTTTCTTCCATTGTCCCAAGAAAATACGAAATTACTTTACGTACAACCCAATACATTATTATAGTGTTAATCTGATTTGAAGTAAACTGGATTCTTTAACCAGAAAATGAATTCGGTGGAATTTAACATTGTACCAATAGTTAGTTACAAAGTAGCACCTACGTTAATATGCTTCCATCATTGGGTTACGCCTTAAATAAGCCTCAAGTATAAGAATTGCACTTTCAGGCAACCTGAATTGATTTCCATACTAAACTAATACGGCCATATTTGCAGCTAGTAAGTCTACACATTAACGAGTATAAAATTTGAAGGTTTTTTGCTATAAGCAAGTAGCTTCTGAATTAATTCAGATATCAAAAATTTTTTTTTATGTTTTCAGAAAAAGATAGATTTTTCAGTTTATTCTACAGTTTCATCAAAGAAGGAATTTAGTTAGCAGGCCTTTTTGGCAGCATATAATTTAAAAAAAAAAATTAAACATCTTCCTTTGATGGAAGAAATATTTGAAGAATATAGCCATAACATACTTCAGCGACTTAGCGAAAAAAAGAACTGCGGTATTTGGTTATTCGTTGCGTTTATCTCTTATTCGGGTAATGAGAAATATTCTACAGTTTGAGAGAATACATATAAACGGACTGAAACTGCGATGCTGCCTGCCTAATGCATTAGCCCGCCCTCCGCAATTTTCCTTTCTAAATGTAGTCCCAGTCTGACATTGTATATCTGTTATGCAAATATGTTCCAAATGCCCAGAATCACAAAGCTGTTTTCGACGTTGCTTTTAATGGAATTTGTTCATCCCTCTATTGCTTTATCTATCCTGATTGAATTGCAGATTTTTTTCCTGAATAATGCCGAAGGTTTGTTTAGGACAAAAAAGATAGGTTATCCGGTTGTCACTTGTATTCTAATTTCATTTGACTTTTTCTGGTAGTTGACTCATAGAGAACCAAACCATTAACCGGAAGATTCCTCTGCTGCTATAAATATAGTATTCTTTGAATGAGGGAGGCATTATCAGTTTTGGTATAGATGATTTCATTGGATCAGGGAGACTACGTGGGAAATGTTCTAAACCAATTAAACATTTAAAATTTTATTTAAATATTTTAATATTAGCCTTCTACATATTTAATTTCAAAAAATTATATTTAATAATTATAACTTCAGGAATTAAATTGAAATAATTTCATATAAGTACCACTTATAACCAACGACATATAAAATAAACATTCATTATAAGACATCGAAATGATATAACAAAATCCAATAAATAAAAATTGTTAACAGAAATTCTATAAATTAAATATTTGGAATAGACAAAATTTTGTTTCTGCTGATCAATCTTATGAAAACAAAAATTCTTTCAAAAATGTCTAACATAATCTCAAGAATTTCATCATAAAACTATCTTACTTAGAATATTCAATATTATTGGATATCTAAGTTACTTTGTATAAAATCTCAAGATATGTAAAAACATTACTGACAAACATGTTTTAAGAGAGACTTTGCTTCGTCAGTATTCAAATAATTCATATTCAATAAAATATAACATCAATCAACAACAAATATTTACTCACCCATCAACAATTTAGAAACTTCTGGTAAATGAGCTGCTGAGAAATATAAGTGTAATATAAGGTTATCTTACAAGTAAATAAATAACTCTGTGAAATAACTCGATTTGTGAACCAACTATCAATTGAGTTGGGACAATTTTTAAAATTAATTCTTGATACGCTCATGGATTTCGGTTTTATTAACATTTTTTGTCATGAATACCTGAACTACTATCTACATATGCCGCTAAATGAAGAAAATCTGCAAATAATGTGGATTGTTATCAGTCAGATGTTGCTGTGTTGAGATTCACATCGAAATAGTGAATTCCTAAATAAAAATGTATTTCTTGTAAAAGTAATAATGAAATATTCAACTGAGACTAACCAAATTGAGATTCTAATGATGAGTGGTTATAGGGATAATTGCAGAAATCTAGTTGAAGTGGAAAACTTTTTAAATCATAGGTATCCTCAGTTGACTAATATTCACAAGGTGTTGAATCTTAAATTCATGCACAATTCAGAAAAATTTGACATGTCAAACCATTTATAGGACAACCGCAATTTGTGGAGAATAGGCCTACCGAAAGAAAATGTCTGGTTCCAGCAGAAACCAGCTTCAATGGTCAGAACTTATTTAAACGCAATCTTCTCTTTTGAATAGATTGGACGAAGAGGTATTATTGATTGGCCAGCTAGATCACCACACTTTACGCCATTGGATTTTTTCCGTGAGGTTATCTCAAGAACAAGCTTATGCAACACAGCCGACTGGCATAGCATACCTCAATGAAAGAATAACTACAGAAATGCAGAATATTTCAACTCAAACTTCAAACAAAGTTAGGAACGAGTTTTAGAGGACAATGTGTTGTTGCTAAGAAGTGGAGTGGAGAACATTTTGAGCATTTATTTTTATTTGTTAAAATCAAATACATTATGTAATTTAGGTATTCAGTTTCTTGAAACCAATTATAAAATTATATTTTGGCTTCAATAAATCTCATGATGTAATGTCAATGAATTTAAATAAGCCTTAAAAATAACTTACACTGTTGTTTGATTTTGTGAAAACATAGATCAATCTTGAATTATAATGTTGATCTGTGTTTCGAAACATTCATTTCTTTACACGTGTGCGTTGTTGATATAGGTTAGTTTTTTGATTTTGACATTTAGAATATTATTCAGGACTGAAGAAGGGATTGCTTAGAATTATATTTGTTTGTTGAAGATATAGTGCATGTTTTGAGAGATTTCTGAATTAACTTATTCGAATATTTAAATATATTAAATATTTCAAATAAATTATATTCTTTGAGAAGTCCTCAAGGTGTGTTCATGTTTTTAAAAGGCAATTGGTGTTCTTAAAGGTAAGACTAGAAACAGAATTTTGTCTCCTTTAAATATTTATTTATTAATGTTAATGACTTTCGTATATCTGTTGGTTTATTTATTCCATTTGACATTATATATTGAGTTTTGATTATATACGTCTATTAGATGTAAGCGGTGCTTATTTTAGACATTAATTTAATTCTAAAAGTTTTTTGAATAGAATTTTTTTTTAAATTAAACTTGTAGAAGACAAACATATTTTAATTTGTTTTGATATTCAAATTTTGTTATATTTCTTCTATCAAGTAAAAAGCCTTTCTATTTTATTATATATTGATTAATTTTTAATGTATTAGATACCCTCAGTTTACTGAGTAATTTTGTAGATATATTATTTTCTTGAATAGCTTCTTTATCAGCACGTATATTCATTTATGTTGCTTCTTATTTTATTTAATTAAAATGAATTTTCATCAAATAAGGACCGATTCAATTGAATTCTTGAAACTACTTAGGCGAAGGTAGCAAGCACTGTTAGTTTCGACCCAACTGCAAAAGACAGCCTACCATCCTAGCTAGAGAATTTCTTTCCTGATCAGGATGAGAATACAGAAAAATCTGGGTGTCTCAATCAACGAATCTCTTCTGCTACTTTAATTAAAACAACTTCTGGTCTTTAGTTCATCAAATCGTAGTTTGCCGTCAGAAACTCAACACTGAAAAAGCCTCAAAACATTTTTTGATGAAATTTTTGTAACTCAGAGATTGACACAGGACAACAAACTAGAAAAAAGTTTTTTCTGCATAAATTCCAACATGGGACCCAACGGTTCATTACGTTACTTTAGCAAACATACCATCCGAGTACTCCATTAATATTCAGAAAAATATTCACGAAGTTAACGCACATCGCCGATTCTGCTGCGGAGCTCCATTGAGGTAATCGAGTTTTTGGTAATGGTGATTCGGGTTAGGCGTCCGCACGTGGGGGGCCACTGCGGGAGGAGGGTACGGTGGGTTAGGGGGCTGCATGTAGACGGGTGTCGATCGATGACGAGCAAGCGTCGCATCGGGAAGTGTCAAAATTTGATGCATATCCGGATTTCGCAGTAACGAGCGCCAGGTCAAGATTTCGGAATGAGTTATGAGTCAGGCAGGCATCATTTCGCGAAACCTATTTGCGAAACCTAATCGATAGTATCTCAATCATAGGTCAGGGTCGCTATTTACTCCATTTGCTGTTCAAATTATGAGATATTATTCCACAGGGAAAATATGCATTTACTTCAGGGAAGCATATACATTCTGTCAAGAAAGTACCGGGAATTATCGATTTAAATCTGGCGGGGCAATGAGGCAGGTAAAATTTTTTTTTCCTAGTTTGGTACCACTGTCCTTAATTACTATGCCAAGCTTGAGCGGGATCTGTCAACTAGTGTGTTTGCAACAGCTGATTAAGTCAGTCGATGTCAGAGTGCGTGCCGATTTTTACTATGGGTGATTACGTTGAGCAAAGAATTTGTTTAAAGTTTTGTGATGCAAATGAATTTTCGTGTGCCGATGCATTGAAAATGTTGCAAAAGGCCTTTGGTGATAATGCTCTATCGAAAACTCGTGCATATCAGTGGTACAGAGCCTTCAAGGACGGTCGTGAAGTGGTCGCCCATCGACGGCTTCGATCGAAGATAACGTTGATATTGGCATCCGACAGGGTGATTCCCTGAGTCCTCTTCTCTTCAACATCATCATGGACGAAATAATTAAACACATAATCAAACTAAGAGGATACAATTATTTAAATATTTTAATATTAGCCTTCTACATATTTAATTTCAAAAAATTATATTTAATGATTATAACTTCTGTTGTTGATTGATATTATATTTATTGAATATGAATTATTTGAATACTGAAGAAGCAAAGTCTCTTTTAAAACTTGTTTTTCAGTAATGTTTTACATATCTTGAGTTTTTATATAAGGTACCTTGGTTAGATATCCAATAATATTGAATAGTCTAAGTAAGATAGTTTTATGATGAAATTCTTAAGATTATTTTAGATATCTTTGAAAGACATTAGTTTTCATAAGATTGATCAGCAGAAACAATTTTGTCTATTCAAAATATTTAATTTATAGGATTTTGGTTAATAATTTTTATTTATTAGATTTTGTTATACCATTCGGATGTCTTATAATGAATGTTTATTTTATATGTCAATTGATATAAGTGGTACTTATATGACATTATTTTAATTTATTTTCAGAAGTTATAATCATTAAATATAATTTTTTGAAATTAAATATGTAGAAGGCTAATATTAAAATATTTGAATAATCATATATACCTTCTATCAAGAATTAACCTCTATTTATGTTATTTTATTCATAATATATAGTTATTTGGTTTCCTTAACATTCTTTATACAGATAATCCTTGTGCTATAGAAGAAGCCGTTAAATTGTCTTTCAATCTTCTGGATCAAGGGTAAACCACAGAAATATTTTTGTGTTTAGTGAACCGTTCTCTCTACATTTAAAGGTTTAATTTCGGCAGAAGTCCTCTCTAGAAGATTGAAGGGTGAGTAAATATTTGTTGTTGATGTATATTATATTTATTGAATATGAATTATTTGAATACTGAAGAAGCAAAGTCTCTCTTAAAACTTGTTTTTCAGTAATGTTTTACATATCTTGAGTTTTTATATAAAGTACCTTAGTTAGATATCCAATAATATTGAATAGTCTAAGTAAGATAGTTTTGTGATGAAATTCTTAAGATTATTTTAGATATTTTTGAAAGATATCGGTTTTCATAAGATTGATCAGCAGAAACAAAGTTTTTTCTATTCAAAATATTTAATTTATAGGATTTTGGTTAATAATTTTTATTTATTGGATTTTGTTATACCATTCGGATGTCTTATAATGAATGTTTATTTTATATGTCAATTGATATAAGTGGTACTTATATGACACTATTTCAATTTATTTTCAGAAGTTATAATCATTAAATATAGTTTTTTGAAATTAAATATGGAGAAGGCTGATATTAAAATTTTTAAATAATTTTATATACCTTCTATCAAGAATTAACCTCTATTTATGTTATTTCATTCATAATATATAATTATTTGGTTTCCTCAACATTCTTTATACAGATAGTCCTTGTGCTATAGCAGAAGCCGTTAAATTGTCTTTCAATCTTCTAGATCAAGGGTAAACCACAGAAACATTTTTGTGTGTAGTGAACCGTTCTCTCTACATTTAAGGGTTTCATTTCGGCAGAAGTCTTCTCTAGAAGATTGAAGGGTGAGTAAATATTTGTTGTTGATTGATATTATATTTATTGAATATGAATTATTTGAATAGTGAAGAAGCAAAGTCTCTCTTAAAACTTGTTTTTCAGTAATGTTTTACATATCTTGAGTTTTTATATATAGTACCTTAGTTAGATATCCAATAATATTGAATAGTCTAAGTAAGATAGTTTTATGATGAAATTCTTAAGTTTATGTTGGATATTTTTGAAAGATATTGGTTTTCATAAGATTGATCAGCAGAAACAAAGTTTTTCTATTCAAAATATTTAATTTATAGGATTTTGGTTAATAATTTTTATTTATTGGATTTTGTTATACCATTCGGATGTCTTATAATGAATGTTTATTTTATATGTCAATTGATATAAGTGGTACTTATATGACATTATTTTAATTTATTTTCAGAAGTTATAATCATTAAATATAATTTTTTGAAATTAAATATGTAGAAGGCTAATATTAAAATATTTGAATAATTATATATACCTTCTATCAAGAATTAACCTCTATTTATGTTATTTTATTCATAATATATAGTTATTTGGTTTCCTTAACATTCTTTATACAGATAATCCTTGTGCTATAGAAGAAGCCGTTAAATTGTCTTTCAATCTTCTAGATCAAGGGTAAACCACAGAAACATTTTTGTGTGTAGTGAACCGTTCTCTCTACATTTAAGGGTTTCATTTCGGCAGAAGTCTTCTCTAGAAGATTGAAGGGTGAGTAAATATTTGTTGTTGATTGATATTATATTTATTGAATATGAATTATTTGAATACTGAAGAAGCAAAGTCTCTCTTAAAACTTGTTTTTCAGTAATGTTTCACATATCTTGAGTTTTTATATATAGTACCTTAGTTAGATATCCAATAATATTGAATAGTCTAAGTAAGATAGTTTTATGATGAAATTCTTAAGTTTATGTTGGATATTTTTGAAAGATATTGGTTTTCATAAGATTGATCAGCAGAAACAAAGTTTTTCTATTCAAAATATTTAATTTATAGGATTTTGGTTAATAATTTTTATTTATTGGATTTTGTTATACCATTCGGATGTCTTATAATGAATGTTTATTTTATATGTCAATTGATATAAGTGGTACTTATATGACATTATTTTAATTTATTTTCAGAAGTTATAATCATTAAATATAATTTTTTGAAATTAAATATGTAGAAGGCTAATATTAAAATATTTAAATAATTTTATATACCTTCTATCAAGAATTAACCTCTATTTATGTTATTTTATTCATAATATATAATTATTTGGTTTCCTTAACATTCTTTATACAGATAGTCCTTGTGCTATAGCAGAAGCCGTTAAATTGTCTTTCAATCTTCTAGATCAAGGGTAAACCACAGAAACATTTTTGTGTGTAGTGAACCGTTCTCTCTACATTTAAGGGTTTCATTTCGGCAGAAGTCTTCTCTAGAAGATTGAAGGGTGAGTAAATATTTGTTATTGATTGATATTATATTTATTGAATATGAATTATTTGAATATTGAAGAAGCAAAGTCTCTTTTAAAACTTGTTTTTCAGTAATGTTTTACATATCTTGAGTTCTTATATAATGTACCTTAGTTAGATATCCAATAATATTGAATAGTCTAAGTAAGATAGTTTCATGATGAAATTCTTAAGATTATGTTGGATATTTTTGAAAGATATTGGTTTTCATAAGATTGATCAGCAGAAACAAAATTTTGTCTATTCAAAATATTTAATTTATAGGATTTTGGTTAATAATTTTTATATACTGGATGTTGTTATACCATTCGGATGTCTTATAATGAATGTTTATTTTATATGTCAATTGATATAAGTGGTACTTATATGACATTATTTTAATTTATTTTCAGAAGTTATAATCATTAAATATAATTTTTTGAAATTAAATATGTAGAAGGCTAATATTAAAACATTTAAAAAATTTTATATACCTTCTATCAAGAATCAACCTCTATTTATGTTATAAGAGGATACAAGTTTGGGAACAAGGAAATTAGAATACTTTGCTACGCCGATGATGCAGTATTGATCGCGGAGAACGAAAACGATCTTCAAAGACTACTGCATCAGTTCAACATAATAGCAAAATAGTTCGGAATGATTATATCGACATCAAAAACTAAATGCATGACCACATCAAAGATGCCACTTAGATGTAAGCTGGAAATTGATAACCAGGTTGTACAACAGGAGATGAGGTTTAAATATCTTGGCGTCGAGATATCTGGATTTGGTGATGTCAAGGCGCAAGCGAGAGGACAAGCTATGAAGGCAGCAAGAACAGCCGCATGTCTCAATAACATCTTGTGGAATAATAAGCACATTGGAATTGAATCTACAGATCGACGATTAGACCAATTCTCACGTACACTGCAGAGACCAGACCGGAGACCTCGAGAACGAGTCAAATATTGGAAGCTGCTGAAATGAAAGTGGTGCGCAAGATGGCAGGAAAAAAACTCACTGATCGGGTGAGGAGTGAGAACATGAGAGAAATGTGTGGAATCGATGATATCAATGATTGGGTACTGAAAAGGAAATAGCAATGGAATGAGCATATCGACCGCAGGGATGAAAACAGAATTGTAAAGATGGCAAGAGACAACTCACCAGTTGGTCGTAGGAGTTTAGGAAGACCACGCAAACGGTGGAGTGATAATTTACATACTTGAACGAACACAGGCAAAGAAGCGAAGAAAAACAAACAATATTGCTTAATAATTAGAAAGAAGAAGAAGAACAACGAATAATAATAACATAAACATTTGGTAATAATAAATTTAAGAGTTTTCGAAGCGGCTTCCTTTGGAGGCGATCCATATCTTCAGACGCTTCTTGAAATTTTGGGCCGTCGCTCTTCAGGCGTTAAACGGTCCCATTATCGGTGCAGGGATTGCTTCAGCGATTCTAAACTTTCGTGGTGTTCAGCACATGCCCTGAGATCCAAAATCTATCTGGCATGACGAGCCTAGCTCTTTCACTAAGTGACTCCTCAGCAGTCTCAACAGTCCATCCCAAGATGTGGAAAGTGTGATAAGGATTACGCCATATCATCGCGCAAAGCGAGAACCCCTCCGAAGAGATGGACCCACCAGCTTCCAGTTTGGGCCGCGACTCGAAAGCCCGAACCGTCTGACTGGTAGCAGTGAAGCACTATTCAACCTCAACTGGCTCTGCAGGTCATCACCCGAGTTGTTTGTGACGCAACGCACCCGCCGGAAGGAATTCTTATCCAAGCACCCGAACACAGTCCCATGAACTAAGATAATCTCAAGATTGATGACTTCTATTGATCCTGGTACGAGCACCGTCAACCAGCCTGTACGTCCTGACCCACCAAACCCATGTGAAGTCATTTTATTGATCCTGGCGTCAAGCACTAACGGCTAAGCCATTTCATCAAGATCCACAGACCCTAAATAGTTACGCATTGATCCGGGGCCAGGACAAGGCCGGTCGAACCGTCAAGTCCCCTTAAACTCCGAGTCCTTTCATGAGAATATCCCGAACATGCGAAAAGATAAATGAAATACCTCTCTAGTCCAGCATGCGGACTTTCAACCACTGCCCCCTCGAGTCCAACACCAATGGGGTGGCAAGGTGGTATAAGTAACACCTGAGGGCAATGCATCCCGCCGCGATAACGCAGTATGCTACATAACCCACTCGGCTATTACACAGAATCCGGAGATTTATACGATTGCGATAGGGTAGAGTACGCCAGTTTTAAGGGAGAAGTCCTGTGCTGCGACAGACTCCCTGTCACTGAGTTAATCAATCGGCTCAGCTCTCCATTTCACCAGAACGGCAAACCTAGGGCCCCATTAAGAGATCTTCAGTGACTGGCGCGAATGGCATTACGTTAGACACCGTGACTTAACCCTCCATTTCGCCGGGACGAAACTAGGGTCCTAGTCATGACAAGCACCCTCATCACGACAAGATCTAATGCCTGGGGGCGCGTGTGATGAAACCCGAAAAATGAGTATTATACCATTCTTGGGACATTTTCACTTTGTGAGCCGGAGCGCAGTCCTGAAAGGTCCAATGCGTGTCGCCGAAGTGCTGCTGGGCCCGCGGAAGTACTACGGCCTTCAGAATATTGCAGCGGTAGACTTCTTAATCTATTTTGACCCCTTGATCCACGAAAACCAAGGGTATTTTTCCGCTGGCGCAAATTCCGCTCCAGACCATGACGGATTGCGGATTTTAACGATGTTCGACGTGGGCCGACATACCGGGAGTCTCTGCATACCAGACTCTGTCGTTTTGGTGGTTGTGGGATTGTTATACGGTGAAAATCTTCTCGTCTGTGAAAAGAAAGCGCTCCCATTGCTGACGGGCGGTGAGATGAAGGAGTCGGCGGCTCCTCTGGAGTCGTACGCGCTTGTTATCCGTCAGGAGTTGAACTGTTTGCACCTTGTATGACTTGATGTTGAGCTCCTTTTTGGACATCTGACGAACGGTTGATACCAGTCTCGTGGGCTATTTTCATCATGGAGACCCTCGGATTTCGATTGACTCGCTTCTTGACGATGTTTCGATTGCTAGGTGTATTGACAGTGCGTTTTCTCCCACTTCTTGGAAGACGACCATCATGGCCAAGCTCTTTGAAACGGCAAACTGCATCGAACACAGTTTGTCGAGGCACATTGAGCAAACGAACAATTTCGCATTTACGTATATTGTATAACATAGTAAATCGATCGTCATGTCGCGCGGTCGTGGAATATGTTGCTCCCGTTGCACTCTGAAAATAGATCGATATGATGATTCAATAAATTGCCAAATTTGTGATACAAGTTATCATGTCAAGTGCCTCAATATGTCTATAGACGACTTTAATGAATTTCGTGCAAGTGTTAACAATAAATGGAATTGTGAGGCATGTCAGCAGCGCACTGAAAATGTGTCACAAAACATCGTTCCTAATGCCCAAATAAGGGATTATTCCTTATCAGGATTTGATTTCTCGGCATTCAAGAAGGAAATGGTCACTGAAATTACCTCTATTTTTGTTGCTGAGATTGATTTGCTCAAAACAGTTATCACAAGCCAGAGTAAACAAATTGAAGAACTATTAAAAGAAATTCATATCATCAAGTCTGATAAGAACCATATCAACACAACAGATCGTGGGACTATCTCCGTGAGTCCACCTGACCGGGATACCATCGATTACTCATCCTCTACAGCTACGGTGTCGATCATCTGTGACCCGATAACATGCGTTCCAATCTCGTCGAATGAAATATGCGAAAATGCCAATTCTAATGAAAGCCGAGGAAAATCCATAAAATCAAATGATTGGACTCTTGTGACCACAAAGAAGAAAACGAAAAAGCCCATTCAAAAATCAGCTGAGAAATCTGAGTTACCGGTTCCTTCTCCTATCGAAAAACAGCCAAAACTCAAAAGAGTTAACAGACCTTTGGTAGGTACTCAGAAAACGAGTAGTCTTCATGTGGTTCCGAAGAAACAACTTTCATACATACATGTGTCAAGACTGAGCCCTGCTACAACTGAGTTGGAACTAAAGAGTTTTATTCAACAATATACACAGGATGTCTCTTGTGAAAAACTGAACTCCAAGCGACCGGACGTATATTCTTCGTTCAAGATAACTCTTCCAAGAGACTTACATGAAACAGTCATGGATCCAGCATTCTGGCCCGAGGGTGTGGCTGTGAGTAATTTTTTTGTAAGGCGCCGTCAACTCGCGATAGGAACTTAAAAAGAAATTTTAAGATAATCCAGCTCAACGTGCAGGGTATAAACAATAAATTTAATTATTTAGATGTTCTTATAAGTATTGAAAGCCCGGATATCTTGAGTATAGCCGAGATCTGGTGTTCTCCAGAACAAGTGTCTTCTTTAGCCATTAACGGTTATTATATGGCTGCCTCGTATTGTAGATCGTTCCATCAACGTGGTGGTACAGCCATTTATGTCAAGTCAGATTATTTAGCCGAAAATATTAGGCAGATTGAGGGCTTCTCCCTCGAAATGCAGTGCGAAATTTGTGCAGTAAATCTCAAAGTTTCTACTAAAAATGTATCCATTATAAGCGTCTACAGGCCTCCTGGGGCTAACATTGAGCTTTTTATTAATTCATTGTCATGTGCACTTGACTGTTGTTTTTCTGGTTCTGATCTCATTTTCGTTTGTGGTGATTTTAACATCAACTATTTTGCTCCTCACAACTATCTTGATTATATGCTGTTGAGATACAATCTTAAAGTAACTTCCACGGAACCAACGAGAGTTTTCACGGATGGAAATGGGAAGACAAGCTCTAGTAAAATTGACTACATCCTGACTAATGCTAGTACGGATTCTTTGTCAGTCCGAGTATTTGAGAGTAATATAGCTGATCACAAGGCCATACGATTAGTATATAATTATAATACAGATGCTCCAACCTCTGAACCCATCCTGAGATCATTTCGATTGTTGAATGGTGAGAATCTTCAAATCCTGTCAACTGCTTCAATTTGTTTTGATGGTGTTTATTCCTTCACGGATGCTGATGGTGCATTCGGGGAGTTTCTCACTATTTTAACTTCTGTGATTGATACTGCATGCCCGGTTGTAGAGAGAGCCCCTGTAAGAGCGAAAACTCATGGGTGGGTCACTAGGGAGATACGAAAGGCGAGCTCTGATCTGAAAGATCTGCATTGGTTGCATCAAAATTTGAAATCTCTGGAATCAAGGAGCCTCTATATTGCGGCAAAGAAAAAGTATGCGGAACTGCTTAGGTCTAGTAAGATAGAATTCTACAATAAAATTTTAGAGTCTTCATGTAATAGGTCGAAAACGGTTTGGAATTTGGTAAGGACTGAAACGAGCCAAAACTCCGCTGCTCCGCAGATCAAATTGAGCGATAACGGTACGATTATATCCGATCCTCAGTCAGTGACGGATGTGTTTGGCGGGTATTTCTCCAGTATTGGTCGTATTAGTGTTGAGGAGCATTACGGTAGTGCGAGATCGTCCTCCTGTTCAACCCAAGCCATGACAGATAAAAACTTTTTCTTTTACCCTGTGACAGATCAGGAAATTATAGACATAATTAAACAATTCAAGAAGGTAAATAGTAGCGGTCATGATATGATATCTGTACGAATATTGAAAATTTTGGCTGACAAAATAGCAGAGCCTTATGCTTACCTAATTAATAAAGCAGTTACTGCGGGTAGATATCCAGCTCTACTTAAAATCTCTAAGGTTATTCCAATACATAAAAAAGAATCCAAGGACAATGTTGCCAACTATCGGCCAATATCAATAACCAGTTCACTATCGAAAGTCTTTGAGAAGGTGATACATAAGCGAATGGTTAAATATTTGGATAAATTTTCTTTAATTTCTAGTCAGCAACATGGCTTTCGTGTGGGCAGATCGACCGAGTCCGCAACTGGTGACTTCATTACATATGTCTACGAGTGCCTAGATACTGCGGTTCCGGTCGCTGGGTTATTTTTTGATGAGTCTCGAGCATTCGACTGTCTCGACTTCAGTTTTGTCGTCAGTAAATTATATAATATAGGCTTTCGAGGTGTTTTCTTGGATTGGGTATCGGACTATCTGAGGGATCGATTGCTGTTCGTTCAAGTGGGTCATCATAACTCGAGAAGGTATCCTGTGGAAATGGGTGTACCACAGGGATCTGTGCTGGGGCCTCTGCTGTTCATACTGTTCGTTAATGATCTACCAAACTACTTAAAAACTTACTCCGATCATTTGTTGGATGTTCGGATCGTATTATTTGCGGACGATACGTCATTTCTTGTGTCAGCAAAGAGTGCCTCAGAACTCAAGATGATATGCGGGATCCTCATTAATTCATTCATGGAGTGGTGCCACCAAAACTCAATAATTTTAAATGTCAACAAGACCGATCTTATATTTTTTCAAAATAAGTTCTCGGTGGGTGAGTTTGAATTGACTCTCCCGACTGGTATCCTCAAGGCATCAGATCACGTGAGGTTTTTGGGCATTTTAATTGATGAACAATTGAATTGGCAGAAACAAGCAAATTTCGTCTGTAAAAAACTTAGCAGCGCATTTTACGCTCTAAAGAAACTAAGAAATGCTTTACCTAGAGAAACCCTGTTACAGGTTTATTATGCGCTGGCTTATTCTCATATGAGCTATAATACAGTTTTGTGGGGGAGTTCATCATTGGCGGAGGATGTTTTCATTGCGCAGAAGAAACTGATACGCCTGATATTCAATATGGAGCCCCTGGAGTCCTGTAGACCCAAGTTTATTCAGTACAAAATATTGAGTTTTCCCTGCATATTTATATTAAACTCTCTATTATTTGTTAAGAAGAACTCAGACAATCTCAAGAAATGCTGTGAGTTCCATAAACATGATACAAGACATAAAAGCACTCTTGAGTATCCAATTCACAGAACTTCAAAATTCCAAAAATCACCATTGTATAATGGCATTAAACTTTTTAATCACTTGCCTGACAAATTCAAGACATTACCTTATATGATTTTCAAAAAAGAAGTTAAGAAGTTGCTGATGATCAACTGCTTTTATAGTCTTGGGGAATTCTTGGACTGTAAACTGAATTAATGAATAATTTTGCATTTGGTTTTTCTAATTTTATTGGAGAATATATTATTATTTGTTGAACCATATGACTTGTCCCATACAATGTTTTTTTGTCTGAGAGGATGTAATAAACTTATTCTTATTCTTATTCTTATTCTTATCGGGTGTGTTTTTTTAGAGTGATAGAACTTTAAATTGAAATAAAACACATTCAAATTAAGATTGAAGCCAATTTTTTTTTTTTAAAGATAATATTATGACATTTCTGTTTCAAAAATATGTCCACCACGACTATCTCTGAGGAACTGCATTCGATCAGACCAATTTTGGACCACTTTCTTGAGAAATTCAGGCCTTTTTTCATCAATAACACGAGTTATGTTGGCTTTCAAAGCGTCTTTTGTTTCTGGTTTATCAGCATAAACCAATGACTTGACATAACCCCAAAGAAAATAATCCAGTGGAGTTATGTCGCATGATCTGGGGGCCAATTAATTGGACCATTTCTCGAAATAATGTTATCGCCAAATCTTTCTTTCAATAAATCAATTGTTACGGTAGCAGTATGAGGTGAAGCAACATCTTGTTGGAACCAAAACACTTCTGGATCGATACCATTCAAATTTTGAAACAAATAATCATTGATCGTCGATCGGTAATGAGCACCATTTCCTGTAACATTAGCTCCAGCATCATTTTTAAAGAAATATGGGCCGATGATACCTCCAGCGTGTAAAGCACACCATACGGTGCATTTTTCAGGATGAAATAGAACCGGCAGAACTTCTTAAGGATTGTTTTCCTTTCATATACGGCTATTTTGCTTGTTTACATAGCCGTTCAATCAGAAATGAGCCTAATCACTAAACACAATTTTACGATAAAAAAGTGGATCAACTTCAAGCTGTTCTATGGCCCAATCAGCAAACAAATGACGCTTATTATGGTCAAATGTCTTTAGTTCTTGAACCAGTTGGATCTTCTATGGGTCTAGACCTAGATCTTAACGCAAAATTTTTCATATGGTGGATGCACAGAGTCCAACTTGTTGTGAACGTCGACGAATAGACAAATGTGGATCATCATTAACACTATGACTTACAGCAGCGATCTTTTCTTCTATACGTACAGTTCTTTGTCTTGTTGTTGTTGTTGGATCGAGTAGAGAAAATGTTGTCCAAAATCTATCGATAGTTCGACGAATAAGCTGCTCTGATGGACGATTATGTAAACCATAAATTTTACGAAGTGCTCTATAAGTTTGGCGAATAGAACACTGATATTGAAAATAAATTTCAACAATTTGTGAACGTTTTTGAGGCGTGAGTCTTTCCATGATAATTTGTCAATGCTTACTGAACAGAAATGTCAAAACAACATGGCTTCTACCTTCTGTCAAATCACAGTTACCCCTATCGAAAGTTCTATCACTCTTAAAAAACACCCGATATATTTCACATCCTTTTGCATGAAAATTAATTACTGCCTAACATATACCAGATTCGTGGTGAGTCCTGGAGGGAAGTGAACGTGACTAATCTAGAATTTTCTGTCAGATTACAAGCTCTCTTTCTGGAATAAGTTTGAAAAAATATTCTTAGTTGTTATATTTACCGAAAATTTAATATGGAAATTATAATTAGTCTTTGTGGTCGAATTTCTCACATACATTCGAGCGGTCCCAACTTCATTGAAATCGAATTATAATTCGAATTTTATAACCAACAAAAAAATTTATAACCAAAAAAAAATTTTTCATATAAGGGAAAACTCAATTAATAATGTAGCAACTCTATGTATTAATATATAGGTGTCACACAAGTTTGTGTCAAGCAATTTATTATTTTATTCGTTATGATTTTATTCGCAAAATCAATAATTTAGTGCATTTCATTTTATTGAATTGATTTCGTGAAAAAAAAAGTTTCGAGAAGACGTAGGCATATTTTATTATTGTTATTATCCTGATACTCCTAGATTTTCCATGAAGATCCCTCAGAAGCTTTTTCAGCTTGTGCGAGTTAGGAGTGCAGTTGTGTTCTGGGTAGGCTTTCTTACTGCTATCTTGCGCCACTTTAGATCACAGCACTGTTAATTTTTGACACAACAGTGAAATGGTGGCAGATACCCGTCCAACTAGAAAATTTATTTTCCATCTGAACAGGATTCGAACCCCGCCACGAGCCCAATGCTCTCCCACTGAGCTGCCCACACTCTGGATGGAGTATTTGGTTGTTTTGTGATATTTAATTCCAAATAGAATAGAAGAATGATTAAAGAAAACAACTTAATTTCAGCTAATTTATTTAATTTCACAACAATTGTTTCGTCATGACAACATGACTTCGTCAGGTGAGTATGGTACCATACTCACCTGACAAAAACAAAGTAGAAAAAGGTCTCGTTAATAGTTATCTGTAGAAAATTTCAAAAAGTACAAAAACCTAAACAGTAAGGCAAATAAACTCGTCGTTATCTGGCAGTGATCCAAACTTCTAGCAATCGGTCATTTGCGCGCTTTATACGAGGGATCCTTAATGAGATATACAGGCATAAAAAAAACAGTCGCAAACATGGGAAATTCAATGTTAATCTAGAGGCGACGACGGTCCAGCGGAGCATTGGAAGAATCGAAACTTCAACACGATGTGATGACGAGTAAACGACTATTTTCTCTGAATAGTAGTGAAGGGATGCTTCGTTCGAAAGGAGCAGTGCATGGTCTCGTTTCGTTTATTCGCCATTGCAAATTTTTTGCTACCTCAATGGTTAACTTATAACGCTATGAGGAAATTATTGAATTTAATTTTTTTCAGGTATTCATTACGATTCCCTAAATTTTTAGCAAAAGAGTTTACTAATTCCATAATATTCGATGAAATTTCAACTTGAAATACTGAATAAGAATATAAACTATATACACAAGAGCTGCATAGCTAAATCCATCCTCATTATCACATTTCTATAAGCAATGCATTCGGCTTAAAACAGTATTCACTATTAACAAAAAGTAATCATTATAAAGATGAATAAAAGAGAGACGAAAGAATTCGAAATAAAATGTGTTTAGAACTGTTCATGGAAGAAATGTGAGATTAAATTGGTTTTTTCAGCCTTTGCGTCTGCATTTTCACAATTGGTGAAATATAAAATCGAACCTAAGACGACCCTGATGTTTTCTCCTTAGAAGTAAACATGAGGATGGTTGGGTCTGGAAAAACTCCCTCATAAGGCGCTGTATTTTCATGACTCTCTGCCAAGTTACTCCACAGAAATCACAAAAACAATCTTAAATTTATTTATAGAATTCTATTGCCTCCAAGAAATAATCTGTCCAATTATTTTTTGTGAAAATATTGGACTTATTCTTGAAATAGCTGACTTTCTGGTTGATTCATTCGCCCAGGATCCTGTCATAATCACTTCACCTCAAATTATTCAGTTGATCAGTTTGATACAGTCTGGAATAATTCATAGCAGGTAACATAGATTTTTTGGTAATCGCACCTTAGAGACAATAAATTCTTTTGCAGAATTTTGATGAAGTCTCACAGTATTTGAATGTCAAATTTTCTTCAGCTTTTACTATATGCCATTCTATCATAATCCAAACAAGTTAGTGGCCATACAGTGTACTCTTCTCTCTCATAGTTATTGTATGAGCTGGTAGGTTAAAAGAAAATGTTCTCATATTATTGTAATCAATTTGCAGTGGTAGTTATGTTAACTGGAAAAAGTTAATGCTTCATAAATATATAAACCATGAACAGTTAGTATTATTATTTTCCCTAACTATTCCTCTACAAGCTTTCCTATATCCGTCTGAAGCATATTTTTTATAGCTTTCTTCTATATCACAAAAATTGCATGCAACATTAAAAATTATTAGAAATACTAGAGAACTGCGGAATTACAACGTCTATGAAACAACTTTCACATGTACCATAATGAAGTTACTACCATCGGTTTACCATAGGGTAGTATATTGTGCACATTATGATTTGTTATTTATGTTCATGAGAGATTACGTCATGAATTGAAGATGTTTGTAGATGACACGATCTTCCTTAACTAACATATCAGCGTCTGGAGATCTTGTTATAGATTTACTGAAACTTGTTGAACATTGATTTGGAAATCACATCTTAATTTGGAATGTTCAAAAGAACAATTGTGTGATTTTCTCTAGCGAAAAATCTAAATTAAACTTTCCTCAATGTATATAATATATATATATATATATATATGTGTATATAATGTATATAATATATATATATATATGTGTATATAATGTATATAATATATATATATATATATATATATGTGTATATAATGTATATAATATATATATATATATATATATATACATTGAAGTTCGAGATTGTGTAAATTCTTCTCTTCTCACTAAATATCTGTAATGAGGTGCACACATTGAACATCATTGAACATTCTTTTTATGCTAAGTAATCGAAGAGATTTACATATCCTCAAGTTAGTCTGTTTCACAAAATCAGTGAGTTCTATCTTATGGAGTGATATTTTGGCGAAGTTCTTCACGTTGGATCTTCAATGTCCTCTTTTGAAAGAATGGGTTTAATTATACCTAATTCGTTATTAGAGGAAAGTAACCCTCTTGAAGGAATTACTCATTGAGAAGAAGTTATTCATTGAGAAGATGGGTGGTTCAGTTATCAGATACATAGATGACGAAATGACTGATAGGGATTTCATCATGACCGCAAGACACTTTTCGAAGACTACGGAAACAAAAAATGAGTATAAAATCAAATCTCAATATTGGCCTTAGATTAAACTATACAATTACAGAGTACTTAGTTTAGTTTATCGTATAGTATTCGTTCTTGGTACCCTTTCACTGGGCTCCCTCGTAAATGTAAACTTAGGCGATCTTCAAAGCTTGTAAATGATGTTGTCGATGTTAAGGTAGATATGTAGTGAATACCTGACAATATTTAACTTCGATATGCTGAAAAGAAATAGATAAAGGCAAAAAATTATAAGAACGTGATCTTGAATTCCTGACCATCCTGAATTCTCGAGAAGTTAACGTGTTTTACGAATCTCCGGCAGTGAGACGACCCTTCTGACGTTAATCTATCTAATTTCACAAAATGAATTATTCATAATATGAAAGAATTCTTGTTATGCCACATTAAGACATTTATGGTATTTGAGTGATCAATTAGCTATAATGTCGCTATTTGATGATACTATTGACCTGACAGTGAAGAAGAAAATGATTGAAAACATGATAAAGAAAAAACCTTCAAATACTAAAACCAGAAAATATGAAGTAGCAAGCGATTCAGATGAATTGCTATAAAATATATCAGTGACTTCATTTCTGTCGAATCGCTCACCATATTCAAAGAATTTGATTTGCCGTATGATTTTATTGAGGAAGATATAAGCAATTGGCCCCATAATAATAGTTTTCAAGAGTGTAAGCAATTTTTCGGAAAATTAGCTGTCGTCAATGATGTTGCTGAGCGTGGTGTATCATTAATTGAAGATTAGAATAATTGTCTCACTACAAATGAAGAACAATTTCAATATTTGTTGCTAGCCCTTAGTGAACATCGAAAAAAGTTTTCAAATTGTAATAAAAGTAATTTCATTGAGTTGTTATTTTTTCAATTGATAATTCCCCATGACTTGATAATAATTAAAGCAATATGAGCTTTTTTTATCTCTTTTATTACTTTTATTTCTTTTGACTCATTATTCAATTTTTTTCTGTAAATAAAACTCTGTCTCTACACAAATAAATAACTTATGATTAAGGAACCAAATTTTTTGTATTATTGGAGTTAGTTAAATACATTAAAAATGATTTTATTTATATAACTAATCGTTAAAAAGCAAAATAATACATTAATAAATTATGATTTTATGGAAAAAAGTTTAGTGGTCCAACAGGAAAAAGTTACTATAGTTTCAATATGTAAGTGATAAATTTTTCAATCAAGTGGAAAAAATCATGTGTAAGGCGAAAAAAAAAGAATAAATTACTTTTGAATTTAATTTCAACGTCGAATAACTTTGGAAGGAGTGAAATTAATGAAAAATGTCAAGAAACTTTTTTGTAGAGTATTAAATTTCCTTTAAAATACGTATTTTGTACCATAAAAATATTGATATTTCTGGTAGTTACAAAAATGCAAAATCGAAACGCAAAATTGAAAAAATTTATCAATGTTTAAGGCACGATAACAAGCAAACGGCTTGTTTTAAATTAATTTACAAAGAGAGCTTTTTTGTAGGGAATTTAATTTCCTTTGAAAATACGCATCGCTCAAATTTTTGAGATTAATAATTGACGAGGTTTTTGTGGAAAAATGCGATTACTGTTAAAAAACCAAGAGTCGTAACGATACATCCCTTTATACTATTATTAAGGGCTCAAACTTTCACGATAATTTTTTATCATCATGAATGATATTTTAACAGTATCATTAAAAAAAAAATAGTCGTTTTTTTTGGCCCAGTCTAGTGAACATATGGTAATATAAACAATTTTGTGATTTGTGATAAGAATTTTATTCAGCTAAGAATAAACAGACGCTCTTAAGCTCCAGACGTCAAGTGTGTGCTTTCATGAACTCTTTCTCGTTTTAAATTCCAATTAAATCCCATTTTCGTCCCTTGTTGACATCTAAGAAATTACTCATTCAAAACTTTGCTTAATACATCCCTCAACATTTCCCACCCTCGCTTCCATGGCTAATCCGCCCCTCGTAGTCAGCACCACGCCGCCATACGAAACGCGCTGTTCCCCGTCTGGCGGCAGCAGTGTGCGGCGGGCACTCCGGCCGAATGGGCGGCCCGGCAAAGATGCCCAAAGCTCGTGCCACTCTCGAGGCCGACGTCCACGGCGGCAGCCTCTATCAGCCACGCAGAAGAAGACAACGCAGAAGGTTAGATCAAAAGATACCGGCTTGGACACCACCTCAGCCACCACCTGCCTGTCGCTGACGCTTGTGCCTGAAGGCTCGCTTTTTTCAGTGTCGAAATTAATGTCGGACTTGTGGAATCATTGTTTTTTTTAATAGAGCGTTGCATTTTTTGAGAAGTTTGGTAGTGCGTAGTTTTTACAGATTATGCGGATTAATTCCCTGTGTTATTTCCAGGAATCTTTGATTACATTTGTGAGTAAAATCTAGCGAATTTGATAAAAAAAGTCAAATGAGTTGTGTTATGCCACTTTCATCAATTTGAGAAATAAAGATGGTAAAAAATAATACACCTGCCAACTACCTTCGAATTTCATTCATTATGAAGACGTTTTCCTGAACAGGTTGCTTAACCACGTGCCTTGATAGTTCTCATTGAATATACTTCAGTGATAAGAAAAATTTTCTAGTTCCATTCCCATAATTTCAAACTTCCTGTTCTTCTTTCATCTGCTTCAACTGACGTATTGTCCTCTTTTGAAGATGTCATTGACAAATGTCAACCTCAAATTATCGCATCAAAAAATAAATGAATTCATCTCTCAAACTACGGATGAACAAAATGCAAATTAAGATCATAATTTGTGAGATTTTTTTTACAATTCATATCAGGTATTTATTGGGTTGTGAAAAAAATTATATCAATTTTGACATCTGTCATGATAAAACTCAGGGAAATTTATTTTATTCGAATATTTCTCTTAGTTTTCATGTATTGTCTGATGAAATGTTCTCTCCCTTTTTTCGCTGTGTTAAGTTGAAGTTAATTCATGACTAATTCATCATAATCAAATAGACAAATTCTGATTTCCCAATTAACTAGAATAAGAAGTAGTTGTTAATATTATCACCAATAAACGATAGAGTTTACCCATAATAGTAGGATGTCATTACGAAATTTCAACGAATTAAATCTTGAATCATCAAGCTAAAAAATTTCTGAATCGATGAATTCATCCATGATATAAATCAAGGTTGATAAATTAATTTGGAATTTTTTTTTATTGGTTACATAATTTTCTGCGTTTTGTAAAAACTTGTTATTAATTTCGTTATCTGTCATAACGTTAGTTAAAGAAAATTCATTTATGCAAATTATAGTCTACTTTTGATAATAATTGAAAGGAAAAATTTCCATTTCTCACTCAATTAAACTTGCAATAAATGAAATGTCCTTGATATTATCATCTATCGTCTTCTTCAAATCAAATCACGAAACCATCAATTGCATGTGCTTTTTTCAAAAGAATGACATTGAGAAATATTGGCGAATTCAACATGAAAAAGGAATGTATTCAACTTTCAAATCGTCTTTGAAGGAGCTACAATTTCAATGATTTTTAAATTTTGTATGAGAAAATGATAGTAATTTTGGTTTCACATTTATGTTGTTGACATGAAATTTATTGTTTCTTCTGAGTAACATTGTCAATTTCTGACTGTCAATCAGTGGGACAGTTCGGATCTGTCAAGAAGTCAAAATACTGTATACCTTAAAGCTAAAAACATTATTGATATTATTCTTTACTACTTCAAACTAAAAAATTACCTCATTTTACCTTTTGTGAAACAAACTGTTGGTTAAAATTCCTCATTTTCACGATAAGCAACAGATGTTCAATGATTTCAGAAAAAAATCATTTAATCTGAATATGTTTGACGTCTTTTTAGATGTCTCGAAGTTTTCCTTCTCCCTGTCTTGTATACCTCATCTTTGATATCATCTAATAAAGAAATTCTGATTTCCCACATCGATAAAATATCGAACACTCCCAATTAAATGAAAACTTTCCATGTTATTATTTCATCGTTTCCTTCAGACTACTAATTCGTTCATTTATTACCCAATCTAAAATGTCACTGAATTCAACCCAAAGTCATCAAATCAGAAAACAAATGAATTCATTTTATGAATTTCTAATGAGAAATCGTAACTTGAAAAAGTTTTTCAACTCATGACAAGTATTGTTTGTGATAAAAAATGCATATTTTGATTTTTTTTAATATCAATGGAAACAATTTTTTTGTGAAGTCGTAATTATCGTTTCTCTTTCATTCAGTATGTTGAATATAGTTAATATTTGAGTACCATTCATTGAACAAATTCTGATATCTCATTTCTATGAAATACCGCCTAATTCTTAATAGAACAAAAATCTTTGATGTCACTGATTTACTGAGTCACTTACTCACTGACTGAGTGACTCACCGACTCATTGACCCATTGACTCACTGACTCTTTTACTCACTGACTCTTTGACTCACTGACTCTTTGACTCACTGACTGACTGACTCACTGATTCACTGACTCACTGACTCACTCACCGACTTACCGACTCACTGTTGTTTACTTGTTGTAGAATTCAGATCGCGAAATAATTGCGATTTCTACTTTTGACACGGTTTTGATTGAAAATTGGTTTCAAACTGAAACGTTTCGATCAAGCAACAGGTCGAGTCAAATCAACATTTGATGAAACAATCATAAGCTTGTAGGATCTTCATTCATGACAACCCTTACTACTTTAGTGTTGAAAAATTTCTAATGTTTATATGATGCTACAATTATAAATTTTTCTACTATACTTTATACTGCGAATAGTCAACGAACAATCTAGAATTTCTAATTTTTGTCCCTAAATTGCATTTATGCTTATTCTCTTTGATAATGTGATCTACAAATATTATTATTATATATTATTAGAGTGGAGCCTCTATTGGTAATATTCTAAATTCTTTTTCAAATATCAGTCTTCTTATACTATAAGTGATAACTTTATTCAATGCAGATACGATATTTGAAGTGATAACGTTTTCTGGATGATTTTATTATTATAAATTCCAGAGAATATTTGGAAAGTGTGCAATACGTCAAATAAATACTGTGAATATACATACACAGCAGGTTCCATAAAACAAAATTTAGTCTACTGCATTGTCTAGAGAGTAGTATTTGTCAACAATAAAATCTCAGAAGCAGAAAACTGAATGAACCTTAACGTCCATTGTAACCACCCATGCTACTACAGTTAACTTAGCTTGAAACTATATTTGACATAAAGACATAGGCTGAATTTTGTTCAATGGAGCTGCTCTTTTAGTCAATGTAATAACAATAGAATTCATGCCTTGAAATTTGGATTCTTATATAAAAAAACAAAGTCATATAACTGTAAAATGAACTGGATACTTGAAAAAAATTGTAAAATATACAGATGAAGTACGACAATATGAATATTTTCTCAAATTCTGTTTCTTTAGACTTTGAATAATCTCTTGTATAAAATGTTGTATACCTGAATTTAAAGTTATTCAATAATGAAAACTTACTAATTATGAAAGAAGAGGTTTTTCAAGAATAAAGTTAATGACTTTGCAATGATTTGTAATATAAGTTTCTCATACTTTGATATGAATATTTCACTTATGATGAGAATGAAATCAAGTAACAATCTGCAACGCTCAAGATATCAAAATTTTCTTACATTCCACACGTCCATCGAATATAATATGCAAATGAAGCTTTTTAGTTTTAAATAAAGCACAGAGTCAAATGCTTTGATGATTTCTCGAGATGTATCCCACCCATAAATGCTTGTTGATCGCTTTCTGAACCCACCCCTAGCTTTGAATGTGAATCTGAATTTGAATCTATGGAAATATTCCTCGATGTTCAGATAAGAAGATTTAATGTAGTAGATTAGAACGATATATTTGAATGAATTGAAGGGATGTATGTATCTATTGGTTTGTTCGTCAAGTAATTTCGTTTTTTTGGGGCAAATGAAAGACAATTTTTGTATAATGAATAAATATTTTGTTGAATTATAGATTGGCCGTTCTGGTTTAACAACTTTTTCCATCTTTCTAGTAGTAGCGTGATTCCACGCTCATAAAATTTTTGGTCTTCGCTGGCAAGAAAACTGATTCAGGTGATTTTTGACTTCTTCATTTGAAGAAAAGGTTTTACGGTCCAAAAAATTTTGCAATAACCAGAACAAATAATAATAAAAGAGAGCCAGATCTGGTGAATATGGTTTGAGTGGAAGTGTATCCCATTCTGGCTGTAAAAGCTCTTGATGAGTGACCAAACTTGGATGAGGTCTCGAATTATCTTGGTGGAACACTACACCTTTTCTGTTGATTAATTCTGTTGAAGTGCAGCATTCAGTTTGTTCAGCTGATGACAGTAGACTTCCGAATTAATTGTTGTGTTAACCGTTAAAAGCTAAAAAAAAAACGATTCCTTTAAAATCCCACCAAACAAACAGCATCACCTTTTTTATGGATATTGGCTTTCGGAATGCTTCGAGCCGGTTTATCTTTTTTGCTTCATGATCTCTTGCGTTTGACATTGTTATATACAATCCATTTTTCGTCTCCAGGAATGATATGCCTCAAAAATAGATCATTTTCGTGACGTTTGAGAAGTGAATCACAGACGTCAACGCGACAGAATTTTCACCTTTAGTAAAAAAGTTAAATATGAAGAAAATACTGCTTATT
The DNA here is from genome assembly GCA_034642435.1 of Megalocaria dilatata. NCBI lineage: Eukaryota > Metazoa > Arthropoda > Insecta > Coleoptera > Coccinellidae > Megalocaria > Megalocaria dilatata. The sequence goes on from CM067854.1 coordinate 6,676,689, forward strand.
GCTCTCCATATTTAAAAGGAGCCCCAACCAAAAACTACTGCGTGGAATTAATTGAACTTTTTCACACACAAGCCTTGCTATATCAGCTCTCAAGACATATAATGATTATGCGGCTTAAATGTGAAGTTGGGTTCGACAAAATACAATTAAATCCTCTGTCGGGAAAAAACGAGATTATTTTCCGAACAACTTTATATATAATTTATAAATTTGTCAATTATTATTGGATATTTTCCGATATCAAAACCTTTACAATATTTTTGAGAATTTGATTTATTTAAGGAATTATATGCTTATTGACTTATTGAATATAAAGTTTTTATTACTCATTCTTAATCCCAAAGAAGATATTACTATGCTTTACTCTGCACAAATAAAATATCAAATACGTTTCTACAATATATCACCAATATTTTCCACTTAGAAGAAATCATGAGAAATCCTGGTCAGCCAGATCATGTGACATTAATCGAAACATGTAACAATCAGAGAAAGTAACGTCTGTAGAATGCGGCCAGTAAGAAAAAAAAGGTTTTTCCATTTTTTGGTATATTACTCTCACAAGATGCAGTCAAGTATTTTAATGCTACAAAATTACCTTATTCTGTATTCAGTTACATGATATTAGGCACTGTGTTAAACTGATCGCAGACACAATATACTCGCAAGATAATAATGAGGCAGTGAAAATTTGGTTCCTTTGACATGGAAGCATGGCATAGTAATGCTCGTAGTTTATTCACTTTGGGAATATCGTATTGCAATCATTTTCCGTCTGCAGTTAAAAAAGGCTTCCATATTCCCTTTTGAACAGCTGAATAGAAGGAAATAAATGACGTTTCACGATTTCAACCTCTACAGCACCCAATTATGGAGCTTTTTGATTATTACACTTTTATTTCACTATAATTGAGTTTCAAAATTAGTGGTAGAGTCACTTTAGATTTTTTTTAACTTTGATATAGATATGACGAAGAGCTGTTTTCACAAATATATGGTCTTCGACGTGAAAATTGTCATTCTAGAAGCATTGAAACTATTAGCGATACGTTCTTCCCATAAAAATGGCTACAAAAATAAAGTCAGTTAAAATTATGAAAAATAATAAATTCCGGATACTTTCTAGATGGACTATAATATCAGGACATACATAATCCAATGTAAAATATTTTTCAATATTTCGAAAACCCCTTTTTTTCGCTCAACGACATAAAAGCATATTGATACTTTCAATATAGGTACATATAAAGACAAATGTATTAACAAAACCTATGTATGTATTTGAAGGAACAAACATATATCAAATAATCTACCATTCCAAAACCATATAAAATTCTCAAAATAGAGTATTGACAAATGATTTGACCAGAATCTGGAAATATTACAAGAAAAATTGTTTCGATAGTAATATTTTCAAATTCTGTTTCAATTCATTTGTCAATCTTTCATTTTGAAAATTTTATATGGTTTTGAAATGATAGTTTTTTCTCCAAATGTTTGTTTATTTACATACATATAAAGGTTTTGTTAGTACCTACATTTGTATTAATATGTTTTCAAGTCTGTGAGCGAAAAAAATTTCTTCCTAGACAGTGAAAAATTTGAGTATGTATGTTCTGATATTATTTTGATATTCTAGTGTGCAGTGTTCAATATATTTTGTAGAAGTTTCAAGAGAATATTCTGAATTTAAAGTTATTTTAATTACTGCTATCGAGTATAACCTCACATATTAATTTATTCAAACAACATTCAGAGTTGCTTCCGAAATTGGCCCTGTGTATTTATGAATGATTGTGAGTATTTTTTATCCAGTATAGTGTTATTGCCTGGATAAATTTTTTTTCTTTAAGGTGATTTCACTACATTAGTGATAATCCTTGACGGATTGTAGAATAAAGCTGATGGTTTCTCATTCAAAAAATCAATTACTCTACTACTAATCACTCACTAAGAATATTTTTTATTCAAAAAGGGCATAAATTATTTGTTTTTCTAAGAATTTTTCATTATTGAGGATACAGTGATCGGAGTTCCGTAGTCTTACTATATTTGAAACCGGTGTGTAACAAGTTCCAAGGTATATTTGAGAAAGGCTTGGGATTGTCCTCGAAGGTCCACCTGCTCGTTTAAGAGTTTTACTGTGGGATCGTGATAATTTTCTAAAACCTTCTTTGATTTCAGGATTTCTAGTTTTTTGCCTTTAATTTCCAGACGTAGTAATTTTAGATTATCTAATTCTGGGAAAATATCACTTCTTTCGAAGAAATGTTTCGCAAAATGAGAAATCTTTCCGATGCTTAAATGATGATTACTATTCCTTGAACTTTATTGTGAAAGTTTTCCTAGTTTGTCTAACATATACGCCAGCACTGAGGACTGCTTGGCAACTGGATTATTGAGCCAGTTGGTTTTGTCTTGAGCATCAAGGTTGTAAATTTCATATGAAAATATGTTAAAGCTGTTTTCATGTTTGTTGTTGAAATTTTCGATCCATCTTTTATGAATTCGATGCAAATTACGTTAGTTTACAATTTTTTTGGTATTGTTTCCTGTTTTGGAAGTGCGGTTTCTTCGTTTTAGTCTGAGTAGTTTTTCTTTTTGGTTATGGAGAATTTCTAATTTTTGTTCGAAATAATTTTTCATAGCTTCTCCTTATTGTAATCAGTTTCCTTGTTGGCGCAATATTATTTAAGAGATTGGAAAATGCTCCATGTATATCTATTTTCTTTCATCTATAGGCAGGGAGTTCATAAAAGTTTGGATAGTTTGAAAAGTAGGGTATTGTTATTTATGTCGTTATAAGTTTTCTGAATATAACAAAGGAAATCTCTTTGTTATTCTCAATTGAAGCTATGTCCAGAAAATTCATTATATTATTAGGTTGTTGTTTCATAGTATATTTTACCTTATGATGTGAATCATGAGGATCTTCCAATGCATTTTCTAGTTCTGAATAATTTTCACAAAAGCACCACAATACGTCCTCTGCATATCTGTACCAAAATATGATATGTTTGTGGATTTTACGAACTTCCTTTCCAGGAAGAACATAAAGATTTCAGGGAAGAGTACACTTAGAAGTGAGCCAATTGCTAGTACATCTAATTGCTTATAGAAGTTGCTATAATACTGATTTTTGTTGTTTTCAGGTAAAATTCAAAAAGTGTTAAAATTTCATTTCTTTATGACGAGATTTATGTTATTTTTGCGCGCTAGTTCCAGGTAACACCGTGATATCGTTTCGCCCAAATGTCTTTAATTTTCGAATTTTAAGCCGAAAATGCTCTTAAATTACCCGATTATTATTAACCGGTCAAGAATCCGAAGTCAAAAGCAATTCTGTTCGGCCGGCCGCCCTAAAGCAGGACATTTTCGAAAGGGAAGGGTTAGAGCCTTTAAACATTCAGGAAAGGTTTGGTTTCTCGTCCAAAATCGTTAATGGGCAGAATCGGTTCAACAGTTTCCAGTTATCCACGTTTTTGTATCTTCATCAATATTTTAGTAACTAGAAAGTCGATCGATCATAAATTCAACAAGTAGAAGTTGAATAATATCACGCATGTTTGTGTCTTTTTTCCGATAATTGTATGATTATAAAATAAAAAAAAATTAAGAGCGGATCAGCGTTGAGCGTTAAACACTATAACTTTCGAACGAAAACAGATAGAGACATGAAACTATCGAGGTAGATTTGAAATCTGAATCATTTGAGTTTGTTATTGAGCGATATCATTCCAATGGTTTCGCAGTTATTCACATTTGAAATTTTTTAATATTTTTATTAATATTTTGTAGACTACAAATCGAATTTGTTTGAAATTTGAGGCTTAGAAGGACAAAAATAACGTTCATGTTTTTGCAGAATTTTATGAGGATCGAAGGATTAGAATATTTAAAACAAAGACAAATTTTTGTAAGCGGGGTAGCCTTGGTTGCTACAATAACCATAGCAACTTTTCCATGATCGAGTATAAATTGAGCATTTAGAAGTGAAATAACGACAAGAAGACTAATACAGAATTTCGTTAAAGATACACAGACATGCATGTTTCGAATATTCTTGAATGCATCGTCAGTGCCTGCTTTAATGCCCAACGAATTCAATAATGCTGTGTATCCATATTCACCCACCATAAGAACTCTAGAGTTTTTAACAAACTTTAGTGATGTATATGCACGTGTATCACAGTAATGTCCAGTGGGTTAATTCAATCAGATAACGGTAATTGTGCAAATACTCACTGTAGTTTTTTTGTAATAAAATTAAATAATAATGTACTACTGAACCGAAATGCTAGTTTCAGCATACAAACGAATGATTTGAAATTTAGGCAGATATATTATTATTATTGTTGTTATCCTGATCCTCCTAGATCTTATGTGAAGATCCCTCAGAAGCGTTTTCAGTTTGTACGAGTTAGGAGTTCAGTTGTGTTCTGGCTAGAGGTTTGAAGAATATTGAACATGAATACAAATGTTTCGAATTTTGTTGGATTTATCATCAGTGCCAGTTACTTAAATTTATTTGTGTGTATGCTTACACTAGTATTTGGGCTCAAGAGTATACGACTTGAGCTGGAAAGTTTCTATAGTTGGCAAAGTTGTATTCAAAAAAATCTCTATTTCATATTGAATGTAAATAATTAAATTTTTGAGATGAATATTCCATTGAAATACTAGTATTTTGCATTTCACGTACAATTTCAAAGTCAGCTATTATACAGACTTAGAGCCTAATTACAAATTTTGCAGATTGAAGTTGTCGAATAACGGGCCAGTTTGAACCATGATATTAAACCGTGAAAAGTTTAATTGATTTTTCTGTATGTTGTGTTGAAAGCGTTCCATTTATCGAAATTGCATTAGCAGATGTCATAGATGTGGAAAATGGTTCGGCAGCAAATTAATTGATTCATATGTTCCATGGCTTCTATTTCGAACGTGTAACATTGAAAAATAATCACTCAATAACACCCAAAAGTTTAATTGTTATATAAATCGTGGGGAGAAATTGCCTTTCATGAGCAGCTGTAACAGGAGAGTATTACGAACGGAAATTGAGAATCAGTGAAAATAATTTCGACAGTTCATTAAAAAAATTATGCATGCATTTTATAAAATCAATTTTCTTCACTAATTTGTTGCAGCCTTCGATCATTATGAACGCTAAATAGGTACGTTTCGTTCAGTTTTATGAATTAACAATAAAATTGAAAACCACTAGACAACAGAATAGAACTTGAAATTTTGAATTTCGGAATGCTAAATAGGAAGTTTTCCAAATCATGCCAGTGCAACTCACATCTGTATTGCAGTTCGAAACATAAATGAAACAGAATAGGTTTTGTTGATCGTCTAGTATAAGCAGAAGACATGCTTGTTTCATAGCTCTTTGGATGCTCATCAGAGCATCGGTTATGCATTAGAAGGCGCTGTTGTTGAAAAAAACAGTAAGGCTATGCAGGGCGAATATAGGAGCGCGGCTGTGTTGCATTCTTTGGCATTAGAGCAACGTACTGATGAGTAGCCAACAAACTATGAAATATGCATGTCTGCTGCTTACGCCCGACGATCAACAAAACGCAGTCGGCTTTGAATGTCGAACCGCAATGCAGATGTAAATAATAAATATCCGCCGATTTAATTAATTCACTTGAAATTTCGTCAAAACTTTTGAATGTAATTTTACCATCGTATTACAAAGATATACTGATGATTAATTTAGTAATGATAACGATTTCGATTGTTCCACTTTTGGGGAAGAGTTGAACAAAAAATGCCTACCAAGAAAATCCATAAATGAAACAAAGATTTGTGTTATTCACATGAAGAATTCAATATATAGAATAAGAATTATTCATTTGATATATGTTATTATGTTTGTCGTAGCGGGGTGAGATAGAAATAATACATTAATCTATGAACAATAATTAGCGGAACTATAATTGATCATCAGATTTTTTCAAATAATGATTTGTAAAAGGGATTTTGACCTAGACTTAATTTTTGATAATGAATCATTTGATACGGGTTTTCGGATTAATCGGCTTCTAAATTTAATTGAGCAATTGCTATTATAGTTTTTACTTAATAAACAAATTGCATTGAATAATGTGAGTTAATAATAATAATAATACTTCTTTACTTCAAATTATGTTCACAGATAAGATGTTCACCTGAAGTGAAATAGTGTCAGAATAAAATAAATTGGTTATCTCTCTAATGTGACATTAAAAAAATTTCTGTTTTTGAAGATTCTGAAATTATTCATGTTATTGCAATATATTGTTAATGTTTTATGTTGTTAATGTTATTTGGTAAATGATTAACTATTCTTATGCAACTATATGTGGGGTGTTTTTCGTTTTGGGTCAATCTATTAATTGGAAAATTCAAATTTTGTGTTCTTGTGTTGAAACTATTACTGGTATTATATTGAATGAATTTTTCTTTGTTCTTATATAAGAATACAGCGCATTCGTAAATGTACAAACCATAAACTGTCAAGATGTTATTTTGCTCAAACAATTCTCTACGAATTTCATTATATTTCAGCTTAAAAATTGCCCTTATTGTTATTTTTTTTTATTTTAAACATTTCTTCTAAATTTCTTTTAGTTTTCCAAAAAATAGTCCCATACCTGAGTCTAGATTCAAAATTTGCATGTTATAAAATTTTCAATGATTTATCATTCAGATATTTTCTAGATATTCTAATTGCAAAATTAATCTGAATCATAATTTAAATATTTTAAAAATTTTTTTAAAAATTTTAAAAATTAGCCTTCTACATATTTAATTCCAAAAGATTATATTTAATGATTATAACTTCTGAAAATAAATTAAAATAATGTCGTATAAGTACCACTTATGTCATGACATATAAAATAAACATTCATTATAAGACATCCGAATGGTATAACAAAATCCAATAAATAAAAATTATTAACCAAAATCCTATAAATAAAATATTTTGAATAGACAAAATTTTGTTTCTGCTAATCAATCTTATGAAAACCAATATCTTTCAAGAATATCCAACATAATCTTAAGAATTTCATCATAAAACTATCTTACTTAGACTATTCAATATTATTGGATATCTAACCAAGGTACTTTATATAAAAACTCAAGATATGTAAAACATTACTGAAAAACAAGTTTTAAGATCAACTTTGCTTCATCAGTATTCAAATATTCATATTCAATAAATATAACATCAATTAACAACAAATATTCACTCACCCTTCATTCCTCTAGAAAAAGTTCTACCGAAATGAGACCTTTAAATGTGGTGTTCACTACACACAAAAATATATCTGTGGTTTACCCTTGATCTAGAAGATTGAAAGACAATTTAACGGCCTCTGCTATAGCACAAGGACTATCTGTAAAAAGAATGTTAAGGAAACCAAATAATTATATATTATGAATAAAATAACATAAAAAGAGGTTAATTCTTGATAGAAGGTATATAAAATTATTTAAATATGTTGAAAATTTTTTAAAAATTTTTAAAAATTAGCCTTCTACATATTTCATTCCGAAAGATTATATTTAATGATTATAACTTCTGAAAATAAATTAAAATAATGTCGTATAAGTACCACTTATATCATGACACATAAAATAAACATTCATTATAAGACATCCGAATGGTATAACAAAATCCAGTAAATAAAAATTATTAACCTAAATCCTATAAATTAAATATTTTGAATAGAAAAAATTTTGTTTCTGCTGATCAATCTTATGAAAACGAATATCTTTCAAGAATATCCAACATAATCTTAAGAATTTCATCATAAAACTATCTTACTTAGAACATTCAATATTATTGGATATCTAACCAAGGTACTTTATATAAAAACTCAAGATATGTAAAACATTACTGAAAAACAAGTTTAAAGATCAACTTTGCTTCATCAGTATTCAAATATTCATATTCAATAAATATAACATCAATTAACAAAAAATATTCACTCACCCTTCATTCCTCTAGAAAAAGTTCTACCGAAATGAGACCTTTAAATGTGGTGTTCACTACACACAAAAATATATCTGTGGTTTACCCTTGATCTAGAAGATTGAAAGACAATTTAACGGTCTCTGCTATAGCACAAGGACTATCTGTATAAAGAATGTTAAGGAAACCAAATAATTGATCAGCAGAAACAAAATTTTGTCTATTCAAAATATTTAATTTATAGGATTTTGGTTAATAATTTTTATTTATTGGATTTTGTTATACCATTCGGATGTCTTATAATGAATGTTTATTTTATATGTCATGATATAAGTGGTACAAAATATTTAAATAATTTTATATACCTTCTATCAAGAATTAACCTCTTTTTATGTTAATCTGAATCAATTTCTGGCTTAAATGTTCCACATGTATAATAATATTTAAATAAGGTTATTCTGATTTTCACAAATTTTTATTGTTATATTTACAACAATCGTTTCACTATCACAGTGATATATTCAGACAGGTTCACATTTTGAATAACTAAGCATGTTTCCGAAATCCGTTTCTATTTATATTACAGTAAGTACACTAAATTTTAATTGAGCACTGCAACCCAAAAAACGATATCTGGAAATTCCAGCTTATCTGAATATATTTACCGGAGGTGAGATATTTAAATCTAATTGTTCGTTAAGTGATATTCCAATTTTTCTGTGTTTATTTATCTCTAAGGATTCTAATAGGTTTAAAGTATATGAAGAATTTCAAAATTATGGTTGAAAGTATGTCCTGTTTCTAACAAATGGTTGGAATATGTAGAATTACTTTTATTATTGAGGAAACTCTTCAAATGTTCACAAATACTATGTCGGAAAGTTCTTCCAGTCTGTCCTATGTAAACTTTAGGGCAATCACCGCAGGTTAACTTATAAACCCCCGATTTATCATCTTTATGTGTACAGTATTTATTATTTTTAATGAATTTATGTGTTAACCTGCAGTCATTGCCCTAAAGTTTACACAGGACAGACTGGAAGAACTTTCTGATATAGAATTCGTGAACATTTGAAGGGTTTCTTCAATAATAAAAGTAATTCCACATATTCTACCCATTTGTTAAAAACAGGACAAACTTTCAACCATAATTTTGAAATTCTACATATAGAAAGTAAAAGTTATGCCTTAAATCTGTTAGAATCCCTAGAGATTAATAAACACAATAAAATTGGAATATCACTTAACGAATAATTAGATTCAAATAACTCACCCCTGTTAAATAAATTCAGATAAGCTGGAATTTGCTGAGACCCTTTTTTGGGTTTTAGTGCTCAATAAAATATATTGTACTCACTGTTATATAAATAGTAACGGATTTCGGAAACAAGCTTAGTTATTCAAAATGTAAACCTGCCTGATGATGTTACTGTAATAGCAAAACGGTTGTTGTAAACTTAACAATAAAAATTTGTGAAAATCAGAATAACCTTATTTAAATATTATTTAATATGGATTTTCACCGAGTAAGGACCTATTCAATTCAATGTTCCACAGATGTTCTAAAATTCATGAATGAATCCATGAATACACCCATAAATTTAGTACTGCCCACAATATTTATAACCTTATTTTCTAAGTAATGCTGTTTGGTTTGTGTTTATTACTTCTGTTAGTACTCAAAACTATAAGGTAGGTTTTTTCAACATTTAGGCTCAATTCGTCCTTCTGTAGCCATTCATGTGTCTTATTGAAAAAGTTGGTTCCTGCACGAATTAATGTGTTCCCATCTTTTGCACCTATCAATAGGTTGGTGTCGTCCACATAATTGATTAATTTTTCATCTTCCTCGGCTATATCTTCCAAATCATTCAGGAATATTAGGAATAGCAGTGGTCCCAATACACCTCCTTGTACTATTCTTCTTTTATTTATCAGCTCAGTGAATTCAGCATTTTCTCCTTCCTTGATGATTTTCACTTTTTGTTTTCGTTTGCATATATATGATTCAATCCACTTGTATGCCTTTCCTCTTATTTCGTTTATTGAGTCATATACTTTTGACATATTCAAAAATATGGACAGTAATAAGTTGTCTCCTTCCAACAGTTCTAATATGTTCTTTGTTAGTTCAAATATGGCTGTTTGGGTAGATTTTCCTTTCAGAAATCCGTGTTGTGTGTTATTGAAAAAATCACAACTATTCAGAAATTCTGTGATTCTGGAGCACATAATCAGTTCGAATATTTTTGAAAAACTTGGCAGAATACTGATAGGTATGTAGTTTCCTAGCTCTTGAGGATTTCCAATTTTTAATATGGGTTTGATGGTCGCTGTTTTCAATTGTTCCGGGAACTTGCCTTGTTTGAACGACTGGTTTACCAGGTGTGCAAGGACGCCATTTATTTCAGGTAGGGCTAGTTTAATAAGACTTGTTGGTATTTCGTCTATTCCATTTGTGGGTTTATTTTTGAGGAGTTTCCCTATTTCCAAAATCTCTGTAGGATTTTGTTATTTTAAGATAGATAGATCTGTCATTTAGAGTAAGGTCGTATTTTGGTTGAGGATGTGTCTGTGAGCTGATGTTTTTAAAACAATTATTGAATTTTTGTGCTATTTCCTTAGGATTACCTTCTACACCACATTCGTCTTCTTTTTTCTGACTTCCCCTAATTTCATTACATATTGACCACATTGTCTTGTTCTTGTTATCAAATGTTTGGGTTTTGTATTTCCCAATTTATTGGTCATATTCCTTTTTTGTTCTGTTATAAAGTATTTGGCGTTGCACCTGCTCATAAGTATTAAAATATCTAGCTGACTTTTGCATTTGTTTATTTCGGTATTTGATGGTATTTGACTATTCCTTATTTGTTTAAACTTCTTCATTGGGAAAAATTTATTTAGGATATATTTAGGATAAATTGAAAGGTTGTCAGAAAAGACTGTCACTTTGAATAGATGTTGCTATCTCCATCCTCCTTGAATATAAATGACCAATTCTGCTTTCTCAATTTTGTTATGAACTCACTTTTGTCTTCGTTGTTGAAGGAGTTATTGGTAGGAAGATTTTTAATGATAAACAATAGTAAGTTGAGAAAAACTTGATGTTTTAAATTCTATTATATTATTGAGTTACTTGAAGAGATCATTTGACATTGTTTCAGAACAGGATTGAGATTTAAATTTCGGTCATCAAATAAAATAAAAATTTATTCAGCAATTATCAATTCTCTCCAATTAAAAAATTTTTTACATCATAAAAATTTATTTTGTTAACACCATAACACTACGTTCCAATAGTAAGTATAATTTATTTGTTTAATTTTTTTATTTTCATGATCATCCAATTTACTCTGTGAATATAAAATTTCATAATTATTTATTCCTAAAGTTATCGTATGTACATGACTATATGAGAAGGATTTATATTATTCACTTATATCATTTCAGATAACATTTTGTGAAATTTTTGTAGATTAATCTAGGAAATAGCTATCGAAACCTACCGTCTGAATTATTCGGTTGAAAAAACAAAATTTGATGAAATAAAATTTTATATCATTGTGCAAAACAGATCAAATAAACCTACGTCAATATTATCTAATGTGACACCCTTATAACAGTGCGAAAACGGAGGATTTACATGGAGAAATTTTTCTAATGAAATCGTTTGTCAAATAAAGCTAGTGGAATACATTTTCGGTATAAAGCAAAATATTTAATTTTATTAAATTAATAAACTGAAAGATATGTTTTCGACCTCTAATATGATCTATTACAGTCCGAAGTGCAATTTCCATTACCTGAGACGTGAAAATCAATAATTTTTATCGTTCAATTCTCACTTTAATGAAATTGCAGTATAAAATTTTATGGACTGTATATCGTTGAATCTATAAATTACACAATAACGATTTGAATAGCGTAGAACTGCTATAATTTCACAAATGGGACATTGTGACGGGCATTCCTCTACTGCTACTCTCTGAATCAATACTGTTGCATGATCCTTACGAAAGGTCATGCGATAAAATCCCACACGAAGAAATGGGTAATCAGCAATGACATCCAAGTGGTTACTTCACCTATTGCGATAGTCTTATTAATAAATATTTGGTAAGAATATAGAGTGTTTAACTTTTGAAATTTGAGTATTTCCTCCAATAAATTTTCAAACCCACTGAATTGGGTATTTCGTTTTTTTTTCATATTCAACACGTAAATCAGCACAACTCTTCCTTATACTCACGCGAAGTTCAGGGTCATCTGTCAATTGGTTTGTTTACAGTGCTACATTATGTCAGTTAATCTCAAGTCTATTTTGCGATTTTTTCAATGGATAAAATATCGAACACAAAATCTATCTTGAAAATTATACTACAAATGGAATTTTCTTTGCATAAGCGCTGAAAATATTGAATAATGCTTATGGTATATCGTTGAATTGAAAGCACGTCATGTTAGTCGAAAGTGATATTGATAGATTCTGCACAACAAGGCGATCATTCTGAATGAATTTTTGGTCCAAAACTCAACAAATCGTATTGAACAACCACCGTATTCCCTGGTTATATGGGGTGTTTTTTTCGAATGATAGAACTTTGAATTGGGATAAAACACATTTAAATCAAGATTGAAGCCAAAGTTTTTTTCTATTTGAAAGATACATGTATGACATTTATGTTTTAAAAATGATTTCCTACATATGACCACCACTACGTACTCTGAGGAACCGCATTCGACCAGACCAATTTTGGACCAATTTTTCGAGTAATTCAGGCCTTATTTCATCAAAAATACGAGTTATGTTGGCTTCCAAAGCATCCATTGTTTCTGGTTTCTCTTCAAAGAAATTAATCCAGTGGAGTTATGTCGCATGATCTTGGAGGCCAATTAATTGGACCATTTCTCGCAATAATGTTATCTTACTTTCACTAAATCAATTTTTAGGGTAGCAGCATGAAGTGTAGCACCATCTGGTTGGAACCAAAACACTTCTGGATCGATACCATTCAAATTTTGAAACAAATAATCATTGATCATCGATCTGTAACGAGCACCATTCACTGTTACATTAGCTCCAGCATAGTTTTTAAAGAAATATGGACCGATTATGCCTCCAGCGTATAAAGCACACCATACAGTGCTTTTTTCAGGATGCAATGGAATCTGCAGAATTTGTTGAGCATTGTTTTCACTCCATATCCGGCAATTTTGCTTGTTTACATAGCCGTTCAACCAGAAATGAGTTTCATCACTGAACACAATTTTGCGATGAAAAAGTGGATCAACTTCAAGCTGTTCTAGGGCCCAATCAGCAAACAAACGAAGCTTATTATAGCCAAGTGACATTAGTTCATGAACCAGTTGGATCTTGTATGGGTGTAGATCAAGATCTTTACGCAAAATTTTCCATGTGATGGATGCACAGAGTTCAATTTGTTGTGACCGTCGACGAATAGACAAATCTGGATCACCATTAACACTATGACTTACAGCAGCGATATTTTCTTCTGTACGTACAGTTCTTTGTCTTGTTGTTGTTGTTGCATCGAGTATAGAAAATGTTGTCCGAAATCTATCAACAGTTCAACGAATAAGCTGCTCTGATGGACGATTATGTAAATCATAAATTTTACGAAGTGCTCTATAAGTTTGGCGAATAGTACACTGATTCTGAAAATAAATTTCTTGGTCTTTCCATGATAATTTGTCAATGCTTTATTGACATTTATTGAAATTGGGAGTGGAAGTGGGGAAAATTTATTTTTCCCACTTCTGTCCCACCTACAACAGATGAATATTTGTCCTCATCGCTGCACAAAACAGTTCGCTAGAACGAGTGGAAACACTTTGATCTACGAGACTACTGGTGAGGAGAACTGGAGAGTAGGCAGTTGAATCACTAAATTCAACTATTTTTCTTGATAATGGCTCCAAAATCGGAGCCGAAACGTCGAACACTTATGAAATCTAGTCGCGGTTCAACCCGGAATCTTCAGCTGCGGACACATATCTGAAAAAAAATATATTTATACATTTCTTTTTCATGTACATATGTAAGAGAAATTTTGCTTTTTTTAAATTTCTCATCTGGAGAGTTCTGTCTAAGTATAATAATATTTAATGCAAACTTAATATTTCTTTTCTCTTATCTTTCCAAAGTTTTCTTATATAATTCTATCTTTTTTATTTTCTTCTATAAATGATTTTCCATCGATGATGTTTCATTTGAAATTTTGATTCATAATTGTCAGTCAACATTTTATATTTTCCATAAATTTCTTAATGTCTTTTGCATTATTGACAATTCTATATGACTACTTAATAAGAATTGTTCCTAAGACAGTTTGATATAATTCTTCAAAATTTATCGAAATTTTTGTTTTTTCAAAAATTTTATAGAGATTTATTTTGTTTAATTTTTGAAAAATTTTCTTTTTCTTCCACTGGGTGTTATTTTAAATATTTCGGCTGAATAAACCAATTTCATTTTAATGATATACATAGAATTAGTTTTTAACGAGTAATAAAATATGAAACGTTAGATTTTTCAGCGAATTATTGTTCATCATTAAGGATCTTCCAACTGACCATCCATATTATTCAATGTGATTCAATATGAATGGTTTTTTATGTTGAATCCATAGCAGTACCTTCTTTTGAGGTTTCAGGTGCCTGAAGAAGAAATAATATTTTCAAACCACAGTCCGAATATTTGAAAGTCTCTCAATCTCTTAGTAATTAAACATAGTAATTTTTAAGAACATGTTTCAATTTTAAACATTTATCTATATTCAATTGTTAAAATATGATGGCACTAGAGTTACTTGAGTCCTGTCAATACTTCTACGATTATTTTTCCTAAAAGGTCATCAGCCGACGAAGACAGGAACCAAAATAGTATTTAATCAGGATATTTCGCTTTGCAAATATTTCGGAACGTCTTCAGTAGCAGTTTCTCCGCAGTTCACATGTTAGTTAAATAGAAATTGATTCTTATACAGTTTTCCAAGACTTCTTCGAATGTTCAGCATTCGAAAATTGTGATTCTAAAAGAGTAACAAAGTTCTGAGTTAATGTTGCGTCAAGCATTCTTTTCACGTACCGGCGAAGACAATCAATTCTTCGTAGGAAAAGGAAGCGTATTGTGCGAGAACCTCTCCCAAGATGGATACAGGAAATTGTAATTCGAAATTTATAGCAACTTCTTCGGAATTGTGCTTGGCACTTAGAGAAACAGATATTTTGGTAACGCCGAGAAATAATTTGAGGATATTCTCTGAAATATTATTATAAGTACAATATTTCGAACGAGTAACATTCATAATGATCAATATAGGGCTCAACAAAATAAATCAATCTTAGTGTTACATACAAAGGGAATAATGTCTTCAACTTGATCTTTTTGGATCATGAGGAATATATCTAAGGCATGGTAACAATATCAGTCTTTTATCTGCGATAATTTTTGTGAAATCACAATTTTATATTTGGCTTTATAGAACCTTTCTACTACTACGAGTCAGATCGCTGTCCAATGATTTGTAAAAGATAGACCAGTTACTTACATACATTATCATATCATCACATTCGAGCCTTTAGACTATTCTTATACTCTCCACCATTAGTAAGGATATCTATTGCAGTACAAAATTGAAACTAATATTGCTCTAACCTACTGCAGTGAAATATGTCCGATATTTCTGTCCAATGGCCGAGTGCGTTATGTCTTTTCTGTGTTACCTCGGCAGAGTGGAGTCCCTAGGGAGTATTCGTACTTTCTGGCCACTCAATTGGTGTCGGAGCCGAATGGAATAGATATTTCATCTACCTGGTCGTACGTAATTCATGATTCAGGATTGCTCGAGGAGTGCTTCAGGATTTAGGGCGATTTGACGGTTCGACCGACTTCGTCCTGAACGAGGATTGTTTGCGAGACATTTCTGGGATTTTTCGGTCTTAACGATAGAGTTTTAGAAGGTTGGTGAAAGCTAGGATCGATGGAAAGACAAGGGTTCGTGGGTCTTTACGATACTCGTACCAGGATCGATTGAAGTATCGACCCTCGATACTTCAATCGATCTTCTACTTCTGAAATACTATTGACTTTGGATTATCCATCAGAGAGACCTACCCAACTGTTTGAGGCCATTTTCGGCTCAAAACCCGAAAATCACCGACATTTGGACAAAATGCTCCCTAGGACAATCGCGCAGAAATTATTGAATATTTATGGAATGTATCAGGTATTTTCATATAATTCTTAAACTCCTTCACCATATGGACGCCACAATATAATAAAATTCAGACACTTTTTCAACATTACTAGTGAAAATTTCAAGTTCCCAGTGGAAAATACATGTAACATCATATTATTATATCGTCGACAAACAAGGGCAGCATCGATCTCACCTTACTCAGGAGGTCAAATTTATATAGTAGGAACAAAAATGGCCCAAGCACTGATACCTGGGGTACGCCACCAATCAGATTATCCGCGTCAGAAACCGATTCACCCACTGGAACACGAAAACTTCGTGAAATAAGAAATTCCTTTATCCAAAGCAATAAACGCCCTCGTAATCCTAGGTGTTCCGACTTTTGTAGGAGACTTCTGTGAGGTATCCGGTCGAAGGTTTTGGAAAAGTTTAGATAAATGTCAACGGGTATAATATTATTATTATCCTGATACTCCTAGATCTTCTGTGAAGATCTCTCAGAAGCTTTTCAGCTTGTGCGAGTTAGGCGTTCAGTTGTGTTCAAGGTAGGCTTTGTTACTGCAATCTTGCGCCACTGTTAATTTTCGACCCAACAGTGAAATGGTAGCTGACATCCGTCCAACTAGAAAATTTATTTCCCACCTGAACAGGTTTCGAACCCGCGACCTTCCGGTTACGAGCCCTATGCTTTACTACTGAGCTGGCGGTACTTATATTCATGTTTAACATATGAGTCCAGATATCGACAGCCTCCAGAAGATCAGTGATGATTGAGAGTTTTGGCAAGAATCATGCTGGCAATTAGGGATCAAGTTGTTTTAGAGTGAAAACTCACGTACTCTCTCCAGCACAACACATTCACAAACCTTGGAAACGATAGAGACCAGGCTGATCGGACGATAATTTACTGCTCTTAGCTTATCTTGCTTCTTAAAAATAGGAGTGATTAGAGCCTGTAGCCAGGATGCTGGAAGCACAGTAGATATGCAGTCAGGGTCCGGAGAAGATGCTGGGTCGAATGTAAGGAGAAATTTTTCTATAAGTACCTCAGAGAGATCAATCTCAGACAGCGAAACAGATGCAAAAGGAGTAGATAGAGTTGGCAATCGATCACTTTCGTGCGTGAACGCTGACGCGAAGGTGTCAGCGAACATATTCGCACTTTCCATGTCACTTGTGCAAGTGAAACGGTTGCCGTTGCGGATTACTGCTGTTTCTACTCTGCAACATAAAGATAATCTCAAATATTCGAAGAATTTTTTACGGTTCCTAGAGCCAGCAATTCCTTTCTCCTAATCTTTCTTGGCTTCCCGTATTACAACTGAAAGATAATTGGTGTAGTTTCTGTGTGAAATGTAGTCAGAACGCAGTAGAACTCAAATGGATTGATTTCCGAAATCAAATAAAGTTTACAACCTAAATATATAATACTGGATTCCTTGGTTTGCCGAAGTCTTTAAAGAATGCCGCAACTTTTTTAATCATAAGCACCAGAGCTCATCTTCCAATTCTGTGCTTTCACGGTGAACATTTTGTTACGATTATATCAGGATAAAAAAAATATTGTTTTTCTTTAATAAATGTGTTACAAGACTCGTAGTAACATCTTTACAGCTTATATTGAGAAGACTAGTTGTTATATAGGGTCGTCCACTAAGAGATTTCATTTCTGACTAAGAGAAAAACGCAAGTATTTTGTGCGATGAAAAGATGTTCTCATTTCATCCAAATCACAATCTCTGAGATCAATAACATAATATTTGCTAATCATCTTCCTCGGCTATAAGAAAAGCCGAGAATCATCATCAATCATCAAATTGACATAAAGAATTAACACTATCAAAAGGAGATGAAAGAATTCAAAGAAAATAAGAAATATTGATCGGAGCGATATGAAGCAGTTCTGTCTCTACAAAATGTTTTTTGAGTAAGGTTCGATCAATGAAAAAATAAATTCCACTCTACAGTGAAATTTATTTTTTCATAATACTGATATGGAACAGTTCTGTCTCCTCTAAATGTTTGTTGAGTAGGTTGGATTCTTTTAGCTCCTTCTAATATTGATATTCATTTAATTTATTTTCAAAAGTTTTCGAGAATTTTCATTATTTTAAAATTTGTAGTGAGCTATAACAAAATTGATCTGTTTGATATTTGCGTAATTGAAAAAACCTTCTATCAAGTATAAAAAACTCCCTGTTTATTATTTTAATCTAACGGTCTTAAATTGCATGATCTCGGCAGTCAATTGGAAAGTTCTCTTTCAGGACATTTTCACGATACAGAATAATTTCTTTACGAGCAGTGTGACATGTTACACCATCCTGCTGAAAAAATATAATCCAAATTTCGAACGAAAAAAATCGATGACATCGTTCGCGAACATTATCATTATGGAAATCGCACCAACATCATTTCTGAAGAAAAAGGACCGCCACTCCGCCAACCCAAACAATGCACCAAACTATCACTCATTGCTGGTTGAGTGATATTTGGATATTTGTTGATATTTGGTTTACTCGTCTTGGATTTTCAGAGCTTTAAATCAAACAATTTTTCTTTTTAATATAACAGAAATTCAAAAATGAGGCTCTTCGATCAAAATATTATTATTTATGGCGAGCGGACATCTGCCCACCTTACCACTGCGTCCGCACGGACTATTGTGGTTCGCTCCTAATTTATATCTTCCCGACGAGATCCAGATCGAGATCGAGAAACAGATAATCCCTTTCAGGGGTAATTTTTCAGTTCGCAGTGGGCCATAAAAGCCTGACCAAACTTCGAATCTGATGCGACTCAACGCTGGTCACTCTGAGACGATGTGCATGGCTGTTTCAGTGTCCTCAAGACACAGCTCGCATTCATTCGTCTTCACCCAGACCAATTTTGGGCAAATGCGCTTTCAGTCTGCAGTGTTCCTAGTTTGGCCCTATCCAGACCTAGCGCTAGGTTCGTCATCTTTTTGTTTGAAGCTGTTTCAAGGAACACCTTCGAATGTTTTAGGCCAGAATGGCTCTAGCCTTGAGTTCATTCTGCCTGTTATCGCCTGCTTACCCACGTCATGTGGTATTCCCAGGAATGGTTCCGCTCCTACCAGAGGCAGCGCAGCTCCAACAAATGGCTAATCACTACTAATGTCTTAATTTCCTAGAAATTGATGCTCTTCCACTTCAGGGTTTCATATTGTAATTCCAACAATCAAAACAAGGGACAACAAAACTCTCACTATTCCAGTAATCTTCTCTATAGCAGGAATTCTATATTTTTAACACGTCTTAAATAGGTTTCCGATCAACATTACAATGAAACTTCCAACTACAAAAAAGTACTCGATCTACTAAACCTCCAGGCAAGGTGAAATATTCACAGAGACCAAGATTCTTATCCATGGTAGCTTGCTGAATATTTCTAATATCACTATTCAGAATCAACATCTATAGTAGGAGGAATAAATATCAACTATGAACTCGTGTGTTAGTAAGACGCCGGACCACAAGATCTCTAAAAACTTCAACTTAACTCAGATGTCGATAAATCCTTCCCAAGGCGATTCCAACTAAAAATGCTGATTAATATCCGTACACACAAATGAAACCAAACTTCAACCTTTTACAGCGACTCCATGAAAACTGACAATGATCAGCTATTTCCCTGAACCTGGATCCTCTGCTCTGAGTTCCTTAGTTGAACGATATGTGAACACTCAACAATTTCTATGTTGCCCTGTTCACTAAACATAAATACGATATTGAGCTATTACCTTTCGGTATCTAATTGTTGCGATACGAAAATATTAAATAAATTAAATTACTCTAACTTTCATTCACAACAATGGAGGTTTAGAAAAGCCTTTTATTTATAAACGAAATTTACATTTAACTTACAATGAGAACACGTGGATTAACAGTCCGGGACTACTAAAGCCGATAACACTTGAGACGATAGAGCGGCAGACGATATGACAGAGGTAGGCTCGTCTCTATGGTCAGAACCGTTTCTCAATACATAGAAAATTAAAATAAATACACAGTATTTTAGAGAGCAATTGACCCTTCTTGGGCGATGGCCTTAACACAGTATTCTGTCAGCTTGAGTTCAAATGCAAATATCGGCATTAACAGTTAGAGAAGCACTGGAATGATTGTATCGCCTTCAAGGAAGACTGTGATGATAAAGTCAAATTTGATAAAGAGAGTGGTGCTGTTTTCATTAAACCGGTAATTTGGCAGCTGATATGTTGTATAAATATACTAAGGTCAATAATATCAGTGAAATTCATCATTCTTTGGTGATGACTGAGGTAGGTATTGGTACTAAATATAATATGCTAAGAAAGTGTATGTTATAGAATGAAATATTGAATGTCCAAGCACAAAACGTTCTCAATATAACAATGCTACCTAAAGTATAACCACCAAAGCATTGCTCATTTATATAATAGAGTTGTATGAGTAGGTATCGTTCACCAGATTGAGGATGTGAATAAACATTAGATACCTTTTTTAATATCGTGGGTAAAATAATATAAGTATGTTTAACTCAGACTTTAATAATAAAATAACAATGTAACAACTCGAGTTACAACATAAAAAGAGAAAGAGTTTTTAGGTTACCAAGCGTACCTAACTTAAACCATAGATTAATTAACATAGAAAGTATTTTCTTCATTAATTTTACAATTACTACTTTTATTTATATACATGATATTACACTCCTTCGTCACTAAATCTTTTAGGAGGTCTTATATTTGTTCTTATATATGGGGATGATTAGGGGATGACAAAGCACTTTCACTTGTTTGTGCACTGTCTCCCTCCACTAAAACTGACTCTTCATTATTAGACGGTAATTCATTTTCAACAGATTCCGGAACCCTATTGTGATCCTGAAAATCTGGTGGTTTAACTTACTGACTAGGAACAATTTCCTTTGGTTCAATGTTATTACTTCTAGAGTCTTTTATAGAAACATATTCTTTCACATTAATATCACAAATGTCATCGTAAAAACTTTCCCTCATTTGATCCAGATGCCTCCTCCAAATTAATTTTTCCTTCAATGTTTTACAATTATAATTTTGAGTACCGAGAATCTGTACAATTACAGCCTTTTCCCAAGTGATTTTATTTGGCGTTCGATAGTCTAATATAAACAACCTCACCTTCTTCAAATTCTACCATTCTTTTACCATGGTATTTAATCTGTCTTTCCAAAGCTTTTGAACGCCGACTTTTTGTTAACAGGTCTAATCGAGTTTTTGCATGTCTTCCAAACATTAATTTCGATGGTGTTTCACCAGTGGTACAGTGTGGTGTATTACGATATGAAAATAAATATTTACTCAATAAAATAGAAAGGCTTTTTACTTGATAGAAGAAATATAACAAAATTTGAATATCAAAACAAATTGAAATATGTTTATCTTCTACAATTTTAATTTCCAAAAGAATTTTTTTATTCAAAAACTTTTAGAATTAAATTAATGTCTAAAACAAGCACCGCTTACATTTAATAGACGTATATAATCAAAACTCAATATACAATGTCAAATGAAATAAATAACCCAACAGATATACGAAAGTAATTAAAATTAATAAATAAATATTCAAACGAGACAAAATTTTGTTTCTGGTTTTATCTTAAGAAATACTACTTGCCTTATAAAATGATTGATATTCAAAAAAAAAAAAAAAATATTTACTCATTAATATTTCCGTAATCTCTGATTTTGTCCTGATATCTTTGAGGTATTTATTTAAGGAATCCTTAAATGATTTTACACCGTTTTCTGCAAGACCGTTTGTTGAAGGATGATTCGGTGGGGATCTAATATGAACAATATCATTAATTTTTCAAATTCTTCGGAAACTAATTGTGGACCATTATCTGATACAATTGTATTCGGTAAGCCAAACCTAGCAAAACAATCACGCAATTTGTTTATAGTGGTAAAAGAATCTAATTTTTGCATTTTATAAATTTCAGGCCATCTCGAAAAAGAAATCTATAATGATCAAATATGTTTTATTATGGTAAGGCCCCAGAAAGTCGATATGAATCCTATCATATACATGTTTACCTTCTTGGAATTCAATTAGTTTGGATTTTTCTGGCGTTTTCATGAAAGTCGCGCAAGCATCACAATTTTTAACATAATTTTCAATATCTCTTTCCAAACTTGGCCACCAGACATACTGTCTGGCTAAAACTTTCATTTTAGTCATGCCATTGTGAGCACCATGAATCTCATCCAACATCTGACATCGTAATTTTGTTGGCATTATTACTCGATAACCCCACATTATCAAATTATTCTCAATACTTATTTCGGAGGATTTTCTTTTGAATATTTCAAATTGTTCGTTAATTTCAGCTGGCAAGCCGTTCCTAATAAACAAATAAACTTTACTTAGTATTGGATCTTTCCTTGTTTCGTTCGCTATATTATTTGCACTGCTCGGTATTTGATCTAATAAGATATTACAATATTCGATGTCTGGGTCTGCCTCTGTCACGGTTATTGGTATTCGCGATAACCCATCAACCCCGCCATTTTCACTGCCTTTAATATGTTTGAATACATAATCGAATCCACTCAAGAAAACAGCCCATCGCTGCAAGCGTCCTGCCGCCATTTGAGGTAACCCTTTGTGTTCTCCAAATAATGCCTTCAACGGTAAATGATCTGAACACAAATAAAATTTATTTCCCATCAAATATTGATAAAATTTGTGTACCCCCAGTATATAGCGAGAGCTTCCTTGTGAACAACTGAATAGCCCAATTCGCTTTTATTTAATGTTCTTGAGACAAAACTAATAGGTTTTTCTGTTCCATCTTCATATACTTGCAACAGAACCGCCCCTATTCTTACTTTAGAAGCATCACAAATCACTTTAAGTGGAAGCCTTGGGTTAAAATGTGCTAAAGTTTGGTCTGATAAAATAATTCTTTTTGATTCAGTGTGCGGTATCACAATTTTTGGACAACTTAAATTCAACATTATTTCTAAGTAATGCGTACAAAGGTTCTAATAACGTTGATATATTTTTTATAAATCTAGAATAATAGTTAATCATGCCCACATATGCCTTTACTTGACTTATATTTCTTGGTCTTGGGCATTCTGCAATAGCTTTATTTTTTTCTGGATCTTTGTGCAAACCATTTTTATCTATTATATGACCTAAATATGATATCCTTTTTTCAAAAAATTTGCATTTTTCTAAGTTCAGCGTGAAGCCAGCATTTAGTAATCTCTCAAAAACGTTTTTTAAATTTTCCAAATGATCTACCCTATTTTCCCCGGTAACCACAATATCATCTATGAATATTATTACACCTTTTAACCCTTGGAAAACTTTCTCCATGGTATTTTGAAAAATTGAAACCGCTGGTTTTGTACCATATGGCAACCTATTTACTTTATATATACCTCTGTGGGTACTCCACGATAAAAGAATTTTTGTTTCGTTGTCTAATTCTAATTGGTTATAAGCGCATAGCAAATCCAATTTAGTAAATTCCTCCCCTCCTTGAAGAGCTGCGAACAATTCTTCAATCCTTGGCAGGAGATGCTTATAATCTTCAAGATGTTTATTTATTGTAATCTTATAATCGGCACAAATTCTAATCTTGCCATTAGGCTTCAATACCGGAACTAAGGGAGTACCCCATTCGGAATTTTGAATACGAGTGATAATGCCTTGTTTTTCTAACTTGTCCAATTATTTATCCATCAGTTCTTTGAATTTGAATGGAACCGGTCTTGGTTTACAAAAAATTGGTTTAACTTCAAGATCTACCGAGAATTTTACTTTTCCTAATTTATACAAGCCTAACTTATTTGTGAATAACTGTTCAAATTGTTTAAGAATTTCGTCTGAATTGTCGTTATGATCGAGTTTGTTCACATTAGACACCATCGAACCCTGCAAGGCAATATTGAATAATTTAATTAAATCTCTACCTAATAATGGAACCATTCCATTTTTGACTATAATGAGTTTGCAATTCCTTTCAAGAACATTTTGATATTCAATGTCCACATAAATCTCTCCATCTGGAACAATTACATTACCCTCGTATGTTTTCAACTTAATTTTCGTTGGAAATAATTTACAATTTTTAAACATGTAGTCAAAAACATTACCAGGAATAACAGAAATTACCGCTCCATTTTCATTGTCAAAGGTTTTTTATTAATATGCACTCGAACTTTAAATGGTTCAATAGAACTGGTTCTACGTTTAGTCACAAACAACATGTCAATGAAATCTGTTGGACTACTCTGATCCTCTACTATAATTTTTTCCTTTACAAAGTGATTGCGGTTTGAATAACAAACCTTTGCCAAATGTCCAACCTTTTTACAAATTTTACATTTATGAGTTTTGAACTTACATTTACTGAAATTATGATTTTCCTCACCACAACTTCTGCATTTGGCTTTCTTTTTTTCCTAAATCTTCGGCTTGTTTTCTCTCTTCTCTTCCCTTGGGTATGGTTTTCTTCCATTTGCTCTTTTCCTTGATTCTTGGGTAAAACTAACCTTGTTTATCGTTTGAGTGAAAGAACTGGTTACTGCTGCTTCTTTCCTCAATGCTACTTGCACAATTTCTTCCAAAGAAATGGTATGGTCCTCTTCACAAACTCTGTCTAGAATGGCATTCCTTTTCAAACCTGACACGAATCTATCCTTAAGTATTTCGTTCAGGTCATTTCGTGATAACTTTTTTCTTTTGGAAGTTCTGGATCACACAATCCTCGTAGTATTTCATATGCCTGTTCACCCACCATTGTTAGAAGAACGGCTACTTTCTTGTTGTCCTCGATATAATTAGCCTCGAAATATTGTTCCATTCTCTCCTGATATCTACACCAGTCTGTTCCCATTTGATACTCATTCAAAACCCCTATCGTACCTCTTATGATATTTGGATACTGGCTAACAGCCGCTGAATCGCCTTGATTCTTCTGGGAAGTTGATTTGTGTGCCATTTCGTAATACTGTAGATACCAATTTTCCTCGTCGTCACTTGTAATATCGTGGGTAAAATAATTTAAGTATGTTTAACTCAGACTTTAATAATAAAATAACAATGTACACAACTCGAGTTACAACAGAAAAAGAGAAAGAGTTTTTAGGTTACCAAGCGTACCTAACTTAAACCGTAGAATGCAATTAACGTAGAAAGTATTTTCTTCATTAATTTTACAATTACTACTTTTATTTATATACATGATATTACACCTTTGTTAGTGTCGAAGCTTCAAGGAACTCCGTAATATACGCTTCTGCTTCTCATGAGAAAAGGGCACCAAAGCTTTTGTCCTGAATGAGGTCAGTTTATTTTTAGACCAAAGATGCTGCATCGTCACAAAAAAATTCTTCGCATTTATGGTACACGTTTTGTTACGATAATATCAAGATACAGAAATCTTATTTCTGCACTGGGATACCATACTGAAAAGTAGTTAGGTTAATATGTATATTGAAGAACTCAAGGTGGGCGTATTAATCGATTTCCCCACAGTATTTTCTCTGTCTCAGTTGGGAATGACTTTCATCTCGGATAACAGTTCACGTACACAATCTATGGAAATAATTTAACATCCACATCTTGAATATGTGCGGGAACAGGTTCGCCCACATAAACGCTCAAACTCAGCCTATTTGAAATAGGGGTAGACCTTTTCCGAAATTAGAATTCCGAAAAGCACATACTCGTTATAAGTTCAATTTGCGGCATGAATATTGAAGTTTGATCTTCTCTATTGAATGGTTATTGCTTCAATTCTATAGAACAATATGCGGAATGGATACTAACTGTCGGTTGATGGGAAAACTTCGTAACAATGTCTCTTATTGTTCCGGTTCTAACTGAACTTTGTCGCTCTGTAACAGTAGACAGTTTGAATTTTCCTGGAAGCATTTGTTTGCCACATAATAAGTTACAAATAGATTTTTGAGGTTTACTTTATTCCACTCCAACTTTGAAATTTCAAGTAAATGTAGAGATTACAGTGTGAAAATCCATTACTTTTGTGGAGCATTTGAAGGTAGCCGTAATTCTATACGTAAAGTTTCATTCGTCGAATTATTTTAAAAAAATGGTACTTCTCTATCAAACTTTTTACTGAATTCAATGGTGCATTGATATATATTTTTCTGTATATCTTATCTATTCTGATCGAATGATATAGAACGTTGTAAGAAATAAAATATACTCAATTATTAATGAAATAAATCAAGAGCATTCACAAACATCCATTAATTAGTTAATAAATAAAATATTGGTATATTAACTTTTGTGTGTTTTTAAAATGGACGTTGTCGAAGAAAAGTTTAGTTTCAGTTCAATTTATTCACAAGAAAATACAAAATATGGATACATCAATATATAAAATGTGAATAATTTATTACCCATCAATTTTTCATGGGGTGTCTAATAAGCTAAAATAGGTTTATATAACAATTAAGTATATAACGAAAATATATTGTATACAATACATTTTGACAAACTATTTGAAGGCAGTCATTCAAAAATTCTTCCATTGTGTAGTAATCTTTTTGGCAAAGTACTTTTTTTATTTCTTGTTACATTTTATATGTGTTCATTTCTTTGAATTTTTCTGAATTTTATTATAGATGTTTATGGCACCATGGTTAATACCGAGTTGAGCAGCTGATATGGTGCTTTGCTATTTATTTGCGCTTCTCATTGTATATTATGTCTACTATTTTGTCTGTTGTTTCTTTAGTGTTGTGCACATATACTATGCAGACAAGTATGTAAAGTGATGTGAGAGTTAGAACATTTTCTTGATTGAAGTGGGTTCTACAACTTTCATTATATTTTAGATCACAGATGATACTCCATAATTTATAAGGCTGTGGAAGAACCCATTATAGGCATGTTTAGCTGTTAGTTTTCCAGTAATTTGTTTTGTTCCTCTAATGGTGTAGGTTGCTATTGATAATTTCCTTATTAGTTCTTCTATATGAATTCGAAAGCTTAGATTTGGTTGGATGTGGACACCTAAAAGTTTAATGCTCGAATCATTATTTTGGCGGGTCTCAAATGTTAAATACTGAGTCTTTTCTTTATTCATTTTGAAGTTGTTAGCATGAAACCATTCCTCTGCTTGTACAAGTGTGCATAATGATTTATTCGGAAGCTCATCTTCATTTTTACCAATAATAAGGAAGCATATGTCATTTACATAGAGTACGTCTGACTGTCCATTTGCTGGTAAGTCATTTATGTATACCAGAAATAATATGGGCCCCAGAATGGATCCCATACTCTACGTGTTTTCATTCTGAACTACTTCCTCCTGTGATCACTTTTTGATGTCTGTTTTGTAGATAGCTCTCCATCAATTTCAATGTTATTCCTCTGATGCAATATCGCTGTAATTTCTTTATCAACACTTCATACTTAATTCAGTCGAATGCCTTACTAAGGTCGCAGAAATAGGTCTATAATTTGACAGTCTGTTCTCACCACCTTTGAAAATAGAAGTTATTTTCGCTCTCTCCATCTGCTCTAGAAAATACCATTCATTACAAAATTTTCTTATAATGATGACATGTGGTTCTTCGATGCTTGATATTACTCACTTCAGCACAAGCAGAGACATACCATAGATATCCCAACATTTTTTTGGTTTCAGTCGCTTTGAAATCTTCAATATATTTCCCGGGGTAATTTCCTTCATAAATATTGAACTCTTTGGATTTTATTGTTTGCTTATAAAAATCCAAAGGACTTACATTTTCTGGTATGCAAGTCCTTTCAAATGAGGCCTCTATTCCAATCAGGTATTCGTTCCATATCTGAGGATCTATTTTTGTTGCAGTCTTTCTTCGTATTGTATTCTTTTTTATTATATTCCATATTACTTTGTTGTTATCTGTATGTTCTCAATGATTTCCAAGTTTCCTTTTTTCTGATTTCTATTATCTTCTCCTTGTATAATTTCCGATATATATATTATAAGCTCTCCTATTGGCATCCTTTCTAGTATTAAGTATTGTCAACAGTGCATCAAGATAGTTTTTTATCTCTCTAACCTCTTTGTTTGTTCTGTTTTGAATTTCGACTTATGGCCGATTCTCATAATAAATTTTCTTGGGCATGCATATTCAAGAATGTCAAAAATTTGGTCCAGAATTCATCAAATATTGTTTTTGTAGTTTCATTTGAGTGCACACAATTCCATGGATCTCTTTTCAAAACTTCAAAGTGAGAAAAATATCAGGCAGGGCCTGATATTTTTCTCACTGTGCTCTTTGATTGGTCTCTTTGTCTTCATTCCAGGTTCTACAGCTCTACAAGAGCATTCCGGAACTTGACCTTAATAATAATATAGTATATTATTGTTGGACTCTGCTATCGAATTTTCATAGTTCTTACGAGCGTCCCGAATGATTTGGCTAACAGTATTTGGAAAACTGTCTGTGCTGCAGGTAATAATTTCTGTTATAAGTATGTTTGAATTTCTTCCATAGGTGTTTTCTATAACGGTAGTAATAATTCTTATAAAGGTTACAGAATATACTCTGTTCAAGATTGAATTTGCCATATTGTTCCCAAATATTTATCCTAGAACAATCTTTAGCGTCCCATATAAAAAATATTCCAGATTCGAGTTGTGTTCAGATGAGAAGCTTTCTTCGAATTAGGTTTTTTGTTTCTATTGTGTTATGTGCTTGTGGTTACTAAACTATTCAGATTTTTTATATTACAAAAGTGATCAAATGAGAACTAATGCTGCTCGAATCAATTCTGAATCTGAAAGTAGAGCATCTACCAGTCCTAAATTCATGAATGTCAAGCTGAATAAATCTACTAAAAAGTAAACGAAATAGATTCTGAGGGAGACCAGAATTCCTGTCTGTAATTCGTCTATGCATCCCATGTAACTCAATTTTAATGGAAGTTTGCCGATAGTGATGTAGACATTTACATAGAGAGCTTTTATTGACAAGTCAGAGGGTAACAGTGGCGTCTTTCTCATTTGCCTGCCTACCCCTGTTGAATTACGACGAGTTAAAATTGGAAAAGTTTTTCTTTATTGAATTTAGCGTCCATGGAAACGAACTTCATTGCACACCCTCTGTTCCTGTATATATGAATATTGAGAGGGATTGGAAAAGTTCGCTTCGCCACTTTAGAATGATGCTGCTCTATTGAAGACATATTGAAATATGACTGAAACTTTCTGCATTATATTTCATAGTAGCAATGTATGTGTGAAAATATCTTTTCAGTATGTCCGCCATTCTAGATTTCATATTTATATTCTTATATAAGATCAAATATAGCTTTAGACAGGAAACACAGTAGAGGAATAAATAGATCAGATTTGTGAGTAGCAAAGGAATTTAATATTAGAGGTTAATGTAAAGGGTATTTCAATAATAGCGCCCCATTTTCTTTAGTAAATGAAACACATTACTTATATGAAAATTATTGAAATTTTCATTTCATTAGTTATGAAATAAAACATCGTTTAAATGTCCACCACAGAAACGCTGACAAGAATGAAGTCGTTGAACCCATATTCCATGATTCTCTCACATAAATCAGGTCGTATATTAGCAAATACTCGTTCAATATTGATCTGTAAATCGTCTAAATTTGCTGGATAATTGCTGTAAACCAATGACTTAATGTAACCCCAGAGAAAGAAGTCAGTTTTCTCTTGGTGACAATTTTTCAATATTCAGAAGGTTTTTCAATGAGAGAAACAGATGGCAATAGCGTGGTTCTAGGACCGGACTATATGATGGATGCATTAAAACTTCCCAACCAAGCTCCCGGAGTTTCTGGCGAGTCACTACAGGCGTGTGTGACCTGGCGTTTACCTGATGGAACATAACACATCTTTTGTTGGTCAATTATGGCCATTTCTGGTCAAACGCTAGGTTCAAACAGTCCAGTTGTTGAGAGTATAGATACGAATTTACTGTTGGGCTATATAGAAGCATTTCATAATAAATTATTCCTTTACAGTCCCTCAAAGTTCTGATTTGACCACCATTATAGCTGCTTCAACGCGCTTCAACAACGATCTTTTTCGCACAATATGTGGTACATGATCCATTCATCATCCTCAATCACCATCCATTCAAGAAATGGATCGATTTAATTCCGTTTGGCCAAGGCTTCGCAGACGGAAATTCGATTCATCATGTTTGTTTATGTTAATTGGTGTGATACCCAAACATCGAGCTTTTTGTTTAATTCAGTTTTGCGCACATGGTTCACATTTGATTGATATTTTGATAAACTATCACAATAGCATGACCATAAACATCTACCGAAAAAATAATAGATTTCTTTTTCCCCATACCATAATATCAATTCGCATTCTGAACGAAAGGAATGCTCACTTAACGTTTCAACTGATAGATAACAATCTCATCGGTTGATAAGTTGCTGGTTCAATGTACAGCCTTATCGACATAGTCTCCTTCAAGTGGTATTTTATCATTCCAGTGCTTTTTTTCATGTTCTCCTTCAGACATACCAGAGCGTAGTGCATTATCGGAGTTCATACGACCACGTTTGATTTCAGCCAACCAGTCACTAATTGTCAATTTTCCTGATCTAGCATTCGCATAACACTTACCAAGCCAAGCTTCCTGTTACGTTTCATTAATCAGACATTCTTATTTAAATTATAAAATATATCCTTTGTTCTGTTCATCTGGATCCAGCGACATTTATATATTTATGTTCATAAGAATTTCACAATTTTCCACTTTTTTTGTCGAATTTTGATTATTTATTGCTTTGGACACTCAGCTCATCTTTAACCATATGTGCATATGAACCAATTAGACAACGTGTGAATTAATTCGATTGCCAGAGAACTAAGCTCAAGAGACAACAAATATAAAAATATTTATTTCCTCCTCACCTAATAGAATTGATAATTGATCTCATTTTTTTTTCAAACCAAGAAATATTGTTATTGAGTTTTCTTCACTTCCTGATCATCGTTGTAGTTCATCTTATTAGATGAATGCAGCTAGTTCAACACCGACATAACTACATGCACAGAGCTTCTTAACGTTAAACATCATCACGGTCTTTCGATTCAGTCCACAACAAGCCATTTTAATCAATCATTGCGAAAAATTAGTTCATTTTATTTGTTTTTTCAAATATTGGAACAATAAACAAAATACAGCGGTATTCTAATCGTGGTACGATACACTACCTTTTCAATGGTGTTTTTTTTCATTGAATATGTTTAATCCATACATGAAATTATTATTTTGTCATTGTTTTGAAATGTATAAAAGTTGGATCGGTTAATTGTAATTTTTAACTAAACGTCATATCGTCCAGAAATTTTTATAACAGTCTTCTGATGATTAGTACTTTCTAATGGAAATAACATAATATTTAAAAATCCCAGATCAACCTATTAGCCACTTGACTACATCGATGTCTCGTTCCACAGACGTTAATTTCTATCGACCGTGGCCATTAATTCAATAATCCACTCGGAAAATTATTGAAGTGCCAATTAATTGAAGTTGGCTTAGTGCTTTCAGTATGAACCTTTCACCATCATAACTGGATTAAAAAACCTCTTTCATAACCCTTCATCGACGACAACAATTCATCAAAATTAGATATTTTCAGATATCTATGAGTCAAGTTAACATTTTGTTCTTCAGAATCGGATAGTTGATAATGAAAACATAATGTCATCATCATTTAAAATATTGAGTTGTAATTTTTAAAATTAGAGAGTACAAGAAGGGAATGATTTCAACAAAAATTCATATGGGAGCTCCAAAGTAACAGTGCGTGATCGTTTGACGTGAAGAAATTAAAATCTTAACGAATATATTGAAATAAATAAATTCGGCTGGTCTGTACCAAAAATTATGAATAAGGATGAATGAGCTTTGGTAATAGAAAGTTCTTGAAATGGAGATAGTGTAACATACATCTGTATAACTATTCTATACTCAAACAAACTCGACACGGTTTTGTTGATCACAGAGACAAATTGCAGACATGCGCACATTTCAAACTAATTGGTTCTCTTCAGTGCAATGTATGCTAGTGACTCCAAATCTGTCAAGTATCTATATTCACCATACACAGAGACTCTAAGGTATTAATAATACACTAGCACCATCTAGAGTATGCAAAATACAAACTTAAAAACTGATGGATATTTTTTTAAGTTATGAGTTAATTAGAAAGTTTAAACCTTGACATTTACGAATGAATAACAATATGATTCAAATGACTGCCAAGACTGCCCATATAGTAGCCCATCCAATCAAACCAATTTCTCAGTATATTGTAGATTATTTGGGGATCAAACTCATGAATAGCAACTAATATTTCGTGTTTCAAGGATCAATATTTCCTGGATGGTAAGTGTATTACTTATCCTCGAAGGATGTTCTGTTTTCAAAAACGGTGCGCAAAAAATTGATGGCTGGCTGTGTGGCAAGTGGTCCTGTCCTGATGAAAATAAATGTCGTCCACGCCTCCTTTTCGAATTTTGGGACAAATTGGTTCAACATGGCACAGTTACGTTCTCCATTGACCGTAACTCCTTGCTCATTTTCGAAGAAAAATGGCCCAATGATGCCACCGGACAGTTACTCCTTGTGAGTGCATCGACTTTTCCACAGTAACGTGTGGATTTTCTGCTCACCAAATACGACACTACTTCTTATTCACATATCCTCCGAGGTGAAAATGAGCTTCATCGTTAAAGATGATTTTTCTGGGAAAATGCTCATCTTCGTCCATGCGATCATTAATTCATTGAGTGAAATGGCTCACGTTTGCGTAAGCGTATCCGTAAGAAGCGGCCAGATTTGTGGGCGAACAACTCATGGATTTTGCATGACGATAACGCGCCTTCTCACCGAGCTACAATTGTGACTGACTTTCTCGCCAAAAACTCAACAAATTTGGCTCCCTGCGACTTTTTCCTCTTCCCAAAACTGAAATTGCCCCTTCGTGGCACTCGTTTTGAGTCGATTGAAGCCATAGAATAAAATTCGGCGCGAGAGCTAAAGCGCCTATAAAAATGTTTCGATAATTGGAAGTGCCGTTGGCATAGATGTATTGGAGCAAATGGAGCCTATTTTGAAGGCGACCCAATAAATTTTGACGATTAAATGTAAAAATGTTGTTTTAATTGAAAATTCCCGGTACTTTCTTGACAGAGTAGTATAATAATAATAGTTTGAAGGGATTCAAGTGGAAGTTTTTATTACTTTATTGTTTTATAAATATTCATAATTGCTTTGATAATGTTGTTCGATATTCACCTATCGTATGAAAGGTATACTATATCTCGAAAGTTGATTTTATCAAAAGCCTTCTCGAGCTCAATGAAACTGAAGAATGCTGGTTTGTTGTATTCAATTGATTTTTAGTTACTTGCCTGATTACAAATCCAGGTTCTAAAATCTTGTTGTTCGTCCGCGAGAGTAGTGTGCTCGTTTACGATGTTAGTAATAATTCTAGCCATCAACTTGAGGACGATAGACAACAGATTTAGTCCTCTGTAGTTTGCAGGATTTTTTTATCGCCTTTTTTGAATAATAGCAATAGAGTGCTTATTCGCAATTCATCCGGGATTATGTTCTGTTGGAGTTTCTGGTTGGTGAATTCTTGGACTATGGAGTTTTTCTGTTCTTCAATTTTTTCAGTGCTTTCCTTACCTCTGCAGATCCTATTTCAATGTCGTTGTTGATGTTAATATTGGGGGGTACTTCCGCCGCAATAAGCTCGTTGTTCTTATAGAGGTCTCCGAAGTGTCGGGTGTTTTTTTTAGAGTGATAGAACTTTCAATAGGGATAACTGTGATTTGACAGAAGATAGAAGCCATGTTGTTTTGACATTTCTGTTCAGTAAGCATTGAAAAATTATCATGGAAAGACTTACGCCGCAACAATGTTTACAAATTATTGAAATTTATTTTCAAAATCAGTGTTCTATTC
Organism: Megalocaria dilatata; assembly: GCA_034642435.1. Taxonomy (NCBI): domain Eukaryota; kingdom Metazoa; phylum Arthropoda; class Insecta; order Coleoptera; family Coccinellidae; genus Megalocaria; species Megalocaria dilatata. Next base: position 6,710,890 of record CM067854.1, read on the forward strand.
GCCAAACTTATAGAGCACTTCGTGAAATTTATGGTTTACATAATCATCCATCCAGCTTATTCGTCGCACTATCGATAGATTTCGGACAACATTTTCTCTACTCGATGCAACAACAACAACAAAAAGACAAAGAGCTGTACGCACAGAAGAAAATATCGCTGCTGTAAGTTATAGTGTTAATGATGATCCAGATTTGTCCATTCGTCGACGTTCACAACAAGTTGGACTCTGTGCATCCATCACATGGAAAATTTTGCGTAAAGATCTTGGTCTACACCCATACAAGATTCAATTAGTTCAAGAACTGAAGCCACTTGACCCTAATAAGCGTCGTTAGTTTGCGCCCTAGAACAGCTTGAAGTTGATGAACTTTTTTATCGTAAAATTGTGTTTAGATGAAACTCATTTCTGGTTGAACGGCTATGTCAACAAGCAAAATTGCCGTATATGGGGTGAAAACAATCCTCAAGAAGTTCTGCAGGTTCCAGTGCATCCTGAAAAATGCACTATATGGTATGCTTTACACGCTGGAGGCATTATCGATCCATATCTCTTTAAAAACGATGCTGGAGCTAATGTTACAGTGAATGGTGCCTGTTACAGATCGATGATCAATGATTATTTGTTTCAAAATTTGAATGGTATCGACCCAGATGTGTTTTGGTTCCAAGAAGATGGTGATACACCTCATGATGGTACCGTAACAATTGATTTATTGAAAAAAGATAGATTTGGCGGTAACATTATTTCGATAAGTGGTCCAATTAATTGGCCTACAAGATCATGCAACATAACTCCACTGGATTATTTTTTTTGGGGTTATGTCAAGTCATTGGTTTATGCTGATAAACCAGAAACAATAGACGCTTTGGAAGCCAACATAACTCGTGTTATTGATGAAATAAGGCCTGAATTACTCGAAAAAGTGGTCCAAAGTTGGTCTGGTCGAATGCGGTTCCTCAGAGCTAGTCGTGGTAGAAATATGCTGTAAATTATTTTCAAAACATATATGTCATAAAATTATATTTCAAATAAAAAAAATTAAGCTTCAATCTTAATTTAATTGTGTTTTATTTCAATTTAAAGTTCTATCACTCTAAAAAAAAACACCCTATACTTGATTCATGTTTCCTTTTCGTTCTGGCAGACATGTATAAGTTCGTTCATCTCTTTGCTTTGGCTTCTAACAAAGCGTCAGATTTGATTTTGAAGCCCGTAGAAGTCACCCTCCAGTTGTTTGGAAAATTTTTCCCAATGATCTTTCTTGAGCTGTTTGACCAGTTGGTTAGTTTTTTCCCGAATCTTTTTGAAGGTGTTATATGACTTCAAGGAACGAGTGGTTAGATGGCTCTGGTTCTTTTTTTGCACTGTATTTGCTCCTCAAGGCGTTTTTGATATAGTTCCTTCGCGATTAAATCACATAGAGCTTCTACTTTGATGTTCTCCTGAGTTAGGCCTGTTTCGATGTGCTTTATTTTAAATGCATTTCATTTTATCTTTCCGAGGAGCAAGCTTTGATCACTTCTAACATTTGCAGTTGAGTGTTCTGATGTCCAGTATTCGGGAAGCTTACATACATGTATTCGTGAGAATGTAGTCAATAGTTGATTGCTGCCCTGGGGTGTTGCTGAATGTATATTTGTGCTGGAATTTCTGGTCGAAGAATATATTATTGATCTTCAGTCCGCTCAGGGAGCAGAAATTGATCATAAGTTTTCTGTTGTCGTTGAGATGACTTTCATTATCCCAGGAACATGGATATTACCAATGCGCGCGTTGAAATCTCCGAGGACAATAGTGGATTCTCTTGATGGTAGTGAGAAAATTATGTCTTCAAGTTCATTTAAGAATGTTTACCTGTCTTCCTTAGGTTTATTCTCGTCTTGTGCATAAATCGCCATTAAATATATTCGAGGGGCCTGATTCAGTTTTCATTCGTACTGAGACTATTCCAGATTATATGTATCGACAATTTTTTATCTGATCAGAAAATCTTCTCTGTATTACTGTACTTACTCCCTCCTCAGCTTTTTCACTTTTTTCGATTCCGCTGTATACTAACAGGTAGTCATCTTTCATTTCCGTCGACCGAGTCCCTCAGTCCTCTACATTTAATAATATTAGAGGCAAGAAAAAAGAACAAAAAATCTATTGTATGTAAAAATTTTATTTAAAAAGATAGTATTTCAAATTTGTCTTGAGACCGTCTATTACAGTCTGGGCTGGAAACCTTCTGAGTAACTTGGTCACTGCATCCCGTATATGTCGTTTAGTTCTTGCACCTGTTATAAAAATATTTCATTTAGAATTTTCAATCTTTCCGTTATTGGCTGTTTCTTGGTCTTTGCACAGCAGTTCGTTGGGAGGATTGTGCAATCTGTTGAGGGGGTGTCTCAGTCGTGTTATCCTCAGTGATGTTCTCTCTCCTACCTCTAGATTTCGTTATACCGAATTTGTTGAATTTGCATACAGTAAATGTCCATGCTCAAGAATTGGTCTGCAGATCGTTTCGTATATCTTCGTGGCATTTATAAAACTGATTCCTTCGTTCTTCGTTTAGTGTGAAAGATGAATAGTAAATGTCCCTTAAAGTTCATTATAATTGATTTGTTTCATTTTCATTTTTCGAATATTTACTTCAAGTTGTATTTCATTTATTTTTGTATATTAGCATTATGTATATACCAATTCGCTGCATGCTATGTTTGGGTTCAGCAGATTTGTATTCCTTGTTTCTTAAATTACAATAAATAACTTCCTGAATATAGCCCTGGGCTCTTAGTTAACGCTAGTAAAAGCAAGTGGTGAACTGCTACCATATACAGAAAATCCATAAGGCTCACAACTCAGTGAATATAACGCTCTCTGTCTACTTGCATATCGCCTGTTTTACCACTTTGCATTCTCACCTTTGCGAGATCATCATCCATTTCTAGACAAAAGTAGGTCTCTAGATGACTTGATTCTATATCTGGTCGCACTGAATTCTTTCCCTACATCAAAGCTGACGGTTATTTCAATATTCAGCAGTGAGAAGTAGTATCCAATGTGGATAATAAGAAAATAGGCGGCAACTTCGTATTCGAAAAATATACTGAAGGCATAACAGCTATTCCACCATCTGTCTATAGGAGCCATAAGTCTCAATCGGCGATTTTGGCGCATGGTGCTCCTCTATGGTCCACATTACAGTAGATTGCATTATTTTTCTATGATACAGGAGAATCCCTTAAAGGCACTCAATCTGGAAGTTGTGTGGGATTTTGCATTTTCCTGAACGGGTTACCTCACTAAACCTAATCTGTTTTTGTTTCTGGCATTTGGCCTATTGACCAGTAAATTCTCACTTTCTATGTTTTTCTCACACGACTTCTTCGCGTTTTTTTGCTTCAGTTTGAGAAGTTTGTGGTTTCATTTGTTCTTACCTTTCTTGATTTCTCACTACATCTCTCTCAGAAGTTGATCTTTGGGCCTCTTATAGAACGTTTTCATCCTCCTCGCTCTTTTTTAGGGCCATAGTCTACAAGTTTTCGGAGCTCGTCATTTGGATGTTGGCGCACTCTCTCAAATGCTTCCTCAGCTTTTCTTATCGAATTGGTTCCATCGGTTTCTCACGAACCATGACATGTTCATTGCTGATTGTAATAATGTATCTTCTGTATCTTGTAGTCATTTGATGTGATTTTTGGCTGCAAAACTCCATGCTACCGTACCGTGAGTGAGCTTTAGTCCTGCTATTGCCTTGATCATAGTCATCTTTGTGTTTTTGATCATGTCAGTTTGTGTTCAGATCCACTGGTTCATCTATAAATTTCTTTTACTGACAAACTGGCTCCAACCAACCCAACAATTCGATCCCTCCCAAAGCTGGGTAACCTGAGGAATTCTTCAATCTCTGAGTATTTCGATAAATTGAAAAAAGGGCTTGGCGACTAAATAAATGCAGATTAAAATTCAAATTTGAGCGTGCACCTTCGGCACTTAAGCTCTTAAATAATATAATGACCTTACAGCCATCTCAAAAACTGAACAGATAACAATAAAACGACTTGTTTTTTTGTGATAAAAACAGAATATTTATGGTTTTCCATCTTCTTAAGTCATTCAGTTTGTGTTATTCAATTTTGGGATGAATACTTCAATGAAATATGGCTCTCATGTAAACAGAGGGCTCACATATTAACAAAACATCGACTCACCATTCTTAGGGAACACCACAGAGATCAAAAAGAACGTTCTTTCCGCTAAATTGAAATGGAGGTAATATATTACACGCCGAGTTATAGGGACGTGAGATGAAGAATGTGGAACAGAAATACTGCAATGCAGTGACGGGCTGTTGTAGTATCTCGGATTTGAGCTTCCAGGGAATTAATTCAATGAATCGTGCTGTATACTGGCGACAGGAATCAGACTGTTAAAAGAATTATGCAAAAAGCTGTTTTATGCATATATAACGTCTTAATTTTTTCATTGTTATTCATTCATTTATTCATTTGAACATTTGTTTAATTGAACAGATCGTATGATCCGAAACAGAACCAGTGGGTAACAGGGAAATGTAACCATAAATTGTATTCAATAACAAAAAAAATAAGTAAAACATTAATACCACGAAAAAATTAACAATTTTCTCCAGCTAAACTATTAAGTTAATAGTTTAAACAACTAGTGAATGGGTAGATCTGGAAGCTGGTAGATCAATACATCGGTAGGTCAATGGAATCAGTAGATCAATTCAATTGGTAGATACACTCAGTAGATAGATTCATCTAGCTCATAGATTGGTCTAGCTGATAGATCTACATAGAGCATAGATCCACCTTGCTGTTAAATTTACGTAGAGCTCATATCAAGCCAACTGAACAATTCATACAGCGCTCAGACTTAACAATCTGGTAGACATAGTATAAATAAAGCATGCAGATCTACATCTCATTTTGACAACTAAGTACATAGATCCATAATATAAATTTATGAAATCCGTGTGTATCATTGCACAAAAATATAAAAACACACTATTTGAAGTAGAAGAGCTTATCAGTATAATTTCGAACGAAAAAGATCTATAAACACAATATATGTCTAAGAACACTTGTATTATATGCCTTAAATTACCGCACATATCGATCAGAATATACTGATCAAGAAAAAAATTAATCTGCGTGATTCCTATGAAAAGCTCCTTTCTGGTTGAGGATGGAGCTTTTCAAGTAAGCAATTTTCATCTTCATGAGATTTTCAGGAAAACAAAATTGCAAAAGATGACGTTTGAATAACATAACACAGAACATTGTTTTTCTTACTCATCGTATGCAGCTTCTTTAATATGCAATTTACAAATTTCAAATTTTCAGAAGAAATAATAGACTAATAGCCGCAAAAGCTTTAACTTCACGTCAAGTAAAGGATTTATTGGACATAAACAGATGATGGAGAATGAGTCATTTGTAAAACTGTCAATATCTCAATTACGAGCCGGCACATTCTTCTCTTTCTTCGAATAAGGTTAAATTTTTCCTTTATTTCTAGATTCCACTAAATTTTCTTCAAAATTATAAACAGTTTTATCACCTACATATAAATTCATCGAAAAATTGATTACAGAGCCTTCAGAAAAATTACCTCCCTTGATATCTGACATGTTTAACAGTTTCCTTCCATACCACGTCCGGAAAATACGAATCGTTTTCTCTCCAAGCTTTCCCGCTTTCCCACGATAGCGCTCCATCGAACCTACCGGCTTCACTGCATAGTTAACAGATAGCGCCACACAGGTTTGCGTATATATAAAGAAGTTGAACTGGGTCAATGGCACGTTTTTCCATTTAATCAATTTCTATGAAATTGTCCTATTCTAGCAGAGTCTGCACGACGCCTGGGAACACAGTTCGTATGGTTAATTTGACTTATCAGCCTGCGCTCATTCTAAGTGGGATCATCATAATATATAATAAGCTCTTGGCATGAGTGTATTAATTCAATGAATTATTTGCACTATTTATCGATCTTTTCTTTTGGATGGAAGGCTTTGACCAAGAGAAAATGAAAAAATCTTTTTAGTTCTATTCACTAACTTCCAGGATAAAGCATAAAGAATTCATCAATACCAAATCGATGATAAGCAAGGTCATTTATCAAAAAATTTGAATATCTTTAGTTGTGTACTTCAGCAATAATGAATACCTATCCCAATATAATTCATGACTTAAACAAATTGTAGAAATTACTATGTTTTACTACCAATAAAAATATAAATTACACATTTTCTTGTGACTCGAGTTTCGGGAAATGAACTATCCCATCATCAGATAACTGAAGACCTAATAGTGGTACAGAGGTACCTCTGTATTATTAATTTATTTGTGAGGAACTATATTAACTATCAAATTATATGAACGACACCAAGTAGTAAACTTACCAAGAAGTCTTTCACAAGCCTGCTGTTCCCCCACTACTCCGCGCTGAATCAACCACAAAAGTGTCGTCAGCAAACAATATGAGCTACATGCAAGTTGAATAAATGGACACGTAATTTATAAACAACAAATATATAAGTAATCACAACACAGAACCCTGAGGAATTCCCAGTTTTATATTGTATTCCTTGGAGTATTTTTTATCAACTCTAACTGATTTCGTTTCATCTTGGAGGAAGCTACGCAACTAATTAGAAAAAAATACCTCTAAAACCCAAACTATCGCATATGTCTATTATAAATTGAAAGCAAAGAGTGTCAAAGGCACAAAAAAAAGGTCGAAAAATATTTCTGCCACATGTGGGTTTCTACACAAGCACTATAAGTGAATTAATTCTACAAAATTTAGTGCGGCTGACTGACTAGAATAATCATTTTTGAAACCATGGTGAACATTATTGAGTATCCTGAATTTATTGATATAGGACATCATTCTCGTGAAAACGATACCCTCAAAAAGTTTAAAAAGAACGCTCAGAATCGATATAGGCAACAGTTGTTCTCATGAAAATTTTTTTTCTTAAAAACTGGTGTACCTAGTGATTTGTTTAGAACACTTGGAAATTCTTCTGATGTAATGAATAAATTGATGAATTGAGGAAACTGTCCACTAATTCATGGAACAATTTATTTCAGGACTCAGGTTGAAATGTTATATGGTCATCACTTTTTTATTTTTTATGTTTTTAATAGTATCCTCAATCTCGAAACTCAAAATCAAATGAAGAAAAAATACTAATTAATGATAGAAAAATAGTACAAGAGACCGATTAATCGTCATAACGAGTATTTCTGAATTAGCTATAGCCGAACTGCAATATAACGAATATGAGGAACGCCGATTGTCACTAACGAACAGCGACAGCTCAATATGCAGGCAAGTACTCCAAGTGAAATCATAACACCAACTGCTGTGCTAATAAAAATGGTGAAAAGCACTGACGTGAAATCGGAAACTTTTCGCGTGCTTGTTCAACACTTCGTTTCCACTGCACATTTCAACTACTTAACGAAACATATATAATAATTGAGATCTAATTTGTTCGTTCAGTTTGAAAATGTAGTAAACACTACGAAACTCGAGAAACTATAGAAGAATTTCTCTACTAAATACTGTTCTTAAGCTTTGAACATGTACAATCTTAAGTTTACTACAGGATTTAATATCAATCTCGGAAGAACCGCAGGGATTCAGAAAAAATTAGAGATTAACTGTCATCTTTATTGTCCGGCAGCTGGTAGAAAAATCCATTGAGTTCAACAATCCCTTATACATTCTGTCAAGAAAGTACAGGGAATTATCGTTTTAAATCTGGCGGGGCAATGACGCAGGTAAAAATTTTTTTTCCTAGGTTGGTACCACTGTCCTTAATTACTATGCCAAGCTTGAGCGGGATCTGTCAACTAGTGTGTTTGCAACAGCTGATTAAGTCAGTCGATGTCAGAGTGCGTGCCGATTTTTACTATGGGTGATTACGTTGAGCAAAGAATTTGTTTAAAGTTTTGTGTTGCAAATGAATTTTCGTGTGCCGATGCATTGAAAATGTTGCAAAAGGCCTTTGGTGATAATGCTCTATCGAAAACTCGTGCATATCAGTAGTACAGAGCCTTCAAGGACGGTCGTGAAGTGGTCGCCCATCGACGGCTTCGATCGAAGATAACGTCGATAAAATTAAGGAAAGGGTGCTGGAAAACCGTCGTACCAGCTTGAGAGATAGCACATGATCTTAAGATATCCCACGAGTCCGCACGTACGATTTTGATTGATATTTTGGGCATGAGAAAGGTGGCCGCACTACTCGTACCGAAAGACCTGAATTTTCTTCAAAAACGTCATCGCGAACAGGTTGCTTCAGACATGCTGGATCGCTGTAATTCCGATTCTACATTCATGGAACGCATTATAACTGGTGATGAGACCTGGGTCTACGAGTACGATATGCAAACAAGTCAGCAATCATCGGAATGGGTGGCAAAAAATGAGCCGAAACCGAAAAAACCACGCCAAAGCCGCTCGAAAATGAAGGTGATGCTCATTGTTTTCTTCGATATCCGTGGCGTGGTGCACTACGAATTCGTTCCAGAGGGTCAGACGATAAACAAGGAGTATTACCTAGGCGTTATGAAACGTTTGCGTGAGCGTATCCGTAAGAAGCGGCCAAATTTGTGGGCGAACAACTCATGGATTTTGCATGACGATAACGCGCCTTCTCACCAAGCTACGATCGTGACTGACTTTCTCGCCAAAAACTTTCACAAACGTGCTTCAGCAACCACCGTATTCGCCGGATTTGGCTTCCTGCGACTTTTTCCTCTTCCCAAAACTAAAATTGCCCCTTCGTGGCACCCGTTTTGAGTCGATTGAATCCATAAAACAAAATTCGGCGCGAGAGCTAAAGTCCATCCCGGAAAGCGCCTATAAAAAATGTTTCGATAATTGGAAGTGCCGTTGGCATAGATGTATTGGAGCAAATGGAGCCTATTTTGAAGGCGACCCAATAAATTTTGACGATTAAATGTAAAAATGTTGTTTTAATTGAAAATTCCCGGTATTTTCTTGACAGAGTAGTACATCCTATGTACTTGAATTCCATGTTGTAAACATTGCCTGTCTGTCCTATATATGTAGCATTTAAACTATCACATATAATTTGATAAATCCTTGATTCGGAAATGTTGGGGTTGCTTTCTTTTTAGTTCCCCAACATCTAAGCTAAATTATTTCTATTCACTACTGAATAATTAATTCCCATTTTATGAAGACCATTAGAGATCCTACTGCTGAAACCTTTTAGATAAGCCATTGAAAACCATATTTTTTTTTCTTCATAAGGATCATTTATATTGATATAATTTTTTTTAAATATTGTGGTAAGTTTTCTTTTTAATCATTTTGTCAATGATTTCATTTCTTTAGCCATTGTTCACCGCTATAGTTTTGATTATATTGAACTATGAAATGTTGACATTTTAATTTGCTGACTGATTGGATTTTGAATGGATTATGGTATCAGTAGTGGTAGATTTTCTAAAAATGTCGAATTCGAACTTATTATTGCTATGAATTATATTAAGATCTAAGAAGTTGATTGAAGACTTTTTTTCAATTTTATTGTGAATTTTATATTTTCATTTATTCTATTCCGATAATTCAAAAATTGCGATAGCAGTTTGGATCGAAGATTCACCAATTTGGAAATAAGTTTTTGTGAAATAAAATAGAAAGGCCTTTTACTTGATAGAAGAAATATAACAAAATTTGAATATTAAAACAAATTGAAATATGTATATCTTCTACAATTTTAATTTCAAAAAAATTTTTATTCAAAAAACTTTTAGAAATAAATTTATGTCTACACAAGCACCGCTTACATTTAATAGACGTATATAATCAAAACTCAATATATAATGTCAAATGGAATAAATAACCCAACAGATATACGGAAGTAATTAAAATTAATAAAGAAATATTTAAAGGAGACAAAATTTTGTTTCTGGTCTTAACTTTAAGAACACCAACTGCCTTTTAAAAACATGAACACACTTAAAGGACTTCTCAAAGAATATAATTTATTTGAAATATTCAATATATTTAAATATTCGAATAAATTATTTAAAAAATCTCTAAAAAATGTGCACTATATCTTCAAAAAACGAATATAATTCTAGACAATCCCGTCTTCAGTCCTCATTTAATATTCCAAATATCAAAATCAAAAACCTAACCTATATCTCTCACGTGTTAAAAGACTCAAGCTTCGAAATACAGATCAACTATATAATTCAAGATTGAACTATGTTCTAACAAAATCAAAAATTTGTTTTAATATTCAAATTTTGTTATATAGTATTTCTTCTATCAAGTAAAAGGCCTTTCTATTTTATTTTATATATAATATATAATTATATTTTGGCTTCAATAAATCTCATTATAGAATGTCAATGAATTTAAATAAACCTTGAAATAACTCACACTGTTCTTTGATTTTGTTAGAAGATAGATCAATCTTGAATTATATAGTTGATCTGTATTTCGAAGCTTAAGTCTTTTAACACGTGAGAGATATAGGTTAAGTTTTTGATTTTGATATTTGGAATATTAAAAGAGGCCTGAAGACGGGATTGTCTAGAATTATATTTGTTTTTTGAAGATATAGTGCACATTTTTTTAGAGATTTTTGAAATAATTTGTTCGAATATTTAAATATATTAAATATTTCAAATAAATTATATTCTTTGAGAAGTCCTTTAAGTGTGTTCATGTTTTTAAAAGGCAATTGGTGTTCTTAAAGGTAATATCAGAAACAAAATTTCGTCTCCTTTAAATATTTATTTATTAATTTTAATTACTTTCGTATATCTGTTGGGTTATTTATTCCATTTGACATTATATATTGAGTTTTGATTATATACGTCTATTAAATGTAAGCGGTGCTTGTTAGACATAAATTTATTTCTAAAAGTTTTTTGAATAAAAATTTTTTTGAAATTAAAATTGTAGAAGATATACATATTTCAATTTGTTTTAATATTCAAATTTTAATAAATTGTTGATACTTCTCTTTAAGATTGAATCGGACAATTTCGTTAAGGTCGAATATTAAACAAATTTTTTGTTGAAACACGAACTATATAAGTGTTGCCAAACTCAAAATCACCACCACTTCAAAATGCAAACTCTAGATGACCCACCCTTTCTTTACTTCCAATCGTCCATGAATGAAAATGTTTTCAACATCTCCTTGTCGTCACGAAGATTTTAATCTGTAAAGTCATGAATGGCTCATTTTCAATGGCTCACGTCATTCCTGACATGAAGGGAAAATTCCTGAATCGAAGGGGCCCTCCCATACGCCTTTCTCAACATCGCATATTCCGATGGTTTAACAAATGAGCGTATTAAGTTGATAGGTAACGCCTCAAACTGAGCTATAGGGCGCAAATAGATATGCAAATCGGTGTATTTTTAGGTTTAAACAGAGAAAACGTGCAAATATCGCGTGCGGGATGAGAGAATATTGCAGAAGAATCGTTAATAACATTATGAATAGAAGGTTCTCGTTTTGATTTATGGGTAACAAGGTCCTCCGAACGATATTTCCCGCTGAAGGCCTAATTCGAATTTATGGGTTAGAAATGTCCGATACCGCCCTGGTTAATTGTGATACGTATGGGTATCTCTGATAGGGATAAGTATCTGCTGATACCGGCGGTTTCAACAATGCTTACAATGCTTGCAGGAACAAAATTGGGTGATATGATCTCAAAATATTTCTCTTCATACTACTCTGTCAAGAAAGTACCGGGAATTTTCAATTAAAACAACATTTTTACATTTAATCGTCAAAATTTATTGGGTCGCCTTCACAATAGGCTCCATTTGCTCCAATACATCTATGCCAACGGCACTTCCAATTATCGAAACATTTTTTATAGGCGCTTTCCGGGATGGACTTTAGCTCTCGCGCCGAATTTTGTTTTATGGCTTCAATCGGTTCAAAACGGGTGCCACGAAGGGGCAACTTTAGTTTTAGGAAGAGGAAAAAGTCGCAGGGGGCCAAATCCGGCGAATACGGTGGTTGCTGAAGCACGTTTGTTGAGTTTTTGGCGAGAAAGTCAGTCACAATCGTAGCTCGGTGAGAAGGCGCGTTATCGTCATGCAAAATCCATGAGTTGTTCGCCCACAACTTACGGATCCGCTTCTTACGGATACGCTCACGCAAACGTTTCATAACGCCTAGGTAATACTCCTTGTTTACCGTCTGACCCTCTGAAACGAATTCGTAGTGCACCACGCCACGGATATCGAAGAAAACAATGAGCATCACCTTTATTTTCGAGCGGCTTTGGCGTGGTTTTTTCGGTTTCGGCTCATTTTTTGCCACCCATTCCGATGATTGCTGGCTTGTTTGCATATCGTACTCGTAGACCCAGGTCTCATCACCAGTTATAATGCGTTCCATGAATGTAGAATCGGAATTACAGCGATCCAGCATGTCTGAAGCAACCTGTTCGCGATGACGTTTTTGAAGAAAATTCAGGTCTTTCGGTACTAGTCGTGCGGCCACCTTTCTCATACCCAAAATATCAATCAAAATCGTACGTGCGGACTCGTGGGATATCTTAAGATCATGTGCTATCTCTCTCAAGCTGGTACGACGGTTTTCCAGCACCCTTTCCTTAATTTTATCGACGTTGTCTTCGACCACTTCACGACCGTCCTTGAAGGCTCTGTACCTTTGATATGCACGAGTTTTCGATAGAGCATTATCACCAAAGGCCTTTTGCAACATTTTCAATGCATCGGCACACGAAAATTCATTTGCAACACGAAACTTTAAACAAATTCTTTGCTCAACGTAATCACCCATAGTAAAAATCGGCACGCACTCTGACATCGACTGACTTAATCAGCTGTTGCAAACACACTAGTTGACAGATCCCGCTCAAGCTTGGCATAGTAATTAAGGACAGTGGTACCAACCTAGGAAAAAAAAATTTTTACCTGCGTCATTGCCCCGCCAGATTTAAAACGATAATTCCCTGTACTTTCTTGACAGAATGTATAAGGGATTGTTGAACTCAATGGATTTTTCTACCAGCTGCCGGACAATAAAGATGACAGTTAATCTCTAATTTTTTCTGAATCCCTGCGGTTCTTCCGAGATTGATATTAAATTTTTACCTGCCTCATTGCCCCGCCAGATTTAAATCGATAATTCCCGGTACTTTCTTGACAGAATGTATATATCGTACACGGTTTATTAGCAAATGAATTATTCACAGTGATTAATTACGATAGGTTTTGTGGACTGTATTCAATGTGGTGAAGCGATGATTTTAACTTCAAGAAGTATTGGGTTGTTCGTGTTTTTTGGGAAAACGAAAAACAATTTTCGTATAGTGAATAAATATTTTATTAAATTATATATTCGCCATTCTGGTCCAACATCATTTGCCATCTTTCTGGTAGTGGCATGATTCCACGCTCATAAAATTTTTGGTCTTTGGTGACAAAAACTGAAGTAAAGGTTCTATAGTCGAACAATTTTGCAATGACCGGAACAAATAATAATCCGAAGGCGCCAGATCTGGACAATATGGTGGGTGTAGCAGTGTATCCCATTCAAGCTGTAAATGCCTTTGAGGAGTGACCACACTTGTCACTCGCATTATCCCAGTGGAACACTACGCCTTTTCTGTTGATTAATTCTGACCTTTTCTGTTGAATTCTTTGATATTATTATATAAAACCTATTTTTCGTCTTCAGTAATGGAACGCATCAAAAATGGATCATTTTTTCAACTTTTGAGAAGCGAACCTCAGAAGTCAACGCGAAGACAAAACTTTGTCTCTGTGAGAACATAGGGAACCCATATATGAAGTTTCGAAGTTAAACCCAGGCCTTTCAAGTAATCATAAACAGTTAAATTCGATAGATTTAAACTCTAACCGATCTCACGTGTTGTTATTCGCCGATTTGCATCAACTAATGCCTTTATCATCTTAATGTATATAAATCTCGTATCACAATGTTTGTCCTCAATGGACTCCTAAACCACTTAACCGATTATAATAAAATTCGCACACCATATGCAGTTCGATCCAACTTGAGAGATAGGATAGTTTAAATCTCAAATTATAGTCGCAATTTTAATTTATTGCTAATTATTTGTCTGTTATTATTTGACAGTCACAATTATCTGTTAACTCCAAATGATTCTAACAGATGTCGATACCTTTCGACTGGGTTGAGTAAGTAATCAATAGATGGCGCTGCTATGGTAAATCTACGAACGTGTCATATAAGCTACATTTTAACAGCATAATTACCACGTGTTGTTGACGCTATAAAATTAATTAAATTCATTTTGTAGTGAACGAAATACCGTATAATTCAATTATTTCCACTTTTTAAATTTTTGGTGTTAGCATAGCCGGTCACGTGTTACTTAGACTGAAGTGAAAATTGAATTCATATTATAATGAAGATAATACAGTGAAATTAATCAAATTCAAATTAAAAAAAAATAGATATTAATGTTTAAAAGTTGAAGACTGTCTGCCTTACCTACCTCATTCATGAGTTTAAGCGTCACATGTTATTTACTGTATTATACTGTAATATACTTATATTTGTTATAAAATTAAATGGAAATAATAAATCTGATAAATTTTTATTTTGTACCTATTGATTTCTGCTTAATATCAAGTGTAAGAACATTTTAATTAATTGTGTTCAAGGTACTTCCCCTTCAAATCTCAATCCAGTGAATTTGTATACCAACATCAACATTTTCGTCTTTGTTCGTAAATAATTTCATTGTACTAAAGGGTTATAGTAATAGAAAGTCAAATAAGGAAATCACCATATTTTTTTACAAATACCATCCGTGTGAAAAAGCATAGTGGACTCCGTGACTGATGTTCTCTTATTGTTCCTCTTAGATTGTTTACTATAATGTAATATAACAAAAACTTTAGCCACAGCAACGCGTGGCCGGGTCAGCTAGTGTATTTATAAGCTTCAACCAGTCTTCCGGAACGTAGTACAACTTCGACATCAAAATTGCCGAATCGAAATTTTTCAAACCAGCTCTGGCACTGGCGTACTATCAAAACATTTTCTCCATACACATCGGTTAATTTCTTGCTGGCTTGGAACAGCATTTTTACTTTTTTTATATTAAAAAAGTAATATATGACGAAAATTCAGCTTATTGGTTTCCATTTTAAATAGGGCACAACTAATAACTACTGCGTAGTATTTATTGAACTTTTTCACACACGAGCCTTGCTCTCAAAACATGTAATGATTATGTGGATTAAGTGTGAAGTTGGGTTCGAAAGAAAACAATTAAATCTTTTGTTGGGAAAAAAACAAATCATTTTCCGAACAACCGCATAGTCCTTTTCTACTTCGTATCTAATAATGATAAAAGACGATGAGAAATTGAAGTAAAACTCGAAAACTTACAACAACAATTATATTTTGTTATCAATGTATATGATATCCAGTAATGAGAATGTGCATTACTATGTTTGTAGTAATCGCGATAGTCTTGTGTGGAGACACGATAAATTTGACTATTACGAAAATAATGCAATATCTTGCACCACAAGCGTAAATGAGTGACTACTACTAAAGTAATAATACAATATCTTGGACTGAAAGGTTACAAGCGAAAGATCATGGGGTCAATGCAATAAATCGCGCCGAAGTCACAAACGACCAAGTTGATTATTACCGGAGTAATGGTGCAATAGCTTGGACCGAAAGGCTACAAGCGACAAGGTTAACTATCAAAAAGAAACTGCAATAATTTGGTCAGAATCCACTAACGACCAACTTGATTTTTACCGAGTAATAATTCAGTAGCTTGGACCGAAAAGCTACAAGCGATTTGGCTAAACACTACTGGAGTAATGAGTTCAAAGTTTGTTCAAAAACTTAATATTAGAGGAGTCTCAATCCATCTCTTCTAACAAAAGAGAGAAATTAACGAAATTGATTGGGTAGACTGAATGAAAGAAATGAGCTTTCTTATTGGCTATAGAATAAAATCTTAGATAAATGCTAGTTGATAAGGACAGCATAAAACATTTTATAATTCGGAATGCTGTATCGCTAGTTCATAGGCAGTAAATATATCAAAAGTTTTAAAAACTTCCCATGTTTTATAAGGCCCTATACCTATGTGAGAACGGATAAGTGCGGCCAGATGCAATAAAAAACAAAGTTCGAATGACGCAGCTCAAATAATTGCTAGGTTGAAAATATTAACATTGAAAGATTTAGGCATCGCTCGAGCTATAAGAAAATGATGAATTTAATGTAGACAGCGCCATTTTTAAATAAGACCTTGTTCTGTAAACACTCTTACTTTAGAACAAAGAGGGCTAGAGATTTGAAACTTCTAGGATGAATTTGTGATCGAAATATCTCGGTTGAGTTCGTTGATGGACAACAGCGGTTCAATTGGTTCCACTCGTTACATTTGAATTGTTTCTTTTTTTTTTCGAAATATTTTCGAAACTACGAATGTATTCGGTATGAAATTTGTTACTTACTAGTAGCATAATTATGCTCATGCTCACTTTGTAAGGATCCTATTACTAGAAAAATGAAAAAACTGTGGGCAAGGCAGCTTAAGCGCTACCGAAACCATAGCAACAGACTGATGATCGAGTTTAAATATACCATTCAGATGTGAAATAAGGACAAGAAGGCTAATGTAAAATTCCGTGAGGATTGTAGGTGATATGAACAAGCGCAGAAAAGGTCCTAACGTCATGTTTAAGCTTTTTTCCATTTTTTTGGTGTAGTTAGGTTTTAAATGAGAAGACGCTTAAGTATTAGAATGTCGGCACGTGAAAAAGATTGATAAACAGATGTTAATTATTTAAATATCTCAAAAAGTTTGAATTTACATAGATCCGTTCAGTCATTCATTATTTTTATTGTGAACTAAATTGAAAATTTCAACAGATTCTAAATAATCAAGTTTCTGGTAGTTTACATGTAAAATTTTAAGATTTTCTATTTTCGGAAAAAGATGGCCGTTTTCTAAACAATGACAATAGATTATTTTAAAGTTTTACATGTGAAATCAAAAGGAAAGAAACTTGATTATTCAGAATCTGTTGAAATTTTCAAATAAGTTCACAATGAAAATAATGTTAAAATAATGAATGACTGTACGGAACTATGTAAATCCAAAATTTTTGAGATATTTAAATAAGTAACATCTGTTTACCAATCTTTTTTGACGTGCCGACATTCTAATAGTTGGGCGTTCTTTCATTTTAAACCCTTTTTAACCTGTTTTTATTACCTGTTCTTCCTCTGTATATGCATAGATACCCTATTCTGCTTATTAGGTCTTCAATTGTCTGAAGATGGGACAGTTAATTCCCGAAACTCGAGTCTCAATCAAATGTGTAAAATATCAATTTATAAGTAGAAAAACTTCGTAATTTCTGAAACTTGTTTTAATTATGATCAACTACCGAATAGTAACGGATAAAACAGCTGAGTATAAGAAAATTAATGAGCTGAAGTGTCGAACAAAACTAATCAGTTCGTCTGCACAGCTGAGAAACTGCTAGATCCAAATATTAACATGAAAGACCTGAGTATCCTAACAAAATTAAAGAATTATGTCGAACCTAGACAGGGTCGTCTCTAATGAGACGGAACACCTATGTTTCATAGTACTTTCTAGATTTCTAGATGTTTACCTATCATTTCTAATACGTGCGTCGATACAACCATACCTCTAAAGTCTCTAATGTAGGCATCGATTCGTCAGTTACCCTTTACGATTTTACAGCATACAACAGTAAGGGAATAACAAAACATATAAGGGGTTTTATATTTGTTTTATATTTCAAGTCATGAATATTAAAGGTCTTGTCATTCTTATGAATGCTGCTCTGGCCTATTTGAAACCACACTTTATATCTCGCGAGTGATACCATTATTTCTTTCAATGCCAAGGTATTTGATAATTAGTTAAAAAATGCTGTCTCCTATATATTTTTTAATTAAAATGATTTTTCACCCAGTAAAGACCGAATCAATCATACATTTATCTGATAGTCATTTCCAATAATTATGTTTTCCATTATAAACTATTTTTGATGACTATTCTCGAACTTTTTGTTCACCCGTGAATTCTTATCCTTGATCTCCTAGAGATCCTCCAAACTCTCTTCGAATATGGCTGTATCATCTGCAAGTCTGATATTATTCAATCGTACTCCATTAAGCAATATTCATCTTGACTACATATTATCAGCTCTCCAACAAAAATATCTTCAGACTAGATATTAAATTCTAGAGAAAACAGTATACAGCCTTGTCTGTCTCTTCGTTGGATTCTCATATCTTCCGGTATTTCATTATCATACGTTTCATTACAGATTCTGTATTTTTAGAAGATCACTTTTAGGGTTTCTTTTTGAAGACTCACCTGTCTCGGTATATCGAGGAATTGTGATGTTTCACCCTATCAAACGACCCAAAAATGATGAAACAGAAGTGGACTTGGCAATACATATCTCTGCATATCTCTGCCCAGTGATATACGGAACCCGAACTGTGAAGCCATTCATTGTTCGCATAGTACGTATAAAGCTTGGTAAATTATCTTCAGGAAAATTTCCTGACTCATGTGCGATACTCATTGCAATGCCAGGAATAATTTCTTTTGGCAGAGATATTGTTAATGCCAATATTGGCGTAAATACGTATTCTCGTTTAAGCTGGTCGATAGCAGAATATTGTGCTAAAGCCAACATGCGAGAATGTTCCACTGCACTGAAAGAACTATGAGTTTGTATTTCTTTCTATATTACGAGACAAGGTCGACAGGGAGATCTAGGATCTTATCGTCCTTGCAGCTTATCGGCTTCCGAAGTCACCCTGGCTGAGAGGCCACAATGTGTTACAATGTAAATTGAATGTAAGTTTCGTTTATATTATATAAGGGCCACCTAAACATCTATTGTTGTGGGTAAAGGTTACAGTAATTTCACCCACTCATATTTAGGTATTCCAACAATTGGACACCGAAAGGTTAATAGCCTTATATTTAGAGGAAAATTATTTTTCAACGTGCCCTCGTATATTGAGGTAAAAATTTGATAAATTGAAATTCTCAGATGAATTAAAGAGAAGCTGGGAAATATTGGGGGAATTTTTAGTTTTAAAAATTCTCAGAAAACGAAGGAAAAACATATTATGCTATGAAAATCAGTTCTTTAAAATATATAAATATTATGCTAGTTGGTAGGAACTGTATTATTTTCATTGAAGTTATTAATATCAGAGATATAAAACTGCAAAAGTTTAGTCTTGGTGTGTTTGGCCAAAAGCCAAATGTCCCAGTTCTATTCCATTCATTCGAAATACGATGTAATCTACTGGACATAAAACTGGGGATGCATCATAAAAGGAATATTCAAGATTCAACCCACTCACTGAGCAAAACCTCTTTTTTGAGTACTATATTGAAACTCTACGTGTTCAGATAACGGAAATATGAGATTTAGGAAGACTTTATTCGCAGAGGTCGAAGAAAAAGAAATATAGTTGGGATATAATCAAATTTCCAGAAATTATTCGTGGGAGAAAAATTCAATGAAGAATTATTAGATAACCTAAAAACTGGACGGCTTAGTCAGATATTCAAAACAGAAATATGATAATTCCGTAATACAGAAAGATGTGTACACTGTAACAAAGAAAAGAGAAGATATATAGTGACCCACTCTGGCAGCTTCAATCCAAACACTGAGTTTTAAAATCTTCAGTTTCGAGATGATAATGGAGTGAACTTATAGAACTGAAAAAAAATTGGATCATTGATCATGGATTCTAGAACACAGGGTGATTGAAGTGAACAAGAAAACTAACAATCTATCCCGAGATTGGGTTCTAACACTCTTTGTGGGATAAGAACTTCCTGTTATTTAGAGAAACATATATGTAATGAAAAGTTCGAGAAAAACGAAGATTCTGGCGAAATATTTTAGATTTGGAGCAATACAAATAGATAGTTTAAAACTTAAATGCTAAGAAACCAAAAATTATTTTGATTCTAGTAAATATGAGCTGTATTTTCTCATGAGCTTTCGGGGCATTATGACCTCAGACAGCATCCAGTAAGGTTACATTTAACCAAAAATGTCCAATTCGACTTCTGTGTAGAGGAGTTGAACACTGTGAAAGAATTGTAACATTATTTTTGTTATAAAATCATGATAGAAGATCTATCTTTCAGCCTTATAGATTATTATTATTTATGGTGAGCGGGCGTCTGTCCACCCTACCACTGCGTCCGCACGGACTATTGTGGTTCACCCCTAATTTATATCTCCTCAACGAGATCCAGTTTTTGGATAAAACCGATAATCTTGTTCAGGGGTAATTTTTTCAGTTCACTGTGGGCTATGAAAGCCTGGCCAAAGACCTCGAATCTGATGCGACTTACCAGCCTGCATTCATTGTCTTCAGCCAGACGATTTTGTGCAAATGCGCTTTCAGTCTGCAGTGACCTGTCATAATTCCGACAAGTGTTCTTAAGTTGGCCCTATCAAGACCTAGCGCTAGGTTCACCATCTTTTTGTTCGAAGCTGTTCCAGGGAACAACTTCGAGTGTTTCAGGCCAGAATGGCTCCGCCAGAAAGACTCTAGCCTTGAGTTCATTCTGCCTTATAGATGCTGGAGTTCATCATAACTCTGATACCAAAAAGGGAAAGTCAGTCGGCTAAGAAATGGGTGCAGAATAGCTATTCCGTTCCTATATCTCTAAATCCATTTATAATCGTAGAACATAACACATACTGAAGGTGGATCAATGATCTGCTCAAGAATGAAAGCTCGTTTGAAAGATATGTGTATTTTAATATAGTAGAATAATCACTGAAGACCTCTTAGATATATAAGATTCCAAGAAAGCAACTGTATTATACTATATTTCAATCTAATTTCTTTGTTTCAAATGAGTATTTCACATTTACACGAAATTGCTATTAAGTTACTAGAAATATTACATTCGGAATAACCTGAAGTAGATATGTTCGAATTAAGGGGATAATTAAAGCTAGAAACCATTCCTCTTGAAACAGCATGCGGATATTCATGCAAATTGAAATAAATGTCGTGTGCAACTTGATACTGATACTTTGAATTTAACCATTTCAAAATGAAAAAGCTTTTTCACAGAAAAGTTGTCTTTTGACAAAAATCTTCTTCAAATTTCTTTAATTTAATTACAATTCGCTAGCATGTGAATTGGAAAAAATTTTCAAGAAAAAAATGAACTTTCAAAAATGTCTTATATTGTATATATGAAATGATAACTTGAAAATCTTCATTTCAACTACACTTTTAATTTATTCCTTTCACGAAACGATAAGAATGTTAAAATAAAGAAATTTTTACATTTTGGATTATACTAATTACTTTTTTTGTTTCAGGTAAGTTTCCTCATTGATTGAAGATTCGAAGAAATCAAGCATAGCGAAGAGGTAATTCATATCAGTACAAAGAAAATTCAAGGAATGAATTAATCACGAAAATATTTCAGTGGAGAAACTTGTTTATTCCATTTACAAATTCAAAATTAGTTGATATAGAAAAATGCCTAATCTAAGATAGGTTTCAACTAATAGGTTCTTAGGCACAATTCTCTACGTTATATGATTCAAAATTTTAAAATATAATAATGATAAAAATAAGATGTGATTTAATCATCGCCGAAAAATTTTACAGAACATTAGAAGATACTATAATGTTTTTATTTGGTCCAAGCTATCTCACAACATAATCGTAAGAAAGACAACGTTAATAACAAGATTCGAGATATAAATTTTGATTATATAAATACATGAATATTATGAAACATTACACGAAGATACCCCTCCAGATTATAGGTATTATTTAAAAAGTTCAGATGACAAACATATCTGACACATATTACAAGATGACCGATTTCTTATAAACACATTTTCTTAGCTTTAACTGTATGTATATATCTTTCTGCTTAACCGTTTCAACCACTTGAAAATGCAGATTGCTTTGAAACTTTGCACACTTATCGAGATTGGATGAAAATACAATAATTGAAATTTTTTCCATTATTTTGAAAGTGATCAACGATTTATCAAATTTATCAAAATTATGTTCTGGAGAATGCTTCTGTCCCCTGTTTTACTCCAGATTCTTTTTCTTTGGTGAGCCACAGTTAGTTTGAAAAATTGTGAAAAGAAGCTTTGTTGTTATACTAAACTTTATGATTTTTTTTAGTTATGTCGTATCTGCTACCGATTTGAACAAAATTGAACGATTCTATCGAAATCCTCAGAAAAATCCAAATTGTCATAAAAATTCAGTGAATAAGCTGTGGTGAATAAATCCATTGCTAGTTTTGACATTAAATTAAACTCCTGAGTTCTGAAAAGTAAAGGTGGTTGCAATTTAATATCAAAACATGCCGAATTTCACGAATTCCATAGTGACATGCTGACATGCATTTCATGTATGGTCTTGCAAATATAAATTCAAGAGATGTTAAGCGTCTTTACATGGAACGCTGTCCCAATAGAAATATGCCTGGTCATCGAATGTTCTTTCATATTCACAGACATCTTTCAGAAACTGAATCTTTTTCTACGCAAAATATTAATGCAGGTAGACCACGAAGTGTGATAACAACACGACTCGAAGATATAGTATAGTTCCAAACGAAATAGAAGAACATCCAGGAACCAGTACAAGAAAAAATAGTGTTACTTTAAATACAAGGAATCGAGTTGATTAGCCGATCTTGCGAGATTATTTATGATCTGTGGTACCTCAATAGACTATTAAACAGCCCTCATTTCCATAACCAAATCCTATTCAACGATGAAGCCTGTTTATCAAGAATTTCAATTATAAATTTTCATAATGAATACATATGGGCTGAGGAGAATCCACATGAATTTGTAGAAAGTCATTTTCAACAGTAATTTCCATTTAGTGTGGGGAAGGCAATATCTGCGATTATATGTTTAGTCCTTTCTTCTTGCCAGGACTTACTGGTCAATCATACAGACATTTTTTAGAAAACGATTTGCCTTGTTATTGGATGATTAACCTCTTATACTTCCTCTTATACGATGTGAAATATGGTTCATGCACGATGGTGCTCCTATTCATTTTTTAGTTTTGGCTAGGGAGTATTTGAGAAAATAATGAAAACAGGTACATTGGACGTCAGTCATAACCCACCAGAACCCCATACTTCAGTTTAGATTTAAAGATACAGTCTTGCGGATAACCTTAGAATCGTTATAAGTAAGCAGGAAAAATTTATTCAAAACTGGATTTCTGTACAGAAAGAATATCCAAGAAACTTATTGAATTACACTATTTTGAAAGCTTTATTTAAAGGGACAACTTTGAGAGCTAATCGTTCCAGAGAACAGTTCAAGTTCGTCTGGTTCAGTTTGTATATAAGAATAAAGTTAGAAATATTTTCCTCGTATAAACATAAACAGAATAACGTTTCATAACGTTGACAGCGCAGATAACAAATAATGATAGAGAATAACTAACTAATGAATCATACAGGGGGTAACAATAGAACCCTGTTATACGAAGGCAAATAACGTTTTACTCCTTTCTGGTATTCCTATTCAAAGGACATCATCTATATAACCTGCAGCAGTTAAAACGTTCAGGACAGTAGTCCTTAATCAAAAGAAGCATTGTTCTTGAACGGTATGAAAAACTTTCAACGGCTAAAATGCACCAATATATTATTATTATTAGCCTAATACTCCTAAATCTTCTGTGAAGATCCCACAGATGCTTTTTCATTTGTACAAGTTAGGAGTTGAGTTGTGTTCTGGATAAGCTTTGTTACTGCGATCTTGTGCCACTTTAGGTCACAGCATTGTTAATTTTCGACCCAACAGTGAAATGGTGGCCGACAATCGTCAACTAGAAAATTTCTTTCCTAACTGAACAGGATTCGAACCCGCGACCTTCCGGTTACGAGCCCTAAGTTTTACCACTGAGATGTCGGTACTCACTTATAGTAAGTAACATATATCATATTTGTAGTAACGAATTTACTTCCTTCTATATTCTACTACGATTTGATGTGTAGTAGCAAAGCGGTCCCGTAGAGCTAGTTATTTTGACGCAGTGGGGTATTCCTCCATCGACTAGTTAGTTTTTTTTGTGTCTCTCTACCATTACAGTACAATAAACAGAGCAATTTCCCAATTATGTGAGAGAACAAACCAATATCTCGATGGGTAATAGTTCAACTTCAGTCAATCTCTAACATGGTGATAATATTGACGCCTTTAAACTCGATACATTCCTCCGATTAACCTTCGGTGAACTACGAAAGTAATAGACCATTTTGTCTTTCATCTTAGCATTAGAAGATGTCTATATGTTCTTTTTTATTTTTCGAAGCATTTTGTAATGTTGAATACTACCAGACATAGGTAAAACAATTAAAAATTTGTATAAAAGTCGGCTCTCAAAAACAAGTTTCTTCAGAAAAGGATATTTTGTTGTCGCAAAAACTTGTCAGAAATAAAACGTTGACATTATTACCATAGCATTCTTTGAATAGTCATTTTGCTGCCAGACAATCAAGTTGGGAAAAACATTCTTTCTAGGTGTAACACTTCTGAGGTCACTGAATATATTTTATATGTGCGAAATATGATCTTATTTCATACGATTATATCAAAAGCAGAAAATTTACGGTTCTTTTTGTGATTTCACACTTTATTTACTAACACTTGTTACGTTTATTCATCATTTCTATTGTATTTTTGCTTATGTAAAACCATTGTTTTCAATTTCATTTTGTTCTTTCAGGTAATCTCATTTCATTTCAAACAGCCGTAGGCTTTTATCATCCCTTTCAAAGCGAACGAAACAGAATGGAAAGTTCTGAATATCGATACTTAAGAGCTCCCATTAAGAGTTCTTGAGGAGATCCTCTCGATTTCAGTGTTTCACTGATGCCACCTCCAAAAATGTTTTGTTAACTGTTAGCAGACGGAGACAATTCCTTCATCGGACATTTCCACCTAATCCCTACGCACGGCTGTGCCATTTTGATAGTTTAAGTGAACTGGGGACTTTACATCAGTTATACTCAATGAACTGGAAACTGATGGTAAATTTTGGAAATAATAGTTAATTTTGAGATTCTTGATAGAAAAGGAGTACGCCAAAATATAAGAAACTCTACTGCGCCAAGGAGTTATGATAGAATAATTTTTTTCAAATTTCGGGAATATTTATATAATTATTTAAATTCTTTAATATTAGCCTTCTACATATTTAATTTCAAAAAATTATATTTAATAATTATAACTTCAGGAATTGAATTGAAATAATGTCATATAAGTACCACTTATATCAAATGGCATATAAAATAAAAAATTATTATAAGACATCCAAATGATATAACAAAATCCAATAAATAAAAATTTTTAACCAAAATTCTATAAATTAAATATTTTGAATATACAACATTTTATTTCTGCTGATCAATCTTATGAAAACAAATATCTTTCAAAAATGTTTAACATCATTTCATCATAAAACTACCTTATTATTGAATATCTAACTAAGTTACTTTCTATAAAATCTCAAGATATTTAAAAACATTACTGAAAAACAAGTTTTAAGAGAGACTTTGCTTCGTCAGTATTCAAATAATTCATATTCAATAAAATATAACATTCTCTTTTAAAACTTGTTTTTCAGTAATGTTTTTACATATCTTGAGATTATATAGAAAGTAACTTAGTTAGATATTCAATAATATTGAAAAGTCTAAGTAAGATAGTTTTATTATGAAATTCTTAAAATTATGTTAAACATTTTTGAAAGATATTTGTTTTCATAAGAATGATCATCAGAAACAAAATTCTGTCTATTCAAAATATTTAATTTATAGAATTTTTGTTAACAATTTTAATTCATTGGATTTTGTTATATCATTTGGACGTCTTATAATAAATGCTTATTTTATAAATCATTTGATATAAGTGGTACTTTATGACATTATTTTAATTTAATTCCTGAAGTTATAATTATTAAATATAATGTTTTGAAATTAAATATGTAGAAGGCTAATATTAAAATATTTACATAATTTTATATACCTTATCAACCTCTATTTATGTTATGATTTCTAATTGTTTTAGGAGGATGTGCTACATGTTTTGAGAGATGAAGTAATTTATATAAATATATCAAATATTTCAAATAAATTATTTGTGGAGAAGTTCTTAAAATTAGGTTTTGCATTTTTGAAAAAGACTTAATTTTCATAAATATAAGATCAGGAACAAAATTTTGTCTCCTTCAAATATTATTTTTTATTATTATTATTTATTAATTTTAATTGACCATTTATATTTGTTGGGTTTTTGTTTTATTCCATTTAATATTATATAATGAGTTTTGATTTTAAATGTCTACTAAATTTAAGCAGTACTTATAAGAAATTAATACTACTCTTTCAAGAAAGTACCGGGAATTTTCAATTAAAACAACATTTTTACATTCAATCGGCAAAATTTATTGGGTCGCCTTCAAAATAGGCTCCATTTGCTCCAATACATCTATGCCAACGGCACTTCCAATTATCGAAACATTTTTTATAGGCGCTCTCGCGCCGAATTTTGTTTTATGGCTTCAATCGACTCAAAACGGGTGCCACGAAGGGGCAATTTTAGTTTTGGGAAGAGGAAAAAGTCGCAGGGAGCCAAATCCGGCGAATACGGTGGTTGCTGAAGCACGTTTGTTGAGTTTTTGGCGAGAAAGTCAGTCACAATCGTAGCTCGGTGAGAAGGCGCGTTATCGTCATGCAAAATTCATGAGTTGTTCGCCCGCAAATTTGGCCGCTTCTTACGGATACGCTCACGCAAACGTTTCATAACGCCTAGGTAATACTCCTTGTTTACCGTCTGACCCTCTGGAACGAATTCGTAGTGCACCACGCCACGGATATCGAAGAAAACAATGAGCATCACCTTCATTTTCGAGCGGCTTTGGCGTGGTTTTTTCGGTTTCGGCTCATTTTTTGCCACCCATTCCGATGATTGCTGGCTTGTTTGCATATCGTACTCGTAGACCCAGGTCTCATCACCAGTTATAATGCGTTCCATGAATGTAGAATCAGAATTACAGCGATCCAGCATGTCTGAAGCAACCTGTTCGCGATGACGTTTTTGAAGAAAATTCAGGTCTTTCGGTACGAGTCGTGCGGCCACCTTTCTCATGCCCAAAATATCAATCAAAATCGTACGTGCGGACTCGTGGGATATCTTAAGATCATGTGCTATCTCTCTCAAGCTGGTACGACGGTTTTCCAGCACCCTTTCCTTAATTTTATCGACGTTATCTTCGATCGAAGCCGTCGATGAGCGACCACTTCACGACCGTCCTTGAAGGCTCTGTACCACTGTATGCACGAGTTTTCGATAGAGTATTATCACCAAAGGCCTTTTGCAACATTTTCAATGCATCGGCACACGAAAATTCATTTGCAACACAAAACTTTAAACAAATTCTTTGCTCAACGTAATCACCCATAGTAAAAATCGGCACGCACTCTGACATTGACTGACTTAATCAGCTGTTGCAAACACACTAGTTGACAGATCCTGCTCAAGCTTGGCATAGTAATTAAGGACAGTGGTACCAACCTAGGAAAAAAAATTTTTACCTGCCTCATTGCCCCGCCAGATTTAAATCGATAATTCCCGGTAATTTCTTGATAGAATGTATAATTCTAAAAGTTCTTGAATGAACCTTTTTTAAATTAAAATTTATAAGGGGCTTACAGAATGAATCTGTTTTGATATTTAAATTTTACATACAATTCCTTTTTTATTTTTATTTATTTACAGCCGATCAGAAATGCAAATTTTAAATGGTGCACCCTTTATTATCATACCGTTTGACTGTCACAACTAGCTAGGTAATCAAATGCTTGCATCCCTCTGGTGCGAAAGACATCAATTACGACACCCGAACCAAACCATCATTCGAAAATATTTTGCATGCCGGACCCGAAAAGCGATGATAAACGTCTACCGGGGACGAAAACAGCATGAAATATAGTTTTGAAATGGGGGCAACAACAACGGTCGTCGGCACGTTTCCCATCCTGGTTCGCGGAAACGCGGGGATAGCGCCCATCGGCTACAGTATCCCGTTTTACGGGCGCAACCGCCCGACTGACGCGCTCTGCCTCCAGTCTATCCCGCTCGCGTCGACGGCCACGGCGTTTCTATTTAACGCTAATCTCTCACGTGGTTTGAAAGGGGTGCGATTTGCGGATAGTTTTTCGCAATAATTCCCTCGGCACGATTTGATCCGTTTTGGTTTGTGATCTTTTATGTCGATGTTAGGTGAAGTCTGCTGGAAAAGATGTACGGAATTAGTTTGACAGTGGATAATGCCTCAGGGCCACTTTGCAACAACGCTAACATTTCGTAGATAATGTGTTTCTCACAAGAAAAATGGTATAAAATTATTCTTTGCCTTCAATAGTTCTCACGCTTTCATCAAAAAGTTTAAAATTTGTAATTAATAAGTCGTGCCATTACTCACATTACATTTTCGCCAGTAACTTACTAGTAAGCTGAAATTGAATAGTTTCAGCAAGGATATCAATTTGTTAGGATTTTCTGATTCAGATTTTCCATTGATAAAGAATCCATCTGTACCTTATCCATCAATCATCCACAGAATTCATGAAAATAGTTTTCATCTTCCCTACTACATAATCTCTAAGAATAATTCCGATGTGCACGATTCTCTTGAAATTCATGCTGGGCCATCAGAACAATATTTTTCAAGAGTACAGCTAGCTTTCATCATAAGTAAGTCCTCAGAGCTTCAAAATAATGATAGAGTCCTGTTGTCAAAATCTACAATGCTTGCTTTGAGATTCCTAGTATATTTATACAGTTTGAATAATTGGAGTTGAAACATTTGAGTGTTACAGATAATAGCTGGAGTAATTCTCCCACACCTCAACAGATTTAATCTGACGAACCTGAAAACTTTTCACAATAAAATTTAATAAAATGACTTAGAAAACACTGTTTCACTTCATAGACTATACATTATCAACACATGTGAGCGCCAGCTAACCAATGAAGAATCGAAACAAAACATGAAGTATTGACCAAAACTATCCACATCCATCACCCAAGACAAATTTGTTTCGCTTGGATATTAGCGAATAACAAATTTAATCACAAAAAATGTTCCATATAGAATTCAAAAAGGTCTCTTTCATAACCCTTTTGTTTTGAAAATAGATAGCATATTTTCCAGAAAAAAAATTTGAAATTCTAACCCATATTCTCATCAAAAAAAATGTAGGAAATAAGATACGATCACACGCATGTGAAAATACAAATTATTGAAAAATTCAAACAAGATACATTGTAAATTTTTATTAATAATAATAATGTTTATTCAATCCATAGTACAAATAGATGTACAAGAATAAATGTCAAATTCAATTAAATTTAAAATTGATACAAATCAAACAATTTAAAGTTATCTCTCTAGCACTCAGCACTCTAAAGCACAACATCCAATAACCTTACTACTTACCTATAGAATAAAACAAAGTATACTCATGTTGCCTATCTGTTCTACAGTAGCTGATGACTTTCGCATATCCCTCAATATAGTAGCTTTCCAGTTGTCCTTCAGTTTACCAATGCTCAGTAATTGCAAGAAAACCCACATTAGTACCTTCGATAAAATCAAGAAGTCCAGTATAGGATGTTTCTAAACATTGTATATTGATATGTGCGATCTTGAAAATTGTTTACTTGGCTTTGCATCATGTGTTCATTTTGTTGTTCTATTATTATTATTATCCTGATACTGCTAGATCTTTTGTGAAGATCCCTCAGAAGATTTTACAGCTTGTGCAAGTTAGGAGTTATGTTCTGGGTAAGCTTTGTTACTCCGACCTTGCGCCACTGTTAATTTTTGACCCAACATTGAAATGGTGGCCAACGCCTGTCCAACTAGAAAATTTCTTTTCCACCTGACAGAATTTGAACCGGTCACGAGACCGATGCTTTATCACTGAGCTGTCCGCGCTCTTTCTGCCTAAAAAAATTTCTGAAGCTAAACTCCCTAACAACAACTCCCTCTGGCCAAAACGCTTCTTTAGATATAAAATTTGAATATCAAAACAGATTCAATCTGTTAGTTTTGTACAATTTTAATTTAAAAAAAAATTTTTATTTAAAAAACTTTTACAATTAAATTAATGTCTACAATAATCACCGCTCATATTTAATAGACGTATATAATCAAAACTCAATATATAATGTCAAATGGAATAAATAAACCAACAGATATAAAAAAAGTCATTAAAATTAATAAATAAATATTTGAAGGAGACAAAATTTTGTTTCTGATCTTGCCATTATGAACACCAATTGCTTTTCAAAAACATGAACACAACTTAAGGACTTCTCAAAAAATATAGTTTATTTGAAATATTTAATATATTTAAATATTCAAATAAGTTAATTCAAAAATCTTTCGAAACATTCACTATATCTACAAAAAACAATTATAATTCTGATAATCTCTTCATCGGCCCTAAATAATATTCCACATATCAAAATCAAATAACTATCACTATATCTTACCTCCACGTGTTGACAGGATAAATTGCTTTAAACAGACTAATTTTAAAAATCAAGATAGTCTATGTTCTTAACAAAATCACAGAAAAGTGTAAGGTATTATAAGATTATCTTTAAACCATTGATATTCCATAATGAGATTTATTAAAGCCTAAATATAATTATATATTATGTATAAAATAAAATAGAAAAAAGCTTTTTACTTGATAGAAGAAATATAACAAAATTTGAATATCAAAACAGATTTAATCTGTTGGTCTTCTACAATTTTGATCTCAAAAAAATTTTTATTGAAAAAACTTTTGATATTCAAATTTTGGTATATTTCTTATATCAAGTAAAAACCTTTTTTCTATTTTATCTTTACATATAGATATAAAATCTTGTGCCCTGATAACACAAATGGTAAAAGCAGAATTTTTACCTTTTGTATCAAGTTTTCTAAATTGCACATTATTAATTTTTTCAGTTTGTTTCACGTATGTTTCAACTTCTTTCAAATATTGAATGGAGTAGTCCGTTACTTTGTGATAGTTCATTTTATTCAACTTCTTTCTCTGTCGTGTTCTTTCTTTCAATTTTTCCCAAATACATCCATTTCCTTGTCTTAACTCCTTGCAGTAATGTCTCACCAGACTTGGTTCCAGTACAAATAACTTTTTTGAACTGTTCACCTTTTTTCTTGGTAACAGCATGCCACTACTTTTCATTTTGTCCTTTTGTATATATCATTTAAGTGTTCTAAAAAACATACATGGCATATTATGAATAACAACAAATTGTATAATAGGTAACCATATTTGCAAAATATACAGAATATCTGAAATAAAATGACAATTATTATCTTAAAGTAACAATCATATTTTGAATGAGCTATCATTTCAGTATCCATTGTAATTTCTATAGCAGCATAAGTCCAACGTTCGATGACTCTTTTGAATAAAAGTTTAATTTCAGTACTGCAGCGTTCGATGTCCCTAGTTCGAGGTTATTTTGACATAGAATAAAGACTTCGCAAATTCCCATAAAAACAATCAAAAGGTGTCTAATCAAGTTCTACTAAGCGAATTAATAGTTGCAGTTCTGGAGATTACATAGTTACCAAACATTTCTTCAATAGCTCCATATTAGCATGGACAAAAATTGTTAATGCGCTATCTTATTGAAAAAAAATATTTTGAAAATTGATTTTACTTAATTATACACAATGGCTGTATTTTGCTCCAGTTGCAAAGATAATTGGGGGAATTTTCATTGAATAACTCCTTATTCCTAATAAAATGATTGAGCTTTTAAGTAGAGAATGAGATTATCCAAAAATTATCACAGAAGAAGGGCACACTTAGGTAAAAGCGTGACGAAGCACCATTCTCGAAAATAAAAGGTTTTACGATATGATGCATCCCAATAAAGCTGATAAAAAAACAGGATACTACTAGATTATTTGGGACGAGGAGTCAGCGGCTTTGTTGGAATGCATCACATCATGAAACAATGAAAGAATCGATGCAGCTCCGTAAAGCTTTCAATCAGGTGAAACTTTTTTGCTCAGAAATATTCGAAGAACCTCATTTTTATTATGTTGGCCTGTACTCGCTAAAAATTCATTTTGAACTTAACTGAATAATATAGATACATACTACTCTGTCAAGAAAGTACCGGGAATTTTCAATTAAAACAGCATTTTCACATTTAATCGTCAAAATTTATTGGGTCGCCTTCAAAATAGGCTCCATTTGCTCCAATACATCTATGCCAACAGCACTTCCAATTATCGAAACATTTTTTATAGGCGCTTTCCGGGATGGACTTTAGCTCTCGCGCCGAATTTTGTTTTATGGCTTCAATCGACTCAAAACGGGTACCACGAAGGGGCAATTTTAGTTTTGGGAAGAGGAAAAAGTCGCAGGGAGCCAAATCCGGCGAATACGGTGGTTGCTGAAGCACGTTTGTTGAGTTTTTGGCGAGAAAGTCAGTCACAATCGTAGCTCGGTGCGTTATCGTCATGCAAAATCCATGAGTTGTTCGCCCACAAATTTGGCCGCTTCTTACGGATACGCTCACGCAAACATTTCATAACGCCTAGGTAATACCCCTTGTTTACCGTCTGACCCTCTGGAACGAATTCGTAGTGCACCACGCCACGGATATCGAAGAAAACAATGAGCATCACCTTCATTTTCGAGCGGCTTTGGCGTGGTTTTTTCGGTTTCGGCTCATTTTTTGCCACCCATTCCGATGATTGCTGGCTTGTTTGCATATCGTACTCGTAGACCCAGGTCTCATCACCAGTTATAATGCGTTCCATGAATGTAGAATCGGAATTACAGCGATCCAGCATGTCTGAAGCAACCTGTTCGCGATGACGTTTTTGAAGAAAATTCAGGTCTTTCGGTACGAGTCGTGCGGCCACCTTTCTCATGCCCAAAATATCAATCAAAATCGTACGTGCGGACTCGTGGGATATCTTAAGATCATGTGCTATCTCTCTCAAGCTGGTACGACGGTTTTCCAGCACCCTTTGCTTAATTTTATCGACGTTATCTTCGATCGAAGCCGTCGATGGGCGTCCACTTCACGACCGTCCTTGAAGGCTCTGTACCACTGATATGCACGAGTTTTCGATAGAGCATTATCACCAAAGGCCTTTTGCAACATTTTCAATGCATCGGCACACGAAAATTCATTTGCAACACAAAACTTTAAACAAATTCTTTGCTCAACGTAATCACCCATAGTAAAAATCGGCACGCACTCTGACATCGACTGACTTAATCAGCTGTTGCAAACACACTAGTTGACAGATCCCGCTCAAGCTTGGCATAGTAATTAAGGACAGTGGTACCAACCTAGGAAAAAAAATTTACCTGCCTCATTGCCCCGCCAGATTTAAATCGATAATTCCCGGTACTTTCTTGACAGAATGTACTACTTTTCAGCGGAAACGAGAAACACGAACGAGCACAATCTGGGATGGGAATCTTAGTACACAAGAAACTCAAGGATGCAATCGAGAACGTGAACTACATCGACAACAGAATGTTGCAGATATCTCTTAGAATGACTAAGGGAAAACTACATTATTAGGATGTATGCCCCCGATATAAATAAGAGAATAAAAATAAAAAAGTAAAAAAGAAAGGCTTTTTACTTGATAGAAGAAATATAACAAAATTTGAATATCAAAACAAATTAAAATATGTTTGTCTTCTACAATTTTAATTTCAAAAAAAATTTTTATTCAAAAAACTTTTAGAATTAAATTAATGTCTAAAATAAGCACCTCCTACATTTAATAGACGTATATAATCAAAACTCAATATATAATGTCAAATGGAATAAATAAACCAACAGATATACGAAAGTCATTAAAATTAATAAATAAATATTTAAAGGAGACAAAATTTTGTTTCTGGTCTCTCCTTTAAGAACACCAATTGCCTTTCAAAAACATGAACACAGAAATAAGAGAAAATTTCTTTGAAAAACTTGAAGACACGCTCAATAAAATACGCTTCTGTGCGATTTCAACGCAAAAATCAGAAATGTACCTATTCAAAGGTGTAATTTCAATTTCAAATATGTTGATTTCTTTTTGTTATTGGATGTAGTGAATTTATTTCTGAGTGTATCACGTGAAGATCTCATAAAGAAAATGCTAATCGAAAATAAAGGGAATAGTGTAATGAAATCAGATATTATTCATTCGCTAAAAATTTGGTTGCATAAGAATTATTTCATCTTTAATGCTAAATTGCATAACAGTAGAGACAGCTTAATTATAGTGAGTCCCTTGAGTCCAGTTTTAGCTGAAATTTTCATGAATACTTTTGAAAAAAACAATTAATGAAAGAAACAGAATCAACAACAAGATAATTTATTGGTACCATATGTGGATAAAATGATCATATGAGGTATCAGTAGACAGCTTAATGATTTTCACCATTGTCTAAATTCGTAACATAGAAGTTCACAATAGAAATAGAAATTGAAGACCACTTAAATTATTCAGATTTAACAATAACTAGAGTCACCAACAACATAATTTTCAGAAACCTTCTTATACGGGTGTAATAATCCCCTTAAACTCATTTCATCCAATTCAACAAAAGTTATCGGCATAACATTATTACGACACAGATTATTCCTTCATCTCCAAAAAAGTTTAACCATGAATTGAATTTAATGAAACAAACATAAATCTGTTCGACACGATTTGCATCCGTTTTGGTTTCTAATCTTTTTGTCGATGTTAGGTGATGTCTGTTGAAAAAGATGTACGGAATTAGTTCGACAGTGGCTTATGCCTCAGGGCAACTTTGCAACAACGCTTACATTTCGTACATAATGTGCTTTTCACGGAAAAAAATTGTATAAAATTGTTCTTCGCCTTCAGCTTAATTTTCACGCTTTCATCGCAAAGTTTGAAATTCGTAATTAATGAGTCGTATCATGACTTGTTGAGTACATTTTCGCCAGTAACTTTTTACTGGTAAGCTGGAATTGAATAGCTTCATCTGGGTATCAATTTGTCTGGATTTTTTTATCCAGATTTTTCATTGATGAAGAATCCTACTATATCCATCAATCATCCACAGAATTCATGAAAATAGTTTTCACCTTCACCCCTGCACAATTTATAACAATTACCTATTTCTGAGAAAAATTTTGATGTGCACAATTGTCTTGAAAGTTATGCTATGCAATCAGAACAATATTTCTGAAGAGTAATTCAGCTAGTTTTCATCATAAGTAAGTCTTATAGCTTCAGAATAATGACAGAGTCCTATTGTCTGAATATACAATGCTTGCTTCGAAATTCCTAGTATATTCATACAGTTTAAATAATTGGTGATAAAGATAATAGCTGGATTAAATCTCCCAAACCTCAACCGATTTAATCAAGAAAATCACTTGAAAAATTTTTAGAAGTTAATTTAATAAAATGCCTCAGAAAACACTATTCCACTTTAGGGCCTCATAGAGGCCCTTTTTATTTCCGTTTTTAGAAAACAGATCACACATTCTACAGAAGAAGAATTTGAAATTCTAACTCCTCATTAATTGGGAGTTATTTGGATGCTTAATAAAAACAATGAATAAAATTAATATACATATATGTTCATCAAATGTTCTGTTCTAGAGCAAAATTTCAAAACGTGTTGAGTACCATGCAAAAATTAGGCTATTCCACAAAAGAATGTTGAAAATAAGATAATATCATAGATTATATTCGAAAACTATCACGAACATGTTGAAATACAAATTATTGAAAAATTCAAACAGTATATGAATAGTTGCGGAAAAATTTAGGGGGTGATTCCTTGTCACAAGATAGGGTGAGCCTTTTATATGAACTTTATTTTTTTGAGTCCCCTCTGCTTAGTTATATGGCGCTTGAAAAACAGTTTTTAATTTTCTACTTAAAAACCAAAAAACTGAAAAGAATAAAATTGACCCGACATTTTATGCGGGCGAGAAGACGCACATAAAATTTTTTAGTGGTGTTCCTCTATGATTGTAAGGGGTAGAAAAAGCCACCCCTAAATCTTCTTTCGCAAAAAACTTTTTTTCACGTTCCTATTTCACAATTAAAAAATTAATTGGGATAATTTGATCCATTCTTAACAAATAAACTATCTTGTAATTTCTTGCTAAAATTTAAGGTTTTGAAGAAAAAGAAAATTATCAACATGATAGCGTGAGTCGTAGAGACTGGAATTATTTCCAAACTAGAATTTATCTAGTAAGCGGATGTCATTTTGTTATGACAATTAACTAGTTTCGATTTACTTTGATTCATTTACAATTATTGTCAGATTTTGGGTTTTTAAGAAAAAGATCTTCATCTTTAGGGGCCTGTCACTAAGAAGGGGGGCGCAAAAAAATGAAGTTTATATGAAAGACCCACCTTATTTTTTGACAAGGAATCACCCCCTAAATTTTTTCACCACTATTTATATACAATATATTTTAGTGTTATAAATACATACATGAGATATTATGAATAATAACAAATGAAATAATAGATGACCATCAATATATTTTTGAAATATACAGAATATCTGAAATAAAAAATATCTGAAGACAATTATTATCCTAGAATGGCAATCAAATTTTAAATGAGCTTTCATTTTAGCGTCCATTGTAATTTCTATTGCAGCATAAAGTTTTATGAGTCCAATTTTCGATGACTATTTGAAATAAATAAAGAAATAAAAGTTCAATTTCATTACTGGAGTGTTCAATGTCCCTAGTTCGAGGTTTTTTGGCATAGACTTAAAACATTCCTATCAAGAAACACTCCTGAATAAAATAGTAATTAATTGTCGGGTGCTATTTATCTATGTTGAAGATTTCATTTCAATTTGGTGCTAAATTGATTAATCCTTACCGTGTTCGGCTAGCACTTCTTCAATTCGATATCATTTTGGAATTGAAACAAATTATAGAAATTACTATGTTTTACTACCAATAAAAATATATTTTACGCATTTTCTTGTGACTCGAGTTTCGGGAAATGAACTATCCCATCATCAGACAATTGTAGACCTAACAGTGATACAGAGGTATTTAAACAAAAGTAATAAATATTTTGAATATTTCAACAGATTCTATCACCTAATAGTGGTACAGAGGTTTACAAGCGGAACTATATATTTATTACAGTAATGAATATATTGGACCAACAGGACGTTCCTTAAAGACGAGGTTCAACGAACATAAAATGAGTTTCATAAAAAATAAACAAAATTCTACTTTTGCCACTCATTGTCTAGAAAACGGTCATTCCTTTCCCACAATAGATAATCCTAAAATTTTACATGTAGAATCAAAAGGGAAGAAACTCGATTATCTAGAATCTGTTGAAATTTTCAAATTATTTCAAAATAACAATAATGTAAAAGTAATGAATGCCTGTACGGAGCTATGTAAATCGAAAATATTTGAGATATTCAAAAAGTAACTTCTGTTTAAAACCTTTTTCAACGAACTTAAAAAAACAGTAATTCCTTTCGATAAAAGAAAATCTTAAGAAAATTTTAGATGTAGATTCAAATGAAAAAAAACTTGATTATTGAAATTTTCAAATTCGTTCACAATGAAAATAATTCAAAAAATAATGAATGACTGTATGGAGCTATGTAAATCCAAATATTTGAGATGTACAACAAAATAACGTAAAAATAATGAATGTCTGTATGGAGCTATGTAACCCCAAAAATTATTTGAGATATTAAAATGGGTACCATCTGTTTAACAACCTTCTTTGTCGATTGCCGAAATTCCGATATCTGTTAGAAGGCCCCTCTTTTTTAACCCGGTTTTTCATCACGTTCCGATTGTAAACCTCTGTACCACTATTAGGTGTTAGAATCTATTGAAATATTCAAAACATTTATCACTTGGTAGTAAAACAGTAATTTCTACAATTTGTTTTAATTATCATCACCTACCAAATGTAACGGCTGAAACAATTCAGTATCATTTTGGAAATTGAATTTCGATACAGGGAATAAAAATAAATTAAATTCCTTCTATGTGCCTTCTGAACCTTTCATTCGATACAGAAGCAGCATTACGCCTTGGATACGTATTTTCTCGTTGAGATTAGGTCGCCTGTTCGAAATTTTGTTAGTATGTATTAAGTAGTAGCTATAGATTGATATTTCATGTTTTTTTGCACAAGTAGTAAAATTCTCACGTGTTACTTAAAAAATCTATTGAAGCTTTTTCTGCCCAAAGGGGATGACTGCATTAGAGCGAAATGTTCAACTCCACATGAATCTTGTGTCCAAGTTTATTGGTAACCATTTCGTAACAATATATCTTCCTAGAAAATGATCTCCTGTTTCAGAAGTTCCTTAAAATTTGTACTTCAATGGCCGTTCTGAACATGGTTTGTTTATCTTTGTTGATCCTTCAAACGCTTTTGCTACGGTTTCCATGGAAGTTTTGTTGAGGAACTAGAAACTGTTTGCCTATGTAATGGAGCATACAATCTGTTCGAATCCTATCTGTCCAATCTCAAGCAACGCTTTAATATAATATACGGAGTTGTGATGTCTCACGATATGTTATACTTCATATAAAGAGGTACGTTCTTCTGAGGTCACCACCTTGTGTTTAATTAATGAGCCAAAATCTTCTATAACGCAAGGCAGATGAACGCAATTTAAGGCATGCAGATTTTATTAAGATTTCCAAATGGTGAAAATATGAAATGAATGGTTGTCTGGAGATGCAAAATGATAACAATTTAATATGAAAACATAGTCGGTTCATATGATCCACAATTCATTCAAAAATTATGTAATGAAATGACATCTCTGTCATCGACAAAATAATGATTTTCTATGTAATGCTCTGCAAAACCTGTAAGTTCTAAGAAACCGAAAATCTACAGAATTTGTGAACATTGCATAACGAAAAAAATGTAATTTCATTATTATATTTTGTCCAATTATGTAAATTCATGAATTATCTGGAGACAATATAAATAAAACCATCCTTTGATAAAAGCTATAATTCAAAGAATTCACAGATACTATTCGGAAACACTCCATATTGGATGCTTATAAGGGATGGATCATTTAAATTCTGCATTTTTGATCGGCTATAAATTAAAAATTAATACATATTTGTTTGAAGTTCTAAGTATTAGAAATGCATGAATCTTGTCATTTACGAATGAAAATTAATATAATTTAAATGACCGCTAGGACTGGCTACATCAACCTAATTTTTAACTACGTAGATAAAAAGATATAGATAATATTGTGGTTCATCTGAAGAAATTCGAAAAATTGTCATCTTTCATTCAATTATTACATATTTCTTATTTCAAGAATTTTTAACGAAATCGGTCTTAACATGATTAAATTCCGTTTAAAATGATATTTGCAATGAGAATTTTCTAATTTCAGAATACTTATTATGAATTGAACTTCGCTATCACAGTTATTCTGCGAAACAATTATTTTATTCATAATAAATATGTAAATATGAATAAAAACAATATTCTAATTTCCGCTAATATTTTATTGACACTACGATCGTTACGTCATACCATGACTTCTTCAGGTGAGTATTACAAGATACTGAGTATACCATGAACAAGAACTTCAAGAGGGGGTGAAGAGAGTTTTACAATACTTTTGGGAAACTGAAAAATGGTTCAAAAAAGATTCAACAAAGGGGAGTTACTTAATTCTGTTTGGTGAATCAGTAATATTTTTCTTTTATGATATCTATTAATTTCTAAAGTTTCTAATAAGTTTAATCTAAAACTTTTGTTTTCTAAGTGTAAAATTTCAAAGTTACTATTAAAACTATGTCTAGAAGGTGCTCTGCGTAGGTTGAATTTTCCTTTTTGTTACAATAGCATTTTTCATGTTCGTCTGGAACGATCTTCCTGTCTGACCAACATATACAAAATGGCAAGTACCGCGAGTTAACTTATAAACACCTGATTTCTTGTTCTTAGATGTTTCATCTTTATTATTTTTTATTAGTTTTCCTAGGGAGTTATTCGTTTTATAAGAAATTCTAAAATTGTGATTCTTCTTTGAATATCTAGCTACCTTTTCTGTTTTTGGTCCCAAGTATGTCAACGAAATGTATTTACTTTCAATTGGATCATTATTAATGGGATATACTAATTTCAAGGCCAGCTTTAATTGTATTTTTGAGAAAAGATTCTCAATAATCGGGACGTTGAAACCATTGTTCAACGCAATCTGTTTGATAATGTTGTATTATTTGTCAAAATTCTCACGTGACATGGGTATGTTGGCTAATCTATATAACATGCTATTGTATACTGCTAATTTTTTTGAGTATGGGTGGTTTGATGTGAAGTGAATTGTGCTATCTGTATGGGTTGGTTTCCGGTATATTGAAAAAACGTGTTTATTATTAATTTTTGTGATAGTTAAGTCTAAACAGTTTATACTATTGTTTTTTCCCCTTCATAAGTGAATTGTATGGTTGGGGATATTTTGTTTATGAAATCCACAAACAAAGAAAATTGTCTATCAGTGCCATTGAATAAACAAAGAACGTCGTCGACATATCTATACCAATAAATGAAACATTTAAAATAAGGGCTATTTATTATTCTAGTTTCTAAGGAATCCATAAAAATTTCGGATAGTAACGGACTCAAAGGATTTCCCATAGTGAGGCCATCGTTATCTATGTAAATCTTGGTGTTGAACGTGAAATAATTTTGTTTGAGGCAAACTGTCAAAACATCCATTATTTCTTGTTTTATTACCGAATTGGTTCTTTTTCGGAGTAGCAGGTTATCTACTAATTTTATGGTTTCCTTGACTGGTAAGGACGGAAATAAATTCTTTACATCGGTAAAGACCGAAACAATCATAGATTCAATAAATATGTGGAAATTAAAATCCCTTATCTAGAACATTATTTTTTTTAAAGATCTCTTTGTTAATTGCTTATAACAATTACAACAACTCATAGTTATCGGTTATATTCGTTTTCTCAGCAATGCTAAAACAATCTCTTGAAAGTTGAAATCTTTTTATGCAAAGCCAAGGAATATTGATATACTTCTTTCCACGGCAATATGGTTATTTTTCATCGAAAAAACTCTTCAACTTTCCTCAGAATATATAACTATAGTTTTGATGCGGACCTCATTGATATGCATTTCATAACATATACAACTTTTTCTTCGAAAATGATCCTAAGGTTGAGCCATCTTTCGAAAGTTGTGCTTCGCCCTGCGACACTTTAGGAATATTTCCTAGGGAAGTATCCAATTCGACAAAAAATAGGTAACTTGGAATAATTTCATCTTGGTGTAGTCGAACATTGGTTATGAATTTTTCTATGTCACCTTTTTCTTAGGAGCGTATAATACACAAAAAATAATAATTTTAGGACCGAAGTGATAAGTCGCGAATCTTATCAAGAAAATAAGCAATTCAAAAATATCTCGAAAAATTTTTAATTGTGAAATAATATGAATTATAATTGCCTTGATTTTTCTTCTGGAATATTTTCCAGGATAAGGTGAAGAGGTGGTCAGAGGAAAAGTGACGGGGTAAAATTACTGAAAATATTAACGTAGTCATATAATGCACTAATTCACTCGACCGATATTTTTAAGTAAACGTTAAAATATAAAATTTAAATAAAAAATAAGATATCTACAACCAAGAAACAAAATCACGTAGCTTTCCTGAAAAATTGCCAATTTTTCAGGAAAAAAATGACACATGTGAATGGAGGAAATGAATTTTTAATGACATTCTGACACCAAGCGATTTGTAGACTTCTAATAATTCATTAACTGTTGGTAGTTTGCATCCATATTGTTGCTCAAAAATTCCCTTACTGCACTAACAAATGAGTTCCATGCTCCGAGTGCCTGCCTGGTAAGCTTCTCCGTAAAATTAACTTGGTCTATCAATTTTCTGAATTTTGGTTCAATAAAAATCCTTTAATTTGGCATTACTTGGGAAAGACTTATTTTAAGTATTTGAATCCATCACAAACTTTATTCATAGGCTTCACAAAGTTTTTCATCAGCCCAAGTTTAATGTGGAAGGACATTTTTGGGGTCTACAAGAAGTCTAAACTTGTCATTTTGAGATCCCGGTTGAAATACAATTCTTTCTAGCCAAATTTTTGTTATGTAATGCTGATTGACTACACGATTATACCACAGACAAAGAAAACAGCAATATTTTGTGAATCCTCCCTAAAATTCCCATAACTTTTAAGTCCCCACATATCTGCCATTTATACGTTGTAGTTCATTTTATCCAAAAGAGTGAGCATATTTTCATAATTTTCTTTCTTCGTCACTAAATAGGCAACTGGTATAGAGGATTTTAAATTTCCATTATGCAATTATATTTTTTATATATTTGAAACTTCATTGAGACGAATATATAAAAAAAACGCCACTCAAAGGGGGAATGCGTAATATCCAGTTCCTGCATTCTATCAATATCAGTACACGTGCACAACAAATTTTCAATACTGTAGAAAAAGGAGCATTTCCTTTTCTGAAATTCGTAATTTTCGTTTCCTTGCCTAATAAGTTCCATTCCTTAAGACGGGAACCAAGAACTTCTGACTGTTACTTTGGTAACCCCAAATGACGTGCTAAATCATTTCTCTCTTTGAACAATTAAATGTGGCTCGCCGGAACTGGGACTTGGAGTAAAAGCATGGTTGGTGCACTGTTCTTCGGAGTTGCCTGATGATGCATTTTCTCCAATATCTTTCAAAACAACATTTTTCGGATCTGAAGATGCGATCGCCACAGGTAAATCTACCTTATCAGGAACAGGTCGTATTGCAGACTGCAAGTTTGTAGAGTCGATCTTGTGCTTTTCCTTTTGGAATAAATAGCTTTCAGTCTTTGTCAGCGTAAAATAGCAATAATCTAAATTATTTGTGTGTTCTCGCCAAACCACAGGGAATGCAAAAGGCATTCCCTATTACTTGTCTTGATCTTCAATTAAAACGCCAAAATATTGGAAGTAGGCATTTTTAACATGTAAAAAGGTATTTTCCGAAACATTGAAAAATATTTTATATTGATTATATATAAGGATATCAATTTGATAGTTTTTGTATATAGTTTCAATATATATTGCAGAAGTTAGAATATATAATTCTGAATTTAAAGTCATTTAAATTTTACTTTTATCAAGTATTGACTCACATTCAAATTCGTTTTTTGAAATGGTTTTATTGAGCTACTGAAAAGTGATAGGTGTTAGGGCTTTAAAAATATTTTTCCTATTATGAAAAGAATACTTCCATAAAAAAAATGACGGTCTGCTTTGTGTTACAAAAATATTATTACCAGTGTAATAAGTGTTCAAATTATAACAATGTGTAACCTGTAGAAAAAATTATTTGATTAAAAATCGACATTAAAAAGATTAAAATCAAAATATTAGTTGAAATCAATATGAAACTTACACTCTAATATTAGACGTCTTTTTAACAACTTCAAGTTCTACATATTCCATAATTTTCGTACTACTTCAATCGATTAAAGTAGAACGGGTGAAGGTATCGTGTATAGACTAACATAAAAGAGGCAGAATTTGTGAAAAAATTAAAATAAGATATCTTGACAGAAATGTGTCGACATTACGACTCGTATAATCATTTAACCTTCAAATGATATGAGCTTGTAGGATTTAACTCTGCGAACGCTTTAACGTTGCAAACTTAACATTCCATTTTATTTCGATGTATGTATATGTACACGACAAAAGTTATGATTTCTTATGTTCTCAATTTCACTTGTTCGATTTATTCAAAATAGTTTAAATATTCTGCTATTTCCTCGTTATTCAGGCCTCATACAATTTTGTATTATTAAATTCTCAAAAGGTTTTTCAAACATTTGTGGAGTTCATGCTTACAGTATTTTCCATAATTTGAATGCAATATTATGCACGAACGAATTTATTTTCGATTCCCTGGATTTCATTTCGTGATCTATTATCGATACGAATAATATATACGATTTATGGTTAGAGTATAATTTATTTTCATGATTGGAGGCTTCTCGTTACAGCGGATTATCAAATGTTGTAATAACTAATTTATTATTTTCCAGTAAAACAATATTGACGTTGTAATTGTTTCTGATCATTTCCGTAGTCTGTTCTTTCTTAATGATGGATTCTTTGTTGTTATTGCATTTGTCTACGATCACTAGCTCTACACATATTGAATGAAATAAAATTTATTCATTCATATGTGTTACTATGAGATTCTTCAAATTTTAGGAATGACTGTAACAAAAAATG
Organism: Megalocaria dilatata; assembly: GCA_034642435.1. Taxonomy (NCBI): domain Eukaryota; kingdom Metazoa; phylum Arthropoda; class Insecta; order Coleoptera; family Coccinellidae; genus Megalocaria; species Megalocaria dilatata. The sequence goes on from CM067854.1 coordinate 6,755,412, forward strand.
CAGACTGGTAAAAGGAAACATGTTTCTTTTTGCTCGGTCTTTTCGTGTCAAATGCTACGTGTATACGTTCGAGTTTAACCAGGTAGGTAGAGCTGTTGACGCTGAATTTCTACATACTTTTTTTTCGGAATCCTCCAATGTTGATCGATGTTGAGATCCACGAGCTCAGTTTAGTTTCAAAGCAAAGCTTGAATAAAACCAAGGCACACCTACATAATTGTGCCTCAAGCCAAGCCAAGTAACCAAAGCTTAATATTCCATAATTTTTCAAGGTTTTTCAATAAAGACTCAGATTTATGCATTTTGGAGTTTGTATTTAATAGGCTCATGATGATTAAAAATGTTATTGCATAATTTAAATTATGGTATTTCACGAACAAAATAGTTTTACATAAATTATACTCAAAAATGTAATAAAAATTAATGGAAATTTTGAATATCGAAACAGATTTGATCTGTTAGTCTCTTATAATTTTAATTTGAAAAAAAAATTTATTCAAAAACTTTTAGAATTAAATTAATGTCTTATAAACATAAGATCAGAAAAAAAGTTTTATCTCCTTCAAATATTTTTTTATTAATTCTGATTAACATATATATTTCTTAGGTTTTTTATTTCATTATATATTATATAATGGGTTTTGATTTTATATGTCTATTAAATATAAGCTGTGCTTATAAGACTAAAAGATTTTGAATAAAACTTTTCTTGAAATTACAATTATAGGAGACTAACAGATCAAATCTGTTTTGATATACAAATTTTACAATAATCCTTTTATCAAGTAAAAAACCTCTTCTTTTTATTTTAAAATTAATGGAATGCTAAACTTGTTTCGGCAAATGCTTCAAAATGGTGTGACGTATTATAATAATGATTCACTGGTAAATCTACAATATATAAAATAAAGATAAATTTCAGTTGGCTCTAATGAACTACAGAAATTTTCGTTTCAAAAACATATAGAGGGTGTTCCAATAAAATGTTTTATGTTGGTATCAAAAAACGAGCATATTTCGAGAGGAATCAATAGATGTTTGGCTACGTTTGCAGCACTATATCCTTCTCATTAAATTTCCATGACCTTCTCGCCCATTTGCGGCTTTATGTTCTCGATAACTTCACGAATTCCATAATTAAGGTCTTGTATCGATTGTGGAGCATTGGCATAGACCTTTTTTACGCATATCCCCAAAGAAAAAGCTCCAAAATTGTTAATTGTTGAAATCAAACGCCGTCCACATCAATATCTGCCATTTCCGACCATAAAAATCATTATTCATAGCACGGTAGCGCTATCCACTCACAGTAACAGTTATACTAGCCTTATTTTCGAATAAGTAAAGTCCAATTACACCGCCAACCCAAAAAAACGTACCAAACTGTGACACATTGAGGATGGATAGGCTTTTCAATAACCATTTTCGGATTTTCCGGACCCCAAAGACCACAAGAGGTACACTTTATATGCATACTGCTCAAAACTGTGACCCAGTATATAAGAGATCCAAGAAGCCATTCCAAGAACAGTTTTGTCTTGAATCTTCTTGGGGCATTAAGACTTTCACTCATGTTTTCGAGGCATTTACCTATGAACTATGTGTTATCTGTTCATTAAATTATTTTTTTCTTATTAATATGCAAGTGTTGGAAAGTGAGGTACTTTCATGATAGTTTAGAATCGAATTTTGTCCAACACCACAAGCCTGGCCAACAATTGGATTATTTTATTCACAAGGAATATAAAGTTGTACAAATTTGTTGTTTTCATGAAGAACTATCACTTTCATTAATTTTCATTGAACATATTTCAACTTGCCTAAGGAATAGGAAAATAAAATATCAAACGAAAAGTAATTTCGATTATAATATAGTATTATTTTCAGCAGTATGAGACTTTACATATTAGAAAGTTGAAGAATTTTTGGAAATCATAGTTTGAAATTTTGTTTTATTGTATATTTTGAAATATTGTGATATTTCGTTCTCATTTTCGGAATAATTCAGATAATTTTCTTTCTATTTTGTTTTGAGATTACAATTATTGATTCAGCCTCCGAAATTAAGAAGAGCCTCATCACTGAAGATGATTTTTCCATGATAATCCGGATCATTTTGATGCATTTCCAGGACCCAATCAGCGAAGAAACGATGTTGTTGGTGATCGACCGGCTTGAGTTCTTGTGTTAATTGAACTTAAAAAGCCTTAAGATCTAATTCTTTACGCAAAATACGGAGTAATGTCGTTTGTGGAATGTTTAATTCCAAAGATCGACGAGGAATCCACATACCTGCATTTTTGTCAACACTACGGGCTACAGCAGCAATATTCTCAGTTGTTCTTGAGCGACGCACACGATTTCGATTCTTCACATCACTAACTCGTCCTAACAGCTCAAATTTTCTCACCAGTTTCACTATTGGCGGCTGAGAAGGTGCTTCACGACGACCCATAAGTGTTTTAGTTTTGCGAACTGCAACTGCAAAATTTTCACCATTATTGTATGTGAATTTTGACAATTTCATCGCGATGCTGAAGCATGTATCCTTTCATTTTTAGTAATAACGTATCGGGTGTTTTTTTGTTTAGGAATAACTGTGATTTCACAAAAGGTAGAAGCAATGTTGTTTTGGCATTTCTGTTCAGTAAGCATTGACAAATTATCATGGAAAGACTCACGCCACAACAGCGTTTACAATTTGCTGAAATTTATTTTCAAAATCAGTGTTCTATTCGCCAAACTTATAGGGCACTTCGTGAAATTTATGGTTTACATAATAGTCCATCAAAGCAGCTTATTCGTCGAACTATCGATAGATTTTCGACAACATTTTCTCTACTCGATGCAACAACAACAACAACAACAAGACAAACAACTGTACGTACAGAAGAAAATATCGCTGCTGTAAGTTATAGTGTTAATGATGATGAGTTTGCGTAAAAATCTTGGTCTACACCCATACAAGATCCAACTGGTTCAAGAACTGAAGCCACTTGACCATAATAAGCTTCGTTGCTGATTGGGCACTAGAACAGCTTGAAGTTGATCCACTTTTTTATCGAAAAATTGTGTTTAGTGATGAAGCTCATTTCTAGTTGAACGGCTATGTAAACAAGCAAAATTGCCTTATATGGAGTGAAAACAATCCTCAAGAAGTTCGACAGGTTCCATTGCATCCTGAAAAATGCACTGTATGGTGTGTTTTACACTCTGGAGACATCATCGGTCCATATTTCTTCAAAAACGATGCATGAGCTAATGTTACAATGAATGGTGCTCGTTACAGATCGATGATCAATGATTATTTGTTGACAGCTTAAAAAGTGACAGTTGCCCAGATAGCGGGATAATCAAAATGAAATTCCTTATTGGAAAACCCCTTTGCTTTATGATTGTTTCTTGAATCAAATCTGCTATAAATAATTCTGAAACAAGTTATTGAAAACTTGTATTATAGAACCATCAATAGCAGATCAATATTACGTCTTTAATGTATCGGTTATCTTCGACAAGCTAGAACTATAGATAATGAATTTCAGCGCGTTTAGCAGATAACAGTTCAAAAATAAATTATGACATAATTTTGCATGACCTGTCACAGTTAATCAGCTATGATTATAATATATTCGCTTTGGAATCGTTTGTGCTTAGGGCCGATGATGCATCATATCGTTAGGCTGCGTATCACGAATAGCAAACACGTGATATATTCAAGACATCAGGGAATGATCCCATTAACCAATGTGAAAAATTCACACCGAGATCAAATACAAAATTTTGAGCATTAATATTTCCTTAGCATGATATTTCTCACAAGACATAAAAGATTAACTTTCCTTGAAGTGCAGCTGTAGTTCTTCAATATTCAATCGAAATTGTAAATTCTGTAAGAAATTGTAATATTTCAAAATTTATAATTGATTACTTATAAAGAAATTGGCAACATTTAAAGTACTAGCCAAAAAATTTTATATTTATTAGGACTACAAATAAGTTTCCGCCGGTTCTTAAAACAAATTAAATATTTATTATAGAAGAACGGTAATATAAATTTATTTGAAATATTGCCCATCTTTTGCAGCCACTTTTTCCCATCTCTCAGGCAGCATTCGAATCCCACGTCTGAAGAACTCCTTGTCTTTTGAGGCTATCCACGAATCAACCCAATTTTTGGTATCCTCATAAGATGTGAACCGTTGCGCCGTCAGAGCATGTGCCATGGACGGGAACAGGTGATAATCGGACGGTGCAATGTCTGGTGAATACGGCGGGTGGGGTAACACTTCCCAATCAAGTGTTTCCAAGTACTTTTTCACGGGAGCCTCAACATGTGGACGAGCATTGTCATGCAGAAGAATAATTTTTTCGTGTCTAGAATAGTATTGAGGGCGTTTTTCTTTCAGAGCTCGGCTCAATATCATCAATTGTGTTCGATAGAGGGCTCCAGTAATTGTTTTGCTCGGATTAAGCAACTCATAATACACTACACCTAGCTGATCCCACCAAATACACAGCATAAGTTTTTTTCCGCGAATATTCGATTTTGCTGTTGATGTTGACGCGTGGCCAGGTAATCCCCATGATTTTCTTCTTTTTGGATTGTCATAATGTATCCACTTCTTATCACCAGTTACGATACGATATAAAAAACCTTTTTTTATGTCTAGCTAGCAGCATTTCACTTAAGCATAATCGGCGTTCGATATCTCTCGGCTCTAATTCGTACGGAACCCAATTTCCCTGCTTATGAATCATTCCTAATGATTTTAAATGATGTGAGACTGCTTGCTGAGTGACTTCTAATGTTAGAGCAAGTTCTTTTTGTGTTTGAGATGAATCTTCCTCCAATAATTCCTCCAATTCTGCATCCTCGAAAATTTTTGGCCTTCCACTGCGATCTTTGTCTTCTACGTCGAAATCACCGTTTTTAAACTTTTGTAACCACTCTCGACACCCTCTCTCACTCAAAGCACCCTCACCATATGCATTAAAGAAGTAAACTAATATTTCCCGCAAATGACGCTTACTTGGCTCAAATTTTGACATTTTCAACTTATAAAAATTATATTTCACCAATATAGAATCAATGATATTAATAGGTTATGTTGTTCTTGAATGTCCAAACTATTTTTTAAGCCGGTTATCATCTGCGAAAGCTAACCGAAACTCCGTGCCGCGCCATCTACAATAAAACGGCGGAAACTTATTTGTACTCCTAATATATTCGAGACACATATTTTATGACCAAACTAATAACTCGTTAAATAAACATTCAGACTCAAATGCAATATGCTATGATCATTAAACTGATAACATTTTCAACAGTTTTCAAAAATGTGAGTATTTCAATAATTATGAAAAGAAATTCATTAATTTATATCTGATTTCCCTTCAGTTGTTTGAAATTAAACACTGAATTTTACGATTTGGTCCAATGCATTCTAGTCCTATGTATTTCAGTTCCGTTGACAGCCCGTTTCATTTCAATGCAATTCAACTGTCATTAGAGTTTATTTTGGCTCATCAGACTTTGAATGTGATTGCTTCTGAATTACTTAATCAAAGACAAAACATTCCTCATCTCATGCGATGAAACTTTCGGAATAAACGATTTTGCAATGTTATGTTTGATCAACATTTTTCACTTCGTGTGTGGTGTCAATAAGGGGACGAATGAATAAGTATGACGAAATTTTCAATATAATCCTGTACGATATGGAAAATTTCTATTTCCAATAGGTTTCAAACCATATCCTAGAATAAAATAGAAAAAGGCTTTTTACTTGATAGAAGAAAAATAACAAAATTTGAATATCAAAACAGATTTAATCTGTCTTTTTCTATTTTATTTTATACATAATATATAATTATATTTAGACAGATATAAAAAAAGTCATTGAAATTAATAAATAAATTTTTAAAGGAGACAAAATTTTGTTTCTGATCCTACCATTAAGAACACCAATTGCCTTTCAAAATCATGAACACAACTTAAGAACTTCTCAAAAAATATAATTTATTTGAAATATTGGTGGCAATTGGTGTTCTTAATGGTAAGATCAGAAACAAAATTTTGTCTCCTTTAAATATATATTTCTTAATTTTAATGAGTTTCCTATATCTGTAGGTTTATTTATTCCATTTGACATTATATATTGAGTTTTGATTATGTACGTCTATTAAATATAAGCGGTGCTTATTGTAGACATTAATTTAATTCTAAAAGTTTTTTGAATAAATTTTTTTTTTGAAATTAAAATTGTAGAAGACTAACAGATTAAATCTGTTTTGATATTCAAATTTTGTCATATCCTAGAAATATCAAATCGGAAAGTTATGTTTTTCAACAGTTTTCATGTTTAAAACCCACTGTATGGCTAGAAGTAGAGGTATGTAACCATAAAATCTTCATTAGTAAATAACAATCTTAAAATCGTCTAGGAACATTCTGAATCAAAGTAGACATTAAAATGGAACGAACATTCAGACACTTTGAATTGCTTTATTGACACCAATCACAAGCTGACATAAAACTGACTAGTGAACATCAAATTCGAATTCTATATTTATATTATATTCTGATCATCCAGCTTTCTTAAAGTTATCTATAAAATGGAATTAAATAAGAAATAACTTCGTTTTCTATCATTTTTTAGTACTGAATAAGCTGTGATATTCACTGCATTTTGACACTAAATAAAAATTTTTTACGCAGTTTCATATAGAATTAACACTCATTATATACTACCAAAACGAATAAATGAATTCCAAGAAATATAAATTATGATTAAAAATATTAAATGAACACTTGAAGGAGTATATTTAGTATTTTTGATTAATAATTTATATTTATTGTAATTCCTTTATTCCTTTTGGTACTGTGTAATGAATATTAATTCTATATGGAAATTTGAATATCAAAACAGATTTAATCCGTCAATCTTCTACAATTTTAATTTCAGAAAAATTTTAATTCGAAAAACTTTTAGAATTAAATTAATGTCTCATAAGCAGGGCTAGTATTTAATAGACGTATAAAATCAAATCTCAATATACAGTATCAAATGAAATAAATAAACCAACAAATAAAAATTATCAATTAACTTTAATAAATAAATATTTGAAGGAGAATAAATTTAGATTCGGATCTTACCATTATGAAAACCAATTCCTTTTCAAAAATACAAAAAATAACTTAAGGACTTCTCAGAAAATATAATTTATTTGGAATATTTAATATATGTAAATAAGTTAATTCAAAAATATCTCAAAACATGCATTATATCTTCAAAAAACAATTAGAATTCCGATAATATCTTCATCGGTCCTAAATCATATTTAGAAAATATAATCAATCAACAATAAATATAACTCACCTAAAGTGTTCCTAGGATCATCGCTTGAACAACTTACTTTAAAATTCAATTTATTCTGTGTTCGTCACAAAAATCATAGAAAGCTGTAAGGTATTATTACGTCTTATTTAAACCATTGATATTCCGAGTGATTTTTATTCCAGCCTAAATATAATTATATATTATGTATAAAATAATATAGGTAAAGGCATAGAATATCTTGGATTTTGAAGGTAGTTGCTCAAGCCATGATCCCAGGACGACTTTAAGGTGAGTTATATTTATTGTTGGTTGATTTTATTTTTGAAATATGATTTAGGACCGATGAAGATATTATCGGAATTCTAATTGGTTTTTGAAGATATAATGCATGTTTTGAGAGATTTTTAAATGAACTTATTTAAATATATTAAATATTTCAAATAAATTATATTGTCTGAGGGGTCCTTATGTTATGTTTTGTATTTTTCAAAAGGAATTGGGTTTCATGATGGTAAGATCAGAAACAAAATTTTGTCTCCTTTAACTATTTATTTACTAATTTTAATTGACTATTTATATTTGTTGGTTTATTTATTCCATTTTATATTGTATATTGAGTTTTGATTTTATACGTCTTTCAAATATAAGCCGTGCTTATAAGACATTAATTTAATTCTAAAAGTTTTTTGAATAAAATTGTAGAAGATTGACAGATTGAATCTGTTTTGATATTCCAATTTTGTTATATTCCTTCTATTAAGTAAAAATCCTTTTGCTATTTTAATTCTATATGTCTACTAAACTGAAAATGTGTTTTATAAGATATTCATTTAATTTAATTCTAAAAAGTTTTTGAAATTGAAATCTGTAGGAGGTTATTAGAATTAATCTCTATGATATTCAAAATGTTATTTTATATATGGTAAATATCAGACACAACAAATCTAATGTTATGTGTTTCGCCTTATTAGAGACGGCCCTGTCTACATTCGATATAATTCATTCTCTTCTTATCGATACTTGAGTCTCTTCATGTTGATATTTCAATCTAGTAGTTTTCTAGCTGAAGTGTTATTCAACACTTGAGCTCATTTGTTTTCTAATGATTATATATGGCCTCAGAAAACATGAAAAGTCTATAGAGCATTTTGATATATTTATTGGTTATGAATTATAATCCACGACACAGCATTCGGAATTGTAAACTGTTTTATTCCATGCTTATTGACTAGCATTGATCTCATAATTTTTTCTATAACCAATGAGAAGGTTCTTTTCATTCATTCAGTCTACACAGAAACAGGCTTTTCAATCAATTTCGTTAAAAATTTGAATGAATTCTTTTTGTTGAAGGGATCAGTACTTAAGAACTGTAAGTCTCCACCTCCAAAACATCTGGGAAATTCAATTCATTGAATAAAATAATAAGGAACGGTTTTTTACTTGATAGAAGGATTATTACAAAATTTGAATATCAAAACAGATTTAATCTGTTGGTCTTCTACAATTTTAATGTCAAAAAATTTACTGAAGAAACTTTAAGAATTAAATTAATGTTTTTATAAGCACTGCTCATATTTAATAGACGTATAAAATCGAACTTCATCATACAATATCAAATGGAATTAAAAAAAACCAACGAATATAAATCGTCAATTGAAATTAAAATATAAATAAACAAACATTTTTTGTTTCGTTCCAGGCATGCGTACTGAATTCTTCAGACAAACGTACGAAGCCCTGTTTGTTACAAATTGTATTGTTTTCTGATCCTATATTTATGAAAAATAACTCTTTCTCAAAAATATAAAACATAATTTCAAGAACTTCTCAAAAACTAATTTATTTGAAATATTCAATATATTTAAATAAATTACTTCAAAAAATCTCAAAACATGTAGCACATCCTCAAAAAATAATTAAAATTACGATAAGATCAGTTCAACTTTACATATAAAAAATAATAAAATCAATTAAACAATAAATAGACTTACCGAATGCAATCTTCAGAAATATATGATCTTTAGAAACATGTACATAGGTATATATAATATCCAAGGTACTCTATGTTCTATGCTCTCAAAAAATCATACAAAGCTTATAAGGCACTTTAATGGTCTTAGTTAAAACCATTCAACACTGTATAATGAATTTCTTTATTTAAAAACCTGATATAATTATATATTATATATAAAATAAAATAATAAGGAACGGTTTTTTACTTGATAGAAGGATTATTACAAAATTTGAATATCAAAACAGATTTAATCTGTTTGTCTTCTACAATTTTAATTTCAAAAAATTTACTGAAGAAACTTTAAGAATTAAATTAATGTCTTTATAAGCACTGCTCATATTTAATAGACGGATAAAATCGAAATTCATCATACAATATCAAATGGAATTAAGAAAAACCAACGAATATAAATTGTCAAATAAAATTAAAATATAAATAAACAAACATTTTTTGTTTCGTTCCAGGCATGCATACTGAACTCTTCAGACAAACGTACGAAGCCCTGTTTGTTACAAAATGTATTGACAATTCATTGAGAGTAGTTCTTGACGATTGTCAGAGCCACCTTCTAAAAAATACCTGGGACATCCCCGCCAAAAACAATGACTAGGATGGGTTCTAAGATAGTACCCTGTGGTACACTAGCTAGCGCGATTTTTTCCGATGACAGAAACACTTCATCATTTATCTATCTCAGCGTTTGACGGAAAAACTCAAACGTACGGAAATATCCGGCATTAAACATCAAAATGCAGCCAATTGAATGCTTTCGATCAACACTGAAATAAAGCCACTCATCTTGAAAATGCCATTTACACAAAATACTGTGTTCATAAGTCATCATCAAATAGAATTCCTCTAACTATATTATCCATCAATTTACCGGTACTATTTAATTACAAAACTGTCCGCATCTTCTGTTCACCCGCTATGTTGAGTGCAGCCAGCATCAGAATAACAACCGAATTAGGATAGACATCCTAATTTAGTTGGAATTGCATACCTTTGCACATACCGCCATTTAGGCAATTGTTCCGTTAAGAATTAATTCATCAGGATTGAATTGTGAAATTCAACCTATTGACGAATGAGCAGGTAGAGCTCGAAGGAATTGATTTGACATGCTTCCTATGCCAGAAATTGATTTCGTGTGGAGAATAATCGAATATTTCCATTGTGTCCACATATAACGAACGGGTGGCCAAAATGCGAATATTCCAGGATCATTCAGGTGGGATAATTCAGGATGCAAGATGATCGCAAATTCTTCACGTACCGTGAACCATTCAACATGGCATGATTTTATTCATTTTCATTTCTGAAGTTTAAAGAAACAGATAATAGCTGGATTAATTCTCCGAAATCTCTACAGATTTTTTCTTAAAACAAATTGAAATATGTTTATCTCGTACAATTTTAATTTCAAAAAAATTTTTTATTAAAAAAACTTTTAGAATTAAATTAATGTCTAAAACAAGCACCGCTTACATTTAATAGACGTATATAATCAAAACTCAATATATAATGTCAAATGGAATAAATAAACCAACAGATATACGAAAGTCATTAAAATTAATAAATAAATATTTAAAGGAGACAGAATGTTGTTTCTGGCCTTACCTTTAAGAACACCAATTGCCTTTTAAAAACATGAACACACTTAAAGGACTTCTCAAAGAATATAATTTATTTGAAATATTTAATATATTCAAATATTCGAATAAGTTAATTCAGAAATCTCTAAAAACATGCACTATATCTTCAAAAAACAAATATAATTCTAAGCAATTCCTTCTTCAGTCCTCAATAATATTCCAAATATCAAAATCAAAAAACTAACCTATATCCCTCACCACGTGTAAAGGACTAATGCTTCGAAACACAGATCAACTTTATAATTCAAGATTGATCTATGTTCTAACAAAATCAAAGAACAGTGTGAGTTATTTTTAAGGCTTATTCAAATTCATTGACATTCCATAATGAGATTTATTCAAGCCAAAATATAATTATATATTATATATAAAATAAAATAGAAAGGCCTTTTACTTGATAGAAGAAATATAACAAAATTTGAATATTAAAACAAATTGAAATATGTTTATCTTCTACAATTTTAATTTCAAAAAAATTTTTCATTCAAAAAACTTTTAGAATTAAAAATAACTCACACTGTTCTTTGATTTTGGTAGAACATAGATCAATCTTGAATTATAAAGTTGATCTGTGTTTCGAAGCATTAGTCCTTTACACGTGATGAGGGTTTGGATATAGGTTAGTTTTTTGATTTTGATATTTGGAATATTATTGAGGACCGATGAAGAAATTGCTTAGAATTATATTTGTTTTTTGAAGATATAGTGCATGTTTTTAGAGATTTCTGAATTAACTTTTTCGAATTCGAATTATCAAATATATCAAATAAATTATATTCTTTGAGAAGTCCTTTAAGTGTGTTCATGTTTTTAAAAGGCAATTGGTGTTCTTAAAGGTAAGACCAGAAACAAAATTTTGTCTCCTTTAAATATTTATTTATTAATTTTAATGACTTTCGTATATCTGTTGGTTTATTTATTCCATTTGACATTATATATTGAGTTTTGATTATATACGTCTATTAAATGTAAGCGGTGCTTGTTTTAGACATTAATTTAATTCTAAAAGTTTTTTGAATGAAAATTTTTATAATTGTAGAAGATAAACATATTTCAATTTGTTTCAATATTCAAATTTTGTTATATTTCTTCTATCAAGTAAAAGGCCTTTCTATTTTACTCTACAGATTTGATCTAAAAAATTTCTTGAGAATTTTTAGGATTAAGTTCAACAAAATGTCTTAGAAAACACTGTTTCACGTTACAGACATATAGATTATCAACACATATGAGTGGCAACTAACCAATAAAGAATCAGAAACATGAAATAATGACCAAAACTATCTAAATCCATCACCCAGGACAAATTTGTTTCGAATGGATATTAAGGAATAACAAATTCAATCAAAAAAAATTGTTCCACATCGAATTCAAAAAGGTCTTATTTATTTTCCTTTTAAAAAAATTGAATTTTCTGGAAAATGTGCTATTTTCCAGAAAATGAAAATTTGTTTCAATATATATTGTTTTTAATTTTTTCATCATTATTATTTAACAAATGCGCGTGGCATTTTTCAAATGAAGAGCCTATATCCTATTCTCTTCAACATTTTTATGTGACATTGCCTTATTTTACCTGGTTCTCAAACATGTTTCAAAAGTTTCCTTTTGAACAAATTATTTGATGAATGAAGGTATGTATATATATTTTATTGATTGTTTTTATTCAGCATCCAAATACCTTCCAACTGATGAGAATATTGGGTAGAATTTCAAATACTTTTTCTGGAGAATGTGCTTTCTATCCCTTTTGAATTCGATGTGGAACATTTTTTTGTGATTGAATTTGTTCTTTCTTCCATTCGGAACAAATTTCATCTTGGGTAATGGATTTAGATAATTTTGGTCAATACTATGTTTTATTTCGATTCTTTATTGGTTAGCTGCCATTAAGTTGATAATCTTTATGTCTATAAAGTAAAACAGTATTTTCTTGAATTGAATTCCAGAAAGTTTTCAGAAGATTTTTCAGGTTAAATCTGAAGAAATTTGGGAAAATTAATCCCATCTATTATCTGTAATATTCCAAAAAACTTAATTACCTAGTAAATTTTCAATATATTTTGTTTGAAGAAACGATGACTGGAGTCAAAACGTTCATTGATTTAGCGGAAAACTTTGGAAATCTAGGTATGTTATTATTCAGCGTATTAACATCTAATTTGCAGCTAGCTTGTATAAAATACGAAAACATAGGTCCCGTGGTAACACAATGAGTTGAATTTTTCAGAAAAAAATGTAAATAAATGACCACATCTTCTTGATAGTGGAAAATTGATTTGATTTCAGTTTTTTCAAACCTAATTGGAATTTCCAACAATTAATCGTTGTACTAATTGGCGATTTGTTGGGACCGATCAACCAGAATCAACGACTGAATAATCATTATTTGTTTTGAACAGCAATGGTTTATCTCACAGATTGTGCTTTTTTTCATCTTTAATTAGATGAATTATCCAGAAGTTAGTATTTGGTAATGATTTACACGCTAATTACTGCGAAAATGTTTATTTAATTGAAAACAATAATTGTTAACTTACATTTTTTATTGTGTATTGAGTATAGAGTTTCGTTTACATTGTAACTTCTTCAGATTATAAAGACTATAGTCTGTATAATGTAGTCTATATGATCTGAAGAAAAATTTTGCATTAATAAAAGAAAGTATGATTGCCAGAAAACATTATAACATTTCTATTTACGAGATAAACATCAAGGAGAAAACCGAACAAATATTCTCTCAGCTACTCTGGCGATACATCTTTACAAATAGACATAACCTTCAGGGTAAATAATTTTTTGGAAAAAAAATTTAAATACCATAAACCTTAAATTAATAAATCAAAGCCATCAAGTGTTTTCCAATTGTCATACCCAAACTAGAAGAATTTTCATAAAGAAAATTTTGACTTGAAACTGAAGATCTTAAAAAATTAGAAATAAACCAAATTCTAGGAATTTATTCAATGATCAGATCGATTTATCTAGTTCACCCCTATTGTATCTATTTTCGTAGGAACACGGTGGTTTTCCAAAAGTAATAAAATTTTATCTTATCCTTTCACAAATTTTTATTGTTGTTTGATACAACAATTGTTTCGCTATCGCAGTATCATCATCAGGTAGGTTCACATTGTGAATAACTGAGCTTGTTTCCGAAATCCGCTGCTATTTATATTACAATAGGTAAAAAATATTTTTTTTAAAATATTCTAACCATTTATTAGAATCAGCACATACATTCAACCATAATTTTCTACATATAGAAAGTAAAAATTATGCCTTAAACCTGTTAGAGTTCCTTGAGATAAATAAACACAATAAAATTGGAATATTACTCAAGGAACAATTAGATTTGAACAATTCACCCCTGTTAAATATATTCAGATAAGCTGGAATTTACAGAGACCTTTTTTGGGTTTTAGTGCTCAATAAATAATTTTTGTACCTACTGTAATATAAATAGTAAAGGTTTTCGAAAACAAGCTTAGTTAATCAAAATGTAAACCTACCTGATGATGCTACTGTGATTGCGAAACAATTGTTGTATTAAATAACAATAAAAATTTGTTAACATCAGAGTAACCTTATTTGATATGGATTTTCATCAAGTACATACTGATTCGATTGAATATCATATTTTATTATTATTATTATTTGAGAGAGAGACAATGTAGCAAAACACGTCTTTTTTCAACTCATAATAACAATTAGAAACCAATATAAGGAAGGGGTGGGCCATTTATAATTTGCATTTTTGATGGGCTTCAAATAAAAAACGACTGATTTTTTTCGAAGTTATGTATTTGTTAGAAGGAATGAATCTTGGCCTTTACGAATAGAAAAAAATATCATTCAAATGACCGCCACGACTGGCTACAGAATCCGATCAACCCATTACATTCTCGATTATTTGGAGCTCATGAATGGCCACTTAGATTGCGTGTTTCAAGGCGTCAATCGTTTCTGAATGATTAGTGTAACACTTATAGTTAACGTATCTCCACAAAAAATAGTCCTAGGAGATGAAAATGTGCTTCATTGCTTAAGATGATTTTTCTGGGATCATCTTCGGCCATGCGATCACTAGCCCATTTGGAGAAGTGGAAACTTATCGGATGGTCACAAAGCTTCACTCCTTATTCTAAATGAACTTCGTAAGCCTTCATACCTATGTCTTTATGTAACATTTTACTCAGAAAAGTGAGAGAATGGTTTTGTTCTTGAGTACGATGACGAAAAGTGAAGTGTTCAACTCCAACACAAAAAGAGAGATTTCTAAATATTGCACTGCTTAATCTGACTTTTGTTATTAAATTAAACTTCCTCCCTCTCTAGGTAAACATAATGTTTCCTAAGTATTATAATGTGCTAAATTTCGAGAGCATGATTTTAAATATGAACTATATCTCGAAAAAATTAGGTGTGAAATTGCAAAATTTAAATTTATTTATAATTTCCGTTAATACTTTAGATATTTCAATAAAATTTTGCAGGAATTCAAAATTAGCGATGATATAATCAATAACGTGCGAGCACTGAAATAAATGTACAGTTGAAAATTAAAATATAGTATTCCTTTGTTTTCGTTCTTTTCCATCATTTTCCTCATCTACTGCTCCTTTCGAAATAAAAATATTTATAAATTGAAGAAGTATTTGCATATTACAGAATAATAGCTGGAATTAATTCTCCAGAACCTCCACAGACTTTAAGGTATTTTTATATAATTTTAAATGATTATTTTGTTTATTCAAATAACTCCTTACTGAAGAGATTTTGGGTCCAACTTTATCAGGTTCTTTCTCTGGAGAATGTGCTATATATTCTTTAAAAAAAGAAAATAAAAAATGGCCTTTTTGAATTATGGAACTTGTGATTCTTTATCATCCTATCGAAACATATATGTATAAGGTTATGTCTAAATAATTTGGTCATTATTTTATATTTCTTTTGATTCTTTATAAGTTAATTTCGACCACATGTGATGATAATATATATGTCTATAAAATGATACAGTGTATTTAGGACATAACTTAAAATTTAATTTTAAATGTTTTCATGAGATTTATTTCGATCTGTAGAGATTCTAGAGAATTAATTCCAGCTATTATTCTGTAATATGCAAATACTTCTTCATAGTAATTTTCAATTTATATATTATATATTCATATTTGAGAAATTTCTTTGTATTACATCACATGCAGGGTCTAAGAGGTATCTTCTTTCATTGTATATTTCTGTATTATAACATTTTATTTATATTTTTATTATAATATTTTTTTATATTTTTAAATGCTTATTTTGTTCATTTAAATAATTCCTTACTGAAGAGGTTTTGGGTCCGATATTATAAAGTTCTTTCTCTGGAGAATGTGCTATATATTCTTTTAAAGAGGAAAATAGAAAAAAGACATAGAACATTTTTTGGTGATGGAACTTGTGATTCTTTAACGTCCAATCGAAGCATTTATGTATAAGATGATGTTCAAATAATGTGGTCATTATTATATATTTCTTTTAATTATTAGTTAATTTCCACCACATATGATGATAATATATGTCTATAAAGTGATACAATGTATTTAGAACATGTTTTGAAATTCAATTCTAAATGTTTCAATGAGGTTTATTCAGATTAAAATCTGTAGAGGTTCCAGAAAATTTATTCCAGCTTTTATTCTGTAAAAATATTTCTTGCCCTATTTTCGTCGTTTTCGAGTAAGAAAATAAAAAATATTCAGTACAGAGTAACTAATAACCACTAGATATTCACGTCACGTTGCATAATGAATCGATAAATAAAACCTTTTTTTGTATAGTGTTGAGACAGTTTGAAAATGATAAAAAACAATGAAGAAATTTAGTTTCTTTATTGTTTTCTTATGGCTTTTCCACGTTACTCATTCATGAATAATGGTTATTATATTTTGGTTCATTGCAGTTACTCTAGATTTTCGGCTTGGAAACGTCGCATCCTAAAAGCAAGGGGCAAGAACCTTTCTTCATTTCAAATGGAAAAAGATATTGAAGGAATATTGAATAGGCTACTGAAGTTATGTAACGTACTTAGGAAAAAAAGAACCTTTACTGCACCACATGAAATGAAACTGATCATGAGAAAATATGATATTTGTTTACCAGTCATCGTGAAGGAGAACTCATTCAACTATTGTCTACCAGTATTACGTTTTCATCCATTTGTTGTCACACAGCAATCCATTAAATCCTCCGCATCATATGTTTGGTTACCTTCTCACTATACTGAATGCAGCATTCCAGTAACAGCCGAATATTGCAGCAATTTCCACATAATTGCATACCCCTTTACGTGTCACCATTCACGTCAATAGCCGCTTTAAGAATTCATTAGAATTATACTCTGAAATTCAACCTATATATACGAATCAACCAAGGAAGCTTAAAGGAATTGATTAGACACGCTTCATTTGGCGAAAATTCATTTCGTGTGGTGAATATTCGAGTGAAACCAAAACGTCTAGTTCGAAAATAACCCGATTTCCATTGTGATTATGCGAGAAATTGATTCGATGCAGACAGATTTATTTCGGAAATAATACACCACCGATTCTTCGAAAATTGGCACAGTTGAATCGCGCCTGTTAAGTTCACGTACTCTTAATTTTAGTGACTGTCAAATAGAAATAATTACAATTTTGAATTTAAAATAATAAAAAGCGGTTTTTTACTTGATAGGAGGATTATTACAAACTTTGAATATCAAAACAGATTTAATCTGTTAGTCTCCTACAATTTTAAATTCAAAAAATTTGAATATCAAAACAGATTTAATCTGTTAGTCTTCTACAATTTTAATTTCAAAAAATTTTTATTCAAGAAACTTTTAAAATTAAATTAATGTCTACAATAAGCACCGCTTATATTTAATAGACGTATATAATCAAAACTCAATATACAATGTCAAATGGAATAAATAACCCAACCAATATAAAAAAGGCAATTAAAATTAATAAATGAATATTTGAAGGGGACAAAATTTTGTTTCTGATCTTACCATAATGAAACCAATTCCTTTTCCAAAACATAAAACACAACTTAAGGATTCCTCAAAAAATATAATTTATTTGAAATATTTATTATACTTAAATATTCAAATGAGTTAATTCAAAAATCTCTCAAAACATGCACTATATCTTCAAAAAACAATTAAAATTCAGATAATCTCTTCATCGACACTAGATAATGTTTAAAATAGCAAAATCAACCAACAATCAGTATATCATACCTTAGAGTGTAACACGGAACTTGTTTAAAACAGACTGACATTAAAAATCCAGGTAGTCAGTTCGTCATAAAATCACAAAAACTGTAAGGTATTATAAGGTTTCCTTTAAACCATTGACATTCCAGAATGAGATTTAATCAAGCCTAAATATAATTATATATTATGTATAAAATAAAATAGAAAAAGGCTTTTTACTTGAAAGAAGAAATATAACAAAATTTGAATATCAAAATAGATTTAATATGTTAGTCTTCTACAATTTTAATTTCAAAAAAATTTCTATTCAAAAAACTTTTAGAATTAAATTTATGTCTACAATGAGCACCGCTTATATTTAATAGGCGTGTATAATCAAAACTCAATATACAATGTCAAATGGAATAAATAAACCAACCATAATAAAAAAGGCAATTAAAATCAATAAATAAATATTTGAAGGAGACAAAATTTTGTTTCTGATCTTACCATAATGAAACCAATTTCCTTTTCAAAAACTTAAAACACAACTTAAGGATTCCTCAAAAAATATAATTTATTTGAAATATTCAATATATTTAAATATTCAAATAAGTTAATTAAAAAATCTCTCAAAACATGCACTATATCTTCAAAAAATGATTAGAATTCGGATAATCTCTTCAACGGCCCTAGATAATATTAAAAAATATCAAAATCAACTAACAATCAGTATATCATACCTTAGAGTGTAACACGGAACTTGTATAAAACAGACTTACTTTAATAATCCAGGTAGTCAGTTCGTCACAAAATTTCAAAAAATTTTATTCAAAAACTTCATTTCTGCTCTCTTGTATTGTTGAAAGTATATTTATATTGAGGCTTATGGTTGAAATAAGGATTATTGATGTGGAGCTCTTGCTGTGCACATGTTGTTATTAACAATTCACCGTTGTTTTTTGAAACTTCTTCGTCGAAATTGAATTACTCCTTGAATAGGTACATTTCTGATTTTTGTGTTGAAATCGCACAGAAGCGTATTTTATTGAGCGTGTCTTCAAGTTTTTCAAAGAAATTTTCTCTTATTTGTGTGTTCATGTTTTTAAAAGGCAATTGGTGTTCTGAAAGGTAAGATCAGAAACAAAATTTTGTCTCCTTTAAATATTTATTTATTAATTTTAATGACTTTCGTATATCTGTTGGTTTATTTATTCCATTTGACATTATATATTGAGTTTTGATTATATACGTCTATTAAATGTAAGAGGTGCTTATTTTAGACATTAATTTAATTCTAAAAGTTTTTTGAATAAAAATTTTTTTTGAAATTAAAATTGTAGAAGACAAACATATTTTAATTTGTTTTGATATTCAAATTTTGTTATATTTCTTCTATCAAGTAAAAAGCCTTTCTTTTTTACTTTTTTATTTTTATTCTCTTATTTATATCAGGGGCATACATCCTAATGATATGTAGTTTTCCCTTAGTCATTCTAAGAGATATCTGCAACATTCTGTTGTCGATGTAGGTCACGTTCTCGATTGCATCCTTGAATTTCTTGTGTACTAAGAACCCCAGATTGTGCTCGTTCTTGTTTCTCGTTTCCGCTGATAAGTAGTACATTCTGTCAAGAAAGTACCATGAATTATCGATTTAAATCTGGCGGGGCAGTGAGGCAGGTAAAAATTTTTTTTCCTAGGTTGGTACCACTGTCCTTAATTACTATGCCAAGCTTGAGCGGGATCTGTCAACTAGTGTGTTTGCAACAGCTGATTAAGTCAGTCGATGTCAGAGTGCGTGCCGATTTTTACTATGGGTGATTACGTTGAGCAAAGAATTTGTTTAAAGTTTTGTGTTGCAAATGAATTTTCGTGTGCCGATGCATTGAAAATGTTGCAAAAGGCCTTTGGTGATAATGCTCTATCGAAAACTCGTGCATATCAGTGGTACAGAGCCTTCAAGGACGGTCGTGAAGTGGTCGCCCATCGACGGCTTCGATCGAAGATGACGTCGATAAAATTAAGGAAAGGGTGCTGGAAAACCGTCGTACCAGCTTGAGAGAGATAGCACATGATCTTAAGATATCCCACGAGTCCGCACGTACGATTTTGATTGATATTTTGGGCATGAGAAAGGTGGCCGCACGACTCGTACCGAAAGACCTGAATTTTCTTCAAAAACGTCATCGCGAACAGGTTGCTTCAGACATGCTGGATCGCTGTAATTCCGATTCTACATTCATGGAACGCATTATAACTGGTGATGAGACCTGGGTCTGCGAGTACGATATGCAATGAAGGTGATGCTCATTGTTTTCTTCGATATCCGTGGCGTGGTGCACTACTAATTCGTTCCAGAGGGTCAGACGGTAAACAAGGAGTATTACCTAGGCGTTATGAAACGTTTGCGTGAGCGTATCCGTAAGCGGCCAAATTTGTGGGCGAACAACTAATGGATTTTGCATGACGATAACGCGCCTTCTCACCGAGCTACGATTGTGACTGACTTTCTCGCCAAAAACTCAACAAACGTGCTTCAGCAACCACCGTATTCGCCGGATTTGGCTCCCTGCGACTTTTTCCTCTTCCCAAAACTAAAATTGCCCCTTCGTGGCACCCGTTTTGAGTCGATTGAAGCCATAAAACAAAATTCGGCGCGAGAGCTAAAGTCCATCCCGGAAAGCGCCTATAAAAAATGTTTCGATAATTGGAAGTGCCGTTGGCATAGATGTATTGGAGCAAATGGAGCCTATTTTGAAGGCGACCCAATAAATTTTGACGATTAAATGTAAAAATGTTGTTTTAATTGAAAATTCCCGGTACTTTCTTGACAGAGTAGGAGATTCAGTTAATAAAAAGTGATAGAAAACTGAGTAATTTCTTATTTCATTTCATAAACATAGATATCTCACTAATTCAACTAAATTTGGAAAATATATTGAATGAAAATTATAAAACACAAATCCTTTGCCAAGGGACCTCCTGAGAATAATTCCGACTCCACTCTATGTAGGCGATCTACTTAGACCACCCCATTCCCATACGATGCGAAAGCGCTGACTACACTCGAAAGGAAGTGGAAATTGAACTCGGGTTCGCTTGTCAATTCGTTTCCACCAACTGGGACCATTTTCTGATAAATGGTTTCGTTAATGAAGAAACAATGAGCGATTGACATATTGAGGGTCCACCAGGACATTGGAAGTTATTCACTGCGTCCGAGCAAAGTGATTTCATTCATATTCTTGTATTGAATTAATAGATTTTTCTCACTTACTCATATGTCAGAACCCTGTATTTGCCCTCGTTTTAATCGAACTTTGTTCAATAGGAGTACAGGATTTGCTAACTTCTTTGTTGCAGACATGAGTTTTAAGATGCGGAGAAACCGTATCAACTAAACTGTTTATAGCTAAAGAAGAAATTTCACACACCATGATGTACTCGTACTCAAATATCATAAATATCATTCATTATATTGACCAGTATTAATTAAGTTAGCATTCTCTCCACGAAAAGGAATTTCTTCATAGATAAATCTTAATATTTCATATTAAATCATACAAAAAGTGTTATTGTGTTTTATTCATTTCAAAACTCACAAATCGAGTAGAGAACAATGAGCATTCTTCCATTTTTTATTTGGATAAATTTCACTTGAATTTAGAAAATCATCAACGTACCATAAAGATATTCATGAAAAACAAAAATTATTTTATGAAACTTGATTCAAAAAATGTCAAGATGGTTCGAGAAGATTACACAGGAAATTTCAAAAGATCTTGGGAAGAAAATGTTCAAAATTTATTAAAACACTAACTATGTAATTTAATGTAATTTTTATTCAAAAAACTTTTAGAATTAAATTTATATCTAAAACAAGCACCGCTTACATTTAATAGACGTATATAATCAAAACTCCATATATAATGTCAAATGGAATAAATAAACCAACAGATATACGAAAGTAATTAAAATTAAAGAATAAATATTTAAAGGAGACAAAATTTTGCTTCTGGTCTTACCTTTAAGAACACCAATTGCCTTTTAAAAGCATGTACACACTTAAATTTTATATATAATATATAATTATATTTTGGCTTCAATAAATCTCATTATGGAATTTTAAATAAACCTTAAAATAACTCACACTTTTCTTTGATTTTGTTAGAACATAGATCAATTTTGAATTATATAGTTGATCTGTGTTTCCAAGCTTTAGTCTTTTTACACATGTTGAGAGATATAGGTTAGTTTTTTGATTTTGATATTTGGAATATTAATGAGGGCTGAAGACAGGATTGCTTAGAATTATATTTATTTTTTGAAGATATAGTGCATTTTTTTAGAGATTTTTGAATTAACTTATTCGAATATTTAAATATATTAAATATTTCAAATAAATTATATTCTTTGAGAAGTCCTTTAAGTGTGTTCATGTTTTTTAAAGGCAATTGGTGTTCTTAAAGGTAAGACCAGAAACAAAATTTTGTCTCCTTTAAATATTTATTTATTAATTTTAATTACTTTCGTATATCTGTTGGGTTATTTATACCATCTGACATTATATATTGAGTTTTGATTATATACGTCTATTAAATGTAAGCGGTGCTTGTTTTAGACATAAATTTAATTCTAAAATTTTTTTGAATAAAAAATTTTTAGAATTAAATTAATGTCTAATAATAAGCACTGCTCATATTTAATAGACGTATAAAAATCAAAATTCACTATACAATATCAAATGGAGTAAAAAACCCAAAAAAATAAATTATTAATTAAAATTAAAAATAAGTTACATCGACTGTTTCGTTCCAAACATACGTACCTAATCTCGTCAGAAAGGCCGTGGTACGTATGTTTTGCCTTTGACAAACATTTGAAAACATGTTCTGTAAAAAACCGCAGGTCATTATTTTATTTTATATATAATATACAATTATATTAGGATTTTGAATAATGACCTTTATCATACAGTTTCCAGTGGTTTAAAGAAGGCCATAAAATGCCTTACAAAATTTGTGTGATTTCTATGTTTAGCATAGAACATAGATTACCTTGGATATTAGATGTACCTACCTAGTTTAATTGTATTCATAACAAATTATCTGAAATTAATTCTTGGCAATTTCTTTCGGTAAATCTGTAAGAGACGGCCAAACGTTTCAGTTGGACTATGCATATGACATATTTTAATATGAACTCTTGTGAAAAATATGTCATAAATTAAAATACTTTTTCAGGAATCAAAAAATGAATGGGACATAATGAATCAAATATTGATCTCACATGATTCAACGCAATCAATGAAGTGAAGATTGAGTTTCTAAACATCGTGAAAACGAATATCCTTCATGGAAAAAGATTCTCTGGAATAATCATAACACATGAATCCATCTCCATTCGGAAAACACCCATAAAACCGACACTTTTATTACCGTTAAGTATAGAATACAAAAGTGTTCATAATACATCTTTTCCAGCAGCTCGGACGTGCTCTAACACTTCGGACGGAACGTGAATCAAAAATAAATTAGCAGGCAATACAGTCTGACTCATAGACATACACAATTGCCAAACGAACGCCACAGATGCTCGCGATTTCATAGAACAAATGACGCGACGCGGATATGACGGGCGCGTTCCGTAAAGTGGCCGTTAATTTTGAAACCACAACCTGACAAAACGGCGCATCACGATGGCCTGTTACAACAGGTGCAATCGGTGTGGTAACGTGTTGTCAGCAGGAATCGCGGAGATTTGAGGACATAAACTAGCTGATAAGTGGATGATTGCACAGCCCACTCATGAAACATGCAGATGATATTGGTTGCTGGAGGGTGAGTATAAGTAGTCTTCAACCATGAGCATCCTTATTTCTTGAAGAGGTTTCGGATTTTATCTTGCCAAAGTCCTATGAGAGTATAAAGATGCTCTTCCAGTAGAAATTTGTTAATGACACTCTTTTGGATCATAGTTCCTTAGTCTAACGAGAAAAATATTTAAAACGATCAACATAAGCTGAAATCGCATGAATATTTGAAATTATTATGTATAAAATTTTATTATGGTTTCCAGCATAATTCGTTCACAATTTTGTATTATATTTATGAAATTTTTCGGTTCATACATATTGACGTATGACTACTCTCAGCACCGCATTCTTCCTTTGGCTGATTTACAGCAGAATATTTTGCTTAGGCCAACATGCGAGAAAGTTCCGCTGCTCTCAATGAACTGTGAATTGTATGATTTTTCTATTTTACGAGACAGGTAGCCTCGCCAGCAAAAGTCTGAAGTATTTTGTCCCTCATCTGGTTGGCTGAGTATAGACCACGTGTTTTACAATGTCTTCTTCTTCTTCTTCTTCCGTCTCCCACTTAGGCTTGGAGCCTGTTCTTCTTCAATGATGTTCTATTCGGTGCGTAAGTTATCACTCCATCTCTTTCTGGGTCGCCCGATACTTCTTCTTCCTAGAGGTGATTTATCCCTTGCCTTCTTCACCATTCTGTCTTGCCGCCTTCTTTCTATGTGTGCGTTCCATTCTTCCTTTTTGTTGTTTATCCACTCCCCGATTTTCTCCACTCAACACGACTTTCTGATCTCATCACTCCTTTCCGGAAGGGTTTTTCCGGAAATTCTACGAAGAATCTTCATTTCCGCTGTCTCCAGCATACGTCTTGTCTTCGCAGTATCTGGTCTGGTTTCAGCCGTGTAAGTCATGATCGGTCTTATGGTACCTTTATAAATTCTTGCCTTCGTTTTTATGTTCAGATGTTTATTCCTCCATATGGTGTCGTTAAGGCAGCCTGCAATTTTATTTGCCCTCATGACTTGTTGAGATACCTCATCTTCAATGCAGCCATAACTGGATAATTCGACACCCAAGTATTTGAATGACATCACCTGCTCTATTATCTTCTGATTTACTTCTAGTTTACATCGGAGAGGTTCTTTTGCTGTTGTCATGCATTTAGTTTTTTCAGTGGCTATGTCCATATTGAATTGCTTCGCGGCATTGAAGAAGAGTTGGAGGATTCTCTGAAGGTCGTCCTCACTCTCCGCGAAGAGTACTGCGTCATCGGCATAACAGAGGATCGTAAACTCCCGGTCACCCATTCTGTAACCCCTTGCAGATTTCACCTTTTTTATGATCTCATCCATGATATTAAAAAGGAGTGGGCTTAAGGAGTCGCCCTGTCGGACTCTGCTGTTGATAGGTATTGCCATTTATTCGGATTTGGACGCTATTTTCCGCATATATGTTCTTGATAGTGTCAATCAAATTCGTCGGTAATCCAAGGTTTTTCAGAAGGTGTATGACGTCCCCCAGTCGTACTTTATCGAGTGCTTTGTGTAGGTCAACGAAGCATAGGAAAGGCGGTCTATTATATTCCGTTGATTTTTCCACTACCTGTTACAATGTGAGTTTCGTTGATATATTAAGCTCAAGTAAACTTCTGTTGTTTCAAAAAAGTTAAAGAAATTCATCTATTCAATATTCACGTATTGCAACAATTAAATAGCGACAGGTAAACAGCTTAATATATTATTTATAGTTAATTTTTTCAATGTGTAGAAATTATAAGAAAGTGTTCACAAATTGTTTAATTGGGGAACCTGCAATGGAATATTCAGGTTCATCATTTCATGGGAAATTCCTAAAAGCAGTTAGATCCCAATTACATCGTTTTTTGATGCAATAAACTGGTAATACTAGTCTGGTAACATAGAAAAATCATACAGTTCACTTCATTCAGAGCAGTGAAACTTTCTCGCATGTTGGCCTTAGCACAATACTCTGCTGTTTACTAGCTTAGAGGGAGAAAGCGTATTAAATAATAAAAAATACAAGATACCATAATTGCCAGAACACACTATAAAAATTCCATTCAAGAGATTTGTCCTGAGTGAAAAATCGAAAAAATATTCAGAATATTTTTTCGTTTTCAGCTACTATGATAAACTATATCTATAAACAAAATAATTTCTCACTAACAAAGACATCAACATATCATTCATCAATTATCATGTGGTATCTGTTTGGAAACTTATATTGGACAAGCCGGAAGATCCTGTAATACTAGAATCAAGGAACCTGATTTTGATCAGCTTTGTGAGATTTTTCATAAGAAAAAAAGGCTAAAGTAGATGTTTAGAAATGAATAATTGAAAAATACTGGGAAATTATTGAATAACTAGACTCAGTTATCTAGTTCACCCTCTATCAGGTTCATTCTCGTAGTGACACGGTGGTTTGACAGAGAATTATTGAACATTTATTGTACCATTATTTCAGAAAAGAAATCATCCAAATTTTATGTCGCCAAATTTTTAACTATTTGTTCATAAGAATTTGAAGAAGTAACTATGTTACGATATGCGTCATGTGATCAAATCTCAAGAATAAATAGAAATCAACATATATATGAATAATATAATGATCTCTTCACCTTCAGTAGTACATCTGTAAAATTTAAAATTATTCAGGATCTTAGTTTTTACCTCAATTAATAAGAAATCAAGGATTCTGGAGATCAGCCGCGTTTAGTATTAAGAGATGAATACTCTTCATACTCTAACACTACTAGGTATACTACTCTGTCAAGAAAGTACCGGGAATTTTCAATTAAAACAACATTTTTACATTTAATCGTCAAAATTTATTGGGTCGCCTTCAAAATAGGCTCCATTTGCTCCAATACATCTATGCCAATGGCACTTCCAATTATCGAAACATTTTTTATAGGCGCTTTCCGGGATGGACTTTAGCTCTCGCGCCGAATTTTGTTTTATGGCTTCAATCGACTCAAAACGGGTGCCACGAAGGGGCAATTTTAGTTTTGGGAAGAGGAAAAAGTCGCAGGGAGCCAAATCCGGCGAATACGGTGGTTGCTGAAGCACGTTTGTTGAGTTTTTGGCGAGAAAGTCAGTCACAATCGTAGCTCGGTGAGAAGGCGCGTTATCGTCATGCAAAATCCATGAGTTGTTCGCCCACAAATTTGGCCGCTTCTTACGGATACGCTCACGCAAACGTTTCATAACGCCTAGGTAATACTCCTTGTTTACCGTCTGACCCTCTGGAACGAATTCGTAGTGCACCACGCCACGGATATCGAAGAAAACAATGAGCATCACCTTCATTTTCGAGCGGCTTTGGCGTGGTTTTTTCGGTTTCGGCTCATTTTTTACCACCCATTCCGATGATTGCTGGCTTGTTTGCATATCGTACTCGTAGACCCAGGTCTCATCACCAGTTATAATGCGTTCCATGAATGTAGAATCGGAATTACAGCGATCCAGCATGTCTGAAGCAACCTGTTCGCGATGACGTTTTTGAAGAAAATTCAGGTCTTTCGGTACGAGTCGTGCGGCCACCTTTCTCATGCCCAAAATATCAATCAAAATCGTACGTGCGGACTCGTGGGGTATCTTAAGATCATGTGCTATCTCTGTCAAGCTGGTACGACGGTTTTCCAGCACCCTTTCCTTAATTTTATCGACGTTATCTTCGATCGAAGCCGTCGATGGGCGACCACTTCACGACCGTCCTTGAAGGCTCTGTACCACTGATATGCACGAGTTTTCGATAGAGCATTATCACCAAAGGCCTTTTGCAACATTTTCAATGCATCGGCATACGAAAATTCATTTGCAACACAAAACTTTAAACAAATTCTTTGCTCAACGTAATCACCCATAGTAAAAATCGGCACGCACTCTGACATCGACTGACTTAATCAGCTGTTGCAAACACACTAGTCGACAGATCCCGCTCAAGCTTGGCATAGTAATTAAGGACAGTGGTACCAACCTAGGAAAAAAAATGTTTACCTGCCTCATTGCCCCGCCAGATTTAAATCGATAATTCCCGGTACTTTCTTGACAGAATGTACATACCTAAGTGAAATTCATCTTGAGGTGCATATATTTCTGGACTGTTTCTGGGTTTATTTCATCTCTGTGACATCTGACATCTAGATGATCAATTATTGCTTCTTTCAATTTATGCTTTTTACATATTGTATACATAGAAGTTCATTTTCTAAAAATAGAATACCATATGTTGAATCGTTTGTAATACTTACGTAGATTTTATGAGAATGAATGTTCACAAATACCTGAATATTGTGTTGTTTTCCTTGATAGAACCAAATCCGATTTTTGTTCAAAAAAGAGTTCTCAGAAGGGTCCTCAACCATGAAATGAATCATTGATTTGTTGCTCGAAAATTGTCTGCGCCCTCCCTAGAAATATACCAAAACAGCGAACACCGTTGAAAATTTTCTGAATTCTATTATCCGATTTTTATCATTAGGAAAAGGCCTACTGATTGCATATTCAGGTATTCGGCAAAACAATTGAGCTTTATATTTCGAAAAATCTTGACTATCAGAACAATTACTAGTAACACACATACAGACCTACTGATTTTGATAGGAAGTAAAAGGAAAGACTCTATAAAATGAAAAAATGATCAGCTTTCTTTTCGCCTGACAGTTGTATCTGATGTATTCTACGATAAATTCATATGAAGAAATTCTCATCATCCAAACCTGACAGAACAGAGTAATTCTGTTTTACCTCGTTACAAATTTTAATTTTATGAAATTTCTTGAAAACTTTTTAAAATCAAATTAAATTAATGCCTTAAAGAACACTGTTTCAATTTCAGTAGATGTATAAAAATAACACTCATTACACAGCATTGAAAGGAGATAAAAGATTCTAAAGAAAATATAGAATATTCATCAAACCCATTCAACAAATATTTAGTGGAAGCAACTGATTTATAAAATCAAAATGAAGATCTTAGTCTACACAAGATTCAACTGAATCAAGAACTACAGCCACTTGACCATAGTAAGCGTCGTTTATTTGCTGATTGGGCTCTAGAACAGCTTGAAGTTGATCCAATTTTTTATCGTAAAACTGTGTTTAGTGATGGAGCGCATTTCTGGTTGGACGGCTATGTAAACAAGCAAAATTGCCGTATATGGAGTGAAAACAATCCTCTAGAAGTTTTGCAGGTTCCATTGCATCCTGAAAAATGCACCGTGTGGTATGCTTTACACGAAGGAGGGATCATCGATCTATACTTCGTTAAAAACGATGCTGGAGCTAATGTTACAGTGAATGGAGCTCGTTATAGATCGATGATTAATGATTATTTGTTTCAAAATTTGAATGGTATCGACCCAGAAGTGTTTTGGTTCCAACAAGATGGTGCTACACCTCATGCTTCTACCGTCACAATCGATTTATTGAAAGAAAGTGAAATGGCCCAATTAATTGGCCTCCAAGATCATGCGACATAACTCCACTGGATTATTTTCTTTGAGGTTATGTCAAGTCATTGGTTTATGCTGATAAACTAGAAACAAAAGACTCTTTGGAAGCCCATATAACTCGTGTTATTGATGAAATAAGGCCTGAATTATTCGAAAAAAAGGTCCAAAATTGCTCTGGTCGGATGCGGTTCTTCAGAGCTACTAATGGTGGACATATGCCGGAAATCATTCTCAAAACTTAAATGACATAATGAAAATATGAATAAAAACAATATTCTAATACGTTACGTCAGACCTTGACTTCTTCAGGTGAGTATTACAAGATACTGAGTATACCATGAACAAGAATCTGATTACATAACAAAATAATAACTATTTAATGAAATTCATGTTCATGGTATACTCAGTATCTTGTAATACTCACTTGATGAAGTCATGGTATGACGTAACTATCGTAGTGTAATAAAATATTAGCGGAAATTAGAATAATGTTTTTATTCATATTTTCAAGATGAATTTCCGTCAAGTAAAGACCGAAACAATCGTAGATTAAATGACATAAAATTATTTTTCAATAGCGCCAATGCGGATATATGAATTCAGTTCGTATATTTTTCGGACAACCCTCGTATATAAAAACAGTGTTACACAAAACTGATTAATACTCGAATATTTAGTATAACTTCGGAGCGCAGTCAATTGTGTTCATTCTACTCAGGCCATGGGAAGAATAACTCGATAAATACCAAATCATGGAATGTTGAAACTGAAAGAATTAAATGAATTATAGTCAACTGAAATCAAACATATGGAAGTTATGATGAATGCTCTGAAAATTAGCAACCCAATTTCTGAACTATGAAATAACGTGTTGGTCGCAATGTATAGTTGTGTATATGGCGAATGCGCTTGACAGATAATTCATTATGGTCATAAATTGATATGTTCACTTGCAGAAGAGCTCTCCGATCATTGAGTTCAATTCAAGGTCCATCGTAATATTTTTGTAATGTCCGGAGTATATGGTTATAATATATTAGATGTAAGAAAACGAAATTGAATTGTTACAATTGTAAATGTACAAATAAATCAAAAAATTAAGTATTATATATTTCCACAATTAAATAATTTTTCTGGCTTTCATTCTGAACTAACTGTAAAAATTACACTTTCACTTATTATATGGCTATAGCTTGAAAAAACGAGAAAAACAAATAAACAATAATTTTCGGAGACTCGGATAATACAAAATATGCGAATAGAGAATATAAATAACCATAAATTTTCAAAAATACAGATATGTAAAAATAGATAAAGAATGGGATATAATAATACCAACTTTTTAAGAAAATGACCAACTAGTTTCGATTTTATTTAAAAATTTTCATCAGGGCTCTGAAACGAAAAACATGAACTACAGTTACAAAATTCTTAAGAGGTGCCTGAAGTTACTATATTACAATACAATCTAAAAATTGTATCAGGTGAGCATGGTTCTAACCTGACGAAGTCATGTTGTCATGACGAAACAATTGTTGTGAAATTAAATAAATCAGCGGAAATTAAGTTGTTTTACTTTAATCATCAAGATGTATTTCCGACAAATATATACCGATACAATCAAACAAGAGGTTTTTTCATTAATTATTTTAATTTTTTGGATACAAAGTGGAACTGAAGAGTTATCGAAGTGACAATTCCAAATGGCCTTTTTGAAGATGTGCTGCATGTTTTTGGAGTTTTGTTTTAGGGGAACTTTATTGAAGAGACTCATTTTCGAAGAAATTCTTGGCGTTATGTGGTACATTTTTGGAGAGGAATTTGATTTTCATAATACATCGTTACGAAAGAAAGTTTGTATCCTTCGAGTATTTATCTGATATTTCGAAGTTATATTCTATATTTTCTTTCGATTCTTTTATTCCTTTTGATATTATGTAATGATTAATAATTATATTATATTTACTTAATTGAAACTGTGTTTACTGAGACGTTTATTTAACTTAATTTCAAAAAATTTTTGTGAATATTTTATTCATGAAATTGAAACTTGAAGTGAGGTTAGCTGAGTAAATCTGCATGATATTTAAGATGAAGAAACTATAGAATCATATTCCGAGTATTATAATATAGTCCTCATAGTTATACTCAGAATTATTTTTCAGGTACTGGTGACCAACTGATTTCAGATTCATCCAAATCCTTTTACCAATGTTTCAGATTTACCCTCTGGACAATAAATTCAAAACAGTCTAGTCAGGGTTCTTCAATTCCATAAGCTATCATCCATTGCCAAACAAGAACGAATTCTCGATCCAAATACTGCGGAACCTTATAACTCCGCATTGGATCTACGATAAAATTCACAATAGAAAAAGTGAACCTGCCTTTTATCCAGAACTAGGACGAACTTCCTACCCCGACACTTTGGCGTCGGAAAAAATGAATCAAGGTTTCGCAGTTTTCCGCATCCCTAAAATTTGGCTGTTCTCCAACAGGATATCTGCGTTGGTCTCATTTTTCTCCGAGGAAAGACTAAGGAGGAAGAGTTCGATTAATGTCTTCATAAATAAGAAGCGGTTCTTGAAGACTGCGAAATTAATAATGAATCATGCTAACGAATTGTTTTTGTATACTTCCTTACCACTGCTCAACAAAAGACCACGGTTAGTGAAATTTATAACTTGCACATTGAGGATGAAATATGATGTTTGATTTTCGTCACGACTTTAAATCAATTTCAATCATGAGAAATGAATTTTCATCATCCTGATTATACAGTTGGTTTCGAATCATGAATATAAACTACTCGTCAAAATTGGAGGATATTGGATATTTTCCGAATATTCATATTTTCCGTATCATCTCAATATTTTAATTCAACTGCATAAAGTTATAACAATTATGAAAAGGTCTTCTGGTATATCGTGAAACTAGTTGTTATTAAGTTCAATCATGTTGGTTCATGTATGTGAGAAATGAACATTTAAATGATTTTCTCTACAATCTGTATTTCGTTTTCAATAAGATCAAGTGGTTTTACGCAACTCGTATAGAATTTTCATTATACCAAGACAAGTTTCATCTAAGGGCGATGTCATCAGAACCCTCGGAATGCTTCAGACTGGTCAAACACAACTGCAAGTGGTAATTTCTTCAATGTTGGCTAAAGAGTGATATGACGTTTACTGGCACGGTACTTTGCTACTGAAACTGTCCACAAAGATGTGCTAGACCACGTGCTACAACGCCAGTAGAAAAGCGTGTCTCAACTCTTTCGGTGAAAAGACAGCCTCTCAGCACTTGCAGAATGGCAAGTCAACGACTTCAATATGCCACAGATATTTAAGTTTTCCTAAGATAGTTAAAACACATCTCTATGAGGTCAATCTAACTAACATCTAGCTGCTTGTTGAGAACAGTTCCATTCACTCCCGAACACAAGTGTCAAATATCGGAGTGGACTTTAGAGCTGGTATACTGGCGAGATGAATTATGAAACATACTCTGTACTGACAAGTCGAGATTTGGACGTTTTTCTGATAGTGGAAGAGTTCTCCTCATTCGAAGAAACCACCACTCTGTTCAAGAACTCCATCCTTTTGGCGAAGAGACAATTGTGGTTTTGGGAGTTTGATATAACCTGATGGCTGAATTATATTTAAGTACTTTGCGATGTGTATGCGTTCCAAAATTTTTGATTATTAAAAGCAAAGAGCAACAAATGCGAGAAAATTCAAGAGGCATAAGTAACACAACAATCATATTAAACTGAGGATGCTCATTTTGTTGATCAGTGCGGGATCATCAATTTCAGATTTCATAAAGCAATGCAATCACTGACATTAAAATTATTTCATTCAGAAGTAATAATTTTTTTAAATAGAAAAACGCTTTTTACTTGATAGAAGAAATATAACAATATATCAAAACAGATTTAATCTGTTAGTCTTCTACAATTTTAATTTCAAAAAAATTTGTATTCAAAAAACTTTTAGAATTAAATTATTGTCTACAATAAGCACCGCTTATATTTAATAGGCGTATATAATAAAAACTCAACATATAATGTCAAAGGGAATAAATAAACCAACAGATATACAAAAGTCATTAAAATTAATCAATAAATATTTAAAGGATACAAAATTGTGTTTCTGATCTTACCTTTAAGAAGACCAATTTCCTTTTAAAAACATAAACACAACTTGAGGACTTCTCAAAATATTTAATTTATTTGAAATATTTAATATATTTAAATATTCGAATCAGTACATTCAGAAATCTCTCAAAACATGCACTAAATCATCAAAAAACAAATATAATTCTAGGTAATCTTTCATCGGTCCAAAATAATATTCCAAATATTAAAATCAAATAACTATCACTATATCTCCACTTACACGTGTTTACAGGATGATTGCTTCAAACAGACTAACTTTAAAATTCAAGATGGTATATGTTCTAACAAAATCACAGAAAAGTGTAAGTTATTTTTAAGGTTATTTTAAATCATTGACATTCCATAATGAGATTTATTAAAGCCTAAATTTAATTATATATTATATATAAAATAAAATCGAAAAAGGCCTTTTACTTGATAGAAGAAATATAACAAAATTTGAATATCAAAACAGATTTAATCTGCTAGTCTTCTACAATTTTGATTTAAAAAAAATGTTATTCAAAAAACTTTTAGAATTAAATTAATGTCTACAATAAGCACTGCTTATATTTAATAGACGTATATATTTTTGAAATTAAAATTGTAGAAGACGAACAGATTAAATTTGTTTTGATATTCAAATTTTGTTATATTTCTTCTATCAAGTAAAAAAGCCTTTTTCTATTTTATTTTATATATAATATATAATTATATTTAGGCTTTAATAAATCTCATTATGGAATGTGAATGATTCAAATATAACCTTAAAAATAACTTACACTTTTCTGTGATTTTGTTAGAACATAGACCATCTTGAATTTTAAAGTTAGTCTGTTTGAGGCAGTCATCCTGTAAACACGTGTGAGTTGAGATCTAGTGATAGTCATTTGATTTTCATATTTGGAATATTATTTTGGACCGATGAAGAGTTTACCTAGAATTATATTTGTTTTTTGAAGATATAATGCATGTTCTGAGAGATTTCTGAATTAACTCATTCGAATATTTAAATATATTAAATATTTCAAATAAATTATATTTTTTGAGAAGTCCTTAAGTTGTTATCATGTTTTTAAAAGGCAATTGGTGTTCTTAAAGGTAATATCAGAAACAAAATTTTGTCTCCTTTAAATATTTATTTATTAATTTTAATGATTTTTTTATATCTGTTGGTTTATTTATTCCATTTGACATTATATATTGAGTTTTGACTTTATACGTCTATTAAATATAAGCGGTGCTTATTGTAGACATTAATTTAATTCTAAATGTTTCTTGAATGAAAATTTTTTTTTAAATTAAAATTGTAGAAGACTAACAGATTGAATCTGTTTTGATATTCAATTTTTTTTAGTTTGACGGTAGCCTTACAGCAAGGATGAAACTACAGAGTGACAAGAAAAACCTCTTGTTTGATTGTATCGGTCTTATTTGTCGGAAATACATCTTAATGATCAAAAGTAAAACAACTTAATATCCGCTAATTTATTTCATTTCACAACAATTGTTTCTTCAGGTGAGTATGGTACTAACTACATATTTGAGATTAAGTTCTTTAAGTATTCAAAATATACAGAAAAGAAGGTAGTGGGAATTTACAGTAATTTGTTTCTTCAATTATTATACAAAGTTTCAGAAAAGGTTAAATAAGGGGGATTTATTGAAGTCCGTCTGGTCATTTAGGAGAATCTGTTTTTTATTGTATCTGTTGATTTCGAGTGCTTCTAGGTAGTTCAACCTGAGGTCCTTGTTTTTGTAGGTGTAATAATAATAACTACAAAAACTTACACCTAGAAAACAAGAACCTCATTTTGAAGTACCTAATAAAATAAAATAGAAAAAGGCTTTTTACTTGATAGAAGAAATATAACAAAATTTGAATATGAGAACAGATTCAATCTGTTAGTCTTCTACAATTTAAAATAAAAATTTTTTTGAAATTAAAATTGTAGAAGACTAACAGATTAAATCTGTTTTGATATTCAAATATTGAAGTACCTAGATGCCCTCGAAACTAACAGATACAATAAAACACAGATTCTCCTAAACGACCAGACGGACCTCAATAAATCTCCCTTACTTAACCTTCTCTGAAACTTTGTATAATAATTAAAAAAACGAATTACTGTTAATTCCCACTACCTTCTTTTCTGTATATTCTGAATATTCAAAGAACTCAATCTCAAATATGTAGTTAGTACCATACTCACCTGACGAAGTCATGTTGTCGTGACGAAACAATTGTTGTAAAATTAAATAAATTAGTGGAAATTAAGTTTTTTTGTTTTTAATTATCAGAAAAACCTAGGATCAACTTTTTTTCATTCAACTTTATTAAACAAACGAAATTAAACAAAACACCAACGAATAATAATAACATAAACATTTGGTTAATATATACTCAAGTGGTTTCGAAGTGGCTTCCTTTGGCGGTGATACATAGCTTCAGACGCTTCTTGAAATTTTCGGCCATTGGCCGCAGCTCTTCGGGCGTTAATCGGTCCCATTCCCAGCGCAGGGATTGCTTCAGCAACTACAAACTTTTGTAGTATTTAGCATACGGCCTAACCTCCAAAATCGACAACATGCTGTAGTCCATTGGTTTGAGATCCGGCGAGTAGGGCGGATGTGGTGAAACTCGGAAAATGGATCTCACACCATTATTGCGTCATTTTCGCTGTGTGAGCCGGAGCGGATTCCTGTCGAAAGGTCTAATGCGTGTCGCTGAAGTGCTGCTGGGCCCACGGAATTACTACGGCCTCGAGAATGTCGCAGCGATATACTTCTTGATTGATTTTGATCCCTTGATCCACGAAAATTTAGGATGTTTTGTTGCTGATGCAAATTCCGCCCCTGCGGATTGTGACCATTTTCGACTATGGCCGACGTACCGAGGGCTTCTGCAGACCAGGCTCTTTCATTTAGAGGTTGTGGGATTGTTCTGCGGTGAAAAGCTTCTCAACTGTGAAGAGAATGCGCTTCCATTACTGGCCGGCGGCACCTCTGAAGTCGGATTCACGGTTGATACCGGTCTCACGGGCAAAATGTAAATCGATCGTCATGTCGCGCGGTCGTGGAATATGTTGCTCCCGTTGCACTCTGAAAATAGATCGATATGATGATTCAATAAATTGCCAAATTTGTGATACAAGTTATCATGTCAAGTGCCTCAATATGTCTATAGACGACTTTAATGAATTTCGTGCAAGTGTTAACAATAAATGGAATTGTGAGGCATGTCAGCAGCGCACTGAAAATGTGTCACAAAACATCGTTCCTAATGCCCAAATAAGGGATTATTCCTTATCAGGATTTGATTTCTCGGCATTCAAGAAGGAAATGGTCACTGAAATTACCTCTATTTTTGTTGCTGAGATTGATTTGCTCAAAACAGTTATCACAAGCCAGAGTAAACAAATTGAAGAACTATTAAAAGAAATTCATATCATCAAGTCTGATAAGAACCATATCAACACAACAGATCGTGGGACTATCTCCGTGAGTCCACCTGACCGGGATACCATCGATTACTCATCCTCTACAGCTACGGTGTCGATCATCTGTGACCCGATAACATGCGTTCCAATCTCGTCGAATGAAATATGCGAAAATGCCAATTCTAATGAAAACCGAGGAAAATCCATAAAATCAAATGATTGGACTCTTGTGACCACAAAGAAGAAAACGAAAAAGCCCATTCAAAAATCAGCTGAGAAATCTGAGTTACCGGTTCCTTCTCCTATCGAAAAACAGCCAAAACTCAAAAGAGTTAACAGACCTTTGGTAGGTACTCAGAAAACGAGTAGTCTTCATGTGGTTCCGAAGAAACAACTTTCATACATACATGTGTCAAGACTGAGCCCTGCTACAACTGAGTTGGAACTAAAGAGTTTTATTCAACAATATACACAGGATGTCTCTTGTGAAAAACTGAACTCCAAGCGACCGGACGTATATTCTTCGTTCAAGATAACTCTTCCAAGAGACTTACATGAAACAGTCATGGATCCAGCATTCTGGCCCGAGGGTGTGGCTGTGAGTAATTTTTTTGTAAGGCGCCGTCAACTCGCGATAGGAACTTAAAAAGAAATTTTAAGATAATCCAGCTCAACGTGCAGGGTATAAACAATAAATTTAATTATTTAGATGTTCTTATAAGTATTGAAAGCCCGGATATCTTGAGTATAGCCGAGATCTGGTGTTCTCCAGAACAAGTGTCTTCTTTAGCCATTAACGGTTATTATATGGCTGCCTCGTATTGTAGATCGTTCCATCAACGTGGTGGT
This sequence comes from Megalocaria dilatata, assembly GCA_034642435.1. NCBI lineage: Eukaryota > Metazoa > Arthropoda > Insecta > Coleoptera > Coccinellidae > Megalocaria > Megalocaria dilatata. The sequence continues at coordinate 6,793,388 of CM067854.1, forward strand.
ACAGCCATTTATGTCAAGTCAGATTATTTAGCCGAAAATATTAGGCAGATTGAGGGCTTCTCCCTCGAAATGCAGTGCGAAATTTGTGCAGTAAATCTCAAAGTTTCTACTAAAAATGTATCCATTATAAGCGTCTACAGGCCTCCTGGGGCTAACATTGAGCTTTTTATTAATTCATTGTCATGTGCACTTGACTGTTGTTTTTCTGGTTCTGATCTCATTTTCGTTTGTGGTGATTTTAACATCAACTATTTTGCTCCTCACAACTATCTTGATTATATGCTGTTGAGATACAATCTTAAAGTAACTTCCACGGAACCAACGAGAGTTTTCACGGATAGAAATGGGAAGACAAGCTCTAGTAAAATTGACTACATCCTGACTAATGCTAGTACGGATTCTTTGTCAGTCCGAGTATTTGAGAGTAATATAGCTGATCACAAGGCCATACGATTAGTATATAATTATAATACAGATGCTCCAACCTCTGAACCCATCCTGAGATCATTTCGATTGTTGAATGGTGAGAGTCTTCAAATCCTGTCAACTGCTTCAATTTGTTTTGATGGTGTTTATTCCTTCACGGATGCTGATGGTGCATTCGGGGAGTTTCTCACTATTTTAACTTCTGTGATTGATACTGCATGCCCGGTTGTAGAGAGAGCCCCTGTAAGAGCGAAAACTCATGGGTGGGTCACTAGGGAGATACGAAAGGCGAGCTCTGATCTGAAAGATCTGCATTGGTTGCATCAAAATTTGAAATCTCTGGAATCAAGGAGCCTCTATATTGCGGCAAAGAAAAAGTATGCGGAACTGCTTAGGTCTAGTAAGATAGAATTCTACAATAAAATTTTAGAGTCTTCATGTAATAGGTCGAAAACGGTTTGGAATTTGGTAAGGACTGAAACGAGCCAAAACTCCGCTACTCCGCAGATCAAATTGAGCGATAACGGTACGATTATATCCGATCCTCAGTCAGTGACGGATGTGTTTGGCGGGTATTTCTCCAGTATTGGTCGTATTAGTGTTGAGGAACATTACGGTAGTGCGAGATCGTCCTCCTGTTCAACCCAAGCCATGACAGATAAAAACTTTTTCTTTTACCCTGTGACAGATCAGGAAATTATAGACATAATTAAACAATTCAAGAAGGTAAATAGTAGCGGTCATGATATGATATCTGTACGAATATTGAAAATTTTGGCTGACAAAATAGCAGAGCCTTATGCTTACCTAATTAATAAAGCAGTTACTGCGGGTAGATATCCAGCTCTACTTAAAATCTCTAAGGTTATTCCAATACATAAAAAAGAATCCAAGGACAATGTTGCCAACTATCGGCCAATATCAATAACCAGTTCACTATCGAAAGTCTTTGAGAAGGTGATACATAAGCGAATGGTTAAATATTTGGATAAATTTTCTTTAATTTCTAGTCAGCAACATGGCTTTCGTGTGGGCAGATCGACCGAGTCCGCAACTGGTGACTTCATTACATATGTCTACGAGTGCCTAGATACTGCGGTTCCGGTCGCTGGGTTATTTTTTGATGAGTCTCGAGCATTCGACTGTCTCGACTTCAGTTTTGTCGTCAGTAAATTATATAATATAGGCTTTCGAGGTGTTTTCTTGGATTGGGTATCGGACTATCTGAGGGATCGATTGCTGTTCGTTCAAGTGGGTCATCATAACTCGAGAAGGTATCCTGTGGAAATGGGTGTACCACAGGGATCTGTGCTGGGGCCTCTGCTGTTCATACTGTTCGTTAATGATCTACCAAACTACTTAAAAACTTACTCCGATCATTTGTGGGATGTTCGGATCGTATTATTTGCGGACGATACGTCATTTCTTGTGTCAGCAAAGAGTGCCTCAGAACTCAAGATGATATGCGGGATCCTCATTAATTCATTCATGGAGTGGTGCCACCAAAACTCAATAATTTTAAATGTCAACAAGACCGATCTTATATTTTTTCTAAATAAGTTCTCGGTGGGTGAGTTTGAATTGACTCTCCCGACTGGTATCCTCAAGGCATCAGATCACGTGAGGTTTTTGGGCATTTTAATTGATGAACAATTGAATTGGCAGAAACAAGCAAATTTCGTCTGTAAAAAACTTAGCAGCGCATTTTACGCTCTAAAGAAACTAAGAAATGCTTTACCTAGAGAAACCCTGTTACAGGTTTATTATGCGCTGGCTTATTCTCATATGAGCTATAATACAGTTTTGTGGGGGAGTTCATCATTGGCGGAGGATGTTTTCATTGCGCAGAAGAAACTGATACGCCTGATATTCAATATGGAGCCCCTGGAGTCCTGTAGACCCAAGTTTATTCAGTACAAAATATTGAGTTTTCCCTGCATATTTATATTAAACTCTCTATTATTTGTTAAGAAGAACTCAGACAATCTCAAGAAATGCTGTGAGTTCCATAAACATGATACAAGACATAAAAGCGCTCTTGAGTATCCAATTCACAGAACTTCAAAATTCCAAAAATCACCATTGTATAATGGCATTAAACTTTTTAATCACTTGCCTGACAAATTCAAGACATTACCTTATATGATTTTCAAAAAAGAAGTTAAGAAGTTGCTGATGATCAACTGCTTTTATAGTCTTGGGGAATTCTTGGACTGTAAACTGAATTAATGAATAATTTTGCATTTGGTTTTTCTAATTTTATTGGAGAATATATTATTATTTGTTGAACCATATGACTTGTCCCATACAATGTTTTTTTGTCTGAGAGGATGTAATAAACTTATTCTTATTCTTATTCTTATTCTTTCCTCATGGGGACCCCCGGATTTCGATTACCTCGCTTTTTGACGATGTTGCGATTGCTAGGCGTATGGACAGTGCGTTTTCTCTCACTTCCTGGACGACGACAATAAGCTCCTTGAAACAGCAAATTACATCGGACACGCTTTGTCGAGGCACATTGAGCAAACGAACAATTTCGCATTGACCCTTACCTTGCCGAAGCAGCTGCAAAATTGCACTACAATTATTTGTCATTCTTACACTCTGCAAAATAAAGTAATATCAAACTGAAAATTCACATAGTAGTGCAAGAAACTGTAGAGAATCTAACAGAATGAAAATTATTCTGCTGCGTTGAAATACTTTTGTTCCAGAACACAGTAAAATTTGTCCAAAGTTTTTCTCTTCACCCTGTATAACATTTGCAAGAGGTTTCATATAGGTGTAATCCGAAAATAATTAATTATGTTTTTAGCAACATTGTAGCTGAGTCGATCGATAAAATGAGAGGATTGAGATTTGCTAATAACAACTCGTTTCAATCAACTTGAAATTCCTGTATTGGTTGTGTCAAAGTCTGTGAAGGATGGTGCATTATATCCCACACATGTTTTGAGGTACACCTCGGTTGACCAATTGATTTTTTCGTCCTTCTTTACGTTGTTCTGTCCTGCAGTATAATTGACACGGCGGTTAATTTCGCAACAGGACCAGCTAACATGTTAATACTTCTGACGTACTAAAACCTAAGGTATTTTGTTATGCTTAACACTAATAAACTGAGATACAATAAGTGAAAATATCTGTACTGGTAAGCTCTCATGAAATGTTTCCTTCACAGAAAAGTAAGAGATTTTATCATTAAACAATGACATTGTTTCCATTATATGCTTCAAATATAGTATGTTTCTTTTAAGTATAACAGTTCTATAATAGTATCACAAATATACATTCTGTCAAGAAAGTACCGGGAATTATCGATTTAAATCTGGCGGGGCAATGAGGCAGGTGAAGTGGTCGCCCATCGACGGCTTCGATCGAAGATAACGTCGATAAAATTAAGGAAAGGGTGCTGGAATACCGTCGTACCAGCTTGAGAGAGATAGCACATGATCTTAAGATATCCCACGAGTCCGCACGTACGATTTTGATTGATATTTTGGGCATGAGAAAGGTGGCCGCACGACTCGTACCGAAAGACCTGAATTTTCTTCAAAAACGTCATCGCGAACAGGTTGCTTCAGACATGCTGGATCGCTGTAATTCCGATTCTACATTCATGGAGCGCATTAAAACTGGTGATGAGACCTGGTTCTACGAGTACGATATGCAAACAAGCCAGCAATCATCGGAATGGGTGGCAAAAAATGAGCCGAAACCGTAAAAAACCACGCCAAAGCCGCTCGAAAATGAAGGTGATGCTCCTTGTTTTCTTCGATATCCGTGGCGTGGTGCACTACGAATTCATTCCAGAGGGTCAGACGGTAAACAAGGAGTATAACCTAGGCGTTATGAAACGTTTGCGTGAGTGTATCCGTAAGAAGCGGCCAAATTTGTGGCGGAATAACTCATGGATTTTGCATGACGATAACGCGCCTTCTCACCGAGCTACGATTGTGACTGACTTTCTCGCCAAAAACTCAACAAACGTGCTTCAGCAACCACCGTTTTCGCCGGATTTGGCTCCCTGCGACTTTTTCCTCTTCCAAAAACTAAAATTGCCCCTTCGTGGCACCCGTTTTGAGTCGATTGAAGCCATAAAACAAAATTCGGCGCGAGAGCTAAAGTCCATCCCGGAAAGCGCCTATAAAAAATGTTTCGAAAATTGGAAGTGCCATTGGCATAGATGTATTGGAGCAAATGGAGCCTATTTTGAAGGCGACCCAATAAATTTACTTTCTTGACAGAGTAGTATATATGCAAAAACACAGGAATTATTTTAATCAATTTAAAAATGTGAATATTGCAAATGAATAATTCATCATCTACTGAAACCCTCATTCATGGCGAGAAGATCATGATGTATATTTGGTGAGACCAGCTGTGTGAGCTGCTGCAATGGAACGAAAGGATCAAAAGGGAGGTCTACCGACGACAATTGATGCGTTTGAGTCGAGAAAAACGGTCACAATACGCCAACAGACAAGACAAAGTTTTTGACAATTTATGACCACATGCTGCGTCGCCAGTTGAAACGTACATAGAAACGCTCAAATTATAAGTTCTTCCAATGCCGATGAAAAGGTTAGACCGATGCGGGGATAGCGACCAAAGAAACGGCCTTTTCAATTGCCAGAAAGATGGGAAAAAGAAGTGGCTGGCGACAGACAAAAGTTTGAACATTGAATGTATCTGGTGTTTTTTTAGAGTAATAGAAATTTCGATAGGGATAACTGTGATTTGACAGAAGGCAGAAGCCATGTTGTTTGACATTTCTGTTCAGTAAGCATTGACAAATTATCACGGAAAGGCTCACGCCGCAACAATGATTACAACTGGTTGAAATTTATTTTCAAGATCAGTGTTCTATTCGCCAAACTTATAGAGCACTTCATGAAATTTATGGTTTACATAATCGTTCATCAGAGCAGCTTATTCGTCGAACTATCGATAGATTTTGGACAACATTTTCTCTACTCGATGCAACAACAACAAAAAGACAAAGAACTGTATGTACAGAAAAAAATATCGCTGCTGTAAGTCATAGTGTTAATGATGATGCTTTGTCTATTCGTCGACGTTCACAACAAGTTGGACTTTGTGCTTCCACCACATGGAAAATTTTGCGTAAATATATTGGTCTACACCCATACAAGATCCAACTGGTTCAAGAACTAACGCCACTTGACCATAATAAGCGTCGTTTGTTTGCTGATTGGGCCCTAAAAAAGCTTGAAGTTGATCCACTTTTTTATCGTAAAATTGTGTTTAGTGATGGTTGAACGGCTATGTAAACAAGCAAAATTGCCATACATGGAGTGAAAACAATCCGCAAAAGTTCTGCAGGTTCCATTGCATCATGAAAAATGTCCATATTTCTTTAAGAACGATGCTGGAGCTAATGTTACAGTGAATGGTGCTCATTACAGATGGATGATCAATGATTATTTGTTTCAAAATTTGAATGGTATCGACCTCGAAGCGTTTTAGTTTAAACAAAATGGTGCTACACCTCATGCTGCTACTGTAACAATTGATTTATTGAAAGAAAGATTTGGTGATAACATTATTCCGAGAAATGGTCAATTAATTGGCCTCCAAGATCATGCGACATAACTCCATTGGATTATTTTCTTTGGGGTTATGCCAAGTCATTGGTTTTTGCTGATAAATCAGAAACAATAGACGCTTTGGAAGCCAACATAACTCGTGTTATTGATGAAGTAAGGCATGAATTACGTCCAAAATGGGCCTGGTCGAGTGCGGTTCCTCAGAGCTAGTCGTGGTGGACATATTTCAATTTAAAGTTCTATTCTTTTCTAAACAAACATCCGATATAACCAATTTTTCACAATAAATATTCAATCGCCAAACAACCGCACGAACTTATTGATACTCATAATAGAAATGAGCTTTTGTAGCAAAGGTTTATTTTCAATAGTAATTTTTAATTGAAAATATTGCTTTTTATTTTGGATATGAAGATATCTGGAGGGAATGGTCTCATCCTGAGTTCGTAGATATTTTTGTTATTGCATTGTGAATAGTTTGTATGCAGACATTGTTCTAGAATATGATAAAACCGCAGTTCATCAAAAGGTTTACCTGTGATTGTTCCAAAATGTCGCTATAAATTGTCGTGTTGACTCTCATAATTTTCCATAACATCTATATTTGACCCAGATATCCTTCAAAAAGTGAGGTAATTTCCATACCTTGTACAAACTGTACATGAATTATATCGATTATTAAGTTTCTTTCATACGGAATCATTTGGTCAGGCCATATACCCGTTGTAAAAGTTTTAAAAATGCTCAAATTTTATGACAGCAGCTCCGACAGGAATTACATGGTCTGCAATCAAATCAGTGTTCCACATTTCCCGGGTTACCGACAAAAAATTCCTAGAATATTCATCGTAAATGTCATTATCTGTGACCACGCGGACGATCGTCCCATTCCGCTTCCTCTCGAGTCGTTCCGCCGCCCCGTTCGTATAACGGCCAACTGACACTGTATCGTACAAGGGTTGTTTGGATTGTCACCCTTCGCGAATTCGCTTACTACGGTCCGGTTGAAGTCGCGAACTTTTCGAAAGTTCTGTGCGAAAGTTTTGCCGCGAAAAAGCCTTCGTTTTAGGATAAAGCCTAATTCGTATTTCCGGTTTGTCGTCGTTTTCGGCGATTCGTAAGTACCGTATGATAGTCAGTTATCGATCTCTGAATTCATTAAACAGAAAACAATTGATCCATTTCTGGGGCTATTTCTACAACTCAGCTCGACATGGGAATGAAAGTATCTGAACATTTCCTCCGAATCTGAAATTTTCGCTCGATTTTTCCTTGTCAATTTAGTTCCCTTATACCACTAAAATTGGTTTGGTAAAGTTTAGTTCACGTGAAAAAACAAATTGAATTTTTTTTGAAAGAAATAACTCGTCAAATCTTTCCCAAAAATTCCGCCTTTGAATGTTATGTACCTCGAAATTCTATGACTGTTAATCTGCATATACAAAATGACAAATTTCACACTTGGGTTATTTTTGCAGTTTTAGGAAAGACTGTCATTACAACCTACTTTGAAGTTCATCCAACAACAGAGATGAATGCCGACCAAGTTCAGAAAACTACTAAACAAATATATCTTAGGATTAATTCTGGCTACTTCGCTACAAATTTCAATTTTATAAAAATTTTTCTCAAAAACTTTTGGATATTAAATCAAACAAATGCCTCATAAAACACTGCTTCAATCATTAAACATATAAATAAAATTAACATTAATTAGACAGAATAAAAAAAATAAAATAATCCAATGAAAATATAGAATATTTGACCAATCTTACTTAATAAACATTTGATGAAAAAAAAACGTTGATTCACAACGGTATTATTAAAATCAAATTCCGCTCCAACAATGTCCAACATAACCTCAAGAATTTCTTCGACACTAACTCTCTTTAAAAATCGCCTTCAGAAAAATTTATTTGCAATTCGAACTGATAATCTTGAGTTAATATAATAGAATATTCAATAAAAAATAGGTCATTCTCGACGACCTCTTGATCTTTTCAAAAACTAAAATAGAATTCTAATGGTTTCTTAAACGTTACCATTCGCATTTTATGTTCGTTCAGTTTAATTTTATTTAATTTAATACAACTTGATTTAAATTTGAAAAGTTTTTGAGAAAAATTTTTATAAAATTAAAATTTGTAGTGAGGTTAGCAGAATTAATCCATTTAAATTCAAGATACTGAAAAAGCCTTCTATCAAGTAGAAAACTCACCTTTTTATCATTTCTTTCTACATATAATAATTATATTTAGTTTTTTCACTCACACACACACAATATTTTCAGATATAACTGGCTCTTTAAAACTACTTTTACAACCTTTGTGTATTTTCTGTGGACGAACATAGAATGCGAATCGTAACGTTTAAGAAACCATTAGAGTTCTACCCTAGTTTTTTAGTATGATATTCAAGATATATTTGTTTAGTTGTTTTCTGAACTTGATTAGCTTTCATTTCTGTTGTAGGATGAAATAGGATGAAGGTTGTATTACGTCTTTCCTAAAGGTGCAGGAATAACTCATGCGTGAAGTTTGTCTACTAATAGTTAAATCATTTTGTATGTGCAGATCAACAGTCGGAGAAGTTTTTGAGAAAATTTTTAATAAAATTTAAATTAGTAGTGGAATAAGCAGAATTAATCTGTTTGATACTTAAAATATTCAAATAGCCTTCTATCAAGTGAAAAACCCCCCTTTTTATTAATTATTTAATAAAATAATTCTAATGTGGGTCAATACTTGATGGAAGTAGTTTTAAATGACTTTAAATTCAGAATTATATATTCTAACTTCAACAATATATATTGAAACTATATACAAAAATTATCAAAATGATATTCTTATATATAATCAATAAAATATTTTTCAATGTCTCGGGAAAAACGTTTTTACCTACCGAAATGATGAGTTCTAACACAACTGTATTAACAAAAACTATATAAGTTTGTTTATTAACAAATAAATACAAGAAAATCCACTATTTCAAAATGATCTGAAATTCTCAAAATATAGGATCAAATAAAAATAATTTAAGGAGAACTCCCACATTTTATAGCTATTTCGTCTCTAGGCCTCTTCAGAAATGTATTGAATACAGATTCAAATAAATCACAAGATAAAAATTTAACTCAATAAATACGATAAAACTTAGAACGAATAAACTCGAAGCTTTAAATTATCCAAAATAAAATAGAAATGATCAACGTGTTGTTACCACTAACCAATAATCCTTTGTAATCGGAACACAGAAAAACATAACAAAAATTATTCACCCCAAATAATGTCCCATGATAAGAAAAATAACCAGAATTTCAGAAATAATAAATAATTAAATAATATATTGTGGATATTTAGACTCTTTATGAATTAAATTAATAATTTGAAAAACAATTCGAATGTGAGTTAATACTCGATAGTAATTTTAAATTACTTTAAATTCATAATTATATATTCGAACTTCTACAATATTTATTGAAACTATATGAAAAAACTATCAGAATGATATCCTCATATATAATAAATATAAAATATTTTTCAATGTCTCGGAAAAAAACTTTTTACATCAAATAAAAATAATTGAACAAGAACTCAAACATTTTATAGCTATTTCGGACTCTGGAGCTCTTCAGAGGTAAGGTGAATAATTTGTGTTATGTTTTTCTGTGTTCCGAGTACAGATGGTTACTGATTAATGGTAACAACACGTTGATCATACCTGTTTTAACACTTTAGAGCTTCGACTTTATTCGTTCCAGATTTTATCTAATTTGGTGAGTTAAATTTCAATCTTGTAATATATTTGATTCTGAATTGAATACATTTCTGAAGAGGTCTAGAAACCGAAATTGCTATAAAATGTTGGAGTTCTCGTTCAAGTATTTTTATTTGATATTTTGATTTGAGAATTTTAAATAATTTTGGAATAGTGGATGTTCTTGTATTATATGTTTATATATATGCTTATATAGTTTTTGTTAATACATTTGTATTAATACGTTTCATGTCGCGATATAAAAAGGTTTTTTCCGAGACATTGAACAATATTTTTTATTGATTATATAGAAGGATAGAAATTGGAATATATGATTCCGAATTTAAAATCAATTATTTTATAAACAAATATACCTATACATTCTATAATTACTCCATGAAATCAATTAAATCTTTATAATAACTGCTCGAAATGCTGACAATCACTGCAATATCGATATCATGGCCCGAATATACCTAGTTGTATCTTGATCATTTGCATTTGAAATTCTTGAAACCAAGGCGTCTCTCACAGTTTGCACTGAAGTCAATAATACTATATCCTTCAGGTATCCCCAATCACTGTGATCAGGTGGATTAAGAATTGTTTCGTCATAACATGACTTTATCAGGAGAGTATTCAAACTGAAAATACAAGTTTAGAAATATTTCTTAATTAATAAACTCTGTTACAAAAAATGAAGACGATAGAGTAAAAAATAGAGAGGTGCAGAAAACAGTTTACAATCATCCAGGGACTTTCGAAACGTTAGTAAAAAATATTAAGCTATTTGCTGGAGTCTGTTTGCTCGTTCAATATAATTTGATTTTTATTGAATCTACTAATTTCTAGGTTTTCCAAGAGGTTAAGTCGATGACTTGTACTTTCAATGTGCAATATTGTGTACTCTAAATAAAATTATCTCCTGTTTCTAGCAAATGATTTGAATATCTTTAATTCGTGTTTTATTAATTTAACATATTTTTTGTCATATGAGTGGAAAAACAAATTGTTATTATTATATATAAAATAAAATAATAAAAAGAATGAATTTTTAACTTGATAGAAGGTTTTTCTTATTATCTCAAATATTTCTGTATTATTCAGTTTGATATTTAAGATATTGAAAAAATCCTCTATCGACTAAAAAAAATCCTCTCTTTTCATTACAATATTTTGATCTTCTTCAAATTAAAATGAAAACTTAAATGTTTTTTATTGAATTGCTTTAAATAAAATATTAAAATTTATTTTTCTTCTTACACATTCAGCAATCCTTTCAGTTTTCTGCTCTATATAATTTAAAGAATTATGTTCTGTTTCATTTAAATTTTGTACTCAATTTTCTTCAATAGACTATCTATATTTTACGGATTAAATTAATGATTTAACAATATTTTCTTGATTCTATTATTCGCAGAATTTTTTTTTCTAATAGGTATTTTAACTGATCTATAAAGCATAATATTATAGGCGGCCAATTTATGTGAAAATGGATGATTGAAGGTAGCATAGATCGTACTTTACTACACTCAAATATTTAGATTAAACAAAATAGATTTTTTCAACAGGCTGGATTTAGGTCGATGGCCTGTTGATAACTTATTATCAATAAAGAACAGTTATTGTTATTATTATTTTTTCATCTTATATAGGAAAGAAAATCAGACTATAACCTTTTATATTAAAAAAAAACCTTTCGAAGTATATTCTCAATCTATATTAGTTTATTATATTCATAATTTGAATTTCCACATGCGCGTGGCAGTTTTAAGATATTGAGTCTATGATCATATCATTTTTTCGACATTTTTCTGGCGAATAATCTAGTTTTTAAATAGTGCTCCACTAGTTAACCCCGTTTTTTAAAGCTCGCTTTCGGACAGCATATTTGGAGAGTGAGGGTATGTAGATATATTTTATTGATTGTTTACTTTAGGATTCAAATAACTTCGCTAAAAAGCGTTTTTTCTCAATTTAAAAAAGGGTGTTTTTAATTATATGTGGAACATTTTCTGGCGATGGTGTTTGTCAGTTCTTAATATCCATTCTAAAGAATATTGTCTTGGATGATGGATCTGGATAATTGCCGTCAGTTCTTTATGTTTCCTTTCGATTTTTTATTGGTTGACGGCCGCTCATATGATTTGATAATTCTATATGTCTATAAAGTGAAACAGTATCTACGCCTAAGGCATTTTATTCAATCTAATTATGAAAAAATTGCAAGAGATTTTTCAGATTAAATTTGTGTAGATATCGTAGAATTAATCCAGCTATTATCTATATATTTGAAAAAAAAACAATCAAAGTAAATTTTCAATCTATATCTGTTTGTTATATTAATAATTTCAATGGCTTATGGAAATTTTTGAATTGAAAGAATGACATAGAATATTCGCGGAAATCATCATTCGAAAAAATTTGACAAATGTGGAAAATTTTCCGAAGAAAGTTCTAATTAATAATTCAGAATTTACTTCAGAACACAACAATTTTACAAACTTCTATAAATTGATGGAAGTCTTCACAGTGTCTCCATTCGAATTTCTGTAGTTATGGACTTTCAGTAATAAAAAACGAAGGAGTTCATTCGGCAACACTGTGTGAACAGTGAAGGTGTTACGCATTTCCTTTATCGTAAATTGGATTTATCAGGTTGGTGAAATGGCACCCCAAATAGCAACCTAAATTGAAACATACCATTGTATCAGGTTAACTTACGACTACCATTTCTGCATGTGTCGTATCTACAACTCAATTTGAAGAAAGAATATCGAAAAAAAAAATCCGTATAAAAGCTTTTTTCAGTTATCTCAACTTGGTCTGATAACGGTATTAAAATGAACAGAAATTATTCTATAATGAAGAATATTATAATATATTCTTTTTATTTAATTTTGTATTGATTGAAAGATTTTTTCGCCGTTTCACTTTTTGTTTTTTTAACAAGATTACTTTCGAGATAAATAATGCAGTAACTTCAAATTTGCTAGATAAACTTTGAGCCCGAAGTGCAGATTCAGTTTTTGATGCCAAAAATCTCTGATGGGCTCAAAAATATTCCTACTAGTAATTTTAGTTTTCTGTTTAAAAAAAAAAAAAAAGCTCCAAAAAAGTTGAAATTGAAAAATTCAACATAACATAAAGAATACTGCATTTTCGCGGAATTTCGTTAGTCAGAGCAGTCAGATCATAAAAAAAATTCAATAAATATTAAACGCATCAAAATGATAATTCAATTCGCATCAACAAAATGAGTTAGTGGATAATATTATTTGCCATATAGACAATTTGTATTGAAAAATAAAACAATATGTGTGCAGGAATTTAATCCCTCGTAGGGAAAATCTAATTTCTATTGGTATATTAAGTGAATTGAACGTGGTGATGCATGGGCTCCTTTAACTTTAAAGGAACGTTCGAATAGGATCTAAGGGTTGTGAATCTGGAAGTCCTATAAACGTTCTAATATTGTTTTGTTCACATTGCCCCTCAGAGTTCAAATACCTGTTTTCAATTCATTTGGTAACACTTCTTTTGGTTTTACAGTTGAAAGACGATTTCAGACTAACATTTGAGAGCAGACTCCTGAATTACGTTAAGTCTATTGCTTGTCCAATTAGACGTTAAAGGAGGCGTTGGCAACAGGCCAATATCTAGTAAGCGCGATTGTAACTTACACGGGAAAGACTTGAAATCTTACAAAACTTGAAGGGGTAGTTCCGAAGATGTTACGACAGCCTCAAGACAAAAAACCCCGTTATAACTATTGAGATCGGGACATGAAGCCAATGTATGCCCCAGGAAGAAACAAAGATAAAATTGCAGCGAAATGTACCGCTTCAGAACCACTGAAATCAGAAATGATGAATGTTGTGATATAAACTATCCCGCACAATATAGTTACCGATATTGAACATGATGATGCTAAAGTAATACAGAAAAAAGGAGGCGAAGAAATGACGAAATGAATTATATTATGAAAATTCTTAACTATCTGGTGATTGATAGCTGTCTTATTGTCTGTAGTCAGCTGCTCCTGCAGTCTTGTTTCAAAGTTCTCACCTGTGTAATCCAATATTTGCATTACAATAATTACAATTGATATTGTAGACTCCTGGACCTTCTAAATTAGTTAGCTTTTTCTGAGTTGAATGAAATAATTCCTAGAATAAGAGAATCTGAGAAAGTAGTTTTACGTTGAATTTATTGAAATAATTTAGGATTCTGGTGATGAATCTCCAAAACAACTTTAAATCATATGTTTATTATCCAAATTTTCTTATTTTCTTTGATGTCATTCTATTCACCAAATATATAGGAATTTTATTATTAATTGTAGAAAAGTTTCTTTAATACATACTCGTAGGTACCCGTTCATGTGTTATTCACCTTCTTTCTTCTCTGATATTTTCTTGAATAGTTATTTATGATGGGAATTCTCCTGGAAATTTGTTGATGTATTATTGTATTTGATAATGTTTTATTGAATCAGAATTTACTTAATGAAAATTCACATTATTAAATAAGATTTTCCTGATTTTCACAAATTTTTATTGTTATTATACTAAAACAGGCCTATCATCGGTACTTTGATGTGATTGTCATTCAAATACTTGGGTGTCGAATTATCCAGCTATGGCTGCAGTGAAGATGAGGTATCTCAACAAGTCATGAGGGCAAATAAAATTGCTGGCTGCCTTAACGACACCATATGGAGGAATAAACATCTGAACATAGAAACGAAGGCAAGAATTTATAAAGGTACCATAAGACCGATCATGACTTACACGGCTGAAACCAGACCAGATACTGCGAAGACAAGACGTATGCTTGAGACAGCGGAATTGAAGATTCTTCGTAGAATTTCCGGAAAAACCCTGTATGACAGAGAAAGGAGTGATGAGATCAGAAAGCTGTGTGGAGTGGAAAAAATCGGGGAATAGATAAACAACAGAAAGGAAGAATGCAACGCACACATAGAAAAATGGGGCAAGACAGAATGGTGAAGAAGGCAAGGGATAAATAACCTCTAGAAAGAAGAAGTATCGGGCGACCCAGAAAGAGATGGAGTGATAACTTACGCACCGAATAGAGACATCATCGAAGAAGAACAGGCTCCAAGCCTAAGTGGAAGACGGAAGAAGAAGAAGATAATAAAACAGTACGCTAAGACATCAGCATCAGTAGGTGGTATCTTACATTATTGAATAATAGTTATGCAAAATTGAGTACCTATTATTCAAAAATCTAAGATACAAAATTGAATAACTATTATTCAGAAATGTAAGATATCACCTACCTGAAGCAGCTATTGTGTTAGAGAAACAATTATTGTATTATAATAAAAATAAACAATTCATTAAAATTAGGATAACATTATTTAATACTATTTATTATGTATTTCATAACTTCAATCATCTTATTTTTATGCAGGTCATTTCCTCAAATTATTATCCAGATAAAATATATCAAATACGTAAATTAATAATATTTCAAATAATTCGTTTACTTCTAATATGACACGAACAATCGAACAATGAGAATGATTTTCAATTTTTTTTCAGGTATTTAAAACTTGGGTCAACGAAGGTATAAAAACGAAGCGAAATTATCCTGTGATGAGTAATATTATATTGTTTCTATGTAGGCTTGTATTGAGTGAATTATTTTCTGCACTTATTATTTGTCCAAATTTTCATATTTTGCGGATTTCAATTCTGTCCTTGTAATAACGAATAGTTTCAAACGAAATAATTCAGTAATCTGAAATTTGCTAGCTATAATTTGAGTCCGAAAGGTGCAAAATGAGTTATCTGATTTATCTGCAATATAGCCATTTTACCAAATTATGATTCTGATACGTCAAAATAATTCATATATATAATATTCTCAATAATTGGTTAACTTCTAATTCCACGCAAGCAATCGAACAATGACAATAAGTTCTATAGTTGTAGAACCCATTGTCTTGTTAGACAGACTGAATGGAAAATCATTATGCTGAAGTTCTGGGCAATGTGTGCAGTCATTCAATAATTTACAGCTAAATGTTGCAGCATGTTGTATCCTACTGGCAGATAACGTTGGTTAATCTATAATTATTCTATTTACTTACTAATAAGAACATATCCCCCTTCTTTCATAAGAAAGAAGGGGGTTTTTACTTAATAGAAGGCTTTTACAATATCTTAAATATTATACAGATTAATTCTGCTAACCTGACTACAAATTTTAATTAATTTTTTTTTTATAATACATCAAAATTTGAATATTAAAACAAATTGAAATATGTTTATCTTCTACAATTTTAATTTCAAAAAAATTTTTATTCAAAAAACTTTTGGAAATAAATTTATGTCTAACAAGCACCGCTTACATTTAATAGACGTATATAACCAAAACTCAATATATAATGTCAAATGAAATAAATAACCCAACAGATATACGAAAGTAATTAAAATTAATAAATAAATATTCAAAGGAGACAAAATGTTGTTCCTGGTTTTACCTTTAAGAAATACTACTTGCCTTATAAAAACATGAACACACTTAAAGGACTTCTCAAAGAATATAATTTATTTGAAATATTTAATATATTTAAATATTCGAACAAATTATTTCAAAAATCTCTAAAAAATGTGCACTATATCTTCAAAAAACAAATATAATTCTAGATAATCCCGTCTTCAGCCCTTTTTCAACATTCCAAATATCAAAATCAAAAACATAACCTACATCACTCACGTGTTAAAAGACTTAAGCTTCGAACTACAGATCAACTATATAATTCAAGATTGATCTATGTTCTAACAAAATCAAAGAACAGTGTGAGTTATTTTAAGGTTTACTTAAATTCATTGACATTCTATAATGAGATTTATTGAAGCCAAAATATAATTATATATTATATATAAAATAAAATAGAAAGGTCTTTTACTTGATAGAAGAAATATAACAAAATATACGTCTATTAAATGTAAGCGGTGCTTGTTAGACATAAATTTATTTCTAAAAGTTTTTTGAATAAAAATTTTTTTGAAATTAAAATTGTAGAAGATAAACATATTTCAATTTGTTTTAATATTCAAATTTTGTTATATTTCTTCTATCAAGTAAAAGGCCTTTCTATTTTATTTTATATATAATATATAATTATATTTTGGCTTCAATAAATCTCATTATAGAATGTCAATGAATTTAAGTAAACCTTAAAATAACTCACACTGTTCTTTGATTTTGTTAGAACATAGATCAATCTTGAATTATATAGTTGATCTGTAGTTCGAAGCTTAAGTCTTTTAACACGTGAGTGATGTAGGTTATGTTTTTGATTTTGATATTTGGAATGTTGAAAAAGGGCTGAAGACGGGATTATCTAGAATTATATTTGTTTTTTGAAGATATAGTGCACATTTTTTAGAGATTTTTGAAATAATTTGTTCGAATATTTAAGTATATTAAATATTTCAAATAAATTATATTCTTTGAGAAGTCCTTTAAGTGTGTTCATGTTTTTATAAGGCAAGTAGTATTTCTTAAAGGTAAAACCAGAAACAAAATTTTGTCTCCTCTGAATATTTATTTATTAATTTTAATTACTTTCGAATATCTGTTGGGTTATTTATTTCATTTGACATTATATATTGAGTTTTGATTATATACGTCTATTAAATGTAAGCGGTGCTTGTTAGACATAAATTTATTTCTAAAAGTTTTTTGAATAAAAATTTTTTTGAAATTAAAATTGTAGAAGATAAACATATTTCAATTTGTTTTAATATTCAAATTTTGTTATATTTCTTCTATCAAGTAAAAGGCCTTTCTATTTTATTTTATAATACATCGTTACGACACAAAGTTTCTATCTTTCAAATATTTATTTAATATTTTTATTAATATTCTATATTTTCTTTGGATTCTTTTATTCTTTCTGGTGCTGTGCAATGAGTGTTAATTCTATATGTCTACTAAATTGGAACTGTGTTTTCTAAGATATTTATTCAATTTAATTTTAGAAAATTTTTATGAAATTAAAATTTGTAGTAAGGTTAGCCGAATTGACCTTCTATCAAGTAAAAGTCCCCCTTCTATTCTGGTTTTTCACTCATACACAAGCTATCATTTGAAATATGTCTGTTAGTAGAATGATATATATTTTTATTTTTTGGATACGAAGTGGAAATGAACAGTTATCGACGTGGTAATACAAATTTGCCTTTTTGAAGATGTGCTGCATATTTTTGGAGTTTTTTCGAAGGAACTTTTTTAAAGAGAGATATTTTTGCAGAAATTCTTGTGCTTTTCTGGAATTTTGGAAGGAATTCGGTTTTCATAATACATCGTTACGATGTTTTATCACTCTAAAAAAATATCCGATACAAAGAATTAGACAACATCTAAATCATTATTAAGATTTGAAAAATAAAATTTCAAACCGACACGTTACTAGGATTCCAAGGAAGAATTTTGACAATTCATGAACTTGATCTTTCCATTTAGATTAGAACCTGCTTCGAATATATCAAGTCTGAGAGTTATTTATTTCTAAACTTATACAATATAAAAACACTGGTATGACGCACGGGTATTATTGAGTTAAAGCAAGACATTTTTCCATTTACAGGTTTAGTGCCTCGGTTCGACATAATTTTCAGCAAAGATTAAACGAATTGGATGAATCTTCTTACTTGTTTAACAATGAGATAGTGTCATTCCATTGTCTATAGCTCTTTATGATTTCTCATTCCTATCTATGTTTTACTGTCGTGTCAAAATAACTAACCAGCCCAAGTTTTTGATGAAGTGACATTCAGATGAAATTTTCAACAGTAACTGTTACATCCTTTTCATGGACACATCTACATAGCCTCCGACAAACTACTAGAAAATATAGACGACTCAAGAAAAGAATATAATATTAGTTCCCAAATATAACTTTAAGATTCAGAAATTAGTGAGACCTTATCGAATTCATTACTAATAATCAGTTGGAAATTGAATATTTCCAGCAGTTCAATTTCGCCACAGTCATCGATCAAGATTTCTTTCGAGACTTAATTTGTTCGAAGGAACATATTTACTCCATCAGCAAAATGAGCAAGACTTTTTTGCACTTTCTGGTTTAGTGCCTCTATTCGACATCATTTGCAGCTAAGTTTAAACGAATTAGATCGATCTAAATATTCATACTTGTTTAATAATGAGATCGTTTGATTCTATTGTCTCTAGTTCTCTATGATTACTCATTCCTATCTGTATTTTACTGACCTGTCATAATAACTGACCCGTCCATGTTTTAGATAAAGTGACTTTGATGACTGAAGAAAATAATATAATATTCGTTCCCAAATATATCTCAAAAATTAGTGAGACCTTAACGAATTGCTAATAATCAATTCGAATTTGAATATTTCCAGCAGTTCAATTTCGCCACAGTCATCGATCAAGATTTCTTTCGAGACTTAATTTGTTCGAAGGAACATTGTTATTCCATCAGCATAATAATTCCATCCTTCACCATCAAGAATAGCGTTACCGAATGATCGAGTTATGAGAAAGAGAACTTGTGGGTGTATTTTATTCTTTAAACAAATGAATTGGAGTTTATTATAATTCAGCCTCAGAGTAATTACGATGGAATTGCGTGATTACCGCATCATGTTCCGCGTTCGACTGAAAAGTCTATTAGGGCCACATTGAAAATTCATACAGTGTATCTATATTATTCAATTACCACCATAATACTCCTTCACCGTGTGACCTATTTAAGGGAAAATATTTGATCGGCATGATAAAACACAAATGCGATGTCGTATTGGAGTTTTTGTAGAGAACGGAATATATACAACTCTACCAATTTCATCCAGTTTATTCATTTCCATTTAATTCTAACGAGATTCGAGGCCAAACTTGCTTGAGAAGCTTGATTCAAAATGTCAGGTGCAAGAGGTTTGCTTTACTAAAACTATCCTGTGTCTGACAAGTGTTTTGATATGTGAATGTCAGAAACCTTGGATTATTCTTGTGAATACCTACACAAAGTGAATCTTGGGAATTTTCGAAAGCCATCTTTTGAAGCTCAAGTGCATGTAGTTTCCTTTCAGTATACACGATGTTTTTGAGCACTACGGGATCAAATGCCTTCAGTGAAAAAATACATAATTCTTTGATTTCGTTTCCCTTGTATAGTCGCATCACATAGAAAGGTGGCTAAATTGAAAGTTTGTTATTTTTTTTTGCCTAGTATATACATGTAAAATATTTAGATTAATTAGTAGAAAGAGTACCGAAATATGACTATCTGAATATTTGTTTCTCCAATATATAAAAAGAATAAATTTACATTTGAGCTGTTTGATGTGAACAAACATTTCGACTGACTGTACTTTGGACCTTGAATGTATACTTTTTTACAACAAAGCTTGAATTTCCGAAAAAACCGCACGAACTTATTTGAACTCCTGATACAATATTGGATTTGAAATAATTACCATTTAGTAATATATCATAATTGAAACAATTTCTTAAAATTTAACATGTTTTGTTATGAGAAAATTCAAATTTTACGAATTTTTTGTGACTGCAATTTCGACGTATTACTCAATCTTCAGAACTATAATAATAATTCATAAAAACTGTTTTATTAAAAATGCTTTTTAGACTAGATGACTGAGAACACGTGTCACCGATGAATAACTCATCTGAAAAATTATTCATGCCACACATGGTTGTCTGAAAAAAATTCTTTATTGCTTACCGTATAATTCCAAAATTTTATATGAAACAATTCTGAAAAATCATGTAGGGAGTAGAAAGAGCTTTACCTGAATGTGTCTGTATCGGATGTATGTTATATAAAAGATCATAATTTTTTACTGCTATGAATCCAGTTCCGAACTCTTCAATTCCGATGGAAATTTCCATAAGAACAGATTACTAGCAAATGGTATATGTAAGGACTTTTTCATTTCGTAGTTCAAAGCCATGATGTCTTTCGCACTCGAGAAGCTGGAAGTAAAATCGATCACCCAATTCTTGCTCTTTTAGGAAAAGGAGAATGAATACCTCGAAGAGAGGGTCATGATCCAGTGAGCAAGATTTACTCTCCTTTTTATATCCAGTAATAGAATCATAAGTTTCTACGTCTGCTTCAATTTCACGCCAAGCTCAATATATGTAAGGAAGGACATGCTGTAATGTTTGTTGAAGTGAAGAGTTCACAGTGCAAATTCGTTTTGATATTATAGTATTCTGTCTCGTCGAATCAGGAGATTGTTCTCGGACCAATCATTGGAACTTGATAACCAAAAATCGATTCCATTGCGGTGAAAACTTTTAGATTCGACAAAATCAAAGATTGATCACAAATTATTCATAAATAAATGAAACACATAATATTTCCATCTGAAACTAAAGTCTTCTGGTTTATGTTCGCTAAAGAATGGGCAAAAATACCCACTGATCTATATAAGTCTTTGTTCTCTGTACCCCTATTAGAAATACAAGTAACGCGTATTGCAGTCGTTTTTTTGCAATGCTCTGCTTATACGCATTAATTGTCGTCAGTAGACCTCCTCTTCGATTGTAGCAGCTCATAATACACTACACCTAGCTCGTCTGGGTTGTCTTGAAGCACCTTATCGGGTGGCAATAGTGAAACTTATGGAAAAATTTGGACTGTTGGGACAAGTTAGTGATGTGGAGAATCGAAACTGTGTGCGTCGCTCAAATGTGTACGTCAACATTGTTGACGAAAACTCAGGTTTGTCGACTCCTCGTCGATCTTTGGATTTAGGCATTCCACAAACCACATTACACCGTATTTTGCAAAAAGGGTTAGATCTTAAGGCATTTTAAATTCAGTTAACACAAAAATTCAAGCCGGTCTATCACCTGCAACATCGTATGTTCGCTGATTGGGTCCTTGAAATGCATCAAAATGATGCGGATATTCATCGAAAAAGAATCTTCAGTGATGAGGCCCATTTTGACCTCGGCGGGTACGTTAATACGCAAAATTGTCGCATTTGAGGCTCGGAAAATCCAAGAATGATTGTTGAAAAGCACCTCCATAATCAGTGTGTTTGGTGCAATTTTTGGGCTGGCGGCATGATTAAACCCAACTTATTCGAAAATGAGGCTGATGCAACTGTTAAAGTGAATGGATCCCGCTACCGAGCAATGATTAATGCTTTTTATGGCCGGAATTGAAAGATAATGATGTGGACGACGTTTATTTTCAGCAATACGGTAATACGTGTTACATAAGCAACGTAACAATTGCAATTTTGCAAGAGGAAAGTTTCCTGGTCGTGTTATTTCTCGAAGAGGTGATCACAATTAGCCACCGAGATCTTGGGATTTAATAGATTTTTTTTAAAGTTTATGCCAATACTCCACAATCGTTTCAAGACCCTGAAGTTGAAATTCGTGTAGTTATCGAGGACATACAGCCTCCAATGTGGGAATTGGTAACATGAAAATTTTCATGAAAATGTAACGATGCTGCAACCTTAGCCACGGCGGGCATTTGTGTGATATCGTTCCACGTTTTTAATAGCATACCTTCCTCTTCATAATGAAATAAACATTCAATGATTTCCGTTTAAATAAACTCGATTTTTTTCAATATCGAATTGAAAACTCTTATTAGAAAAACCTCCATATCACTTGTTTTTCCATCAGCGTTAAGTAGTGTTGAAATTTACATGCGAGATGTAGTCTCTTACAGGAACTGCATAAGAAAGGAAATGTATCGGCTGTTTTTTTTTTAGAGTGATAGAACATTCGATAGGGATAACTGTAATTTCACAGAAGGTAGAAGCCATGTTGTTTTGACATTTCTGTTCAGTAAGCATTCACAAATTATCAGAGAAAGACTCATGCCGCAACAACATTTACAAATTGTTGAAATTTATTTTCAAATTCAGTGTTCTATTCGCCAAACTTATAGAGCAATTCGTAAAATTTATGGTTTATATAATCGTCCATAGGAGCAGCAGCTTGTTCGTCGAACTATCGATAGATTTCGGGCAACATTTTCTCTACTCGATGCAACAACAACAAAAAGACAAAGAACTGTACGTACGGAAGAAAATATCGCTGCTGTAAGTCATAGTGTTAATGATGATCCAGATTTGTCTATTCGTCGACGTTGACGAAAGGTTGGACTCTGTGCATCCGCCACATGGAAAATTTTGCGTGAAGATCTTGGCCTACACGCATACAAGTTCCAACTGGTTCATGAACTAAAGCCACTTGATCATAATAAGCGTCGTTTGTTTGCTGATTGGGCCCTGGAACAGTTTGAAGTTGATCCACTTTTTTATCGTGAAATTGTGTTTAGTGATGAAGCTCATTTCTGGTTGAACGGCTATGTAAACAGGCAAAATTGCCATATGTGGAGTGAAAACAATCCTCAAGAAGTTCTGCAGGTTTCATTGCATCCAAAAAATGCACTCTTTGGTATGCTTTACATGCTGGATGCATCATCGGTCCATATTTCTTTGAAAACGATGCTGAAGCTAATGTTACATTGAATGGTGATCGTTAGAGATCGATGATCAATGATTATTTGTTTCAAAATTTGAATGAAGTGTTTTAGTTTAAACAAAATGGTGCTATACCTCATGCTGCTACCGTAACATTGATTTATTGAAAGAAAGATTTAGCGATAACATTATTTCTAGCAATGGTCCAATTAATTGGCTTCCAAGATCATGCGGCATAACTCAACTGGATTATTTTCTCTAGGGTTATGTCAAGTTATTTGTTTATGCTGATGAACCAGAAACAATAGACGCTTTGGAAGCCAACATAACTCGTGTTATTGATTAAGTAAGGCCTGAATTACTGGAAAATCCAAAATTGGTCTGGTCGAATGCGGTTCCTCAGAGCTAGTCGTGGTGGACATAGGCCGTATATTATTTTCAAAACATAAATGTCATAAAATTATCTTTCAGATAAAAAAAAAATTGGCTTCAATCTTAATTTAAATGTGTGTTATATCACTCTAAAAAAAAACACCCGATACATGATGTGAATAATTTCCGTCCAATTAGTTTACTCAGTTCTTTCCCAAAAATATTCGAGAAACTTTTGGTAGGTAGGCTTTGCTCATTCATGTATAAGTTCAAACTTTTTTTTGAGAAATAATATGACTATCTAAAAAACAGAAGTACTACTACAGCAATGTATGATTTAGTATGTGATATTGTTGATGCTGTGGAGAATGGTGATGTGCTGTTTTTTTCATTTAACTATGGCATTCGATACCGTGAATCATGAATGCCCTTTGAAAAAGCCCTTATTATGTGGTATTCCCGATTGTCAACTGGAGTTGCTCAGGAGCTACTTGTCTGATCGAGTTTAGAGGGTTTCTAGTGATAGTGGAGGTGGTTTTTATTTCAGAGGATAAATATGTCCATGTAGAAGTTCCCCAGAGAAGTATATGTATCTTTATTCAATAACTCTGGATCCCAGGTCAGATTTTTGTCTTCGACAAAATTTCTTGGAGTTTCGTTTGATTATCACCTGAAATGGAATGATCATGTGAGTCAGGTCAGAATAAAACTCAATAAAGTTTTGCACATGATCAGGCTATTATAACGGAGAGTGCACATGGAACTTTTAAAAACAGTTTATCATGCAAATTTTGTTTCACTTCTGAGGTACGGTCTTGTCATATGGGGTGCAAGCAGTGATTTAAATAGATTATTCATCTACAGAAATAAACCTTGAGAGCAATAATAGGATTGAAATATAAAGAATTATGCGAAGATCATTTTAGAAATAATTCCATGCTCATACTTCGGGGACTCTATATTTTGGAATGTCTGCTATTTGTGTGAAAACATCTGAAATATTTTAATGATTTTAGTGATAACAACCCAAGATGTACTGTTCTATACCACTTTCCGAGGCACTCCTTGACACTTACTGAAAGAAACACAAAATATATGTGTATAAGATTGTTCATTGTACTACATAAGGAATTCATCAATGTATCTAATTCAAGAAAATTCAAAACCGAAATAACTAAGATAACTGTAGATATACAACCATACTACTCTGTCAAGAAAGTACCGGGAATTTTCAATTAAAACAACATTTTTACATTTAATCGTCAAAATTTATTGGGTCGCCTTCAAAATAGGCTCCATTTGCTCCAATACATCTATGCCAACGGCACTTCCAATTATCGAAACATTTTTTATAGGCGCTTTCCGGGATGGACTTTAGCTCTCGCGCCGAATTTTGTTTTATGGCTTCAATCGACTCAAAACGGGTGCCACGAAGGGGCAATTTTAGTTTTGGGAAGAGGAAAAAGTCGCAGGGAGCCAAATCCGGCGAATACGGTGGTTGCTGAAGCACGTTTGTTGAGTTTTTGGCGAGAAAGTCAGTCACAATCGTAGCTCGGTGAGAAGGCGCGTTATCGTCATGCAAAATCCATGAGTTGTTCGCCCACAAATTTGGCCGCTTCTTACGTATACGCTCACGCAAACGTTTCATAACGCCTAGGTAATACTCCTTGTTTACCGTCTGACCCTCTGGAACGAATTCGTAGTGCACCACGCCACGGATATCGAAGAAAACAATGAGCATCACCTTCATTTTCGAGCGGCTTTGGCGTGGTTTTTTCGGTTTCGGCTCATTTTTTGCCACCCATTCCGATGATTGCTGGCTTGTTTGCATATCGTACTCGTAGACCCAGGTCTCATCACCAGTTATAATGCGTTCCATGAATGTAGAATCGGAATTACAGCGATCCAGCATGTCTGAAGCAACCTGTTTGCGATGACGTTTTTGAAGAAAATTCAGGTCTTTCGGTACGAGTCGTGCGGCCACCTTTCTCATGCCCAAAATATCAATCAAAATCGTACGTGCGGACTCGTGGGATATCTTAAGATCATGCTATCTCTCTCAAGCTGGTACGACGGTTTTCCAGCACCCTTTCCTTAATTTTATCGACGTTATCTTCGATCGAAGCCGTCGATGGGCGACCACTTCACGACCGTCCTTGAAGGCTCTGTACCACTGATATGCACGAGTTTTTGATAGAGCATTATCACCAAAGGCCTTTTGCAACATTTTCAATGCATCGGCACACGAAAATTCATTTGCAACACAAAACTTTAAACAAATTCTTTGCTCAACGTAATCACCCATAGTAAAAATCGGCACGCACTCTGACATCGACTAACTTAATCAGCTGTTGCAAACACACTAGTTGACAGATCCCGCTCAAGCTTGGCATAGTAATTAAGGACAGTGGTACCAATCTAGGAAAAAAAATTTTACCTGCCTCATTGCCCCGCCAGATTTAAATCGATAATTCCCGGTACTTTCTTGACAGAATGTATTCGATTAGGGAATTTACGGAATATTCTTTCAGATCTTGTTGAAGTTGTGATATTTTTTGACGGTTTACTCTTTTCATTTGTATAATAGCATTCATTATGAGAATAAAATTTATGTTATCTTATATCAAATAACTTCCACCATTCCTTCTCATGAATCGCCCAATTCAGACGTCTCGATCTATCGCATGGCATTCGTTACCTTCTCAACATATTCATCACTAGGTTAGGCAACGTGAAACTTTGCCAACACGGCTTCCAACATAGGAATCAAAAAGGTTCAAATCACGCAATCTCCTGATTATATAAATGACACGTTTCCTACCGGCTTAATCCTTGCACAACCTATTATTTTTCACCTAAAACTACTCGCGTTACGGCAAATTTCCTGTCGGAAGAAGCTCAATGTTAAGAAAAACCCGAAAGGAAATAATTGACACATAATAAAATTATAGGAAATCATGACAGATATACATGTATTTATATTTAACACTTCTGTGGAGTGTTGTCTTTGAAATTCCTTAAA
The DNA here is from genome assembly GCA_034642435.1 of Megalocaria dilatata. NCBI lineage: Eukaryota > Metazoa > Arthropoda > Insecta > Coleoptera > Coccinellidae > Megalocaria > Megalocaria dilatata. The sequence continues at coordinate 6,820,033 of CM067854.1, forward strand.
GCGTCGACAATGGAATATTTTGTTTAAATATTTCCTTAAATGTCCTGAACTTTCTTTTCCCGTTTGATGATCAAAAATTATATATTCATAGTATTATTGCTGATCTGAAAATTTGAAACATAATTTAATTATATATGTACAAGTCTTCAAATTGTACATTAATTCAACCACAGATACCTCTCATCAAATAAAATACTTTTTTGCCCTTATTCCAGATTCAACTCAAAGAAAATGTCGAATTCGAACTTATTATTACTTCACCGCTAAGTTTTAATTATTATTATTATTATTATACCATGATGAGAGTTGAGGCAAAGCCTATAAACTCACAAAAAGCTATATAAGATATTGAAAAACAAAAATTGCTTGGAAGAGGAAAAAAACAAAAAAAGGAGTGGTAAAAAAATTATATCGACTTCTTTTCGGAAACTGACTATGGATCACATTTTGAATAACTGTTATTCAAAATTTGATCTTGCCTGATGATGCTACTGTGATAGCGAAACAATTGTTGTGAACATAACAATAAAAATTTGTGAAAATCAGAATAACCTTATTTAAATATTATTACACATTAAGTAATCCTTTTTTGGTATTTCAATAAAAGTCTAGGACAGTTTCTAAAATTACACAGGAACAAAGGAACTGCATTTTCAGCTTTACATTTCACAATTGGTAATTCAAGCCTAACTCTAACGTGAATTGTCAATTTAAGGTTAAAATTTTTGTGAATTTCATTTAGTCTACGAATCTGATTATTTTATGTGTGAAAGTACTCTTCATGAAAAAAGAGCTGCAGGAAAAATCACGAAACAATCTTCTTTAATTTAAAAAATTTTAGAGCAGAGTCGGTTGAAAATTCCAGAGGAACATGCAAAGGGATAATGTGGATTGCCCTAGGGGTATTTAATCTGCGAACTGCCGCTTAACACCACGTCTTGGGACATCCATAATAAGCCTGTTCGAAGGAGTTTCATTATGGTTTCGGTATAAAAATCAGAAGAGTTTGATGAAGTGGCAAATATCACATAATACTGGCTGATAATTTCTCGTGATGCAGCCGCAAGTTTGGAACTTTTAGGACAATCCATAGTAGATCCAGCACGAGTAAAAAGAAAATTTATGTGAACTAATGATATCAATGGAATAAACATCCAAATTTCAAGAAATTCAAGTTCCGATCAAATTTTTACCAGATAGACGGTATTGGGTTGTTCCGAAAGTAATTCCGTTTTTTTTTTGGGAAAATGAAAGACAATTTTCGTATAATGAATAAATATTTCATTAAATTATAAATTGGCCATTCTGGTCCAACACCGTTTGCCATCTTTCTGGTAGTAGCATGATTCCACGCTCATAAAATTTTTGGTCTTTGCTGGCAAAAAACTGATCCAGGTAATTTTTAGCCCCTTTATTTGAAGTAAAGGTTTTATCGTCCAAAAAAATTTTGCAATGACCGGAACAAATAATATTCTGAAAGCGCCAGATCTGGAGAATATGATGGTTGTGGCAGTGTATCTCATTCAAGCTGTAAAAACTTTTGGCGAGTGACTACACTTGTATGAGGTCTCGCATTATCTTGGGGGAACACTACACCTTTTCTGTTGATTAATTGTGGCCTTTTCTGTTGAAGTGCATCATTCAGCTTGTACAGCTGATGACAAAAGACTTCCGAATTAATTTTTGTGTTATCCAGTAAAAACTCAAATAGAACGATTCCTTTAAAATCCCACCAAACATACAGCTTCACCTTTTTTTGATAGATATTGGCTTTCGAAATGCCGGTACATTTATTTTGCTTCATGATTTCTTGCGTTTGGCATTGTTATATACCATTTCTCTTCCCCAGTAATGATGCGGTTCAAAAATAGATGATTTTCGTGACGTATGAGAAGCGAATCACAGAAGCGAGCTTCGAGAATCATCTTCACAAATGAAATATTAGGAGTACAAATAAGTTTCCGCCGTTTTTTAACACAAATTAAATATTTATTATAGAAGAACGGTAATATAAATTTATTTAAAATATTGCCCATCACTTGCAACCACTTTTTCCCATCTCTCAGGCAACATTCGAATCCCACGTCTGAAGAACTCCTTGTCTTTTGGGGCTATCCACGAATCAACCCAATTTTTGGAATCCTCATAAGATGTGAGACTGCTTGCTTAGTGACTTCTACTGTTGGAGCAAGTTCTTATTGTGTTTGAGATGAATCTTCCTCCAATAATTCCTCCAATTCTGCATCCTCGTAAATTTTTGGCCTTCCACTGCGATCTTTGTCTTCTACGTCGAAATCACCGTTTTTAGACTTTTGAAACCACTCTCGACACGTTCTCTCAATCAAAGCACCCTCACCATATGCTTTTACGAGCAATTGATGCGCCTCAGCAGCAGATTTCTTCAAATTAAAGAAGTAAACTAATATTTCCCGCAAATGACGCTTACTTGGCTCAAATTTTGACATTTTCAACTTATAAAAATTATATTTTATCAATATAAAATCAATGATACTGATAAGTTATGTTGTTCTTGAATGTCCAAACTATTTTTTTAGCCGGTTATCATCTGCGAAAGCTAACCGAAACTCCGTGCCGCGCCATTCACAATAAAACGGTGGATACTTATTTGTACTCCTAATAGTTCTTCAATAACTAAAACATTAACATATTCTTCAGAATTTAAAATTATTCCAAATACTCTAAACCTAAAATGAAAAATCAAAATTATCGAGTGTTTATCAATTATCATGTCCAGAAACTTATATTTGATGAATCGGAAAGTCCTTTGAAACTAGAATAAATTGACATAGGAGTTCCCTCAATGATAAACTAGATTCTACGTATGCCAAACATCTAATCACAGAGAAACATGATTTTTATGAGCGTTTTGAAATTTTTCATAAGACATATAAAGGCTTGAAGCTGAACTTCTTAGATAATTCAGAAATAAGCCGGCTAAGCAATTCTGGGAATTTATTGGATGACCAAACCGAGTTATCAAGTTATGAAAACTTTATCATATCCTTATCTCATGAGTGAATTTATTGACACATTCTAGGATACCAAATTTTCAACTAGTTGTTTAGAAGCATACGAAGAAATTACAATGTGACGAAACACGTCATGTATTCAACTAATAATGATGAATTGTAATCAATATATGTTTGTATTATTTAATTGAATATACAATGGAATTTCATTAAGTGAAGGCCATCATCACTTGAAGTTTGAAAGAATCAGATAGTTGTTTTGTGGCCCTGTGGCACTTTGAGCTCATATCCAATATCAATTACACATGTCGACCTCAAAAAATCTTTCCCAGTAATGGATCAAAAATATAGGATAGTGCATTCAGAATGTAAGAAATAAAAGTGAATTAAACACATCGTTCGAATTGGAATGTAGTGGAAACAGTGATATAGTGGCAGTGAATGTTAGTGACGAATGGTACTGGATCAGACAAAGTTCTACTAGCATGCTCAGCTGTGCTGATGGGGGGACACAAGCATAGTAAAACACATGGCTGCGCTTGCAATCTATGGATTGGGAGATGAGGGACGTTATCCCAGGTATGCAGACAGGAAACGGTAACTAACAATTTTTTGTTCTATTGAGTAAATATTGAATATATTCGCATAAACAAAATGAGACGAAGTCTTGAGCTGAATATGAAATCCTTTAGAAATATTTCGTTCACTGGTATAAGTATGAAATATTAGTTTCACCTGGCAGAAAAATAATAGGTTTAAGGTTACATCTAATATTTCATTGCAAAAGTCAAAAACTATCCAAGACATTAAATCTGCTTTCTTGCCGTGTAAAACTTCAAATTTCTTCCGTAAATTCAATTCGATTTCCTGAAAAGTAGTTTTTTATTGGCTTACGAAGTACTCAGAAAAAGCTCACTTTTACTGAGACAGTGGAAATGTGCCTTTTAGGCCTGTAAAGTGTCATTAAAAAGACGCTTCTGATTTCATTTGGTGAAAAATCATATTATTTATTGGTTGTTAATGTATAGTTCGTCTAGAAAGTATCCGGAATTTATTATTTTTCTTAATTTTATTATACATCTTTTTTGTAACATTCTGAGACAAAAGAAATGTATAAAATAGGTTGTGCGGATAGACCATGCATGGCAACACTATTTGTCAATTATTGAAAAGTGCTATATATGAGACAATAATGAGGATAAAAAATGACATGGATATGAGGTATAGACTAGTTTTAGGAAGTCATCGTAAGATTAAAGAAAACAATTTAAACACTTCATTAGCCTTAGGACGACTCAATCCGCGCCTGGGGTTCGCAAATTGGCTAACATATTTGGAAATCAACGAAATGTAAGAGTATGTCCAGAAACCGTCAGTATATCACTGAAAAGACAAGGCTACATATCAAGACAATCAAAAAAACCATCCCTATGATGGCACCTTTACAAAAGGAACGAAGGATAGAATTTTGTCAAAATTTTTAAGAAGATAATTTTAATAATGTCTATATATCTGATGTAAATTGTCTCTAACTTGGTGGAAATCACTTAAAATTCCTATTAAAACAACCCTTTGCCGTTCAAATTTTCAAATTTTTCAACAAAGTAATGGTTTAGGGAGCAATATCTGAGCGGATGCTACGCCTCTCTTTATAGTTGATGGTGCCATTAAAAGTGAAAAGTAGTGTGGGATTCTAAACAATTTTCTCCATGAAACAACGCATGCTTTATATCTAGAGGGTTGCCGTTTTCAGTAGATTAGTTCAGTTAGTTCAGTAGGTGGATGCAAGAACACCAAGTGAAAACCATTTCATGGCCAGAAGCTTCACCCGATCTTAGTTCCATTGAAAACATGGGGAAGATTGAAGTTGGACGAGCAGCGTCACGAAATAAAAATGATTTAATTGAGTCAGTTTCACAGTCCTGGTCTACCATCACCGAAAATTATGGAGGTGATCTAGTTTCGGGTATACCTTGACGTTTAGTCAAGTGTTTACAGTTCAATGGAGGTTGTATAAGTAAATAGAAAAAATATTTTATTATACTTTTCCAATTCAAGAATTGAAAATATATGCTAAATAGTTACAATTGAGCTTTGTTTTTTCCGGATACTTTCTAGACGGTCTATAATTTATTTTCTAAATCTTCACAGAGGAAGTTTTACAATTGCAAAACCCCTTTTTTGTTCATCAATGCTCCACATTATTACATACTGTTTGGAAACCACTTATGAAATGAAATTATTTGTGTCCTTATGTAAGAAAATTATAAAAAACGCCGGGGCACGTCAACTTTCAAATTCAGTGGTGCACTTTTTAAGCATAAATTTAAATATAGAAGGTGAATCGCGCAAATTTAAATATAGAAGGTGAATCGCGCAAGTCCAGCACAGTCCATCCTCTTTATCCTAAATGGAACAGCCTGTATATTGTTATATTTTTTAAAGCTCCTTAGCTCCTGATTTCAACTAATGCCTGGTGTTTCATGTTTATTACCGGTGAAATAAATGAATTCATAATTTATCAAGCCATGAATAATGTTATTTTTAAAAAAACTTAAATACAGACTTAAGAAATTTCTGAACTAACTATCGATTAAGTTGGGAGAATTTCCAAAATCAATTCACGATACGCTCATTTATCTTGGTTTTGTTAACATTTGTGGCCATGAATACCTAAAATACTATCAACCTATGCCAATAAGTAAAGAAAGTCTGCAAATGATTTGAATTGTTATTAGTCAGATGTTGCGGTGTTGAGATTTACATTGAAATAGTAAATTCCCAATTGGAGACGTATTTCTTGTAGAATTAATTATAAAATTTTCAAGCGAGACTCAACTAATTGCCATTTTAATGATGATCGGTTACGGGAATAATTGCAGAAGTCAAGTTGAAGTGGCAAGCTTATTTAATCAAAAGAATTCTTAGTTGCCTAATATTTTACGAGGTACTGTGTCTAAAATTCATGGACAATTCAGAGAACTTGAACATGTTAAACCATCAAAAAGAAAACCGCAATTCCTTGAAGATACTGGGAAATTGGATATTTTTGTAGGTTTCGCAAAGAATCCAAGTACACATCAAATTGCCCGTAAAAATAATGTAAGTCACATAACTGCCATAAGGTGTCTCTACAGAGAAAATTTCATCCATATAAAATGACTTCTGTGCAGGAGCTAACAGAAGACGATCCAGATCGCAGAATGCATTTCTGCGAAATAATGATGAATAAACTGAACAGAAATGAAATAGCTATTGTTACAATCCTTTTTTCTGATGAACTAACATCTACATTGAACGCCTGGGTAAATCGACAAAATTGTAGGTATGGATCAGCGAAGAATCCTCATTGGATGCTTGAGAGACTTACGCAGTATCCTCAAAGGGTGAATGTATGAGCAGGTATGGTAGGTGACCATATTATTGATCCTATATTTGTAGGTGGAATTTGATAGCCGAAAAATATTTGAGTTTGATTGGAGACGAAAGTTGTTTCTGCATTAGTCAACTTATTTCCTAATGCAATAGATCCAAGCCTACAGAATGAAAATATCTGTTCTAGCAGAATCGAGCCCCACCCTATTATGTTTCAATGGTCGGAACTTACTTAAATACAATCTTCTCCAATAAATGAATTGAACGAAAAAGTAGTTGAGTGGCCGGCTAGATCGCTAGACCTTACGCTGTTGGATATTTTATGTGGGGGTTATCTCAAGAATAAAATTTATGCAACATACCCGACGAGCATCGCAGACCTCAACTCAAATTTTAAACAAAGTTTGATTACAAGAAATATTATAATTCGATAATAAATCACTAATTACTCACATAATGACATTCATCGAGTTATAGATACAATAAATACTTACCGGATACGACCTTTAGCCTAAATAGATTTAGTGGTGTCATCTTGAATATCCTTTATAATTTCTCCAAATTTAAATATCTGAGGTGGGACTCGTTTCGACAGATGGTAGAACTTATCAAAATGAATCATTTCAACAAAAATCACCCCAATTTGAATATTCAAAACTTTCTTATGTCATTACTTCTATTAGGTGATTTTTCCTGAAATACTTCATTATTATGAGTTATACCCACTCACATGAAAAAGGAAACCTTTGAAAACACAAGTATCAAAAACTTGAATGAAATGAAGTTCGAATACTCACCAAAATGGATATAATTTAGTCGCATAATTTGTTCAAAGTCGTCATTACTCTATATTTCTGCACCCACTAAACATTCGCGGATATCGAGGATTTCCTAAAGCATATATTTATATTGCATTTTACTTAAAATTTCCACAGGGGTATATGGCCCTTAGAAAACATGAAAAGACTTGATGTTTAGTGTCTACTAATTAGTTATATTCAACGACACAGCTTTGGGAATTATAATCTGTTTCATTCTATTCTTATCTACTAACAGTGATCTCATTATTTTTTCCATAACCAATAAGAAAGATTATTCAACTCATTCAGTCCGTCCACAAATAGGATTTTAAATCAGTTTCGTTAATTTTCCTCTTTGCATGATTGAAACACCAATAACCTTTAATTTTTAATGCACTGTAAATTCATTATCGTTTTGATAGTCGACCTTGGGCAAGCTATTGCAGTGTTACTTCGGTGATAATCAGCCTTTGTGCTTGTGGTCTTTTTGTCCAAGATATTTCATTATTACTTCGGCAATAATCAAGCCTTCATCGTTTGTGGCTCAAATCATTGCATTATCCCTGCGATAGTCAGCATTATTGCTAGTGCCCTTTCGGTACAAGATATTGCATTTTTACTCCAGTATAAATCAACTTTATCGCTTGTGGCTTCGGCCTAAATTATTGCAGTATCATTTTGATAGTCACCCTTGTAGCTTCTGTTCCTAGCACAAGATATCTCGATTACTATAAATCTAGAAATCCCAATATTTTCGATCGTCCAACTATTGGTTAATTCACTCGTAATGTAATTATCAATACTATAACTTGGTATCATATAAAATGATACCAGAATAGAATTGTTAGCATTAAAGTTTACGAATTTACTTCCTCACCTTCGTTGATTTATTTTATTGGATAGAAAGCTATAGTCCGGTCTATTTAAGCCTAAAATCAGGAGGAAGGTTACATAAATTCCCATAAAGCTGAATATTGGCATAGTTGTTCAAAACATCATTATAAAGAAAATCTCAAAAGTCCTCATCGTTCCGTGGTGTGCTAAAAATTTGGCACGGGGTCAAAGGTCAAAAAAATGAGTTTTTTGCGATTTTTAGCGAAACGGTGAGTTTTTTCGCAAAATTACCCCAGTACAAAATTGTAGATCACGAAATTCTCTACAAAAAATATATTAATAATTTTTTTCCTAAAAGCCACCATTTTGGAGATATAACGTTCCGAAAAGTTGGATCAGTCGTAATCCCTCTATTTTGCACACGTACGCCACATATGAAAGTCACTAAAGGTGTAATAGAACTAAAATAAGTTCGCTATTATTTATTGTAACTTGCTTATGTAAAATATAAGTTAAACTACGAGAATCTCAGGTATAATGAAAATTTCTTCTTGCTATGTACGGAGCCCCCAAAAAAACCACTTGCTTAGATAAGTTGCGATACACATCTTTCGTGAAAAATACGCGTAATAAAAAACAAGTCAACTTAGCTTCTCTTCCTCCAACCTCAGTAGCTGCTCATCAACATCTGTTTCGGGTATATTACCAAGTTCAAGTGTGGCTTGGTAATCAGCTGGACCCTAAAGACTGGGGTTGGAAGTTGATCGACAATACACTAGAGCCAGTTCAAACTTTACTTCCACCAGCACCTGAGAAACTTCTCAACACAATATTTTGCAACTGCAAGAAACGTTGTAGTGCAAAATGTGGTTGCAGAAAAGTTGGACTGTTTTGTTCCCTGGCATGCACACACTGTCAAGGCCGATCATGCTCGAATGTTGAGTCACCAACTCTTGAAGATTCGTTTGATACCGATCAGGAATCGCTATTGGGGCAGTTTACGTGTGAAATAGAACAAGAAGAAGAAGAAGAACAAGAGGATGAACAGGAAGAAGAAGGAGAAGAAGATCAAGAAGAAGAAGAAACAGAAATCTTGGACAGTTATGAATCAGACGACTAACTTTTTATTTTAAGTATTTTATTTAATTACACCGCCGTTGTTTTTGCCCACTATAATATATAATATTATTTTGCAATAGTTTTAAAACATATAAAATCTCAGCAGACCCGTGGAATAGGCCTACTGGGGAAACCACGTTAAAAAAAACGCGCTTTGTACACTACCTCATAGGTGGCGTGGAAACGTGTGCAAAATAGAGGGATTACGACTGATCCAACTTTTCGGAACGTTATATCTCCAAAATGGTGGCTTTTAGGAAAAAAATTATTGATATATTTTTTGTAGAGAATTTTGTGATCTACAATTTTATACTGGGGTAATTTTGCGAAAAAACTCACCGTTTCGCTAAAAATCGCAAAAAACTCATTTTTTTGACCTTTGACCCCGTGCCAAATTTTTAGCACACCTCGCAACGATGAGCACTTTTGAGATTTTCTTTATAATGATGTTTTGAACAACTATGCCAATATTCAGCTTTATGGGAATTTATGTAAACTTGAATGTGTAAATAGACCGGACTATAGTTCATCATCGAAATAACTATAGTCCATCTAGAAAGTATCCGGAGTTTATTATTTTTTATAATTTCAATATATTTCTTTTATGTAACATTCTAAGACAAAAGAAATGTATAAAATAGGTTGTGCAGATACTCAGCTATGATAAAAGTTGCATGACAACACTATTTGTCAAATATTGTTGATTGTTAACAGGTATACAATTTATGAAATAATGTCGCAACTAGAAAAAAGAAAATTTGTATAGAAAATATTCTCGAGAATATGAAAAATTAGTGCAATTGACTGAACTGGGAAAAAGTATGAGACAATAAAGAGGATAAAAAATGGCTTGGCAATGGGACATAGACCAGTTTCAGTAAGACGGCTCAAAATTAGGAAACAATTTAAACGCTTTATTGGCCTTAGGACGACACAATCCGCACCTGGAGGATTGTGTCGTCCAGATTCTGGCTAACAGATTCGGAAATCAGCGAAATATAAAAGTATGTCCAGAAACCGTCCGTATGTCACTCAAAAGACAAGGATACTTATCAAGGAAATCAACAAAAATCCCTATAAAGAAACCTGTACAAAAGGAACAGAAGATGGTATTTTTTCAACGTTTTCAAGAAGATTATTTTAAGAATGTCTTTTTATCTGCTGAAAATTGTTTCCAACTTGGTGGAAATCACTTAAAAATTCTATCAAAACAACCTGTTACCGTTCAAATTTTCAAATTTCTCACCATAATGATGGTTTGGAAAGCACTATCTCAGCGTGGTGCTACGCTTCTCTGTATAGTTGACGGTATCATTAATAGTGAAAAGTATTGTGGCGTTTTCAGCAGGATAATGCAAGATGCCATACTTCGGCCTATACTTAAGCTTGGATGCAAGAACACCAAGTGATAACCATTTCATGTCCAGCAGCTTCACCAGATCTTAGTCCAATTGAAAACATATGGGGACTTAGGAAGATTGTGCATGAATGAGCAGCGCTACGAAATAAATATGATTTAATTGAGTCAGTTTTACAGTCCTGGTCTACCATCAGCGAACATTATGGAGGTGATCTAGTTTCGGGTGTACCTCGACGTTTAGTCAAGTGTTTACAGTCAAATGGGGGTTGTTTAAATTAATAAGATGAATAATTTGTTATAATTTTCTAATTGAAGAATTAAAAATATATACTAAATAATTACAATTGAGCTTTGTTTTTTCCGGATAATATCTTGACGGACTATACATACAAGTGCATTTTAAAGTTTAACATCATCATAGAACTACAATAAAGTTAACTTCAATACATTGTTATTAATTATTGCGATCAATTAATATGCTCTTGCTTGTTGTGTGTAAATTTTGGAACAATAAATAAAATAACATTTAAAAATTAATTTTTTGTAAGAAATAACATTGATAATTTTTTTTATTTTTTCATTGATATTCTCAATAAAAATAGAATAAAACCCACTCAGAGATTTCAAGTGCATGTAGGTAGAACACATATTAAATAATCTACGAACAAACAAAATTGACTTCCATTAAAAAATGTATAGGCTATATTGTCACTCACCTTTCGGTCTAATGTTTACACATATGAATAATGAATTAGCTAAGCTCAATATGTCCTCAGAAAAACTATAATTGGAATTTGTTTTGCTATAGTTTCGGAAATAACGGTTAATGTGAATGAAAATTCCAGAAAACTGGAATATAATTGGTGACTTTGGAGTAACATCTGAAATAAAAAGTGTGTATTGCATTGAAATTCATACCTTTGTATGCTATATGTCCAGTCAGCAGCCATAACGGAATGTTATTCTATGATCATACTACATTTTAAACGGACTGAATTCCGTACAATTTAGAAGATTATCCAAAATGAAGTATCGTTTTGATATTGAAAAAAAATGGGTATATTCTGAAAGAAATCATTGAGTATTCATTTCATTAAGAGGGGGAAGGTATGCCATTAAAAATGGAAAACAATATTGGCCAAATGGCCCTTACGGCTACGGTTGCAGCAACATATCCTTTGCATGAAAATTTCTATGACCAATTCGCACATTTGTGGCTGTATGTTCCCGATAACTTCACAAACTCGATTTTTAAAGTCGCGAATCGTTAGTTGAGCAGTAGCTCCTTTCATGTAGCCACAAAGAAAAAGTCTTAAGGTGTTAAATCACAAGATCTCGGTGGTCAATTGTGATTACCTCTTCTGGAAATAACACGGCCAGGAAACTTTTTCTTGTGAAATTGCGATTGTTTCATTGCTTGTGTGGCACGCAGCGCCGTATTGTTCAAAATAAATGTCATTAACATCAATCTCCCAATTCCGGCCTAATTCTAAAGATCGACGAGGAATCGACAAACCTGGGTTTTCGTCAACACTACGGGCTACAGCAGCAATATTCTCAGTTGGATTTGAGCAATGCACACGGTTTCGATTCTTCACATCACTAACTTGTTCCAACAGCTAAAATTTTTCCAGCAGTTTCGCTATTGCCGGCCCAGAAGTTGCTCCACGACAATCGAGAAGTTCTTTAGTTTTACGAACTGTGATTGTAAAATTTTCACCATTTTTGTAGTGAATATTAACAATTCCAATGCGTTGTTGAAGCGTGTATCATTCTATTTTTAGTAATTGTGTAGTTTTCACTTGGCAAATGCCAAAATATGACAGCTGCTCAGATAGCTGGATATCAATCTTTAGTTGCTAATGACTCAATTTACATGAAACATCGATTTAAAATTTCCCCATCTTTGAAAAGGAGAAGAAGACTTTTTCATTATTTCGAATAGAAGGAAGAATAATTATGCGAAACCCCTACAAAACTGAATTTTTAATATTACCTGAAATCTTTTGGGAATTAAATCAAAATATCTTGGAAAGATATAGAATAATCAAACATTACACAACATATAAAGAACACAAAGGAATCTATAGAAAATATAGAATATTCACCGAAATAACCTAGCTGGTACAGCTGCTGCAAATGAACCTAAGGAATAACAATTTCTATTTCAAGAAATGCGCCATATAAATTTTTAAAAATTACCAAAAAAATAAAGCGCAATCTTCAGAACAGCGTTTAAAACTCTCGCTCACCATAATGTGTCGAACTTTTCTGGAAGTGAAATAAAGACAATCAATATTTCGATAATTCTATACAGGGCGACCCAACGAAAATTTGATCCCCCTGAAATCAGAAACGAAGAATTTTCGAAGATTTTGAAAAAACAGGTAAACTTCTGTTTTGAGAAAGGAAGAATGTCCATCAAGAGTTGGTTCCGAAAAATTCAACCACATGAAGGTGGCATCAACCCCCAAAATTTTTTTAATAGGGAAGAGATGTCTTGTGTTGGTTAGTTTGAAAGTTATTTATGTTCTTTACATAACCCAGTTAAAATTTTGAAAAAGTGGTTCATTATTCACGAAATAATGTAGTATTGGACTTACCGTCAAAAGGTGATGTTGAACAAACTCAAGAACCACAGAGTTTTGACGATTCCAAAAGTAATTTTCAAGTTCTGTATTAGGGAGAAAAAATTCCTATGACAACATTGTTCCGAAAAAACACCTTAGGATAGCAACAACCCCTAACATTTTTTTAATAGGGAAGAGATGTTGGATGTAGTTTAGTTGAGAACTTTTTTCTGTTCTCCAACATCGCAGTTGAAATTTTCAAATTTGTTTTGTCAATGGCAGAAAAAAATTGGGGGTTGTTGCCCCCTCAGGTGGTTTATTCGGAAAGATGTCATCATAAGAATTCCCTCTCCCTAATACAGAACAGAAAATAATTTTTGGATTCTTCAAAACTCTTAAGTTCTTGAGTTTGGGCGGTTCAACTATCTTTTCACGGTAAGTTCAATATTACATTATTTCGTGAATAGTGAACCGATTTTAAAAATTTTAACTGGGTTGTGTACAGAACATAAATAACTTTGAAACTGATCAACACTTGACATCTCTTCCCTATTCAAAAAATGTTGGCGGTTAATGCCACTTTCATGGGGATGATTTTTTCGGAACAAACTTATGATGGAAATTCGTCCTCTCAAACAGAAGTTGACCTATTTTCTAAAATCTTCGGAAATTTTTCGTTTCAGAGTTATGGAGGGGGTCAAATATTCGTTGGGACACCCTGTATGTGTTAATTTAACTAGAAACAATGTTTCTTCAACATTTTGGTTTGATTCTCGAAAATTTTCTACGGAATTTCATTAATTAATGAAAAAATTGTGAACTGAAATGGAGAATTTAGGTATGAAGCCAGATTTCAATTCGTTGTTGATTGTAGAGCTGAAAAGGCAAAAAAAAATTTCCTAGATTAAGCTTACAAAATAAGAAATAATTGTCCTTAATAGACTGATATCTGATCTGATCAGCCTTCCAAGATACTAAAGTGAGACTTTCTTAAGATTGAAAAAATATAATCATAGTTCTTTTTATCATTTCTAAGACACATTATTACAGTATGAGAAAAAAACGAAATGTTTTATTGCGTAGAACTCTAGATTAACAAATCCTAATGTGTTTATGTAATAATGAATCTAATGACTCAGATGATATTAGATACTTACGTAGAGTAGGTGAAGATATAAGCTGTAGATATATGCTAATTCTAATACTGTGAGCGAGCATTTTGAAAAAATCCAGATGTTGAGATGGTGCTTTACATAATAGTTTGGGGAAAAGTAATCCACTTTTTGGAAGATGGCTGTAGTAATCGATATCTCGGAAAATATCCATCAAACAATTATTTACAACAGATTTATGCTCGTTGTCGAGGTGACATGTCATACCAAAAAAATTCTTTTGCTGTTTTTTATTTTGTCCGTTCAGTTGTGAGTTGCAGGGTGTTAAAAATGGGAGTCAACAACGGGGTAATTCGGTCCATTTTGCAGTTTTTCTTTGATGAAGGCGAAAATGCAAGCCAGGCGACTGAAGTTGTGAAATTATGTTGTTTGGTTTCGTCGATCCCGTTCAGGTATATTTTATGTTGAAGGTGCACCTCGCACAGGTATGCCCGTCAACGAAAATGTCGATAAAATAACAGAAATAATAGAAGTTGATCGGTATGTTAGTAGTACTAGCATCGCCGAGCCCAAGATCGACCATAAAACAGTTTTAAAGCATTTACGCAGAGCTCAAAGATTCAAAAAATGCTCGATGTTTATGTGCCACACCTATTAACACCAAAAAAACATGATGGATCGAATTTCCATTTGAGAAGCCTTGGTTGAATGGAATGAAATCGATCCATTTCTTAAACAGATGGCGATGAGGAATTGGTCGCATTCGACAATATTGTGCGAAAACGATCTTGATCAATGCTCGGTGAAGCAGCTCAAACGGTGGCCGAACCAGGACTAACGGCCAGGAAGATTCTATCGTGCATTTGGTGGGCCTGTCAAGGAATCATCTATTATGAGTTGCTTCCACATGGTCCAACACTAAATTCTGGACCGTGTGAAGCTTGCGATTGACAAGAAATGGCTGAACGTGTTTTCGTCACTTAAAAACTGGCTATGAGAATAATTTTCTGTATTAAATACAGGGAATTATGTATAGGTGTGATCAAAAGACATAATATTCTTATTCTGCCTGGTCTGTATGTTTATATTATATATTAATATTTTTATTCAAGAACAATTCCTATCATCAAAATTATAGGAATGTGAACGCTTACAGGAGAATGATTGAATATGTTTCACCTGTTCACAAAGTATCGAGTACTGAACGTTATTATTTGTGTATAAGTATGAAGCTGTTTAACCATTAAACGCGAAAAATAGGAGCTTTTAAGGAAATCAAACTCTTCGAGGGGGAATTGTTCACAATATTGAATGAATGTGAACCATACATATTCTTATTATCGACCAACAGAAGAGGTGTTGTCTTCCACAAGAACAACGTCAGGCTACACGAATCTCGTCAGAAACTCCGGGAGCTTGGTTGAGAAGTCTTAATGCATCCACCATATACTCCGGACTAATAACTAATAGCACCAAGCGATTGGCTAAGCCGCAGTCATTTTCTTCTTTTCGATTAACCAAGTCTTCCAATCACACCTTTTCATTCGCCAATGAAAGAAATATATCATACATTTTACAAAGATATTGAATAATTGGCTATACTATCCCCAAAAAGATAAAATTTTGCTTATTGTCCACAATTGAACTTAAGCTTTAAGGCCAATTCAGTGGAGAAATTCTTAATGTGTCCAATATCAGGATGAGATAGATATATCACGACTTATTCAAGTTCTTGTCAAGGGCATAGAGGTAACTTCAGAGGTTTATAACTCTCCGTCTTTCGCAGTCGGGTGATTTTATTCACTGTCATCACGCTAACGATGAGATAATATTTCAACCTGACGCAGCATTATACTATTTTGCGGAACGATGAAAACATACTTAGTAGAACAAATGTATAGTTCGCCAACAAGGTTTAACGAATGAAAATTAATTAACCACTTCCTTAAAGCAAATTAAGATAAAGTAAAGAAGAATTCCAACTGAGTATTACAGCAGTAAAGTCTGTATAAAATTTTTACTTAGGATATTATTATAACTATCTATCTCTAAATGAGAAAGTAGAGTTTTTCATTTAATTTTCATTGAACTTTATTTTTTTACAACCGGTTTTGGCTGTTAGGTTATTATCAAGTGAAGTTGCTGACAACAGTTACGAGTATTTATACAGTTTCGGCAGGTGAAATTCACATAAATATGGGTTGATATTGAAGGTATGAGTTATTAATACTTTGTGTACTGTCTAGTGTTCAGTGATATGACTTTTTGGTGAAGTTTATTAATTTTTAAACCTTCCCACAGATTCATTTTTTTCCACTGTCGTATACAGGGTGCCTACTTTTAAGAGGGACAAACTTCAAGGAGAGATCATACAAGTTATTTGCAACAAAAAACATCATGTAGTACATGATCGAAATATTGATGGTAATTCTTCAATTTAACATTTCTTGATTTCACGAAAGTCATTCCATAAAATCAATTATATTTCAATTATTCTTGTAGCCTCATCAAATTTGACGACATACCTAAAAACGGTATTGAATTTGCTACAAGACAGAATTTCTGTGTGCAATAAATAGAGGTATGCTTGATAAAATTATTTAAATATTTTAATATAAGCCTTCTAAATATTTAATTTCAGAAAATTATATTTAATAATTCCTGAAGTTATAATCTTTAAATACAAATTTTTGAAATTAAATATGTAGAAGGCTAATATTAAAATATTTAAATAATGTTATATACCTTCTATCAAGTATAAACCTCTATTTATTTTATTTTATTCATAATATATAATTATTTGGTTTCCTTACCATTCTTTATACAGATGGTCTTTATGCTATAACATAGGCCGTTCAATCTTTTAGATCAATGGTAAACCACAGAATTATTTATTTGAATTAACATTACACTCCATTTAAATTTTCAGTATTCATTTGCCAAAAGCTTTCTGAATTGTTAAAAGGTAAGAAAATATTTTTTGTTGATTCATATTATATTTTATTGAATATGAATATACTTGAGTACTGACGAAGCAAAGTCTCTCTTAAAACTTGTTTTTCAGTAATGTTTTCACATCTTGAGATTTTATAAAAAGTAACTTAGTTAGATATCCAATAATATTGAATATTCTAAGTAAGATAGTGTTATAATGAAATTCTTAAGATTGTGTTCAAACATTTTTGAAAGATATCTGTTTTCATAAGATTGGTGAGCAGAAACAAAATTTTGTCCACTCAAAATATTTAATTTATAGGATTTTGGTTAACAATTTTTATTTGATGGATTTTGTTATATCATTTGGATGTCTTATAATGAATGTTTATTGATATGACATAAATTTAATTTAATTCCTGAAGCTATAATCAATAAATATATTTTTTTGAAATTGAATATGTGGAAGGCTAATATTAAAATATTTAAAGAATTTCTGTGTGCCAAAAATTTCTTATTGCGGGCGTGTTGAGGATATAAATTTTACGATTCTGAAGTGTACAAAATCAGTCATATTTTTCCTATGGTTTTATCGATGAAAAATTATTAATTATAGACATATTTCTTTTACCTCATTTAGTGTGCTTTCGAATGACAGACCAACTTTTGTGCTAGCTCCTTGTCCTCTGCCATAATATCATGGCTAAGAAGATAACAACGAAAAGTTGAAATATTCTAAACCTAAATTTGTTCTATCTTGAAGCTCGTTGTGATGGAATATCAAAGTGAACATTGAATTTGAAATCTTACAGTTTCTGTCGCTCAATAATTTTGGGTAATAATACGTTTACTTGAATCTACCGACTTCACTCAATTTATAATAGAAAAAATCGAGAAAATTATGCCTGTTTTTTCAAACATTGAATAATATATGATAATATATTGTTCGTTTACGGATTTGCGAATGGAAATGCTCGCACATCGGTTCAAGAGTACGGTTTACGTTTTCCCAACAGACGAAAACTAAATAGAAAGATATTTGTACAATTGTTCAGGCGATTAGGTGAAACAGGCTCATTTGGTGGTTTCAGAAATCATAGAAGGTGGTCGAAATAATAAGCCAGGCCAGCTTGCACCTTCAAGCTGTCCGAGAGGATCCCAGAACAAATACTCCTCGAATTAGTTGTACACTGGGCATTCTGCAGTACACCGAGAAATAAAAAAAAAAGTAACATCCATATCATTTGGAAACAGTGCAGGATCTGTTACCTGTAGATGCTGTGGTGAGACTTACATTTTGTAGGTGATACCTGAATCAGTAAAGAGAGTGGGGGGGCGATAGGATATAATGGAGTAATAAGATCATTTTCGCGGAATCGTGTGTGATATACGGAAAAAAGGTAACACCCAGCGATTACTATTTCTCATTTCCAACATGAGTTAAGGCTCAACGTGTGGTGGGAAGTCATGAGAGGTGAACTTTTCGGACCAGTAGTACTTCTTGATCGCCTTAACGCTGAAGAATTCATTACATTAATCCAAAGAAGCTTCACAGACATATTGGATGAAATGCCCCTGGCTAACAGACAAAATGTTTGGTTTCAAATGAATGGCTGTCCAGCGCATAATAGCCGACATAACAGATTTATAGTCGCTGGTATTCATTGCACTGACGAGAACCAACAAGTTCGAAACGTGCGCATGTCTGCAGTTTTCCCCAGTGATCAACAAAACCTTATCGAGTTTATTTGAGTATAAAATTGTTATACAGATGTATGTTACATTGTCCCGATTTGTAGAACTTTCTATTGCCATAGCTCACACTCCATATTGATTATATTTAGTACAGATCAGCTGAATTAATTTATTTGAATTGAATTAATGTAGCGAATGAAAGAAAATTATTCCAACTTTACAGACCGTGTCAATATTGCTATTCGTTTGGAAACAAATCAAACGATTCGATTTGTCGCATGAAGTTTTATCCCGTCATCTGTTTGACTTTTCTTACGACCTGTTTATGAACCAGTGGTGATTAATAGGTAGGCTTGATGACGTATCCTGTCCTGCGAGTCATCACCCAGACGGTCGTATTGATTTCTCGACTGACATGTCCCAACCCAAATAAAAAGTGAATATATGGAATCAGAAAAAGTTAAAAGAAATGCCGCTGTTTTGAATGCATTCACCCTGCCATTTTCTACATTCGTTTCCATCGGCATCATCTGCGGTTTGACATGTTTACATCAGTGATAAACGATCCGAAATGAATTTCTCGTTTTCATCGTAATAGTGAAAACTGTAAATACTTCTATTTTCTCGTACGATATCATCGCTACGCGGATCGATATCATTTCTACCATCGCTGTTAATAGGGAAATCGAATGTTTGTGTGTTATATTCAATTCGTGCTGAATTTCCTGTAAAACATAAGATTCTTGGAATACATTGATTCCTCGAACTATTCGATAGGTTAATATTCGTAGTGAATATCAAATTGTGAAGTGAGCTTACGACAACAGAAATTTTGTTAATCATCAGATATTCGGTGGGAATTGCACAATTAAAAAACATGAAATATTTCGGTTAAATTTATATAATAGCTTGGAGAAAAAAATCCATTAATTTTGCGTCAATTTTAATACTTTATTTAACATATTTCGGAGAGTTCGATTTGGGTCAAATATGCACCGTTTTGTTCTATAGTTTAATGCCATGTTAAAGGTATCTTCATAATGCCCATCTCGTAGAAGTCTTGGTCCTCATTGGCGAAAAACACCAGTAGGTAATTGATTTCTATGAAACCAAAATCGCTTACCCACCACAGCGAAGGTTATGTACCATACTCACCTGACGAAGTCATGTTGTCATTACGAAACAATTGTTATGAAATTGAATAAATTAGAGGAAATTAAGTTGTTTTACTTTTAATCATCAAAATGTATTTCCGACAAGTATAGACCGATACAATCAAACATTTAAAACACTCTATTTTGCGTTAGCGATTTTGCCCGTCCACACATGAAACATCCTACTTCGTAAAATGCCGCTTAATGCACCAATGAAAAGATGAATAAAACTTGTCTTTCCTGAATGAATCCCAAATTTTCAATCTGATATTTAAAATGCAAACTCCTACTCCCTCTGTATTTATTTCAACTTAAAAAAGTGACTCTTATTTACAATAAAATACAATTTTACAGTTCGCTTGAGGTCCAAGATTTACGTAAGGACTTATCTTTGAGGTACTCCTGGAATATTGTTCTCCAAAGTATCGGAATGATAGTGCTTTCTCCAAGATAAGTTCCTACTCTGCATATAATCAGCAGGTGTTAAGCTTCAATTTGTTCCAAGTGACTAGTAGAGCGTCCGGAACCAAGATGGTGCGGTATTAAGATACTCTAAATCCGTTACAAGGAAGATTGTCGGGTATTAAGATAAGCGAAGCAAAAAGGCACTACAGCAAGATTGCTTACTTGTAAGATCATCCGGTTCTAAAATATCCGGTACTAAGATCTCCGGTACTAAGATCACCGGTAGTAAGATCTCCGGTACTAAGATATCCGGTACTATTATAAAATCTCCGGTACTAAGACGCCTTCTGATTAAACGTCTTATAAAAAACAATAAAAATTCAATATTCCATGGATTAGGTACGTCAATTCGATAAAAATACAACCATGTGTGTCTTCGTGTAACCTCACAATACGAAAGAAAGAAATCTGGGAAATTCTACGTCGACTTTCATTGCGGAAACTCCAAACTTCTTAATGGTCTTAGTTGAATCCCATTATGGGAGCATTTTTTAGCGATTGTAATTCAGTGGGGCGTTTTTTAACGTTACACAACAATCTTCTCTTGATGCCAATTTATCATTCAGTAAGTTTCACAATGCCATAAAAATATGCTACTCGCTTGGCGCCAGGTTCGGACTATATGGTAGATGCATTGAAATTGCTCAATCAAACTCCCGGAGTTTCTAGCGAGTCACTATAGACGTGTGTGACCAGGCGTTGTTCTGATCGAACACAAGACCTTTTCTTTTGGTTAAGTCTAGCCGTTTCTGGTCAACCGATAGCTTCAAACGGTCCAGTTGTGGACAGTAGATATATGAATTTAGTTTTTGTTCATATAAAAGCAACTCATAATAAATTATTCCTTTATGTGACCCATTCCCCATACCCAGTCAATATCCCTTTAAGATATAGGTCGGTTTCATTCAGTTTGGCTAATTTCGCAGGTGAAAATTTGATCCATCAAGCTTCTTGGTGTTAATTGGTGTGGTACCCAAACATCGAGTTTTTTTTTTCAATCCAGCTTTACGCAAATGGTTTGAAACTGTTTTATGGTCGATCTTCAGCTCCTGGGCGATGCTACTACTAATAAAATGCCGGTTAACTTCAATTATTTATGTGATTTTATCCAAATTTTCGACGACGGGCCTGCCTATGCAAGATGCATCTTACACGTATCAGGACCATAAATACCATACACAATTTAGACTTGCATTTTCGTCTTCACCAAAGATGAGCTGTATAATGTATCGAATTTTGTCTTTGTTGACTTCCATGTTCAACACTCTGTAACTCACAACTGAATGAACCAAACAAACAACCAACAGCAAAAGAATTGTTAGTGCATAAACGGCCGCTATACGCCAACAGACATGCCAAAGTTGATACATGCTGCGTCGCCCGTTTAAACGTACTTGAAAACGCTCGAATGGGAAGTCTTACCCCAGCCGCCGTACAGCTCAGGTATTGTCTATGTACCACCTCGACGTGGTGGGAGTGCTTCTCATGACTAAAATCCTAGTTTCATTCCTGTGAAATGGATGTCATTGTGCCTAAAGCAGAGATTACCTATTCCTATTTTCCTTTCTTCCTTTCTTTATTGCATACCGTGCCATCATGTTGTCCATAACTATTCCTATCCTTTAACAAAGCTTGAAATCATAAAGGGTAGTTGCAAAGTCATGCTATCCTGCGAACGACTAAAGTTCTGTAATCCATACTTGTCGCTCCTGGAAAGTGCATATGGGCAGAGAATCGCGGTTGGGACCCGTCGTTTTCTCCTGTCTCACCTCAAGGGCGAAGGCGAAACCCTGCTGAATCTCGGCACGGGCTTTCCAACCTTCGTCACTTATCCGCAACGGGGTCTGAAATGGTCGACTGGAGGAAAAAATTATACTTACGACGTTTCGATCTGGGTGGATTCGTTCTTTGCTCGCCCCCAACTCTATGCCACCACCGTTTCAACCATTGAATGGTCTGCGCTTCAGAAGGACCAAAGGGACTTATGACTCTTTGTGGTAGCAGACTCTCTGGTGCTCTCCTATTCTTGGCCTAGGAACAGGGACGGTGCGCGCTGGCTGGAGAACAAGGAGCGACTTAGGACGCTTTCTATCTGGGAGGACTCGCCCTTAGCTCGCCCGCTACTTCGGCCCCATTTTTGTATCCTTAAGTCCTTCCTCTACGATGCCTCGGAGTCTCGCTTTTAACAGTCGAACAACAAAAGCGGTCAGTTCTCTTGGGGAAGAGGATCCTTGCTGGAAAGCTGTTATTTGTGTTGTTGCTGTGCTTTGGTTTTTCATAACCACCAAATAGGGACACTTTGCTTCTGAAGCTGAGAGCTAGGATGGATTGATCGATCTCTTTTAGTGGAGGGAATCCCTGAAATATAAAATTATATTTCAGAACTTAACATAATTAAACAAATAGCTTTTAATAATGAATATGATCCAAAGTTGATAGACAAATTATTGATGAATAAAAATAATAAAATAGCTTTAAATATGGTGTTTCCTAATATAAAAGAAAATTTTAAATACATTTCCTTAAATTACACTAAAGGTATTTCTGAGAAAATTGCTACATACCTCAAAAATAAATATAATTTGAGAACTTCATTCAAAAATAATTTAAACTTGAGTAAATTTATCAAAAATAATAAAGACTACACACATAAGGATGATAAATCTGGGGTTTATAAGTTAACCTGCGGTGATTGCCCTAAAATTTACATAGGTCAAACTGGAAGAACGTTCCGTCATAGAATTTGTGAACATTTAAAGAGTTTCCTCAATAATAAAAGTAATTCTACATATTCCAACCAATTGTTAGAAACAGGACATACTTTCAACCATAACTTTGAAATTCTACATATAGAAAGCAAAAGTTATGCCTTAAATCTGTTAGAATCCCTAGAGATAAATAAACATAATAAAATTGGAATATTACTTAACGAACAAATAGATTTAAATAGCTCACCTCTGTTAAATATATTCAGATAAGCTGGAATTTGCAGGGACCCCTTTTTTGGGTTTTAGTGCCTAATAAAAATTTATTGTAGTTACTGTAATATAAATAGCCACGGATTTCGGAAACAAGCTTAGTTATTCAAAATGTGATCTTACCTGATGATGCTACTGTGATAGCGAAACAATTGTTGTGAGTTTAACAATAAAAATTTGTGAAAATCAGAATAACCTTATTTCAAATTATTTAATATGGATTTTCACCAAGTAAGGACTGATACAATTCAACAGATATTTATAGTAAAACACTGTTGATGCCTGGATTCATGAATGGCGTGTGAACTTTCATCCACCCAAATATGGCTATTATGAAAGTTAAAAATTCCATATTTGCTACAGCCGGCTTCATCAGTGAAAAGGATATTAGAAGTAAAATGCGGATGTTCAGCAATCTTTGTTGACAGAATGTCTCTCTGGCTTGATGGTCAGGAGGATTAACAGTTTGCACGCCTTGAATATGAATTGTTAATGCATAGTTGTCCAGACAAGGGACCGCTTATTTCTATTTCCGCTGAAATTCTTCTTACACTTGAACCGGGATTTTCAGTCAGAATATTTGAACTTTGCTCTTCAACTTCTGGAGTACTTACAGATCTTGGACGTCCAGTATTACGAGCGTTTTTTTTTTAAGGAATCAGTTTGCCTCAGTCGTCTAAAAACTCGATTGAACGTCACATGAGAAGGAAGTTGACGATTGGGGTAACCATAAAGGAGAGGTGCTTTAGGACCAATTCCGTTGACAAGGTCATACACGAAAACCATATCGCTCATTTCAATATTAAAATAAGGCATTTCAAATTCAGGAATAATAACTTTTTCTTAACACCAAAGTGACAGAAAGTAGACAACTCGAATGGGATCAAATTACTCAATAAAAGTACGTAAATGTTAAAAGAATACCAAATGTTTGATACCAGTTGTGGTTTTTCTAATGTACCGACTGAAAAACATTTTAATTGTTCAGTAAACAAGACATCTGGAAATCGAATATCGTATTTGGTTGCGCTAGTAGATAATTTGAAAACCGAAAATCGCTTATATCTCCAAAACGGCTCATTTGCGGACCCATGTTTATATGAAATTTTTCACTTAGTTTGAGGTCTCTAATCAGCTGCCAAAATATTGACACTTTGTTTTTCAACACCCGGTTTATTCAAAACTCAAAAAGTATCACAACCCTTCGTATGAGTATCTGCGAGTACTACAGAGGTTTGCAATTTTAAAGATTTCATTCTTCAAACCAGAAATGACCATTCTTTACGTTATCGCAAAAAATTACATTCTGTTCGAAATGGTTTCTATTTCTTTTTAAAGGACACACCTTTCGTATGAGACTTTTACCATCGGAACTTCTAGAAGTTTGAAAATTGTGGAAGAATTCATCTAGAAAAACTCCCTTTCATACGTGCAGGAAAGAATGAAATCGTATTTTCCTCAATTCGGTCGAAAAGTATACACCATTTCCACTGTTTTTTTCCCATTGATACATAGATATGTCGCACAAATTCTTGCACATAGAGAGAGTATATCTGACGTATGTACCAATGAAATCTTTATGATATACGAACCTGACCTAACAAAGGAATGGGAGCAGGATATCGACGAACCTTTGCCCCCGTCAGGACTCATCATGAATATTCTAATATCCCGAAGCAGTAGCGCCATCTGTGTGTCCGCACAAAGAACAAATTCTGTCAGAAACATTCCGTTTCGCGTAAGATTTCTGCTTTGTCGTGCCTCTCTGAATTACGAATTTGACGAAATTCAAATGAAATAATTATTTCCAAACAAAAACCAGTTTAAAATAAATTTTTTATTACTATGTTTTACTACCAACAATTTTTAGATGTTTTACAATATGTAAGCTTTACATTTTTGCAACTAGTTTCGACCTTTTTTGAATATTAAAACAAATTAATATATGTTTATCTTCTACAATTTTAATTTAAAAAATTTTATTAAAAAAACTTTTAGAATTAAATTAATGTCTAAAACAAGCACCGCTTATATTTAATAGACGTATATAATCTAAACTCAATATACAATGTCAAATGGAATAAATAAACCAAAAGATACACGAAAGTCCCTAAAATTAATAAATAAATATTTAAAGGAGACAAAATTTGTTTCTGGTCTTGCCCTCAAAACGCCATTTGCATCTTAAAAACATGAACACACTTAAAGGACCTCCCAAAGAATATAATTTATTTGAAAT
Source organism: Megalocaria dilatata (assembly GCA_034642435.1). Taxonomy (NCBI): domain Eukaryota; kingdom Metazoa; phylum Arthropoda; class Insecta; order Coleoptera; family Coccinellidae; genus Megalocaria; species Megalocaria dilatata. The sequence goes on from CM067854.1 coordinate 6,845,658, forward strand.
ATTTAATATATTTAAATATTCGAATAAGTAAATTCAGAAATCTCTCAAAGCATGCACTATATCTTCAAAAAACAAATATAGTTCAAAACAATTCCTTCTTCAGTCCTGAAATATATTCAAAATATCAAAATCAAAAAACTAACCTGTACCAAACCACTCAACACGTGTAAATGAATAATGTTTCGAGACATAGATCATCTTTATAGTTCAAGATTTATCTATGCTCTAACAGAATCAAAGAACAGTGTGAGCTATTTTCAAGACTTACTTAAATTCATTGACACTGTATAATGAGATTTATTGAAGCCAACTTTCTATTTTATTTTATATATAATATATAATTATATCTTGGCTTCAATAAATCTCATTATACAGTGTCAATGAATTTAAGTAAGTCTTGAAAATAGCTCACACTGTTCTTTGATTCTGTTAGAGCATAGATAAATCTTGAACTATAAAGATGATCTATGTCTCGAAACATTATTCATTTACACGTGTTGAGTGGTTTGGTACAGGTTAGTTTTTTGATTTTGATATTTTGAATATATTTCAGGACTGAAGAAGGAATTGTTTTGAACTATATTTGTTTTTTGAAGATATAGTGCATGCTTTGAGAGATTTCTGAATTTACTTATTCGAATATTTAAATATATTAAATATTTCAAATAAATTATATTCTTTGGGAGGTCCTTTAAGTGTGTTCATGTTTTTAAGATGCAAATGGCGTTTTGAGGGCAAGAGCAGAAACAAATTTTGTCTCCTTTAAATATTTATTTATTAATTTTAGGGACTTTCGTGTATCTTTTGGTTTATTTATTCCATTTGACATTGTATATTGAGTTTAGATTATATACGTCTATTAAATATAAGCGGTGCTTGTTTTAGACATTAATTTAATTCTAAAAGTTTTTTTAATAAAATTTTTTAAATTAAAATTGTAGAAGATAAACATATATTAATTTGTTTTAATATTCAAATTTTGTCATATTTCTTCTATCAAGTAAAAGGCTTTTCTATTTTATTTTTAGTTTCGACCTTTTATTTATCTTCAGGCAATTGACCCCTAAGCACATGATACAGGGTATTTTATGTAGATTTGGGTACAACGTTGTGATCATAAAAAAGTTACAGGAATTTTGTCTCGACCAGTTGTTAGAAAAAATGAAAAATATTTGGTTAATTATGACGGTAGGATGTTATTTGAATGCACTGAAAATTTGTGAATAACATGGATAAGTGTGTTCATTCATTATCGCAAGAATATTTTTCTGCGCCACTTCATAAACTTCAATGGACTCCAGATAGTTGCGCTTCGTTCCTTCTCGATGATTAAAGTAAAACAACTTAATTTCCGCTAATTTATTTAATTTCATAACAACTGTTTTGTCATGATAACATGACTTCGTCAGGTGAGTATAGTACTAACTACATAATTGAGATTGAGTTCTTTAAATATTCAAATTGTACAGAAAAGAAGGTAGTGGGAATTAACAGTAATTTGTTTTTTTATTATTACACAAAGTTTCAGAAAAGGTTGAGTAAGGAGGATTTATTGAGGTCCGTCTGGTTGTTTAGGAGAATCTGTTTTTTATTGTATCTGTTGATTTCAAGGGCTTCTAAGTAGTTCAACCTGAGGCCCTTTTTTCTAGGTGTAAGGTTTTGAAGTTATTGTCAAAATCATGTCCTGTCTCCAAAACATGGTCAGCATATGTTGAATTTCCGTTTTTTCTAAGATATGCTTTCTCGTGTTCACGTATCCTAGTGCCGAAAGATCTACCTATCTGACCCACATATACAGATAGGCAAGTACCACAGTTTAACCTATTGACTCCATACTTTTTGTTTTTATGGATCAAATTAAATTTATTTATTTATTATCAATTATTAAATTTCCTAACGTGTTTCTTGTTTTGAATGAAATGTTGCAGTTACTCTTTTTCTTTAAATATCTTACTATTTTTTCGGAGTTTTTGTTTATGTACGTTAAAGAAATATATTTTGTATCAATAGCTATTGTTGGATATATAAGTGATATTGACTGTTTAAATTGCATTCGTTTCAATATTTTATTTATAATGAACGGATTGAAACCATTGTTAAATTTATTGATCACAGCACCTTCATACAAATTATCGAAAGAACTAATCAAAATTATTCAGAAAGAAACAAACTTTCAACCAAAATTTGCCATTAAAAATTCACATAACCTCATAGAGAAAATAAAAAATATATATATTCCGAATAATGCTAAACTCATTTCTTTCGACGTGTAAAATTTGTTCCCTTGCATACCAGTTAGAGAATTAAAAAATCTGATAGAGAAGCTATTAGTAAAAAATAGAACTAATCCGGTTATAAAACAAGAGATTATCGAAATCTTGAAGGTTTGTTTGGACCAAAACTATTTTTTATTTAATGAAATATTTTACGAAGCTAATAATGGTCTCATTATGGGAAATCCACTTAGTCCGATATTATCCTAAATATTTATGGACTTTCTGGAAACCAAAATCCAAGAGAGTCCCTTCTTTAAATACTTCATTTATTGGTATCGTTACGTGAATGATATTTTATCTCTATTCACCGGTACCAGTAGACAACTTGCGATGTTTTTAGAATTTATAAATACATTATCTCCTATAATAAAATTCACCAATGAAATAGAAAGAAATAACATCATCAATTTTCTTGATTTAAAAATTTCAAAAATTAACAATAAACATGACTTTTCAATTTTCTGGAAACCCACTCATACTATATACGATCCACTCAAATTCTAATCACCCACATTCTCAAAAACTAGCAGCTTATAATAGCATGATATTTAGATTAATCAACATACCTATGACACAAGGGAATTTTGATAGAGAACTGAAAATAATAAAACAGATTGCATTCAACAATGGTTTCAATCCGTTCATTATAAATAGAATATTGAAACGAATGCAATTTAAACAGTCAATATCACCTGTATATCCAACAATAGCTATTGATACAAAATATATTTCTTTAATGTATTATATATAAACAAAAAGTCCGAAAAAATAGTAAGATATTTAAAGAAAAAGAGTAACTGCAACATTTCTTTCAAAACAAGAAACACTTTAGGAAATTTAATAAAAAATAATAAAGATTTGATCCATAAAAACAAAAAGTCTGGAATCTATAGAATAAACTGCGGTACTTGCCCATCTGTATGTGTGGGTCAGACAGGTAGATCTTTCGGCACTAGGATACATGAACACGAGAAAGCATATCTTGGAAAAAACGGAAATTCTACATATGCTGACCATCTTTTGGAGACAGGACATGATTTTGACAATAACTTCAAAATCTTACACCTAAAAAAAAAGAACCTCAGGTTGAACTACTTAGAAGCCCTCGAAATCAACAGATACAATAAAAAACAGATTCTCCTAAACAACCAGACGGACCTCAATAAATTCCCCTTACTTAACCTTTCCTGAAACTTTGTGTGATAATAAAGAAACAAATTACTGTAAGTTCCCACTACCTCCTTTTCTATACGATTCGAATATTTAAAGAACTCAATCTCAATTATGTAGTTAGTACTATACTCACCTGACGAAGTCATGTTGTCATGACGAAACAATTGTTGTCATGACGAAACAATTGTTGTCATGACGAAACAATTGTTGTGAAATTATATAAATTAGCGGAAAATAAGTTGTTTTACTTTAATCATCGAGATGTATTTCCTACAAGTAGAGACCGATACAATCAAACATTCGTTCCTTCTGATTCCAATTATAATATTTTTATGTTGTCGATCGTTGGGAATATGTGACGATTCTCCATGTGGAGCTTCTTTTATTTTTGGAGAAATAAATTCGATGTTCATTATACTTTGTATAAAATGAACGTCCTGTTTGACTTATATATTTTTTATTGCAAAATTGGATATGTTAACTCATAAACTCCTGATTTCAGTTAATTTGGGGTTGGATCCTTCGCATTGAATAACAGAGATGACAATTTATTTTTTGGTTTGAAAGCTAATTTGATATCAAGTTTTGATAAATTATTGGCTATTTTTCACTTATGTCACCGAAGTACGAGAGAAATTAACTCTTTGGTCGATTTTGTTTTAATAGAAGGGTAAATTTGGTTCATGGTTATTTGGGACATTTGGTGTTTAATTATTTTATCTATTATCTTATGACTGAAACCGTGGTATTTGTTTTGATAGTATCAATTTCAACTTTCCCCTGTCCAGCAACAAGCGTGAAGTTGAAATTGGTACTGTCAAAACAATAACCGCAAACAACGGTTTCAGTCATAAGATAATAGATAAAATAGTTAAATACAAAATGTCCCAAATAACCATGAGCAAATTTATCCTTCTATAAAAACAGAAAAAACCAAAAAGTTCATTTTTTGTTTCGTACTTCGGTAACATAAGTGACAAAATAGCCAATAATATATCAAATTTTGATATCAAAATATAATAGCTTTCAATCCAAAAAATAAATTGTCGACTTTGTTATTCAATGCGAAGAATCCAACCCCAAATATACTAAAATCAGGAGTTTATGAGTTAACATGTTCAACTTGCACTAAAAAATATATAGGTGAAACAGGACGTTTATTTTATAAAAGGTATAATGATCATCAAAAGGATTTCTCCAAAATTAAAAGAAGCTCCACCGTCGCAACACATTGCATCGAGAATGGCCACATATTCCCAACAATCTAAGAATATTATTATTTTTAATTAATATTATTATGTGGAATCAAAAGGAAGGAAGCTCAACTATCTGGAGTCCAGTGAAGTTTATAAACTGATGCAGAAAAATATTCTTGAGATAATGAATGATCAAACTGATCTATGTAATTCCCAAATTTTCAATGCATTCAAATAACATCCTACCCACATAATCACCCACATATATTTTTTATTTTTTCTAACATCTGGTCGAGACAAAATTTATGTAATTCTCACTTCTTTATTATCACTACATTATACCTGAATCTACATAAAATACCTTATACCATGTGCTAAGGGGTCAGTTGCCTGAAGATGAACGAAAGTTCGGAACAAGTTGTTAAAGTGCAAACCTTACCTATTGTAAAATATCTGAAAATTGTTGGTAGTAAAATATGGTAATAAAAACGTTATTTTAATTATGATCAACTACCAAATAGTAATGGCTGAAACAGTTCAAAAACCAGTGTGTTGTGAGAATTTCCCTTTTTTCATAAATGAATACACAACCGTGAATATTCGAACATTAACTACATTTCACAGGTTTTACTTTGATAGATATTAGGAGTAGAAATAAGAAGTTTTACTTCGTTACTTCAATATGAAGATCCATCAAAAACGCAAGAGGAACTTGCAAAAACACTTGAAGTCACTCAGCCAGCCAATAGCCATTGTTGAAAAGCAATGAGTATGATCCAAATGGAAGGAAATTGGTTGTCGTATGAACTGCAAACGAGAGATGTCGGCCCCGCTTTTTCACATGTGAAAAATTTCTGCAATAGCAAAAACAAAAAGAGTTTTTGCATCGAATTGTGACTTACAGTGAAATGTGGGTTCAGTACTAACGGATCATTCATTTCGTGCTCTGGATTTCACAGCCCTGTTTCAGTGACATATGTCGAACAGAATGATCCGAAGTCTCATGTGTTTAGTTGAAGATTAGCCATTCAACAATATGGATCGTTTTTTCACTGCTGAAAATTGTAAAAACTTACTACAAAACAATGATTCTGTAGCCAGTTTCGTGCATTATGGGCAGATTGTGGTCGAAATAATCGTCCATCTGAGCGTAAAATAGGTAACACAGTGAAAAAATTCGAAAAGGCTGGAGGTGTTACTGATGTCTTAAGACCCATACATCCCTGAAATGCACGCTCGATCGAAAATATTTCTACTTAAATGAAAGTGTTGAAGAAGATCCAAATTCATCAATTCATCGGCGCGCACAACATATAGACCTCTCTTCCCGCGCGCTAAAGCGTATTTGGCATCTGGATTTGTATCTCCATCCTTATAATGTTCAGTTGACACAAGGACTAAAGTCAGCTGACCATATAATGCCTCGAATTTATGCCGATTGGGTGCTTGAACAACAACGTATGGATGACGATTTTTCGCATCAAATTTTCTTTGCGACGAAGCACATTTTTCACTCGTTGGCTATGTGAACAAACAAAATTGTCGCATCTGGAGCAATTAAAAATCCCCATTTAACTGCTGAGAGACTATTATATCCATAAAAAGTCACTGTGTGGTGTGCAAATTGGTCTGGTGGAGTGATTGGCCCGTATTTCTTTGAAAATGTAGAAGGTGTCACTCAAACCGTCAATTCTCATCGCTAGAGCCAAATGATTACCGATTTCTTTTGGCCTGAAATTAATGATATTGAATTGGAAGATAGGTGGTTCCTGCAAAATAGTGCAACAAGCCACACAACACGACCCGTTTTGGCTTTATTGCAAAAAAGATTCCTAGGACGCGTAATTTCTCGTTTCGGCGATGTGAATTAGCCACCAAGATCTTGTGATTTATCGCTTTTGGATCGTTTTTGTGGGGTTATGCGAAAGATCGTGTTCGTGGCGATAAGCCTCAGACTATTGACGATCTGAAAACGAATATCTGTCAAGTTATTGGTGAGATATTGCCCGAAATGTGGCGGCCAGTCATCGAAAATTACCTCACAAGGATCGAGAAAAAAAGATTGAAATCAAAATTTGATAGAAATTCCAAATGAATTAGTGTTTTATTTACGTTTACTTTCGGAAACGCAAACAAAATTGATAACCCTGTATAATCAAACACATCGGACAATGTATGGATACCCCTATTAGCCGAATAATCATGGGAGACCATGCTGTCTGTGTATTTGGAGGAACCAGCTGGATGTCGTGTATTATGAACTAGTCCAGTCAAACGAAAGGATCACAGGGGGGTCTACCGATGACACTTGATGTGTTTGGGCCGAGCATTGCGAGAAAACGGCCGCAATCTGCTGACAGGCACAACAAAGTTATTTTGCAGCATGACTGAAATGAAAAATTCTATCCCACCCGCCATATAGCCCAGACATTGCTCATGACCATGCAACATGGCCAGGCTGACCAGCACTTCTCCAATTAAGATGAAGTCAAAAAATGCATCGAAAACCACACGAAATTATGCATATCTCTAATATTTAATAATATTTTCAGTTCATAAATTTCCAGAAAACAATGTCTGTTTGAATAACCTGCCTCATTTTGAAATTCTTAGATCACTTTGCCTTCTCAAACTACGCCGTAGTTAAAAAGTAATCTTCAAGTAACTTTCATGATGAATAATACGAATATCGAAATATATTATTCTAGAAAAATTAATTTTTCAGTCAGAGATTCAATACTCGATACTGAAATTCTTTTCTCATATCATTTTTGATGAGTCATTTGAGACTAAAAGCTAAAGTCATCTTGCAAATTCCGAAAAGACGTTCTTTACCAATGTAAAAGAATTGAAGTGAGGCTGTTCTACATTATTCCAGACATCTATCAAATATTATACGTACGGAAAAAATAGAATCGGTGAATTTCCTCACTCAGTGAAAAAACCTTCGATCATCATTTGGTTTCTAGGAAGACCTTATTTTCTTTTCTAAATAATTGATTTTATTGATACTTTTTTTATTTACGAAAAATTCAGCCTGAATTGGGCGAATTGTATACAGGTTTTAAATTAAAAAAAAATTAATCAAAACTTTTTCAGAATTAAATAAAATAAATGTCTCAGAAAACACAGTTCAAATTCAATATACTTATAGTACACAGTATTAAAATAAATAAAAGAATTCCAAGAAATATAAATATTAATTAAAATCACTAAACAAACACTTAAAGGATACAAAATTTTGAATGGCCCACCTTTATGTTGAACCATAAAGAATAGATTACTATATTTTACTAGATTCTAAGTTGAGGTACTGCTTGTTTTCTTCTGGAGAGGAAAAAGACCAAAACACATATCATGTTTCTGGATAAACTGTGAAATATATAAGCTGAGTGTTTTTTCAGTAAAATTCTCATCGAGTTTCACAAAGTAAGTCACAAACTCCTTAAGAACCCTCATAAATTGATAAAATTATAGTATGCTCAAAATTTTCCATGTTTGATTAAATTCAAGTATTTGTTTACGATTAGTGTCAGCATTTCGTGTTGTATTAAATGCTGATATGTCTCACAAAGACTGAATTGTAGTAATATTATATTATGAAGATAAACTTATTACCCTGTCACTAGGAATTATATTGAAATAAAAGAGGATAAACATTTTCATAACCTTGAAAGAATGAGTAGCGTTCATTGTACCTTGGCTACTCTGCCTGACGTTGACCTTTCATATGATGCACCGTTGCCAGATTTACGAATGAATTTTCCTTTTCCAGGGCAATAGGGAAAAGTATCACAGTATGCGGATCCTAATACATTATGGATTACGTTGCAGTTCTTGTGAATATTAATGTTTTCATATTTCTGGTGTTATGAATTCCTTTTACATTGAATTTTAATTCGGAATTTTGTGCCATGAATAATTATTGAAATTTCATTGGAAGCTCCACTAACTTCGAAGAATTTATGTTTTTAGCTGTAACATGCTTAATTAAGAATGCAATTTATTACTTTTCTCCAGCTATGAATGTTCTGAGAATTCAGAATAATATTTCAATTTAATCTTTAGTTGAAATTTTGGTAAAAAATTTCAGTAACATTTCGTGAAATTCAGTTTCTCATAGTAAATAGAATTGAAAGAAATATGGTTCACATATAATGAGTTTTTTTCCCATTTTTCACAAAATTAGTCAATGATATAATGTATGATTTCATATTATCATGCACTCCAAAAAGAAAACGTTCCCTTCACTCCAATTACAGTTTGGAAATAATATTTTCGAGATATAGCAAAAACACAACATTTTTTCTCGTATATTCTGTTCATACATAATGTAAAAATAATTTTTGTTGGTGTTTCTTCATATTATTTCATTATTTAATTTCTGCAATTGATTTCCACTCAAATATAAAGTATATATACTACTTGTTAGCGCATTCGCCATTTTGCATCGACATAACGGCATAAACAAAAATTACGTTTTATTTGTTTCATTATCTTCCCATCATAATTCTTTAATTGTACTAATTTTTTATCTACAGCCTTTAATTTTTTCCTTCTCATAATACAATTTGATCATCATTAAAATACTTCTATTCTAGAAAATGAAATCTTCAATTTTAATCTTTTACTTTCAGCTCCATAAATCTGAAATTTTAAATGTCGTTATAGAGAATTTACACGATATTTTCACTGAAATGTATGAATTGTAGTTCATTATTTGTACAGGAGCGGTCACCAGGGCACATAGGTAACATTAAAAGATTAAAACGCCAATATGAGAAAAACAAATGTTAATTTCCTCAATTTGATCGGTTTACACGACAATTGTTTCGTCATACCATGACTTCATCAGGTGAGTATTAAAACTGAGGTATAGAATGCAGAACATGACCTAAAATACACAGCTCTGGTACAAAAAATAGAGGGGTGGAAAGAGACGGTTTACAATCAATGAAAAATATTATGTAGGGGGGATCTGTTTAAATCTATTTGATCATTCAATGAAATTTGTCTTTTATTATATTTATTGATCTCTGAAGTTTCTGACAGATTTAGTTTCTGACTTTTATTTTCGATATGTAATATTTCATAGTTCATATTAAAATTATAGCCAGTCTCTAACAAATGGTTGGCATAAGTTGAATTCTGTTTATTATTAATATAACATGTCTCGTATCCTTGTTTGGAATGAACGGCCTGTCTGTCCCACATATACACATTGGCAATCACTATATGTCAACTTGTAAACTCCCGATTTTTGTTTTTAGGAATGAAGACTTTATTGTTTTTTATTAAGCTGCCTAAAGAATTAATGGTTCTGAAAGAGATGTTATAATTTTCTTTTTTCTTTAAATATCTAGCAATCTTTTCAGATTTTTGGCCTATGTAAGTTAATGAAATAAATTTTGTTCCGTTTGAATTTTGAAATTTTGGATATACAAGTGATATTGCTTTCCTGTAATTTATTTTATCAAGTAAATTATATATAATTAACGGATTAAAATCATTATTGAAAGCTATTTGTTTAATGGTTTTATATTCTTTGTCAAAATTTTCTTTTGTCATGGGTATGTTAACCAATCTATAAAGCATACTATTATAAGCTGATAATTTTTGTGAAAATGGATGTTTTGAAGTAGAATGAATCGTACCATCTGTTTATGTAGGTTTTCTGTATATGGAAAGGTCGTGTTTATTATTAATTTTAGTGATTTTTAAATCTAAGAAATTGATGCTATTATTTACTTTTTCTTCATGTGTGAATTCAATTGTTAGATATAATTTATTGATAGATTCCAAAACTGAACAGTTGTGCCATTACATAAACAAATTATGTCATCTACATAGCGATACCAATAAACGAAATTTTTATTGCCCAACTGTCTGAAATTTTCAAATTTTGAGCCTAAAAGATAGATTCGCTCGATTTGTCTGATGTAAAGACTCTAACTTTCGAAAAGAAAGAGCTAAAGGTAGGATAGGTTTTCTGAATATATCGGTTGCGTAACTTAAAAGGCAGAATCAGAGTAATGGTTCCACAATTATTCACATTTTGTACTTTATTTTACTCTTCCAGTCATTCTGAAACTACTCATCTGATTGAAACCGAATTTGGTTAATATATGTACACTGACGGCACAAATATTTCTGTCAAATTTCGTAAGCATAGAATAAGAATACTTCTTTCCGAACGAAAGGACTCAAAGACTCGGAATTTTCTGGATGAGTTTGGCATCTTACTGTATTAGCTACGTTAAAAATCTGCTCAATGTTTCGTGAGTTATACTCATTTGAAAATTTATTTTTCAAATATTTGCCAACCCACTTAAACGATCGAGTTCAAATTAAGGATTTAGATTTCAAATAACGACACGAATAATGAATAATGCATAAATGAAGATGAATCACGAGAGCTTCTTCAATATTTTTTCACATCTGATTTCAACATAAAGTATGAGAACTAGAAAAAGACTGATTCAGTGAATTCTTTTTCCACTATTTCTTCCCAGTTTGTAACGATACAAATCGATGAAAGCGGTATTGAGCCTCTTGACTACGTATTTTTCGTTTTTATTCGTTTCTTCCAAGTAATAGTTCTAAATTGCAAAAAATCACCTTAATTTGAGATTCGGATGACAGATCACACAATTGTGTGTTTTATTCATCATAGCTTCTTCTAGAAATTTTCGGAGCAAATGAACTGTTGAGCAAGCGTGCAAAAGGTTCCGACTTCTCGTTATAGCTTTTCCCCGTTTTTCTGTGTACCCTGTCAGGATTTGAAATTTTTAAGACCTAAATTTTCCCAAGAAACAGACGGGTTCATTTTGTGTAACACCGAAATTATTCTATATTTATTTCTTTCTTCTTACGTACGCTATTTGTTTTCAGTAAGCACATGTTAGATTTATTCTGGAATCATTTTTTCAGAAACAAAAATAAGTTTTCAATTCATTTATGTGATTGTTACAAATAAAATAAGGTAAGTTTTTCAGAGAACAAAGTTCTTTCACCTTTCTACCACACCAATTGAAAACTCTCTGAAAAACAATCTTAACTGAATATTCCTTCTTGATCTTTCAAGGTTCTCAAATGGATAATAAAATTAACAATTTCTTTGGATACCATATATAATAGATAAATAAATCATGTCAATATCATATTTCTTTGGTCCTTAATATATAGATAGGTGATTTTTAGGACATGAAAACACCAGTTCGGAGAATTAGAAGATGAACCATAGTAATTTTTTGTAAATAATTGAGAAACGGTACTCAAAGGAAACACGTCCCAATTACCTCAATAAATTTTACAATAATCAGAAACTACCGAAGTCTGACTTAACACGTCATAAGCTGAAGATTAAACTCAGACACGTATTTTTTTATTTTATGATGTTCCAATACAGGTAGTTTGACGAAACTGTAACAAACAGGTCCGTTATCCTGAGTTGACTACATATCATGGCTTTCGTTGAATAAATAGGTGTAATTGCAATGGCAGGAGAAATACTTATCAATGCTTATACGGCAAATTGAAAAAAAAAACATAATTTCACATTGCTGATGAAAAGAATTTACGGTCTCAAATCTACATCCATATTAACTACTATGATTTCAGTAGCTTGTTAAATCATAAAAACATATTAATGAATTTTATTGTGTGAAACAAACATAATTAATAATAATAATCCTTATTTCTATTCTGAACACTATTCAAACATTATCTTTCAATTTCACGATATTCAGCACGATATGGCAGCATCCCAGCGCTTCAGTAGACCAACCCGAGATGAAGGATAATGCGCCGTCTCTCATTCTACTGTTGCGGCGTCCATCGCTGCTCCGAGATCAGCTGTAGCAGTGCGGGGGTTGTATCGATCCGTTCAGGACGATGTTGCCCGACTGATGCATTTTTACTCATCCGCAAGAAAAACATAATTGCACTCTTCTGCTCTTTCTAATTAGGCGACTCTATATGAAATTTCTGAATTTGACTTTAAACTGTGATAGGCTGATTTATTTGGAATTACGTTTCAATTCCTCCAATTCTGGATTAATTTTTGTTACCTTATTCCCTTTTTTTGAGAAAATGACCATTGTTCCTCATTTTCACTGCCAATTCTCGTAAATATTGTTGAGACAAGTAGGGATCTACTTTTGGATTCCATGAGTATTAGGGATGAAATCTTTGCATAACGTTCTGGTTGGTAATAGTGTGTTAAATTACATTCTAAAAGGGTGACTCTCGTTTCCATATTTGCAAAGATTATTCGAAGTGTGTCCTTGAAGCAATCATTGATTAAATACTCAAAAATTATCCAATATTTTAAAAAGCTTGACTTAGAACAAAGTTATGAAGTACCCATTTTTTAGGCCAGTCTTTACAATGGCCTTAACTTCATTATTTGGAGAATGTAAAACATTTTGAGTCTATCGTCGGAAAAAAGTCTTACCAAACCTGAATATTTTTTCACTTCACTTTCTAATGTGATAGGTATTTTTTAATTTGATAGGAGTTTAAATTGAAATAAAACACATTCGAATTAAGATTAAAGCCAATTTTTTTTATTCGACAGATAATTTTATGACATTTATGTTTCAAAAATAATTTCCGGCATATATCCACCACGACTAACTCTGAGGAACCGCATTCGACCAGACCAATTTTGGACCACTTTTTCGAGTAATTTAGGCCTTATTTCATCAATAACACGAGTAATGTTGGCTTCCAAAGCGTCTATTGTTTCTGATTTATCAGCATAAACCAATTACTTGACATAACCCCAAAGGAAATGATCCAGTGGAGTTATGTCGTATGATCTTGGAGGCCATTTAATTGGACCATTTCTCGAAATAATGTTATCGCCAAATCATTCTTTCAATAAATTAATTGTTACGGTAGCAACATGAGGTGTCACCATCTTGTTGGAACCTAAACATTTCTGGGTTAATACCATTCAAATTTTGAAATACATAATCATTGATCATTGATCTGTAACGAGCACCATTCACTGTAACATTAGCTCCAGCATCGCTTTTAAAGAAATATGGACCGATGATGCCTCCAGCGTGTAAAGCACACCATGCAGTGCATTTTTCAGGATGCAATGGAACCTGCAGAACTTCTTGAGAATTGTTTTCACTCCATATAAGGCAATTTCGCTTGTTTACATAGCCGTTCAACCAGAAATGAGCTTCATCACTAACCACAATTTTAAGATAAAAAAGTGGATCAACTTCAATCAGTAAACAAATGACGCTTAATATGGTCAAGTGGCTTTAGTTCTTGAACCAGTTGGATCTTGTATGGGTGAAGACCAAAATCTTCATGCAAAATTTTTCATGTGGTGGATGCACAGAGTCCAACTTGTTGTGAACGTCGACGAAATGACCAATCTAGATCATCATTAACACTTTAACTTACAGCAGCGATATTTTCTTCTGTAAGTACTGTCTTGTTGTTGCATCGGGTAGAGAGAATGTTGTTCGAAATCTATGGATACTTCGACGAATAAGCTGCTCTGATGGACGATTATGTAAACCATAAATTTTACGAAGTGCTCTATAAGTTTGAATAGAAGACTGATTTTGAAAATAAATTAAAATAATGTCATATAAGTACCACTTATAAACATTCATTATAAGACATCCAAATGATATAACAAAATCCAATGAATAAGAATTTTTAACAAAAATCATGTTAACAATTTTTATTTATTGGATTTTGTTATATCATTTGGATGTCTTGTAATGAATGTTTATTTTATATGTCGTTTGATATAAGTGGTACTTATATGACATTATTTTAATTTAATTCCTGAAGTTATAATTATCGAATATAATTTTTTGAAATTAAATATGTAGAAGGCTGATATTAAAATATTCAAATAATTTTATATACCTTCTATCAAGAGTTAACCTCTATTTATGTTATTTTATTCATAATATATAATTATTTGGTTTCCTTAACATTCTTTATACAGATAGTTTTTGTGCTATAACAGAGGCCGTTAAATTGTCTTTCAATCTTTTAGATCAAGGGTAAACCACAGAATTATTTATTTGTAGTTAACTTCGCACTTCATTTAAATTTTTCAGTATTCATTTACCAGAAGGTTTCTAAATTGTTGAAGGGTGGGTAATTATTTGTTGTTGATTGATGTTATATTTTATTGAATATGAATTATTTGAGTACTGGCAAAGCTAAGTCTCTCTTTAAACTTGTTTTTCAGTAATGTTTTTACATATCTTGAGATTTTATAGAAAGATACTTAGTTAGATATCCAATAATATTGAATATTCTAAGTAAGATAGTTTTATGATGAAATTCTTAAGATTATGTTAAACATTTTTGAAAGATATTTGTTTTCATAAGATTGATCAGCAAAAACAAAATTTTGTCTACTGAAAATATTAAATTATAGGATTTTGGTTAACAATTTTTATTTTTTGGACTTTGTTATATCAAAATTTGAATATCATAACAGATTTAATCTGTTACTCTTCTACAATTTTAATTCCAAAAAATTTTTATTCAAAAAACTTTTGGAATTAAATTTATGTCTACAATAAGCACCGCTTATATTTAATAGACGTATATAATCAAAACTCAATATACAATATCAAATGGAATAAATAAACCAACCAATATAAAAAAGGCAATTAAAATTAAAATTTTGTCTCCTTCAAATATTTATTTATTAATTTTAATTGCCTTTTTTGTATTGGTTGGTTTATTTATTCATTTGACATTGTATATGGAGTTTTGATTATATACGTCTATTAAATATAAGCGGTGCTTATTGTAGACATTAATTTAATTCTAAAAGTTTTTTGAATAAAAATTTTTTTGAAAGCAGACTAACAGATTAAATCTATTTTGATATTCAAATGTTGTTATATTTCTTCTATCAAGTAAAAAGCCTTTTTCTATTTTATTTTATACATAATATATAATTATATTCAGGCTTGAATAATTCTCATTCTGGAATGTCAATGATTTGAAGAAAACCATATAATACCTTACAGTTTTCTGTGATTTTGAGACGAACTGACTATCTGGATTTTTAAAGTAAGTCTGTTTCAAACAAATTCCGTGTTACACTCTAAGGTATTATATACTGATTATTAGTTGATTTTGATATTTTAAAAATTATCCAGGGCCGATGAAGAGATTATCCGTATTCTAATTGTTTTTTGAAGATATATTGCATGTTTTGAGAGATTTTTGAATTAACTTATTTGACTATTTAATTATATTTAATATTTCAAATAAATTATATTTTTTGAGAAATCCTTAAGTTGTGTTTTACGATTTTGAAAAGTAATTGGTTTCATTATGGTAAAATCCGAAACAAAATTTTGTCTCCTTCAAATATTTATTTATTAATTTTAATTGCCTTTTTTATAATGGTTGGTTTATTTATTCCATTTGACATTGTATTTTGAGTTTTGATTATATACGTCTATTAAATATAAGCGGTACTTATTGTAGACATTTTATATGTCGTTTGATATAGGTGGTACTTATACGACATTATTTTAATTTAATTCGTGAAGTTATAATTATTAAATATAATTTCTTGAAATTAAATATGTAGAAGCCTAAAATTAAAATATTTAAATAATTTGATATACCTTCTATCAAGTATTAACCTCTATTTATGTTACAGAAAATTTCTGGCCGATAGTTAGAATGTTTAGAAACAGGCCGGTTGGGCAGAATTACTTTTGACCTTGGATTATTTATTTGAGACCACCAAGTTACAGATATTTGGAACAACTAACGTTGTTCCTTAGAACTAGCGAACAAAAAGGAAATCATTTGAAATCTGTATCGGAACTAAATGTCAAAGACATTTTAAGTTTACTGTGACTTATTTACTTCTAAATAATTAAATGTAAGAATAATTTTGCAATTTGGCGTGAAATGGCCAGCCAAATACCGGAAGAGCATATCCGGCATTGTATGCTTCTTGAATTTAGCAAAAGTAGTAACGTAACAGTTGCGACTAAAATTATTTGGGATATTTATCCAAGTGCATAAGAAGTTCCTAAATGCCAATGATGGCTCTCTAGGTTCAGATCCGGTAATTTTGATCTCTTTTACTCCTATCGATCACGAAGACCAACAACATAAGACAACGACATGCTAAGGGCAGAAGTGGAAGTAAATCCATGTCAGACAATCAATGAACCCTCAGACCCCCTTAATCAATCTTGGTGGACCATCTAAGAATATTTGCAGCAGATTGGAAAAATAAATAGAGCAGGTGTCCGAAGAGAACAAAGCCAACCTATCCATCACATGCAACGTATTGCTTCAACGACATCATATAGAACCGTTTTTTGGTCGCTTGATCACTGAATACGGAAAATGGGTCCTATATGATAATTCAAAACACAAACGGCAGTGACTCTCTCCAAATGAATCACCACGAAGTCCTGCGCTTCTGTGTGTTCAGTGGACTATACGAGAAATTGTTCATTTTGAAGTGCTAAGACCTGGACAAACTGGTAATGCAGATCTTTATTGTGAAAAATTGGATCGAGTGAACCAATCCTTAATCGAAAAGTATCCAGCGACTGCAACACGCAATGCAAGACCGTGCTGTGCAAGACGAACATTGGAAAAAATGAATTAATTGGGGTGGGAAAAACTGCCTCACACAACAAACTTGCCTAATATCGCACCCTTGGATTTCCATTTATTCCGATCGCTACAACATTTTGTAAGTGGCAAAAATTTGAAATTTGGATGATGTCCAAAATGCCATATCGTGATATTTCACTCAAAAACCAATTGCTTTTTATCGGTCTGGCATTGAAAATTTGCAGACTACATGGCAAAAAGTTGTTGATAACGGAGGTGATGACATTGTTGATTAAAAATAAAATCTTGCTAATAATTTATTCGTTTGAATTCAATTCCAGAAGCTTTTCGGTCTCCCTTGAATCATATTTCCTATAAAAACGATTATGAGACTGACCGATTATCTTTTGAGAAAAGTTGGATATCAAATATGTCAAATATTCGGTAACGGAAAATCTTCTCCGCTCACGAAACCTGTTATTAAAATTTTAACATGAATTTGAGTATGGTAAATAGAAAGTTTTCAGAATTGGGACAGTGCAACTTACATCTGTATTGCAGTTCGAAACCTAAATAAAGCCGAATAGGTTTCATTAATCGCTAGGCATACGCAACAAATCCGCATGTTTTATAGCTTTTTGGCTACTCATCAGCTCCTATATTCACCTCGCTTAGAGACCCTACTGTTTTTCCAAACAACAGATCCATCTAATACAGGTGAATACACGTACGTTGCATATAACCCAGGCTCAGTCAACAAGCGAACTGTATTCCCAATTATATCTAACGTTACATACTCAAAATATTCATAATAAATATACGCCGGTTCGAATAATTAATTTGGAGAGAAATGGAAGAAGAATGTGGAAGATTTCTTCGTCTGTGACGTTAGATATAATTGGGAGTACAGTTCGCTTCTTAACTGGGCCTGGGTTATATGCTACGTACGCGTATTCGCGTGCATTAGATGACGCTGTTGTTTGGAAAAACAGTACGGTCGCTAAACGGGGCGGGAAATACTTTTAACCTCGGATTCTTCATCAGTAACTCCAATCTAGTCCTTTTAGACGGCTCAAAATTCAAAACTTACATTCACTTAGGCGAAACGATAGCATGCTGTTCCCTGGAACTGTGCAAAAAAATATGGATCTGCAGAAAATCGGGTAATGTTTTGCCAATGTACAGATCGTGATCGCTGGAATTAATTCTTGCTGAGGTTATTGAAAACTCTTTTAATTTTACCCACATTGGGCTCAATTATGAAAATCTGTGAGGACTGATACAATTCAATATGAAATAGTTATCTCAGAGAATGTTTCTCTTGAAACGTTTGTTGGAACAAATTGACGGAAATGATAAATTGAGTCAATTTACTCAGGAACTGCTGGAATATAGAACCTCCTCATCTTAAAATCAGATTTGTATCATAATACTTACTCTTAGTTTTGAGATTTAATTAAATTCAAATAATAGCTAGATTAATTTATTTAGCATTTTTAATTAATAATTTATATTTCTTGGAATTCTTTTCTTCCATTTGGTGCTGTGTAATGAGTGTTAGTTCTATATGTCTACTAAATTGAAACCCCTTTTTATTATTTCATTGTACATATAATAATTATCTTTTGGTTAACCACTTATACATTTCATCATTTGGATTAAACTGAATCCATAAAATATCTTTTGAGCTTTGTGTAATTTCTGTGACGAACATAGAATACGTAGGGTTTTCCAAAAGTTCACTTTATTCTGGTGTTTTTTTAGAAGAAGGCATTCAGCTGGTCCGGTAAGATATTTTTTATTAATTAGTTTTTTGTTGAATATGAAGTTGGAGTTTTTGTTGTGGTAATTCCGATATATATTATTAATTTTTCATAATCTGTATTTTCACACATGTGCGTGGAAGTTTTCAAATATAGAGTCTGTGATCGTATCGTCTTTCTCACATTTTTCTGCGAAATAACCTATTTTGGCATGGTGCTCAACCCTGTTTCTCAAATTTTGCTTTAGAACAGAATATTTGGTAAATGAAGAGAATATGAGTTAGAATTTCGGAATCCTTTTCTGGAGATATGATATTTATTTTTTCAAGGGGAAAAGAAAAATACCTTTTTGAATTCTATTTGGTGATGGAATTTGTTATTCCTGAATATCCAATCGAAATAAATTTGTCTTAGGAGATGGGTATAGATGATTATGGACAATATCTTGCGTTTTCTTGATTTTTTATTGGTAAGCGGCCGCTCACATGTGTTAATAAATCAATAGGTTTACAAAATGAAACAGAATTTCTAAGGCATTTTATTCATTTGAATTCAAAAAGTTTTCTAGAGATTTTCAGATTAAATCTGTAGAGGTTTCGGAGAATTAATCCAACGATTATCTGTGATTTTTCAGAAAAATCCTTCGTAGTAAATTTTCAATATATAATTAAATTCAGTTGAAAGATTGCTCTTTTTATTGGAGAAGTATGACTTTAACTTCCTCCAAGATATTTTGTAATTGAAAATATCTCTGAATGGCCCTTGATTATGTGGAAAATATCATTCAGATTCGAATCGAATATTTCCTAGTACCATCTTCAAAAGAAATGGAATTTTCCAATGAATCCCTACGAAAAACGGGCGTAACTGTTATGTTTATTAGTTAGAAGTCAAACAACACTACAAAGAATAATACATCTTTAGAATGAAATGATGAGTTACATCTTTCAAGCGTAAATAATTTACTTCTCATATCTTGAATCTCGGAATATCAGTCATTGAACGGAATCCTAAAAGTACAGCTTTTTCCTCCGGATGATCTACTGATAATTTCAGTTCAGTCCGGCAACACCGATTCCCGCAGTGAATTTTCTTGCTTTTCTCACCGAGCACCGTTCCCCTGATCAATGATCACTCGAATTTTCTCCTTCGGCATTGTTGCCAACATAAGCTCTGGCTGTGATGCCGTTAGTAACGTTATCGTTCACGATTTAACCAGGCTGTAAGAGGAAACACGGGATAGGGTCGAATGTCTTGTAACGGGGAGGGCAATTATTATGGCTTTTCAAAGGAAAGTACACTTTTGTTTATTTTTTGTAGCCAAGGACGATCTGGATGATGCGACTTTCTTTGAAAGCGTCTTTCGTTGAATATTTACATTTTTTCTAGCCGACGAATGTGATTTTTGGTAAGCAGATCGACTTCGTGTTTCTACTAGTAATATTGGCGGTTTTATATTTTTTCTTCATACTGAAATGGCAATTACAATTGCGCAGAAATGTTCATAATTCATCAGAAAATATAATGATTGCAGTATTATAACAATACTGAAAATAAAATGCTCAGGAAACGCAAAATATTCTGGTACATTTGCAAATTATTCTGTAATAAATAATATTAAATAAGGTTATTCTGATTTTCACAAATTTTCATTGTTATTTAATACAATTGTTTCGTTACCACAGTAGCCTCATCAGGTAGGTTTACATTTTGAATAACTTAACATGGTTATTCAAAATGTAAACCAAAATATAATGCTGCTGTGATAGCGAAACAATTGTTGTATTAAATAACAATAAAAATTTGTGAAAATCAGTATAACCCCACATAATATTATTCAATATGGATTTTCATCAAGTAAAGATGGATTCAATCAAATTATTATGTGTTTAATTAAATGATACTCATATACGGGCTGTCCCAACGAAAATTTGACATGCCCCAAAACTCAGAAACGAAGAATTTTCGAAGATTTTAAAAAACAGATCAACTTATGTGTTGAGGGGGACAAGTTTCCATCTAGTTTGTCCCGAAAAAACAACCCCTATGAAGGTGGCATCAAGCCCCAATGATTTGAAAATTTGAATGTCAAAACAGATTTGATCTGTTAGTCTTCTACAATTTTAATTTCAAAAAAATTTGCATTCAAAAAACTTTTAGAATTAAATTAATGTCTACAATAAGCACCGCTTATATTTAATGGACGTATATATTCAAAACTCAAAATACAATGTCAAAGGGAATAAATAAACCAACCAATATAAAAAAGGCAATTAAAATTAATAAATAAATATTTGAAGGAGACAAAATTTTGTTTCTGATCTTACCATAGTGAAACCAATTCCTTTTCAAAAACATAAAACACAACTCAAGGATTTCTCAAAAAATATAACTTATTTGAAATATTTAATATATTTAAATATTCAAATAAGTTAATTCAAAAATCTCTCAAACCATGTAATATATCTTCAAAAAACAATTAGAATACGGATAATCTCTTCAGTGGCCCTAGATAACATTTAAATATCAAAATCAACTAACCATCACTATATCATACCTTAGAACTTAACACGTGTCTTGTTTGAAAGAGACTAGTTTTAAAAAACCAGGTAGTCAGTTCGTCACAAAATCACAGAAAACTGTAAGGCATTCTATGGTCTTCTTCACACCATTGACATTCCATAATTAGACTTGAATAATTCTCATTATGGAATGTCAATGGTATGAAGAGCATATTGAATTTTAAAGTTAGTCTGTTTGAAGCAATCATCCTTTAAACACGTGTGAGGTGAGATATAGTGATAGTTATTTGATTTTGATATTTGGAATATTATTTTGGATCGATGAAGATTACCAGAATTATATTTGTTTTTTAAAGATATAGTGCATGTTTTGAGAGATTTCTGAATTAAATTATTTGAATATTTAAATATATTGAATATTTCAAATAAATTATATTTTTTGAGAAGTCCTTAAGTTGTGTTCGTGTTTTTAAAAGGCAATTGGTATTCTTAATGGTAAGATCAGAAACAAAATTTTGTCTCCTTTAAATATTTATTCATTATATTAATTTCAATGACTTTTTTTGATATCTGATGGTTTATTCATTTCATTTGACATTATATATTTAGTTTTGATTATATACGTCTATTAAATATAAGTGGTGCTTATTGTAGACATTAATTTAATTCTAAAAGTTTTTTGAATAAAAATTTTTTTGATATTCAAATTTTCAAGAAAAAATTATGGTTAATGAATTGTGGAATATTCTTCCTAATTTTATTTAATTAAAATGGATTTCCATCGAGCAAGGACTGACTCAATTAAATTCAAATAATATAGAATTTCGAGAGGGAGATTAACGTTTATTGGAATCTTCCAAATGGCTATCGACCGAAGTCTTCCAGCCATAATTTCGAAAAACGTCAGATCAATGCTAATGATATGAAAATATGCCATTGAATTCGATGAACCAGCGAGCTAAAGCCCCTTAGGTCCGTTATGTAATTTTATTTTTTTCTTTCTCGAAACTCATATTATCTGCTGAAAATAATGAACCCTTGTAACGACAACGCGCTGCTTGGGTCATAAAATAATCTTGAAATTCGAATGGTTTTACGTCAATGCAAGTTCAAAACACTGAAAAACGGTATGGTTCGCACAAAGGAAACTTGAGTGAAGTTATGACTGACCCGGAAAAACGTCCGGTCACAAGTAACGAATACATATTCATTTATGTGACATCGCAACTCCCAGAATTCCGGTTTTGTCGCAGAAGTTCCGTAGCGAACAGAAACTGATTATTCTGTTTCCCTCCATCGGCTACAAAATCCCACTCACAAGGAGTTATTCCCATTAAAATTCCCATTGAAATTCAATTAAATTGTTAATTCAATTTTCGCACAGTCAAATGAATTTTCCTTCTTCATTTAACGTTACGGATTCGGTCGATTCGTTACTCCTGCCTGTCACTTCATACGTTCATGTCGAATCCCATTATTTTAATGGCCTAATGCAATATCGTACATTAGTAGACGCCTGCCGTCGGGTTTGTAAAAGGGGTGTCTCGTTTTTATGGGACCGTCGATGATCACCCTCTAACTGCTAGCTGTTTCCGTGCGAGTTTCCAATGTGAAATAAGCAGGACAAGCAGTCTGGAAGAATTCAGTTTTCTCGAGAAATTTCGCTCAATGTAACATCGACGTATTCAACTAGTATTAAATAAAATTCAATTTCCACAAACTTTTTATTGTTGAACGACAACTGTTTCGCCGCACTGTGGCTTAATCACATATTCTACATTGGAATTGATACTGTGTGAAACTTACATAGGTTCTTATATATATATACTATGTATATGTATTGACAGGTATTACCAAATAGGACTAAAAGTAGGATGACAGTTATTTGGGTATTTCCAATAAGGTGGAGGGAAAGCGACAATGACAATAAAAGATTTTGGGATTGTCGATGGTTTTTTCAAACTACATGAATATAATCAATAGAGGTGACCTATTGGTATCTGCTCGTTCGTTCAGGAGAATATTCTAGGTTAATTAAAAAAATGTATATGGGAAAGTAATTTATTTCCACAAAAATGTTTGTACTACTACAACAATTGTTTCACCACGATGTGGCTTCTTCAGGTATTACATTGTACTGTCTGATGGTATTCAGTGTAACCGAGTTTAAATACATTTTTAGGTACGTGACCAAATAATGGAAGCACAAGTCATAAAAACTCTAGGTGTTTATTGGAGTTTGCCGCTAAAAATGCCATTTAGGAAAAATATTCAGTAATGGAAAATGATCAACATCTCTTTGTTCGTTCAAAAGAATTTTACGGGCATTATACCTGTTGATTTCAAGAAATTCTAAAAGTGTTAATCTAGAACTTTTGCTTTCAACGTGGATAATTTCATAATTATTGTTGAAATTATGCCTAAATTCCTTAAGATGATTAGCATATGTCGAATGTACAGAATTGGATATATAACCCCTTTGGTGTTCTTGGACACGTTTCTTGAATGATCTACCAGTCTGGCCAATGTATACTAAAGGGCAATCTTTGCAAGTTAACTTGTAGACTCCGGATTCATTTTCTTTATTTGTACGATCTTTATTGTTTTTTATGTAGGTACTAAGGTTATTAATTGTCTTAAAAGCCGCGTTATAATTGAAACGACTTGAATTGAATGAATTTGAAATATTTAGCAATATTTTCAGATAATCCATTGACATAAGACAACGAAAAATATTTCTGTGTATTGTCCTCTTTTATGATTGGGTACACGAGATTTAATGCCATTTTCTTTTGTTTATTGGATACCATTTTGTCTATAAGAAAGGGATTGTAACCGTTGTTTGACGCTATTTGTTTAATAATATTTAATCTTTCATGAAGTTTTCTGAATTTAAAGGGACATTCAATAATCTATGAATAAAACTATTATATGCTGACATCTTTTGGTTGGTGGGGTGGTTTGAAGTTTTATGTATTGTGATGTCTGTATTTGTTGGTTTGTGAAAAATACTGAAATCATGTAAATTATTTAATCTTGTTATAGTGAAGTCAAGAAAATAAATACTTTGATTCTTTTCTTCTTCGATTGTGAATTTGATTTTTGAGTGTAGTTTATTAATGAAATTCGTGAAGATATGTAGTTGTCGGTAGATGCCTTTGAAACAACAAAAAATGTCATCTACATATCTGTACCAATGAAGAAAATATTTGCTTATAGGATTCAGGTGTATTTTTGATTCCAGATCGTCCATGAATATTTCAGCTAAAATTGAACTGAGTGGATTTCCCATTATTAAACCATTGACAGAAATATAGACGGTTCCGTTAAATTGAAAGTAGTTTTGTTCAAGACATATTTCCAGGCAATTAAGTATATCATTCATTTTGATGGGATTGGAATTATTTTTAATTAATAGTTTTTTTACAATTTGTACTGTTTCAATTGGAGGTATACTAGGGAATAAATTTTGTACATCAAAAGAAATTAATTTACAATTTTTGGGTAATTGGATGGTTTTAATATTGTCTATAAGTTGGGTGCTATTTTTAATAGCCTATTTAGCTAAAAAGTTTGTTTCGGTTTGAATAACGGAACCGTCTATATTTCTGACAATGGTTTAATAATGGGAAATCCACTCAGTTCAATTTTAGCTGAAATATTCATGGACGATCTGGAATCAAAAATACACCTGAATCCTATAAGCAAATATTTTCTTTATTGGTACAGATCTGTAGATGACATTTTTTGTTGCTTCAAAGGCACCGACCGACAACTACATATCTTCACGAATTTCATTAATAAACTCCACCGAAAAATTAAATTCACAATCGAAGAAGAAAAGAATCAAAGTATTAATTTTCTTGACCTCACCATAACAGGATTAAATAATTTACATGATTTTAGTATTTTTCACAAACCAACACATACAGACATCACAATACATAAAACTTCAAACCACCCCACCAACCAAAAGATGTCAGCATATAATAGTTTTATTCATAGATTACTGAATGTCCCTTTAAATTCAGAAAACTTTATGAAAGAATTAAATATTATTAAACAAATAGCGTCAAACAACGGTTACAATCCCTTTCTTATAGACAAAATGGTATCCAATAAACAAAAGAAAATGGCATTAAATCTCGTGTACCCAATCATAAAAGAGGACAATACACAGAAAAATTTTTCTTTATCTTATGTCAATGGATTATCTGAAAATATTGCTAAATATTTCAAAAACAGTTTCAATTATAACGCGGCTTTTAAGACAATTAATAACCTTAGCACCTACATAAAAAACAATAAAGATCGTACAAATAAAGAAAATAAATCCGGAGTCTACAAGTTGACTTGCAAAGATTGCCCTTTAGTATACATTGGCCAGACTGGTAGATCATTCAAGAAACGTGTCCAAGAACACCAAAGGGGTTATATATCCAATTCTGTACATTCGACATATGCTAATCATCTTAAAGAATTTAGGCATAATTTCAACAATAATTATGAAATTATCCACGTTGAAAGCAAAAGTTCTAGATTAACACTTTTAGAATTTCTTGAAATCAACAGGTATAATGCCCGTAAAAACCTTTTGAACGAACAAACAGATGTTGATAAGTCTCCATTACTGAATATTTTTCCTTAATGGCATTTTTAGCGGCAAACTCCAATAAACACCTAGAGTTTTTATGACTTGTGCTTCCATTATTTGGTCACGTACCTAAAAATGTATTTAAACTCGGTTACACTGAGTACCATCAGACAGTACAATGCAATACCTGAAGAAGCCACATCGTGGTGAAACAATTATTGTAGTAGTACAAACATTTTGTGGAAATAAATTACTGTCCCATATACATTTTTTTAATTAAAATGAGTTTCCACCAAGTAAAGACCGAATCTATCAAATATTTATTCTAGGTTATTTTAAGTGATTCTAAGAATGTTAATTTAGACCCTTTACTCTCAATATGGATAATTTCATATTCGTTATTGAAATTATGTTCAAATAATAGTATATAAAATAGTTGGCGTATGAGGAATGGTGGAATTTGAAGTGTAGTCTGACCAATATAAACCATTGGGCAATCCCTACAAGTCAACTTATAAACTCCTGATTTATTATCTTTGTTCGAATTATCTTTATTGTTTTTAATGTATTTGTTCAATGGTTCTGAAAGCTACTGTGTAATTAGAATTTTTTTTAAAATAATTGGCAATGTCTTCGGATATTCTACTTACATATGAAATTCGTATGATTTTTTTGGAATGAGGTATTTTGTGGTCAGAAACGTGAGCTAATGCTATCTTTTTTTGTTTATCGTTCATCATTTTATTTATAAGGGTTGGATGGAAACCATTGTTAAATGCTATTTGTTTGATTATATTGAGTCTTTGAATAAATTCCGGGGGTAATTTTTTTTTTTTTTTTGAAGAGATGATTAGAAGTTAGTTATATGTGTTTGTGACATCTGGTTTGTGAAATATGAATAACCATGAAAATCAGATAACTTAATTATAACGTGTTCATTCTTCTTTACATAAAGTGAACATTTATATATGAATGAATAAATCAGTGTTAAAATATGTTTTCGAAAAAATGGCCTACATGAATCACGAAAATTCAAGTTAAAAA
Source organism: Megalocaria dilatata (assembly GCA_034642435.1). Lineage (NCBI taxonomy): Eukaryota > Metazoa > Arthropoda > Insecta > Coleoptera > Coccinellidae > Megalocaria > Megalocaria dilatata. The sequence continues at coordinate 6,872,820 of CM067854.1, forward strand.
CAAGACGTATGATTCTCTCTAACACGAGTTATGTTGGCATCCAAAGTGTCTATTGTTTCAGGTTTATCAGCATAAGCCAATGACTTGACATAACCCCAAAGAAAATAATCCAGTGGAGTTATGTCGCATTATCTTGGACAATTAATTGGACCATTTCTCGAAATAATGTTATCGCCAAATCTTTCTTTCAATAAATCAATTGTTACGGTTGCAGCATGAATTGTAGCACCATCTTGTTGGAACCAAAACACTTCTGGGTCGATATCATTCAAATTTTGAAAGAAATAATCATTGATCATCGATCTGTAACGAGCACCATTCACTGTAACATTAAATTCAGCATAGTTTTTAAATAAATATGGACCGATGATGCCTCCAGCGTATAAAGCACACCATACAGTGCATTTTTCAGGATGCAATGCAACCTGCAGAACTTCTTGAGGATTGTTTCCACTCCATATACGGCAATTTTGCTTGTTTACATAGGCGTTCAACCAGAAATGAGCTTCATTACAAAACACAATTTTACGATAAAAAAGTGGATCAACTTCAAGCTGTTCTAGGGCCCAATCAGCAAACAAACGACGCTTATTAGGGTCAAGTGGCTTTAGTTCTTGAACCAGTTGGATCTTGGATGGGTGTAGACCAAGATATTTACGCAAACTTTTCCATGTGAACGTCGACGAATAGACTTGTGAACGTCGACGAATAGACAAATCGTTATTTTCTTCTGTACGTACAGTTCTTTGTCTTGTTGTTGTTATTGCATCGAGTAGAGAAAATGTTGTCCGAAATCTATCGATAGTTCGACAAATAAGCTGCTCTGATGGACGATTATGTTAACCATAAATTTCACGAAGTGCTCTATAAGTTTGGCGAATAAAACACTGATTTTGAAAACAAATTTCAACAATTTATAAACGTTGTTGTGGCGTGAGTCTTCCCATGATAATTTGTCAATGCTTATTGAACAGAAATGTCAAAACAACATGGCTTATACTTTCTGTCAAATCACAGTTATCCCTATCGAAAGTTCTATCACTATAAAAAAACACCCGATACTTCCTGATCGCCTTATCGCTGAAGAATTCATTAAATTAATCCAAAGAAGCTTAACAGACATATTGGATGAATTACCCCTGGCTAAGAGACAAAATTTCTAGTTTCAAATGGATGGCTGCTCAGCTCATAACAGCCGGAATGTACGGGACTCAATCAATGAATATTTTGGGGTTGGAATATATAATAAATATAATTTATTTGAAATATTTAAAATATTTAAATATTCGAATAAGTAAATTCAGAAATCTCTCAAAGCATGCACTATATCTTCAAAAAACAAATATAGTTCTAAGCAATTCCGTCTTCAGTCCTGAAATATATTCAAAATATCAAAATCAAAAAACTAACCTATACCAAACAACTCACCACGTGTAAATGAATAATGTTTCGAGACATAGATCATCTTTATAATTCAAGATTGATCTATGCTCTAACAGAATCAAAGAACAGTGTAGGCTATTTTTAAGGTTTACTTAAATTCATTGACACTGTATAATGAGATTTATTGAAGCCAAAATATAATTATATATTATATATAAAATAAAATAGAAAGGCCTTTTACTTGATAGAAGAAATATAACAAAATTTGAATATTAAAACAAATTGATATATGTTTATCTTCTACAATTTCAATTTAAAAAATTTTTATTCAAAAAACTTTTAGAATTAAATTAATGTCTAAAACAAGCACCGCTTATATTTAATAGACGTATATAATCTAAACTCAATATACAATGTCAAATGGAATAAATAAACCAAAAGATATACGAAAGTCTCTAAAATTAATAAATAAATATTTAAAGGAGACAAAATTTGTTTCTGGTCTTGCTTTCAAAACGCCATTTGCATCTTAAAAACATGAACACACTTAAAGGACCTCTCCAAGAATATAATTTATTTGAAATATTTAAAATATTTAAATATTCGAATAAGTAAATTCAGAAATCTCTCAAAGCATGCACTATATCTTCAAAAAACAAATATAGTTCTAAGCAATTCCGTCTTCAGTCCTGAAATATATTCAAAATATCAAAATCAAAAAACAATTCTATACCAAACAACTCACCACGTGTTAATGAATAATGTTTCGAGACATAGATCATCTTTATAATTCAAGATTGATCTATGCTCTAACAGAATCAAAGAACAGTGTGGGCTATTTTTAAGGTTTACTTAAATTCATTGACACTGTATAATGAGATATATTGAAGCCAAAATATAATTATATATTATATATAAAATAAAATAGAAAGGCCTTTTACTTGATAGAAGAAATATAACAAAATTTGAATATTAAAACAAATTAATATATGTTTATCTTCTACAATTTTAATTTAAAAAATTTTTATTCAAAAAACTTTTAGAATTAAATTAATGTCTAAAACAAGCACCGCTTATATTTAATAGACGTATATAATCTAAACTCAATATACAATGTCAAATGAAATAAATAAACCAAAAGATATACGAAAGTCCCTAAAATTAATAAATAAATATTTAAAGGAGACAAAATTTGTTTCTGGTCTTGCCTTCAAAACGCCATTTGCATCTTAAATAGATAAATCTTGAATTATAAAGATGATCTATGTTTCGAAACATTATTCATTTACACGTGGTGAGTTGTTTGGTATAGGTTAGTTTTTTGATTTTGATATTTTGAATATATTTCAGGACTGAAGAAGGAATTGCTTAGAACTATATTTGTTTTTTGAAGATATAGTGCATGCTTTGAGAGATTTCTGAATTTACTTATTCGAATATTTAAATATATTAAATATTTCAAATAAATTATATTCTTTGAGAGGTCCTTTAAGTGTGTTCATGTTTTTAAGATGCAAATGGCGTTTTGAAGGCAAGACCAGAAACAAATTTTGTCTCCTTTAAATATTTATTTATTAATTTTAGGGACTTTCGTATATCTTTTGGTTTATTTATTTCATTTGACATTGTATATTGAGTTTAGATTATATACGTCTATTAAATATAAGCGGTGCTTGTTTTAGACATTAATTTAATTCTAAAAGTTTTTTGAATAAAAATTTTTTAAATTAAAATTGTAGAAGATAAAAAAAAAAAATTTTTAAAAATAAATATTTGAAGGAGACAAAATTTTGTTTCTTATCTTACAATTATGAAAACTAATTCTTTTGCAAAACATAATTTTGAGGACTTCTCAGAAAATATAACTTATTTGAAATATTTAATATATTTGAATATTTGAATAAGTTACTTCTACTATCTCTCAAAACATGTATAATATCTTCAAAAAACAATTAGAATTCCGATAAACTCGTCATCGGTCCAACTTCACATTTAAAACATAAAATCAATAAACAACAAATACAACTTACCTACAGACTTCTTGTTATCCTTGTTTGAACACCAACTTCAAAATCCAAGATATTCTTTGTTCGTCACAAAAATCACAGAAAGCTGTAAGGTATTATTATATGGTTTTCTTTAAAGCACCTGATATCCCATAATGATTCTTATTCAAACCTAGTATAATTATATATTTAGATATAAAATAAAATAATAAGAAGAGGTTTTTTACTTGATAGAAGGAATATTATAATGCAAGATTTCAATATCAAAACAGATTTAATCTGTTAGTCTCCTACAATTCCAATTTCAAAAATTTGTTTTCAGATTTTTAGAACTGAATTAATGTCTTATAAGCACAGCTTATATTCAATAGACGTGTAAAATCAAAACTCAGTATAAAATATCAAATAGAATAAATTATAATTATAATATGAATATTGTAATTCAATAATTATTCATTAGAAAAATTATTGAAAAAAAGGCATTATTTCAGATAACAAGAAATAGGGAGTTTATAATAAGGACATCTTTATATACTGAAACTTCACAAATGAACAAGTTACTACACTATTATACTCTAATAGATTTTGGAACTAAACGCATAGGTTTCTGTAACGATTTTTTTTGGTTAGACATTATATAATTATTTTATTAGGGACTTAATAAGTTAACTTAAGAAACAAAATTTAGCATTTGAAAACCATTTGTTAGACACATATATATTTGTACACTGATAACAAAAACTCTTATTTCTTGCCAAATTTCCTTGACAGTTGTCACAAATATATATTTAAGCCTCAATTTCATCATTTCTCAATCATGGAGGTACTTATATATTATTCTTCATTATAAACAATAAAAAAAATAATATAAGTATTTTTAAGTCCTCGAAAACTCAACATCAATATTGATATTCATAAGGTCATTTGTTTGTGTTTTTTATGGGTTGAAGAAGTAGAAAATCAGCAAATTCGATCCTTTCCAGAATTTGAATGAGTGATTACCTAATAAAAAATGGCTAAATAATTTTTATTTCGTTATTCGTTATTTTAGATTGTGAAGCAACAAAATGTGCAAATTTAAAAGTAGCCTTAGTTATTTCCTTCGGAAGAACTAAAGTTCACAATGGTAAGAACACGCAGTATAGACGGAATTCATTAATTAGTAAGAGACCAAAATGCCAAGATATTAAATCAATTATTTTGTCAATTCTTCATCAGTCCTCACATCTGAAGTTTATACCATAAAAAAGTGTATATGGTGAAAATATTTCAAGTCACATGATCCATAATTACAGTAGTTCTTTTCATAGAAAATTCTTCATTGATATATTTCCATTTATTCACTAACAGATAAATCAAAAATACCGCTCGGTCCTGACAAATAAGGAAGGAGAAATAATTAGTTATTTTTTCAGTCAGAAAACAACAATGAAGAATTCACTATCAAGATCACTTAAATTTAGAGATTAGTGGCTTAAAATTATTTTACTGTTTACTCCTCGGAATATAAACTTTACAGCGTAGTTTAAATCATGACCAAAAGAAATATTGTGTTATTTTAATGAGGATAAATTTCATGAAAAGACTTTGGTATTAATTGAACACGCATTCTTCATCTATGGTTTCAATGCCATCATAAAAAAAAATTGGCTCAATATTCCACAAATTCAAACACTTGGACGGAATATTAAGTGTTATAGTACAAGTCCACAAAATCCAAAATACAAGTTGACTAATTTTTCTCATTTTTGTTCCAGGTGAGTTTTGAATCCTACATCATACTACCTTCATTTTCAAGATGTGTAAGTACGAGAACAATTTGCGTTGAGGCCTTTATTATTTCAGAAAGTCTATAAATTTGTTCAAATTTAAAAGATATGCATATTTCAATGGACACATCAAAATATGTACAAAAATCATTCGTATTACAATATTTTTTATTTTCAACGAAAAAGAAAGAGAAGCGAAACAAGCGAATCTGCGATTACAAAATAAATTCAATGAGTATAAACTTGATGAGGGTTTATAAATTGAACATCAAATTTTATAGAAATTCATTTGGAGACCTTTACCGAAATTATTATTAATATTAATACAAATAAATAATGTCTGAGGTACACGGTTTCTATTTAATGACAATATGGAAAATTCGACAAAATGATAAAAAGTTCCGAATCAAAAGGGACTCCACAGAATAAACGAACAAAAATATAATTAAGATATATTCAGGACATGCATGTTTCGGACAAAAACCTGTAATCATCGGCTATACTCAAAATGTATTATATTATATAAAATACACAAAAACTCACACGAAAATCTGCACTGTTAATTGAATAAATCCAGGAATTCAAGCAAAACAAATTTAACTCTATTTTTACAGAATATCGTGTAACATAGGAAACTTTGTGAAATTTCACAAACACAAGGCTATGTTCAGAATTTTCACAAACACGAAAAATTATAACATAGTTGAATTTTACCCAAAAACAAAATTATTTCACTGATTAAATCAAATGAATTCAATTAATTTAAACTTGATAAGGGTTTATAATTCAAACTTTATATTTCATAGAAATGATTTCTAATATCCCTACTATAATTATTATTAATATTGATAATAATTAATAACGACTAAGAAACACTGTTTCTGTTCAATAACGATATGGAAAATTCAATCAACATACAAAATTTCGAAGCAAAAAAAACTTCTTACAACAAATTGACAAAAATGTAATACAGATAGGTATAGAACATTCATACTTAGAACGAAAATTAGTCCTCATCAGCTAAAAAATTAAACATATAAATTACAAAAAAGGCTTACCCACAAAATCTGCAGTGTTACTGGATTGTATTCAGAAAGTCAACTTAACTCACTCCATGTTTTTCAAAAATGTGTAACATTGAGAAGTTTCTAAAATTCTATGACTTCAAGTACAAACACGTGGTAGCAAGGTTATGTTCAGAATCTTCACAAACACGAAAAATTATACCAGAGTTGAATTTATCTATATTTCACTAATTAATAATGATCATGAAATGAACTTCACATTTCAAAGAAATATATTCCAAAATCCGTATTGAATTTAACATTAATAATAAATATGCAGTTTTGTCATTTTTTCTGTATGATCCCTATGATTCGGAATTGTGTTTTATCGTTGATTTTTCTATATGATCATTAAATAGAAACCATGTTTCTTAGATATTATTCCTCATTATTTATATTAATAATAATTTTAGTAAGGGTTTTGGGGAAAATTTCTATGAAATTAATGTTTCAGTCATTGATGATTTCATGAATAAAATAATTGATTTCTTATCAGTCTCCAAATTAAGTGAGATATTCTGATGAAAGCTGAAGTGACATAGGCATCCGACTCGCTCATACTTTAGTATCTTCAATAGCTTCCGACAGCTGAGTCGAAGAAATCGATAACGCAGCCTCTCCGTTGTCTAATTGTAACCTGTCTGGCCCGCCAAAATAGAAAATTCCGTGACATATGACATACTTCATTCATCCAGCCACGATTAATCTATTTCGATCTACCCCTGAACTTAATTCGTTTTATATATAGTTGTTTTTTATGAGTAGAATCAGCGAACGCGCTCTGAGCATACCGAATGGTGGGAGTGTTTCTGTATAACATGTAAACATTGAACAGAAGAGAATCGCGAATCTGTCCCGGCTTATTTAGTCGCGGCGTGCCGTGCTGTGGGTGCGTCTCTCACCTCTCTGTCAGTCAGGCCGGTTCGGGACTCGAAAATGCCGATTTTTTCGTCTAAGAACGACATAATTGATGAATGCAAGGTGTATAAGTGAATTATAGGTATGTTATTGAGCATGCATGCCGGAAAATTATCAGGTTGGCAGCAGTGAGTGTCGAAAAGGGCCGAAAGATCACGACGCGAGCCGATAACGTAAACCGGGCGCAGTCAGTGAGTGTACGCGGCCGAGTGAGAGTGCAGCCCCAAAAGTCCGGGATGGGGCTCGAGGGGGGAGATGCGGCTCCCCTCTCGTGATCTGCCAACATTTCCCGCTTCGAATTAGTGGAGAAATGGGGGCTGACCCCTGTCCTCAAGCCGAGGCAGGACCCACGGCCCCCTGAAGGTGCCAGGTAATTTGCCACTCCCGAAGATGCTGCATATCTACACACAATACACTGACACTACAAAATCTAAAACCACCACCTACAGGAATCTCCTAATTAAAGAGCACATGGAAATATGCCCTAAATCCGCCAACAAGCTTCTCAGAAATCACGTTTGAAGTACACTCATCACCATCATACTTTATCCTTCCAATGCTTCCTACAAATATCAATATTAATTTATCTGAAGAGAACGGTAATGCAAAGGAACGGAAATCAAACAATCTGTTTTCTCAATCTTATGGTTTGCTTGCTCTCCAGTTGATGCGTAACCTCAAAACTCATGAAGATGGCGGGCTTAGAATAGAAAACAACGTCAATTACCTTAAAAGTCGAAATTTCTTCAATGAGAATGTTTACTATAGATTAAACCTTTTATTAATTCCTCTTCATATCTTCTTTTTTATCATAAACTTTCCTCTCAGTATACAAAAATCATTTTTCAATATGACATAAATCAGCATTCCCATTTTATTGAGTGGAAGTCTCAAAAATAAATTCTTGATATAATCTGATTCTCGATGGTGAAAAATTAAACGCAAAATTATAGTAGGGAAGTTATATAGTAAAACAGACACATCCTCCTCTAATTCTAACCTCACATTCAGGATAACACTCCAAGGATGACATCATCATAACATACCTCCATTTTGTCAGTGGAAGATCTTCCAAGGCTCATCTGAGAATCATCATGGATCTGTAAATCCAGGCATAATTAAAGGATCTGTACTTGTAACTTCGCTTTATAAATATTGAAAATGAATCATTAATCAGAAAATATGGCATTAACAAAAACACTAGATGAAACACTTTATTTATGACATAAGATGTATTCATCAACAGAACTGTCTATTCTGATGGTTATAGCTCATCCAGAGAACTTTCAAGGTGGAAAATAAACAATAAACACCTCAATTTCATTCTAGAATTCTGTATCAAATAATAGGAAAATAATATAACATCCTCAAAAATTGTGTCACTCGGAGTGTTAAAATAGGTACTTGTATAGTGATGTATATAAATTGGGAGAATCGTTTGACCTTGAGGACCACTTATTTCTGTGTTGTGTGAGATATTTCGAAATTTCGTGGCAATATTTCAATGTTTCGTTGAGGTTAGCCGGAAATAGATGGTCTCAGAAATCGATTAGTTCTACTCTCTATGAACATCGAACTCGTTTGCCTGAGAAGTTTTTTTGAAAGTTCGATAACATTTGACACCAATCCTGAGTCCTGCATGTTTATATAGGTTTAGATTTTATTGATTTGGGAAATTTTTTAAAATGAAGTTGAGAGCAAAGTTACAGTTCGTATAACAAAATGAGATTATATGTCAAAAAATTGTTAACACAACTCTTTTCATTGATCTGTGAACACCAATACTACGGTCAATATCAACAAATTCAAACCTAACCTAGATTGTTCTTTATAAGTGGAAGAACATACGTTAGCTCCTGATTTTTTTAATATTATGACCATCGATCCTTTTTTGAGAATTTTCTTATCGCCATAATCTTATTTCAGAGGTCTTTTATTAATAATACTTCTCCTTATAAATTATTAATAATACACTCCTTATAAATGTTATATTCCCGAGCATTTTTGTTCTACAGAATATGGATTTGGTCAAGAAATTTGAGAACTTTCGAGAAAATATAATTACCTTTCCAGAAATGTATTAGGAGTACAAATAAGTTTCCGCTGTACGGAACCCAATTGCCTTGTTTATGAATCATTCCTAATGATTTTAAACGATGTGAGACTGCTTGCTGAGTGACTTCTAATGTTAGAGTAAGTTCTTTTTGTGTTTGAGATGAATCTTCCTCCAATAATTCCTCCAATTCTGCATCCTCGTAAATTTTTGGCCTTCCACTGCGATCTTTGTCTTCTACGTCGAAATCACCGTTTTTAAACTTTTGAACTCTCGACACGTTCTCTCACTCAAAGCACCCTCACCATATGCTTCTACGAGCAATTGATGCACCTCAGCAGCAGATTTCTTTAAATTAAAGAAGTAAACTAATATTTCCCGCAAATAACGCTTACTTGGCTCAAATTTTGACATTTTCAACTTAAAAAATCATATTTTACCAATATAAAATCAATGATATTAATAGGTTATGTTGTTCTTGAATGTCCAAACTATTTTTTAAGCCGGTTATCATCTGCGAAAGCTAACCGAAACTCCGTGCCGCGCCTTCTACAATAAAATGGCGGAAACTTATTTGTACTCCTAATAAGTCTAGTTTTTGATTGTTCAATGCGTATTTCAAATTAGTAGATATATAACTTATTTCAGTTTGATCGTGAACTCATGAACTAACTAGATAGTGTAACGTCACAAAAAGTAATAAGTATTTATTATGTCTACAAATCCTATGGATGATTTTATATAATAAACCATACAATGAATATAAATTCATATATATCGAAAATTACTATGGAGAAGTATTTGCGTATTACAGATAATAGCTGGAATTCATCATCCAGAAATTCTACAGATTTTAATCTGAATAAATATCATGAAAATATTTAGAATTAAATTTTAAAACATGTCCTAGATACAGTGTATCACTTTATAGACATAATTATTATCATCACATGTGGTGGAAATTAACTAATAAAGAATCAAAAAAATATAAAATGAAGACCAAATTTTTTAGACATCACCTTATACATATAAGATTCGTTTCATCACCAAAAAATGTTCAACATAAAATTCAAAAAGGACTTTTTCATTTTCCTCTTTTAAACAATATATAGCACATTCTTCAGAGAAAGAACCTGATAAATTCAGACCCAAATCTCTTCAGTAAAAAGTTATTTGAATAAACAAAATAATCATTCAAAATTATATAAAAATACCTTTTTGTCATCAGACATTTCTACAACAACTAACCAATTTTTGGATAAGCATGGCATATATACATATATATATATATGTATATATATATATATACATATATATATATATATATATATATATATATATATATATATATATATATATATATATATATACATATATATATATATACATCGTGATCTTTGATAAAGGAAACCGCAAAGCAACAATCATTGATATAACCGTCCCGGCAGATGATAACATAAGTAGAGCGTACACGGAGAAACTAACAAAGTACCACGACCTGGCTTTTGAAATAAAAGAGATACACCAGCTAAGAACGGTAAAGATTCTGCCCCTGATAATCTCCACGAATGGATTGGTTGAGAGCCACCTGGCAGAAAATACGGAACTCCTTGAACTGGATCAGGAGTTGATAAGTAAAGCTCAGAAGGAGGTGATCCTCTGGACAACAAGAATTGTTAGAATGTTCCTTACAGCTGCCTAGAAGGTCCTTGGTCGTTAAGACCCGGACCTTCTAGAGGAAACTCCCATAATGGTGATTATTAAATATATATATATATATATAGTATTTGCATATTATAGATAATAGCTAAAATAAATTCTCCAGAACCTCTATCTACATATTTTAATCTAAATGAATCTCATGAAAACATTCAGAAATAAATTTTAAAATTTGTCCTAGATACAGTGTATCACTTTATAGACATATATATTATCATGACATGTGGTGGAAATTAACTAATAAAGAATGTAAAATGAAGAACAAATTTTTCAGACATCACCTTATAAATTTATTTCGATTGGATGTTAACGAATCACAATTTTCATTACCAAAAAATGTTCAACATATAATTCAAAGAGGCTTTTTTAAAATCCCTTTTTAAAGAATATATAGCACATTCTCCAAAGAAAGAACCTGATAAATTCAGACCCAAACCTCTTCAGTAAAGAGTTATTTGAATAAACAAAATAATCATTCAAAATTATATAATATAGTAATTTTCTATATATATATATATATATATATATATATATAGAAAATTACTATGAAAATGTATTTACATATAACCTCTACAGATTTTAATCTAAATAAATCTCATGAAAATATTTAGACTTAAATTTTAAAACATGTCCTAGACACACTGTATCACTTTATAGACATATATATCATCATTACATGTGGTGGAAATTAACTAATAAAGAATTAAAAGAAACATAAAATAATGACCAAATTATTCAGACATCTCTCTATAAATTAATTGTTCCAATTGGATGTTAAAGAATCACAAGTTCCATCACCAAAAAATGTTTGACATCTAATTCGAAAAGGCCTTTTTTTATTCTTATTTTTTGAAGAACATATAGCACATTCTCCAAAGAAAGAACTTGATAAATTTGGACCCAAATCTCTTTAGTAAGTAATAGTTATTTGAATGAACAAAATAATCATTAAAAATATATAAAAATACCTTTTTGTCACTAGACAATTTCTACAACTAACCAATTTTTGGATAAACATGGCCTATACGAAAATAAGAAATATAATCACAGAAATATACAATGAAAGAACATACGACTTAGACATTAGATAAATATAAATTCAACCGAGGGCCCCATATATTTTTCTGAGGCAATGTCGAATACCAAATCAACAAAAATCAACGATTTTTTCACCAACGATTCCAGTGTTTAGTTCAAGAACCTTTTTAATCAAAAAGAATAACATTTTGTACCTTGTTCATCTTGAAAACCTTGAATTATTTTTATATACTATCGTATACTAACCTAAACACACAATTAACGTTACTGTGAAAATAATTTCATATCACAAAATTTTGCAGCCAAAATCGAATATTTCATCCAAAATAATCAGACATCAGTACCACTTAGTAAAAATTCTCCTTTTCTTAATCGAAAATTTTGAAAATTGAGATCAGAAAACTAACACATTGAACTGTGGAAGACGCCCACAAACAGTAATCGAAAATAATTATGATCTTCCTGAGAAACTATTCCCGAACATGATTCACCAATCAATCTTTCAGCTGGTCTGTTAAAATTTTCGATTGCCAAACTTCGTCGCCCAAACATTATCAAAAATTACTTTCATACCAATGTTTATATTGGAGAATTCTTCATCCTTTCGGCGCTAAACGTTTTTTGGCAAGGTTGTCCCATTCGGTGTCTCAAACAATTACATGCTCATCGTCCGAAAAATTTGCTTCTTCCTTCATCCGAATCAGTGAATTGAAGTGAAAATAGAAAACGTATCCGAGGCAATCACTGCCTTTCATAATGTAGTCTAAATTTAACGATTCTCATGGATTTATGACCTTACCGCATTGTTTTTCAAGGACGTTCTTAGTAAGTTATTTATAGTTTCTTTTTAGTTTTCACTTCCTCGTTTAGCAGAATCAAAAAAAATATTCGGAATCGTTTAATAAAATATCATTCACTGCGGGAATCAAAAGTAGATTCAATAAAGTTCTGATTCATTATTAAATCCATAATTGCAGAAAATATTTCTCTAAAATAAACAAAATTTGCAGAAGCGATTGATTTCATTATCCAGTGCAAGAAAAAATCGGGAATTATGTACCAAAGTCATTCTTCTCAAGCTATATCATTAATTATTGTCGAAAATGTTCACATTTTGTTGGTTTGTCACCTTTAAATGAATATTGAACAATCAACAGTCTAGAATTAATGTTGGATTATTTATTTAATCCAATATTGTGTATTTATTTCCATGAAAGGAAGGTAAAATTATGTTTCTTTTATGCTTAAAAGCAACATGGTTTTGCTTTCAAGAAATGATAACCAGTACATACTCTATTTGACTTTGCAGAATATGAAAAATATCGGAAACTCCATTTTTGCATAATGGCGAATGCGCCAGTCATATTGAATCTTATGGTTTACATTTTCACTTTCAAGTTTTCTTTTTGTTAACAAAGAAATTCTTCTATATAATTCATTCTCAGTTATGAAAGCTATTAATAATATTTTCCTTAATACTGAATACACAGACATATTATTCTATATTCTACACAAAACGTTCCAAATAGAGTGAAAATTGAAACATTTAAGAACTAAAATTCTGAAGTGAGAGTACTGTATCGAAATGATAATGTTCAAAGTTTTAACGTAGTTCTGACTTAAATCAGATAATATATTTTATGGAACAACATCCTGTAAATCAATATTACCTACGACTAACTAACGGATCTTTCAAGATATACATAAACTACACATTCAAGAATCTGTGAACAACCTATCTTAAATAATGATTAGCCAGAGGAAATTAAATGTCAGTACTTGGTTGAGAAAAATTCAACAGAATTAAACTAAATGAGTATTTTTTTAGTGAAGGTGAATTTCTTCAAGAAACGCAGATGAATAAAATTTAAAAAAATACCATCATCAGCAGAAAAATTATCCTTATGCTGTCCTTGCCTATTTGCTTCATGAAATCATTCTATTTGTCGTTCTTAAATATCAATAACAATAAATATATTGAAATGATATAATTGAAAATAGACCATTAAAGTGAAAATTATTGATTTGAATTAATATAACACTAGCACCTAATTATTAAACGTCTTTCTGTAAACTTTGAATCTTCGTATATTGATAATTCAATCAATTAAAATGATACTAGATATACAAATATGGAACATTCAATCGGAAATAAAGGAAATTCAATGTTAATTTAGAGAAGCACGAATGACCAGTGGAGCAGTGGAAGAATCAAAACCTCAGCGCGACGCGATGTCGAATAAACGACTGTTGTCTCTCAGTGACAGTGGCTCCGTTCAAAACAAAGCTCTGGGCTGCTTTCAGTTCAGCAATCAGACTCATTTGCACTTCAAACGTGAGATTCGTTGGTCTATATCGGTTGAAAATAAATACGACAATCTTATTCCATTGTATGCAATGATTAATGATAATAATAATGCAATAATAATGATAATTTCCTCTGTGAAAATGAGTACTTAGGTTCTTTATTGCCATAATTGGCTTGAAAATAAAAAAAATTCTACGAAAATAAGAAATTCGAAAACAAAAACAAATTCAAAAAATGCGAAATCGAAGGTCGAAAAATTCAAATAAAATGTTCAAATAATCCACCTTGTTGAGCCAAACAGTAGCCAAATCTATTATAAAAAGATAATCTCATATCAAACCTTTTTTTGTACAACCCTCCTTTTAATATTTTTTTAAAGAATTAATCTGTTATGAACTACTAGAAATAACATAAGTACACTTTTTCCCAAAACCATAAATTCCAAACAAAAACTGTTTACCTTGTACTCTGACAAAGTCCCTCGAGATGGACGAAACGTACGTAACTACCATTGAAAAAAGTAGATATAAAAACATGAATTTCATTAATGAATCAATTATGAATAATTTGTACCATTAATCTACCATATCAATTCATTTTGAAGTATACAAATAGTCACTTCATTCACCTGACGGAGTCATTATGACAAAATAATTTTGTGTGAATCTGAATAAGCGTTAGCTACAATTGAAATGCATCATTTGAAATTTTGATCTGAATAAAAATTATGGTCGAGATTCTCACTCTTAAAAATTTATTTGTTGATATTTGAAGGGAATAAGAACTTTTTTCAAATGCATATCTCACGAGCGCATATTATCCCTAATTTAATTTAGCTACATTAGAAATTCTCTTCTAGCGGTGTGACAACGTATATATTTCATAATATCGTCGTTTCTCAAATACAGGTTAACAATCCTCGCACAACGTAAGTGTTGGCAGTTACTTTGATATTTCCTAATTGATTTTGGATAAGCATTAGTGCAAAGTATAAATAATCGGCCGATCCGCGTTGGAGCACAACCTAGAAACTTTACGATTAATTTTGTAATTTGGCACGTGTATTACGCTCAGTAATAGAAATAGTAAGCTCATTTCAACTGGTCATTGTTTCGTAAGAAGATTGAAATTTTCCCCTTTTCCCGTAATCAGTCACTCAAATGCGTGGAATACTCCTATGAATAATTTACAAAAAATAAATAGACATTGGTTGTTCAGAAATTGAAGACATATTCATTTTCAAAAATATAATATATATATATATATATATATATATATATATATAAATTTATGGGCAAAATGAACCATTAATCAATAATACAAAAATATCAAGGAGAAGACTCACCGATGTATATAAGTTGACTCGTTAGGGTGTAATCAGATCAAAATCAAGTAAATAAGATCACTTATGATAGAAATATTAATAATTCAACTTTTAAAAGAACTCACAAGCAAAGATTTTGAAGAAAAAGCATATTCGAAGTACATAAGCACAAGTCGAGTTAAAATTCTTTGAATGAGACTCAAATATCAGACAGCCAAAGTTGCAAGAAATGGAATTAATTTGAATTTAGATATCTATCTTAAAATTGGTAAAGAAAACGATGAAAAATTTGTTATTATCATGATTCCTACATTAACTTCAGTGAAATTATTGACAATGAACAAGCCAAATTAAATTATCTAACTCACCAAAGTAATGTAAAATGGGCAAAATTCGAGTAATTCAAAAAACCATACTATTTACCTCAATAATGTTAAAAATATGTATGTAACAATTATCCTCGAAGCAATATTAATAAAGAAATGTAATCAATTTAATAGGTCTTTTGAGTAATTTTTGAGTTCGAAGCATAAGAAGTTGAAACAATTTTTTTCAATTGGAAAACTCTTCAGATTAAAATGTGTATTTTAACTAAACCGATCAGCAAGGTATAGGTATCAAAAGTTAGATGAAAATTAAGTCTAATTTCCTAAAATACTTTCAAATCAGTGTAAATTTTGCATAATCATTGAAAACATCATTTTTCAAGAATTTTGCCGAATGCTTGTAAGCTTTGGAATTCAAGTTTTCGTGAAAACTAAAAAGGAAGTCGCACGGAGAACGAAATTTATTATGCGATACTTCAGATATGAGACCGCATCGCTCTGTTAAAAGATATTTACTCTTCCAATGTATACAATTCCATCACCTAAAAAGAAGATAACATTATCATTGTGAAATAGTATCCAGAATTACGTTACCAGAATATTTGAATGGAAATATTCAACATATAAATCAAGTATCACTGAATCCAGAAATGTATTGAATTCAGATTCAAATATATCACAAGACCAAAATTTAACTCGCCAAATAAGATAAAACCTGGAATAATAGTGATACAAAATTTTGTCTATTCAAAATATTCAATTTATAGAATTTTGGTTAACAATTTTTATTTTTTGGATTTTGTTATATCATTTGGATGTCTTATAATGAATGTTTATTTTATATGTCGTTTGATATAAGTGGTACTTATATGACATTATTTCAATTTAATTCCTGAAGTTATAATTATTAAATATAATTTTTTGAAATTAAATATGTAGAAGGCTAATATTCAAATAATTTTATACATCGTCTATCAAGTACTAACATCTTTTTATTTTACCTTTATTTTGAGAATTTCAGATTATTTTGGAATAGTGAATTTTCTTCTATTTGTATGTTAATATACATACTTATATAGTTTTTGTTAATACATTTGTATTAATACGTTTCATATCGGGATGTGAAAAGGTTTTCTTCCGAGACATTGAAAAATATTTTTATATTGATTGTATATGGGGATATCATTTTGATATTTTTTTATATAATTTCAATATATATTGTAGAATTTATAATATATAATTCTGAATTTAAAGTAATTTAAAATTACTTCATTCACATTCAAAATTCCGACATTTTCGAAACTACATATTAGATTGATCTGAAATTCAACATTGAGAACAAGAATAATAACGTTCATGTTGTTGTCGAATTTCGTGACGATGTTGTAATTGGAAGATCCAAAAAAAATATTTTGTGAGGATCGCGGTTGATATGAACTATCAGAAGCTCCTGACTTCTAGTCAGTGCTTTTCACTTATCAAGTCCAGCACTACTTTTTTGTTCGATATCTCTAAAAATACTACAAATCACGATTAAATCAAACATTAGAATACTTTCCTAACGTATTGAATTGAATCAGTCCTTACTTGGTGAAAATCCATATTAAATAATATTTAAATGAGGTTATTCTGATTTTCACAAATTTTTATTGTTATGTTTACAACCATCGTTTCGCTATCACAGTAGCATCATCAGGCAAGATTACATTTTGAATAACTAAGCTTGTTTCCGAAATCCGTTGCTATTTATATTACAGTAAGTACAATAAATTTTTATTGATCACTAAAACCCAAAAAAGTGTCTCTGGAAATTCCAGCTTATCTGAATTTATTTAACAGAGGTGAGTTATTTAAATCTATTTGTTCGTTAAGTAATATTCCAATTTTATTATGTTTATTTGTCTCTAGAGATTCTAACAGATTTAAGGCATAACTTTTGCTCTCTTTATGTAGAATTGTAGAAATCAATTCAAACTTGAGTAAATTTATTGAAAATAATAAAGACTGTACACATAAAGATGATAAATCGGGGGTTTATAAGTTAACCTGCGGTGATTGCCCTAAAGTTTACATATTAGGAGTACAAATAAGTTTCCGCCATTTTTTAACACAAATTAAATATTTATTATAGAAGAACGGTAATATAAATTCATTTAAAATATTGCCCATCACTTCCAACCACTTCTTCCCATCTCTAAGGCAGCATTCGAATCCCACGTCTGAAGAACTCCTTGTCTTTTGAGGCTATCCACGAATCAACCCAATTTTTGGTATCCTCATAAGATGTGAACCGCTGCGCCGTCAGAGCAATTTAAAATTATATTTCAGAAGTTAACATAAATGAACAAATAGCTATTAATAATGACTATGATCCTAAGTTAATAGACAAATTGTTGATGAATAAAAATAATAAAATAGCTTTAAATATGGTGTTTCCTAATATAAAAAAAATTTTTAAATACATTTCCTTAAAATACACTAAAGGTATTTCTGAGAAAATTGCTAGATACCTCAAAGATAAATATAATTTGAGAACTTTATTTAAAACCAATTCAACCTTGAGTAAATTTATTAAAAATAATAGAGACTGTACACATAAAGATGATAAATCGATGGTTTATAAGTTACTCTGCGGTGATTACCCTAAAGTTTACATAGGACAGACTGGAAGAACTTTCCGTCATAGAATTTGTGAACATTTGAAGAGTTTCCTCAATAATAAGAGTAATTCTACATATTAAAACCATTTGTTAGAAACAGGACATACTTTCAACCATTATTTTCAAATTCTACATATAGAAAGCAAAAGTTATGCCTTAAATCTGTTAGAATCTCTAGAGATAAATAAACATAATAAAATTGGAATATTAATTAACGAACAAATAGATTTAAATAACTCACCTCTGTTAAATATATTCAGATAATCTGGAATTTGCAGAGACCCCTTTTTGGGTTTTGGTGCTCAATAAAAATTTATTGTACTTACTGTAATATAAATAGCAACAGATTTCGGAAACAAGCTTAGTTATTCAAAATGTAATCTTGCCTGATGATGCTACTGTGATAGCGAAACGATTGTTGTAAACATAACAATAAAAATTTGTGAAAATCAGAATAACCTTATTTAAATATTACTTTCCTAAGGACTCCCAACAAAATTAATTGATTCTCATGATCAATCTTTCAAAGTGTAATTCAATTGTCTGCTTACACGTGTAGAGTTTGGTAGTTTTAACTGCCTCGGCAGTCATTGAGATTCTACGCCAGAAGCAGTTACATTCTTCCTTTATTCTTTTATTTTTTGATTTCCTGTTGACCTCATTCATCCAGCTTAAACCAAAATCAATGGAATTCAGTTAATTTATAATGTACGAGCGCGCTAGGGCTGCCATCGATATGTCAGTGCTCGTATGAAATTTTCTTTTCTAACCTGAAAATTCTCGAGGTGACAAATGCTCTAGGATAGCAGAAAATTTTTCTCTAGACTGACTGAATTATCGTGGAAAACATCGGGTGATTTATTTTATTCCTTCGAAAATAGGAATCGCGTTAATCGAATGATTATGAAGTAAACGAGTCGCTTTATTCGCTTTGATCATATAACATTGGGATTTCCTTCACATTAAAAACTATCCCAACAAAGTGAACATTTCAAATGTAAACTTTCGTTCTCCATAATGTATATATTCAATATTGAAGCGACGTAAAAATAGAACACAAAGTACCTCCTGGTTCAATTCTATAAATCTCATTTGCTCGTTTATAGACCGAGTCGCAAAGTTCAGTAACGCTAGCTGGCCGGCATCCAAGGAGCGTCTCCTTTCTGGAGGTCGCAACTCCTTGTGACCCACCGACACATGTCGGGATACGTATTTGCCGCATGCACCACTCCAGGATTATTGTCCCAGTTCTCCGTGATCTCGTTGTTGGCTACTCTGTAGTCATATCGAGCTATGAAGTCGCATTCGAGGAAGTTTATGGTGACGTTTCTGAAACTCATGCATTTTCAGATGGCCTTTGTCATTAAATTCAGGATTCGATATCTATGACTTTAAATTCAGTATTATATATTAGGGTGGGTCAAAAAAATCTAATAATTTATTTTTCACTTTATTCTCTGAAAATGCGGGTTTCTATTTTTTCGACTAATCAGATAAAAAAATTTATATCTCGCTTCCAACTGTTTGGAAAAATATTCCGTGGCATAAACTTTGTAATAAATTGAATGCTTCACAAAAAAGGTCTTTTATGATTTTTCCACAAACTCAACCGATTAAAAGATATTCATAGTTGAAGTTTGGCTATTTTAAGGAAAATATTCGTTTTTATTATAAATTTTATAAGTCGATGAAAAAAAATTATTTCGAATTGCGGAACTCATGATTGTGAAGCCGTTACGAGATATCCAACGTCAAACATTAACGAATATCAATATTTTCAGTTTTTGATCAATAATTCGATAAATTTCAATTTAAATTATTAGTAAAATTTGAATATTAAAACAAATTGAAATATGTTTATCTTCTACAATTTTAATTTCAAGAAAATTTTTTATTCAAAAATTTTTTAGAATTAAATTTATGTCTAAAACAAGCACCGCTTACATTTGGTAGATGTATATAATCAAAACTCAATATATAATGTCAAATGGAATAAATAAACCAACAGATATACGAAATTCATTGAAATTAATAAATAAATATTTAAAGGAGACAAAATTTTGTTTCTGGTCTTACCTTTAAGAACACCAATTGCCTTTTTAAAACATGAACACACTTAAAGGACTTCTCAAAGAATATAATCTATTTGAAATATTTAATATATTTAAATATTGAAATAAGTTAATTCAGAAATCCCTAAAAAAAATGCACTATATCTTCAAAAAACAAATATAATTCTAAGTAATCCCGTCTTCAGCCCTCAATTTAAATATTTCAAATAAATTATATTCTTTGAGAAGTCCTTTAAGTGTGTTCATGTTTTTAAAAGGCAATTGGTGTTCTTAAAGGTAAACAAAATTTTGTCTCCTTTAAATATTAATTAATAATTTTAATTACTTTCGTATATCTGTTGGTCTATTAAATGTAAGCGGTGCTTGTTTTGGACATAAATTTAATGCTAAAAATTTTTTGAATAAAAAATCTTTTTGAAATTAAAATTGTAGAATATAAACATATTTTAATTTGTTTTGATATTCAAATTTTGTTATATTTCTTCTTTCAAGTAAAAGGCCTTTCTATTTCATTTCATATATAATATATAATTATATTTTGGCTTCAATAAATCTCATTATGGAATGTCAATGAATTTAAATAAGCCTTAAAAATAACTTAGACTGTTGTTTGATTTTGTTAGAACATAGATCAATCTTGAATTATAAAGTTGATCTGTGTTTCTAAGCATTAATCCTTTTACACGTGTTGAGAGATATAGGTTAGTTTTTTGATTTTGAATTTTGGAATATTATTGAGGGCTGAAGACGGAATTGCTTAGAATTATATTTGTTTTTTGAAGATATAGTGCATTTTTTTTAGAGATTTCTGAATTAACTCATTCGAATATTTAAATATATTGAATATTTCAAATAAATTATATTCTTTGAGAAGTCCTTTAAGTGTGTTCATGTTTTTAAAAGGCAATTGGTGTTCTTAAAGGTAAGACCAGAAACAAAATTTTGTCTCCTTTAAATATTTATTTATTAATTTTAATTACTTTTTTTATATCTGTTGGTTTATTTATTCCATTTGACATTATATATTGAGTTTTGATTATATACGTCTATTAAATGTAAGCGGCGCTTGTTTTAGACATAAATTTAATTCTAAAAGTTTTTTGAATAAAAAATTTTTTTGAAATTAAAATTGTAGAAGATAAACATATTTCAATTTGTTTTAATATTCAAATTTTGTTATATTTCTTCTATCAAGTAAAAGACCTTTCTATTTTATGGAAATATTGATATTCGTTAATGTTTGACGATGTTTGGCTTCACTAAATCGAAAAATCATAGGAGACCATTTTTGTAGAGGAGTAAATTTCCTACAAAATCATGAGTTCCGCAATTCGAAATATTTTTTTTTTCATCCACTTATAAAATTTACAATAAAATTTTCCTTAAAATAGCCAAACTTCAACTATGAATATCTTTTAATCGGTTGAGTTTTTGAAAAAATAATAGGAAACCTTTTTTGTAAAGCATTCAATTTATTACGAAGTTTATGCCACGGAATATTTTTCCAAGCAGTTGGAAGCGAGATATAAATTTTTTTATCTGATTATTCGAAAAAATTAGAAACCCGCAAAGCGGAGGACCTTCCCGTTATAATTAAGAGCTCATACTGGGAGAGAATTCTTTTTAGGTGTCTATGAACCTATCTTTTAGAGTATAAAGTCAAAAATAAATTATTCGATTTTTTTGACCCACCCTATTATATATTCTAACTTCTACAATATATATTGAAACTATTTACAAAAACTATCAAATTGATATCCTTATATATAATGAATATGAAATATTTTTCTATTTAAAATAGAAAAAACCTTTTTACTTGATAGAAGAAATATAACAAAATTTGAATATCAAAACAGATTTAATCTGTTAGTCTTCTACAATTTTAATTTTAAAAAAATTTTTATTCAAAAAGCTTTTAGAATTAAATTAATGTCTACAATAGGCACCGCTTATATTTAATAAACGTATATAATCAAAACTCAATATATAATGTCAAATGGAATAAATAAACCAACAGATATAAAAAAGTCATTAAAATTAATAACTAAATATTTAAAGGAGACAAAATTTTGTTTCTGATCTTACCTTTAAGAACACCAATTGCCTTTTAAAAACATGAACACAACTTAAGGCTTCTCAAAACGGAAATATGGAGAATTTCATCTAGGCAACTCGGTATAATATTATAATGACAGTGAGAATGATTGAAATGACAATATGCGAGATGAATAATAGTCGGGTGTTTAGATAGGGACAGTGATGCCAAAAGTTGATTTATGTTGCCAAACACTTGAAGGATTCCCTTCAAATAATACAGCTTCAACATAGGGAAGAATTCAATACTGACGAAACTTCAAACACTTTTATTCATCAAGATGCCATTACTCGAGTGTTTTTGATAAAATAGATTCACTGTAACTCCTATGTTACATGTTCCAAAAAAGGTGTTAATTGTATGAACATATAAATTAAAAATGGATGGATTTTCCTTTTTTTTTTTTTGTTTGTTGACTCTCAATCTCGTAGAATATTGAATTTTCAGATTCAGCGTTACAACAGCAGGACATATTATAATATTCAATGAAATCTGGTGATAAAATTTTAAGAAATAATTTTTTCAACTCATTCCTAATAAGATAGACAAATACACTATACTCAAGTTTCACAAAAATCCTAATTTATGTTGTTGACATATATGTTTAGGATTTCAACTCATTTTCAAAACTAAGAACTTAACACTGCATTTACATTTAGATATTTCGGACAACACATGGTGATGACGGGATTTTTTCATTTGAAATTGTTAACAGTAAGTTATACCTGTTGACGATATTTGCTTATTGTTCTAAGGAACAAGTTATTGTTTATTGTTGTTTTTAATAACATAAATAAAATTTTTGTGAAACGTAAGGCTAGTGTATTTGTGTACCTTATACTGTATCCCAAATGTTTTATCGAGTGATTTTTGAGAAATCAATATATTACTCATTCAATAATGTGGCTGAAACTTTGAAAGGATCATTACTGGTCGATGAGTAATTTTTTTTACGGAAATTTAATGAAGAACTGTAGTTAACTAACACCTTATAAGGTGTTTATGAGCATTTGAAGAAGTTACTAGGTTAACGAAACGCGTCATGTGAGTAACTCAAGATAATAAACATTTGTGTTTCATTTAACTAAAATGTGATAATGAGTTTGAACCATCGGTAAATTTTTTTCATAATTGATGTATGCTACTAGCTTCCATAAATATTATCATCGGAGTATCTGAACATTCCAGAAAAGTCTGCATTCATGGATTACTTCAAAAAAAAAATCTATTTCGGTGTAGTTTTTAAGATATATTATTCTGTAGAAGGAAAATGAAAGAAAAATATTTCGTAATCGATTCGTAATAAAGTACTGAAAATGAGAAATTGTTATTTTGCAATATTATCAATGAAGAACTCCTACAACTTTATTCGAAATAATTTGATTTTTCTCAGAAAAAATGCACATATTTCAACATTCCTGGCATACAAAAGATACTCAGTTGTTTCGTTGATCTTAAGATATAATTTTTGAAGCTGTAATGAATAAATCTGATAAAAATAACGAAATTTGTAAGACAATTGATTTTACATCCACAGTGTTCCATCTGCCATTGAACTCATCTTTTCTATCTCAGTGATGTTATTAAAAAATTCTTGGCTAGCTCAACGCGTTATTTTTGTCTAGAATTTCAGAGAGTATTTTGAGCGTTACTTCCATTGAAAACTCATTTGACGTATGGTTTCTATTGTCACTTTGTTATATTTCGTCCGTACCAAAATAACACTATGATGAAAAAATATACATCCAGAAATCATATGAATCATGTCTTCACTCAGATAGGCATCACTTGAAACATTCAAGAGGTTAATAAGAAGACTTAACCGAGTTGTTTATTTTTAGCATTCTAAACTACACAACAAGCGCCTATCTAAAAATTGTATTTATTACTCATGGCACTTTGATAGTTTTATTTCCTGAACTCAGATTAACTATCTCAAAACCAATCACGAGATTATGATGAATTGTTTTTTCAAAATGAACTGAAAGTAAGCGATATCTTTTAATAGATTCCAGTGGACAGAAATAACATGAAAGATAAAAGAGCTGTCAAAAATAGATGTGATATCAGGCTACGACTCTTAGGTTCCGTAGAAAAAGCGATATTCTATGAATAAAAGTTTTATAGAATTCTACACATGCTACGGTTCATGTATTAATAATCTGATTTTAGCTCTCAATTTCAAAATGAAACATAATTTTCCATCCAGAGTATATCAATTTTTTGTATTTACAAATGACAAGTCGATTTCATAATCCTCAGTAGTCCGAATTTTTCTAAATATACCTTTTTTCACTTCACTGAACATGCATGTCATATTCTAATTTCTAAAGTCTATCTACACTTTCTTAATAAGTAATATTCTCTTCTCCTGAAAAGCAATTTAACAAAAAATATAAAAACACTACTTGAGTTAATATATTGATCTCTCGCAAATCACTTGAAAAATTTGAGATATTAATTAGGTAGATAAATACACTTGGCTCAGGTTTCACAAAAATTTAAATTATACTGTTGACATATATGTTTCGGGTTTCAACCCATTTTCAAAACTAAGGAGATTTAACTTAACTTTACAATTTATACAGGGTGTCCCAACGAAAATTTGACCTCCCTAGAAGTCAGAAGCGAACAATTTTCGAATATTTAAAAAAACAGGTCAACCTCTGTTTTGAGAGGCACGTCTTCCCATCATGAGTTTGTTCCGAAAAAAACACTCCCATGAAGCTGGCATCAACCCCCAAATTATTTTGAATAGGGAAGAGATGTCTTAGTTTGAAACTTATTCATGTTCTATGCACAACCCAGTTAACATTTTCGAAATTGGTTCACTATTTACGAAATAATGTAATACTGAACTTAAGGTCAAAAGGTAATGTTGAACCACCCAAACTCAAGAACCTAAGAGTTTTGAAGAATCCAAAAATAATTTTCAAGTTCTGTATAGGGAGAAAGAATTCCTATGACGACATTGTTCCGAAAAAACACCTTGGGGCAACAACCCCCAATTTTTTTTAAATAGGAAAAAGATGAGGAATATGTTTTACTTAAAAAGCTTTTCTGTTCTCTAAACATCCTAGGTGAAATTTTTAAATTCGGTGATTATTTTAAACAATGTGATAATGAACATTGTCAGAAGGGTAACTCAAACAGAAACCCAATACATTCAAATACACCAGATCTGTAAGTAATGATAGGGAACATCCAGAAAAAAATGTAAACTATTTAAAGAACTAACGTATGTGTTGTTCAAAATGAATACCACCAATCTCCATACATCATGTTTTGACGTTAAGGTCAATATTACATTATTTCGTGAATAATGAATGGATTTTGAAAATTTTAACTGAGTTGTGTACAGAACATAAATAACACAAAATTTGAATATCAAAACAGATTTAATCTGTCAGTCTTCTACAATTTAATTTCACGGAAAGTTCTAAAGGAAAAAGGGGGACATTGCTCCAGAAAAATATTACCCTGTAAATTTTCGTTTGATATGTCATATAACGTAAACCTCAAAGTATAATATATTTGCCAAATTTCATCCCAATATCTTGAGAAATGCAGATACTACAAATTCTTGATTGTTTCGGTCTCTACTTGACGAAAATTCATCGTAAATGATTTGAAGTAAAACACTTTATTTCCGCTTATTTTTATTTTTCAACGACAATTGTTTCGTCAATTACATATTAACTTCGTCAGGTGAGTATGGTAAACTAACTACTTTTACAAAATCTTTCTCCTTAAATACAAGTTTCAATAAAAATACGTGATAAAATGAAGTTTACAAGGAATTTATTAAAAAAAGGTTCAACAACGGAGAACGGTTCACATCTGTTTGGTCGTTCAACAAAATATTAATTTTATGATGCCGGTTTATTTCCATTGCTTCTAAAAGGTCCAATATATTGCATTTGTTTCCAAAATGGAGAATTTCAAAGTTATGGTCAAAACCATGTCCGGATTCTTGTAGATGTCTGGCATACGTGGAGTTTGATTTATTCTTAACGAATGAATTCCGGTGTTCCTGGATCCTACTCTCAAAAGATCTACCCGTTTGACCAATGTATACATATGGACATGTACCACAATTTAACCTATATACGGCTGATCTCTTGTTCTTATTGACGACATCTTTATTATTTTTTATTAATTTACCTAAAGAATTTATTGTTTTATATGAAATATTGACATTTCGTTTTTTCTTTAAATATCTAGCTATTTGTGCAGATTTTTGTCCTATGTATGGTAAGCAAATAAACTTTTCATTTTTTCTGATATGTGGATAAACTAATGACATAGATTGTTTCAGTTTAATTTTATTCAATAGTTGATCAATAATTGATGGGTTATACCCATTATTTACTGTTATTTGTTTTATTATATTCAATTCTATTTCAAAATTCTCTTGTGACATAGGTACATTAACTAGTCTATACACCATACTATTGTATGCTGCTAATTTATGGGATAAAGGATGATTTGAGGAAGAATGTATTGTGCCGTCTGTGTGTGTTGGTTTGCGGTAAATCGAAAAATTATGTCTATTGTTAATTTTAATTATTTTCAAGTCTAAAAAATTTATGCTGTCATTTTGTTCTTCTTCGTGAGTAAATTTTATCGTAGGGTATACCTGGTTGATAAATTCTAAGAATAACGAAAGTTGTCTAGACGTACCGACGAACAAGCAAATAATATCATCTACAAAACGGTACCAATAAATAAATTGCTTATACTACAAAGATACAAAGCATTTGTGGACCTATGTATATAAAGCTCTCATTCTTGATATTCCCATTATCCCTCTGCATTTGTACCCTGAATTTAGGAACACTTGTATATGTCAAGTACCGTGCCAAACTTAACTAAAGATTAAATGATTCTATAGTTGAATGATATAAGTACGGAATACTTCCTAACCAATTTTTTCCAGCAATACTTCTAGAAGTAAGAGTTCTGTTGTAATTCTACGAATAACGATATCATTTTTCCACTTATATAAGCACCTCAAATTAAATTTTTCTTTGTAACTTTCAGTATATTTCTACGAATTTCATAGTCAAAAGGCATTTATGGCTCCATTGAAGCTAAAATCAACATAATACTCAATTTAAACGCAGCTCAGGCCTTATGTTTATTTTTAATATTTTATTGCGTTTCATGACATTAGAATAATATTGATGCTCCTCTTGGAATTTGAATCAATAAATGTTCTATATTTCAAACGCGAAGAAATAATTATTGAGGAATGATTTATTTAACAGATGCAAATAGCATGTTGCGATGAAAGGGGAATCCTTGGAAAATACGAAATATTGTTGAATTAACAGATATTATGAACTGATTGAATATTGTCAGGTGTTTCATGGAATAATAAATTTTTTTGTAAAGTTTATCGAAATTTACAATCTACGTTTTACAAGTATTAAGTATATATGATGTGTTGTGGAAAGACATGTAGAAATTATCAATCATTATTAATACTCCTTTACAAAGCTTCAATTGAATTCAGTTGGACGGGTTTTCTGCCAGCTACTCTATTTCCTTCCAGATTTTAGTGCTATTTTCTTGAACGTTTTCAGATTTCATCACAAATGGAGGGGATCCTCAAATAATTATGTATTGTCAAATTAGAAACGTACCATGGTGCATTTGTTAATGAACGTTGTATTTCTGATTGAAGTGGCTGTATAATTTTAATATTAAAAGCCTTAGCACATCCCCCGAATTAGATACCGTATGTCCATGTTGCTTTTATAATGGCTTTATAGATCAATAGCTCATTTTGTAGAAATAGTTTCGATTTTCTGCCCATGAGCCAATACATTTCTCTAGTTTTGATATTTATTTGTGTCTTTTTAGCTTGAATGTATTGTTTTCAAGTGAGGCCTCAATAACATACACATTAACATCTCCTTCAGAACCAATAATTCTTTGAGGAAATTTTCAATAAAATCTAAACCTAAAGTGAATTAATCAAAGTTATCAGGTATTCAAATATTATCATGTCGTATATATATAGAAACGTTGGGTAAACCGCTTCTATAGTACTAGATTGAATGAATATAAACGTTCTTTCCTTGATAATAGGCTACATTCTACGTATGCAGAGCATCTGATAACAGAACAGCATAATTCTGATGAGTGTTTTAAGATTTCGCATAATTAAAATAATAATGACTTGAAGCTGGACTTGCTGGAAAGTTTAGAAATCAACCGATTATGATAATATAGGAATTAACTGATTGAGCAGACCGAGTTATCGAGTTTAACTCTATTGGATCTATTATCGTAGTAACCCAATGGATTTTACAAAAGTAATGAAAACTTTATTGTTTCCTCATCTAAATAGTGAATCCATTTAAATAGTGTATGTATCAAATTTTAGACAAGGTGTTTAAAAGCATTCGAAGAAGCTACAGTGTAACGAAACGCCTCATGTATTCAACTCTCAAAAGTTAAATAGAAATGTATATCATGTGCGTCGATAGCTCAGTGATTAAAGCCTTAGGCTGGGAACCAAAAGGTTCCGTGCTCGAGTCGCGTCAAGTAGGAAATAAATTTTCTAGTTGGACGGCCATCATTTCACTCTTGGGTCGAAAACTAACAGTGCAGTGACCATAGACTTATTTTCCTTTTAATACGTCTATGGCTGTGACCTACAGTGGTGTAAGATCTCAGTAACAAAGCCCAATCAGAACACAATTGAACTCCTAACTCGTACAAGCTGAAAAAGCTTCTGAGGTATCATCGAAGAAGATCTAGGAATAGCAGGATAATATATCATATTAAATCATGTCATTTAAGTGTATTCAGTATTGACTTTAAATTCAGAATTATATATTCTAAGTTCTACAATATACAGGTATGGAAAAGACTGTCGGAAACATAGGAAATTCAGTTTTACTCAAGAATGAAGTGGAGCAGTGGAAGAATCAAAACCTCAGCGAGATGCGATGACAAATAAATAATTGTTCTCTTTCAAGGGCAGTGCGCAGTGTTGATGCTTCGATCGAAAGGCTGTGCAGTCTGCTTTCACTCCCCACTACCATTGAAAGAGAACAGTCGTTTGTTCATTCATTTTCAAAATCAGTGATCTATTCGCCAAACTTATAGAGTACTTCATGAAATTTATGGTTTACATAATCGTTCATCAGAGCAGCTTATTCGTCTAACTATCGATAGATTTCGGACAACATTTTCTCTACTCGATGTAACAACAACAAGACAAAGAACTGTACATACAGAAGAAAATATTGCTGCTGTAAGTCATGGTGTTGATGATGATCCAGATTTGTCTATTCGTCGACGTTCACAACAAGTTGGACTCTGTGCATCCACTACATGGAAAATTTTGCGTAAAGATCTTGGTCTACACCCATATAAGATCAAACTGGTTCAAGAACTAAAGCCACTTATCCATAATAGGCGTCGTTTGTTTGCTGATTGGGCAATAGAACAGTTGATCCACATTTTCATCGTTAAATTGTGTTTAGTGATGAAGCTCATTTCTGGTTGAACGTCTATGTAAAAAGCAAAATTGCCATATATGGAGTGAAAACAATCCTCAAGAAGTTCTGCAGGTTCCAATGCATCCTGAAAAATGCACATCATCGGTCCGTATTTCTTTGAAAACGATGCTGGAGCTAATGTTACAGTGAATGGTGCTCGTTACAGATCGATGATCAATGAGTATTTGTTTCAAAATTTGAATAGTGTCGACCCAGAAGTGTTTGATTTCAACAAGATGGTGCTACACCTCATGCTGCTACTGTAACAATTGATTTATTGAAAGAAAGATTTCGCGATAACATTATTTCGAGAAATGGTCCAATTAATTGGCCTCTAAGATCATGCGACATAACTCCACTGGATTATTTTCTTTGGGGTTATGTCAAGTCATTGGTTGATGCTGATAAACCAGAAACAATAGACGCTTTGGAAGCCAACATCGTTCACTCGTGTTATTGATGAAATAAGGCTTGAATTACTCGAAAAAGTAGTCCAAAATTGGTCTGGTCGAATGCGGTTCCTCAGAGCTAGTCGTGATGGCTATATGCCGGAAATTATTTTTAAAACATAAATGTCATAAAATTATCTTTCAAATAAAAAAAAAATTGGCTTCAATCTTAATTTAAATATGTTTTATTTCAATTTAAAGTTCTATCACTCTAAAAAAACACCCGATATATACAGAAATTATCAAAATGATAGTATTGACTATGTATCAAAATTACAGTATTGACTAACATTCAAATTGATTTTTGAATTATGAAATAAATTCATGAAGAGTCTAAATATCCACAATATATTCCTTAATTATTTAATATTTTTGAAATTCTGGTTATTTTTCTTATCATGGGACATTATTTGTGTTGAATAATTTTTGTTATGTTTTCTTTGTTTTGAGTACAAATGGTTATAGGTTGAACGTAACAACACGTTGATCTTTTCTGTTTTATTTTTGGATACTTTGAAGATATTCTGTGTAATTGAAACTGATTTCAATACATTTCTGAAGAGGTCTAGAGACCGAAATAGCAATAAAATGTTGGAATTCACGTTTAATTATTTTTATTTATTCTTTATTTTGGGAATTTTAGATAATTTTGGAATAGGTGATTTTCTTATATTTGTATGTTAATATACATACTTATATAGTTTTCGTTAATACATTTGTATTAATACGTTTCATGTCGGGATGTAAAAATGTTTTTTCCGAAACAATGAAAAATATTTCATATTGATTATATATAAGAACATCATTTTGATAGTTTTTGTATATAGTTTCAATATATATTGTAGAAGTTGGAATAAATAAAGTTTTTTGTATATAGTTTCAATATATATTGTAGAAGTTGGAATATATAATTCTGAATTTAAAGTCATTTATATTATACTTCTATGAAGAATTGACTCACATTCAACTTGATATTCAGTATTTTCCTTCCAGGTTTTATGGATAAGGATCCCATTTTTTCTTACGATTATTTTGTCCAACCTACTAATAATAAATACTTCACCTTCAACATCATAATTCTTCTGAGCAGTCTGCGTGAAAAAACGTAATGAAATAGTATCAATATTACGTGCTCGACTATTATTAGAAAATTGAGGTTATATGTTCAAAGCAGTAATTTTCGATTCAATTGCCTGATAAGAGCACTTTCCAATTTTCTTGTTTGTTCTGCCAAGGAAGCATGTGGTAATAATATATTAAATGAAAAAAAAGTAATCAGATCATGAGCATTCTCGACGTGAAATATATGAATGAAAATTTGGAAGAGTTAATGTAGTGAATATTTGTCGCCGAAAATTTTTCGATAATTCTCCATAACTGAATTCAAGTTGATGGGCTTGAAGATCACATTTTATATTAGGAGTACAAATAAGTTTCCGCCGTTTTATTGTAGATGGCGCGGCACGGAGTTTCGGTAAGCTTTCGCAGATGATAACCAGCTTAAAAAATAGTTTGGATATTCAAGAACAACATAACCTATTAATATCATTGATTTTATATTGGTAAAATATAATTTTTATAAGTTGAAAATGTCAGAATTTGAGCCGAGTAAGCGTCATTTGCGGGAAATATTAGTTTACTTCTTCAATTTAATGAAATCTGCTGCTGAGGCGCATCAATTGCTCGTAGAAGCATATGGTGAGGGTGCTTTGAGTGAGAGAACGTGTCGAGAGTGGTTTCAAAAGTTTAAAAACGGTGATTTCGACGTAGAAGACAAAGATCGCAGTGGAAGGCCAAAAATTTACGAGGATGCAGAATTTCAGGAATTATTGGAGGAAGATTCATCTCAACCACAAAAAGAACTTGCTCTAACATTAGAAGTCACTCAGCAAGCAGTCTTCTATAATAAATATTTAATTTGTGTTAAAAAAGAGCGGAAACTTATTTGTACTCCCAATATTTTGAAAAAATATCTGAAATTTCTTAATAACGTAGGGAGTTTTACGAAATTCCTATACAATATGGTCATCATAATAGTTGTGGTAGAATTTTCCCATTGGTCGACCACAGATGTAATCGTTAGTCATTTTTTCCTATACTGCTTGCAAATATTCTTCCCATTAATATTTCGGACGTCCTCATTTACAGGGTGTCCTAGAAAAAGTGGATAATAGTTATTAACAGCGCTCCATTTCGTTTCGTAAATAAAACACATTATTTACTTGAAAATTGAAATTTTTATTTCATTATAAAGTACCATGGATACCATTTGTTAGAAACAAAACATCATTCAAATGTCCACCACAGAAGCGCTGGCAGGAATTAAGTCATTGAAACCAATTTTCCATGGCTCTCACACGTATATCAGCAATTACTCGTTGAATATTGATCTGTAAATCGTCTAAATTTGCTGAATGATTGCTGTAAATGAATAACTTAATGTAATCCCAAAGAAAGAAGTCCAGCAATGAGCCTCATCGCTGTGAATGATTTTCTTATGAAAATTTGCATCACTTCCGATTTTTTCTAAGCGCCAATTACTGAACACAAGACGCTTTAAATGATCTGTTTAAGTTCTTGGGTTAAAACAATTTTGTATGGATGTAAACCAAAGTCTTTTCGTAAAATTCGCCCCAAAGACATCTGCGGGATGCCTGGTTCTTGTGAACGTCGAGAAATCGATGAATTTTGGTCTCCACGAACACTTTCATGTACAGCAGCAATATTCTCTTCACTTCTTGCATTTCTTTGTCTCACTGGCACTGTAATATCATGAAGTATAAAATCTGTTTCAAACTTCTTCACTAAACGTTCAACTGTTCTTTTATCCGGACGATTATGACGATTATTATTATGATGATTAGTATCGGGTGTTTTTTTTAGAGTGATAGAACTTTCGATAGGGATAACTGTGATTTGACAGAAGGTAGATATCATGTTGTTTTGACATTTCTGTTCAATGAGCATTGACAAATATTTTGACCTTTAGAATCACTCCCTCGAATATACGAACGTTAAATTCGGATACCTTATATGTCAACAACATAAATTAAACTTTTGTGAAACTTAAGCCAAGTGTTTTATTTACCTATTAACAATCACTTTGTTGGTATCACAGAATTCAATTCTGAACGTAGAAATAAAAAAGCATAGAAGGTTGAAATTGTCAGCTAAAGATTTCCACACATTTTGATTAAATTTTTTCATTGATAAAGTTACAAAGTAGCATACACTATTAAACAATTAATGTGGTAGCATAAGATAAGCGCATATAATAATTTACTTTCATTGAGTAGAAAGTAAAATACGTTTTTTAGAAAACAAGAGCTTTTTTTTCTTTAAATATCATTAACATTGCCAAATTACTAAGAGGATCATACTTGCAATATTGATACAACATAGATATCGAAGATCAATTTGAATGTGAGACAATACTTGATAGAAGTAAAATTTAAATGACTTCTAATTCAGAACTATATATTCTAACTTCTACTACATATATTTTTCTCATAATGGTACATTATTTGGGGTGAATAAGTTTTGTTATGTTTTTCTATGTTCCGAGTACAAATAGTTATAGGTTACACGTAACAACACATTTATCATTTCTGTTTTATTCTGGATACTTTAAAGCTTACTTTGAGTTTACTCGTTCCAGGTTTTATTTTATTAGGTGAGTTAAATTTGGATCTTGTGATATATTTGAATCTGAATTCAATACATTTCTGAAGAGACCGAAATAGCCGCTATCAAATGTTAGAATTCTTGTTCAATTATTTTTATTTGATCCTTTATTTTGAGAATTTTATATAATTTTGGAATAGTGGATTTTCTTGTATTTGTATGTTAATATACAAACTTATGTATCGGGTGTTTTTTTTTAGAGTGATAGTACTTTCGATAGGGATAACTGTGATTTGACAGAAGGTGAAATCCATGTTGTTTTGACATTTTTGTTCAGTAAGCATTGACAAATTATCAGAAAATGACTCACGCCGCAAAAACGTTTAAAAATTGTTAAAGTTTATTTTCAAAATCAGTGTTATATTCGCCAAATTTATAGGGCACTTCGTGAAATGCATGGTTTACATAATCGTCCATCAGAGCAGCTTATTCGTCGAACTATCGATAGATTTCGGACAACATTTTCTCTACTCGATGCAACAACAAGGCAAAGAACTTTACGTACAGAAGAAAGTATCACTGCTGTAAGTCATAGTGTTAATGATGATCCAGATTTGTCTATTCGTTGACGTTCACAACAAGTTGGACTCTTTGCATCCACCACATGGAAAATTTTGCGTAAAGATCTTGGTCTACACCCAAACAAGATCCAACTGGTTCAAGAACTAATGCCACTTGACCATAATAAGCGTCGTTTGTTTGCTGATTCGGCCCTAGAACAGCTTAAAGTTGATCCAATTTTTTATTGTAAAATTGTGTTTAGTGATGAACCTCATTTCTAGTTGAACGGCTAGGTAAACAAGGAAAATGGCGTATATTGAGTGAAAACAATCCTCAAGAAGTTCTGCAGGTTCCATTGCATCCTGAAAAATGCACTGTATGGTGTGCTTTACACGCTAGAGGCATCATCGGTCCTTATTTCTTTAAAAACGATGCTGGAGCTAATGTTACAGTGAATGGTGCTCGTTACAGATCGATGATCAATGATTATTCGTTTCAAAATTTGAATGGTATCGACCCAGAAGTGTTTTGGCTCCAAGAAGATAGTGCTACACTTCATGCTGCTACCGTAACAATTGATTTATTGAAAGAAAGATTTGGCGAAAACATTATTTCGAGAAATGGTCCAATTAATTGGCCTCCATGATCATGCGACATAACTCCACTGGATTATATTCTTTGGTTCATGCTGATAAACCAGAAATAATAAAAGCTTTGGAAGCCTCGTGTTATTGATGAAATAGGGCCTGAATTACTCGAAAAAATGGTCCAAAATTTGTCTGGTCGAATGCGGTTCCTCAGAGCTAGTGGGGGTGGACATATGCCGGAAATTATTCCTGAAACATAAATGCCATAAAATTATCTTTCAAATCAAAAAAAGTTGGCTTCAATCTCAATTTAAAAGTGTTTTATTTCAATTTAAAGTTCTATCACTCTAAAAAAAACACCCGATGTCTAAAATTTGAAATTTTCTTGAAATCGAATTCAGAATTTGGAAAGCATTCCCAACACCTTTAAAAGATGTATATGAAACTAATATTAAAATAAAACTTGTCTAGACAAACTTTACTTTTCATTTAATGAACTGGTATACATAAATTTATCCATTGAAGTATAATTAGAATACAACTTAAAACTCAAACTCAAAACAGTAGAAATTATGAAATACTTAACTCAAAATATAAGTTTTTATAGCGGTCTTTCATGATAACATTTGTGATTGAACACAAGAACCAGATTAAGAACTTGTTGCTCTCAGAGTCACCTGAAGATTGGAAATAATTATGAATTACCGTCATAATGGCTTATATTTTGAGTTGAGCTTTCAATTATTTATCTAATTTTTTTGGTTCTCTTCTAGTTATACTTCAAGCGACAAATATATTATATGTATACGTATATGTTTGCCATGTCATAAAATGAAAAATTAAGTTTATGCCAGAGAAGTATATTAATTTTAGTATTCTGATTTCAATTTTAAATAAGAACCTTCATAAAGTAGACTTTTATTTATAATTCCTATAAACATAGATTTTTTTCAACAATTTTTTTTACAATATATTATGTTTCTGTAGGGCACTGCGACAAATAGATTAAATCTATCGATTTTTCGCTATTACATATAAAATCTTCGATAGAGTATACTGATAGATATGCGGAGAATCGTATGAGTAGTTGTTTCAATTGTTTGGAAAAGTGTCAACTCCAATTTTTATCACGAAATGCAGTAAATATTTTTTTTTGTAAAAGTTGAAGCCGGCGAGGTGAAAAATATGTGCAAGCCTGAGTGACCAACTATTTTAAGAAGATGCGTGTTTAATGCAGATTTGTGAAAGTTATAATACAACCTCACAGCTTATGTGAAAAAAATAAAATCCAACGTGTTCATTTTCAAGGTGAGCATAGATAAAAGTATGTGGGTTTTCTCTCGTAATTTTCCAAAATGGGTGGGTTTCTAATCTTATAATTGTGTTTAATTCTAAATATTAAGGCTATCGGTAGGTTGGTAATAACCATGAAATACTGAATTGTTTCAGCCGTTACTATTTGGTAGTTGATCATAATTAAAACAAATTGTAGAAACTACTATGTTTTACTACTAATGAAAATATATTTTACACATTTTCTTGTGACTCGAGTTTCGGGAAATGAACTATCCCATCATCAGACAACTGAAGACCTAACAGTGGTACAGAGGTATTTAAACAAAAGTGATAAATATTTTGAATATTTCAATAGATTCTAGGTAACACCTAATAGTGGTACAGAGGTTTACAATCGGAACGTGATAAAAAACCGGGTTAAAAAAGAGGGGCCTTCTAACAGATATCGGAATGTCGGCAATCGACAAAGAAGGTTGTTAAACAGATGGTACCCATTTAAATATCTCAAATAATTTTTGGGGTTACATAGCTCCGTACAGTCATTCATTATTTTTACATTATTTTGTTGTATATCTCAAATATTTGGATTTACATAGCTCCGTACATTCATTCATTATTTTTTACATTATTTTTGTTGTGAACTAATTTGAAAATTTCAATAATCAAGTTTCTTTTCTTTTGAATCTACATGTAAAATTTCCTTAAGATTTTCTTTTGTCGAAAGGAATTACTGTTTTCAAAAGAATGATTGGCAAAAGTTGAATTTTTGTTTACTTTTCATTGAATTCATCTTATGTTCGTTGAAAAAGGTGACTCGAAACTCGAGTCACAAGTAAATGTGTAATACATAATATATTTTTGGTAGTAAAACATAGTAATTCCTACAATTTGTTTTAACCATGAAATGCGTATAATAACTTATATTTGGAATTAATTATTTAATCATTTCTATAGTGTATGTTAAAGTTCCACAAAAATGGATTAATTCATGTATACTTGTATACAATATTAAAAAAAACAAAATAAATGTTTTGATGGATAATGATTAATTTTATATTAATCTAATATATATTTCATACCTATATCTCCACTGACGCTCACGTAGTTCGTGAGAGTGAGTGGAGATATATATATATATATATATATATATATATATATATTGTTAATTTTTCAGATATAAATTTTCAAGAATTTCGTGGCCTATAAAGCCAGCATTTTCCTATCAAGCGAGAACCGAAAATTGTTTATGCCCGTGAAAAACGTTCAGGAAGCTAGGTGAAGAGTTGTGTATTTGTGAATTCCACTCTGTAAATATTTAGTTCGAGGTCTCTTACTCAAAGTAGATGTTGATAAGCCCAGTGAGAAAATATCAACATACGTACGTTGCGCTCAAAGGCTGATGCGTTGAGAGAAACTCTGATCCTTGTTTATAATTTGTAATTTATGATTCGGATCTCCTGTTGTCGGTTCAAGGTTAGTAGGTGAAAATACCCTATAAATATCTACTTGTTAATCATATTTAAGTGGTTGGAAACAGATATTTTCATCGACCTCTCCTCAGGTCATTAGATGGAAAATAAACATCTGCGAAGTTTGCTCTTGAAAGTTGAATCTGATGCTGTTCAGTTTTTAATTTTCTCCCATTTTCTTTCCATTTTAATAACTTTTGTGGTTTCCTAAGGAAATGATCCTAGAGAAAAAAGAATGACAAAAATTAAAAAGAGGAAATCATGACATGTGAAGGTTATAATTTATATTTAAATAAAATGATCACAATGTTTGAATTCAGAAATAGTAGGGTAAATATATTATCGGAATTCACTAGAAGTCTCAAACATTGGACTATGGAGTCCGATATCTAGTGATTCCAGTAGACTACCGGGCACTTAGTCTGATGAATTTGTGCACTTCGCTGGCTGGGAATGAGACAAGTTAAGTGCTTAACATATCAATTCGATATGGCGCACGTGGCTTTCAAAGAATATAATTTTCGATACGTTGATTGATATGCTGCACGTACCTTTGAAGAATATATGTCCAGTGTCTCGACTTAAGCCTTCCTATTCATCTCGATTGGAAATATTGTTTATATGAACTGATCTTCATTTTTGCTCTGCCTTGACAGTTTGTTCTTCTGGGCTATTTCATTGTAGTCATATTGTTCTGTATATCTGTCTCAAATGTTATCCAACCTTAATGCAGATTTCTGCGCTTATTACTCTAAACTCTCGAAAAAGTGGCAATATTGAAACATAATAATGTCCTCGCTTTTCACATCAGTAGAAAAAGATTCTCCATCTAATCATACTCAATGTGAATGCAATCAATGCGTTCTTCTCGAACGCAATAAGTGTTTATTTATGTTACATATTCACAATATTTTTGAGATGATTTTATGTGGGGTAGGTTTGAAACGGGAGAAAAAATGCACCGAGATATAAGCATAAGATATTCTCATCGATAAGCGAGATAAAACCAAACGGTATTCGAAAGTTTATGGGACATCTAGATTTAAAGTCCTTTAACGAAAATCGAACGATTCTTTAAGTTAAAGGTACTCATGCACAAAAGATTCCGCTCTTTAAACTATATATAGGGTATAGGTATATATATAAAAATAAATATAATTTAAGAACTCCGTTCAAAACTTATTGAAACCTCACTAAATTTATTGAAAATAACAGACATCACACATAAAGATGCTTAATAGAACAGATCGTTCCATTGATCGATTCTCGGTATGTTACACCATGATATGGGAGGATGAAAATTGGTGGTCATTTAATCCATCAATTTAAATTTTTGTAGATCATTCGCATAATTTGGGATTAGTAGAAGTTATCAGTAACTGAAAAGTCTTTTGTTCATCTACGCAAAATGAAAATTCCATCATTGGTAAGATAGAGGTAGGTATTCAATTTTTCAACAACCGCCTGTGTCATGTCTAGGCCTCCCTGATTCAATAACTGTATTCAATCTCGAATTTTTCCCAGATACGCAGTGAAACGTCGAATAAATAAGAATTCCGAAGAATCAAAATCGAAACAGAGTTAGTGGGGCAAGAAGATGCGACGCACCGATAAAATTCCCTATCCGCAGCATCCTCATCTGCCGTTCGACGGCATTACAGCGACCCACTTTTCCTATTTGACGTCATTGGCCCGCTGCCTACGGGGGCACACAGGCAATACACCACTGACGTCACCAGGATTAAAAGCTCATACAATGTAGTAATGTGAAATTGTACATTTTGCAGGAATGAACGGATACAGTTCATGTAATTCAAATGAATTAATTCGGCTGACAATCTGTACCAAATATGATTAATCAGGAGTATGGGCGATAGTATTAATCATATATATTTGGTATAAATTGTCAGCCGAATTAATTCATTTGAAAAAAAATATGCTTATTATGAGCATCAAGGCGTAACAGGATCTGATTTGAGCATTTTCTGCGTTTGTAACGTTAGAAAAAAACGGGAATACAGTTGGTTGCTTGAATTGGCTCGCTGGGTTGTGTTGTGTATGTAATAATAATAATAATACTTTTTTATTTCAAATAAGGTTTACAGATAAGATGCTCACCTGAACTGAAATAGTGTCTAAATAAAATTAATTGGTTAGCTCTTTAATGTGACATTAAAAAAATCTCCTAGCTCATAAGGCTCAAGTTTTATGATCAAAGATTTTACCCTGTTTTTGAAGATTCTTAAATCATTTATA
Source organism: Megalocaria dilatata (assembly GCA_034642435.1). NCBI lineage: Eukaryota > Metazoa > Arthropoda > Insecta > Coleoptera > Coccinellidae > Megalocaria > Megalocaria dilatata. Next base: position 6,913,314 of record CM067854.1, read on the forward strand.
TTCTCAATGTTATTTGGCAAATGATTAAATATTCTGATACAACTAAATGTCGGGTGTTTTTCGCTTAAAGTGAAATTGAAAAATTAAAATTTTATGTTCTTGTGTTGTAAGTATTACTGTGATTATATTGAATAAATTTTTCTTTGTTCTTATGTAAAAATACAACGCATTCGTAAATGTACAAACAATAAACTGTGAAGATGTTATTTTGCTCAAACAATTCTCTACAAGTTTCATTATATTTCTGCTTAAAAATTACCCTTATTGTTCTTCTTCTTCTTCTTCTACTTATATTAGGCCCTAGGCCTGTTCTTCCTTATTGTTCTCCCTTATTGTTCTTTTTTGTATTTTAAACATTTCTTCTAAATTTCTTTTAGTTCCTCAAAAAATAATCCCATATCTAAGTCTAGATTCAAAGTTTGCATAATATAAAATATTCAATGATTTATCATTTAGGTATTTTCTAGATATTCTAATTGCAAAATTGATCTGAATCAATTTCTGTCTCAAATATTCCACATGTGCTCGAAAATTCATGAATGAGTCCATGAATACTCCCAGAAATTTAGTACTATCTACAATATTTATAATCTTATAATCTGAAGTAATGCTGGTTGGTTTGCTTTTATTACTCCTGTTAGTACTGAAAACTATAAGATTGGTTTTTTCAAGATTTATGGTCAATTCGTTCTTCTGTAGCCTTTCATGTGTCCTATTGAAGAAGTTGGTACCTGCACGAATCAGTGTATACTCATCTTTTGCTCCTACCAATAGGTTGGTGTCGTCCACATAATTGACTGATTTTTCATCTTCCTCTGCTATATCTTCCAAATCATTCAGGAATATTAGGAATAGAAGTGGCACAAATACACCTCCTTGTACTATCTCTCTTTTATTTATCAGCTCAGTGGATTCAGCATCTTCTCCTTCCTTGATGATTTCCTCTTTTTGTTTTCGTTTGCATATATATGACTCAATCCACTTGTATGCATTTACTCTTATTCCATAAGCCTGAAGTTTCTTTAGCAGGTGTTCCTGGTTTATTGGGTCGTATGCTTTTGACATATCCAAAAATATGGTCAGTGCTAAGTTGTCTCCTTCCAACAGTTCCAATATGTTCTTTGTTGATTTAAATATGGCTGTTTGGGTGGATTTTCCTTTCAGATAATTGTGTTTCTGAAAACATCACAACTATTCAGGAATTCTGTGATTCTGGAGCACATTATCGGTTCGAATATTTTTGGGAAACTTAGCAGAATACTGATATGGATTTGATGAAAGCTGTTGTTCAGTTGTTCCGGGAACTTGCCTTGTTTGAACGACTGGTTCACCAAGTGTGCTAGGACGCCATTTATTTCAGATAGGGCTAGTTTAATAAGACTTGTGGGTATTTCGTCTATTCCACTGGTGTGTTTATTTTTGAGTAGTTTTCCTATTTCCAAAATCTCTATAGGGTTTGTTATTTTAAGATAGATAGATCTGTCATTTGGTGTAAGGTTGCATTTTGGTTGAGGATGTATCTTTTAGCTGAGGTTATTGAAATAATTATTGAATTTTCCTGCTATTTCCTTAGGATTACCTTCGACACCACATGCCTCTCTGTTCTTCTGCCTTCCCCTGATTTAATTACATATTGACCACATTGTTTTGTTCTTATTGTCAGATTTCCTGATTTTTTCTTCAAATGTTTGGGTTTTGTATTTCCAAGTTAATTCGTCATAGTCCTTTTTTGTTTTGTTGTAAAGTTCTCTATATTCGACGTTACACCTGCTCATCAATAGTAAGATATCTAACTGACTTTTGCATTTGTTTATATCCTTATTTGATGGTATTTGCCTATTCCTTTTTTGTTCAAACTTATTCATTGGGAAACATTTTTTTAAGAAAGATTGAAACGTTCTCAGAAAAGACTGCCACTTTGAATTAATGTTGCTATCTCCATCCTCATTGAATATAAATGACCAGTTCTGCTTTCTCAGTTTTGTTATGAACTCACCTTTGGCTTCGTTGTTGAAGGATCTACAGTATTTCATCTTGGGTATGGTGTGGCATGTATTAGTAATAATTAATTCCTGTGCTATGTGATCCGATATATGTAAGTCCAATGTTCTTGATTTCCCGTTTTCGATGTTAGTAAATATGTTGTCGATGCATGATTTGGATTTATCCAATAGTATTAAAATATTTAAATAGTTTTATACACCTTCTATCAAGTATTAACCTCTATTTATGTTATTGGATTTATCCGTTATTCTTGTATGTTCATTTATGGTCTAAGATTTAAAGAATTCATAAAGTTTATTAATCGGGTTCTCAATAAATTTTCATTAATCATTTCCACATTTAAATCACCTGCTATGATGATTTCCTCAAATTCTTCACTGGCAATAGTCAATAGCTCCTCCATTTTTCCAAAGAAAACTTCTAGGTTGCCCTGTGGTGGTCTGCATATTGAACTGACTAGAATTTTTCTTGAACCCATTCAACAATCTTCTACTGCACATTCAAAGTTTTCTTCTATTCCGAGCTTCTTCATATTCGTTATTTCGAAAGTTTTCCAGAATTGATCAACATATATTTCTCCTAGAATTTTGATAATAGTTTGAAATTATTTATTGCTAAAATCTTTAATTGTTCCTCAGTTTGCCAGTGTTCTGTAACACAAATTATTTTACAGTTTGGTGTTTGTTTCATACCTTGTTCAATTCTGTCTATTACATTTCGTATTGACTGAGTGTTTCGATGGACTATGCTGATTGAATATGACAGTTTATATATATTTAGCTTATTTCCGAAACCCTTCTGTTTGCATGAAATCTTTGTATTTCAATATCATCTTTGTTGAATTTTAAATATTAGAGCTATCTGAAAATTATCAAAGAACATGAAATACGTATGATAGTTTCTATTTTGAATTGAGTGTTTTATAATTTCTCTAGTCTTTTTTGAGTTTTTAACACCGTTGCATAAATTTTCATTTACATGTATGTATACAAAGTCATAAATCAAAAATAAATATTTTTATAGACAAGTATTAATTAATTAATGGCCTAACATAAAATAATATAGATATTATTTTTGACATTTCCCATGTCATTTGTGTTCAATAGGTTATGCTATTCAATCATGGAAAGATAGACGCCTCAACAGCGTTCAGAAATTGTTAAATTATTTTATCAAAATCAGTGCTCGCTCATTTGTAAAAACTGTGAGAAATTTAAGAAGAATTCATTGACGACTCACTACTCGTCGTATTGTAGATAAATTTGAAAGTGAATTTTTTTAACAAAATACAAGACAACCACTACGACAAAGAAGTAAACGCAACAAGGGAAGATTGAGTTGATTGGAGCAATTGTGATAGAAAAACCAAATTTATCGATTCCACGTCGTTCTCAACAATTAAAGCTTTGTCGAACAACTTCGAGAAGTCAAAGGAAAGATTTGGGTTTAGATCCTTACAAAATTGAACTGGTCCAAGAACTGAACCCATATGTACACCATAAACGTCGCTTATTTTCTGATTTTGCTCTTGAACAAAACCGTTCAGATACCATGAATTCTTCTTAAATTTCTCACAATGAGCACCGATTTTGATCAAATAAATTCACAATTCTCAAACGTTTTTGGAGCGCGTATTTTGCAATAATTAAAACGCATACCCTATTAAGCACAAATAACATGGAAAATGTCGAAAAACATAATATACAGTGTTGCCATTATAATCATTTTAAATTGTATCATTCCTATTGGAAAACCTGTTACACATCCCAGAACGCACTTGAAATGAATTGACATAATGGAGGAGCATTGTAAACAATATAAATGACAGATGAGTCTCAACGAAAAGGATTTCGAGAACGGTTTTAAGCGAGCTTTTTAAAATTATCCAATCGCTGTACTTTCTTGACAGTATGTATTTCCACTTGTCAATTACTTCCGAATTTGTAATAATTGTATGAATTTGCCAACAATTATCATATAATCGACATCAGAATCTAATTATTTATCATAGTTCTTGCTCTACAAGTCTAGAGAAAATCAATAGGGTCATCGAATACTGATCGCGGCCGATACAGAGAAACTGGGACTTTAATCGGATATCCGCTAGGTACTCGAAGGTATGCACACTCAGGTTTTCTGTTCTTTTCAATCGAGCAAGCCCCATCTCAGATCGCTGATAAGGCATGTAACAGCAAAGTGGTAGAATAAGGTGGAAAATCCAAGATTAGGCTCAGGAGGAGTTGAAAATGGGGATTTCGCACCTCAGTCTGTGCAGACGATGCGTCGGTTAAATAAGTTATGCGGCTGCGAAAAGATCCATCGAATATGGAAAAAACAACGTGACGAATGGAAGAGTTATATGAGGAATTTCGTGATGGTATTGCCCGGTCGTGTTTTTGTCGAAGTAGGTATGTATTTCGATGCATTAGGTTGTCCCAATTAGTATCCGTTTGTCCTGTCTATTTTGTGTTAGTACATTTACGAAAATTCAGTTTCCACATTCACTAATTCCAGTAAAAGAATTCGCTGTGAGAATTTATGACAGTCAAAAGGCTTAAAAAGAATATTTTGGTGGTTGAATAAAAAGGGTATCATTTCTATGTTATTATATTAGATGCCATCCATCAAAATTTGTCTCTTATCATATAACTTGATATAAATATATATATATAAATATTTCAATATTTTTTTCGAATAATTTGTGTTTTATCAAATATTTAATTAGAATTGACTTTTCAGATACTGAATTGTTTCAGCCGTTACTATTTGGTAGTTGATCATAATTAAAACAAATTGTAGAAATTACTATGTTTTACTACCAATAAAAATATATATTACACATTTTCTTGTGACTCGAGTTTCGGTAAATGAACTGTCCCATAATCAGACAACTGAAGACCTAACAGTGGTACAGTGGTATTTAATCAAAAGTGACAAATATTTTGAATATTTCAACAGATTCTCGGTAACACCTACAGAGGTTTACAATCGGAACGTGATAAATAACCGGGTTAAAAAAGAGGGGCCTTCTAACAGATATCGGAATGTCAGCAATCGACAAAGAAGGTTGTTAAACAGATGGTACCCATTTAAATATCTCAAATAATTTTTGGATTTACATAGCTCAATACAGTCATTCATTATTTTTACGTTATTTTGTGTACATCTCAAATATTTGGATTTACACAGCTCCATACAGTCATTCATTATTTTTTTACATTATTTTTATTATGAACGAATTTGAAAATTTCAATAATCAAGTTTCTTTTCTTTTGAATCTACATGTAAAATTTTCTTTAGATTTTATTTTGTCGAGTGTAATTACTGTTTTCTGAAGGATGAGTGCCACAAGTTGAATTTTTGTTTACTTTTCATTAAATTAATTGTATGTTCGTTGAAAAAGCATTTAAACAGATGTTACTCTTTAAATATCTCAAATATTTTCGATTTACATAGCTCCGTACAGTCGTTCATTATTTTTACCTTATTGTCCTTGTGAACTAATTTGAAAATTTCAACAGATTCTAGATAATCGAGTTTCTTCCCTTTTGATTCTACATGTAAAATTTTAAGATTATCTTTTGTGGGAAAGGAATGACCGTTTTCTAGACAATGAGTGGCAAGAGTAGAATTTTATTTATTTTCATGAAACTCATTTTATGTTCGTTGAACCTCGTCTTGAAGGAACGTCCTGTTTGTCCTATATATTTATTACTGCACGTAGAACAAGATAACTCATAAACTCCTGATTTGTCTATGTTTGGCGTAGGGTCCTTTGTGTTAAATAATACCGATGATAATTTTTTTTGCGTTTTGAAGGCAATATTGACATCTAATTTTGAAAAACTATTGGCCATTTTTTGACAAAGCACGATAGAGAAATGGATTTTTTTTTTCAATTTTTATTATTAAAAAAAAATTCATTTCTCTTATGTTTTTCTACAAAGTGAACCTTGAATAATTTTTACTGCAGGGTTTATCGTTTTGACTTTACGTCCGTAAGTAATCCGTCCAATATTCAAATGTGTTGTCAGTGGTTGCAGTGTCCTGTAGGCATTTTCATGCCTACAGGAGAGAAAATAACCCCAAGCTTGCTTCCGAGAAAATGTGAAGCATTCCATTATCTGCATTATAGTGTAAAAATTAATAGGGCGTTACATTTGAAGAAATCGAGAAATATCAAGTTCAAGTTCATCATATTTGGCAATCAATAACGGACACCTGCGTATGGCAGATTAATAATTAGGTTATGATGACTCTATGAATCTTTCAGTAACCAAGAATTCGTACCACATTCGTGTTGCGTCTTGTTTTTGCAACCGTTTTAGGTCTTTTAGCGAAGTGCTGTGGGCTTAACTTTTTCCAGTTTTCTCTGAATAATATCTGTACCGTAAGAAAAATATTTCTAAGATTTTGCGTTTTAATAGAGATGGTGAAGGTCATTGAAAATACATGAAAATATACAAGGCAACCAATTAAAAAATCACCCGTTTGTTGAATATCTTTTTTTGGGGACACCTGTATATTGGAAAATAATTTCTTGAGATGCAGAAATAGAAATACAAGAACCCTGTTTTCGAACGAAATTTCTAAGATATTTAGTTTGGCAGCTATGGAAGAAAAATGCACTATTGCAAGACCCTGTATTGAGAATAATACAAAAATGTGCTTCAAAAAACATCATTATTATTTCAAAGACACTTTTCAACACAAGCCAATGAAAATGAGGATATTATTATAACGTAGACCCGGTAGTTTTGTGCACTGGTACAATGACGCTATGATATCGTTCAAATAAAGGGTGCGTCATCTAGAGTTTGCATTTTGAAGTAGTGGTTATTTCGAGTCTGGCAACACTTCTGTCATTCGCGTTTTGACCGAAAGTTAGTTTAATATTTGACATTGACGAATTAGTTCGAATTAAGTTTGAAAAAAAATGGTAAATATTAAAAACTCATTTCCAAATTGATTAATCTTCTATCCCAACTATTTCGTAGAAAATTCAATAGGAATGAAACCCTCTCACGGCAATTTGTGGATCAATCAGAAACTGGATCGGTATTTGTTAAAACAAGCCGTTCACGTTCTCGTCCGGTGAGCACACCTGAAAACATTGCTGCTATCTCTGAACATCAATCAACATCAACTCGTCATCCCGTTCAAGAACTGAATATTTCTCGCACTTCTCTGTGGAAAATTTTGCACAAAGACCTCGGTATGAAGGTTTACAAATTTCAACTAGTACAAGGAGTGAAGTTTCGTGACAATCCGATGCGTTTTCACTCTTCTCAATGGTCAATGATCGCATAACTGAAGATGAGCATTTTTTCAGAAAAGTCATCTATAGCAATGTAGCTCATTTCCCTCTCGGGGGGCTATTTTTTATGATGATCCGTTAAGGATAAGTGTGACGATTACCATCTTGAAGTTGCGATTCATGAGAAGGAGCGCCAAACAATGTACTGAAAGATTTGGTTGATCGGATGGGATACTGCAGCCAGTCGTGGTGGTCTTTGAATTATGTTGTTTTTTATTTGTAAATTTCAAGGTTCAACCCTTTTAATTAACTCTTAACTTCAAAAATATATTCATCAATTTTCTATTTATAGCCGATCAAAAATTCTGATTCTAAATGACCTACCCCTTATCCGTTCGACTTGTTTTACAGCTCTAACTATGTTCGTTAGGGAATTCACACTTTATGGACAAAACCTCACTTTTTATAAGGTGCTTTACTGCTCTGAATGAAAGTTCTTCTATGGCAAAGAAAGGTAGTCCGGAACTGCACATGCGTTGTACAGGATGTTTCTAAATTGGAGGTACAAACGAAGAGGGAGGATTCCTTGAATAATTTTAAGAAAATAAAGTCCCATAAACATGGAACAGCAAACGTTTCGTTTCGAGATACAGGTAGTTAAATTTTTTTCAAGTTTTTTCCTCATAGTATCTGCATTTCACAAGATATTCGACTCGAATTTGGCTTAGTTATTACAATTTAGATTTTACACCATGTGACTTGACAATTTTGATTGAAAATCTACAGGTTGATATTTTTTCTGAAACACTGTCCCCTGTTTTACTCCAGAACTTTTTTACCGTGAGCCACTGTTAGTTTGATATATTTTAAAACGAGGCTTTGTTGTTCTACTGAACTTTATGGACTCTTGTAGTTTTCTCGTATCTGCTACCGATTTCGAGAACAAAATTTTGCACCGTTCTCTCGAAATCCTTGGAAAATCAAAATTGTCATAAAAATCCAGTTAGTAAGCTGCCGTGAATAAATTCATTATTAGTTTTTATGATTATTTTCCCGATCTGTAGCCATGATCCATAAAAATTCGATACACTCGTATAATCATCACAGAAAATGTATTACTAGAAGAAACGTAAAACTCAAAAATTAATCATAACAAAAAACTAAATAACAACACATGTACAGAATTACGCAATTGTTGAAAATGTACTTCCCAATCCTCATACATGCTTCTGTTCTTCTTCTCATAGACGATCGAAGTCTTTCAAACACTCCTGGAATATTCCTAACTGTATCAAACGCGCCTCTTATACGATTTCTCAGTTCGTCTATGGTGTTCACTGGCGTTGAGTACACTATAGTATTCAAATGGCCCCATAAAAAATCATGGCCAGCCATGACTGATGTCGACCGGGTCCAATCCAACTGTTTTCATAATTTTCGTCCAAATACTGCATAGCCAAAACTGAAAAATGAGCAGGAGGACCGTCATGCATGAAGCACATTTCACATCATAGCATAAAGGGTAAATCATCCAATAACAATGGCAAAACGTTTTCTAAAAAACGTCTGTATGATTGACCAGTGAGTCGACCTGGCAAGAGTAAAGGACCAATGAAATAATCGCCAATATCACCACCCCACACATTTAATTGCTCTTCTACAATTTCATGTGGATTCTCCTCTGCCCATATGTGTTCATTATGAAAATTTATAATTGAAGTTTTTTAGAAAGAGGCATCATCAGCAAATAGGCTTTGGCAAACAAAACGAGGATTGTTTAATAGTTTATTGAGGTACCACTGACAAAAATTAATCTCGAGGCAGAAAGAAGCACCTGGAACCTCTGAATGTGATAAGGATATAGCAAAGAATCAGCTTGATGACTTGTATTTAAAGAAACCCTAATTTTTCTTGTATTAGTTCCTGGTTCTTCTATTTCATTCAGAACTGCCTCTTCGGGTCGTGATGTTCTCGCACTTCTAGGTCTACCTGCATTAATATTTTTCATAGAAAAAGATGCGGTTTCTGAAAGACGCCTGTGAATATGACAGAAAAATCTACTGAGATAGCGTTCCGTGTTCCACGCTTATCTTCTCTTAAATTTCCATTTGCAAGACCAAACGTGAAATGCATATCAGCCATTTCCAAATTCGGCATGTTTTCATATTAAATTGCAACCACCGCACAGGAGTTAAATTTGATGTGTCAAAACTAATAACGAATTTATTCACCACAGCTCACCAATTGAATTTTTATGAAAATTTGGATTATTCCAAGGATTTCGGGAGAATCGTTCAAAATTTTTCTCTCGAAATCGGTAGCAGATACGACAAAACTACTGGACACCATAAAGTTTAGTATAACAACAAAGCTTCTTTTTATAATTTTTCAAACTATCAGACTAACAAAAAAAAATTCCGGTAGTAAAACAGGGGACAGTGTTCCAGAAAAAATAATACCCTGTTGATTTGCAATAGAAATTGGCATGTCACATGGTGTAAACTCTAAATTGTAATATATATGCCAAATTTCAATTGAATATCTTGCGAAATGCAGATACTATGAGAAAAAAACTTTAAACCCTGTATCTCGCACGCTTATCTTCTCTTAAATTTCCATTTGCAAGACCAAACGTGAAATGCATATCAGCCATTTCGAAATTCGGCATGTTTTCATATTAAATTGCAACCACCGCACAGGAGTTAAATTTGATGTGTCAAAACTAATAACGAATTTATTTACCAGAGCTCACCAATTGAATTTTTATGAAAATTTGGATTATTCCAAGGATTTCGGGAGAATCGTTCAAAATTTTTCTCTCGAAATCGGTAGCAGATACGACAAAACTACTGGACACCATACAGTTTAGTATAATAACAAAGCTTCTTTTTACAATTTTTCAAACTAGCAGACTAATCAAAAAAAAAATTTGGGAGTAAAACAGGGGACAGTGTTCCAGAAAAAATATTACCTTGTTGATTTGCAATAGAAATTGGCATGTCATATGGTGTAAACTCAAAATTGTAATATCTATGCCAAATTTCAGTTGAATATCTTGTGAAATGCAGATACTATGAGAAAAAAACTTTAAACCCTGTATCTCGAAAGCGAAACGTTCACGGTCTCATGTTTGTGGAAAAAAAATTTCTCAAAATTATGCAAGGAACCTCCCCTCTTCGTTTTTAGCTTCAATTTAGGTAGACCCGGTATTTGGACTATTGATTAAAACAAATTGTAGCAATTACTATGTTTTACTACCAATAAAAAGATATATTACCATTTTCTTGTGACTCGAGTTTCGGGAAATTAACTATCCCGTCATCAGACAACTGAAGACCTAACAGTTGTGTGATGATGGGATAGTTCATTTCCCGAACCTCGAGTCACAAGAAAATGTATAAAATATATTTTTATTGGTAGTAAAACAGTAATTTCTACAATTTGTTTTAATTATGATCAACTACCAAATAGTAACGGCTGAAACAATTCAGTATCTGGACTACTGATGACAAATTTATATTCGAATTTAATTCCTGAGTGGCCTCTTGTAACCGTGATGACTGGAGAAAAATAATTTTATATTTGAGAATACGCAAGTCTGATCGAAAGCTAAAAATATATTCGTAAAAACCCACCTTTAGGATCTCTCTTCACATGCAGGAAGGAATTATGAAGAATCATGTTATATGCATTCAATCCCATTAGGCTAGAATGCTAAACTAAATATAACTCGAGTGTATGTATTAGTTTCATGCAATGATCAAAGCAGAACACATATATTCTGTTATTTATTTTCTTAATGGTTAAATGTGATATTAGACCGTTTCTGAGAAAAAGTAAAAGGAAAGGCTCCAGGAGACTTTCTAGAGTAGGGTGAGTAAAATCTTTTCGAATTAGGATGAAACAGTTCACTATTCTAGAAAGTATGTTGAAGCCAATTCATCACTTGTTGACCATAAGACTTCATTGAATTTCTTCACATAAAGACGTTTTTCTGCGAATTAATTTTTCTCTAAACTTAATTATTGATCGAATAACTTTGCCCTATAGAAAACATGAATTTCTGGGGGAGATTTTCAAACTCTGAGATAATTCAGAATGATTCATGATGAAATGACAAACTGATCGTATAGAGTGATTTGGCTTTGAAAGTCACTATGCAGACTGTTTGTATTTCTTGATTCAATTAGAAGACTTCATTGAAGTAATTGTTTATTCAAAAACTGATTTGACAATAATAACGTGTTAATTGAGATTCAGATTAAACTTGTTAAATCTGACTGCCTTGAGTGAATGTTCGACTCGTACTACCCTCCGCCGTCCCTCGGTCCTCGTGGGTAGGAGGGCGGTTCTCTTCAGGCTTCGTCGGTCGTACCGAACATGCCCCCGGCCTTGAAAGGGTTGACTTTCAATTGGAAATGTCTGGTGATTCGATGGGTGGTGGACATATCTTCTGGAATGTCCTCTTTATAACTCCACCTTGTGTTCGGATAGAGGCAACTCTTGCTATACCATCGCCTCCAGTATGTATAGTTTCTACTCATACTAGCTTCCACTGCATGACAGGTGCAGACTTGTCCTTCAAGAGGACAAGTGAACCAAGTTTTAGTGAATCGTGATTGGTCTTCCATTTTGTTCGTTGTTGAAGTTCGCTGACGTATTCTTTGCACCATCTCTTCCAAATGTGCTGTTTTAGTTGGGTAAGGTGTTGGTATAAAGACATTTTGGTGACTGGAAGATGTGTTACATCCAGTTCTTGTAGAGTAAATGATGATCGTCCAATAAGGAAATGTGCGGGGGTTAAAGGAAGAATTTAATATGGCCTCTATTTCAACCAACAACGTATTTAATTGTTCGAAAGTTAAGATCACGTCTTTCGTAATACGACGCAATTGATATTTCATTTTTTTTACTCCTGCCTCCCTCAAGCCACCGAAGTGAGGGGAATAGGGAGGTATGAATTTCCAATTGAAATCATTCCTGCCGAATGATTCCTCTAACTCATCTCCGTGTGTAGCAATAAACCTGCCCAACTCGCTGCGTTCGTGGCTCGCTGCCTTAAAATTTGACCCGTTATCACTGCATATTAGTGACGGTTTTCCTCTTCGAGAGACGAATCGTTTCAACGCTAATAGGAACGATTCTTTAGATAAATCCGACACGAGCTCGATATGAATTGCTTTGGTAACTGTGCAAACAAACAGGCTGACGTAAGCTTTACTAACCTTATAACCACGACCGGATTTACTTTTAATATGCATTGGGCCAGCATAATCTACACCTGTCACCTGAAACACGGTTCTAGGTTCCAATCGAAAGTTTGGCAAAGGTGCCATAATGGGATTTATAGTCTGCGGATTCCATCGAAAACATGGAATGCATTTTCCGATAACACGCTTTGTAAGAATGCGACCACCGAATCCAGAAATTTTCTCAGATGACTGATAATGTGTGCTCAAGACCCGCCTGTAGTAATTTTTCATGGGTTTCCTCCATGATTAGTTTTGACAGGTGACTATGTGGACTTAATATGGCAGGGTGTTTTTTCTCAAATTTAAAGTTTGAATTATTCAAGCGACCTCCAACTCGCAGTATATCGTATTCATCAATGAACGGGTTAAGGTTAGACAGTTTTCCGCTTGAAATAGACGTTCGTGCTTTAATTTTTTTAATCTCATCCTTGAAATAATGCGCTTGTGATATTTTGATTAATCTCGTTAGAGCGATACTCAGCTCCCCAACCTTCAGTTTTCCAGATATCAGTTCTGATTTATTCCTTTTCAATTTACAGTTTATGTAAAATCTTAAAACGTACGCCATTATTCGCTTCAATTTTGATAATTTTGAGTGTTTTGTTATCAAATATTCTTCCGATGTGTGAACTGATAACACCTGAACTTTGATACGCATATCAGGCAGATCATGTGTATGAACATTGTGTTTTGTACGCCAAGAATTTGGGTTTTGTTTCAGTAACGATGAACCATTCCACCATAATTTATTCTCAATAAGTAATTTTGGTTTGATTCTGCGCGACAACAAATCAGCGGAGTTATTCCTTGTGGATATGTGGTTTCATGTATAAGACGCAGTTATCTCTTGTATATCCGCTACGCGATTGCTAACAAATGTTTTGAGTTTATTGGGAGGTTGTTTGATCCAACCTAAGACTATTGTCGAATCTGACCAAAGAAAGCATTCGTCGAATTCTAAATTGTGCAACGCGTCTATAGTTTTTTTTAACTAACTTTGAGAGCATGAGAAGCACAGAAAGCTGTAGGCAGGTTTCAAAAAAAGAGGGCATACTTATCGTCACATCTGTTTTCATACTTACCTGTATGAATTATTCACTCTCATAATACCAGAGACAATAATAAGTATACGTTACTCAGTCTTCGTATTAAAAAAAGGATAACAAGGCCCAAATGATACCTGTCTAAAGTTGTATAATAAGTTGCCAGATGACATAAAAAACCTGGGTGGAAGGCAGTTTAGTAGGAAGGTGAAGAAATTATTGCTGATGAACACGATCTCCCATGTAGTTCCTCAATCAATGTCAATCTTACTTGAAATTTATTCATTTGTGTACTTTTAATCTATACAATGTATTGTCTTAATTGTGATATTTATACATTCTGTCAAGAAAGTACCGGGAATTATCGATTTAAATCTGGCGGAGCAATGAGGCAGGTAAAAATTTTTTTTCCTAGGTTGGTACCACTGTCCTTAATTACTATGCCAAGCTTGAGCGGGATCTGTCAACTAGTGTGTTTGCAACAGCTGATTAAGTCAGTCGATGTCAGAGTGCGTGCCGATTTTTACTATGGGTGATTACGTTGAGCAATGAATTTGTTTAAAGTTTTGTGTTGCAAATGAATTTTCGTGTGCCGATGCATTGAAAATGTTGCAAAAGGCCTTTGGTGATAATGCTCTATCGAAAACTCGTGCATATCAGTGGTACAGAGCCTTCAAGGACGGTCGTGAAAATGTCGAAGATAACGTCGATAAAATTAAGGAAAGGGTGCTGGAAAACCGTCGTACCAGCTTGAGAGAGATAGCACATGATCTTAAGATATCCCACGAGTCCGTGAGTGATATTTTGGGCATGAGAAAGGTGGCCGCACGACTCGTACCGAAAGACCTGAATTTTCTTCAAAAACGTCATCGCGAACAGGTTGCTTCAGACATGCTGGATCGCTGTAATTCCGATTCTACATTCATGGAACGCATTATAACTGGTGATGAGACCTGGGTCTACGAGTACGATATGCAAACAAGCCAGCAATCATCGGAATGGGTGGCAAAAAATGAGCCGAAACCGAAAAAACCACGCCAAAGCCGCTCGAAAATGAAGGTGATGCTCATTGTTTTCTTCGATATCCGTGGCGTGGTGCACTACGAATTCGTTCCAGAGGGTCAGACGGTAAACAAGGAGTATCACCTAGGCGTTATGAAACGTTTACGTGAGCGTATCCGTAAGAAGCGGCCAAATTTGTGGGCGAACAACTCATGGATTTTGCATGACGATAACGCGCCTTCTCACCGAGCTACGATTGTGACTGACTTTCTTGCCAAAAACTCAACAAACGTGCTTCAGCAACCACCGTATTCGCCGGATTTGGCTCCCTGCGACTTTTTCCTCTTCCCAAAACTAAAATTGCCCCTTCGTGGCACCCGTTTTGAGTCGATTGAAGCCATAAAACAAAATTCGGCGCGAGAGCTGAAGTCCATCCCGGAAAGCGCCTATAAAAAATGTTTCGATAATTGGAAGTGCCGTTGGCATAGATGTATTGGAGCAAATGGAGCCTATTTTGAAGGCGACCCAATAAATTTTGACGATTAAATGTAAAAATGTTGTTTTAATTGAAAATTCTCGGTACTTTCTTGACAGAGAAGTATATTATACTTTGACTAGTGCGATTGTTATACTTTCCTTTGACATATCATGAAATATTGATGACAAAATGTTTTATACATGTATTACTAACTGTATTAAATAAATTATTATTATTATTATAAATAACTTTTATGGTCGATCTTTAGCTCTTTGGTGATGCTATGACTACTAACATACCGGTCAACTTCGATTATTTCTGGGATTTTATCGACATTTTTGACGACGGGCCTGCTTGTCCGAGGTGCGTTTTCAACATTAAAAATATCTGAACCAAATCGACGAAACCAAAAAAGCACGTAATTAAATATTACATTGTCGGAACCATAAACAGTATGCACAATTTCTGGCTTGCATTTTGGCCATTATCAAAGAAAAACTGCAAAATGTACGGAATTTTCCCTTTGTTGACTTTCATGTTCAACACCCTGTAACTCGCAACTGAATGGACCGAACAAAAAAAAGAAAACGAATATTTCTTACTGTGAAATGTCACCTTAAACTTGAGCATAAATCTGAAAATGTTTGATCGATACTTTACGAGATATCAATCACTTCAGCCATCTACCGAAAAAATAATGAATTTCGTTTTCCCCAACCCATTAAAAATATAGAACTCATTTTTGTCGAATATTCTTCAATTTTAAACACTTCAAATGGAACTGGAACTATTCGCTATCAAAGGTGATATTGCGACGTCAAATAAGGCAAAACGATTGACGCAACCTGGGAGGACCATTTCTTGATATAATTTTATCACCAAATTTTTTCAATAAATCGATTGTTGGGGTGGCTTTGTGTTGGGTAGCATCATCTTGTTGAAACAAAGTATCCCTCAGATTATTCTTAACAACAGCAGAAAAAAGCACTTAACATGGTACTATTATAATATTATATTAAATTATCCTCATACTTAATATGATATATTATCCTGCTACTCCTAGATCTTCTGTGAAAATCTGTCAGAATATGTTTCAGCTTGTGCGAGTTAGGAGTTTACTTGTGTTCTGGGTAGGCTTTGTTACTGCGATCTTACGCCACTTTACGTCACAGCACTGTTAATTTTCCACCCAACAGGCCGCAATCCTTCCAAGTGGAAAATTTCTTTCCCACCTGAATAGGATTTGAACCCACGTCCTTTCTGTTACGAGCCCAAAGCTCTTACCCCGGAGCTATCCACACTACATTTACCTTTAGTCTTCAATCATTATCTTCAATAAATATGGACAAATGACTCCGCCATCATGAATTGGACACCGCACAGTGATTTTGTCCCTAGGAAATGGTGTCTGAACAGTTTAGTGTGAATTTCCATCACTGCAAATTCTGCAATTCTGTTTGTTGGCATAATAATTCAACCCAAAATGAGTTTCATCACTGAATAAAACTGTTAAATTAAATGTTCATCATTTTCAAGTTGTACAAGAGCAAAATCAGATAACGAGTTTATTGTGGACAAATGGCTGCAGTTCTTGAACCAGTTGAATTTTGTAAGGATCCTAACCCAAATCATTTCTTTAACTTCTCCAAATTGTTGTTTGAGAAAGCTTTCACTGTTAAGAACTACGTGGAACCGATAAATTTGGATTTTCTCTCACTCTTGCTGCAACCAAGTAAATATTCTCTTGTTTTTCGGGCATGTCTTTGTGGTACTGGTACGACGATACTTTCTATCGTGTAAAGAAATTTCCCCTTCAAATTTGTCTACAATACGGCTTATAGTGAGTTGATTAACTGAATAATGTCGTTCATGAAATCTTCTTAAATTTCTCACAGTTTTCACAGATAAGTGATTTTGATAAAATAATTTAACAATTTCTTAACGTTGTTGAAGCGTGTATCTTCCTATGATCAAATGACATAACCTTCTGTAAACAAATGACATGGGAAATGTAAAATATAATATTCAGTGTTGCCATTATAACCATTTAAAATAATATAATTCCTATTACAAAAATTAGAAGTGTCCAGAAATAATTACAAGTTTCAATTTATCAAACTGATATGTTGAATAAAAAATTATTTTGACACTCAATTTTTGTTTACTTCCATGGTTGTCTAAAAAATTTTCAGTGCATCCTCGTATATATATGAATAAAAAAATGGCGTCGAATGAAAGTGACACGGATGCGAACTCCCAGAAAGACGGGGAATTTAACGATGTTAAATGTTCGTATTGTGCTAAAAAAGTGAGAGATTATGTGAAGTGTGGAAAGTGTTATAATAATTTCCACAAATCATGTCTTGTACGAGCAAGCAATTTGGAAAATACTATATGTAAACATGAGAGGTTAGAAAATCATGAAAGTTCAACAGAATTCAAAGATGCAATTGTTCAGAATAAAATGCTGGAATTGGAAAACAACTATCTAAAACAATTGATCAAGGAAATAACCGAAAAGAACCAAATCCTGATGCAAAACAATATCCTTTTATCAGAAAAAATACAGCTCCTGGAAGATAATGGAAAATACGAAATGAAAATATATTCGAAAGCAACGCAAAAAACTGAATCCTCAACTGTAAACAAAGTACAGCAAGTCACAAGGAGGTTATATAATAACACGAAACAAACTACTGCAGAAACATCCAAAGAAGATAATGGTACATCTGAGCTACCACCTATAACCAAAAATGACAGACACAAAGGTAACCTACAAATTACTCAAAGAAATGTCAACAATCCAGTTATTTTGATTTCAAAACCAACTACGGAAAAAGATGAAATGGAACAAGAACTCTCGCCTAAACCCACATCGGAAGAATTCATTACTGTTAGATCAAGAAGGCATAAAAAACCAAATGTTGGTACAGGACCACTGGAAGATACAACATTTAAATCTATAAAAGCAGACAAGCAAGAGAAGAAATTATGGCTATTTGTATCCCAAATAAAAGCAAATGTACAGGTTGAAGTAATAAAAGACTATGTAAGAGAAAAAGGTAATTTAGAAGAAAATGAAGTAAGCGTAAAACAACTGAACACAAAAAACCAAGAAAATTTAACCTATAAATGTGTTTTAGTAAGTGTTCCTCTAAAAATGAAGGAGGATATTTACAAAAATGATTTTTGGCCAACAGGGATAAAATATTCAAGATTTGATTTCAGAAGAGGGGAACATTTTTTAGAGAAAAAATCTCAAAATATATAACATGCTTCCAAAAAATATAAAAACTATAAAAAATATGAAATGTTTCAAAAGAAGATTATTCGAATATCTCATTGAGCTAGAACCATACAGTTTAGATGATTATATCATGTAATTCTTATTTCTGACACTATTCTATTTCATCTTCATATTATTATATTTATATGTGTATGGATGTGATCGAGAATAAAGAGCTATTATTATTATTATTATACAAGAGATAACTGCGTCTTATACATGAAACCACATATCCACAAGGAATAACTCCGCTGATTTGTTGTCGCGCGGAATCAAACCAAAATTACTTATTGAGAATAAATTATGGTGGAATGGTCCATCGTTACTAAAACAAAACCCAAATTCTTGGCGTACAAAACACACTGTTCATACACATGATCTGCCTGATATGCGGATCAAACAAATTCAGGTGTTATCAGTTCACACATCGGAAGAATATTTGATAACAAAACACTCAAAATTATCGAAATTGAAGCGAATAATGGCGTACGTTTTAAGATTTTACATAAACTGTAAATTGAAAAGGAATAAATCAGAACTTATATCTGGAAAACTGAAGGTTGGGGAGCTGAGTATCGCTCTAACGAGATTAATCAAAATATCACAAGCGCATTATTTCAAGGATGAGATTGAAAAAATTAAAGCACGAACGTCTATTTCAAGCGGAAAACTGTCTGACCTTAACCCGTTCATTGATGAATACAATATACTGCGAGTTGGAGGTCGCTTGAATAATTCAAACTTTAAATTTGAGAAAAAACACCCTGCCATATTAAGTCCACATAGTCACCTGTCAAAACTAATCATGGAGGAAACCCATGAAAAATTACTACAGGCGGGTCTTGAGCACACATTATCAGTCATCTGAGAAAATTTCTGGATTCGGTGGTCGCGTTCTTACAAAGCGTGTTATCGGAAAATGCATTCCATGAACTAGTGAACTTGTTAAAAACCTATAATATGCAACAAACTATTCACCAACCTACAAGAATAACATCCACCACAGCAACCTGCATTGACAACATTTTTACGAATATTGAGGAACCCTATGAAGGCAGCACTATACAAACACATGTTTCAGATCATTTAGCGCAGAAGATGAGTATATTTATAGAAAAGAAACAACCAAGAAAGACCTTCAAACGTATATTTTCGGAGAAAAACATAAAAAATTTCAAACAGTTATTAAGAGAACAAAATTGGACAGACATTTATGATATACCTTATGACGATGTGAATGCCCAGTTCAATATGTTTCATAGCATATACCTACAACATTTCAACAAAGCTTTTCCAATGAAAAAAGTATCAAGAAATAAAAAACAAACACCGGATAAAATTGATCCCACAATTAGAGAGGTCAAAAGCTCACTAGATATATTACTCGTCCTAAGTACTTGTGACGAAAAATATAAAGAGACATATCGGGAAGAAAAAATGGAATACGATCGGTTACTTCTGAAACAGAAAAAGGAAAAATATGACACTCTAATTAAGAATTCTGACAACAAGAGCAAGACAGTATGGAACCTGATAAATTCACTGAAAAATAGGAACACAAAGAAAACTGAATTAACTGGAGATCCATTGAAGATTACAAATGAGATGAACAACTTCTTTATAAGAGCGGGAACTAACTTAACGAAGAATATTCAAGAGGCAGGAAAAGTTAACAATTTCCAAGAAGTAGATAAATCTATACGCTTGAAAAAGATCACCCAATCTGAAACACAAGAGATCATAAAGTTACTAAAAAATAAACATTCAAGTGGGTATGATGAAGTCTCTAACCATATTATAAAACAAACATCTGAAGAAATAACTGCTCAAGTGACATACATCATTAACAACTCCATTAAGTATGGAATCTTCCCAGACAAACTCAAGATAGCCATCGTAAAACCAATTCATAAAAAAGGTGATATCAATAACTACAACAACTATAGGCCAATAAGTATTCTACCGAGCTTTTCCAAGATTATAGAGATGGCCTACTGCCGACAAATAATGGAATTTTTACTAATGAATAAAATATTAAGAAGCAACCAACATGGGTACATCAAAGGAAAATCAATTAAAACAGCAATTTATGATTTCATTAATAAAGTAGTAGAATCTTTTGAAAACAAAGAGTTATCCATGGGAATTTTTCTTGACTTAACCAAAGCTTATGATTGTTTAGATAAAAATAAACTCTTTCAAAAATTAGAAAGTTATGGAATTAGGGGCCCATCACTGGAATGGGTTGAGTCATATTTTTTGAACAGAAAACAAATGGTGGAAATGGAAATCAATGAGGAAACTGTGAGATCAAATTTAGAGGAATTACTGTTAGGCATACCACAAGGAAGTTTTACTGGGCCCTTGTTCTTCCTGATATATATCAATGACTACGAACCAGATATGGAACTATGTACCAAAAGAGTAAATACAGTTAATTATGCCGATGACACAAATTTACTTCTAGTTGAAAAACTTTTCTCAATGTTGGAAATACTAACTGAAATCACCCTAAATAAAACTGATGAATGGTTCAAAAATAATAATTTAATACTCAACAAAGAAAAAACAAAATTCATACTTTTCACACCAACACAAACAAAAATTGAGGAAGATTTAACAATCAATTTGAGTCAGGAAATATACCAGATACAAGAAACAACAAAATTTTTGGGCATCCACATAGACAAAAACCTCAATTGGAAAGAACACATAAACTGTCTAAATGAGAAAATTGCACAATCGATTTATGTTCTGAGAGTAATAAGTCGATATATCCACAGTAATTACTTAAAAATTGTTTATCATGGAATAATAGAGTCAAAACTAAGATTTGGAATAATATTTTATGGAGCAGGAAACATAAAACCATTGTTCATTTTACAGAAAAAGGCAATAAGAATACTCAACAACATGAAGTATAATGAATCCTGCAGAAGTATCTTCAAGAAAAATAAATTATTGACAATATATGCCCTTTACATTCAGGAATGTGTTCTCCTCATTAGGACCAATGAACATCTATTTGAAAAATATGAAAACAAAAAAACCTTTTACGATACCAGGAATGACGACTACATTTATCCCAAACATAATTTAACAATCTCTCAAAAGCAGACGGAATATAGATGTCTCAAAATATATAACATGCTTCCAAAAAATATAAAAACTATAAAAAATATGAAATGTTTCAAAAGAAGATTATTCGAATATCTCATTGAGCTAGAACCATACAGTTTAGATGATTATATCATGTAATTCTTATTTCTGACACTATTCTATTTCATCTTCATATTATTATATTTATATGTGTATGGATGTGATCGAGAATAAAGAGCTATTATTATTATTATTATTATTATTATACTTCATCAAAATAATTAAATGTGGGATTCTGATTACCGCTCACCAAAAAAATATATGTCTATGTTGCTAGTTCTTAGAACATTTCCACCATTTCTGGGTCAGTGATAGAGCGGAAACAAAATGAAATCACCGCAGATATTTTCGGTTGCGGAACCGATTTAAGAAATATCAAATTATTCCATGAGATTATACGCATCTGCTCTTTGCACCACATTTTCTGAATAAAGGTTATTTGAAATGTGCATATATGTTATCTGCTGACACAACGTAAAATATGTATTTTTACACATCACATTCCACAAGAATGTTTCTGGGTATAAATATTATTATTGTGACTCCGATTGTCTAAATTGCAAAAATTTGAAAATATGAAGACTCATTGTTGTGAAATTGCCCTAGATGCCATCTTCTCATCCAGACGAAATAAACGGTAATGTTTAATGAATTGTATTATGGAAACAAGAATAAGAGAGGAAAAATTGTGTCCAACAGAGTCAATTGATCTGTGCAACTATTTTATTGTTACCGGTGAGATAGATTAAATAATATTTCAATATTCATAATGTTAGAGTGATTTGATGATCGTAACAAGGATTTCAAATGAATAAACAAGATATATTTCCCTGAAATAAACAAAGTATCTGTCATTTATTACATTCAATTAATAAACTCAATTCAATAACAAACCTGAAATAAATAAAGAAAAGACTTTCAATGTTCATTCCATTGCAGTAAGGATAAAACAATTTATAACTGTTTTCCTAAAGGTAATAATAACTCATTCACTTTTTGGTCTAACGATTACATGACGGTTTTCAACATTCTCCTTTCAATTTTTTCTGCCACTAGAATAATAAATCAAAATTGAAGGAAGTGAACTTCCTTCTAGGGTGAAAAATTTCCCCAGTTTTAATTTTTTGTTTGTTTTCTTGTCGTGTGCTGGCATTGTAATCAGTTCAATGATGTAAAATATATTGAATTCCTTTTGCTTATGCCTCATGTCGATTTTATCTATTAGAGTTTATATTTTTTTCTTCAATCACTTATGGACAAATTCTTTCCTCCAACTTTTTTCTACTTTTCCAGTTCCCATTTTAGATGTGTACTAGGTCACCAACTCCAAAAGTATGATTTTTCTGTATTTATCGAATAATTTTTCTTATTCAAATAAACTAATTCGGCTGATCTGTACCAAATATCATTGATAAGCAGTGTTAGCTATGGTGATATAAAGTTCTACAATGTACAAAGAATGCCTATTACTACAAATTAGTCAATTCGCTTTACACAGAGACACTTAACCATATACTACGCCTCTAGTGTATGCAAAAATACATACAAGACACACCTTTGGGAGCTTATTCAAGTAAAGAAATGTATTGTCGATATTTTCACGTTATAAACGCAGAAAAAGCTTTCCTCATGCTCAAGTCGGACCATAATATGCCGTTATACTCATAATTAGCATATTCATATTCAAATGAATTAATTCGGCTGATCTATACCAAGAATCATTAATAGGAAGTGTGCGCTGAAGTAATAGAAAGTTTTACAAATCGAGACTGTAACATGCATCTGTATAAAAAGTCTATACTCACACAAACTCGTTAAAGTTTTATCGATCACAGGGGCAAATTTTAGACATGCTCACGTTTCAAACTGGTTGGTTTTCATCAGTACAATGCATGTCTATGATTCAAATCTGTTAAGTATCTATATTCGCTATACACAGAGACACTAAGATATTAATCATACATATGGCGGTTATAGATACTGTAGTCACTGGCATTCATTTTACTGATGAAAACCAACCAGTTTGAAACGTGCGCATGTCTGCAATTTGCCCCTGTGATCAACAAAACCTTAACGAGAGTATAGAATTGTTATACAGTTGTTCAATTTGTAAAACTTTCTATTACCATAGCTCAGACTTTTTATTAATGATATTTGGTACAGTCGAAATAACTGAAAATGAATAGGCTAATTATGAACATTACGACATATTATGGTCTGACTTGACCATGAGGACAGTTTTTTATGCGTTTGTAACGTGGAAATATCGGGAATACATTTCTTTACTTGAATTAACTCCCAAAGATGGCGCTAGTGTATTATTAATATCTTTGAGTCTCTGTGTATAGCGAATTTAAATACTTGACAGATTTGTAGTCAAAGACATACTTTGCACTGATTAAAACCAATCAGTTTGAAACGTGCGCATGTCTGATATTTGACCCTGTGATCAGATACAGATGTATGTTACACTGTCTCGATTTGCAGAACTTTCTATTATCATAACTCACACTCCTTATTAATGATAAATAATTTTTCTTTTTATTGTAGTACCTATGTTATACTTTTTTAACGTATATATAATATATATATAACGTATATATAATATATATATATATATTTATATATATATATATATATATATTTATATATATATATATATATATATATATATATATATTGTCATGGTATTTACAGTTAAAATAAATAATTACATAAATATATTAAGGAAAAGACTCACCTTTGTATATAAGTTGACTCGTTAGAGTATAACCAGAGCACATTTAATTAAATAATATCCATTCTGACAGAAATATTAATAATTCAATTCGTAAAAACACTCACATGCTAAAATTATGAAGAAAAAGCATATTCAGAATACATCACATACATACAAGGGTGATCTAATTAGTATTCATTCACAAAATTTCTTTAATATAATTCCATAACAAATTGGCGCCCAACGTGGGGCGCCAATTTGTTATGGAATTATATCAATGAAATTTTAGAATTTAAATACTTATTCGATCACACCTGTATCTAGTTGATGTATTCTATTTTTCCGGCTAGCTCTTAAGATTATAATTTTGAATAATTGAAATTTAAAATATTATTAAATCTGATTTGATATTTGAGGGAGGGTTCAATTTGAATTTTCTAAAAAGTTGAATTTTTAAATTATATTATATGAAAGTAATTTGAAATATTATAATCAGTGATCATTAACCTAAATCTAATTCTATGTTAACCTAACCTTATCTAAATATCCTAACGTAATTCTAATGTAAACAGTGATTATTATTCCTAAACTTCTTTCTGAAAATATTAACAGGATTGAATTTTAATACCTTTGGTAAGTTTGTTCATCAATTTATGATTGTTCCTTTTTACTGTCCCTTCTTCGTTTCAGGAAAAAAACACTCGTTTCGTTGGAAACAACACTTCTAGAACGTTCTGAAATTCACAGGCTACTTTGTTGATTTTCTTCAATATATCCAATTTGTTTGAAACTTGATTTCTATGTGATATGGAAAAATATCACATAGAAATCAAGTTTTAAACGAATTGGACATATTGAAGAAAATCAACAAAGTAGCCTGTGAATTTCAGAACGTTCTAGAAGTGTTGTTTCCAACGAAACGAGTGTTTTTTTCCTGAAACGAAGAAGGGACAGTAAAAAGGAACAATCATAAATTGATGAACAAACTTACCAAAGGTATTAAAATTCAATCCTGTTAATATTTTCAGAAAGAAGTTTAGAAATAATAATCACTGTTTACATTAGAATTACGTTAGGATATTTAGATAAGGTTAGGTTAACATAGAATTAGATTTAGGTTAATGATCACTGATTATAATATTTCAAATTACTTTCATATAATATAATTTAAAAATTCAACTTTTTAGAAAATTCAAATTGAACCCTCCCTCAAATATCAAATCAGATTTAATAATATTTTAAATTTCAATTATTC
This sequence comes from Megalocaria dilatata, assembly GCA_034642435.1. NCBI lineage: Eukaryota > Metazoa > Arthropoda > Insecta > Coleoptera > Coccinellidae > Megalocaria > Megalocaria dilatata. Next base: position 6,938,769 of record CM067854.1, read on the forward strand.
AAAATTATAATCTTAAGAGCTAGCCGGAAAAATAGAATACATCAACTAGATACAGGGGTGATCGAATAAGTATTTAAATTCTAAAATTTCATTGATATAATTCCATAACATTCCATAACAAATTTTGGGGAATTTGTCATGGTATTTACAGTTAAAATAAATAATTACATAAATATATTAAGGAAAAGACTCACCTTTGTATATAAGTTGACTCGTTAGAGTATAACGAGAGCACATTTAATTAAATAATATCCATTCTGACAGAAATATTAATAATTCAATTCGTAAAAACACTCATAAGCTAAAATTATGAAGAAAAAGCATATTCAGAATACATCACATACATACAAGGGTGATCTAATTAGTATTCATTCACAAAATTTCTTTAATATAATTCCATAACAATATATATATATATATATATATATATATATTTGAGCATGTTCCTGAAATAGTCATTTGTTTCTGAAAGGTATAATCAACCATATATATATATATATATATATATATATATATATATATGTATATATATATATATATATATATTTATATATATATATATATATATATATATATATATATATGTATATATATATATATATATATGTATATATATATATATATATATATATATATATATGTATATATATATATATATATATTTATATATATATATATATATATATATATATATATATATGTATATATATATATATATTTATATATATATATATATATATATATATATATATCAGTAAATTAGAGAAAACAATTTCTACATGGACATTGAGTGTACTTGACAAATCTATTTCGCTGCTCTGATCAGAATCCGTGGATAGCGTTATAATCTTGTCTCGTCGTTAACCTAGGTCAGGTTGATTAAATTGTGTCCATCGACATGTACGGCATTCAATTAGGTAATGTGCTGGAAAATCGGTATCTTGTAGACAAACTACAGAAAATTGCATCAGATCGATATATTTTCGAAATAATTTACCTAGTGTTTGATATGCAGGGTTATTCAATAAGGGCGGGTAGATGAAGAAATGGAATAAAACAAGCTGTGTGATGTATTATGAAAATTCTAGTTGATAACATATTATAATATAGTCCGTCTAGAAAGTATCTGGAAAAAAACAAAGCACATTTGTAATTATTTATAATAGTATACATTTTCAATTCTTGAATTAGAAAATTATAAAAAATTATTCATTTTATTGACTTATACAACCTCCATTGAACTGTAAACACTTGATTAAACATCGAGATATACCCGAAACTAGATCACATTCTTAATTTTCGGTGATGGTAGTCTAGGACTGTTAAACTGACTGAATTAAATCATCTTTTTTTCGTGGCACTGCTCGTTCAACTTCAATATTCATTAGTGCCCATATGTTTCCAATGGGACTAAGATCTGGTGAAGCTGCTGGCCATGAAATGGTTGTCACTTGGTGTTCTTGCATCCAAGCTCGAGTATGGCAATCTTGCATTATCCTGCTGAATACGCCACCCTTCTGGATATAAAGCATGCGCCGTTTCAAGGAGAAAATCGTTTAGAATGATACAATTTCTTTCACTATTACAACTATACAGAGAGGCGTAGAGCACCACGCTGAGATATTGCTCCCAAACTATTATTTTGGTGAAAATTTTGGAGATTTGAACGATTACAGGTCGTTTTAATAGGATTTTTAAGTGATTTCGACCAAGTTGGAAACAACTTTCATCAGATATAGAGACATTATTAAAATTATCTTCTTGAAAAGGTTGACAAAATTCTATCCTTCGTTTTTTTTGTAAGGTTGTCATTATAGGGATTTTTTTTCGTTTGCTTGATATGTAGCCTTGTCTTTTCAGTCACATGCGGACGGTTTCTGGACATACTTTTATATTTCGTTGATTTCCAAATCTGTTAGCTACTTTGCGAAACCGCTAAGGCCAATAAAGCCTTTAAATTGTTTCTTTTAATCTTACGCGGTCTTCTTTTGAAACTGGTCTATGCTTCTTCACCTTTTCTATACAAATATTCTACCTGTTTTCTTTCTACTAGTTGCGGAATTATTTCATAAATTATATACCTGTTGACAATCAACAAGATTCGACAAATAGTGTTGCCATGCAACTTTGGCCATGGCCGACTATTTGCACAACCTATTTTATACATTACTTTTGTCTTAGAATGTAACAAAAAAGTATATCAAAATTATGAAAAATAATAAATTCCGGATACTTTCTAGACGAACTATACTAATAATCTAAAAAGCTTCTGAGGGATCTTCACATAACATCTAGGAGTATCGGGATAATAAAAATACATAAATCAACGCACTAACTGAGGATAACCTCGGCCAAGCTATAAAGGTTTGGCATAAGAATGTAGACATAACTTCTATACTTGGCGACGTTGAAAGTGGTTATTTTTTTAATTCGGTACATAGCCAATTTTACGCCAATCGAAATAACTGCATTACGAATAGTTATTTCAACTTCTGGATGGTAAACGAGATTGAAGTCTTGTAAACTATAAAATCTTTTAAGAGTAGGGCAATTGGTTTTGACGGAATAAATATTGAAATTGTATATACCCCACATACTTTCCCATATCACTCATATTTCTGAATTTATGTATACAACATTCTGTCTTTCCACATCAATAGAAAAAATCCATCCCGATACCAGTGCCCAAAGCTGCTAACCCAACAAACGTGAATAACTTGCGACCTATAAGTATTCTTCCTACACTATCTAAAATCCTAATTAAAATTATGGCTAACTTTGAGTATCAAAACAGATTCAATCTGTTAGTCTCCTACAATTTTAATTTCAACAAATTTTATTCAAAAACTTTTAGAATTCAATTAATGTCTTATAAGCACTGCTTTTATTTAATAGACGTAAAAAATCCAAACTCATTATACAATATCAAATGGAATAATTAAAACCCAACAAATATAAATTAAAGTTAATGAATAAATAAATATTTGAATGTTTCGTTTCAGATTGAATCTGTTTTGATATTCAAAGTTTGTTATAATCCTTTTATCAAGTAAAAAACCGCTTCTTATTATTTTAAAATTATGGGTGAACAAATATAGTCACATTTGGACTCGAGCACGATTATTGCATCTATGCAATTATGGTCATTGAAAATGGAGTAAAACCCGAAACATATATCTCATCAGACATGAAATAAACTCCGAGGTGAAAATAAGGTTCATCGCTAAAGATGATTTTTCTGGAAAAATACTCATCATAAGCAATGATGGTCACGAAGCTTCACTTCTTGCACTAGTTAAACTCTATAATCCTTCATACCGAGGTCTTTAAACAAAATTCTCCTGAGAGAAGTGGGAGAAATGTTCATTTCTCGAGTACTATGACGAGTTGCTATTGATGAATATTCAGCCACATTCTGGACTACAGCAGCAATGTTTTCAGGTATGCTCAATGGAAAAGAACGAGTTGTTTCATCAAATAACATACACAACCATTTCATAAATGAACCCGCAAATTACCGTAAGCGCATTTCATTTCTATTGAATTTCCCAAGTAAGGTTAGATAGAGGATTTACAAATTTAGAAATTTTTTTTTAATATTTTCGAGTTCTGTTCAAGCGTAAATTTACCCATTTCGTTAATGTCAAATATTAATCAAACTTCCTGTCAGGAATCACAGAAGTGTTGCAAAACTCGAAATAACCACTACTTCAAAATACAAGCTCTAGGTGGCCTTTAGAATGTTATCTTTCCTGAAAATAAGCAATAAAGTACCGTAGGGATCAATTTGGGACCTATTCTTTTCGTCATCTACATATTGCAGTTCGAGAAACTCTTTTTTTTGTCTTAAAACTTTTTTACGCACACTTGACTTGGGGAGTAAGCTGGTGAACGCGTGACGAGAGCGTTACGAAAAGTGTGATCGCGCGAGGCGAACGGAAGTTGGGAGTGAGGTTGGACTTGAGCGATCCCGTAATTGATTCAAGCAATAATTCGTTTCTATCAGAAACCTGGTCAAGTGACGATGAAAATATTGACATCCCGAATTATGATTGTATTGCGAAATTTAAGCGTAAAAATGTTAGATCAGCAGGAGTGAATATTTATCACAAATCAAATGATGTCTCGGATATAGTAACTTCGAACATGGACATTTCATTACGATATACCCGTGAAATTGATATTGGTCAATCATCAGTTGGTGGTATACAGGGTGTCTCAACGAAAATTTGAGCCCCAAGAACTCAGAAATAGGTCAGTTTCTCTTTTCAGGGGGGCGAACTTTCATCATGAGTTTGTTCCGAAGAAAACACCCCCATGAAGTTGGCATCAATCCCCATCATTTTTTGAATAAGGAAGAGATGTCGACTGTTATTTAGTTTGAAAGTTATTTATGTTCTGTGCACAACCCAGTTAAAATTTTCAAAATCGTTTCACTATTCATGAAATAATGTAATATTAAACTTAACGTCAAAAGGTGATGTTGAACAGATAGCTGAACCGCCCAAACTCAAGAACCTAAGAGTTTAGAAGAATCCAAAAATAATTTTCAAGTTCTGTAGTAAGAATAAAGAATTCCTATGAGGACTTTGTTCCCAAAACACCACCTGAGAGTGGCAACAACCTCCATTTTTTTTTAATAGAAAGAGATTGGGGATATGTTTTAGTTAAAAAGCTTTTTTGTTTTCTGAACATGTCTAAAATACACTCGTTTTTTTTGTCTGTTGCGCTATAATGCGGGTTATAGTCAACCGTATTTTTTTTATATTATCATTATACTCCTAGATCTTCTGTGAGGATCCCTCAAAAGCTTTTTCAGCTTGAGCGAGTTAGGAGTTCAGTTGTGTTCTGAGTAAGCTTTTTTATTACGATCTTACGCCACTTTAGGTCACAGCACTGTTAATTTTCGACCTGACAGTGAAATGGTGGCCGAAACCCGTTCATCTAGAAAATTGTTTTCCCATGAACAGGCTTTGAATCCGGAAACTTTTTGTACCGTGCCCAAAGTTATATCCACTAAGCTGTCGACACTCATTCTATTTGGATAAATCCACCCAGACAACTGCAGTATTGAGTTTTGATCTGAATATCATTAATGGCATATCCACTAAGTTTTCTCTACAGATCATAACAGAGCAAACTGCTTCCATTCTAATTATGGGGAGAATTAAATTTTTAGATGATGGTTTCATTAGTAAAGTTGGGCCAATATTGTGATGCTGATATCTTTCCTATTGACTATATTTCTGCCTGTTGGTACACTGAGAGTTCTTTACTAAAGCAGGGCCGCATTTAAAAATAGTTGGTCCAATCGCATATAAACTACACCGATTCTGTTTATGACCCCTGTCTAAACTACTCTGATGAACGGCGTATACAGAAGCTTCAAAACTTTTGTTTGCGTCTGATCTTTGGTGTAGGGAAATACGATAAGATAAGTCATAGCCTACGAGTTGTAAATTGGCTCAACATGGAAAAAAGGAGATCTCTTCACGCTACGATTTTTGTTCGTGAAAATACTATCTAACTATTCCACATAGCTCTATAATAACTGTAGCGGAAAAATAAACAACAAAATAGACAGGCGCCATCAAAATGATATGTTCATCACAAGCTGCCAACATTGACCGCCCAAAATAATTTTTCTTTTTTAAAATTACTCTAATTTTAGGAGCTTTTAACGAACAGCGCCCTATCAATGCCCCCGGATCTAATGTCAAAAGTCACGAGCATTTCAATTCAATCGTTCCCAGCCAAGGCGAATGGACCCAGCATGCTGAGGTTCTATTGAGGACCGATCTTGGCTTGTTCACAGACGGCTCGCGAACGACGTACGGAACAGAGGCGGGAGTCTATGGGAGCAAACCGAGAATCAGCATCTCATTGAGTCTCGGTCAATACGCAACCATATTACAGGCAGAACTATTTGCCATTGAGACCGCGGCGGATCTGCTGATAAAACGGCAAATTCACTACGGCAAAATCAAAATATTAGCAATAAATAGTCAGTCAGTATTAAAAGCTGTGGAATCCAGTTGTACATCTGAAATAGTCTGGAGTTGCCGCACGGTTCTAAACAGGCTCCGTATGCATAACAGAATCACTTTTGTTTGGATATCGAGCCACTCAAACTATTTGGGTAACGAAGAGCGAGATCGGCTGGTGTTTGCTGGAGCTACGCTGCCTCTGGTAAGCCCGGAACCATTCCTTGGAATATCACATGACGTAACTAAGCTGATGATAACAAGCAGAATGAACTCAAGACTAGAATCTTACTGGCTGAGCCATCCAGGCCTGATATATTCGAAGGCGTTCCTTGAAACGGCTTCGAACCAAAAAATGGCAGACCTAGCGCTAGGCCTTGACAAGGCCAGAATATTTATCGAAATTATGACAGGTTACTGCAGGCTGAAAGCGCATTTGAACAAAATCGGTCTGGCTGAAGACGATGAATGCAGGCTGTGTCTTGAGGATACTGAAACAGCCATGCACATCGTCCCAGAGTGTCCAGCGCTGAAAAAATTACCCCTGAACAAGATTATCGGTTTTATCCAAAAACTGGATCTTGTCCGGGAAATATAAATTAGGGGTGGACCACAATAGTCCGCGCGGACGCAGTGGAAGTGTGGACAGACGCCCGCTCACTATGAATAATATTAATAATTGTAGGAGAAAATTTGATGGTTAAATTTTGAAAATTAATTAATTGGACGAATGGTAGCATTAATCTTATTCTCGAAGTGAAATAGCAACTGCTATCCTGTATTCAAATCTGGAATTATTGTCTGTTTTTCATGATCAAGCTTTCAGGTATTTCATCAATTGTTGAAAGTAAAAAAAGCTTGAAAAATTGAAAACGGACACAAATTTCTAAGAAGTTTTTGCTAGGACACTTTTGTAATCTGTGCGATCACAATCTTTGGCAAATTTAAACAGTTGCCGGCAAGAATTTTGAACTGGTGTCTCGCGAACCCGTCAAAATAAAATTACTCGATCGAAATTTGTTCAACGTGGAAAATTTTTATCTCAATTTGTTTGAGATTCGAATTTTCCCAAACAGTTACAAAAAATAGGGTGTCGCATCAGTAAGGCCTATTAGAATTACAGAAAGAAGTAATTGTCGTTTTCTTAAATTTAGATGAATAGATCGAATTGTGGTGAATTAGATGACTCAGATAACTCTTTCCGTAAATTTCCCAAATTTTTTATCGGTTCATTTCTCAACTTTCTGACAGGTTCAGTTGCAGACCCTCACTTTTTTAAGCAAAATCTCAAAATGCTTATCAAAATCATGTTTCTCTTTTATTAGATATTGCACATACGTAGAATTCAACTTATTATTGAGTAACGAGAGTCGGTGTTCCTTTATTCTCGTGTCAAAGGACCTTCCGCTTTGTTCAATATAAGTTTTTGAGCAGATACAGCATGATAATTGGTAAACACCTGACAAATGTGATTTGTTCATCTGAGGTTTTGATTTTTTTCAAATAACTCCCCATTATTTAATTCTGGATTGAAATTATTGACAGGTTTTCTCTGAATAAGATCTGTACCGTTTGTGTGATTATAGAGATATTAAAGGCCTTTGAAAATATACGGGATAAAGAAATACATAAACCACACATATCAGTACAAAACAATGTAAACAAACACATATATCAATCTGTATAATGAATTTTCTCCAACTGATCATTTGTTGCAGGTCGCTGCCCAAGCTCAGCAGCCAGGAAGAGGACGGGCACACCCCCCACTCCCAGTTCACTGGCGTAGCCCACTTTGAGCCTATCCCGCATGACCACGACTTCTGTGAGAGGGTTGTGATAAACGTAGGTATCCTGAATGTTTTTTTAATTACTCATACGAATACAGAATGCACAATTTCATGAAGGTCACAAACAATTGAGCATTACTTTAACAGTGTATCACGATTGACGAACTTTTTTGAAGCGTCTTGATTTTTTGACAGTTTTGCAGTTGAGATTATAGTGGTCTTCCTGCCTCTTGGGCCTCTGGTCACTGTCCTTACAGGCGTGGGATTGGGATACGCCCAATCAGTACATAAAACATGACAGAAGTCACCCTTTGCTTCCAGTATAGACTGGCACTATTCTACTTCTATGCATCTATTCTACTCGGTCTTTCACCAAGTGACGACTCAGCAGTCTCCACAGTCTGCCCCCTAGGGGCAGAAAGTGTGATAAGGATTACGCTATATCATCGCGAGAAGCGAGAACCCCTCCGAAGAAATCAACCCACCAGCTTCTAGTTTGGGCCTCGGCTCGAAAGCCAAAACCGTCTGACTGGTAGCAGCGAAGCACTGTTTCACCTCTATTGGCTCTGCAGGTCAGTACCCGAGTTGGCTTGTGACGCAACTCACTCGCCGGAAGGGCTTCTTATCCAAGCACCCGAACGCAGTTCCATGAACTAAGATAAACCCAAGATTGATGACTAAATTGATCCTGGTACGAGCACCGTCAACACGGCCTGTACGTCATCAACCACGAACCCATGTGAAGTCTTTTGATTGATCTTGGCGTCAAGCACTAAGGGCTAAGCCATTTCGTTGAGATCCACAAACCCTAAAATGTTATGCATTGATCCGGGTTCAGGACAAGGCCGGTCTAACCGTCAAGTCCCACTTAACCCTGAGTTATTTCATGAGAATATCCCGAACATGGAGCTCTGCGAACAGTTAAATGAAATACCTCGCTAGTCCAGCATGCGGACTTTCAACCACTGCCCCCTCCAGTCCAACACCAATGGGGTGGCCAGATGGTACAAGTAACACCTGAGACCATCCACCCCTCCGAGATAAAGCCGTATGCTACATAAGGCACTCGGCCATTGGACAGAAAAATCCGAAGATTTACTGCAATAGGGTAGAGTACGCTAGTTTCAAGGGAGAAGCCCTGTGCCGCGACAGACTCCCTGTCACTGAGTTAATCAACCGGCTCAGCCCTCCATTTCACCAGAACGGCAAAACTAGGGCCCCATTCGGAGATCTTCCACCACACAGGTCCAGTGATTGGCGCGAATGGCATTACTTTAGACATCGAGACTTAACCCTCCATTTCGCCAGGACGAAACTAGGGTCCTAGACAAGCACCACCATCACGTCAAGATACAATGCCCGGGCGGCGATTCTAGTCAGTCAGTGCCCTAGTTGTTTGGGACACAACTCATACACCGAAGGGGCTTCTTGCCTCCACCGTCCTTTCGACCGCTTAAGGGCCAAACCTGCCGTAGACACTTCAGTGAATCCGGGTTCAAGCCGAGCCCAATGCGTGGTCGAGACCCCTAAACGTCCAGGCCAGACCCGGTTATCCACGCACAAGAACTACGACCCTGAACGGCCCTTTTAGCCTAGCATTCAGGCTTTCAACCACTATCCCTACGAGTCCCAACACCAAATTGGGTGGCCAGAAGTACGAATACTCTGTGGGCCGCTTCCACAGGATGAGTTTTTTAGTAGTTCTTTAATATTTCTCCATATTTCTAGCGCCCTAAACTAATTATGGGAATTGTGTACAGGCCTCCTAGTAGGTGAGGTAAGAAATATTCAATATTCAGTGGTGATGTCGACAAAATTCTGAATTTTGTGTATCCCAAGGGTTACTGATTATGTATTCAGTTTTCAGTATGGACGATCTCAATATCAATCTGGCCAATAACTCTCATCCTCTATTAAAGTGTTTTTGCTCAATGGCTTCTCACGAATCGTTGAGCAACAAACAACTGTGACTCAGACGGCCAGCACTCTTATTGACTCTGATCTTGCGCCACTTTAGGTCACAGCACTGTTTATTTTTGACCTAACAATGAAATGGTGGCAGACACCCGTCCAAATAGAAAATTTCTTTTCTACCTAAACAGGATTCGAACCCGGACCTCAGATTCACGAGTCCGATGCTCTCCCGCTGAGCTATCCACACTCAAACCAACGATTACTTTGCGCAATTTAGTAGTGTTGCAGGTGATGAGAAATATCTCCTTCAGGTTCCATATAATTGATCTGCAATATATGCGAAGGATCTTGAATGGTCGTAATACTGATACTGTCGAGAAGGATCACTCAGAATCGTTCAGCTTACGTGTCCTGTTATCGAGCCTTACATTCTCCATATTTTAAATAGTTGTATTCTCGCAAGCGTTTTTACATCATCCTGGAAGCAAACAGTGAGTCTTCCAATACCTAAGACTCATAATCCTGTCAGTGTGTCTGACATGACAGTTATAAGCATCTCTCTACTTTCAAAAGTTCTTGAAATACTGATGTATGACCAGATGTGTGAGTTTTTGTTTATTTTAACAAATTGTTTCGAGATTATCAGTATAGATTTCGGCGATTTCACACCTCGCAGGTAACTCTGGCCTCTGTAACGTAGGATATGTCCATTAAGGAACATAGCCGCATGATACCATTATCGGTTCAAAATTCGACATTTGGGCGAACACTGAATCAGCGCACACAAAAGAGCCAAGTTCTAGTTCTCGCTACCAAAAAAAAACCTTGAAAATCCATTGATAGCTAATAATTTAAATCAAAGTCATGACGTTCAGCTGCTGAGTTACATCGATTCGAGTTATATTAATAAAATATATTACTGACATTGTAAATGAAACATCTATTTTTATTTCCACTATATTTTATTAATACTGGCTGGCGTACATTTCGTCCATACCAATGAAATATAGTGAAAATAGAAACATATGTTTTATTTATAATGTCAATTATAAACAATTTTTACCAAGCAGCAGCCAAGTCATATAAATATATAATTATTTATATTGTCCAACTTTAATTGATATGCACCTGTTCAAAGTTGGGGACAAACAACATGGAGCATTAAATGAAAAACAAGATTTTTTATTTATGCTACCTTTCTTATTCTCAAAAAAAAAATGTTTTTAGGAACAGATAAAAGGTATCTTCATTATTTCCTGAAATCCCTGTTTCTACTACACATATTTCATTATTGAGGTAGTATATATGCGGTTTATATCTTTAAAAAATTTATATAAGAGATTATCCGAAATCATCCAGAGCTAAATAAAGTATACAGAACCATCATACTCGTAATCGATGGGTTCTTAGCCTTACATCTTTTAAGCAGAAATTCGTCCAATTGGAAAAAACCCAATCACGAAAAAGTTTCCGTTGAAAAGAAGAAACAAACAGAGAAGAATTCAAGCGTGATCTTCCAAGTTTCATAATAAAAATCAGTGTCAGCAAAATCATATTCCGTATTACTACGGGCTCATGTAATATGCCCGTCGCCTGAGAAAACCCCCTCATGAAATCTCAACTAGCAGAATCCGTGGGCCAAAAAAATTTATTGATATATTGAAATGAATTGCTGGAGTGTTAGAGTAACCCGATCCATCTCAATAGCAAACAAGAAATTAAGAGTTTCATAACATTCTGTATTGACAGTTGCATGCTTCAAAAGTTCGTTTTTCAGAACAGTAGAAAGTTTTTTCAGCAATACTTATTATTTGCCCTGATTGTGTTGTGCCGATTGATGACTTACAACCTTTGAGGCGCTGTCACCAACTTCTTTATTTAGAAATTACCCTAGTGGCCAAAAATAGTTTCAGCGAGCCTCTTATGAACATGATCCCATGATGGTATCTTTTTTAAGAACGGAATAACCACACATGGTCATTTTGAAACGCACATTTAGAATCTTCCTGCTTTCCTGGTTTCATGCGATCCATTCGGAGAAAAGAAAATTTCGAGTAAACGTCTCTTGCATGTCATGGAGATGAATTTTATGGGGTCGTGCAGGTCTGTGAAAATGAAATAGATATACGATGGCATATAGGTCGTATATTTGAATAAAATAGTTACAATCTTTATGAATCCATAAACGCTGAAAATTATCGTCGTGGCTTGGATTCATACGGTTGAAATCGGGAACTTCCTACGGTTATCAATTGAATGATGGATCGGCACCTAGTATGGAATGCCGTGAAGGTACGTCTAGAAGAAGATTAGGATTGTAACTGCTGATGAATATATGTTTTGACCGTCTCTGGAGAGTAATACAATGCAAATATCGTTTGAAGAAAGTGCTTGTCTCAACGTGGATTCGATTATTTTGAATTTTCTTCTCAATGTGCCTGTCAAGTCCCCTTGACGCTCGCATTAACCTGGCAAAACTTTCTTCATCTTGTGCTAATCCTAACAGATGCTCTGCTTTCTACTCTCTAATATTTTTCAACCAAGAGGCCTGTTTTCTGCCAATTTCTCTACGTCCCCCAACCTTACCCATCATAATAAGCTGAAGAACATCAACCGGCTACCTTGTAATAAATAAATATGCTATTTTTCTCAACTTGATAATGTTCGCTAGCTCACGAACTGCATCGACTCTCTTAGTACTGCTTCGTTTATTTGCATAATCATCCATTGCTGTGTATCTATGTGAAATTTGATCATAGCATTTCAAAGTAATCGAAGTATAACCACATCACATATTATAACTGTATCTGATTATTTTTTTAAGCCATGTTTAAAATTGTGAATAATTTGCTTAGAGATCTTATCCGAAACAAATTGAACAACACGTGGAAAGAGTATATAACCCTGCCTTACATTCTGCTGTAGATCTTTCCTCTGATGTTAACAGTTGCTGTTTGCTGCCAATTTAATTTCTCGATGCTTCTTACATATCTTACATCAAATCCTTTTTCCTTCCATATCTCAATCAATTTATCGTTACTTACACTATTGAATGCCTTTTCGTAGTCGATAAAGACAGCGAAACCGTCTTCACGTTTCTGATCTCGGCATGTTCTCAAGTTCCCAAGCCGCTCCTGAATCCAAACTTGTTGTTGTTCTGAATGATTCGTAAGAATATTCACAAGGAATAGCTCATAAAACTCATCAGTTTGTTGTGACAACATTTTTTCGAAGAGCAAAGAGTGAATGGACAACGAGAGACATCAATGGAACTTAATTGTTCGAGGAGCAAAGAGTGACTGTGGTGAAGTGATCAGGGCAGTGCCAAAGAGCTACACTTGTGATATGGCTAGCGCGGGTGGTAAAGAGAGACTCTAGCGATATGACTAGCTCCGATGGCAAGAACGGTCTGAACTCGAAGTTATATTGTGAAGCACATAAAAATTCTATCCCTCATGTCGAAACGGCATTTGCCTATTTGCGTTTCTGAATTACTGTTATCCCATTGAGATTTCTACGAAAAATTAGAGAGTTTTGAAAGGTTTAGATTATAGACTCTAGAAGGTTACATCCCTGAAAAAGTTCAGGGATAGAATTTCTTGTTCGGTTTCGAAGAAATCGAACAGCTCTTGCAAATAGACTAAAATGACTTTTTTTCTAGGTGAGTGGCTTGCGGTTCGAGACGCAGCTGCGCACGCTGAACCAGTTTCCCGACACGCTGCTGGGCGATCCTGCACGCCGCATTCGCTACTTCGACCCACTGCGTAACGAGTACTTCTTCGACCGCAACCGGCCCTCCTTTGATGCCATCCTGTATTATTACCAGAGCGGAGGTCGACTCAGACGCCCCGTCAATGTGCCCCTGGACGTATTTTCTGAAGAGATCAAGTTTTATGAGCTGGGAGAGCTGGCTATCAATAAATTTAGAGAGGTGAGTAGGCCTGAGAGTAGATAGCAGAGGAATCTGCATGACGAGTTCAAAAGGACTACATTTTAGCACCTTTATTCTTGTCAACAAGTGGCTTTTGAGTCAACTTTTTTCAGCAGTTTCCGAAAATTATGATCAAGGTGTCATTCGATTCGTAATGGTATCTAGATGATTTTTGAAAAAAATTAAGTTCCGCTTGCAAAAATTGCAAAAGTTATTAACAATTAACTAAAAAAAAAAAAGGTTTAGTTTTTTGTAAATATCTCGAAAACTAATAAAGATTTTTGAAATAAAAAAAAAGATTCAAAAAGAGGAAAAAATTTCGTAAAAAAAAGTGTGGACTCCCGGAATTGTAGTCCCAATATTAATAATATTCCCAGAGGGATGAAAATACGGCCGAAAACGGGTACTCTGGCTTTCGTAAGCCGCGCCTACTTTGGACACTATTAATAAAAATTATTTTAACAGATTAAATATGAAATTTAATAAATGAAAAAATTCAGGGACATACTGGATAGATGAATGAACAATAATCCGCCAAAAAAACAATTTCTATCTCAATTTTTCAATTAGCTATGCAATAGTTAATTAATAATTTTTCTCTGCTTGGACATGAACATTACAAGTGTGATAATTGTTAAACTATTAACTTGAGATTTTTTCCTCTCTTGGAGCAATTTTTGGAAGACTTCAGAATAGATCCCCGTTGGAAAAATTTTAAAATGTTTATTTTTCAGTTTTTTATTAACAATTTTCGTTGTTGCAGAATAAAAAACTTAGATTAATTATCGAAAAAATGATTTTTTTTCAAAATATTATTAATGGTCCGTTTTTATGTAGTAGGAAGCTACATAGAAATTTTTTTTTCAATTTTTATCTCTTATTGTTTAAAAAATTGTTATAAACAAATGTGTTGTTCATAAAATAATTGAAAATTTTTTCAAGGAATATCAATATTTGATGCAAATAATGATTTAAAAAAAAAAATTTTTGCTTAAAAAAATTTGTTTATTGCTCAAAAATGCATTTGTTAATTAACAATCGTTTTCTCCCACTTCTAACTAATATTAAGGAACCATTTTTTCTTTAAAAATCATGATTTCATTTTCTTTTCCATATAAAATAAAATTTTTCGTTTTGTTTAATTTTTCATTGTTTATATAATAAACAATTTGTTATAAACAAATAAAATTTACTTTATATTTTTTCCCTATTCTTCTTACTGCCACAAATACAGACATGATTTTTTTTTATTTAATTTTATTATTTTTTATTATTTAAATAATTTTTTTGGCGGATTATTGTTCATTCATCTATGCAGTATGCCCCTGAATTTTTTGATTTATTAAATTTCATATTCAATCTGTTGAAATAATTTTTATTAATAAAGTGTCCAAAGTAGACGTGGCTTACGAAAGCCAGAGTTTTCGGCCGTATTTTCATCCCTCTGGGAAAATTATTAATATTGGGACTACAATTCCGAGAGTCGACATTTTTTTAGTAAATTTCCTCCTCTTTTTGAATTTTTTTTTATTTCAAAAATCTTCATTAGTTCTTGAGATATTTAAAAAAACCTAGCCCTCTTTTTTTTAGTTAATTGGTAATAACTTTTGCAATATTTGCAAGCGGAACTCCATTTTTTTCAAAAATCATCTAGATGCCATTCCGAATCGAATGACACCTTGATCATAATTTTCGGAGACTGCTGAAAAAAGTTGACCCAAAAGGCACTTGTTGACTATACTACTTATGGTGGTCATACTGGGTTTCGTATATAAAATGTTAGCCACATAGCCAAAGAATTTTAAAACCTCCTAAACTTTCTTCAAAATTCAAGAAATTTCTTTGGTACTCAAAAAACATTTCTTGCAAAATATGCTTCCTTCTGAGTGCATTCTTTGGCATATGATCCACTATCCTCAGGAAATTTTGCATTATCCTTGTCGTTATTTTTTATCTACACGCTAAATTTGAATCCTGTTGCTATGGTTCCTATAGTACTCAACGTTTCTCTGCTGAAAATTTTTTTGAGATCTTCTGGATAAAGGATTGTCACGAAATTCATCTATCAGTTTACTCCTAAACACCAAATTTCATATCGATATGATCTGAAGTCACGCGAATATTGGGAAAAATAGTGAAAAATTTCAAATTTGAATAACTACGAAACCCTAGAGCTGAATTTGCTCTCCAATTTAATTTTCCGTATCATTTATTACAACTTGATGTGTAGGCCAATTATAACGCGAAAGAATTCAAAAGTACTTACATAATTTTTGAATATCAAAACAGATTTAATCTGTTAGTCTTCTACACTTTTAATTTCAAAAAAATTTTCATTCAAAAAACTTTAAGAATTAAATTAATGTCTACAATAAGCACCGCTTATATTTAATAGACGTATATAAGCAAAACTCAATATATAATGTCAAATGGTATAAATGAACCAACAGATATAAAAAAGTCATTGAAATTAATAAATAAATATTTAAAGAAGACAAAATTTTTGTTTCTGATCTTACCATTAAGAACACCAATTGCCTTTCAAAAACATGAACACAACTTAAGGACTTCTCAAAAAATATAATTCATTTGAAATATTTAATATATTTAAATATTCAAATAAGTTAATTCAGAAATCTCTCAAAACATGCACTATATCTTCAAAAAACAATTATATTTCTGGTAATCTCTTCATCGGCCCTAAATAATATTCCAAATATCTGTGATTTTGTTAAGAACATAGACTATCTTGAATTTTAAATTTAATCTGTTTGAAGCAATCATCCTGTTAAACACGTGTGAGGTGAGATATAGTGATAGTTATTTGATTTTGATATTTGGAATATTATTCAGAGCCGATGAAGAGATTACCAGAATTATAATTGTTTTTTGAAGATATAGTGCATGTTTTGAGAAATTTCTTAATTAACTTATTTGAATATTTAAATATATTAAATATTTCAAATAAACTATATTTTTTGAGAAGTCCGTAAATTGTGTTCATGTTTTTGAAGAATTGGTGTTCTTAATGGTAAGATCAGAAACAAAAATTTCGTCTCCTCCAAATATTTATTTATTAATTTTATTGACTTTTTTATATCTGTTGGTTTATTTATTCCATTTGATAATATATATTGAGTTTTGCTTATATACCTCTATTAAATATAAGCGGTGCTTATTGTAGACATTAATTTAATTCTAAAAGTTTTTTGAATAAAAATTTTTTTGAAATTAAAATTGTAGAAGACAAAGATATTTCAATTTGTTTTGATATTCGAAGAGTTTATTGTTTAGCTAGGTAGAACAACTTGAATATGTAGACACTATGTAGATATGTAGACCCAGTCTTCCTCCCTGTGCAATATATTATATTACACATCTTTTCATGATTATTTTAATATTTACCCTTTTTTCAGGACGAAGGATTTATCAAGGAAGAGGAAAAGCCCCTACCATCGCACGAGATGCAGCGAAACGTATGGCTGTTGTTCGAATATCCCGAATCATCACAGGCGGCGCGGGTCGTCGCTATCATTTCTGTTTGTGTCATCCTGCTGTCGATCGTCATCTTCTGTCTGGAGACGCTACCGCAATTCAAACACTACAAGGTTTTCAATACGACCTTGAATAGTACTAAGATCGAGGAGGACGAGGTGCCCGAAATCACCGATCCTTTCTTCCTCATCGAAACTATATGCATCGTCTGGTTCACCTTCGAACTTTCCGTGCGCTTCCTGGCTTGTCCCAACAAATTGCATTTCTTCCGGGACCTCATGTAAGTACATAATCAATGAGAGTTGCAGCTAAATTTCTCAAGACACGGAGAAATATACTGAATTACATTAGAAGTGTTACACCCAGAAACAGCTTTATTTTTTGGCTACAGAATAATCATATTTAAAGAATTGAAACAAATTGTAGAAATTACTATGTTTTACTACCAAAAAAATATATATTACACATTTTCTTGTGACTCGAGTTTCGGGAAATGAACTATCCCATCATCAGACAACTGAAGACCTAACAGTGGTACAGAGGTATTTAAACAAAAGTGATAAATATTTTGAATATTTCAATAGATTCTAGATAACACCTAATAGTGATACAGAGGTTTACAAGCGGAACGTGATGAAAACCCGGTTGAAAAAAGAGGGGCCTTCTAATAGATATCGGAATGTCTGCCATCGACAAAGAAGGTTATTAAACAGATGGTACCCATTTAAATATCTCAAATAATTTTTGGGGTTACATAGCTCCATTATTTTGACGTTATTTTGTTGTTCATCTCAAATATTTGGATTTACATAGCTCCATACAGTCATTCATTATTTTTTAAATTATTTTTATTGTGAACGAATTTGAAAATTTTAATAATCAAGTTTCTTTTCATTTGAATCTTCATGTAAAATTTTCTTAAGATTTTTTTTTGTCGAAAGGAATAACTAAAGAATGAGTGGCAAAAGTTGAATTTTTGTTTACTTTTCATCAAATTAATTTTATGTTCGTTGAAAAAGGTTTCAAACAGATGTTACTTTTTAAATATCTCAAATATTTTCGATTTACATAGCTCCGTACAGTCAGTCATAAATTTTAGATTATTGTTATTGTGAACTAATTTGAAAATTTCAACAGATTCTAGATAATCGAGTTTCTTTCCTTTTGAATCTACATGTAAAATTTTTTAAATTATCTATTGTGGGAAAGGAATGACCGTTTTCTAGACAATGAGTGGCAAAAGAAGAATTTTGTTTATATTTCATGAAACTCATTTTATGTTCGTTGAACCTCGTCTTGAAGGACGTCCTGTTTGTCCTATATATTTATTACTGCACGTAGAACAAGATAACTCATAAACTCCTGATTTGTGTATGTTTGGAGTAGGGTCCTTTGCATTAAATCTTAGCGATGATAATTTGTTTTGCGTTTTGAAGGCAATATTGACATCTGATTTTGAAAAACTAATGGCCACTTTTTGATTTATGCTACCAAAGTACGATAAAGAAATGAATTTAAAAAAAAAAAAAAATTCTCTATCGTACTTTGGTAGCATAAGTCAAAAAGTGTTTTTCAACGAACATAAAATGAATTTAATGAAAAGTAAACAAAAATTCAACTTTTGGCAGTCATTGTTTAGAAAACAGTAATTCCTTTCGACAAAAGAAAATCTTAAGAAAATTTTACATGTAGATTCAAAAGAAAAGAAACTTGATTATTGAAATTTTCAAATAAGTTCAGAATAAAAATAACGTAAAAAATAATGAATGAATGTACGGAGCTATGTAAATCCAAATATTTGAGATATAAACAAAATAATGTAAAAATAATGAATGACTGTACGGAGCTATGTAACCCCAAAACTTATATGATATATTTAAATGGGTACCATCTGTTTAACAACCTTCTTTGTCGATTGCCGACATTCCGATATCTGTTAGAGGGTCCCTCTTTTTTAACCCGGTTTTTTATCACGTTCGGCTTGTAAACCTCTGTACCACTATTAGATGTTACCTAGAATCTATTGAAATATTCAAAATATGTATCACTTTTGTGTTAATTATTATCAACTACCAAATGGTAACGGCTGAAACAATTCAGTATCTCTATTTATGTTGTTTTATTCATAATATTTGGTTTCTTCAACACTCTTTATAAAGATAGCACTTGTGCTATAACCGTTGAATTGTCTTTTAATCTTTTGGATCAAGGGTAAACCACAGAATTATTTATTTGTAGTTAACATTACACTCCATTTAAATTTTTCAGTATTCATTTACCAGAAGTTTTCTAAATTGTTGAAGGGTTAGTAAATATTTGTTGTTGATTAATGTTATATTTTATTGAAAATGAATTATTTGAGTACTGACGAAGAAAAGTCTCTCTTAAAACTTGTTTTTCAGTAATGTTTTTACATATCTTGAGATTTTATAGAATGTAACTTAGTTAGATATCCAATAATAATGAATATTCTAAGTAAGATAGTTTTATGATGAAATCCTTAAGATTATCTGAAAGATATTTGTTTTCATAAGATTGATCAGCAGAAACAAATATTTGTCTACTCAAAATCTTTAATTTATAGGATTTTGGTTAACAATTTTTCTTTATTGGATTTTATTATATCATTTGGATGTCTTATAATGAATGTTTATTTTATATGTCGTTTGATATAAGTGGTACTTTTAAGACATCAATTTAATTTAATTCCTGAAGTTATAATGATTAAATAAAATTTTTTGAAATTAAATATTTAGAAGACTAATATCTAATTGGACAATTACTCAGCTTAATTCAGGGACCAATAGGAATCTATTCTAAAGTATTTCGAATTATCGGAAATACTTGCATATTAATGTCTTGGGATCACTATCCCCCAATAAATAACATTTTCTCCTGAAAACCGTTTTCAAAGCTGTCAACTCAAATGAAATGTGACAAAATGAATTGTAACTATACGTTGCACATCTGGCAAAAAGATGTATTCTTTCACCTTATTCAAACCTTAAATTTCAAAGGATTCAGAACAGTTTTGCTTTAAATCATATGCAAGTAGAATTACAAGAAATCCAATTTCTACACATACGAAGTCATGTATTTTGATGTGAATTCATACATTATTGTATAGATATTTGATAGATTCGGTCTTTACTTGGTGGAAACTCATTTTAATTAAAAAAATGTATATGGGACAGTAATTTATTTCCACAAAAATAATCATTTTTGTGGAAATAAATTACTGTCCCATATACATTTTTTTAATTATTGTATAAGTTCACATATGATTGTATGAATTCATACGTCTTAGTATGAATTTATAGATCATTGTACGGATTCATGAATATTTCGAAGAATTATTCAATAAAATTTTAACATGGCCCTTCTATGCTTTCGTGAAAACGAGCCTATAATATCTGACTAGTTCAGTTATGGCTTGAAATTGTCACCCTATTTACGACTTTGGTAAGGATATAATTATTACCTGTTGAGGGCTGTGTCGTGTATGGACAGAAGAAGGTAATAGAATATAAATAAAACAATTTGGTTAACCAAGGCACACCACAGACCGTCAATATGGTGCTTCAAGCAACTAGCTTTACGAAATAGAATATTATGCATCAAATCGCTGGAGAAAAAGACTTGTTGCACTTCGTTCACTACCATATGTCGCCTCATTCGAGCTTTTGGATTGTTTATACCGTCCAAGATTATTGCTGCCATTGACTGCGGACCACTATCGCAAACACTTTGGTGCAGAGGACGGCAAAATTGAGTGGCAGAATGACATAATGTTGTCTTCAGCAATGAATCGTGATTCTGTCTAAGTATACATGATGGTCGATAAAGTGAGAGAGATATTGAGTTTGCTGTACACAGGAGTGTTGAAGAAATGATTTAGGAGGTACTTCCTCCTGGTATCCGATCGCTTTTTTTCGAGGAATAATGTCTTTCGAACAACTTTAATACCCTACCTAGATATTCATACATATCTCCTATTTCAGCAAGAAAACGAACGTCCCTATATCGCTCATCAAACTCCATATATTCTGAAATAGTAAATCCATGAAGTTCAAGTTGCTTAGAACGAGGTGCCTTAAACAGACATCGACCATCGAATTTTGTCGATTCCTAGATGTAAAGAAACGTGTATTTAGCTACCAATCATATTATTAGTGTTTTCGGATTACAGGTTAATGAAATATATCGTTTGATTCTTGATGTGAGAATATCAATCACATTGCCAAAAAATCAAGTTAAAGAAATTATTATATTTGAATTTCGTGCCCTTCCTAAGAATTGGTCTTAGATAGAATGAGAGAATACCATATTTTTCAGGAGCCCATGAATGAATATGAGCTTCTTATTTGAACTTGAAACCTACCCTGCAATTATCAAATAATTTTCGAAGGTTGTAACTTTCAAACGTTCATCTGGGTGAACAGACAAAATTAAATTTTACTACAAAATGCGTTCAATATTATCAGTCGATATCATATTCACTTATTAATTCACAAAATAAATACATACGGAAGGAATCATAGGCATTTTGACATGTGCAGTAAATGTTTAATGTAATGAAAAAATAAAGTATCAGAGTGAAGTAAAATAACAGGTTCTAATTAATTTTCTAGGTAAAATCTCAAAATTTTGCTTATCAACTAGATTCAGTAAGATTTTCATTGGACAATTACGCTTAGGATAAGGAGAAGTCCAGTAAGCAAAATAGCAGTGTTTTATTATATTTCTTTAATGGCAAGTAAAAGCACGCTATATTAGTGATAATCTGTTTTTATTCTTGAGTCCATAAACAATGACAATATCTGTAAAAATATTATTTGAATTGTTTTTCCTACAATGGATATAATAGTTCCACTTATACTCATTGTCCTTATTCCTCCTTTCTGACCTGAATTCAGCATAAAACGAGTAATCACTTTGAGTGTACAAAAGTTCTGCCGCTTTCCATTCCATTGTAGCCTGCGGTTTGGCAACTTGTGACTGAAAAAAAACACGGCCTGGTGATCCCCTGTCTTATCTTCATCTTCTGACCATAAAACTGTCTTCCCGCCTTGTCAAGGAAGTTTTTCCTGAAAATAATAAAACTAGAGTATTGTTCAGATATATAAAAGTATGAACCTCCCTACAATTAACACTTTTCAGAAAAATACAATAACAATAATGTTTTTATCTCCCATAAATGTAATAGGTTGGGGAAAAAATAATCCAGTATTTTATCGGTAGATGGTTGTAGTAATCTATATCTCGTAAAGTATAGATCAAGCAATTTTAGATTTATGCTCGTTGTCAAGGTGACATTTCACACAAAGAAAATTATTTTGCTGTTTTTTGTTTGGTCCGTCCAGTTGTGAGTTACAGGGTATTGAAAATGGAAGTCAACAAAGGGGAAATTTGATACATTTTACACTTTTTCTTTGATAAAGGCAAAAATGCAAGCAAGGCGGCTGAAATTGTGGATGGTATTTATGGACCCAATACTGTAACAGCTCATTATATGCAATTTTTGTTTCGTCGATTCCGTTCAGGTATTTTTGATGGTGAAGGTGCGCCTCGCACTGATAGGCCCATCGTCGAAAATGTCGATAAAATTACAGAAATAATCGAAGTTGACTGACATGTTAGTAGTCATAGAATGACCCAGGGGCTGAAGATGGTTCATAAAATAGTTTTAAAATATTTATGCCAAGCTGAATTCCAAAAGAAGCTCGATGTTTGGGTGCCACACTAATTAACACCATTAAATATAATGGATCGAATTTCAATCTGCGAAACAGAATGAAATCGACGCATTTCTTAAACGGATGGTGACTGGGGACGAGAAATGTGTCAAATACGACAGTATTGTGCTAAAACGATCGTGGTCAAAGCTTGGTGAAGGAGCTCAAACGGTGGTCAAACCAGGACTAACGACTAGAAAGGTTTTACTGTGATTTGGTCGGACTGTAAAGGAATCATTTATTGTTAGTTGCTTCCATATGGCCAAACACTAAATTCCTATCTCAACTATGACCACCTGGATCTTTTAAAGCTAGCGAGTGACCAGAAGTGACCAACAGAAAAGGTGTTACGTTCCATCAAGACAATGCTAGGCCACGCACTTCTGTAGTGAATCGTCAGAAACTCCGGAAGCTTGGTTCGGAACTTTTAATACATCCACCATATAGTCCGGATCTGGCACTAAGTGATAACCATCTTTTTCTCGCTTTCCAAACTTCCTGAGTGATAAGAAATTGGCATCAAGAGAAGATTGTGAAAATCGATTGCTAGAATCTTTCGCCAATAAGGACCAAGATTTCTATGAGAGAGGCATTTTAAAGCTACCCTTAAAATGGCAAAAAATTATAGAAAAAAACGGTGCCTATTTTCCCAACTCTAACAATCCGAAACATGTTAAATAAAATCTTGAAGTTCGTACATATTCTTTTCTTAATTGAACTTATTATCTCAAGATAAGTAGACATGATATTTCACTCACTTCACAAATTTCAGCTCGTGTACTTTATATCTGAGGATGTACATATCGAAAAACAGAAAAATCCAATGAAAATTAAATTAATTGAACATAAAAAAAAATATTTGTTCATTTTTCACTCTCTCTTTCTATTATTTTATTTCTATTATATTATATATTAACCGCTCTACCACCTTTATCAGCTAGATATCGTACGAAAAATTTTTTAACGCGTTCCTTGAATGTAATGTACTTGATATTTTTGGATGTTAATTAACGGAAGTCCCAAATAAATAAGTGGGCGTTAGCCTATCCCTCTATTCATCCTATAATTTACTAAATTTCTCCAAATCTTTTTCCATGACGTTGTTCTACCTATGACCAATCAGTTCTATATTTGAATTGATAAGATAAGATTGAAAATACAATTACCTCAAGTCAAACAGTGCACTCTCCTCGAAGAGTTGGAAAACGATAATCTTTCCGGAGCATTACTTTCAGAATCCACTTCTGTGCAATATCTACCTTTCTTAAGAAACAACTATACATCCCTCCGCAACCTATATTACCGTATAACATATAACTCTGCACGAGCGCATAATATACATTCTGTCAAGAAAGTACCGGGAATTATCGATTTAAATCTGGCGGGGCAATGAGGCAGGTAAAAATTTTTTTTCCTAGGTTGGTACCACTGTCCTTAATTACTATGCCAAGCTTGAGCGGGATCTGTCAACTAGTGTGTTTGCAACAGCTGATTAAGTCAGTCGATGTCAGAGTGCGTGCCGATTTTTACTATGGGTGATTACGTTGAGCAAATAATTTGTTTGAAGTTTTGTGTTGCAAATGAATTTTCGTGTGCCGATGCATTGAAAATGTTGCAAAAGGCCTTTGGTTATAATGCTCTATCGAAAACTCGTGCATATCAGTGGTACAGAGCCTTCAAGGACGGTTGTGAAGTGGTCGCCCATCGACGACTTCGATCGAAGATAACGTCGATAAAATTAAGGAAAGGGTGCTGGAAAACCGTCGTACCAGCTTGAGAGAGATAGCACATGATCTTAAGATATCCCACGAGTCCGCACGTACGATTTTGATTGATATTTTGGGTATGAGAAAGGTGGCCGCACGACTCGTACCGAAAGACCTGAATTTTCTTCAAAAACGTCATCGCGAACAGGTTGCTTCAGACATGCTGGATCGCTGTAATTCCGATTCTACATTCATGGAACGCATTATAACTGGTGATGAGACCTGGGTCTACGAGTACGATATGCAAACAAGCCAGCAATCATCGGAATGGGTGGCAAAAAATGAGCCGAAACCGAAAAAACCACGCCAAAGCCGCTCGAAAATGAAGGTGATGCTCATTGTTTTCTTCGATATCCGTGGCGTGGTGCAGTACGAATTCGTTCCAGAGGGTCAGACGATAAACAAGGAGTATTACCTAGGCGTTATGAAACGTTTGCGTGAGCGTATCCGTAAGAAGCGGCCAAATTTGTGGGCGAACAACTCATGGATTTTGCATGACGATAACGCGCCTTCTCACCGAGCTACGATTGTGACTGACTTTCTCGCCAAAAACTCAACAAACGTGCTTCAGCAACCACCGTATTCGCCTTTGGCTCCCTGCGACTTTTTCCTCTTCCCAAAACTAAAATTGCCCCTTCGTGGCACCCGTTTTGAGTCGATTGAAGCCATAAAACAAAATTCGGCGCGAGAGCTAAAGTCCATCCCGGAAAACGCATATAAAAAATGTTTCGATAATTGGAAGTGCCGTTGGCATAGATGTATTGGAGCAAATGGAGCCTATTTTGAAGGCGACCCAATAAATTTTGACGATTAAATGTAAAAATGTTGTGTTAATTGAAAATTCCCGATACTTTCTTGACAGAGTAGTATTATAAGGTTGTTCGAATGTAATTTCGTTTCTTCCCGACAGAGGATTTAATTGTATTTTTTCGAACTCAACTGCACTCTTAAGCCGCATAATCATTATATAATTTGAGAGCTGATATAGCAAGGCTTGTGTGTAAAAAAGTTCAATTAATTCTACGCAGTAGTTGTTGGTTGGTCGCCTTTTAAATAAGGAGAGCAATAGGCAGCATTCTCCTCATATTTTACTTTTTTACTATAGAAAAGGTAAAAATGCTGTTCAAGCCAGAAAGAAATTAACCGATGTATATGGAGAAGATGTATTGACAGTACGCCAGTGACAGAACTGGTTTGCAAAATTTCCATCCGGCAATTTTAATGTCGAAGATCCGGAAGGCCGGTTGAAGCTGATAGAGACATAATGAAGGCATTAGATGATACAAATCGGCGAATAACAACACGTGAGATCGATGAGGGGTTGAATTTATCGAATTCAACTATTTATAGCCTCTTGAAGGGCCTGGGTTTAACCTCGAAGCTCTATATATGGGTTCCTCATGTTCTCACGGAGAGAAGTTTGTATCGTCGCATTGACGTCTGTTTTTCGCTTCTCAAATGTCACGGAAATGATCCATTTTTGAAACTCAGAATTATTGGGGACGAAAAATGGGTTGTATATAACAATGTCAAACGCAAAAGTTCATGGAGCAAAAAAGATGAACCGACTCAAAGCATTTCGAAAGCGAATATCCATAAAAAAATGATGCTGTCTGTTTGGTCGGATTTTAAAGGAATCTTTTTTTTAACTTTTACCGCATAACACAACAATTAATTCGGAAGTGTACTGTCATCAGCTGGAGAAACTGATGCACTTCAACAGAAATGTTGAAGTGCATCAGTTGCCAGAATAAATCAACAGAAAATGTGTAGTGTTCCACCAAGATAATGCGAGACTTCATACAAGTTTGGTCACTCGCCAAAAGCTCTTACAGCTTGAATGGTATACACTACCACACTCACCATATTCTCCAGATCTGGCACCTTCCGATTATTGTTTATTCCGCTCATTGCAAAATTTTTTGGACGGAAAAACCTTAATTTCAAATGGGGAGGTCAAAGATCACCTGGATCAGTTTTTTGCCAGCAAATACCAAAAATTTTATGAGCGTGGAATCATGCTACTACCAGAAAGATGGCAAAAGGTGTTGGACCAGAATGGCCACTATATAATTTAATTAAATATTTATTTATTTTACGAAAATTGTCTTTCATTTTTCCCAAAACGAACGAAATTACTTTCCGAACAACCCAATACCCCATCTGGTGGTCATGGCAAAAGGATATGCAAGACTCAATTTCCGGTATCAGTGATCTTAAGTTTTAAGTGAGCTTCTCTGCCTGAATATTCCGATGGAGGTGACTATCTTTATAAATTCCTATGGATTTTATGTTGTCTCTTACATTAATTTCCATTACTGTATTCTCCAGATTTATTCTTAGTTTTGTGAATTCTGGAAATTTACGAGACAAACTACTGAACATCGGGAACTTCTTTATTCTTTATTTAGCGTGAGCAGCTTACTATTGAAAAATATTACTAGTATTCCAAAATCGTTCTCTATTTTATTCGTCATATATATCATATTAACTGGAAGGATAAAATTTTTTGGTTTTTTTGTGAGCTCGATTGAATTTTTTATTGAATAGGGTGTGTTAAATTCATAAAACTTACATATTTTGGACCAATTTCACAAAAAATAGCTCGAATTTTGTCAAAAATTAACATAGTAACAGCTTTCACACCCTCCCATAAAATTTCTAATCTCTTTCTTAATCCGAAAGACAAAGAGAACGGACTGAATAATTCTGGAGTCTATAAATTAAGTTGTCAACAGTGTAATAGTGTGTATATAGGACAAACGGGCCGACCTTTCCATAAAAGGAACAAAGAGCATCAATCTGCTTTTAGGAACTGGAAGAATAATTCCAATTTTGCGAACCATTTCTTCAATACAGATCACACGTTCCCAGAATTGAACAACCTTGTTATCTTGCACGTGGAAGCGAAAGGGAAAAAACTTGACATCCTGGAATCCATAGAAATTGAAAAATATAAAAGGCACATACCACTAATAAAACAAATAAAAAAACAGACGGAACTTTGGAAAACCCCTCTCTTCGAAGCTCTGCCAAGGCCTACAATCAGCATATATAATAGTTGAGATTTAATTTGTTCATTCAGTTTGAAAATGTAGTAAAGTAAACACTACGAAACTCGAGTCACTGTATATCAGTAATAATAAAAAGTGATAGAAAACAAAGTAATTTCTTATTTCATTCCATTAAAATGAACTATCACAAAGTAACGGACTACTCCATCCAATATTTTTCTCGTATTGCAAAACTTCCTGAGTGATAATAAATTGGCATCAAGGACCAGGACTTTTATGAGAGAGGCATTGTGAAGGTACCTTTAAAATGGTGCATATTTGACCCAAATAGGACAATCCAAAACCTGTTAAATAAAGTCTTAAAGTTCACGAAAAAATAATGGATTTTTTCCCAACCTATTACTTAAAGCAACGAATGCTATCGCTTGCTTCGTTCTGCGAGGGGTTGTCAAAAATATCTTTTTGGCACGTGTACGCAAATAGACCATTCACAGAGATGCGTATGCACAGAGTTGCGAATAATATCAATAATAGGGCTACTATTCTTTATATTATTTAAGAAGTTACGGAATAAATAGAATAATATGACATTTCTTCAAATGTGCTCAAATTCTTGTTGGATAACATAAATAGAGGTCAATTCTTGATAGAAGGTATATAAAATTATTTAAATATTTTAATATTAGCCTTCTACATATTTAATTCCAAGAAATTATATTTAATGATTATAACTTCTGAAAATAAATTAAAATAATGTCATATAAGTACCACTTATATCAAATGACATATAAAATAAACATTCATTATAAGACATCCGAATGGTATAACAAAATCCAATAAATAAAAATTATTAACCAAAATCCTATAAATTAAATATTTTGAATAGACAAAATTTTGTTTCTGCTGATCAATCTTATGAAAACCAATATCTTTCAAAAATATCCAACATAATCTTAAGAATTTCATCATAAAACTATCTTACTTAGACTATTCAATATTAGTGGATATCTAACTAAGGTACTTTATATAAAAACTCAAGATATGTAAAACATTACTGAAAAACAAGTTTTAAGAGAGACTTTGCTTCGTCAGTATTCAAATAATTCATATTCAATAAATATAACATCAATCAACAACAAATATTTACTTACCCTTCAATCTTCTAGAAAAGATTTCTGCCGAAATGAAACCTTTAAATGTAAAGAGAACGGTTCACTACACACAAAAATATATCTGTGGTTTACCCTTGGTCTAGAAGATTGAAAGACAATTTAACGACCTCTGCTATAGCACAAGGACTATCTGTATAAAGAATGTTAAGGAAACCAAATAATTATATATTATGAATAAAATAACATAAATAGAGGTTAATTCTTGATAAAAGGTATATAAAATTATTTAAATATTTTAACATTAGCCTTCTACATATTTAATTCCAAAAAATTATATTTAATGATTATAACTTCTGAAAATAAATTAAAATAATGTCATATAAGTACCACTTATATCAATTGACATATAAAATAAACATTCATTATAAGACATCCGAATGGTATAACAAAATCCAATAAATAAAAATTATTAACCAAAATCCTATAAATTAAATATTTTGAATAGACAAAATTTTGTTTCTGCTGATCAATCTTATGAAAACCAATATCTTTCAAAAATATCCAACATAATCTTAAGAATTTCATCATAAAACTATCTTACTTAGACTATTCAATATTATTGGATATCTAACTAAGGTACTTTATATAAAAACTCAAGATATGTAAAACATTACTGAAAAACAAGTTTTAAGAGAGACTTTGCTTCGTCAGTATTCAAATAATTCATATTCAATAAATATAACATCAATCAACAACAAATATTTACTTACCATTCAATCTTCTAGAAAAGATATTTATGTTATTTTATTCATAATATATAATTATTTGGTTTCCTTAACATTCTTTATACAGATAGTCCTTGTGCTATAGCAGAGGCCGTTAAATTGTCTTTCAATCTTCTAGATCAAGGGTAAACCACAGATATATTTTTGTGTGTAGTGAACCGTTCTCTTTACATTTAAAGGTTTCATTTCGGCAGAAGTCTTTTCTAGAAGATTGAAGGGTAAGTAAATATTTGTTGTTGATTGATGTTATATTTATTGAATATGAATTATTTAAATACTGACGAAGTAAAGTCTCTCTTAAAACTTGTTTTTCAGTAATGTTTTACATATCTTGAGTTTTTATATAAGGTACCTTAGTTAGATATCCAATAATATTGAATAGTCTAAGTAAGATAGTTTTATGATGAAATTCTTAAGATTATGTTTGGATATTTTTGAAGGATATTGGTTTTCATAAGATTGATCAGCAGAAACAAAATTTTGTCTATTCAAAATATTAAATTTATAGGATTTTGGTTAATAATTTTTATTTATTGGATTTTGTTATACCATTCGGATGTCTTATAATGTATGTTCATTTTATATGTCAATTGATATAAGTGGTACTTATATGACATTATTTTAATTTATTTTCAGAAGTTATAATCATTAAATATAATTTTTTGGAATTAAATATGTAGAAGGCTAATATTAAAATATTTAAATAATTCTTGTTGGGTTTATAATTTCAGAGGAAGCAATGTTTCCCTTGTTTCTATGGGTCACAGCCCAAGTTAATTTTTTGAAACTACAGAACATCTTGAGCTTTTTCCTTCTAAGGCTACTGGAATATTGATCCAATAGGCAGTCATTTCTTTAAGTCACTTCGAATTACATGGAAGGAAAGCTGTTCGAAAAATTAACCCTATTGTTTATTTGCAGGAACTTTATCGACATCATCGCCATCATTCCGTATTTCATAACTCTGGCGACAGTGATAGCCGAAGGAAAAGACACGTTAAATCTGCCTCGCGCGCCAGTAACTCCACAGGATAAGAGCACCAACCAGGCGATGTCTCTGGCTATTTTGAGGGTGATCAGGCTAGTGCGCGTCTTCCGAATATTCAAGCTAAGCCGACATAGCAAAGGCTTGCAAATATTAGGCCGAACACTCAAAGCCAGTATGCGTGAACTCGGCCTGCTCATCTTCTTCCTGTTTATAGGTGAGTTAGTTATCCTATTAATCTCAAATAATGTAAATAATTTCTTTGTTGAAAATCAGGAAACCATATCTATAGGAAACATCACTCATAGTGTTACCTATTGAAAGTGCCATAACATCAACAATTATTCCAATTGTACCCGTATTAGAAAACAATTCTTGTATATTATATTCGATAATACGTCTTCACCGAAACCAGCTCAATAAACAGAAACATTCATGCCTACTTTATCAATTGCCCATTCTTATGCAGTAAAAAATTGCTGTGAGCTTGTCATCTTCATTGGTTCATCTCAATAGCTAAGGGATCCATATCTTCAGAGAATGTTTTCGAATTTGACACAGCTCATAGCGTAAGTAGAAATTTGAAAGCATCATAAATCGTTCTCAATTTAAAAATTTTGTCTACATACTTCGTGTTACTCTAACGTGAGATATTTCAAGTTTCTACTCATTTGAATAATTTGAATCTTTCATAATTCATTCAGATAAGGTGGAAATTATGAATATAATTTGACTTAAATTAGTTTTCTCAAATATTAGGAGATAACATAATTTCGTTTTTGCTTTGATCACAATCCGTATAAAACATTAGTCAACTATAATCAAGTTATATTCCTTTGTCTTCTCAGGATTTCGTTTGATTCAAATTGCTTTCATTCACTCCCAAAAGAAGCTGTGGTTAATGTACTTGATGTATAGGGTTATCCATTTTGTGCTTTATTTTTTATTCAATATAATGCTTGCACCTTGCCATTATGTGTGGAATACAACGTCATTTAAATGTCCTCCGAGTGATCTATCACCAATAACTTGACGTATCTTGGTTTTCAGATCGACAATAGCCATATAATCGTTCGTATAAGCCCGCAAAAAATATCCAAAGGCAATAAATTTACAAGATCTTGGTGGCCAATGCACCTCACCTGAACGAGAAATTACGCGTCCTGAGAATTTTTCTTGCAATAAAGCCAAAACGGGTCATTTTGTGTGGCTTGTTACACCATCTTGCTGGAACCACATCTCTTTCAATTTCATATCATTAATTTTAGGCCAAAAATAATCGATAATAATTTAACAATAGTGATGAGAATTGACGGTTTGAGTGACACCTTCTTCATTTTCAATGAAGTACGGGCCAATCACTCCACCAGACCAAATTGCACACCATATAGTGACTTTTTGTAGATGTAATGGTCTCTCAGTAGTTACATCAGGATTTTCACTGCCTCAGATGCGACAATTTTGCTTGTTTGCAAAGCCACCGAGTGAAAAATGTGTTTTGTGGCTGAAGAAAATTCGATGCGAAAATTGTCATCCAAACGTTGTTGTTTAAGCACCCCAATCGGCATAATTCTACGCATTCTATGGTCAGCTGACTTTAGTACTTGTGTCAACTGAAGCTTAGGAGGATGGAGATGCAAATTACGCCGTAGTGCAGTAGGAGAGGCCCAAATGTTGTAATGAATTGATAAATTTTGATGTTCTTCAACACTTTTACTTACAGTAGAAATATTTTCGGTCCAGCGTGCATTTTGATGATGTATGGGCCTAAAGACATCAGTGACAGATCCAGCCTTTTCGAATTTTTCCACTGTGTTACCAATTGTACGCTCAGATGGACGATTATGTCGACCACAATCTGCCCGTAATGCATGAGACGTACTTACTACAGAATCATTGTTTTTGAAGTATTTTCACACGTTCGTTAGTAAATAAACGATCCATAACGTTAAATGAAAGAGTCATCAGGGTCGTTAGGGCTGTGAAATCCTGACCACGAAATGGATAACCCGTTATACACTATCTACTCACCCAGTATTTCTTCTAAGCAAAAAACCATATCCCTATGTTTCTTTGAACGCAGTGTTCAAAATAAAAACCTACTGAGTTCTTTTTCAGCCTTCACATAATGGAAAATACGGAATTCTTTATTTAGCGAAATATCGCTGAAAATAATAGTCCATTTCCAAACTTGCAGGAAATACCTGAAGATTGTTTTTGAGACAAAGTTGTAGCCATAAAAATTCTGAAATATCGATAGTTTGAAGTATTGTTTCCTCAGAGATGAATTAAAAGACTATAAAAAATTGGATTCTGAAATCGGCAGATGAATGCATCACCTAGTCAAGGGTATATCAAGTTCCAATCTACCATATAAGTTCGTAGTTAAATATATTGATCTCTCAAGAAATATCCCTCTTTTAAACTGCATATAATTTGATCATTTTTTTAACAATGGTTTTTCTCAAAGAATAATTTGGAACGAAGACAGAGAAAAGCAGCTACATTTCTGTATAAATTCTAGGCCAGATTTCCATACATATTTTAGCCTTCAATAGAGATCGTTACTTTCATTCTTTCCCTCAAATAATTTGATATATCTCTTGCTTCACCAGTCTTGCAACTCGCCTGAATCAGTTACCAATAGTCTGTGTCCGGTTAAAGAAAAAAATTGATTTAACATTTAACATTTAGAAGGTCGAGATTTTTTCAAATATAGAAAATTGTGCTTAGGTATTTGTAAGCACCTACCTAGTTTAAGAGTATAAATAAGTTCGTGCAAGTTTTGGTCGAAAATTGAAGCTTTATTGTGAAAAATTGGTTATAAATTCAAAGATCAAAGTATTGTCCGTCGCTAGCCACTACTTTTCCGTATCTCTTTGGCAATTGACGAATCCCATCGCGCTCTTTGGCCGCTGTCCATACATCGATCCATTTTTTTTCTTCATCGTAATTGGAGAAGTGCTGCTCAACATCGATAGGAAGAGATGGTATTCGAAAAGAGCTATGTCTGGGCTGTGTGGCGGGTGGAGTACAGCGTTTCTAAGTATATTTCAACGGGCAACCCAACATGCGGCCGTACATTGTCATGCATTGTCAATAACTTTGTGGTGCCTTTCGGCGTATCACGGCCGTTTTTCTCGCAATGCTCGGCTCAAACGTATCAATTGTCGTCGATAGACCACCCCTGATATCCTTTCGTTCTTTTATAATAGCTCATAAGACACTACAACCAGTTGGTCCCACCAAATACACAGCATGATCTTCTCGCCATGAATATTCGGCTTGACAGTTGATGATGAGGCATCCATACGTTGCCCGATGTTTTGGGTTATCGTAGTGGACCCACTTTTCATTGCCAGTCACCATTCAACGCAAAATACATTTCTTCTTTGCCGTTGGAGCAGTTGTTCACACGTAAAAAATCAGGCTCCAGTTCATACGACCCAATTTCCTACCTTTCGGGTAATTCACATTGCTTTTAAACGATAGCAAATTGCTAGTTGAGTGACTCCAAGAGTTCCTCTTGCCTTTGTAATGGATGTTCATCGAGCCGTGCCTCTAATTCTTCATCTTTAATTGGTGGCGCTCCGGGTCGTTCTTTGTCTTCCAAATAAAAATTGCCACTTTTAAATCGAACTACTTCTGACACCTTTGTTCAACTAGAGCGTGGTCACTATAAACATCCAGTAATGAAGTAAAACTCCCTACAAAAACACATTATTCGGTACAAAAATTGACATTTTCAGAGCGCCCAGAAACTATGTTGTTAACACTTCAGTGAAATGACAGATACCGAAACAAAGCCTAATGATGACACTTCAAAATGAGAGTATTGACAGATGAAACAATGGAATAATAAACTAGTAGCCACATGTTATCAAAACCGCACGAACCTATTTCTACTCCTGATACTTATTTGTAGAATGATCTGTATTGTTATTCAGTTCAATTTTCGAAAGGAAAGAGCATTCGATGATTACACTGGTCGACGAGATTTTTGTAACACAAAGCAGATCTTTATTTTGTTGAAGGAAATGCCATTTTAATAATAGGAAAAATATTCTCAAAGCCCTAACATGTACCACTTTTCAATAGCTCAATAAGACCGTTTTACATTAGCAAATAGTGAATTTTATGAGGGGACGGTTGAAATGGATGCATTTTATAACAGGAAAGGTACCTAAACTGTGTTGTTTACAATATAGACATAAAATTAGGATTAAAAATCAGTCTTCTGTTGGGTTTCGAAGTGAGTGGTTCCCTGTGTGTAGATAAGGACGTGTTTTAAGGACGAAAATGTCGAGACAGCGCCACAGTTGCAAAATCTCTCATGGAAAATTTTGTTATATTTGTGAAGAATTTATGGTGAAATCACAAGCCACTGTGATTTTCTAACATTTTCTGAAAATGTTAAAAAAGTCTACTTCCAATATTTTGCTGTTTTAATTGGAGATCAAGACAAGCAGTGTGCTCCCCATGTGTGCTGTGTTGATTGTAGCGTATCATTGGTGCAGTGGATGAATGGGAAGAGAAATAGCATACCTTTTGCAGTGAACAGCGCACCGACCCTACTTTTACTCCAGGTCCCAGTTCCGGCGAGCCACTTTTAATTGTTCAAAGTGAGTTAAATGATTTAGTACGTGATTTGGGGTTATCAAAGTAACAGTCAGAACTTCTTGGTTCCCGTCTTAAGGAATGGAACTTATTGAGCAACGAAACGTAAATTACGAATTTCAGAAAAAGAAATGCTCCGTTTCTGCATTCTACAGTATGGAAAATTCGTTGTGTGCGTGTACTGATATTGATAGTTTTAATGCAGGAACTTGATATTGAGCATTCCCCCTCTGAGTGTCGTTTATCTATAGATTCGTCTAAATATAGTAAAAATTGCATAATGGAAATTTAAAACCCTCTACACCAGTTGCCCATTCAGTGACGATGAAACAAAGTTATGAAAATATGCGCACTCTTTTGGATAAAATAAACTACAATACGTTTAAATGGCAGATATGTGGGGACTTAAAAATTATAGGAATTTTAGTGGGTCTTCAGGAAGGATTTACAAAACATTGCTGTTTTCTTTGTCTATGGGAGAGTCGCGGGAGTCTATGGGAGCAAACCGAGAATTAACATCTCATTGAGTCTCGGTCAAAACTCAACCATATTTCAGGCAGAACTATTTGCCATTGAAACCGCCGCAGAACTGCTGATAAAACGGCAAATCCACTACGGTAAAATCAAAATATTTACTGATAGTCAGTCGTCAGTCAGTACTAAAAGCTTTGGAATCCAGCTCTTGTACCTCAAGAACAGTCTGGAGTTTAAACAGGCTCGGTATGTATAACAGAGTCACTCTGGTTTGGATACCGAGCCACTCAATCTATTTGGGTAACGAGGAGGCAGATCGGCTGGCGTTTGCTGGAGCTGCGCTGCCTCTGGTAGGAACGTAACCATTCCTGGGAATACCACATGACGTGGCTAACGAGGCGATAACAGGCAGAATGAACTCAAGGCTAGAGTCTTTCTGGCGGAGCCAGAAACATTCGAAGTTGTTCCTTGGAACAGCTTCGAACAAAAAGATGGCGAACCTAGCGCTAGGTCTGGATAGGGCCAAACTAAGAACACTTGTCGGAATTATGACAGGTCACTGCAGACTGAAAGCGCATTTGCAGAAAATCGGTCTGGGTGAAGACGATAAATGCAGGCTGTGTCGTGAGGACACTGAAACAGCCATGCACATCGTCTCAGAGTGCCCAGCGGTGAGTCGCATCAGATTCGAGGTCTTTGGCCAGGCTTTTATAGCCCACAGCGAACTGAAAAAATCACCTCTGAACAAGATTATCGGTTTTATCCAAAAACTGGATCTCGTCGGGGGGATATAAATTAGGGATGAATCACAATAGTCCGTGTGGACGCAGTGGTAGGGTGGGCAGACGCCCGCTGGCCATAAATAACAATGGGAGAGTCGTGCAGTAAATCAGCATCATATAGCAAAAATTCGGCCAGAAAGAAGTATATTTCAACTGGGATCTCAGAATGTTAAGTTTAGACCTCTTGTAGACTCCAAAAATGTCCTTCTGTCACTTCACATTTAACTTGGTCTGATGAAACTTTGTGAGGGCTATGAATAAAGATGGTGATGGATTCAAATACTTGAAACAAGTCTTTCGCAAGTTAAGTGATGTCAAATTAAAGGAATTTTTTTTTATTGGACCTCAAATCACGACGTTAATTTTACAGAGAAGCTTACCAGGCAGGAACTCAGAGCACTCACTGATTTGTTAGTGTAGTAAGACGATTTTTTTGCAGCAATATGGATACAAACTATCAACAGTTAGTCAATGTTATTAAAAATCGATTTCCCCTATTCACATCTGTGATTTTTTCCTGAAAATTTCGGAGCTACCAGTGACGAGCAGGGTGAAAGATTTCACCACGACTTCAGGACAATGGAAATTCGCTATCAAGGACGATGGGATCTAGCCATGATGGGTGATTACTGCTAGTTTTTGAAGAGAGAAGATATGACCCCTCATAAAAGCAAAAATAGATTTTAGAATAAAGTCGATGTATGTTAAAAATTCTGAAATCATTTTTTTCAATACACATCAGATATTGAAACATTAAATGGGGTTCTATAAATGTAACAAGAAAACCTTACGTGTTACAACTTTCTTTTTTCATTTTCGTATTTGAATCCGTCTATTCTACCATAATATGCTATTCAGCTATATGTTACAACCAAAAAAATTCTTTATCGGCCAGTGTATTGCTCCATAATATTATTGCAGAACATCCTTTGAATGCTTAACTCCTCTTGATACTTCTTAGATGTCAAGTAGTAGACATGAAATGACATATTCATTATTAATCGGATCTATGATCACATAGTGATGCATTCATCTATCGGTAAAATGTAACAAATTCATTCACCCCAAGTAAAAGAGACAGATGAATTGAAGATCAAGACTATTAAATATTAACTAACCCTTAACTAATCTGTGTGCCATGGTCCTCTTCCACCCCCGCACGGACTGTTCTAGGTGTGGTCCTCTTCAGCAGCATTGTCTACTTCGCAGAAGCCGGCAAGGAACAGTCTTTCTTCAAGTCTATACCAGACGCTTTTTGGTGGGCCGTAGTGACAATGACAACCGTTGGCTACGGGGACATGAGGTACAGTGTTCTGCACAGAATCTCACTCACCTTCCCCCTCTCCTCTTGCAGGTGTCGTGCTGTTCTCGAGTGCCGTCTACTTCGCAGAGGCGGGCTCAGAGAATTCCTTCTTCAAGTCCATCCCAGACGCGTTCTGGTGGGCAGTGGTCACCATGACAACCGTGGGCTACGGCGACATGACGTATGATGTACACACCTAATTCAGATTTAGTTGCCTACACCGTAGCGAATCTTTTCGTGTACACTAAAATGACTAGCAAGTCTGAGCAATGACAGGAAAGAGATTAAACTTCATTCTCACCTTTGGTTAACTTTATTCCCTTCAAAGTGATTATCGAAGGACTTCTCAGAGCAAACTTTTGGCTTTTTTGTTTTCCAATTACACAAGCTATTCTAGAAGTGACTTATCGTGATTTGAAACAACCTCAGTTTACAGTTTTGTCTTCGATTTTGTATTAGCTCTTCTTTGAAAACATTGAAAATAATTCAAGGGCCTGATAAAAACGAATGTTTACTGAATATGATTAAAAATTTCCAAGAATATTGAAACGAATCTAAGTTAATATAGAATATTTCAGGTTTACATTCCAGCATTACCAGAAACGTTCGAAATAGCTCTTTAAAATGGCTGATAGAAGCAAGCATTCATCACTTCATCCTAAAAACATATGGAATCAATTAGTATATCTGAAGTAGATTGTAGGAAATGAAAATATTATGTATCATTCATCTTTGTATGTCCTGGACTAAATAAAGATTGAATTACTTGATAGCTAAGTCACAAGGTCTATGAAGTATTCGCCATATTGCCAAGGGATGCTTGCTTTAATGAATCAAATAAAAAACCTGGTTTATTTTATTGTGGAAATCAGAATATAACAGAGTGAATCTATTACTACACATCTTTCTTCTATATTGAAAATAAGAAAAAGCTATGATTTTTACAATATACTGATAATTATCGAGATACGTCATCAATAACGCCATACCATGCGACAACAAGACACCACTATACACGAAATGAAATATAATAATTATATTAAATGCATATTTTTTGTGAATGCGAAACTAAAAGGAATGATATTTAAGTAATCTTGAAGTCACTTCTAGAAAAAACTTGTACGAAGTTAAATGTTATATTAGAACCTCCATTTGCATGCAGTATTGAATATTTCATTCTAACTGCTGCAGGTTAAAATACCAATATAAATAATAATTCTTCCATAATTCTTTATTAATCTAGAATGATCAAAGATATATATGAGGAATATGAAAACAAATGCGAAGCTCGTGAAAATCGCTGACGTAGTATGTGACTGTCAAGACCAGAAAATACAAAACTCTTTCCTGTCATCATCCTGTTTTTTAAGAGGGCAGATTCAAACATCTTCGGGACCACGAGAAAATTCTTTGCTCCGGAACGCGTTGTTGAACCATATTCAGGCAGACACCGGCGGATCTCCCCAAGACCCTTGATGTCGTGTCGCTCGATGTTTGCTCGATGTTGCTTGTCATGTCGTTAGGTCAGTTTCCAGATTATTCCATTTTCATTTACTCCTCACGGTTGCTACAATGATCACTATATCTGAAGAGCTGAGATGTACAATAGAGTATCATGAAATTTTTTCAGCATTCTTCACGCAAGAATGGACCCCACAATTCGAAGTAGTGGTTATTCCGAGGATCCTAGAATGCTTTCAGGCTACGTGAGATCAGTGGGAATTTAGTGCCTTCCGTGTTTAAGGCAAACTCATTAGAAACAGGGGTGGCACGTGCGAGTAAGGTAGATTCAATACTGAAACTACACATGTGTATTAAGTTCAAGGTTATTCATTAATGGATTAACTGAAACAATGAGGGCATTTCCTTGGATATAAGTTTCTTATTGATGAAGATGTCACAGTATTTCTGTTGATAATTCCATCGAGAAAAAGTGTGGACGTTCCTGAGGATAAATACAAAAGCTCCCTTGGTTGACGTTAAAACATCGGACAGTAGAACGTCAGAATATGTTTTCGTTAAACTTCATCCCATATTTTTTACTTGACCTCCTACAGAACGACGTCCTGCATTGGGACATCTGAATTTTGAAATTGAAAGATGGCGGAAAAACATTTGCAGAAAAAAAAAACTTGTATGATTATCGTCCTCTTGAATGGAGATAATACAGAGTTTTCACTAAAACGAATCTCAATTTCTACCTACAAGATAATACTGAAAACAAGCTGATATTTTAAACTCAGAATGTTCAGTGATGCATATGAAATTTGTTGAGGACAATAAGAAACCCAGATTTTTCCTGCTACCTTACTTTAGCGTTATTCTCAAGACGAATTTCATGGTGTAAATAATGGAGGAATAT
This sequence comes from Megalocaria dilatata, assembly GCA_034642435.1. Classification (NCBI taxonomy): domain Eukaryota; kingdom Metazoa; phylum Arthropoda; class Insecta; order Coleoptera; family Coccinellidae; genus Megalocaria; species Megalocaria dilatata. Next base: position 6,978,815 of record CM067854.1, read on the forward strand.
GAAGAGATTGAAGTATTACACGAAATTGTATTCAAAGTATTCAGGTATAACTGTGAAATACAACTTATACAAGTTTTGGGAAATGCGTTCCTTTTATCTTTAATTAGTTTAAAATAAAATATTTCCTAACTTACTAATGAAATATCTGGATTCTGGCCTACATATCCGTAATGAGGAACAAAGAATTTTCTTTTAGAATGTTAACATTGGAACGCCTGAAAAACGGCGACTATTCCCGCATGAGCTTTTAATCCGAACCCACTTTCTCCTTGTGCATATTGTCTATTTCTCACTGGAATTGAAATTTATATCTTCTGAAATGATACTACTCATGTTCAACTAACGCATTAACGCTTTTTTGTGAATTCGTTTGTTTTGTACAGATTGTTCCTATAAAACACCCGTGAGCAAGTCAGGTAGTGGAAAATAAGCTTATACAGACTGTTGCATAGGTATATCGCCAGGTTATCATTATTATTGCAATATTAAATAGAGTAGAAATGAATTGACGTAGTTCATGAGGTCAATTTTAGGGCAACAAAAAAATAGGTGAGATAAAGATTTCAATCGGATATTTCCGTGAGTATGAGTTTTTCCGGAAAACGCCGAGACAGGTGAATTTTCATTTGGTCGCGGGCATGTTTTTATTACAAATTCTTAGGTGTTCGATCATCCCCCTAAGCGGGATGCTAATTCCCTTAAATATATTAAATGGCTGAAACTCTTTAGGGATGCAGTATTATGAGGATGTTGTCAACCCTCTTAAATTTGGGAGATAAGCATTTCGTTCCAGTTTGCACGTCCCTTAACTCATCATATTGGCCATGGAATGCAATCCTGCTAATGATGCCTATGACTTTGTTCTACTTGGAACATCGGTGTCGAACGCTGGTGCTCTGCTCTCATTGAAGATGGCAAGGATGTTGAACTAAGTATTGAAAAGCGGTCGCGTCTTCTATGTGATACGCCGGGAAGCTTTAGCAGAGCAGAATTTTGGGTAATGGCCAAAGAGCGTTACGTCGACAGATGGCAATAGGAGTCGTTTGACACACCATTTCAAAGGTTTTGCGATATGAATACGCTAAAGAAATTTCTGTTCAGAACTCGTGTGGTGCAAAAACTCGTTGGAAGTGTTTGGCAATTAATTTTAATCAAAAAGATATTCAAATTGCCTACTGTTCATTTCTAAACAGTATTAGTGTCTTTGTTCAACGTTTTTTTCTTAGAGCCATGCTCCACTTGGAATTTTTTATTCTCTTTTGAACTTCGGTATGGAGAAATTTAACAATGGTTAGATGTTTTTTAGAATAAGAAAAACAAAAAGTACGAAACAATCTTCAAATGCACACTGAAGAAATTCATTCATTCATTTACTAAATGAACATGAAACTGTAAAAGTCAGAAATCATAGATAAATTTTACACTAATTTTTTTTATGTGTTATTACTGTGAGTAGAATTCAATCCCGTTATTCGTCTTTTAATCCGCTATTTCAGTTATATTTTCAACTTACTTATCCTCTACAAGAATATTGAAAATTTTAAAATTTGAGAAATCACAGTTTGAGTTGTTTTTATAGTTTCTTGAAAACTTAAAAAAAAAGAGAAATCGAGGAAAAAAATATCTGTATAATATCAAATATTTCAATAATTTGGTGAGGATTACAATATTTTTATTCTGTATTTTCTTAATTTGCAGCCATTTCAGTCATATTTCATACAGTGGTGCCGTTTGCCTTTATTTTGATGCTGTTCGGATAAGTTGGTCATATTAAGATTATGAAGAATCCGGTTTGGACCGCGTCTAGAATTTTTAAGTGTTCGACGTTTCGGCTCCGATTTTGAAGCCATTATCAAGAATAATAGTTGAATTTAGTGATTCAACGTCGGGACCTCAATCTGTCTACTACCCAGGCCTCATCACCAGTGCCTCCACTCGCTCTAGCGAACTGGTCTGTAGAGCAACGAGTACGGGTATTTATACGTGGTGAAGATGGGACGAAATAAGAGTGGGAGTGGTAGGGGAAATCCTATATGGGGGAATTGTTGTTATGGAAAGAAGACAAATTAAAGGTTTTCATGTGTCGGGCAAGCGTTTGCTGTCATCGCGTTTGTTGTCTCTTTTCAATTTCAAGGGCTTCACGAATAATGGGACTTGTTAGCATTTTTTCCGTTGCAATAGATTTGCAACTATCAAAGTCAATTTTGCAACCTATATCTGCGTGATGTGTGAATAGGGTAGAGGATGGATCAACTTTACGGACAGCAATTTGGTGTTCATATACTCTGTTAGTCACTCGTGTATTAGTTTGACCTATGTATGACCTGGGACATTTCGAGTATGGTATTTCATATATACCTTAAGATTCGTTTGGAGTTAAATCTTTGGGAGATCAAAGAAAGGTGCATATTTTATTGCTTTCTGTGAAGATAGTCTTTATATCTTGTTTCCGTAAGATACGACTTATTTTACCAGTAACACCTCGGATGAAAGAAAGAGAGGCCTTGTGAGGCTTATTCTCTGGGGGCTCTTGAGAATCTTGTGGGTGTATCTGATTCTGTTGGAAGAATTTCTGAATTTGATATCTGCTATATCTATTTTGGAGCAGATTTGAGCTCATTGATTTCTTGTTTGATGTGTTTACTGTGGGTGAGCTGGATGGATCTGTGGACGATGGAGTTCAGAACAGAATTGATTTGTGCCTGATGGTGGTGAGAGTTGGCATGTACATACCTGTTCGTATGGGTGGGTTTTCTATAGACAGTGTGAATCAAGTACAATTGGTATTTGCACTTAGTTCACGTCTACGTTGTTATCAGGAAACTAAACTCTTGAATTTTAAATCCGAGTTGATGGCAGAAACGTAAAATAATAGTGATTTCAACTTATAAAAAAAGAAAAGATGAAAATTAAACAAGTGTTTAAACATGAAGCAAAAAATTCATATTAGAAAAAGAACATTGACTTCAACATATAACAAAATCATACATAGTTTTCTTGAGATGGTCCTAATTCGATTAATCTGCTATCAAAAGATGTATAATTTAACATTAAATCATTTGAATCTCTCATGTATAAGCATATAGCTATATCAAAAAAACCATTATTGAAAGTCATCATGGTTTTTCCGAAGAATTGTAATTTGGAGTCAAATTTGTTTACATTTCTGTAGTATTAACAAGCGGGTTTTGAGTCGCGGGCTCTATAGATGTTCTTTGTGTGGATTCAAGGAAAGCTTTCGACAAAGTGCGCTATCCACTGTTGCTAAGAAGACTTGCCGAGGTCGGAATTGCTGGAGATCTGTTAAGAATCTTATTCAGTTCGTCGTAGTTGATGGTGAAAAATCTAGAACAATTCTCGTTATTTGTATGGTGCCTTAAGGTTCTCACCTGCGCCCACTGCTTTTCATCATATGTTTGAACTACATCTCGTCTTTCTTTAAGTATGCCTTCATCCTCCTACATGCCAACGATCTAAAAATATTATACCGAATAAATAAACTCTTTTTGAATTCAGACAAATACTTCTAACAAAATTTGAATTTTAAAACATATCGATTCTATTCTATTTTAAAATACTTCTAAATAAAGAGCAGTAGAAATAAGTCTCATAGAGTATCACAATTTAATTGCACATCTTGGAGGTGTGAACGAAGTTTACGACTTAGGTATTACTTCTGATTTAAAACTATTATTTTATAGACATATAGAGAAAATTGTCATCACTTCAAGTAAGATTTTTGGTTTCATAGCAAAATACTCTAATATTTCCAGCAAAAAAATATAATACCAACACTCTACACATTCATGTTCAGCAGACTAGAATTTGTTTCAGCAGTATAGAATCCACGCTACGAATTTTACATTTACCGATTAGAAAGCGTTCAAAACAAATTATTGCCTGATTTTTGCTTTAGGATTGGTATACCTGTACTAACTATGACCGCAGTGATGCTCTTAAATGCTCGTAAATCGACGAAGGATGAACTTTATAGGGTGGTAACCGATTCTATTTCTTTCACAAACTTATTGGAGTCGATAGTATTCAGAGCACCAAAAGAAGGAACGATATCCTTGGAAATGTTCAGCGTACTATTCAGGAGAATGAACCTTATACAAAATTCTCCTATTTGCAGAATGTTGGCGTCTTTTAACGCTCTGACTTTTAACGTCGATATGTTCTGCGTTTCTTATTTCACTTTTAAATTATAAATTTGAAAGAAGAGTTTCTTCCGATTCAGTCCAATGTGTATCAATTTGTTGACGATTTCAGCCGGTCTAACGGATCAAATTTTCTTTTTTTATAAGTATGTTGCATACAATTTATTTTCGCCTTCGTTATTGTAACGTGTTGATTTACTCTGTCTGAAAATTGTTTAAAATTATAGTTTATTTAGAATAAGGTTAAAGTATGATAAAATGTTATTAAGTAGGGGCTTTATTGGGTAACAATATTTTTTCGTACCTTTTGTAAAAAATAAATAAATACAAAATTGAAACTCTGCGTTTACTTCCGTAAAAATATTTCAGGTGGACTGTTTCAATAAGTCACTTCTCATGAGTTCTTTCTGTATTAGAACAGATGTTATGCCGAAAACTGTACACTTGTAGTTTATATGGAGACAGTTCCATAACAAAACACTAACAAACAGTATATTTGAAATTCAATGTATATCCAAAGCATAAGCAGAGTTTATTTTTTATAATGTTAAACATATGATATGCATTCAAATATTTCCTTGTTCCTAGTATCAACATGAAGTAGTGTCATTTCTTCAATTCTCATGATTCAGATGTTCTTCACAATTCATTTCAAACCAACTCAGACTAATGTTATAGATCCGTGGTTGTGTTGCTTTTTAGCGTTTCTTCTGGCATGCCTTTTTAACGTTTACCCCGGAAAAAAACTAAAGATCTCCATGTCCACAGGCCTGTCGGAGTTTGGGGCAAAATCGTTGGTTCCCTATGTGCGATCGCTGGTGTCTTGACCATCGCCCTTCCAGTGCCTGTAATCGTTTCCAATTTCAACTACTTCTACCATCGTGAAACAGATCAGGAGGAGATGCAGTCGCAGAACTTCAACCACGTGACCAGCTGCCCGTACCTGCCAGGCACTTTGGGCCAACATATGAAGAAGAGTTCGCTGAGTGAGTCGTCGAGCGATCTGGTGGAGTTTGAAGAGGGCTTGCTAGTGACGAGAGATCAGCTTATACGAAAGCAGAACTGTAACCCGCGGCACAACAACAACATCAACGCCATGAGCATCGAGACTGACGTTTGACTACGAGGTAGGTCAACACCAATCGTATAACTGCTCATCTGAGTTAAAAGAGTAATTTTTATTCCTATATGATCGAAGAATTATCAATGTCTTCGCCATTAAAAACCTGAGCTCAAGTCCCCTGTACTTTTTCGCTGTTTTCTTTATCGTTTTGAGTGTTACATGGAAGTTACCTACCAGCAGAGTGTGGTCAGAGGGAACATTCACGCCGGGGTAAATTTTAACGCCTTTGATACTATTCCTAACTCTTCGATTTATCATGATATAATCTATTTGATTTCTAACAAGGTGACCTGGATTGTCTTGGGAAGATTTCCATGTATATAACCTACGAGCTGATAGCTTGAGCCATGTGTTCATTATGGTCATACTTTTTTCCTGACAGAACTGCAGCAGTTTATCGCCTCTATCATTACGTAGTCCCAAACCATATTCGCCAACAATATCTTCTGCTTTGCCTTTCCCCACTTTTGCGTTGGGGTCTCCCATTATGATATCATTATTTTTTCGTGAGTTGTAGTAAACGTTGTGAGTCTCCATAAAACTATTCGATCTCATTATCAGGTTTGGCGGCTGATGGTGCATAAACCTGTAGCACATTTACTACTCTGCAAGAAAGTACCGGGAATTTTCAATTTAAACAACATTTTTACATTTAATCGTCAAAATTTATTGGGTCGCCTTCAAAATAGGCTCCATTTGCTCCAATACATCTATGCCAACGGCACTTCCAATTATCGAAACATTTTTTATAGGCGCTTTCCGGGACGGACTTATTTTAGCTCTCGCGCAGAATTTTGTTTTATGGCTTCAATCGACTCAAAACGGGTGCCACGAAGGGGTAATTTTAGTTTTGGGAAGAGGAAAAAGTCGCAGGGAGCCAAATCCGGCGAATACGGTGGTTGCTGAAGCACGTTTGTTGAGTTTTTGGCGAGAAAGTCAGTCACAATCGTAGCTCGGTGAGAAGGCGCGTTATCGTCATGCAAAATCCATGAGTTGTTCGCCCACAAATTTGGCCGCTTCTTACGGATACGCTCACGAAAACGTTTCATAACGCCTAGGTAATACTCCTTGTTTACCGTCTGACCCTCTGGAACGAATTCGTAGTGCACCACGCCACGGATATCGAAGAAAACAATGAGCATCACCTTCATTTTCGAGCGGCTTTGGCGTGGTTTTTTCGGTTTCGGCTCATTTTTTGCCACCCATTCCAATGATTGCTGGCTTGTTTGCATATCGTACTCGTAGACCCAGGTCTCATCACCAGTTATAATGCGTTTCATGAATGTAGAATCGGAATTACAGCGATCCAGCATGTCTGAAGCAACCTGTTCGCGATGACGTTTTTGAAGAAAATTCAGGTATTTCGGTACGAGTCGTGCGGCCACCTTCTCATGCCCAAAATATCAATCAAAATCGTACGTGCGGACTCGTGGGATATCTTAAGATCATGTGCTATCTCTCTCAAGCTGGTACGACGGTTTTCCAGCACCCTTTCCTTAATTTTATCGACGTTATCTTCGATCGAAGCCGTCGATGGGCGTCCGGTCTTCGACCACTTCACGACCGTCCTTGAAGGCTCTGTACCACTGATATGCACGAGTTTTCGATAGAGCATTATCACCAAAGGCCTTTTGCAACATTTTCAATGCATCGGCACACGAAAATTCATTTGCAACACAAAACTTTAAACAAATTCTTTGCTCAACGTAATCACCCATAGTAAAAATCGGCACGCACTCTGACATCGACTGACTTAATCAGCTGTTGCAAACACACTAGTTGACAGATCCCGCTCAAGCTTGGCATAGTAATTAAGGACAGTGGTACCAACCTAGGAAAAAAAAATTACCTGCCTCATTGCCCCGCCAGATTTAAATCGATAATTCCCGGTACTTTCTTGACAGAATGTATATCAATCTTTTATAAAATTTCTTCTTTTCGTTAAGTTCGATCGATATTCTATAATTTGTCTGGATTCTTTTATCTCCTTTGATACTATGTGATTTGTGTTAATTCTATGTCTATTAAAAATTCAAAAATGTTCCCTAAAGCATTTATTCAATTCAATTTTCAAAAAACCTTTTAAGAAATTTTATTAAATTAAAATTTGTTATAATAAAGTATAAAAATTGTTCATTTTGAAGTACTGAAACCTGAACAAACTGTTAATGCAGATCTTTATTGTGAACAATTGAATCGAGTGAACCAATCTTTAATCGAAAAGTATCCGGCGACTGTCAACAGAAGAGGCGTTATTCTGCAACACGACAATGTAAGACCGCACTGTACAAGACGAACCTGAAAAAATTAAGGAATTGGGGTGGGAAGTACTGCTTCACCCACCATAGTCGCCCGATATCGCACCCTCAGATATCCATTTATTCTGATCGCTACAACTTTTTCTTAGTGGCAAAAAATTAGAAACTTTGGCTGATGTCCAAAATGCCATCTCGAGATATTTTATTCAAAACCAATTGATTGTTATTAGTCTGGCATTCAAAATTTGCACACTAGATGCGTGGCAAAAGGTTGTTGATAACGAAGGTGACATTATTGATTAAAAATAAAAACTTGTTGATAGTTTATTCATTTGAATTTAATTTAAAAAAGCGACATTACTTTCTGGTCCATCTAATATTTTACATAGCGCTTCTCCAGAAGAGCTGAGACGCAAATGCTAAAGCATTTATTCAATTTAATTTTTGAAAGTTTTAAGAAATATAATGAAATTAAAATTTGTGTTAAGCTAGTTTAGAAATTTTCTGTTTGATATTTAAGATATTGAAAAAACCTTCGATATAGTATAAGAAAGGCTCTTCTTGTTATTTATTCCATATATTATAATTAAAATTTGTTTTTTCAATTATGCACACAGTATTGTTTCAATATAACCGATTCTTGAAGAATATCGGGTGTTTTTTGTAGAGTGATAGAACTTTCGATAGGGATAACTGTGATTTGACAGAAGGTAGAAGCCATGTTGTTTTGACATTTCTGTTCAGTAAGCATTGACAAATTATCATGGAAAGACTAACGCCGCAACAACGTTCACAAATTGTTGAAATTTATTATCAATATGTGTTCTATTCGCCAAACTTGTAGAGCACTTCGTGAAATTTATTGTTTTAGATAATGGTCCATCAGAGCAGCTTATTAGTCGAACTATCGACAGATTTCGGACAACATTTTCTCTACTCGATGCAACAAACACAACAAGATGAAGAACTGTACGTACAGAAGAAAATATCCCTGCTGTAAGTCATAGTGTTAATGATGATCCAGATTTGTTTATTCGTCGACGTTCGCAACAAGTTGGACTCTGTGCATCGACTACATGGAAAATTTTGCGTGAAGATCTTGGTCTTCACCCATACAATATCCAAACTGGTTCAAGAACTAAAGCCAATTGACCATAATAAGCGTCGTTTATTTGCTGATTGGGCCCTAGAACAGCTTGAAGTTGATCCACTTCCTTATCGTAAAATTGTGTTTAGTGATGAAGCTTATTTCTGATTGAACGGCTATGCAAACAAGAAGAATTGCCGTATATGGAGTGAAAACAATCCTCAAGAAGTTCTGCAGGTTCCATTGCATCCTGAAAATGCACTGTATGGTGTGCTTTACACGCTGGAGGCATCATCAGTCCATATTTCTTTAAAAACGATGCTGGAACTAATGCTTCAGTAAATGGTGCTCGTTACAGATCGATGATCAATGATTATTTGTTTCAAAATTTGAATGGTATCAACCCAGAAGTGTTTTGGCTCCAACAAAATGGTGCTACACCTCATGCTGCTACCGGAACAATTGATTTATTGAAAGAAAGATTTGGCAATAACATTATGTCGAGAAATGGTCAAATTAATTGGCCTCCAAGATCATGCGACATAACTACACTGGATTATTTTCTTTGGGGTTATGTGAAACAGCGTTACCACTTTTTTTCAAGAAATATACTAACTGTCTGCCAAAAATCTACTAAATAACTTTCAGAATCCACCAAAAAATCTACCGAGTCCTTCAAGGAACTGAGATTGACTGAAATTAAAAAAATTTGATCTATTAATGAAAATTATGCACTTTAGAATTACTTCTAGTAATTGGTCCGCATACCAGACTCTGCGGTCCACATACCACAGACTCTGTGGTCGGGCCATTATTCAGCATTTTAATCAGGAGCTAAAATCTACCATAAAAAGTTGACTACTAAATTTTGGACAGATTTGCCGAAGATCTACCAAAAAAGTAGAAATCTAATAAATGTGGTTCCGCTGATGTCAAGTCTTTGGTTTATGCTGATAAACCAGAAACAATAGACGCTTTGGAAGCCAACATAATAAGGCCTGAATTACTCGAAAAAGTGTCCCAAAATTGGTCTGGCCGAATGCGGTTCCTCAGAGCTAGTCGTGGTGGACATATGCCGAAAATTATTTTTAAAACATAAGTGTCACAACATCCGATACTTCATATAACTTATTAATTTGAAAAAACCTTCTATCAGGTATAAAAAACCTTTTTTTCTAAGAGTTTTACTTCCTTGAAGTTATCAATCAATTGAATCCCTACCAAGATACTTTATTTTACATGAGTATGCTTTCAATAATCCACCAAATCCAAACTATGAAGTGACTTTTAGACTGGAAAGTATGTCAGAAAAAAGCCTGGAGTTAAACAACCTCAGATACTCGAAAGTGGCAATTCTGCATCAGAAAGTCGAATCGCAGTCGTTGGCAATTAATTCTGCATCCGAAGTATCGCCGGTCCAGGACACGGTTGGTGGCAGGGGCGGCAGCCTTACCAGCCGCCCGCCGCCGTATCGAACGTACAGCAACGCGCATTGCCGGTTTCTATGGAGATGCGGGACAGCGGCGAGTTTGGTATGCAGAAGTGAGTCTGAGGGTTCCTCTGTCACGGAAATTGCCTGAAAAAACACGCGTCAGGTGACGCGGTCATCAGCCACTTTCTTCCTATCCCGCTTTCTTTCCGCAGTTTAGTAAATTGTGATGAACTGGCTAATTTACTGAAGTTGTACGGTCTATACACTCTTTCTGCATTCTATACAAATGAGTATGATCCAAAAAACAATACTGTACAATAAAAACACTTCATTCAAATAAGAAGCTCTAAAGAGAGTTACAGACAAAAATTTTTCACGTGGACATTTCTTAATATTAAGCAAATATTCACCTCAAGTGTCAATTTTGAGATCAGGAAAATAAAAAGAGAACATTGGGAGAAGTTCACTGTCGACATGGAACATGATATATATGGAGCACAAAGAAAAGTCTGAAAAATGCTCAAGAACAGAAAAAAGCCCGTAAACGAGTACATCCAAACTATCCTTTACATGAGTGGGAAACATATTTTAGAAAACTTTACGGAAGCGATGATCAAGAAGCTCAGAGAAATGCACCGGAGGAAGAGACGACAGATGAAGTGACGATTACTCAGGAGAACATTGAGATGAAGATGAAAAAAGTGAAATACCGAAAGTCACCAGGAGTTGATGAGAAGAACTAGCAAAAAAGCTAACCGAACTGTTCAACAAGATAATGGCTACATCTGATATACCAACAGAATGGAAGAAGAGCATCACGATACCGATCTTCAAAAAGGGACAAAAAACCAACCCGGAGAATTACAGAGGAATTAGCCTACTCTGCACCAGCATGGAACTGTTCACCAGCATAATCAAAGATATCCTTCAGGATGCCATAGAGAATAGAGATGAGCAACAGGGATTTAGGAAAAATAGATCGACAACCGACGCACTGTTCATTTTGAGACAGGTGAAAGAGAAGGCCATCGAGTACAGCTATCCAACATATGTATGTTTCATTGACTTGACGAAGGCATTTGACATAATAAAACTTCCGCATGTTATCCAAATATTGACGCAAAAACGAATACCAAACGCGATAATAAACGTCATCAGGAATCTGAATATAGACAATACAACAAGAATAAGAGTTAACAACCAAACAACTGAAGATATACCAACACCAGCCGGTATTAGGCAAGGGGATAGCCTCAGCCCATTCCTTTTTAATCTTGTCATGGATGAAATCATACAAGAAATAATATCTATGAAGATGGGATACAGATTGAGCGGCAAACCAATCGGCATGATATGCTTTGCGGATGACGCAGTTATTCTGAAGGAAACCGAAGACGGCTTACAAAGACAAATACAAAAGTTTTATCAGATCAGCAGAAATTACAACATGTCCATATCTATTGAAAAAACGAAATGTATGACATTTTCGAAGGAACCATCAAGATGTAAAATAGTTATAGATGGTAAGATAGTGGAACAAGTGATGAAGTTCCGTTACGTAGGAGCGGACATAGCCAGCAATCATAATCCGATAGAGGGCATCAAGTCACAGGTCAACAAGGCCTCAGTAATATCCGGCTGTCTAAGAGAAGTTGTTTGGGCAAACAAGCATATGCATGTCGATGGAAAAGTGCGAATATATAAATCCTGTGTTAGGCCGGTCCTGACCTATGGTATCGAGACTCGAGCTGATACGAATAAGACGAAGAACATCCTAAGAACAGCGGAGATGAAAACTCTCAGAACCATCGCAGGAAAAACATTAAGAGACAGGGTTAGAAACAGCGATATAAGATCTCTCTGTAAAGTTGAAGATATAGTGAGATGGGAAAGGAAGAGGAGAAGATATTGGCGAGACCACGTAGAAAGAATGGACCACAATAGACTAGCATACATCGCTAAGAACGGAAAACCAGCAAGCAGAAGGCCATTAGGAAGACCACCCAAACGATGGGAGGATAGCTGGAGTTCAATCTCCCAGGAAGCCGCTTCCTAAGGGGGAGACCTTCACAGTGAACAGACCTTAAGGTCTAGAAGAAGAAGAAGAGAAGTGACACGGTCATCATCCACTTTCTTTCTATCGCGGTTTCTTTCCGCAGTATAGGAAATTGTGTTGAACTGGCTAATTTGCAGACGTTTTACGGCCTTTACGTTCTTTCTGCATTCTGTACAAACAAGTATGATCAAACAATACTTATTACAATAAAAACCTTGATTCAAATACGAATCTCTTAAGAGACACACAGACGTCCAACACAGGGGCATGGTGTTTAGGCCGTGTAGTTCAGAAGATAATTACATTCCTACATCCATGGGAAGCTTTATGTCCACGAAAAGTTTTTCACGTGGACATTTCTTAATATTAAGCAAATATTCATCTCAAGTGACTCGGTCATCATCCACTTTCTTTCTATCGCGCTTTCTTTCCGCAGTTTAGGAAATTGTGGTGAACTGGCTAATTTGTAAAAGTTTTACGGTCTTTACGTTCTTTCTGCATTCTGCACAAACAAGTATGATCAGAAAAACAATACTTTTTACAATAAAAACACTTTATTCAAATACGAATCTCTAAAGAGATTTACAGACGTCCAACACGGTGGCATCGTGTTAAGGTCGTATAGTTCAGAAGATAATCACATTCCTACGTACATGGGAAGCTTTATGTCCACGAAAAGTTTTTCACGTGGACATGTCTTAATATTAAGCAAATATTAATCTCAAGTGACACGGTCATCATCCACTTTCTTTCTATCCCGCTTTGTTTCCGCAGTTTAGGAAATTATATTGAACTGGCTAATCTGCAGACGTTTTACGGCCTTTACGTTCTTTCTGCATTCTGTACAAACAAGTATGATCAAAAAACAATACTTATTACAATAAAAACACTTGATTCAAATACGAATCTCTTAAGAGACTTACAGACGTCCAACACAGGGGCATGGTGTTTAGGTCGTGTAGTTCAGAAGATAATTACATTCCTAAGTCCATGGGAAGCTTTATGTCCACGAAAAGTTTTTCACGAGGACATGTTAAGACATGTCCTCCTTAATATTAAGATATTAAGCAAATATTCATCTCAAGTGACGTGGTCATCATCCACTTTCTTTCCGCAGTATAGGAAATTGTGTTGAACTGGCTAATCTGTAGAAGATTTACGCCCTTAACGTTCTTTCTGCATTCTGTACAAACAAGTATGATCAAAAAAACAATACTTATTACAATAAAAACAATTGATTCAAATAAGAAGCTCTAAAGAGATTTACAGACGTCCAACACAGGGGCATGGTGTTAAGGTCGTGTAGTTCAGAAGATAATTACATTCCTAAGTCCATGGGAAGCTTTATGTCCACGAAAAGTTTTTCACGAGGACATGTTAAGACATGTCCTTCTTAATATTAAGATATTAAGCAAATATTCATCTCAAGTGACGTGGTCATCATCCACTTTCTTTCCGCAGTATAGGAAATTGTGTTGAACTGGCTAATCTGTAGAAGATTTACGCCCTTAACGTTCTTTCTGCATTCTGTACAAACAAGTATGATCAAAAAAACAATACTTATTACAATAAAAACACTTTATGTCCACGAAAAAATTTTCACGTGGATATTTCTTAATATTAAGCAAATATTCATATCAAGTGACACGGTCATTATGCGCTTCTTTCCCCAGTGTAGGAAATTGTATTGAACTGGCTAATCTGCAGCCGTTTTACGGCCTTTACGTTCTTTCTGCATTCTGTACAAACAAGTATGATCAAAAAAACAATACTTATTACAATAAAAACACTTGATTCAAATAAGAAACTCTAAATAGATTTACAGACGTCCAACACGCTGGCATCGTGTTGAGGTGGTATTGTTCAGAAGATAATCACATTCCTACGTACATGGAAAGCTTTATGTCCACGAAAAGTTTTTCACGTGAGGATCAAAAAAATTATACTTATTACAAAAAAACACTTGATTCAAGTAAGAATCCCTGAAGTGACTTACAGCCGTCCAACACGATGGCATCGTGTTAAGGTCGTATAGTGCAGAAGATAACCACATTTCTACGTACATGGGAAGCTTTATGTCCACGAAAAGTTTTTCACGTGAGCATTTTTTAATATTAAGCAAATATTCATCTTAAGTGACACTGTCATCATCCAGTTTCTTTCTATCCTTCTTTCTTTCCGCAGTTTAAGAAATTGTGATGAACTGGCTGATTTGCTGAAGTTATACGGTCTCTATGTTCTTTCTTACTTATTACAATTGAAATACTGGATTAAAATAAGGAGCTCTGAAAAGACTTACAGACATCCAACACGGTGGCATCGGGTTAAGGTCGTATATTTAAGAAGATAAATCACCTTCTTCTACTGGGAAGCTTTATGTCCACGAAAAGTTTTTTACGTGGATCTAATGATTTAAGATAATTTTCTGCTCAAAATTCGAAAATTACAGACATTTTGGCGAAACGATACCCTTTTTCCTGGAACAAGCGCGAAAAAAAAACATATTATTTTTCGGTATAGATATGACGACGATATAATTGTTGGTTTTAAAGGAAGATACCGACAATTTAATAATTTCCTAGAATTCCATTCATCCCTAAGATGAATTAAATTTCTTAGTACTAACAGTTTCTGGAAGTTAAAGCTTAGTAAATTTTATCATCTTCAGAAAAAATTCCTCTAGATTATTTTAGTCCCGATAATCATTAATTTACTGCTCGCAATTCCACGGTTCATAGGGCATAGAGAAAAAATCCTGCAGAAATCTCTATAATAATTTTCTTTATATTTGGTGAATAGAAAGATATCAAGGAAAGCAAAGAAATAAATTCCAATTATAAAAATCTGGGTCATTAATACATAACCTTAAGTTATTTTGGACGTTTATTCTCCAAAATTGAGAATTTTTTCAATGAATTCAGCTTAATAAAGTGTTCTCAAGTTGTCTTTATCTAGGAAATATTCGATTGAACACAAAACAAAAACAAAATAATTTAAAAGGCTACAGAATCAATTGTTAGGATTAAAACACAACTTACGTGGATCAAACTGGTGGAACTTTTACACAAGAATAAAAATGCATCTACTACAGACACAGACAAAAAGTCGGCAGTCTTGATTTTCTTTTTAGATTAAATTAGTAGCGGTAGTTTGGCTCATTGACAGCCCCTTTGCACGGCGACCAATAAGGATTTTTGTGCATTACCATACTATCAAGTTTTTCCCAGGAAGGTTATTTGACATTTTTCCTGGAAGACTTGGCTCTTTTTTCAGTTGACGTGAGAGTCTTGCTCTCTAGTAGAGCTTTGCATTAGCAGAGTATGTATTCGGTGGTTTCTTTTGCCGATTCACAGATTTCAGAGTTTTCTTTACCCTTGTTTAGGTAGTTCCCGACATCAGAGACAGGCTTGCCTAGCAATTGCAGATTTCGCACCATACCCACGGTAGCCTTGGAGGTGTTACTAAATCTACTACTCCTGCACTTGCTCGTGCAAAGAGAGGCGGAACGGACCACATACAAACTACATCAACTGGCGATCGACAGGCCAGAGGCAATAGTGATGGGTGCCTCAGGACTGCTGGACAAGCCTTTTGAGAACAGCACCCTATCGATGCCCTCGGATCTAATGTCAAAAGTCACGAACCAAGAACGGCATTTCAATGTAATCGTCCCTAGCCGGGACGAACGGACCCAGCATGCTGAGGTTCTATTGAAGACTGACCTTGGCTTATTCACAGATGACTCGCGAACGACGAACTGAACGGAAGCGGGGGTCTACGGAAGCAAACCGAGAATCAACATCTCATTGAGTCTCGGTCAATACGCAACCATATTCCATGGAGAACTATATATAATATTTGCTATTAAGACCGCGGCAGATCTGCTGATAAAACGGCAAATCCACCACGGCAAAATCAAAATATACACCGATAGTCAGGCAGTACTACAAACAGACTCGGTATGTTTAACAGAATCACTCTTGTTTGGATACTGAGCCACTCAAACTATTTGGGTAACGAAGAGGCAGATCGGCTGGCGTTTGTTGGAACCATGCTGCCTCTGGTACGCCCGGAACCATTCCTGAGAATACCACATGACGTATCTAAGTGGACGATATTAGGCAGACGCCCGTTCACTATAAATAATAATATTAATAATAGGTGGTTCATGTGGGAAAAACTAGTGTATGCGTCTTATTCTCTAGACTTAGCTCTGATCGTTTATCATCTATTCTCATCATTGGGAAAAACTATCGCTGAATAACGCTTCAATTTGTTTTAAAGTGTACGAAAATGGCTAGATAACTAGTTCGCTCCAAAAGTAGAACTGTTTTTTTTTTTTTACTTGGCATTCATAAACTACCGGAGAATTGAAAAAAGTGTATAAACAGCAATGGCAATTATTTTGAATAAAATATTTGTTATCATTTTCAAAAAACAGAAGTGTTTTCCGGTTTCATACTTCTTTACTTGTGTATATATAGTTGAAGAATTACAAAAATATATCTTATAATAAAAAAGGGAGTTTTTCACTTGATAGAAGGCTTTTTCAATATCATAAATATCCAACAGATTAATTCTGCTAACCTCACTACAAATTTTAATTTTATAAAAAAATTTTCTCAAAAACTATTTAAAATTAAATTAAGTAAATTCCATAGAATACACACTTTCAATTTAGTAGACATATAGAATTAACACTCATTAAACAGCATCAAAAGGAGTAAAATAACCCAAAGAAAATCTAGAATATTGATTAAACTAACTCAGTAAAACTCTTGATGGATACAACGTTGATTCATAACGGTTTCATTAAAACCAAATTCCACTGCAAAAATGCCAAACATAACCTCAAAAAAATTCTAAAATAATTCTTTAAAAAGCTCCTTTAAAAATATGTAGAACAAAAAGGCTATTTCAGAGCACACAGAAACTATGTTGTTTACACTTCAGCGAAATGACAGATGATGAAAAAAAGCCTAATGCTGACACTTCAAAATGGAGGTATTGCCAGATGAAACAATGGAATAACTAGTAGCCGCATCTGTTATCAAGACCGCACGAACTCATTTCTACTAACAAAATTTGAATATTAAAACAAATTGAAATATGTTTGTCTTCTACAATTTTAATTTCAGAAAAATTTTTATTCAAAAAACTTTTAGAAATAAATTTATGTCTAACAAGCACCGCTTACATTTAATAGACGTATATAATCAAAACTCAATATATAATGTCAAATGGAATAAATAACCCAACAGATATACGAAAGTAATTAAAATTAATAAATAAATATTCAAAGGAGACAAAATTTTGTTTCAGGTCTTACCTGAAGAAACACCACTTACTTGCCTTTTAAAAACATGAACACACTTAAAGGACTTCTCAAAGAATATAATTTATTTGAAATATTTAATATATTTAAATATTCGAACAAATTATTTCAAAAATCTCTAAAAAAATGTGCACTATATCTTCAAAAAACAAATATAATTCTAGACAATCCCGTCTTCAGTCCTCTTTTAACATTCCAAATATCAAAATCAAAAACATAACCTATATCACTCACGTGTTAAAAGACTTAAGCTTCGAAATACAGATCAACTATATAATTCAAGATTGATCTATGTTCTAACAAAATCAAAGAACAGTGTGAGTTATTTTAAGGTTTATTTAAATTCATTGACATTCTATAATGAGATTTATTGAAGCCAAAATATAATTATATATTATATATAAAATAAAATAGAAAGGCCTTTTACTCACACTGTTCTTTGATTTTGTTAGAACATAGATCAATCTTGAATTATATAGTTGATCTGTATTTCGAAGCTTAAGTCTTTTAACACGTGAGTGATATAGGTTATGTTTTTGATTTTGATATTTGGAATATTAAAAGAGGACTGAAGACGGGATTGTCTAGAATTATATTTGTTTTTTGAAGATATAGTGTACATTTTTTTAGAGATTTTTGAAATAATTTGTTCGAATATTTAAATATATTAAATTTTCAAATAAATTATATTCTTTGAGAAGTCCTTTAAGTGTGTTCATGTTTTTAAAAGGCAAGTGGTGTTTCTTAAAGGTAAGACCAGAAACAAAATTTTGTCTCCTTTGAATATTTATTTACTAATTTTAATTATTTTCGTATATCTGTTGGGTTATTTATTCCATTTGACATTATATATTGAGTTTTGATTATATACGTCTATTAAATGTAAGCGGTGCTTGTTAGACATAAATTTATTTCTTAAAGTTTTTTGAATAAAATTTTTTTGAAATTAAAATTGTAGAAGATAAACATATTTCAATTTGTTTTATATTTCTTCCTTCAAGTAAAAGGCCTTTCTATTTTATTTCTACTAATACCAAGTTGAAATTTCATACAATTAATGATGTTGAAAACCCCATATTTATCTGAACTTTTCTGTGAAATCTCATTTCAAGTATTTAGTTTAGTAACCATGAAGTTGTTAAGTGTTAAGTGGTTCCAGAATTAATACTTAAAACCTTTTTTCTTTCAGTGACGGACGTGCTGCACTTGCAACCTCCAGACTGGTTGGTAAGAGACCTCTCCATAGAATATCTACAAGAGAAATTCCCCAAAAGTGCCACTTTGAAGCAAAAATGTAGATCAACCGGCCAAAATCTACAACAGCATCGCATAAACATTGAGTGCGTGTTGCGTGCAGTGCTCCGAACGCTCAACAGACCCTTAAAACAAATTCACACATATATTTGTTCTCCTCGGTACTTTTGTATTATTATTACCATAACGATTGTTTTTGGGTGAGATATCCTGCCAAAAATACTTATTATATAAATATAACTTAGTAACTGAGGGTATATCACAGCTGATTTGCAAATCGTATTTTTTAAGTACATTTACGAAAATGATTTATCGAGAAATTATAAGTATTTATTACAATTCAAAAAGATATATTCGCTGCAGAACTCAATCCATGTGTCGGCTCATGAGATATTTGACAAAAAAACAAGTATCTGTAATAGATAAGATCAAATGGGTATTATTTGTATTCATTTGTCATATATATTATATATTAATAAGTAAAAAGGAACAAGATTGTGATTTTGACTATACCATATGGATAAAAGAGAACAATTCAATTTCTTTTATCGATAAACAGACCTCTAACATAACTGTTTATGTTAAATACATTTTTATTCTTTATTATGGCGTCACGGTAATCAGCTAACATCAAATTGATAAAAAGAAATTTCTATCGGAAAAATTTCAAAAGACAAGGTCTTTATTATTCAATAGAAGGGATTATTGACTTTATTAAATAATTGATGAGATATATAATGCTAAAAATACATGCTATTCCTAACACTAACCAGTATTAAGCAATTGAATGTCACACCTGTTTGTTTCACGGTATAAAATTACATCTGAAAAATCTCAATCCTATTAGGATCAGAAAATTTCTTGATACAAGTGGAAGTTACAAAAAATTTACATAGAATGCAACAATATTTTTAGTACGAATTAATTTCTTTTCTATGCAACAAAATTAATTTTCTGCCTAAATAAGATAATTCAAATGAAAATCTATTGAATATCACTTCAAATTTCTAACCAATTAATTATTCTTGGAAAGTTGGCTTATTGCAACGGTTACGATAAACTACCTCTAGTTTACTAACAAGAATACTTCAAATCAATTTGTACTAGTCTTTATCTTTTGCAGATCTTCAAATTCATGATAAAGAGTGAATCAATGATAATCATTTCATCAGGAAAATTTCGTACATGCATTATTGATTTTGGAAAATGCTACACTATGTGAATTTAAACATTTCTTTCTATTCCCTTCGAACTCGTTCCAACGCCATTCTCAAATATTATGAAAAATATAAAAATTTCCAGAAATAAAATATTCATAAAAACACTTAGCATATCGATGTTTCTACGAAAAACTAATTTTACGCAGAAGAAAACTCTAGTGAGCCAATATATGGAATTGGAGTCAAGGAATGTGCTACTTCTTGTATTAACAAAATCCAATATATATACAGCTGCTCAATTATTGTATTTTTGGGGATAAAATTGAAAAAAAATCTTCCATACCAGAGATATCATTCGGTCATTTCAGAACCTCTTATTTAAAGGTTGGTATGAGAGAAGACCAAAAGTAGCACGGATTCACCTAGAGTGAATAAATCCACAATTCAATTTTTTTTTTTCATAATTTTAAACTCCCTTCATTAAGTTGAACCGAGGCATCATCAAATTGTTCATACCTAAAAAATTAGTTGTTCAAATTTTATGGAAGAAATATAGGATAAATTCAACTTTAAAGATCAGTAGAGAGGTATTCTTGTAACGTAAAATAGAATACTACTGTTTGTTAAAATTCTGTAGATAAGGTATTCTTTTATTAACTGATGCACATTGAGGTATTCCAATATCTACAAAAATTATCTGCCAAAGCATTACAAAAAGTTAGAAGCCTAAAGCAAAAACAATATACTCACCTGAAACAATAAGATAAGCAAGAAAATAAAAATAGTTGCTGAAATTGTTAATATTAAGTAGAGCTTGATAGAGCCAGAATAGGACTTTTAAAATGATGCCTCGTTCAAACCAATTAATATCACTTCTCTTGAATATGTGTATAATTAAATTTAAGTGATATGAATTTATATATTATATTACAATTAGGTACATTGTAAATATGTAAATTTTTGAGGATTTTTAGTTCTTTATCGAATTTTTCATTTTATATCATGTAAGAATATACCTTTAAAACCTGAAAATTTCAAAGTAAAACGGGGAAAACTGAGACAGAATTATCTTCTGATATACTTCGATCATCATAATCAATTTGCCACATCGAGATAAACAAACAATATCTATTCTTAAGTTTCTCCACTCACTGTAGTCTCGGAGTTTAACGCTAAGCATTACAACATCGGATCCATTATTCAATTATTGTACCTACCAATCAATTGCATTCATTTTGTGACATAAAAGTGTAATAATTATCAGCAAATGAAAATTTCACTTTTCATTATAACTCTAAATTATGTTAATAAAAATTGTTATTTCGATAGAAACAGTTTTGAGACAAGCTCATGCCCAAAATGAATTGGGTTGGATATTTCACCAATATTTCTGAAAGAGATATTTGGATTTCTCAAGTAGCATTTTATAATTATTGTGTCTCATATTACTTTTATGGAAAGTTTTATGAGGAGAAAATTAACCTATCACCTCCCTCTAGGCATGCGCTTGCTTTAAGACTTGACTATTTTCCACATATCATGCTGTTAAATATTCGACATATGAGAACAACAAGCAATATTATTTGAAGAACAAAATATTCGAAATTATGTTAATTATTATATTTCTAGGAGATTACGATGCCTACAAGTAATGTAAACTTAATTTAGAAACAGTCTAATTCTCATTCTTATAAAGCTACACTGCCATAAAGTTTTGATCATATAACACCGAATGACATTATAAAGAAAAATTAACTTCCTGATATGCAAATCGGAAAATTACACAAATGATTTCAAGACTGTCCAAACAAAACTAGATTTTTCTGTTCATATATTGCAGATTTTCACCTTCAAAAAGACATTTACGAAGAATATATTGTATAAGTATAAAATATGAATTTGTAAATATGATATTATGATAAGTTGAAAAATTCTGTGATTAAGATTTAAGAGTAAACTCTAAATGTTTCATTCATATATATTTTTAACGAAGACCATTGTTTCAATTTCGAAGTTCAAGTTATAGTTATTTTTGGGAAAGCATTTTCCATTTGAATTTTTTTGGGTGAACTGAAACGAACTATGGAAGAAATGGGAAAAATCGGATTAACTGAAATAATTTTTAGGGATTTCCTTTGTTTCACTATTAAATGAAACTTATATTGAGTTCAGTCAAAATGATCAAAAATTTCAATTAAATTCTTATGAATATTGAATAAAAATGGAGAGATCTCATTTTTATGATGTTTGATATTTCAAAAAGACGAATTTTTTTATATGCCTGGCTGAAGCTTTATTTCTTAAATTTTGTTCGAAAAAACATTATTCTGTCGTGTCCAGAATATTCCTAAAAATTTAATATATATACAATTTTAGATATTCATTTCGAATTTCTAAATAAAATTTTTTTTTCGTACATTGTATATTTTTTTTAATATACAGTTTTTACGATGCTTGTATAAACATCATTAACTCTGCAAGCAAAAATCAGATAAGGTGTCTATTTTTGTAGTGTAAATATGCCCCGAAATAACTATAACTTTGAATTTTGAATATTTCGAAAGTCCATAAGAATTCGATGGGAATACAACAATCAGCTGGGATATACCTAATCTTATGAATAATGAATAATTTGTAATGATAACGTAATTAAAAAAAAAGTAAAAAGGCGCATCGACTTAAACGTGTTATAAAAGCGCGCGTAAACGATGTGCGAATGCTGTGTAGTGCTCACACCAAAACTCTGATTAGTTTTCGGCACTGTTTTAAGTGCTTGTATTTTTGGGCTGTGTGAAGCTTACCTAGGGTTGGATTAGCTTTAGCCCTTGTTACATATCCACCCCGCGTAGCCGGTACGGACGGGGGGAAGCGGGGCTCAACTTTCACCCAGATTGATTTTCGCGTAAAAAAGTTTCTGCAACAAATACCTACTCACCAACAACAGCAGGGATTAGGATTTTATTATTTTGTCATTCGTTTCAGAAATTGTCATTGTAACCCAAAAAATTTAGTCCCAAACCAACGAACTATTATTCGCGGTCAAGCTGAACTTTTCTCAGAAAATAATTTTTGCTCAGGTTATCATACGCAGACATGAAGGACGATTTTTATAGTATTCATTTCGAAGAGGATAATAAGCTGCGGAATTTTAGCCATAACGTACAATATCTTGTGTTGATTTATAAAAACCATTAAACTTTTCAAATCTTCTAAAGATTTACTCCTCCTCTTCTTTTACGTGTACTATGTTAGTTGAACACGTTTGTGTTTCACAAATCTATTGCAGGTATCATAAGTTAATGTGCACAAAATCACCAGATAAAATGATATATAAAAAAAATAGTTTTTTCTATTGTTATAAAAGAAAATTGTTTCAAAAAAACATTCGTTTGTCAACTACATTTTATGTTTTCATGCTAGATATTTTCTGATCTGATCACATAATGAAGTTCCAGCTACAAAAACTGCGTCTGTTTTTTTCATAAAAACTTGTCAGGGTCAAAATGAAAAAAGTATGACCAGGAAAATCCTATTTTTCATAATAGTCTTATAAACAGTGCAGAATATAACTCACGCAAGTTTTTATTTTTATTTGAATATTAAAACAAATTGATATATGTTTATCTACAATTTTAATTTCAAAAAAATTTTTATTCAAAAAACTTTTACAATTAAATTTATGTCTAAAACAAGCACCGCTCACATTTAATAGACGTATATAATCAAAACTCAATATATAATGTCAAATGAAATAAATAAACCAACAGATATACGAAAGTAATTAAAATTAATAAATAAATATTTAAAGGAGACAAAATTTTGTTTCTGGTCTTAACTTTAAGAACACCAATTGCCTTTTAAAAACATGAACACACTTAAAAGACAATTGGTGTTCTTAAAGGTAAGACCAGAAACAAAATTTTGTCTCCTTTAAATATTTATTAAAATTAATAAATAAATATTTAAAGGAGACAAAATTTTGTTTCTGGTCTTACCTTTAAGAACACCAATTGCCTTTTAAAAACATGAACACACTTAAAAGACAATTGGTGTTCTTAAAGGTAAGACCAGAAACAAAATTTTGTCTCCTTTAAATATTTATTTATTAATTTTAATAACTTTCGTATATCTGTTGGTTTATTTATTCCATTTGACATTATATATTGAGTTTTGATTATATACGTCTATTGAATGTAAGCGGTGCTTGTTTTAGACATAAATTTAATTCCAAAAGTTTTTTGAATAAAAATTTTTTTGAAATTAAAATTGTAGAAGATAAACATATTTCAATTTGTGTTAATATTTCTTGTGTTATTGTGTTATATTTCTTCTATCAAGTAAAAGGCCTTTCTATTTTATTTTATTTTTATTTTCCATACTTTCTTCATAAACGTCTTCGATTGAACAATGGCATGTTTTCAATTTCATTTTCCTATCTGATAAACAATGAACAACAAATATTTGTCGCAGTTATGAGAAAAAATATTCATAACTGACATATAATATTCATATTACTTTTAATAAGCAAATGTACCATTTTCATTTACCCCAGCGAGCAATAATAATAAATTTCTAATCGACCAAGGATATTTTTAGTATTGTTTTGTTTCCGTCAACTGAATTCAATATTTTTGTTACTGCTATTCAAATCTTACTGTTACTTCGGATTGTCCAAATTCATAAAGCATTCATTTATCTATTTCAAGAGGCTAAATAGCGAAAATGTTTTGCCATTGTTAGCTAGAAGCATAACAATTGAGCGCTGTGACATAGTAAAAGAAAATTTGTTCTGTATCCCTACATCTGTAGTATTTTCTGTACCTTAACTCTCGAAACCATTACTACTTTAGATTATTATCAAACATACGTGAGTGAACTATACAAAGAAAAATATTGAGTTTTTTATTTTACTTCAAATAGACCATTGCTTTTCATCCCAACTCAAGTACGAGTACCTAACATTAAGTTTATTCTTTTATGGAAACATAAAATAAACGTTAACAATTTTATCCCAGTAGTTTCGTAATGAGTTAAATTTTATTACAGAATTTCGTTTTATTATTATCGAATTTGATCTTAAAAGAAGTTTTTCTCGACAAATCACTGTTTGTTTTTTGCAATGATATTTGCGTTCCTTTCCAATATTTCTTATAGCTATTAAATTCTTCCAATTTTCTCTTTAATTTTTCGGATTAATAGGAAAAATCTGAACAAAATTTTTCTAAAACATACCAAGAATTATTTAACGAAAAGAATACACAAAATGAATTAAATTTGTCTGATTGCAAGTATGTAAATATTTTGTTCACGTCATAACTCCTTCCATTGAAATCTTGAAAATACTGATCAAAGCAAATTTATTTTCTGATCAAAAGGAAGTTTCTGGATTCAAAAATAACAAAGTCAATTCTAATTAAAACAAATTGTAGAAATTACTATGTTTTACTACCAAAAAAATATATATTACACATTTTCTTGTGACTCGAGTTTCGGAAAATGAACTATCCCATCATCAGACAACTGAAGACCTAACAGTGGTACAGTGGTATTTAAACAAAAGTGATAAATATTTTGGATATTTCAACAGATTCTCGGTAACACCTAATAGTGGTACAGAGGTTTACAATCGGAACGTGATAAAAAACCGGGTTAAAAAAGAGGGGCCTTCTAACAGATATCGGAATGTCGGCAATCGACAAAGAAGGTTGTTAAACAGATGGTACCCATTTAAATATCTCAAATAATTTTTGGGGTTACATAGCTCCGTACAGTCATTCATTATTTTTACATTATTTTGTTGTATATCTCAAATATTTGGATTTACAAGATCCATACAGTCATTCATTATTTTTTTACATTATTTTTATTGTGAACGAATTTAAAAATTTCAATAATCAAATTTCTTTTCTTTTGAATCTACATGTAAAATTTTCTCAAGATTTTCTTTTGTCGAATGGAATTACTGTTTTCTAAAGAATGAGTGGCAAAATTTGAATTTTTGTTTACTTTTCAATAAATTTATTTAATGTTCATTGAAAAAGGTTTTTAAACAGATGTTACTTTTTAAATATCTCAAATATCTTCGATTTACATAGCTACGTACAGTCATTCATTATTTTTACATTGTTGTTATTGTAAGCTAATTTGAAAATTTCAACAGATTCTAGATAATCGAGTTTCTTCCCTTTTGATTCTACATGTAAAATTTTAAGATTATCTATTGTGGGAAAGGAATGACCGTTTTCTAGACAATGAGTGGCAAAAGTAGAATTCTCTTTATTTTTTATGAAACTCATTTTATGTTCGTTGAACCTCGTCTTGAAGGAACGTCCTGTTTGTCCTATATATATATATATATATATATATATATATATATATATATATATATAACTCATAAACTCCTGATTTATGTATGTATAGAGTAGGGTCCTTTGCGTTAAATAATACCGATGATAATTTGTTTTGCGTTTTGAAGGCAATATTGACATCTGATTTTGAAAAACTATTGGCCACTTTTCGACTTATGCTACCAAAGTACGACATAAAAATAAACCGAAGAAAATAAAAAATTCATTTCTCTGTCGTACTTCGGTAGCATAATTCAAAAAGTGGCCAATAGTTTTTCAAAATCAGATGTCAATATTGCCTTCAAAACGCAAAACAAATTATCATCGGTATTATTTAACGCCCTACTCCAAACATACACAAATCAGGAGTTTATGAGCTATCTTGTTCTACGTGCAGTAATAAATATATAGGACAAACAGGACGTTCCTTCAAGACGAGGTTCAACGAACATAAAATGAGTTTCAGGAAAAATAAACAAAATTCTACTTTTGCCACTCATTGTCTAGAAAACGGTCATTCCTTTCCCACAATAGATAATCTTAAAATTTTACATGTAGAATCAAAACGGAAGAAACTCGATTATCTAGAATCTGCTAAAATTTTCAAATTAGTTCACAATAACAATAATGTAGAAATAATGAACGACTGTAGGGAGCTATGTAAATCAAAAATATTTGAGATATTTAAAAAGTAACATCTGTTTAAATGCTTTTTCAACGAACATAAAATGAATTTAATGAAAAG
Organism: Megalocaria dilatata; assembly: GCA_034642435.1. Lineage (NCBI taxonomy): Eukaryota > Metazoa > Arthropoda > Insecta > Coleoptera > Coccinellidae > Megalocaria > Megalocaria dilatata. Next base: position 7,005,772 of record CM067854.1, read on the forward strand.
TAAACAAAAATTCAACTTTTGCCACTCATTCTTTAGAAAACAGTAATTCCTTTCGACAAAAGAAAATCTTAAGAAAATTTTACATGTAGATTCAAAAGAAAAGAAACTTGATTATTGAAATTTTCAAATTCGTTCACAATAAAAATAATGTAAAAAAATAATGAATGACTGTATGGTGCTTTCTAAATCCAAATATTGGAGATATACAACAAAATAATGTAAAAAAAATGAATGACTGTACGGAGATATGTAACCCCAAAAATTATTTGAGATATTTAAATGGGTACCATCTGTTTAACAACCTTCTTTGTCGATTGCCGACATTCCGATATCTGTTAGAAGGCGCCTCTTTTTTAACCCGGTTTTTTATCACGTTCCTCTTGTAAACCTCTGTTGAAATATTCAAAATATGTATCACTTTTGGTTTAAATACCTCTGTACCACTGTTAGGTCTCCAGTTGTCTGATGATGGGATAGTTTATTTCCTGAAACTCGAGTCACAAGAAAATGTGTAATATATATTTTATAGTAGTAAAACATAGTAATTTCTACAATTTGTTTTAATTATGATCAACTACCAAATAGTAACGGCTGAAACAATTCAGTATCTGAAAAGTCAATTCTAATTAAATATTTGATAAAACACAAATTATTCGAAAAAAATATTGAAATATTTTTCTGTATTATTAAAAAATAATCTAGATATATCAAGTTATGTCATATGCTAAATATATATTTCAATTTTGTTTTATCGAACTTAGGCACCTAGTGCAACTACCTCTTCCACTTTCCGTCAACTCTAACGTTTGAAACTTTCAACTTTACTGTGTATATAAAAATATAGAGATAGGTGCATAGGATGCTTGCGTTCCGAAAAACGGTCAACGGATGTGTATATATAGCACATGGTCTTCAAAAAATTTGTGTATGTCTTCAAAATATTTTTTTAATTTCCGTTAAGATCTGAGTGGAAGCTTTTTGACAAGCGGCCGGCCCTCAAACCTTGCAGTTCCGCCCTGCTCCGTCCTCGCAATATATCACTATTTAAATCGAATTCGAATGCTATAATCATCATTATTGTGTAGATAATCAATAATCAAAACACTGAAACAATGGTTTATTTGTTCGTATCAGGCGGTCTTTTTATGTATGTTGATGTTATTGTCGTTATTTTGTTCCTTAACGCAGTCTAGGGGGGTGGGGTTCCGGTCTCCTCTGTACCTCCTGAACACGGCTGGCACACTTTAAATCCTCCTTTTTTTCAAGATGAAGAAAAAATTCTATGATTCAATTTTGTTCCTAAAGATACAATTCTTTCAGAAATTCTCGGCAATTTTAATTGTTGATGGATAATTTTCACATTGAATGAAAAAATATACAAGTAAAGTCCTACATTCTCTTTCTGTCATCAATATTTATTTGATTTCGATAAAATCACGATTTATTTTCATAAATTACTTGACCCTTATGAAATTATCATCATCACAATTAAGCTATAAAGAATTAATTGAATTATTCTCATTTTCAACAATATCTCAAAACCAATTAATATAAAGCTATCATTCAGTCCATTAATATTTCATTTTATTTGTCCAAGACTAAATTGTACATAATTTTTGTTAAAAAATATCATGATAGATACCTATAAGGAATACAAAATTTCCAGGTGATACTTTACTGTTAAACCAGAAATATGTTTCTGCACATAAAGTGTTAATTGATGGTTAGGTACACAAAATAAAAAACTTCTCGATCTAATATTGCGAAAATGAAATTAGTAAATTTTGCATTTTGTGTTCACCCTTTTACAATACTTTTTCCAGATTGAGAAGTTCCATATATACTTGTAGCAGTCTTATGGAGCCCAGTTAAAAAATGCCACATTCAATAATAATTCATAAACACTTTGAATATTTTTTTAAAAGCAATGAAATGCAATAAAAATTGAGCTCAATTGCAATATATATCTTAAATATATTGAAAAACGAATAACAAATCATATTTTCACATTTTTTATTCTATTTATGATTTTATTTTGTGATTGAATCATCAGATTATACAATGAAATTTTCAAAAGCTTTATATTATACTACAACTATACAATAATGTGTAGTTTTAATGGTGGTATAAACAAAAAAGTATACTATTTATCAATAAAAGTCAATTTGAAATATCATATCAGAGATAAAGTATGCTTATATGAAATGCTCAAATAACGAATAACAGGATTTTGTTTATATTTTGAATGAATAGTCGCCTGTTCAAATTTGAATTAAAATTAACATTCAACTGTTTCTTCGAGAGGTATAAAGTCAATTTTTTCACATAGCTACTTTGTTGGATTTGTTCATCTTGAAAAAAAGACGGTTTTAAACTTACACAAAGAATAAACGTACGTCCCATCGCAGGTCGTCATTCATTGTAATTTATTTGTCAAATCAGTATGAATCTAGTCATGTTTGTTACAATTTAAAATATTTTATAAATGTTGATTAATATACGACATTCCTATTTCAATGACTGTTTTATTATAATGAAAAACTCTTAACCTTTATCTGTAGAAATCCTTTAAGATATTTGTCGAATATTCAGGGTTTGTATGTTGAATAGAATAAGAAATTAAAAGAACCTTCACTTGACGTGAGAAGCTTTGGCAGGTTCGTTAATTAATACCTTAGTTTCTTGTCATATTCAAGTGAATCAATTCGGCTGATAATCTGTACCAAATATGATTAATAAGGAGTATGAGCTATAGTGAAAAAACGCTCTTCGAATGGGGACAGTTGATTGAACATGCGCATGTCTGCTGCTTCTGTCCCAACGATCAGCAAAACCTAATTCGGAATTTAGAACTGTTATACAGATATACTACTCTGTCAAGAAAGTACCGGGAATTTTCAATTAAAACAACATTTTTAGATTTAATCGTCAAAATTTATTGGGTCGCCTTCAAAATAGGCTCCATTTGCTCCAATACATCTATGCCAACGGAACTTCCAATTATCGAAACATTTTTTATAGGCGCTTTCCGGGATGGACTTTAGCTCTCGCGCCGAATTTTGTTTTATGGCTTCAATCGACTCAAAACGGGTGCCACGAAGGGGCAATTTTAGTTTTGGGAAGAGGAAAAAGTCGCAGGGAGCCAAATCCGGCGAATACGGTGGTTGCTGAAGCACGTTTGTTGAGTTTTTGGCGAGAAAGTCAGTCACAATCGTAGCTCGGTGAGAAGGCGCGTTATCGTCATGCAAAATCCATGAGTTGTTCGCCCACAAATTTGGCCGCTTCTTACGGATACGCAAACGTTTCATAACGCCTAGGTAATACTCCTTGTTTACCGTCTGACCCTCTGGAACGAATTCGTAGTGCACCACGCCACGGATATCGAAGAAAACAATGAGCATCACCTTCATTTTCGAGCGGCTTTGGCGTGGTTTTTTCGGTTTCGGCTCATTTTTTGCCACCCATTCCGATGATTGCTGGCTTGTTTGCATATCGTACTCGTAGACCCAGGTCTCATTACCAGTTATAATGCGTTCCATGAATGTAGAATCGGAATTACAGCGATCCAGCATGTCTGAAGCAACCTGTTCGCGATGACGTTTTTGAAGAAAATTCAGGTCTTTCGGTACGAGTCGTGCGGCCACCTTTCTCATGCCCAAAATATCAATCAAAATCGTACATGCGGACTCGTGAGATATCTTAAGATCATGTGCTATCTCTCTCAAGCTGGTACGACGGTTTTCCAGCACCCTTTCCTTAATTTTATCGACGTTATCTTCGATCGAAGCCGTCGATGGGCGACCACTTCACGACCGTCCTTGAAGGCTCTGTACCACTGATATGCACGAGTTTTCGATAGAGCATTATCAGCAAAGGCCTTTTGCAATATTTTCAATGCATCGGCACACGAAAATTCATTTGCAACACAAAACTTTAAACAAATTCTTTGCTCAACGTAATCACCCATATAAAAAATCGGCACGCACTCTGACATCGACTGACTTAATCAGCTGTTGCAAACACACTAGTTGACAGATCCCGCTCAAGCTTGGCATAGTAATTAAGGACAGTGGTACCAACCTAGTTGTTATGTTCACAACAATCGTTTCGCTATCACAGTAGCATCATCAGGCAAGATCACATTTTGAATAACTAAGCTTGTTTCCGAAATCCATGGCTATTTATATTACAGTAAGTACAATAAATTTTTATTGAGCACTAAGGGTCTCTGCAAATTCCAGCTTATCTGAATATATTTAACAGATGTGAGTTATTTAAATCTATTTGTTCGTTAAGTAATATTCCAATTTTATTATGTTGATTTATCTCTAGGGATTCTAACAGATTTAAGGCATAACTTTTACTTTCTATATGTAGAATTTCAAAATTATGGTTGAGAGTATGTCCTGTTTCTAACAAATGGTTGGAATATGTAGAATTACTTTTATTATTGAGGAAACTCTTGAAATGTTCACAAATTTTATGACAGAAAGTTCTTCCAGTCGGTCCTATGTAAACTTTCCTCAATAATAAAAGTATTTCTACATATTCCAACCATTTGTTAGAAACAGGACATACTTTCAACCATAACATTGAAATTCTACATATCGAAAGCAAAAGTTATGCCTCAAATCTGTTAGAATCCGTAGAGATAAATAAACATAATAAAATTGGAATATTACTTAACGAACAAATAGATTTAAATAACTCACCTCTCTTAGATATATTCTGATAAGCTGGAATTTGCAGAGACCCTTTTTTGGGTTTTAGTGCTCAATAAAAATTTATTGTACCTACTGTAATATAAATAGCAACGGATTTCGGAAACAAGCTTAGTTATTCAAAATGTAATCTTGCCTGATGATACTACTGTGATAGCGAAACGATTGTTGTGAACATAATAAAAAGTTGTGAAAATATGAAAAACCTTATTTAAATATTATTTAATATGGATTTTCACCAAGTAAGGACTGATTCAATTCAATATCGAGAGCAGAAGACAATATACTATATATCAAAATACAATAAACACTCTCGAAAAAGATACAGTTTTCCAATTATAAACAGAGAAAAATCATGCAAATGGTGATGGTTGGAAGACTAGGGTTAGCCAGGACATCCTTCTAGGCAAGTTGTATGTTGCAAAAATAAGGGGTGCAACATACAGCTTATTCGAAAGCTTTTTGACATACAAAAGATCAGAAAGCCAATGTAGCTGACATTGTGATAAAAATGTTAAATATGGCGCGCCCCTGGGAACATTTCTGGGTCCAATTCTGGATATTTTCATTTTCTGGTGATACCTGAATGATATTGGAGCATGCCTTCTGTGCTGAGCAGTTGCCGTACACAAACTCGGAATAATAAAGAGATGGTAACACCTGTTTGTATTCCTTTTCTCTCAAATAAATAAAGAAATACTATTAAAGAGAAAAACATGGTTATTGGATGCCCTTGGAGGACAAGCTATCCATGAATTATGAATGCAACACAGCTATGCCCCTATATTCGTCCTGCATGGCCACTCTACTGTTTTTCCAAACATCAGCGCCATCTAATGCACGCGAATACAGGTATGCACCATATAACCCAGGCTGAATGAAGATTCGAACTGTACTCCCAATTATATCTAACGTCGCAGACGAAGAAATCTTCCACATACTTAAGTGATATCCAATTAAGCCGCATTTCTCTTCAAATAAACTAATTGAACTGGTGGATACTTATTACGAATATGATAATATATTGGTATTAAATATCTATCAGTTCTATTACTTCAGTTTTTTTTTTTTAATTACTTTGAGATATTAAAACAATATAATTCTTGGTAAAAGAATAAAGTTATAGACGATGTCTCAGAATTCGTTTTCGTTTTTTATTTATTCATCATGTTCACTCTCAAATTACATTTACAGGATTAAAATTTTAACAAAAGTTTCAACTTTTTATTTTTACACTACTGTTCGATAATATATTCTAATCCATATTCAGTTCTATTGGGTACACTCTCAAACAAAAAACTTCACATTTTTACCTTTTATTTACCAAGAAATGAACACATACTTGAGAATGTTCAAAATACTCAAAATGAACTACAAAATGGGTAAAACCATAATGATCACTGGTACTGAATTGTTCTAGGGGTTCAAAACAAATTTATCACAATCTAAGTTCTAATGTAATTTAATTGAGAAACTTTCACGAACACTTACACCGGGCTTCCTGATGATGAGTGCATCTTCACTGTAATGTGTTTCCAAATCTACTGTTCCCAAACCTGTAATGAGATTATGTTAAAAACTGAAAATTTCAATTTTATTAGGTGATGAAAAAATATTCAAAACCCTTCAAAATAAATTTTTTGTAGGTTATAATTGAAAATATATCAATTATTGAATATTTATAATCAAGAAAGATTATTTCTAATTTAATATCTTACTAGAATGTACAGTTACTTACTCTTTGAAGTGAGAATAGCTTTTTTGACTCCAGATGGCGCTCCCAATACAATTACTCTTTCAACCCATTCCAGAGTTTCATAGTCAGTCTTGTCTATCAAACTGAAAAAAAAAATGTTATTCATATCTGAATTAAATATTGTGATAAAAACTCCAAGTTTATGTAATTGTTCTACCGAACATAGCATGATATCGTTTTACCCAAATGTTTGTAATTTTGGAATTTTTAACCTAAAATGGTCTCAAACCGTTGAATACACTGATGAAGAATCCAAGATAAAAAGTAACTCTATCTAGCCGGCTTGTCCGATCGTCCGCAAACATTCTAACTTTCGAAGAGATTGTTATTATAACAGGATATTCCTAATACAGTGGGAAACTGAGAGAATATAAAACATAAAATTAGGAGTTTAAATAAGTTCGTGCGGTGTTTTGTAGAAAATTAAAGCTTTATTGTGAAATTGGTTATACATTCTGTCAAGAAAGTACCGGGAATTATCGATTTAAATCTGGCGGGGCAATGAGGCAGGTAAAAAATTTTTTTCCTAGGTTGGTACCACTGTCCTTAATTACTATGCCAAGCTTGAGCGGGATCTGTCAACTAGTGTGTTTGCAACAGCTGATTAAGTCAGTCGATGTCAGAGTGCGTGCCGATTTTTACTATGGGTGATTACGTTGAGCAAAGAATTTGTTTAAAGTTTTGTGTTGCAAATGAATTTTCATGTGCCGATGCATTGAAAATGTTGCAAAAGGCCTTTGGTGATAATGCTCTATCGAAAACTCGTGCATATCAGTGGTACAGAGCCTTCAAGGACGGTCGTGAAGTGGCCGCCCATCGACGGCTTCGATCGAAGATAACGTCGATAAAATTAAGGAAAGGGTGCTGGAAAACCGTCGTACCAGCTTGAGAGAGATAGCACATGATCTTAAGATATCCCACGAGTCCGCACGTACGATTTTGATTGATATTTTGGGCATGAGAAAGGTGGCCGCACGACTCGTACCGAAAGACCTGAATTTTCTTCAAAAACGTCCACGAGTACGATATGCACACAAACCAGCAATCATCGGAATGGGTGGCAAAAAATGAGCCGAAACCAAAAAAACCACACCAAAGCCGCTCGAAAATGAAGGTGATGCTCATTGTTTTCTTCGATATCCGTGGCGTGGTGCACTACGAATTCGTTACAGAGGGTCAGACGGTAAACAAGGAGTATTACCTAGGCGTTATGAAACGTTTGCGTGAGCGTATCCGTAAGAAGCGGCCAAATTTGTGGGCGAACAACTCATGGATTTTGCATGACGAAAACGCGCCTTCTCACCGAGCTACGATTGTGACTGACTTTCTCGCCAAAAACTCAACAAACGTGCTTCAGCAACCACCGTATTCGCCGGATTTGGCTCCCTGCGACTTTTTTCTCTTCCCAAAACTAAAATTGCCCCTTCGTGGCACCCGTTTTGAGTCGATTGAAACCATAAAACAAAATTCGGCGCGAGAGCTAAAGTCCATCCCGGAAAGCGCCTATAAAAAATGTTTCGATAATTGGAAGTGCCGTTGGCATAGATGTATTGTAGCAAATGGAGCCTATTTTGAAGGCGACCCAATAAATTTTGACGATTAAATGTAAAAATGTTGTTTTAATTGAAAATTCCCGGTACTTTCTTGACAGAGTTTAATATATTCAAATAAGTTAATTCAAAAATCTCTCAAAACATGCAATATATCTTCAAAAAACAATTAGAATACGGATAATCTCTTCATCGGCCCTAGATAACATTTAAATATCAAAATCAAATAACCATCACTATATCATACCTTAGAATTTAACACGGGACTTGTTTGATATAGTGATGGTTAGTTGATTTTGATACTTAAATGTCATCTAGGGCCGATGAAGAGATTATCCGTATTCTAATTGTTTTTTGAGGATATATGGCATGTTTTGAGAGATTTTTGAATTAACTTATTCGAATATTTAAATACATTAAATATTTCAAATAAATTATATATTTTTTGAGAAATTCTTAAGTTGTGCTTTATGTTTTTGAAAAGGAATTGGTTTCACTATGGTAAGATCAGAAACAAAATTTTGTCTCCTTCAAATATTTTTTTATTAATTTCAATTGCCTTTTTTATATTGGTTGGTTTATTTATCCCATTTGACATTGTATATTGAGTTTTGAATATATACGTCTATTAAATATAAGTGGTGCTTATTGTAGACATTAATTTAATTCTAAAAGTTTTTTGAATAACAAATTTTTTTGAAATTAAAATTGTAGAAGACTAACAGACTAAATCTGTTTTGATATTCGAATTTTGTTATATTTCTTCTACCAAGTAAAAAGCCTTTTTCTATTTTATTTCATTATTTTCATCCAATACTCGACAAAATGAAATATCAATAAAAAATTATCATAACTCACCTGCTAGTAAGTTCATTATTTTTGAATTCAAACTGAATGTAAAGATACTTCTGTTTTCTGTATTCAAAACTTTCATTATCATCAATATATAATGTACCTTTGGCAGAATTCTGAAAAAATCAATGTATAAATAATTGGTGGGTTTTGTTCCTAATATTCTGAAACTTACATTACTATCCAATACAACTATTAATGTATATGGATCTCTGTGCATCAAAGTAGAGGCTCTTCTTGGCCTATCTTTTCTGGAAATTATTTTGCCTCCTCGGTAGAAAACAGGGATCTAAAAACATATGTCCAGTGTTAACGATGAATTGAGTAATTTTAAAAATCAAGACAATCTTATTTGAAACAGAATTTAAATATTATAAACGATAAAACCAAGTACTCTTAGGCCCAATGCTAACAGAACTGTGAATACTTAATTTTCCGTGATTTTTCTGATAAATCTACTAACTAGGGATCATTAGTTTTCGTTATTAGTGAGAAGCTACAGTCGTTTTGAAAACCTCTAAAAACAATTAATTGGTACTCTGCAGCCTTAATTCTATTTATTTATTAACAACGATCCATTGTAATGTATGTCTTGTTATATTGTAATATTTATTTTTTCATATCCATTTTCATTTGCTATGTTTTGGTTTAAGGTCATTGTTTCAATGGAAATTAACATAAATAGAGGTTAATACTTGATAGAAGGTGTATAAAATTATTTAAACATTTTAATATTAGCCTTCTACATATTTAATCTCAAAAAATTATATTTAATAATTATAACTTCAGGAATTAAATTGAAATAATGTCATATAAGTACCACTTATATCAAACGACATATAAAATAAACATTCATTATAAGACATCCAAATGATATAACAAAATCCAATAAATAAAAATTGTTCACCAAAATTCTCTAAATTAAATATTTTGAATAGACAAAATTTTGTTTCTGCTGATCAATCTTATGAAAACAAATATCTTTCAATAAATGTTTAACATAATCTTAAGAATTTCATCATAAAACTATCTTACTTAGATTTATGATAGATTGGGCCGTTGCTTGGTAGAAATCAGTTGTAATTGTCATTATAAAAGAAAACACTTGTTTACATTTTCTACTTTATTTTATATTACCAAAAATAAAGTAGAAAATGTAAACAAGTGTTTTCTTTTATAATGACAATATCTTACTTAGAATATTCAATATTATTGGATATCTAACCAAGTTACCTTGTATGAAATCTCAAGATATGTAAAAACATTACTGAAAAACAAGTTTTAAGAGAGAATAGTGAGTAAATATTTGTTGTTGATTGATGTTATATTTTACTGAATATGAATTATTTGAACTAATTGTAGAAATTACTATGTTTTACTACCAAAAAATATATATTACACATTTTCTTGTGACTCAAGTTTCGGGAAATGAAACTATTCCATCATCAGACAACTGAAGACCTAACAGTTAGGTCTTCAGTTGTCTGATGATGGGATAGTTCATTTCCTGAAACTTGAGTCACAAGAAAATGTGTAATATATATTTTTTGGTAGTAAAACATAGTAATTTCTACAATTTGTTTTAATTATGATCAACTACCAAATAGTAACGGCTGAAACAATTCAGTATATGAATTATTTGAATACTGACGAAGCAAAGTCTCTCATAAAACTTGTTTTTCAGTAATGTTTTTACATATCTTGAGATTTTATACAAAGTAACTTGGTTAGATATCCAATAATAATGAATATTCTAAGTAAGATAGTTTTACGATGAAATTCTTAAGATTATGTTAAAAATTTTTGGAAGATATTTGTTTTCATAAGATTGATCAGCAGAAATAAAATTTTGTCTATTCAAAATATTTAATTTAGAGAATTTTGGTTAAGAATTTTTATTTATTGGATTTTGTTATATCATTTGGATGTCTTATAATGAATGTTTATTTTATATGTCGTTTGATATAAGTGGTACTTATATGACATTATTTCAATTTAATTCCTGAAGTTATAATTATTAAATATAATTTTTTGAAATTAAATATGTAGAAGGCTAATATTAAAATATTTAAATAATCAATGGAAATTACTTATTTCATAATATCAATTACTTGATCCTGTATTTTTCACAATTCTTGCTTTATAACTGAAGTTTATACAGGCTTCCACCAAGAATTATTATATTATATATTAATCATGTTGCTCAATTTGCTAAAATATTGAATGGAGTATTTTGTTGTGATAGTTCATTTTAAAATGGAATAAGTAAAAAATTCCTTTGTTTTCTATGACTATTTTATTGTTGAGGATAGAGTGATCCATGTTTAGTAGACTTACAGCATTTTTGAACTGGTGTATAACAAACTGTGTTTTATATATTTAAACATGACTATGGTTTTACTGCTGGATTATGGTAATTTTTATAGATCTTTATTGATTTCAGGATGTCTATTTTCTTGCCGTTTGGTTTCAGGCATCAAGATATCTAATTCAGCGGAAACATGACTTTTTTTTTTGCAAAATTATAGTTATTTTTCTAATCTTAAAAATGATCGATATTCTTTGAACCTTTTTGTGAGTTTTTATGGTTTGCCAAAAATATACGCAACTGCACTAAGACAACTTGATTTATGTTATAAATTCTGAAATATGAAGTTCATTTTCGTCTTTAGTCTTAAAAGCAGGTGTGAAAACTATTTAAATGTTAGTTGTTCAAATTATTTGAGCTATCTTTTGTGAAATTAGTCCAAAATTTGTTAGTTTGACAATGTTTTTTTCTGTTTTTTTGCTTTAAAATGAGTTGTTTTTTCTTTTTATTTATGAGAGAATTTCTAATTATTTTTTTGAAATTATTGTGCTCTGGTATTTATTTGTATTTAGTTCCCTCTTTTGCCCCATATTATTTAAGGCAATGGAAAATAGTTTTCTACATATCATTGATTTATAGGCAGCAAGTATATGAGAGTTTGGATGGTGTGAAAAGTTGGGGATAGTTGTATCTGTCGTTGTGAGATTTCTAAATATATTAAAGGAAATCTCATTATTATTCTTAGTTATGTCCAGAAAAAAAATTCTCATAAACTTGCTGTTTAGAAACCAATAATACATAGAGCATTTTTCATTCCCTTAAATATTATTGTGCAAAAAAGGGAACTAAATACAATCAACAATCAAACAAATAATAGAAATAATCATTTTGAAACAAAAATTATAAATTCTCTCATAGATAAAAAGAAACCAAATATACCCCACTTTCAAAACAGAAAACAATAACAAAAACATTGTCAAACTAACATACTTGGACCGATTTCACAGAAGTTAGCTCAAATAACTCGAACAACATTAAAATGTCTTACACCCTCATATTTTTTTTTTTTGTCATTTATTGCATAATATACAATCTACTCATACAAGTATTAAGTAATTGTGTTGTAAAATAAAACATGAGAGTGAAGTGTCCAGTGACATTTCTACTCGTTCACTATTTCAGTATTGTGTGAGATCTTCGGGCCATGTCTTCTTCAGTCTTCGGATGTTTGGACCTTCCATATAGAGGTTTTGTATTTGGTCGTTGGGGTGGCCCTGCAGTCTTCCTTGATAGTTGGTAGAGAAGGATTTTATGACATCTGTTATATAGGGTATTTGGAGGTCTTCATGGAGTCTTTGGTTAGTGACATACCATGGTGCGTCGGCTATCAAACGTAGAGTTTTGGATTGGAATCTTTGAATGGTCTTTCTTCTAGATGGTTTGGCACAACCCCACAGTTGTATACCATAAGTCCAGATAGGTTTAAGGACAGTCTTGTAGAGTAATATTTTATTTTCCATGGTCAATTTTGATTTTCTTCCAAGAAGCCAATGCATTTGTCGAATCTTTATGTCTAATTGTTTTCGTTTTGTGTCTATATGCTTCTGCCATGTAAGCCGCTGGTCAAGGTGTATGCCAAGGTATTTAACATTTGTCTTTGTTGGAATATTAACTCCATTCAGAGTTACTTTAGGGCAGGTGTTGATGCGTGTGGTAAATACTACTTGTACGGATTTGTTCTGGTTTAAAGTCATCCTCCACTTCTTATACCAGTTGGTCAGTTGGTCCAGATGTTCTTGAATGTTTCTGGAGGAGGTCATAGGATCATCTTCTGAAGATAGGACCGCAACGTCATCAGCAAATGCGGCAATTGTTCTATCAGGGGTATCAGGCAGATCAGCTGTGTAGAGTAAGTACAGAAATGGTCCTAGCACACTTCCTTGTGGTACACCCGATTTTATCGGTAGGTATCCAGACAGTTCGTTACTATACTTCACTGAGGAGTTTCTATCAGACAGGTACGATTTCAGAACTTGATAGTAGTTATTGTTCAAACTCTTTTTTATTTTATATAATAGGCCTGCATGCCAGACCCTATCGAACGCCTGGGAAACATCCAGAAATACTCCATTGCAGTACTGTTTTTTTTCAAGAGAATTTGAAATGACGTTGACGATTCTATGAATCTGATGGGATGTTGACATCTTTTGACGAAAACCAAATTGATAGTCAGGTATGAGTTCTGAAATGTCATGATCATCTTGAATTCTTTTTAAGAGAATTCTCTCAAAAATTTTTCCTGGGATTGGAAGGAGACTTATCGGTCTATATGATGATGGTTCATGTGAAGGTTTGCCACTTTTGTGAATCATGATCACGTGGGCGTATTTCCATAGTATTGGATAATAGCCCAAATTCAGCATGCGGTTGTAGATTGTGGTTAGGAAGACTATTGCTTTTCTGGGTAGATTCTTAAGGACCTGTGCAGTGATTAAATCGTGACCAGGAGCTTTGTTGTTTTTAAGCTTGCGAATTTCCGTTTTAACTTCCTTAGGAGTTGCTGCTTGGATAGGTAGTGACAACTGACAAGGTGAAACCAGGAATTCCCCAACATCATTTTCAAATCCTGGTATTTGCTCTGGCTCTTTGTATACCCTGGATAAGTGCGATGCAAATGCCTCTGCTTTTTCTTTGTTTGAACGTGCCCAGCCATTAGATGTTTGTATGGGGGTAACAGAGGGTGTTGTACACCCTCATATAAAATTTTTAATCTACTTTTTAATGCTAAAGACAAAAATAATTGGACTAATAATTGAGATGTCGTGAGTGAGGTTGCATATATTATCATTTTAATATTATTTTTATCCTTATACTCCTAGATCTTCTGTGAAGATCCCTCAGAAGCTTTTTCAGCTTGTGCGAATTAAGGTACGTAGGGCTAAGCAGGAGAACTTTCATAAAGAGATTCAAAAAACATCCATCATCATTTAAGCATCAAAAACATTATGTATGGAACCGAAAGGCAAGAAACTGGACATCATGGAATATATAGAGATCTTTGAAAATTACAATAATACTGCAGAAAACTATTAAAGGAGTAGATGGACCTGTTATTCCTTGTTTTTCGATGTTCTACACAAACCAAAACCTTCTTTAAATATGTGAAAACCTTTGAAACACAGGTTGTTATACACCAATTCGAAAATCAAAGCTTCAAAACTCAGATCACTTTATTCTCAACAAAAACGTAATGATAGAAAATAAAGTAATTTCTTTTTTATTCATTTTCCTAAAATGAACTAAATGAATATACTAATTAATTAATTTGCATAATATTACAATATAACAATGGCTGTCTTCCTCTAAAACAAATCCTCAACATAACAATAAACCCTTCAAGTCAATTCCCTGAATTTCTCATTATTCTCTCATTCATAGGGAATAAAAGAGTTTTGGGTTACAAACACAACTTTCTGTGATCAATTTAAGCACTATGGATGAAATTGAATTGTAGAATTGCCTATAAGAGCTAACAGCTATTTTGGAGGCTGTATCAGTACAAAAAATGGGAAAAAAATTAAACTCACAGAATCCAAGTTGGCAGAAACACTTGTATATCCATTACCAATGTATTTCCTCAAATCTCTCATATCATACCAATACTGTGAAGACCCTCCTGGAAGGTAAACTTTAGCTGTAGTTACTCCAGGTTCCGATATCACTTGAGCCATAACAGAATCACCTATTATAACAGTAAAAATAATTTATATACAAATTTTTTTAAATTTTTGGAAACATACCAACAAGAACTTGATTATCAATATCTATCAGTTCAGCGTCTTCAGGATATTCGTAGAACAGTGGCCTTATAACAGGTTCTCCAATTTTCTCATGCTCGTAAAACAGAGTATACCATAAAGGTAAATGTGCATATCTCAATCTCAGTGCAGTTCTTATGCGGTGACGAACATCTTCGGCAAATAGGTAAGGTTCTCTGCGTCTGGTGTCTATGTGGGCATGAGCTCTGAAGAATGGAAGCCATATTGCTGCCTAACATACATATCAAAAATTCAAATATATTGAAGTTTAAAGAAAGATTTTTTAATTTGATTGGAAATGTTTCGGACTCATAAAGGAAAAATTTTCTGCCAAATAAATAAAATAAAATTACATCAGATTGGTTAAATGATATACACTCAGTGATATTAGAAATGTTACATTCAGAAGTAATAATTCTTAAACTTGATTTTATGAAATTGTTGTGTCTTATATCAACAATGAAACGACAACTTTTGCAAGAAATTTCACTAACAGTCATACTTCTCAATAAAGAGAAAAAATGATCGGCTACCATAGGCAACAGCCCCCAAACCATTGCTCCCACAGTCCTTTGTATATGCCTCTTAACAGCAAACTTCAGATGGCATCTTATCATTATACAACCATCATGTACACCAAGACAGAATTGCGATTCATTGCTGAAGACATTATGCCATTCTGCCTCCTAATGCTGCCTTTTTGTGCACCAATTCAAACGTTGACGACAGTAGTCCACAGCCTTCACTTATCGTGGACAATATGGGAAAAGTCTGAAATCTCGAATGCGGCGATATAGTCTATGTATTTAACAAGTAGTAGAAAAACGATATTGTAAAGTCTGATGGTCTGAAGTGCCTATCTTGACGCCTCAAATGACTAGTTGGTTTTCTTCATGTTCCTCTGCCTTTTTCTGTGCACAAATGACTCTTATGTGTTATTTCATTGCAGTACAATTAACACGGCGGCCAATTTCGCGATAGGACAAGCCAACATGTTGAAAGGCAACCATCTACTCATCGAAGTCACTGACATGGTGATTTTTGAACCCGAGAGATTTTGTTGTGGTTAATACTAGTAGATGTAGGCGCAATAATTAAACATATCTGTATTGGTCATTGAGTATATAATATAGATCTGCTCTGATTTTAATCTGTTTAATGAGGGATAACTAGTATTTAATTTTACTGAGTCAATTTTTTCAACAAAAACTATGCTACTATACAACTAACCTAGTATACAATTTCACTTGACAAACTCATAAAAATGGTCTCCATAAATGATTAATAAGAAGTATAATAGAGCAAGAGCCCGTGAGTGCCAGACCTTCGGATTTTTATAAAAGCTAATAGTTCTTCTATGTGTGTCCCTAGTACAGGTAAGAATGATCTCCACCCATGAAGCTAAGGCAGCGGTGGCTTTGGCAGGTAACAGGTAACAAAGGTGTGTAAAATTCCATCTCAAATTCATCATGAAATAAAACTTAATTTTTTTATATTTGATTTATATTAATATCAAAATTCGCGTTGCTCATTGCCAGATAGTTAGTATGGTTACAACCCTCTGCCAGACACCCCTAAACTATTACAATTCATAATTATACTTACGTTATATCATAAAATCTAAATTTTATATATAATTTTTTGGAGGCCTATTAAACTATGTTTACATAGTAGCCGGACGCATTCAAAGTGAGCAGTAGTCGGGAGAGCAAGGAGCGTAGGGAGTAACTAGTGCGAGTGAAACAGAGCGCTTAGTCTATTGCGGCCCTTCACTGCGCATCAGCTGTTGTTTATTCTAATCATCTGGTGAACGCCTCATAATAAACGTATTATTTTTCTGTGCAGTTTATAAAATAAATGTGATCTGTTGTAATAAAGTATCATGAGTGACGAAAAAGTAGTTTGCTTTGTTAGTTGTTGTTAGTTGATTTTTTTATTTTACATTGGGCTTCTGACGAAATGGCGCCGTTTATTGGCAATAGAATGATACATATAAATTTCAGAAAATGTCATTCGTTTACATTTTTGACAGATTCGGTCTTTACTTGGTGGAAACTCATTTTAATAAAAAAAAATGTATATGAGACAGTAATTTATTTCCACAAAAATGTTTGTACTACTACAACAATATTCAGGTATTACATTGTACTGTCTGATGGTATTCAGTGTAACCAAGTTTAAATACATTTTTAGGTACGTGACCAAATAATGGAAGCACAGGTCATAAAAACTCTAGGTGTTTATTGGAGTTTGCCGCTAAAAATGCCATTAAGGAAAAATATTCAGTAATGGAGAATGATGAACATCTGTTTGTTCGTTCAAAAGGATTTTACGGGCATTATACCTGTTGATTTCAAGAAATTCTAAAACTGTTAATCTAGAACTTGCTTTCAACGTGGATAATTTCATAATTATTGTTGAAATTATGCCTGAATTCCTTAAGATGATTATGTAGGTACTAAGGTTATTAATTAATAACCTTGTAATAACATAACAGATGTTGATCATTCTCCATTACTGAATATTTTTCCTTAATGGCATTTTTAGCGGCAAACTCCAATAAACACCTAGAGTTTTTATGACTTGTGCTTCCATTATTTCGTCACGTACCTAAAAATGTATTTAAACTCGGTTACACTGAATACCCTCAGACAGTACAATGTAATACCTGAAGAAGCCACATCGTGGTGAAACAATTGTTGTAGTACTACAAACATTTTTGTGGAAATAAATTACTGTCTCATATACTTTTTTTTCAATCATTCGTTTACTATTAATGAGGCCAACAAAGTAATGTCAAATATAAATGAGGAATGAGGACCATAAAGCAAACATTGTGATTCAAACTGTTGACACCGATGTTGCTGCTATAATGCTAAGTCATATTCATCGTCCTAATGATAGATCACACGTTTGGATGCTTACAGGAGCTGGAAATAATTTAAGATATGTGGACCTAACTAAAATACACGCCAAATTAGGAGAATCTATTTGCAGAAGCTTACCTGGACTACACGCTTTCACAGGATGTGATTACAATCCTGCATTTTTCAGAAAAGCAAAATCGAAACCGTTTAAATTGTTAAAAAAAACATGTAGAATTTCAACAAGCATTCATGAAGTTTGGTGACAGCAAAATCATCGAAGAAAACAATGAACAAGTATTAATCTTCGATATAATTCAAAGTTTTATATGCTATCTATACAATACTAGCAGACCCGGCGAACTCCGTTTCGCCACCAGATTCGTTTTATGTAACATTTCGTTTGGTGATTAAAATATAAAGAAAAAAAATTTTTTGACGTGACAACGTCTTATAAATTGGTTTGCCGGGTGACACTTCAAGAAACTGCGTTACGCTCCGCTCACGTTATGCGCTCACAATGAGAGCGAGTGAGAGGCACGCGTCCCTTCCACTCGGGCATGGTTAGCCCGCCTAAGAGCGAGAGAGACAGACATAAAAAGTGAAAGGCACGCGTCCCTTCCACTCGAGCACAGTTAGCCCGCCTAAGAGCAAGAGAGACAGAGCGAGAGAGAGAGAGTGAGAGAGATAGGCATACACACCGGTTCATGTCTTGCGCTTCTATTTCGCTTAGGCGCCTGCATACAAGTTTACACGTTGCCAGTTAATTGTAAAACGATTGTGTAGTGATAATGTGAAGGTAGTTTCGTCCATCGCAACAATTCAAACAGCAAAGGTAAATAATTTCAGACTGATAATATAACATGATGAAATAAATGACTAAGACATAAGTGAATAGGTTATGTTGTAGTAATCACAATGTTGTGGTAGTTTTCAATCAAAAAAGTAGTAGAAATCGTTTCTCAACCAATAATAATTTGTTTAACTTGAAAAAATGAGCGCGACTTGCTATGTAAAAAATTGAAATAACAATGTTTAACCTCCAACCTGTCGAATCGAAACTTTCAAACATTCAAACCGAGACGACTAATCACTGCGCAAGGTCGTAAGCGCGCGATTTACAAATTCAAAGATCAAATGTGAATTAGTTTTCTCCTTTTAGAAAATACACTTTGAATTAAAATCGATTGATATTAACATTTAATGTGATTTAAATAAATGTTCTAACTTTTAAATTTAGTTTTTATATTTATAACAATGTAAAACAAGTTAAATTTATTAATAACTTATAACAACTGATTGATAAATAAAATTTTGTTAATATGAAATTCAGTGCGAGATTCTTTGTATAAATTAATGTTTTAAATATAATTCTTTGTATAAATAAATGTTTTAAATTGTTACTATTATTTCATCCTTCTTCCTACTATACGAATGAATATTCACATTAAAATTATTTTACCACTCAAAGTCGTTGTCACGTAAAACTTTCGCCCGTATACCGACTTTACAGGCAACAAATTTTTTTTGTTATATATTTGAAAAGGAAAATATTTATTTCATTTCACAACAGTAATAAATTCATTTCAATTACCTACTAAAATGAAGTGTTATTTAGTTGTTTCATTGTAGTGCTCTTTGGTAAACCACATTTTTTGTTTTTTGTTGGCACCATTGAACCATGCAAATGATATATTTGACCTTGTATCTGTAATTGCAAATAATCATTAAAATTTGTTCATGAATACGTTGTAAATCGTGTGATGGTGTAGTGTGTGGTGTATATGCAGTTGTTATGTGTTGCAATTCATTGAGTGATTGGTTATGTGTGTTGTATCTTTTCCCTTGCAAGTCGGCATGAAGCCGCCTTCTCGAATGATATTAGCTCCAAAGGAAATCATCTGAAAGCAGTTATTGTATTCAAGGATGTACTGAAGAAAATGGCTGGAATCGGGATCACTTCCATCGAACAATGGTTTCAGTGGCTGTGGTGGTGTAAGTAATGGATCCAGTTTGACTTTTCCACTTGCGCAGCACAATCCAGCCGTTTCTCTTTTGTTGAACTTTAACGCATTGCAATATCGGCATATGGTCGTCATTGGTCCAATATCTAAATTTTCATCATCACTGTAGTTCGCAATGGGATCATATTGGAATGCCAAGCGATTGTATGATGCCAATGATCTTCGTGTGCTCACGCGATGTCTCAATCGGTCATTTTCTCTTATTATATTTTGTCTTTCTTCGCTTAAGTTCCTTGAATAGACTTGTTGCTGGCTTGCATGTCTTGTGCGGCGGCCGATGTTCGCACGTCGTTCTCTAGGCATTTTGGACTATGGACAGAGTGTTGAATTTAACTTCAAATGCACGATCCACATAATTTACACTGAGCTTAAATGAAATTAACTGAGCAGAGAATAATGAGTAGCTGTCAAACACTTTATCACGCACCGGCGCCATCTACTTGAAGTATTGGTTTGTAGTACATGCTATGTATGAGAGATGGCGCTGTATGTGAAAAACGATTTCCCCACTTTTCTGTTGAATTTTTCCTGAATTTTCTTTGCTATAAACCTCACGGAGCCCAAGACCTTTCCAACGAATGCAAAACCGTGGAAATCGGTTCGTGCGTTCTGGAGTTATAGCGTCAGGGAGGAAAACCGGACTTATTTTTATATAGTAATAATAAAGAAGATGGATAGTATCAATGATGTTGATGCTGCTAGGCTACAAATGTTTATTAATTCCTATACAGTATCTGATGTGAACGAAGCTTTTAATCGAAAAAAGTTGCAAAATTTCGATGCTAGCAGTTTAGCACCTTGCAAAAGTGAGCTATTGCAGCAATTTTTGCGAGCGAATTACATATGTAGCATATGGAACAATGCTCACTTACAAAAGCCAACAGCATATAAACCAGTAAATAATGGTTGGATACTGGAAAATGACCACTACTATTTTAAATGGTTTGAAGGCGATCAATTACCGAATTATGTCAGCGAATCTCTAAAAATAGTTCCAGGTATTTGATAATTATGTTAAATTATTGTACATTAATTTCGGACTGTTTGTAATAAAATTAACTTGGTGTTTTTTTACTATTGCAGAAACAGAAACAGATGGAGAAGACAATATTGAAGACGATCAATCCACAGAATGGAATAATAGCGACCAGGAATATGGATATATTAACGATATCGATGAAAATGTTCAAAGATTTAATTAAAATAAATGAATTTCTCTATAAATTTATTATCTTAAAAAAAATGTGTCCTTTGGTATAATAAACAATAAAATTTGATTTACTTTGATTCATTGGCTTTATAATTTTAATAGCATTGAAAATAATAAACTTCTTAAAAACGAAAAATAATATAAATTAAATTATTAGATTTTCCACATGATTGAGATTGTATTAGAAAAATTTTACTGAGTATTGTTTTAAATATTTGTTATTCAAACTGTTAAAATTTATTTAATGAAATTTCTTGATTAAGAAAAAAATAAACTGCACAATTTGAAATTAATAACAGTGGATGCACAGTGAAGGGCCGCAATAGACCAAGCGCTCTGTTTCACTTGCACTAGTTTAGTCTAGTTCATACGCTCCTTGCTCTCCCGACTACTGCTCACTTTGAATGCGTCTGGCAAGATGATAGAACCTTCGAAACTGTCCGGCTACTATGTAAACATAGTTTAATAGGCCCCCAAAAAATTATATATAAAATTTAGATTTTATAATATAACGTAAGTATAATTATAAATTGTAATATTAGGAGTACAAATAAGTTTCCGCCGTTTTTTAACACAAATTAAATTTAAACGATGTGAGACTGCTTGCTGAGTGACTTCTAATGTTAGAGCAAGTTCTTTTTGTGTTTGAGATGAATCTTCCTGCAATAATTCCTCCAATTCTGCATCCTCGTAAATTTTTGGCCTTCCACTGCGATCTTTGTCTTCTACGTCGAAATCACCGTTTTTAAACTTTTGAAACCACTCTCGACACGTTCTCTCACTCAAAGCACCCTCACCATATGCTTCTACGAGCAATTGATGCGCCTCAGCAGCAGATTTCTTTAAATTAAAGAAGTAAACTAATATTTCCCGCAAATGACGCTTACTTGGCTCAAATTTTGACATTTTCAACTTATAAAAATTATATTTTACCAATATAAAATCAATGATATTAATAGGTTATGTTGTTCTTGAATGTCCAAACTATTTTTCAAGCCGGTTGTCATCTGCGAAAGCTAACCGAAACTCCGTGCCAAATACAAATCCAAAATACAAATTATTCACCCAATCAACGTAATCTATTCAAGTAAAAACTGAAATTGTTCACACTTGTGCAAGATGTTAAACTATTTTAACCAATGAGCAAGCGCAAATTACCCTGATTCGAACACGGGGTGAAGTAAAAATAACTGGAACGAAATAAATTTATATTTGCCTACTGAATTGCAGGAAACTTGGCCAAAACTTGTATGTTTGACATATTTCGGAGTTTGTCAAGTGATGCATAGACTTTACTTTAAAACTTTGTATTTAAAAATCCAATTTACATTCAACAATTTTTATTCTCAACTTGAAGCATGGTTTGTGGTTATTGGAACTAATATACCAAAATAAACTGCATTGTTAAAATTTACCTGATACCATCTCTGCAACAATTCCACATCAGGATTATTGAAAAAGCCACCGACATCAGCACCACAAAAACTTATACCTCCCAAAGCCTCAGAGAGACACATGGGATAAGAAGCTGCTAAATGGCTCCATTCTGCATTGTTATCGCCGGTCCAAATAGCTGCGTACCTTTGAGATCCAGAAAAATGAGCTCTGGACAAAATGAATGGACGTTTATTGGGATTTCTTTGGAGCAGACCCTCATAGGTGATTGCAGTCTGAGATAGGAACAGAGGTAAATTTTGGTTTTTAGACAGCTTCAGGAACTACTTACATATAACATTCCATACATATTATGAAGGTGTCTATGTTCCCAACCTCCATAATGTAAGCAATCCTTGGGCATTGTGATTTCTGGACCATTAAAAACAGATGGTTCATTCATGTCATTCCAAATCATGATGTCGTTGTTGACATTGTCATACTTCAACTTGGAGTATAAACCTTTGTAGTAATTGAAAACAGTTGGATTGAAAAAATCAGGATAGCTACTGGAGCCCGGCCAACACCAACCTACAAATAAATTTATATATTATGTAAAATTAACCTAACCTAACTAGAATTTAGATATATAGAGTGCTCCTAAATTGGAGGTACAAACAATGAGGGGTGATTACTTGGATGATATCAAGAATGAGTTCCATAAAAAGGGTCGACAAATGCTTCGTTTTCTAGATACATGGTGTTAAGATTTGAAAATTTTCAAACCTCCTCATAGCATCTGCATTTCTCAAGTTATTTAGCTTAAGTTTGACAAAGATATGCTTTAAGATTTATATCAGATGACCTGTCAATTGCCTGCAAAATTCTATAGGGTGGTATTTTTTCTAAAGCTTTTCCAAAGGTACTTATTTGTCTGGTTGTGCCTGTAAAATATACTACACCGGTCGCTATTTAAGTTTTGAGATAGATAAATAACAGCAAAAATTTATTATCGGAAATGACTTTATTGTTCCTGAAATATTCTTTATTAAGATCAATACAATTTTGCATGTGTTTAAACCAACTTTCAAAGCACTTTTTCCATTCAGATTGAGGTACCTCCAAAACATGTGATTTGAACTTATCAACGGCTTCAGTCGTCGAAAAATGCAATTTATTTTTGATCTGCGAGAATAAAAAGCAATCCTTGGGTGCCAAACAAGGACTGTATGTATGACCCATCAGTTCAATGTTTTGACCACTCAAAAAGGTTTTAGTTTGAGCTAATATATAGTAGATTTGTTCTGGTGTGAATGATTCATCTTCTACAATTGGTTTCCTTGGTTTTTCTGAACACTTCTGGCAAACAAATGCTGATGTAATTGACCATTTTACATTGCTCCAAGGGAACTGTGGCGACATGTCCAATTATTTAAAAAAACTGGTGACCATTTGCCTTGAAGTGCTTTGTGGGCAAAAAACTTTTGTTGCATTTGGTTCGTCTTGAAGAACACATTCAGTTGATTGTTGTTTAGTTTTGTATTCATATGCATAGATCATTGATTCGTCGCTTATCACGATCTTATAAGGGACATTTGAAGCAATACAATTGAATTTTTTCAACATTTCTTTGCCCCAATCGAGAGATTCATTACGATCGGCACACTCCTGTTGGTTTAATTCACGTCGAAAATCACAGAGAATCATCGAACGGAAATGTTCACGATTCAAATCCATTTTTTAACCAAGATTAATGTTTCAAGTATTTGTTATAAACACAAATAGCACTCGTATGTTGCCACGTTTCAAGTATGTTCACCAATAAAAATATTAAACTTTATGATGAAAATATCAGATTTGACACATCAGTTTTACCATATCTGAAAACGTAAGCAGCAATCCTCGTATATTATCCACATATATATACATTCTGTCAAGAAAGTACCGGGAATTATCGATTTAAATCTGGCGGGGCAATGAGGCAGGTAAAAATTTTTTTTCCTTGGTTGGTACCACTGTCCTTAATTACTATGCCAAGCTTGAGCGGGATCTGTCAACTAGTGTGTTTGCATTGCACTGATTAAGTCAGTCGATGTCAGAGTGCGTGCCGATTTTTACTATGGCTGATTACGTTGAGCAAAGAATTTGTTTAAAGTTTTGTGTTGCAAATGAATTTTCGTATGCCGATGCATTGAAAATGTTGCAAAAGGCCTTTGGTGATAATGCTCTATCGAAAACTCGTGCATATCAGTGGTACAGAGCCTTCAAGGACGGTCGTGAAGTGGTCGCCCATCGACGGCTTCGATCGAAGATAACGTCGATAAAATTAAGGAAAGGGTGCTGGAAAACCGTCGTACCAGCTTGAGAGAGATAGCACATGATCTTAAGATATCCCACGAGTCTGCACGTACGATTTTGATTGATGTTTTGAGCATGAGAAAGGTGGCCGCACGACTCGTACCGAAAGACCTGAATTTTCTTCAAAAACGTCATCGCGAACAGGTTGCTTCAGACATGCTGGATCGCTGTAATTCCGATTCTACATTCATGGAACGCATTATAACTGGTGATGAGACCTGGGTCTACGAGTACGATATGCAAACAAGTCAGCAATCATCGGAATGGGTGGCAAAAAATGAGCCGAAACCGAAAAAACCACGCCAAAGCCGCTCGAAAATGAAGGTGATGCTCATTGTTTTCTTCGATATCCGTGGCGTGGTGCACTACGAATTCGTTCCAGAGGGTCAGACGGTAAACAAGGAGTATTACCTAGGCGTTATGAAACGTTTGCGTGAGCGTATCCGTGAGAAGCGGCCAAATTTGTGGGCGAACAACTCATGGATTTTGCATGACGATAACGCGCCTTCTCACCGAGCTACGATTGTGACTGACTTTCTCGCCAAAAACTCAACAAACGTGCTTCAGCAACCACCGTATTCGCCGGATTTGGCTCCCTGCGACTTTTTCCTCTTCCCAAAACTAAAATTGCCCATTCGTGGCACCCGTCTTGAGTCGATTGAAGCCATAAAACAAAATTCGGCGCGAGAGCTAAAGTCCATCCCGGAAAGCGCCTATAAAAAATGTTTGGATAATTGGAAGTGCCGTTGGCATAGATGTATTGGAGCAAATGGAGCCTATTTTGAAGGCGACCCAATAAATTTTGACGATTAAATGTAAAAATGTTGTTTTAATTGAAAATTCCCGGTACTTTCTTGACAAAGTAGTATACCTTCTTGACTATTATATACAATGTTGCTGAATCTGAAAAAGTTTCCGTTAACATAAATATTCAATCAAAATAATATTTCATTTTTTAGATTTTGTTATTGATTTGATAGCCGAATTAATTTTATTGTTAAAACACTAATGAATTGAATTTGGATAGCCTAAGCGTTATTAAAAATTTTTGTAATTTGCTTTTTAGTAAAAATCCTTGGCTACAAGGGCAAGTTATATTGTGATCAATTTAAATTCAATTCAGAAGTAATCGGATTTTTCTCCGTTTTATTTTCAGATGTTCTCTTAGTTAATTTCACACCTGAACGTCACGAATTTTGAATTATTCAAAATTTGGGAACTTTGAGTAATACATCTACATGTGGCAATTCTTATATGGTAGAAACTAGAAAATAAACTTTTTTACTATTTAGTTCACGTATTATATTCCAATTGAAAAAGGAATTCATCCTGACTTTTAAGATAAGTCCTTTATTATATTTGGTTTTCCTCATATTCGAAATTTCCATTTATGTAATTTTTTTCTTAACATTCAACAAATTGTTTTTAAGTTAATTTCTATTAATAATAAGTAACCATATTTCTAAGTGCAGAGTCGGTTAACTCTGTAAATAATTTCTCAATTTTTGTAGTAATTCTGATTAATTCTAGTAACTTGTAACTTCATAGTAAATTTCTGAAAAATTGTTACTACCACTAATTTTGTAAGTTTCTGAGTAATAGACTGGTAAGATGCAAGAATCCATATTTTTATTTCTAATCTTGGCATTAGACCCCACAGTAATTAAGTCAGAGTCTCATTTAAAATTATTTTTAACCATTTTTTATTTACATCAACTTTCTTCTCACCAAAAGATTTTAGTTATAATACTTATATTCTTTTTCATTCAATTATTCGATATTCAAATCAATTTTGATTTAGCAGATTCATTTATTCATTCTCACAGAATTAAGCGATCAGTGCTTCTATTCTCATACAACTTTATACAATCGTACATATTGTTATTATACATCTTCTTGTTTTCAAATTTCTATTTTTTAAGATAATGTAAAAACAAAATTTCTACTGAGTCATTTCCAGCAGCCTAAGACGAATTTTTACTCATTAACAAATTTAGTTCTTCAATTTGGGTTTAAAATCCAAAGTGCAACTTTCAAGTATCTCAAAATTGCTTTTTCAAAAGTGATAGTGCTCAAAAATTAATTTTACCACGAACTATAAACCTGTAGGTTCAGTGTAATCTTGAGACCATATTTTGCTCAAAATTCAAAAAATGCTGTAATTACACAAGCGGGCAGTAATGTAAAGAAAGTACAGTGATTTAAAAATCAATATCACTGCAGTAGTGAATGGAGCATCATGCTTGGAATTACCTTCATATACATTCCCATCTTTAGTTTTCACATAATAATCATTGGACAGGGAGTCTTCATGCAAAAAATATCCTCCTTCTCTTTTGACATGGGGATCAATGATGATCACAAGATGACGGCCAGTTGAAGTCAAATTCTTCAACATTTGATCAGGATGTGCAAACTTGATTGGATCCCAAGTAAAGTATTTCTTGCCATCTGTATATTCAATATCCAACCACATGGTATCCACTGGCATATCATGATCATCAAAGTTCTTAACAACAGTGGTTACATCATCTTCAGTTATGTAATTCCAACGGCATTGATGATAAGCAAGAGTGTAGTACTAAAGAATAAAATAATTTTATACTAAAAAATGTAAAACATGTAACCTTAAAGAAATTTTCTTCCAAACTTTCTTTGAATTAAATAAAATATATTTCAAATGAAAGTTGGACATTATATGAAGGTTAAACTTTTTGTTCACAAGATGTTTCATATCTCATCTGAACACTTCAAAAAATATCCTTAATTCCAAGAAAAAGTAGGTATATAGAAATATTAATTTTCCTTTAATAGATGCCTATCAGGTCTAGAAGTATGGAATTTTTCTATAGATAAGCTAGCCACAAATTTAGGGACCATAAGACTGCTTCTGCACTTCATCATCTCTCTCTAACAGCTGATTACGATTTTCAGCACAATCAAAGTTTCAGACACCGATATAATTTTCTATAACCTTAATTATGTCGAGTTTTGTATCTACCAACTACAATTTGGGGATACCATTGGTTTTCTGTGCTGCAGAATCGCATCAAATGATTGTCAAAACTTACGTTAAACATGCTCTTGGTAAAACACAGTGTTTCGAGTGGTTGAAAAAACTACAAAGTGGTAATTTTGACGTGAGAAATGGGGAGTGGGAAACCACCGAAAAATGTTAATGCTTTAAATTTTTGATTGTCTCGGTCTTTACTTGACGGAAATTCATCTTCAATATAAGAAAAACAATTCCGCTATTTTATTGATCTACACGACAATTGTTTCGTCATACCATGACTTCATCAGGTGAGTATTTAAACTGAGGTATACAATGCAAAACATGACCTTCAATACACAGCACTGGTACAAAAAATAGAGAAGTGGAAAGAGATGGTATACAATTAATGAAAAATATTAAGTAGGGGTGATCTATTTAAATCTATTTGATCATTCAATAAAATTTGTCTTTTATTATATCTATTGATCTCTAAAGTTTCTAACAGATTTAGTTTCTGACTTTTGTTTTCAATATGTAATATTTCATAGTTCATATTAAAATTATGGCCAGTCTCTAACAAATGGTTGGCATAAGTTGAATTCGGTTTATTATTAATGTAACATTTTTCATGTTCTCGTATCCTTGTTTGGAATGAACGGCCTGTCTGTCCCACATATACACATGGGCAATCACTACATGTTAACTTGTAAACTCCTGATTTTTTCTTTTTAGGAATGACGTCTTTATTAGTTTTTATTGAGCTGCCTAAAGAATTAATAGTTTTAAAAGAGATGTTATATTTTTCTTTTTTCTTTAAATATCTAGCAATCTTTCCAGATTTTTGGCCTATGTAAGTTAATGAAATAAATTTGGTTTCTTTTGAATTTTGAAATTTTGGATATACAAGTAATATTGCTTTCTTGTAATTTATTTTATCAAGTAAATTGGCTACAACTAACGGATTAAAATCATTATTGAAAGCTATTTGTTTAATGGTTTTATACTCTTTGTCCAAATTTTCTTTCGTCACAAATAGCTTTCAATAATGATTTTAATCCGTTAGTTGTAGACAATTTACTTGATAAAATAAATTACAAGAAAGCAATATCACTGGTATATCCAAAATTTCAAAATTCAAACGAAACCAAATTTATTTCATTAACTTACATAGGCCAAAAATCTTGAAAAGATTGCTAGATATTTCAAGAAAAAAGAAAAATATAACATGTCTTTTAAAACTATTAATTCTTTAGGCAGCTTAATAAAAAATAATAAAGACGTCATTCCTAAAAACAAAAATCAGGAGTTTACAAGTAAACATGTGTATATGTGGGACAGACAGGCCGTTCATTCCAAACAAGGATACGAGAACATCAAAAATTTTACATTAATCATAAACCGAATTCAACTTATGCCAACCATTTGTTAGAGACTGGCCATAATTTTAATATGAACTATGAAATATTACATATCGAAAACAAAAGTCAGAAACTAAATCTGTTAGAAACTTTAGAGATCAATAGATATAATAAAATTTGAATATTAAAACAAATTAATATATGTTTATCTTCTACAATTTTAATTTAAAAAATTTTATTCAAAAAACTTTTAGAATTAAATTAATGTCTAAAACAAGCACCGCTTATATTTAATAGACGTATATAATCTAAACTCAATATACAATACAATATACAATATATATACAATAATAAGCGGTGCTTGTTTTAGACATTAATTTAATTCTAAAAGTTTTTTGAATAAAATTTCTTAAATTAAAATTGTAGAAGATAAACATATATTAATTTGTTTTAATATTCAAATTTTGTTATATTTCTTCTATCAAGTAAAAGGCCTTTCTATTTTATTTTATAATAGATATAATAAAAGAAAAATTTTATTGAATGATCAAATAGATTTAAACAGATCCCCCTACTTAATATTTTTCATTAATTGTTTACCATCTCTTTCCACCCCTCTATTTTTTGTACTAGAGCTGTGTATTTAAGGTCATGTTTTGCATTGTCATGGTGGCCACAAAACTGGAAAACCTGGAAATGTCAGGGAATTTTCTATCTACTGAAGAAAAATTTAAAAAAATAAAGAATTAGATGATCTTGATACTAAGAATAAATATATAAAGGAACAGCAATTGAAAAACCTTTTAGATAAGAACAAAACTCTAGTCGAAACTAGTCGTCGAGATATTTCATCCATAGATGATGAAATTGAGAAATTAAGGAATAAATGAATAATTATAAGATAAAGAAAAGAGTATATATGTATTACATATGATGTCTTGTTTTTTGCACTAAAAGTTTTAATTTTTCATATTTATTTAATAAATATAAATAAAACAAAAGTGTTATGCTAATTTCATATTTACTACACTTTTCCTAAGGAATATTCTTTAAATACAGTTGTCTATTAACCATACAGATATAATCGAATATTTTTAAACTTAGTCAGGGAATTTTAAAATTAGATCTCTGGAAAACCTAGAAAAGTCAGGGAATTTTATTTTGAAAAGTCTGTGGTCACCATGATTGTATACCTCAGTTTAAATACTCACCTGATGAAGTCATGGTATGACGAAACAATGGTCGTGTAGACCAATAAAATAGCGGAAGTTAACATTTGTTTTTCTTATATATTGTTAATGCTTTATCATCCCTTTACTGGCATTAAAGCAGTTGAACGACTTCTTTTGTTTTTGTACATTACTGTAACAGTGTCTTTGTATTTAGGTAATTCGTAACACTTTTGATTGAAAACAGTTGTGCGAATAACTCCTAATAATTCTGTAAGTTCAATTAGTGTCTGGCTTAAGTCCTCGTAAAGTAATGCTTCCAATTCTTCGTCTTCAAACTTTTTTAGTGCATTTTTCATCTTCTAATTTTTCAAGCCCATATTATCAATCTACATGGTAAGTTGCCGTAGCATTAGCAAAAATTCCATATGGTTAAGCTGCATTTTTAGTGCATCTAAATTCCCCGCAAAAACACCCTTTTTAGCATAAGTACATGATTCCATATCCCTACAGATTAAGCCACCACCATGTAAAACTGACATAAGATACTAAATGCTAGGCAGGAAGTGGTAAGGAACAATAAGATAATAACTTCAGATCAAAATGATGAAATTCATTCAGATATTAATAAGCTACACATAAATCAAATTATATTGGATATAACATAAATAGAGGTTAATTCTTTCAGAAGTTATAACCATTAAATATAATTTTTTGAAATTAAATATGTAGAAGGCTAAAATTAAAATATTTAAATATATTGGATATTTCAGCAAATAAAGCAATCATCATATATTGTAATTTAATAGTTTACTTGCCCAATCAAAAATATGATAAAAGTCTAGACTGATTCAAAAAAATCGACTAATTTTTTTTTTCTTATTTATATCGAAAATCGTCTTCGTAATGGTAAAAAAAAAGTACTGTGAAAGTTACAGCTCTTAATATTAATATTAAGAGGTGCCGCATCGTGAATTTCCATTTCCCATTCAAATAACATGGGAACGATGATCGCTTGGACTTTGGAATTTTTTAACTCTCGGTAGAGATAATCTTTTAAAAAGATCGAAATAGATTTTAATAGAAAATTTAACGCTCTACAAAAAAGGTCTCCTACAATTTTTTGATATATTTATTTTTTGAAAAGTTATTTAACATTAAAGTTGGATTGATTTGAAATTTTTATATTTTTCTCATTTTCCGACGCAACTATTGACTTTATGAAAAAATTTTATAGAACATTATTTGTAGAAAAATCAATTTTCTATAATTTATCTCCAAAAAAGTTTTTGATATTTCTTAAATATCATAAGTTACCTGCAAAAAACAAAAATTTCTGTCAGAAAAGCACTTTTTTTAATATCACACTTGAAA
Source organism: Megalocaria dilatata (assembly GCA_034642435.1). Lineage (NCBI taxonomy): Eukaryota > Metazoa > Arthropoda > Insecta > Coleoptera > Coccinellidae > Megalocaria > Megalocaria dilatata. Next base: position 7,037,503 of record CM067854.1, read on the forward strand.
ACTTTGTGATGATAAAAGAACAACACCAAAGCTTTCTGAAAATTCGGAAGTTTACGCCCAACAATACTGTCTGTGGAAACTCAAATTAAGTAAACTTCCTTATCCATTTTAATTATCAAATAAATGAATAAAATGTCAAGTGTCCTTGGAAAACAGTTCAAAACAACATAAAACACGTAATAATTAACAAATATGAACCAAAGTTAACTTATCGCGTAACGCAAGCAAATTATAATACAAAACCAATCTTAGAAAAAATAATTCTCAAATTATAATAACAATATATTTATGAGAATGTGAAAAAAAACGGTGAAAAAAATAATTCAATAAAAAACGTCCAAAAGCAAAGATTACTTCTTCACTAGTACACGTCACTCACAGTATTAAATGCTATAATATAATATATATATAATAATAGATAAATATATATTTATATATAATATATATAAAAATATCAAAAACTTTTTTGGAGATAAATTATAGGAAATTGAATTTTCTACAAATAATGTTCCATAAATTTTTTTCATAAAGCTAATAGTTTGCGTCGGAAAATGAGAAAAATATAAAAATTTCAAATCAATCCAACTTTAACGTTAAATAACTTTTCAAAAAATAAATATATCAAAAAATTGTAAGAGACCATATTTGTAGAGCGTTAAATTTTCTATTAAAATCTTTTTCGATCATTTTAAAAGTCCAAGCGATCATCGTTCCCATGTTATTTAAATGGGAAATGGAAATTCACGATGCGGCACCTCTTAATATTAATATTAAGAGCTGTAACTTTCACAGTACTTTTTTTTTGTACCATTACGAAGACGATTTTCGATATAAATAAGAAAAAAAAATTAGTCGATTTTTTTGAATCGGTCTATTAAACTCCCATAAAAATTACAGAGCTATAATATTGACGTTAAAAATTACCTGTGGTAAAGGAGCAACTCCAGTCAGCTTGGTATACTGTTTGGCACAATCTTTTGGAGTAGGACCCATAAGAATGAAAAGATCAACAACGCCACTTTCACTCATGAAATGGGCATCAACTCTGTTCTCAGAAGCCTGACCAGACACTAAATTGACTAAAGATGAAACCACATTCTGATCCTTACTATTATTGATGTCTACCCAAGTTTCTGATGGATTCAACCAGAAAGCTCCAACGGTATTTGATGTACTGAAAAGAATAAATTTAATATTTTTAACTTAGGAAGATGAATTCCACCTTAACATAAAGTGATTTTTCAAATGTTTCACTTTGGATTCAATGGCAGGAGTCAGATGCTACTAATCTCAATGTAACCCGTCAACTACCTTTTGAATGACTGGAAAACATCCAGGTATAAAAGAGTAGTATTGTTGTGAAAAAAATCACTTTCTGCAATTAATTTAGTAATAATAATAACACTTCTTTATTTCAAATAAGGTTTACAGATAAGATGCTCACCTGAAGTGAAATAGTGTCTAAATAAAATTAATAGGTTAGCTCTCTAATGTGACATTAAAAAAATTTCCTAGCTCATAAGGCTCAAGTTTTATAATCAAAGATTTCACTCTGTTTTTGAAGATTCTTAAATTATTTATGTTTTTAATGTTATTTGGCAAATGATTAAATATTCTTATACAATTATACATTCTGTCAAGAAAGTACCGGGAATTATCGATTTAAATCTGGCGGGGCAATGAGGCAGGTAAAAATTTTTTTTCCTAGGTTGGTACCACTGTCCTTAATTACTATGCCAAGCTTGAGCGGGATCTGTCAACTAGTGTGTTGCAACAGCTGATTAAGTCAGTCGATGTCAGAGTGCGTGCCGATTTTTACTATGGATGATTACGTTGAGCAAAGAATTTGTTTAAAGTTTTGTGTTGCAAATAAATTTTGGTGTGCCGATGCATTGAAAATGTTGCAAAAGGCCTTTGGTGATAATGCTCTATCGAAAACTCGTGCATATCAGTGGTACAGAGCCTTCAAGGACGGTCGTGAAGTGGACGCCCATCGACGGCTTCGATCGAAGATAACGTCGATAAAATTAAGGAAAGGGTGCTGGAAAACCGTCGTACCAGCTTGAGAGAGATAGCACATGATCTTAAGATATCCCACGAGTCCGCACGTACGATTTTGATTGATATTTTGGGCATGAGAAAGGTGGCCGCACGACTCGTACCGAAAGACCTGAATTTTCTTCAAAAACGTCATCGCGAACAGGTTGCTTCAGACATGCTGGATCGCTGTAATTCCGATTCTACATTCATGGAACGCATTATAACTGGTGATGAGACCTGGGTCTACGGGTACGATATGCAAACAAGCCAGCAATCATCGGAATGGGTGGCAAAAAATGAGCCGAAACCGAAAAAACCACGCCAAAGCCGCTCGAAAATGAAGGTGATGCTCATTGTTTTCTTCGATATCCGTGGCGTGGTGCACTACGAATTCGTTCCAGAGGGTCAGACGGTAAACAAGGAGTATTACCTAGGCGTTATGAAACGTTTGCGTGAGCGTATCCGTAAGAAGCGGCCAAATTTGTGGGCGAACAACTCATGGATTTTGCATGACGATAACGCGCCTTCTCACCGAGCTACGATTGTGACTGACTTTCTCGCCAAAAACTCAACAAACGTGCTTCAGCAACCACCGTATTCGCCGGATTTGGCTCCCTGCGACTTTTTCCTCTTCCCAAAACTAAAATTGCTCCTTCGTAGCACCCGTTTTGAGTCGATTGAAGCCATAAAACAAAATTCGGCGCGAGAGCTAAAGTCCATCCCGGAAAGCGCCTATAAAAAATGTTTCGATAATTGGAAGTGCCGTTGGCATAGATGTATTGGAGCAAATGGAGCCTATTTTGAAGGCCACCCAATAAATTTTGACGATTAAATGTAAAAATGTTGTTTTAATTGAAAATTCCCGGTACTTTCTTGACACAGTAGTATGTCAGGTGTTTTTCGCTTAAAGTCAATCTATGAATTGGAAAATTTAAATTTTGTGTTCTTGTGTTGTAACTTTTACTGTAATTATATTGAATGAATTTTTCTTCGTTCTTATGTAAGAATACAGCACATTCGTATATGTACAAACCATAAACTGTGAAGATGTTATTTTGCTCAACAAACTCTCTACAAGTTTCATTATATTTCAGCTTAGAAATTACCCTTATTGCTATTTTTTGTATTTCAAACATTTCTTCTAAATTTCTTTTAGTTCCCCAAAAATGATCCCATATCTAAGTCTAGATTCAAAATTTGCATAATATAAAATTTTCAATGACTATCATTCAGTTAATTTATAGATAGTCTAATTGCAAAATTAATCTGAATCAATTTCTGACTTAAATGTTCCACATGTGCTCTAAAATTCATGAACGAGTCCATGAATACACCCAGAAATTTAGTACTGTCTACAATATTTATAACCTTATTTTCTAAAGTAATGCTAGTTGGTTTGCTTTTATTACTTCTGTTAGTACTGAAAACTATAAGGTTGGTTTTTTCAACATTAAGGGTCAATTCGTTCTTCTGTAGCCATTCATGTGTCCTATTGAAGAAGTTGGTACCTGCACGAATCAATGTATACTCATCTTTTGCTCCTACCAATAGGTTGGTGTCGTCCACATAATTGATTAATTTTTCATCTTCCTCTGCTATATCTTCCAAATCATTCAGGAATATTAGGAATAGAAGTGGCCCCAATACACCTCCTTGTACTATCCCTCTTTTATTTATCAGCTCAGTGGATTCAGCATTTTCTCCTTCCTTGATGATTTTCACTTTTTGTTTTCGTTTGCATATATATGATTCAATCCACTTGTATGCATTTCCTCTTATTCCATAAGCCTGAAGTTTCTTTAGCAGGTGTTCCTGGTTTATTGAGTCGTATGCTTTTGACATATCCAAAAATATGGTCAGTGCTAAGTTGTCTCCTTCCAACAGTTCCAATATGTTCTTTGTTAATTCAAATATGGCTGTTTGGGTAGATTTTCCTTTCAGAAATCCGTGTTGTGTGTTACTGAAAAAATCACAACTATTCAGGAATTCTGTGATTCTGGAGCACATTATCAGTTTGAATATTTTTGAAAAACTTGGCAGAATACTGATAGGTCTGTAGTTTCCTAGATCTTGAGGATTTCCTTTTTTTAATATGGGTTTAATGATCGCTGTTTTCAATTGTGCCGGGAACTTGCCTTGTTTGAACGACTGGTTTACCAGGTGTGCAAGGACGCCATTTATTTCAGGTATTTCGTCTATTCCACTGGTGTGTTTATTTTTGAGTATTTTTCCTATTTCCAAAATCTCTGAAGGATTTGATATTTTAAGATAGATAGATCTGTCGTTTGGTGTAAGGTTGCATTTTGGTTGAGGATGTATTTGTGAGCTGATATTATTGAAATAATTATTGAATTTCTGTGCTATTTCCTTGGGATTACCTTCTACATCGCATTCCTCTGTGTTCTTCTGCCTTCCCCTAATTTCATTACATATTGACCACATTGTCTTGTTCTTATTATCTGATTTCCTGATTCTTTCTTCAAATGTTTGGGTTTTGTATTTCCAAATTAAGTGGTCATAGTCCTTTTTTGTTTTGATATAAAGTTCTCTATATTTGACGTTACACCTGCTCATCAATAGTAAAATATCTAGCTGACTTTTGCATTCGTTTATTTCTGTGTTTGATGGTATTTGTCTATTCCTTTTTTGTTTAAACTTCTTCATTGGGAAAAATTTATTTCGGATAGATTGAAAGGTTCTCAGAAAAGCCTGCCACTTTGAATCAATGTTGCTATCTCCGTCCTCCTTGAATATAAATGACGAGTTCTGCTTTCTCAATTTTGTTATGAACTTACTTTTGGCTTCGTTGTTGAAGGATCTACAGTATTTCACCTTGAGTATTGTGTGGCATGTATTAGTAATAATCAATTCCTGTGCTATGTGATCCGATATATGTCATTCTGTCAAGAAAGTACCGGGAATTATCGATTTAAATCTGGCGGGGCAATGAGGCAGGTAAAAAAATTTTTTTCTTGGTTGGTACCACTGTCCTTAATTACTATGCCAAGCTTGAGCGGGATCTGTCAACTAGTGTGTTTGCAACAGCTGATTAAGTCAGTCGATGTCAGAGTGCGTGCCGATTTTTACTATGGGTGATTACGTTGAGCAAAGAATTTGTTTAAAGTTTTGTGTTGCAAATGAATTTTCGTGTGCCGATGCATTGAAAATGTTGCAAAAGGCCTTTGGTGATAATGCTCTATCGAAAACTCGTGCATATCAGTGGTACAGAGCCTTCAAGGACGGTCGTGAAGTGGTCGCCCATCGACGGCTTCGATCGAAGATAACGTCGATAAAATTAAGGAAAGGGTGCTGGAAAACCGTCGTACCAGCTTGAGAGAGATAGCACATGATCTTAAGATATCCCACGAGTCCGCACGTACGATTTTGATTGATATTTTGGGCATGAGAAAGGTGGCCGCACGACTCGTACCGAAAGACCTGAATTTTCTTCAAAAACGTCATCGCGAACAGGTTGCTTCAGACATGCTGGATCGCTGTAATTCCGATTCTACATTCATGGAACGCATTATAACTGGTGATGAGACCTGGATCTACGAGTACGATATGCAAACAAGCCAGCAATCATCGGAATGGGTGGCAAAAAATGAGCCGAAACCGAAAAAACCACGCCAAAGCCGCTCGAAAATGAAGGTGATGCTCATTGTTTTCTTCGATATCCGTGGCGTGGTGCACTACGAATTCGTTCCAGAGGGTCAGACGGTAAACAAGGAGTATTACCTAGGCGTTATGAAACGTTTGCGGCCAAATTTGTGGGCGAACAACTCATGGATTTTGCATGACGATAACGCGCCTTCTCACCGAGCTACGATTGTGACTGACTTTCTCGCCAAAAACTCAACAAACGTGCTTCAGCAACCACCGTTTTCGCCGGATTTGGCTCCCTGCGACTTTTTCCTCTTCCCAAAACTAAAATTGTCCCTTTGTGGCACCCGTTTTGAATCGATTGAAGACATAAAACAAAATTCGGCGTGAGAGCTAAAGTCCATCCCGGAAAGCGCCTATAAAAAATGTTTCGATAATTGGAAGTGCCGTTGGCATAGATGTATTGGAGCAAATGGAGCCTATTTTGAAGGCGACCCAATAAATTTTGACGATTAAATGTAAAAATGTTGTTTTAATTGAAAATTCCCGGTACTTTCTTGACAGAGTATTAAGTCCAATGTTCTTGATTTACAGTTTTCGATGTTAGTAAATATGTTGTAGTAAGGATTACTAAGGAGGAAACTGGTGTCTGTGTTAGCATGTGTGATTTATTTTGTAACAGATGTTTCAAGAAAAAAGTTATCAAACATACAACTGTACTATGTATAGACAGACTACTTCAGAAAAACTGTAATTTTCAATTTTTTTGAAATAAGCTGTGATGGCCTGGTTTATAGAGCAAGATAAAAATTTCTTTTGATGAGTTTAAAGGCGTTGCAGGTCTTTTTTAGTGGATGTATATTTTAAAAATGTTTATTTTAAAAAAATATTTTGACTTTCAAGTCTTGTTTGCTTCTATAATAGACTAAAAATTTTTCAATATATCCTCGTAACAACTGAAGATTATTAGTCTCAGTTCGAAAAGCCTCCCATGAAGGCAAGGAACCACCTCTAAACCAATCCAATAATATAACTGTACAAAAATGCTATACATTCTTTTCTTAGCCTTATTGAATAAATCAAAATTAAAATTTTAAGTTAGCGAAAAATTTTTTGGCCTGAAAAATACTCACGAATGGGCAAACACAACAGGTATTGCTCCATACAAAGCCATTGTTGAATCCACAATATATTCAAATACGTCCAAATTATACAATCTGTAAGGGTCCAAACCACCCTGTCCCGTTGTCCTAAGAGCAAGTTTATCAGCATGTTGTGGTAAACCGTAAATTCTCAAAGCTCCTGGGAATGTGATATCCAGTGATACTCCTTCGGGGCCCCTAGGTTTACTGTCATGATGAGATTTGAAATTTTCTTCCCATGCACCAGGATCTTCCTGGATGGCTTCAGTTTCTTCTCCTTCTCTGTAAAGATATATTCAACTACATCTTTTTCAATTGATTATTCACAATTATCTTGAAAAAATTACCAATATTTTCTAACTCGAATCAGAATATAAATATAAAAATAAAAGTTTGGTTAATTGGAATTTCTTTAATATCCAACTAATGAAAATTAGTCCAACCAATGAAAGAGAGTTAAAACCTATCATATTAGGAGTAAAAATAAATTTCCGCCGTTTTTTAACACAAATTAAATATTTATTATAGAAGAAGGGTTTTAAACGATGTGAGACTGCTTGCTGAGTGACTTCTAATGTTAGAGCAAGTTCTTTTTGTGTTTGAGATGAATCTTCCTCCAATAATTCCTCCAATTCTGCATCCTCGTAAATTTTTCGCCTTCCACTGCGATCTTTGTCTTCTACGTCGAAATCACAGTTTTTAAACTTTTGAAACCACTCTCGACACGTTCTCTCACTCAAAGTACCCTCACCATATGCTTCTACGAGCAATTGATGCGCCTCAGCAGCAGATTTCTTTAAATTAAAGAAATAAACTAATATTTCCCGCAAATGACGCTTACTTGGCTCAAATTTTGACATTTTCAACTTATAAAAATTATATTTTACCAATATAAAATCAATGATATTAATAGGTTATGTTGTTCTTGAATGTCCAAACTATTTTTTAAGCCGGTTATCATCTGCGAAAGCTAACCGAAACTCCGTGCCGCGCCATCTACAATAAAACGGCGGAAACTTATTTGTACTCCTAATAACATCCACAGTACCAGGTTTAAAAGGTGTAAATTTCCCTATAAATAGTGCTAGCCATTAGTTTAGGGAAAGTAAGACCGCTTCTGCAGCGCCATCATCTCCCTCTAACAACTGATAAAGATTTTCAACAAACAACAACCGAAATTACATATACAGGTATATTTTTCCATAACCTTAAACATGTCGAGTTTTGTGCCTACAAACTAAGGTAAAACACAGTGTTTCGAGTGGTTCGAAAAATTCAAATATGGTGATTTCGACGTAAGAAACGAAGAGCGTGGATATACACAAAAAAGTTTGCAGGCAACAAATTGCATGCCTTATTGGATGACGATGATGCTCAATAATAACTTGAAGATACATTGAATGTGATGCTGTTGTTTGAATGCCATAGGAAATATTCAGAAAGTGGGGAAATGAGTTCCACATGAACTGAATTAAAGGTAGCAAGTAATGGTGTTAGGCAAACACAAAAGAAAGTCATTTCCCCATAGAATTGTGACAGGTGAAAAAATGAATATATTTTGAAAATTCTAAGCGTTGTAAATCTTGGGCGAACCATCAACATCCACTGCATGACCAAATGACCTTGTACAAAAGACAATTGAGGGGATCGGAAGGATGTAATCTATTATGAAACTGTTAGCACTGATTGCTATCAACAGCAAGTGAACGAATTAAATTGAGCATTACATGAAAAATTGCTGGAATATCAAAAAAGGTAATACAAAATCATTTTGTTCCATGATAATGACCCATCACATACAGCAAAATAGGCCAGGAACAGCTAGATATCTGATAACTTTATGGACGCCTTATATAAAGACATAAATCTTCAGTTGAATCAAATTTATTTTAGAGATCTTCAAAATATATTTTGTATTTATTCTAATGCAATAAATATATATATATATATATATATATATATATATATATATATATATAAATATATATATATAAATATATATATATATATATATAAAAATTTTTTATATATATATATATATATATATATATAAAATTTTTTTATATATATATATATATAAATTTTTTTTTTTGTTGAGACATAATAGTAGCTATACAGTTTCTTACATTGGGTTATTTTTCGTTCTCAGATGTTCAATTGCAAATAATCCTCTACCATTAACTACAGCAGTCAAGGTTCCAGCTTTGTAAAATTCAATTTTGAACGGCTTTGCTTTAAGGATTGCTTTATTATCGCCAGATTGTACAACAACTTCATCCTCTGTCCTTTTCAAAACTTCCAATCTGAAATACATGATATAAATTCATAAGAATTCTTCTTTAGATGCATAATTTGCTTTTTTTCCTGAATCTCTATAAAAAGAATATGTAACTCTAATAAAACAAACCTTTCTACTTGAGGTTCACCATTGAGTACATTTTCTACCCTGTATCTTTTGTGTAAGGATGTAATTTCATCTGCATACAATCGGAACATGTTTCCAGCAAGTGCAGTAAGGACAAGTTTAAACCTAACATTTTCAGCAGAATTCCACAGCTCAGATTCAACAGAGTTTTCAGAAACTTGTAAGTTACTTAAATTGAGAACATAATTGCTGTTATCAGGCTTAATACCTCTAAGACGTCTGAAAATAAAATACTGGTGAATTCCTCATCATTAGATGTGTGAGAAAAAGCTTACCGACAGAAACTACTTTGACTACATTCTTTGAAGTTTTCTTTCACAACACCTAGGCATGTTTGATACAGAAATATCGAAAATAGTAGGTTTCTAAAAAATAAACTGTATTAAGAGGAAATTAACATGGAGCCGGTTGTATTTCAATTTATGAAAGAGAAATACATAAGTCCAATAAAATATGTAAGAACATAAGCTTCCTTACTTATGTATAAATTCTGATTAGAATTTGGTAGATTACCTTAAAATTAAATTCATTTTACATGGAACGCATACGTGTCCTACGGATTTTGAATTACTAATCAAATAAAAAACAATTCCTTTGCAGATTAGGGTTATTTCCCACGAAGTCAAGTATAATCAGTCACAGAATAAGTCTTTGATTAGTTAAATTTTATTGAAAATGTGTCATTTCGAAGACAATTGTTGATTGAAAATCACGTTCCCTTAAATTCTTTGTGTAAATTAATAAATTATTAGGAAAATAGAGAAAATATAGACATCATATCATTTTTCATCATTAAGCAAGATTACACAATACAGATGCTCTGTGGATTTCTATCCCATTCCTCTAACCTATATTTGCTTATCTCACCTAGAGACGGCTGAACCCTACCATTGCTGTGACCTTATAAGTAATTTGTGTATGGTTTGTTTGAATTTTCTTTTATAAATTTTTATTGAGGACAAAAATGGCTGGAGGTGAAACTGAAAAACCTGAAAGTAAAAAAGCCGCAAAAAAAGAACAAAAGAAAGCCGAGAAAGCTGCTAAAAAAGCAGAACATAGGGGAGGAGATAACAACCCAGTTATTCAAGAAGAAGGTATTTTTTGATGAATAGAAATTTCATATATTGTAAATATTCAATATATAGTTAATAAATTTACAGTGGATATATCTGTTGGTAAATATGGGATACTTCCTCTTATAAGATCAGAATGTAAGATAGAGAGACACTATCATAATGTTAGTGAGCTCACCAAGAACTGTGCTGAGAAAGAAGTTTGGGTTCGAGCAAGGCTTCAAACAGTTCGGGCTAGAGGTAAACAATGTTTTATTGTACTTAGACAAAGAGAATTCACCATACAAGTACTGGTGAATGTTTCTGATAAGATATCAAAGGCAATGGTTAAATTTGCCAGCAAGTAAGTAATACATATATTCAGTTCTGATAAAATTCTCTCACATTTAATAATGATTTATCACAGTATTTCAAAGGAGAGTATTGTTGATGTTAACGCAAAAGTAGCAAAGGTAGCATCAGAGGTAGCTGGCTGCACCCAGAGTGATGTGGAGTTGATTGCTTCTGAGTTATGGGTTGTATCTAGTTCAGACCCTCAGTTGCCTCTACAGATTGAAGATGCTAGCAGGCCAGAAAAACCAGAGGTAAAAGTTTTAAGCAAAGTTTCAATTTCAAATTAATTATATGATAGGGTTCCAATATGCTTTAAATTTATTAGCATCAGTGCCAATATTAGGTAAAAAACTATACAACAATTAATTGCACATGATACCCATTTTTTTTTGAGCACCTGTTTACGTTTATGTCTGCTGTCAGTGACAACCTTCAGCATATGACGTTTGGTCATCTTTGACAAGTATCATCAGCAAAATGCCTTACTGAATTGTTTCAGCCGTTACTATTTGGTAGTTGATCATAATTAAAACAAATTGTAGAAATTACTATGTTTTATTACCAATAAAAATATATAAGATATAAAATCAGATGTCAATATTGCCTTCAAAACGCAAAACAAATTATCATCGGTATTATTTAACGCAAAGGACCCTACTCCAAACATACACAAATCAGGAGTTTATGAGTTATCTTGTTCTACTTGCAGTAATAAATATATAGGACAAACAGGACGTTCCTTCAAGATGAGGTTCAACGAACATAAAATGAGTTTCATAAAAAATAAACAAAATTCTACTTTTGCCGCTCATTGTCTAGAAAATGGTCATTCCTTTCCCACAATAGATAATCTTAAAATTTTACATGTAGAATCAAAAGAGAAGAAACTCGATTATCTAGAATCTGTTGAAATTTTCAAATTAGTTCACAATAACAATAATGTAAAAATAATGAATGACTGTACGGAGCTATGTAAATCGAAAATATTTGAGATATTCAAAAAGTAACATCTGTTTAAAACCTTTTTCAACAAACATAAAATGAATTTAATGAAAAATAAACAAAAATTCAACTTTTACCACTCATTCTTAAGAAAACAGTAATTCCTTTCGACAAAAGAAAATCTTAAGAAAATTGGAGCTATGTAACCGCAAAAATTATTTGAGATATTTAAATGGGTACCATCTGTTTAACAACCTTCTTTGTCGATTGCCGACATACCGATATCTGTTTCTCTTTTTTAACCTGGTTTTTTATCACGTTCCGCTTGTAAACCTCTGTACCACTATTAGGTGTTATCTAGAATCTATTGAAATATTCAAAATATTTATCACTTTTGTTTAAATACCTCTGTACCACTGTTAGGTCTTCAGTTGTCTGATTATGGGATAGTTCATTTCCCAAAACTCGAGTCACAAGAAAATGTGTAATATATATATATATATATATATATATATATATATATATATATATATATTTTTATTGGTAGTAAAACATAGTAATTTCTACAATTTGTTTTTTAAAATGCCTTACGTTTATAACATCCCTTAGACTTGGGAGAACTGTCTTAGTTTATTATTTCCTCAAATATGAAGAAAAAAAATTTTAAGCCCTCATGAAAATTTTGGCGTTTACGTTGTGAAGTACACACACAGAATTGAAAAAATCAAATGAAAAGTCCGTCAATCTGCTGTACGTGATCCTGCGTTTTCGACAGACATTCGTGAAAACGTACAAAAATCGGGTGCTGTCCAACAATAGTACTCCAAACTTTTAAGCCAAATCAATTGCAATATAAAAAAATTATTCAAGAACTTATAGAATTTTCATGAATCAATTTGTAGGAAAATTATATATGAGGGAACTGCATGCTATTGTTACCCTAAATGTTTGCAATTTTCCATTTTAAGCTGAAAATGGTCTAGGTTGGACTCACTGATGAAGATTCTGTCTGGTGGGTCTGAAAGAGCTAGAGCCTTCAAATTTTCAGGGAAGATTTCAGGTCTAAATAGCTTGGCTAAGTTCGTTAATGGGCAAAATCGGTTCTATAATTTGGCAATTATTCAAATTTTAAAAATTTTTAACGATATTTTTGAAACTACAGATTCGATCAGTCTGAAATTCAGCATTTAAAAGTAGAATAACGCGGATATTCGTTCGAAATTTCGTGAGGATCGTATGATAAGAAGTTTAAAAAAAAATTGTGAACGGATCAGCATTGAGCTCTACCTTAAACACTATAACTTTCAAGCCGAAAGAGTTAGAGACTTCACACTTTTTGAATAGGTTTAGGGCCTGAATATTTCAGTTGAGTTTGCTATTGGGGGAATGGCTTCGCAGTTATTCAAATTTGAAATTTTCTGTTATTATTATAAATATTTTCCAAACTGCAAGTACAATTGATATGAAATTTGGGGTTTAGAAGGACAATGGTAATGCTCATGTTCCTGCAAAATTTCATGAGGATTGTAGGATTAGAAGATTCAGAACAAAGACAAAAATTTTTTGAGCAGAGCAGTATTGAGCGCTAAAGAAACCATAGAGTTTAAATTTGACATTTACATTTAAAAATAACGACAAGAAGGCTAATACAAATTTTCATGAAGAAGGTGTAATTAGAAGATAAAAAAAATTATTTTCTAGGTGATATGAATTAGCAATCAAAAGCTCCTAGCTTTACGTTGATGCTTTTCACAATCAAGAGCAACATTATGTTTCATGAAGAAGAAAACATTTTTTCTGTAAGGTATAGGTCAGATAACAAAAAATATTAATGGATTAGAGTCTAGTTATCTCATTTTATTGTGATGGCTTATGTGTTCTTCAGAAGAATCCATTTTTAATATTCCAACATTACAAATTGTAATTTTAGGATGCTGAAGGACTCAATATAAGAGTTAAACAAGACACAAGGTTAGACAATAGAGTTTTAGACCTGAGAACATCAGCTAATCAAGCTATTTTCAAATTAGAGGGTGGTGTGTGTAGACTGTTTCGTGAATATTTAACTGAAAAGGGATTTACTGAGATACATACTCCAAAAATTATCCCAGCAGCATCTGAAGGTGGAGCCAATGTATTCACAGTTAGTTATTTCAAAGGTATGTCATTTTTCAGTAGTTTAAATTGGATTTAATATATTTTTAGTAAAAGTTGGTTTTATTTATATACTATGTAAAAGAATCTCTTAATCCATTCATTAACTAGGAATATTCTGCATTCAGGTTCTGCGTACCTTGCTCAAAGTCCCCAACTCTACAAACAAATGGCCATTGCAGCTGACTTCGACAGGGTTTTTACTGTAGGTGCTGTGTTCAGAGCTGAAGATTCGAATACTCACAGACATCTAACTGAGTTTGTCGGTCTTGATTTGGAAATGGCGTTCTTACATCATTATCATGAAGTAGTGACAGTAATTGGAGATCTCTTCATATCCATATTCAAAGGTTTACGTGACCAGTAAGTACTTCCACAATTGAAATAAGTATATAATGCAGATAAACTACAATTTCTAAAAAAATTTAGTAGATGCCTATTGTCTGTTTTTAACTGGGTGTTCACAATTTATTCTATACATCTATCATAAATGCCTAGGTGAATACTTTATGGCGCAAATAAAATGTAATAGGTATAAAATCTTCCTGACACTGTGATATTTGATTTATTTTAACTGACATTGGACAATGTCTGTTAGACATTTCTTCATTTCATGTGTACACATTTCAATTGTTTACGGTATCTACATTACTATAAATATTTTTTCCTTTCTCTACCCTTATGTGTTACGCCGATTTTTTGAAGGACAAATTATTCGAGAAAAACAAACAGGTAAACTATTTCAGTAGTGAGCCTCTGTTTTTTGTGTTTATTTGCTTTTTTTAGAAGTTCTATTGTTTTCTTTTATTTTATGAGAAAATAAACTTATTATATTTCAGGTTCAAGACTGAAATCGATACAATCTGTCAACAATTTCCTGTTGAACCTTTCACATTTTTGGACCCACCTCTCATCTTGCATTTTGATGAAGGAAGAAAAATGCTAGCTGAGGTAGGCGTGGAAGTTGGTCCAGAGGAAGATCTCAGCACCCCTGCAGAGAAACTTCTTGGAAGGCTAGTTAAAGCTAAATATGATACGGACTTTTATATCTTGGACAAATACCCATTAGCTGTTAGACCGTTTTACACCATGCCTGATCCTAAGAGTCCCATTTCTTCTAACTCTTATGATATGTTCATGAGAGGAGAAGAGATATTGAGTGGAGCTCAGAGAATTCACGATCCCAAATTTCTTACAGAACGGGCAAAACACCATGGAATAGGTAAGGAAATACTTTTTCCAATGATGAGTTTTGATTCCACCTTCTGTTTCAGATATTCCTAAAATACAGTCATACATTGATGCCTTCAAATATGGATGTCCACCACATGCAGGAGGAGGTATTGGACTTGAACGAGTTGTTATGTTGTATCTCGGACTGGATAATATTAGAAAAACTTCTATGTTCCCTCGTGACCCTAAGAGAGTTACTCCATAATTTTCTTTTTTATACCAATAAAGGAAAATAGATAGAAATGAAGTCTTTCAGTTGTTGTTGAATCTACAGAGTGTTCCACTTTTTAAAAGAATAACTTTAACCGTCATTAGAATGTTCAATTTCAAGACAAAAATATCCTATAAACGCTTCATAACCCAGTTATAGGGTGTTCAAAGATCTATTAGAAGATGATGTCTATACTACGAATAGTTCACACTTCGAATATTTACTTCAATTTTTTTTTGGTGGTTTTTTAGAGTTAAGCTTGCTTGGAATATGTAAATAGAAAATAACTTTGTATTTCAAAATTTTCTAAACAATTCTGACGCATACCGAAATATTTTTTCTTGTGAATAGCCATGAATTCGCAAGTATGAAAAAAGGTTAGTTAAAAAAAAATTTAAGAAGAATAAAAAAATGGAATCATACTACTATGCAAAATAATGTACGAAAAAAAAGTTTCAGTGTTAAAAAGTATCACCCTGTCGATTTTGACAACATTTCTAATCACCATTCCATTTCCAGTTTCATCTGAATATCTCTGAAACTACAAAAGTTATTAAGAAAATCGAAAAAAAAGTAAAGGATTCATCTGGGGGACTTGCAGTAGCTTTTTGGAGTCTGCTGATATTCCAACTGAATTTTTCTCCAGCTGCACTGAGGAACCTGCAACGGCCATGCTTCCCTTGCTAACTTCTCCATGTCCTTGTTCGCTCAAGAATACAACTGTCTTCAAGCATTGCTGGGAAATGTTTTTCTTCCCTGAATGTCTTTGCAGCTCCCGACCTTACGTTCTTCGTTCCCGATGTTCTGGTGCTCTTGCGGAATCACTTTTTCTTTTGTTTAAAAGATCTATGCTTACATTGTCTCTTCCTTTGCAATGGCATTCTGTGACGCCTATGTACAAGAATGGGTATAAAACTTCTACTTCAGGTCATTCAACTCCGACCAATCTTCTTGTGGCAGTGAATGACCAGACCAGGTTTTTACACGATGATATGCCGATTGATGTGGTCCACTTAAATTTTGCCAAGGCGTTTAACTGAGTTCCCCACCGTTGTCTTATTCACAAGCTGGAATATATGAGAATTTGAAATAACTGTCTATCTTGCATTAAATCGTTCTTCAGTTATTTCTACACATGATAAGAGAGTCACAAATGAAGTACCTCAGGGTTCTTGATCCAATTCTTTTACTGCTGTACTCATCAGATCTCCCTCATTTAATTCATGCAAAGTGTCTTCTGTTTGGTGACAATGCCAAATTGTATAGTGTATACAATGTATACACTATACGCTGCAGGCGTATAGTGTTCGGTTGGTTGAGGATTGGTTATTACCTGTCAATATCGACAAGTGCTGTGTGCTGCACAGATGCTCGGAAACGAGACGCCGTCTCCCTAACTAAGAGGTGGAAGCTCCCTCGCAACTTCCGCATTTTCACCCGAGAACTTCATTGGTGACCCCGACGTGATAGTGGGGGGGTTTACTTTACGAGCGAATCAACCCATTCATTAGGTGGCCCTAATTGCCCCCTATCCAGCATTCCGAGACAGCCTTTCCCTTCGTTTCACAGATCAGCGCTGGAGATGGCCACCGCGACCAGCCCAGCGACGGACTGTATCCTTGCCTGATCGCAACGCCCTATTTCGTGACCTATATCGACGCTCACTGGAGGGGGAGTGTGTAGCGAACAACTTCTTCGCTCCTCGTCCAGAAACCTGCCTTGCTCTGTCGTAGTTTGACCGGCGTACCGATAGAGGACCCGACCAGTCATAAGAATCGTGACTAACCGTCCCCGTCAGGTTCAAATAGAGGAAGGCACTGCGTTTGATCAGCGTTCCAAGCGGACGCATGGTCACAGGCAGAGCTGCGCATCACGCCTTGTCTGATGAGTTTCAGGTGCGCATGCTCGGAAACGAAACGCCGTCTCCCTAACTAAGAGGTGGAAGCTCCTTCGCAACATCCGCATTTCCACCCGAGAGCTTCAATTTTTTTTGAACAGGAGTAATATTCATGGACACAATGTTATATTAACCATTTAGAACCTCATCTTGGATGAAATTTCACAGAGTTTTGGATGCTTGAAATTGTCTTCCAGTTGAAGTGCTGGGTGCAGCTGCCATCAATACATTCAAGAACTTTTATGATCGATAGAACAGTGTTTAATTATTATTATTATCCTGATACTCCTAGATCTTCTGTGAAGATCCCTCAGGAGCTTTCTCAGCTTGTGCGAGTTCAGTTGTGTTCTGGGTAGGCTTTGTTACTGCGATCTTACGCCATTTTAGGTCACACAACTGTTAATTTTTGACGTAACAGTAAAATGGTGGCCGACGCCCACCCAACTAGAAAATTTCTTTTCCACCTGAACAGGATTCGAACCCAGACCTTCCGGTCACAAGCCCAATGCTCTATCACTGAGCTCTCCGCACTCATATATTAATGTAGTAGGATTTTATGTATAACTAGTTTGGATACCAGCAGAATACTTGCAGAGGTATAACCTTCACTCTTATTGCAGTTTAATAATAAAAATGGTAATTTGAACTCCTGTAGTTGGGTTATGAATCGTTTGGAGCCATATGTTTACATATTTTATCATGAAATTGAACATTCTATCAACTGGTAAAGTTATATATGAATCAATGTAGCTTTTGATTTTTATAGTGATATTCTGTAAGTTGTATAAGAAAACAAGTTATCAAGTTGATATCTATTTTGTAAGCACCAAATGCAAAAATATTTTCAGTTCATATGACAGAAGGCGACAATTATATTTTTCTAAAGGGTACAACTATATACTGTACTACATTTGGATAAAACTTTCTACCAGGTCAAGCGTGTCTAGAGTTTAATTTAATGCATAACACTGCTTGTGCATAGTGTTACCTTAATTTAGTCCATTAATGTCAGTTGTTATCTGCTTTTGAGGGATCTTCACAGAAGATCTATGAGTATTAGGATAATAATAAAAAAAATTAAATAACCTTTGTGGCTGGAGGATATTTTCATCATGGAATAAAAAGAGTTATTTGAATTGAACAAAATAGTATACATTATTTTATAAATTAAAATGAATTTCCAACAAATAAGGACCGCTTCAATTTAAAAAAATTAGAGTTATTCAAATAGAAAAAGGCTTTTTACTTGATAGAAGAAATATAACAAAATTTGAATATCAAAACAGATTTAATCTGTTAGTCTTCTACAATTTTAATTTCAAAAAAATTTTTATTCAAAAA
This sequence comes from Megalocaria dilatata, assembly GCA_034642435.1. Lineage (NCBI taxonomy): Eukaryota > Metazoa > Arthropoda > Insecta > Coleoptera > Coccinellidae > Megalocaria > Megalocaria dilatata. The sequence continues at coordinate 7,055,897 of CM067854.1, forward strand.
ACTTTTAGAATTAAATTAATGTCTACAATAAGCACTGCTTATATTTAATAGACGTATATAATCAAAACTCAATATACAATGTCAAATGGAATAAATAAACCAACCAATATAAAAAATGCAATTAAAATTAATAAATAAATATTTGAAGGAGACAAAATTTTGTTTCTGATCTTACCATAATGAAACCAATTCCTTTTCAAAAACATAAAACACAACTTAAGGATTTCTCAAAAAATATAATTTATTTGAAATATTCAATATATTTAAATATTCAAATAAGTTAATTCAAAAATCTCTCAAAACATGCAATATATCTTCAAAAAACAATTAGAATACGGATAATCTCTTCATCGGCCCTAGATAACATTTAAAATATTAAAATCAACTAACAATCAGTATATCATACCTTCGAGTTAATACGGAACTTGTTTGAAACGGACTAACTTTAAAAATCCAGGTAGTCAGTTCGTCACAAAATCACAGGAAACTGTAAGGTATTCTATGGTTTTCTTCAAACCATTGCCTTCCAGAATGAGAATTATTCAAGCCAAAATATAATTATATATTATGTATAAAATAGAAAAAGGCTTTTTAATTGATAGAAGAATTATAACAAAATTTGAATATCAAAACAGATTTAATCTGTTAGTCTTCTACAATTTTAATTTCAAAGAAATTTTCATTCAAAAAACTTTTAGAATTAAATTAATGTCCACAATAAGCACCGCTTATATTTAATAGACTTATATAATCAAAACTCAATATAAAATGTCAAATGGAATAAATAAACCAACCAATACAAATAATACAATTAAAATTAATAAATAAATATTTGAAGGAGACAAAATTTTGTTTCTGATCTTATCATAATGATACCAATTCCTTTTCAAAAACATAAAACACAACTGAAGGATTTCTCAAAAAATATAATTTATTTGAAATATTTTATATATTTAAATATTCAAATAAGTTAATTCAAAAATCTCTCAAAACATGCAATATATCTTCAAAAAACAATTCGAATACGGATAATCTCTTCATCGGCCCTAGATATTCAAGATAAAATTATTATTTTAATGATATGAACTTTAATAATATTTAATAAAGTTATTCTGATTTTCACAAATTTTTATTGCTATTTAATACAACAATTGATTCACTGTCACAGTAGTAGGTAGATCATCTCATATTCATACTCCTAATTAATGATTTTTGGTACAGATTAGCCGACTTAATATATTTAATTTATTTGAAGATTTTTGAATAATTGGGTTATTCAAAATGTAAACCTACCTGTAGATGCTACTGTGATAGCGAAACAATTGTTGTATTAAATAACAATAAAAATTTGTGAGAACTGGAATAACCTTATTTAATATAGATTTTCATCAAGTAAAGACTGATTCAATCAAACACTCATGATATGAACTTTGCCTAACTGAAGAATCTAATTTGTAAAGAAATAATGCGAATTTTCTTCGCATGTTAAATTAATTAAAGCTTCTTTAAGAGGTAAATCGCAGATTTAAATTTTTTAGAGGAAATGGACTGTTGAGCAAGAATGTAAAAGCTTCCTCCTTGACAAATAAAATAGAAAAAGGCTTTTTACTTGATAGAAGAAATATAACAAAATTTGAATATCAAAACAAATTAAATCTGTTAGTCTTCTACAATTTTAATTTCCAAAAAAATTTTATTCAAAAAACTTTCAGAATTGAACTAATGTCTGAAATAAGCACCGCTTACGTTTAATAGACGTATATAATCAAAACTCAATATATAATGTCAAATGGAATAAATAAACCAACGGATATAAGAAAGTCTTTAAAATTAATAAATAAATATTTAAAGGAGACAGAATTTCGTTTCTGATCTTACCTTTAAGAACACCAGGTGCCTTTTAAAAACATGAACACAACTAGAGTACTTCTCAAAGAATATAATTTATTTGAAATATTTAATACATTTAAATATTTGAATAAGTTTATTCAGAAATCTCTCAAAACATGCACTATATCTTCAAAAAACAATTAGAATACGGATAATCTCTTCATCGGCCCTAGATAACATTTAAAATATTTAAATCAACTAACAATCAGTATATCATACCTTCGAGTTAATACGGAACTTGTTTGAAACAGACTAACTTTAAAAATCCAGGTAGTCAGTTTGTCACAAAATCACAGGAAACTGTAAGGTATGAAGAGAGAAAATTTTGTTTCTGATCTTACCTTTAAGAACACCAAATGCCTTTTAAAAACATGAACACAACTTAAGGACTTCTCAAAGAATATAATTTATTTGAAATATTTAATATATTTGAATATTCGAATAAGTTAATTCAGAAATCTCTCAAAACATGCACTATATCTTCAAAAAACAAATATAATTCTAGGTAATCTCTTCTTCGGTCCTAGATAAGCATCCATCCTTAACACGTGTTTGTTGTGATATAGTTGTAGTTATTTGATTTTGATATTTGGAATATTATCATGAGCAAAATCGGTTCCAGAATTATTCACACTTGAAATTTTTTCCTATTTTACCAATATTTTCCAAACTACAGATCCGATTGATTTAAACTTTGGTATTTAGAAGGAGAATAATGATACGCAGCCTCTTGCAGAATTTTGTAAAAATCGTGTATTAGAAGATTAAAAAAAATATTTGTGAGCAGAGCAACGTTGAGCGCTACCAAAACGATTAATTAAATTATTTTATTTTAAAGTTTAAATTTAACATTTAGTTTTAAAATAACGACAAGTAGGCTAATGCAAAATTTCGTTATGATCATGAGCTATGAATAAGCACCATTTTATGTCAAGAATACTGGTATCAAAAGTGAAGAAAAGTTGTAAAATTGTAGAAATTTATTTTGTCCAATCTATTTATCAAATTTTATGTCAACATGTATAGATGATAACACTATCATACTTTATCACAGCCACTTGAGTGAATAAATGTCACAATATTATTGTTTGCATAATAATAAGTTCAAAGAACAAGAATATTTCCTTTTCAGTCTTCTCTGAATTTCGTCAATTCCTCCAGAAGTCTACTATTATTTTCTTGAAGTTGTTTAATAGTAGTTTCATATATTTGTTCATTAAGTTTACATTTCTTCACGTAGTTGGCAATCACATCGTCTTTTGAAATGTATTTACCTATAAAATTAAATTAAATATGAAAAATTCTTGGGAGCACACATTGATAAAAGATATAATTAATTGGTTAGAAAATCTCCAATATACAGGATGAAGAAACATTATTAGGAAGGCTGAAATATGACAATCTTACCCGACTCACATTTGTTATAAACATTTTTTTTGTTGATAAATCTCTTATTTTCTATTCTTACTCAAGAATAACATAAAATAAAAACAGAATTGAATTTATCTTCCCACAAAGCCCTCCTTAACTGAATATTGTGACAATACATCAATTATTAAAAAAATTATTAGCCGAAAACTAAAACCAAATTGAACTTTTGACAGTCTGTAGGTACTTCTGAAATATCAACTTTTTGACTGAGATAAGTTAGGTTAAATCATCACAGTTCAATATTTTGTTTTAGCATTTTTCTGGACCCATTAGAGCCTGTATAATGGTCATTTGAATGAAAATAATTCTTAGAAAAATCTCAGTTCTAAACTCACCAACATCTTGTCGGAACATGTCTTTCAAATCCTGATTGTTCTTTTCCAACTTTTTAACTGAATGTTGCAACTCATCTTGTTTGGAGGAATAGTATTGCTTTAACTTCTTTATTTCATTTTTTTGCATGCTTATTGTATCATTCATTCGGCTATTATCTTTTTTCATTTTATCTATTGTAGCTTCCAGGCTTTTGTTCTTATAAGTTAATTTATCATAACTATAGTGCAGTGCTGTTATTTTTTTCTGAAATAAATGTAGAAAATCTTCAATTTTTCTTTACGATTTGTACTAATATATACCTGAAGATCTACATACTTCAAATCTTTAGACCTAAAACTTAATTCATCTTCATCTAATTTTTTTAAATTTCTCCTATACATTTCTACTAATATCTTGGAGTTGTTTATTACTTTGATATTTATGTCTTCATTTGGAAGGGAGACATCTATTTTTGGAAGACCTAATGAATCAAAATCCTAGAAATAATCTTTTTAGATAATGCCTAGTTAAAAAATGTAAATAATTACCTGTAGCAACATCATTAAGTTAATATCACAATTAGTTTTGTCACTGTAATTTGAATATTTCAAATCTATCTCACTTAGAGCATCTTCAACTTCCTCCATTGTTAAATCGTCTTCTTTTTTCTTTTCTCTGTAATGATGTTTTGAACGATTCAAATTAATATCATTTTCCATTCCATTTGTAGTTGGTTCGTCTTCACTTAAGTCGCTCATTATCCAAAAAACTTAACACAACGGTTTGCTTCTGCCTCTTCTATATTCAAATACAATACAGCAAGTAAAGTTTGTAAATAAAACAAAATAAGTTTAAACTGGGAAAGTTTTGATTTGAATCATACAAAATGAATCACTTTAGTTTGAAATATGTCACCTCTGTGGCTAAAACTTCATTGTGAAGTGTTTGAGCAGTGACGGATGCTCTAAAGGGGCAATGGGACATTGCTACCCTTGATAAATTTCTTCTCACAGATATAGTAATTATAAAAACCATAGATTACAGATGTATTATCCGTAATCTGTGATAAAAAAATATATTATGTAATTTTTTTAATATATTCACAAATAATGCTAGTGTACCTACTTTCGCCATATAAAAGATTTATTCCAGTATCTGCAAGATATTCACTAAAAACATCTTCTTATTGTTTTACTTTATTCACTAAAGTCCATACATAGCTTGTATCCATAATTAGTTCAGCATCAACTAGTTTTAAAAATTGCCTATAAATTAGTGAAACTGACTTAGCGATTTATGAATAAACGCTAGCTCATGATATATTTCATGAAATATAAATTTCAACTCAAATAATAATAAATTATAACTCAAATTTTCTTGAATCCTGTTATTTATAATAATGTTGGAGTTTCTTAGGATATTGGATTCCACAAACATAACAGAAAAGTACTATTTTTATTAAAAAGACGTTTCATCCTCGATTGAGTACATTCTTATATTATCAGCAAACAAATTAAAACTTTCCAGTCATTTAAGAAGTATGAGTAGAAAATTAATATTATTTCGAAGTCAAATGGTGAAATAATGATTTATTTTTCACCGGTATGCAGTATTGTCTATGTATTAGCCTGCGAAAGCTGCTGCAACTAGTTTTTCATCATCAAGTCAGAAAAATCGTTTTAATTCAAACTAAATCGGTAGAAAGTTCTAAAATAAAATTGTTACAATGTTTCACCTATAGCCAACCGCATACACCATTCATGTAATTTGGTAGATCTGCTGAAATTTCGGTAGCTGTGGCATCCCTAGTTCCAAATTTGACATTATCAAAATTCTATGTTCAATTTGATACATTGATACCATAGATGTTGAAATTTTTATTTTATACAGATGTATATGAATAGTTGCGAAAAAATTTAGGGGGTGATTCCTTGTCAAAAAATAGGGTGAGTCTTTCATATAGTGTTTATGTTTTTTGGGCCACCCCTGCTTAGTTACAGCCCCCTAAAGATGGCGCCCGAAAAACAGTTTTTAATTTTTTTTATGGAAACCAAAAAACTGACAAGAATAAAATTAAGCAGACATTTTATGCGTGCGAGAAGGCACTCAAAAACTTTTTGGTGGTGTTCCTCTATGATTGCAAGGTTCCTATTTCACAATGAAAAAATTAATTTCAGAGAGCTTGATCCATTCTTAAAAAATAAGATCTCTTGTAATTTCTTGCCAAAATTCAAGGTGTTTAAGAAAAAAAAAATTATCACTATGATAGCGTGAGTCTGGAATTATTTCCGAATTAGAATTTATCTAGTAAGCGGATGTCATTTTGTTATGACAACTGACTAGTTTTGATTAACTTTGATTCAGTTACAAGTATTGTCAGTTTTTTGTTTTTTAAGAAAAAGATTAAAAACTGATTTTCGGGCGCCATCTTTAGGGGGCTGTAACTAAGCAGGGGGGACTCAAAAAAATAAGTTTATATGAAAGAACCACCCTATTTTTTGACAAGGAATTATCCCCTAAATTTTTTCGCAAATATTCATATACCTGTATATTGCCCATTGAACAGTTTATTTTATAGAGGGAAGAGATGGGTAATCATACATGTGACATATTAATTAATTTTAAGTAGTGAAATATTTTCCATTAATATTGGCGTTTATATAATTTCTAGGAATATGCGTAACAAATATTTAGGCACTAGTAGCGTATGAAACTGATACGGTAGTTTCACTAAAAACTTATATATCTAAATTTCATAGTTGAAGTCATTGGGTAATTTAAGAATTATAAGCCACCCTTAAAGACGGAGATATCATTTCACTAGCTATTTTGCTCCTAAACTTTATACCTGCAGGCATTAAATTCATGCGAAGAGTCAATACTTTTTTTTTCGGTGTTCGCATTTTTTTACATCAATTATTTGCAAATTACTTTTCTGCCACCTACCTTATCATTCATATCATATATTTTTAGTATTTATTTTGTATTTTGGGCGAAATAAGCTCTGCACTTATCGCATTTTCATTTCGTATTCAAATTCCTCATTTCTTTCGTATTCTATTATTATTATTATATGCAATCAGAATATTTTATTCTTTAAACTCATTTGTTGGCGTTAGAGCAGGCCACTCTCAATTGTCGTGATAAGGACCTGTCCAGGGGCAGTTCCTCCTCAAAACTCTTTCAGATCTGCTGGCCATTTTCGTTTGGGTCTATCGAATTTTGAGCCGAAAATGGTCTCAAACGGTTAGTTAGGTTGGACCCACTGATGAAGAATCCTAGGTCAAAACTAATTCTGTCGCGCCGGTCTATTCGTGAACACTAATCATAGACAAACTACTGTATAGTTTATCTATGACTCTAACTTTCGAATGAAAAGAGCCATAGATTCAAAACTTTTTGGGTAAATTGAGCTTCCAAAAGTGAACTTGTTCAATTATTACAAAACGTTGAGGTGGGACAAAAATTTGGGTAAATAAATTTTGTTTGCCTGATTGTAGGATCAGTGGTGTAAAAATGAGACACATAATATTGCTGTAAAAATTATGACATTTAAATATGTTGGTTCCATTAGTTAAAACAATATTTCTACTCTTCATAATCATTTTTGATACCGAGAATGGTTCATATGCAAATTTATACAGGCAAATACTGTACAAAAAATCCTATTTTCTTCCGCTTTTTATGCCAAACTCAGTTTTTGTTGTGATTTTTTGTATTGGTCCAGGGATACAGACATGTAGACGAAATGGATTTTCATGTATCTTTTATTTGTCAAAAGGGATGATTATTTTCTATTTCTAAATCTATGGAGGTGAAAAATTTGTTAATAAAGATGGGAAATCTTCAACAGAATTTGTTCTAAAAATATGCAGCATGATACTAATCATAGAATCACAAGTGAATAAAAAACTTCAAATAAACCGTATATTGTTTATTTACATTAAATCAGTACAAGAAAAAATGATTTCCATATTGAAATTATTGAACATAAGATTGAACGTCTTAAATCGTAATTTCAAAATAAAATTAATTTATCGCTCCTTAAAATATATAAATCAATCATAGTTGCATATTTCGTCCTTCTATTGATATTTCTACAGCTCTTCTTGTTTGTTTCATTCGTTTGCCATCGATATAATTTTTATAGTGTCGCTCAAATCTATTCATTTGCTTCTTCTTAGTCTGAAAAATAAATTAATGTTCAATAACGAATTGTTGGAAAAATCTTTGTGATTACTCACCCTACTTATATCTACTTCAGATTGCCATTTAGGTCTTACTAAATAGTCCTTGTTAGATGGAACAGGAACCCTAGCTCTTGCTATCCACCCTGGATCTCCTGGACGAAGAGGTCTGGAAAAAATCAATTAGTTATTAAAAAAATGTATATGAGACAGTAATTTATTTCCAAAAAAATGTTTGTACTACTACAACAATTGTTTCACCTCGATGTGGCTTCTTCAGGTATTACATTGTACTGTCTGATGCTATTCAGTGTAACTGAGTTTAAATACATTTTTAGGTACGTGACCAAATAATGGAAGCACAAGTCATAAAAACTCTAGGTGTTTATTGGAGTTTGCCACTAAAAATGCCATTAAGGAAAGATAGTCAGTAATAGAGACTTATCAACATCTGTTTGTTCGTTCAAAAGGATTTTACGGGCATTATACCTGTTGATTTCAAGAAATTCTAAAAGTTTTAATCTAGAACTTTTGCTTTCAACGTGGATAATTTTATAATTATTGTTGAAATTATGCCTGAATTCCTTAAGATGATTAGCATATGTCAGAATCGGATATATAACCCCTTTGGTGTTCTTGGACACGTTTCTTGAATGATCGATCTACCAGTCTGGCCAATGTATACTAAAGGGCAATCTTTGCAAGTCAACTTGTAGACTCCGGATTTATTTTCTTTATTTGTTCGATCTTTATTATTTTTTTATGTAGGTACTAAGGTTATTAATTGTCTTAAAAGGCGCGTTATAATTGAAACAACTTTTGAAATATTTAGCAATATTTTCAGATAATCCATTGATATAAGATAAAGAAAAATATTTCTGTGTATTTTCCTCTTTTATGATTCGGTACACGAGATTTAATGCCATTTTCTTTTGTTTATTGGATACCATTTTGTCTATAAGAAAGGGATTGTAACTGTTGTTTGACGCTATTTGTTTAATAATATTTATTTCTTTCAAAAAGCCTTCTGAATTCAAAGGTACATTCAATAATCTATGAATAAAACTATTATATGCAAAATGGTATCCAATAAACAAAAGAAAATGGCATTAAATCTCGTGTACCGAATCATAAAAGAGGAAAATACACAGAAATATTTTTCTTTATCTTATATCAATGGATTATCTGAAAATATTGCTAAATATTTCAAAAGTTGTTTCAATTATAACGCGCCTTTTAAGACAATTAATAACCTTAGTACCTACATAAAAAAATAATAAAGATCGAACAAATAAAGAAAATAAATCCGGAGTCTACAAGTTGACTTGCAAAGATTGCCCTTTAGTATACATTGGCCAGACTGGTAGATCGATCATTCAAGAAACGTGTCCAAGAACACCAAAGGGGTTATATATCCGATTCTGACATATGCTAATCATCTTAAGGAATTCAGGCATAATTTCAACAATAATTATAAAATTATCCACGTTGAAAGCAAAAGTTCTAGATTAAAACTTTTAGAATTTCTTGAAATCAACAGGTATAATGCCCGTAAAATCCTTTTGAACGAACAAACAGATGTTGATAAGTCTCTATTACTGACTATCTTTCCTTAATGGCATTTTTAGTGGCAAACTCCAATAAACACCTAGAGTTTTTATGACTTGTGCTTCCATTATTTGGTCACGTACTTAAAAATGTATTTAAACTCGGTTACACTGAATAGCATCAGACAGTACAATGTAATACCTGAAGAAGCCACATCGTGGTGAAACAATTGTTGTAGTAGTACAAACATTTTTGTGGAAATAAATTACTGTCTCATAAACATTTTTTTAATTAAAATGAGTTTCCACGAAGTAAAGACCGAATGAATCAAATAATTACAGTTATCTTTAATGACTGTATATGGAAACATATAGTCCATTCATATTAACTATTTCTACATAAAGTACACTACTGCTAAATTTCATTGAACCATTTTACATTAAAAATTTTTATAACCATAATTTCTAATACTTACTTTCCATCAGCATTCATAGCTTCCGTTAACTCTTTATCAGTTTTCTGAGAGCTTGATTGACCATCACTTCTTCTTCTTTGGGGCTTTCTTTGTTCCAAGTCTCGTTGGAGACGTTCTTCTCTACTTAAGGCTTTAAAATCGGTAGACAGATTAAATATAGGTCTAGCCCATTCGCTGATGAGTCTGCCAGCTCTTTCCCTATTTTCTTTAGTTTCTTTTGGATGTTTATACAGATACATAACTGCCTTTCCTATGCCTGAATGTTTCAGTGATGACTGATCAATAGGGGGAAACTGAAAATGAATAGCTAAGCTGTTATGTGTATTATGTTCATATATATTATTAAAAAATTTCAAGTGTCGTGCTGATATGTTTCTATTTTAATGCTTTATTATTTGAATATCTCATCCAATCAAAAACATAAAATGCAAAAAATGCTGAGTCTTGCAAGGTAGTCCTTCCAACGCAAAAAATTATGAAAACATATAAAAATGGTGAAAAGCAAGGATATGAAATCAAAAGCTTTTCTGCGTTTCGATGATTAAAGTAAAACAACTTAATTTCCAGATACTGAATTGTTTCAGCCGTTACTATTTGGTAGTTGATCATAATTAAAACAAATTGTAAAAATTACTATGTTTTACTACAAATAAAAATATATATTACATATTTTCTTGTGACTCGAGTTTTGGGAAATGAACTATCCCATCATCAGACAACTGACAAAAGTTGTAGTAATTTTTACAATTTGTTTTAACTTAATTTCCGCTAATTTATTTAATTTCACAACAATTGTTTCGTCATGAAAAACATGGACTTCGTCAGGTGAGTATGGTACTGACTACATAATTGAGATTGAGTTCTTTAAGTATTCAAAATATTTATCACTTTTGTTTAAAGACCACTGTACCACTGTTAGGTCTTCAGTCTGATGATGGGATTGTTCATTTCCCGAAACTCGAGTCACAAGAAAATGTGTAATATATATTTTTATTGGTAGTAAAACATAGTAATTTTTACAATTTGTTTTAACTTAATTTCCGCTAATTTATTTAATTTCACAACAATTGTTTCGTCATGACAACATGACTTCGTCAGGTAAGTATGGTACTATTGGTATATGGTAATATTGTTGTGAAATTAAATAAATTAGCGGAAATTAAGTTGTTTTACTTTAATCATCGAGATGTATTTCCGACAAGTAGAGAATTCAAATCTTTGGAATTCTTAAAAAAACATATGATAAATAAAAACAGAATTCTGTGTTCTGTACTCCGAATGTCAAATAAACGTTATTTCTTGCAACTTTTTCCTGAAGAAAGAGTAAATCTCATGAAAATGAAAAATACATGGTTAAAAGGCTTCATCCTTCTTCTTTTTGAATTGCAATATTATATATTGCCAAGAAAGAGTGGAAAAGAATGTATTGAACAAAACTTAATATACTTTTCATACTTTTTACTGGTATCAGATGAGGAAAAACTAAAAAAAAAAATACTTGAATATTATTAGGAGTACAAATAAGTTTCCGCCGTTTTATTGTAGATGGCGCGGCACGGAGTTTCGGTTAGCTTTCGCAGATGATAACCGGCTTAAAAAATAGTTTGGATATTCAAGAACAACATAACCTATTAATATCATTGATTTTATATTGGTAAAATACAATTTTTATAAGTTGAAAATGTCAAAATTTGAGCCAAGTAAGCGTCATTTGCGGGAAATATTAGTTTACTTCTTTAATTTAAAGAAATCTGCTGCTGAGGCGCATCAATTGCTCGTAGAAGCATATGATGAGGGTGCTTTGAGTGAGAGAACGTGCCGAGAGTGGTTTCAAAAGTTTAAAAACGGTGATTTCGACGTAGAAGACAAAGATTGCAGTGGAAGGCAAAACATTTACGAGGATGCAGAATTGGAGGAAGATTTATCTCAAACACAAAAAGAACTTGCTCTAATTGTCATTATAAAATAAAACACTTGTTTACATTTTCTATTTTATTTTTGGTATTGACGTACGTTTCGTCTTTGCCTGAAAGACTTCATCAGAATACGAAGTAACAGTTGTTGTACAATGAATTTATAAGATTTTTTACAGAAGGTTCAACATTTGAGAATTTTATAAAGAACCTCCACCCAAAAATAGTTTTCACCTCAGAAATAGAACATAATGAATCCATCAACTTTCTTGACCTCACGATAACTAGAGAAAACAATAAACATAACTTCGCAATTTATCATTAACCATCACAAACAGATACCATTATACACCGTAATTCCATTCATCCATTCCAACACAAACTAGCAGCTCTCCATAGTATGATATACCGATTATTGAACATTCCACTAAACCAAGTCAATTTCCAAAAAGAAAAATGTATGATTAAACAAATAGCTTACAACAATGGATATAATACATCTCTAATAGATAATTTAATTAACCAACGTATACACAAAAACACAATAAAAGAAATTTATCCAGTAACATCTGATCTATCTGAACACAAATACGTTAGCCTCACATATCTCGGAAACATTAGTATTCAACTAAAAAACCTTCTCAAAAAAGAAAATATTAAAGTCTCTTTCAAGACAAACAATCCTATTAGCAAATACATCAAAAACAATAAAAACAGTATGGATAAACTTCAATTATCAGGTGTATACAAACTCACTTGCCCAGATTGCCCAAAGATTTATATTGGTAGAACAGGTAGAAATTTCGGTACACGCCTAACAGAACATAAAAGAAGTTTCGATAAAAATAAAAAAGATTCACATTATGCTAAACACCTTCTTGAAAATAACCATTCTTTCACAAAAGAAATAGAAATTCTACATGTTGAAAATAGAGGTCTAAAATTGAAGTTATGGGAAATTTACGAAATAAATAAACATAAAAACAGCAATAACCTAGTAAATGAGCAAATAGATTTTTATTACACCCCTCTATTCAATATTTACAAGGGATCGAGTGAACACGATTCTGAAGGGAATATTCTTTGAGAAAACCAACCCGACGAACGATTTAAAAACACATGTACACCTTCTTTAAAAAATCTTATAAATTCATTGTACAACAACTGTTACTTCGTATTCTGATGAAGTCTTTCAGGCAAAGATGAAACGTACGTCAATACCAAAAATAAAGTAGAAAATGTAAACAAGTGTTTTATTTTATAATGACAATTACAACTGATTTCTACCAAGCAACGGCCCAATCTATCATAAACTTGCTCTAACATAAGAAGTCACTCAGCAAGCAGTCTCACATTGTTTAAATTTTATTTGTGTTAAAAAACGGCGGAAACTTATTTGTACTCCTAATAACTTCATGAAATTATCCATAAGCCTTTATGCCATTAATCCTAAATACTGAACTTGAACTCGATAGGATTTGTACTTTAAAAAATATATTTCAAATTAAAATAACTGGGGAAGCATTCCGATTTTGTTCATTTTTGAACAGAATTGATATATTTTTATTCCACAATTTCAATTCTCTTGGTGATACAAAACTTGCATTCTAACCTCCATTCTTCCCCCAGACAGCCGATCCTCAACAATGGTAACAATCTAAATACCAATATATTATTCAAATTCAAATTTATTAGTTACCCTCAAAATTTTATGGGGATTGTCAAAGAAATATATGATAATGTACATCATAAAATAAAAAATTGTAAATATGTCATACTAAAATATTTCAACGTTAAAACCTACAACAATCAATAAAAAACAAACTATTACACCAAGACACAAACTGAAACACAGCAAGTAAATGACCAGAACTGGTACTTCATAAACTCATCCATTGAATAAAATGCACATTCAGTTAGAATCGCTCTAACTTTTCGCTTAAATGTTGTAGAATGTAGTGTTGTTAGGGATTGTGGAAGTCGGTTATAGATTTTCATTCCATTAAATATATGGGTGTTCTGTGTCCTCTGCAGTCTATGTCTTGGGGCAACAAAGTTGTTCCTATACCTGGTGGCATGACTGTGAATCGTTGAGTGTGTCTGGAAATTTTGCCGATTTTTGTGCACATACATAAGACACTCTAGGATATAACAGCATGTTAAAGTAAGTATTCCATATTTCTTAAAGAGTGGTCTACAGCTAGTGACCTGGTTTACTCCCGCTACTAATCTTAAAGCTTTTTTCTGTTTCAGGAACACTCTTTCTGCCTCTGAAGATGCACCCCATAAAATGATGCTGGAGCTCATCATGCTGTGGAAATGTGCATGATATGTAAGTAACGCTTCTTTTTCTGTGAGCAAGTTTTTTATTCTTCTTATTGAAAATAATGCTGTTGAGAGTCTTTGGCACAATTCATTTATGTGCTTCAGCCAAGTTAAATTTCCGCTGATTAAAACCCCAAGCAGAGAAATACTTTTTGGTTCTTGACGTTTTGTGCTCACAATCAACTCCTGAGTTTTCTCTTCGTTCACTTTCATGTCATTTGAACTAAACCAATCTATCGCATTTTTGACTGTTTCATGAGATTTATTCAGGAGTAGATTTCTGCCCTTGGCTCTATTCAAAAATGTTGTATCGTCAGCGAAGAGGGTCTCATCATCAGCACGTTATATATCAGGTCTTTGATATATATGAGGAAAAGAATAGGCCCGAGCACAGATCCCTGGGGAACTCCTGCAGTAATTTTCATCTTGGAGGAACTTTTACCTTCCAAATCTACAATTTGGTACCTATCCTTAAGGAACGACTCCAACAGATTCAAAACTGGCCCTCTTATGCCAATGTACTCCAACTTATGCAGAAGCATTTCATGGTTGACACAATCAAACGCTCGACTTAGATCCATGCAGGTTAGCATCACATCATCTGCACCATCCGATGCCTTCATGATGTACTCAATAATGTGGACCAAAGCTGTGGTAGTAGATTTTCCCTCTCTGAAACCATGCTGGAAACTGCCAAGCAACGAATTTTTTTCTAGAAATGCGACAATTCTAGTTCTGATGAGATTCTCATAGATTTTTGAGACAACTGGCAGGATAGATATTGACCTATAGTTCTTGATTACCTTTTTTGTGGACCGGTATTACCCTCCCAATCTTCAGTTCTACCGGAAAGTAGCCCTGCTGGAAGCAATCGTAATGAGGTAAGAGATAGGATCAGCAAGACAATAGATGATCTCTTTCAACATTTTCACGGAGAAGCCATATACATCTTGGGAAGCTTTATTTTTCATTTCTGATAGAATACTCAAAATTTCTTCTGGTGTTGTAGGGGCCAAAAAAAAATGAGCCTGAAGTTTTACCTTCATTTTTGTTTTTCAACATTTTTTCACTCGATGCTGGATTGGTGTGAGCTCCAGTTAACTTTTCCGCAACCGTTGAAAAATACCGGTTGAATGTTTCTTCTGATAGTGATGAGGGGTATACTTTTCCTGTCTCTGATTTTAATTTTGAATTTATTACCTGCCATATCGCACGACTCTTATTTTCTGTTTCATTGACGAATTTTGAACTTTTATGTTTGACGGTATCATTTAAAAGCTGTTTATATTAATTTTTTCAATCTCATGTATAATTTCCTTGAACCATCATCTCTTTTTACCTCAAATATTGTGTATGCTGCATCTAATTTGTTTTTAATGTCAATCATTTCTGGTGTTTTTAAGCATTTTTTCTCACAAGAATCAAAAACTTTCTTTTTTCTTTCAGGAAAGCACTGATTGAAATGGTGCGTTATTGTTTGATGAAATATCCTGAAAGAATATTGGGCTGAGCTCATACAAATACATCCCCAATCTACGTTCCGCAGCTGTTCACGAAAGCGGCTAATATTATCCTCATTTATAATGCTTATACTCATGTTTTTTAGGAATGTTTGCGTCTCTGTGCCAGATGATCCGACAAGTGATAATTAATTGTTGCGGCTTTATAGAAGGAACGATTCAAATTAGTGAAAATGTTGTCAATGCAATTACTTGACGTCTGTGTAACACGTGATGCCTGATTAAAAATAACATGTACACCGTATGAGACGAGTGTTTCTTTCACCTTTAGCTCCTCACTGTTTGTTCCATTAAAATTTATATTAAAATCGCCTGCTATCAGTACATTATGATTCGGCTTACCGGCCATAATATTCAGGGCTCCATCTAGCCGATCAACAAACAATTCGAAATTTCCCTGAGGGGACCTGTAAACACATAAATAATATGTTTTTGTGGTCTTCTCAAATATTGCACACATTTCAATGTCTTTTTCAATTGATAAATCATTTATCGATTCCACAGGTTCAAATTGAATGTTCGCTCTTAGAAGAATTACGCAACCGCCGTGTTTGAATTTACTACGATTAAAGGCATTTGCCACTTTATAATTACGAATATTTACGCCTTTCATTTGATCTTGGTTCATCCAATGTTCGGTTATACATGCCACTTTGTAGTTGTCAGTGTTCAATACATTCTCCACTATGTCAAGTTTATTGCCTAACACTTATATTGATATTCAATATTGCGTCATATCTTAGTTTAGTTTTTTTTGTAGCTATTTTCACATCGTTCACATTCCTAATTGGTTGTTCTTCGAAAGAATTGAAATCGCTTAACTACCACACCCACAGGCCAATTTTGGGGCTTATAAAGATCCTCCACGAGTGATAAATTCGCACCAATTTTGAAAGACACACTATGCATCGAGTCAGGCTTTGAGAGTTTTTCGATAGAAAACTCTTCTCCTGGATATTTTCCTTTCAGATGGTTCTCGATTTGGGAATCATGGACATTTTTATTTACACGCCCTACATACATCCAAGCACGTCTGGGTGCACCAACAAAATCCGACGAACCAGCACCAGCCCCGTCACCTTTATTACCTTTTTCTTCATGACTGTCCCCATTGAACTTATCTTTTTGCGAATTCATATCTATCCTTTGAATTTATACTAGACCAGTGTTATAACTTGGGATTCAGAGGCGTTTTCCTGGATTGCTTACGTAGTTACCTTAATGAAAGATCTATATCAGTTAAAATTGGTGATTATTCTAAGAGTCAAGGTATTGGCCTTGGAGTTCCTCAGGGGTCCGTTGTTTTTTATTTTATTTATTAATGATCTTCCTGCCCATTTCAGCCGTTTTTTGATAACACTTTTTGCTGACGACACTTCGGTAGTGGTTTCTGGCGGGAGTCTTGAGGAACTCCAGGAGACCTGTGAGTATACTGTACGTGAATTTATGAGTTGGTGTTGGGCCAACAATTTGGTGGTGAATGTTGAGAAGACTGTATGTGTTTATTTTGCTCTTAAAAATAAGGGGATCATTTCGTTTACTGTGAGATGTGGTTTAGATGAGATCACATCTTCTGAGGCGATGAAATTTTTGGGAATTTATGTGGACAGATATTTAAGGTGGACATCCCATGTCGATGCTTTGTGTAAAAAATTAAACCAGTCATTTTTCGCCATTGTCAGGCTCAAAATGAATTTACCAAGGAGCTGTGTGCTCAATATTTATTATAGCCTAGTACATAGCCATATATCGTACAATATCTTGCTGTGGGGAAGTAGCCCTGATTTTCACAGAGTATTTGTAGCACAGAAGCGAATTTTGCGTTCGATATTTAATTAAAGGCCATTATCGTTATGTAAGCAAGTTTTTGTTGAAAACCGTATTCTTACTTTACCATGTATATATATATTTTGAAATGTTTAGTGTATACCAAGGAAAATGAAGGCGAATGGTTGAAATTATCAAGTCACCATGAATATGCTACTAGGAATGCACAAATAATGATGCTCCCTAAGCATAAAACTTTTAAATTCGAATGCTCTCCTTTTATCGAGGCGTTAAGTTTTTCAACCATTTGCCTTCATCTTTGAAATCCTTGAATTTAAGAGGGTTTAAGAGGGAAGTCAAGGAACTTCTTTTGGGAAAGGGATTCTATTCAGTTGATGAATTTTTTTGTGATCCCTTGGCGGTTTAGTTTTCCAATTTTATTTCCTTTATTTCTTATGACTTATCCTATACACCATGTAGTGTCTTAATGGATTAAATAAAATTATTATTATCTTTTCTAATTGGAACAAGCTTGTTAATAGAGATTTCTGCTTTGTCTATAGTACTCCTATATAAAAGGCTCGTAGTGAGCTGCAATGCAATGACCAAGTTAGTAAATGTGCAAAATTCTCCCACTGTGCCGGTAAGAATACCCATTTGAAATTTAGTTTCCTCAATAATTAAAAAAATTATGAAACAGACGAAACTCCATAGTAAAATTTAATAGATGTAGATAAAGAATATTTTCGATAGAAAATCAGATGCAGCAAACTCAGATATGTTTATATTGTTGCAAATTGGTAGTCAAAGAGGGATAACAAATTCTACTGTAAAATTGCACTTACTGATTGTAGTAATCTTAAGATGGATTCTCTCAATTGTAAGGAAGGCATAGACCTATCAGGCATAGGTGCTAACCAATCTGTCAAAACACTCAATACATTATGTTCTATGAAAGCCAACATTAAATCATGTTTTCGTAACTGAGACATTACTTTGGCCAACATCCCAATTTTCTTAGTTGCTGGTTTGCTAGCTTTGTTCAACCTACGATCCTCCTTAAAAGAAAAATGATTTTTCACTACGGATATTTTTGAGTAACTTAGAGAAAAGAGAAAAAAATTTGCCAGTTAAATACCTCTGCTGCATTCCTCATGTCTGACAAAAGTTGTGAAATAATATCGTCATTATCATTTATTATATCGATATCTTTCCTTTTGCGTTTCTTTGCATTTTCTTCCTTTTTCCTAGCCAGCATTTTATCAAAATCAGAAATTCCATCGTTATCACCTCTGTAAAACAACGAAAATAAATCATCAACAGACTTACATTCTGTCAAGAAAGTACCGGGAATTATCGATTTAAATCTGGCGGGGCAATGAGGCAGGTAAACATTTTTTTTCCTAGGTTGGTACTACTGTTCTCAATTACTATGCCAAGCTTGAGCGGGATCTGTCAACTAGTGTGTTTGCAACAGCTGATTAAGTCAGTCGATGTCAGAGTGCGTGCCGATTTTTACTATGGGTGATTACGTTAAGCAAAGAATTTGTTTAAAGTTTTGTGTTGCAAATGAATTTTCGTGTGCCGATGCATTGAAAATGTTGCAAAAGGCCTTTGGTGATAATGCTCTATCGAAAACTCGTGCATATCAGTGGTACAGAGCCTTCAAGGACGGTCGTGAAGTGGTCGCCCATCGACGGCTTCGATCGAAGATAACGTCGATAAAATTAAGGAAAGGGTGCTGGAAAACCGTCGTACCAGCTTGAGAGAGATAGCACATGATCTTAAGATATCCCACGAGTCCGCACGTACGATTTTGATTGATATTTTGGGCATGAGAAAGGTGGCCGCACGACTCGTACCGAAAGACCTGAATTTTCTTCAAAAACGTCATCGCGAACAGGTTGCTTCAGACATGCTGGATCGCTCTAATTCCGATTCTACATTCATGGAACGCATTATAACTGGTGATGAGACCTGGGTCTACGAGTACGATATGCAAACAAGCCAGCAATCATCGGAATGGGTGGCAAAAAATGAGCCGAAACCCAAAAAACCACGCCAAAGCCGCTCGAAAATGAAGGAGATGCTCATTGTTTTCTTCGATATCCGTGGCGTGGTGCACTACGAATTCGTTCCAGAGGGTCAGACGGTGAACAAGGAGTATTACCTAGGCGTTATGAAACGTTTGCGTGAGCGTATCCGTAAGAAGCGGCGAACAACTCATGGATTTTGCATGACGATAACGCGCCTTCTCACCGAGCTACGATTGTGACTGACTTTCTCGCCAAAAACTCAACAAACGTGTTTCAGCAACCACCGTATTCGCCGGATTTGGCTCCCTGCGACTTTTTCCTCTTCCCAAAACTAAAATTGCCCCTTCGTGGCACCCGTTTTGAGTCGATTGAAGCCATAAAACAAAATTCGGCGCGAGAGCTAAAGTAAGTCCATCCCGGAAAGCGCCTATAAAAAATGTTTCGATAATTGGAAGTGCCGTTGGCATAGATGTATTGGAGCAAATGGAGCCTATTTTGAAGGCGACCCAATAAATTTTGACGATTAAATGTAAAAATGTTGTTTTAATTGAAAATTCCCGGTACTTTCTTGACAGAGTAGTACATCCATTTGAGTGGAAATACAGAATGTTTGATCTAGAGTTACTTTATCATATCTCTGTAAAATGAAATTGAAGGTAAAATGTTATGTTACAGAAAAGAAAAAGGATTTGAATGGTCTTTTGGGATGGCAAAAGACCATTGGAAACTTTTGAAGCCTCAAGAAGTGGTTGATGCGTTCAAATTACATGTTTTGGAGGTACCTCAATTGGAAAGGAAAAGGTGCTTTGAAAATTGGTTCAAACGCAAGAAAAAGTGTATTGAACTTAAAAAAGAATATTTTTATTAATAAGGAGTATGAGCTATGGTTATTAATAATTATTGGTACAGATCAGCCGAATTAAGTTATTTGAATGAGAATATTTTTCATAACAATAAAGCCATTTTGGTTTAAAAATATTTGTTTTTGTCTCAAAACATAAGTAATATAGATTAAAGTACTTCATTCCTAAAGAGATTAAAACAAATTAATTATTGAAGAAAGTTTATTAAAAGCAGTTTTATTAATGGTGAATAATTTAAATTTAACTCTTCACTAATTAAACTATTCATGTGATCTTCAGTATTTATTTCCAATATTTCCTAATAGCCAAATTGCAGACCTTTATTTGAGTTATGTAAAAATTTTAAATCCGTGTTGAGTTCAAATAATTTGCATAATTCGAATTTGTTTTATTGTAATATTCTAAGGTTATAAAAGATAATTCTCACTTACTCATTTCTAATTGTTTTGTCGATACCATCATCAGAGTCATCTGAAACTTCTGGAACAACTTTTTCAGTAGCAGGGGTGTCTGCATCTTTAGAAGGTCCCGCTTCTTCTTCTTCATTATCGCTCACCACTACTAACCTCTTTTTTTCTTTTTTACCTTCTCCTTCATCTTCTGAATCAGAAGCAATTCTCTTTCTTTTGGCAGTTTTTTCATCACCAGATCCTGAGCGCGATCTAGATCTATTAGATTTTGCAGAGCCAGACCTAGATCTTGATTTTCTTGACCCAGAACGGGATCTAGATCGAGATCCTGATTTTGAGCGTGACCTTGATTTACTCCTTGATCCTGATCTAGAACGTGATCTGGACCTTGCAGAACCAGACCTCGACCTTGATTTTGAACGCGACCGAGATCTAGACTTTGAGCGTGAACGGGATCTTGATTTAGAACGTGAACTAGACTTAGATAGTGATCTTGAACGAGAGCCAGATTTGGAACGTGACCTTGACTTAGAACGAGACCTGGACTTGGAGCGTGAAACTGATCTTGATTTAGAACGTGATCTAGATTTAGATCGGGATCTAGATTTAGAACGAGAACCAGATTTTGAACGTGACCTAGATTTAGAACGAGAACGTGACTTGGATCTAGATTTTGATCGGGAACCAGATTTAGACCTTGATCTTGAACGAGAACCAGATTTGGACCGTGATCTAGATTTAGAATGAGAGCCTGACTTAGATCGTGATCTTGATTTTGAGCGAGAGCCAGACTTAGATCTTGATCTAGATTTAGAATGTGATCTTGACTTTGACCTTGAACGGGATCTGGACTTTCTAGATCCAGAATGAGACCGACTCTTGCTTGGTGATTCAGATCTTGACCTTGACTTCTGCCGTGAATCTGAAATGAATCATAATTTTAAATTTAAGTTGTTAACAACTCAAAAAAAGAAAAGGAAATCAAATGCCTTCTTAGTTAACTTCACGAAAAATATGGAACAACAAACAAAACATTATTTCTATACAATCAGAAAAAGTGCTTAATAAGTTAACTGAAAAAACTGACAATTTCACTTGAGTTCAGCTAAATTTGCTCATTCGACAGAAGATGTGTCTCCTTACTATATAGGGGCACACTCACCTTCACAGTACCTTTATATTAAATATATTTAGTCCCAAATATATGTATAGTATTATGTAACAAATGAGGATTAGTCTCATTGCTGTTTCCTGTTTTTACATGTCTATGATTTTATTCTTATGAATAAAAACGAGGAAGCAACATGACCGACTTCTTTGATAAATTAATCAAGAGGTTAGTAACTTCCTTACAATAACTTTAAGAAGCTACATTATATTAAGAAATTGATTTGAAATTAAGCTCTTTGAAATGCACCCAAGAGTGAATAGGCAATGCAGAAAATGTTTAAACTAAGCCGAGATCTGACAAGATATATAAAAATTTCAGGTAAAGGAGAGCAACTTTCATTATTGCTACTTACTAGACCTAGACTTGGGTGAACCACTTCTGGACCTGGATTTACGATTTTTATCAGATTTAACAGAACCAGATCGGGAACGTGACCCACTATTTCTGGATTCTCTTGAATTGGATCTACTTCTTTCAGTTGGCGATTTAGATCTAGACTTTGAACGTTCTCTCACATTATCTCCATTTGATGGGCTTCTCGATCTGCTTCTGACAGAAGAATTTGATCTTGAACGAGACTGCCTGCCACTGCTTGCATTAGAAGCAGATCTAGACCTTATTTGGGAATCTTCATTATCTGAGGGGGAGCCAGGTTGGGAGACACTTTTAGAATTTGATTCAAAGGAAGAACTCAAGTCTCCATTCGTTTGATCTTTCAAGTTTTCTGTAAAGTTGCATTTCAATTTATTCAGTCATCTTATTAACCTCTCACCTAAAATGAACCCTCACCTATTTCCATCTCCACAATAGTTGTACGACTATGATCAAATTAGAGTTCCTTTAAAATTTTCTAGTATAAGTATTACGATAGCTTTATAAATAAATGCTCAGTAAACGCATTTTCCTATAACTTGAGGTGTTTTTAATCTGATGAATTAATAAAACATTGTAATATCACAGATGTTCATATGTGGTAATATCATAGATTAACAAGACTTTTATCTATGGGTAATATTATTGAACACCACACCAAGATGTCAAAATATTGGTCTTCTTTTTCTTCAACTATTATCAGCTATGTTTTGGCGTCAGCTTCCGATCACAGAATAAATTACTTAAAAACTGACTACTTGATCAAATGAACATCTATTTTATTAATTATACCATATAATTTGTGATCTGGTTCATTTGTACACAAATGAACCAGATCCGTAGATAGAGGATGCCTCCATAATTAATGATGAATTAATTATTTATATGTCCACAGCATCATAGGCCATTTTGGTAGTTCATACGTAAACAAGAGTATTTTTGAATAATTTATCATTCTGTGATACAGATAATTCAACATTTAGGTACTTAACCTATATGTTAGATTGCTGTTTGTAAAAGCAATACTAATTCGAATCGTTGAATAAACTTTAATTTTGTCACTTATTTTGCTATATATATTTATTTAGTGATATATCAGCATCTACTATTTAAACGGGTAAATAGCAATGAAGGTAGCAGTGCAAGAAGTTGCTTATAATCGGGAACATAATACCATTTCAGTCCTGATTAACAATGGTCATCAATCTGCTGAACTGGATTCAGTGTTGAAATTGAATGCTTTTACAGATGTTTCAAATAAAACAATTGTAACTGCACAAATGAAAGATGTTATTTATATTGGAGAGAATACTTCCAGAGATGAATATAATAAATGTTTGATTATTCGTAACAAAAAGACCAACAAGGTGAGATATCCATTAATTTTACTTTCTTAAGAACAAACGGTAGCCTGAAATCAGATTGGGATGAATTTATAGCTTGAAATATTTTACCAGCATCTTCCTGAAATATGTGATATATATGAAATTATATAAATTCATTAAAAATAAGTGAGTATCTGCCATAATTTGCAGGGTGCTGTTCATTTATTCTTTAAAAAATTTCCATTATTAAGAATTGTTCTTTTTCTCTAATTCATATCATTTTTTTTTCATCAGAATCATTAAAGGGAAAACATTTACCTTTCACCATTTCTACTATCATGTCAAATTATTTGCTTCCACAAAAATTTCGAAAAACATTAACTGTAGTCCTATTTTATTCAGGGTATTGTATGTTCTTAAATAAATTTGTCTGGCTGCATTATTCCATGTTATACATTCTGTCAAGAAAGTACTGGGAATTATCGATTTAAATCTGGCGGGGCAATGAGGCAGGTAAATTTTTTTTTTCCTAGGTTGGTACCACTGTCCTTAATTACTATGCCAAGCTTGAGCGGGATCTGTCAACTAGTGTGTTTGCAACAGCTGATTAAGTCAGTCGATGTCAGAGTGCGTGCCGATTTTTACTATGGGTGATTACGTTGAGCAAAGAATTTGTTTGAAGTTTTGTGTTGCAAATGAATTTTCGTGTGCCGATGCATTGAAAATGTTGCAAAAGGCCTTTGGTGATAATGCTCTATCGAAAACTCGTGCATATCAGTGGTACAGAGCCTTCAAGGACGGTCGTGAAGTGGTCGCCCATCGACGGCTTCGATCGAAGATAACGTCGATAAAAATAAGGAAAGGGTGCTGGAAAACCGTCGTACCAGCTTGAGAGAGATAGCACATGATCTTAAGATATCCCACGAGTCTGCACGTACGATTTTGATTGATGTTTTGAGCATGAGAAAGGTGGCCGCACGACTCGTACCGAAAGACCTGAATTTTCTTCAAAAACGTCATCGCGAACAGGTTGCTTCAGACATGCTGGATCGCTGTAATTCCGATTCTACATTCATGGAACGCATTATAACTGGTGATGAGACCTGGGTCTACGAGTACGATATGCAAACAAGCCAGCAATCATCGGAATGGGTGGCAAAAAATGAGCCGAAACCGAAAAAACCACGCCAAAGCCGCCCGAAAATGAAGGTGATGCTCATTGTTTTCTTCGATATCCGTGGCGTGGTGCACTACGAATTTGTTCCAGAGGATCAGACGGTAAACAAGGAGTATTACCTAGGCGTTATGAAACGTTTGCGTGGGCGTATCCGTAAGAAGCGGCCAAATTTGTGGGCGAACAACTCATGGATTTTGCATTACGATAACGCGCCTTCTCACCGAGCTACGATTGTGACTGACTTTCTCGCCAAAAACTCAACAAACGTGCTTCAGCAATCACCGTATTCGCCGGATTTGGCCCCCTGCGACTTTTTCCTCTTCCCAAAACTAAAATTGCCCCTTCGTGGCACCCGTTTTGAGTCGATTGAAGCCATAAAACAAAATTCGGCGCGAGAGCTAAAGTCCATCCCGGAAAGCGCCTAATTGGAAGTGCCGTTGGCATAGATGTATTGGAACAAATGGAGCCTATTTTGAAGGCGACCCAATAAATTTTGACGATTAAATGTAAAAATGTTGTTTTAATTGAAAATTCCCGGTACTTTCTTGACAGAGTAGTATATAGTTTGTTTGTCATATATTTAATGCATTATGTTTTAGGTTCGTTTAATTAATTATGATACAGCTGTAATGAATATATTCGCCAACAAAAAAGACTCTTTGGCAAATCATAATGTTGTATCTGAGAAAACTGTTGTTGCTGATTTAACTAAGAAATTTGGTTCAAAAAGAGGAATAAGAGCTACAGAACACAGAGAAAAGATCAAAATCAACCATGAAAGTGTTCAAGAGACGCTGCAAAAAACTGTCGAAGGTAGGAGGATGTTGAAATATTTTTACACCTAGTTCAATATTTTATATATTTTTCAGAAATCCAAAGTAATGATACTGTTCTAAACAATTCACAAAACCAATCTATTGAAAGTGAATTAAGCTATTTACCTCCTATCAATAGAGATGCTCCAGTAGTTAATCAAGTTTATGAATTGGAAAAATTGATACCATCAGAAGTGATGGATGGTTTAGAAACAGATGTCAATACAGTACTTGAATGTGATGAACTAAGTCAACTTCCGTAAGTATAAATAATAAACACCATAAAAATTTTCGTAATCTAGGAATGGTTTCAGGATATGTAATTATTGTATGCAGAATATTAAACTCCTAAAAGGAAATGATGAAATTACATCAAATAGCACTAGATGTAAAATATATCTCTATTTGAATTATCTACTAAACTTTTTAACTACTCCAGTGAAGAATATGAATAAAAAATATGTATTGTGTAATTCATCTACAGTGGTTAATTTTTATATTTTGGATAATTTTAGTTCTAGTACTAAAATTAATAGGTGAGTTTAAATAATTTTTAGTGTATTGATCATAATTCAGATGAAATTATTTTATTTTAGGACAAGATCAGCATTTATGAGGGACAAAATTATATGTCATGTATTGGTATTGGCTATGATTGCCTCTACAAACAATCAAATTGATCTTGAGGTCCTGTCTCAAACTATGAAATTGGGAATCAAGAAATTACAAGAAATATCAAGAATACTTGCCTTTACACCTAATGGTCCTAAGAAAATTAGTTTAAAGTTGCCTTTACCAGCTCCAGTTTCACAGTTTCGTAGAAGAAATAAATAGAAAAATATAATAACAGAATATATAATAATATAATATATAACACTATAATTTAGTCCTTTATTTTTCAACCTGAATTAAACTAAACTATTCCGATCACGAACCGATTAGTGACTGTCTGTCACCAATGCCTGACGACGACTGTCCTCTTTTTTTTTTCGAACTTCCAAAACGTTGGCCTCCTACCGAAATTTTACTAAGTCGGCTTTTTCTAAGTTCCCATCGTTTCAACGCCTACACACGTCTAGATCATCTAGATCTTTTGACTTGTCGATTTCTTATCTCGACTTTACTGAGAATTCCCAATCTTAGCCTTGAAGTCCTTTGTGTCGTCTGCACTAAAATCATAATCGCGAACTTTCGTTCCCAATACCTCCTCGTTGAAATTTAAATGAATCGATCTATTGATCAATATACATTCTGTCAAGAAAGTACCGGGAATTATCGATTTAAATCTGGCGGGGCAATGAGGCAGGTAAAATTTTTTTTTCCTAGGTTGGTACCACTGTCCTTAATTACTATGCCAAGCTTGAGCGGGATCTGTCAACTAGTGTGTTTGCAACAGCTGATTAAGTCAGTGGATGTCAGAGTGCGTGCCCATTTTTACTATGGGTGATTACGTTGAGCAAAGACCGCGCCTTCTCACCGAGCTACGATTGTGACTGACTTTCTCGCCAAAAACTCAACAAACTTGTGCATATCAGTGGTACAGAGCCTTCAAGGACGGTCGTGAAGTGGACGCCCATCGACGGCTTCGATCTAAGATAACGTCGATAAAATTAAGGAAATCAGAAATTTCGACCACTTGGACCAATCAACCAGAGAAGAAATTTTATAGGACACGAACACCACCTGGACTATTTGAAGAAACTGCGAACCCTCACGCCAAAAAAAGAAAAAAGCAAGTCGTCTTTGCTATTGATTGATAGTGAAAATACAATTAAATTTCATGATAGAGTAATAAATTTTACAGAAACGCAGTTTGATCCATCAGAACTCAATTTATTAGAACAAGGTTTAAAATATTCTCCCAATACGTTCAACAAAAAAGATTTGAAAAAAGTCGCTGTAAATAGTGATTTGGCATTAAACTCAATTGATTGAAAAGAGAACCTTAATTACGAAAAACATACCGTAGCAAAATTCATTTCAATGTCTACTCTTAAAAACAATAAGGAGGAATATTGAATTGAATCAGTCCTTACTTGGTGAAAATCCATATTAAATAATATTTAAATAAGATTATTCTGATTGTCACAAATTTTTATTGTTATGTTTACAACAATCGTTTCGCTATCACAGTAGCATCATCAGGCAGGATTACATTTTGAATAACTAAGCTTGTTTCCGAAATCCGTTGCTATTTATATTATAGTAAGTACAATAAATTTTTATTGAGCACTAAAACCCAAAAAAGAGTCTCTGCAAATTCCAGTTTATCTGAATATATTTAACAGAGGTGAGTTACTTGAATCTATTTGTTCGTTAAGTAATATTCCAATTTTATAATGTTGATTTATCTCTACGGATTCTAACAGATTTAAGGCATAACTTTTACTTTCTATATGTAGAATTTCAAAATTATGGTTGAAAGTATGTCCTGTTTCTAACAAATGGTTGGATTATGTAGAATTACTTTTATTATTGAGAAAACTCTTCAAATGTTTACAAATTCTATGTCGGAAAGTTCTTCCAGTCTGTCCTATGTAAACTTTAGGTTAATCACCGCAGGTTAACTTATAAACCCCCGATTTATCTTCTTTAAGTGTACAGTCTTTATTATTTTTAATAAATTTACTCAAGTTTGAATTGGTTTTAAATGAAGTTCTCAAATTATATTTATTTTTGAGGTATGTAGCAATTTTCTCAGAAATACCTTTAGTGTATTTTAAGGAAATGTATTTAAAATTTTCTTTTATATTAGGAAACACCATATTTAAAGCTATTTTATTATTTTTATTCATCAACAATTTGTCTATCAACTTAGGATCATAATCATTATTAATAGCTATTTGTTTAATTATGTTAAGTTCTGAAATATAATTTTCTCGATTCATGGGAATATTAACTAATCTATGGATCATACAATTAAATGCTGATAATTTTTGATTTAAAGGATGATTTGATTTATTATCTTTAAATCCTTTAAATCAAAAATTTAGAATTCGATTCACAATTATTAAATGTTTAAGACAGCCAAGGTTGTAAGAAATAGAAGTAATTTGAATTTAGATATCTATTTTGAAATTGGGGAAGAAAACGATAAAAAATTCTGTTATTATCATGAATCCTATTTTAGTAAAATTATGGACAATGAAAAAGCTAAATCACATCCAACTTACCAAATTAATGTTAACTGGGCAAAATTAATCAAAATTCAATCTATGTCAGTAATGTTGGAAATGTGTAAGTAAGAAATATCCTCGAAGATGCTTAAGCATGTATAAAGTTTTAAAAGCATTGAAAGAAATATAATTAATTTCATAGGTTATTTTAAGTTGTAGTTGTAGCTCCTCTTCCAGAAACCTGCTTTGCTCTGTTGCAGCTTGACCAGCGTATCAATAGAGGAGCCTAAAGATTCATGACTAACCGTCCCCGCCGAGTTGAAATAG
The DNA here is from genome assembly GCA_034642435.1 of Megalocaria dilatata. Lineage (NCBI taxonomy): Eukaryota > Metazoa > Arthropoda > Insecta > Coleoptera > Coccinellidae > Megalocaria > Megalocaria dilatata. The sequence continues at coordinate 7,084,880 of CM067854.1, forward strand.
AGCAAGGCATACAGCGTTTGACGACCAGCGGAACACATGGTCACTGGCGTCACAGGCAGACATGCGCACCGCGCCTGTCTGAAGAGTTTCAGGTGCGTAGACTCCGAACGAAACGCCATCTTCCCCACTAAGAGGTGGAAGCTCCTTTACAACACCGCTATCCCTTTGACAGCTTCATTGGCGACCCCGACGTGATTGGGGGGTTTGCCTTAAGAGCGAACCATCCCATTCATTTGGAGGCCCTAATTGTCCCATACCCATCATTCCGAGACAGCCTTTCCTTTCGTTCCACAGATTCTCGCTGGAGATAGCACCCCGACGAACCCAGCTGCCGACTGTCTCTTTACCTGATTCCCCACGCCCTATTCCGTGACCTTATCGACGCTCACTGGAGGGGGAGTCTGCAGCGAAAAACTTCTTCGCTGCTCGTTCAGAAACCTGCCTTACTCTGTTGAAGCTTGACTGGCGTATCAATAGAGGACATGAGCAGTCTAAAGCAAGAGGTGGAAGCTCCCTAGCAACACCGCATTTCCTTCGAGAGCTTCAAAGTAATTTTAAAGTTAGAAGTATTAGAAGTTAAACTTTGTAAACTTTTGACACTTGAAATATTTTGTGAAAAAAGGAATACTTAAACTCAACCAATTAACATAAAACAGGTATCAAAAGTTAGGTAAAAATTCAGTCAAATTTTCTAAAATATTCTAAAACCAGAAAAAACTTCAAATTTTATATAATCATTGAAAGCATAATTTTTCAAGAATTTCGACAAATGCTAGTAAGCTTTGGAATTAAATTTTTTGTGAAAACTATAAGAGGAAGTGGCAGACAAAACGTTATTCAGCATTTAGTATGCAATACTCCAGAGTCGAGACCACATCGCTCTATTCTATAAATACTTACTCTTCCAAGATATACACTTCCATAACCTAAAGAGAAGACAACATTATTATTGTGAATTGGTATCAAGAAGTACGTTATCTAAATATTTAATGGAAATATTCAACATGTAAATCAAGTATGAAACAATTTAGATGCTAAGAAGAGAATCAACGAAGTTCCTGTGAATTAAAAACCTTCTAGAAAAATCAGTTGAACTTGAAACCAGTATAATTCATGAAACAGTGAAAGGAAATTATTGAAAGTGATAGAAAAACTTACCAAAGACAAATGATTTAAATTCTGTGAATTACTCAATTTAAAGTTAATTTCATGTTTACTAGTGAACCAAAATTAATGAAAATTAAATTTCCAATTTACAATCACATAATTAAAATACAACCAGTTAGCCGGCAGCACACGATACACTCATCTTTATATACGGGTGATTGAAGAAGTATTCAAACCAACAACATTTTCGAAAGTATATTCCATAATAATAAAATTAACTCACGAAAAAGGTGTTCCAACAAAACTTTACTAATTAATCATAATAATTATAAAAACTCATTAACAAAATTCATAACAATTGGCGCCCAACGTGGGGCTAATAATAATAAGGAAAAAATTCGTTTAAGAAAGAAGTCATTAACTATATATAATATATATATATATATATATATATATATATATATATATATATAAATATATATATATATTGTCATGGTATTTACAGTTAAAATAAATAATTACATAAATATATTAAGGAAAAGACTCACCTTTGTATATAAGTTGACTCGTTAGAGTATAACTAGAGCAAAATTCATTAAATAATATCCATTCTGACAGAAATATTAATAATTCAATTTGTAAAAACACTCACAAGCTAAAATTATGAAGAAAAAGCATATTCAGGATACATAACGACTAGTCGAATGAAAATTCTTTGAACAGTAATTAAAAAACAGTAATCTTGTTGACAGTTTATAAATAGAATTCACAGGGAGATTTCAATTCACAATTATTCAATATAAAACCAGCCAAAGTTGCAATAAATAGAAGTAATTTGAATTTAGATATCCAATTTGAAATTGATGAAGAATTTGTTGAAAAGATTTGTTATTATAATGAATCACATATAAACTTTACTGAAATTATTGACAAAGAACAAGCTAAATTAAATATAACTCACCAGAATGATGTAAATAGGACACATTTGATCAAAATTCACTTAATTCAATGAAAGATAGCATCTACGTCAGATATTTTCAAATGATTAATGTAAGAGAGATCCTTGAAAATGTTTAGGCATCAATAGTATTGTAATAGCATCTAAGCTAAAGAAATTTAATCAATTTCATAAGTAATATTAAGTATTTTATAAGTTATAAGCATTAGAAGTTAAAATTTGTTAAATTTTGACACTTGAAATACTTTACGAAGGAAAAGCAAGACTTTTACTGTTCTGTTTAACATGAAACATACATCAAAATGTAGTTTAAAAAATAAGCTTATTTTCAAAAGTAATTTCAAACCAGGAAATATTGTAAATTTTGTAAAATCATCAAAAGCATCATTTTTATATAATTTTGACAGAAGCTAGTAAGCTTTGAAATTCAACTTTTCTTGAAAACTATAAATAGGGCAGACACAGAAAAAGTCGGCAGTCTCCAATTATATGCAGAGCAGAATCCTTGTCGGTCCGTAATTAAAAAAGTGCCAAAAAAAGTATCATCATCTGAAAAAAGAAGATTATTTGATTATTGTGAATGGAAATCGAATCCAGAAAATACATTACCTGAATGTGAATGGAAAAATATCACATAGAAATCAAGTTTCAAACGAATTGGACATATTGAAGAAAATCAACAAAGTAGCCTGTGAATTTCAGAACGTTCTAGAAGTGTTGTTTCCAACGAAACCAGTTTTATTCCTGAAACGAAGAAAAAGGGACAAGTAAAAAGGAACAATCAAAAAATTGAAGAACAAACTTACCAAAGGTATTCAAATTCAATCCTGTTAATCTTTCCACAAAGAAGTTTAGAAATAATAATCACTGTTTACATTAGAATTACGTTAGGTTATTTAGATAAGGTTAGGTTAACATAGAATTAGATTTAGGTATGGATCACTGATTATAATATTTCAAATTATTTTTATAAAATATAATTTAAAAATTCAATCTTTTTAGAAAAATTCAAATTGAACCCTCCCTCAAATATTAATCAGATTTAATTATATTTAAATTTCAATTATTCAAAATTATAATCTTAAGAGCTAGCCGGAATCATAGAATACATCACTTACATACAAGGGTGATCTAATTAGTATTCATTCACAAAATTTTATTAATATAATACCATAACAATATATATATATATATATATATATATATATATATATATATATATATATATATATATATATATATATATATATATATATATATATATATATATATATATATATATATATATATATTAGGACATTCTCAATTTAATTAGCGAACAAATTAAAACCGTTAACAAGTCTAAGCAGAAAATTAGTATCATCTCGAAGTCAAATGGTAAAACAATGATTTATTTTTCACTGGTATGCAGTATCGTCTATGTATTAGCAGGTTGTCGGACATGTTAAATCGAAGATAGATAGGACAAAAGGTGAACGGTTGATATCATGTCGATTCATGAAGGTTATCGTTTCTGTGCCAACATGCGGTCTGGTGTTATTTTGTTCAAACGCAACATTGTGCAATATGTGGAAGTATGGAATCCCATACGGTTCAATTACTTCTTTAATGTAAAGCCGGACTGTCATATTTTCTCTATTGCAAATTATTGGTAATATGCAGTAGAACCTCATATAACGCCCACAGTGTGGTGAACTTCGCATATAGCGCTCTTTGTCAAATTGTATATCAGGTTTTTCACCACGTAGCCTTACTATCATGCATCCACAGACAGGTCAGTAAAGATCACCTGATTTCATTCCTCCGAACGAAACTTTAACTTTGCCCGATTCCATAAACATGAGGTTCTACCCCATAAAGAGCTTCAAAACATTGATGAGACGACATGTATACTACTCTGTCAAGAAAGTACCGAGAATTATCGATTTAAATCTGGCGGGGCAATGAGGCAGGTAAATTTTTTTTTCCTAGGTTGGTACCACTGTCCTTAATTACTATGCCAGGCTTGAGCGGGATCTGTCAACTAGTGTGTTTGCAACAGCTGATTAAGTCAGTGGATGTCAGAGTGCGTGCCCATTTTTACTATGGGTGATTACGTTCAGCAAAGAATTTGTTTAAAGTTTTGTGTTGCAAATGAATTTTCGTGTGCCGATGCATTGAAAATGTTGCAAAATGCCTTTGGTGATAATGCTCTATCGAAAACTCGTGCATATCAGTGGTACAGAGCCTTGAAGGACGGTCGTGAAATGGTCGCCTCGACGGCTTCGATCGAAGATAACGTCGATAAAATTAAGGAAAGGGTGCTGGAAAACCGTCGTACCAGCTTGAGAGAGATAGCACATGATCTTAAGATATCCCACGAGTCCGCACGTACGATTTTGATTGATATTTTGGGCATGAGAAAGGTGGCCGCACGACTCGTACCGAAAGACCTGAATTTTCTTCAAAAACGTCTACGAGTACGATATGCAAACAAGCCAGCAATCATCGGAATGGGTGGCAAAAAATGAGCCGAAACCGAAAAAACCACGCCAAAGCCGCTCGAAAATGAAGGTGATGCTCATTGTTTTCTTCGATATCCGTGGCGTGGTGCACTACGAATTCGTTCCAGAGGGTCAGACGGTAAACAAGGAGTATTACCTAGGCGTTATGAAACCTTTGCGTGAGCGTATCCGTAAGAAGCGGCCAAATTTGTGGGCGAACAACTCATGGATTTTGCATGACGATAACGCGCCTTCTCACCGAGCTACGATTGTGACTGACTTTCTCGCCAAAAACTCAACAAACGTGCTTCAGCAACCACCGTATTCGCCGGATTTGGCTCCCTGCGACTTTTTCCTCTTCCCAAAACTAAAATTGCCCCTTCGTGGCACCCGTTTTGAGTCGATTGAAGCCATAAAACAAAATTCGGCACGAGAGCTAAAGTCCATCCCGGAAAGCGCCTATAAAAAATGTTTCGATAATTGGAAGTGCCGTTGGCATAGATGTATTGGAGCAAATGGAGCCTATTTTGAAGGCGACCCAATAAATTTTGACGATTAAATGTAAAAATGTTGTTTTAATTGAAAATTCCCGGTACTTTCTTGACAGAATGTATATTATTGTATATTCAAATTTATATGAAGCAAGCGATGAGTGATTGCCATCATTCGACTTAAAACGTCGATTACAGTACAAACAGAAAAATTGTATTCGCGTCAAATGAGAAGGATAGTTCAGACACTCCCACCTATAGGAAAATATCCAAAGAGAATAGTAGGAGAAGAAAATGCACTAAGTTTATCGGGAATCTATTCTCAGCAGAAATTATGACACGATATCAACCCATATATCATACTTCGGTGGATCAAACCAATATTTCAACGAACACATTATCCAGATTAAAATCAATAGGCAACGAAATGTAAACTATCTATTACCTACAGATCAATGCTATTACCACTCATTTATGAGCATTTAACAATGGTGGGCCTATTGGAGGAACAGTAAAGACGATAATCTATTATTTCAAACATAAAAACAAAAAATTGCTAAATAATTTACAAAAAATCCTGACACTTAAGTGTCCCCAAAAGGAAGTTTCGTTTTAGGAAATTTCATATGTTACATGAATGAGAATGTCCTCAACCAAGGACGAAACGTCTTTTCAATATGAATAGTACTTTTCTGTTTTGTTTGTAGAATCCAATATCCTAAGAAACTCCAACATTGTTATAGATGGCAGGATTCAAGAAAATTTAAGTATATATATAAGAATGTAATCAATTCTTATTTTTATAATTGAAGAAATAGATAATTTGATGTCATGATTCTGGAAGAAATCAAAAACAATGCTATTTCTTCGGGTTTCTCAATTCACATTTCTAACAACTAACTAAATAAACATGTGACACTTTTTAGGTTAAGATCTTAGACATAGAACATAGATCATAGAACATAGAAGTTACAAAGTTGTTTTCCCTAAAAATAACAGTTTTATTTTTACATTCCCGCACACAAAGTATGCACCCCTCATTACATGTTTGCATGTTCACATGGGAGCAACTTAGTTACATGAAAATAGTTATTGTCCTTTCTTTTATTTCCAATATCTATCTCATATATAGCGTTAGAAATTTTTTCCACTATTGGAAAAGGTCCTATTCTTATTTGATCAAGTTTTTTTCTATTCAATTTTGATTTATTTTCAACGTAAACATAGTCTCCAATTTTAAAATCATAATCTTTCCTATTCTTGTCGATCAGTCTTTTATTGTATTCATGATAGCGTAAAGAATTTTTATATGTTATTTCCTTATCTTTTGGTAAATTTCTCTCTTCAATAAGTTCTTCTGGAGCAATGGGATTAGTTCTGCCACAAAGTAAATATTCTGGGCTATATCCAGTTGTAGAATGGTCTCTTCTATTGTATTATTCAATACATTCATCGGCTATTTTCGCCCATGCCTTAGTTTTCTTTTCGTTTTTTATTTCATTTAATTCCACCAAATTAACTGTTCTTATACATTCATCCACATTCTCCGTTTCTTCCAGAATTGGATTTCTAGAAAGGCAATCTGCTTCTACATTTCCTTTTCCTGGTTCATATCTAATCTCAAAATTGAATTGTGATCGAAAATTCATCATGTCACCCAGCTCTTCATCTGGTCTTGTACGAAATTCTTTCCCTTCTAATGGCTTATGATCAGTAACAATAATAAATTTATGTCCTATTAGCCAATATTTCCAAAATTTAATTGCCTCTTTAATTGCCAGACATTTTCTAGGAATATTGCTATCTTGTTCTTTTGATATTTATTTAGTTTTTTAGAAAAATACGCTACGGGTTTCATTTCATCATTAATCTGTTTTTGTTAAAGAACAGCCCCTACTCCTTGAATACTGGCATCAGTATATATAGTAGTATAGGCACTTGGGTCGAAAATTGCAAGAATTAGCTCAGAACAAAGGATGCCCTTAATCTTATTGAAAGCTTCCTGACAAGCCAGTGACCAATTGAATTTTACATCTTTTCTCAGTAAATTATGCAACGGTTCTAATAATCTAGTTGAATTTTTTATATATTTGTGATAAAAATTAACTTTACCCAAAAATTGCCTTATCTTCTTTCGAGTATCTGGTGGAGAAAAATTCCTAATGGAAATTAAATTGTCATTTATAGGTCGTACTGTATTGTTTCCTACAATATGTCCTACATATTTGACTTCTTCTTCTGCAAAATTACACTTGATAAATTAAAGTCTGAATCCTTCATTACATATTGCTTTCAAGAGACTCTCCAAATGTTCTATATGTTGGTCAAATGTTGAAGAAAATATTAGAATATCATCTATATAATTTAGGCAGAATAAATTCAGGTTATATTTTCTGATAATATTATTCAATATACATTGAAATATGGCCGGGGATATTTTAAATCCAAAAGGTAAACATTTCCATTGTCAGTGACCATTCTGTGTCACAAAAGCAGTCTTACATCTATCTTTGATACGAATAGGAATCGACTAATAGGCAGAATTTACATTTAATGTAGTGAAGAATTTTGCATTTCGGATCTTGGCTAAGATTTCATCAATTAATGGGAAAGGCTGTGGTTCGGGAACAATTAATTTATTGAGTTCACGAAAATCGACACATAATCTGGTTTTAGACCCTTCATCTCTCTTATACGCTAAAGTGACTGGTGATGCAAAAGGTGAGGAGGACTCCTCAATCAGATTCGCTTTCAACAATCTTCCTATTTGGAATTCTATCTCTTTTTGATCCTCTATTGAGCATCTGTATGGTTTTTTTGCTATAAATTTTATTTCTCTGATTCTTTTCCAAATGGTCTAATTTTGCTTCGAAAATTTCTGTTGGTATCCCTTCATTGAAATTGATGGTGTAATCATTGTTATCATTATTATTATTATTATGGACACAATCGATCTTTCTCTCTTCATTCATATCTAATTTTTGATAACTATTCAAATTAAAATCTTGTTTTAATTGAAAATTGGAAATAGAATCTAGTCTGAGTAGAATATCATACTCGAAATTTTTCTCATTAACTACAAAAAGTACAACTTATTCTTTGATAATACTGATTCTCATTTCTGTAATTATTTTTCCTGAAAATTTTGCCCTTTTCTATTATCTTGAATGCGTAGACATAACTTTTCTGCTACTTTGGAACTCAGAAGACTAACATTTGAGCCCGAATCATAAATTCCACATAATTCATTATTATTTATAAACACCTTCAATTTTGTCAATTGCAGCAGTCTTAGTTTTCCCTGCACCCCAACATTGTTTACAGTTTTTATGTTACCGGGTACATTCTTTTGTTCAAAATTATTGGATTTATTCCTTAGCCGACATAAAGTCTCCGGATGAAATCTACCTGAAAAATCATTCTTTTCACAAATTGAGCATGGTTCCTTCTATTGGTTTTTCTGGTTTTCTATTTGTTTGTGAATAGAAAAGAATTAGGTATTAGTGGACTAAACTACAGAAATACACTTCTTTATCTTATGGAGAATTTATCAGTGCGGTCGAACTAACACTTTGAACAAATTATTTTCAATACAAAAGCGATTTTTACCAACAAATAGATGGATGTGCCATGGGCTCACCAATCTCAAGCCCTATTGCACAAGGGTGGAATTGGTAGAGGAACTTATAATCGAGAAATCGAAAGTTGAATTATTATTCTACAGAAAATACGTAGACGATTGCATCATGGCTGTTCCCCAAGACAACACGGATGGAATCTTAAGTGAGTTCAATAGTTTTCATGATAAGATACAATTCATAATAGAAAAAGAAAATAATAACAAAATTAATTTCATAGATTTAACCCTCATTAGAAGTGTTAATATCATACTCACGCAATGGTATACAAAGACAAGGGAGATATTTGAACTTTTTATCAGATCATCCTTTCTGCCAAAAACGAAGTGTCAAAACAGGCATAACAGACCGTCCAATTACCCTAACTAGCCCATGTTTACGAATAGAAACACCAAACAAAGTTAAGAGAATCTTAACCAATAATTACTACCCGATAGATCTAGTCAACAAGATCATTAAACAAAGAACGCACAGGTTTTACAATAAAATGAGGAACAGGAAAGATATTCAAGAACAAAAATACATCTCGATTCCTTACGTACAAAACTTATCGGAAAATATGGGTAAAATTCTAAAAGTACATAATTTGCAGATACGCCATAAAACAAATAATTCGCTGAAGACATTTTTTACGCCATTAAAAAGTGAAATACCACATATGAAAAAATCAAACTTAATATACAGTATACCATGCAACATTTCTGAGAAGGTATATATAGGAATGACATCACACTCTTTAAACAGCAGATTAAATGGGCACAAATACAGGATTTTATTTTATTAACAAAATATATCTTACTAAACTTATTTTTATTTTTTAAATATAAAGTTGAGCTGATGAGTTACTGTTGTAATAATTCTAAATTGTTTTTAAAGATGTTCTGCATTTTTAGAAATTTTTTTGAGAAACTTTTTTTGAGCAATTTTTTTTATTAAATTTTAGTTGACAATTTTTATTTCTTTGAATTTCTTTCATTCCCTTTGGTACTGTGTAATAAGTATTAATTCTATATGACTACTAAATTGACACAGTGTGTTCTAAAGACATTTATTTAATTTAATTCTAAAAGTTTTCGAATAAAAATTTTTTTGAAATTAAAATTTGTAGGAGGTCAACATAAGAAATCTGTATGATATTTAAAATTTTTCTAATAATCCTTCTATCAAGAAAAAACCTCTTTTTATTATTTTTTGAAGTACAGATAATGCGATCCGTTTTTTAGCTCAAAAAATGAATTTATTTGAAAAAATTATTAACTCATAAATTAATTAAGATATTGTCCATCACTGCTTACCACTTCCCCACATCTTGGGCAATTTTCGAATCCCGTCTCGGAAAAACTTGTCCTTTGTGGCGATCCAATTTTGAAGACAATTTTCGATTTCTTCGAAAAAAGTGAAGCGGCGACCTGTCAAATCGTGTTGCAACCGTCGAAACCGCCAGTAGTCAGAAGGAGCAATTCCGTAGAATACGGCTTGTTGTATTTTTTGACAACTTTTGCGACATGAGCCCGAGCGTTGTCATGCAAAAGAATAACTTTATGATGTCTTTCCTTCTCGTAATTAACTAATTGGAGTTTGTACCGATCACAAGTGCTGTATTTACCAGGTTTTACTTATACACAGTATAAGTTTCGAACCATCAATGTTCAGCTTTGGTGTTGAGGTTGATGTCGATGGCAAAGATCGGTCGATAAAGCGTAGTATTTTTTCTTTTTGGGGTTATTGTAGAAGATCCACTGTCCATCACCTGTCATTACCAGGTGTGAAAAACCCTTTTTTTGTCTTTGAAGCAGCTGCTATCTGCCTTTCCGGATCTCTTGGTTTCAATTCATAAGGAACCCAATTGTAGTGCTTTTGAATCAGGCCCATAGATTTCAAACGTACAGATACTGGTTATTGGGTCACCCAACGTCAGTGCAAACTCGTTTTGTGTTAGACTCGGATCTTCATCGAGTAATGCCTGTAATTCAACGTCTTCGAATTTTTTTTGTTGATTTTCTGAGCGAGATCTATCGTCAACGCTGAAATCACCAATTTTGAAGCATGGAAACCATTTTCTACATGACTTGTCAGTTGGAGCACTGTCACCGTAAACTTCCACAAGCCTTCGATGAGCTTCAGCTGGACTTTTTTTCCAATTAAAGCAAAAAATGAAACTTCCCGCAAATGCTGTTAAGTAATTATAAATTTTGACATTTTCAACAGCGCACCAAAAAACGTTTTGTATGAAACTCAAAATAATTCAAGCTGGATGTTATTGGCAGATGTCCATTCTATCTAAAATCGCTCCAATCAGCTGTTACTATTTGAAAATTTAATGTTTTTAGAGCTTTTGAAAACGAACCGAATTAATATGTACTCTCAATATTAACTCCAGAATTACTTCGCTGTTGTTTCTTCAGGTGAAAATGGTTTTCTAGCAACATTGTATCGGATAAACTTGAATGGGATAATAATCATATGAAATATGAACTACAAATAAAGAGAGAATTTTGTAACAATAAATTCAAAAGTAAGGTTGAAATAGGTTTAACTAAGTGGTTCTCAGAAGATTATGTTTTGTTACATTTTATTTCTTGAATAATCAAAACAAAAATTGTATTAAAGTCGAAGATTTTAGCATCATTCAAGAGTAATACCAGTTGAAAGTTTACAATGCAATTTATAAAACACCCTTTATTTTATAAACGAATAGACTTAGGACATATTTCGAAGACTCATTCAGAGTATCCAAATTGTCCTGTATTTGCACTGGAAGCATGTTAAATTACTGAAACACCCTGTATATGTGTGTTTACCATTTTGTTATTCAGTATATAATAACTTTTGATTCGTAACGAAATGAAAACTGTGAATTTTAATAATCATCTATTATAAAAAAAATATTTATAGTAATTAAAGTGTTCTGTTGGTAGAGCACTCAATGCAACGTGATTTCTCTCAATTATTCGATTAACGTTATTACTGCATCAGTAACGTAAATAGAGGTCATTCTTGATAGAAGGTATATAAAATAATATAAATATTTTAAAAAATTTTGAACAATTTTAAAAAATAAGCTTTCTACATATTTAACTCCAAAAGATTATATTCAATGATTATAACTTCTGAAAATAAATTAAACTAATGTCGTATAAGTACCACTTATATCATGACATAAAATAAACATTCATTATAAGATATCCAAATGGTATAACAAAATCCAATAAATAAAAATTATTAACTAAAATCCTATAAATTAAACATTTTGAATAGACAAAATTTTGTTTCTGCTTATCAATCCTATGAAAACCAATATCTTTCAAGAATATCCAACATAATCCTGGGAATTTTATCACAAAACTATCTTACTTAGACTATTCAATATTATTGGATATCTAACCAAGGTACTTTATACAAAAACTCAAGATATGCAAAACATTATTGAAAAACAAGTTTTAAAATCGACTTTGCTCATCAGTATTCAAATATTCATATTCAATAAATATAAAATCAATTAATAACACATATTTAAACTTACCCTTCGTCTTCGAGAAAAAGTTCTATTTAAAAATGAGAATCTTGAATAGGTATCCAATACAGACAGAAATATCTCTGTGGTTTAACCTGATCTAGAAGATTGAAGGATAAATTTAATGGCCTTTGTTATAACACAAGGACTCTCTTTATGAATGTTTGGGTAAACCATATAATTATATATTATAAATAAAATAACGTAAATAGAGGAATAGAGAAAGATATTGGTTTTCATAGGATTGATAAGCAGAAACAAAATTTTGTCTATTCAAAATGTTTAATTTATAGGATTTTAGTTAATAATTTTTATTTATTGGATTTTGTTATACCATTTGGATATCTTATAATGAATGTTTATTTTATGTCATGATATAAGTGGTACTTATACGACATTAGTTTAATTTATTTTCAGAAGTTATAATCATTGAATATAATCTTTTGGAGTTAAATATGTAGAAGGCTAATTTTTTAAAATTGTTTAAAATTTTTTAAAATATTTATATTATTTTATATACCTTCTATCAAGAATGACCTCTATTTACGTTATTTTATTTATAATATATAATTATATGGTTTACCCAAACATTCATAAAGAGAGTCCTTGTGTTATAACAAAGGCCATTAAATTTATCCTTCAATCTTCTAGATCAGGTTAAACCACAGAGATATTTCTGTCTGTATTGGATACCTATTCAAGATTCTCATTTTTAAATAGAACTTTTTCTCGAAGACGAAGGGTAAGTTTAAATATGTGTTATTAATTGATTTTATATTTATTGAATATGAATATTTGAATACTGATGAGCAAAGTCGATTTTAAAACTTGTTTTTCAATAATGTTTTGCATATCTTGAGTTTTTGTATAAAGTACCTTGGTTAGATATCCAATAATATTGAATAGTCTAAGTAAGATAGTTTTGTGATAAAATTCCCAGGATTATGTTGGATATTCTTGAAAGATATTGGTTTTCATAGGATTGATAAGCAGAAACAAAATTTTGTCTATTCAAAATGTTTAATTATAGGATTTTAGTTAATAATTTTTATTTATTGGATTTTGTTATACCATTTGGATATCTTATAATGAATGTTTATTTTATGTCATGATATAAGTGGTACTTATACGACATTAGTTTAATTTATTTTCAGAAGTTATAATCATTGAATATAATCTTTTGGAGTTAAATATGTAGAAGGCTTATTTTTTAAAATTGTTTAAAATTTTTTAAAATATTTATATTACTGCATCAGTAATAAATTAATAAATTATTATGTTCAAAATATAATGGGTGCCACAGACAACACACATATTGGAATGGAAACTTAAATTATCTAATTCAAGATTAATCTTAATATTTGGACCGAATCTGACCGACCTAGTATTCTCATTGATACTAGTATGCAGAATATGACATTCTATTGTCCATGATTTCGCATGAATAAAGTATTTTTCTTCTACTTCCAACTAAAATGTCCGAGGGCGGGTTATATGAAAAAAATATATTGAGAGGTTCTTTTTCGCATGGTGATCAATTCTCAAAATACAAACAACCAAACTTATATATACATTTTTTTAATTAAAACTTATATATTTGATTGTATCGGTCTCTACTTGCCGGAAATACATCTTGATGATTAAAGTAAAACAACTTAATTTCCGCTAATTTATTTAATTTCACAACAATTGTTTCGTTATGACAACATGACTTCGTCAGGTGAGTATGGTACTAACTACATATTTGCAATCGTTTTAGGTCTTTTAGCGGAGTGCTGTGCGCTCAACTTTTTCCAGTTTTCTCTGAATAAGATCTGTACCGTTAGGAAAATATTTGTAAGATTCTGCATTTTAAACGAGATGGTGAATGTTATTGAAAATACGTAAAAATATATAGGGCAATCCATTTAAAAAATGACTCTTTTGTTGAATATCTTTTTTTGGGATTATTGGAAAATAATTTCTTGAGATGCAGAAATAGGAATACAGGAAACCACTTTTCGAATGAAATTTCTAATACTGAAATGTTTCAGTCATTAATATTTGGTAGTTGATCATAATTAAAACAAATTGTAGAAATTACTATGTTTTACTACCAATAAAAATATATATTACACATTTTCTTGTGACTCGAGTTTCGGGAAATGAACTATCCCATCATCAGACAACTGAAGACCTAACAGTGGTACAGAGGTATTTAAACAAAAGTGATAAATATTTTGAATATTTCAATAGATTCTAGATAACACCTAATAGTGGTACAGAGGTTTACAATCGGAACGTGATAAAAAACCGGGTTAAAAACGAGGTGCCTTCTAACAGATATCGAAATGTCGGCAATCGACAAAGAAGGTTATTAAACAGATGGTACCCAAATATCTCAAATAATTTTTTGGGGTTACATAGCTCCGTACAGTTATTCATTATTTTTACGTTATTTTGTTGTACATCTCAAATATTTGGATTTACATAGCTCCATACAGTCATTCATTATTTTTTAAATTATTTTTATTGTGAACGAATTTGAAACTTTTAATAATCAAGTTTCTTTTCATTTGAATCTACATGTAAAATTTTCTTAAGATTTTCTTTTGTCGAAAGGAATAACTAATTTCTAAAGAATGAGTGGCAAAAGTTGAATTTTTGTTTACTTTTCATTAATTTTATGTTCGTTGAAAAAGGTTTTAAACAGATGTTACTTTTTGAATATCTCAAATATTTTCGATTTACATAGCTCCGTACAGTCATTCATTATTTTTACGTTATTGTTATTGTGAACTAATTTGAAAATTTCAACAGATTCTAGATAATCGAGTTTCTTCCCTTTTGATTCTACATGTAAAATTTTAAGATTATCTATTGTGGGAAAGGAATGACCGTTTTCTAGACAATGAGTGGCAAACGTAGAATTCTGTTTATTTTTTATGAAACTCATTTTATGCTCGTTGAACCTCTTCTTGAAGGAACGTCCTGTTTGTCCTATATATTTATTACTGCACGTAGAACAAGATAACTCATAAACTCCTGATTTGTGTATGTTTGGAGTAGGGTCCTTTGCGTTAAAAAATACCGATGATAACTTGTTTTGCGTTTTGAAGGCAATATTGACATCTGATTTTGAAAAACTATTGGCCACTTTTTGACTTATGCTACCAAAGTACGATAGAGAAATGAATTTTTTATTTTCTTCAGTTTTTATGATAGGATAAATTTGGCTCATAGCTATTTTAGATAGTTTCTGTCGAATTAGATTATCTATTATATTGGGGTTGAAACCGTTGTTCGCGGCATTGATTTTATAGTTTGGACTTCAGCTTCGCGGTCATTTTTTGATAAGGGTAATGCGAAGGCTCTATGGATCATCGATTGATACGCTGATATTTTTTGTGAAAATGGGTGATTGGAATCAATAGGAATACATATGTATTCCTATTGACTCTTTAGAAATTAGTAATTCCTTTCGACAAAAGAAAATCTTAAGAAAATTTTACATGTAGATTCAAATGAAAAGAAACTTGATTATTAAAATTTTCAAATTCGTTCACTATAAATTTAATTTAAAAAATAATGAATGAGTGTATGGAGCTATGTAAATCCAAATATTTGAGATGTACAACAAAATAACGTAAAAATATTGAATAACTGTACGGAGCTATGTAACTCAGTTTAACAACTTTCTTTGTCGATTGCCGAAATTCCGGAATCTGTTAGAAGGCCCCTCTTTTTTAACCGGGTTTTTATCACGTTCCGCTTGTGAACCTCTGTACCACTATTAGGTGTTATCTATTGAAATATTCAAAATATTTATCACTTTTGTTTAAATTCCTCTGTACCACTGTTAGGTCTTCAGTTGCCTGATGATGGGATAGTTCATTACCCGAAACTCGAGTCACAAGAAAATGTGTAAAATATATTTTTATTGGTAGTAAAACATAGTAATTTCTACAATTTGTTTTAATCGAAATTTCTAAGATATCTGGTTCGGCCGCTATGGAAGAAGAACGCACTATTGCAGGACCCTGTCTATGATGCTGATGCATCTATGCATCTTTGATGATATAAATCACAACCTTGCTTTATATCGGAGTTGTTTGTATAATTGAAGCATTTTTTGCCTTTAGTGATAACTCAGTTTTTTTGTCTAATTCCAGTTATCATGGCTGTCGTTATCATATCAGTCTTCGAGATCTGCCGCGGACATTGCGAAAATGCATCGTACTGTCTGAAAATACAACTTCCCTTCCATTTAGACACGGTAAGCCAGCACAATCCGGAAGCTTCAGGTCAGTGTACTCGACAATAAGTGTGCAATACTTTGCATTTATGGTAATTCACCTTAATACATACCCCGTTAGCCATAAATAATGAAGAACTTTTCAATTAGTTCTGTTTTGCTGGGTAATTTTTCATGAAAATTTTCTAATCGCCTAGAGTTTTGTAATATCTCATTACGGCATGTAGGAAATTAGCTGCAATTCACGATGCATCAGCCATGAAGGTTTCTATATTTCTAATGGCTTAAAATAAATATTTATGTCGAAGTGAATGTGTTAGCACCACGAATGCTGCAATGCTGAACTCATCCACAACGTATTATGGATCAGGCTATGTCCATATGATTATAACTTGTGAGATGTATCGGGTGTTTTTTTTAGAGTGATAGAACTTTCGATAGGGATAATTGTGATTTGACAGAAAGTATAATAGAAACCATGTTGTTTTGACATTTCTGTTCAGTAAGCATTGACAAATTATCATGGAAAGACTCACGCCGCAACAACGTTTACAAATTGTTGAAATTTATTTTCAAGATAAGTCTTCTATTCGCCAAACTAATAGAGCACTTCGTGAAATTTACGGTTTACATAATCGTCCATCAGAGCAGCTTATTCGTCGAACTATCCATAGATTTCGGACAACATTTTCTCTACTCGATGCAACAACAACAAGACAAAGAACTGTACGTACAAAAGAAAATATCGCTGCTGTATGTCATAGTGTTAATGATGATCCAAATTTGTCTACTCGTCGACGTTCACAACAAGTTGGACTCTGTGCATCCACGACATGGAAAATTTTGCGTAAAGATCTTGGTCTACACCCATACAAGATCCAACTGGTTCAAGAACTAAAGCCACTTAACCATAATGAGCGTCGTTTGTTTGCTGATTGGGCCCTAGAATTGCTTGAAGTTGATTCACTTTTTTACCGTTAAATTCTGTTTAGTGATGAAGCTCATTTCTGGTTGAACGGCTTTTTAAACAAGCAAAATTGCCGTATACGGAGTGAAAACAATCCTCTAAAAGTTCTGCAGGTTCCATTGCATCCTGAAAAATGCACTGTATGGTGTGCTTTAATTTAAATTGTAGAAGATAAAAATATTTTAATTTGTTTTGATATTCAAATTTTGTTATATTTCTTCTATCAAGTAAAAGGCCTTTCTATTTTATTGAAGAGAATAAGTTCTCAGTATGTTGACCAATTTTTTTTACATAAAAACACTACCGTGAACGTTTTAATAATTAATTTGAATTGAGATAACACGAATCATTCCATATTTCTATCAATTTTTAATAGAAATATTGATATATCGAATTATTTCATCATATTCCTGGTTATGATGGATTAATAATCTCCGCACAGGATGTTTTCTTGAACATCTTGCATGCATTTAAGAAAAATAACACTAATAAACAATAAAAATTATTAAATCCGCCCCATTTTGAAATTCGATTCATAAATATGTACTTATGTATTGAATACCTATAATTTCATTAGCATAATTACACAAAATTAATTAATCTCTTTCGATTACGAAGAAATTTCATAAATCATATTTCCTCCCTTCATTTTTTTTCACGCTTGAAATCTGAAGGTGGCGAATCATTTGCGTGGCTTTCTTGAAGAAGGGGAATTGTTAAAGTGGCGGCAAGTAGGTCGCTGAGGCTTCTATACTACCGCCAGAAGCAGTATAACCGCCGCCTTCATGTTGTGTTAATGGCGCTTGTTAGAAGTCCATCTTCTTCGTGAAGATCAGTTGAATTTCTTACTCAAGTGTCATTAATAGTTGACAGATTTTTTACTTTTCGATACGGTTGTTCGGTTGACATGAAATGCCGACTTTTTGTGCTTTGATAAATGGTATTTCTTTTTCGAACAGTGTTTGTATCGCGTTTGATTTTCGCGTGTTGATTGAAAGAATGTGAGACTGAACCTATGGTGAGTTGAATATTATCGAATAATGCTGGAATTTGAGTCGTTGGTGGAGGAACATTTTATATTTTTGAAATATGGTGAGAACATTCTCAATGCGGGAATATTTTTTCTGCATCCCAAAACTGATGATGATCTAATGAGAAACCACGTGAGTAATATTTTGAAAACAAAGAATGTTGTGTGTTAATTTTTCAATTTTTGCATGGAGTGGACATTAGTTAATTGTCATCTATGAAGATATAATTAGCGAAAAGTGAGAACAAATCAAACCGAAGTTTTCCATAATACGAATGGATGAAGTGTAGTTGAAAAAATTAAAATTGCTAAAGATCTTCGAGGAATATCCCTTAAGAAATATGTTGGAAACAAATAGAATAATGATGGAAGCTTTCGATATTCTGACTAAAACGGGGTGCGATATCGGCGCTAAACTTAGTATATTTTGAAATTTTTTGGATGCAGATGATTTAAAACGATAGTAAGAATGGTATATGTTGTCTCTTTCCCTTCATCATTTTCATATAAAAAAAAATTGGCAATTGAATAGAAAAGTGAAACTAAAGACAACATCAATCAACAGTTCTTGCGAATAGACTGAATTATTTTTTTACGTCTAATACAAGTTATTTCATTCATTTCAGACTAAGGGTAGGCGGACGATTGACTGATTGTGATTTGTGATTTATTTTCTGAAGAAAGTGAGTTTTTATTTCAGGCAACTTTGTGCTTTAAATTTGGAAATAAACAATCATCAGTGAATTAATTCCGTTGGAAATTCTTCCAATGATTGGACATGAAATTTCATCATTCACATTTAAGAGATGATACAATATATAGACCTGGCGCATTCGGCAATTTGTAAGTGCAACATATTCTTCCGTTCATTGGAAACAAAGAATCTATGCTTCTCTTTCTAAATATATAATATTATTTCTTATATTTCGGATATTATCTACGTAGTGAAATGTATCAGTCATTATGGAAGGGAATCCATTCTTCCATCTAATTTTCGAGAATGTTTCAATTTATTAACTAGTAGAGATTGCGATCTTGTAATATTTTCAATATTTATCACTTTTATGGTAAGCGGTAAAGGTATTTTACATTTCGGAAGTTAAATAATGACAATGATTTAATATTGTTTACAATGGAAGTAGAAACTGAAAACTCATTAAATTATTTTGATTCAACAATAATTAGAGTCAATAATGAGCATGATTTTTCTATTTTTTGTAAACCTTCTCATACAGATATAACAATTCCCTAAAACTCTTTCATTCAATACAACATAAATTATCAGCATGACAGCATGATTAACAATTAAACTTTAATATTATTAACAATTCCTTCATTCCGAATAATTTCAAACCAAGAATTGAGTCTAATTAAATGAATTGCAACTAATAACGGTTATTCGTCATCAATTATAGTATGATAGCCAAAAAACAATGTAAAAATGCTATCAACGAAATATGCCCTATGCTATTATAAAAACCGAAGAAAAAAAAATTCCTTCCTTACTATGAGAAACTTTAGTAACAAATAAAACATTTCTCAATGACAGATACAAATTTTTTTCAAAGAACCAACAATTCATTAGAAAGTTAAAAGAAAAGTGCCAAACCTAAAAGCAAGAAATCATATTTGTCAAGCGTTTAATGCTAAAAAACTAATATGAGACAAACCGGAAGATCTTTTAATACTAGAATAAAGGAACACTGACGTTTTTTTCTGAATAATAAGTTGGATTTTACGTATACGGAACATCTAATAAAAGAGAAATATGATTTTGATGAATATTTTGCATGAAAAAATAAAGGTCTGGAACTGAACCTCTTAGAAAGTTTGGTAAAAAACAGATTCAGAAATTCAGAAAATTTATTGAATAAATAAACTGATTCACCTTGTTATATCAAAAGTAATAAAAATTTTTATTGAAACTTTGTCTCAAAACAGAAACCAATTAAGTACAGTATGTTACCAAATTTCAGACTAATTGTTTATACCCATTTGAAAAAATTATTATGTAAACGAAACGCATCATGTGAGCATCTCAGGATAGTAAATAGAAATCAACATATTTAGATTCAATTAAATAATAAAATAATTTGAAGTTTGAAAAGAGCCTGAAACTGAAAAATTGGTAGTATATAATTGGTCTTGTTCAATTAATTGTTTTATCAACCGTATAATTTGATTGTTTGACAGATATAGATAACAGATCTATTCAAGGTGGTTCCATAGATGAGTAATTTTTTTTTATCAGAAGTCAAGATATGCGTTTCATAAGTTGTGAAATTATTAGATTTTTTTTAAATGCCTTTCATTCCGAAAGCATTCCACATAGATTTTTTTTAATATTTTTCTGATAACCTGTACGACTTGCCTCGTCACCCAGTTCCAGCTTGACGTTAATTTCTGGGACATATGGGGTATATAACATCAAAGAAAGGAATTTCAGAAATGAGCTTACACTGCTACAGAGTTATTTAATTAATGCATTTCATTTATGATTACGATAACGTTCAAAACTCAATATTATCTCTCAAAAATAGAATTCTGTATATATCTTGAGTAGGTAGAAAAACAAACTGAAAATGGAAAAGTTTTGAAAACTTTTACAAAATGATCAATATTGAATTTCATACTATGGGAAAAACCTTTTTTCATTTAATGACATGGAGAATATTTACTATAATATTATATTGTATAATCAGTTAGAACCGATAGAATTCATCAAATTGGAAATCTTAGGTGAACAAAAGGGACATAACACTTGTGTTATGTTTCTAAGTATAACATTTTACTGAAGAGTCAAGAAAGAGGCCGAAATAAACTTTTATTTAGCTCATTTAAACACAATTTGTTGACAAATTATCGATCCATCCCATTTATAAATAACTTAGCAAAAATATTTGAACACGTGGTCAAGAAAAAATTAATTACATTTCTGAATAACCAATAATCAATTAATAATTTTAACAAATTTTTATATTTTCCTTTTCCCGACTTAACTGAGTATCTTTGTGGATACAGTAATTTCCCTAATGAATTCGTAATCGATAAAATCTACAAGAGCCAGTTTCTCTGCTGCAAAGCAGTATATTTCCATTCGGTTTATATGTATATTTTCTGAATTCTGCTCTACATTTCATTTTAATTAAAACAGTTAGATCTAACCCCTAATATTTGTCACTTATCACTCACGTGAATCAGGACGGAAGAATCTTATTCAGTGTGCGCAATAGTTTCACTCCATCTGCATTATAAATATCGTTTGTGAGCGTATTAGATAAGACAAATATACTGAAACTTTGAAATGGATTATAGAGTAGAATATAATAGTTCATGAGCAGGAATACGATTTTTTTGTCGAAGTTCTTGCTGAAAAAATTTAGTATTATATTTTATGAGGTATTATATTCCTTTACCATAAAGTTTGTTCAGTGCATACAAGTGTGGTATTCAAATGAAAATGATCCAAATGGGGTCTTATTAGTATGAATATTAAAATGAAACCAATGTTTTTCTTCAGTGTTTCTCTCTTGTACATACATTATTAAGACATTAAGAAATTAGGTTATTTACTTTATCGAATGTTCATCAAGAATTTCGAAACGAAATAATATATTATATCCTATATATTATTTCGTTTCGAAATTCTTGATGAACATTCGATAAAGTAAATAACCTAATTTCTTAATGTCTTAATAATGTATGTATAAGAGAGAAACACTGAAGAAGAACATTGTTTTGTTCTGAGAATGTAATAAAGAACATGGATGTGAAGGCTTGAACACTTCTTCTGATGAAGAGAATAGACAATGACATACAAAAATTGAAATGTTGAAATCACAAAATTTATAATGAATATAATTATACAGGGTGTTTCAAAAAAAGGTGACCCCGTATCTTGGATAGGTAGGTAACTGAAAAATAATTGGGGTTTGTTCAGTAAAAAATTTTCGTAACGCCATTCGTATTCAAGATAAGGGCGTTCCACAGAAAAAAATTATACACATGTTTACCGATTTTGCTGAAACTACTGCAACATTGTAATGCAATTTTATACGAATATGATTTGGAAGCTGGTACATCCCATGAATTTGTTTTTATATCTGACTCTCATAGAGGGCGCTAGTTACACGGTTCGTACCAAGTAGTATTGAACATAATTTTTTTTGAAGATGTATTTATAAATCCAAATTTCAAGTGAACTTAAACATCATCAAATTTTACACCAAGAAGGTACTCTTGGTAAAACTCGATACTGTGTACCGTTTTCCGAATATTTTGATTTGAAAATTATGAAGTAAGATTTCCTTAAGATACGATCAAACTGTGTAGTCAAAAGGATTAAAATCGTATGACCGAGGAGGCCAATGAATCGGAGCTTTTTCACCTCTACCTCTGTAGCATAGAATTTTTCCTTAAGATACGACCAAACTGTATAGTCTAAAGGATTAAAATCGCATGACTGCGGAGGCCGATGAATCTGAGCTTCTTCACCTCTACTAGTCCATCGATTCGGAAAATGGTTACTTAACCAATTAGGACACCTTCTATCAAAGTGCGGTAGAGCTCCATCGTGCATAAAAAATAGAGATCTCCGCTCGTTTAGCGTTAAATCTTCTAATATCTCGAATAAGTGTTTATTTGAAAATTCCAGGTACTTATCATCATTTAAATTTCCAGGTAGAATGTGATAATCTATTAATCTGTTACCTAAAGTTGCTGCCCAAACATTAGCTTTAAATGAGTGTTGGTAATGTGATAGCCTTTTGACTTGTGGATTCTCATCACAGCAATTCTGTGCATTATAGGAGTGAAACATACCTTGCCGCGTATACATTAAAAAAAAAATTGGATTTAGAGCTGTCCTTTCTTGTAATATTTGACAAAAATCCACTCTAACTGGTAAATCGTCGGGACTTATTTGGATGTAGTTGCTGCTCTTTAAGTATTCTCTAAGTACTTAAAGAAGACTTATTTGTTTGTCTTGCCGTATTCCTAATAATATTTTCTTTATTAATGGTTCTTGTTGTTCTTGGCCTACCAGGATTTATTTTTTTTTGGCTTACATTTCCAGATTCTCGACAACGTCGTTCAATGGCTCTAAATGTATTTTTACTTGGTAAGTTTCTTCCAGGAAACTTTTCTGCATAACGCGTAACAGCTGCATTAGAGTTTCCTAAACACTCGCCTAAGGTTAATAACATGTCGGTGTATTCAACATTTGATCAACAACATCTAATTTTATAATTAACAAGGTTTCAAAAATCTAATTATTGCTGACTTATCGTCATAACTATCAATAAATGACAGTTTTCCATGGAAAACTTAAAGAAAATCAAGATATACCGACTAAAATGGATTTTTGTCATACCTTACTCAATCCCAATTTTTTAACTTGTATCCGTTTTATCGATGAGGTCTCATTTACGGGAGAAAAAATTTTTAATTCACATGATGCATACTGATTCATAATAATTAATAACTTAATCATTACTTTATACCAGCATCGATTATTAGTTACTGAGTTTCAAATCAAAATATTCCGAAAACGGTACACAGTATCGAGTTTTACCAAGAGTACGTTTTTGGTATAAAATTGAATGATGTTTAAGTTCACTTGCAGTTTTGATTAATAAATCTAACTTTAAAGAAGTTATGTTGAATAATATTTGGTACGAACCGTGCAATTAGCCCCCTATGTAAGAGTCAGATATAAAAACAAATTCACGGGATGAATCAGTTTCCGAAACATATTCGTATAACATTTCATTACAATGTTGCCAGTGGTTTCGGCAAAATCGTAAAAAATGTGTACACATTTTTATTCTTCAACGTCCGTTACCTTGAATACGGATAACGTTACGGAAAGTTTTTACTAATCAAATCCCAATTATTTTTCATTTTTCTACCTATCCTAGAGACGGAGTCACTAGGATTATTGAAATAACCTGTATATATGGTCACAACAAAATTCCTTAATTTTTTAACAGCAAAAACTTTCAATGAATTTCCACATAAAATCCAATCAGTTAACATGCCATGGATTTAGACATCTCAATAGTAATGAATTTAAACGGAAAGGATGTGTGTTAAAGATCTTAAATGTGCTATTTTGAAGGTCTATATAATCAGTCTTGATAATGGAAACATCTCGCCACGAAAAATTTATTACCATCAAGTTCTTTCGCGGGGTAAAAATATGCCGAATCGATCGGTACCCGTGGCATTGGGCAGAAGGTCTTTTACATGTGGATAAGTCTTAAAATCGACCAAAACATTGGGGTCGAATAATTCTAGAGAAATAAAATTTGAGTTCGATGGATTTGATAAGATCCAGTTCACTTGAATTAATTTTAACTATCTTTTATACGGCCATTAAAATGAAATTGAGCCTTGGGGGAAGGTTGGTTGACATCAACGTAGTGCAACGTGTAAATATCTTGGGGATTGTGATTATCATACCTACTGGATCAGTAACAATTCTTGATAAAGATATTTGAATAAAAATGCTTTCACAAACCTAATTGATTATTGAAATTATAACAATTTTAACTTCCAGAACCCAAAATCGTGATACAGACAACCCAGAAAATTAAAGAACAATAAGTGTGACCCCAGAGATTTATAAGATATTGGAGAAAATAATATTTGATCCTCTACTCAAGTTCCTCACATCATTTCGGTCACGCAACATGGTTTCGTTTCAGGAAGCTCCATCATTACAAACTTTTTGCACTCCACCAATCCCCTCGATATGGTTCACCTTAACTTCTAGCACGCTTTCGACAAGTCCCGATCAAACGTCTTTTTCTCAAGTAAGAATGGTTTTGATTTGAGTTATCGGGTGTGTTTTTTAGAGTTATAGAACTTTCGATAGGAATAAAAGTGATTTGACAGAACGTAAAAGCCTTGTTGTTTTGACATTCCTGTTCAGTAAGCATTGACAGATTCTCATGAAAAGACTCACGCCACAACAACGTTTACAAATTGTTGAAATTTATTTTCAAAATCAGTGCTCTATTCGCCAAACTTATAGAGCACTTCGTGAAATATATGGTTTACATAATCGTCCATCAGAGCAGCTTATTCGTCGAACTATCCATAGATTTCGGACAACATTTTCTCTACTCGATGCAACAACAAGACAAAGAATTGTATGTACAGAAGAAAATATCGCTCCTGAAAGTCATAGTGTTAATAATGATCCAGATTTGTCCATTCGTTAGCGTTCACATGTATATCCACCACATGGAAAATTTTGCGTGAAGTTCTTGGTCTACACACATACAAGATCCAACTAGTTCAAGAACTAAAGCCATTTGATCATAATAAGCGTCGTTTGTTTGCTGATTGGGCCGTAGAACAGCTTGAAGTTGATCTACTTTTTTATCGTAAAGTTGTGTTTGTGATGAAGCTCATTTCTGGTTGAACGGCTAAGCCAGAAGCAAGCAGAATTGCCGCATATGGAGTGAAAATAATCCTCAAAAAGTTTTGGAGGTTCCATTGTATCTTGAAAAATGCAGTATGGTGTGCTTTATACGCTGGAGGCATCATCGTTCCATATTTCTTTAAAAACGATGCTGGAGCTAATGTTACAGTGAATGGTACTCGTTACAGATCGATGATCAATGATTATTTGTTTCAAAATTTGAATGGTATCGACCCAGAAGTGTTCTGCTTCCAACAAGATTGTGTTACACCTCATACATGTATTAGAAGAAAGATTTGGCGATAACATTATTTCGAGAAATGGTCCAATTAATCATGCGACATATTTCCACTGGATTATTTTCTTTGGGGTTATGTTAAGTCATTGGTTTGTGCTGATAAAACAGAAACAATAGACGCTTTGGAAGCTAACATAACTCGTGTTATTGATGAAATGAGGCCTGAATTACTCGAAAAAGTGGTCCAAAATTGGTCTGATCGAATACGGTTCCTCAGAGCTAGTCGTGGTGGACATACGCCGGAAATTATTTTGAAAACATAAATGTCATAAAATTATCTTTCAAATAAAAGGAAATTTGGCTTCCATCTTAATTTAAATGTATTTTATTTCAATTTAAATTTAAAAAAAACACCCGTTACATATCTTATGAAGCACTGCCTTGAGCTTCAAATTCAGAATTATATTTATATGGAGTATATATTGAAAATTATATACTAAAATACCAACATATTTCGACAATATATGTTATCAATATAATATATTTTTCAATGTGTAGGAAAAAACTTTTTTCACTTTGTGATATCAAACGTATTGATAGCAATGTGTTGACACAACATTATAGGTATGTATATAAACATTCATATACAGAAAAAGCTATAATACTATTCCAAAATAATTTCAAATTCAGAACAAATATTGCCCCTCATGTTATGTTTCAAATACTGCCATTGAAGATTTTATGACATATACTACGACAACACAACTCTTTAAAAATAAATTAATTTGGCTGATCTGTACCAAAAATCTTCAATAAGGAGTATGAGCTATGGTAATAGAAAGTTCTACAAAACCTTGTCGAGTTTGTTTGAGTATAGAATTGTTATACAGATGTATGTTACACTGTCTCGATTTCTAGAACTTTCTATTACCATAGCACATACTCCTTATTGATGATTTTTGGTACAGATCAGCCGAATTGATTTATTTGTATATAAATATGCCGATTGTTGGGTATTACGGCAATTGTAACGGTCTGATTGGAGCATGAGGAAAGTTTATTCTGCCTTCGTAACGTGAAAATATCGAGAATACATTTCTTTACTTGAATTAACTCGCAAAGGGATGTCTTGTATGTATTTTGCATACTCTAGATGGCGCTAGTGTATTAGTAATATCTTTGGAGTCTCTGTGTATAGCGAATAAAGATACTTGACAGATTTCGAGTCACTAGCATACATTACACTGACGAAAACCAATCAGTTTAAAACGTGTGCATGTCTGCAATTTGACACTGTAATCTACAAAACCTTGTCGAGTTTGTTTGAGTACAGAATTGTTATACAGATGTATGTTACACTGTCTCGATTTATAGAATTTTCTATTACCATAGGTCATACTCCTTATTGATAACAATTCTTCAGTTTTAAGATCAATAGATCACACATTCAAGTGGGTTATTTTTAAATTTTATATCTTTTTTCTCTAACTATTCAGCTAATCAACATAATCCATTAATTAATAGTAACATTGATTTTAACAATTATTATCAAACAGATAAAGAACTTTGCAGAAGAAAGACAATTATTCAGAAAAATATTTGGCTTCTATTAGAATTACTCTCTTCGGAGAACAGATCAGCAACCTGCTAGAGCACAAATTATTATTGGTAGCTCACGTGAATACCAGATCGTGCATGAAATTATTGCAGGTGAAAATAAGGTAATCGAGTCCGCTGAGATCCAATGATGATACACCTGCTTGGGATGTCTATTCATTCTGAAGATTTTGATCCATTATTAATCTTCTAATCCATGTGCATGAGAGCAAAAAAGTGGAAGAAGACTCTCAAATGAGCTGAGGGTACATGTTCTGAGTAGGGAAAAGAAACCAGAAATAAGAGGAGAATTAATAACGGTCTAGATGAAACTGGAGGAAGAAGAGTGAGAAGGAAAAAGATGTTTAAGCATATCCAAGATCAATTCCAAAGGAATTGAAAAAGACTAGCCTCAGAGAATATTGATGGGTGTACATCAACTGCCGGAAACAAAGGACCATCTAGTCATGAAATTATGAAGGAATATGAATCGATCTTTGAAAAAATCTCAGTGCCGGACGAAAAACCGCTCCGCGATATAGTTAAGGAAAAGATCACGCTATATCAGCCCATAGATAGTGAAACGATTAAGCCCTACGTTGAAAACCTTAGAAAGATAGCTTCCGGGCTGAACGGAATTGATTTAGTCAGACTGAAGAAGATACCTGTCAAGAAATTTGAGTTTCTGATTAACATGATGCTCTTCTTCAAATATGTCCCCAAAAGGGTAAATCGAACCATCCTTGTACCCAAAAAGAAGGAGCAGTTACAGAAGGTTGAAAACTGGAGACCTATAACTATATCCTCAATACTACTTCACTCATCAACAAAATATTTGATGCTCGTCTTTCAGAGAAATATAATGTCCCTTGCAGAAGTTCACAGTAGCCTTCTTTTAATACACAAGGCTTAAGTTGAACCATAAAACGTGTGCCTCGCTTTTCCCCGCAGTTATCCCCTCCATGAAGGAACTCTATATCCAGACCAACTCAAAGTTTAACGTTTATGGTGGGGCCATCTCTCCCTCAGTACGATGAATGCCATATTTGAGTATTTGGGTTCCTACTTCTCCTCAAAAGGTATAACATTGAGTTATATTAGGAACTACTGAGAAGCCCCCATGAAGCTATAGTTGTCAAAAGCTTCCTCGTGCCTCGATGTGGTCACCATCCATTCACAAGCGGATATTAATGAAAGCAGAACAGATGATTCAGAGAGCAACTAAGAAGATCTTAAAGCTACGCATCCATAGTATCGACGAGACGTTTTATATCCCAATTTCGATGGGTAGAATAGATACATTATCGCTTATTAGGAAAATCCCGATCATCATGAGGAAAATAATTGAGAGAACGGCAACTTTGTCTCCCATTTCACTTCAATTAAAGATGCTGGACGCCAAAGGCTGCAGAGAATCTCTAACACGATTCATCCGGAGAAAAACAATAGGACGGTCCTGAATGGAGCCAATGCAGTTACGTTCGAAATTTTTATATTGATAGCTCCCCTAAGATTTGGAAGGCGCGTGACTAAATATCCGCTATAAAGCTGCGTACCGATACTCTTCCCATTAGAGCAACAGCGGGAAGAGAGAGGAGAGAATTTATTGAGTAGGCTGTGATAGATTAGAGTCCCTCTCCCACATGCTACAGAAATGCCTACTTGGAAGGACGGAACGGTTAGTGATGCACAATTAAATCGTCAGGCGCATCAAAAAAACGGCCTCCATCAAGGGGTGGAGGTTGACAGAGGAGCCGCACATTCAGAGATCTACTGAAGCCAAAAGTGTGTGAGAGAGGTGATACGTTTGTGGTGGCTGAAGATGTTGTATCTTGGAAGAGCTCACGTTCCCTCGGCGAAACATATCTGTTTAAAAGAGTGACATACATTCAACGTGAGTTCCTTGGTTCCATTCAAAAACTATACCCAGGGAAAGTCGTTCTACCTTTTGATATTAAGGTAAGCAAGCTTTGATGCAGGGCAAGCTTGACTCTACTGGACATACTTGAGATAAAGGACACCTTCAATCGCAGAGATCTGGTAACAACAACAATGATGGCCAGCTGGTCATTCACTCAGATGTATGCCAAAAATTTGGCTTGTGTGATCAGTCTTAGGTTGGAATGTTCTTGGAGTGTCGCTGAGTGTGCTATAGTCCTGCGAATGCTTAGTGCAATGCTCGGATGACCTGTTAGGGTGCAGAAGGGCAATTCTTTTTGTTTGCTACCTCTGGCAAAGACCGAAGGGCGGAATTATCATTGAAAAATTAAAAATTACTCACAATAATGAAATTAGGCAGAGCTGTAAAATAATTTCCATAATTTCTTGTCTATACTGTCCAAATAACCTTCAGAACGTATGGGAATTTTAACTGATCCCATTTTATAGTCGTTTCATCTTTTGCTGGATGTGGGTGATTTCGAATAATTTTTTATTCGATAGCAATAATCCACCTGAATATCACCTTGTTTATGCTTGAGATTTCTACATAATTTTTTTTAACAGCCATAAAGGAAATTCCACTTATCTGCCAGCTTATCAAAAAACCAGCTTCGTAACATTGCTCGCGATTATAGATAACAGATCCTTATGATTCAACATTTCCTTAATTATATCTTTTAGGTGAAGTTTTTGTTGTGATTTAAGAGTACCATTTTCTCGAAAAATGATCTGACAAATTGTGTTAATATGAGATGATTATATTCACTTCTGTTCTTACTACGAGTACTGCTTTTCACAAAATCAAGATATGATTTGCATACGGAAAACTGTAAACAACGAAGCAGAAAAGGAATCGTGACTAGCACGTACGGCGGCACATATGTAATGTCTAAATAAAAAACATAATAACATATTAGAAGGAATAGAGAAAAAAGGGAATAATGATTCATTTTCCCCTCTTCTCTATGATTTCGTTTTTTCTGAAAAAAAATGAGAACCGCTTAACGAATAAAAACTCAAACTGGTAGGAACTTCTTCATTTTCAATATTTTCGACCCATATAAAAATTTCAAGAGGCCTCAAAAGGATGAAATTGCTAAATTTAAGAATATTACGCCTGATTCCTATCAATTGAGTTTCAATATACTGTACTTAATTAACACAATAAGGAAAAAATTCCGTAGAATCGACATTTAAATCCAAAATTCTGTATGAACGATATAAACGCGGACATCATCAGAAAGGAAAAAGAAAGTATTTATGTATTCTGAATAATGAAGGTGAGAGTAATAATGCTAATTGACTTTTCGTTAATTATATTAACCTTTGATAACTATTTAATTCGCTGATATCATTCAGAGATATCTTGGTTATGAATTATTAATAAAATTGAATCATAAGGAAATCTCATAAATATTTCGAATTTCATTGTGTAATATAAAAAAATTTGCAATTAATTATAAAAAAATATTATGCCACAATGATTATAATGAAGTTGCGTTTTGATTTCGCATTTATGGTGTCCAAACTAATAAGCAACAAAATATTTTTGTGATGATTTGAATTTTTCCTCATTTATTGATTAGAAAACGAGGGAACATTCCACTATTTGAATTGAATCCATTGTTACATTAGAAAACTATCAATATATTATTGTGACGTCAATCAAAGAACCCATTTTATTTATGTCAATTTAGCCCATTACTGAATTTATACATTAAGTAGAAGCCCCATCCTTTCACATTTATTTTGTAGGGTAGATGAGAATCAACTTTTTCGAATCATTTGAAAAAATCTAGAAGAGCGATGAAATTAAGTCAGAAGCTTTTGCGCGCTTGTTGAGTAGTATCTGACCAATTTATATATGATGAATGACACGATGATCAGATTAATTTGCCCTTAACATTCAAATCAACTCGTTCGATAAATTTCTCTATAACGACAAGGCGCTTGATGATGACCAAAACTAGTAGAAACTCTACGAACTGTGCGTTATGCGAGCTTATATCGATCCATTTTTTTTAACTTCACAATTTATACTCGTCAAATGTAATATGTCTGTCAGTTTTAATTTGCCATTTAAAAAATTTCGCAAAATTCAAAATGAAACTTCTAATTGGAAAACTCAATATCCTAACTATTAATTTCAGCACTAAACAATTGTTTCCCTACGATGTGGCTTCTTCAGGTATCTACATTCTACTCACTGATGGTGTCTAGTGTAACAGAGTTTAAATATAGTTAAACACGTGACAAAATAATGGTAAAAACAAGTCATAAAAACAAGTTGACTTGCAACGATTGTCCTTTTGTATCCAGACATGTAGATCATTCAAGAAAAGAATCCAAGAACACTAAAGATGTTACATATCGGATTTTGTACATTCGCCATATGTAATCATTCAAGCATAATTTCAACAATAACTATGAAATTATCCACGTCGAAAGCAAAAGTTACACTCTTAGAATCAACAGGTACTATGTCCGTAAAATCCTTTTGAATGAACAAACAGAGTTGACAGATCCTCATTACTGAGTATCTTTCTCTATTGGCATTTTTCAGCGGCCAACTCCAATAAACATCCTAAGTTTTCATGACTTGTTTTTACCATTATTTTGTCACGTACTTAACTGTATTTAAACTCTGTTACACTAGACACCATCAGTCAGTAGAATGTAGATACCTGAAGAAGACACACCGTTGTGAAACAATTATTGTATTGTGAACCTTTTTGGTGGAAATAAATATACTGTCTCCTATATATTTTTTCAATTAAAATGAGTTTCCACCATGTAAAGACCGAATCAATCAAACGTAAACAATATCATTCAATTAATTTTCGTCTTTTCAGCCAAATTTTTTGTCTGGTTTGAGGAAACCAGCAGATTCCATATCTCTAGAAATCAAAAATGATGCAATTTTCATGTAAAATGTTTTAAATATCAAACAGAGAAATTCTGAAATACCTACTACAGAATTGAATTCTTCAAAATTCCTTAAAAACTTTCAAAATTAAATGAAATAAATGTCTTAAAGAACACTTTAGACGATAACACAAACCGCACAGTATCATTAGTCTGAAGAAAATACATAATATTGATCTAATTTACTCAATAAAAATTTTCTGATGGAGACAACACTGTTTCATATCGGCATTAAGTAAAAACAGAACAAAATCACTGTTGAATAATTTGAAATAAGGTTATTCTGATTTTCACAAATTTTTACTGTTAAACTCACAACAATTGTTTCGCTATCACAGTAGCATCATCAGGCAAGATCACATTTTGAATAACTGCGTTATTCAAAAACAATTGTTGTGAGTTTAACAATAAAAATTTGTGAAAATCAGAATAACCTTATTTCAAATTATTTACTATGGATTTTCACCAAGTAAGGACTGATACAATTCAATAAAAATCACTGTTGAGTAAATTCGATCAATAATCTAGATTTTCTTTAGATTCTGTTATCTAAAATTTGAATATCAAAACAGATTTAATCTGTTGTCTTCTACAATTTTAATTTCAAAAAATTCTTTGAAGAAACTTTGAGAATTAAATTAATGTCAGTGCTTATAAAGACATTAATTTAATTCTTAAAGTTTCTTCAAAGAATTTTTTGAAATTAAAATTGTAGAAGACAACAGATTAAATTTGTTTTGATATTCAAATTTTGTAATAATCCTTCTATCAAGTAAAAAACCGTTCCTTCTTATTTTATTTTATATATAATATATAATTATATTAGGTTTTTTAAATAAAGAAATTCATTATACAGTGTTGAAGGGTTTTAACTAGGGCCAAGTGCCTTATAAGCTTTGTATGATTTTCTGTGAACATGGAACATAGAGTACCTTGGATATAAAGGTACTCACTTAGATGTTTGTGGAGAATCGTATTTCTAAGATGGCACTGGTAAGTCTATACATTGTTTAATTGATTTTATTATTTTTTTTTATATGTAAAGTTGAACTGATCTTATCGTAACTTTAATTATTTCTTGAGGATGTGCTACATGTTTTGAGATTTTTTGAAGTAATTTATTTAAATATATTGAATATTTCAAATAAATTAGTTTTTGAGAAGTTCTTGAAATTATGTTTTATATTTTTGAGAAAGGGTTATTTTTCATTGATATGGGATCAGAAAACAATACATTTTGTAACAAACAGGGCTTCGTAAGTTTGTCTGAAGAGTTCATTACGCATGCCTGGAACGAAACAAAAAATGTTTGCTTATTTATATTTTAATTTCAATTGACAGTTTATATTCGTTGGTTTTTCTTGATTCCATTTGACATTGTATGATGAATTTTGACTTTATACGTCTATTAAATATGAGCAGTGCTTATAAAGACATTAATTTAATTCTTAAAGTTTCTTCAAAGAATTTTTTGAAATTAAAATTGTAGAAGACAACAGATTGAATCTGTTTTGATATTCAAATTTTGTAATAATCCTTCTATCAAGTAAAAAACCGTTCCTTCTTATTTTATTCTGTTATCTTCTTTTATTACTGTGTGTAATGTTAATTCTTATGTCAATTAAAAAGTGAACATTGTTCTCTAAGGCATTCATTTAATTTAATTTCAAAAGTTTCCAAGAAATTGTATGAAATTGAAATTTGTAGTAGTTATTTCAGAATTTCTTTGTTCGATATTTAAAATATCGAACTATTAAGTATGAAAACTACCTTTTTATTATGCATATAAAAAGACATAAAATTCAATTTGAATCGAGTTTGTAAATGAAGTGAACCACTTCTCAGCTGAGGCAATTGTGCAAAATCTGATTTTATTTAGAAATCGTAAACAAATTCAATTCAATCCAAACAAACCTTCTGTGCACTTTCTAACCAGAGCATGTCAACTGTGAAAATTCCAATTATCTTGTTACAAAAGCATAATAACAATAATCATGATAACGAACGTAATGAAGACGGGTACTCGTCAACCTTAATCATCATGCGTATCTACCTACCATAAACTGGAGGATTCAGCTCGCAGACCGCAAATTTAACTTTTACACATTTAGAATAATCAGTCACATGGAGTGAATAGGAACGAAAATGAATTCATTGCTAGAGGCTCCGTTGGAAACTGGCTGGTATTAAATGGTTGGGTGGTTCAGAAACTATGGTATCATGGTTTACTAGATCTGAATTTCAGATGGAGGAAATCGATGTTTATTTTTCGATTCAGTTATATGCATTTGAGAGTTGATGATAGTTTTGTATGGGTGCATCTAGATCACTATATGAGGTGTTCCTTAATTGGAGGTACAAACGAAGAGGGGAGATTCCTTCAATAATTTAAAGCCTTGCATTTCACAAAATATTCAACTGAAATGTGGCACAGTTACTACAATTTAGAGTTGACCCCATGTGACATGAAATTTTGGTTGCAAATCTACAGGGTGATATTTTTCTGGAACACTCTCTCTTGTTTTACTCCAGAACTTTTTTCTGGTGAGGCACTGTTAGTTTGAAAAGTTGTAAAAAAAGCTTTGTTGTAATACTAAACATTGTGGAAATATTCTATTTCTTCACACCTTCCTGAAAGCCATAGTTCTTCGGTCTTCCCATACATTTGACGGTTGATTTTATTCAGTTCCTCATATTTACCGACATTTAATTTGTTCTTTCTTCTCTGTGCCCCAAGTTCCAATATTTCTGAAGTCATCAATTCCTTTCTCCCCTCGCTCTGCTGATATCCTATATCCTGCTCTTGTATCTCCTCAATGGCTCTCTTAATTTCTATCTATGCATGCTCTATGTACCGGAGACTTGAAACCACCATGTTGTCAAACTTTGTTTCCAACTTTGCTTCTATTTGCTCCAATACGTCTGGGTTCTTCGATTTATCCAAGTCGCTACGCTTCCTGAAGACTTGTTGTCCGATGTTCTCAAAACGTTTCATCCTTAACTCCATCACGAGTAAAGTATGATCGCTGTTCACGTCTCTTCCACGGTACGTTTTTATCGATTTTATGTATTTCCTGAAAGTCGGTGAAATCATTGAAGTCGATTTGGTTTGTTGCGATCTTTTCTGGGGTATGCTGAGGCGAAGTCCACTTGTATAATCTTCTCGGATCTAGTTTGAAAAATGTGTTGTCTATAAAAAAAGTTATTCTCTACACAGAACTGGGCCCACCTGTCTTCCCGCGCATTTCTCGTACCCAAGCCATAGGCTCCAATCAAGTCTCCTTTAGCACCAGAGCCGATCTTTGCATTTAAGTCACCTTCTTGGTCAGGCGCAGAATCTCCACTACCTGATCGTAAAATTCCTCTACCTCTATTCCCGGTTTATCACCTGTGGGTACGTATACTTGTATGATGTTCATTGTTCTATGTGATGTCTGGAGTCTGATCATCATGATTCACTCAGTGGTACGAAGTGGATGACCGATTGTGCAACATGTTTTGCGAATATAATGGCCGTATCATATTTGTGTTCGAATAACATATGCGTCCACTACATGTTAAAATATAAAAATTGAATTGTTTGATGCTTTCCTGTGCCAGGCCATCTGACTTCGCTGAGACCTAAAATATCGATATTCATTCTCTGCATTTCAGTCTCAACGTTTGCTAGTTTTCACATTCCGTGTCCCAATTCTTATAATTCCATAAAAATAATTATGGATTTTCCACTCTTTCATCGTATGTACTGCTAGATAATGGGGAGATTCTTAGCACCCTATCCTCTTTCTTAGCACCCTATCCTCATGGACTGAGTGCCATTCGTATCATTATGTCTGCCATTTAGATTTGTTTGGAGAAAATTTGTATAGTAAGAGCTCGTTTTCCTTTCTTTACCGCAGTGTAAAGATCTTTCTGCTACATTACCTCTACTTCCTAGTGTCCAGTGATTTGCCATTCCGAAGTAATTCTTCTTCCGCCAAGAACCGGTTATGATAGAACTGCTGCATACTATCATTCTTTGCTAGTTTTGGTCCGCCCCGAGTATTTTATTTCTCCGGTACTCACCATATCTGGTAAGCCATCCCATATCTGGGGAGACGGCCGATGGAAGACTAGCTACCCCCATACGAGGATAAGATATATTCGTCTATATCCTAACAATCTGAATGTTGACATCACAACAAATAAGATTTCCATAACTAAATGACGTATGACGACCAAACACCGCTTGAGTATGAAGGACAGTTGCGACAACAAAAAATGTCGATGCTTCTCTAAGCGGGCTCTTTAAATAATCACTTTGTAGACATTAATATACAGATAAACATGTGAGACAAATATGAAAAATGGAATCTCGATTTTCTTCATTATCTTCTGCTATTTTTTCAGATGACACTTCGACCGAATGACCACCCCTGAGATTCAACCGAGTCCTTCGTCGCCTGAAGATGACGCGACGAAAATCTTAATGCAATATGCGCGACCTTGGTCCGAAAAGAGAGCCCGATCCTTTGCGACCGGGGCGCAACTTCAATGTTGACTTGCAGCTTAGATATCTTTCACCAGGTGCTTTTACGGTGCTTCCACCCGAGGATACACCACCGCCTGATCCTCCTCAAGCTCCAGTTCCTTACAGGTAATATCATTTGTATCGTACCACGGTTAGTTTATTACAGTATTTTGAAATAACAGACAATTGCAAATTAATTAATCGCAATGATTAATTACGGAAGGTTAAGTGTATTTAACGTAGTGCAGCGGAGAATTTAAATTCAAGAGTATTTGTATGTAGTTATCTCGATGATGAACTGGTTTTGTTTATTCTAATAAGCTAAACTAACGAATATAATTGTAAAGAATTGCTTGGTATGTAGAGATACCTTTTTGAATTCTTCGAAAGTAATTGATTAAACGTTAACCAATCAGTATGCAAATTCTTGGTTAAACATACTTCAAATGGGGGTGAAAGAGGATATATATTAGACTTTAATGCTCTATTCACAGCCTAAAATACATATAATACAAGTTCAGAGAGTTGAATTATTTTACCCAAATTGAGGGAGTTGTTTCGTGACCAGATGTGTAATGTAATCCAACTCGTACGGACCATGTAGAGAATTGTCAGCAGAAGTACATATAATATAAGTGTACAATTTTGAGTTGTTGATCCAGATTGAGGTGGATACACTATCTTGATCCTGGAACAGTTTTTCCTTGAGTTTCTTCTATTGTTGTTCACGACACAGTCTTCAATTTTATTGGTTTCACTTTTGAATTCACTTTTCACAATTTGATATCTAATTACAAATGAATAATGTAGATAATACATTCACTTCCAGGCTTTTAGTGCGTTATGAGTAACTGAGAGAAAGAGAGTTCCTTGGAAGTTTAAAGTGAAAAATGCGAATATAAAATAATTCGAGCGTAGAGATAAAAATGTTTCACAAGTAACGAGGGCTTACTTCAAGGGGATGTGCGTGGAATCAGAACTTGTCTTCAACTGAACTTTATTAACTGACTTTTTATACAGGGTGAGTAGTGACTAGTCTGGCGCAGGGGATGTGTTCAACTGGTGCCTTTTTGCTAACTGGCGGATGAGAGAGTGGGTTTGGGTCCGAAAAGGTGGCCCAGGTAATTCCGATACGACAATAGCCTTGAAACGGCTAAAACGGTTCGAATCTTGTTCAGGTGGAAAAGAAATTTTTCAGTTGGACGGGTGTCTGCCACCATTTCACTGTTGGGTCAAAAATTAACAGTGCTGTGAGCTAACGTGGCGCAAGTTCGCAGTAACAAAGCCTACACAGAACACAACTGAACTCCTAACTCGCACAAGCTGAAAAAGCTTCTGAGGGATCTTCACAGAAGATCTAGGAGTAATAATAATAAATAATAATAATACTCTAGGGACAATAATATAGAGTTATCTGATTTTCTTAATAGATCGAATGATCTGAATATCTTTTTCTATGCGTTCATCATATCACAATAATTCACCTGACTAATTTGTTCAATTTCTACAAAACCAAGAGAGCTTCACACTCAGTTTCAATTTCACATGGTATCGAATGACACAGAAAATGTTTGTTGAGTATAAAATCTTATGCAACAGGACATGATTAACTTGGTTTGAATATGTCTATACTTTGTCTTGATAGAATCGCACCTTTTATCACGAATATAATCAACTCGTGCATCTGAACTTCCAGATGATTGGAAAATATTAAGGATAAAACCCTAGTCTTAAAAGTTGAAAGTGAAGGATTTCAAAGATCTTAGACCGATCAGAAGTTGCCTTCAGTTTCCAAAGTTTTGGAGAAAATCATGAACGTACAAATAAGGCAATATTTGGATAAGAACGAAATACTTCTTAAGTACCAGTCCGGATTTAAAGGGGGAGCTATTTGTACAGCAGCACTTTTAAATAAAACTGACAAAATAATCATCGAAGCAGATAAGGGTGAAGCGAATGTGCTAATTCTGCTTGACAACACTAATGCGTTGTATAGCTTAAATCATGAGTTGCTTCTTTCACATCGGATATGATCGTAATGCCATCAAACTTCTTAAAAATGAATTTTCTTATATAAAACAATATGTTAAGACTATGGGGGAAAATCTTCTGAATGTATTCTGGACAGCAGAGTGCCTAAGGATTTGATAATCGGCCTTATACTCTATTGTATCTACACCTGCAAAATAATCACTTGTCTGAAGTTTTATAAAATGCTTTTGCATGCGAATGATATAGGTGTATCTATTGTTCCTACCTGAATAAATTAATACTGCCACTTAGCTACTTATAAAATCCACAGTGATTTGGCTAATCTCATGCAATTTTCAAGGAGAAATAATATAGAAATACATGCGGCTAAGTCAACATTTTACTCTGTAGGACTCTGAAACTTAATGTAACCTCGGATGACTTGGTTTTATTTCGAATGTTCGCATAATTGGGGACTTCTTATTAATAATAATTTACGTTTCAAACAGCATGTCGTAGGTGCATCCAAGCAGCACACATTAATTTGAAAAAACTATTTCCGCATGAAAACCGCAAAAGAAAACTCTGACTGATTCCTTGGTATTGTCCCATTTTAATTTTGAATATGTTGTTCCTACGGACCCTGTCCCGATTCCATAGAAAAAAAATAGAATCCAACGTATACAGAAATCCTGCTTGAGATTCATCTATAAAATTCTTCAGCGTGAACCTTTAAGTCATAAATTAGCGGGTATTTATTGGCTCTCCATGGAAAATCGCAGAAAATCACACGCGTCTTGTCTATTTCATAGGTTTATTAAAACCGAACGTCCTCCGTACCTTAAAATAAAATACGCTACCGAACAGATGTTCACTCTTTGTGCCTGCGTCCTCAGAAATTGATCACACCTCCATAATACAGGACTTAGTTTTTCAGGAGATTGTTTGTATAAATGATGTATTTTGTTTATAATAATATACCAGCAGATTTAAAGAATTTAGCAATTTAAATTTTTAAAATCAAGTACAAAAAAATTCCTACTACTTACATAATAATTAACTGGCTAGAATGACCTCTTCTGTCACGTTGAAATTTTTGGATTAACATATAAAATATATATTTTAATATAGTTGATAGGATAGCTAACTTTCTGTCAAAAGAGGAATGATAAAAGAATTTTTTTTCGATTGTCTCCGTCTTTACTTGACGGAAATTCATCTTCGATATAAGAAAAACAAATGTTAACTTCCGCTATTTTATTGATTTATACCACAATTTATTCGTCATACCATGACTTCATTAGGTGAGTATTTAAACTGAGGTATACAATGCAAAACATGACCTTAAATACACAGCTCTGGTACAAAAAATAGAGGGGTGGAATGAGATGGTATACAATTAATGAAAAATATTAAGTAGGGGGGATCTATTTAAATCTATTTGATCATTCAATAAAATTTGTCTTTTATTATATCTATTGATCTCTAAAGTTTCTAACAGATTTAGTTTCTGACTTTTGCTTTCAATATGTAATATTTCATAGTTCATATTAAAATTATGGCCAGTCTCTAACAAATGGTTGGCATAAGTTGAATTCGGTTCATTATTAATGTAACATTTTTCATGTTCTCGTATCCTTGTTTGGAATGAACTGTCTGTCGTCCCACATATACACATGGGCAATCACTACATGTTAACTTGTAAACTCCTGATTTTTTGTTTTTAAGAATGACGTCTTTATTATTTTTTATTAAGCTGCCTGAAGAGTTAATAGTTTTAAAAGAGATGTTATATTTTTCTTTTTTCTTTAAATATCTAGCAATCTTTTCAGATTTTTGGCCTATGTAAGTTAATGAAAAAAATTCAAAATTCAAACGAAACCAAATTTATTTCATTAACTTACATAAGCCAAAAATCTGAAGAGATTGCTAGATATTTAAAGAAAAAAGAAAAATATAAATCTCTTTTAAAACTATTAATTCTTTAGGCAGCTTAATAAAAAATAATAAGACGTCATTCCTAAACACAAAAAATCAGGAGTTTACAAGTTAACATGTAGTGATTGCCCATGTGTATATGTGGGACAGACAGGCCGTTCATTCCAAACAAGGATACGAGAACATGAAAAATGTTACATTAATAATAAACCGAATTCAACTTATGCCAACCATTTGTTAGAGACTGGCCATAATTTTAATATGAACTATGAAATATTATATATTAAAACAAAAGTCAGAAACTAAATCTGTTAGAAACTTTAGAGATCAATAGATATAATAAGAGACAAATTTTATTGAATGATCAAATAGATTTAAATAGATCCCCCCTACTTAATATTTTTCATTAATTGTATACCATCTCTTTCCACTCTGTTCCCTTCGAAATATTGTATATAAGTATAAACACTAAAATAAAGCCAGTAGATATATATGGTTAAACATCTTCAAACGAACCTGAACAAAATATATCAAATACAATTCTGAGAACTTTAAGATTTATTAAGTCGGCGTCGAACTGGACCGGATGTTCTTTCTCTAAATTTAGAAAACGGAGACAACTCAATCGTGATGAAGTTTTGTTTTTTATAGCAAGAATTTTTTGAATTTTCCTATGCACCTCCGTTTTAACAGTACCGGACTGAAACCTTTTATAAAGACTTCATTTGGTATTCATACGAAATTTTTTTTAGAAAACGATCATATAGTCGGTCTTCTGAAATGGACATTGGAAAGTAGAAATATCATTTATTATTTCCCCAACAAAAATTTATATTTCATCTTATAAAATTAAAATTTCTTTTAATTTTCAATACCAACTTTCACAAATTCTGTGGACTATTGACTCGAATTTTGAGTTTTTATAGATTTAAAATATTTGAATCGTGTCGGCCTTTACTTGATATAAGTCCAAGTTTCGTTACATTCGTTACAACATCTTCAAATGCTTATAAGCAATAGTTATTTATAGGCATTCTTTTAAAGCTCGTTCGGAGTTCTTTACCTTCTTTTAAAAGAGTTTTGAAAAGTGGTTGAAACCCGAAACATATGTCAACAACATAAATTAAATTTTTGTGAAACTTAAGCCAGGTGTATTTGTGTACCTTACTGATATCTAAACTGTTTCATCAAGTGATTTTCGAAAAATCAATATATTCAAGTAAACCATGTTACCACCGAAAAAGTCCGGAAAAACAAAAGATTTCTGACGTAAATAAAAATTAAATAATAAGAAACGGTTTTTCACTTGGTAGAAGGATTATTACAAAATTTGAATATCAAAATTTAAAAAAATTCTTTCAAGAAACTTTAATAATTGAATTAACGTCTTTATAAGCACTGCTTATATTTAATAGACGTATAAAATCGAAACTCATTATACGTCTATTAAATATAAGCAGTGCTTATAAAGACATTAATTTAATTCTTAAAGTCTCTAGAATGAATTCTTTGAAAAAAAAATTGTAGAAGACTAACAGATTAAATCTGTTTTGATATTAAAATTTTTTAAACAAAAATTGCCGGAGAACCATAATTTTATGCTCGGCAGTGTATCAAACAAACTGATTTGAAAACTTGATACTATCAAGGCTCTAATGAAAGAAATGAGTTCATGAATGGACAAAATCGTCCATAAATGGGTAATAATAATAAAAATGTGATTCTTGCAATTTTTAATCATAGCCAATGACTTGTGACACATTGTCTTGGTAAATTATCCTTTTTTTTTGGATATATTGTAATTTCCTTGTCAATTCAATCTCGTTGTGCCATATGATAATCACTTGTGACTGTCT
The DNA here is from genome assembly GCA_034642435.1 of Megalocaria dilatata. Classification (NCBI taxonomy): domain Eukaryota; kingdom Metazoa; phylum Arthropoda; class Insecta; order Coleoptera; family Coccinellidae; genus Megalocaria; species Megalocaria dilatata. The sequence goes on from CM067854.1 coordinate 7,127,706, forward strand.
TGCCCCTTTCAAGGTAGTCAACAAACAAAAATCCATACAGATTCCAAAATACGAACACCATAACCTTGCTAGCAGTCTGTTTTATTTTTGGCCGCTTTACATATAGTAATAAAATAGATCCATGTTCTATACATTTTCACATATGGGTGCAAAAAATTCTGTTTCTTATGAATAATCAGATCCAAACAGCGTTCAGAATGATGAACTTTTTGTTGTTATTGGTATATTATTAATAGACGTGGCACCCACTGCAGCGTTTGCGAGAAAAATTCTATGGAGTTTTTGGAAATTGTAATTTCGAGAATATTCGAAACCTAACATTTCGAATGAGAATAAATCAAGAATCATTGAAGTAATTCTGTCAATTTCTGAACATAACTAATACATTTAGACGCGAAACTCACCTAGAAAATTTTAAGTCTCTAGGTCCCTTCGTTCAGAAATTAGCATTTTACCCCAGTCGTCTGATGAAATTTAACATCAATATTCTTATACTTATCATACATTTAAGTAACAAATTTGATTCCGATCAGATTAATTTTTTCCGAACTATAGGAAAAAAAAAGATTTAAATGTGAATAAATGCGGAGCCAACTGATTTTATCTATCAACGAAGTTAAACGAGATATTTATTTTATTTAAAAAAAATTGTTATAATGTTGTCCTTACAGCCAACCGCATACTTCATTCATTTAACAAGATATTTATACCTCAAACCTACCCTGAAAGTTTCAAGTTTCTAGATCTTTCAGTTTGAAAGTTAGGGAAATGTTTTCCTCGGAAACAGGACTGTTGATATGGTTCAGGTAGCTCAGTTGACGACATTTTGCATTGATCTGCGCGTCAGTATTCTGAAGGGTCTCTTATTATGCGCTCTCTATCTTTAAATTTAAATAAAATAAAGTTTGTGTGTGATATCATCAGAATTTTTTAATCCTTTGAAAGGCTTTTCCCGAAAAATCCGAGATTCTTTACAGACGGGACCGGCTGAAAAAATTTACTTTTGGATTCGGATTCTTCATCAGCGAGTCCAGCCTTGTAGTTTAAGAGCATTTTCTGCTCAAAATTCGAAAATTGCAGACATTTAGGTGAACGATAGCACACGCTGTTTGCTAGAACAAAAATGCTGTTTTATTTTCAGATATTACACAAGAAGTAGTTATCATAAGGTAAGTAATTTAGAAGAATTATTTGGGACTTAATATTTTAAGACATAGGTGCTCGGAATTTGTTTCAATTAATTGAACATTCTTCGTTTAAGAAAGCTTCTTATTAAATATTTTTCGGTTAATTTAAGTTATTTATTTTTAGATTTGAATTTTTTTCCCAGAAAATATAGAAACATTTATCTGAAGCAAGTTTTTCAACAATGGGAGTCGAATTATCTTGATTTTACCTTCATAATTTGTATGTCGCATGTCAGAGGTTTCATTTTGTTCAAAAATGCCAACAGATCAAATTTTTCCACCTATTTTACTATTGAGAGCTGAGAAGGTGCTTCACGACGACCCAAAAGTGCTTTAGTTTTGCGTACTGTGACTGCAAAATTTTCACCTTTTTTGTAGTGAATTTTAACAATTTCAGTGCGTTGTTGAAGCTTGTATCGTAATCTTCACCTTCAAATGTCAGAAGATGACAGCTTCAGAAGTGACAGCTGCCCAGATAGCGGGATATTCAAAATGAAACCTTTTGCTGGAAAACCCTTTACAATAATTCAAGATGATTTAAGGGTTAAAATTATAAAAATACATACATTTGGAAGACACGACGTTCGATTAGGTCCAAATACGCAAAAAGTCCGCTTTTATTTTTACACGGGATATAATAATCAATTTAACAATTTTTGTAAATTATTCACGAAAGATAATTCAAGTGAATAAATATAACACAGACTTTAATGATGATAAAGACGGAATGCACTGTCTCAACAGCAGGAATAATACAAAATAGAAATTTCTTGATTCAATAAGATATTCTTCCAGCCACTGAATATCCTTAGATATTCATTGTCAACTTAGTAGACATATAGAATTAAAACTTATTACACAGTACCATAGGGAATGAAAGAAATTCAAAGAAATATAAATTGCCAAAAAAAAATTATTGAATAAATACTTGAAGAGTACAAAACCTTGTTTCGTTCCTTGTTTTATGAAAACTAAATTCCTTTCCAAAAATGCAAAACATAACCTCAAGAACTTCTTCAAAAACAACTTACTAAAAATAAGTTCCTTCAAAAAAAATTCTAAAATATGTGGAACATCTTTAAAAAGATGAGTTTCGGCAGCTTTTGTCTTCTTCATAATGAAATAATTATATTATCCTGATATTCCTCGATCTTCTGTGAAGATTCCTCAGAAGCTTTTTCAGCTTGTGCGAGTTAGGAGTTCAGTTGTGTTCTGGTAAGGCTTTGTTACTGGATCCTACACCACTTAAGGTCACAGCACGGTTAATTTTCGACCCACAACAGTGAAACCAACTTGAAAATTTTTTTTCTACTGACGGGACTATAACACGGGGCCTTTCGGTTCCCAGCCCAAGACTCTAACCACTAAGCTGTCGACACACATAATGAAGTGAAACTCCCCACAAAATCATATTAGTCGATGCAAAAGTTGACTTTTTCAGAGCCCACAGAAACAGTGTCGCTTCAGCGAAATGGCAAATACTGAAAAGAAAACCTAATGATGGTGTTGCAGAATGAAACAATGGAATAATAAACAAGTAGCGACATATGTTATGAAATCCGCACTCATTTCCTTTCCTAATGTATTTTTTTTTAATTGAAACTACGTACTTCGAAACTAAACAATGATAATTTTAGGAATTGTAAAGAAAAAATTTTCATTGCTTTGTTTTAAAAGTTTTCATTCGAAAGAATTATATACCGAAATCAACTCATATTCAAATAAAGTCAAAGTTTTTTATTCAATCAACTCTAACATTTCGGAAAAATTTTCATTAAATTTATAACGGCGACTCATAGAATGATACGTGGGAAAATATTCTGTTTATTTTATCACACAAACTGAAATAATAATGGCCACATATCTATTTTAGAGGATGAAGTAAAAATCTTATATCCTGAAAACCCCGAAAAAGGAATAATTTCAATATACATATTTTCCGAATGAATTGTCATGTTATTTTATTTAATAAGTAAACTAATTCACCTGAGGAGCAGTTCATTCATGAAGTAGTAAGACGGTACTGAATATCAAAGTATTTCAGACTAATCCAAAAATAAACTCCATCTTAAACCTGAGTTGAACTTGAAGGAAATGTACTCCAGTCTTCATCCGAGTCTGAAACTCAAGAAATTTCTCTTGACCGTGTGTAAGTTCGGTGGATACCCAACAGTGTTTTGTTATGTTTTGCCCGGACATTATTTGTGACACTTCTCTACAAGAATTGAGTGACATGATAAACATGTTTTATGTTTCTAAATATCAAGAACTAAGGTAGTGGTTCATTACTATTTTTGAAGATTAAATTTGATTAAAATCTATTGTTTTTTGTCAAAGATTGAGAAATACTCATCAACATAGGCAATAATTCGACGAGTAGAGAACTAAGAAATTTTTGGTTATGTTAGTTATGTATGATGGTAGCTAATTTTGGTATTTTTTGTGTTATAACATATAACAATTAAATAAAATAAAATATATATGTTGATTGACAGTCGTTTGCGGAATATTTTATATATGGTATCACTAACAAATTTCTTCGGAGTTGCACTTTTAGTTTTCGTGAAAAGTTGTTTAACTGTGTTGTCAGATTTAAATGCTACGTTCATTTTGGTAAATATTTTTTGAATTCTTTCTGCTAAATTTTCTATGTGAATTATTTTGAGATATTTTTGGGCGTCCTTTTCATCCGATTTTTTGCTTTGCGAAATTTTTTTCTTAATAAGAATTTTCTTTATGAACTTGTTGGGATAGTCATTATTTTCTAGGATTGACTGTATTTTAGTGATGTTATTTTTGTGAAATTCACAATCCGAAATTTTAACGCTCTATGTTTCAAATTATTTATGATGTATATTTTTCGTGTCATGTAATGATTTGAGCGAAAATTCAGAATTCTACCAGAAAATGTTGGTTTCTGGTACCAGTCTGTTATTATTTTGTCTTTCTTTTTTATTAGTAGTGTATCTAAGAAATGTTGTGAGTTGTTATGTGTTTCTAATTCAATGGCGAATTTTAAGTGGGGACGAATGCTGTTGAAAACTGTTAAGATTTCATCGGCTCGGTTAAATGGAACAGATGTGACAATGACATCAACATATCTTCTTAAGTGGAACATTAGTATAAAGGAAAACCACATCTAATGAAATGAGTATGTAGTTTTCTGAAATGATGACAGTTTTCAAAAAGTCTACGAAAAATGTTTCCATTTTCTATATGACAAAAACCAAACGAGTGAGAAATGTAAGTTAAAAAAGTCTCTTTGATCCATTACCAAAAAAACTAAAAAATTTCCTCACTTATAAATTTTATATTTGTTTTGTAATGATTTTAAAATTGTATTTTAATATCGTAACTAGTAATAAAATCGAAACTAGTAGGCCTTTTTCTTAAAACGTTGGTATTAGTGTAACCCTAGACCTAGAACCTGTTGAAGAATTGTTGAATTGTTGTATACATAGGTCTTATCTTAATTAATTGAAGCATATTGTGTCCAATTATTGGATGAATAAACGAAAATATTCATATTCACTACTTGTGGATTTTTTAGATTTTAACTTTTATTTATTTGGAGACAAACCCTTTGTACTTACATTACCAAACTTATATCTTGTTTAAGCAAATAAAGAATCGTATCAGAGAGTTTTTAGTTGATACGATATCGTTCAAGTAAGATGTACCAAGAAATCATGTATATAATAATATCTTATATATCTTAATTATTTCCATATCGGCGGATAGGAAGGAAAGGGTCGCTTAAATGACCAGCATAATCAGTAGATGCTATTTCGACAGATTTTTCTGTGAGTTTTCTTAAGAAACAATTGTAATATAATAACAAAGCGAAAACTGAAAATCTTTTCATTTTCAAATTCTGTTCTGAAAGTTGTTATGTTAAGAATAAGAGTAGTGTCCTCTTTTGAATCAGACCTTAAACAGGTGTAACTGAGTGAAGACATCATTTTTGTTTCATGGTTATCCATTAAGTCCTTTAGCTTATGATTAATCAGCCCATATTTTTGAATTCCATAAATCTGTCGCACACAGGAGTTCTGACCTTTCTGTATGCGGAAACTATCTGCACAAGAGAATTATACAAATCACATAAATCTTTGGGGATTTAGACAGAATATGCCTGTATCGAAATATTTTTTTGAGGTTAATAGATATCCTACGCAGATTTTTTACCACGTATTCATACTTCATCGGGCTACTACCTAGACAAATTCGGGCTAAATAGTTATTCTGAATCATTTCTCTCTTCAGTTTGTTGCTGAATATTATACCAACAATTTAAGCATTATTGGGTTTCAGGCGATGCATTTCAGGAAATTTCTTCACTGGATGTAAATCATAATTAATTGTTACCACCACCTGTACACTTTCGTCAACTTATTTTTAACATTTAAAATTTTTTCACCGTCTTAATGAAACATTCTTCCTGACAGAAATTGAGAAAAAAATTGAGGGGTGTCAAGGCACACCCGGATGGAACGAAGTTCCTTTCGATTAATTAGTAAAGGAATTGTAATAAAATTTAACTTTTTTAAGTTATAATAATAATATTTTTATTATTATTAACAAATATAATGCAATATAACCTTAATTAGTTGGCTCAATTTTAGAAATAATTGGCTTGTGGTAACTGAAGTAGGAAACATATGTTTGGGATTTTATTTCATTTAAATGTCTTGAAAAAACTACATCGATAGTAGTATTATATTTTGTTGCTGATTCTGCTGGATTATTGTTCATTCTTAAATAAAATTCTTCCTCTAGAAACTGTAGCAATGGTTTTGATTTTTCATTACTGAAGTTGATGTTAAAATCACCGGCCAAAATGAGTGGACGTTTATCTAAATTTCTGTTGTATCTGCTAAGCGTTTGAGATACATCTTTAGAATACTCTAGCAGTGCTCGATGAATGAACTCCTGAATATCTATTAATTTGTTATTTGGTGAGACATTTATCACTGCCATGATTAAAGTAACGCCGTTTTCCATTACACACTCTGCAACACTTACGTGCAAGCCCTGAATATTGTTCATAATGACCGACATATTTGGTGTTACAAGATTGGTCGTATCATTTGTGTTGTGATAAATCGCAACTCCACCTGAAAGAACAAAATCACGTTTAAAGTGAGCTATACAATTAAAATTCGGTATATCACATTCTTCTTGATTGTCCAACCATGTCTCTGATAATAACAAAATGTTCGTTTTTTCTGTAACAGAGTCGATTAAATCAACTGAATGTTTACGAAGGCTTTAGACGTTGTACGTACACATCTCTAGTAATGAAATCAATGACTGATTTTGCCTTCGTTTCAAGCTTCTTATTTAATGACACTCTCTGAAACTCTTGTACTAGAGATATTGTTGATGAAGCTTGTACTCGATTATGATGAAATCGAAATTTAGTTTAATCATGATTAAAATGAAATAGAAAGACTTTTTACTTGATAGAAGAAATATAACAAAATTTGAATATCAAAACAAATTTAAATATGTTTGTCTTCTACAATTTTAATTTCAAAAAAATTTTTATTCAAAAAACTTTTAGAATTAAATTAATGTCTAAAATAAGCACCGCTTACATTTAATAGACGTATATAATCAAAACTCAATATATAATGTCAAATGGAATAAATAAGCCAACAGATATACGAAAGTCATTGAAATTAATAAATAAATATTTAAAGGAGACAAAATTTTGTTTCTGGTCTTACCTTTAAGAACACCAATTGCCTTTTAAAAAACATGAACACACCTTAAGGACTTATATTTAATATATTGAAATATTCGGTTAGTTTTTTGATTTTGATATTTGGAATATTATTCAGGACCGAAGAATGGATTGCTTAGAATTATATTTGTTTCTTGAAGATATAGTGCATGTTTTGAGAGATTTCTGAATTAACTTATTCGAATACTTAAATATATTAAATATTTCAAATAAATTATATTCTTTGAGAAGTCCTTAAGGTGTGTTTATGTTTTTTAAAAGGCAATTGGTGTTCTTAAAGGTAAGACCAGAAACAAAATTTGGTCTCCTTCAAATATTTATTTATTAATTTTAATGACTTTCGTATATCTGTTGGTCTTTTTATTCCATTGGACATTATATATTGAGTTTTCATTATATACGTCTATTAAATGTAAGCGGTGCTTATTTTAGACATCAATTTAATTCTAAAAGTTTTTTAAATAAAAATTTTTTTGAAATTAAAATTGTAGAAGACAAAGATATTTTAATTTATTTTGATATTCAAATCATCATGATTAAATGTAACGATAAATAAACCTAATACACTCAACAAAAATAATCGTCGCGACACCACACTGTTCAATGCGAAATAGAAAGACGAAACGAAAATAACTGGCTTGCTTTCTATGAGAGGGAGAGAGAGAGAGACAGACAGAGAAACACGTGCAACTATAGCAAAAAGTGTCGTTACAACTTTTGGTCTTAATGTTTTCAGTCTAGCCCCCTTTTGCAACGCGCGATAAGGAACTTCGTTCCAATAACATTAATTGAAAGTAAATAGAATAATAATTAATTAGCATTCATTTTGATTGCAGACTCACTCCAAGCACTAGAAGAAACAGAAATCAATCCTTCTCTATAATTGCTGAACCAACCAGCAAAGGTCCTTCGCGAAGTACTTCTCCAACAACAGGACGCATAAGTCCTTTCAGAGGTAGAGGTTTCAATCCTACAGGATCTCGACATGTATCTCCAGCCCCCTCTCCTCCCCCAGGAACGGTGGACAAAGCAGCAAAACCTCCGAAAACTCCAACCAAGAAATCAAAGATTCCCCAAATCAAGAGGAGGAATAGTTCAGTTCTATTTGGGGAGAAAGTATCGAACCCTGAGATCTCCATTGAGTCGACGCCGACCAAAGGAGCTTTAGGATCGAAGCTGAGCAAAAGTATGACCAATATTTCTCCTGGTAAGGTGGCAAATAGGCCACCACCTAGTCCAAGTAGAGGTTATGCTAGCAAGCCTGCTTTTCGACAGCTTTCGCCAATTTTAGGTGAGCCAAAATATTTCATATGTTTCAAAAATTAAAAAGAAGAAATTTACTAACACAGAAGCTTCCGCCGCTTTTCCAAGAATTCTAGGAGCAATTGTGAAAAACGGGCTATACATTTTTTGGTCCAATTATTGTTCCACCCATTCCGCGTTAACAGCAATTCACGGATCTATTTAATATTTTTACTTATTCATTAGATCGGAAGCTTTAGTCAGCTGTGTACCAATTATCGAAATAAGTGTTAGTCAGCTAGAGCAATGTCTGGCGAATAAGATGAGTGGGTTAAGTTGTCGCATTTCAATGTTAAGAATTAGTTAAAACAAATTGTAGAAATTACTATGTTTTACTACCAATAAAAATATATTTTACACATTTTCTTGTGACTCGAGTTTCGGGAAATGAACTATCCCATCATCAGACAACTGAAGCCCTTACAGAGGTACAGAGGTATTTAAACAAAAGTGATAAATATTTTGAATATTTCAGTAGATTCTAGATAATACCTAATAGTGGTTTACAAGCGGAACGTGATAAAAAACCGGGTTAAAAAAAGGGCCTTCTAACAGATATCGGAATGTCGGCAATCGACAAAGAAGGTTGTTAAACAGATGGCACCCATTTAAATATCTCAAATAATTTTTGGGGTCACATAGCTCCGTACAGTAATTCATTATTTTTACGTTATTTTGTTGTACATCTCAAATATTTGGATTTATATAGCTCCATACAGTCATTCATTATTTTTTAAAATTATTTTTATTGTGAACGAATTTGAAAATTTCAATAATCAAATTTCTTTTCATTTGAATCTACATGTGATCGTGAGATTTTCTTTTTTCGAAAGGAATTACTGTTTTCTAAAGAATGAGTGGCAAAAGGACTCTACAGTAAGAATTTCTTACTGTAGAGTCCACAATTGCACTTAAATATACGGATGAGGTGGATAAAATTACCTCAAAAATTTCAAAAACCCTTAGAAACAACAGAAACCTAACTAACAATAATATTTTGAATACAATCAAATCCATAAAAGAAAAAATGCAATCCGATGATCTTACCGTCACAAAAGCAGATAAATCAGATGCCACAGTTATCCTTTCTAGATCGAGAAAATGAATGATTTCATTAAAAATCAAGATATCGTAGAAACTCCCGTTGACCCGACGACTAAAATTCAAAAATCATTGAGAAAAACTTTGTCAGACATCTCCTTATTTAAATCAAATTATCATCTCATAAATATGAATCCTAGCCCACCAAAACTCTACGGTCTAATAAAAACTCACAAAGAAGATGCACCAATTCGCCCAGTCGTTTCCTTTATTAGCAGCCCTACCTATAAAATAGAGAAAAAATTAAATGAAATGTTTAAAAAGCTTACTAATTTCACTCCGAAATACACAATAAAAAATTCCATAGAATTAACAAAGAAATTAAAAAAATTTTTTTTAGTAAATAATTCCTACCTAGTATGCCTGGATGTGAATAATATGGTTCCAAATATACCGAGAAATGATAGCATTCATTTAGCTTCAGAAATTCTTGAAGAATTACATTTAAATCCCGTGATACACGGTGATCTCATTGCCCGTTTAGAACAATGCCACAAAAACTATTTTCAATTTAATAATAAAATATACGAACAATTAAACTGCCTAGCTATGGGCTCACCACTGAGTCCACTCCTTGCAGACATATTCATGTCAGAAATAGAAAATAAAATCTTCAATTCGAAACTACCTGTAAATATTAATTTCTTGTATAGATACGTAGACGATATTATCACGTGTATCTGCGGAACATCCAGGCAACTGAGTCAATTTTTGAATTTCTTGAATAATATTCACCAAAAAATTAAATTCAAATTAGAAAAAGAATCGAAGAACAGTATTACATTTTTAGACCTCTCGATATCACACTCAAATAGAAAAATAGAATTCAACGTGTTCCGAAAACCCACATCCACTGATATATGTATTTCTATTGATTCCAATCACCCATTTTCACAAAAAATATCAGCGTATCAATCGATGATCCATAGAGCCTTCGCATAACCCTTATCAAAAATGACCGCGAAGCTGAAGTCCAAATTATAAAATCAATAGCCGCGAACAACGGTTTCAACCCCAATAGAATAGATAATCTAATTCGACAGAAACAATCTAAAATAGCTATAAGCCAAATTTATCCCACCATAAAAACTGAAGAAAATAAAAAATTCATTTCTCTATCGTACTTGGTAGCATAAGTCAAAAAGTGGCCAATAGTTTTTCAAAATCAGATGTCAATATTGCCTTCAAAACGCAAAACAAGTTATCATCGATATTATTCAACGCAAAGGACCCTACTTCAAACATACACAAATCAGGAGTTTATGAGTTATCTTGTTCTACGTGCAGTAATAAATATACAGGACAACCGGACGTTTCTTCAAAACGAGGTTCAACGAACATAAAATTAGTTTCATAAAAAATAAACAAAATTCTACTTTTGCCACTCATTGTCTAGAAAACGGTCATTCCTTTCCCACAATAGATAATCTTAAAATTTTACATGTAGAATCAAAAGGGAAGAAACTCGATTATCTAGAATCTGTTGAAATTTTCAAATTAGTTCACAATAACAATAATGTAAAAATAATGAATGACTGTACGGAGCTATTTAAATATTTGAGATATTCAAAAAGTAACATCTGTTTAAAACCTTTTTCAACGAACATAAAATGAATTTAATGAAAAGTAAACAAAAATTCAACTTTTGCTACTCATTCTTTAGAAGATAGTAATTCCTTTCGACAAAAGAAAATCTTAAGAAAATTTCACATGTACATTCATATGAAAAGAAACTTGATTATTGAAATTTTCAAATTCACACAATAAAAATAATTTAAAAAAATAATGAATGACTGTATGGAGCTATGTAAATCCAAATATTTGAGATGTACAACAAAATAACGTAAAAATAATGAATGACTGTACGGAGCTATATAACCCCAAAAATTATTTGAGATATTTAAATTGGTACCATCTGTTTAATAACCTTCTTTGTCGATTGCCGACATTCCGATATCTGTTAGAAGGCCCCTCTTTTTTAACCGGGTTTTAATCACGTACCGCTTGTAAACCTCTGTACCACTATTAGGTGTTATAATCTATTGAAATATTCAAAATATTTATCACTTTTGTTCAAATACCTCTGTACCACTGTTAGGTCTTCAGTTGTCTGATGATGGGATAGTTCATTTCCCGAAACTCGAGTCACAAGAAAATGTGTAAAATATATTTTTATTGGTAGTAAAACATAGTAATTTCTACAATTTGTTTTAATTATGATCAACTACCAAATAGTAACGGCTGAAACAATTCAGTATCTGTTAAGAATTAGTATAACCAAGTTACGAATCATTTTGAATAAAATATTAGAATTCTTACAGAAGTAGAATAGGTAGAAAGAAAACTACTAACTTATACAACGAAGATGCCGATATTCCTTCCATATATGCAAACTTTTTAAGGCAAGTTCATACCATCCAAAACAGATATTATTGAAAGCGTTACATTATGAAAATTATGTATTTATTTAAGTATTATTATTATTATTATTGATATTATTTACGGAATCTTTTGACACCTTCATTTTTTAGTGAAGTTTACAAAGTGTTTTTTGTGTACATTCATTTTCAATTAATCTGCTAGTAATAATATCATTTCTGGTTTATCATGAAGTGGTCCAGAAAAAATCTGAATATACGGACAAAATTGTGACATTCAGTTTAAAAGGGTAGTTTTCCATTTTCACCGATCTCACTTCTTTTAAAATTTCTACAACTTTCTTGTGAGCATTGTGTTGTAAAATTACTTTATCATGTATCTTTCATATTGCGGTCATTTGTCTTTCAATGTTCAGCATGGATGCATTAACTGCGCTCGATAATGATTGCTTATAATTGTTTCTCTTGGTTTTAATCATTAATAATACACTATGCTAAGCTGGTCTATAAAATACATAACATTACTTTGGTGCGGAAAAGATTCAGCGCGGCAATAGACGACCTGGCACGACCTGGATTTTCTGCATTTGAGGATATGAAACCATTCTTCTTCAGCAGTCACCATTCGAAGCAAATTCAATGTCCTATTTGTCTTTAAAGCAACATTTCGCAAGTAAACATCTTGACCTTTTGGAGGAGTGAAAACCACCCACAACAATTTATTATAGTAATTGCGGGAGCAAAAGTATATAGGAGCAGTCTCAGTCTTAGATTTCTCAACATTGAAGAAGACGATAAACACAAATGATTAAAATGATGACATTTTCAATCAAGACAAATTTTTTGATACTTTAACATTTTTATATGTTGACAAGTGTCAGATACTTATTCTGATAGCTATTCACCTCCAAAGTAAACCTGCGGAAGCATAAATTATATTACATTAATACGTTGATAATATCAGAAAACCATAAATAAACGAACTAATCAATTCGGTGATCATAAGAGCATTTATAAGACTCATTTTCGAGTGAAATAAAGATATAGATTACAAACTATTTGGCAAAATTTTGCCTAGCTCAAACTCAATGAATAATTAAAAAAAATTAAATTTTGCAAGCTCACTCTTTTGCATGTTTTCTCCAGAATGGTTTTCCATACGAAATCGGAAACAAACTGAATAAAAATTTGCACATTTTTTGTGCGTACAGAAACAATTTGTCAGATTCTTGAAAATCACGCTCATGAGTCGAATATAATATAAAAAATATCTTTATAAAAATACCAGACTGCCACAAGAATACAAAGAATGCATATTAATAGAATAATAGAATAACAAGTTCCATTACCAAAAAATGTTCAACATATAACTCAAAAAAGGCCTTTTTTATTTTCCTTTTTTAAAGAATATATAAGACATTCTCCAGAGAAAGAACCTGATACATTCGGACCCAAATCGCTTCAGTAAGGAGTTATTTAAAGCCAGCATTCATCGTCTTCAGCAAGACCGATTTTGTGCAAATGCGCTTTCAGCCTTCAGTGATCTTTCATAATTCCAAGAAGTGTTCTTACTTTGGCCCTATCCAGACCTGGAACTAGGTCCGCCATCTTTTTTCGAAGCTGTTCCAAAAAACACCTTCGAATATTTTATGCCAGAATGGCTCAACCAGAAAGACACAAGTCTTCAGTTCATTCTGCCTCTTATCGTCCGCTTATCCACGTCATGTGGTATTCCCAGGAAGAATGATTCCGGACTGACAAGAGGCTGCGGAGCTCCAGCAATCGCCAGTCGATTTGCCTCTTCGTTACCCAAATAGTTTGAGTGGCTCGGTATCCAAACAAGAGTGACTCTTAAGCATACCGAGCGTGTTTAAAATCGTGCGGAAACTTCGGACTGTTTTCGATGTACAACAGCTGGATTCCAAAGCTGACTATCAGTAAATATTTTGATTTTGCCGTGGTGGATTTGCCGTTTTATCATCAGATCTGCCGCAGACCCAATGGCAAACAGTTCTGCCTGGAATATGGTTGCGTTTTGACCGAGACTCACTGAGATCCTGACTCTCAGTTTGCTCCCATAGACTTCCGCGGGCCGTCTGTGAACAAGCCAAGGTCGGTCTTCGACAGAACATCAGCATGAGGGGTCTATTCCTCCCGGCTGGGGACGATTACATTTAAATGCCGTTCATGGCTCGTGATTTTTGACATTAAATCCGAGGACATCGATAGGGTGCTGCTCGTTAAAAGCTCGTCCCGCAGTTCTGAGCCTCCCATCACTATTGCCTCTGGCCCGTCGATCTCCAGTTGATATAGTTTCCATGTGATCCATTCCGATTCCCTTGGCACGAGTACGTGCAGGGTTTGTAGATTTAGTAGAACCTTCATGGCTGCCTGGGTGCGAAACGCACCTCTTATTCCAAAGCAAGCCTGTCTCTGTAGTTGGGTGAGCAATAGATTTGCCTGGGCTCTAAACCCCAGATTTTAGCGCAGATTCACCTGCAGATCCAGAATTTCATTCTGGCTTTATGACACACTTTGTCTAGGTGTGCATTCCAACTGAGAGTTCTGTCCAGGACTATTCCCAGGCATTTTGCCTCATAAGAGAATTGTATCGTTTCACCACGGTTAGTCGACGGTTTTAAACCATCAAACTTCCGTTTCATGGTGAATGGTACTATAACTACTTTTTTGGGTTAAGAGACATACGTGGTATACCTCAATGAGGAATGATGAAAAGCACCGACGCAAAGTGGGAATCTTTTGCTCGCTTCTCCAACAGTCCATTTCCCCCGAATATTTAAAATCTGTGAATTACTTTTCAAAGAAGCTACATATGACAAATGAAATACAGAAATCTGTATTCTGTTATCCGAAATTAAAAAAAAAACATTTTTTGCAATTTGAGCACTTATCTCCTGGAAAAATGGAGAATCTCATTAAAATGAGAAATACATGGATTTAAGACTCCATACTTCTTCTTTCGATCTGCATTATTACATATTGACAAGAAAGGGAGGAAAAAGAATATATATCGAACAAAATTACCCGCCTGTTTTTCTGAGCTATTAGAATTTGACTGTTATTTATAGACTTATCTGCAAGTTTCAAACGTCTTTTTTTGGAGATTTGGAAGTCCAATAAATACTCATAAGTTATCTTAACGAAATGATGCATGAGTCGTTCTTTCACATCCTAATACTAAATTTGAACTTGACCGGGTTTGTATCTACAATTAATAATATTGGAATAGATGAGATTACTCCGATTTCTATCACTTTTTTATTACTTACGGTACAGTGAATAGTGTTTTCTAGTATTACTACGTTTTTGAATTGATGTATTTCAAAGGGTTTTATATATTCAAAGAAGGCTTCGGTTTGTGTAGAACTTCGAAAAGTATTCTTTTTGTTTAATTGATACTGATGAAATAAATATATGTCCAACAGGTAGTTCACCAGAACCAAGCCAATCGCAGTCTTCCCCATCTCGAATTCCCACCAGGAGTCGGAGCCAACCTCAGAGTAGGCTACCATCTCCATCCAGACCGGTCGCTGAAACCGAAGTGAAGCTTCCATCCAAGAGCAATTCGAGACATCCTTCGAGGTCTTCCTCTAGAGTGCAATCGAGAAGTACCAGTCGAGAGCCAAGCCCTTCCGTTAAACCAATTCTTTCGCCTTCAAAAGCGTCATCGAAATATAAAAATGTTCAGTCGAAAGTTAATAGTTTTAGTAAACCCAAAGTGCCTCCTAAACCTCAGTTAACCAGTGATTCGGAATTATCCGATAAACCCGCGATTGTGACTCCTAGATATAAGAAAAAGACAATGAACAACGTGAGGAACAGTGTAAATAAGACAGGTGCTTCGTCGACGGTGAAAAGTAAGTTGAATTCTGACAAGAACAGTAATAATGGTAGGAAAATTCGAAGCAACGTTTCAAATAACAACAAAGATACAGAAAGTGCGAATAATAATAATAAATCGGAAAACAACAACAACGAATCAAACAACTATTCTGTAACTGAAACAGATTTGACAGACCTTGAAATACAAAATATAACTAAATCAAGTCATCGTGAAGTTGAAATTGAAAGAAAAATAAAGAATAATCATGGTACAAAATCAAAAGAAGACGAGAATTTTAATGAACTGATAACCTCTAGCTTTCCAAAAGAAGTTGATATACTAGAAATAAACGATGCTTCTATGAAATTATTCGACGAACTTAACAATTCGGCTGCTACCATAGTACCCGTAACAACATCTACGGTAACGAAACCTCTGAAAATCGACGCCAATATTGAAGGAAAGAAGGATTTTCTCAAAGGCATTTCGCCCATGGTGGATGGGAGAATACTAAGTGCGACAAGTGTATCTCATGCTATCAACAGAATGAACGATACAGTACTGGACACAAAAACCATAATGGGTGAAAGTGGGTTATCAAAATTATCACCAGCTGCCAACGCTATTATATCGATGTCTAAAGAAAATAATACCAAAGTAAACAAAACAAATAACTCTGAAAAAAATTCCCATGAAAACAAAACTGTTAAAACGGATACACCTCCAAAAAGTAATAACCACATAAAAGAGTCTAACAACAACCCCATGACAAAAAATAGCTCTGCAGGACACAAAGATAGTCCAAAGGTCAAAGAGGAATCGAAAGTTTCTAACCATGTTACAACTACTGGTTTGATGGATGCTAAAGCCATGGAAACGAAAGTACAAAATAGTATGAGTAAATTGATAGCTTCGGAAAATCCAATCGGTGACACAATGCATAAGAAGGATAATAATAAAAATACCGAAATAAAAAATATAATTTCTTCAGATGTTAGGCCCATACAGATATTGGTAAAGGAAAAACCTAGTGATGGAAATGTAGAGAGTGGAAACGTGCGGATGATACCGTACAGTTCTACAAATGGATCTTTACATGGGCGACCCAGGTAAGACTGAAAACATGAAGCAAACTATTTCTTATTTGAAATTTAGCGTTTAACTTTATGAGTTTAATTTTACTGATTCTTCATGCATCTTAACCATCATTCAATACTTAAAATATGTGATACCGATCGATAGTTTTCGGAAAAAAAAACATATATCAATATATGGTGATCCTCAAAGTTGTACATTAATTTTAAGCTTAGACTCCTTCCATTGAATAAAACATTTATCATTTCTCCATATAAGGCTCATGTAAAAACAAACGATTTTAAATAATTTGAAATAAGGTTATTCTGATTTTCACAAATTTTTATTGTTAAACTCACAACAATTGTTTCGCTATCACAGTAGCATCATCAGGCAAGATCACATTTTGAATAACTAAGCTTGTTTCCGAAATCCGTGGCTATTTATATTACAGTAACTACAATAAATTTTTATTGAGCACTAAAACCCAAAAAAGGGCCCCTGCAAATTCCAGCTTAACTGAATATATTTAACAGAGATGAGCTATTTAAATCTATTTGTTCGTTAATTAATATTCCAATTTTATTATGTTTATTTATCTCTAGGGATTCTAACAGATTTAAGGCATAACTTTTGCTTTCTATATGTAGAATTTCTGGGGTTTATAAGTTAACCTGCGGTGATTGCCCTAAAATTTACATAGGTCAAACTGGAAGAACTTTCCGTCATAGGATGTGTGAACATTTGAAGAGTTTCCTCAATAATAAAAGCAATTCTACATATTCCAACCATTTGTTAGAAACAGGACATACTTTCAACCATAACTTTGAAATTCTACACATAGAAAGCAAAAGTTATGCCTTAAATCTCTTAGAATCCCTAGAGATAAATAAACATAATAAAATTGGAATATTACTTAACGAACAAATAGATTTAAATAGCTCACCTCTGTTAAATATATTCAGATAAGCTGGAATTTGCAGGGACCCTTTTTTGGGTTTTAGTGCTCAATAAAAATTTATTGTAGTTACTGTAATATAAATAGCCACGGATTTCGGAAACAAGCTTAGTTATTCAAAATGTGATCTTGCCTGATGATGCTACTGTGATAGCGAAACAATTGTTGTGAGTTTAACAATAAAAATTTGTGAAAATCAGAATAACCTTATTTCAAATTATTTAATATGGATTTTCACCAAGTAAGGACTGATACAATTCAATACAAACGATTCTGCTAATATACTCCTGTACTTGATTAAAAGTGAAACAACTTAATTTCCACTGATTTATTTAATTTTACAACAATTGTTTCGTCGTGTGTTCATGACGAAACAATTGTGAAATCGAATAAATTGGCGAAAATAACGTTGTTTTACTTTTAATCATCAAGATGTATTTCCGACAAGTAAAGAGCGATACAATCAAACACTGCTGTACTTTGTTAACATGTTCACAACGAAGAACTCTTACTGAAATCTGCATCATTTGGTGCTTGAAATTCAATGGAAATTGTTCAAGAAAATTTATTCACTTACTCAATTTTTATTATTTGGTGCCTATCGCAGTATTTTTAACCAAAACGTTTTACTATTTTTCATAATTAAAACGCTGAATTTCCACTTGAACTTTCATTCGATAACTAATTGTTTCCACTATTAAATTATACGAAATTTCATGTCCGTAACGTTCTTGCAGATTCCTCTGAAATAACTTTGGCATATGAAGGGTCGATATTAATGAAAAACACATCATTAGAGTAATGAAATGCAAATACAAAAATAAACTTGTCACGTTGAAACCCTTAATGATTCACACAATACATTTCATCTAATTTTAAATTTAGGAAAAAATGAAATTTGATAGGAAATATGCTTTATAGATTGGTTAACATATCGGGTGTTCTTTTATAGTGATAGAACTTTAAATTGACATAAAACAAACTTAAATTAAGATTGAAGCCAATTTTTTTTTATTTGAAAGATATGAAATTTATGTTTTGAAAATAATTTCCGGCATACGTCTACCACGACTAGCTCTGAGGAACCGCATTCGACCAGACCAATTTTAGACCACTTTTTTGAGTAATTCAGGCCTTATTTCATCAATAAGGCGAGTTATGTTGGCTTCCAAAGCGTCTATTGTTTCTGGTTTATAAGCATAAATCAATGACTTGACATAACTCCAAAGAAAATAATCCAGTGGAGTTATGTCGCATGATCTTAGAGGCCAATTAATTGGGCCATTTCTCGAAATAATGATATCGCCAAATCTTTCTTTCAATAAATTATCAATTGTTACGGTAGCAGCATGAGGTGTAGCACCATCTTGTTGCAACCAAAATACTTCTGGGTCGATACCATTCAAATTTTGAAACAAATAATCATGGATGATTGATCTGTAACGAGCACTAATCACTGTTACATTAGCTCCAGCATCGTTTTAAAAAAAATATGGACCAATGATGCCTCCAGCGTATAAAGCACATCATACAGTGCATTTTGCTTGTTTATATAGCCGTTCAACTAGAAATGAGCTTCATCACTAAACACAATTTTACGATAAAAAATTGGATCAACTTCAAGCTGTTCTAGGGCCCAATCAGCAAACAAGCGACGCTTATTATGCTCAAGTGGCTTTAGTTCTTGAATCAGCTCGATCTTGTATGGGTGTAGACCAAGATTTTCATGCAAAATGGATGTGGATGCACAGAGTTCAACTTGTTGTGAACGTCGACGAATAAACAAATCTGGAACATCATTAACATTATGACTTACAGCAGCGATATTTTCTTCTGTACGTACAGTTCTTTGCCTTGCTGTTGTTGTTGCATCGAGTAGAGAAAATGTTGTCCGAAATCTATCGATAGTTCGACGAATAAGCTGCTCTGATGGACGATTATATAAACCATAAATTTCACCAAGTCCTCTATAAGTTTGTCGAATAGAACACTGATTTTGAAAATAAATTTTAACAATTTGTAAACGTTGTTGCGGCGTGAGTCTTTCCATGATAATTTGTCAATGCTTACTGAACAGAAATGTCAAAACAACATAGCTTCTTCCATTTGTCAAATCACAGTTATCCCTATCGAAAGTTCTATCACAAAAAAAAAACACCCGATACCTTCCAAGGATGAAAGTTCAACCAAATTGCTTAATAAAAATACAACCTAGACAGTGTTGATGGTACTGCAAAGACATAATGCACCATCTATCAAATATCATTCAAGAAAACCGTTGTTCTTGAAAAATAATAGTTCAAACCTCCCGCCTTTTTCTTGTACTTGAAATTATTCAAATATTTTATTTTTCGGACCTACGAAACAGCGGTCGCGTTTGAAAAGTGTGTTATGTTCTCTCCAATCTCTGTTGCTAACCCTGAATTAATTTTTAAGCTCATGCAGTTTCATGCTGCTACGCTATCGTCCTATAAAGGATTCATTATGTCACAAATACGTCCAACCTTTTCCCTAAACTCTTCTTCCCTCTAGTTCCAGTCGCATTCATAGTACATTTCTGAATGAATACAGGGAATTTTTGAAGTTGCGAGTTTTTTAAATGAAGATTCGTCAAAATAAACCATTTCAACAAAAATCGCTCACATAAATTATTCAAGGGGATAGAGATCGAAACCCTCAAATCCGAATTCGATTCCGATCAATTCTAGTCTGATTATATTAGTTCTGGCGACACCAGTGAGCATGCGGGCTCGATTGACAGCATGAGTCAATTCAAACGTTGAA
The DNA here is from genome assembly GCA_034642435.1 of Megalocaria dilatata. Lineage (NCBI taxonomy): Eukaryota > Metazoa > Arthropoda > Insecta > Coleoptera > Coccinellidae > Megalocaria > Megalocaria dilatata. Next base: position 7,148,083 of record CM067854.1, read on the forward strand.
TCAAGATTACAGTTTAAATTTAAACATTCAACGGACTTGTGAATTTTTTTACTTTCCTTAATTTTCCTAAAGATGACGCATATTTATTTAAATGCACGGAGGTGATATGATTATATACGTGTGTGTAGGTAAAATCAGGAGTACTCATCTCAATAATTTAAACAACTTTGTGCTCTTGAATAGTTTATAAAAGCGATTTTTGGTGAAATGAGTTATTTTGATGAATAATCTCCTGTTAAAAATTTCAACCTTGAAAACACACTTCACAATAAATGCTTCCTTCATGAATATATTTGTGATTATTTTATAATTTTTTGCAATGAGTATGAAACTGACAAAATGGAGCATTGTGAAAAAATGAAATGACAGATAATGCTCAAACTCCGTGTGAGTAATGGGCACAGTTGTGCCCTTTTATTACTCTAAAGAATTGCTTCGTATGTAGAGATACCTTTTTGAATTCTTTAGAAGTAATTGATCAAACGTTAACCAATTAGTATGCAAATTTTTGATTAAGCATACTTCAAATGAGGTTGAAAGAGGGATGTATATAAGACTTTAATGGTTTATTTATACTCTAAATACATATGTTACAAGTTTACAAGTTTGTAATGTTTACTCTAACTGGAGTTGTTTCGGTGTAGTATCGAACTCTAATAGCGGTGAAAACACTATCTTGTCCGTTGGATAGTTCTTCTTTGAGCTTTTTCACCGTTGTTCACTTTCACTCAATTCACTTTTATTGGGTTCACTTTTCACAAATTACTATCTAATTACAAATGAAGAATGTAGATAATACATTTACTTCCAAGCCTTTAGTGTGTTACTGTGTTATTGAGAGAGACGTGAAACTAGCGAGCGCTTTATTTTGTGCTTTTTGGGCAAGCGACAAAATGCGACTTTTTTGGGGATGTTTCTTCATGGGTACTTTTTTGCTAACTTGTTTGTATAGGGTGAGTATTGAGTGACCGTCTGGTCGAGGGAATGTCTTCAACTGAACCTTTTTGCTAACTAGCCGAATGAGAGACTCTCTAACGGCTTGAAATGTGGTCAGGTAAATTCTGATACGACATTCGACTGTTGTCGTCTTTGAATGGCTTCGGTTCTAATGGGTTTCTAAGAAAACTGTGGAGGACAAATATTTTCGATCCTTAACAGGCCCAAAGGTTTCTACGAAATAATGAGACATATTTGAAAGGCCTTATTTGTTGAACTCTGGGGACGTAGTTGTTAAATATACCTGCATAGTAAATTAAATTACTTGTTCGATGTGAAATCCGAACAAATACCGTATTCACTTTTTTTTATTTTCTTCACGTAATTTAGAATACCAGTGATAAGCCCCAATTGAACTTCTTTTTTCTACAGAATGTACTTATTCATATAAGATGCTATGTATTATAAGTTCTCATACATAAACAGTTCAGAATTAGAACCTGATGAAACCTAAGTGTAATGAAACAATTATAAATCAAAATTTTGTAGAAACTGAATTTTATTCACTATTTACTTTTTGTTCTTGTTCGTTATTTTAAAACAGAAGTCCTGACCCTAAAAATAGTATCAGTTATATTTTCAAAACTGCTGATATATGAACTGACATGATTTTAAATATATGAAATATTCACTGATATATTTGACGATATATATTGAAAATTTATCACGAACAGTTTTTTGAATATTACATATAATGGCTGGATTAATTCTCAGAAAACTCTACAGATTTAATTTAAGAATCTCTTGAAAACTTTCAATAACATGTCTCATAAAAAACTGTTTCACTTCGTAGACGTATAGATTATCAACACATATGAACGGCAACTAACTGATAAAGAATCAAAAGAGAACATGAAGTATTGGCCAAAGTGATCTGAATCAGTCACCCAAAAAAAATTTGTTTCGAGCGGATATTGAGGAATAAGAAATTCAGTCACCAAAAAATGTTCGACATAGAATTCAAAAGGGTAATTTTCATAAAATAAAATAACTTACACTGTTCTGTGATTTTGTTTGAACATAGACCAATCTTGAATTTTAAAGTTAGTCTGGTTGAAGCATCCATCCTTAACACGTGTTTGTTGTGATATAGTTGTAGTTATTTGATTTTGATATTTGGAATATTATCTAGGACCGAAGAAGAGATTACCTAGAATTATATTTGTTTTTTGAAGATATAGTACATGTTTTGAGAGATTTCTGAATTAACTTATTCGAATATTTGAATATATTAAATATTTCAAATAAATTATATTCTGTGAGAAGTCCTTAAGTTGTGTTCATGTTTCTAAAAGGCAATTGGTGTTCTTAAAGGTCTCCTTTAAATATTTATTTATTAATTTTAATGACTTTCTTATATCTGTTAGTTTATTTATTCCATTTGACATTATATATTGAGTTTTGATTATATACGTCTATTAAACGTAAGCGGTGCTTAAAATTTTTTTGAAATTAAAATTGTAGAAGTCTAACAGATTTAATCTGTTTTGATATTCAAATTTTGGGTAATTTTTAGTTTTCTCTATCAAAATAGATAGCACGCTATTCATTCAGCATCCAATTAACTCCCAACTGATGGGTTAGAATTTCAAATTCTTTTCCTGGAAAATGTTATTCCTCAATATCCACTCGAAACAATTTTGTCTTGGGCCTTTGTTTTCTTTAGATTCTTTATTAATTAGTTGCTGCTTACATGTGTTGATAATCTATATGACTATAAAGTAAAACAGTGTTTTCTAAGGCATTTTATCTTTAATTCTAGAAAGTTTGCAAGAGATTCTTCAGACTAAATCCGTAAAGGTTTCGGAAAATTAATCCAGCTATTATCTGTCATATTTTTGACGTCAAATAATTATTCATGGTGAGATGGGCTGAAATTTGTTTGACATAATCCATATTTGCATATCCTATATTGCCATGAAGTTTGGTAATTACAGAAATTTCCTTATAAGTTCCTTATTTTCCACCTTCTTGTGTGCATTCGAAAAGGACATTACAATATCCGAATTTATGAGTGTCTAATTTTAGTTGCAAATTTGGGTTAGTGGTCCATAGGAAGAAATCTATAGCTATGTATGCGGTAGTCAAACACCGAAAAGGTGCGTGTTACGTTTCGCATAAAATCAGAGTGACCTAGACGGACAAAGTTCAAGGATATGGAATGAGCAATTACATTAGAATTGGGTTATATTTTTCGGATAGCCACGAATGGCATGATTTTTTTTTTCACGATACTATTTATTTTCCACTCAGCAAGTCCCGTAATTTGAATTACAAAAAATTTAACGAAGACATATTATTAACAAATTCTATGATAAAAATTATGATATTTATCTAATTACGAACAAATTATTAGTAATTAAATATCATACAGATTTTTTCTGCTAACCTTACTATATATTCACATTTTAATTTTATAAAATTTTTTTCTCAAAAACTTTTTAAAATTTAATTAAATAAATTTCAGTTTCAATTCGGTAGACATACAGGATGTTTCAACGAAAATTTGATCCCCCAGAACTCAGGAACGAAGAATTTTCGAAGATTTAAAAAAACAGGTCAACTTCTCTTCTGAGGGGGACGAATTTACATCATGAGTTTGTTCCGAAAAAACCGAAAAAACATGAAGGTGGCATCCACCCCCGACATTTTTTTAATGTTAATTAGTTTGAAAGATATTTATGTTCTGTGCACCATCCAGTTAAAATTTTCAAAACCGGTTTACTATTCATGAAATAATTGTAATTTGAACTTACCGTCAAAAGGTGACAGTTGAACCGCCCAAACTCAAGAGTCTAAGAGTTTTGATGAATCCAAAAATAGTTTTCAAGTTCTGCATTAGGGAGAAAGAATTCCTATGGCGACATTTTTCCGAAAAATACCACCTGAGGGTGGCAACAACCCCAAATTTTTTGAATAGGAAAGAGATGGCGGATGTGGTTTAGTTAAAAAGTTTTTTTTTCCCTAAACATCCTAGTTTGGGACTTAAATTTCTTTCTGAATGATTGTTATTAAAATAGTTATAGTTAATCTAGAATTTTCGTCATTCCGATAGTATAATTTGAGAATTTCTATTTTTTCTTCCATAGAATAAAGCATTTTTTTGCCCACGTATGTAAGTAAGTCTTAAGCCCAATTATGATGCAGAAACGAAAGACTGAAACACATTTAAGAAAGAATCTTCAAAAAACGATCAGGAACGATAAGAAAATCGAATGTTTTTAAAGTAAAAACATTCAAAACTCAAATTGTTCTGCCATTAAATGAAAATTTGAAAACTTCAACTGCTATGTTAAAAGAACAGACAAAACTTCTCAACTAAACCACTTCCAACATCTCCGCCCTATTCAAAAAATGTTGGGGATTGTTGCCATCCTCAGGTGGTTTTTTTGAAACTTGAAAATTATTTTCGAATTCTTCAAAACTCTTATGTTCTTGAGTTTGGGCAGTTCAACTGTCTGTTCAACATCACCTTTTGACGGTAAGTTCAATATTATATTATTTCGTGAATAATGAAGCAATTTTGAAAATTTTAACTGGGTTGTCTACAGACCATAAATAAATTTTAAACTAACCAACACTCAACATCTCTTACCTATTCAAAAATTGTTGGGGGTTGATGTCACCTTCATGGGAGTAGTTTTTTCGGAATAAACTCATGATGGAAATTCGTCCACCTCAAAACAGAAGTTAACCTGTTTTTTAAAATCTTCGAAAATTCCTCGTTTCTGATTTCGGGGGTTTAAATTTTCGTTGAGACATCCTGTATAGAATAAACATTCACTACACAGCACCAAAAGCGATAAAATATAAATTAATCGCTGAAAATATCAAATATATATTTGAAGGATACAAAATTTTGTTTCATATCAATGTATTATAAAAACATATTCCTTTCCAAAAATGCACAACATAACCTGAAGAATTTCTTCAAAAATAACTCTCTTTGAAAAAGCTCCTTCAAAAAAACTCCAAAAACATGCAACACATCTTCAAAAAGGTCATCTGGAATTACCACATCAATAACTCGTCAGTCCAACTTCATACTCAAAAAATAAAAGTAATTAATAAAAATATATCTCAGCCGACTGAAATCACATTTCTTCCGATAAACAAACTTAGAATATAGTGAATTATTAAATATCAAAACCTTAAGTATTTCACATAAAATACACAAAGTTTGTAAGTTATTTTTAAGGTCTCAGTTATATCCAAATGATATGTATATATGTGAAAAAAATTATAAAATTAAAAGCAGAGTTTGTAGTGAGTTTAACAGAATAAATCTGTATGTTATTTAAGATATTACAATAAGCCTTCAGGTAAAATATATATCATAATTATTATATAGATCTCATTTGCATTCGTTTCGCTATCTTTCTTCCATGACATTTTCTTCGAAAATAATATTAATAATAAATCTTTTTTGATTCCTTGAGATATTTACAAATCATAGGAAAAGTCAGAGAATCAAAATTTTGTGAGCGCAGCATCATTTAGCGCTAAAGGAACCATAACAACAGTCCCACAGTCGTGTTTGAATTCAGTATTTAAATGTAAAATAACGACACGAAGGAGTAAGCAAAATTCCGTGAGAATCGTATAATTAGAAGTTTAAAAAAAAATTGTGAGCAAATCTACGTTGAGCGCTACCTCAAACACTATAACTTTCGAATGGAGAGAGTTAGAGACTTTAAACTTTCGCTGTAGGTTTGAAGCCTGAATATCTTGGCCGATTTCTTTATTAGGCGAAATGAGTCCAATAATTTCGCAGTTATTCACACTTGAAGTTTCCTCTTATTTTTGCGCGCTGGCTCCAGGGAACAGCGTGATATCGTTTTGCCCGAAGGTCGGTAATTTTCGTACTTTAGGACGAAAATGGTTTCGAACGGTTAAGTTGGGCTCACTGATAAAGAATTCAAGGTCAAAAGTAATTCGGTCCGTCCGTAAACACGCTAACTTTCGAACGCAAAGAGATACAGCCTTGAAACTTCAAGAAAAGGTTCGGGTTCTGTATATCTCGATTGAATTCGTTAATGTGTCAAATCTCAGACAGATTCGCAATAATTCACATTTGAAAACTCTTCCTATTTTTTATAGTATTGAAGCTTTATTGTGAAAAATTGGTTATACATTCAAAGTATTGTCCGTCACTAGCCATTACTTTTTTCCATGTTTCTGTCAATTTGAAGAAGCTCCTAATATACCACATCGTCACGGTAAAAGTGGTCAGAGACGCAATAAGGTCCTTCAAACCTTTCAAAACACCGGGGGCAGACAGAATCTTTCCAGCCCTACTTCAAAAGAGCATGGATGTGTTGATTCCACATCTGCTAATATTATTTAGAACAAGTCTGACTTGTGGGGTTATCCCTACAAGCTGGACATTAACTAAAGTGGTCTATATACCAAAAAAGGGACGAACAGAACCGGAACCCTCATAGTTCAGACCAATAAGGTTGACATCGTTCTTGCTGAAGTGTCTGGAAAAGGTGATTGATGTCCATATCAGGGGAAAGGCGCTAATTGACAGTCCGCCTAGCCCTCATCAATACGCCTGCATCACACAATTTTGTCGGAAAACTAAACCAATCTCTCGATAATCGAAAGATAGCACTAACAACGTTTCTAGACATTGAAGGTGCTTTTAACAATACGCTGTCGCTGAGGCTATCTCTGCGAGAGAAATCGACCCGCTAATTTGTAGATGGATACAGGCAATGCTATGCGGCAGAATAATAACGACCTCATATCAGGATGAGGTCTTCGAGTTCAAGGCTGCGAAGGGCTGTCCGCAGGAGGGTGGGTATTATCTCACCCTTACTGTGGACCCTTCTCGTGGATGACCTGCTAGCGATCACTTCGCTGTGGGGAGTCGACGTTCAAGCATTTGCTGATGACCTCGCAATCATAGTGAAAGGTGAATCGGAGGTGACGATATTGGTCGTCCTTCAAGAGATACTGGACACTATATACAAATGGTGTATAAGGGAAGATATATCTTTTAACCCACAAAAGGTAGTTATATTACCATTCACCAAGCATTGGAAGTTGGATGGTTTAGAACCGCCGACTATCCGTGGTGAAACAATACAATTCTCTTATGAGGAAAATACTTGGAAATAGTCCTGGACAAAACTCTCAGTTGGAATGCACATCTAGACAAAGTGTGTCATAAAGCCAGAATGGGATTCTGGACCTACAGGCAAATCTGCGGAAAAACTTGTGGTTTAAAGTCGAGGCAGATGTATTGGCTATACACTAGGGTAATCAGACTACAGATAATGTATGGCGCTATAGCGTGGTGGAAGAAAGGCCAAAAAACGATTGACCAACATAAGCTCAACCGACTACAGAGACAGGCTTGCCTTGCAGTTAAAGGGGCGTTTCGCACCACACCCACGGCAGCCATGGAGGTCCTACTAAATCTACCACTCCTGCATCTACTCGTGCAGAAGCGGAACGGACAACATACAAACTATATCACCTGGTGATCGACAGGCCAGAGGCAATAGTGATGGGAGGTTCAGGCCTGCTGGACGAGCTTTTAACGAACAGCGCCCTATCTATGCCTTCGGATCTAATATAAAATGTCACGAACTAAGCACGGAATTTCAATGTAATTGTCCCCAGCTGGGACGAATGGACCCAGCATGCTGAGGTTCTATTGGGGAACGAGGCGGCTCGCGGACGACGAACGGATTGGGAGCGGGAGTCTATGAAAGACCGAGAATCAACATCTCATTGAGTCGCGACTATATTCCAGGCAGAAATATTTGCCATTGAGACCGTGAGAAATCTGCTGATAAAACGGCAAATCCACCACAGCAAAATCAAAATATTTATTGATAGTCAGTCAATACTAAAAGCTCTGGAATCCAGCTGTTGTACAACGAAAACAGTCTAGAGTTGCTGCACGGCTTTGAACAGGTTCGGTATGTATAACAGAATGTTTGGATATCGAGCCACTCAAACTATTTGGGTAACGAAGAGGCAGATCGGCTGGCATTTGCTGGAGCTGCATTACCTATGATATGCCCTGAACCATTCCTAGGAATACCACATGACGTTGCTAAGCGGACGATAAGAGGCAGAATGAACTGAAGACTTGTGTCTTTCTGGTTGAGCCATTCTGGCCTGAAATATTCGAAGGTGTTCCTAGGAACAGCTACGAAAAATAAGATGGCGGACCTAGCGCTAGGTCTGGATAGGGCCAAACTAAGAACACTAGTCGGAATTATGACAGGTGACTGCAGGTTGAAAGTGCATTTGCACAAAATCATCCAGGTTTTATCCAAAAACTGGATGTCGTCGGGGAAATATAAATTAGGGGTGAACCACAGTAGTCCATGCGGACGCGGTGGTAGGGTGGACAGACGCCCGTTCACTTTAAAATAATAATAATATAACACATCCAGCTGGTCCCTCCAAATAATAATAATAATAATAATAATAATATTTATTCACTGAGATGGTTACATAATGAGGTGAATAAATGGGTGATACATCACAGAAGCTTTAGTTGGAAACTATCGCTTGTACGTGATGCTACATACATTGACTATCTCCTAAGTGGTAAGTGAACAAAAATAAAAACAAAATCCATGATAACTACTATTACACAGTAAGCAACATAAAACCTTCTTCCATCTCCTCTCCCTCCCCATCCAATCCCGATCTCCTACCTCTGGTTGACGAAACCATGCAGCCGCCCCCTTCCAAAAAAGAGAATCCATCTCTTCGTTCTTCTCTTAAACAAACTAATATTATTCAGACTTTTTATGTTGGTTGGGAGTTGGCTGTAAAGCTTGGGGGCGAGGAAGTCGCAGTGCCTCTGTCCTACTGTTTTGCAACAGTAAGGTACCCTCATAGAGTTCTTCTTCTCCCTCGTGTTGTAGCAGTGTACAATGGGATGAGATGCTATCCTCGACTTTTTGGTGTTGACTAGGATATTCCAGCAAAAGAGTTGCCTCACATCGAACACCTCGGATTCCCTGTGCAATCTTTCACTAGAGTATGTAAGTGGCTTCTTATATATAATACGCAAAATCCACCTTTGCACAACATTCAGTTTCTCCAGGTGTGTGTCACCAACTCCACCCCAACCAATAATTCCATATTGCAGTTGCGACTGGACAAGTGCGAAATACACCAACCGTAGATGCCTCAGGTCAAGGTAGTCTCGTAAATATCTTATTCTATATAATATTCCTCTTAGCTTGTTAGTAACATTCTTGACCTGGAGGTCCCATCTAAGATGTCGATCAATCACCACACCCAGATATGAAACTGATTCCACTTCCGGAACACATGAGCGTGGCCCCACAATCAGAGGTCCCATATTCGGCAAGCCACTTGAGTACAAGGAGAAGGGCAAGTATTTGGTTTTCTCTAGATTGAGAGTCAGCGTATTGAATCTGAACCATTCCTCCAAGCATCGAAAGTCCATCTGAGCCTCTGATTTCAAAGGCTCCCATGTATCTGATTCACAGAAAAGAGCTGTATCATCCGCAAAGCTGAGAATTCTACCCTTTACCTTGATCTCCAGTAAGCTGTTAATGTACAACGTGAACAAAATTGGCCCGAGCACAGTACCCTGAGGAACTCCGTAGGTCACATATATTGGCTCGCTCAACTCCCCATCAATGCTTACCATCTGTTCCCTATCTGTTAAGTAGCTTTTGAGTAACTGGTGAATTTTTCCCCTGAAACCGTAGTTATATAATTTGTTTAATAACTTTTTGTGTGACACGGTATCAAAAGCTTTGGAAAGGTCAATGAAGGCACATAGGCATGGCTTACTTTTATCTAGAGAGTTATAGATGTAAGATGTTAAGCGATGGATTGCATCCTCGGTTGACCTATTTTCTCTGAAGCCATACTGGTGCTGTGAAATGATCTCATATTTCTCACAAAACCTCATTATTCTTGTTTTTAATAGTTTTTCTATGATTTTTGCAATATTAGAGATCAACGATATTGGTCTATAGCTTTCCATCTTCAATTTGTCACCATTCTTGTATAAGGGTTTCACGATTCCAATTTTAAATAATTTAGGAAAATTTCCTTCGTTAAAACAGCAATTGATTAGGTGAGTTAAAGGCGTCTTCAGCTCATCGGATACGTTTTTTAGAGTTTCTGCCCGAATGCCATCATACCCAGGAGACTTTCCCTCCTTCAATTGCATTATCGTCTCACGAACTTCTTTCGCATCAGTAGAAAAAAGACACATGGAGACATCTAACCCTTTATCAATTTCTAGGTAATCTTTTGGAATCTCGATCTTCTCTGCGAATGCTTGGCCCAACCCACCATAGTACGTATTGAAACTTTCAGCAATGGTCTTCTTCTCCACCAGTGTCTCGCCGTCTGCTGATATAATTTTACCTATTTTTATTTGAGGATAATACACAGTATTATCTTCTCGCCATCAATATTCGGCTTGACAGTTGATGATGAGGCATCCATATGTTGACCGACATTTTGGATTATTGTAATAGACCCAAATTTCATCGCCAGTCAATTCATACGACACCCAATTTCTTATCTTTCGGATCATTTTCATTGCATCTGAACAAGGGAAAATGGTTGGTTGAGTGGCTCCAAGTGTTTTTGCGAGTTCATTTTGCATTTATGATAGATATTCATCGAGTCTTGCCTCTAATTCTCCATCCTTAACTTTTGATGGCGCTTCGATTCGTTCTGCGTCTTCAAATCAAAATTGCCACTTTTAAATCAGGCATTTCTGAAATGTTCGTTCAACTAAAGCGTAGTCCTCAGAAACAATGTTATTTACACTTCAGTGAAATGACAGATACTGAAAAGAAAACCTAATGATGACGCTTTAAAATAAAAGTGTTACCAGTTGAAACAATGGAATAATAAGAGAGTAGCGACATATGTCATCAAAACCGCACGAACTTATCTTTACTCATAATATTTTCTGATCTACAAATTCGATCGATCTAAAATTCGGCAATTGGGAGCAGAATGAGATTGCACATATTTCTGCGAAATTTTGTGTTGAAAAAAAATTTTGTGATTGGATCAGCGTTTAACGCTACCTTGAACACTATTACTTTCGAACTACAAGGGCTAGTCTTGAAACTTTCAGGGAACGTTTGAATATCCCAGCTAGTTTTGTTAATGATCAGAATAGGTTGAATGGTTTCGCGGTTATTAATATGTATCTGAATTTTTTTTCATTTTTCTAATTTTGTGTTTTATCTATCCTAGGAAGTTTTTCAAGAAGTAATCCACAATTTTGAAATTTTCTAGGAAAATAGACTATCGAACAAGTCCACAAAACCTGCTGACTTTGTCAGTGCTTTTCTGGAATTTTTCAGCTTTAATGTTTACCCAGAAAAATTTCTCGAAAGGTAATTAATTTCAGAAATCGAATTCTTGTTACAGAGTTTATTTTTTCATGGCACGGAAACAATTAAGATCCAATAACCTTGCAGAACATACGTAAATTGAGGTGCGTGTAAAAACTGCTTCTTCTGGGGGACGCAGGTGTATAAGATTATAAATATCGGCACTGAATGAAGGTTACCCGTCCAAAAGTAAACTGTCCATGTTTCCACTATCACCATTCTCAACTTTGTACATCTCTATATCTCTTTAAATCTCAGGGTGAGTCACGTGAAAACATGACGTTCATGATGTAGTGAAGAGTCACGCGAACCAAAGGAGGTGACCAAAGTTGTGTACTATGAAGGTGAATGAAAATAGATCGATAAAGTGGACCTAGAGCTCAACAAGACCTTGAAAAATGTTTCATTCCTGTACGTCTTTTATATATTGATATTTTTCCAGACTTCAAAAAAAAAAGAGGACCTTATAAGATCACTTCCACTTCGCTCGGTGTCTATCATCGTCATTTATTGGAAACATTTCTTAATGTTGAAATTCTATACTTGGCACGGTAGGGAATCTTATTATCGCCGGTTTCTGACCGCAGGTTTCCTTCACTCCATGTTTGTGAAGATTCTGAAGTATAATGATGCAGCCATCTCTCATAACAGGTGACAATGTGACTTAAGGAATCATTAACGTCTTCTCTTTATCGCGTTGAAAACCTTTCACAGACACAAAGACTATGCACTTTCTGATGTTCCGTTAGCAGGCGAGGAGTTTTCAATAAAACATCACAAATCGTGATAGGTGATAAAAATGGATATATTTCGATAATTCCAAGCGTTGTAAATCATGAGTAAATGCAGGCGAAACTTTGACATCCACTGCAATACCAAATCGCTTTGGAAATAAGACGATGCTTTGTGTTTGGTCGGATCAGAAGGATGAAATATAATATAAGCTTCTCAAACCTGGTGAAACAATTAACTCAGGTTGCAACCATCAGAAAATGATCTATTTAAATCGAGCATTACGTAAACAATGACATTCATGTGGAAAAAGGTAACACAAAATCATTTTACTCCATGATAATGCCCCATCACAATAATAGTCGGGAAATGATAACACATACGGCTGATTCTCCTAATTTGGCTTCGTCCTATTATCATCTGTTTGCATCACTGGGACACGCTCTCCCTGAAAGATACTTCAATTTGTATAAAAATGTGTGGAAATAGCTAGACAACTGGTTCGCTCCAAAGTAACAACTTTTTTTTGGTGTGGCATTCATAAACTCCCGTAGAGGTGAGAAAAATGTATAAATAGCAATAGAGATTATTTTGAATGAAATATTTTTTATCTTTTTCAAACAACAGCCGTGTAGTTTCCAGTTTCATACTTCTACACCTGCTAAGGGGTCGATATATGAGTTATTCGAGAAGAAATCCTAAGAATCAATTTATCTATTCGCATGAATCAGATCCACTATTATTATAGTCCGTCCAGAAAGTATCCGGAAAAAAAGCTCAAATGTAATTATTTAGTATATATTTTTAATTCTTGAATTAGAAAATTATAACAAAATATTTATCTTATTTACTTATACTACCTCCATTCAACTGTAAACACTTGACTTAACGTCGAGGTACACCCGAAACTAGATCACTTCCTTAATTTTCGGCGATGGTGGGACAGGCTGTAAAACTGACTTAATTAAATCATCTTTATTTCGTGGCGCTGCTCGTTCAACTTCAATCTTCATTAATCACCATATATTTTCAATGGGATTAAGATCTGGTGAAGCTGCTGGTCATAAAATGGTTGTCACTTGTTGTTCTTGCATCCAAGCTTGAGTATAGGCCAAAGTATGGCATCTTGCATTATCCTGCTGAAAACCTCATCCCCCTGATTATAAAGCATGCGCTATTTCAAGGAGAAAATCGTTTAGAATGTCACAATACTTTTCACTATTAATGGTACATACAACTATATAAAGAGGCGTAGCACCACGCTGAGATACTGCTACCCAAACCAATAATTTGGTGGGAAATTTGGAAATTTGAATGGTAACAGGTTGTTTTGATAGGATTTTTAGGTGATTTCCACCAAGTTGGAAACAATTTTCATCAGATAAAAAGATATTATTAAAATTATCTTCTTGAAAACGTTGACAAAATTCTATCCTTCGTTCCTTTTGTAAAGGTATCATTATAGGGATGTTTTTTGGTTCTTTGATATGTAGCCTTACCTTTTCAGTGACATACGGATGGTTTCTGGACATACTTTTATATTTCGTTGATTTCCAAATCTGTTAGCCAATTTGCGAAACACCAGGCGCGGATTGTGTCGTCCTAAGGCCAATAAAGCGTTTAGTCTTTCTGAAACTGGTTCATGCCTCATATCCATGCCATTTTTTATCCTCTTTATTGTTTCATATACAGCACTTTTCCCAGTTCAATCAATTGCACTAATTTTTTTAACGTTTCGAAAACCTTTCCTTTACAAATATTCTACCTGTTTTCTTTTTTTTAGCTATGATATTATTTCATGAATTGTAAACCTGTTAACAATATTTGACAAATAGTGTTGCTATGCAACTTTAACCATAGGCCTTCCTAGACGGACTATATTATGGTTCATATCTTAAAAAACGATAGATATATCACTATAGGTTGTTGGATTAGAAACTAATGAAATTGAATGAATATGGCATTTGATGCAAAAAAGTTATACTCGAATGAATTCATTTCTTTTATCAACTATCGCATTATCGGAACATTTGAATGAAACATAAGTAGTGAAAAGTGTCAAAATTTAGTGGAATTAATTTCGGCATTAATGTCTAAGAGCGTTGAAGCACCTTTTCCAAATTCTGCGCATTCAAATGTTTTCTGTAAATTGTGAGTAACACTGATAAATTATATGTCAAAAACTTTATATTCATGTCATTTATTTCGGAGCTATAAATATTTATAATTTTTTTTTACTGAACTCTCATCTCCTCTCTGCTTTTCTGAACGAATATACAGGGTGTATATGAATAGTTGCGAAAAAATTAAGGGGGTGATTTCTTGTCAAACATTGGGAATTTCATATAAAGAAATTTTTTTTTTCCTAAAGACCAAAAAAGTTTCAAGAATAACATTAAGTAGATGGTTTATGCGGGCAAGAAGGCAGCCAAAAAAGTTTTAGTGGTGTTCCTCTATGATTGCAAGGGGTAGAAAAAGCCACCGCTAAACATTCTTTCGCATGAAACTTTTTTCCATATTCCTATTTTGCAATAAAAAAATTTATTTTGGATAGCTTGATGCATTCTTAACAAATAAGCTCTCCAGTAATTTCTTGCTACAATTCAAAGTTTTTGAGAAAAAAAATTATCAACATGATAGCGTGAGTCGTAGAGGCTGGAATTATTTCCGAGCTAGAATTTATCTAGTATGCGGATTTCATTTTGTTATTATACCTGACTAGTTTTGATTAACTTTGGTTTAGTTCCAATTATTGTTTTTTCAGGGGGATGTAACTAAGAGGGGGGGCTCAAAAAAATTTCTTGAAAAGGAATGATCCCCTAAGTTTTTTCGCAACTATTCATATACACCCGGTATATATTTTACAGAACGATTCGTTAAATTGAAATATTCTTCCCAATTATCTGTTCAATTTCCACAAAAAGCAAAACAATCAAATTGGACTGCATCCTCCTTTTTGAAACTAGGCATACAAACGTAAAAATATTTTTTATTGTTCAACTTTTGATACATTGGGACGAAAATGATTCTATATGATTAAAATAGTAGATGAGACATAAATATTGCTGCAATGGACGTATAGTAGTAGTAGGATAGAATTATTTGTGGATTCAAAGTAAAATCTCCATAGGAATCGATTTTAAAATGGAATAGAATAATGCATTTTGTTCTGAATGCGAATATTTGCATAATGATTCCTTCTGTAATACACACTGGTCATTTCCTTCGTGGTGCTCTGCAAGAATGCATATATTTGAATAATTCTTAGAACGATTCGTGAAATCGAAGGTTTATAGGGAATGAAGCAGAATGAATTTTTTTAAATAAATTGAATTACTTTAAAATAAAATGGATTTCCGACGATTATTTGACAAATGAAATCAAGCATAGGAGACATAAAGAATTAATACCTATTACATATTAATGAAAGACATTCAAAGAAATATAAATTGGCAACTAAAAATTATTGAATAAATACTGGAAGAGTACAAAATTTTGTTCCATTCCTTGTTTTATGAAAAACTAAATTCCCTTTCAAAAATGCACATGACCTCAAGAACTTCTTCAAAAATAACTTGCTCAAAATAAGTTCAGATTTAAAAAAATTCCCATAACATTTAGAACATCTCTAAAAAACAATTTAGAATTATAACAACGGTGAATCTTCAGCTCCACTTCTATTTAAAAAATAAAAGTAATTAACAAAGATATCTTACATTATTTAATTCATTATTTCACATCTGAATGCTAAATTTAAACTTGATCAGAGGACTGTTGTTATGGTTTCTGGAGCTGATTCCTAGAAGAAGCTGGAAAAAAAGAATGATTAAAATTAATATTCATTTGTGTAAAACCTTCGAATTCTTCACCTTAAATGTTTATCAGACAATAAAATCAGTATTTATGTATAATTGTTCATTTAAGCTATTCAGCTATCCAAATAGGTGTCTGATGATAAAGAATGATTTGAATAAAGTTGGATTGATGGAAAGCATAATTGATTCAGGAAATGTAATTTAGTGTAATAGTTTGTTATAAATCCTCGAGGCATTTATGGTTTTCGTCGAAAAACTTGGGTGGAACCGAAAAAGAAACTATTTAGATTCTCACTTATGAAAGCGGCATAATTGCCGTATTTAAGGAAATTCCTGTCGATATTGAAGCTAGCACAATGGATGTGCCAATTTTGATCAATGAAAAACGCCATATCACGAAACTAATTTATCCCAAATCCATTTATAACACTTTCCATCACATAAACTTCGGTCGATGAAGGTTCTTTGTGGAGAATTTCAATACATTTTGATACCATATTGATGTGTTATCGGAATGGAAAATGAGTAATGATGAAAAATGGAGAAGTTATTAAGGCGAATTTGTGCGTATGAATCTGAACTATTAACTAATTGTGCGAATTAATACGCATATTCATATATTAATTGAATTATGTTTCGATTATAGTGATTTGTCTACATTTATTAGACAGGTTATTATGTATTCAACATCGATTGATGGTAAAGAATATGAAATTGGCACGCATCTTTATTCAATATTTTTCCTATTATTGGTTTAAAATGGCCAAGATCAACCTTCTACTTGCTGGCGACATTATTGCGTTTTTCTACCTTTGTTAATGCCATTCAGCTTAATTATCGAAAATAAATATCAATATTAGTGGCGTAATGTCAGGAGCTTTTGCGCCCTGGTTCATATCATCCACATCCCCACATTTTGGTCTTCTAATTATACGATCCTCACGAAATTTCGTGCACTTTATTGATCTACTTCTGAGTGGTGAATTTCTGATCGATCGAATCTGTAGTTTCGAAACTATTGGAAAAAATACGAAAATTTTTAAACATGAATAACTGGAAAACTAACACCACGATTTCACCCATTAATAAACTCACCCGGATCATATAGACCCCAAACCACCCCCAAAAGTTTCAAGGCTCTAATTCTTTTTACGGCCAGCCGGACAGAATTACTTTCAACCTCGACTTCTTCATCAATTGGATAGCCCAAACAAGTCATTTTTGAAAGTTTTCGGCTATAAATTTGAAAATTACAGACATTTGGGCAAAACGATAGCAAGTTGTTTTCTCGACATTTTCCCTGAAATTTCGATTGCTTGAACATTAGCTTATGGTAAGTACAGTAAAACATTTTTTCCTTTACTCAAAAAACTAGAGAAAAAAAGCGCAAAACAATATTTGTGCTAGATCACTAGATCCAAGAAGAGTAAAAAACCACATATCTTTCATCAATAGCTCATACTCCTTATTAATGATTTTTGGTACAGATCAGCCGAATTAATTCAATTTAATATGATTCTTTGCATCCGGTGGTTTCAGCAAAAGTAATGAAAATGTTTATTGTACCCTCATTTCAGAACAGAAAACGTTTAAATACAGTATGTTACCAAATTTCAGACAAATCGTTTATAAGCATTTAAAAATGTTACTATATAAACGAAACGCATATGTAAGCAGCTCAGGTTAATAAATAGAAATCAACATAGGTATATATGTGTATCGTTTTACTGAAGTGTAACTGAATTGAATTGGTATTTATTCTTATTCATTTTTCTGTTGACTATTGAACAAGTGATTTGTTATTATTCATAATTCTCTCTCGATCAGATGAAACTGGCCTCAAAGTTATAATAGTTCGTTTCAAGGCAGAGAAACACTATGAAAATTACTGTACATTTCATATAATTTTAGAGTATGAATGTAATGTGTTTTTTTATGAATCTATCTTCAAGCAAATTTTTGAAACTGAGAATTGGTGGAAACTACGATTTCAATTTTTATTTCTCAAAAACTGTATAATTTTTGAATAGATATTTTGTATATTTATCAGAAATTTCAAAATAGTTCATCATGGAAAACATTCAAATTTCATTGAAATAAAATTTGCATATTCTGGATGTTTGTGACCTAGTCTAGCATCAGTTTCAATCCCATAATCCTCTATAATGAACGTAATTTTTTAGCAATTAGTGACCTCTAAACAATAATAAGATATTAAATAAGAGGAGGGATGAGCAGAAACCAAATTTTGTGTACTCAAAATATTTTTGTTAACAATTTATATTTATTGGATTTTGTTTTCTCATTTGGATGTCTTATAATGAATGTTTATTTTATATGTCGTTTGATATAAGTGGTACTTACATTCTGTCAAGAAAGTACCGGGAATTATCGATTTAAATCTGGCGGGGCAATGAGGCAGGTAAAAATTTTTTTTCCTAGGTTGGTACCACTGTCCTTAATTACTATGCCAAGCTTGAGCGGGATCTGTCAACTAGTGTGTTTGCAACAGCTGATTAAGTCAGTCGATGTCAGAGTGCGTGCCGATATTTACTATGGGTGATTACGTTGAGCAAAGAATTTGTTTAAAGTTTTGTGTTGCAAATGAATTTTCGTGTGCCGATGCATTGAAAATGTTGCAAAAGGCCTTTGGTGATAATGCTCTATCGAAAACTCGTGCATATCAGTGGTACAGAGCCTTCAAGGACGGACGCCCATCGACGGCTCCGATCGAAGATAACGTCGATAAAATTAAGGAAAGGGTGCTGGAAAACCGTCGTACCAGCTTGGGAGAGATAGCACATGATCTTAAGATATCCCACGAGTCCGCACGTACGATTTTGATTGATATTTTGGGTATGAGAAAGGTGGCCGCACGACTCGTACCGAGAGACCTGAATTTTCTTCAAAAACGTCATCGCGAACAGGTTGCTTCAGACATGCTGGATCGCTGTAATTCCTATTCTACATTCATGGAACGCATTATAACTGGTGATGAGACCTGGGTCTACGAGTACGATATGCAAACAAGCCAGCAATCATCGGAATGGGTGGCAAAAAATGAGCTGAAACCGAAACAACCACGCCAAAGCCGCTCGAAAATGAAGGTGATGCTCATTGTTTTCTTCGATATCCGTGGCGTGGTGCACTACGAATTCATTCCAGAGGGTCAGACGGTAAACAAGGAGTATTACCTAGGCGTTATGAAACGTTTGCGTGAGCGTTTCCGTAAGAAGCGGCCAAATTTGTGGGCGAACAACTCATGGATTTTGCATGACGATAACGCGCCTTCTCACCGAGCTACGATTGTGACTAACTTTCTCGCCAAAAACTCAAGAAACGTGCTTCAGCAACCACCGTATTCGCCGGATTCGGCTCCCTGCGACTTTTTCCTCTTCCCAAAACTAAAATTGCCCCTTCGTGGCACCCGTTTTGAGTCGATTGAAGCCATAAAACGAAATTCTGCGCGAGAGCTAAAGTTCATCCCGGAAAGCGCCTATAAAAAATGTTTCGATAATTGGAAGTGCCGTTGGCATAGATGTATTGGAGCAAATGGAGCCTATTTTGAAGGCGACCCAATAAATTTTGACGATTAAATGTGAAAATGTTGTTTTAATTGAAAATTCCCGGTACTTTCTTGACAGAGTAGTATATGACATTCATTCAATTCCTGAAGTTATAATATTAAATATAAGTTTTTGAAATTAAATATGTAGAAGGCTAACAGAATATATCTGTAAATATTAAAATATTTAAATAACTTTATATAGAGTCATTTCATAATAAGACACACCTAAGCGTATTACTTTTTTGGTTGTTCGCTAAATATTTTTAAATGTTCGGTAAATTTACATGAATATTTCTTAAAGTATCATTAGTTAATGGAATCTTTAATATTACTCCACCCTCTCTTAAGCTCACAAATCTGACGAAAGCATATTAAAAACCCTGACATAATTTAAGGAGGGGGTGTTCTATGGCAGGGTTGGAGAAAGAGGTCATTAAAATGAACTCTTTCTGCAAGGTGGGGGTACCTTAATATTAGTTCGCGTGCTTTCATCGTCTCTGGAACGGTCAAGAAGTAGAATATGGCGTGTCCAGATTACTCATTGGCGTAGGGGGAAATTTCTTAGAATTTACTGAAGTCTTCGCAAGGAATGATCTCACTTATATAGTTGAAGTAAAAATAGTAATTTTGGCATTATACTGACCTTTACTTCTCTAGAAAATATCATTCTCATAACTTATTATGTGTAGTTATGGACTCGGCAGACATGAGCTTACAATAGGTTCTTCACATACTTTAATCACTTTTACGACCCTGTTCTAGGAAGATCTGATTTTGTTAGAACATAGGTTGGTCTGTTTGAAGCATCCATTCTTAACACGTGTTTGTTGTGATATAGTTGTATTTATTTGATTTTGATATTTGGAATATTATCTAGGACTCAATTCCAGAGATTACCTAGAATTATATTTGTTTTTTTAAGATATAGTGCATGTTTTGAGAGATTTCTGAATTAACTTATTCGAATATTTAAATATATTAAATATTTCAAATAAATTATATTCTTTGAGAAGTCCTTAAGTTGTGTTCATGTTTTTTAAAAGGCAATTGGTGTTCTTAAAGGTAAGATCAGAAACAAAATTTTGTCTCCTTCAAATATTTATTTATTAATTTTAATGACTTTCTTATATCTGTTGGTTTATTTATTCCATTTGACATTATATATTGAGTTTTGATTATATACGTCTATTAAACGTAAGCGGTGCTTATCTTAGACATTAATTTAATTCTAAAAGTTTTTTGAATGAAATTGTTTTGAAATTAAAATTGTAGAAGACTAACAGATTTAATCTGTTTTGATATTCAAATTTTGTTATATTTCTTCCATCAAGTAAAAAGCCTTTTTCTATTTTATTTAATTATACATTGGATTTCTGTCCAGTAAAAGCCAAGAAAATTTGAAACATATCAAAAGTCCTACAATCGAGTTTAAATTTAGCATTAAGATGAATATAAAGACGAAAAGGCCAATGCACAATTTTGTGATATTTATGGGTGATATGAACAAGCGCGCAAAAGCATCTGACTTCACCATGGTGCTTTTCGCCACTTTTTTATGATACTTATAAGCTATTGACCGAGGTGCCGTTCCTTAAAAACCCGCCTATGTGTTTCCTTGGCCGTTGTCCAGCGAATATACAAAACTTCTGTAGCCGCATTGGGGTAGTGAGTGCGAATAAAACACGTAGTTGACACTCGACCAACTCGCGAAGCAGTGTCCGACCAATGTTGAAGCTGACAGCTGGTCATTGAAATTCAAATTCAATTCGTTCAAAATCCTCCTAATTAATGCAGAGATAATTGATATTGTCAGATAGAGATCGAAACTGTTGGTTTTGATAATAATGAAGATTTTGACTTTGAGTGATTTAGATATCCCATACATATGGTATTCAATTTGAGTTTTTATGTAGAGTGATGTTTTTTTTTGTTTTCTGTGATATCCCCACCTTTTTGCATGTATTTTTTTTCGCCTTCAGAGCACCATTAGGATTTTTAGATGCATGTATTAGCATATTGGCTTCGCAAATTTGAGTACATCTGATGATTTCTAAAGTGATTGTTATTTTAAACCGCAAACTTTAGTATTTTTTTGAGTTCATTCATCCAACATGAGGTCATTGTTTCCAAGAATTTAACATTAATCATTATAGTAGGCATACCTTTGAAAAGTACAATACAAACAATGCACATATCGCTTTAATATATTCGAAATATCTCTATAAATCACTCAGCTCATTTGAAGTATTGCGTGCTGAAATAAAATCGATAATTCTTCTCCTTCCAGAAGAATAATACCTTCAAGGTTGTTAACTTAATTGCTTATTGTCATAGAATCAAAACTCAAGAATTAACAGTTAAGTTAGTTTAGTAAGCTTATTTTTTATTGTTTAAAAATTAATTATTGATTTCAATAATGCAACGAGTAGGCAGTATTTATCAACGTTAGTAAATAGTTCAATCCAGATATGATATTTTCTGTATGTTTATTTCTGCCTAAAATTCAATACACTGTTACTTCGAACAATTTTCTATCTGTCCTGATAAACCTCATTTCAGAACAAAAGTTTTTTCATCCTGTTATAATGCTAACCGAAATAAAATTACACGTTTGTTACTCATTTGTTCGACCAAAAAAAAAAATACTTAGAAGATTATTTGCCAACAAAAAATGGATGGAGTCTATCAAGTAAATAGAATTTAATACCGAGAAAATTGTTATATTTACTTTTTAATGGAAGGGCCTTGGATGTAATTTTGTAATACTCCTTTTCATGCAATTTTCATTGATGAAGTCTTGCAAAGAAATTTATTTGTTGATCAAAACATTTTTAATCAAAACATCTTTTTCATCATAAGTTTTCATTTTTATAATATTAAATAATTTTTATCAATTGTTCGTTGAAAAAAGTTCACTATAAATCCAAATTTTTTAATCCTTAGACTGAAAATACATATGCAGAAGCATTGAATGCTTCTGTCTGAATATGCATATGTCAACGGAAACGAACTTCAGCTGTTTACGTCAAGTCGGAATGTGTGAAAAATAAACTCACGAAAAAATTCAAATATGATAAACAAATCTTGTTATTAATTGGTGACTAACTCAGTAGACTGATCAATATAATAGATTGGTGAAAATTTTCGGGTAGTTCAAAGAGCCGGTAGATTAAATGAACCTCTATGTGGCGAGAAGGCGTTTCTTATTGTTGTCTATGATCTCCGAAAATCGTACAGAATTGAGGAACGACACATTTTCTTCGGTTCATAGAAAATAATTGAAAATCGCACAAAAATAAAAATGCTTTCATAACTTGAATCGGTCTTTCAATAGTCGATCCGTATTGGGACTTTTTTTGCAGCCGATCTAGAAAAAAGCCTTTTCACTCAAAAAAATTGTATTTTTTGTTAAGACTTCTGCGTTTTATGTCCAAGGACGATTACTGCTTTAATTATCAGTTAAGACCATAATAATTTGTCATAGGGCATAAGAAGCGCATAGGTGAAAATGAAAAATGTTCTGCAAATTTGCATACTTCGTGAGGTAAAAACTAAAGAACTGTGACGCGAGGTTTGCAGCAACTGTACGCTAGTGAAGACATCAACTCTCCCTCCTTGCAAACGTCAGTGCATCTACAATATCTGCTACTATCAATTCTTTTTTGTGCGCTCCGAAGACCGACAAGTCTGTTGTTTGGAAATGATAAAATAATCTCCGTTGCTATTTATATATTTTTTCCACCTCTCCGGCAGTTTATGAAGGCCACGCCAAAAAAAAGCACCATTTTGAAGTTATCCAGCAATTTCCGTATATTTTCATACCGACTGAAGAATTTTTTAGTGAGAGAGTGATGCGAATAAATCATAATCTGTCGGAGCCAAGTCTGAAGAAAAGGCCGCATGCACTTATGTTCCTTAAATGAACTCCTCGATCGTTTCTCTGAACCGTTTTGCTGTATGTGATAGGACATTATTTTGGAGAAAAATGACTTAGTGCTGTCTTTTTTCATATTTCGATCGTTTTTCACGCAGTGCTCCATTTTAAATTGATAATTTGTTTTGGTAACGCTCAGAATTAACGGATTTGCATGGTTTTAGCAGCTCCTAATAGATTACACCCTTCCGATCTTATCAAAGACAGAACATCTCCTTTCCAAAGTGGTCTTACAATGGACGTTGATTGTTAACTTGTATTCACCCATAATTTACGGTGCCTAGGATTCTCAAATTAAAGCCATTTTTTAATAACTATCAGGAGAAATAGTTTAATTTTGTGCCTGTCAAGCAGCATTTCCCAAGTCTTTTCAGATTTGCTTGATACTTTTCGTTCAGTTCAAGTGGAATCCATTTTTCCACTTTCTCAAAAGTTTCACTTGAATAAAGACGATTTTTTGTGTTACATCCAATTGATTCGTGAGTTTTTGTGGAGTTCGGGTAGCATCTTCATCCAATAATTATATAAATATTTTAAAAATTTTAAAAAATTTTAAAATTAGCCTTCTACATATTTAATTCCAAAAGATTATATTTAATGATTATAACTTCTGAAAATAAATTAAAATAAAGTCGTATAAG
Source organism: Megalocaria dilatata (assembly GCA_034642435.1). Taxonomy (NCBI): domain Eukaryota; kingdom Metazoa; phylum Arthropoda; class Insecta; order Coleoptera; family Coccinellidae; genus Megalocaria; species Megalocaria dilatata. The sequence goes on from CM067854.1 coordinate 7,172,145, forward strand.
TACCACTTATATCATGACATAAAATAAACATTCATTATAAGACATCCGAATGGTATAAAAAAATCCAATAAATTAAAATTATTAACCAAAATCCTATAAATTATAATTATAAATTTTGAGTGTAGTGAACCGTTCGTCACAACATTTAAAGGTTTCATTTCGGTAGAACTATTTCTAGAAGTTTGAAGGGTAAGTGAATATTTGTTGTTGATTGATGTTATATTTTTTGAATATGAATTATTTGAATACTGACGAAGCAAAGTTGATCTTAAAAGTTGTTTTTCAGTAATGTTTTACATATCTTGAGTTTTTATATAAGGTACCTTGGTTAGATATCCAATAATATTGAATAGTCTAAGTAAGATAGTTTTATGATGAAATTCTTAAGATTATGTTGGATATTCTTGAAAGATATTGGTTTTCATAAGATTGATCAACAGAAACAAAATTTTGTCTATTCAAAATATTTAATTTATAGGATTTTGGTTGATACTTTTTATTTATTGGATTTTGTTATACCATTCGGATGTCTTATAATGAATGTTTATTTTATGTCATGATATAAGTGGTACTTATACGACATTATTTTAATTTATTTTCAGAAGTTATAATCATTAAATATAATTTTTTGGAATTAAATATGTAGAAGGCTAATTTTAAAATTTTTTTTAAAATATTTATTTCATTTTATATACCTTCTATCAAGAATTAACCTCTATTTATGTTATTTCATCCAATAAGGCTTACATTTCGTTATATGCGAGCTTTTTCGATGGTTTTTCTTGCTCTCCGTTTCTTACGTCAAAATAACCACTTTTGAATTTTTGAACAATTCGAAACTAAGGGCACGTTTCCCTTGAGCTTCGAGAAGCATTCGATGTAATTTTGCAGCAGTTTTCTTCAAATGATTACTGAAAACTAATGCTGTCCGCAAACGGTAGTTTGTAAGCACAAAACTCGACTGGAAGGTTATAGCAAAATATACCGGTGCATAGAACTTGGGTTGTTGTGTGTTAAAAATTTTCGTCTCTTAGAAAGAGATGATAGAGCTGAAGCAGTGGTCTTACAGTATCTAAACTGATGGCTAGCACCATCTATAGGGAAATCCCGGATCAATTATTTTACACCTAGTATTTTAGCCAGACTACAAATTTCGGCCGAATTATCTAGTTCGATTGGAACTATTCTCGTAGGAGCTCAGTGTTTTTTCAAAAGTAATGAAAACCTGATCATTTTCTCATCGAAAAACTATGAACCTACTGAATGTTACAAAATCTTTGACTAACCGTTTAAAATCATTTGATGCAGCTAGAGTAGAGCGAACCGCGTTATGGTTCAACTCATAATAATACATAGAAATCAACACAATAACGTTTTAAAAATTTCATTACTTACTTTTAAATGTGCTCCTTAACATTGTTGACAAAAGCTAGTTCTATCAAGTGCAATTCATCAGATTTTCACACCTATGAATGGGTATTTACGAATGAAAAAATCTAATATTGTTATTTTAACCCTGAACTTTTTCTAAATAATTATCGTAGACCTTTGACCCATGTATTAACACAGTCACTAAACCAAAAATGTGCGACGTCTGAGGAGAAGATTTTTTGACATAAATCAAGATCGTGTTCCCAGGACTCAAGGGCCCAGCCCTTAAATCAAAATGTCCAAGCTGCGTGCCACGTAGCCCCGTCCTGTTGAAAGCACATGTTGTTGGAGTCCATATCAGCCAATTCAGGCGAAAACGAGTTGGTAACCATGGATCTTTAGCGGTAACCGTTGACGGTGATAACTGATTTTTCGAGATGCAGTGGATGCTCTTGGATCTCATGTGGATTGCTATGGTCCCAAATTCGATAATTTTGTTCGCTGGACGTACCCATTCAGCAATAGGCCTCATCGCTGAAGATAATTTATGATGAAAATCAGGGACAGCCTATAAATATTTGAGAGCTCATTCAGCGAACACACGTCGTTGTCTTTTATGATGGTTTACCTTCAGTTCCTGGGTCTTGTGAGTGACGCGAAATCGACTGCCTCGAATTCTCCTCCACACCCTCATGGACAGCGGCAGATATTGCGTTCCATTGTCGTACGAGTAGTGGTGCATTGTTTACTGAACCAATAATCAAATTTATCCACCACACTGCGAAGAACATTTGACGGACCGTGTTCACCATATTGTTCATCGTTCACTGGTCAGCCAAAATTCTTTTTTCATGCAACATTATAGAAAACAAGAACCTGTAAAATAATGAACTGATTCAAGAAAAACGAGAAATGACATCAGCTGCCATTCTTCATGACTTTATGTTGGTTTGAGAAGCACATTTTGATTGTATCCAAGAAACTTTGATGGTTTTCTATTATCACTCACTATTGGTTTTGCTGGCTTACATGATTTGCTTCATTTTATTCGTTTTTCTATTGTTTATATGAAATTTGTAATTTTTTTCTTGAAAATTCAGACTACCCATGTAATGTGCAATTCGGAAATAGATCAATATGACCTTCATTTATGTAATGCCCTTACATGAGGAAGAAAATGGCTATGGAGTGATAGAAAATGGCGGGTATGATTTTTCTCAATTAATTTTTCGATTTGCCCAATTTTTGATATTTTTGGAATACGAAAATTGAAACTTTTTATGATAATTGCGGAGGAAGATTTAAATGGGGTGCAATTGGTTTTTTATGAAGTAATCACCTAGTACGGTTTCTTTAATAGCTCTGATCTAATGAATTCAGGAGAAAATGTTTCGAATGAAAGTTACCAAAAAGAATGCAGTTCGTCTATCTAACATATCAGTGATAATGAAGTTGCTTCTTCGGTTTGGATATTTCAGCTTTTCCACTCTCCTCAGCACACTGAATTAATCACCTTCAATAGATTTTTCCACTAAGAAACTCATAACGAATTATCAAAAATGATGAAAAGCCCTAACGTTAGTTATCAGCTTGAGGGGTCTTGTTTCTCTGCATATTTGAGAACTGAAGGTCACTTAAAAAGATACGTAATTTTTTGTACTTTTTGAACTGTTCCTCCGAAAAAACGGAAAATCTCATGAAAATGAAAAATACAAGATTTGAAGGCTCATCCTTCTCTCTTTGATTTGCTTTATAACATATTGGCAAGAAAAAGTTGGAAGCGAATATACTGAATAAAAATTTTCATACTTATTGTATAAGACAGATAACAAAATTTGAATATCAAAACAGATTTAATCTGTTAGTCTTCTACAATTTTAATTTCAAAAAAATTTTCATTCAAAAAACTTTTAGAATTAAATTAATGTCTACAATAAGCACCGCTTATATTTAATAGACGTATATAATCAAAACTCATTATATAATGTCAAATGGAATAAATAAACCAACAGATATAGAAAAAGTCATTGAAATTAATATATAAATATTTAAAGAAGACAAAATTTTTGTTTCTGATCTTACCATTAAGAACACCAACTGCCTTTCAAAAACATGAACACAACTTAAGGACTTCTTAAAAAATATAATTCATTGGAAATATTTAATATATTTAAATATTCAAACAAGTTAATTCAGAAATCTCTCAAAACATGCACTATCTCTTCAAAAAACAATTATAATTCTGGTGATCTCTTCATCGATCTTAAATAATATTCCAAATATCAAAATCAAATAACTATCACTACATCTCACCTCACACGTGTTTAACAGGATAATTGCTTTAAACAGACTAACTTTAAAATTGAAGATAGTCTATGTTCTCAACAAAATCACAGAAAAGTGTAAGATGTTATAAGGTTATATTTAAATTATTGACATTCCATAATGAGATTTATTGAAGCCTAAATATAATTCTATATTATATATAAAATAAAATAAAATTAATATAATAATATAAATAATATTTCTTCTATCAAGTAAAAAACCTTAAAATTCAAGATAGTCTATGTTCTCAACAAAATCACAGAAAAGTGTAAGATGTTATAAGGTTATATTTAAATCATTGACATTCCATAATGAGATTTATTAAAGCCTAAATATAGTTATATATCATATATAAAATAAAATAATATTAATATAATAATATAAATAATATTTCTTCTATCAAGTAAAAAGCCTTTTTCTATTTTATTGAAGTCAGATAAGAAAAAATTTGAACTTTTTTCTCACATTTATCTTCACGAAATTAGGCATGACCTTTGTATCATTATTTCATTCTAATTTATGAAGAATTTTCATAAAAAAGAAAAGTCATGTATATAGGAATTTACATAAGACTCACTTAAAATCAGTATTTAGTAAAATTCAAATGTTCTGCGTTTAGTTTGTAAGCAGGCCCAACTACAAAAAATATTGACTTAATATTTTGAGTTTTGTGAATGAAAAGATCGAGTTCATTAATAGGCAAGTTCATTTGAGGCAAATATATCAGCGAAAGGTCATCTCAGCTTTCAAAAATGTTTTTTCTTTGAACAGTCATTACTCGAACCATTTTTTTGTATGTTCGATAATCAGAGAAACCGTATAGGTGAAATATCACATACGTTTAATGGGTGTGGGATTATTTGTAAATATTATGGAGTATTAAGAATTTCATAATAGGAGGAATATGTAGCAATGAAATTTTGAAATAATGCATCCATACTTTTTCAGTTTGCCTCCAGACCTACCACCAAATCACAACGATGTCAATTCCAAGCATCGAGACGATCCAACCAATGAAGAAAGTAAAAAAAACAGCAGAACTGCAAAATTCATTGCATCTACAAAAGACAAACTGCTATGCAAGTCTTGTACTAAGAAAAACGAAGGCGAATCTTCTCATCAATTACCATTATCTAGAATAGAAGATGAGGATGAAAAGAAGGGATGCTTTAGTTGTTTGAAGAAGAAAGAGAAGCAAGTCAAACAATCAATCAGGATCAGTGTAGAAGAGGACGGAGAAGTAGTTAAACGTTCCTGTTGGGAAAAAATTAAATGTTGTGGAAAGAAAGATGCAGTTGGACAACAAGGATGTCTTCCCTTTGGAAAGCAGAAGCGCGCATGGGAAGAGAGAAGAGATAGCATTCTCAGTGATGTACCACCAAGGTAAAACAGATAGAATTGATACTACCTATTTCTGTTCATTTATTAGGTGGATATGTTCCTTTGATAACCATAATGTTAATATTTTCATTAGCCATCAGATATTGATGGCATTGAAGTATTTGAAAAAAAAACAGAATGTAAAAAAAGGGCAGCATATTTTTAAATATTTGCAATCTTCAAACAGAATTTCATAATTCCACATTGAAAATACTCCATAACAATTTGATTCTCACGTTTGAGTGAGTGATTTGGCTGAACATTTTGGAGGATTGTTATGGGACAACATAAAATTTTTGTATTAAACTTTAGGAATTACTGTGAATTCCGGAAAAAGCTCAAAACAGTGAACATACGACATACTGCTATCAACGGATATTTTTATTCGATTTTAAAATCTACATACTATATACAGAATTGAAATTCTCTATATACTTTACCTAAAATGAAACTATTTCAAACTGGACAACAAAATACATAAAATAACTGATGAAGAGTACTATATATTCACCATTGAGTCCACTTCTTGCAAATATTTTCTATTCGACCTTGAAAAGTATACACTTCGTGTACAGATATATGAATTTCTGAATAACTGAACATTAATCTTAAAAGAAAACTCAAATTAGAGAAAAAATTATATATCGCTATATAATAATATTTTTAAACCTCTCAATACGAAAATCCTAAAAACCTAGTGGGAAGTTAATTGTCCGGTGATTATATATCGGGTGTTTTTTGTAGAGTGATAGAACTTTCGATAGGGAAAACTGTGACAGAAGGTAGAAACCATGTTGTTTTGACATTTCTGTTCAGTAAGCATTGAAAAATTATCATGGAAAGACTCACGCCGAAACAACGTTTACAAATTGTTGAAATTTATTTTCAAATTCAATGTTCTATTCGCCAAACTTAAAGAGCATTTCGTGAAATTTATGGTTTACATAATCGTCCATCAGAGCAGCTTATTCGTCGAACTATCGATAGATTTCGGACAACATTTTCTCTACTCGATGCAACAACAACAACAACAAGACAAAGAACTGTACGTACAGAAGAAAATATCGCTGCTGTAAGTCATAGTGTTGATGATGATCCAGATTTGTCTATTCGTCGACGTTCACAACAAGTCGGACACTGTGCATCCTTCACATGGAAAATTTTGCGGACAGATCTTGGTCTACAACCATACAAGATCCAACTGGTTCAAGAACTAGAGCCATTTGAGCATAATAAGCGTCGCTTGTTTGCTGATTGGGCCCTAGAACAGCTTGAAGTTGATCCAATTTTTTATCGTAAAATTGTGTTTAGTGATAAAGCTCATTTCTGGTTGAACGGCTATGTAAACAAGCCTTACTCGTGTTATTGATGAAATAAGGCCTGAATTACTCGAAAAAGTGGTCCAGAATTTATTTGGTCAAATGAGGTTCCTCAGAGCTAGTCGTGGTGGACATATGTCGAAAATTATTTTCAAAACATTAATGTCATAAAATTATCTTTCAAATAAAAAACATTTGGCTTCAATCTTAATTTAAATGTGTTTTATTTCAATTTAAATTTCTGTCACTCTAAAAAAACCACCCGACATTATTATTTTCTCAAATAATGAACCATTGAAATCTAATGGAAAAATTCTAGGTTTTGTTCATTTGGATGGATATAAAATGCTTTTTCAGAACTTTCTCTACAGAAATTAGAATAAAGAAGACTTTCAGTCAAATGGTTTGAAAAATTTAGTCGAAAATTAATGGTTGTAATTTATTAATAATTAGTCAGAAATTTATCACCATTTTTCATGAAATTCAGACAGATAAGCATAGGTACATCATTCCATGCTAACCCTCAGATATTTTGTAAAATTATGAATCTGTGTGTGAAATTAATAATTATTTTTTCTGCTATTCAACCACATTCATTTCAATAAGAATTTTATGAGGGAGCAACAATTCGTATCGAATTGAAAAAACTGAAATTTTTTAAATTCTCTCAAGGAACCTTATAAACAAAGGCACCATTGAGAGTTCAAATGGTAGCAAGAATTTTATTTCTCTTTTAAATAGCGATTATCTAGCTATGCAAAGAATGTTTATTTTTTTGATGAAATATCTGTTTGACCAATTTTTTGTAATCCCTAGATGAAAGAATCAATTTCTAAATGAATCTAGAGATAAAGTTCCCAGATTAGAAGCTTGAGCTTTCACATTGCAATTATTGAGTCTTTAAGTTGTAATTTTCCAAAATTATTCTTTTGATATGTGGGAAAATTAATAGACAGAATAAAATTTGTTCCGTGACACAATAGTCTGAAATTAATTCCAGTTCAAAAATCGTGAATAAGAACATGAGGAAATTATATAACGTGTACGTAAAATGAACAAGTATTTTATATTCATGCCTACTTGTCCTATTCAGCCAGGGTGGCCTCAGATAAATAACATTAGAACAAAATCATTCCTTCACAATGAAAAACAGTTAAATAAAATATTTTTTCCCCCGATTACAAAGGATATGCGAACATTTTTCAGAATTTACTGATTTCAAAGTGAAAAAAATTATTTACAAGCAGAATTAGGGATAGTTTTCATCATTTATTTCTGTAATCCAGAATACTAATACTTGTTGAAGAATCATTCAAAATAGAATGCAATGTAACTGTTCGATTAAAAACCATCAAACAACTTCCTTTTCCAGACCGAGCTTGTCAGAAAGATTTAAGAATTTCATGAAGAGGCTTTTTTGTTTGCATCTCTGCAAGAAGAAACGGAAGCTTGCAGACCTTTCAGTCAGTAGAAGGCAATCTATGTTGAGTAAAAAGAAAAGTTTGACACCAACAACAACACAACAACCGATCGAGGTAATTGATCTGATTGAATTGAATTAAATGATTCAATACCTATATATACAGGGTGTCTACTTTTAAAATGGCCAAACTTCAAGTTATTTGCAACAAAAATGTCTTATAATGTTGATGGTTATTCTTCAATTTAACATTTCTTGATTTCACGAAATAATTCAAGTTTTGATTTTCATATTTGTAATAATCCTTCTATCAAGTAAAAAACCATTCCTTCTTATTTTAATTCAAGTTTTTTCATAAAATCAATTATATTTCAGTTATCCTTGTAGCCTTATCAAATTTGACCATATATCTGAAACGGCTTTAAATTTGCTACAAGATGAGAAGTTCTGTGTGCCAAATAATTCTTATTGCAGGCGTGATAAGGAGATGAATATCACGATTCTGAAGTGAATGAAATCAGTCATTTTTTTCCAATGGTTTTATCGATGAAGATTTAATAATTATGGACATGATTTCTTTTCACCAAGAAAAAAACTCATGCAGTGTGCTTTCAAATGACATATCATTTTTTGTGCTTGTCCTCTGTCATAATATCATGGCTAAGAAGATAACAACGAAAAGTTGAAATATTCAAAAACTGAAATTGTTCTATCTTTAAGTAAAAGTCAAGTAAATTATGCCTGTTTTTTCAAACATCGAATATCGCGATATGTTCAAGATTGAAGTAAAGTTAAGTACTCGTCGAATTGGTGGTACATTGAGAACTCAAAAAAAAAGTTACATTCTATCATTTGAAAAAGGTGCAGGATCTGTTATCTGTAGATTCTAAGGCGAGACTAACATTTTGTAGATTGTACCTGAATAAATTAGGAAAATGGGGGAACAAAAGAATATTATGGACTAATAGACTACTTTCACGAAATCGGGTATGCTAAATTTGCGAAATAGCCATGGAAAAGAGAAAAACCCCGTGCGACTATTGTTTTCCATTTCCAACATGAATTAAGGGTCAACGTGTGGTTAGAAGTCATGAGAGGTGAACTTTACGGACCAGTAATACTTCCGGATCACCTCAACGCTGAAGAATTCATTACATTAATCGAAAGCAGCTTAGCATACATATTGGATGAAATGCACCTGCTAACAGACAAAATGTCTGGTTTCAAATGGATAGCTGCCCAGCTCATAATAGCCGGAATATACGGGACTTAACGAATGATTATTTTGGAGTGCAATGGAGTGGAAGGTACGGTCCGGTAAGATTGGCACCAAGGAGCCCCGACCTTACGCCTTTGGATTTTTAAGGCTGGAATACCTTGAAAGAAAAATTATATCAAATTCGTGTTCAGACTCGAGAGGATCTGATTGAAAGAAAAAAAATTGTGTTGTGCAGAAATGCGTCAGAAATGTTGTGAACATCGCAGTGTTGTAGATTCAGTGCGAAAACGATGTGTGAAATGTATTGAACAAGGCGGTGGACATTTCAAACAATTAGTATAAGCAATAGTAGACTGTTTTCTTTACATCATCTTTACAATCTGTATTATTAAAATTTAAATTATTCGTTTGAATTATTTTGATTCGACAGATAAATTCATGATTTCCATGAGAATTACTTTAATATTCAATCATAAAGAGCTTCAAGATAGAGCAAATTTAGGTTTGGAATATTTCAAACCTTCGTTGTTACCTTTTTAGCCACGACATTATGGCAGAGGACAAGCAGCTAGCACAAAAGGTGATATGTCATTCGAAAGCACCCTAAATAAGGTATTTTTTGCTGAAAAAAACTGCCACTGGAGAAATATGACTGATTTTGTTTACTTCAGAATCGTGATATTCATCTGGTTAACACGCCCGCAATAAGATTTTTTGGCACACAGATCTTTTTATCTTATAGCAAATTTAATGCCGTTTCTAGATATGTGGTCAGATTTGATGAGGCTACCAGGATATCTGAAGTATAATTCATTTTATGGAAAAACTTGAAATATTTCGTGAAACCTAGAACGTTAATTTGAGGAATAACCATCAACATTTGGACCATGTGCTATAACATTTTCTGTTGCAAACAACTTTTATGAACTCCCCTTGAAGTTTAGCTCATTTGAAAGTAGAAACCTTGCTTGTATTAGGGAATATATATCAGATATATTTCACAGTTCATTAAATTTACTACAATTGTTTTGCTAACACTGTGGTTCAGTCAGGTAATACACAAATTTATTTCACTCCTTAGGTGAGTTTAACATTCGATAATATTAGAGAGTATTTTGAAGAGAAAATTTATTATAATGTAGCATTAAGAACGATTAATAATTTAGAAATTCACATAAAATAATGAAGATATACCAAATAATGAAAATAATAAATCTGGAGTCCATAAGTTGATTTGTAACGATTTCCCGATTGTACATATTAGTCTGATGGGTAGATTCTTTAAGAAGAGAACTCATGAACACCAAAGGAGTTATACTTTAGACATCTCACACTTAACAATGTCAGTACTTTGAAGGAATTTGGACATAATTTCAACAGCTGTGATTTTTTCTATGATAATATTAAAAGTACTCACACTGTCGGAAACAGTCGAAATAAAGAGATACAAGGCCCTCAAAATTATTTTCAATGAGTGAACATATGTCAACAGATCTCCTTTGTTGAATATTTCAACTTAATTTGGAATTTCCGATAATGGACCTCAATTTATTTTACGATTATTTGTATCCCCTATTCAAAATGTACACCTGACGAACCCATAATATTGACGAAACAATTGTCGTAAATATAATAAATTGTGAAAAGATTCTTTATCATTTTATTTAATTAACCACTCTTATTGATTTCCGGACCGGACAACTAATCATTTCATTTATACTGACATAAAATTTTATTGTAAATGACAATTTTCATATTACAGGAACACACACCGAAATTAGATTTATCTCTCGTGGAACATTCTTCACATATGAAAGCTGCTATTCCTGTTTTACCAATTTCATTAGCTTGGTTCTGTCTAATCATGAACTGCCTTCTTCCTGGAACAGGTGAGAGGATATTCAACTAAAGTAAATTTAGTTTTACGGTATACATTTTCTAGGTACTGTTTTTAGCGGACTGTTCTGCCTATGTTTTGGCATTCCTAGATTCTCTCAGAAGGATAGCATACGTTCTCGAATTGGTGCTTTCATAATAGATTGCATCGTTGGTTTCAGCCAGTGCTTCACTATACTGTTCTGCCTTGTAGGATGGGGATGGTCTATATGGTGGGGAGTCATCATGGTAAAATTGGCGAGTGAGTGGGAAAAACTTTTATATATATATTGCTATACATTTATAAATTTATCAGTAATAATTTTATATATAAAATTGATGATGATGCTTAGTTATAATGTAAAATGGTTTTTCAAAAAGCTAAAGAAGTGGATATGAAACCAGGAGCTTCCATTAGTATAATAATAATAATAATATAATTATATAATACTATAGTAATAAATAATAATATTCATTGCCTCAAAATTTTACCACAGATATAAATACAAGAAAATTAGAGAACATGTCAGCAGATACAATCTTGTTTTTGATATCCATGGGGGACATCATAAGACTAACCGAATGTTCCTCCCATCTTGACAATATTCCAGATACTCTTCCAAATTATAAGGTTCAACTTTGACTAGAAAGGAGGACACACTTTTCTTGAATTGCTTGACGTTATCAATATACTCTGAAGGTGTTTGGGTAAAGCATTGAGTAATTTGATACACATATACAGGTATGGAAGAGTCAGTCGAAAACATATGAAATTCATTATAAATCTCAAGACGCTCAGTGCAGCAGTGGAACAATCAAAAACTCACTGCGATGCGATGACGAACAAACGACTGTTCTCTCTCAATGGTAGTGGGGAGTGAAAGTAGACTGCACAGTCTTTCGACCGAAGCATTAACATTGCGCACTGCCATTGAGAGAGAAAAATCATTTATTCATCATCCCATCGGGCTTAGGTTTTGATTCTTCTACTGCTTCACTGCATTATTGATAAAAACTGAATTTCCTATGTTTCGGACTGTCTTTTCCATACCTGTATAGTCGATTATTCATTCTGTGACAGTGTTAGTCCATAAAAGGGCTTGTTTTTCTTGTGATGTTGAGATTCTTATAGTTTTCAAAGAGTTCCTTGTGGTCTTTCAGAAACTTCAGGCTATGATGATTCAGGATATGTCATAGTCTGTAGTCATAGTTAGAAAATTGTTTGAGCATAAAATTCCCCTACAAAACTGAGATATTACCCCAGAGATTATAGCATATGAGTAATTGACTGAAAATTTGAAGAGTATATAATTTTCTGTTTTTCCAAGTCCACAGACCTTCTGAGAACATTCGTTGTCTATATGACCCAATTTAGTTTTCTCATTGAATTCAATATGGTTGTTCCATTCAAGGTTGGCATCGATAAATAAACCATTAAATTCAGTAGACTCCGAAACAGTTAATTCACTTTGATCTATGGTAATCCCCTGTGGTAATCTCCAAGTTCTATTTGTGTGGAACCCTTTGTGTGTAATACCTTCAGTAGAAGAAAGATCGAAAAGGTTTTTAATTACTGCCCCATTTGAAAAGAAGGATGAGATGTATAAACCAGAGTTCTGACCGACAGGAGTAGGCATTAGAAGATTTGATTTCTTGAAACATAAAGATTTCGTGCAAACAGAATGGTTTCGGAAATAAACTAAATACACATAAACTGCCATATTCAATCAGCATAGTCCATCGAAACACTCAGTCAATACGAAATGTAATGGACAGAATTGAAGGTATGAAACAAACACCAAACTGTAAAATAATTTGTGTTACAGAACACTGGCAAACTGAGGAACAATTAAAGATTTTAGCAATAAATAATTTCAAACTGTCATCAAAATTCTGTAGGAGAAATTGATACGGAGGAGCAGCCATATATGTTGATCAATCCTGGAAAACTTTCGAAATAACGCATATGAAGAAGCTCTGAATAGAAGAAAACTTCAAATGTGCAGTAGTAGATTGTCGAATGGGTTCAAGAAAAATTTTAGTCAGTTCAATATACAGACCATCACAGGGCAACCTAGAAGTTTTCTTTGGAAAAATGGAGGAACTATTGACTATTGTCAGTGAAGAATTTCAGGAAATCATTATAGCATGGTGATTTTAATGTGGAAATGATTAACGAAAATTTATTGAAAACCCGATTAATAAACCTTATGAATTCTTTCAATCTAACTCAGACCATAAATGAACATACAAGAATCACAGATAAATCCAAATCATGCATCGACAACATATGTACTAACATCGATAACTGGAAATCAAGAACATTGGACTTACATATATCGGATCACAGAGCACAGGAATTGATTATTACTAATACATGCCACACAATACTTAAGGTGAAATACTGTAGATCCTCCAACAACGAAGCCAAAAGTGAGTTCATAACAAAATTGAGAAAGCAAAACTGGTCATTCATATTCAAGGAGGACAGAGATAGTAACATTGATTCAAAGTAGCAGTCTTTTCTGAGAACCTTTCAATCAATCCTAAATAAATGTTTCCCAATGAAGAAGTTTAAACAAAAAAGGAAAAGGAAAATACCATCAAATACAGAAATAAACAAATGCAAATGTCAGCTAGATATCTTACTATTGATGAGCAGGTGTAACGTCGAATATAGAGAACTTTATAACAAAACAAAAAAAGGTTTATGACCAATTAATTTGGAAATACAAAACCCAGATATTTGAAGAAAAAATCAGGAAATCAGATAATAAGAACAAGACAATGTGGTCAATGTATGTAATGAAATCAGGGGAAGGCAGAAGAACACAAAGGAATGTGGTGTAGAAGGTGATCCCAAGGAAATAGCACAAAAATTCAATAATTATTTCAATAACATCAGCTCACAGATACATCCTCAACAAAAATGCAACCTTACACCAAACGACAGATCTATCTATCTTAAAATAACAAATCCTACAGAGATTTTGGAAATAGGAAAAAATGCTCAAAAATAAACACACCATTGGAATAGACGAAATAGCCCTACCTGAAATAAATGGCGTCGTTCAAACAAGGCAAGTTCCCGGAACAATTGAAAACAGCGATCATTAAACCCATATTAAAAAAGGAAATCCTCAAGAACTAGGAAACTACAGACCTATCAGTATTCTGCCATGTTTTTCAAAAATATTCGAACTGATAATGTGCTCCAAAATCACAGAATTCCTGAATAGTTGTGATTTTTTCAGTAACACACAACACGGATTTCTGAAAGGAAAATCTACCCAAACAGCCATATTTGAATTAACAAAGAAAATATTGGAATTGTTTGAAGGAGACAACTTAGCACTGACCATATTTTTAGATATGTCAAAAGCATACGATTCAATAAACCAGGAACACCTGCTCAAGAAACTTCAGGCTTATGGAATAAGAGGAAATGCAATTATTTAAATATTTTAATATCAAGAGCCTTATGAGCTAGGAGATTTTTTTAATGTCACATTAGAGAGCTAACCTATTAATTTTATTTAGACACTTCAGGCGAGCATCTTATCTGTAAACCTTATTTGAAATAAAGAAGTATTATTATTATTATATTATTATTAACAACACACATTCCGTTTTCGTGCTATTCAATGACAAATTGTTCTCTATGCACCATTCTTTGACTTCATTATATGTAGTGTTCGAAACTTGTTCAATCTGCGTATAATGTCAATTGCAGTGGTTGATCAATAGCAGTAGGTAAGTCATTGATATAGATGATAAATCGTAAAGGGCCTAGTATACTGCCCTGCGGAATGCCTTGGTTTGATATTTCTCACCAGATGTATAGGATTCCGATTGTGTCTTCATTTGGAGTCTTTGTCTACGATCTTCAAGGTAACTTTCGAATAGGCGAGATGGTTATCGGAATAAGAAGAGAATCCTTCTGGATTTGATCACAAAAAGTGAAGTCGAAGAACCTTCACACTGCGAGTACATGAAACAATATTAGTCTAAATTCAATAATTTATTGCTTTCAGGGAAGTACAAAAAACTGAAGTCTATAGCACATACAGAAGAGGAAGGTACAAGGAAATCTTCAATTAGAAGTCGGCAGACGCAATTCAAAGATGCAGAAAGGGGATCTTAGAATATTTTTCGATTTTTCAACCATTAGATATTTTTATACTGAACACAAATTAGAAATAATTATAAGCTAGGAAACAAAATTGAAATGAAATATTGTTATTGTTGAATAAGTTTTTGAATAAACGCGAAGATGGACAATAACAAATGGATAAGAGTTATATAAGGACTTAATGGAAAAGCTCATTTGGACTGATATCCAATAATTGAGTTTGATGGAAATGTATGTGGATAATTTTCAATGAAATAGCCTTGTTTTAGATAATTAATCAAGGAGTTGAAAGCTGCAAAATAATCTTAAAACTCACCAATCAATTCTCGGATAATTCGTATATATTCACAACAATGTGAGAGATGACTAATCTTCTATTCATTAATATAAGTATATAAGGTACTGCTTCAGAATTCTACGTTCAAATCGAAACTTTATGAAGACCTTGTTTGGAAGAGAAACATCACCACACAAGAGCAAAAAACTAACCAATAATTTTTTTTTTGCAGATTGTTATAAAATGCAGTGCAATTATTGAAATTATTATGCAGAAAATGGATTCTCTATTGACAATATTCTGTTAGAGAAATAACAGTATACTTTCTGACAAAAAATAAGAAATTATTCACATTTGAATCTTAGGAGTTATCTTAAAGACAAAAGTTTGTTTACCTATGTGAGGAGGAACTGTGGATTTGAGAGCTAATCATCATTAAAACAAGTTTTTAAGAATTTCTGTACTTAATACCAGCAGTGAAAACTTGTTTTACTGTTTGTATATTATACAAGAATAATATTTTTTTTCATTCATTAGTAATTTGGTAATAACGTTTTTGTAAAATAAGGAAATTCTGTCTCTATTTTTTGTTGTTCATCTCACATGATCTGAGTATCATATTCGTGTTCTTTGAGAAAAATTGTAAATATTTTGGTGCCTCTTTAGAGGAAAAACTTTGAGGGGTTGAAGCTCCGTTTTTGTAAATATATGTTAAATGTATTTGAATAACTTTTTTATCAAAAAAAATCTCTCGTTATAATATTTGGTAGGTTTTAATATACTGCAAATTTCAAAATAATTTTTATCCAATTATGAATGTCACAAAAACAATATTGGGAGCAGAAAAAAGTATTCAAAGAGATTGATGTTTTGATGCACATAAGTCCAGCCGGATATTTATGTAAGTATGAGAGTCGAGAACATCTTTTGATTATGAATTCGTGGATGTACGATAATCTAAGATAAATCTAAGAGGGTGAGTACCCCCTCAAGAATTTTTAATGGCAATAGGTATCGACATTTCAAAAGTTGGTACTCTTCACAGTATGCAGAGGCCCTATTGGCTCGTCTCTAAGAACCCTTAATTTGACACCTCTAGACTTTTTATGTGGGGTCATTTGAAGAATGTCTCCTTCAAGACAGTACCCACTTCTTCAGAAGATCTTCGCCAGAAAATAGTGTTGCTTGTAATAAAATTACACCTGAAAAATCACAAAATGTAGAAAAAAATTGAACGAAGACACCATCTCTATCAAGAAATGAACGGTAGGCAATCTGAACATTTCATTATTTAAAATTCCTTCAGAACCTCGAACACTTAATGCTTTCCACCCATTATTTCCAGCGAGTCCTTTATGCAGAAATGATCGCTACAAAGAAAGCTTTTAGCATTCTGATGAATAGAATTGCAAATTGACCTATCTCGGCGTTTTCCTGAAAAACTCATTCTCGCGGAAATATCCGGCTGGACTGTTTTATGAGGGCCCCCCTTAATTTTATTAGTGCCTTATGTTCAAAACATTGAATGCAATAATTTAATTTCCTTGATATTATATAATCCCTTGGTTGAATAAAATGATCGTAAGTTTCTGATTTTTTTCTAAGAATATAATTAGAAATATGTTACAGACTGATTCCATGAGCGAACGATTGATTGAAGAAAACATATTAATCACCTTCAATTCACAAAAAATGTAAACGTAAGACATAGCTCATTATAGAAGAGTATGGTTGTGAAAATAAGACAAAATTTTCTGAATAGTGCTATGTCTTATGTGCATGTCACACTACCCATTACCGGATTTCAAATTGAATAGATTTATTTTAATGCCTTATAATGTATATAATAGGAATAATAGAATAAAAGGAACTGTTGATTAGTTTGTAATTTTTGACGCAAAGACAAATTGTATAGTATAGCTGATCATATCAAAGTATTTAAACGGTTTTTAAGTATTGTCAGAAATTGGGAAAAATAATCAAATATTTTTTATATATAAAACTGCAAACATTATTTCAATTCGTAAAGTTTAAATACGTTGATATTTTTTTCAATAAATAAAGTACCATGGGTGGAACTGTTTTCCTTTAGCACCTTTTCATTAAATATTGAAAATTTCCATATGATCTTCAGAAATACATAGAAATATGTTTTTATTAGTTGAACAGCTAATAACATCGACCAAATAGATTCTTGCTATGGTGCCAGGGATTGCGGGTTCGAATCCCACTACGCCCATGGCTGTATTTGTGTACGTCAGGTGGTGGGGTATAGCTAATGACCAAAACAGTCGATGCCACAAGTCACAACGAAAAAAAAATCGACAAAATTGAATGCTTTTTGTGCGCTCTTTCATTGTTCATTTTTTCGAACTTAAAGGCAAATTCCAGAAAGTCTGTTTCTGTCTTACCAAATACATTTCATCAGCAACTCTTTTCTGTGACATAATGATAAAGAAAGTTAGCCACGAAAGAATTTTATTTCGATGCTAAGCAGAAGAGAAGAATGGGAAAGGAAATCCACCACCCAAACTCCCATAACAAATACCATCAAATGGTACACGGTTTAAAAACCACCACATGAGCGGGCGCCTCAGTATTTGGGCCAAGCATCAAATACTCACAATCGTTAGACTACTCCTGCACGAACGTCTTTCAGGAAGAAATACTTGTAATAGAAAGATGCGTGATAGAGCTATTCACTTGACTGATAGTCAAGCTGCTATGAAAGCTCTTACCTCCCATATCATAAATTAAAGACGGATATGGAATTCTCGAAGAAAACTTAATGAAGTAGGCAAAAGTAATAGAGACTCTTTAGTCTGAGTTTTCAGTCACATGGGGATAAAAGGAAATGAGGAGACCAATTTACTTGCCGGAAAAGGACAGACCCTCTTCACAAGCCTGGAATCCTTCTGTAGTATAAGAAAATGCTCCTATAAGTAAGAGTTTTGAAAGAAGGAATAAACCGAAAGAAAAATACCCTGGCGGAATCTTCAAGGGTTGGACCACTCAAAAAGATTTTTGAGAACTTCGATACTGCAACACCAGGTACTTTTCGTAAAAAGTACCTGGATCTCAGTAAAAACACCTCCTTGCTAGATTCCTCACATTGCCACATCAGGAAACATTAGATCAAAATAGGTTTAGCAGACACTCACGAGTGCAAATTCTGTGGAAAGGATAAAGAAACCATGAATCACCTAGTTACAGCATGCCTTGCGATTACCAACTAACATAAAAATTACTTTGGAAATTAAATCATAGGAATGAGTATGTTACCTACCTGAAGCCATCCCAGATACTGGAGTTCATCGCAAATAAAAAAAGGTATTCACAATAATAATTTGAAATAAGGTTATTCCGATTTTCACAAATTTTTATTGTTAAACTCACAACAATTGTTTCGCTATCACAGTAGCATCATCAGGCAAGATCACATTTTGAATAACTAAGCTTGTTTCCGAAATCCGTGGCTATTTATATTACAGTAACTACAATAAATTTTTATTGAGCACTAAAACCCAAAAAAGGGTCCCTGCAAATTCCAGCTTATCTGAATATATTTAACAGAGGTGAGCTATTTAAATCTATTTGTTCGTTAAGTAATATTCCATTTTTTTTATGTTTATTTATCTTTAGGGATTCCAACAGATTCAAGGCATAACTTTTGCTTTCTATATGTAGTATTTCAAAGTTATGGTTGAAAGTATGTCCTGTTTCTAACAAATGGTTGGAATATGTAGAATTGCTTTTATTATTGAGGAAACTCTTCAAATGTTCACACATCCTATGACGGAAAGTTCTTCCAGTTTGACCTATGTAAATTTTAGGGCAATCACCGCAGGTTAACTTATAAACCCCAGATTTATCATCCTTATGTGTGTAGTCTTTATTATTTTTGATAAATGTGATAGCGAAACAATTGTTGTGAGTTTAACAATAAAAATTTGTGAAAATCAGAATAACCTTATTTCAAATTATTTAATATGGATTTTCACCAAGTAAGGACTGATACAATTCAATATTTAAGACAAGCTGAAACCAGTTTTTTAGTCCTATGGTATTATAAGCTCCTAATAAGGTGCAATATTAATACACAAAACATTTGGTTCTATACCAAATGTTTGAAACTAAATGTGTTCCCGAAATACATAACATTAAGAACGAAGAATAAAAGTACTACCGCTGACAAGGGACGAATATATGGAATGAAGATCTGGTTAAAAGGAGACATGAAGAGAGAATATGCCAAACGAGATGCCCACAACGTATATCTTAAGGTAATACACTCAGAATTAACTTATAGACTCCATAATATCATCTTTGATTCTATAGATCAAAATGCAAGAGAAAAAGTCGCTAATATTATATATAAAAAATTCTTGACTCAGAAGAAGAAAATAACCAAATTAGTATCAGATAAAATTCATAAAAACAAAAAAATTTCAACAAAATCAAAAAAATTTTAAAACACATATTTTACCCTAGATTCAAAAATCTTTCCGGAGCAGAATTCAATGAAACAGAAATTAATCTTTTGAATAAAGGATTCAAATATAATATTAATTCAAACAACAAAAAAGACTCAGAATATGTAGCAACAGGTTCAGAACTAGCACTTAAAAATTACAAGAACACAAATATCGACAAACATATTATTACCAATATGATTACAAACCATCATAAATTACCTAATAGAAATTCCAGAATGAAAGAAGAATATAAAACTATTAAAACTATAAATAAAAAAATCACGGAAAATGATTTAATTTTCACCCGAGCCGATAAAGGTAACACTATTATTGCTTTAACGGAAAGTGATTATATTAGCAAATCAGTTACTTTCCTAGAATTAAATAATTTTCAATTAATCAAACACAATCCAACGACAATTTTCCAAAATCAAATTAAATCCCTAATAACCCCGGAATCCAGTCTTTTTCGGAATACCCCAAAAAATAAATTAATTTTAATGAATCCACAACCTCCAAAAATGTATTCTTCGATTAAATTACACAAGGAAGATTATCCTATTAGACCGGTTGTTTCGTTCGTTAGTGCACCTTCATTTAAACTTTCGAAAGAACTTATTCAGATTATTTTAAAAGAAACTAAATTCCAAGCTAAATACTCGATAAAAAATTCACTACAGCTAATAAACAAACTAAAGAATATCCACTTACCTCATAATGCTAAATTCATTTCATTTGACGTACAAAATTTATTTCCAAGTATACCACCAAACGAAACAATTAAACTAGTAGATAATCTATTAATCAACAACAGATGCAATACAATTATCAAAGAAGATATTTTAGAATGTCTAGATATTTGCACGAGACAAAATTATTTTCAATTTAAAAATAAAATTTATATATCTGAAAACGGTTTGATTATGGGAAATCCCTTAAGTCCTTTATTAGCAGAAATATTCATGGACAATATTGAAACTAAAATTCACCAAAATCCCCTTAAGAAATACTTTTTATATTGGTATAGATATGTAGACGATATTTTCTGTTGCTTCACAGGTACAGACAGACTTTTGAAAAAATTCTTTTTATTCATCAATGAAATATCCTTCAATTAAATTCACTATGGAAACCGAACTTAATAATTCTATTAATTTTCTTGATTTAACTGTTACTCGAATAAATAGTTCACATGATTTTTCAATATTTCACAAACCAACCTATACGGATTCTATTATACACAATAAATCAAATCATCCTCTAAATCAAAAATTATCAGCATTTAATTGTATGATCCATAGATTAGTTAATATTCCCATGAATCGAGAAAATTATATTTCAGAACTTAATATAATTATTATATATAATTAAACAAATAGCTTTTAATAATGAATATGATCCAAAGTTGATAAACAAATTATTGACGAATAAAAATAATAAAATAGCTTTAAATATGGTGTTTCCTAATATAAAAGAAAATTTTAAATACATTTCCTTAAATTACACTAAAGGTATTTCTGAGAAAATTGATACATACCTCAAAAATGAATATAATTTGAGAACTTCATTTAAAACTAATTCAAACTTGAGTAAATTTATCAAAAATAATAAAGACTACACACATAAGGATGATAAATCTGGGGTTTATAAGTTAACCTGCGGTGATTGCCCTAAAATTTACATAGGTCAAACTGGAAGAACTTTCCGTCATAGGATGTGTGAACATTTGAAGAGTTTCCTCAATAATAAAAGCAATTCTACATATTCCAACCATTTGTTAGAAACAAGACATACTTTCAACCATAACTTTGAAATTCTACATATAGAAAGCAAAAGTTATGCCTTAAATCTGTTAGAATCCCTAGAGATAAATAAACATAATAAAATTGGAATATTACTTAACGAACAAATAGATTTAAATAGCTCACCTCTGTTAAATATATTCAGATAAGCTGGAATTTGCAGGGACCCTTTTTTGGGTTTTAGTGCCCAATAAAAATTTATTGTAGTTACTGTAATATAAATAACCACGGATTTCGGAAACAAGCTTAATTATTCAAAATGTGATCTTGCCTGATGATGCTACTGTGATAGCGAAACAATTGTTGTGAGTTTAACAATAAAAATTTGTGAAAATCAGAATAACCTTATTTCAAATTATTTAATATTGATTTTCACCAAGTAAGGACGGATACAATTCAGTATTCCCAATATTTTATGAATAACTTTTTGGGTGTTAAAATCACCTGTGTGTATTCCTTTGGGAATAAATGAAAAATGAATGAATAAATAAATAGTAACTTCTATTTAATCAACAATCTGCAATTTGCAAGGCAAATCACATTGAAATAATAGAAGAATTAATTATCCTTGATCAAATTTAATTATAAAATAATAAGAAGCGGTTTTTTACTTGATAGAAGGATTGTTACAAACTTTGAATGTCAAAACAGATTTAATCTGTTAGTCACAAAAACTTTAAGAATTAAATTAATGTTCTACTGTTTATATTTAATAGACTTATAAAATCAAAACTCATTAAAACAATATCAAATGGTATAAAGAAAAAGCGGTGAGCATAGAACATACAGTACCTTGGATATTAGATGTAACTAGTGTATCAAACAGACATTCCACGAGGTCGTATGGGTAAGTTTATTTATTGTTAATTGATTTTATCTTTTAAATGTGAAATTGGACTGACTTTATATGAATTCTAATTTTTTTTGGAGGATGTGCTACATGGTTTGAGAGTTTTTGAAGTAACTTATTTAAATATATTAAATATTTCAAATAAATTAGTTTTGGAGAAGTTCTTAAAATTATGTTGTATATTTTTGAAAAAGATTTAGTTTTCATAAATATAAGCTCAGAAAACAAAACATTCTGTTACACGCAAAGTTGGATTTCCGCTTGTCTGAAGAGTTCGGTGCGCATGTTTGGAACGAAACAATAATTTATTTATTAATTTTAATTGAAGATTTATATTTATTGGATTTTTTTTATTCCCTTTATTATTGTGTAATGAGTTTTGATTCATCAATTTAATTCTAAAAGTTTTTGAATAAAACTTTTTGAAAGGAGACTAACAGATTTAATATGTTTTGATATTCAAAATTCATTTATTCCTGTCTTTCCAAGATTTTAATTTGGTGTTTTCAGCCTTAATCATATTTATACACAACAGATACACACGTCCGCATCCTTATCTATTCACAGGTTTGGAAAATCTCGTTTTAATGATGGCATATTCGATGCATAAGACAGAGAACTCCAACGTCCAGTCTAACATTTGAATAATCGAAAGATATGTGCATTATGATAATGAATATTTCAGGGTATAACTCGAAAAGAAGGCTCTTCTTTCTGACACAGATGTGGGGAGTTGGACACCTCATTGCCTTTCGGATTATTACAAATTTAGTCGGCACATAGAACTCAGAAGTGCTGGTCTGTAGTTCATAACGCTTGAAAATCAAATACAATACGATACGACATTCATATTTCATTGCATATTGCACGTGAGGAATCAATTTGCGACAATGAACGATGCAGATAATTTTATCTCTGAAAATCAGTACTTTGGTTCTTTTTTTGCGATAACTGGTTTAAAAAAAAAACAAATTCTACAGAAATAAAATGATGTGAAGTTAAATAAAAACCAATTCTAAAAAAACCTGAACACAGGTCGAAGGCTCACAAATTTAAATTGAGTGTTCAAAAAGTTCATCCTGCTGTGCCAAAAAATAGCCAAAAAAAATCTATTACAAGGAGTTAATCTCATATCTCTTAGCAGATTAGGCATATTTTGGCACAAAGTTGGAGATTTGTAGCTCTATCGATCTCATGTTTATAAATCGAGTTTTTCAGATATCCCCAAAGTATCAAATATTGGGAAATAAATCCGGTGATCTTGGTGGCCATTTGATCGTGATTTGTAGAAATGACACAATCCGAAAAAGTGGTTCTGAGATATTGTGTGACTGCTCGTGCAAACATCCTGTTGAAACCAGATATCATCGAAATTGATTGGGAGTTGTCGAATTGTCGGAATAATTTGGTTCTGTAACAGCTCCATATATTTAGCAGCGTTAAGGTTTCCATCGATAAAGAACCCTATCATGTAATTCTTCAGGATTCCAGTCCAAACATTGAGTTTTTGTGGATACTGGGTACTCACAGAAATATTAATTCTTCCTGATGGTTCATGTTTTCTGTTCACGGAAATGATGACACATCAGAAAATAAAATAGTGTTTAAAAATGAACTATTTTCATTTTGGAATTAAATGAGAAATTACTTTGTTTTCTATCACTGTATAATATACAGTGATAGAAAACAAAGTTATTTCTCATTTTATTTAAAATGAACTATCACAAAGTAACGGACTACTCCATCCAATATTTTCATTTTGTTTTTTCATCATCGTTTCACAAAATTCCATCCGTTTTATATTGTTCTCGGTAAAAAATTCTTGGCTAATCTGTATTTTTCAACAATGGTAACCATTTCTTTTCTAAATATTCCGAACAGTTCTATTACTCATATTAACTTGCTCAGCAAACTGTCTACTCGAACAAGGTGCACTGGTTTCAGCAGCAGCACACGCATCTATCTCTCTTTTCAGACGATTTTCACTCATGGATTTAGGTGGTTTAGCAACGTCACAATTTTTATATGTTCGTAAACACCCACATTTTTCAAATTTTTTAATGTAATAAGAAACAGTGGAACTTGAAGGAATTGGCCGATATTTAAATGCAGCAATAAATAAATGTGTTGTTTCTTCGATTGAGTTATCACCAAAATACTATTTTATAGTTTGAGATTTCTTCTACAGTAAATATTCCTATTTACGACAAGTCTATTTGATCTGCAACTGTTATGGACTTACACACACTAGAACTTCTGAGTTCTATGGACTGACTAAATTTATAATTATCCAAAACGGAATGAGATGTCCAGCTCCCCACTTCTCTCAAAGGCTACATCTGTGTCAGAGAGATGAGCATTCTTTTCGAGTTATACACTGAATGATTCATTATCATAACGCGATTATCATATTTCGATTATTTCATTGTTCGATTGGATGTCGGAGTTCTCCATCTTATGCATTACTTACTGTTCCATAATTGTGTTAAGATTTCTTATAATTTCCAGTAGAGATGTCTTCTTTTTTGGGTTCAGTCAACAGTTTTTGGGATTAACCCGAGCGAAAATCAAATTGGTCCTGACAATTTTTTTATCATTAACAACGAATATACTGACACCATGAGGTTCTTTTGGTACCTGCAAGCTATGGGACATAAGGAACCTTCAAAAATTGAGTTACATGCCGAATATATGTTGCCACCCTGTTATCTTATATTTTACCATATAATTCCTTTGAAAAATGAACCATCATTGAATTACTTTCAACGTACATTTCATGAAGTTGCACTCGATGTTATACCAGTCTGAGTGAAGATTTTTCAAAAGTGTAATTACTTACAGTTGAATGAATATTCTGACCATAAAGTTCCTTTGACATCTGCAAGCCGGAGAGCTGAGTTAAAGGACACAGCATCCTTTGAAAATTGTTACTAACATTTAGAATAAATAATGAATAATTAAAAATAAATAATAGCATGATATATTTTAATGTTATTTTTCTAAAAAACCACCCTTCATTTAATTATTTACTGCGTAAATTTTATTGAGGGAAAAGGATGAAAGGATTCTTACAGTTCAAAAACACACATTCCTCATTTAAAATTTACTCTTTCAGCGACGAAATATAACTTCTTACATTATTGAAAAAATGAATTGACCTCAGTAATACTGATATCTAGATTTTCCACTCTTGTGAATGATATGCCTCTTTATAATAATTTAAGATACAAATAGGTGCATTGCACATAAGATTCACAAAATTGGAGGACTAGAAAAAATTTGGCATACACCTACGCATAATTTATATTAATCTGAATAAAATATTCTTTAAGTTGGTATATATATACACACATGCCATCAGAAAAATAAGTACATCTATATTAATTGTATTCGAAGTGTTCTTTGTTTTGGGTGGTCTTGTTTATGAATGCATGTTTATGTATTTTTGAACGTGTAAGCATTGTGAAATGGTGTGATTTGTCTCTCTCTGTGAACAAAAATTACCTGTTTTTTCTTCAATACATAAACAATAAATTACCTTTAATACATTAATTAGAAAATGGCAAATTCAAAAGAGAGTTATATACAATAGAAATCCACATGAATTGATGAACTTCAAATTTTTAATAAGAATTTATGATATTCATTTGGAAAAAATATTGGTCCCGTTTGGAAATTATGGGAAGTGGAATCGGATTTCTAATGACGAAATTTAAAAAGTATTTAAAGGTGAAACATAACGGCTTCGAATCACAGAAATTTCTTCAATTCATGGGTTGTGTGTAACTTATTTCATATACAGACTAGTAGTTTTCTTTGGATTAATGGTACTGAATATGTAAATAATTCATCAAAAATTGATGTTATCTTTGAATATAGGAAAAAAGTGAAATTATTATAATAATGGTATTTCCTCAATAAACAGTAAGCATAAATGGATTTTACATTTTTAATATATAATGAATATATACCATTAATAAAAAAAATCCAACAAAATTTGTAAACCGACTCAATAAATGCTTATGATTTATGAACATTTAATTTGATCTTCTGAACAACCTCTAGTGGAAATACTAACATGTTGTTTCAATTAGGAAAATAGGAACTTCCGGAGGTTTCACTTCCAACTTTCTCTTCCAATTGTAAAAACAATATTCTTTAAATATCCAGTATTCGAAAAACTGAAGAATTGCATGAATTTTCAGTTCAGATGGAAGAAGCTTATTGAGGAAAATTCGTACAAGTCATGTCAGATAATGAACAGTTATATAAGTTATATGTCCTCAGACTTCATCTTTGAATTTGTATTTGAAGGACTCCACAAGCAAAAATATCGATCATATAGTTTTGGTCTGGTCACAGATCTGAAATTTCAAGCAATGAAATCACCATAGTGTCATATTTACGTCAGCTGTTCACTAAAATTTAATATCCAGAGTTTCGCAGTTCAAATCATTATTCCATCATTTTGAATCTCTGTGTGGAACGTATTGGAAATGAAGCATTTTCTTCAGGCTTGTCGGAGTCCAATTTTTCAATTTCAGATTTGTGTTCAGTATATCAAGTTAAATTAATATTGTATTTTCACAAGCAAATATTATGGAAACTTTTACCCAAAATTATCTGTAATTCTGATTTTATTCAAATATACCTCATTTCCAGTATTCTAGATAATCAATAGAACTTAGCAAAGACTCAGTGACGCCACAGGAAAAGGCAATTTCATGCATGATTTCACTTGCTGCAAGAAGAAACTGTCACAGAATAAGAGAGACAAAAGGGAGAATTCGTATAGAGATTGGAAATGTGTAATGGAAAAAGGCTACCACTGCTAGAGGCACAGATAATTGACTCAACTAATATATTTTGTTACGACATTTACATTCAATAGGTATTTGTTACACAATGCAAATAAAAACAAACACATATGTCATATCAAATTAACGCCAGATATTCGAGGAAAGAAAAAGATTATTGGAGATGACTTATTCTAAACGCGGCCCAGTTTTCAAATTTCAAACGTTTCAATTACTTTTCTCCTCGGATAACATCTGGCACAACTTAAGAGAATTTTATCCTAAGATCTTTCATGGGCTAAAATTATCCTGCTTTTCTCTACAACATGGCTACTATTCTAAAAATAAGGCGCATAATCCCAAATCTTCAATTATTATAAGCCTTTGGTCAGTTTTGGAACTCAGTTGGAGCTTTTCCAATGAAATATCTTAAAATATTTTCACTTCCTTATTCAATCTTCGATTTGAAATTATCACCCGTAGGAAAATATTTTTGAATATACAAAATAATGCTACTTTCTACAATACAATGAATAATACTATTTCATTTCGACTATCATAATGTCTTTTAACGTCTCGAAGTAAGAAATGGAGGACACCTTATTTCTGAGTTTATGACTCACTTAACTAAAAAAAAACTGGATATGTCCAAACTGCAATTTACGCAGTTATGAATAGGATCAACAAAATAGAGATACACATTCTCGGTAGATAGAAGATGCTAAGAAAACAAAAGGAAACTATTGTCGGTTGAATTTAACTGAAGATAATTATTTTACATCATAAAGGGATAAATAAGTAATATAATTAACAGATAAGGAACTAAGTTTGAAACAACTTCACCATCAAAATTAAGATCCCTATATATAAAATTTAAATAATTGTCTTTTTTAACGAATAATATAAATTATAAATATCAGAACAATAAATAAGTAAGATAGCTAAAAACCCTAGATCTATTGAATCCATACGATTCCGACGCTTGTGCCAATACCATCTTTTTTGTCTAGAGCTTCTGTTTTATATTTTAGATAACACCTGTAGAGGATCAATTCAAATGTTCATTTGTAGATCTTAGATTTTGGATTTGTGGACTATACTTCGAGAAAAGATGAAATTTAGACTTGACCACTACACAGTAAAGAGAATAAAAGAATCAAACTGTACTAAAAACACTCGCAATGTAATATCGGTGAAACAAAAGAAAAGGAATCCAAAGGAAAGGGACTCACCTGGTTTCACTGTCCTCTAGTCACGTCAATAACGGAAATACGTGTGAATTCGCGAGTCAAATTGTCTTTGTCCAATTAATACTACGAGTCATCTAACTTTGAACAGCGGAACCAATGCTTCTTGTGCCGAACTTGAGAGTATATCGCCAATTTTAGATAAAATAAGGTGAGAATTTTTCATGTGAAAAGCGATGAACCGTGAATTTGTACTGTATATTATTTTAGCCTTTCTTAAATGTTTTTTGAATATCAAAACAAATTAAAATATGTTTATCTTCTACAATTTTAATTTCAAAAAATTTTTATTCGAAAAAACTCAGAATTAAATTAATGTCTAAAACAAGCACCGCTCACATTTAATAGACGTATATAATCAAAACTCAATATATAATGTCAAATGGAATAAATAAACCAAAAGATATACGGAAGTCATTAAAATTAATAAATAAATATTTAAAGGAGACAAAATTTGTTTTTTGTCTTACCTTCAAGAACGCCAATTGCCTTTTAAAAAACATGAACACACTTAAAGGACTCCTCAAAGAATATAATTTATTTGAAATATTTAATATATTTAAATATTCGAATAAGTAAGTTCAGGAATCTCTCAAAGCATGCACTATATATTCAAAAAACAAATATAGTTCTAAGCAATTCCGTCTTCAGTCCTGAAATATATTCAAAATATCAAAATCAAAAAATTAACCTATATCAAACAACGTACCACGTGTAAATGAATAATGAATGTTTCGAGACATAGATCATCTTTATAATTCAAGATTGATCTATGTTCTAACAGAATCAAAGAACAGTGTGAGTTATTTTTAAGGCTTACTTAAATTCATTGACATTGAAGTCCTTTAAGTGTGTTCATGCTTTTAAAAGGCAAATGGCGTTCTTGAAGGTAAGACCAGAAACAAATTTTGTCTCCTTTAAATATTTATTTATTAATTTTGATGACTTTCGTATATCTTTTGGTTTATTTATTCCATTTGACATTATATATTGAGTTTTGATTATATACGTCTATTAAATGAAAGCGGTGCTTGTTTTAGACATTAATTTAATTCTAAAAGTTTTTTTGAATAAAAATTTTTTGAAATTAAAATTGTAGAGGATAAACATATGTTAATTTGTTTTGATATTCAAATTTTGTTATATTTCTTCTATCAAGTAAAAGGCCTTTCTATTTTACTTTCTTAAATGTTTCTATCAAGAATGACATGGATTTATCTTTCGATAAATGAAATCAGTTTCTATCAATAACGGCTTTTCAGTCTTGCAATAAGAGTTTCTTTTTGATTTTCTACAAATTTTCGAGCCTACCTTTTACTTTTTCATAGTTTGTAATAAGGTCAACATAATTTATAACAATAAAAGCGAATAAAAACAAAATGTATCAGAATTGAAAACATTAGATATTTGTTACTAGAAGAATAGTAAAAATATTCAATTGGAGTTCATTTCAATTCGGCTCCGTAAAAAAAACAGAAACATAATTTTATTCGAAAATATAAAGAAACATTTCTACAGGCTGATTCGCGAAATATTACTGGACTTCAACTGTAAATGATAGATTAATATGGACGGCGTCAAACTCACCAATGTCCCATTATTCAGTAGATAAATTTATTATATAATTTTTCAGGTGATAGTGAATACACTGGGGTTTTTAGATATCTTATAAATAACCCTGTCATTATTTGAGCTGCCAAGCCTGAAACTAGAAGCTCTTATCCTCGGAGGAAATGAAAAAATGATACAACCATAAAAATATATGTCACAAAAGAAACATAAATATATGATACACATAAAAACAATTAATGAACACTAACAAAAAGAATAACACGAAGGTACTAAAATCGAAGGGGGAATATTATCAATGAAAATAACCTGTACACAAAACAATTTGTCCATGAAATATGGCAGTCCTTCAATTTCATGATAAAAACACATCCATTTGAAAACATACTAAAAAGCAAGAACTCTGAAGTTCCAATAACACCATTCTGAATTTCCATTGAACGTTTTATCATACAGTTCAGGAAGACAAATCCATTGTGATATTTCTGCTATTTTTACAAGGACGAAAGTTACTTTCTTTGAGTGTATTGATATTCTACATTCTAATCATCAGAAAATTCCCAATTATTTTTTACTTCACGACTCACATAGTTTGTATTACCTTCAAAAAGTATCGTGTATGTGGGTCTGATATATTATTTCGATATATAGGCTTCTAGATCAAAAATTTTGAAATGAATTATTTGAGATATGTAGATTTGATTATAATGAAATATTCATTCACTTCTTTTTCATCATTCGCTATAATGATTTTAGTAATAGAAATTTTATAAAGAGAATCAAAAGCCATAATTATATAGCACTAAAATACATACTTTGATGCCTTGCATGGATACCCTCTGGCCCATGCAATTCATTCGGAAACAAAATATAGAAATATGAGAAATAATAACAATTCCAAAATTATATATTGAGGATGAACCATAATAAGTCCTATTACTACCTTCTGATTATGGTGTACTTAAGTTTGTACTTCCATCATATACACAATCACATCACATAAATTATGTCTTGAATAATAAATTATTACATCCTAGCTCGTTGCAGATATAGAAATTTAAGTTATCTTATAACATTAACAATTATAACGAATTTATATCGATAAATTCAGATATGTCTACAAAATATGTTCGTTTCCTTTGAGAAAGTAAATTGCACAAAACATATCAGTAAAATGGCATTATTGTATTTAAACTTTTCAACAAGAACAGAAACACAAAATTATCAAAACCAAGAGATAACGATGGTTTCTCATTAATATTATAAAGGATATATTAAATATGGAAAGGATATGTATTGGTAGGTGTTGAATGGAAACAGTAGCCCTTAGTCCTGATTCAAACGAAGGTCTCCAGAACCATCAACATTGTCGTTGCCGTTTTTGATTGACATACTTCTTGATGAAGAGAAACATAATTTCATTATGAAGGGGAATTTGGTACCTGTAAAAATACCTCGATTACAATCTATTCTTTAATATAATAATACATTTTTTCATGAATAAATGAAACAAATTTATTGAGTATAAATAATTTTTATTTTATTAGATTCTCTACACTTTCTTGTACTAATATGTGAATTTTTAGTTTGATACTACTTTATTTTGTAGATTGTTAGAATGACAAACAAACGTAGTGCAATTTTGGAGCTGTTTTGTTGTGGTCGAATTTGGTGCAAAACACCACAAAAGTTTGGAATCGCTGAAGCAATCCTTGCGCCGGGGATTGGATCCATTAACGCCCGAAGAGCTGCCAATTGCCGAAAATTTCAAAAAGCGTCTGAAGCTATGTATCGTCGCCAAAGGAAGTCATTGCGAAACCTCTTAAATATGTTATCACCAAATGTTCATGTTATTATTATTCGTTGTTGTTTTGTTTATTTTTTTTTGTTTAATTGAGTTAAATGAAATAAAGTTTGCCGGAGGATTTTCCTATGACCCTGTACACCAGATAATGATAATAAGTCAAATTTTTAAATTTGATATAGATTAAATCTAAAATCCTCACAAAAATTATTATCGACAATTATATTGTACTCTTTGGAAGAGACTCTAGGACAAGACCTTAAAAAACTAGAAAATACTAAAAAATTCCTGGAAAATGTCAATCTAATAAGTCTAATATAATTTAGTATTGAACTGTTTATTGTATATACATTCTGTCAAGAAAGTACCGGGAATTATCGATTTAAATCTGGACGGGGCAATGAGGCAGGTAAATTTTTTTTTCCTAGGTTGGTACCACTGTCCTTAATTACTATGCCAAGCTTGAGCGGGATCTGTCAACTAGTGTGTTTGCAACAGCTGATTAAGTCAGTCGATGTCAGAGTGCGTGCCGATTTTTACTATGGCTGATTACGTTGAGCAAAGAATTTGTTTGAAGTTTTGTGTTGCAAATGAATTTTCGTGTGCCGATGCCTTGAAAATGTTGCAAAAGGCCTTTGGTGATAATACTCTATCGAAAACTCGTGCATATCAGCGGTACAGAGCCTTCAAGGACGGTCGTGAAGTGGTCGCCCATCGACGGCTTCGATCGAAGATAACGTCGATAAAATTAAGGAAAGGGTGCTGGAAAACCGTCGCACCAGCTTGAGAGAGATAGCACATGATTTTAAGATATCCCACGAGTCCGCACGTACGATTTTGATTGATGTTTTGGGCATAAGAAAGGTGGCCGCACGACTCGTACCGAAAGACCTGAATTTTCTTCAAAAACGTCATCGCGAACAGGTTGCTTCAGACATGTTGGATCGCTGTAATTCCGATTCTACATTCATGGAACGCATTATAACTGGTGATGAGACCTGGGTCTACGAGTACGATATGCAAACAAGCCAGCAATCATCGGAATGGGTGGCAAAAAATGAGCCGAAACCGAAAAAACCACGCCAAAGCCGCTCGAAAATGAAGGTGATGCTCATTGTTTTCTTCGATATCCGTGGCGTGGTGCACTACGAATTCGTTCCAGAGGGTCAGACGGTAAACAAGGAGTATTACCTAGGCGTTATGAAACGTTTGCGTGAGCGTATCCGTAAGAAGCGGCCAGATTTGTGGGCGAACAACTCATGGATTTTGCATGACGATAACGCGCCTTCTCACCGAGCTACGATTGTGACTGACTTTCTCACCAAAAACTCAACAAACGTGCTTCAGCAACCACCGTATTCGCCGGATTTGGCTCCCTGCGACTTTTTCCTCTTCCCAAAACTAAAATTGCCCCTTCGTGGCACCCGTTTTGAGTCGATTGAAGCCATAAAACAAAATTCGGCGCGAGAGCTAAAGTCCATCCCGGAAAGCGCCTATAAAAAATGTTTCGATAATTGGAAGTGCCGTTGGCATAGATGTATTGGAGCAAATGGAGCCTATTTTGAAGGCGACCCAATAAATTTTGACGATTAAATGTAAAAATGTTGTTTTAATTGTAAATTCCCCGTACTTTCTTGACAGAGTAGTACATGAATTGTAAGTGTTCCGTAGTGCTAATGATCTGTGAAAGCGAAGCACAATAAACTATAATAATAAAAAAATTTATTATCTAAATAGAATTTGCTCAATGTTTTATCAATGCGTATAATTGATTTTTAGTAATTGACGTGACAAACAGGTTATTTATACTTAATAGTATTTCCAAAGTTGGATGTTAAAAAAATAAAAAAATTTTCACAAATAATTATTCCAAGAAGATAACGGATTTCATTCCTGTTCTCATATATATTGAGTCATAGAACTTTCAGAGTGATTCTACCGAAAAATAATGTTTTTACAAACATCTTTCATCCTTTTATATGCGAATTTCCGAGGAAACACCGTGAAATATAATTTCAGATAAAATATGTGTAGGTTTCATATATGAATGTATTATTGATTATTTTATGAGAATTTTGAGAATGGAATTCAAATTTTGAAATTTCCAAGAATATATATATATATATATATAGTAGAATATTCACCAGGTATATTTTATTTTCAAAAATTCAGCCTAAAGTCATCATGGTGTCGGAAATAAATAATTTTGAAAACAAATAACTTTATATTAAATGCCTCTACATGAATGTCTCTTAAGATTAATAAAAGTTCTGGTCTAAAAGTTGAAAATAGACCTGAAATCAGCCAATTCTGAAAACATGATTACTGATTACATTAATAGTGTCTCAAAAAAATATTATCCATTCAATGACATAAAAAATATATCTTTCGTCGTATAAATAATTTGAAGAAATAAACTTCAAGAAATAAAAAAATACTTAGATAATCCAAAGTTAGTTTTCTCCATACATTTGACTGGTGAAGCCCTGATGGATCCAAATAATTATTTGGATTATCTAAGAATTTTTAATTTTTGAAGTTTATTGATTCATAATATAAGGTTGTTCGGACAGTAATTTCGTTTTTTCCGGACAGAGGAATTAATTGTATTTTTCGAACCCAACGTTACACTCAAGCCGCATAATCATGATATGTTTTGAGAGATGATAAAGCAAGGTTTGTTTGTGAAAAAGTTCAATTAATTCTACGCAGTAGATTTTGGTTGATGTTGTTTTAAATATGCAGGGCAATAAGGACCATTTCCGTCATATTTCACTTTTTTACTATAGAAAAGATCAAAATGCTGTTCAAGCCAGAAAGAAATTAACCGATATGTATGGAGAAGATGTGTTGATAGTACACCAGAGCCAGAACTCGTTTGCAAAATTTCGATCTGGCAATTTTGAAATAGTTAATTCATGTTATAGGCATAAGTTGAAGCAAATCGGCGAATAACAACACGTGAGATCGGTGAGAGGTTACATTTATCGATTTCAACACTTGAAAGGCCTGGGTTTAACCTCGAAGCTCCATATATGGGTTCCCCATGTTCTCACGGATAGAACTTTGTTTCGTCGTGTTGACGGTCTGTGATTCACTTCACGAAAATGATACATCAGAAAAAGGGGATGCTGTCTGTTTGATGGGACTTTAAAAGAATCGTTTATTTTCGAGCTTTCACCGGATAACACAACAATTAATTCCAAGTCTACTGTCATCAGCTGGACAAACTGATTGATGCTCTTCAACAGAAAAGGCCAGAATTAATCAACAAAAAGGTTAGTATTCCATCAAGATTATACGAGACCTCAAATAAGTTTGGTCACTCGCCAAAAGCTTTTAAAGCTTGAATGGGATACCCACACCCACCATATTCTCCAGATCTGGAGCCTTCGGATTAATATTTGTTCCGATCATTGCAAAATTTTTTGGACGGTAAAATCTTTACTTTAAATCAATAGGTCAAAATCACCAGGATCAGTTTTTTGTCAGCAAAGATCAAAAATTTTATGAGCGTGGAATTATGCTACTGTCATCAAGAATGCAAAAGATGTTGGACCAGAATGACCAATATATAATTTAATGATATATTTATTTATTATACGAAAATTGTTTCATTTTCCCAAAAAAAAGCGAAATTATTTGCCGAACAACCCAATAATTATACATATATTTTTGCGCGCTTGTTCCAGGGAGTCTGAATATTTCAGTTTGTTAATGAGCAATTAAACCAATGGTTTCCCAGTTATTGACATTTGGAAATATTCATTATTTTCATTAATATTTTCCAAATCACGAGGATGCTTTAAGTAGAGCATCAAAGAAAGCTTAGCAAAACACCCAAGATCGAGTGTGAATTTAGCACTACTTAAAATCAGCAAAAAAGTTTATTGTTAATTATTATAAAATAAAGTGGAAAATTATTTGGAACATATAATGTTATCTAAATGGTGATCGTTACGCTGGCACACTTCTAATCGGGAACCAAGATTGGCGATCATACGCTGACACATTGCTCTCGATATTGCTGCCATTCCTGATCTGATGTTTTGCTTCAGTTGCGCCAAGTTTGCCGGAATATTCTCATAGACCTTACTTTTAAGGTATCCCAATGCAAAATAGTCAAATGGACTAAGGTCGGGGCTTCTGGGAGGTCAGTTAATGTCACTCCTACGCGAAATGACCTTGTTAGGGAATAATTCGTTAACAGCTTCGATGGCTTGATTTGATG
This sequence comes from Megalocaria dilatata, assembly GCA_034642435.1. Taxonomy (NCBI): domain Eukaryota; kingdom Metazoa; phylum Arthropoda; class Insecta; order Coleoptera; family Coccinellidae; genus Megalocaria; species Megalocaria dilatata. The sequence goes on from CM067854.1 coordinate 7,208,237, forward strand.
TATAGCAAAAGGCTTCATCTTGTTGAAACCATGTTTTTGAGTTGAAACCTTGAAATTCCTGTAACAGTTGACCCACAAAGTTACGCAGCATATCGAAATAACGGTCACTATTCGTACTGAGTCAGCCTTGTCGATCTTCATGAAAATAAGGACCGATAATGCCTCAAGCAGACATAGCGCCCCTAACAACGATTGGGCTGTGCAGGGGTCGTTCATGCTTTGGTCTCGGATTTTCCTCTGCCTAGTAACGATAATTCTGTTTATTGATATGACCATTCAGGTGAAAGATTGCTTCATCACTGACATGTTATCAAAATTGTTGAATCGCCGTAATATAATTTATTTCGTTGGCAAAATTCAATCAATTAGCATAGTCTGTATCCTTCAGTTTTTGAACCAAATGAATTTCATAAGCTTTTGAATGCAAATCTTTCTTTGAAATCGAATGAAAGGACGAATTTTAATGTTTAATGATTGGCCTCGCTTTCGGGTGGAAAAAGACGGATTCTAACGAACTGACGCCTCCACTTCTCGAATCGTTTCTTCGTTGCGGACTGAACGAGGGCGGCCAGAGTGTTGAATTTTTACTGTCACACCTGTATTCAGGCTGGGTCTTGTCGGGGATGATTCCTGTCCATGTGGTCACTTACAAACTAGTGACCACATACTGCGTGTCTGTCCTCTATTTCAGGATCTGCGGATCCGCGTGTTTTCTCTGGGCGATCTGTTTGATCTCATCTTATCCGACTTCTGCCGGGTTAGAGTCAATTTTTTGGCGGTTTCTTCTTTCGCCGCTGATGCTGTCGAACGTCTGAACTCTTGGCATGTCGAATGATTTGGGATCTGGAACGGCAATGATGATTTCGTGCTAAACCATCAGTAGAGAGTGTTTTATACACTCAGTGACTGTCGTGTGCACTGCTCTGAACTATTTCTTAGGTATTTAGCGTCTCAATCATCAGCCATTACGTGATCATTCGATACAAATACTCAACATTAATCTTTCAGTGTTTTCATTAGTCGATCACAACATACTTCGAATTAATCCAACGATTACTTTCTTCATCATCTAAAATTCTGGTTCCAAAGCAATGAAAGCAAATTAAGTTTCCACGATTAAAGACGTGGGGCAAAATTCGGAATTTATAAAATACACTTCATGGTCTTAGGAAATTTTGGCGACACGGGTCTTTCGATCTTCGATTGTGTTACAAGACACAAATAACACTGACCATTTCTATCATTGTTTGGTAATCAAGATAATGACATCAACAGAACTTCCTGGCGACAACTAACTACCGGTTCGTAGAAACTTATTTTCAACAAAATGAGAGTAACTTTCATTTATATCCTCGATACGGTAAAAAAAGCAGTAAAAATTCGAATTACCTTCAATGAAAAACATCTATAAACAAAGCGCGAAAATAATTGTAGTCCACTGACTTCCGTAGATGTTTTTGAAGTAGAGTGGCACGGCACCATTTCTTTTTGACATTAAAGTATCATAGTTCTTGGAAACCGATATTTCAACGTGATTAATACTTACCGGGACTGTCGATGGCCGCATGGTTACATGCCATGACTGCAGCAACCGCTTCTGTCGTTGTTTCGAATTCTAAAAGACCGGAACTCGACCTCTCGGACTTCATGGGGAATAATTTTACAGCCTTTGGTGGGACGACATCGTAATCTTTGAAAACTTGAACTAATTCTGTCTCTGTCACTTGCGGTGGGGTGTTGAAGAAATGTAATATCTGAAAGGAGAAGAATTTCAAATTCGTATCATGCTTTGGTCATAGTTTGTTATAGTTTTTTTATTCAAAAAAATTTACACAGTTTTTATGTTTCACAGTTTATTCAGAATTCTGACACAAGTTTCTGTCTTTCGACCATCTTCAAAGGAGTACAAAAAGTAACTAAACTCATTATAAAATTGGAAAAAGGTTCTTTTATTACACTTCCTGTTTAGCAAAACCGGTTGATTTCTGGGTTTTCAAAACAGACATCCTATTTTCTGTGATTCTATGTGCTAAAAATCGGCCTGTCTGTCCTATATATGTAGTAGCATTACAATCATCACATTTAATTCGATTAATCCCCGATTAGGAAAAGTTGGGGTTCCTTTCTTTGTTGTTCATCAACATCTTGGCTAAATTATTTCTTTTTACTGCTAAAGAATTAATTCCCTTTTTATGAAGACCATTAGAGATCCTACGGCTGAAACCTTTTATATACTAACTGACAAAGAAACTGCAAAACCCAGAAAGAGCTGTTTAAATTTAAATGTTTTTTTTGGTTGAACATAGATAGTATAGATAGATTTCGAGAATTCGCTAACCGTACGAACAGAACTCCAACTACTGTTATGAGATGTTATCAAGCGTGATTTGATAATGCCCAAAATCGAAGAAGAGTAGGCACCGGACGTCGAAGGGGCACAAAAGAAGTTCAAGATCGACGTCTAAGACTTATGGCTATTAGAGACCGATTTGCGACAACTCGATCTTTGGCTGATGAGTGGTTAGGAGAACAAGGCCATCCTGCAACGTGAATTCTACCAGAATAGTTATTGGCTATTTGAGGATACCTCTTTTCCAAGTGACTACACAGCAGTCTCCACAGTGTACCCCTAGAGGTAGAAAGTGTGATAAGGATTACGCTATATCATCGCGCGTGGCGAGAACCCCTCCGAAGAGATGAACCCACCAGCTTCCAGTTTGGGCCCCGACTCGAAAGCCAGAACCGTTTGACTGGTAGCAGCGAAGCACTATCCAACCCCTACTGGCTCAGCAGGTCAGTACCCGAGTTGGTTTGAGACGCAACTCACCCGCCGGAGGGAATTCTTATCCATCCACCCGAACGCAGTTCCATGAACTACGATAAACTCAAGATTGACGACTACAATTGATCCTAGTACGAGCACCATCTAGCGGCCTGTACGTCCTGACTCACCGAACCCATGTGAGGTCATTTGATTGATCCTGGCGTCAAGCACTAATGACGGAGCCATTTCGTCGAGATCCACAAACCCTAAATCATTACGCATTGATCCAGGGGCCAGGACAGGCTGGTCGAACCGTCAAGTCCCGCTAAACCCCGAATCGTTTCATGAGAATATCCCGAACATGGGGGTTTGCGAACAGATAAATGAAATATCCCCCTAGTCCAGCATGCGGACTTTCAACCACTGCCCCCTCGAGTCGAACACCAATGGGGTAGCCAGGTGGTACAAGTAACACCTGTGGGAAAACTACCCCCAGGTAACGCAGTAGGCTACATAACGCAGTCGGCCATTACACAGAATCCGGAGCTTTATATTGCGATAGGGTAGAGTACGCCAGTTTTAAGAGAGAAGCCCTGTGCTGCGACAGACTCCCTGTCACTGAGTTAATCAACCGGCTCAGCTCTCCATTTCATCTGAGCGGCAAAACTAGGGCCCCATTCGGAGATCTTCCACCATACAGGTCCAGTGACTGGCGCGAAATGGCATTACGTTAGACACCAAGACTTCACCCTCCATTTCGCCGGGATGAAACTAGGGTCCTAGTCATGACAAGCGCCCCCATCACGTCAAGATCTAATGCCTGGGGGGCCATCCTGCAACTGTCCGAACGGTTTACCCGTGGATAAGGTCTTTTGGACTGCAGCATTATCGACCCCATCTTGTGTTACCTCCGACGGTTGAGCATCGCCGGCAACGATTACAGTGGTGCAGAGAACGTCAACATTAGAATGTGGAATGGCATCAGGTCGTCTCTTCTGATGAATCTCGATTCTCCTTGGGTGCACATGATGGCCGAAGAAAGGTTAGACGACGTCAGGGAGAAAGAGAATATCATATTTGATATTGGGCGTCATGTACACCGGACAGTAGGCGTTATGGTATGGGATGCTATTGTACATGCAAGTAGGTCACCTTTAGTCTTTATTCGAGGTAAAATGACAGCGCTGCGTTACCTTCAAGAAATAGTGAAGCCATATGTTCTCCCTTACCTTAACCGGCTCGAGAATCCAATATTTCAGCAAAATGATGCTCGACCTCATGTTGCTAGAGTAAGCTTAAATTTTTTTGAAGCGACCCATGTGAATCTTTTGCCATGGCCGCCTAGATTTTCTTTTTCATTTTGTCGATGATCTCAGTTCTATATGTCTCACAGCGAACGCCACAATTGATATTATGTATGAACGATTAGAGGGAATGCTCATATCTCACAAAGAATTGGCCACCAAGATCCTGCGAATTGAACTCGTTAGACTTTTTCTTGTGGGATTGCCTGAAGTCGTAGGTCTAGCCCAATAAACCGCAGACCACCGATGTTTTCAAAGTCAACATAGCTAATGCCATTACTCAAATTGAGCCGGATCTATGCAGTAGAGTAATTGAAAATTGGATCTATGTCATCGTGAGAAGTTACAGCAGATTTGCACAATCTTATTTTCCATAGCACATACATGAATCTTTCAGATAAGAGAGGAATTTCGTCAATACCCTACACATAGCTCGTTTTATTTCATTTCAACATCTATCCGCTCTCATTGAAAAACCATGTACCATATGTAAGAAGTTGCCTGGAATTGAAAATCATACCAAAACTTCAACTTTCAACAGCTGCCGATTTTCGAAAATACAGTATTGCATGAATGATCATAAAAAGATATCTGAATGATAACAAAGTCAATCTGTAATTCTTCACTCACCTTACTAGGGGGTTGGATTCTGTTCTTGCTCGCCATTGTGGCATTCATGAACCTGTTGTTTTTATTCGTGGCATACTCCTTATAAGAAGGTGATTTATCTGGCAGCGGATAGGGGTTTGTCACTTCACTCAGATATGGTTGTTTGCTGAAGGCGAGCTGGATTTTGTGTTCCTCTGGATTTTTTTCGTTATTGGCGTTATTGGCAGAAGGTGGTATGGCGCCCGTACATCCCACCGTTATGTTGTTTAGGTTCTGGACACATCGTTCAACTGCTACGTTGTCTCCCATTTGAACCATCGCCGTGCCTTCTTTCGATTTGAGGAATTTGATCTGAGCAGAGAAACATTAATGTAGTTTCATATATTCATCTAAAGAGTCTTGCAATATGGGTGATAGTTATTCGAAAAGAGATTTCCCTATTTCTTATATATTTTTCTTATTTACAGTTGTTACTCTCATTAAGTATAGTGTGCTGTTTCATTATGCAGCTCCTCTCGATCGGTCGGAATAATAATAAATAATATTATCAAAGTGGTAGTAGCTAGTTGTTGGTATTCAACGTTTATTCATTCGAGGATTGCGTAGCAGTCATCAGTACTCTACGTAGGATAAGTGTCTTACGGTGAAAAACGTGAGTTAACTAAATAAGACAATAAACCACCGAAAAGACCACGAAACGTGCTAAGTGAGATAAACATTGCAGCTGCAGCGTTCAGTAATAGTTCTAGTGGATCCGCCAGTTGTGGCAGATGGCAAAGAAAATTAACAACAACTTTTCCATTCAAGCTTTCCCCCTCTGATAGAAGGGGATGCTTCACTTGCAACTGCGCCAAAAGCTAAAACTGATCTCTTCGCACGGATATTCGCTGTTAACTCCACTGTGGAAACATTTTCTCGGGAACCTCCAATGATTATAACTGTTTGATCTAAGTTGAGTGCTTGGTGGACTCAATTCCAAAAAAGCAACTGGACCAGACGCAATTTCTGCAATTGAATTCAAAGACTGTTCACCAGAGCTTACATCTGTTCTCTGTAAGATATTCAGTATGTCATACAGGGAAGAAATTTACCGTGAGTCACGGAATAGCGTATAATAAAGAAGGGTAGAAAGTGTTTTCCATCAAATTGACGCTCAATAGTGATAATTTCCATTTTATCGAAAGTCATGGAAGCAGCTATCCATCTCGAGATGGTTAGATACCTGGAGAGCAGTGACAGACAATATAGTTTTCGCTGATCAACATGTGACCGCCTTAGCTATGTAACACAAGTATGAACGAGGGCTATGAAAAGTCTATGTCAATTACTCTGGACATAGCCAAGGCTTTTGATTGTGTCTGGCATAAGGATCTTCTGAATAAGCTATCTTCGTATGGTTTTCGGTATGCGATTGTATGAGGAATTTCCTCAGGAAAGAGGAACATTCATATGGTGGTCGATGGTGTCGATTCCAGTTGTTTCAACGTAAATACTGGAGTGACCCCAGGCTCAGTTTTGTCACCCACCCTCTTCCTAATCCACTTAAAAGTTTTTCTTGGTACAACCGAGATCTAAATTGTGAGATTAGCGGCTGATAGTACGCTGATGTCCTCTTTATCAATGACAAATCTTTGAGCACCGTTAAGTCTCACCTCCATAGATGCCAGAAAATCTATCCCCCAAACGAAGATCTCAAAGAGATGAAAGAATGGGATCAACGGAATCCGGTGGAATTCAATGCCTCAAAGATTCAAACAATATCTCCTTCTCGAAAAACTTTCTTCGTGACTTCTTTCTGAGTCGATGATGGAAAAAGAGGTGCTTCAGCCAAATGATTCCATGCATCTTCTTGGTCTGACTATTAACTTTTCGGTATGCTGGGGGAACGTGTGACTGGCATTACGAAGTCTGCTGCAATAAGCTGGGATATTTGTTGAAGACTAGGAAATATTTCTCTGCAGATAAGATTCTTATATCGTATAAAGCCCAGATAAGACCTGGACTCGAATACTGCTTCCATGTTTGAAGCTAAGCACCCAAGAAGCGTTAAAACTTTCGGATTCCATCCAGAAAAGAGCAGTACGACTCATTGTTCGCCTTACCATAAAAATTAGTTTGCATACGTTGCAAAATAGAAGAAGAGTTACCGACTTGTGCTTGTTTTATAGATATTATCACAGTCGATGCTCCACGCAACTGATAGAAATGATGCTAGCTATCGCCAGATTCGCACGCGGCACTAGGGCTTCACAACGAGCATATCCGTATGCAGTTGAATTAACATACTTCTGTTTATCAGAAGTTCTTCTGTCACCGAATCGGTCAGTTGTGGAACTGAGTAAATAGGACCCAACTTTCCGCACGGGGCACCAACTAGATGTCAACTTGGGGAAAATTGCGTAAGAATGTGAGCTTGCATTCATATAAAATTGTATTGACTCAAGAAGTAAAGCCAAATGATTACAAATTGCGTCCAGAGTTTTCTGTCACCATAGCTTTTACTCATTATTAATCTCATTAGACATAATTCGGAGCGAATTCGATTTCCGAAAATGCATGTGAAAAATATTTAACAGATTTAATCTGTTTTTTTTTATTCCATTTGATATTGAAAAATGAATTTTGATTTTATACGTCTATTATAGTAGTGCTTATTATAAGCACTTATATTACAGCAGTGCTTATTATAAGATATTAAAACAGATTAAATCTGTTTTGATATTCAAAGTTTGTAATAATTCTTCTATCAAGTAAAAAAACCACTTCTTATAATTTTATTTTATATATTAATATATAATTATATTAGGTTTTTGAATAAAGAAATGTATTTTACCGTTTCCAGTGGTTTAAGGAAGGCCATAAAATGCCTTACAAACTTTGTGTGATTTCTGTGTTCAGCATAGAACATAGAGTACCTTGGATATTAGATGTACCTACCTAGTTTGAAATTGCATTCATAGAGTTTCCAAAAATTGTTTGGTAAGATTACAAGTTTATTTATTTTTATTTGATTTTATCTTTCCAGTGTAAAGTTGACTGGACTTATCTGAATTCTAGTTGTTTTTGAGGATGTGCTGCATGTTTTTGAAGTAACTTATTTAAATGTTTGAACATATTAAATATTTCAAATAAATTAGTTTTGGAGAAGTTCTTAAAATGATGTTGTGTATTATTGAAAGAGATTTAGTTTTCATGAATATAAGACCAGAAACTAAACATTTTGTCAAATGTTTGTTACAGTCAAAACATACGTACCACGCCTGTCTGACGAGTTCAGGTGCGCATGTTTGGAACGAAACATTCAATATTACTCATTTTTAAATTTTTTAAATTTTTCGTTGGGTTCTTTTATTCCATTTGATATTGTATAATGAATTTTGATTTTATACGTCTACTAAATATAAGTAGTGCTTATTATAAGACATTAATTCAATTTTAAAAGTTTTTTTCTTAATTTTTTGAAATTAAAATTGTAGAAGACTATCAGATCAAATCTTTTTGAAATTCAAATTTTTATGATTGATTATTGTCCGATAACCAAGTCAAGTAAGGGTAAGAAGTGTTGGTCTAAAAAGATTTTATCAACTAAGCATGTTAAGTAAAAGGAAAATGCAAATGTGCTTGTTTATAACGAAATTTGATATGTGATATTATTTCTGCGGGAATCCTTCAATTTATCTGGAAGCGTGCTCTACATGTTGATCCTGACCTCAACTGTACTGCACAAAAATTCAGCTCAGGCAAAAGGAATTTCGTTCTATTATCCTTCGCTGCTTCGTTGCAATCGAGAGGAACAAAAGAAGAAATTCACGGATTGTTCCTTGAATTTTCCCCACCAGGAAAACAATCCCGCATTTTCGTGCAGGAAGGAAGGTTCCACCTTCCTTCCGCACTACGTTATGAACTTGAGTGCTTCGAATTCTTAGGAGAATATCTGAGGAAATCGACAATTTCATCTCGAACAATGCAATTTTCTCGGTTTAGAATCCATATTTCACTCGAAAGTTCCATGTAATGGAGAAGAACATGTTCGTGCATACATTTCTGCACAAGCGGAAAAATGGTGTATTAAAATTCAGTTTTTATCAGAGAATTATAGTCTACTTGAAATTGGATGGAATTCCCTTAGAACTCTCCAGAAACTTGAAAAATTATAGTCTAAAATATAACAGTTGATTGAGTCAGTTCTTAACTAATGAAAAATAATATTCAACGATCTAGGATAGTTATAAAGGATGTATATGAATAGTGGCAAAAAACTTAAGGGGTGATTCCTTGTCAAAAAGGCTAAATGCAATACATCACAAATAGCAAGAAAGAAATATTAATCTAGTGTAACCAACAAATTTGTTGATTTCTATCGATGAATATTTCTTTCTTGGTATTTGTAATCATATTAAATGTTCAAAGGGACCACTTTCAGCCGTTACACAAGAGTCTAGAACTCAGAGCATAGATTAGATTACCCGGTCAAAATTTTGAATTATTATTATCATTATCTTGATACTCCTAGAACTTCTGTGAAGATTCCTCAAAAGCATTTTCTAGGTGGGCTTTTTTACTGCGATCATGCGTCACTTTAGGTCACAGAACTGTTCATTTTGGACCCAAGAGTGGAATAGTGGCCGAAACCCGTCCAACTAGAAAATTTCTTTTCCACCTGAATAGGATTCGAACCCAAACCTTCCGGTCACGAGCCCGATGCTCTACCACTGAGCTGCCCGCACTCAGAACAATGCGGTTGCTTAAGTCTTCCATATCTTGGACAGGAGTCTTGTAAACCAATGTTTTTAAATATCTCCAAAAAAGTAAAATCCATAGGATTTAAATCTGGTGATTGGGTAGGCCAGAACTGAGGTCTATCTCGCCCTATCCATCGATTTGAATATTTATGATTTATATGCTTACGCGCTACAATAATGAAATGTGCGGCTCCCCATCATGCATAAACCACATTTCATAATACTCATTAATGATCCTTATTAACAAAACTAGTCAGTTGTCATAACAAAATGACATCCGCTTTATGTAGTAACATAAATTCTAGCTCGGAAATAATTCCAGCCTCTACGACTCACGCTATCACGCTGATAAATTATGTTTCTTCTCAAAAACCTTGAATTTTAGCAAGAAATTACAAGAGACCTTATTTGTTAAGAATGGATCAAGCTATCTAAAATACGTTAGGAGAGAAGTTGTGTTCTCGCTAGGCGTTGTTACTGTGTTCTTACGCCCTCTCGGGCACAGTACTGTTGATTTTTGACCCAATAGTGAACTGGTAGTCGAAACAGTCTGACTAGAACATTTCTCTTTTACCCAGACAGGATCTCAACTCAGGCTTTTCAGATTCCTATTTCAACGCTCTATAATCTAAGGTAGCGGCAAAGTTCAACACTAAATTTGTTAATCCGTGAAAAGATCTCCGCTTTTCAATTTGTTTTCAAGTTTTTCTAAAAGATCATATTGCACATGTAATAACGAATAAGTTAAGTATCCAAAAACAATAAATTTTCATACTTCGAATGAGAGGTGTGACCGGCATAGTTTGAAAATATCATGTTACGTTGAAACTCAAGATTTAAGGGTCTACTGGCCCCAAACCCATAAAACAAAGAAATTATTTTCTTACGCAAAGCAAGGCGATGATGATCACAGGATCAACAGATACTCTTGTCAAATTTGATAAACCGATCACCGAATTTGGGCTTCGCAAAACAAGTTCAGGTAGTTGAACAATCTCACAACACGGCACTTTTTAAAATTTGACCGCTAAATATTAGAAATAGAGAGGAGGAAAATAAGAATGTATATATTTCTGTAGGGTAAAAATTCAGAAACGGATTGTTATTGTTTATATGCTTGTTATACACACTACTACAAACTACGTTATCAATACTACTTTTATGTGTGCAAAATGGAAGGCAAAAGGAAATTTAACGGAGGTAGAAATTACATCAGGGAGAATGGAAATTCAGTAATTTGTTCAATAGAATCGTTTCAAACGGGCAATTTCAACTGGTACCCTTTTAACAATTCTACATACCGATGATTTTGTAATGTTGATATGACCTCACCAGTTACATAAAATCGTAGACAAACATAATCGTTGTTATCTCGCATCGATCGATTTATTCCTTTTATTGCATGGTTTAATTTCAGGTCCAATCTCATGTACTTATTCCGTCACAACATTCTTGTTGAAACAAAAATGTATTTTTAAAACAAGAGGATCATACTTTGAAAAAGGATCACTGCTATCTCTAATAATTCGGGGTCTTAGAATTTCACTCACTTTCACTAACGAAGTAATATCGAAAAGCATTTCACTATTTTATCACTTGGAAAAAATAAATAATATCTACACTTCAACTATTTTAAGAAGAATACGTAGATCTTGATTCACCAAAATCGACAAATGATTAAAGTTTTGTGAAACCCGCTGTGAATAAGTGAAAACGAGGGTAGTCTTGATGAAGTGGGCAATTTTGTGAGATGACCTGATATTATCCGCATGCATAGTAAAACCTTATGAACCTCTCAAATAATGGCACATGCATGATACACCTCGTAAATTCATACTAAACATATGTCTATCGATTTACCCTTCATGCATTATAAATTCTCCATCAGCTTCCTAGATGCTGCCACGTTCATAGATAAACCTCGTAAATTCCCACGATCTGGTAGTGCTAGGAACGAGGATGAACCTGATATCTATTCCTGTTTCCAGTCTGCATATGAGAGCCGGGAATTGTTTTCCCAGACGTGAAATTGGTCGAGATAGGTGATTCCCATTTCTTGTTGTTATTCGACTATTCTGTACGACTTAGCTATTGAGGTGAACTCATACGCGCTTTGCCCCAACAGAAAGAAGTATCGGACGATGTGTAATCATAATAAGGAATAAGAAACAAGGAATACATTCCACTTGTTTTTACAAGTAGAAGGTCGTATTTTCATATAATATTCAGAGGTAAAAGATACGGCTTGGATATTTGAAGAACGTTATATTTCAACAAGAATAACTTCATGTCAACAGATTCACCGCAAAGTTTTTCCAGCTGCTCTCTTTTGTTCGAGAAGCATTGTTTTGAGAGGCTTTTGGAATAACACTTATGACTAGGTATAATATTTATGTTCGTGATACGGTATAGTTTAATTATTTGAAGGAATTCCTAGCTACAATTGTAACATATTAAAACAGATCCATGTCTATCGTCTGGACATATTTTGAATTTATATTAACCTCTTCAATTAGAATCAGTAAATTGACAGATGAGGGCTTCTTTCCTCCAAATAAATGTTACATACAAGCAGTCAGGAGTATAAATAAGTTCGTGCGGTTTTTTTTCTGAAAATTGAAGTACACCGAAATTGAAGCATACCTCCTCGGACTGCATATGGTTATCTATCAACACTTAAACTCAGTACAAATAACTCAGTCTATTATCTTGAGTAGTTATTTGAGGAGTAATTATGCAGCTTTTTATGGGTACAAATAAGACATTGTTTTATCATCCTGAATTTGAAAACGTATACCAATTCTCACTTATATAGTTTTGATGGTTATCGAAGGAATAGCTGTCACCCCTCTCAAGGATGAGCTATATTCTTATCCAAAATATGCATGTGCGCAAAATTAAGGCAAATTTTAGTTTCGTAAGTTGATTCAACATTCAGATGTAATAGTAACGAAGCTGAATTCAATGACAGTTAACACAGTGAATGAGTACAGTCATATCAATAATTAAATTTTGCGTCTGATGCACGTTTCGGAAACGACGTACGCTTGATATTCAGAATAATATCTTGAAACTTCTCTAGAATAAATTTTGAAAATATATATTAGGAGTACAAATAAGTTTCCGCCATATTATTGTAGATGGCGCGGCACGGAGTTTCGGTAAGCTTTCGCAGATGATAACCGGCTTAAAAAATAGTTTGGACATTCAAGAACAACATAACATATTGATATCATTGATTTTATATTGGTAAAATATAATTTTTATAAGTTGAAAATGCCAAAATTTGAGCCAAGTAAGCGTCATTTGCGGAAAATATTAGTTTACTTCTTTAATTTAAAGAAATCTGCTGCTGAGGCGCATCAATTGCTCGTAGAAGCATATGGTGAGGGCGCTTTGAGTGAGAGAACGTGTCGAGAGTGGTTTCAAAAGTTTAAAAACGGTGATTTCGACGTATAAGACAAAGATCGCAGTGGAAGGCCAAAAATTTACGAGGATGCAGAATTGGAAGAAAAATTTTAGAAGGAAGATTCATCTCAAACACAAAAAGAACTTGCTCTAACATTAGAAGTCACCCAGCAAGAAGTCTCACATCGTCTTCTATAATAAATATTTAATTTGTGTTAAAAAACGGCGGAAATTTATTTGTACTCCTAATATATATTAAAATATCAAAACCCGATCTAAGTATCGGGTGTTTTTTTAGAGTGATAGAACTTTCGATAGGGATAATTGTGATTTGACAGAAGGTAGAAGCCATGTTGTTTTGACATTTCTGTTCAGTAAGCATTGAAAAATTATCATGGAAAGACTCACGCCGCAACAACGTTTACAAATTGTTGAAATTTATTTTCAAAATCAGCGTTCTATTCGTCAAACTTAAAGAGCACTTCGTGAAATTTATGGTTTAAATAATCGCCATCAGAGCAGCTTATTCGTAGAATTGTGGATAGATTTCGGACATTTTCTCTAATAGATGCAACAACCACAACAAGACAAAGAACTGTACGTACAGAGAAAAATATCGCTGTTGTAAGTCATAGTGTCAATGATTATCCAGATTTGTCTATTCGTCGACGTTCACAATACGTTGGACTCTGTCCATCCACCACATGGAAAATTTTACGTAAAGATCTTACACTACATCCATACAAGATCCAACTAGTTCAAGAACTAAAGCAGTTACTTGACCATAATAAGCGTCGTTTGTTTGCTGATTCGGCCCTAGAACAGCTTGAAGTTGATGCACTTTTTGATCGTAAAATTGTGTTTAGTGGTGAAGCTCATTTCTGGTTGAACGGCTAGGTAAGCAAGTAAAATTGCCATATTTGGAGTAAAAACAATCCTCAAGAAGTTCTGTATGCACTGTATGGTGTGATCTACACGCCGGAGGCATCATCGGTCCATGTTTCTTCAGAAACGATGCTGGAGCTAATGTTACAGTGAATAGTGCTTGTTAAAGATCGATCATCAATGATTATTTGTTTCAAAATTTGAATGGTATCGAGCCAGAAGTGTTTTGGTTCCAAGGTGGTAGTACACCTCATGCTGCTACCGTAACAATTGATTTATTGAAAGAAAGATTTGGCGATAACATTATTTCGAGAAACGGCCCAATTGATTGGCCCCCAAGATCATGCGACATAACTCCATTGGATTATTTTCTGTGGGGTTATGTTGAGTCATTGGTTTATGCTGATAAACCAGAGACAATAGACGCTTTGGAAGCCAACATTACTCGTGTTTTTGATGAAATAACGCCTGAATTACTCGAGAAAGTGGTCCAAAATTGGTCTGGTCGAATGCGGTTCCTCAGAGGTAGTCGTGATGGACATATGCTGGAAATTATTTTTAAAACATAAATGTCATAAAATTAACTTTCACATAAAAAAAAGTTGGCTTCAATCTCAATTTGAATGTGTTTTATTTCAATTTAAAGTTCTATCACTCTAAAAAACGCCTGATATCTGTCAGCACTGCCATTGAGAGAGAACAGTGGTTTATTCATCATCGCATCGCGCTGATTTGATTATTCCACTGCTCCACTGGACTGTAAATAACACTGAATTTCCTATGTTTCCGACTGTACATAAACATACATATACACTAAAATCTACTATTCCAAAATCATGTAAAATTCTCGAAATAAAGGATAGATGAAAATTAATTGAACCAGAATTTAAACATATGACAAATAATTAGTTTTGATTCCCTCTTCAGGTATCTACAAAATTAATATTGGAATAAATCACACAAACAATTTTCAACTTACCAGAAAGAAATACCTCGGAAATGAATTAACTTAAATATGTTCAATGTATTGGAGACACTAGAGGGATGACTTGTGAAAATTAATCAATTACTTCTATCAAGTATCGACCGGCATTTTTATTTCAGATGTACCCTTCTTCGTGAGACAATTTCAACTTCAATTAATATACAGGGTGTTCCAATAAAAATTTGACCCCATCGGAACTAAGAAACGAAGAATTTTCGAAGATTAAAAAAAATAGGTCAACTTCTGTTTTGAGAAAGACGAATTTCCATCATGAGTTTGTTCCGGAAAAACCACCCCCATGAAGTTGGCATCAACCCCCAAAATTTTTTGAATAGGGAAGAAATGTCGAGTGCTGGTTAGTTTGAAAGTTATTAATGTTCTGTACACAACCCAGTTAAAATTTTCAAAATCAGTTCATTATTTACGAAATAATGTAATATTGAACTTACCGTCAAAAGGTGATGTTGAACCGCCAAAACTCAAGAACCTCAAGAGTTTTGAAGAATCCAAAAATAATTTTCAAGTTCTGTGTTCCCTATCATTACTCACAGATCTGGTGTATTTGAATGTAGTGGGTTTTTGTTTGAGTTATCCTTCCTATAATGTTCAATATCAAATTGTTTAAAAAAAATCAACGAATTTGAAAATTTCATCTAGGATGTTTTGAGAACAAAAAAAGGTTCTTAAATAAAGCACACCCGCCATCTCTTTCGTATTAAAAAGAAATTGAGTTTTGTTGCCACCCTCATGTGTTTCTTTCGGAACAATGTCGTCATAGTTACTGAATTTTTTCAGCCGTTACTATTTGGTAGTTGATCACATTTAAAACATACTGTAGAAATTTCTGTTTTACTACCAATAAAAATATACTTTACACATTTTCTTGTGACTCGAGTTTCGGGAAATGAACTATCTCATCATCAGACAACTGAAGACCTAACAGTGGTACAGAGGTATTTAAACAAAAGTGATAAATATTTCGAATATTTCAATAGATTCTAACACCTAATAGTGGTACAGAGGTTTACAAGCGGAACGTGATAAAAACCCGGTTAAAAAAGAGGGGCCTTCTAACAGGTATCGGAATGTCGGCAATCGACAAAGAAGGTTATTAAACAGATGGTACCCAAATATCTCAAATAATTTTTTGGGGTTACATAGCTCCGTACAGTTATTCATTATTTTTACGTTATTTTGTTGTACATCTCAAATATTTGGATTTACATAGCTCCATACAGTCATTCATTATTTTTTAAATTATTTTTATTGTGAACGAATTTGAAAATTTTTAATAATCAAGTTTCTTTTCATTTGAATCTACATGTAAAATTTTCTTAAGATTTTCTTTTGTCGAAAGGAATTACCAATTTCTAAAGAATGAGTGGCAAAAGTTGAATTTTTGTTTACTTTTCATTAAATTAATTTTATGTTCGTTGAAAAAGGTTTTAAACAGATGTTACTTTTTGAATATCTCAAATATTTTCGATTTACATAGCTCCGTACAGTCATTCATTATTTTTACATTATTGTTATTGTGAACTAATTTGAAAATTTCAACAGATTCTAGATAATCGAGTTTCTTCCCTTTTGATTCTACATGTAAAATTTTAAGGTTATCTATTGTGGGAAAGGAATGACCGTTTTCTGGACAATGAGTGGCAAAAGTACATTTCTGTTTATTTTTTATGAAACTCATTTTATGTTCGTTGAACCTCGTCTTGAAGCAACGTCCTGTTTGTCCTATATATTTATTACTGCACGTAGAACAAGATAACTCATAAACTCCTGATTTGTGTATGTTCGGAGTTGGGTCCTTTGCGTTAAAAAATACCGATGATAACTTTTTTTGCGTTTTGAAGGCAATATTGACATCTGATTTTGAAAAACTATTGGCCATTTTTTGACTTATGCTACCAAAGTACGATAGAGAAATGAATTTTTTATTTTCTTCAGTTTTTATGATAGGATAAATTTGGCTCATAGCTATTTTAGATAGTTTCTGTCGAATTAGATTATCTATTATATTGGGGTTGAACCGTTGTTGGCTATTGATTTAATAATTTGGACTTCAGCTTCACGGTTATCATCGGTATTTTTTAACGCAAAGGACCCAACTCCGAACATACACAAATCAGGAGTTTATGAGTTATCTTGTTCTACGTGCAGTAATAAATATATAGGACAAACAGGACGTTCCTTCAAGACGAGGTTCAACGAACATAAAATGAGTTTCATAAAAAATAAACAGAATTCTACTTTTGCCACTCATTGTCTAGAAAACGGTCATTCCTTTACCACAATAGATAATCTCAAAATTTTACATGAAGAATCAAAAGGGAAGAAACTCGATTATCTAGAATCTGTTGAAATTTTCAAATTAGTTCACAATAACAATAATGTAAAAATAATGAATGACTGTACGGAGCTATGTAAATCGAAAATATTTGAGATATTCAAAAAGTGACATCTGTTTAAAACCTTTTTCAATGAACATAAAATTAATTTAATGAAAAGTAAACAAAAGAAAATCTTAAGAAAATTTTACATGTAGATTCAAATGAAAACAAACTTGATTATTAAAAATTCTCAAATTCGTTCACAATAAACATAATTTAAAACATAATGAATGACTGTATGGAGCTATGTAAATCCAAATATTTGAGATGTACAACAAAATAACGTAACAATAATGAATAACTGTACGGAGCTAGATAACCCCAAAAAATTATTTGAGATATTTGGGTACTATCTGTTTAGTAACCTTCTTTGTCGATTGCCGACATTCCGATATCTGTTAGAAGGCCCCTCTTTTTTAAGCCGGTTTTTTATCACGTTCCGATTGTAAACCTCTGTACCACTATTAGGTGTTACCTAGAATCTATTGAAATATTCAAAATATTTATCACTTTTGTTTAAATACCTCTGTACCACTGTTAGGTCTTCAGTTGTCTGATGATGGGATAGTTTATTTCCCGAAACTCGAGTCACAAGAAAATGTGTAAAATATATTTTTATTAGTAGTAAAACATAGTAATTTCTACAATTTGTTTTAATTGTCGTCATAGTTATTCTTTCTCCATAATACAGAACTTGAAAATTAGTTTTGGATTCTTCAAAACTCCTAGGTTCTTGAGTTTTAGGCGATTCAACTGTCTGTTCAAAATCACCTTTTGACGGTCAGTTCAGATTTACATTATTTCGTGAACAGTGAACCGATTTGGAAAATTTCAACTGGGTTGTTCAGGAAACATAAAAAACTTTCCAACTAACCAACACTCGAAATCTCTTCCCCATCAAAAAAATGTTAGGTGTTGATCCCACCTTCATGGGGGTGGTTTTTCGAAACAAACTTAGGATGGAAATTAGTCTCCCTCAAAACAGAAGTTGACCTGTTTTTTTTTAAATCTTCTTCGTTTCTGAGTTATAGAGGGGGTCAAATTTTCCCTAGGACATCCTGTATTAGAGATGCTATTAACTCAAATATAAGACTAGATTGTAGTTAATAGCAATTGTCTTATAAAGAAGGAAAACATCGTTCCCGAAACATACGTCAGACGAGAAATTTGTTTGTGGATGAAAGTGTAGCTACTCGCTGTGTTATCGTCTTCACTGAGCTCTAGATAATTATAAATGAAGGATGTTTCAAATATACCGTTAAATAAATGAGCACAAATATTCGTTTGTTCCTTTATTTAAAAAAAAAATCTGGAATCTCATGCCAAGTAAATTATTTTTGAATCAGTTTTACTCACCCTTACAACGTTTCCATATAAACACATCAAATTGAAGAGTTTATCGGCATTTGTGCGTAGGGGATCCAACCCGTACACCATGAGAACAGCTCCAGGTTGTTGGAACTGGGCGTTTCGCTGCTCTCGAAATTCCGGACTTGCTACTGGTTGATTTTTTCGGAAATTCTCGTTTCCAAACTGTTCTGCGAAACCTGAGTTCATTTCTTCATATCTGTGTCCTTCAGAAGGAAAACGATCTGTAAAAAAGATATACATCATAAATAACACGATACTATGTGATCCTATTTCGCTAATTGAATGAATTATTGCACTTTCTTCAAGTTCAATAGTCATTAAATTGGCTCCTGGAATTTCCAGGGAGTATCAGAAACTAATTGAAAGGAAATTATATTTCACGTTGATAAAAAGGATGTGTTTTTTTGTAAATCTTAAAAGTGGTATGGCAATCCCAATATGAATTATTTTAATAGGTTCAGTACAATGCCTGTGTCCATAAATTTGTGGCTCGCTTCAGGAGTAACGAATTTCATCTATGACATCATTAGCGACGACGTTCATATTCTGTTCGTTTTCTATGACTAGATTGTTATAAGAACCGATTTAATAATAATTATTTGTACACATAATTCTTTTTTTTCGTGGGAAAGTGTTTTTAAATTTGAGACAAAATATATTTTATTAAAATTTCACAGGTGTATTAGGAAATGATACTTACGTCATAGATTTTGACAGCTGCAACATTTGCAATAATCTGTAATGTATTGTGAAAATTTTATGAAAAAATGAACAATTATGACTCCCAGATCAGCAAGTCGGGCAACACCGACCACAATAATATGTGACTGAGATGAAATGATAGAAAATTCACACAGATTCAGGTATAAAACCAACACAGGCAGAGTACTCAAAATCATAACAGTGAGTTTATTCTCTTTTCTGCAAGTGAGTGAGAGCATCAGAAGACATTCAAAAACTCTTAATACCTTATAGATCGGTCTTTATTCCTTCATTACAAATCGTAGAATTTACCTTTGAAGCTTCGGCTACTAGGATATCCTGTTTACGCTCCTAAGACATTTGTTATTGTTTCATTCTAAATACGCTGAGCCCATCTTTCAATTTATATTATCCTGATACTCCTAGATTTTCTGTGAAGCTCCCTCAGAAACTTTTACAGCTTGTACGAGTTAGGAGTTCAGTTGTGTTCTGGATAGGCTTTGTTACTGCGATCTTACGCCATTTTAGGTCACAGCACAATTCATTTTCGACTCAACAGTAATATGGTAGCCGAAAGCCGTCCAAGTAGAACACTTATTTTCCACCTGAGCAGGATTTGAACAGGGGACCTTTCGGCTCCGAGCCCAACCCTCTAAACACGAAGCTATCGACACTCATTGAAATTGAAACCAGAGTGAAGCGTGATTACCTTTGCCGACCCTTGAATTAAGAGATTACCTCTTAAAAACTACGACTTTACGGCGAAAATATCAGCACTTACTTAAAGCAACGAGTACTGTGACCTTGTGATCTATTGTGTTCCCTCTTGCTTCAGATAACCTAGTTTCATCCAGAGTTACATCTAGTTCTAATGAACTCCAACAGCTGTTATTGCTCTAAGGAGGGTATCTCTCTGTCTTTTGATAATAATAAATATAATATAATAAAAAAATTATCATTTTTTTTTCAAGCACTTCTTGTGTTGGTTTTCGATGGCCAGGCATTCTGTCAGAAACTGTTTTGGAGTTTTTTCCTCCTCTCCACCGAAACTGCACTCGTCATTTTCAGGTGAACTTCATCCTAGAGGCTCTGAGGCCATGCTTCTATAAGGAAGCTCCTGAAAATATATAGCATGCTGCTGCTTTGAAAAAAGGGTTTTCTTTAGAAATATTTTCTCCTAAACATTTCTCTTTTCAATTACCTAAACTGCTAAAGGTTTCGACCCTACAAAAGGAGGTAAAGGCCATTTCCTTCTTTTCACTCATTCCCGACTGCCCGGGATCTATACCACGGAGATTTTATTCTTACCTCGTTCAGTGAGTTTATTCTACAACCCCACAGTATCTTTGAGCTTCAAAGGTTCCGTATGATTTGAAGGCTACCATGAGGGGAGGGTAGACCGTAGGAGTATTCGCTCAACTGGGGTTGCACTCGTAGGGCCAGTTATAAAAGCCTCCATGTTAGACAAGAAGGGTATTCATTCACCTGGGTTCGTGATTTTTGGGGGTTGTATTGATCGGGATGTATATATGAGCTTTGAGGATTTCGACCATACTCTGATCTAACCAGGATCGCCTGGAATCATCCACGGCGGTTTAAGGATCTTAAACTTGCGGGTGATGAATAAAGTCCGTCGGCGTGTGAGCTGCGTCTCAAACAAATAGGCACTGACACTGCAGAGTCATTAGTAGTTGGGTAGTGCTTCGATGCTACAAGTCATGTCTAGGTTCGGAAGAACCGAAGCCTACCGAATGCGGAAACTCATATTTTAACGCCCATAGGGGCAGTGATCGTAGGCCTTAGGGTAGGAAAAATTAGAATCGTAATCGCAATGTAAATTTCTTCCTATTGCATGGATTTCTATTTGAAAGATACTGGGCTATTCTGATTTATCCTGGGTCCATATACTTTTACTCCTGTCCCTGTGGCGGTTTGAGAGTTATCTGTATACTTTGATAATATTTCTTTTCAAACAACAGGCGATGAATTTCCCTTTCCAGCTCAACATTGTGGTGTTGTACCTCTTGAAGAAGAAGAAGAATACCGGGTGTGAATTGATATCAGAGTACACAGGACGGAGAGCATTGAAGGGAGATAGGCCTATGTTCAGGAGTGGATACACGAGAGCTGAAGAAAACTATTTATTATATAATAGTAAATAATTTCTTGCAGCCCCAAGAATATTATGAATAGTACGTCATTTCTAAAGTACCCAATTTTGCGTCAGGTACTGGATGAGGACTGAACAATGAATGACACTCAAGTCTTAAGCGCTTATATATGTATAAAGTAGTAAACCCATTGAAATATTTCTTTTATCGCATATGATTTTCTATATTTCATGGTGGTCAACTGATACAGAACCTCTTTCTTCAACTAATAACAAAAAGCCAAATCTGCATAAAGATCCGCTTATTCAAATCATAATGGTCCTGACGAAATAGAGCCAATAAGTAGAGCGAAATTTTACAAACATGTATACAAATTGTCAACTTTTTAATCAGAGGAGGATCTCTCTTCCATAAACTGAATATTAACGTTTAGCAACTGCCAGTCTCTCAATTTCAAACAATTTCAGCTACAAGTTTAATTGGAGCGCATTTGCCACCACCCAGTAATTACGCGCACAAAACTCTCATCCTAGATACTTTATTTCTCCGTTGCAGTTTCGCAGAGAACGCTGTAGGATTTTCCTCGTCAAATAATTAAACATCAGCGAGAAACATCTAAATTATCGGGGAAATGAGTTCTTAATTGACACTCGAGAAAGGTCTTTCCGGGCTAAAGTTTCAGCAAATGATGAATCTCAACGGCATTTTAGCGAGCTGTGCGGACCTTATTACAGTTTTAAAGGGCCTCTCTACCGGACGAAGGCGAGAAATAATGGATTTTAAATGACAAAATCGATCTTGAGGACTATCCAGAGTTGAGAGTTGAAATGGAACCGGATTGTTGTCGTCATGTTTTTGCCATAAGTTCCAATGAACTTGGAAGTCCATTTGTACCAAGTGCGGAAATGAGAACAAAAACCCCTTTCGATCACGACATGCTTTCATAGTTGTTATCCGATTACTAACTTTCATTCCTTTTTAACTAACGATATAATTCATTTTCTAAGCCATTAATTACGGGTACCACACCAATGAAACGAAGTTGTGGAATTTAATGACTTGAGTTATTCAGGAGTTACTCAGAACGTATTTTTAGAACGTTTTATGTATCAGAAAAATTGAATTATGACGTTTTTGCTCGAAGTTTGAGCATTAACCGATCAAGAAACCAGACTTCAATTGAGTTAAAGAAAAGAAGTAGTCTACGGAACTAATTAAACTTGAGGTTAACTTATTCATTGAGTTGATAGTTGGGTATAATGATGTATCTTTCACAGTGGTCTCTTTGATTTACGGCACAACATGCTACTTGATTTCAACAGTGCCTTTCTTCTGATAAGCAACATTATAATCAGGAATTTTGGAGAGAATGGGAACAACAAAATTTTTTTTCTACAATCGATATCCAAAGTAGGCATTTGCTCTTGTATTTGAAAACGCAAACATCATCTTTTTCGATGAATGTCACTTTGTCGCTTATGAGCGACTAAATAAAAAAAAACGCTTGCTATCCCATTTATTAACTATAAATCAAATATGCATTGCTTAGAGTATCCGATGACAACGAGTAAATGACATCTTTCATTTGAGTGAAAAATTTCCTAAATAATAATCGTATGTGAGCGTGAAGCAGCAAAAATGGAAAAAGAAATAGTTCATGTACACCACCTGAAATTGCAAGAGCGACATTAAACCCATTGCCAGAAAACTGGCGGGGGAAGTATGAAAAGCAGTTCGAACACTTTATCACATGTTGTAATTCAAGGAAAGTTAGAAGGTACACTGAAAACGTAATGATGGCTTACTTTAGTGAAAAAGCTAAAACTATGAACTCTGCTACACTTTGGTCGGTGTACTCAATGCTATCTAAAATACCAATATGTAGGATACAAACCAAAAAAATCAGGAACATTAACCAAAAAATAATTGTTCAAATTCCTCTGTGAAGCGCCAGATGAAATATTTTTAACGAAAATGGTAAATAACACTATTAATTACTCTGTGAATATTACTTAGTTATTTTATTGACAGGTAGTATTAATTATGGGAGTTTTCGGTGCATGTAGACGAGATGAACTTGTGAAAATGACCATAAAAGACATTGAAGACAAAGATTCGCTATTAATGGTAAAAATTCCTGATTCAAAAACAAGAAAAAGTCGCGTCTTTACTGTTACTAATAGTGAAGAACTTGATTTTTTATCATTCTTCAGAAGGAATATTGCGTTGGGATCATCAGATGATGACACCCCTTATCGTCTATTTCTACGATATTGTAACGGAAAATGCTCTAAGCAAGTAGTGGGAATGAACATAATTGGAAAAATACCCTGTGAAATCGCTCAGTACTTGAAATTATTAGGTTTTAAATTATATACAGGTCACAGTTTTCGTCGCACGTCAGCTACTCTTTTCGTTAATGGAGGAGGTGATAACATCCATCTGAAACGTCAAGGAGATTGGAAAAGTTCTTCTACAGCCGAAAGACACATTGAAGAAAGCATTAATAGTAAAATTGAAACGGCACAGAACATACAATTTCAAACTCCTGTAGACTATCTTCAGCGTCTGGAATTGTCATGAAAAATTGTAAAAAGTGTACTTTTAATTTTTATTCATCAAATTAAATACATTTTTGGAAATATGCGAACAGCTCGATTGTAGAAAAAATCTTGAGTGTAATTCGAGCAAAAATTCTTTGTGGATCTCAAGAGATTTAATTAAATTAACTAACTCTTTCAATCGGCAATACATCATTTTGCGCACTTAATACACAAATAGCTATTGTCAAAATAATACATAATAAATAATATCTTGGCCTGCATATAAAACTCTTTTTATTGGTTAAAACAAATTGTACAAATTATTATGTTTTACTACCAATAACAAGATATATTCTGTCCAGAAAGTACCGGGAATTTTCAATTAAAACAACATTTTTACATTTAATCGTCAAAATTTATTGGGTCGCCTTCAAAATAGGCTCCATTTGCTCCAATACATCTATGCCAACGGCACTTCCAATTATCGAAACATTTTTTATAGGCGCTTTCCGGGATGGACTTTAGCTCTCGCGCCGAATTTTGTTTTATGGCTTCAATCGACTCAAAACGGGTGCCACGAAGGGGCAATTTTAGTTTTGGGAAGAGGAAAAAGTCGCAGGGAGCCAAATCCGGCAAATACGGTGGTTGCTGAAGCACGTTTGTTGAGTTTTTGGCGAGAAAGTCAGTCACAATCGTAGCTCGGTGAGAAGGCGCGTTATCGTCATGCAAAATCCATGAGTTGTTCGCCCACAAATTTGGCCGCTTCTTACGGATACGCTCACGCAAACGTTTCATAACGCCTAGGTAATACTCCTTGTTTACCGTCTGACCCTCTGGAACGAATTCGTAGTGCACCACGCCACGGATATCGAAGAAAACAATGAGCATCACCTTCATTTTCGAGCGGCTTTGGCGTGGTTTTTTCGGTTTCGGCTCATTTTTTGCCACCCATTCCGATGATTGCTGGCTTGTTTGCATATCGTACTCGTAGACCCAGTTATAATGCGTTCCATGAATGTAGAATCGGATTAGAGCGATCCAGCATGTCTGAAGCAACCTGTTCGCGATGACGTTTTTGAAGAAAATTCAGGTCTTTCGGTACGAGTCGTGCGGCCACCTTTCTCATGCCCAAAATATCAATCAAAACCGTACCTGCGGACTCTTGGGATATCTTAAGATCATGTGCTATCTCTCTCAAGCTGGTACGACGGTTTTCCAGCACCCTTTCCTTAATTTTATCGACGTTATCTTCGATCGAAGCCGTCGATGGGCGACCACTTCACGACCGTCCTTGAAGGCTTTGTACCACTGATATGCACGAGTTTTCGATAGAGCATTATCACCAGAGGCCTTTTGGAACATTTTCAATGCATCGGCACACGCAAATTCATTTGCAACACAAAACTTAAACAAATTCTTTGCTCAACGTAATCACCCATAGTAAAAATCGGCACGCACTCTGACATCGACTGACTTAATCAGCTGTTGCAAACACACTAGTTGACAGATCCCGCTCAAGCTTGGCATAGTAATTAAGGACAGTGGTACCAACCTAGGAAAAAAAAATTTCACCTGCCTCATTGCCCCGCCAGATTTAAATCGATTATTCCCGGTACTTTCTTGACAGAATGTATTACACATTTTCTTGTGACTCGAGTTTCGGGAAATGAACAACTATCCTATCATCAGACAACTGGAGACCTAACAGTGGTACAGAGGTATTTAAACAAAAGTGATAAAACCTAGAGTTAAAAAGGGGGGCTTCTAACAGATATCGGAATGTTGGCAATCGACAAAGAAGGTTGTTAAAACAGATGGTACTTATTAAAATATCTCAAATATTTCTGGGGGTTACATAGCTCCGGCAATCAACTACCAAATAGTAACGGCTGAAACAATTCAGTATCTTTTTATTGGGTTTTTCCAAAACGAGCAACAAATTTAAAATCGAAATAATATACAGAATATTTTCGGAAATATACATTCTGTCAAGAAAGTACCGGGAATTATCGATTTAAATCTGGCGGGGCAATCAGGCAGGTAAAAATTTATTTTCCTAGGTTGGTACTACTGTCCTTAATTACTATGCCAAGCTTGAGCGGGATCTGTCAACTAGTGTGTTTGCAACAGCTGATTAAGTCAGTCGATGTCAGAGTGCGTGCCGATTTTTACTATGGGTGATTACGTTGAGCAAAGAATTTGTTTAAAGTTTTGTGTTGCAAATGAATTTTCGTGTGCCGATGCATTGAAAATGTTGCAAGAGGCCTTTGGTGATAATGCTCTATCGAAAACTCGTGCATATCAGTGGTACAGAGCCTTCAAGCCAAAGCGCCAAAGCCGCTCGAAAATGAAGGTGATGCTCATTATTTTCTTCGATATCCATGGCGTGGTGCACTACGAATTCGTTCCAGAGGGTCAGACGGTAAACAAGGAGTATTACCTAGGCGTTATGAAACGTTTGCGTGAGCGTATCCGTAAGAAGCGGCCAAATTTGTGGGCGAACAACTCATGGATTTTGCATGACGATAACGCGCCTTCTCACCGAGCTACGATTGTGACTGACTTTCTCGCCAAAAACTCAACAAACGTGCTTCAGCAACCACCGTATTCGCCGGATTTGGCTCCCTGCGACTTTTTCCTCTTCCCAAAACTAAAATTGCCCCTTCGTGGCACCCGTTTTGAGTCGATTGAAGCCATAAAACAAAATTCGGCGCGAGAGCTAAAGT
Organism: Megalocaria dilatata; assembly: GCA_034642435.1. NCBI lineage: Eukaryota > Metazoa > Arthropoda > Insecta > Coleoptera > Coccinellidae > Megalocaria > Megalocaria dilatata. The sequence goes on from CM067854.1 coordinate 7,234,783, forward strand.
CCATCCCGGAAAGCGCCTATAAAAAATGTTTCGATAATTGGAAGTGCCGTTGGCATAGATGTATTGGAGCAAATGGAGCCTATTTTGAAGGCGACCCAATAAATTTTGACGATTAAATGTAAAAATGTTGTTTTAATTGAAAATTCCCGGTACTTTCTTGACAGAGTAGTACAATAAAATAACAAAAAATGATTTTTTCTTGATAGAAGGATTATTACAAAATTTAAAGTATTACACAGATTTATTCTGTTAACCTCCTACAAATTTTAATCAAAAAAAAAATTTATTCAAAATAAATCTATATGATATTTGAAATTTTGCAATAATTCTTCTATCAAGAGAAACCCTCTTTTAATTATCATATTATGAAATAATTTTCTGGATAATCCATATTTTGACGATAACGCTGATATTGATATGGCTTCTGTTTAAAGTATTCCTGTCTTACTTCTTCTGGATTTTATTGTTTATTGGCCAGTTCCGCACAATTCCCTTAATTCTAGCTATTCGAGCGCTTTCCGTGTAACAAGAGCTATGCGAAATCATCACATTCAATAGAACCCATCTAGTACCTTCATTTCGATCAACTACAGCTTACTCAACCAATTCCTGAGAAATATATAAGTGCTTCCACCTTTTATTGCTTTAACATTAAAAAAGTCTTTGTGTGCGTTATAAAGGAAACGAAGTAATGGACTTCATTTTTTACTCGATACTCCTATTGTGTTTGAAGAGGATCTATCGCACACCGCCATTCTGAAAGCTCTATCCATTATCGGGATATAAGGGTTTCCGATGGGAGATAAGGGTTGCCGCACATCAATTCTACCAGTTGTCCCGTAAAAAGCATGAGTATACCTGAATGTCCCTTGTTTAGGAAAGGATAATTCCTATTTACGAGTTGATCACAGAACGTGGAAGGTCTCTGTAACCTAGCTACTAAAGAGGTAACGCTGAAAAAATGTCTGTGATAATTGAGTTTGAGTGCGGCAAAATTTAAAATTCTTTCACATTCATAATATATTCAGATACATAACAAAGAATTTGCATTCTAATCAAAGACACTATAAATGTTATATTGAAGTAACTACTTCTTTCACAATAAAGGGAAGTTAAACGTTTTCTGATTCCCTCAATCTTTTGCAGAATGTCTTAATTTTATGTCGGACATTTTTAGAGTGGAATTTATTTTTTCATAATACCCCTATGAAACAGCGCTGTCTCCATTAAATTTTTATTGAGTAAGTTCAATCAATATTCTGTATTGGCTTTGGATTCTTTAAAAGAATGCGACGTATGTTCACTGTGGTGTTCATAATTTGAATCTGGTTCTAAATGATACAGTAAGGGAAGTTATTGAAATGTAAAATTTTTTTTGATACTGTTCAACAAATATATAACTTTTTTGGGCATAGCATCAAAAGATGGAATATTCTGTCCAGTTTAATATTCGATAAAGAAAAGGACTCTTCAACATCAATAACATTAAAAACATTGAACCCTACCAGATGGGCAGGACATTATGATGCTATTTTTGCCCTGAAAGTTAGATTTGTTGAAGTTCAAAAAGCACTAACGAAATCAATTCTGTTGAATTCTAGACCAGATGAAAAGAATGAAGCTATTTCACTCACGAAGAAAATCGAAAACTACAATTTTATTATGCTATTGGTTTTCCACTGCAAAATTCTACAAACTATCGATGCTGCATCTAAAGCACTCCAGTTCAAAGCCACAGATATTTCGAACGCATTGAAACGTTTGAAAATTTGTTTGGATGAATTAGAAAAGTACCGGTTTGAATTTTAAAAAAGGAAGCTAAAAGTGTAGCTCAAAAGTGACCTATCAACCCTGAATTTCCTAGAACTCATCAAAGGAGAGTGAAACGCCATTTTGACGAACTTTGCGAAGATGAGCGTCTCCAAGACCCGGAAAGTTTATTCAGAGTGAACATATTTTATCGAGTTTTGGATATCATCATTAATCAGCTGAAAGCACGTTTCCTTCCATCGAATTTCAGTGTTTTGCAACCTGCCAATTTGCAGAATTTAAATGAAATAGATAAGTCCACGTGTATTAGAGATCTTGCTGATTTGTTATTAATAAAATTGATACTTTTGCAGAACAGAAATCTCGGAAGAAAAAATTTTTGTAATAAATATTTTGTTAAAATCAAATTGTTATTTTTTTATAATTATTTTTGTACCTATGACTTTATGACTAACATTTATTCATCAGATAATAAATTGAATTCACACCATGATTTTAATACTGTTTTGTGACTACTTAAGTGATTTATTAAAATTGGATTAAACAACCTAATGAAAAATTTCCCACTTGAAAAATTTGCCACGGGCCCCTGAAGGTGTAGTTACGCCACTGATTCTTTTATCTCGTTATGATACAGTGTGGTTAATATTGTGATTTTCACAAATTTTTATTGTTGTTAAATACAACAATTGTTTCGCTATCACAGTAGCATCTTCGAGTAAGTGGTTAATTTTGAATAACTGAATTAGTTCTCGAAATCGGTTGTTATTTATATCAGAATATATTAGAGTTATTTATTGAGGACTAAAACCCAAAAATCAAAAAAGGTTTCTATAAATTCCAACTTATCATAATATGTTTGAAAGGGGTGAGTTATTCAAATTTAATTGTTCGTTAAGTAATATTCGAATTTTGTTGTATTATCTCTAGGGACTCAACAGGTTTAAGGCATAAGTTTTACATTCTATATTTAATATTTCAAAATTATGATTGGAAGGATGTCCTGTTTCTAACCAAATGGTTCGAATATGAGGAACTACTTTTGTTTTTGAGGAACTCTTCTTATGTTCACAAATTCTATGTCTTCCAGACCCTCTAAAGTAATATTTTTGGCAATCACCGCAGGTTAACTTATAAACTTCCACTTTATCATCTGTATGTGTCATGTCTTTATTATATTCAATGAATTTACTGGTTGTAATAAGTTTTGAATAAAGTTCTTAAATTATATTTATTTTTGAGATATATAGCAATTTTCTCCGAAATATCCTTTCTTTTATGTTGGGATCTACCATATTTAAGGCTAGTTTATTATTTTTATTCATCAACAATTCATCTATCAACGTAGGATCATAGTTATTATGAAAAGCTATTTGTTTCATGATGTTGAGTTCAGAAATATAATTTTCCCGATTAATGGGAATATTAACTCATCTGTGCATCATACAATTAAATACTGATAATTTTTGGTTTATACGATGATTTGATTTATTGTGTATAATAGTATCCGTACATGTTGGTGTGTGAAATATTGAATTATCTTCGGTTTTTATGGTGAATGATATACAAGGATGTATTTCGTTGATAAATAAAAAGAATTTTTTAAAAGTCTGTCCATACCTGTGAAGCAATAGAAAATATCGTGTACATATTTATACCAATATAAAAAATCTTTCTTTTTATTTATCAACGAAATACATCCTTCAATATTATTCACCGTGGAAACCGAACATAATAATTCAATTAAATTTCTTGATTTAACAGTTAATAGAATAAATAATTCACATGAATTTTCATTATTGCATAAACCACTATATACGGATACTATTATACACAATAAAACAAATCATCCTATACCAAAAACTATCACTATTTAATTGTATTATCCACAGATTAGTGAATATTCCTAGGAATCGAGAAAATTTTATTTATGAACTCAACGTCATTGAACAAATAGCTATTAATAATGAACTCCTAACTCGCACAACCTGAAAAAGCTTCTGAGGGATCTTCACAGAAGATCTAGGAGTATTAGGATAATGATAATAATTTATAATAATAATAATAAATATGATCCTACGTTAATAGATGAATTGTTGATGAATGGAAATAATAAAATAGATGATAGATTGGGCCGTTGCTTGGTAGAAATCAGTTGTAATTGTCATTATAAAATAAAACACTTGTTTACATTTTCTACTTTATTTTTGGTATTGACGTACGTTTCGTCTTTGCTAGAAAGACTTCATCAGAATACGAAGTAACAGTTGTTGTACAATTTATAAGATTTTTTACAGAAGGTGTACATGTGTTTTTAATTGTTCGTCGGGTTGGTTTTCTCAAAGAATATTCCCTTCAGAATCGTGTTCACTCGATCCCTTGTAAATATTGAATATAACTTATATAACTTTACCTAACAATGCAAAATTGATTTCGTGGGATGTTAAAAACCTTTTTCCTAGTGTCCCCCCAATGGAAACATTAAAACTGGTAGAAGTAACAAAGTAAACCCCGTCATAAAATCAGAAATAATACACTTATTAAATATTTGCATAAACCAAAATTTCTTCAAATTCAACAATACTTTATATACTAGCGAAGAAGGTTTAATCATGGGAAATCCACTAAGCTCTTTACTCGCGGAAATCTTCATGGATTTCCTAGAAAACAAAATTCATAAACATTCGTTCAAAAAATACATCCTTTATTGGTATAGGTATGTGGATGATATAATTGCATGTTTCGTAGGTACTAACAGACAAATATCAACATTTGAGAATTTTATAAATAACCTCCACCCAAAAATAGTTTTCACTTCAGAAATAGAACATAATGAATCCATCAACTTTCTTGACCTCACGATAACTAGAGAAAACAATAAATATAACTTCGCAATTTATCATAAACCATCACAAACAGATACCACCATTATACACCGTAATTCTTTTCATCCATTCCAACACAAACTAGCAGCTCTCCATAGTATGATATACTGTTTATTGAACATTCCACTAAACCAAGTCAATTTCCAAAAAGAAAAATGTATAATTAAACAAATAGCTTACAACAATGGATATAATACATCTCTAATAGATAATTTAATTAACCAACGTATACACAAAAACACAATAAAAGAAATTTATCCAGTAACATCTGATCTATCTGAACACAAATACGTTAGCCTCACATATCTCGGAAACATTAGTATTCAACTAAAAAACCTACTCAAAAAAGAAAATATTAGTCTCTTTCAAGACAAACAATCCTATTAGCAAATACATCAACAACAATAAAAACAGTATGGATAAACTTCAATTATCAGGTGTATACAAACTCACTTGCCCAGATTGCCCAAAGATTTATATTGGTAGAACAGGTAGAAATTTCGGTACACGTCTAACAGAACATAAAAGAAGTTTCGATAAAAATAAAAAAGATTCACATTATGCTAAACACCTTCTTGAAAATAACCATTCTTTCACAAAAGAAATAGAAATTCTACATGTTGAAAATAGAGGTCTAAAATTGAACTTATGGGAAATTTACGAAATAAATAAACATAAAAACAGCAATAACCTAGTAAATGAACAAATAGATTTTTATTACACCCCTCTATTCAATATTTACAAGGGATCGAGTGAACACGATTCTGAAGGGAATATTCTTTGAGAAAACCAACCCAACGAACAATTAAAAACACATGTACACCTTCTGTAAAAAATCTTATAAATTCATTGTACAACAACTGTTACTTCGTATTCTGATGAAGTCTTTCTAGCAAAGACGAAACGTACGTCAATACCAAAAATAAAGTAGAAAATGTAAACAAGTGTTTTATTTTATAATGACAATAATAAAATAGCTTTAAATATAGTATATCCCAATATAAAAAAAAAAATTTAAATACATTTTCTTAAAATACGCTAAAGGTGTTTCTGAGAAAATTGCTACATACCTCGAAAATAAATATGATTTGAGAACATCATTCAAAACTTATTGAAACTTGAGTAAATTCATTAAAAATAATAAAGACATTATACCTAAAAATGATCAATAAGAAGTTTATAAGTTACCCTGCGGTAATTGCCCAAAAGTTTACATTGGACAAACTGGAAGAACTTTCCGACATAATTTGAATTAGAACATTCATAACAACTAAAGTAATTTCACACATTCGAAGAATTTTGTTAGAAACTAAAAGTACTTTCAACCATAATTTTGAAATTTTACATATAGAAAGTAATAGATATGCCTTAATCTTGTTTGAATCCCTAGAGATATATGAATGCCACAAATGGAATATTACATAACAAACAATTAGATTAAAATAACTCACCCCTGTTCAACATATTCAGATAAGCTGGAATTTACAGAGACCTTTTGTGGGTTTTAGTGCTCAATAAAAAATTCTGTACCTACACTAATATAAATATTTAATTGAATCAGTCTTTACTTGATAAAAATCCATATTAAATAAGGTTATTCTGCTACTGCTACTGTGATAGTAAAACTATTGTTGTTAAATAACAATAAAAATTTGTGAAAATTAGCGTAACCTTCTACAAGTATAAAAACCCCCTTTTTTAGTCCTTATAAAGTCCAAAAAACGTTTTTATTCGAAAAAAGAAAACACAGCAATTCATGCAAACGAGCATCTATCAATGACGGCATTCCACAGTACAATACTAGCACAAGATGAAAAATAATTTAGTCTTTTATTGCATTCCTTCTGGCGCTGTTGCCGTCGATTTCGGACGTGTAGAACACTGTTTATTTTCGTCACGAAGCTGTAAATCAGACGTGAGACGTCGGTTTTACAATTGAGTTTGGAAACTCACGTGTTTGTCGTGTCGCATCGTCATCGGAATCTATTTTTGAGGACGATTCGGTTTGAGAACGAAGCGGCTAGATGCCACACTAAACAGCGATTTGATTAAGTAGGATCGTTAATCAGTTTTAGTTAAGAGCAGTTAGTTTACTGTAGATGTTGAGATGGTACCGACAGGTTACAGACTGGTGGAAAGAAGGAATATTGGATAGAACGGGAGTGAGATTGATTGCAAGAATGTAATAAAGGTTTTGCAAAGAAGAGGTTTCATTTTGATATTAAGAAAACGAGTATGTTTTGAGTGCTTTATTGGAACTGTGATTGTATTTCTCACTTTTTTGTAGTGAATTTCAACAATTTCAATGCGTTACTGGAAAGTGTTTCGTTACATTTTCAAAAATGGCGTAGTTTTGACTTGTTAAATGTCAAAAGATGACAACTGCCCTGATAGCTTGCTATTCAAAATGAAACCTCTTATTGGAAAACCCTTTATGTTGTGCAGATACTACCAATCTAATATCTATAACTAAATGGTGCAATGATTGGTTGTTTGCAAGCGCAGATATTTTTAGTTCGTATCGAGATGTCCAGCTGTTATTATGTTAAGTGTCTATTGAACAGATCTACTTCTTTATTCTACATTGTACTGTATGAAATATTGTCAATGCATTCCACAATCAAGCTCTTTTTAATTGAGGAATATTCTCGAGAACACATCTATAATTTCGATGAAATAGCTCTGAACTTTAAGAATTATTTCAAGGAAATACTATCTCTACAAAAATTCCAAAGGCATTTACTGATTTGACACAAAGAGCTGTGGTGTGCTATTTCAAGCATATCCATGATTTACTGTCATATACTACTCTGTCAAGAAAGTACCGGGAATTTTCAATTAAAACAACATTTTTACATTTAATCGTCAAAATTTATTGGGTCGCCTTCAAAATATGCTCCATTTGCTCCAATACATCTATGCCAACGGCACTTCCAATTATCGAAACATTTTTTATAGGCGCTTTCCGGGATGGACTTTAGCTCTCGCGCCGAATTTTGTTTTATGGCTTCAATCGACTCAAAACGGGGGCCACGAAGGGGCAATTTTAGTTTTGGGAAGAGGAAAAAGTCGCAGGGAGCCAAATCCGGCGAATACGGTGGTTGCTGAAGCACGTTTGTTGAGTTTTTGGCGAGAAAGTCGGTCACAATCGTAGCTCGGTGAGAAGGCGCGTTATCGTCATGCAAAATCCATGAGTTGTTCGCCCACAAATTTGGCCGCTTCTTACGGATACGCTCACGCAAACGTTTCATAACGCCTAGGTAATACTCCTTGTTTACCGTCTGACCCTCTGGAACGAATTCGTAGTGCACCACGCCACGGATATCGAAGAAAACAATGAGCATCACCTTCATTTTCGAGCGGCTTTGGCGTGGTTTTTTCGGTTTCGGCTCATTTTTTGCCACCCATTCCTATGATTGCTGGCTTGTTTGCATATCGTACTCGTAGACCCAGGTCTCATCACCAGTTATAATGCGTTCCATGAATGTAGAATCGGAATTACAGCGATCCAGCATGTCTGAAGCAACCTGTTCGCGATGACGTTTTTGAAGAAAATTCAGGTCTTTCGGTACGAGTCGTGCGGCCACCTTTCCCATGCCCAAAATATCAATCAAAATCGTACGTGCGGACTCGTGGGATATCTTAAGATCATGTGCTATCACTCTCAAGCTGGTACGACGGTTTTCCAGCACCCTTTCCTTAATTTTATCGACGTTATCTTCGATCGAAGTCGTCGATGGGCGACCACTTCACGACCGTCCTTGAAGGCTCTGTACCACTGATATGCACGAGTTTTCGATAGAGCATTATCACCAAAGGCTTTTTGCAAAATTTTCAATGCATCGGCACACGAAAATTCATTTGCAACACAAAACTTTAAACAAATTCTTTGCTCAACGTAATCACCCATAGTAAAAATCGGCACGCACTCTGACATCGACTGACTTAATCAGCTGTTGCAAACACACTAGTTGACAGATCCCGCTCAAACTTGGCATAGTAATTGAGGACAGTGGTACCAACCTAGGAAAAAAAACTTTTACCTGCCTCATTGCCCCGCCAGATTTAAATCGATAATTCCCGGTACTTTCTTGACAGAATGTATGTTTTTGTCTTTTGTGATGAAATAGTAACGGATACTATCAATGCTATTGATCTATAGTTTCAAGAAAATTGAAGACAATCACAGCGCTAACGTGATATAAAAATATGTTTCTTTAATTGACTATGAGGATAGCGGGACATCTAAGTTTTTTCTGAAAGTAACAAATTAGGTACAAGGTGAAAATCAGTGGCATATTATGCGCTACTCAGTTTTACCGATTTCTAAAAGTGTTTTTCATGGACATGAACTTCATTAAACGATATTCAGGTGTCAGCCCCCATTCATACCGCAATTAAACATAAATAATTATTTATACCACCTAGTGACATAAATTCCTCCATTACATACGTTCCTGCCAAACCGGTTAAGTCGAATGATCGTTAAAATCTTTACGAGTATGCAAAATACTGAAAGCGAAGCGGCGATTTGTCAGCGACACGTTTTCAGTGATCTAGGTAAATCTCAATCATCCTCGTTTCTATTTATAAAACAGGGATTTGCGGAGATGCAAATCACGATGTGCATCCCCAGACTCGGTGTAGTCGGCGCCTTATGCCAACTATTTATGATTCACGCAACGGCGACAGGCGTCCAGAAAAAATTGAGTTATGTTCTTCGTTAATCTTCTCGGTCGCTCATTCACTATTCGACTACGTATAAACTATAAATTATCTGTGGGATATTGTGTCGTTATATTGTGTTTTTACCGCCAATTTATCGCTTTCCCATGAACAAAGGCGGCGATATGACGTGGCGATAAATCCGTTTTACGTCCAGCTGTTCTTAACGTCAAGAGGTCGGTTCATCGACTGAGAAAACGACTGTTTTCTGTAAGAGTAAACCCATTTGAGCAAATTTTTGGCAAGTAGATGAACGATAAAGACAAAAACATAAAACAAGTACTTGATTTCGAATCCGTCAGGCTCAAAATTGAAAATTATTGCGATAAAAGACTCTTCGATATACAGTATGCCAAATGCATTATAATCCAAATTTTAATCATGATACATATTTACAAAAATTGACGAGGAAAGTTAACTCAAGATTATTAATCACATTTTATTACCGATTCAGCCTCGGTTCCGATCTGTCGTACCTCCCGTACCCGAGACGATATGAAATCTGTTTTTAATCAAGAGTATAAATTAATTCATGCGGTTTTCTGTTGAAAATTGAAGATTTATTCCGAAACATTGGTTATAAAGTCCGTCCAGACAAAATCCGAAATTTATTAGTTTTCGTAATTTTAATATACTTCTTTTTTGTAACATTCTAAGTCAAAAGTAATGTATAAAATAGGTTGTGCAGATAGTCGGCTATGGCCAAAGTTGCATGGCAACTATTTTTCAAATATTGTTGATTTTTAACATGTATACAATTTATGAAATAATGCCGCAACTAGAAAAAAGAGAACAGGTAGAATATTTGTATAGAAAGATTTTCGAAACGTTAAAAAATTATTGCAATTGTCTGAACTGGGAAAAATCTGTATATGAGACATAGACCAGTTTCAGAAGAATTTTATCAATTTATCGGCGCGCACATTTGGGGCTCTCTTACGGCACCCTATGGCTTATTTTGCATCTGGATTTGCATCTTCATCGTTATAAGGTTCAGTTTACATAATAATTAAAGTCAGCTAATCATAGACATATGCCGATTAGGTGCTTGAAGAATAACGTTTGGATGACGATTTTTCGCACCGAATTTTCTTAAGCGACGAAGCACATTTTTCACTCGGTGGCTATGTAAAGGAGCAAAATTGTCGCATCTGGGACAGTGAAAATCCTCATGAAACGGCTGAGAGACCATAACAAAAAGTCAGTATATGGTGTGCAATTTGATCTGGTGGAGTGATTGTCCCGTATTTCTTTGAAAATCTAGAAGGTGCCACTCAAACTTTTAATTTCAATCGCCATAGCCAAATGACTGCAGTTTTTTTGGCCTGAAATTAATTATATGAAATTGATAGAGATGTGGCTCCAGCAGGATGGTGCAACAAGTCACATAACATGACCCGTTTTGTTTTAATTGCAAGAAAAATTACCAGGACGCGTAAATTCTCGTTTCGGCGATGTGAATTGGCCCAAAGATCTTGCGATTTATCGCCTTTGGATTTTTTTGTGTAATGGAAGTTACATTCCTCATTATAGGTGTGAAGAATAGTGACTGATATACAAATAAAGTATACCGCGATACTTGGGTTTCATTGAAATTATATTTGAGAACTTATTTTCATTGAGCGGGTCAATGGAGAGAGATTTTATGCATTTCTTATAAATTAGTATTTATTCTTCAATGGTTATAAACAGTATGCATTCTCGGATGCAAAATGGCGAATGCGTCGGTTCCATTTACTCCCTAAATTAGAAGATTCAAACGAAATATTCCGAAGTTAATAGCGAAATTTATCATTGCAATGTCAATTTCTAGATTTTTCGCGTCTTTTTCCAATATAGTTTGTGCAGGAACTCCAGTTTCTATAAAACGTCTCCACAAATAAATGCTGAAACTTTGAAACGATTCTGTTTGCCTACCAATACAAGAATTTATCCCATTTCAGCTTGAAAGAGCCTGACAATCCAGTTCACCTCATTCAAAATTAAATATCGCCACTCCTTTTCATACTATAAATCAATCTAAATGGATTCTCTTCTGATTCCCTCAATATTTTTTAAATATTGAAATGCTTTGCAAGTTACTCAAGGGTGAGCTCTAGATATTGAATTGAATCAGTCCTTACTTGGTGAAAATCCATATTAAATAATATTCAAATGAGGTTATTCTGATTTTAACAAATTTTTATTGTTATGTTTACAACAATCGTTTCGCTATCACAGTAGCATCAACAGGCAAGATTACATTTTGAATAACTCTAGAGCTCTAGAGTTTCCATTTTGAAGTTGTGATTGTTTAGAGTCTGGCAACACTACATGTTTTGACAAACGTTTGTTTAATATTTGTTATTAACGAAATGGAAACATTTACACCTGAACGAAACTGGGAAATATTAAGTTTTCGTCTTTTTTGGATCCTTTTTCCTATATTTCACATGTGCATTTTATACGGAAATGGTTAGACGACATACAGATTCCAACTCATTGATATGAAGAATGGATAATTTGAGCAAAATAGAATTTAGAACAATCTTATATTCCAAATATACTGAGATTTTTTTGATGTGTGTATTAATGAAACTAAAATGTACATATAGACATATGTATGTATTCTTTGAATTTTCTCTAAATACTGTTGGTTCATGATGAAAATTTTTCAAATTCAGTTAGTATGAATCCTGACTGTAATCTTACCGTACTTCAAATAATAAAAAGCGAATCGCCCAGTTTGCCTTTATACTTCTATTTTAATTTAACTATATATTAAAACAGTAATTGCCATGGCAACGAACCACAGATCTTACCCCTCACGTCCTTTACGAGAAAATGGTATTTTTCAAACGCCGGCCTTCCGTTATCGGGAGAGGCTCCGGAAGGCGTAGGTGTCGCGATCGACTCGGAAAGGTCCGAAGTTTAAGCGGGTACCGGTTTCGGGGGGCCCGGCGGACGCGAAACGTCCGAAAATAGCCTTCGAAGTCAGGCCAAAACGGGCGAAATCGCGAAAGGCGTCCCCGGCCAGATCAATAGTATTATTAATTAATATCACAACACCAGATTATGTCTCAAAACTACATTGTTCCTGTAGACCTTCGATTCTTTGTAAAAATCGATTTTATGCATCCACGCTATGAGTCCCTGGGAACAATTTGGGATGCAGAGTGTTAGCGTCGCTTTTTTAGGAAACAACTGATTAGAATTAATAAAACTCATTATGCAAATGGCACGCAGCACGCTGAACTCATTAAATATAATGGGGTAGTTTGGAAAATGGAATCCACTCAAGTGCACCACATTTGTTCGATGACAGTTTCGCTGGCAAAATTTCGTGAACGAAATCATTTCGATTTACTCCACTTATAATATGAAGGCTCCCATTGCACCATTCCAATGATTCTGCTCTACATCCCATCATGATAATATTTAAAGGTTCATTTTAATCGATTTCAGATCAGCAGTCAAGAACTATTGAATATTTCATAAAATAAGAAGGAACGGTTTTTTACTTGATAGAAGGATCATTACAAAATTTGAAAATCAAAACAGATTTAATCTGTTGTCTTCTACAATTTTAATTTCAAAAAATTCTTTGAAGAAACTTTAAGAATTAAATTAATGTCTTTATAAGCACTGCTCATATTTAATAGACGTATAAAGTCAAAATTCATCATACAATATCAAATGGAATTAAGAAAAACCAACGAATATAAATTGTCAATTGAAATTAAAATATAAATAAGCAAACATTTTTTGTTTCGTTCCAGGCATGCGTAATGAACTCTTCAGACAAACTTACGAAGCCCTGTTTGTTACAAAATGTATTGTTTTCTTATCCTATATTAATGAAAAATAACTCTTTCTCAAAAATATAAAACATTATTTCAAGAACTTCTCAAAAACTAATTTATTTGAAATATTCAATATATTTAAATAAATTACTTCAAAAAATCTCAAAACATGTAGCACATCCTCAAGAAATAATTAAAGTTACGATAAGATCAGTTAAACTTTACATATAAAAAATAATAAAATCAATTAAACAATGTATAGACTTACTCAGTGACATCTTCGGAATACACGGTCCTTCTTATTTTATTTTATATGTTATATATAATTATATTAGGTTTTTTAAATAAAGAAATTCATTATACAGTGTTGAATGGTTTTAACTGAGGCCAAGTGCCTTATAAGCTTTGTATGATTTTCTGTGAACATGGAACATAAGTACCTTGGATATAAAGGTGTTTACTTATATGTCTGTTGAGGACCGTGTATTCCTAAGATGTCACTGAGTAAGTCTATACATTGTTTAATTGATTTTATTATTTTTTATATGTAAAGTTTAACTGATCTTATCGTAACCTTAATTACTTCTTGAGGATGTGCTACATGTTTTGAGATTTTTTGAAGTAATTTATTTAAATATATTGAATATTTCAAATAAATTAGTTTTTGAGAAGTTCTTGAAATTATGTTTTATATTTTTGAGAAAGAGTTATTTTTCATTAATATGGGATCAGAAAATAATACATTTTGTAACAAACAGGGCTTCGTAAGTTTGTCTGAAGAGTTCATTACGCATGCCTGGAACGAAACAAAAAATGTTTGCTTATTTATATTTTAATTTTAATTGACAGTTTATATTCGTTGGTTTTTCTTAATTCCGTTTGATATTGTATGATGAATTTTGACGTCTATTAAATATGAGCAGTGCTTATAAAGACATTAATTTAATTCTTAAAGTTTCTTCAAAGAATTTTTTGAAATTAAAATTGTAGAAGACAACAGATTAAATCTGTTTTGATTTTCAAATTTTGTAATAATCCTTCTATCAAGTAAAAAACCGTTCCTTCTTATTTCATTTTATATATAATATATAATTATATTAGGTTTTTTAAATAAAGAAATTCATTATACAGTGTTGAATGGTTTTAACTGAGGCCAAGTGCCTTATAAGCTTTGTATGATTTTCTGTGAACATGGAACATAAGTACCTTGGATATAAAGGTGTTTACTTATATGTCTGTTGAGGACCGTGTATTCCTAAGATGTCACTGAGTAAGTCTATACATTGTTTAATTGATTTTATTATTTTTTATATGTAAAGTTTAACTGATCTTATCGTAACTTTAATTATTTCTTGAGGATGTGCTACATGTTTTGAGATTTTTTGAAGTAATTTATTTAAATATATTGAATATTTCAAATAAATTAGTTTTTGAGAAGTTCTTGAAATTATGTTTTATATTTTTGAGAAAGAGTTATTTTTTATTAATATGGGATCAGAAAACAATACATTTTGTAACAAACAGGGCTTCGTAAGTTTGTCTGAAGAGTTCATTACGCATGCCTGGAACGAAACAAAAAATGTTTGCTTATTTATATTTTAATTTCAATTGACAGTTTATATTCGTTGGTTTTTCTTAATTCCGTTTGATATTGTATGATGAATTTTGACGTCTATTAAATATGAGCAGTGCTTATAAAGACATTAATTTAATTCTTAAAGTTTCTTCAAAGAATTTTTTGAAATTAAAATTGTAGAAGACAACAGATTAAATCTGTTCTGATTTTCAAATTTTTTACTGAATATTTCAATTTGAATTTCGCTCCTTTTTTCAGTCCAAAACGCTTAAAAATTTTTTCTACGCTTGTTCTAGGTCTAAAATATTCTTAATTTAAGATGAGTTCGACTCACTGATGAGAAATCTTAGGTCAAAAATAATTATGTCTGACCAGTCCGCCCGTGAACACTCTTACTTTCGAAAGAAAAGAACTAGTAACTGAAAACTTTTGGGGCCTAAATAACTCGGTTAAGTTCATCAGTGGGCAAAATCGGTCTAATGGTTCCGAAGTCATTCTCATTTGAAATTTTCTCCAATACATTCGAGACTTTAAATCCAATCCATCTAAAATTTGGTATGTAGATGAAGAATAATGACGGGCATGTTCCTCCGAAATTTTGTGAAGATCGTATAATTAGAAGATAAAACAAATAAGAGCAGAGCAATTCTCAGCAGAAACTATAGCAAGAGTCCAACGGTCAAGTTTAACTTTAGCATTCAGCATGTAAAATAATGGAAAGACGGTAAATGCAAAATTTCGTGAGCAGCGTGGATTATATGAGCAAGTGCGCAAAACCTTCTGACATGACGTCAGTGCTTCTCCCCATTTTTGTCATTGTTACTTACTTCACTTTTTAATGGGTTAAATTAAGATGTCCGCGGTCCGTTTCCTCATTTGGTGATACAATACATAATATTTCGAAGTAAATATAAAATAACATTAAATTGTAAGTGAAGTTTAGTGGTACGATGGCGCACAAATAATATATTCTTCTTTAAAATAAAGTGTTTTTATTTGTTTACTTGGCGAAATCGAATTTTTCATTTCATACGCCTATTAGTAATGATTTAAAGTAAAATATTCCATTTCTGCTATAATGGATAACATGATATTAGCGGAAATAAAGTGTTTCAATTTAAGTCATATACGATGAATTTCAAGAATTTCAAGAATTTGAATGATTTGATTGATTAAAGTAATAAACTACAACTGTGTCGAAAAAGTACACGTAATCGGTCAGGGAGAAATAAAATATGTATTAATCGTTCAACTTAATTGTATCACGTTCAAAGAAGGTTCGTGTTTTAACAATATACCTACGCCTATAAACAATAAAATCATAAGAACATTAAAATAATAAAAAGAGGTTTTTTTACTTGATAGAAGGTCAGAAAAAAACATTTTGTCGCAGGCAGTCATGCGCACCAAGCCTGTCTGAAGAGATCAGGTGCTCATGCTCGGAACAAAACGCCGCTCATTCAGATATTAATTTATTAATTTTAATTGACAATTTATATTTGTTGGGTTTTGATTTTATACGTCTATTGAATATAAGCAGTGCTTATAAGACATTTATTTAATTCTAAAATTTTTTGAACAAAATTTTTTGAAATTAAAATTGTAGGAGACTAACAGATTAAATTTGTTTTGATATTCAAAGTCCATTAAAATATTTTCTGAACGATTTTTCAGGAATTCATTTCAGTAATCTCCACAAATTCTCTATTATGTCTATAAAATGAATACGAGCAACTCAATGTAATAATTCGAGAGAAATAATTTCGATACAAAAAAATCTGCTGGATTCGCCATATCAAGGAAATATGTGGAATATTCAAATTAATTTGTTGAATTTTTGGTCATAAATTCGTTCGATATTTTAATGTATTATAAAAATCGCAAAATCTATTGAGATAAACTGACAAAAAGAGAGCTATAAACAAACTGAATGACAGACAACTCTAAAACACCTCCACGAGTACAGGTGCCAAATTAGCGACAAAAAATTATATGTAGAATCTTTCATATTATTGAAATAAGATCGCTTATTTTCAATTATTCTATTATACGACCTTTGTCAAATACAAGTTTTTGGGAACATACCACATGATAATTAATTAAAACCTGAAAACTTTGATGTATTTCAGGTTTACAGTTTCCTTAAGCTATTCTCAAAGAATTATTAGTTAATGTCTATTTTATTAACGAATTTCTTCATTTGCAGAAACGATTCACTATGGTAGCTGGGAGAACTGAATGTGTTGAAGCTCTTGAGGGAATGGGGTGTTATGAGGGAGTTTCAACCTCTTAATTCGGAGGCGGCGTTTCATTCAGAGCATGCGCACTTAAACTCTCCAGAAAGGCGTGGTGTGCAGGTCTGCCTATGATGCCAGTGACCTTGCTCCACGTCGGAACGCTCTCACTTTGCTCTACTCGAACCGGGCGGGGACTGTGAGTTCGGCATTCAGAAAACGGTAGCGTCCTCTATATGCTACGATGGAAAGCTGCAGCAGAGCAGAGTAGAACTCTAGGCGAACAAGGTGGCTACAGTATCAGAATGCTATTTACGATATAAACCGAGAAGAAACATTCAATTCTCTCAGCTATTTCTGAAAACAAAGAAATTACGTATATATATATATAGACGTTAACATATCTTCCATAATCAATAATTCTATGGGAAAAAGTTGAAAAAAATGAAAACCTATTATAAAATAAATATTTAGTGTTTACTGATTATCATCTAGTACTTGCCAAGAAACATACATTGGATAAACCGAAAGGTCCTTTAATACCAGAAAGAATGAAAGGCTGCCGAAATTCGTCGTATTTTAGTGGATGTTTATAGTGACCATGGTCTAGCTTAGCGAACGTGTCAGAAATGGTTTGCCCGATTAAATGCGTCGCCCGTATTAAGAAACGCTCAAATAGGAAGTTTTACCCCACCCACAGTACAGCTCAGACATTGCTCCTTCCGATTACTATCTTTTCCGAACGATGCAACATGGCCTTGCTGATCAGCACTTCTCCAAAACGTTGGACTTTTTCTCGATGGGATCCGTCAATTGCCAGAAAGATGGAAAAAGGTAGTGTTTAGCGATGGACAATATTTTGAACTTTGAATGTATAACTAACTTTTCACAATAAAGCTTCAATTTTCGACAAATAACCGCACTAACTCATTTGTACTCCTAATATTTAATTAATAATGAGTGATATACTCAAATATTCTTTGAGAAACTCCATATCAATCAGATGCATACAAATTAATTTTGCAGAATCCATCAAAAATATATAACATCAATTTCACAGCAAAATCAGCCATGAAAGATCCTGTAAAGAAATTATAGCCCCGAGGTGGATGCCCCCATGTTTACAAATTCACACTGAATAGTTGCTAGCACTATTATAATTTTCCTCGAGAATCTGTGTCGAAAAATGGGGAAAATACATCTTGGACAGTCTCAAGTGGCTGATGAATCGGTCTCTAATGCCACTCATAACTCTGAATAGCGTTTCGACTGCAAAGCTAGCGTAATTAGCCGAATGATATATAATATAATTCATTGTAACTTCTGACGGCTTGAGCTGGTATTAAACAACATGAAATGTTGTTTTCAGGGATATTCGAATAGGCAATTTCTATGATATGCAAGCACGCCAAGTATCTGTCGACGGATTTGTGTAATTGTCGTTGGTTTTAGTGGACTTCTAGGTGAGTTATAATTTTGTTAATATTGAGCAGTTGAGAAGAGAACCCAGAAATTACATAACTAAACAATGAAAGCACAAACCTGAAGTCTGAAGCTTAGGCGCTCTTGTTCTACAGTCCATTTCCCCTGAAAATTTCAAATCTGTGAATGTCTTCTTGAATAAGTAACATATGATTAAAACATCAACCTTCGTGTCATTATTTAATATCTTAATGCTAAATTTGAACTCGATCGTGCTACCGCTACTACAGGGGGCGTTCAATGTATTCTCGGTTTCGATTTGCTAATAATGTGAGTAATCTAATTATCTCACTTACTAATGACACTATCTGAGGGTATGAATATAAAATTTCACTAATTTACGATCATAAATTTTCTAGATATCCTCAGTAAAATATGACCAGTATAGTTGAAGCCACAATGAAGAAGAAAATCGAGCATCGCGCCGTTATAAAGTTCCTTAGGAAAAAAGTTAAAAAATCATTCATGGAGAGATCGTTGCTGTTTACCAAGACTGGCCAGTCGTTATCTACAGTTCAAAAGTGGTCAAGCTAATTCAAAAGAGGCAGAGAAGGCATCGAGGACGAACCCTGCTCGGGCGGGCGCGTTAGCGGCACCACTGAAAAAAATGTGAAAAAAGTGGAAAAGCTGGTACTTGAAGATGCCAGAATTAAAATCAAGATGTCGACAGAGATGACAAACCTATCCGTGGGTACCATACATGCCATTCAGTGCAAGATGGGTACGGATAATGCTAACCGCACCTCAGAAGAAGTACGAGTCGAGAGCTGTAAGGAGTTTTTAGAGCTTTGTGGAGAGGACTCATCGACTATTTTCAACCAGCTGGTTCCTGGGGATGAGACGTGGGCTCATCACTATGACCCTGAGAGTGAGCAAGAGTCCATGCATTGTATTGAAAAGGGTGCACAGCCCCCAAAGATGTTTAAAGTGTTAATATAAAGTTCTATCAAACGATACACTGTAACATACATCTGTATAATAATTCCATACTCAAACAAACTCTATAAGGTTTTGTTGATCACACGGGTAAATTGCAGGCATGTCTTGTATGTATTTATGCATAATCCAGATTCCATATGGGGTAGTGTATGATTAATATTAGTGTCTCTGTGTATAGCGAATATAAATACATGATAGGTCTTGAAAGTATCCGGAAAAAACAAAGCTAGTCCAGGACTGTAAAATTGACTGAATTAAATCATCATTTAGTGGCGCTGCGCGTTCAACTTCAATCTTCATTTGTCCCCATATGTTTTCAATGGGACTAAGATCTGGTGAAGCTGCTAGCCATGAAATGGTTGTCACTTGGTATTTTTGCATTCAAACTTAAGTATGGGCCGAAGTATGGCATCTTGCATTATCCTGCTGAAAACACCACCCTCTGGATATAAAGCATGCGCCGTTCAAAGAGGAGAAAATCGTTTAGAATGCCACTCTTCTCACTATTAATGGTGCCATCAACTATACAGAGAGGCGTAGCACCACGCTGTGATATTGCTCCCCAAACCATTTTTGTGGTAGGAAATTTGGATAGCTGAACGGTTACAGTTTGTTTTAATAGGAATTTTAAGTGAATTCCTCCAAGTTGGAAACAAGTTTTTTCAGATATAAAGACCTTATTGAAATTATGTTCTTGAAAACGTTGTCAAAATTATATCCTTCGTTTCTTCTGTAAAGATGTCATTATAGGGATTTTCAGTGACATACGGACGGTTTCTGGACATACTTTTATATTTCGTTGATTTCCAAATCTGTTAGCCAATTTTCGAAACCCCAGGCGCGGATTGTGTCGTCTTAAGGCCAATAAAGCGTTTGAATTGTTTTCTTTAATCTTACTTCGTCTTCCTGAAACTATTCTATGCCTCTTATCCATGCCATTTTTTATCATCTTTATTGTCTCATATACAGCACTTTTTGCAGTTCAGTCAATTGCACTAATTTTTCAACGTTTTGAAAACCTTTTCTATACAAATATTCCACCTGTTTCCTTTTTTTTAGTTGCGACATTATTTCATAAATTGTATACCTGTTGACAATCAACAATATTTGACAAATAGTGTTGCCTTGCAACTTTGGTCATGACCGAACCTATTTCATACATTACTTCTTTCTTAGAATGTCGCAAAATAGGAGTATATTAAAATTATGAAAAATAATGAATTCCGGATACTTTCTAGACGGACAAAAAATGTTCGAGTTCCATGCAAAAATTGGGCTATTTCACAGATATATTGGGAAGGAGATACTATCATAGACTTTATTAGAAAAATGCCACGCGCATGTGTGATAATAGAAATTATGAAAAAATTCAAACAATATACGTATATTGAAAATTTACAACGAAGAGTTTTTTCTTATATCACAGATAATCGCTGGTTTAATCCACCGAAACCTCTACAGATTTAAATAAGAAAGAACTCTGCTCTTGATAGAAGGATTATCATAAAATTTAAAATATCATACAGATTTTTTCTGTTTGCCTTCTACAAATTTTGATTAAAAAAAAATTTATTTGAAATTTTAGAATTGAATTTAACAAATGTCTTTCGAACACTCCGTGTCAACTTAGTAGACATATATAATTAATCCTTATTACACCGTTCCAAAGGGAATGAAAGAAATTCAAAGAAATACAAATTGTCAACTGAATTCCCTTCCAAAAATGACAACACAACCTCAAGAAACAAAAATTAATTTTTTCAGAAAGGAACTTATTTTGAGTAAGTTATTTTTTGAGGTTATGTTGTGCATTTTTGAAAGGGAATTCAGTTTTTCATATAACAAGGAATAAAACAAAATTTTGTACCCTTAAAGTATTTAAAATAAAATAATAAGATGCGGTTTTTTCTTGATAGAAGGATAATTACAAAATTTGAATATCAAAACAGATTTAATCTGTAAGTCTTCTATAATTTCTATTTTTTATACGTTTTTATTAAATATAGGCAGTGCTTATTATTTGATATTAATTTAATTCTAAAAGTTTTTCAAAATTTTTTTTTGGAAATTGAACTTTTAGAAGACTAACAGATTAAATCTGTTTTGATATTCAAAGTTTGTTCCTTACAGTATTTATATTTTAGGAGTACAAATAAGTTTCCGCCGTTTTTTAACACAAATTAAATATTTATCATAGAAGAACGATGTGAGACTGCTTGCTGAGTGACTTCTTATGTTAGAGCAAGTTCTTTTTGTGTTTGAGATGAATCTTCCTCCAATAATTCCTCCAATTCTGCATCCTCGTAAATTTTTGGCCTTCCACTCGGATCTTTGTCTTCTACGTCGAAATCACCGTTTTCAAACTTTTGAAACCACTCTCGACACGTTCTCTCACTCAAAGCACCCTCACCATATGCTTCTACGAGCAATTGATGCGCCTCAGCGACAGATTTCTTTAACTTAAAGAAGTAAACTAATATTTCCCGCAAATGACGCTTACTTGGCTCAAATTTTGACATTTTCAACTTATAAATATTATATTTTACCAATATAAAATCAATGATATTAATAGGTTATGTTGTTCTTGAATGTCCAAACTATTTTTTAAGCCGGTTATCATCTGCGAAAGCTAACCGAAACTCCGTGCCGCGCCATCTACAATAAAACGACGGAAACTTATTTGTACTCCCAGATTTAATCTATTGGTCTTCTACAATGTTAATTTCAAAAAAAATTTTATTCAAAAAACTTTTAGAATTAAATTAATGTCTACAATAAGCACCGCTTATATTTAATAGACTTATATAATCAAAACTCAATATACAATGTCAAATGGAATAAACAAACCAACCAATATAAAAAATGCAATTAAAATTAATAAATAAATATTTGAAGGAGACCAAATATTGTTTCTGATCTTACCATAATGAAACCAATTCCTTTTCAAAAACATAAAACACAACTTAAGGATTTCTCAAAAAATATAATTTATTTGAAATATTTAATATATTCAAATATTATAATTATATTATAATATATATTAAATATTTCAAATAAATTATATAAGTAAGATCAGAAACAAAATTTTGTCTCCTTCAAATATTTATTTATTAATTTTAATTGCATTTTTTATATTGTTTGGTTAAATTATTCCATTCGACATTGCATATTGAGTTTTGTTTATATACGCCTAATAAATATAAGCGGTGCCTATTGTAGACATTAATTTAATTCTAAAAGTTTTTTGAATAAAAATTTTTTTGTAATTAAAATTGTAGAAGACTCACAGATTAAATCTGTTTTGATATTCAAATTTTGTTACATTTCTTCTATCTAGTAAAAAGCCTTTTTCTATTTTAATAATTTATAGTTGACAACTTGTTTCTCTTTGAATTTCTTTCAGTCTCTTTGGTACTGTGCAATAAGTATTAATTCTATATGTCTATTAAGTTGACACGGTGTGTTTTGAATAAATATTTTTCAAATTAAAATTTGTAGAAGGTTTACAAAAGGAATCTGTGTGATATTTTAAACTCTACAGATTCAATCTAAAAATCGTTTGATAATAGCAAATTATATTAACAAAGATACGCCATGTTGAAAGAATTTTTATACAATCCCTAAGATTATAAGGGTTTCCTATACCACACTTCAACGTAGCTGTAAGTTACGAAATGCGTGCATTCTGTTTTGATTCTGAACATAAAGAATTGAACATTATTTGAATATTTAACTACATCCTTCGCATTCGAATTGCATTCGTTGAGCACCAAAAAATGCGAAGGGTCATAAAGTGAAAAATTTTCCGCTAGATATAACTTTTTCCCAACAGAATACCTCCTCTGCGCTCTCGACTTTGGTGGTAACGTTATCCAGACGCCGCGAACGACGCCAACCACCTTTTTTAATCTTCGTAATACGGAAAATGAAAACCGGAACGGCGTATATTTCATACTTCATGAGACAGCACATTGTGTAATACAGAATCCCAGCGGCATGTAATATTTACGACGAATCTGAGCTCTGAATGGTAGGGGCAGAGCTTTTCCTCCATCCTCACACAAGAATGGCGACTAGCCTTGATCAATTTTTCAAGAAGGCTCAACCATCTTCCGGGCTGGCTGTATACGTCGGACTTTACAGCCGTTTAACGTCATAAAAAAGTTAGATAAGAGCACTGTAACTGAGATTCACCCCCTCTAGATGAATTATGTGGTGGTAGCGAGACGTGAATCTCAAAATATCGATTCATAAGCAGGGCTTATCGAGGCAACCATATCTGTACTTACTGCCATTATACAGGCGTCACAATGAAGTGAATTTCCTCTGACGGTTATAAATTTTCAGCGAAAGAAAAAATTATTTATAGTTAGGGACATCACAGCGTGTCTTCTAAAGAAAATTTTTGTTGAATAAATGGTATCTACATTCTGTCAAGAAAGTACTGGGAATTATCGATTTAAATCTGGCGGGGCAATGAGGCAGGTAAAAATTTTTTTTTTCCTAGGTTGGTACCACGGTCCTTAATTACTATGCCAAGCTTTAGCGGGATCTGTCAACTAGTGTGTTTGCAACAGCTGATTAAGTCAGTCGATGTCAGAGTGCGTGCCGATTTTTACTATGGGTGATTACGTTGAGCAAAGAATTTGTTTAAAGTTTTGTGTTGCAAATGAATTTTCGTGTGCCGATGCATTGAAAATGTTGCAAAAGGCCTTTGGTGATAAAGCTCTATCGAAAACTCGTGCATATCAGTGGTACAGAGCCTTCAAGGACGGTCGTGAAGTGGTCGCCCATCGACGGCTTCGATCGAAGATAACGTCGATAAAATTAAGGAAAGGGTGCTGGAAAACCGTCGTACCAGCTTGAGAGAGATAGCACATGATCTTAAGATATCCCACGAGTCCGCACGTACGATTTTGATTGATATTTTGGGCATGAGAAAGGTGGCCGCACGACTCGTACCGAAAGACCTAAATTTTCTTCAAAAACGTCATCGCGAACAGGTTGCGTCAGACATGCTGGATCG
Organism: Megalocaria dilatata; assembly: GCA_034642435.1. Classification (NCBI taxonomy): domain Eukaryota; kingdom Metazoa; phylum Arthropoda; class Insecta; order Coleoptera; family Coccinellidae; genus Megalocaria; species Megalocaria dilatata. The sequence goes on from CM067854.1 coordinate 7,259,202, forward strand.
CTGTGATTCCGATTCTACATTCATGGAACGCATTATAACTGGTGATGAGACCTGGGTCTACGAGTACGATATGCAAACAAGCCAGCAATCATCGGAATGGGTGGCAAAAAATGAGCCGAAATCGAAAAAACCACGCCAAAGCCGCTCGAAAATGAAGGTGATGCTCATTGTTTTCTTCGATATCCGTGGCGTGGTGCACTACGAATTCGTTCCAGAGGGTCAGACGGTAAACAAGGAGTATTACCTAGGCGTTATGAAACGTTTGCGTGAGCGTATACGTAACAAGCGGCCAAATTTGTGGGCGAACAACTCATGGATTTTGCATGACGATAACGCGCCTTCTCACCGAGCTACGATTGTGACTGACTTTCTGGCCAAAAACTCAACAAACGTGCTTCAGCAACCACCGTATTCGCCGGATTTGGCTCCCTGTGACTTTTCCCTCTTCCCATAACTAAAATTGCCCCATCGTGGCACCCGTTTTGAGTCGATTGAAGCCATAAAACAAAATTCGGCGCGAAAGCTAAAGTCCATCCCGGAAAGCGCCTATAAAAAATGTTTCGATAATTGGAAGTGCCGTTGGCATAGATGTATTGGAGCAAATGGAGCCTATTTTGAAGGCGACCCAATAAATTTTGACGATTAAATGTAAAAATGTTGTTTTAATTGAAAATTCCCGGTACTTTCTTGACAGAGTAGTATCTAGAGTTTGCATTTTGAAGTAGTGGTTATTTCGAGTCTGCCAACTTTTCTGTTTTTCGTGTTTTGTCAGGGAGTTAATTTAATATTTGATTTTAACGAAATGGGTCGATTTACGCTTGAACTGGTAGATATTTCCAAATTGATGAATCTTCTAACCAAATTGTTGGAAATTTATGTGGAAAATTCAATAGAAATGAACTGCCCTCATGACAATGTGTGGATCAATCTGTTCGTGAAAACTGTATCGCTAATTATTATTATTAAATACGAAAAGAGTTGAGGCATAAACCTATAAACTCATAAACAAAAGTTGATAATATAATTAATGTGCCAAGATCCAATTGCCGAAGCGATTCTTGAATCCGTTAACTGAAGGCGCACCAACATCAGGCGGTAATCGATTCCAGTAGTCAAATATCCTATTGAATAGGAAGTTTTGGTGAACCAAAGTTTCAAATTTCTCTTTGGCAAGCTTATATTCAGGTGATTTTGGTTCATCGTGAATAAGTCTTGCAGACAACCATCAGCACATCCATGGAATGCCCGGTAGGTCATTATAAGATCGCTCACGTCGATGCGCAAATCTAGGGATGCCCAAGAGTTGGAGTCGGGAGTCATAATCAGGGCGGTTGCGGCCATATGGCAATCGTGTACATGTGCGCTGAACAGCCTCCAATGCTTCCAAATCACCCCTGAGTGAAGGCCACCAAGCTGGACCGGCAAATTCCATTATCGGACGGACATAGGAGGTGTATAATAGCTTGCACGTTGGTAGATTGCATTCATGAAAGGAGTTCTCAGCAATCTCCTCTCGATGAAATAGTCAATTTTTGGATTTTTTCTGCCTATGTGAAGCACGCAGCACTCATCAATGTTGAAAGGCAGCATCCATTCTTCACACCATCGACCCAACGCGTCCAGGTCATCCTGGAGAACTTTGGCGTCGATAGGAGGACAACCATACAATTTCATGTCATCGGCAAATAATGCACAGTTCGATTTTATGGAGGGTGAAAGATTTGATATGAACAAGAGGAACAAAATGGGTCCGAGGACCGTGCCCTGTGGAATACCGCTGATAACACGGGCATCAGTTGACGACATGCTATCTCCAACTCTTACCCGAAAAGTCCTATCATATAAAAATGAACTTATCCACGACAAACAATCGCCTCTAACACCCAGATGTTGCAGTGTAGCAACTAGGCGATGATGAGGAACACGATCGAACGCCTTCGCAAAGTCTAAGTAGATGACATCCACCGGCACATCAGAGTCCCAAGCTCTCGTCCAATCACCGATACAAGGGAGCAGGTTGGTTAAAATGGCTGGTATGAAACCATGCTGTTGTTCAGGCAGAATTTTGTTGGTAACCGCAAAGGTTAAGATGGCTTCACATATGATTCTCTCCATCAGTTTACAAGTAGCCGACGTCAGACTAATAGGCCTGTAGTTATTAGGATTAAGCTTGTCACCCTTCTTGAAAACAGGCGTAACAGAGGCGGACAGCCAAGTAGAAGGCAGCCTAGAAGTAAAGAAGGATTGGCGAAATATTATTGACAGAGGCTTCTGAACACTGCTTCAACTGAAATGCTGATATACCATCCGGGCCAGGAGCCGAGGAAGATTTCAAGATAGAAAGGTGTTTTTTTATTGAGTCTTCACCGAAAACAACGTCCTTAAGTTCCGGTGTTACACGGCATATCAGGAATTGGTACTGGACCCATGGGTTCTTCGATGAAAACGGCCGAAAACAACTCCGAGAATACGTTGGCAGTTTCGGCATGATCTTGACACATCAAGTTGGAGCCGTTCTTCACACGGGGAACTCCGACCCTGCTATTCGACGAAGATCTCAAATATTTGAAAAGCTTCTTCCGGTCTCCAGAGCTGGCTAATTTGTGTTCAAATGATGTTTTAGTATTCCGTATCACAGCAGACATAGAATTAGAAAAGGATCTATGGTTTTGGTAGTCGGTTCGTGAACGACTTCTAAGATACCTTTCACACAGTGATTTCTTCCTCCTTATCATTTTGAGAACTTGGTCAGTGATCCAAGGTTTGGAGGGATTTGATTCTTTCCTCTGTGCACACGAATACGGCTGCGTTAAAATTATTCGAGAATGTTAACCATAATGTATCGACATCTGTGTCTTCAGGAAGAAGTGCATTCCAGTCTTCTTTCAACAGCAACTCCTAGACCCCTTCATAATTTATTTTGCGGATAGTTTTGGGACTGCTTTGTGAGGAGATGCGGAAATTGAATTGTAATTCCGAAGATATAAATATATGGTCAGATTTGCCAAATGGTGGAAGGTATTGTATAGGCGAAAATAAGTTGGAATCGTTAGTTATCATAAGATCGAGTATGGAAGGGGTGTCTAAACCTTGTGGGACCAGGAACCAATTGATGTAGATCAGTATCCGTCAATAATCTGGCGTAAGGATATGAGGGTGAATTGACAGAGCATTGAGCTAGGGGGCCATTTTATATCGAGACAATTGAAGTCTCCCGTTATGAGAATATCTCCTTTATGAAGAGAGACCATGGAAAGATACTCACAAAGTTTGATGTTAGATTCACATGGTCGTGACCTATAAATACAACCGATCAAAAATTTAAAACTAGAGGAAGGGAGAGTAAGAAAAATGTTGTCAATTTCAGGCCAGTCGTAAGTTGATGGGTTAACCCTGAAAAAATTGAACACTTCATTGATGATATATATATATATATATATATATATATATATATATATACAAACACCACGGTAACCACGGAGTTTGCTCACTATCACATCGATATATGGTCTAGTTGGGTAGGGAGCAAACTGAGTCACTGATGGATGGCTGGAGCCATGACTTCCTGATTGGTGTTCTGAAATTGAAATCAACGAAATATATTGAATTTTATTTTTGTGTCCCATGTAGATTTTATATATTGCATTTGATATTTTTTCCATCACATATGGACCAATCCTTATTTCATCCAACTTTGCGCTTGTTCCAGATAACAGCGTGCTATCGTCCCGCTCAAATATCTGTAATTTTCAAATTTTGAGACGAAAATAATCTTAAATGACTAGGTTGAATGCGAGGTCAATAGTTATTTACCAGCCGTAATTATCTTTGTATCTTATAGTGGTTAGTTTACCGTAGTATTTTGCTTAGCGTTTCAGTGTTTTGAAACAAAAAATACAAATAATTGATTCAATCGTAATGATCAATTACACTGTGTTGCCGAAGACTGAATCTGGATGTAGTGTTGAAGTGTTTGACCTAACACTTTGGAAGTGGTTATTTCGATGACTTACTAGCTTTGGTCATCTATGAATTAACGACGATGAGAAGGCAAAGCAAATCTCGAAAACCTATAACAAAAAACATAATATTTTTCTAGAATCATTGTTTATGATATCGAATTATGAGGTGAATTACATTAACAATAATAGCGAATATTTTGGGTCATCGGCGGCCACAAGCGACAGAGCTAATTACTACACGAACTATAATGCGACAACTCTTGAGTCAGAGGCCACAAGCGATAGAGATGGTTTTTAACGAAATACTAATGATTTTTACAACTAGTACAGGGTTTTTAATATAGAAACTTGGAAGTTGGTGGGACTAAATTCAGCCTTTCTGTCAAAAAAAGGGAAAATATAGAATTTGATTGGCAACAAAGTAAAGGAAATAAGCTGTTGAATGGTGACATTTATTTGGAGTAGGAATTTTGATCTAGAATCTTTTGAATATGTACTGATCGATAAGGAGGAAATAAAGGATGTCATATTTTGCAATTATGTAATTTTTCAAATATAAATCCCACATTATGTCTGTCAACCCATGAAAATGATATATGTCTTTTAATTTGTTTCCAGGTTTTCTGAAAGGCCATATGTACCTGTGAGAACAGATAAGCTACAATATCGAATAACAATAAAAGTTAACAGTTCGAATGAAAAGAGATAGACATAATGTATAATTTAAAAATTTTCCTTCAATTTCATATCACTTGTATGGAAGAATTTCATATAGACTGTTACAAAAGTTCAGAGAGATTTTCAATGTAAACGGAGCAAAAACGTCAATGGTGTTTTACATTGAGATTGTTCTGATCTTCAGTTATTTATAAATAAAATCAAAAGGAAAGTTGACTGAGAGCTGAACACTTGAGGTAGTGCTTTGAGAGATTTTTCAAATATTTCAAATAAATTAGTTTTGGAGAAGTTCTTAAAATTACAAAATTTGAATATCAAAACAGATTTAATCTGTTGGCCTTCTACAATTTTAATTTCAAAAAATTTTTTGAAGAAACTTTAAGAATTAAATTAATGTCTTTATAAGCACTGCTTATATTTAATAGACGTATAAAATCAAAATTCATCATACAATATCAAATGGAATTAAGAAAAACGAACGAATATAAATTGTCAATTGAAATTAAAATATAAATAAGCAAACATTTTCTTTGTTTCGTTCCAGGCATGCGTACTGAACTCTTCAGACAAACGTACGAAGCCCTGTTTGTTACAAAATGTATCGTTATCTGATCCTATATTAATGAAAAATAACTCTTTCTCAAAAATATAAAACATAATTTCAAGAACTTCTCAAAAACTAATTTATTTGAAATATTCAATATATTTAAATAAATTACTTCAGAAAATCTCAAAACATGTAGCACATCCTCAAGAAATAATTAAAATTACGATAAGATCTGTTCAACTTCACATATAAAAAATAATAAAATCAATTAAACAATGTATACACTTACCGAGAGCTATCTTCAGAAATATATTATCCTTAAAAACATCTAAATAGGTACATTTATATCCAAGGTACTCTATGTTCCATGTTCACAAAAAATCATACAAAGCTTATAAGGCACTTGGTCTTAGTTGAAACCATTCAACACTGTGTAATGAATTTCTTTATTTAAAAAACCTAATATTAATTATATATTATATATAAAATAAAATAAGAAGGAACGGTTTTTTACTTGATAGAAGGATTATTACAAAATTTGAATATCAAAACAGATTTAATCTGTTGTCTTCTACAATTTTAATTCCATGTCAATGTTTGCTTATTTATATTTTAATTTCAATTGACAATTTATATTCGTTGGTTTTTCTTAATTCCATTTGATATTGTATGATGAATTTTGATTTTATACGTCTATTAAATATAAGCAGTGCTTATAAAGACATTAATTTAATTCTTAAAGTTTCTTCAAAACATTTTTTCAAATTAAAATTGTAGAAGACAACAGATTAAATGTTTTGATATTCAAATTTTGTAATAATCCTTCTATCAAGTAAAAAACCGTTCCTTCTTATTTTAGTTCTTAAAATTATGTTTTGCATTTTTGAAAAAGATTTGGTTCTCATAAATATAGGATCAGAAACAAAATTTTGTCTCCTTCAAGTATTTATATATTAATTTTAATTGACAATTTATATTTATTGGATTTTATTTATTCCATTTGATATTATATAATGACTCTATATGTCTTCTAAATTTAAGCAGTGCTTATAAGACATCAATTTAATTCTAAAAGTTTTTAATAAATTTTTTGAAATTAAAATTTATAGGAGACTAATAGAATACATCTGCTTTGATATTTAGATTATGTATTAAACCATATGTGTACGAGTACGCTGAATTTCCTGGTGTCATGATAATATATTGATAATTTTTTCGTTCTAAATTATTGAAATAAAAAATATGCCACGAAACACAATCGTGGCGTGAAACAGGTATTATATTTCAGGACGCAATTTAAGATTAAATAAGAATGAAATGTTCTATAAAAGTGTCATATTTTCTATTCCTATAACAACTTCAGTACTCTTGAAGCGCGGAGAATGCTTTCAACCTATTGATATTCATGGCAGACAATGCTGGGAATAAACTGAGTTGACTTCAACTTTCAATTGAATTTTTTTCTGGCCCAATATGAGCGTGAAACTGAACCTCGCCCTGACTACCCCTTTTCAATATTGTCCATTAATCATCATTCTTCTGTATGTACAAAGAAAATTTAATGGCTTTGCGTGAGGCATTCTAAGCATGGAATTCAACAATTTTAGTTTATTGTTCTTTGCCTCGCTTTCATTCCCTCTACTGGCTGTATACCGAAGTTTTCATCTCGACATTGTTTCGGTATCTTCACCAACATCGCTGAAACAATTTTCGTGTCAAATTTTTCAGAGAAACAATGCAAATTATGGGGTATTCTGCATGAGCTCTTTTACTTTCTGAGGTTAATGGAGACGTTATTTACATCTGATACAAAAAAGGATAGCGGAAAAAGTTTTCGCTATGCCCTAGTTTGATGATTTCAATTTTACGTATAATTAAACTTCGTCTGAAAACGGAGGGAAACGGAATCCTGAATAATTCATACGATGAAAACCAGGTCGTTAGGAATGTCAAGTTAATGAAGAAGATATGCATGTCTGAAACAACTTCATATCATTAAGTTGCAACTGCTCCAGATAATATTCCTGGATTGATAAAAGTACAACAAATGCTGGTTTTTGTGTAGCTCTTCTTCCTTCTTGTTTAATTACACATAAAGTCAAGATATCACCAGGAAATTAACATTTAAACATACAGTTTGAAGAAATTGTTGGAATTCTTTCTTCCGCTGAGATGCCACAACTGTCCTCTCTATTTACGAGTCATCAATCATTTTATTTATTTACACTACTTCATTTTGTTCATCTCAAGTGTGCTTTGAGATTATCACAGTGAACAATATGGAACGAAGAATCTGTCTTGAATTTTTCATGGCGAATGGCTTTTTATTCACTAAAGCGCTTAAAATGTTATGAAGGGTCTTTCAATGGGAACGCCCCAATATTAAATTGATATTTCTCATGCACGGCAGCCATTGTTTGTTTGTGACATTAACAGTTGTATTTGTCAATGTCTACCATTTAGTAATGATAGAGGTACACACTCCAACAACATTTACAAATAATCCAAATTTATTATGAAAAATCGCGATCTGTTACTCTAACTTTACGTGCTTTAACTCCAATTTTTGGTCGCTATAATCGTCCGGAAGAAAGTTGGATGTTTAGTGAAGACATTTGAAACAAAGTTTACACTTCATGATGTTACAGTGCCAGTGAGACCAAGAAATGCAAGAAATGAAGAGATATTGCTGCCGCGGGTGAAAGTGTTCATAAAGACCAAAATTGATCGATTTCTCGACGTTGACAAGAACTAGGCATCTCCCAGACGTCTTTATGGCGAATTTTACGAAAAGACCTTGGTGTACATCCATACAAAATTGTTTTAACCCAAGAACTCAAATCAAGAGATTATTTGAAGCGTTGTGTATTCAGTAATTGGTGCTTAGAAAAAATCGGAAGAAATGGACCGACAAATTATCCGCCTCGTTCCTGCGATTTAACTCCATTGGACTTCTTTCTTTGGGATTAAATTAAGTCATTTGATTACAGCAGTCATCCAGCAAATTTAGACGATTTACAGATCAATATTGAACTAGTAATTGCTAACATACGACGTAAATTTTGTGAGAGACTCATGGAAAATTGGCTTCAACGATTTCATTCCTGCGTTTCCGTGGTGGACATTTAAATGATGTTTTGTTTAATAAAAAATGGTATCCATTGTATTTTATAATGAAATAAAAATTTCAATAATTTTTGAATAAAAGTGTTTTATTTACAAAACAAAATGGGGCGCTGTTAATAAGTAAAAGAAGAGATGAGTAAAAATCGTCGTTTAAGTCCTAGAGAAGTCTGCTGAAATTTCTGAATTTCACATAATCAATTCGTAATATTTATATGTGCATGGAACGCGTTGTCGCTCGACTAGTGCCGAACAATAGTGAAGGAACTTTTTGTCAAAAACTCAACAAATCTAATCGAACAACCATCGTGTCCTCCTGGTTTGGCTTCGGTCGACTTTTTCTCAAACTACCACTCTAGTGATCTGTTTTCAGTCAATGGAAGACTTAAAAGAGAAGAGAGACCCGAAGCACCAACAAAGAGGATGAAGAATTAGAGGCAAGAGAAGATCCATCACAAATGCAAGAGAAACTCTCAAAAACACTTAGAGTTATTCCATCAACCATTTGCCATCATTTAAAAGCAATGGGAATGATCCGAAAGGTAGAAAATTGGGTGCCGTTTGAACTGACGTCAAGAGACGTCGAACGCGTTTTTTACGTGTAAATAACTGGTCTAACGGAAAGAAAGAGGTTCCATAGAATTGTGTCTGGCGGTGAAGAGTGATAATTACGATTATTCAAAACGTATGGATGTCTCATTATCAACCAGTTGGGTATGGTGTATTATGAGCTGCTCAAATCGAACGAAAGAATCACAGGGGCCACATGTTGCGTCACCTGTTTGAACGTACTTAGAAGCACTCAAATGGAAAGTCTTACTCCACCCACCGTACAGTCCAGACTCCTTCCGATTACCATCTCTTACCGTCGATGCAACATGGCTGACTAGCACTTCCACAAATACGATGAAGTCAAAACATTGGTCGATGCATGGATAACGGCCAAGGAGTTGGCATTCTTTCGCGATGGGATTCGTCAACTGCGAGAAAGATGGGAAGAAGTAGTGGCTAGCGAGAGGCAGTACTTCGAACTTTGAATGTATAACCAATTTTCATAAGAAAGACTCAATTTTCGAAAAAACCGCATATTATGCCCCTAATATATGATCGAATCATTCATAATTTGGTCAAGAATTTATACACATACGTCTCAGAAATCTCTCAATTGCAGATTGTTGGAAATAGTTGCCATATTAAATGTTACAAAAGACCAACTAAATATTAAGCTTTTTTAATATACTTCAATTGTTGGTTCAACAACCAACCTAGCCACAGACGTTCAGTATCATCATCTTTCATCAACCCTCTCAAACATTAGTAGGCACCTTTCAAAAAACAAACCATCTAAATGTATATTCCATCTAGAAAGTACCCGGAATTTAGTACTTTTCATAATTTTAATATTCTTCTTTCTGTAACATTCTAGGACAAAAGTAATATATAAAATAGGTAATGCAGATAGTTGGCTATGGCCAAAGTTTCATTGCTACTCTATTTGTCAAATATTGTTGGCTGTCAACAGGTATACAATTCATGAAATAATGTCGAAACTAGAAAAAAGAAAACAGGTAGAATATTTGCATAGAAAAGGTTTTATGAACTGAGAAATAGTGCAGTTGACTGAACTGGGAAAAAGTGCTGTATACGAGATAATAAAGAGGATAAGAATGGCATGGATATAAGGCATAGATCAGTTTCAGGAAGACCGCGTAAGTTTAAAGGAAACAATTTAAACGCTCTATTAGCCTTACGACGACACAATCCGCGCCTAGGGTTTCGCAAATTGGCGAAATAATATATTTGGAAATCAACGAAATATGGAAGTATGAAAGGCTACATATCAAGGAAACCAAAAAAATACCTTCAATGACACCTTAACGAAAGGAACGAAGGATAGAATTTTGTCAACGTTTTTAAGAAGATAATTTTAATCTTGTGTTTGTATCTGATGAATGCTGTTTCGAACTTGATGAAAATCACTTAAAAATCCTATCAAAACAACCTGTTTCCGTTCAAATTTCCAAATTTCCCATCAAAATAATGATTTGGCGAGCAATATCTCAGGGTGGTGCTACGACACTGTGTATAATTGATGGATGGTATCATTAATAGTGAAAACTATTGTGGCATTCCAACGATTTTCTTCTGAAAACAGCGTATACTTTAAATCCAGAGGGGTGACTTTTTCGGCAGGATACTACTTCGACATACTTCGGCCTATACTCAAGCTTAGATGCAAGAACACCAAGTGACAACCATTTCATAGCCAGCAGCTTCACCAGATCTTAGTTCCATTGAAAACATATGAAGATTGAAGTTGAACGAGCAGCGTCACGAAATGAGATGATTTGATCAGTCAGTTTTACAGTCCTGGACTACCATCACTGAAAACTATGGAGGTGATCTAGTTTCGGGTGTACCTTGACGTTTAGTCAAGTGTTTACTGTTAAATGGAGGTTGTATAAGTCAAGAAGAGGAATATTTTGTTATAATTTTATAATTCAAGAATTAAAAATATATACTAAATAATTACAATTGAGCTTTGTGTAATTTCCGGATACTTTCAAGACGGACTATATAATATTTTGCAACATTTTCGATGCATCGGCACACGAAAATTCATTTGCAACACAAAACTTTAAACAAATTCTTTGCTCAACGTAATCACCCATAGTAAAAATCGGCACGCACTCTGACATCGACTGACTTAATCAGCTGTTGCAAACACACTAGTTGACAGATCCCGCTCAAGCTTGGCATAGTAATTAAGGACAGTGGTACCAACCTAGGAAAATAAAATTTTACCTGCCTCATTGCCCCGCCAGATTTAAATCGATAATTCCCGGTACTTTCTTGACAGAATGTATATCTAAGCAATGTTACAATTTCCGATGTTGATTAGGTTTTCCCTTTGTTTGCCTCCTTTGTCTCCCTTGAGAAAGTAGTACAGAACGGAAAATATGTTGTTTTATTTGTTTCCCTGAACTTCTCCCATTTCTGCGCTTTATCTGAGTATAAAAAGTAATTTGGGTCGCATAAACGCTCAATTCTCACCAGTCCACCAGACGATAAAAAAAGGAACTGATGGGAATTGGTCCACAGAGTTCAATAGCAGGAGTTCCTACGACTGCTAAGTGATACTGTTAACGCTGATATCTGTTCTTCTTGCTATGTAGCGAATATCGTTGAGGCTGGTAGGCACAAGTTAAGTGGTGAGCCATTTGAAATTTGCATTTTTGATCGGCCATAAATAAAAAACTGATGAATATTCTGTTCGAGTTTAATAGAAAGGATGAACCTTGACATTTACAAATGAAAAACAATATCATTCAAATCACCGTCACGACTGGTTACTTATAAGGAGTATGAGCTATAGTAATAAAAAGTTCTAGAAATCGAGACAGTGAAACATACATCTGTATAACAATTATATACTCAAACAAACTCGACAAGGTTTCGATGGTCACAGAGGCAAATTTCAGACATGCGCACGTTTTAAACTGATTGGTTTTCATCCGCGCAATGTATGCTAGTGACTCCAAATCTGTCAAGTATCTATATTCTCTGTACACAGAGGTTCTAAGGTATTAATAATACACTAGCGCCATCTAGAGTATGCAAAATACATACAAGACATACCTTCGCAAGTAAATTCAAGTTATAATAATATATGTATTCTCGATATTTTCACATTACTAACGCAGAATAAACTTTCCTCATGCTCAAATCACACCATAATTTGCCGTAATGCTCATAATTAGCATATTCATATTCAAATAAATTAATTCGGCTGATCTGTACCCAAAATTATTAATAAGGAGTATGAGCTATGGTAATAAAAAGTTCTTGAAATCGAGACAGTGTAACATACATTTCTAGAACAATTCTATACTCAAATAAACTCGACAAGGTTTTTTTGATCACAGAGGCAAATTGCAGACATGCGCACGTTCCAAACTGATTGGTTTTCATCAGTGCAATATGTAAGCTAGTGACACCAAATCTGTCAAGTATCTATATTATCTATACACAGAGGTTCTAAGGTATAAATAATACACTAACGCCATATAGAGCATGCAAAATACATACAAGACATACCTCTGCGAGTTAATTCAAGTAGAGAAACATACAGATGTATGTTACACTGTCTCGATTTGTAGAACTTTCTAGTACCATAGCTCATACTAATTATTAATAATTTTTGGTACAGATCAGCCGAAATTATTTATTTGAATAGGACTGGTTACAGTACCCCATCCGATCAAACTGATTTTACAGTATATTGTCGATTGTTTGGGGCTTAAACTCATGAATTTTAGGTTCGATTTTGTGTTTCAAGGCATCAATAGTTTCTGGATGATTAGAGTAACACATATCTTAAACGGATCCCCACAGAAAATAATTCTCCGAGTTGAAAATCAGCTTCATCGCTAAATATGATTTTTCTGGGAAAATGCTCATCTTCGGCCATGCGATCATTAGCCCAGTGAACAAAGTGGAAACGCATCGGATGGTCAAGAGGTTAAACTCCTTGCATCAGTTGAACTTTGTGGGCCTTCAAGTATGAAGGCTTACAAAGGACCTCAGTAGAAGTTTTTATGCAAAATTTTCCTCAGAGAAACGTTGAAAATGTTCAGTTGATGTTGATGGATATTCAGCCACATTCTGGGATACAACAGCAATGTTTTCAGGTGCGTTCGCCAGACGAAAACGTGAACGGGTTGTTTTATCGAATAACGACCCAGTTTTCACGAACAAATTGATCCACAAATTGCCGTAAGGGCATTTCATTTCTATTGAATTTTCCGCGTGAATGTCAAACAGTTTGGATAGCATATTCGCCACTTTGATAATGAGCTTTTAACATTTCCCAGTTTTGTTCAAGTATTAATCGACCCGTTTAGTTTACTGCCAAATATTGAACTCACTTTCTGTCAGAACATGAATGATAGAAATGTTGTCAGACTCGAAATAACCACTACTTCAAAATGCAAACGCTATTTGGCCCACCTTTATATCCATTTTTCATTACCTGCACGATTCCATGAGAAAATGACTATTCAGTTTTCTTTCTTGAGCGTAGATACAATCAACGAGTTTTTCATATTTATACGGATTTTCTTTCCTTCAACCTTGTGTTGAATATTTGTTTCAAAGATGACAAAACGACCGCACCTGTTCAATATGTGTGTCGAACAATCGATCAGGACTATAGCAAAATCTGGTATATTTTCTCCTGTTTGCGGGTACTTATTCTGGAAATTCTACGTTGATAGAGGAATATGAGCTTATCGCGACTTTCACGAAAATTATGAAATTGATAAGGAATTCGAATGGATGGAAGCTAAAACTCTATTTCAATCTTGTTGAGCATTCCAGAAGTAACCAACTATTTTTCATTGATTCAACATGAATTGTGAAGTAGTTAATGTGAAATAAATTAAATTAGTTTTGAATTTTGCTGATTTATTTGGTTTGGAGTTCGATTTTGAAATTAAGCAAAGTTTTAATCTGTACGCATTTGAGGAAAATCTCTAAAAGATGCCATCCACCATCTTAGGTACGAGGGGTGTTCAATGTATTCAAAGTATCGGGGTGACTTGGTAATAATGTAAGTAATCTAATTATCTCATTTACTGAAGACACTTTTTGAGGGTATAAATATAAAATTTCACTAATTTACGATCATAAGTTTTCTAGATATCCTCAGTGAAAGACTACCAGAATGACTGACGTCACAGTGATGAAGACAATCGAGCATAGCGCCGTTATGAAACTCCCCACTAAGCAGGGAAAAAGTCAGAAAATCATTCACGAAGAGATGGTATATCTATTTCTCATTTATTTCAACAGCAAACATTTCGTGAAGGTTCTTGAAATATTATAATCTTTAATGTAATTCTTTATTGTAATTCAAATAGAATACCCACCCAGAGAGGCAAACCAATAGGGGGAAGGGTTTTCCAATAAGAGGTTTCATTTTGAATATCTCGCTATCTGGGCAGTTTTCACTTTTGAAGCTGTCTTCTTTTCTGATTTGACAGATAAAAACTAATAAGAAGAAGTTTTTACTTGATAGAAGGATTATTGCAAAATTTTGATATTAAAACAGATTTAATCTGTTAGTCCTTTATAATTTTAATTTCAAAAAATTTTATTAAAGAAAATATTTTATTTTTATTATATCTAATTTATTCCATATGATATTATATTATGAGTTTCAATATAAGCTGTGCTTATAGGAGATTAATTTTATTCTAAGTTTTTTGAATGAAAGTTTTTGAAAATAACATTATAGATTAACAGATTATATCTGTTTTGATATTAAAAAATAAGTGAAAACTACTCCATCAGTAAAATTGGAATGGTACACGCTTCAACAAGGCATCGAAATTATTAAAATTCTCTATGAAATTGGTGAAAATTTTGCAGTCAAAGTTCGTAAAACTAAAGCACTTTTGGTCCGTCGTGAAGCATCTTCTCGGGAGGCAATAGTGAAACTGGTGGGAAAATTTGAGCTGTTGGGACAAGTTGATGATGCGAAGAATCGAAACAGTGTGCGTCGCTCAAGAACAACTGAGAATATTGCTGCTGTTGACGAAAACCCAGGTTTGTCGATTCTTCGTTGATCTTTAGAATTAGACATTCCACAAATGATATTACACTGTATTTTGCATAAATATTTAGATCTTAAGGCATTTAAACTTCAGTTAACACAAAAACTTAAGCCCGTCGATTACCAGCAACGTCGTATTTCCGCTGATCTTCAGTAATGAGCCCCATTTTCACCTCGGAGGCTACGTTCATAAGCAAAATTGTCGCATTTAGGGCTCGGAAAATCCAAGAATGATTGCTGAAAAGCCTCACCATGCTCAACATGTCACTGCATCGATTTTGGTCTGGCGGTCTGATTCGAAAATGAGGCTGAGGCAACTTTTACGTGAATGGTGAATGGATTGCGCTACCGAGCTATGATTAATGCATTTTTATTTCAGGAATTGGAATAGATTGATGTGGACGATGTTTATTTTCAACAAGATGGTGCTACGTGCCACACAAACAAGGAAACAACCGCAATATTTCAAGAAAAGTTTCCTGGCCATGTTATTTTTTGAAGGGGTGATCACAATTGGCCACCAAGATCTTGTGATTTAACACATTAACACTTTTTCTTTGGGTCCACGTGAAAGACAAGGTCTATGCCAATGCTCCACAATCGATTCAAGACCTTAAAGATGGAATTCGTGCAGTTATTGAGGACATACAGCAAATGTGCGAATTTATAATGGAAGATTCCATGAAAAGATTTTTATTATTATTGTCCTGATACTCCTAGATCTTCTGTGAAGATCTGTCAGAAGCTGTTTCAGTTTGTACGAGTTAGGAGTTCAGTTGTGTTCTGGGTAGGCTTTGTTAGTGTGATCTTACGCCACTTTAGGTCACAACACTGTTAACTTTCGACCCAACAGTGAAATGGTGGCCGGCATCCGTCCAACTAGAAAATTTCTTTCCCACCTGAACAGAAATCGAACGCGCGACTTTCCGGATACGAACCCTATGCTCTACCATTGAGCTGTCGGCAATCATAAGATGCTACAAGCGTAGTCATGGCGACAATTTGGCTTATATCGTTTTTCACTGTTGATGATATACCTTCTTCTTCACAATGAAATAAAGATCCATTGATTTCTCTTGAAATATACTCGTTTTTTTTTTGAATCAAAATGAAACCTCTTATTGGAAAACCCTTTATTTTAGAGGAAAAACATTTTCATTTCGTTGCTAAGACATCGATTCACGCAAAATTAGGCTACAATAGTCATTAATGCTCGTTGTCGTAACGAAATTATTGACATAAAAAAATTAGGCATCGTCTACAACGCATTGCACAAATGATACATCTTCGCCTGGATAGAATCTTATTTTATCTACCAAGAGAAACTCAACTCTTTAATTTCCGGAGCCAAAACGCATTAACTAATGACAGTAGAACAAAGGAAAGTTATGAATATCTTCTTATGTATCCACAGTGTGAAAGCATTTACGGTATCCTTTACAAAAGCCACACTATTGGTGACGCGCCTCAGTTTGTTTTGGTAATGTTTTATGTTGCGTGACGAAATTCGGGCCTCGTTACGTTCCGCTGACCGTTCGAAATTTATGTTCCCTCGCAATCTGATCAGGTGATTAAAAAGGAGTCAAATGACATTTATATGCCGTGAAATTCCCGACAGAACACAAATAGTAGTGCGTTTAATGCGATAAGATCAGAAAGGATTGGGTAATTTCTGTTCAATGTCATAGAGGACAAAATGCATCGAAGAACATCTTCAGAAACGATCACAATGCCTATTGCTCACTAAATTTTCTAGTCTGCTAACGACTTTATCGCTCTGTAAACGATGAAACTTTTCGACCCAAATTATTCCTTTGGACAAATTTGGAATTAACTGATTTAACCGATTGGACATTTGAAATAATTGCAAACATTCCCAGAATTTGTCCAATTAAATGCTTTCAGATTCTTCTCAAGAAGAAGCTATTATTAGGAGTTTAAATATGTTCGTGTGGTTTTTCTTCGAAAATTGAAGCTTTATTGTGAAAAATAATTTTTTCCATCTTTCTGGTAATTGATGGATCCCATCACGAAAAAACGGCGTCTCTTTGGCCGCCATCCATGCATCGATCCATTTTTTACTTCATCGTAATTGGAGAAGTGCTGGTCAGCCAGGCCATGTTGCATCGATCAGAATAGATGGTAATCGGAAGGAGCGATATCTAGGCTGTACGGCAGGTGGGGTAGGACTTCACCTTTGAACTTTCCGTTTCAACAAACGACGCAACATGTTTCATGCTCCAAAATAACTTTGTCGTGTCTGTCAGTGTATTGCGGCCGTTTTTCACGTAATGCTCGACTCAAACGCATCAATTATCTTCGGAAGACCTCCCCTATGATACTTTCGTTCGATTGTTACAGCTGATAATACTCCACAACCAGCTGGCCCCACCAAATACACAGCATGATCTTCTTGTCATTAATAGTCGGCTTGACAGTTGATGATACGATGCTCGATGTTTAGAGTTATCGTAATTGACCCACTTTTCATCATCAGTCCCAATTTGATGCAAAAAATTCCTACCGTTTGGATCATTCGCGTTGCTTTTAAACGATGGCAAATGACTGGTTGACTAAATCCAAGTGCTTTTGCGATATCCTCCTGCTCCTTCATTGAGCCTTGCTTCTAATTCTTCATCATTTAATCAAATTAAATTGAGCAAACCACTTCAGACACATTCGTTCAGCTAGAGCATGGTGACCATAAACATCCATTAAAATATTATGACTTTCGGCAGTCTTTTTCTTTATATTGAAGAGATGAAGTAAAACACTTTATTCAGTACAAAAATTGACATTTTCAGAGCACACGGAAACTATGTTCTATACACTTCAGCGAAATGACAGATGCTGAAAAGAAAACCTAATGATGACACTTCAAAATGAAGCTGATGCCAGATGAAACAATGAAATAATAAACAAGTAGCGACATATGTTACCAAAACCGCACGAATCTAATAAACTAATTGATACATTTCCTTTCCAAATTACTTTGATGAAAAAACTTGTACGTTCAATAATATTCTCAACTTGTATAGCAACGAATATAGCACTCATTTCTCTCATAAGGAGAATGCAATTATCGGAGAATTAATTGCTCTGTTAAAACTTCCCGTCGCCGTGACAACACAGATAAATCTATGATTGTTTTGTTCTTTACTTGACGGAAATTCATCTTGAAATTATGAATAAAACGCAATATTCTATTTCCGCTAATATTTTATTTCAACAACAATTGTTTCGTCATACCATGACTTCATCAGGTGAGTTCTAATAGATACTGATCATATCATACAATGCTCCAAAATGTCTGTATATAGTACAGGTTGCATAAAGGAAAATAGAGGGGATAAAGGAAGTTTTACAATTTTTTGGGAATTCCGAAAATATTTCCAAAAGGATTCAATAGGGGGATCTGCTTTATTCCGTTTGGTCATTTAATAAAATTTGTTTTTTATGATATTAATTTCTAATGTTTTTGATAGGTTTATTCTGAGATATATATGTTCTGCATAAGTTCAATTGCTCTTTTGGTTGCAATAACATTTTTCATGTACCCTTAGTCTTGTCTGGAAAAATCTTCCTGTTTGACCAACATATACAAACTGGCAAATACCGCAAGTTAGCTTATAAACACCTGATTTCATGTTCTTAGATATTTTATTTTTATTATTCTTCATTGACTTTACTGATGAATTATTTGTTTTGTAAGAGATGTTGAAGTTATGTTTCATCTTTATGTATCTAGCTACCTTTTTTCTTTTTGATCCCAAATATGTTAATGAAATATATTTATTTTCCATTGAATTATTGTTTTTCGAGTATACTAATGACAAAGGTAGTTTTAATCGTATTTTCAAGGCAATCTATTATTGTACTCTTTGTCAAAATTCTCATGTGTTATTTGTATCTATATAACATACTATAATATGCTGCTAATTTTTGGGAAAAAGGGTGATTTGAAGTGAAATAAATTGTGCTGTCACTATAGTTAGTTTACGGTATATTGAAAAATCACGTTTCTTATCAATTTATGTGATGGTTAAGTCCAAAAATTTGATACTATTGTTTTGTTCTAATTCATTAGTGAATTGTATGGTTAGGGACAATTTGTTTATGAAGTTCACAAACAAAGAAAATAGTCTATCGTCAGTGCCACTGAATAAACATAAAGTGTCATCTACATATCTATACCAATAAATGAAGCATTTAAAGTAAGGCCTTTTTATTATTCTGGTTTCCAAAGAATCCATCAATTTTTCGGATAGTAACGGACTCAAAGGATTTCCCATAGTGAGACTATCGTTATCTATGTAAATCTTGCCGTTGAACGTGAAATAATTTTGTTGCAGGCAAACTGTCAAAACATCCATTATTTCTTGTTTTATTACCGAATTGGTTCTTTTTCGGAGTAAGAGATCATCTACTAATTTTAGGGTTTCTGTGATATGTATATTAGGAAACAAATTGTTTACTTCAAACGATATAAACGATATCAAGAACATAAAATCAGGTCTTTATAAGCAATCTTGCGGTACTTACCAGTTTGTATATGTTGGTCAAACAGGAAGATCTTTCCAGACAAGACTGGACATACTACTCTGTCAAGAAAGTACCGGGAAGATTTATTGGGTCGCCTTCAAAATAGGCTCCATTTGCTCCAATACATCTATGCCAACGGCACTTCCAATTATCGAAACATTTTTTATAGGTGCTTTCCGGGATGGACTTTAGCTCTCGCGCCGAATTTTGTTTTATGGCTTCAATCGACTCAAAACGGGTGCCACGAAGGAGCAATTTTAGTTTTGGGAAGAGAAAAAAGTCGCACGGAGCCAAATCCGGCGAATACGGTGGTTGCTGAAGCACGTTTGTTGAGTTTTTGGCGAGAAAGTCAGTCACAATCGTAGCTCGGTGAGAAGGCGCGTTATATATATATATATGCAAAATCCATGAGTTGTTCGCCCACAAATTTGGCCGCTTCTTACGGATACGCTCACGCAAACGTTTCATAACGCCTAGGTAATACTTCTTGTTTACCGTCTGACCCTCTGGAACGAATTCGTAGTGCACCACGCCACGGATATCGAAGAAAAACAATGAGCATCATCTTCATTTTCGAGCGGCTTTGGCGTGGTTTTTTCGGTCTCTGTACCACTGATATGCACGAGTTTTCGATAGAGCATTATCATCAAAGGCCTTTTGCAACATTTTCAATGCATCGGCACACGAAAATTCATTTGCAACACAAAACTTTAAACAAATTCTTTGCTCAACGTAATCACCCATAGTAAAAATCGGCACGCACTCTGACATCGACTGACTTAATCAGCTGTTGCAAACACACTAGTTGACAGATCCCACTCAAGCTTGGCATAGTAATTAAGGACAGTGGTACCAACCTAGGAAAAAAAAATTTTACCTGCCTCATTGCCCCGCCAGATTTAAATCGACAATTCCCGGTACTTTCTTGACAGAATGTACGTCATATTTTTAATAGTAATTTTGAAATTTTACACGTTGAAAATAAAAGTCCCAGACTGAAACCTATTAGAAACATTAGAAATTAATTGGTATCATAAAAAAAACAAATTTTATTGAATGACTATTGAACCTTTTTGAAATATTTTCGGAATTTCCAAAGAATTGTAAAACTTTCTTCATCCCCTCTATTTTCTGTTATGCAACTTTTACTATATATAGACATTTTCGAGCATTGTAAAATAGGTAGCTACTAGTACTCACCTAATGAAGACATTGTATGATGAAACAATTGTTGTTGAAATAAAATAATAGCAGAAAATTGACAGACTTCAAAAATTGAAGATACGTCGCGGAAAGAATTGATTCAGATCGAATCTTCATTACTGTAAACCCCTCTTGGAAGTCAGACAGAGAATGGTACAGGAATATTTCTGTAGGGCAGAAAAGAACGAGCTCCTAGACACTCAAACAAGCAACAAGTACCGGCCCGGATACAGAAAAAGTGAAGATAATCATTAATTCAATAAGGTCGGTGAGGAGGAGCTTATTAGAATTATCAGCCACTCGAATAATATATCTATTACAAAACATGTGCAATCAGATGAAAAGTTACCATAAAGAAATAGTTGATAAATGGGAGCGAATCAATAACTTTTATTTTTCCTTTTATATTGTAGGTTGTGAAATATAATATGATCAGATATTGCAACTGAACTCATATCGTGTTGACTGAATAATCCCATAATCTCATAAAGCCAAAGCTCAGTAAAACCAAAACTGAAACATTCATTCTATGCTGCAAATAGGATGAGTATATTACACAACTTCAATTTAATAATAAATTGGATAGTACTTAACATAGTAACTTAACATTGCCAATAAAATTGCACTTTAAGTTTGGTTACTTGGCATATAATGGAATCATAGTTTTAATATCGCCCTATTCTTTTGAAATTCCTTAAGCGACCCTTATGAGGCACAAAGTTGGGTGCCTCAAAGAAATAATGGGCTGTAAGGGGTGTACCACTTAAAATGTGCATTTTTGATCGACTATAGATAAAAAACTGATGAAAATTCTTTCAACGTTATGAGTTTATCAGAAAGGTAGAACCTTGACATTTACGAATGAAGAACAAAATCATTCAAATGATTGGATACAGCATCCCATCCGATCAACCCAATTTTTCAGTAAATTGTCGATTGTTTGGGGCTCAAACTCATGAATGGCAACTTTGATTTCGTACTTCAAGGCATCAATCGTTTCTAGATGGTTAGCGTAACATTATCCCTCACGTATCTTCACAAAAATTAGTCCTCCGAGATGATAATGAGTTTCATCGCTAATGATGAGTTTTCTGGGAAAATGCTCGATCATGCAATCATTAGCCCATTGAGCGAAGTGGAAACGCATCGGATGGTCATGATGCTTCACTTCTAACACTAGTTGAACTTTGTAAGGCTTTATACTGAGGTCTTTATGCAAAATTTTCCCCAGAGAAGTGCAAGAAATGTTCGGTTTTTGAGCACGATGACGAGTTGATGTTGACGGATGTTCAGCAACATTTTACAACAGCAATGACGAGAACGTCCAGACTTGTTTTATCAAATAACGATTCAGTTTCCATGAACAGTTTGATCCAAAAATGGCCGTTACAATTCTATAGAATTTTCCACGTAAATTTCTAAACGTTTGGATGTAAGATTCGCTACTTCTTAATATTCCACAGTTCCGCACCATCCATTCGACCGCTCGAGGCCCAGACTTGCCGTAGACACCCCAGTCGATCCGGGTTCAAGCCCAGCCAAATGCGTAGTTGAGACCCCTAAACCTCTAGTCCAGTCTCGGTTATTCAGGCATAAGGACAACGACCCTGAACGGCAAAGTACCGTTCACCCTAGCATGCAGACTTTCAACCACTGCCCCCACCAGTCCAATACCAAATTGGGTGGCCAGGAGTACGAATATTCCTGCGGGACGATCCACCCTCCCGTGGTAGCCTTGTTTTCAAAAGAAGCCATTAGAGGCTAATGGTCGCCAAGAAGAATTCAACTCGATGCTAGAATCCACAAACTCGAAAAAACCAACACGTCATAGTATCCCTTTCCTTAAAGCTCGCACAGATCTATTTCTGACGTATTCGCCCTTATGGACAGATTATCTGCAATCGGGTATAACTACGCCTGTTTTACGGGTGAGCACCCTGTGTTGCAACGACCACCGGCTTAGTAATTTACAGTTTTGTTCAAGCGTAAATCGTTAATTTAAACTGTTAAACTTACTTACTTTCTGTCTATGCCGATGACGCAGTGCTCTTCGCGGAGAGTGAGGACGACCTTCAGAGAATCCTCCAACTCTTCTCAATGCCGCGAAGCAATTCAATATGGACATAGCCACTGAAAAAACTAAATGCATGACAACAGCAAAAGAATCTCTCCGATGTAAACTAGAAGTAAATCAGAAGATAATAGAGCTGGTGATGTCATTCAAATACTTGGGTGTCGAATTATCCAGTTATGGCTGCACTGAAGATGAGGTATCTCAACAAGTCATGAGGGCAAATAAATTGCAGGCTGCCTTAACGACACCATATGGAGGAATAAACATCTGAACATAAAAACGAAGGCAAGAATTTAACAAGGTACCAAAAGACCGATCATGACTCACACGGCTGAAACCAGACCAGATACTGCGAAGACAAGACGTATGCTGGAGACAGCGGAAATGAAAATTCTTCGTAGAATTTCCGGAAAAACCCTGTATGACAGAGAAAGGAGTGATGAGATCAGAAAGCTGTGTGAAGTGGAGAAAATCGGGGAGTGGATAAACAACAGAAAGGAAGAATAGAACGCACACATAGAAAGAATGGGGCAAGACAGAATGGTGAAGAAGGCAAGGGATAAATCACCTCTAGGAAGAAGAAGTATCGGGCGACCCAGAAAAAGATGGAGTGATAACTTACGCACCGAATAGAGACATCATCAAAGAAGAACAGACTCCAAGCCTAAGTGGGAGACGGAAGAAGAAGAAGACTTTCTGTTAAATTACAAATGACAGAAGTGTTGCTAGACTTGAAATAACCACTACTTCAATATGCAAACTCTATATGGCCCACCTTTATAAATGAACGCGATCGCCAGGTTTCTTCACAGAAAGTAAATTCTTTTAAGTTTTTTTTCAGTTAGAACTACAGTGCTCTACTGAACTTCACTTCAGAGCATTCAAGGAACTGACCACATATGTCTTGTAGCCTCGATAGATTTCCATTGCAATTTTGACCTCATGTGAATTCACATCGCAAAAGGTAACTCTCGGGGATTGCAGAGGCAGTAATTCATCGAGCGATGGATCGTTTTCACGGCGCCTGATTACACGCAGTCGGAAAAACGAGTAGAATAAACTTTTTCCAATTTATCTTGATGTGGAAATGTTTGAAAACTTCACCCAGACATGAAATGAAACAAATTATTCTCGTTCGCTTCATTTCCTTAATTGCCCATACGACTACCGATACGGAAACGAAACACATTTGGAGGACGCTGGCGTATCGCGCCGACGGAATATTTCATAGCAATCTTCATCTGCGGAATCTCGGCCGAATTTTTAGATATCGCTGGAATTAATTCTTGCTGCCGCTCCATGTTTCCCCGAATTTTTATAGCGTTTGCATATTCGTCCATATTCCTTATATTCACCCCCTAATGGTCTCTGTTATTTGTCGTAGTGGGGGTGCTTGTAAATCCTATTATAGTTTCATTATGAAATGGAGGATATGGTTATGATGCCTAAAGCAGAGACTCTCGATCTAACTTCCTTACTTTGTTTCTTTCTTGCCTACCATTCCATCCTGTTGTCCCACAACCGTCCATATCCTTGAGCAAGGCTTGGAATCCTACGGGGTAGTTGTAGCTCTGGCTGACGACGGAGTCACGTGACCCTGCGATTGATTAGAGTTTTGTAATCCATACACGGGCGAAGACGAAACCCTGCTGAATCTCAGCGTGGGTTTTCCAACCTTCGTCACTTATCCGCTGAGGGATCTGAAATGGTCCGCTAGAGAAAAAAGCGAGACTACGACGTTTCGACCGGGATAAGATCTATGAAGACTCGCTCTGCTCGCCCCCAACTTTGGCCCCATCTTTAGATCCTAAAGCTCCCGCTACGAGGTCCTGATTGGTCCGCTGGAGGAAAAAGGGAGACTACAACGTTTCGACCAAGGTGCGATCTTAGAAGACACGCTCTGCTCGCCCCCAACTCCAGCCACAGTTCAAAATAATGTATACTGATTGATTACTCAATTTAGGCTTGTCCATTATTAATTCGGAAAAGTTATCCCAAAATGAAGTTATTCTTATAACTTGTTGCAATTATGAGCCACTATCAAGTACTAGCCAGTGAAATTTTTATAATATTCATTAGTGTTTGGTAGGTAAACAAGTTTTATAGGCTAAGAGAAGTAAGCGATTAACATCAGGTAGTAAAAATCCAAACAAATGAATAATGCGATAGACCTCTTCAACACGTTATGCGCTCATTTACACGTCTTGGCGATGGATTTACTCTGAGGTAAATGGTCTGTAGCTACTTGTTCTTCCTGATGAAGGTCTGCCAAAGTCTGTTAAGAGTGAACTGAGTAATATCCTACCACAGCCTTTTTAAACACAAGCCGTACACAAGAAATTTGGCAACAACGTGGGGGAGTCCTACTGATATAACAGTAGTATATAATATGTTAAAATTGTATTTACGCTTAAATGTCTGTTATTGAACTAGTGCAAATGAATTTTCAGAGTGTACAAGTGATCAGGTTTTAGGTCATCGTCTTCAGTGTGCCCATCGAACGATATCTTATGTCTCGCATGTTTGTTTCCTTGTTCTGTCGTGCAGCATGAGGCCCAATTATCGAATTCAATATTCCCATCTCAAAGTTTACTTTGTCTTGCCTGTGTCCGACTTTGGCTCCCTCTCTATGTCATTAAGTTAGCGTTTGATGTTTTATAGATGCGTTTTTTGATTTTAGTGGATACATATTACTTCTCACCACCAAAATGCGTGCAGATTCATTCGACTGCATGCACACCTTGTTATATTTCTGTTGCTCATGTGCAAATAAGAGATACTTCCATAAGCAAATCTCCCTTACCATAACTCCAATAATGGGTTGCATACATCTCTTTCTACAGAAAATTAAAAATTAGGTCTTTAATCACATTGTCTTCTTTAATTTGAGTGGCCATTATTTGTCCCCAAATATGCTCTGTATTTATGAGTAAATAAATACTGATGTGTTATTATCGTGGTACTCTTAGAAGAAGTCTTATGCTTGTGTGAGTTAGAAATTCAATTATGTTCTGGTTAGGTTTCGTTAATGTGTTCTTACTCCACTGAGCTATAGGCTTTGTCCTATGCTGTAGATCCTATTGTTCGGTCTTCTCGGAACCATGCTTGATAGTACTAGAGTTCTGTTCATCCTAACAGCAATATCTGTAAAAACTGTTCACTGTTCAACCCCTATAAAACTCGTAAAGCTGATGCATAATGGTACGTCTGCGGGCAGATCAAATATCCGGAACAGATTTCATAACAACGCATTCTAGGACACAAGCAGGTTTTGTTCAGATGGAACATTATATTTATTCTATAGAAAGCGGGATAACAGGAAAACCACAGTATTAGCAGAACACAAATACTGATTATATACTCATCATAACTTGTGTATAAGTATTACAAATATGGACTCACCAAACAGCTTTCAAACCATAGTACATTGAAACAAGCAAACAAACCTGCTTCAAATAATAAGACCATATCGTGGAGTCATAGCTTGCTCTCATTGTTAAAATAATCTGTTGGAATATCAAGAAACATAAAAGTACAAGTTTTGAGTCAAAACTTGTTTCCTATCTAATCTCAATGTACGATTTATCTAGGAAGTTAGCGGAAATAATAATAATATAATTATAATTTTTCTTCACCTTTTTCATTTTCCAGAATACAAGATATGCAATTCCACAACAAACACATATAAAATATAAATTCAGTATTAAATTAAACTGTGTTCCCAAATTTTCGACCAGTCAAATGACGTGGGGGACAATAAAATCTGTAGCTGTACTCACATTCTGATTTTTTTAATATTTCAATCGTTTTCATATACAGGGTGTTGGATTTCAGCTTGAGGATAGTATTATTTATTTCATAATACCAATCAGGATTTTTTGATCATTTCCCCTGAAATTCGTCCCTACGAATCGATTGACCTATAGAAGTGAATACGTTTCAAATACCAATCGACTGAACTGTACTGGGTAGTTCAAAAGTTCAAAAAGAGAAATTGAAAATATTGATGAATACATAAATCACCCTGCATTTCTATAATGTAGCTGATAATATCATAAAATTATAAATAGATTTTTGGATTCGTATGCTCATTTACTATTGAAAAATTTTGTATACTCGTATATAAATTAATTCTAATTATTAGATATATGAAAGTGAATATATTTTTGAATATCTTTAAATCGAGAAAGATTTTCCCAAATACTGATTTCAAATGAAAACTTATCTAACTTTATAAAGTTGATTACTTGTACGCGAAATGTTTTTCCTTCTGATATTTGTTATCGTTTTTTTATTCATTTGAAGTTTTAAAATTCGAAAAAGATTGTGACTGTCAAATATCACATCCGTGTTGAACGTTTAGCTGATTCTTCCACGCTCGTTTTAAGAGAAAGATATGGCCCCTTGAGATGAACTGAAAATAAATAATTGAAGCACATTTGTTTGATTGTTTTAGTTGCTTTTGAAAGTTGGATTAATTAGGCAAGGCCATATTTAAAACATGTTTTACTGAAGAATTTCGAAGCAAAAACTGATAATAGTGTACCTCGTGTACAGTACATCTGTTGAGCAAAGCATTATTATAAAATATATGTATGAATTCGAATAAGTGGTTATTATGATGTTTTATAAGATGGGTAATGAACCGAGTTTTTCACTATAATTTGACAAAATATTCACAAAAGTTGTAAAGAATTAACTGAATAATTTCATAATGATTCCACAAAATGGAATATATACAGGCTGGACAAAATATTGAGTGCAACTTAATTTTTTAAATGGATCACCCTTCTTTATATTTTCTTAGTTTTGGCTAGCTCTTCTTCTCCTGTTTACGAATATATAGTTATGGAAATAACATTGGGAAACATAGGAAATTAAGTGTTAATCAAGACGTCCAATGGAGCAGTGGATCGAAGTATCTCCCAAATGCCATTGAAAGAGAACAGTCGTTTATTCGTCATCACATCGCGCTGAGGTTTTGATTCTTCTCTCTTTTATTTTGAGAACTGAAGAGTTGCAAATTCGAAAAACCTGGCAGGCTCAGTAATCGGTTGTCAAATGGTAGGCTCTGATAAATCAACAAACTACATTGGTAACAATATGATACACATTGATATTAAAAAAAATAATTCTGAAACATGCATTACAAAGAAGTGGAAAAATTTGAAATATTTCCATGTGAAGAGCAATAAAAGAAAGAAAGCTGCAAGAAGAGAAATATATAGCATTACATCCAGCTGATCCAATTCTTAATACTTACTACCATGTAATAGATTCAAAAAGTTTAAGAGAAAGAGACGTAGCGTCTTACGGAATGAGAATCAAGAACTCGACATATTGCCTTATACATTCTGTCAAGAAAGTACCGGGAATTATCGATTTAAATCTGGCGGGGCAATGAGGCAGGTAAAATTTTTTTTTCCTAGGTTGGTACCACTGTCCTTAATTACTATGCCAAGGTTGAGCGGAATCTGTCAACTAGTGTGTTTGCAACAGCTGATTAGGTCAGTCGATGTCAGAGTGCGTGCCGATTTTTACTATGGGTGATTACGTTGAGCAAAGAATTTGTTTAAAGTTTTGTGTTGCAAATGAATTTTCGTGTGCCGATGCATTGAAAATGTTGCAAAAGGCCTTTGGTAATAATGCTCTATCGAAAACTCGTACATATCAGTGGTACAGAGCCTTCAAGGACGGTCGTGAAGTGGTCGCCCATCGACGGCTTCGATCGAAGATAACGTCGATAAAATTAAGGAAAGGGTGCTGGAAAACCGTCGTACCAGCTTGAGAGAGATAGCACATGATCTTAAGATATCCCACGAGTCCGCACGTACGATTTTGATTGATATTTTGGGCATGAGAAAGGTGGCCGCACGACTCGTACCGAAAGACCTGAATTTTCTTCAAAAACTTCATCGCGAACAGGTTGCTTCAGACATGCTGGATCGCTGTAACTCCGATTCTCCATTCATGGAACGCATTATAACTGGTGATGAGACCTGGGTCTACGAGTACGATATGCAAACAAGCCAGCAATCATCGGAATGGGTGGCAAAAAATGAGCCGAAACCGAAAAAACCACGCCAAAGCCGCTCGAAAATGAAGGTGATGCTCATTGTTTTCTTCGATATCCGTGGCGTGGTGCACTACGAATTCGTTCCAGAGGGTCAGACGGTAAACAAGGAGTATTACCTAGGCGTTATGAAACGTTTGTGTGAGCGTATCCGTAAGAAGCGGCCAAATTTGTGGGCGAACAACTAATGGATTTTGCATGACGATAACGCCCCTTCTCACCGAGCTACGATTGTGACTGACTCTCTCGCCAAAAACTCAACAAACGTGCTTCAGCAACCACCGTATTCGCCGGATTTGGCTCCCTGCGACTTTTTCCTCTTCCCAAAACTAAAATTGCCCCTTCGTGGCACCCGTTTTGAGTCGATTGAAACCATAAAACAAAATTCGGCGCGAGAGCTAAAGTCCATCCCGGAAAGCGCCTATAAAAAATGTTTTATAAATGGAAGTGCCGTTGGCATAGATGTATTGGAGCAAATGGAGCCTATTTTGAAGGCGACCCAATAAATTTTGACGATTAAATGTAAAAATGTTGTTTTAATTGAAAATTCCCGGTACTTTCTTGACAGAGTAGTATACTTACTATAATTAATTGTTGATAAATGCTGAAAATTGAATATTTTTGAATTTGAAATCAAACGCACAACTTCATTAAATTTTATAATGGATTAAAGGAAGCATCACGTGAACTTGGAATAAGCTGTTCGAAGATTCATAGTGTTAAAAAAGGACAATTATAGGACATATAAGTTACTACCAGCACAACTCCTCATAGAAGACCAAAAGCGAAAACGCTTAGAATACTATCAACATATGCTGCAAGACTGGAGTAAGATCCGAATTCATTAAGTTTTATAATGTGGGTGGATGAATCATCGTTTTCCACAGCAAGCGTGTTCAACAGAATGAATTAACATTCTTGGGAAAACAAAAATCGAAGACAAGTATTTCTAATTAGAAAATCTAGAAGAAAGTCTGTTAACGTTTGGTGTGGCATTGTTTAATATAATTATTTTAAAAAATTTTTAAACAATTTTAAAAAATTAGCCTTCTACATATTTAATTCAAAAAGATTATATTCAATGATTATAACTTCTGAAAATAAATTAAAATAATGTCGTATAAGTACCACTTATATCATGACATAAAATAAACATTCATTATAAGACATCCAAATGGTATAACAAAATCCAATAAATAAAAATTATTAACTAAAATCCTATAAATTAAACATTTTGAATAGACAAAATTTTGTTTCTGCTTATCAATCTTATGAAAACCAATATCTTTCAAGAATATCCAACATAATCTTAAGAATTTTATCACAAAACTATCTTACTTAGACAATAATATTGAATAGTCTAAGTAAGATAGTTTTGTGATAAAATTCTTAAGATTATGTTGGATATTCTTGAAAGATATTGGTTTTCATAAGATTGATAAGCAGAAACAAAATTTTGTCTATTCAAAATGTTTAATTTATAGGATTTTAGTTAGTAATTTTTATTTATTGGATTTTGTTATACCATTCGGATGTCTTATAATGAATGTTTATTTTATGTCATGATATAAGTGGTACTTATACGACATTATTTTAATTTATTTTCAGAAGTTATAATCATTGAATATAATCTTTTGGAATTAAATATGTAGAAGGCTAATTTTTTAAAATTTTTTAAAATTGTTTAAAAAATGTTTTAAAATATTTATATTATTTTATATACCTTCTATCAAGAATTGACCTCTATTTATGTTATTTAATATAATTGTCTAAAAATTTTCTTCAGATTACTTATGGTTCAAGTGGATAATTTGTTTATTTCATTGAATGAAGAAGTTTCTCCTTAGAATGTTGGATTGATTTTCAAAACTAAACATTTTGTGAAAATGTTCAAAATATTCTGATTTCCACTTTATATGAGGGTGGATCAAATAAAACCGGACTTTTTTACCGTGATGCTGCGTGAAATAACGCGCGTATTACAAGGGATTGTTTAGGAAGGGGAGAAAAATAACCGGTTCATTACAATTGATTGGGAGTCAGTAGCGTTATCTGAGCAAAAGGTAGATACGTCTGTTGAGCAAAGCATAATTTTTTTTTATTTATTATTA
Organism: Megalocaria dilatata; assembly: GCA_034642435.1. Lineage (NCBI taxonomy): Eukaryota > Metazoa > Arthropoda > Insecta > Coleoptera > Coccinellidae > Megalocaria > Megalocaria dilatata. Next base: position 7,290,131 of record CM067854.1, read on the forward strand.
TCCTGTTACTCCTAGATCTTCTGTGAAGATTCCCCAGAAGCTTTTTCAGCTTGTGCGATTTAGGAGTTCAGTTGTATTCTGGGTAGACTTTGTTACTGCGATCTTGCGCCACTGGTCACAGCATTGTTAATTTTTGAACCAACAGTGAAATGGTGGCAGACACCCGTCCAACTAGAAAATTTCTTTTCTACCTGAACAGTATTCGAACCCGGACCTCCCGGTCACGAGCCCGATGGTCTCCCGCGAGTTGTAGAGTCAGTTGTAGAGTGAGTGCAAAATTTTTATCTCTGGAAGGCGTAAAATCTTCCAAAATTTTGCATCCAGTGACTCTACAGCACGCTAAGAAGACGCTTTTGAAAATTCAAGTAAATGAATGGCACAAAATATTTTTAAGTAATCGTGCAGCAGTAGAAAATGTAACCTATTGTCGCTGACTGCGATCATTGTCTTTCAATCTTCTAGATCAAGGGTAAACCACAGATATATTTTTGTGTGCAGTGAACCATTCCTCACCACACTTAAAAGATTCATTTCGTTAGAACCATTTCTAGAAGACTGAAGGGTAAGTGAATAATTTTTGTTAATTGATGTTATATTTTTTGAATATGAATATTTGAATACTGAAGAAGCGAAGTTGATCTTAAAACTTGTTTTTCAGTGATGTTTTACATATCTTGAGTTTTTTATATAAAGTACCTTGGTTAGATATCCAATAAGTTTGAATAGTCTAAGTAAGATAGTTTTGTGATGAAATTCTTAAGATTATGTTGGATATTCTTGAAAGATATTGGTTTTCATAAGATTGATCAGCAGAAACAAAATTTTGTCTATTCAAAATATTTAATTTATAGTATTTTGGTTAATAATTTCTATTTATTGGATTTTGTTATACCATTCGGATATCTTATAATGAATGTTTATTTTATATGTCATGATATAAGTGGTACTTATACGACATTATTTTAATTTATTTTCAGAAGTTATAATCATTAAATATAATCTTTTGGAATTAAATATGTAGAAGGCTAATTTTAAAATTTTTTTGAAATTTTTAAAATATTTAAATAATACAATTGTATTTTTTTACCGGCTTATATTTGATCCACCCTCGTAAATGTAAGTTTAAAGATATTTTAAGAATGTGACTAGAGAGAATAGAAGCAAGCGAAAATTCCTTTTGATAGATGTGTAAAATTAATCAGGACGTGAATATTGGAAAGGAATAATTGGAAAGTAGATCGATAAACTAATAAAATTCTCATCCTAATTCGAAAAGGAATTTTTCGCTGTGTTTTAAGCATATTTGATTTTATGTTGAAGGTTCATTTACTTTTATGATTTTTTCGCTATAAAACGCCTAAGCATAGTCACGCTTTCTTTCTTCGGAATATATTAAACTTATAACAGCAGATAAAGAGCGTCATCTGAAATTTAATTTCGTTATGCTGCTAGCAGTTCCGTAATTCTCTATAGGAGCATAGTTAAACATTAATTGGAAAGCGCACCTAACTGATCGCCAATGAATTTGCAATAACGAAAGATCGATTTGCTTTCAATTGAAAGTATGGTTTGAATTCAATAAGGAATTTTCATTTCTTATTTCGTACATACAACTTCGGGAGCATAATCCGCTACTAAAATAGAAGCGATTTTGTTATATAGACTATGTCTCAAAAATGATTCTTTACAGAGTGAAAGACTCATTGAAAAATTACAATTTTTGCACTCTAGGCAATGGCGTGGTATTGTTTCGCCGAAATGTCTGTAATTTTTTAATTTTGAGACGAAAATAGGCAGAACCGATTCGATACTTTCGCAGTTATTCACATTTGAAAATTTGTCATATTGATCTCAATATTTCTGAAACCACAGACTCGATGGATCAGATTTTTGGAATTTAAAATTAAAAAGAAGACGCGCAAGTTCGTGCGAAATTTTGTGAAGATCGTAAATCAGTAATATTAAATTACTGTCTCATATACATTTTTTTTAATTAAAATGAGTTTCCACCAAGTAAAGACCAAATCAATCAAATATTTATAAAAATTTTAGATGAAGAGCTACAGCCTCTCCAGAATAAGATTTATGGATAATTCCACCAATTTAGATCCATCGTAAAAAGTATCTCATATTGAAACTACACTAGTGTCAGAAGTCAAAATCAATTCTTCGTCTCTTATGTTGCTCCTTAGGTTTCACGAAGTTTTTCATCACAGAAGTAAATTGCTACTTTCAATTTGGAGATAACGAATTATTTCACGAAATAATAGTTATTTCGAAGACACGCAAGAACAATCTACAAGTATACTTATGACAATATGATGTAATTCGCTAAGATAATTTTTGTTCTACGTAAATTATTACGTGATATTGCTCGGCAGTTATTTCCTGTAAATGTCAGGAAATATTCTGGGAATTAACTATATTCAGAAGATTAATATCATCACAATTTCAATGTAATGTCTCGACATGAACAAGGGTTTAAATACGTGAATATAGCGTCAGCACGTGTCGTGTAAATCGACTATAAATACTATCTTTCTGGCATTCCTCTTTCTTACTTTCTTTACTATAATAGATATGGCTTAATATCAGTACCTTTTAAATTGAAAGTTATCTTGTCTTTGATCAACAGAGAGGTGATTCCTCAGCTCGAGAGTCTAGATATCAACAATTCAATTCATAGCATTCCAGTAGTTTATCTTACTGTGAAATGACTCATTTCCGAACTCATTTTGTTCGAATCTTGTGAATTTTGAAGCGAAAATGATTGCACGTCATTTAACAGGGATTCCAGTTGATCGCTGCAACTTCCTTCAAGCAGTATGGAAATGGAGGACCGGAAAGTAATGTCGTTTCTGCGCATGTCTATATTTTATTGTCATTTGTCAGCTCACAATCGAGGAACTCTCAAAAACCCTGAAAATTTTTGCACACTAGATGGCAAAAAGTTGTTGATAACGAAGGTGATCACATTATTGTTTAAATGTAAAAACTTGTTAATAATTTATTCGTTTGAATTTTATTGAAGAAAGCGCGATTACTTTCCGGTCCTCCTAGTACATTTTATGTATAGCTGCTAGAACTTTAGCTAGTAACTGAACTGAAGCAGTTCGAACGAAACTTTAAATCAAAATCCGTTATTTGACAGTACACAATGTTCTTTATCTCTCAATGCTTAATTCCTATATCTTCCCAATAACAAATTTATATAAAACAAGGACTGTATGAGGTTATATGATAGTATGGTCTACATGAAAATTGAACGCAGATATGTAGAGAAATTTTGTAAATACTACTCTGTCAAGAAAGTACCGGGAATTTTCAATTAAAACAACATTTTTACATTTAATCGTCAAAATTTATTGGGTCGCCTTCAAAATAGGCTCCATTTGCTCCAATACATCTATGCCAACGGCACTTCCAATTATCGAAACATTTTTTATAGGCGCTTTCCGGGATGGACTTTAGCTCTCGCGCCGAATTTTGTTTTATGGCTTCAATCGACTCAAAACGGGTGCCACGAAGGGGCAATTTTAGTTTTGGGAAGAGGAAAAAATCGCAGGGAGCCAAATCCGGCGAATACGGTGGTTGCTGAAGCACGTTTGTTGAGTTTTTGGCGAGAAAGTCAGTCACAATCGCAGCTCGGTGAGAAGGCGCGTTATCGTCATGCAAAATCCATGAGTTGTTCGCCCACAAATTTGGCCGCTTCTTACGGATACGCTCACGCAAACGTTTCATAACGCCTAGGTAATACTCCTTGTTTACCGTCTGACCCTCTGGAACGAATTCGTAGTGCACCACGCCACGGATATCGAAGAAAACAATGAGCATCACCTTCATTTTCGAGCGGCTTTGGCGTGGTTTTTTCGATTTCGGCTCATTTTTTGCCACCCATTCCGATGATTGCTGGCTTGTTTGCATATCGTACTCGTAGACCCAGGTCTCATCACCAGTTATAATGCGTTCCATGAATGTAGAATCGGAATTACAGCGATCCAGCATGTCTGAAGCAACCTGTTCGCGATGACGTTTTTGAAGAAAATTCAGGTCTTTCGGTACGAGTCGTGCGGCCACCTTTCTCATGCCCAAAATATCAATCAAAATCGTACGTGCGGACTCGTGAAATATCTTAAGATCATGTGCTATCTCTCTCATGCTGGTACGACGGTTTTCCAGCACCCTTTCCTTAATTTTATCGACGTTATCTTCGATCGAAGCCGTCGATGGGCGACCACTTCACGACCGTCCTTGAAGGCTCTGTACCACTGATATGCACGAGTTTTCGATAGAGCATTATCACCAAAGGCCTTTTGCAACATTTTCAATGCATCGGCACACGAAAATTCATTTGCAACACAAAACTTTAAACAAATTCTTTGCTCAACGTAATCACCCATAGTAAAAATCGGCACGCACTCTGACATCGACTGACTTAATCAGCTGTTGCAAACACACTAGTTGACAGATCCCGCTCAAGCTTGGCATAGTAATTAAGGACAGTGGTACAAACCTAGGAAAAAAAATTTTTACCTGCCTCATTGCCCCGCCTAATTTAAATCGATAATTCCCGGTACTTTCTTGACAGAATGTAAAACAAGGACTGTATGAGGATATATGATAGTATGGTCTACATGAAAATTGAACGCAGATATGTAGAGAAATTTTGTAAATATGTGGTAGCAGAGAGACAAAAATTATAAATTAATTCTTTTGCATTTTTGCGCTCTTGTTCCAGGGAACAGCCTGCTATTGTTTCGCCCAAATGTCTATTATTTTCGAATTTTGAGCAAGAAATTGTCTTAAACGACTTGGTTGGGCTAATGAAGAATCCAAGATCAAGAGTAATTCTGTCCGGTCCGTCCGTTCTTAAACATTACTTACTTTCGAACGGAAAAAGCTAGAGTTCTGCAACTTTCAAACAAGGGAAATTTTAGAGTCTAAATATTTCAGTTAAGTTCGTTGATGAGTAGAATCGGTTCAATAGTTTCGCAGTCATTCACGTTCGAAAATTGTTCATATTTTTTTCAATATTTTCGAAACTACAGAAAATTTTGTGGAAATCGTACGATTAGAAGTTTAAAAAAAGTTTTCAGTTTGAAAATGTAGCGAACACTACGAAACTCGAGTCACTGTATATTCAGTTAATGAAAAGTGATAAAAAACTAGGTGATTTCTTATTTCATTTAACTTACTGAGTCAAGAAACGAATCTATATATGGATAAATTTTAGGTGCGAGTTTGCAAATTATTATAATATTTCGACCCGAACTCAATTTGATGTGAAATTATTTATATTCAGAGAAGAAACAATTGAAAACTCGCAACTTAGCCATCCATTCCAGAGGATGCAACTGACAAAGGGTAAAGAAACTGAAAATTTATAAAACGAACGAGCCTTATTCCAACTTAATGAATAAGCTCCAGGAGATTCTGTACGCACTTAAGCAACACTTTCTATGAAGGCAAACTTCAAAGTTATAGGTGCTGAATAAGCTAAACCAATCAATAAGACTACGAGAGATGAACGTAGCAAAATATACTGAAAACACTTCGACACCAGAAATTTCCTAATTCAATACCGTCTGCCACAGCGATCCTACGAGCAGAATAAAAGTTCGTATCCTGTCTTTTCCGTGAACCTAAACCTGTCTTCCTGTATACATCGAAATGAGGGAAAATCGAATTATCCCCGAATATAAGACGAATTCCGAACGAACATCAGCCCCGTCAGCGTTACAGTCGCGAAAATGGTTTATTTTCCGCCAGAGGATAGAAATGTTTTTGCCAAAAAATCATCAATCAAGATACGGTAGGATCGTCCGTTTTTCCATTGGGGAAAAAGAAGGTTGGGTAGATTTTCTCTTTCTCGGCCTACGTTTAGGGTACGTAGAGGTTTTTGAAAGAAGGGAAGTAAAAAATTGTCCAGATAGAATCTAAATGACTACTGGTCGGTGTTCAGGTTTTTATGTTAAGTGTATTTTTGCAGAAACATTGAGTGAATATCCGAATTTAGAGCTGAAAGAGAAAAGTTACGTTCAAATAAAGTCAAGAAAGCTTTTTGTCGAATATCACTTCTAATTCAAAAGGTGGAATAAATTTTTTTGAGAGTTAAAGTCAACGTAATCTGAAAATTTCACTGAAATTAATTTCACTGATATAAACCCCTATTCGTTTCCACAAAAGTTCATTCAAAGGTGATAAGATGATAATTTCCATTGAATTGGACTACATTTGAAAATCTATAGATAAAAAAATCTATTTCCGAAAACGTATACTTCTTCATCTGCCCATAGCTGATCTTTGAATAACTCGATATCGATACTTAATATTAAATGTAGTAATCCCTTTACCTTGTGTAAGTTAATTTATAAATGGTAAAAAGGGAAAATTACTGACGTGAAGTCAGTTTATATCACCCACGATCCTCACCAATTAACTTTTTTTTGGTCTTCTTATTATACTATCCTACCACGAACATGCGCATCATTATTCATTAAACGTTGTTATTATATCGGTTGTTTTTTTTTTAGAATGATCGAACTTCGATAGAGATAACAGTGATTTGACAGAACGTAGAAGCCATGTTGTTTTGAGATTTCTGTTCAGTAAGCATTGACAAATAATAATGGAAAGACTCACGCCGCAACAACGTTTACAAATTGTTGAAATTCATTTTCAAAATCAGTGTTGTATTCGCCAAACTTATAAAGCACTTCGTAAAATTTATGGTTCACATACTCGTCCATCAAAGCAGCTTATTCGTCAAACGATCGATAGATTGGAGACAACATTTCCTCTACTCGATGCAGCAAAAACAACAAGACAAAGAACTGTAGGTACAGAAGAAAATATCGCTGCTGTAAGTCATAGTGTTAAAGATGATCCAGATTTGTCTATTCGTAGAAGTTCATAACATGATTTAATTTTTAAAGTTTCTTCAAAAATTTTTTGAAATTAAAATTGTAGAAGGCTAACAGATTAAATTTGTTTTGATATTCAAATTTTATAGCGTTTGGGCAAAACGATAGCACGATGCTTCCTAGAGGAAACGCTCAAAAAGATATGAATGAAAATTTCGAAAAAATCCACCAGATACGAAAAATTCAATTTCAATATGAACTTTCCTGAAATATGCTGACTGGGCTATTTCTCTTTCCACCTTGAATCACTGGTAAATTTCTTACGTTTTCCTCATCCATAAGATGTTAGTGTTACTAACGTAATATTTTACGATATTGATTCGCCATCTTAAGTTCGAACTAATGCTTACCCCAGAAGAAAGAAAGCAAGCGCAAGCAAAAGTGGAAGGTAAACCTAGAATCGTATTAAACGTTTTCTCTCAATGCAGAAGGAGCAATTCTCCACGCGACGTTTCCACGAAACACTCCATAACCTCTAATAACCGTTAATCGAATCACGTAACCTCGAGGTCCATGAAAAAATCACGCGAATTAAAGGCGGCACTGATAAGTGGAAGGAAAAACTCCAATTTCCCCTCCGAAGTGACAAACGAGCTCGCTCGATTTCGCAGGGACAACCCGAGATAAATATCGGGTTGAAATCGCCTGGATGATTGATACCTCCTTTTGAGTCTGGTCCTTGGAAAGCACTCGATCAACTCTCTGTTTGTTTCATGGCCAACTTTTCTGAATGACCTCTTGGTCGACACAACGGCCACTTGTCGTTTTAATGGGAGACTTTTCCGCTTCCGCAACGGGAGATATGGAGGGAGGCTGGTGCGTGGTCTTTTTATCGGCCATCCGCCATTATTAGCAGACTTGACGGAGTGTGGCATTGTTTTTCTTTCAATGCAAGGTTTATGGAGGGACCCGCTGTTTTCGTAGGATGTGAAATACTTATAGAGTCTGTTTATTTTGGATTACGCAGTAAATGTTAACGTCTAGTTGGTCTTGGAGTTCGAGCCGTTATTCGTTAGCAGTTAATAAAGCACATTATGTGAACCACTCACGTGGCGTTACGCTGTTAAATCAAAAGCAGAATAAATTTCACTGATTTTTAATACTTGGTTGGAGTTGGTTCAATCGAAATTTCGGAATGTTTAGAAGAATATGTACTCACATCAAAATAACGCAAATCTATTGAATTATAAAGTTTCCAAAAACACATCAAGGACTCTTCGTGTTACAATTTCATTCTTTGGTGAGCCATTTTATTTCTATAGTCTAGATAATTCCTGTGGGTTCACCTTCCAACGGTGTCGAAATCCATAGCCCAAGGGACCACTTCATTGAAATAGATTCATTAAGAATTATGATATGATGAAATGCATTATTAAATATGTGGAACTGTGGTTATGGTCAGCGACACTCTTTTAGTTATTACAGCGTGTCCAAAAAGAGTATCGGGTATTTGTTTTGGCGCTGCATTTGAAACTGAGCGACGGAGGGGAGTGGGGAGAGGATCGTGGTGTCCGCCATTTTGTGGAGTTTTAGCATAGATAAAAGAATATATACTGAATTGTTTCAGCCGTTACTATTTGGTAGTTGATCATAATTAAAACAAATTGTAGATATTACTATGTTTTTCTACCAATAAAAATATATATTACACATATTTCTGTGACTCGAGTTTCGAGAAATGAACTATCCCATCATCAGACAACTGAAGACCTAACAGTGGTAACAGAGGTATTTAAATTGAATTGATGAATATTTTGAATATTTCAATAGATTCTAGATAACACCTTATAGTGGTACAGAGGTTTACAAGCGGAACATGATAAAAAACCGGGTTAAAAAAGAGGGGTCTTCTAACAGATATCGGAATGTCGGCAATCGACAAAGAAGGTTGTTAAACATTAAACTGAAGACCTAACAGTGATACAGAGGTATTTAAACAAAAGTGATAAATATTTTGAATATTTCAACAAATTCTCGGTAATACCTAATAGTGGTACAGAGGTTTACAAGCGGAACATGATAAAAACCCGGTTAAAAAAGAGGGGCCTTCTAACAGATATCGAAATGTCGGCAATCGACAAAGAAGGTTATTAAACAGATGGTACCCATTTAAATATCTCAAATAATTTTTGGAGTTACATAGCTCCGTACAGTCATTCATTATTTTTACGTTATTTTGTTGTACATCTCAAATATTTGGATTTACATAGCTCCATACAGTCATTCATTATTTTTTAAATTATTTTTATTGTGAACGAATTTCAATAATCAAGTTTTTTTAAGATTTTCTTTTGTCGAAAGGAATAACTGTTTTCTAAAGAATGAGTGGCAAAAGTTGAATTTTTGTTTACTTTCCATTAAATTCATTTTATGTTGTGTTGAAAAAGGTTTTAAACAGATGTTACTTTTTGAATATTTCAAATATTTTCGATTTACATAGCTCCGTACAGTCATTCATTATTTTTCCATTATTGTTATTGTGAACTAATTTCTAGATAATCGAGTTTCTTCCCTTTTGATTCTACATGTAAAATTTTAACATTATCTATTGTGGGAAAGGAATGACCGTTTTCTAGACAATGAGTGGCAAAAGTAGAATTTTCTTTATTTTTTATGAAACTCATTTTATTTTCGTTGAACCTCGTCTTGAAGGAACGTCCTGTTTGTCCTATGAGTTATCTTGTTCTACGTGCAGTAATAAATATATAGGACAAACAGGACGTTCCTTCAAGACAAGGTTCAACGAACATGAAATGAGTTTCATAAAAAATAAACAAAATTCAACTTCTGCCACTCATTGTCTAGAAAACGGTCATTCCTTTCCTACAATAGATAATCTTAAAATTTTACATGTAGAATCAAAAGGAAAGAAATTCGATTATCTAGAATCTATTGAAATTTTCAAATTAGTTCACAATAACAATAATGTAAAAATAATGAATGACTGTACGGAGCTATGTAAATCGAAAATATTTGAGATATTCAAAAAGTAACATCTGTTTAAAACCTTTCTCAACGAACATAAAATGAATTTAATGAAAAGTCAACAAAAAATTCAACTTTTGCCACTCATTCTTTAGAAAACAGTGATTCCTTTCGACAAAAGAAAATCTTAAATGTAGATTCAAATGAAGAGGAACCTGATTATTGAAATTTTCAATTTCGTTCACAATAAAAATAATTTAAAAAATAATGAATAACTGTATGAAGCTATGTAAATCCAAATATTTGACGTCAAATAATGAATAACTGTACGGAGCTATGTAACCCCCAAAAATTATTTGAGATATTTAAATGGGTACCATCTGTTTAATAACCTTCTTTGTCGATTGCCGACATTTCGATATCTGTTAGAAGGCCCCTCTTTTTTAACCGGGTTTTTATCATGTTCCGCTTGTAAACCTCTGTACCACTATTAGGTATTACCGAGAATCTGTTGAAATATTCAAAATATTTATCACTTTTGTTTAAATACCTCTGTATCACTGTTAGGTCTTCAGTTGTCTGATGATGAGATAGTTCATTCCCCGAAACTCGAGTCATAAGAAAATGTGTAAAGTATATTTTTATTGGTAGTAAATCATAGTAATTTCTACAATTTGTTTTAATTATGTTCATACACTTCATTGAGGATCTCAATGCTGAACTGGCAAATCATCAAATATCCACAATGGAATAAGCGGATGATATCCCCAGAAGTTGTGCAGGGGGCTCAAGAGGCGATAATAGCAAATCATGGTTTCTACGTAATGAGCTATGTATGAACACTGAAAAACCCAAAATCATACTGTTCAAAACCTCACACTCTGGACTTGCTACATCAAAACCTTTGAAATTACTCGGCGAGGATTACCCTTGCAGAAATCTGCAGAATTCCTTGGTATGAACGTTGATGAGCACTTGAATTGGGGTGAGCATATTGAAAACATGTTCTAAATTGGCCACAATTTTCTTTTTCTCTGGGAGTTATGCGTCGATACCTAGAGGGTTTAGCACTCTAAAGTATCTATCAGGAAGTGTTTGAATCTAGGATAAGATATGGTGTGATTTTTTACGCCACTAAATGTGCAGCTAACAGAGTATTTGTTCTACAAAAAAGGGCACTGAGATCCATACTACAAATGGGGAGAACTGACTCATGCAGTGGAAAGTTTCGAGAAAACGGCCTACTCACTTTTGCTGCCATACACATACAAGAGAGCTTGCTCTTTCTATTCAAGAACCGGAGTGACTTTGATACTCTAGGAACTCAGATACGAAACTAGAAACAACCACGCCATCGACTTACAGTAACAGAACAAGGTCCTAAGTATAGTAGTACTTCAACAAAATTCCAGCTAACATCAGAGCTGAAAATAATCTGAAACATTTCCCGAAGTAGATATTTCACCTCCTTCTGAGAATTGAACCATATACTATAGATGAGTTCCAATATGGGTCTCTACCAATTTGCTTTTGACACTGTTTCATTTCAAATTCACAATGTATTGTATAATACTTTTATTTGAAACTAGCTGTGCCCGCGACTTCGTCCGCGTGGAATGTAATAATAAAAAATTTAGAATAATTTTTCTTAAATAAAAGTACCCTAAGTTACTCCTTATTACATAAGCTATCTGCCAGTGAAAGTCCCGTCCAAATCGGTGAAGCCGTTCCAGTGATTAGCCGGAACAAACAGACAGACAGACAAAGATATATTCTGTTTTTGAGTATAAAATTAACCAAGATGAAGAATATAATACATTCTAAGTCATATGAATTTTATGGACTAGAACAAAGCGGACATTCCTAAACACATCAATACAACTGAAATATACGTATGAAATGAATTTTGATTATCTTAGGCACATGAAATTCCTACAATAATATGACTAGTACCATTTAATTCAAGAATTGCAAAAAATTTGCATCTAGAAAAATAGTGAATATCGAAAAGTCGATTCATCCGGACAGAAAAAACCCTCTGAAATTTGCTGAAAATATAACACGTACAACCAACATTTCCTTCAGCATTAACCATGTAATTAATCTGCATTATATTTCACTTCGTACAATGTAACACACCACCTGCCCAAGTAATTGTGTGCGAAAATTAAATTTCGTATATGGATAATTGAATGAATGCTTCGACAAAAGGAATAAGTCTGTTCGTTTTCTCTTCGTGTGTACATGTGCTTTCATTGTTAGAAATGAGTCTAATTTTACCGTACGGCTGATAAAGGCTCTCAGCACATATTACAATGGGATTTTGTTACCTTTTATGCATTATTCCGGTTATTATTTTCAATTAGATTATTTCTGTTTTAAAATATCAACAGAATTTGAGACTGCAGTTCATTGCATAAAAAGTTCTTTTTATTGAGAAAAATTAATTGACCTGATTCATGTACAGGTACTGATTTTTTCAGGTGTTAAGCAACATAATGTGATTAATTTTTTTTTTTTTTTTTTTTATTAAGTTAAGCATCAACCACTAAGGGTTATTAGCTGAAGACGATCGTGGCATGATTTACATAATATCTTAGGTTAATTGACACATACAGAATGATTGGTATATTGCACTTTATATTTCACAAAGAATGTCTATTTCGTTGAGGAAACTGAGTAGGTTTTCATGGTTTGATGTTTCACCAAGTATTTGCTTGAGGTCGTTTCCAAGATGATATTTACCCCTCTCGTTATCGTATAGCGGACACTCAATCAAGAAATGTTTTACGCTTAGGTTTTCATCACATACACTACACTTTGGTACATCTTCTTGAGACATTATGTAACTGTGGGTTAACCGTGTATGTCCAAGTCTTAATCGTGAAAGAACCGTTTGAATTTTCCGTTTCGATGGGAATGATTTCCATGGAAGAACGTATGGTTTCACCTCCCTCAGCTTTGATGTAGAGTTGTCACAATTAATTTTATTTCAATGATATCTTTTTCTATCGTTGAATATTGCGATCAGTATTGAATGTCTTGCCCTTTTCAAGGCGGCTGCATTAGTTCGGTATACTGATGTCCAAAAACACTGTTTATTTTGCTGAAACAGCGCTTGAAATAATTGACGTTGTATTTTTTGCACCACTGTAGCAATTGAGGCACCCACCTCGAAACCAGCTTTTTCACAGACAAAAATGTTCACGCAAAATAAAGCCCACACGTCTATCTGATTGTTTAAGAGTGTCTAAACTTATGTTCGCATTTATGGCACCATCTGTGTGTCAGGTGAGAAACATATCATCTGATGTATTAGGAGTACAAATAAGTTTCCGCCGTTTTATTGTAGATGGCGCGGCACGGAGTTTCGGTTAGCTTTCGCAGATGATAACCGGCTTAAAAAATTTGGACATTCAAGAACAACATAACCTATTAATATCATTGATTTTATATTGGTAAAATATAATTTTTATAAGTTGAAAATGTCAAAATTTGAGCCAAGTAAGCGTCATTTGCGGGAAATATTAGTTTACTTCTTTAAGTTGAAGAAATCTGCCGCTGAGGCGCATCAATTGCTCGTAGAAGCATATGGTGAGGGTGCTTTGAGTGAGAGAACGTGTCGAGAGTGGTTTCAAAAGTTTAAAAACGGTGATTTCGACGTAGAAGATAAAGATCGCAGTGGAAGGCCAAAAATTTACCAGGATGCAGAATTGGAGGAATTATTGGAGGAAGATTCATCTCAAACACAAAAAGAACTTACTCTAACAGTAGAAGTCACTCAGAAAGCAGTCTCACATCGTTTAAAATCATTAGGAGTGATTCATAAACAAGGAAATTGGGTTCCGTATGAATTAAAGCCCAGAGATATTGAACAATGCTCGTCCACATGTTGCGGCTCCCGTGAAAAAGTACTTGGAAACACTTGATTGGGAAGTGTTACCCCACCCACCGTATTCACCAGACATTGCACCGTCCGATTATCACCTGTTCCGGTCCATGGCACATGCTCTGACGGCGCAGCAGTTCACATCTTATGAGGATACCAAAAATTGGGTTGATTCGTGGATAGCCTCAAAAGACAAGGAGTTCTTCAGACATGGGATTCGAATGCTACCTGAGAGATGGGAAAAAGTGGTTGCAGGTGATGGGCAATATTTTAAATAAATTTATGTTACCGTTCTTCTATAATAAATATTTAATTTGTGTTAAAAAACGGTGGAAACTCATTTGTACTCCTAATAATAAACGTAAAATTCGAGTTATTAAATTGAACATTTAATTCGTGATTTTGAAATATTACATATATTAGATGGATAAACCTTAGATGTAGGGGTTTTGGAGAATTAATCCAGCTTTCATATGTAAAATTTCGAATCATTTACATTCAATTTGACGTGGTAACATTAAAAAAAATATTGCTCACATTTTCTATATGCCGATTCATATTTAGTAGTGTGTGAGTATAACAGAAACATGGTATACCTACAGCAAAAAGTACACTACGTGTTGTACACTTTACTAGCTGGTAGATGTGCGAAACATTCATGTAACGAAACAAAAACGAATTTAGAACAGACTTGTTAGAACCGTGCTCCAGCTGTGAAAGATCAATTATGTCGCAGAACCGTACATCAAGAGGTTTTTTCTATTGTTCCATTGGTGGAATGCTGGTTTGTGAGTTTTCTTGCGTTAACCATAAATAGGTGGACGAAAACTATTAGACTTCCACTATCATGAAATAGGAAAATTCAAAATTGCCAATTGATGATTCATCGTGATTTATTTCTCCAGAAAAAAACTTATGCTCTTTTTTCAATCCTGGATTATCTATAAAAATATAATTCTCTGAATGAAATACAAGCAGTTATATTAATAAAATTCAATAGCTTGTGTCATGTTGAATAGCCTCAGAAAAGGTAGATTCGAATATAGGCGGAGAGACACTCTTCGAAAGCTACGAGCCATAATGCTTGAATCATACAATTGAACCGGGTGCTGCTGAAAATCAGATTCTTGGATAGCTACGTGCCTCACATCGAACTGAGGTATAGAGAATATAATTCGTCTATTTAAATATAGTCAGTTTATATCCCCATATTTTTGTTTTAATTTTATAGACCTGCACGATACTATAGTTGATTATAAGCCTTGTGTATATGTATCCAATTATTTTCCCGATTTGGATAAGTAAATATTTGCCCAGGGGTATATTATAATTATTCTATATCTTTTTGAAATCATTTGAAGTATTAGTGGCTATTTAAAGCTGCATCTCTCTCTGATCAAGCTTCTCAACGGATTGGTGAACAATACTTCAAAATATTAAATTAGAATGTTGTCGGATACACTTTTTCCCTTCCCTGGTTTCCTAAATTGTGAAGTAGAAAGTTACTTACTGAAAGGTTGTGGTCTTGATCCGAAGTGTGGTTCTTGCAATAATGGCTGCGGCCTTCCATTGTTTGTATTTTCTTTTACTGAAAAAAAAATTGCAAATTAGTTTCAGCAAAAATATTTCCTAATTTCCAAAAAAATTTATTGAATATTATGAACTTGCTTTAATGGGTGGGTTAGATTTCTTTTTTGTGTTGAATATGCTTAGAATTTGAGTTTTTAATTTTGTCCACACGCGGAAATTTTCCTTCTGGAGCATTATTATATGTTTATAAAGCTTAACCAGGAAAATAATCATGTACTTATGTTATGCTTCCAGTGGCGCCATTGGTACTTATTGGGAAGGAATATCCGAAAATTGTCAATGTAAAAAGCCGGACTACTGAAACAAAATTCATCTCTACTCATTCAGGTATACTTCATCTTTATCCTGAAAAACTTTTGTATCGACCACCTTCTTCACTCCTCGTCCAGAATTCTGCTTTGTTCGTTGCCGGCGTATAATGTAGAGGACACGATTAGTCTAAACAATACCTGACTGACCGTCCCCGTCGAGTTCAAGTAGAGTAAGGCGCACAGCGTTCGACGACCTTTCCGACGCGGAACACAAGGTCACTGGCGTCAGAGGCAGACATGCACACCACGTCTTTCTGAAGAGTTCAGGTTCGCATGCTCAGAACGAAATGCCGCCTCCCAAATTAAGAGATAGAAGCTCCCCCACAACACCCGCATTCCTTCAGAGCTTCACTTTCTCCCCCAAATAATGAATAAATTCATTTGAGATCCGTAAGAGAACCAGAAAACTCTAGCAACAAATTCGCGATCTCTACGATAATGAATTAACAAAATTATTAACGCATTAAATAAAGGAACAAATTAGAAAATTTAAAAACGAAAGAGTTAACGAAGAACTTGCCACGATTAAATCAACACTAGCTATCCAAATGGGAAAAGGCACAAATGACTCCTATCTATTAAGGTGGAAAAAGATTAACTTCGGAAACAATCTACAGAACACAGCTCCAGTGGCGCAATTGGTTAGCGCACGGTACTTATAAGTCAGTAAGCGTGAGCGATGCCGGGGTTGTGAGTTCGAGCCTCACCTGGAGCAAAATTTTTGTAGGATAGTCATTGTTAATAATATGTTAGCTGTGAGTAAACGGCTTACAAATTGAATAGCGTATTTGTTCGTGAAATAGCGAGTTACAAATGAGAATGAAAGCTCACTAGATTAATGATAACATGTTGCGGCATTTTGAAATATTTGCAAAAAAATGCTACATGTTATCAATAATCAAATATTCCGAAAAAAGGTGTCCAATTATATGCAAAAAACTACATATTATGAGGTTTGAGCAAGATTGAAGGAACGTCTGACTACAGACAAAAGGTAGGCCGTTATTGAACACATTAAAGCTAGCTTGATGTACATCTAGGCAACAGCTCCAGTGGCGCAATTGGTTAGCGCACGGTACTTATAAGTCAGTAAGCGTGAGCGATGCCGGGGTTGTGAGTTCGAGCCTCACCTGGAGCAAAATTTTTGTAGAATAGTCATTGTTAATAATATGTTAGCTGTGAGTAAACGGCATACAAATTGAATAGCGTATTTGTTCGTGAAATAACGACTTACAAATCTAAATGAAAGCTCACTAGAATCATGATAACATGTTGCGGCATTTTGAAATATTTGCATAGAAATGCTACATGTTATCAACTATCAAATATTCCAGAAGAAAGTGTCCAATTATATGCAAAAACCACATATTATGAGGTTTGAGCAAGATTGAAGGAACATCTGACTACAGACAAAAGGTAGGCCGTTATTGAACACATTAAAGCTAGCTTGATGTACATCTAGGCAACAGCTCCAGTGGCGCAATTGGTTAGCGCACGGTACTTATAAGTCAGTAAGCGTGAGCGATGCCGGGGTTGTGAGTTCGAGCCTCACCTGGAGCAAAATTTTTGTAGGATAGTCATTGTTAATAATATGTAAGCTGTGAGTAAACGGCTTACAAATTGAATAGCGTATTTGATCGTGAAATAGTGAGTTACAAATGCGAATGAAAGCTCACTAGAATCATGATAATGTTGCGGCATTTTGAAATATTTGCATAAAAATGCTACATGTTATCAACAATTAAATATTCCGAAAAAAGGTGTCCAATTATATGCAAAAACCACATATTATGAGGTTTGAGCAAGATTGAAGGAACGTCTGACTACAGACAAAAGGTAAGCTGTTTATTAACATATTAAAACTGTCAATCACCATATAGATAAAAATAACCTCAAGATTTGAATATCGAAACAGATTTTATCTGTTATTCTTCTACAATTTTAATTTCAAAAAATTTTTATTCAAAAAAATTTTAGAATTAAATTAATGTCTACAATAAGCACCGCTTATATTTAATAGACGTATATAACCAAAACTCAATATATAATGTCAAATGGAATAAATAAACCAACAGATATAAGAAAAGTCATTGAAATCAATAGATAAATATTTAAAGGAGACTAAATTTTGTTTCTGATCTTATCATTAAGAACACCAATAGCCTTTCAAAAACATGAACACAACTTAAGGACTTCTAAAAATATAATTTATTTGAAATATTTAATATATTTGAATATTCAAATAAGTTAATTAAAAAATCTCTCAAAACATGCATTGTATCTTCAAAAAACAATTATAATTCTGGTTTCATCGGTCCTAAATAATATTCCAAATATCAAAATCAAATAACTATCACTATATCTCACCTCCACGTGTTCAACAGGATAAATTCCTTTAAACAGACTAACTTTAAAATTCAAGATAGTCTATGTTCTTAAAAAAATCACAGAAAAGTGTAAGGTGTTATAAGGTTATCTTTAAACCATTGAAAAAACTCTCTTCGTTAATATATTTTGTCGCCCTGAAAAGGGCCCTTTTTCTTTAATTTTAAAGTTAGTCTGTTTAAAGCAATTTATCCTGTTGAACACGTGTGAGGTGAGATATAGTGAGAGTTATTTGATTTTGATATTTGGAATATTATTTAGGACCGATGAAGAGATTACCAGAATTATAATTGTTTTTTGAAGATATAGTGCATGTTTTGAGAGATTTTTGAATTGACTTATTTGAATATTTAAATATAATAAATATTTCAAATGAATTATATTTTTAGAAGTCCTTAAGTTGTGTTCATGTTTTTGAAAGGCAACTGGTGTTCTTAATGATACGATCAGAAACAAAATTTTGTCTCCTTCAAATATTTATTTATTAATTTTAATGACTTTTTTATATCTGTTTGTTTATTTATTCCATTTGACATTATATATTGGGTTTTGATTATATACGTCTATTAAAGATAAGCGGTGCTTATTGTAGACATTAATTTAATTCTAAAAGTTTTTTGAATAAAAATTTTTTTGAAATTAAAATTGTAGAAGACTAACAGATTAAATCTGTTTTGATATTCAAATTGTGTTATATTTCTTCTATCAAGTAAAATCCTCTTTCTATTTTATTTTATAACCTCAAGATCCTAAATAGATGTCGAAAACGATTATAGAACAATTCATTAGGGTGATTGGAAATAAACAAAATCCATAAATATCCTGAACTACTGAACTAATTAGAAAGGAATCATTCTGGACTTCTCATGTATCATCAACCTTTCCGATTCACATGTAACTACGCCTCTGCTTCTCCATAATATGATACCCTACATATTTTAATGCAGTCTGTAATCCTACACACTTGAAAATGACATTATGATCGCAACAAATCGTGTATTACATTCTTAGTGAATAAAATATGATAAAATACATTGTTTTATTCTACAATATTGGACATCCTATGAACGGAGTTTTTCATTATACTTTACGTGCCTCAACATGTAATATGTGTCGGTTTGAAATCATATCAACTATTTCCAATCAGATATTATTCTAATCGCCAGCATTATATTCTAGTGGCAAAAATTGAAGTAAATTTCAAAGACAAAATCAAAGAGATTATGAAATTCATCCATTAATAACGAGCTTTTAATTGAGAACTTTTCACATGAAGAAGACAGTATATTGTTTCATGAATAATTTTTGACCTATACCAAAGTGCCCTGTGATCAAGAATGAATCTACGACAAGCTCACCAAAGTAATGAATGGCTCAAATCGACCGAATATCGACTGCCAAAGTTGAACCTCGTTATTTTCGAAAGGTAATTAGCTATACCACGGATAATTGTTGAAATGAATAGCTAACAGTTGTTGATCCATTTTCTGTCGGCGCGAAATAAATATCATTTGTTATTGTGTCATTCCATTCAGAGGAATGCTATGTTTGATGTTCGAAGTATTTCGAATCGCCATCGAATGGGGGAACGGTTGATAGATCAACCAACATCAAAAGAAATGGTGTCCAACATGTCGACGTATAAATTTCAACAATTGAAAAATTAGAAGACATGGATACGCTGTAGTTCCCTCTATAAATATCAATCTTATAAACAGGATGTGAGATTCTTTCAACTGAAGGCAGAACATATTGAAAAGAACTATTTCAAAACAAAAGCGTTTCTGAATTAGTTCACATCATTTCCTCCAAAAATTAACAATATTTTCTTCTGAAGGGTTTTCCAATAAGAGGTTTCATTTTGAATAGACCGCTGACGGGCCAGCTGTTACTTTTGGAGCTGTCATTTTTTGACATTTGACAAGTAAAAACTAGGTACTAAAGCCATTGCTGAAAATGGAACGCTTCAACAACGCATTGGAATTGTTAAAAAGCAATACAATTGTGAAAATTTTGCAGTCACAGTTCGCAAAACTAAAGCACTTTTGGGTTGTCGTGAAACACCTTCTCGGACGAAAATAGTGAAACTGGTGGGAAAATTTGAAACAAGTGACAAGTTGGCGTTAGGACAAGTTAGCGATGTGAAGAATCAAAACTGTGTGCGCCGCTCAAGATCAACTAAGAATATTGCTGCTGGAGTCCGTAGTGTTGCCGAAAACCCAGGTTTGTCGATTCCTATGATTAATGATTTTTTATGGCCGCAATTGGAATTTGTTGATGAGGACGACGTTTATTTTCAACAAGACAGCGCTACGTTCCAAACAAGTAACGAAACAATGTTAATTTTGCAAGAAAAGTTTCCTGGCTTTGTAATTTCTCGAAGAGGTGACCACAATTGGCCACCGAGATCTTGTAATTTGATACCTTTAGACTTTTTTCTTTGGGGCCACGTGGAAAATAAGGTTCGATAATCGATTCAATATCTTAAAGATAGAATGTACAGCCGCAAATGTGCGAATTTTTAGTGGATAATTTCATGAAAGGGATATGATGCTGCAACCATAACCTTGGCAGTCATTTAGCTGATATCGTTTTCCAGTGTTAATGGCATACCTTTCTCTTTACAGTGAAATAAACATCAATTGATTTCGCTGAAAATATACTAGTTTTTTTTAAATATCAAAATTAATCCTATTATTGGAAAACCCTTCACAAATTTCTACCAGAAAGCTTTCCTTATGAAGATATCGAGCGTTCAATTTTAGTCCTAATTGGGTTGTCTAAATAATGTCTCTAACTGTATATAATACTGACCAGATAGTTGAACATTTTCGCAAATGCTGTAGCGGGCAAGTAGAAAATATGCAGAAAATTTAGAAATAATGGCAAGCTCTGTGTTTCATGAGAGTCAAGAAATGGTTCCTGAATTTATTTAGAATGTTATCAGAGAGTAAACTTTAAAACCTGAAAAGTAATCATGCTCCTAGAAAAAATAATGCAAAATTCAAAATATGTTTCAGAAAGGAACAGTATTTCTCTCTGACAGTAAATTTTGTGTTTCTCTTTACATAATTACGACAGGTGTAGATATGCGATTGAGCGTAACTGTTTCTTAGGAACCCACGCACAAAAGAATTGAATTTCCAGCTTCGATGACCACACATTAATTTAAAAACAATAATCGGACAATAAATCACTGAATGTTCTAGTTTCACACCAGCTAATGGTGCATTCTCGAAAGCCTCAATTAGCTAACTTGGCTCTTGTATTGTTTTACTTCGTTATTCCCAGATATTTATGAGGATAGTATATACGAGGTGATTCTATTAAGTGTTCATTACAGTTTACACAGTAGAAAAGAAGATAATAGGAATATTGTAATTTAAACATGATGAGTGTGCTATGTTAACTATATTCATGTTTTATTTCGGAATTATTCTTTAATTTTGCAGAAAATGGTTAGAGATTTCCTTTCGTACCAGTAAAACTGAGCTTTGGTTATTGAGGTACAAATGAAATAAGAAGATTCATGTCTATTTTATTACTTTGATAGAAATTATTAGGAGTACAAATAAGTTTCCGCCGTTTTTTAACACAAATTAAATATTTATTATAGAAGAACGGTAATATAAATTTATTTAAAATATTGCCCATCACTTGAACCACTTTTTCCCATCTCTCAGGCAGCATTCGAATCCCACGTCTGAAGAACTCCTTGTCTTTTGAGGCTATCCACGAATCAACCCAATTTTTGTTATCCTCATAAGATGTGAACCGCTGCGCCGTCAGAGCATGTGCCATGGACCGGAACAGGTGATAATCGGACTGTGCAATGTCTGGTGAATACGGCGGGTGGGGTAACACTTCCCAATCAAGTGTTTCCAAGTACTTTTTCGTGTCTAGAATAGTATTGAGGGCGTTGTTTCTTCGGAGCTCGGCTCAATCTCATCAATTGTGTTCGATAGAGGGCTCCAGTAATTGTTTCGCTCGGATTAAGCAACTCATAATACACTACACCTAGCTGATCCCACCAAATACACAGCATAAGTTTTTTTCCGTGAATATTCGGTTTTGCTGTTGATGTTGACGCGTGGCCAGGTAATCCCCATGATTTTCTTCTTTTTGAATTGTCATAATGTATCCACTTCTCATCACCAGTTACGATACGATGTAAAAAACCCTTTTTTATGTCTAGCTAGCAGCATTTCACCTAAGCATAATCGGCGTTCAATATCTCTCGGCTTTAATTCGTACGGAACCCAATTTCCTTGTTTAGGAATCATTCCTGATGATTTTAAACGATGTGAGACGGCTTGCTGAGTGATTTCTAATGTTAGAGCAAGTTCTTTTTGTGTTTCAGATGAATCTTCCTCCAATAATTCCTCCAATTCTGCATCCTCGTAAATTTTTGGCCTTCCACTGCGATCTTTGTCTTCTACGTCGAAATCACCGTTCTTAAACTATTGAAACCACTCTCGACACGTTCTCTCACTCAAAGCACCCTCACCATATGCCTCTACGAGCAAGTGATGTGCCTCAGCAGCAGATTTCTTTAAATTAAAGAAGTAAACTAATATTTCCCGCAAATGACGCTTACTTGGCTAAAATTTTGACATTTTCAATTTATAAAAATTATATTTTACCAATATAAAATCAATGATATTAATAGGTTATGTTGTTCTTGAATGTCCAAACTATTTTTTAAGCTGGTTATCATCTGCGAAAGCTAACCGAAACTCCGTGCCGCGCCATCTACAATAAAACGGCGAAAACTTGTTTGTACTCCTAATAATCCACCTGATCGAAATGCTCGCAATTCTATTGCATCAAAGTTTAGTATTCTGAAACTAATATCGTAGACGCTACATAAACGAAATGTTTATTTCTATTTGATGCCCTAAATTATATCGGCAACATTACAAGCATCGTTGTGAACTATCCTTAAAAAGCACTGACGATTATTACCTTGTTTATTGCGGAGGTCATAACCTAGCAATTTAAAACAACAGTATAATGGAGACATGTGAATGCATTTTAACGTATCTACGGAAGTATATTTATTTATAGACATTTAGGGTCTGAAAATGTCATATGAAGAAAGTAGTTATAGAATACAAAAAAAAAATAATTGTCATTTGTATTGAAACATATTTATGAGTGTCGTTAGCTCAGTGATAAGAGCTTTGGGTTCAAATCTTGTTGAAGTGGCAAAGAAATTTTCTAGATGGACGGATTTCGGCCAAAATTACACTGTTGGGTCGAAAATTAACAGTGCTGTGACCTGAAGTGGCGCAAGATACTGAATTGTTTCAGCCGTTACTATTTGGTAGTTGATTATAATTAAAACAAATTGTAAAAATTACTATGTTTTACTACCAAAAAATATATATTACACATTTTCTGGTGACTTCATTTCCCGAAACTCGAGTTACAAGAAAATGTGTAATATATATTTTTTGGTAGTAAAACATAGTAATTTCTACAATTTGTTTTAAGTGGCGCAAGATCGCAGTAAGAAAGCCTATGCAGAACACAACTGAACTCCTAACTCACACAAGCTGAAAAATCTTCTGAGAGATCTTCACAGAAGATCTAGGAGTATCAGGTTAATATAATAATATAAAATACAGTAAATATACCAGGTCAATATCAATTTTACATTAGTCGTGAAATATGAATTGAAAATTATTTTATACGGTTCCTTTTTAAATTTCAAATGGATAGTTCTTGCCGAGTGGAACTAATCATTTCATCAATAAATCGAGACAGCTGGAATAAAAAAAATTACCATGCAATTAGTCCAGTAAATATGTTACGATATTTTTACATCTCACGATATTTTATATCTTACGATATTTTTATATCTTTTGATACTAATTTTTGTTCTATAAATGACAAATTTTAACTTTTGCAACTGACATATAATAATCAAAATAAAAAATCATTTCACTTCAATATTAATATTTTTGTGTAAAATACGGCGCAATATCAAATGTCCTGTCATTTTCAGGATTAAAAAGGTTTGTGAAAGTACTTGTATTTTTCCGTTTTCGTAACGGGAGGAAGACGGGAAGACCCTGTGGTTTGGACTTGCTTTATGCTAAGCAAAAGTCAAGTTGTGACTACTTATTCAAGCTCATTTCTTAGACTGCTTTCAGGGTGTTTCTTTTTCGGACCGCTAAAATGGTCAACGATCATCAAATTAAAACTGAAATTTTTCACTCACGGAGATCAAAAATATTATTTTGCTATTATCATAGAATTCAGAAGTGAGAAAAAAATTGAATAACTAACACATACACAGAAGTTTCGGTCTGTGCTCTTATTTAATCTCAATTATAAGCGGTTTCTGTGCAATTAAGATATTTGTGTTAGAATTCACAGCTTCCTACAGGTTTACTACCGGCAATTACGTAGTGTTTTTGGTATGTTACTGGATAAGAAAATATAATTGATAACAGAATTCACTTGAATATTGAACTGAAAATAGTTTTGAAATAGAAATTATGTATTATCTCACCGAAAAAAATTAAGGTCGTTGAAAATGAATTAATAACCTCTCATTGCCAGCATCATACTTATTTATAACGAATTAATTAGATGTATGAATAATATCGTGCCAAAAGATTAACGGAATCAGACATCTAAAAAACTCACCCTGTATACGGGTACAGATCAGGTCAGTTTATGTGGTTTGGTTGTCGCAATGAAATATGAGGCAGCATTGTGTGTTGGATTTATTTACGGAACAGTATTCCGAAGCTATTTTAATTGGTTTAATTATATACCAGACTAATTTTTCTAGAGGATTGACAAACACATCGACGCACGTCTATTTGACATGAATCTTTGCAAATATTTCCCAGTTTCTACTTCCTCATTAACGAAATTTCTGTCTTGTTAGTGTTTCGTGCAAACTAACAAACAGTTCAAGTAAAAAGATTCAGCACTGACAAGCTGCATAAACTATTTCTAACATTTTGTACATCTCAATGAAAATCTCATTAGAAATAATGTGATTACTGTTTCATAAGTGCAGCTATTTTGCTGTATTAATAATCTCTTCAACGGAAGTTAAATTCAAAGCGATTAATAATTCACATGCTTGATCGATTTGAAAATATTTTCGCAGAAAGGAATCCAAAAATTGAAATTTTTGTAAATTCTAAAAGGAATTAATTTAAAGTATATATTCCTTGATAGAGGGTTTAAAAAAAATTAATACTGAAACAGATTAATTTGAAACCTCCATAAAATTTAATTAAAAAGAAATTAATTTCATCGTCTCAGAAACACTGTTGCTATTTAAGTAAACGTATGGAATTCTCAATATTATACAACACCAAAAAGTATAGAGGAATCTATAGAAAATATAGAATATTGACCGACACACTTAGCCGATAGAGCTGTTTCACATGCACATTATGAATAACAAATCTATTCCAAGAAATGCTCTATTTAAAATTAAAAATATATTACTTTATCCAGAACAGCGATTGAAACGCCGTCCATAATCGTCAGTCGAATGTTTTGAACGATAAACATGAACAATCAACTTGTATTAATATAATATATGTAAATTGAAGGTTTACATTGTCATCACTGCAGTTTATTATTACATCTTCAAACAACTCTATAGAGTTTTTGAAAATTTCATTAAATGTTTCTTCCAACTGAATCTCATTAAAGGTTCATGAGAAATTAAAAACTCGCGAAGGCACTTTTTCCATATATGTGATTCCAACACAAAATTCTGCATAACTATTAAAAGTGTTAATGTTTGAAGTTACCAGAGTAAATTCTAAATGGCAACTATCAAGTCACCAAGTTGTTTTTGTAAAAAGTTATCCTGCTTATAAAAAAAGAGGTAGGAGCATGGATGTGCATTAAACTTCAGGAATTTTTTATTATTATACATTCTGTCAAGAAAGTACCGGGAATTATCGATTTAAATCTGGCGGGGCAATGAGGCAGGTAAAAATTTCTTTTCCTAGTTTGGTACCACCGTCCCTAATTACTATGCCAAGCTTGAGCGGGATTTGTCAACTAGTGTGTTTGCAACAGCTGATTAAGTCAGTCGATGTCAGAGTGCGTGCCGATTTTTACTATGGGTGATTACGTTGAGCAAAGAATTTGTTTAAAGTTTTGTGTTGCAAATGAATTTTCGTGTGCCGATGCATTGAAAATGTTGCAAAAGGCCTTTGGTGATACTGCTCTATCGAAAACTCGTGCATATCAGTGGTACAGAGCCTTCAAGGACGGTAGTGAAGTGGTCGCCCATCGGCGGCTTCGATCGAAGATAACGTCGATAAAATTAAGGAAAGGGTGCTGGAAAACCGTCGTACCAGCTTGAGAGAGATAGCACATGATCTTAAGATATCCCACGAGTCCGCACGTACGATTTTGATTGATATTTTGGGCATGAGAAAGGTGGCCGCGCGACTCGTACCGAAAGACCTGAATTTTCTTCAAAAACGTCATCGCGAACAGGTTGCTTCAGACATGCTGGATCGCTGTAATTCCGAATCTACATTCATGGAACGCATTATAACTGGTGATGAGACCTGGGTCTACGAGTACGATATGCAAACAAGCCAGCAATCATCGGAATGGATGGCATAAAATGAGCCGAAACCGAAAAAACCACGACAAAGCCGCTCGAAAATGAAGGTGATGCTCATTGTTTTCTTCGATATCCGTGGCGTGGTACACTACGAATTCGTTTCAGAGGGTCAGACGGTAAACAAGGAGTATTACCTAGGCGTTATGAAACGTTTGCGTGAGCGTATCCGTAAGAAGCGGCCAAATTTGTGGGCGAACAACTCATGGATTTTGCATGACGATAACGCGCCTTCTCACCGAGCTACGATTGTGACTGACTTTCTCGCCAAAAACTCAACAAACGTGCTTCAGCAACCACCTTATTCGCCGGATTTGGCTCCCTGCGACTTTTTCCTCTTCCCAAAACTAAAATTGCCCCTTCGTGGCACCCGTTTTGAGTCGATTGAAGCCATAAAACAAAATTCGGCGCGAGAGCTAAAGTCCATCCCGGAAAGCGCCTATAAAAAATGTTTCGATAATTGGAAGTGCCGTTGGCATAGATGTATTGGAGCAAATGGAGCCTATTTTGAAGGCGACCCAATAAATTTTGACGATTAAATGTAAAAATGTTGTTTTAATTGAAAATTCCCGGTACTTTCTTGACAGAGTAGTATACTACTCTGTCAAGAAGTATTCCTCTTTCTAATGAATAATTGCTCATATAACGTTTGTGTGAAATAAAATCGGTATAACAAAAGTAAAAATTTTGACACCACACGTTGCAGCTGAAATTCACAAAGTAATGTTCATTTCATACAGAAATCAGAAATTTCAGAATTCTGAATTAAAATAAAAATATCAACTAAAAAGCCCTGTAACAAAGTGAACCGGCGCATTCATCATTTAGTTATCGTAATATCTTATTTGATATATATATATATATATATATATATATATATATATATATATATATATATATATATATATATATATATATTTCTCTGTATATCTATATGTATATTAAGAATTTTTTAGTAAGTATGAATACTAATTAGATCACCCTTGTATGTAAGTGATTCAATTCTATGATTCCGGCTAGCTCTTAAGATTATAATTTTGAATAATTGAAAATTATATATTATTAAATCTGATTAATATTTGAGGGAGGGTTCAATTTGAATTTTCTAAAAAGATTGAATTTTTAAATTATATTTTATGAAAGTAATTTGAAATATTATAATCAGTGATGAATAACCTAAATCTAATTCTATGTTAACCTAACCTTATCTAAATAACCTAACGTAATTCTAATGTAAACAGTGATTATCATTTCTCAACTTCTTTGTGGAAAAGATTAACAGGATCGAATTTTTAATACCTTTGGTAAGTTTGTTCTTCAATTTATGAATCTTCCTTTTTACTGTCCCTCTACGTTTCAGAAATAAAACTTGTTTCGTTGGAAACAACACTTCTAGAATGTTCTGAAATTCACAGGCTACTTTGTTGATTTTCTTCGATCTATCCAACTCGTTTGAAACTTGATTTCTATGTGATATTTTTCCATTCACGTTCAGGTAATGTATTTTCTGGATTCAATTTCCATTCACGATAACCAAATAATCTTCTTTTTTTAGATGATGTTACTTTTTTGGCACTTTTTTAATTATGGACCGACAAGGATTCTGCTCTGCATATAATTGGAGACTGCCGACTTTTTCTGTGTCTGCCCTATTTATAGTTTTCAAGAAAAGTTGAATATCAAAGCTTACTAGCTTCTGTCAAAATTATATAAAAATGATGCTTTTGATGATTTTACAAAATTTACAATATCTCTTGATTTGAAATTACTTTTGAAAATTAGCTTATTTTTTAAACTACATTTTGATGTATGTTTCATGTTAAACAGAACAGTAAAAGTCTTGCTTTTCCTTCGTAAAGTATTTCAAGTGTCAAAATTTAACAAATTTTAACTTCTAATGCTTATAACTTATAAAATACTTAATATTACTTATGAAATTGATTAAATTTCTTTAGCTTAGATGCTATTACAATTCTATTGATGCCTAAACATCTTGAAGGACATCTCTTACATCAATTATTTGAAAATATCCGACGTAGATGCTATCTTTCATTGAATTAATTGATTTTTGATCAAATTTGTCCTATTTACATAATTCTGGTAAGTTATATTTAATTTAGCTTGTTCTTTGTCAATAATTTCACTAAAGTTTATATGTGATTCATGATAATAACAAATCTTTTCAACAAATTCTTCATCAATTTCAAATTTGATATCTAAATTCAAATTACTTCTTTTTATTGCAACTTTGGCTGGTTTTATATTGAATAATTGTGAATTGAAATCTCCCTGTGAATTCTATTTATTAACTGTCAACAAGAGTACTGTTTTTTTGATTACCGTTCAAAGAATTTTCATTTGACTAGTCGTTATGTATCCTGAATATGCTTTTTCTTCATAATTTTAGCTTGTGAGTATTTAAATGAATTGAATTATTAATATTTCTGTCAGAATGGATATTATTTAATGAATTTTGCTCTAGTTATACTCTAACGAGTCAACTTATATACAAAGGTGAGTCTTTTCCTTAATATATTTATGTAATTATTTATTTTAACTGTAAATACCATGACAATATATATATATATATATATATATATATATATATATATATATATATATATATACACATTTTAAATTTCAAACGGATATTTACCGAGTGGACTAATCATTTCATTACGATGCAATAAGTCCAGTAAATATCTTACGATATTTTTATATCTCACGATATTTTTATATATCAACATAAGAATGCGGTATCATTTCAAAATCAGACAATAAATGTGGAAATTTTCATTTCGAAATATGTGATATTCAAAAATAGAATCAAACAAAACATCTACTCGCACCTAACTTAACGTCAGTTCTATTTTTATAAACTTTCTTCTTGGGCAGAAACTGATACAATTTCTTATGGAAATGAGAGATATTACACTTAAATTTTGGCTCTTCAGTCCAAATTTAGCAATATAATTCAAAATTTTTATTGAGAAGCCATTACCAGACTCTCATGAAAGCTTGATTTTATATCGATTCTCTCAAACTCAAAATTGAATCATAAAATATTTCCAATGAAAAAGTAAAAAGGAAAAATTAACGCATATAAAGGGTAGAATAGATATTATTCTATCTATTCTATGAAATCGATTGGATCCAATAAAAAAATTCTGAAATTTGTGCCATGTGTCTTAGATTTTCTAGTCAATAATAGATTTTCTGATGTTTTCATCGATGGATCCTTTTATCTGCTTAAATATAAAAGTGAAATATCGCTTTTCTGTGGTTAATGGTGCTTTGATTACATTACTATATTTCTGACAATAGTTGATATGAAATAAGATAGATGATGATGCCTATATATTATCAGAAGGTATTTTCAAACGGAAATTGTTTACCTTCCCTATTGGTTCTATTCTCATTATTGTTCATATTTACATGTTTGTTCACACTTCTTTGGCGTTCGTTATTATATAATTATGTTTGTACCACTCAAAAACACATGGAATATTCATATAAGTATCGTAATCAAAGATTACTAAGGGTAGCGGGAATGCCTATCTGAATATAAAAGATTGAAACTGAGGATGTTGGGAAATAATTCAGTAAGAGCTGATAATTAAGACGAAGTGATTCTATGCATGACATAATGGTTAAAGAAACAGTATTATCTATTAAGAATAAAACTTTGACTGTGCATCCTGAATTAGTGACAAAGTAATGACCTTCTTGAAAATTTATCATGTTCTGAGAAACTCGATCGAACAAGGATTTTTCATACTTATTTTATTGAACATTTCGTTAAATCAAGTCGAAACAAATTTTTTAAATTACTTTGAACTCTTGCCTTTTGAAAATTTTTGTACTTTGAACAGGTGTTGAATGTGAACGGAACTTGAAAGCAATTTGATGGAGTAGTCTGTAACTTTGTGATAATTCATTTTTGAATGGAATTACATTACTTAGTTTTCTATCTCTCGAAGTTTTGCACTAGCCGAAGCCTGCAACGAATATACAGGATGTATATGAATAGTTGCGAAAAAATTTAGGTGGTCAAAATATTTCATATAAAGTTAATTTTTCGGGACACCCCTGCTTAGTTACAGCCCCCTAAAGATGGCCCCCGAAAAACATTTTTTAATTATTTTCTCAAAAACCAAAAAGACTTTTTATGCGGGCAATGATACCCTTATGATTGCAAGGGGTAGAAAAAGCCATCCCTAATCCTTCTTTCGCAAGGAATTTTTTTCCATATTGATAGCGTGATCTATTCTTGAAAAATAAGGTCTCTTGTAATTTCTTGCTAAAATTCAAGGTTTTTGGGGAAAAAAATTATCAACAAGTGAGCGGATGTCATTTTGTTAAGACAACTGACTTAGTATTGATTAACTTTGATTCAGTTCCAATTATTGTCAGTTTTTTGGTTTTTTGAAAGAAAATTGAGAATTGTTTTTCGGGCGCCATCTTCAGGGGGTTGCAACTAAGCAGGGGGGCTCAAAACAATTAATTTTATATAAAAGACCCACCCTATTATTTGACAAGGAATCACCCCACTAAATTTTTCGCAACTATTCATATACACTCTGTATATAATAGTTGAGAATCAATTTCTTTCATTCAGTTTGAAAATGTAGTAAACACTACGAAACTCGAGTCACTGTATATTCAGTTGATAAAAAATGATAGAAAATGAAGAAATTTCTTATTTCATTCCATTTAAAAGCAATTGTTTTTAATTCTAAATAGCTCTGTCTGTGACAAATGTTAAGGAGTCAGTATATGCTCATGCCAGACGTTCAGTCCAAAATATTGCTGCATGTGGCCCAGACTCTAAACATCTCTATTCGACAGCCACTTTGCATCGGATATTTACAAAAGATCTTTCGTTGCATGCGTACGGAATTCAATTATCTCAATAACATAAGCCGACGGACACACAATAACCTCGACCTGTCTTATTATAACAACCTTTCTGAGTGATGTTTGTTGAATTGGTTCATTTATTTGAGTTTTATCTACTGGTGCAAAAGCTCACCGTCAAAAAACCTACATAGCTCCAAGAAGTCATGAAAAAAACTGATCGAGAATGTCAGCAGTATGCTATATATCCATCCTTTGAGCTCACAGTAAAAAAAACTTTTTCAATTTCTCTGCACTCAAGGAAAATAGCTGAGCATTCCATAACTCCTCACTTTCATTTGCCGAAATTTTTCTCGGTGAAAACTTCGGTCGACTTTAATGAAACGTCAAGAAAAAATTCCCAATTCAATAGGAAAATAGAAAGGGCCACACGCAGAAACAATAATCCCATATGGAAAAGTTACGAATATGAACTTTTCGCGTGTTCAGTTGTCAACAAGAAACCGGAATTAGCTTACTTTCTCCTAACTTTGACCTGTTGACTACGCAACGAAGAACGCCTTGGGGGTTGTAAATATCGCCTAGTCGTTCGCCCCCTTCGAGAAACTTCATCTCGTTCCCGGTAGGAAGTACGAGTAACCCTTACGCCATTAGGGGGAACAGTAGCGTAGCAGATAATTCTACTGTTAGGTGTAAGAATCGAATAAAATAGTATATTTGAATTCAGAATTATATCTGTCAACTTCTACAATATATTTTGGAAACTATTCATTGAAATATCACAATATATACAATCAATATAAAATATTTCTTCAGGTCTATACAAAAACTTTTTTCAGTTAAGATACTAAATGTAATAACACAAAACATATGGGCACCTACATAAACATATCGGGTGATTTTTTTTAGAGTGATAGAACTTTAAATTGAAATGAAACAACTTTAAATAAGATTGAAGGCAAATAATATTTTCTATTTGAAAGATAATTTTATGACATTTATGTTTTAAAAATAATTTCCGGCATATGTCCACATTGTTGAACGACCAAACAGATGTGAACCGTTCTCCGTTGTTGAACCTTTTTTAATAAATTCCTTGTAAACTTCATTTTATCACGTATTTTTAGGGAAACTTGTATTTAAGGAGAAATATTTTGTAAAGTAGTTAGTAACCATATTCACCTGACGAAGTCAATATGTAATTGACGAAACAATTGGCGTTGAAAAATAAAAATAAGCGGAAATAAAGTGTTTTACTTCAAATCATTTATATGTCCACCACGACTAGCTCTGAGACTAGATCAATTTTGGACCACTTTTTCGGGTAATTCAGGTCTTATTTCATCAACAACACGAGTAATGTTGGCTTCTAAAGCGTTTATTGTTTCTGGTTTATCAGCATAAACCAATGTTTTGACATAACTCCAAAGAAAATAATCCAGTGGACTTATGTCGCATGATCTTGGAGGCCAATTAATTGGACCAAATCTTTCTTTCAATAAATCAATTGTTACGGTAGCAGCATGAGGTGTAGCACCATCTAGTTGGAAACAAAACACTTCTGGGTCGATACCATTCATATTTTAAAGCAAATAATCATTGATCATCGATCTGTAACGAGCACTATTCTCTGTAATATTAGCTCCAGCATCGTTTTTAAAGAAATATGGACCGATGATGTCTCCAGTGTGTAAAACACACCATACAGTGCATTTTTCAGGATGCAATGGAACCTGCAGAAATTCTTGAGCATTGTTTTCACTCCACATACGGCAATTTTGCTTGTTCACATAACCGTTCGACCAGAAATGAGCTTCATCACTAAACACAATTTTACAATAAAAAAGTGGATCAACCTCAAGCTGTTCTAGGGCCCAATCAGCAAACAAACGACGCTTATTATAGTCAAGTCGCTCTAGTTCTTGAATCAGTTGGATCTTTTATGGGTGTAGACCAAGATCTTTACGCAAAATTTTCCAGGTTGTGGATGCATAGAGTCCAACTTGTTGTGAACGTCGACGAATAGACAAATCTGGATCATCATTAACACCATGACATACAGCAGCTATATTTTCTTCTGTACGTACAGTTTTTTGTCTTGTTGTTGTTGTTGCATCGAGCATAGAAAATGTTGTCCGAAATCTATCGATAGTTCGACGAATGAGCTGCTCTGATGGACGATTATGTAAACCATAAATTTCTATAAGTTTGGCAAATAGAACACTGATTCTGAAAATAAATTTCAACAATTTGTAAACGTTGTTGCGGCGTGAGTCTTTTCATGATAATTTGTCAATGCTCACTGAACAGAAATGTCAAAACAACAAGGTTTCTACTTCTGTCAAATCACAGTTATTCTATCACTCTAAAAAAATACCCGATATTATTTTTATTAAGTTTCATTTTTTCATTAAAATTAGTTATTTAATATTTTATTTATTGTAATAATGATAAAATCAGTAATGTTTATTCTATAAATATAATTATAATTATTGGTTAGATTTAATAAAGTACTTCGGCAAAAATATTTTTCACCTCTTTATTACAACCATCTATTTTCGATAATAATTTAAAGTAGAGCCTTCCACATTCCTGGAAGTTTAACCTTCTATAAATATATAAAACCTTCGAAATACATCTAGTCATTCGTAGTAAAAACTACAAAATTCGAGTCACTGTATCATCCGAAATGAAAAAGTGATAGGAAAGGAAGTAATTCCTTGTTTATTCCATTTTCATTTTCCATTAATTCTTATTGTTTACACAGGAACAGTTTCGTCATACCATGCCGTTATCAAGTAAGTAATTATTTTCACTCTATCTATCTATAATTTTAAGACGAATGTCCGTCAAGTAAAATCAGGTGTATAATCAAAGATTTACTGTTTCTACGCTACGCCACTGTGTCCATTCCCATGAATGAAATTGATGTTACTTTGGAATTCGGAGAATATTGAGATGGGGGAAAAATACACAGAGAAAGCATATTTCGGTTTTATGCACACATGGATTACTTTTATTCCTACGTTGGTACGTTGTTAGCTTAGGTACGGATTTCGAGGAAGACGTTTCGAGAAATCTGGAGAATATTGGAAGGATTATGATGGACTGTTTGTCGCAGAGCGATGACGGGTTTACAAATCGAAAATTTCATACTGGTAATGTTAAAGAAAGACGAGAATATAATTTGATTTGATAGGAAAGTGAATTCAATAAAAATACTGTTATATAGCGCCTGAATACTTCGAACTTTATTTCGTCATACTTCCATGTTATACAGTATTCCTTTGATTTGCATCGATTTCAACTTCATGGTTTTCGTCTTCATTATTTTTATTTCATCCCCTGGTTTTATCAGATAGCTGGTATGCAAAAAAGATAATGTTTTCTTCACCCTGTACATTCTTCAATGTGCAATAGGAATTCTATCTAATGACTTCTTTGATTTGGATATTTTCTCTTCGAACATTAAGTTCTGATCCCATACACATTTTCTGGAAGTAAGTTCTAATCACATTTCTCTTTGTCTCTTAAGTTACAATCACACAATTCTCTCACTACAGTTAGGCTACTATACCAGTTAGCCAAAAGGTTCACAGTTGAACACATCCCTCGAAGCCGCTCGTTGGTCCTCTCTTCGTGCTTCGACCAACGGTCACGCAATTTTCTCTCTTCGAACATTAAGTTCTAATCCCACACACATTCTCTGGAAGTAAATTCTAATCACATTTCTCTTTGTCTCTGAATTTACAATTAAACAGTTCTCTCACTACAGTTATCCAGAAAGCACCCTTGAAGAAAGATCCTCAAAAAAGTCGCATTTTGTCGCTTGCTCAAAAAGCACAAATAAATCGCTCGCGAGATTTAAGTCCTCTTAAATTAAAACACACATTCCCCTCTACTCCTGAATTATTTTATTTTCACATTTCATCTTAACCTTCCAAAGAACACTTCTACACGTCTCAATAACACAGTAACACAATAAAGTCTTGGAAGTGAATGTATTATCCATATTCTTCATTTGTAATTAGATAGTAATTTGTGGAAAGTGAACCCAACAGTGAAACCATTAAAAGTGAATTCGGTGAAAGTGAACAACGGTGAAAAAGCTCAAAGAACTGCTAATCCACGAACGAGATAGTGTTTTCACCGCAATTAGAGTTCGATACTAGACCGAAACAACTTCCTCAAGTTGGCTGAACAATTTCAACTTTTAAATTTGAGATATATGTATTTGGGCTACTATACATCCCTCTTTCAACCCCATTTAAGTATTCTTAACCCAGAATTTGTATACTAATTGCTTTACGTTCAATCAACTACAAGGAAGAATTCAAAAAGGTATCTCCACATACCAAGCAATTCTTTACACATATATCTGATGTATAAAGAAGATTTATTGTCTCTTCAATATGATCTATTCTGTCCACCATCTATCCAATCAATTATTTGTTGAGGATTGTGTTGAATTCCTTGGGATTTTCTTCGATGTTAATTTTCTATTCCCATTTTCAGGACTTATTTCCGTAAGAGCTTCTTAGTTTGAGTGTTCGTTTCAGCGATCTCTTCTATTTTTTCGTTTGATTAAAAAACACACTTATACAGCAAAGCAAACTGAAGAGTACAATATAATTTTCAATTATAAAGAATGCATCAAAGGAATAGAATATTATAATTGAATAATCTAGAGAAAGTTTGAAATAAAAATAAATTTTATTGTAAGGAAGTCCAGATTTCACTATATTTTTATACTAACTTCAACTTTAGAATTAGTTTCCAATAAAACATTAGAAAACACTTCATTTCTTAGAACGAAATTAATTATTCAATAATTCGATCACTATTTTACACCTTCTACAAATTACCAACTACCAATTATAATGAGTAAATGAACTTTCTATCGCTATAAAATAACTTTCGCTTTTAAAGCATAATTTTCCTGTTTTCCAAATATATCTAAGAAACTACTGTGAATATAATGTCCATTCAAAATGAGCAATTCAACTATAAATCAAAGCACTCCAACCTAGTGTCCAAAGTTACGTAAACAATACAATTAGAAGTAACCTTATTGTTATAAGTAGGAATGTCTAAAATTCGTCACAATGGTTTATATTTGTTTCAACAGCCTAGAATGTCCCATGCTGCATTCACATAAACTTGGATTTGTTAGATCCTCCGGAATAAATAACCGTATATTACTGCAGAGATTTATTTGCAAAATACACAAGTTCATTTATCGGAAGCTTGCGAAATTTTATCAATTAAACAGAGTGAAACGATTAAGAAGGTGTTGCAGACTGAAGTAGATGAGGGTTTTTCTCGTTAATTTTTTTGGTAATCCTTTAACGTCGCGAGCCAGTGCTTTTAGCCTGACTTCAGGTCCAAAAAGGATTTCACCCCGTCGTTTTTTGTTTCTTTTGTTAGATATTAACTTGAAATTTTCACATAAGAGATCGATATTTGAGTATAGGGGTTAATATTAAAATTGCTTTTAACTACTATTTTATTTATATCATATCAGAAAAAAGATCGGTACAACTTATTCATGCAACGATAAGTCAATCAACACTTCTTTTTTAAAAACATCGAACATTAAATTTGAAAGCTAACCTACCATCATCCTCAACACGTGTAAGTTGGGATATAGGGATAGTTATTTGATTTTGATATTTGGAATATTATTTTGGACCCAGGAAGAGATTACCTAGAATTATATTTGTTTTTTGAAGATATAGTGCATGTTTTGAGAGATTTCTGAATTAACTTATTCGAATATTTAAATATATTAAATATTTCAAATAAATTATATTCTTTGAGAGTTCCTTAAGTTGTGTTCATGTTTTTAAGGGGCAATTGGTGTTCTTAAAGGTAAGATCAGAAACAAAATTTTGTCTCCTTTAAATATTTATTTATTAATTTTAATGACTTTTTTATATCTGTTTAGTTTATTTATTCCATTTAACATTATATATTGAGTTTTGATTATATACGTCTATTAAATATACGCGGTGCTTATTTTAGACATT
The DNA here is from genome assembly GCA_034642435.1 of Megalocaria dilatata. Taxonomy (NCBI): domain Eukaryota; kingdom Metazoa; phylum Arthropoda; class Insecta; order Coleoptera; family Coccinellidae; genus Megalocaria; species Megalocaria dilatata. Next base: position 7,327,660 of record CM067854.1, read on the forward strand.
AATTTAATTCTAAAAGTTTTTTGAATAAAAATTATTTTGAAATTAAAATTAAAATAAAATAGAAAGGCCTATTACTTGATAGAAGAAATATAACAAAATTTGAATATTAAAACAAATTAATATATGTTTATCTTCTACAATTTTAATTTAAAAAATTTTCATTCAAAAAACTTTTAGAATTAAATTAATGTCTAAAACAAGCACCGCTTATATTTAATAGACGTATATAATCTAAACTCAATATACAATGTCAAATGGAATAAATAAACCAAAAGATATACGAAAGTCCCTAAAATTAATAAATAAATATTTAAAGGAGACAAAATTTGTTTCTGGTCTTGCCTTCAAAACGCCATTTGCATCTTAAAAACATGAACACACTTAAAGGACCTCTCAAAGAATATAATTTATTTGAAATATTTAATATATTTAAATATTCGAATAAGTAAATTCAGAAATCTCTCAAAGCATGCACTATATCTTCAAAAAACAAATATAGTTTTAAGCAATTCCGTCTTCAGTCCTGAAATATATTCAAAATATCAAAATCAAAAAACTATCCTATACCAAACAACTCACCACGTGTAAATGAATAATGTTTCGAGACATAGATCATCTTTATAATTCAAGATTTATCTATGCTCTAACAGAATCAAAGAACAGTGTGAGTTATTTTTAAGGCTTACTTAAATTCATTGACATTGCATAATGAGATTTATTGAAGCCAAAATATAATTATATATTATATATAAAATAAAATAGAAAGGCCTTTTACTTGATAGAAGAAATATAACAAAATTTGAATATTAAAACAAATTAATATATGTTTATCTTCTACAATTTTAATTTAAAAAATTTTTATTCAAAAAACTTTTAGAATTAAATTAATGTCTAAAATTGTCTAAAATGACATTGTATATTGAGTTTAGATTATATACGTCTATTAAATATAAGCGGTGCTTGTTTTAGACATTAATTTAATTCTAAAAGTTTTTTGAATAAAAATTTTTTAAATTAAAATTGTAGAAGATAAACATATATTAATTTGTTTTAATATTCAAATTTTGTTATATTTCTTCTATCAAGTAAAAGGCCTTTCTATTTTATTTTATATATAATATATAATTATATTTTGGCTTCAATAAATCTCATTATGCAGTGTCAATGAATTTAAGTAAGCCTTAAAAATAACTCACACTGTTCTTTGATTCTGTTAGAGCATAGATAAATCTTGAATTATAAAGATGATCTATGTCTCGAAACATTATTCATTTACACGTGGTGAGTTGTTTGGTATAGGATAGTTTTTTGATTTTGATATTTTGAATATATTTCAGGACTGAAGACGGAATTGCTTAAAACTATATTTGTTTTTTGAAGATATAGTGCATGCTTTGAGAGATTTCTGAATTTACTTATTCGAATATTTAAATATATTAAATATTTCAAATAAATTATATTCTTTGAGAGGTCCTTTAAGTGTGTTCATGTTTTTAAGATGCAAATGGCGTTTTGAAAGCAAGACCAGAAACAAATTTTGTCTCCTTTAAATATTTATTTATTAATTTTAGGGACTTTCGTATACCTTTTGGTTCATTTATTCCATTTGACATTGTATATTGAGTTTAGATTATATACGTCTATTAAATATAAGCGGTGCTTGTTTTAGACATTAATTTAATTCTAAAAGTTTTTTGAATAAAAATTTTTTAAATTAAAATTGTAGAAGATAAACATATATTAATTTAGAAATTGAAATTGTAGAAGACTAACAGATTAAACCTGTTTTGATATTCAAATTTTGTTAATTCAACAGGATACAAATCATCTTACAATTTTAGCACTCATATTAAATTATTCTACGGTGGGTTAATCTTGAACCTGAATATATTAACATATTCCAGCTTCAACAGAAGGGAGAAACTGCAAAATTTACATTCAACAAATCCGGAAAAATTACCGCCCCGATGAATAAAAAGTCTCTTTCCCAAACGCCCAACTGTAGAAATTACTCAGCGCGAATTCTTCATTCCGTATTCTGGAGAAGTTTGAATATTTTCATGGAGTTATCTGATTCAGATATGGAAGAAAGCGGTGGAGAAATTGCTTATTCCAATTATTCGTTTCACCTGGAACGAACTGGATCAGGTGGCGTCTAAACCGCAATCCAGTTAGGGTCACTTCAATCGATATTTCATCGAAGTTGATGAATTTTCAATCAACAGCATCCTTGACACGTCCACGCCATGACGCATCAGAAAAAATACTAAAGGGACCGATTCTTGAATTTATTTGATTGATTCTGTTTTAAATTCAAAAAAATATATTTCGAAATAAAAAATGATGAACTTATATTACCACAAGAATTTTTATTGAATAATACATCAATTGTTTTGCCACAATGTGGTTTCATCAGATTATATTCCGAATAGATTGAAACTGTAATACATATCGATTCTTAAGTAGTATGGTTGAAAAAGACGAAAAAAAAGAGATAAAATATAGAGCAATCAGTTTTTAAATAGGGCTATATCTGTACCACATCATTACTGAAGGTCAAGTTGATGCTTTGATAGCTACAGATAGTGGTCTTGTAACAGCTCCCATATTGTTGGATTACTCGAAGACTTACTCCAGACCTAGCGCTAGGTTCGCCATCTTTTTGTTCGAAGCTTTTCCAAGGAACAACTTCGAATGTTTCAGGGCAGAATGGCTCCACCAGAAAGACTCTAGCCTTGAGTTCATTTTGTCTGTTATCGCCTCGTTAGCCACGTCATGTAGTATTCCCAGGAATGGTTCCGGTCCTACCAGAGGCAGCGCAGCTCCAGCAAACGTCAGCCCATCTGCCTCCTCCGTACCCAAATAGTTTGAGTGGCTCGGTATCCAAACCAGAGTGACTCCGTTATACATACCGAGCCTGTTTAAAGCAGTGCGGCAGCTTCAGACTGTTTTTGAGGTACAAGAGCTGGATTCCAAAGCTGATTGAGTATCAGTAAATATTTTGATTTTACCGTGGTGGATTTGCCGTTTTATCAGCAGTTCTGCCGCGGTCTCAATGGCAAATAGTTCTGCCTGGAATATGGTCGCGTTTTGATCGAGACTCAATGAGATGTTAATTCTCGGTTTGCTCCCATAGACTCCCGCTCCTGTTCCGTTCGTCGTTCGCGAGCCGTCTGTGAACAAGCCAAGGTCGGTTCTCAATAAAACCTCAGCATGCTGGGTCCATTCGTCCCAGCTGGGGACGATTACATTGAAATTCCGTTCCTGGCTCGTGATTTTTGACATTAGATCCGAGGGCATCGATAGGATACTGTTCGCTAAAAGCTCGTCCAGCAGTCCTGAGCCTCCCATCACTATTGCCTCTGGCCTGTCAATCGCCAGTTGATATAGTTTGTATGTGGTCCGTTCCGCCTCCCTCTGCACGAGTAGGTGCAGGGGTGGTAGATTTAGTAGGACTTCCATGGCTGCCGTGGGTGTAGTGCGAAACGCACCTGTAATTGCAAGGCAAGCCTGTCTCTGTAGTCGGGTGAGCTTTTGTTCGCCAACCGTTTGTTGGCCTTTCTTCCACTACGCTACAGCGCCATACACTATCCGTGTTTAATTACCATAGTGTATAGCCAGTATATCTGCCTGTGCTTTAGACCCCAAGTTTTACCACAGTTCCGCCTGCAAGCCCAGAAACCCATTCTGGCTTTATGACACACTTTATCTAGGTGTGCACTTCAGCTGAGGGTCTTGTCCAGGACTATTCCCAGGTATTTAGCCTCAAATGAGAATTGTATTATAGATAGTCGACGGATAGTCGACGGTTCTAAACCATTCAACTTCCGTTTTTTAGTGAATGGTACTATGACTACCTTTTGCGGGTTAAGAGACATGTCTTCCCTTATACACCATTTGTCAATAGTGTTCAGTATTTCTTGAAGGACAGCCGATATCATCACCTCCGATTTACCTTTCACTATGATTGCCAGGTCATCAGCAAATGCTTGAACGTCGATTCCCCACAGTGAGATGATTGCCAGCAGGTCATCAACGAGAAGGGTCCATAGTAAGGGTGAGAGAATAACCCCCTGCGGACAGCCCTTCATAACCTTGAACTCGAAGACCTCAACCTGGTATGAGGTCGTTATAATTCTGGCGCATAGCATTGCCTGTATCCAACTACAAATTAGCGGGTCGATTCCTCTCGCTGCGATAGCCTCAGCGAGAAAAGCCAGCAGCCTATTGTTAAAAGCACCTCCAATGTCCAGAAACGCTGTTAGTGCTATCTCTTGATTATCGAGAGATTGGTTTAATTTTTGACCAGATTATGCAATGCAAGTTCTGCCGACTTGCCAGCCTGGTAGGCGTATTGATGAGGGCTAGGGGGACTGTCAATTAGCACCTTTCCCCATTAGAGGGGTGTTCAATGTATTCTCTGTATCGGGATGATTTGCTAATAATGTGAGTAATCTAATTATCTCATTAACTAATGACACTCTGAGGGTATAAATGTAAAATTTCACTAATTTACGATCATTAGTTTTCTAGGTACCCTCAGTGAAAGACGTCCAAAAAGACTGACGCCACAATGTTGAAGAAAATCGAGTATCGCGCCGTTATGAATTTCCTCACTGAATAGAGAAAAAACCAACAAATCATTGTGCATACAAAGTGTTTTGTGAAAAAATGTGCTTGAACATATGGTGCAATGGATATGACCGAATTATAACAGGTTAGAATAAATTTAATTTCGATAATTCGAAAATTTATTATACATTTTATTTTAATTCTTGTGTTTTAGTAGTGTATGTAATATCAATCTTAGAGGATATATTATGTATATTGTTAGTAAATGATATATTTATTTTAGAGAAGAAGAAAAAGATATAGACAGTCAAGATTCAACAGTGATGATGAACTTTTAAATCTGCTGGATAATTCAGACCATGAGAGATGGTTACTGTTTACTAACACTGTGCCCTGTCATTATCCACCGTTCAAAAGGGGTCGAGTGAATTCAAAAGAGGTAGAGAAAGCATTGAAGACGAACATCGCTTGGGTGGGCACGTTAGCGGCATCCCCCGAAGAAAATGTGTACTTGAAGATGCCAGAATAAAAATTAATCTATAATATATGCTATCCTTCATGAGTGTTCTAATCTCTCAAAGGTCAGAGCAAAATGGGTACCGAGGATGCTCACCACACGTTAGAAGCAAGTGCGAGTCGAGTACTGTAGGGAGTTCTTAGAGCTCTGTGGAGAAGATCCATCGATTATTTTCAACCGACTGGTTACTGGGGATGAGACATGGGTTCGTCATTGTGACCTTGAGAGTAAACCAGAGTCCATGCAGTGGATTGAAAAGGTCCACAGCACCCAACGAAGTTTTAAGTCACCCCACCCGCTTGAAAAATGATGACTACGATCTTTTGGGATTCTAAAAGTATTTTATTGATAAAATATACTAAGAAGGGTGAGAATATCATAGCAGTATCATACCCAACTACTTTGCGTAATTTAAGAGAAGAAATTAAAAGAAAAGATGAGCAAAACTCACAGAAGGGATGTTGAAAATTCGTAGACAAATTTCATTTTATTCGTCCGGAGTTTGGTAGTACATTAGCTTTCGATATAAATAACATAGAGAAGAGATGTTCGCCATTTAGATCATAAAATAAAATGATACAATATCGAGATCGAGATTGGGTTTAATCCATCGGGCCCAGGAATAGTCCCGATTTACAGACATAAATACTGACTAATACACATACTTCAAAAAGTGAATTATGAAAATTGCGAGAATGTTTCTCGTATTTTACGGCGAAGTAAATATTGACCGAGTCAATAATATACGAAAACCAACACTTCTAAGACGTAAAAAACAAATCTATTCCACTTCCATTAGTTTCGAACAATCGAGCATATTAAACACAATGAAATAACGATAAGATTAATGCATCGCGCCCACGCGTCAACGAAATTAATGCCAGTAACGCCGAGATGCAGTGTGCATCCAGAAAAAAGCCCAAGTTTACTACCGCGACAGGTGTCACTACCATAAAGTTATGACTCAGGTCGAAGTCGTTTAAAAATACCCCGACAACCTATTAAAATACCGTTTCACGGCCAACTTTCGGACATAACTAGATCCACGCAACTAGAAGACCAGGTCATCGAATCGACAGCGAAAAACCCAATTAGAGAAATCCTTGCTCGCTGTTCGCTTTCATGAATTTTCAAGTAATTGCATCTCGATGTTCTATTTAGAGTATGCAAAAGAACGTAATGAAATAACATACTACTCTGTCAAGAAAGTACCGGGAATTTTCAATTAAAACAACATTTTTACATTTAATCGTCAAAATTATGGGTCGCCTTCAAAATAGGCTCCATTTGCTCCAATACATCTATGCCAACGGCACTTCCAATTATCGAAACATTTTTTATAGGCGCTTTCCGGGATGGACTTTAGCTCTCGTGCCGAATTTTGTTTTATGGCTTCAATCGACTCAAAACGGGTGCCACGAAGGGGCAATTTTAGTTTTGGGAAGAGGAAAAAGTCGCAGGGAGCCAAATCCGGCGAATACGGTGGTTGCTGAAGCACGTTTGTTGAGTTTTTGGCGAGAAAGTCAGTCACAATCGTAGCTCGGTGAGAAGGCGCGTTATCGTCATGCAAAATCCATGAGTTGTTCGCCCACAAATTTGGCCGCTCCTTACGGATACGCTCACGCAAACGTTTCATAACGCCTAGGTAATACTCCTTGTTTACCGTCTGATCCTCTGGAACGAATTCGTAGTGCACCACGCCACAGATATCGAAGAAAACAATGAGCATCACCTTCATTTTCGAGCGGCTTTGGCGTGGTTTTTTCGGTTTCGGCTCATTTTTTGCCACCCATTCCGATGATTGCTGGCTTGTTTGCATATCGTACTTTTCTATACCTTGCCACAAGACATTCGTACGAAGATTTGAAATTAGCCATCAATATTTCAGCACTATTTCCAGAATGATGCCAAAAGGTGTTGGGCTATTTAGGAAAACATGAGACATACAGGCTTTTCCTATATTGGAGGCAACAACGAAAAGGGTAGAGTCCTTTTATCATTAAAAAAAAGTCTCATACACATGGAACCGCAAACGTTTCGTTATCCAGATACAGGGTGTTAAAGTTTGAATTTTTTTCAAGTTTTTTCCCATAGTATCTGTATTTCACAAGATATTCAACTGAAATTGACATAGGTATTACAATTTAGAGTTTACACCATGCCCATTTTAATTGCAAATTAACAGGGTGATATTTTTCCTGCAACACTATCCCTCGTTCTACTCCAGAACTTTTTTTCTGGTGAGCCAATGGTAAGTATAAAAAATTGTGAAAAGAAGCTTTGTTGTTCTACTAAACTTTAAAGTCTCTTATAGTTTTGTCGTAGGTATCTGCTACCGATTTCGAGAAAAAAAATTTTGAACCATTTTCTCGAAATCCTTAGGAATATCCAAATTGTCATAAGAATCCAGTTGGTAAGCTGCGGTGAATAAATTCATTATTAGTTTGAATGGTAATTTTCCCGATCTGTAGCCATGATTCATAAATATTCGATAAACTCGTATAATCACCACAAAAAATGTATTACCACAAGAAACGTAAAACCCAAAAAGAAATCATAACAAAAAAACTATATAACAACAAATGGAACTGAACTACAGCAATTGTAGAAAATGTCCTCCCTTAACCCCCTTATACAAGCTTCTGTTCTTCTTCTCATGGAGGATCGAACTCTTTCAAACTCTCTCGGAATATTCCTAACTGTATCAAATGCACATATTATAGGATTTCTCAGTTCGTCTGCGGTGTTCAATGGTGTATATATACTACTCTGTCAAGAAAGTACCGGGAATTTTCAATTAAAAGAACATTTTTACATTTAATCGTTAAAATTTATTGGGTCGTCTTCAAAATAGGATCCATTTGCTCCAATAGATCTATGCCAACGGCACTTCCAATTATCGAAACATTTTTTATAGGCGCTTTCCGGGATGGACTTTAGCTCTCACGCCGAATTTTGTTTTATGGCTTCAATCGACTCAAAACGGGTGCCACGAAGGGGCAATTTAAGTTTTGGGAAGAGGAAAAAGTCGCAGGGAGCCAAATCCGGCGAATACGGTGGTTGCTGAAGCACGTTTGTTGAGTTTGGCGAGAAAGTCAGTCACAATCGTAGCTCGGTGAGAAGGCGCGTTATCGTCATGCAAAATCCATGAGTTGTTCGCCCACAAATTTGGCCGCTCCTTACGGATACGCTCACGCAAACGTTTCATAACGCCTAGGTAATACTCCTTGTTTACCGTCTGATCCTCTGGAACGAATTCGTAGTGCACCACGCCACAGATATCGAAGAAAACAATGAGCATCACCTTCATTTTCGAGCGGCTTTGGCGTGGTTTTTTCGGTTTCGGCTCATTTTTTGCCACCCATTCCGATGATTGCTGGCTTGTTTGCATATCGTACTCGTAGACCCAGGTACCATCACCAGTTATAATGCGTTCCATGAATGTAGAATCGGAATTACAGCGATCCAGCATGTCTGAAGCAACCTGTTCGCGATGACGTTTTTGAAGAAAATTCAGGTCTTTCGGTACGAGTCGTGCGGCCACCTTTCTCATGCCCAAAATATCAATCAAAATCGTACGTGCGGACTCGTGGGATATCTTAAGATCATGTGCTATCTCTCTCAAGCTGGTACGACGGTTTTCCAGCACCCTTTCCTTAATTTTGTCGACGTTATCTTCGATCGAAGCCGTCGATGGGCGACCACTTCACGACCGTCCTTGAAGGCTCTGTACCACTGATATGCACGAGTTTTCGATAGAGCATTATCACCAAAGGCCTTTTGCAACATTTTCAATGCATCAGCACACGAAAATTCATTTGCAACACAAAACTTTAAACACATTCTTTGCTCAACGTAATCACCCATAGTAAAAATCGGCACGCACTCTGACATCGACTGACTTAATCAGCTGTTGCAAACACACTAGTTGACAGATCCCGCTCAAGCTTGGCATAGTAATTAAGGACAGTGGTACCAACCTAGGAAAAAAAAATTTTACCTGCCTCATTGCCCCGCCAGATTTAAATCGATAATTCCCGGTACTTTCTTGACAGAATGTATAGTATACTAGAGATTTCAGATGGCTGCATAAAAAGTAATCTAAACAATTTAAGCCTGGGAACCTGGCGGGCCATGACTGATGTCCAACCTGTCCAATCCACCTATTTTCATCATTTTCGTTCAAATACTCCCTAACCAAAACTGGAAAAAGGAGCACCGTCGTACATGAAAAATATTTCACGTCGTAGCATAAGAGGTAAACCATTCAATAACAAGGTAAATCATTTTCTGAAAAATTTCTGTAGAAGTGACTAGTAAGTCGACCTGGCAATAAGGACCATTCAAATAATCACAATATTACCACTCTACACATTGAATGAAAATGGCTCATGAAAATGGGTTTCTACAATTTCATGTGAATTCTTCTCAGCCCATATGTGTTCATTAGGAAAATTTATAATTGAACTGCTTGAGAAACAGGCTTCATCAGTGAATAGGATTTGGCAATGAAAATGAGGATTGTTCAATAGTCTATTTAGGTACCACTGACAAAAAATAACCCTCTGAATGTGACTAGGATATAGCAAAGAATCCCGCAAGATCTGCCAAACAACTTGATGACTTGTATTCAAAGTAACACTAATTTTTCTTGTACTGGTTTCTGGATATTCCTCTATTTCGTTTAGAACTGCCTCTTCTAGTCGTGGTGTTTTCACACTTCGTGGTCTATCTGCATTAATATTTTTCGTAGAAAAAGATCCAGTTTCTGAAAGTCGCCTGTGAGTATGAGAGAACAATCGATGACCAGGCATCACTTTATTGGGATAGTGTTCCATGTGCTTTGCTTCTCTTGAATTTCCATTTGCAAGACCATACATGAAATGTATGTCTGCCATTTTGGGATTCGTGAAATTCGGCATGTTTTGATATTGAACTGCAACCACTAACAATGAATTTATTCACCTCAACTTACTCAATGAATTTTTATGACCATTTGGATTTTTTTCAGGATTTCGAAAGAATCGTTTTCAATTTTATTCTCGAAATCGGGTAGCAGATACGACAAAACTACAAGGGACCATAAAGTTCAGTGTAACAACAAAGCTTCTTTTTAAAATTTTTAAACTAACAGTAGCTCATCAAAAAAAGTTTTGGAGTAAAACAGGGGAAAGTGTCCCAGAAAAAATATCACCCTTTAGATTTGGAATCGAAATTGGCACGTCACATGCAGTGAACTCTAAATTATAATATCTATGCCAATTTCCAGTTCAATATCTTGTGAAATGCTATGAGAAAAAAACTTTAACAAAAATTCAAACTTCAGCACCCTGAATCTTGAAAACGAAAAGTTTGCTGTCTCATGTTTATGGAAAATTTTTTCTTAAAATTATGCAAGGAATCTCCCCTCTTCGTTTATACCTTCAATTTAAGAACAGCCCGTATATCAAGACTTTTATTTTTTTTTATTTGAAAACACTCCCGCAAATTACTGTCCTGGAAAGTAACGAATTAAAAGTAGAAACGGATAATAGACTATGGAAAAAAATCCATCATTTTTACGTGAAATTCAAGACTTTATTTAACATGTTTCGGATTGTCCGATTTGGGTCAAATATGCACCGTTTTTTTCAATAATATGATGCCAATTTGAAGGTAGCTTCATAATGTCTCTCTTGCTTCTTATTGGCGAAAAACTCTAGTGATCGATTTTTATAATCTTCTTTTGATGCTAATTTCTTATCACTCAGCAAGTTTTGCAATTCGAGAAAAAGATGGTAATCGCTTAGTGCCTGGTCCGGACTATATGGTGGATGTATTAAAACTTCTCAACCAAGTTCGCGGAGTTTCTGGCGAGTCACTAAAGACGTGATTAATTAGTGCTGTTTCTGATCATCTTTAGCTTCAAACGGTGCAAATGTTGACAGTAGAGATACGAATTTATTGTTTAGCCATATGGAAGCAACTCATAATAAATTATTCCTTTCTAGTCCCACTAAATGCACAGTAGAACTCTCCTGAGCGTTAGTCCTGTCTTGACCACCGTTTGAACTGCTTCACCGCGCTTTGACCATGAAAATTCTCACATAATATTGTTGTCGCATGTGTCCCATTTTTCATCCCTCATCTTCATCCGTTTAAGAAATGGGTCGATTTCATACCGTTTGGCAAAGGCTTCGTTGGTGGAAATTCGATCCATCATGTTTTCTGGTGTTAATTGGTGGGCAACCCAAAATCGAGCTCATTTTTGAACCAGCTTTGCTCAAGTGGTTCAAAACTATTTTATAGCACCTGGATGATGCTACTACTACTAACATACCAGTCAACTTCGATTTTTTTTGTGATTTTATCGACATTTTCGACGACAAGCTTCCCTGTGCGAGGTGCATATTCAACATAAAAAATCCCTGAATGGACAAAACCAAAATTGCACGTAATTCGCACTAACAGTATCGGGACCATGAACACTATTCACAATTTCAGTCGCCTTACTTGCCTTTTCGCCTTTATCAAAGAAAAATTGTGAAACGTACCGATTTTCCTCTTTGTTGACTTCCATTTTTAACATCCTGTAACTCACAACTGAATGGACCAAACAAAAAGCAGCAAAAGAATTTTTTTAGTGTGAAAGGTTACCTTGACAACGAGCATAAATCTGTAATTGTTCGATCGATACTTCACGAGATATCGATCACTACTGTCATCTACCGAAAAAATAATGGATTTATTTTTCTCCCATATTATTTTTCCTATCCCTCCATCAGATCTGCCGGAAAACTTTTTACCGTAACAGTCTGCCAGATATTTATGAAAGTTTAGAATCAATGGAAAATGAAATTAAAATGAAACACCAGAGAATACAAAAATTAATGAGTATGCAATCAAAGTGAATATATCTATTGAAATTCTTTCATTGAGCTTTTCTTTTCTCACTCGTAGCCGTAGACGAGAAAAAGCTCTAAAAACTGTTCCATCCATTTTCAATACTATAATACAATTCTTCGAAACCTTCAAATAACATTGAACGAATTCGATAGGTATAAGGAATCCTTTTGTTCCGAACAGAATTTTTGCAGAGAGGTTGCGATCGAGTTCCGGTCCAGTTAAAATCCCATTAAACATTAGAGAACCGGACCTATCGACCATTCTGGCTTTATTCTCGCGATTTATTTTCGCCAGTTCTGCTCCGAACTTGATAATACCTAGGATACTGCAGGTGGCAATTGGGATCTGAGGAAGGTAAATGGGGATACGGCGGCTATGTTTGGAATCATAATGACCGAGTTAAAAGACTTGTCGGCTTAAAATTCACTGCGGAACTCGCTGATAAGAAATTCGCAAGGTGAATCTGAAGAAGATTTGCCTGGAATAATCGATTCTCGGTACGAACAGCTTATGTCAATAATAGTTTCGCAAAGAAGTGGAAAAAAAATCATCGTCAACGATGCTGATGTCATGTCGAATTTGTGTCGCGTAATCTTGGAGGCCAATTAATTGGACCATTTCTCGAAATAATGTTATCGCCAAATCTTTCTTTCAATAAATCAATTGTTACGGTAGCAGCATGAGGTGTAGCACCATCTTGTTGGAACCAAAACACTTCTGGGTCGATACCATTCAAATTTTGAAACAAATAATCATTGATCATCGATCTGTAACGAGCACAATTCACTGTAACATTAGCTCCAGCATCGTTTTTAAAGAAATATGGACCGATGATGCCTCCAGCGTGTAAAGCACATCATACAGTGAATTTTTCAGGATGCAATGGAACCTGCAGAACTTCTTGAGGATTGTTTCCACTCCATATACGGTAATTTTGCTTGTTTACATAGCCGTTCAAGCAGAAATGAAATACAATTTTATATAAAAAGTGGATCAATTTCAAGCTGTTCTAGGGCTCAATCAGCAAACAACGACGCTTATAATGGTCGAGTGGGTTTATTTTCTTGAACCAGTTGGGTGTAGACCAAGATCTTCACGCAAAATTTTCCATGCGGTGGATGCACAGTCTTGTTGTGAACGTCGACGAATAGACAAATCTGGATCATCATTAATAGAATGACTTACAGCAGCGATATTTTCTTCTCTACGTACAGTTCTTTGTGTTGTTGTCCGCTCTTTAAATTTGGCGAATAGAACACTGATTTTGAAAATAAATTTCATCAATTTATAAACGTTGTTACGGCGTGGGTCTTTCCATGATAATTTGTCAATGCTTACTGAACAGAAATGTCAAAACAACATGGCTTCTTCCTTCTGTCAAATCACAGTTATTCCTATCGAAAATTCTATCACTCTAAAAAAACACCCGATACTTATCTCAACAAACACTAGAATGAAGTGAACTTTTAATAATCCTACGTATTCTATGTTCTTCGCAGAAACCACCCAAAGTTTGCAGAGTATTTTTTGGACTCCTTTAAACCAAATGATAATACTATGTATGTATGTTATGTATGTATGTTATGAGTGTAAAACAAAATATATAATTATTATATATTCAATAAAATAATGAAAAAGAGGCTTTTTCTTGATAGAAGGATCATTAAAGTATTCAAATATCATACAGATTCATTATGTTATAATAACTCCCTACAAATTTTAATTTGAAAAAAAAATCAGTTTAGAAATCACTATTTCAATTTACTTTAATAGATATATTGAATTAAGTTACTGAATTGTTTCAGCCGTTACTATTTGGTAGTTGATCATAATTAAAACAAATTGTAGAAATTACTATATTTTACTACCAAAAAATATATATTACACATTTTCTTGTGATTCCAGTTTCAGGAAATGAACTATCCCATCATCTCACCAGTTGTCTGATGATGGGTTAGTTCATTTCCCGAAACTCGAGTCACAAGAAAATGTGTAATATATATTTTTTGGTAATTAAACATAGTAATTTCTTTAATTTGTTTTAATATAGAATTAACACATCTGTATGATATATAAATTTTGTAATAATCCTTCTGTCAAGGAAAAACCTCTTTTCATTATTTTATTGTATATATTAATATATAATAATTATATATTTTGGTTTACACTGTCTGCTAAGCAAATGGAAATCAGTTAATGAACTAGGCACACTCCAGAATAAACACCTAAAAATTTTCCTGTTGAATTATCAGATTTTACTCATAATAAATATAAAAAACTCCCGGATGCACCATTCCAACAATTGTGGGTCATGCGTTACCTACCACTGGTGTGGTAAGTTTCTACGGAATATAAAAGAAGATCCTTGGGTTCGTTAATCAAGTCTTCTTCATTGTGTTATGACTAGCGATTCTAGTAGTGATGAGAATATCATTATCCAGTTTTATAATTGCCGACACAGAAAGAGAGCAGAGAGAAGTTTCTGCTTACACCCTTAGGAATATAAATTGCAAATTAGTTGCTCCCGTTAAAAAATTGCGGGACTCTTCTGAAATGGTACTTCGTTTCACGCCTTCTCTGATTACTACTCTGTCAAGAAAGTACCGGGAATTTTCAATTAAAACAACATTTTTACATTTAATCGTCAAAATTTATTGGGTCGCCTTCAAAATAGGCTCCATTTGCTCCAATACATCTATGCCAACGGCACTTCCAATTATCGAAACATTTTTTATAGGCGCTTTCCGGGATGGACTTTAGCTCTCGCGCCGAATTTTATTTTATGGCTTCAATCGACTCAAAACGGGTGCCACGAAAGGGCAATTTTAGTTTTGGGAAGAGGAAAAAGTCGCAGGGAGTCAAATCCGGCGAATACGGTGGTTGCTGAAGCACGTTTATTGAGTTTTTGGCGAGAAAGTCAGTCACAATCGTAGCTCGGTGAGAAGGCGCGTTATCGTCATACAAAATCCATGAGTTGTTCGCCCACAAATTTGGCCGCTTCTTACGGATACGCTCACGCAAAGTTTCATAACGCCTAGGTAATACTCCTTGTTTACCGTCTGACCCTCTGGAACGAATTCGTAGTGCACCACGCCACGGATATCGAAGAAAACATGAGCATCACCTTCATTTTCGAGCGGCTTTGGCGTGGTTTTTTCGGTTTCGGCTCATTTTTTGCCACCCATTCCGATGATTGCTGGCTTGTTTGCATATCGTACCCGTAGACCCAGGTCTCATCACCAGTTATAATGCGTTCCATGAATGTAGAATCGGAATTACAGCGATCCAGCATGTCTGAAGCAACCTGTTCGCGATGACGTTTTTGAAGAAAATTCAGGTCTTTCGGTACGAGTCGTGCGGCCACCTTTCTCATGCCCAAAATATCAATCAAAATCGTACGTGCGGACTCGTGGGATATCTTAAGATCATGTGCTATCTCTCTCAAGCTGGTACGACGGTTTTCCAGCACCCTTTCCTTAATTTTATCGACGTTATCTTCGATCGAAGCCGTCGATGGGCGACCACTTCACGACCGTCCTTGAAGGCTCTGTACCACTGATATGCACGAGTTTTCGATAGAGCATTATCACCAAAGGCCTTTTGCAACATTTTCAATGCATCGGCACACGAAAATTCATTTGCAACACAAAACTTTAAACAAATTCTTTGCTCAACGTAATCACCCATAGTAAAAATCGGCACGCACTCTGACATCGACTGACTTAATCAGCTGTTGCAAACACACTAGTTGACAGATCCCGCTCAAGCTTGGCATAGTAATTAAGGACAGTGGTACCAACCTAGGAAAAAAAAATTTTACCTGCCTCATTGCCCCGCCAGATTTAAATCGATAATTCCCGGTACTTTCTTGACAGAATGTATATCTGCAATTAATCATTGTGTAACTGTGGATCGTTTATCTACAAAAATCACAATAAAAGATTTGGTTTATCGCAGATATAAATAAAAGTATTCTAATTTGCGAAAAAATAACAATAAAAGCACTCACTGACGTGAAAAGGTCTGTTATTGTCTTAAATTTATAGACAAACATCAAATTAAAAGGTTGAATTATCGCGTACAAAAAAAACGACTATTTCTATTCGAGAAGAATGTAATAAAACCGCTTCTTGACGTTTATTATTACACACGTTTGTTTATTGATCTTTATGTTTCGTTGTCATATCATCGGCAGTCATCTGACGTATGGGAATTAATAAATTGATAAAATGAATAGAAAATGAAAAAGGTTTATGACGAGTTTTCTACCTCAAAGTTACTAAATGACATTAAAAACTTATACTTAAGGATATAAAGAGCATCAAAATTTTTTCTGACAATTTCTAATGATTTGTTCATAGAAAATGCTCATACATTGCAAAGAACTAATATGATTCTATATCTACATTCCTGTAGTCTTTCCAATCTGTAATTTTGACAAAATAAATAATAATGAGGATATTCCCGGAACTCGTAAACGGATTCGTCTCATACTCTTGACTATCACTTTTTGAAGGTTCTAATTTAATATTGAAAATTGAAATTAAAATCAGAATTCTGATATATAGTTCATATAAATATAAATAGTATCCGGAATTTATTATTTTTCATAATTTTATACAAAAGTAATGTATAAAATAGGTTGTGCAGATAGTCGGCTATAGACAAAGTTGCATGGCAACACTATTTGTCAAATATTGTTGTTTGTCAGCAGCTATACAACTCATGAAATATTGTCGCAACTAGAAAAGAGAAAACTGGTGGAATATTTGAATAGAAAAGGTTTTCGAAACTTAAAAAAATTAGTGCAATTGAATTGGGAAAAAGTGAGACAATAAAGAGGATAAAATGGTATGGATATGAGGCATAGAACAGTTTCAGGAAGACCGTGTAAGAATAAAGGAAACAATTATAACGCTTTAGTGGCCTTAGGACGACACAATCCGTGCCTGGGGTTTCGCAAATTGGCTAACGGATTTGAAAATCAAAGAAATATGTCCAGTATGTCCAGAAACCGTCCGTATGTCACTGGAGGGACAAGGCGACATATCAAGGAAACCAAAAAAATCCCTATAATGACACCTTCACGAAAGAAACAAGTGATATAATTTTGTCGACGTTTTCAAGAAGATAATTTCAATAATGTCTTTATATCTGATGAAAGTTTTTTTGACGTGACAACGTCTTATAAATTGGTTTGCCGGGTGACACTTCAAGAAACTGCGTTACGCTCCGCTCACGTTATGCGCTCACAATGAGAGCGAGTGAGAGGCACGCGTCCCTTCCACTCGGGCATGGTTAGCCCGCCTAAGAGCGAGAGAGACAGACATAAAAAGTGAAAGGCACGCGTCCCTTCCACTCGAGCACAGTTAGCCCGCCTAAGAGCAAGAGAGACAGAGCGAGAGAGAGAGAGAGAGTGAGAGAGATAGGCATACACACCGGTTCATGTCTTGCGCTTCTATTTCGCTTAGGCGCCTGCATACAAGTTTACACGTTGCCAGTTAATTGTAAAACGATTGTGTAGTGATAATGTGAAGGTAGTTTCGTCCATCGCAACAATTCAAACAGCAAAGGTAAATAATTTCAGACTGATAATATAACATGATGAAATAAATGACTAAGACATAAGTGAATAGGTTATGTTGTAGTAATCACAATGTTGTGGTAGTTTTCAATCAAAAAAGTAGTAGAAATCGTTTCTCAACCAATAATAATTTGTTTAACTTGAAAAAATGAGCGCGACTTGCTATGTAAAAAATTGAAATAACAATGTTTAACCTCCAACCTGTCAAATCGAAACTTTCAAACATTCAAACCGAGACGACTAATCACTGCGCAAGGTCGTAAGCGCGCGATTTACAAATTCAAAGATCAAATGTGAATTAGTTTTCTCCTTTTAGAAAATACACTTTGAATTAAAATCGATTGATATTAACAATTAATGTGATTTAAATAAATGTTCTAACTTTTAAATTTAGTTTTTATATTTATAACAATGTAAAACAAGTTAAATTTATTAATAACTTATAACAACTGATTGATAAATAAAATTTTGTTAATATGAAATTCAGTGCGAGATTCTTTGTATAAATTAATGTTTTAAATATAATTCTTTGTATAAATAAATGTTTTAAATTGTTACTATTATTTCATGCTTCTTCCTACTATACGAATGAATATTCACATTAAAATTATTTTACCACTCAAAGTCGTTGTCACGTAAAACTTTCGCCCGTATACCGACTTTACAGGCAACAAATTTTTTTTTCCAACTTGGTGTAAATCACTTAAAAATCCTATTAAAACAACCTGTTACTGTTCAAATTTTCAAATTTCCCACCAAAATAATGGTTTGGGGAGCAATGTCTCAGCGTGGTGATACGCCTCTCTGTATATTTGATAGTTCCATTAATAGTTAAAAGTATTGTGGCATCCTAAACGATTTTTTCCTTGAAACGGTGCTTTATATGCAGAGGGGTGGCATTTTCAGCAGGATAATTAAAGATGCCATTCTTCGGCCAATACTTAAGCTTGGATGCAAGAACACCAAGTGACAACCATTTCATGGCCAGCAGCTTCACCAGATCTTAGTCCCATTGAAAACATATAGGGACTAATGAATATTGAAGTTGAACGAGCAGCGCCACGAAATAAAGATAACTTAATTCAGTCAGTTTTACAGTCACCGAAAATTAAGGAAGTGATCTAGTTTCGGGTGTCCCTCGACGTTAAGTCAAGTATTTATAGTTAAATGGAGGTTGTATAAGTAAATAAGATGAATATTTTGTTATAATTTTTTAATTCAAGAATTAAAAATATATACTACATAATTGCAACTGAGCTTTGTTTTTCCGGATACTTTATAGACGGACTATATAAATAAAATAATTATTTGAAATGATTACATAATTTTTTTTCAACTTCAATACAACAAGAATTCAAAAACTATGTATAAGATTAATATAAAATTTACATAATAAATTAAAATGCGAGTCGAGACTTGACAGAAGTAATCATTCTGAATTTTAAGTTAATATAGAATTTCTAAATCTTGTTATTATAATTTTATTCAAAATAATTCACACGGTTCTTATGTTTCACAAATTATTCAGAATCCTGGTGTGCAAAAAGGAACTCCTTTGAAGTTGATCGAAAGACCGAAACACGTGTCAGGATACTGAATAAATTGTGAAACAGAAAAACTGTGTAAATTATTTTAAATAAAATGGGTTTGATGTTTTACCTAGTGCCTACCGCATACTCCATTCATGTTATCTTGTTATTATGTTTAATAATGAATTTCTAAATCATTTGAAGATTCAAAATAATCATTTTTTTTTTCGAGTTTCATTCTAGTTGTACATCAATAGATAAATTTAAGTATGCTAGCAGGATGTTTTCAAAGTTGAACTTTTTCAACAGAGAGTAAACCCATCAAAATAAACCATTTGAAAAAAATTTTCCATTTTAATGAAAGTTTTTGAAAGTAGATTCAAAATTCATAATTTATATCATTATTTAAATATGTGTGTATTCTCTTTGTGAGTCATTAATCTTTGAGTATAATTATTGAGACGTCTTAAAAATTATGATAAAGATTTCAAGTTCATGTATAGATAAGTGGAAAGAAGAATTTAAGTGCTTCTGTGATTAGTGACCTGTCTAGTTGTAAATTTAAAATATAAATTTCAATGTTTTTATCTTGAAGTTTTGGTCACACAGATCACGTGCTCCTAGCTAACAGTACTAAAATCTTTTTTCCAAACTTATTCGAATTGGTGAGTTTTTAGTCTTGTTAATATATTCAATTCTTAATGTTAGAGTCGACTGAAGAGTGTGACTACTCATAAAATACGTATATCAGCATATATTTTGAAATAATTCTTTGATAATTTCTATAGTCTTTTTGAAGTTTTAATCTAGTTGTATATCACTGGATAAAACGAATACATAAATTTTGAATCTTAACGTGAGAGTCTTGCGTATAATGGTTTATATTCTAAATTGAGTATTTTATGATTTCTGTAGTTTTTTTGGAGTCTCATTTATATATAGAGGGTGGGCCATCTAGTATTTGCGTTTCGAAGCAGTAGTTATTTTGAGTCTTTCAATACTTCTGGCATTAGTGTTTTCACAGAAAGTCAGTTTTATATTCGACATTAACGAAAAAGGTCGATTTCAGTTGAACAAAACTGAAAAATATTAAAAACTCATTACCAAAATGGTGAATCTTCTATCCAAACTGTTAGACATTTACTTGAAAAATTCGATAGAAATTAAATGCCCTCGCCGCAATTTGTGGATCAATTTTTCGTGAAAACAGAATCATTATTTGATAAAATATCCCGTTCACGTTCTCGTACAGTGAGCACACCTGAAAACATTGCTGATGTAGTCCAGAATGTGGATGAACATCCATCAACATCAAGTCGTCATCGTGCTTAAGAAATGAATATTTCTCGCACTTTTTCAAGGAAATTTTGCATAAAAACCTCGGTGTGAAAGCTTAGAGTTCAAATAGTGCAAGAAGTGAGCATTTTCTCAGAAAAATCATCTTTACGGATGAAATTATTTAAATATTTTAATATTTACTGATATATTCTCTTAGCATTCTACATATTTAATTAAAAAAAACTATATTTAAGATCATAATTGCAGGAATTAAATTAATGTCATATAAGTACTACTTATTTCAAACGACATATAAAATGAACATTCATTATAAGACATCCAAATGATATAACAAAATCCAATAAATATAAATTGTTAACAAAAATCCTATAAATTGAATATTTTGAGTAGACAAAATTTTTGTTTCTGATCATCCCTCCTATCAAAACAAATATCTTTCATCATAAAACTATCTTACTTGGAATATTCAATATTAGTGGATATCTAACTAAGCTGTTTTTTAGAAAATCTCAAGATATGTAAAAACATTACTAAAAAACAAGTTTAAGAGAGACTTCGCTTCGTCAGTACTCAATCGTATTCAATAAAATATAACATTTATCAACAAAAAGTATTTACTCACCTTTTAATTGATTGATGTTATATTTTATTGAATACGATTGAGTACTGACGAAGCAGAGTCACTATTAAACCTTTCTTTTAGTAATGTTCTTACATATCTTGAGATTATCTAAAAAGTAACTTAGTTAGATATCCAATAATATTGAATATTCTAAGTAAGATAGTTTTATGATGAAATTCTTAAGATTATGTTGAGAATTTTTTAAAGATATTTGTTTTTATAAGAGAGATGATCACAAACAAAATTTTGTCTACTCAAAATATTTAATTTATAGGATTTTTGTCAAAATTTTATATTTATTGGATTCTGTTATATCCTTTGGAGGTCTTATAATGAATGTTTATTTTATATGGCGTTTGATATAAGTAGTAGTTATATGACATTAATTCCGGAAGTTAAAATATTAAATATAATTTTTTGAAATTGAATATGTAGAAGGCTAACAGAATATATCTGTAAATATTAAAATATTTAAATAATTTTATATACCTTCTATCAAGTATAAACCGCCATTTATTTTATTTATTTAGGAATGAAGCTCATTTTGGCCTCGGAGAACTTTTTGTGGGTATTTGTTGAAGATAAGTTAAACGATAACCATCAATGAACGATTGATGCCTTGAAAGATGTAATCGAATTTGCCATTCATGAGGTTGAGCCCCAAACAAAAGACTATGTGCTGAAAAATTGGATGGATGAGATGGGGTACTGTAGCCAGTTGGAGCGGTTATTTGAATGATATTCTTTCTCATTCGCGAATGTCTAAACTCAACCTTTCTAATAAACTCATAATTTTGAAAAAATAATAATTAGTTTTGTATTTATAGCAAATTTTAAATTTTGAATTGCCCACCCCTTATAAGGTCATAAAATGGGAAAATTAGTTTTGCTGAAAAGGTATTAATTTTATATTGATCTGAAATTAATTTTTAAAATATATTGTGAAAGCCTTGAAAGAATGAAATTAATGAGTATCCACAATTTTCTTCATTAATTATAATTCGTAATAACACATTTATGGAAGAATGGCCTGATTGAACTAATTTATTATTCTATTTATTATTGATGAAAACAAACACGCACATTATTGAACAACGACAAGGTCGTGATATACCCAAACAATTTCACTTTGAATCCATAGAAATATTAATAATTAGAATAATAAGTCTATGTTGGAATTACAACACAGGTCATACGTTGAACCTCATACGGTGAGTAGACTTCCTTTCGAAACATATGTTTACCAAATTAGTGAACGAACTAAATACCGGAAATTTCAACGCTGTTCAAATACCTTCGATCGAAGGTTCTCCAGATAATCAATAACCATTAGGACAAATTGAAGCGTGATTATACGGGACCTACAGAGTTGTCGTACGGACGAAATACAACAGGTTAGTGCCAGGAATAATGATGTACATTAAAACGCAGTTTCACATGTTATTTCATGTAATGAAGGTTCAAGGATATCGATAAAATTCAACAGTCAGCTGAACTAACTAGTAAGATAATATTTAATTTAATGTTTAATTGAATCAGTCTTAAGTTGATGAAAATCGATGTTGAATAATATCAAATCAGTTTATTCATATTTTCACAAATTTTTATTGTTATTATAATACAACATTTGTTTCGCTATCACAATAGCATCTTCAGTTAGGTGATATCTTTTATTTTTGAATAACTAAATTTGTTTTAGAAATTAATGTCTATTTGTATTAGAGCAGATGGAAATTTTTTTATTTAGACCTGAAACCCCAAGAAAGGGGTCTCAGTAAATTCCAGTTTATCTGAATATGTTTAACAGGGGAGAGTTATTTAGGTTTAATTGTACTATTCCAATTTTGTTGTACTTATCGGTTTTTTTTTTAGAGTAATAGGGATAATTGTGATTTGACAGAAGTTAGAAGCCATGTTGTTTTGACATTTCCGTTTAGTGAGCATTGACAAATTATCATGGAAAGACTCACGCCGCAACAACATATATAAATTGTTGAAATTTACTTTCAAAATCATTACTCTATTCGCCAAACTTATAGAGCACTTCGTGAAATTTATGTATTTCACGAAGAGCAGCTCCGTCGAACTATCGATAGATTTCGGAAATATGGGTGCTGTAAGTCATAGTTTTAATGATGATCCAGAATTGTCTATTCGTCGACGTTCACAATAAGTTTGACTATGTGCATCCACCACATGGAAAATTTCGCGTAAAGATCTTGGTCTATACCCATACAAGTTTCAACTGGTTCAAGAACTGAAGCCACTTGACCATAATAAGCGTCGTTTGTTTGCTGATTGGGCCCTAGAACAGCTTGAAGTTGATCCACTTTTTTATCGTAAAATTGTGTTTAGTGAAGAAGTTCATTTCTGGTTGAACGGCTATGTAAACAAGCAAAATTGCCGTATATGGAGTGAGAACAACCCTCAAGAAGTTCTGCAGGTTCCTTTGCATCCTGAAAAATGCACTCTATGGTGTGCTCTACACGCTGGAGGCATCATCGGTCCATATTTCTTAAAAAACGATACTGGAGCTCATGTTACAGTGAATGATGCTCGTAACAGATTGATGATCAATGATTATTTGTTTCAAAATTTTAATGGTGTCGACCCAGAAGTGTTTAGGTTCCAACAAGATGGTGCTATACCTCATGCTGCTACCGTAACAATTGATTTATTGAAAGAACGATTTGGCGATAACATTATTTCGGGAAATGATCCAATTAATTGGCCTCCAAGATCATGCGACATATCTTTTCGTATGTGATCTACTAGATGCGATTGATATTTACTTAGAGTGACCATGAATGAAAATCATTTAAATCAATCAATCATATATTATTATTATGTACATATAGACTGGGCCAAAAAAAACGACTATTTTTTTTAATGATACTGTCAAAATATCATTCATGATGATAAAAAAAATTATCCTGAAAGTTTGAGTCCTTAATAATAGTATTAAGGGGTGTACCGTTACGACTCTTGGTTTTTTAACAGTAATCACATTTTTTCACTCAAACCTCGTCAATTATAAATCTGAAAAATTTGAGCGATGCGTATTTTCGAAGGAAATTAAATTCCCTACAAAAAAGCTCTTTTCGTAAATTAATTTATAACAAGCCGTTTGCTTGTTATCGTGCTTTAAACATTGATTAATTTTTTCAATTTTGCCTTTCGATTTTGCATTTTTGTAACTACCAGAAATATCAATATTTTTATGGTACAAAATACTTATTTTAAAGGAAATTTAATACTATACAAAAAAAGTCTCCTAACATTTTTCATTAATTTCACTCCTTCCAAAGTTATTCGACGTTGAAGTTAAATTGAAAAGTAATTTATCGTTTTTTTCCCGTTACACATGATTTTTCCACTTGATTGAAAAATTTATCACTTAAATATTGAAAGTAACTTTTTCTGTTGGAACACTAAATTTTTTTCTATAAAATCAATTTATTAATGTATTATTTTGCTTTTTAACGATTGGTTATATACATAAAATCATTTTTAATGTATTTAACTAACTCTAATAATTGAATTCATAATCATAAGTTATTTATTTGTGTAGAGACAGAGTTTTATTTACAGAAAAAAATTGAATAATAAGACAAAACAAAAAAACATCAATAAAATCATACGGTAAATCAAATTCTTTGAATATGGTGAGCGATTCGACAGAAACGAAGTCACTGATATCTTTTTCTAACAATTCATCTGAATCGCTTGCTACTTCATATTTTCTGGTTTTAGTATTTGAAGATTTTTAATTTATCAGGTCTTCAATCTTTTTCTTCTTCACTCTTTTGTAATATTAGAGTTAGTTAAATATATTAAAAATGATTTTGTGTATATAACTAATCGTTAAAAAGCAAAATAATAATACATTCATAAATTATGATTTTATAGAAAAAAGTTTAGTGGTCCAAAAGAAAAAAGTTACTTTCAATATTTAAGTGATAAATTTTTCAATCGAAAAAAATCATGTGTAACGCGAAAAGAACGATAAATTACTTTTGAATTTAACTTCAACGTCGAATAACTTTGGAAGGAGTGAAATTAATGAAAAATGTTCAGAAACTTTTTTTGTAGAGTATTAAATTTCCTTTAAAATACGTATTTTGTACCATAAAAATATTGATATTTCTGGTAGTTACGAAAATGCGAAATCGAAACGCAAAATTGGAATAATTAATCAATATTTAAGGCACGATAACAAGCAAACGGCTTGTTTTACATTCATTTACAAGGAGAGCTTTTTTGTAGGGAATTTAATTTCCTTTGAAAATACGCATCGCTCAAATTTTTCTGATTAATAATTGACGAGATTTGAGTGAAAAAATGCGATTACTGTTAAAAAACCAAGAGTCGTAACGATAGACCCCTTATTACTATTATTAAGAGCTCAAACTTTCACGATATTTTTTTTTATCATCATGAATGATATTTTCACAGTACCATTGAAAAAAAATAGTCGCTTTTTTGGCCCAGTCTATTGTACAACTTTTCAAGAAAATTCTAAAAAACTAATAAATTAGGAAATTTACTGGCATTTCGGCATGTACTGAATGATCTGTGCTCAATTTGATCTTGAACTAATGAAAATTTGCTTTTGATGATATTCCCAACTTTGAAACATTCAAACTGTTTCTTATGCAAAACTTTATTTTGATGAAAAAACTTTTCATATCTGGAGGCACCCTTTTAAATCATCGACGTCAGTTAATATATCATAAAAATAGCAGAAATAAGTACTACTCACCTCATAAACTGCTAGGACACGAACATTTTTAAAGACATTCTTGGTCCATCTTCGGTTGATAAACTACCCCGTGCGGCAACCTGCACACAGACAAGACAACCACACGTGAGCTTCTAGCTTTTTTGATCAAAAGTTCCAATTTTTTTTTTGGAAATATGGGTTCATTTTTGAGGGTTATGTGCATGATGTTTGTCTGTATGCAGGACGCGCGCAGTTGTCATATTATGTAGTTCTGTGTTCTGTGAGATCTGATGTTCTGTGTCCTTGATGAATTACTCCTTTGGTAGTTCATTTATTATTTAATCGATTCTCCATCCAACATTTTGACACCGTGATCAGAAAATTAAACAATTTCAAATATTTGGAGTGAACAATTTTCACTTATTGGTCAAAATGTTAGTGGATCAAACGAGGAAGTAACACCATATTAGTAACATGACAAAACGTGTTGAACAGTCTTCTGCTGTCGATCGTTCGAAAGTTTGACAGGATATGTGTATGAAAATGTTATTATGAAGTGCGATAATGTCTCAGGTATGAATAATAATATCTGTAGTATCTTGAATGAAATGTATAGAAATTTTTTCATGAAAAATCTCAGAATCTTTATATATTAACAGATCATATTCTATTCAAACAATTTTCAATAGACCATATTGAGAACTTTTTTGATTTGCGGAAATTAATTTCAAATATTATATGTTGTTTTTGGTCAGATGTGATGAAATGATTTGTGGTTTTATATTATCTTTATTAGTCATTTGGTGATTTATATAGTTTAGGTGTTTGTTAGGGTGAATTTCATCATAATTACAGAAATTTCATGGAATGAAAACACTGTGTTAGAGGCTATTCATTCTGTAATGTTGCCCCGATCTTTTATTCGTTCATGATACCGCATTCCACGAGCTGTCTTTTATTTAATTATGAAAGTGTAATAATTATGAGTGTAATATTCAAATTGAAAACGTTTACTCAAATATAAGATCTCGTTATTCATTAGCTAGAGGGATTAATATCAAGTTCCAAGTTTTTCGTGCTGACCCCTTTCTGAGCAGATCCCAGAAATTTCAACACGACCGAAAAAGATTAATGCGAGTCGAATGGTGAAAGCGACTCAACAACGGAACGAGATAAGGTTAAAGTTGAAAGCTTGGTGAATGACTTGTGAAATATGGCTATTCACAGCTGAGCTCAAAGAGGAAGAGAATTAATTTTCGCATAGATAAGGATAATGTATTCCAGATTTCTTTTATGAATGCTAGGCAACATCACGAAATATCTTTCTACAAAAGGGTCGAGTTCATAAGCATCACAATGCTTGGAGAGATAATGAACTGATAGGCACTTCGGAGATCAGTGAATTTTCAAGCTAATTTTTTACAGCCAAAGATTGGCAAGATAGCAACCTGCGTAAGGAATATATTTTGCGAATGATATCGCTAATCAAGTGCTTGCAAAGGGAAGTCGCTGATACAGGCCACTTTTACCTTGGACGAATCCTTGGTGGTATACAAAGGGGACAAGAACTGATCAGAACCTTTTAGCGTTATTTAGAGAATACAATATCTTAAAATTCAATTTTTTTATAAATTTTTTAAAATAATCTGTTTTGATATTCAAACTTTATGTTTTTTACTTTTTCTAGAGAGGTTTTTGAATTCAAATTAAATATTATAAATGTCTTAGAAAACACAGCTTCATTTCAGTAGACATATATAGTTCGTTTAGAATGTATCCGGCATTTATTATTTTTCATAATTTTAATGTACTTCTTTTTTGTAACATTCTAAGACAAAGGTAATGTATAAAATAGGTTGTGCAGATAGTCGGCTATAGTCAAAGTTGCATGGGAATACTATTTGTCAACTATCGTTGATTATTGAATTGTATCAGTCCTTACTTGGTGAAAATCCATATTAAATAATATTTAAATAAGGTTATTCTGAATTTCACAAATTTTTATTGATATGTTCACAACAATTGTTTTGCTATCACAGTTATTCAAAATGTGATCTTGCCTGATGATGCTACTGTGATAGCGAAACAATTGTTGTGAACATATCAATAAAAATTTGTGAAAATCAGAATAACCTTATTTAAATATTATCGTTGATTGTCAACAGGTATACAACTCGTGAGATAATGTAGCAACCAGAAAAAAATTGAATGGAAAAATTTTTCGAAACGTTAATAAATTGGTGCAATTGACTGAACTGGAAAAAGTGAGTCTGAGACAATAAAGAGGCTAAGAAATGGCATGGATATGAATCATAGACCAGTTTCAGGAAGATCGCTCATAATTTTCAAACATAAGAACACAAAGAATTTGACTCCATAAGTAGTTTCCACACTGTACGTCTACTAAATTGAAACTGTGTTTACTAAGACATTTATTTAATTTTAAAGAGTTCTTGAGAAAAATTTGTCATAAAATTGAAATTTGTAGCGAGGTTAACAAAAGTAATCTGTGTGATATTCTGAAAAGTTTATTATTAATAGTTTTATTATTGAAATAATAAAAAAATTAATAAAAAAAAATCATGTCTGTATTTGTGACAGTAAGAAGAATAGGGAAAAAAGTAAAAAGTAAAAATTTATTTCTTTATAACAAATTGTTTATTATATAAACAATGAAAAATTAAACAAAACGAAAATTTTTTTTATATGGAAAAAAAAGTAATTCATGATTTTTAAAGAAAAAATGGTTCCTTAATATTAGTTAGAAGTGGGAGAAAATGATTGTTAATTAACAAATGCGTTCTTAAGTGATGAAAAATTTTTTTTAAGCAAAAAGTTTTTTTTTGAAAATGATTATTTGCATCAAAGATTGATGTTCCCTAAAAAAATTTTCAATTATAATATTTTATAAACAACGCATTTGTTTATAACAATTTTTTTAACGATAAGAGATAAAAATTAAAAAAAAAATATTTCTACGTAGCTTCTTACAACATAAAAACGGACCATTAATAATATTTTGAAAAAAAAAATTTTTTCGATAATTAATTTAAGTTTTTAATTTTGCAACAACAAAAATTATTAATGAAAAACTGAAAAATAAACATTTTTAAATATTTCCAAGGGGGATTTATTCTGAAGTCTTCCAAAAACTGCTCCAAGAGAGGAAGAAAATCTCAAGTTAATAGTTTAACAATTATCACACTTGCAATGTTCATGTCCAAGCAGAAAAAAATTATTAATTAAGTATTGCATAACTAATTGAAAAATTGAGATAAAAATTTTTTTTTGGCGGATTATTGTTCATTCATCTGTCCAGTATGCCCCTGAATTTTTTCAATTATTAAATTTCATATTTAATCTGTTAAAATAATTTCTATTAAAAAAGTGTCCAAAGTAGACGTGGCTTACGAAAGCCAGAGTACCCGTTTACGTCCCTCTGAGAAAATTATTAGTATCGAGACTACAATTCCGGGAGTCGACACTAGTTTTAGGAAATTTCCTCCTCTTTTTGAACCTTTTTTTTATTTCAAAAATCTTTATTAGTTTTTGAGATATTTACAAAAAACTAAACCTTCTTTTTTTTTAGTTAGTTGTTAATAACTTTTGCAATTTTTGCAAGCGGAACTTCATTTTTCTCGAAAATCATCCAGATGCCATTCCGAATCGAATGACACCTTGATCATAATTTTCGGAGACTGCTGAAAAAAGTTGACCCAACAGGCACTTGTTGACTAGACTATAAACATTTATCGGTAAGCAACTACGAACTTCCCTTTGCAAGAATTTTTGAACACTTGTTAATCCAATTATATTCCAATTAAGTCGAAATAGAAAAATGAAATACTCTATAGAGTAATCTGATCACAAAATATCTCCATCGGTTCATTACAAAATCCACCGTCTCCCATCTGACTAAACATTTATCGGTAAGCAACTACGAACTTCCATTTGCAAGAATTTTTTAACACTTGTCAATCCAATTATATTCCAACTAAGTTGAAATAGACAAATAAAATACTCTATAGAGTAATCTGATCACAAAATATCTCCATCGGTTCATTACAAAATCCACCGTCTCCCTTCTGACTAAACATTTACCGGTAAGCAACTAGGAACTTCTCTTTGCAAGAATTCACAGAGGATCCAGGTTTTCGTAAGTAGGATCAGAGTTTACCGAAGTTATGGTAATTGATTAAAGTTCTCACACCGCCCTAATTCAGGAACACTGTTTCGTTATCCTCTCATCATTGATTAATTGGCCTTTCCAATTTTAACACGTGCTATTCTAACCAACCGTTATACATAGCTCCTAATGACGCTATTAGATGCCGCAAGGAAATACTGATATCCGAGATGTTACTTGCGGGGGAGAGCAAATTCTGTTCCGTGTTATTCGATAAGCATGATATTATTTTGGTTTGACGTCTAAGCAAGATGTTAGGAACCGTTTCATCTCGGAACTGAGATTATCATTTCCGGTGGGATCCCAGATCATCGTTCTCAGTTGAAGGATGGTATAACTGTGTTTCGAAGGGGGGGGGGGGTTGTTTTTGAACAGGGGGCGAATTTAATGAAAAAATTATTTCCAAAAAAATCGTTCATACAACAGTTGCCGAGTAAGAGTTCATTCATCTCTCGCACTTCCAAGGTGGACTGGATTAATCATACTAATGATGTGATATTTACTCTGACAGTTGTTATAGTGTTGAACACGATGTCAATATCTGCCACGCGAACACTGGGATACGCAGTATGTAAACATTGTGGTGATGTCTTATTATTTCCTCAAAAATTTAATTGAGGCCGTTAAATTTGCTTGAGAATGCCGCGAATATTCCGGTTATTTGTTCGTAAGTAACGAAAGGTTCATAGAAGTTATATTGCAACAATACACATATTGTTATTTTCGTTATTATAACTTAGTATTAGCATTATGAAAATTTTACAAAATCCATTTTGGTTATAGACCCAGTTAAATATCCATTTATTTGGTCAGCAAATTTTTGACGTTATGTAGGAGGACAGAAAGACTGAGACCAAATACTACTCTGTCAAGAAAGTACCGGGAATTTTCAATTAAAACAACATTTTTACATTTAATCGTCAAAATTTATTGGGTCGCCTTCAAAATAGGCTCCATTTGCTCCAATACATCTATGCCAACGGCACTTCCAATTATCGAAGCATTTTTTATAGGCGCTTTCCGGGATGGACTTTAGCTCTCGCGCCGAATTTTGTTTTATGGCTTCAATCGACTCAAAACGGGTGCCACGAAGGCGCAATTTTAGTTTTGGGAAGAGGAAAAAGTCGCAGGGAGCCAAATCCGGCGAATACGGTGGTTGCTGAAGCACGTTTGTTGAGTTTTTGGCGAGAAAGTCAGTCACAATCGTAGCTCGGTGAGAAGGCGCGTTATCGTCATGCAAAATCCATGAGTTGTTCGCCCACAAATTTGGCCACTTCTTACGGATACGCTCACGCAAACGTTTCATAACGCCTAGGTAATACTCCTTGTTTACCGTCTGACCCTCTGGAACGAATTCGTAGTGCACCACGCCACGGATATCGAAGAAAACAATGAGCATCACCTTCATTTTCGAGCGGCTTTGGCGTGGTTTTTTCGGTTTCGGCTCATTTTTTGCCACCCATTCCGATGATTGCTCGCTTGTTATAACGCGTTCCATGAATGTAGAATCGGAATTACAGCGATCCAGCATGTCTGAAGCAACCTGTTCGCGATGACGTTTTTGAAGAAAATTCAGGTCTTTCGGTACGAGTCGTGCGGCCATCTTTCTCATGCCCAAAATATCAATCAAAATCGTACGTGCGGACTCGTGGGATATCTTAAGATCATGTGCTATCTCTCTCAAGCTGGTACGACGGTTTTCCTGCACCCTTAATTTTATCGACGTTATCTTCGACCGTCCTTGAAGGCTCTGTACCACTGATATGCACGAGTTTTCGATAGAGCATTATCACCAAAGGCCTTTTGCAACATTTTCAATGCATCGGCACACGAAAATTCATTTGCAACACAAAACTTTAAACAAATTCTTTGCTCAACGTAATCACCCATAGTAAAAATCGGCCCGCACTCTGACATCGACTGACTTAATCAGCTGTTGCAAACACACTAGTTGACAGATCCCGCTCAAGCTTGGCATAGTAATTAACGACAGTGGTACCAACCTAGGAAAACAAATTTTTACCTGCCTCATTGCCCCGCCAGATTTAAATCGATAATTCCCGGTACTTTCTTGACAGAATGTATAAAATATATAAACTCGAGAATCTCATTTCGACCATAGTTTTTTGAGATTAATGGGACTCTTCTGCTTTCTTCTACTTCGAATGTACGGCAAATATTTATTGCATTGTTTTATTACATTTCTCTGTGATATGGGTTGTCAAATAAGTATGCATTACTGCAATTTTTACATAAGCAACTGTTCGATTTCTTCGAAATTAAACAAGATATTTTATCTGGCTAGTTGGACCTACACTTTCTCGGGTCCTTAAAGTGTAGTAGTAGTCACTCAATTAGACAAATGCCACTTTGACATTAATCGCAGTAGAATTTTTGTTTGCCCCATTAATATAACTCTCAGTAAGTCTTGAAGCGCCCAGTATCTCTCTGTTTTTTGAACTACGCAGTCACTCTCTGTTTCTTGAGCAAATGAATCTACATTCAGAGTCACATTTTGTTTTTCGCTCAAGTCACATTCACCGCAGAATTTCACTTCCATCCGCTCAAGTCACCGCAGAAACCCGCTTACATCTGCTCAAGTCACAGAAATTCATATCCCTCGCTACACTAAAGAGTTTACACGTTAAACGTATTCAGAGAAAAAACTCTATTCACATTCATTTGTAACTTCACAATTTCAATCTCAAGGAACATTTTCATTCAACCTCTTATGATAATACGACCGCCCAAAAATTCTGGCAGTGAATATTTTTAATGATAAATTCTTCTTTAAAATTAAAACCAATTGTAGAAATTACTATGTTTTACTACCAATAAAAAGATATATTTTTATTGGTAGTAAAACATTTCTACAATTTGTTTTAACTCAAGTTGTCTGATGATGGAATAGTTCATTTCCCGAAACTCGAGTCACAAGAAAATGAATAATATATCTTTTTATTGGTAGTAAAACATTGTAATTTCTACAATTTGTTTTAATTATGATCAACTACCAAATAGTGACGGATGAAATAATTCAGTATATAAATTTTTTTTTTATTTCATTTACTTACTATATCATTCTGATTCGCTTTGGAGTTCAATTGACATGAATTCATCTATTGATAAATTTTAAATTTGACACTTTTCCTTCTTACCCTTGTATTTGGTCAGGATGTATTTTAGGTCGCCGGTTTACGTCAAGCGTATTTTGAATTTTATAAATGTAAATTGAAAATTTCACTTAATTTCGGTATTATACGGACGGTTTTAATTTGAATTTTTAAGCTAATTTGTTTTGAATATATGAAATAAAGAAATTAGAAATATGAAATCTAACTGAATTATCCTTTTCCTTAGCTCTGTGATCTAACCTTAAATAGTAATCAATAAATTTTTAAAATCGAAATTTTATAGAATTAAAACGGTTTTCTACCTTTGGTGACTCTTTTCACATAATTAATGTTCTCTTTGATAGTTTCCTTGTGTTGTTTCAGGAATTGTTCTGGATTCTTCAAGTTTCAGTATTTCAATTGTTTTCTTCTAAAACTTTTCATAGACTATCCAACCAAATATTTCAATTCTCTTCACTGAAGACTTTGCTTGATACTTAATTTAGTTGTTGAGTTTTTCCATTAAATATTCAGGTAATGTATTTCTTGATACTAATTTCTTCTCTTGATGTTTTTTTCTCTTTGGGTTATGGGAATGAATATTTTAGTTAATATTTTTTTAAACAGAACGACGTGATCTCGACTCTGGAGAATTTCATACTCAATGACGTTTTGCCTGCCACTTCCCTTTATAGCTTCTACAAAAATTCTATTTTCCACAGCTTACTAGCATTTGTCAAAATTCTTGAAAAAGAATGCTTTCACTAATTACTCAAAAATTACACTATTTCCTGGTCTGAAACTATTATAGAAAATTATGCTGAATTTTTATATAACTTTTGGTACCAGTTTCATTTCAATCGGTAGAGTTAAAGTATAATTTTTTTTCTTAATTATTCCAAGTGTCAAAAGTTTACAAAATTTTTAACTTCTAATGCTTCTAACTTAATAATTACTTCCAATTAGCAGCGAAACTGATTATCTCCCTCAGCTTGTATGCTTTTACAATTTTATCCAAGCTAAAAAGATCTTAGATCATCTATAAATTTTTAAACATTTCTGACGTAGGCACTATGTTTGTTTGAATTTATCGAATTTTGGTTAATTTAGGCCGATTTACATTAATTTGGTGAGTTAGATGTGATTTAGCTTGCTTATTATCAATAATTTCATTAAAGTTAATGTAGGCTTCATGGTAATAATACACTTTTTTATCGTTGCCTTTGCTAATTTCAGAATAGATATCGAAATCCAAAATAATTCAATTTCTTACAACTTTAGCTGTCTTAAATATTAAATAATCATGCAATGAGTTTCATCCAAAATTTCCAAAAGAATTTCTGATATTTGACTAACGTTTGAAGAACTAGCTGTTGTGTGTCCCGAATATGCTTTTTCTTGAAATTTAGGCTTGTAAGTATTTAAACGAGTTGGATAATTGATAGTTTTATATGAATTGATCTTATTTAAACAATTTTGATCTAATTATGTTCTAACGAGTTGACTTATATAAATGAATAAGAATTTTCCTTGTCATTTCATTGGTTTATGTTGTATGAGTTTTAATAGTGAGTTATTATATTTGATGTAAAGAGTTTTAATCATCAAATTCAGAAGAGTACTTTCTGTAATATTCATACTTAATATTAAGTCTAATACATTTGTGAAATCATTGGTAGCAATGCCCAGCTATCTTCTCTTTTACGAGTAAAATAGAATTTTCACCACTCAGATCAAAACTCCACTACACCAACTCCATTAATTTTGGGTGAAACAACTCAAAATTTGACACTATACTATATAATATTATGACTGTAAATGAACGAATTATACTCTGTTATTAATATACCTCTACATTTCCCAAAAAGTATGATTATCCTAGAATTTGCATGCTAGTTGATTAACGTACAGAAAAATTCAAAAGGGTATGTATTAATTTTGAAGTTTCCACTTAAAATTAAAACAAATTGTAGAAATTACCATGTTTCACTACCAAAAAAGATATATTATATAAGAAATATTGACTCGAGTTTCGGGAAATGAACTATCCCATCATCACTGAAGACCGTACAGTGGTACAGTGGTATTTAAACAAAAGTGGCAAATATTTTGTATATTTAAATAGATTCTAGATAACACCTCATAGTGCTACAGAGGTTTACAAGCGGAACGTGATGAAACACCGGGTTAAAAAAGAGGGCTTTTAACAGATTTCGGAATTTCGGCAATCGACAAAGAAGGTTGTTTAGCAGATGGTACATTTAAATATCTCAAATAATTTTTGGGGTTACATAGCTCCGTCCAGTCATTCACTATTTTTACATTATTTTGTTGTTTATCTCAAATATTTGGATTTACATAGCTCCATACAGTCATTCATTATTTTTAAAATTTTTTTTATTGTGAATGAATTTGAGAATTTCAATAATCAAGTTTCTTTTCTATTGAATCTACATGTAAAATTTTCTTAAGATTTTCTTTTTTCGAAAGGATTTGTTTTCTAAAGAATGAGTGGCAAAAGTTGAATTTTTGTTTACTTTTCATTTAATTCATTTTATGTTCGTTGAAAAAGGTTTTAAACAGATATTACTCTTTAAATATCTCAAATATTCTCGATTTATATAGCTCCGTACAGTCATTCATTATTTTTACATTATTGTTACTATGAACTTATTTGAAAATTTCAACAGATTCTAGATAATCAAGTTTCTTCCCTTTTGATTCTACATGTAAAAGTTTAAGATTATTTATTGTGGGAAAGGAATGACCGTTTTCTAGACAATGAGTGGCAAAAGTAGAATTTTGTTTATTTTTCATGAAACTCATTTCATGTTCGTTGAACCTCGTCTTGAAGGAACGTCTAGTTTGTCCTCTATATTTATTACTGCACGTAGAACAAGATAACTCATAAACTCCTGATTTGTATATGTTTGGAGTAGGGTCCTTTGCGTTAAATAATACCGATGATAATTTGTTTTGCGTTTTGAAGGCAATATTGACATCTGAAAATGGCAAAGTTCAAACTACGGCGGCATCAAAGTTTGTTATTAAAATATTAATGAACGTCCATATCACGAGATTAGTAGTCGACACTGAGGCGTATCCCGATGATTTACACCACTTCAGAGGAGATTCATCTTCCACTTTGATCCGTAATCTACCTTCTGGAATTTAATAATACCTCCAGGAACAGTAATGGGGATATGTAAACCTGTGCAGTAGCGTGGACGAAGATTTTCCTCCCGGATGCATATGTATACACGATTTATTATCCTCCAGATAGTTTGGTATGTTGCTGCCGAATTAATATCGAATTGTATTTTCGATATTGTATATGGAAATTTCGAAATTGTGATAGACTAGATGTGAAATTGATTAATTGGAATTCTAGTTTCGTTTATGGATAACATGAAGTTTTTGCATAAATTGATAGAAAAAAAATAAGCTTCATTCGAAACATATAATTGAAATGCGGACAATATTTCTGAAATTGCGTGGTAAATAAACCATCCAACGAAAACAATTTGGTAACACCTTCCTGATAAAACAATAAAAGAGCGCAAAAACGCCAAACGATGAAAACACAAAGGGCTGACGGAATTATAGGAAATATATGAGCACTTAGTTAAATGAAACACATATACAGTGTCTCAACGTCAAGCCGGAATTGGGTGACGGGGCAAGTCGTACTGGTTATCAAAAAAATATAAATAAAAATCTATGTGGCATGCTTTCAAAATGAAACGCATTAAAAAAATTCTAAAAATTCTGGTGCCACAAATCTTCACTTTTTCCAAATATTTTTTTGTTATGTAACTCTAAATAATGCTTCTCTAGACTGTTAGTATTATACCATTTTGGAATCCTCGCTAAATGCCCCAAATTTTGACGTTGCTTGCCAAACTCATGTAGTACAATTTTTTTCTGAGTAGTCAGTTTAACCTGAG
Organism: Megalocaria dilatata; assembly: GCA_034642435.1. Lineage (NCBI taxonomy): Eukaryota > Metazoa > Arthropoda > Insecta > Coleoptera > Coccinellidae > Megalocaria > Megalocaria dilatata. The sequence goes on from CM067854.1 coordinate 7,364,637, forward strand.
CAAAATTTTTATTTTGAAATATTTTTTTGGACAAATGTCTCTTTTTCATCCAAGCTGGAGAAGCTGGTTTTGAATTTTTTTTGTCGTTATGCCTTCTGCCCACATTATTCCAGTAGTAGTCACTCGCGTTGCTTCTGACCAAAATTATTGCATTATCTCTCTGATAATCAACCTTTGTCACTGTTTCCCGCCTGATTATCGCGATTACTATAAACACAGTTATCCAAATTGTTATTCTTTCAGCTTAGTATCGCATACATATTCAGTGATACTAAAATGTAACTATTGCTGTTAAAAGTGTTACCCCACTTTCTCCCCTTCGATTGTTTATCTTATTAGATAAACAAGACAAGTTTATTATCGAGATAACTACATAAAAATGCTCTTTGAAGTTAAAACCTCCGCTACACTACAGTTCACAAAACCTACTGTAATTAATCTTTGCGATCAATTAATTTGCAATTGTCATTGTTTAAACATACTGAAATAATAAGCAAAATACGGCGGAAAACAAACCGTGGTACGATACATGAACAACATCCTAATTATTTTAAATAAACTTTCTGATTTCAGATCCATAATAATAATTATTGTAACTGTTACAGAAGATATTCCAACAACCTTTCAGGTTATTGTTCAAGTTAAAAATTTTCCAGTTAGACTGATTTCCTTAGTGATCAGGTTCAATCTATAATAATTGTGTCTGTATCAGGATATGTTGTTTTTTGACTTTCTCTACAACAATTTTTGTATTATTATACATTCCGTATTTTTCTAATATTCCTTTTTTCTTTGTAATTTTTGTTCTAGGTTTTTTCAACATCAAGAAATATTTCCTACCAAAAATTCAGGCAATGGAAATATAATATCAAAATAATCAATTTTTAACTGAGTGAATTAATTCTATTTGATAGATAGGAATTTCTTATAATCTAACTTCGTTATTTACTTTCTGTAGAATTTTGACGATTTCCACCTTCTGGTGCTGAAAGAAGATTTATCTCAATAATCAACCTGTATGTATCAACCTATAAAAATGAAGATCTAATTACATTTATTTGTTTGGTTCTTAGAAGCCTCGATAAAACCATAAATATCTTCTGATATATATGTTCTGGGATGATTTCTCGCAAATAACATGATGAAACATTTTGGATATTAATAAGGTTGACAAATACAATTGGTTTACGTCTCACAAAAATTTTCAATTTATGTTGCTGACATATATGTTTAGGATTTCAACTTATTTTCAAAGCTAAGGAGAATTTACTCAACATTATAATTTGAATATTTTTCGGACAACAGATGGAAGTGACGATTTTTTTAAGGTTGTTAACAGTAAGTTATACCTGTTGACGATATTTGCTTATTTTTCAAAAGAACTAGTCATGATGTACAGATGTCAGTAATGTGGACAGGTGAAATTCCAACTGATCGTTTGTTATCGCCAAATATTTTTATGAGTCAAAGAGGTCACCAGATATTCGAATAGGTCCACCTTTTGCTTTTGCTACCTGGATGTAGAATTTAAAGAAAGTCTATGAAGTGGTTTTCTTTCATGCAATGGGCAGAAAATCCAATTGTTGTTTTATTTTGGAGTGGAGAGTTTTTATCTTCGTCTACTCTAATGTTGATTGAACGACCAGTTTGCCAATGTAAAAGGCAGGCAGCATTTTGTATTAGGAGTACAAATAAGTTTCCGCCGTTTTATTGTAGATGGCGCGGCACGGAGTTTCGGTTAGCTTTCGCAGATGATAACCGGCTTAAAAAATAGTTTGGACATTCAAGAACAACATAACCTATTAATATCATTGATTTTATATTGGTAAAATATAATTTTTATAAGTTGAAAATGTCAAAATTTGAGCCAAGTAAGCGTCATTCGCGGGGAATATTAGTTTACTTCTTTAATTTAAAGAAATCTGCTGCTGAGGCGCATCAATTGCTCGTAGAAGTATATGGTGCTTTGAGTGAGAGAACGTGTCGAGAGCGGTTTCAAAAGTTTAAAAACGGTGATTTCGACGGAGAAGACAAAGATCGCAGTGGAAGGCCAAAAATTTACGAGAATGCAGAATTGGAGGAATTATTGGAGGAAGATTCATCTCAAACACAAAAAGAACTTGCTGTAACATTAGAAGTCACTCAGCAAGCAGTCTCACACCGTTCTTCTATAATAAATATTCAAATTGTGTTAAAAAACGGCGGAAACTTATTTGTACTCCTAATATATGCCGCTTTCTTCTCCAATTTTCAGACATCTTCGTTTTCCACCAAAATTGACTCTGGATTTTTCTTATTTATCAACACCATATGTAAAAATAAGAAAAATCTTCGGTCAATTTTGATTAAAAGCAAAGATTGTCTGAATATTGGAGGAAAAGCGGCATATACAAATTGCATAGTAGTGAGTGCCCTGCCTTCTACGTAGGTCAAACTGGTCGTTCAATTAACATTAGAGTAGGCAAACATAAGAAAAGCCAATACTCCACAATAAAACAAATAATTATTTTTTCTGCCCATTGCATAAAAGAAAACCACTTCATTGAATCCGGTAAAACCGAAATTCTACATTCAGGTAACAAAAGCAAAAGGTTGGACCTATCTTCGGCGCTTAAAAAAACATTCGGCGATAACAAACGATCAGTTGGAATTTCATCTGTCCCCAATAATGACATCTGTTAATAACGAGTTCCTTTGAAAATTAAGCAAATACCGTCAACAGGTATAACACTGTTAACAACCTTAAATAAAAAAACTCCGTCACTTCCATCTGTTTTCCGAAAAATATATAAATTGTAATGTTAAATAAATTCTCCTTAGTTCTGAAAATGGGTTGAAACCCGAAACATATATGTCAACAACATAAATTAAAAATTTTTGTGAAACTTAAGCCAATTGCATTTGTCTACCTTAATGATATCTTTTGTTATATCTGGAAGAGACTTCTGACGAAAGACATTTCTGTCAGAACAAATATTTCGGTAGGAATTCCCAGCGGGAGTCATTTCTTTCTGTTGTAGTATCGAAGGAGATAAATCGGAAAAACTTCTCAGGACGGATGATACGGAACAAAACTTCCCAATCCCAGTCGTCAGGAACTGTCGTAGCGGTGTATTGGAAAAACGGAAAAACGATATTTACTTTTTCGATTTATTATTCCAATTGTATGAAAAAAGATACGAAGAATACCTGTTGTGGACAGTTCTCTACAAGTATTCATCAATAATTTTTCATCTACAAAAAGTTTTAAAAACGTCAAGTAAAGGGTGGGCTATCTAGAGTTTGCATTGTGAGGTAGTAGTTGTTTCTGTCAGTCGTGTTTTGACATGAAGTCAGTTTAATATTTGACATCAACGAAGTGAGACAATTTACGCTAAAACAAAATTGGAAAATATTAAAACTCATTTCCACAGTGGAGAATCTTCTATCCAAAATGTTAGAAATTCACGTCGAAAATTCAATAGAAATGAAATGCCTTCCCGACTTTTTGTGGATCACGTTCTTCGTGAAATCTGAATCGTTATTTGATAGCTCAAATCGTTCACGTTCTCGTCCAGTGAGCATACCTCAAAACACCTTTGCTGTAGCCCAGAATGTGGCTGAGCATCCATTAACATCAACTCGCCATCGTGCTCAAGAAATGAGCTTTTCCAGCACTTCTCTGGGGAGAATTTTGTATGAAGACCTAGGTCTGAACGCTAGCAAACTTCAACTAGTGCAAGAAGTGATCATCCGATACGTTTACATTTCGCTCTATGATCGTATGGCCGAAGATGAGCATTTTCCCAGAAAAATCATCTTTGGGAATGAAAGTAATTTTCAGCTCATAGGACTATTTCTTGTGTTTATCCGTCTAGGATAAATGTTACGCTGACCATCCAGAAACGATTGATAACTTGAAACACGAAATCGAAGTTACCATTCATGAGCCCCAAACAATCTACAATGTACTGAAAAATTGTGTTGATCGCATGAGGTACTGTAGCTAGCCGTATCGGTCATTTGAACAATATTGTTTTCCATTCGTAAATGTCAAGTTCCGATCTTTAATAAACTCATAACTTCACAAAAATATCCATTACTCTTTTATTTATAGCCAATAAAAAATGCAAGTTTCAAATGGCCCATTCCTTAGTATCTTATGATGATAGATTACGGAAATTTATGGTAATAGATCTTGCTTGTTGAAGAAGTATAGTTTATTTGAACATTCCAGTGGCAGACATCAATATATAATATTATACCTCATGAGTATACTACATCCCTTCTTTTTTTCGTCTTCTTCGATCATACTATTTAATCAATTCAGAAGGTGAAACGAGGAATCTTCAGCGTTACGAAACTTTTTTCGTATAATACATGAACATTTTTGTGGAAACTCAAGTGCAGCATTATTTTCTATTGAATTTCCATCAAGTGAAAACCGAATCAGTCGAATATCAGAGACGTCAAATTCATATAGTGAATACTGAGAGATCAATGTTAATATTTAGATGATTCTCCTACAATATGCGGCACTGTCAATATGGGGTTATTGAGAGGAAAGTTTGCCAAATCTGTCACTTATAGAAATTGAACTGTCCCAACGCAGTTGTAATTGACTTCTTTGTATTTCTTGTTGAGATATTCGGAATCACTGGTGTATTCCAATAAATTTCTAATCGAAGATGGATTGAGATTCCATGATTTATTAATGGATTTACATTATACAGAAGAGTCGCCGAAAATTAGATTTCCTGAAATTCCATCGTACAAGATGGACATTTGAATTATACATTTTTCTGAAAATATGGTCCTATTATACATTATATTTTTCGAATGTTAGAGAAATTTTGGGTAGGTCTATAGTTTTTAGGAAAGGAAATGTTAATTGGTCTCCAATAAGTTGCATTTTTTGGGGAAATATTTGAATACATACTGTTTTTTTATATATTTTTGTTTTATATTCAACTTTTATTGGTTATTGGGGGGTTATTTGGTTTGTGTTGTAATATTTTTTACACATGTTCATTGCTTCAGGGGAGTTAAGTGTAAGAGTAGTCAACAGACTAAAATTCGCTTCTCTGGACGATAACACAATATTTGTGAACAAATTGTACAAATGGAGAAAAATAAATAAATAATAAAGGTCTTCACTATGAAGATTCACACAGAAATCAACTTTACATTTTTGAGGGCGAGATTTAGCCCGCGTGATCATAGGCGAAATAAGTTTTAAACACCTCTGCAGAGATGAACTAAAACAATATGCCTCTTCTACTATCAAACCCTCTATATTAATTATCAAATCGAAACTAGTTACCACGAACATTACAATAAAGAAATGAGTCAAATCATGCCGAAATTAAAATTTATGTTTGGGATATCCCAACTCAGACATTATGTACATAAAAAAAACACCATGAGCGTAAAATTGATAATGAAAAGGGGGTTTATACTTTTTTCATACTGATGAAAGAGTTTTTAGATATCTTAAATATCAAAGAGAGCAATTCTGCAAAAAATTAATTTGAATGTGAGTCAATGAAGAAGTAAAATTTAAATGACTTTAAATTCAGAATTCAGAATATGTTCTAAATCCTACAATATAGTTTCAATATATATTGTAGAAGTAAGAATATATATTTCTGAAATTGAATTCTTACTACGAATTTAAATTTTATAGAACTTCTCAAAAACTCTTAAAATTAAATATTCGGATATAACCGATTCTTGAAAAATACTAATGTTCTTGCAAAACCAGTTGATTTCAGGTTTTGCAGAACATAGAAAAATATTAGGAGTGCAAATAAGTTTCCGCCGTACCGAATCCAATTTCCTTGATTATGAATCATTCCTTATGATTTTAAACGATGTGAGACTGCTTTCTGAGTGACTTCTAATGTTAGAGCAAGTCCTTTTTGTGTTTGAGATGAATCTTCCTCCAATAATTCCTCCAATTCTGCGTCCTCGTAAATTTTTGGCCTTCCACTGCGATCTTTATCTTCTACGTCGAAATCACAGTTTTTAAACTTTTGAAACCACTCTCGACACGTTCTCTCACTCAAAGCACCCTCACCATATGCTTCTACGAGCAATTGATGCGCCTCAGCAGCAGATTTCTTTAAATTAAAGAAGTAAACTAATATTTCCCGCAAATGACGCTTACTTGGCTCAAACTTTGACATTTTCAACTTATAAAAATTATATTTTATTAATATAAAATCAATGATATTAAAAGGTTATGTTGTTCTTGAATGTCCAAACGATTTTTTAAGCCGGTTATCATCTGCGAAAGCTAACCGAAACTCCGTGCCGCGCCATCTACAATAAAACGGCGGAAACTTATTTGTACTCCTAATAGAAAATAATAATTTTTTGAATATTGCATGGAGTAGTCCGTTACTTTGTGATAGTTCATTTTAATAAATAATAAATAAGTGATAGAAAACAAAGTAATTTCTTATTTCATTCCATAATTTTTTTTTAATGAGAAATATGTCATTTTACTATCTAATTTCAATAAGGGCAAATTGATGGACTATTTGGAGATACTTCCAATCAAAAAAGCCGTTGAGAAAAAGGAGAATGTTAAAAATTCCAAAATACTATTCGGCAACACCCCTATATTGCATTCTGTTATTTCCATGCGCCATAAAAAAACACAGATGTCCTTAGTGTAATAAATAGAACCTTTTTCAATTTTAAGTTCAGTTCCTTTTTGTACTCATTTGAAGATGGTCGAAAGACTGAAACACGCATCAGGATTTTGAATGAATTGTGAAACATAAAAACTGTGAATTATTTTAAACAAAATTCCTTATTTTCTTTTATTCTTTTATCTCCTTTTTATACTGTGAGATTACTGTTAATTCTTTATGTCTATTGAAAAGAGAACATTATATTCGAATGCATTTATTCAAAATTAAAATTTATAGTGAAGTATTACAGAATTGCTCTGTTTGATATTTAAGATATTGAGAGAATCTTCTATAAAGAATAAGAAAGCTCCTATTCATCCTGTGAAAAATGATTAAACTTGGTTTTTTCATGATAAACCAGAAGACTTTTATATAATCGTTTTCATTTCAGTTGAGATGATGTGAAAAATATGCATCTTCGGAACTAATTAAAACCCCTAATTTTTGACGAGCAGTCTAAGTATACCGTAAATAAAGCGCAGTCAAGAACTCTGAAAAATAATGTTCATAAGTGAAGATATGTTTTTATTTAAAATACTTTATATTCTATTCCAGTTTGAAAACATATCATTCTTATTAGGAAACCCTGTAAATTTATGAAAGCACCGTCGACCTGTATTCCGCATTAAATCTTCTCTGTTATAGGTAACACCGATAATAACCAAAAACGCGTGAATTCAACCCAGCGTAACAAAATACAACCGGATGAATTATTAGCCGTTTCGAAATTGCGATTGAGCGGTCGCTACCCAAAAAAATCGGACTAGGGACGCTCGTGTCAGTCGAATCCTGAATTAAAACGAGTGGAAACTCGTTTTTTTGTGGGGCTTATCGGACCCACTGTTTCCATTCGCTATCGATTTAACCGAACCCGGCAATAATGCGGAAAAGCATTGGAAAAAACAGGTTCACATCTAGGCCGAATGAAGGAACGGTATAAGTGCGCGTTTTATCTGAGCCTCACCAGATATCGAGGCTTAAATCTTTCCGAGTAAAGTATAAAGGGCTCTCTTGACCGGATCGATTTCAATTTGTGTTGAAATTGTTGCTTCTTATTATTAGTAATATTAGTGATGAAGTGAAAAACTTCAGAAAAGTTCACAAATTTTGACATTCTTTTCAAAAGTTGCTGATTTTTGGCCATCTAGTGTTCATATATATTATATATTGAAAATTTACTATGAAAAGTGTTTTGAATATTACAGATAATAGCTGGATTGATTCTTCAAAATCTCTACAGATTTTAATCTAAATAAATCTCTCGAATTAAATTTTAAACATGCCCTAGATAACTGTATCTCTTTATAGACATTTTTTTCAAATTAAATAAATGATTTTTATAATTAGTAGTCACTTATTAATTAGCAGCCCCACGTTGGGCGCCAATTCATTATGAAATCTTATATTGACTTTTAATTATTATAATTATGATTTAAAAGAATTAATGAGAGGAGTTTTTTTTTGATCATCTATTTATGGGTTTAATTCAATTAAGGAATTAACTTTTTGTTAAGTTTTAATATAAATACTTGTTAGATCACCCTTGTATCTAGTTGCATATATTTTGTGTTGTTGCGGCAACCAACTCTTAATATTATAATTTTGTTATCAAAAATTGAAATTTAAATATTATTAATTTTGATTAGTTTCAATAGTTCAACTTGAATCTTAATAACTCAATTTTTGAAATATACTATTCTGTCAAGAAAGTACCGGGAATTTTCAATTAAAACAATATTTTTACATTTAATCGTCAAAATTTATTGGGTCGCCTTCAAAATAGACTCCATTTCCTCCAATACATCTATGCCAACGGCACTTCCAATTATCGAAACATTTTTTATAGGCGCTTTCCGGGATGGACTTTACCTCTCGCGCCGAATTTTTTTTTATGGCTTCAATCGACTCAAAACGGGTGCCACGAAGGGGCAGTTTTAGTTTTGGGAAAAGGAAAAAGTCGCAGGGAGCCAAATCCGGCGAATACGGTGGTTGCTGAAGCACGTTTGTTGAGTTTTTGGCGAGAAAGTCAGTCACAATCGTAGCTCGGTGAGAAGGCGCGTTATCGTCATGCAAAATCCATGAGTTGTTCGCCCACAAATTTGGCCGCTTCTTACGGATACGCTCACGCAAACGTTTCATAACGCCTAGGTAATACTCCTTGTTTACCGTCTGACCCTCTGGAACGAATTCGTAGTGCACCACGCCACGGATATCGAAGAAAACAATGAGCATCACCTTCATTTTCGAGCGGCTTTGGCGTGGTTTTTTCGGTTTCGGCTAATTTTTTGCCACCCATTCCGATGATTGCTGGCTTGTTTGCATATCGTACTCGTAGACCCAGGTCTCATCACCAGTTATAATGCGTTCCATGAATGTAGAATCGGAATTACAGCGGTCCAGCATATCTGAAGCAACCTGTTCGCGATGACGTTTTTGAAGAAAATTCAGGTCTTTCGGTACGAGTCGTGCGGCCACCTTTCTCATGCCCAAAATATCAATCAAAATCCTACGTGCGGACTCGTGGGATATCTTAAGATCATGTGCTATCTCTCTCAATCTGGTACGACGGTTTTCCAGCACCCTTTCCTTAATTTTATCGACGGTATCTTCGACCACTTCACGACCGTCCTTGAAGGCTCTGTACCACTGATATGCACGAGTTTTCGATAGAGCATTATCACCAAAGGCCTTTTGCAACATTTTCAAGGCATCAGCACACGAAAATTCATTTGCAACACAAAACTTTAAACAAATTCTTTGCTCAACGTAATCACCCATAGTAAAAATCGGCACGCACTCTGACATCGACTGACTTAATCAGCTGTTGCAAACACACTAGTTGACAGATCCTGCTCAAGCTTGGCATAGTAATTAAGGACAGTGGTACCAACCTAGGAAAAAAAATTCCCAGTACTTTCTTGACAGAATGTATTTTGAATTGAAGTAATCTGAGATTTAAATCTGTCACTACTAAACTAATCTAATGTCTATGTTCCTACGCGTCTATGTTAACCTAAACTCATCTTTAAATATCGTAATTTTAACGTAAAGAAGAAATGTTTTGATTTGAAATTGGAAAGTTTAACATAAATAAACTTTTTTTTTCAAATTTATTTCTACCTTTGGTAAGTTTGTTCATCAATTATGAATGTTCCTTTTATAATGGCCTTGCTCGGTTTCAGGAAATTGTTTGGTTCTTGTAGAATAATATTTATGGAATGTTCGGAATCACAGCCCACTTCGTTGATTACTTTTTAACAAACAATTTGTTTTATACTTACACTTAAGTAACGTATTCCATTCACACTAATAATGTTCATGTTTTTTCAAATAGTGGAACTGGATGTTTGAAGAGTAATTTATTCAAGGCGACGTGTATGAGCTCTGAAGCATTTTAATATTGAATGACATTTCCTCTGCTTCATCATTCTTTTATAGTTTTCTCGAAAAATTTAATTCCAACGCTTACTAGCATTTGTCAAAATTATTGAAAAAAGATGCTCTCCATGATTTTACAAAATTTATTTTTCACTTATTGACTTGAAAGTATTCTAGATAATTAGCCTGAATTTTTATCTAGGCTTTTATATTAGTTTTATGTTAAACAAAACAATGAAAGTATGGTTTTTCATCCGTAAAGTATTTCCAGTGTCCAATTTTCACAAAGTTTAAATTTTGATGCTTCTAATTCATGAATTACTTAAAATTTCCTATGAAATAGATTACATTTCTTGAGCTCATATGCTATTACAACTTTATCTATGCATAAGCATGTTCAAGGATATTTCTTATATGTTTCTAAAATTTCTGACGTAGACACTATGTTTCATAAATTAATTGATTTTTGATTAATTTTGTCCTATTCACACCATTGTGAAGAAATAGATTTGATTTAGCTTGTACTTATATATTATCATCACATGTGGTGGAAATTAACTAATGAAGGGGCGAATCAAAGAGTTTGAAACAATGCTTTGCTTCAAAAATGTTTTCAGTTTATATGATGAATTTGTATGATACCAAATCAATAACTCCTACGTCATCAGACATTGTATGCTATATTCGAATTCATGAATTTAAAAAACGGATCACCTTCAAATGAAAAGTCATATTCGAATTAGAGCAAATGCTAATCGAAAACCATATTGAATTTGGGTAGAAACTACGCTTCTGTATTTGACTTCAGTTTATGTCGCTCCTGTTCTCTTCGGGGATATAACAAGATAGCTTCCACATTCAATTCAATTCCCTTTATTGAGGTAAAGTTGACTGCTTTGTATTGGCTTTGTATATGGATCATCTTGAGTAGTTCGTTTGAATTGGTTGTGTTTCTGTTCAATCTTCAGGCTTTCCAATGAACTACCGATGTAATCCATCGGGAGTCGAACGATTCATCCTCACCTTAATAGGTGAGGATGTGCTTCCGAAAGTAAACGTAAATAAAACACTCTTTCATTTAGAATATCGATCAAATTTTCATTTCAATATAATGCTTGGACCTTGCCATTATAAGTGGAAAACAACATCAGTTAAATGTTCACCGCGTGATCTCTTACAGGACTCGATCTTTGTGAGGTAATTTTCGATGACTCGCCGGCACATTTCTGGCAATATCTCACCAAGAACCTGTTATGTTGGTTTTCAGATCGTCAATAGTCTGAAGATTTTCGGCATAAACACGATACTTCGCATAACCCCACAAAAAAATCCAAAGGTGATTGATCAAAACATCTTGGTCGTCAATCCACATCGCCGAAACGAGAAATAACGTGTCTTGGGGATTTTTTTTGCAATAACGAAAAAACGGGTGGTGATGTGTGGCTTGCTGCAGCATTTTGCTGGAACCACATCCGTTCTTATTCCATATCATTAATTTCAGGCCACAAAAAAATCGGTAATCATTTAGCTATAGCAATGAGAATTGAAAGAAATACGAAATCACTCCAGCAGATCAAATTGCATAACATACAGTGACTTTGTGGATATAATGGTCTCTCAGCCGTTACATGAGGATTTTCACTGCCCCAAATGCGACAAAAATTTGCTTGTTTACAAAGCTATTAATATCAAAATGAAACCCTCTGTTATGATGTAGGATTGTTGAAATGCGAATTATGATCTACAAATTAGTTAAAACTGTCAATTCATAATATGGAACAGTATGTTTCATAAATTCGAACTTTGATTTTCACGATACCTTGCCCGGAAAGAACAATACTACAAAACAGTTTCAAAATACCAAGATAAAATACAGCATCAATTTCCTGAGTAGAGAAAATCGTAGAAACAAATTATTCTTGTCTTCACTTCAGTTTTCTCCTTATGGCGATTTTGTGGATTAAACTCGCCTGAGTGCTTTCTTTTTGTATTCGGTCGTTTTGTTTTTGGATTATGATGAAAGCCAATGTCTAATCCCTAGTCATTATACAACCTCTTTCAACTCCTTAATGATGTCCTTGGGATATTGAAGTCGATGAAATTTTTGGTTATTAGCGAGATCGGTTTCATCGAAAGCCTAAGTAATCATATTTTTCAATACCTATCATTTACGTCTTCACCAATTGACTGCTGTGGGAGAAAATATTTAAATATTTTAATATTTACAGATCTATTCTGTTAGCCCTTTGCATATTTAATCTCAATAATTTTATTAAATATTATAACTTTAGGAATTAAATTTAAGTCATATAAGCACCGCTTATATCAAACGACATATACATTATAAGACATCCAAATGATACAACAAAATCCAATAAATATAAATTGTAAACAAAAATCCTATAAATTAAATACTTTTAGTAGACAAAATTTTGTTTCTGCTATAACCCCTTATAAAAACAGATATATTTCAAAAACGTTTAACATAATATTAAGAATTTCATCATGAAATTATCTTACTTAGAATATTCAATATTATGGGAAATCTGACTAAGTTACTTCTTAGAAAATCGTAAGATATGTAAAATATTACTAAAATACAACTTTTTAGAGAGACTTTGCTTCGTCAGTACTTAATCATATTCATATTCAATAAAATATAACATCAATCAACAAAAAATATTTTCTCACCTTTCAACAATTCAGAAAGCTTCTTGGTAAATGAATACTGAAAATTTAAATGGAGTGTAATGTTAACTCGAAATAAATAATTCTGTGGTTTACCGTTAATTTCAAAGATTGAAAGGCAATTTAACGGCCTCCGTTATAGCACAAGGACAAGTATAAAAAATGATAAGGAAACCAAATAATTATATATTATGAATAAAATAAAATAAATGGAGGTTTATACTTGATAGAAGGTATATAAAATTATTTAAATATTTTACATATCTGTAAATATTAAAATATTTAAATAATTTTATATACCTTCTATCAAATATAAACCTCCCTTCATTTTAAGATTTTGATGTTTGCTCTTTGGTCGTTATTAATTTTTGCACTGATGCAACAAACAGACAATTACGAAAAATAAATTTGCTTTAACACGTCAAGGTTCCTTTCACATAGGTTTATACATTTAGCAGAAATCAGTGAAGAATGGAACTTTTTGACTCAGATGAACAACAATAGATTGAACAACTAAGGAGTGCGCTATTTAAAATTGAAATTTTTGACCGGCTATCAATAAAAAACTAATGAATATTTTTTCAAAGTTACGAGTATACTAGAAATCTTGAATTTCTACATTTACGAATGAAAAACGATATCATTCAAATGATCGCCACGACTGGCTACAGTACCCCAGTACTTATTCGAATTTTTCAGTACATTCTCGATTGTTTGGAGGTCAATATTATGAATGGCAACTTTGATTTCGTGTTTCAAGGCATCAATGGTTTCTGGATTTTTGGCGTTACACTTATCCTTAACGGATCCCCACAAAAAATAGTCCTCCGAAGTGAAAATAAGCTTAATCGCTAAAGATGATTTTTCAGGGAAAATGCTCATCTTCGGCCATGCGATAATTGAGCGAAATGGAAACGCATCGGATGGTTACAAGGCTTCATTTCTTGCAGTACTTGAACTTTGTAAGCCTTCATACCGAGGTCTTTATGCAAAATTCTCCCCAGGAAGTGCGAGAAATGTTCACTTCTTGAGAACGACGACGAGTTGATATTGTTGGATGTTCAGCAACACTCTGAGCTACAGCAGCAATGTTTTCATGTGTGCTTACTGGACGATAACGTGAACCGGTTGTTCAAATAACGATCCAGTTTCCACGAATAAATTGATCTACAAATAGTCGTGAGGACATTTAATTTTTATTGAATTTCTACGTGAATTTCTGACAGGTTTGATAGAAAATTCAGCATTCTGAAAATAAGTTTTTGATATTTCCCAGTCTTGTTCAAGCGTATGTCAACCCACTTCGTTAATGTCATACATTAAACTAACTTTCCGTCAAAACACGAATGATAGAAGTATTGCCTCACTTGAAATAACCACCATTTCAAAATGCGAGCTCTAAATGGCCCAATCTTTATATCAAACGATTAATTGCACAGCAGCTCCTTTATATAGGTATATGAATAGTTGCGAAAAAATTTAGGGAGTGATTCCTTGTCAAAAAAATAGGGTGGGTCGTTCATATAAAATTTATTTTTTTGAGCCCCCCCTAAAAATGGCGCCCAAAAACAGTTTTTAATTTTTTAAACCAGAATAAAATTAAGCAGACATTTTATGCGGATGAGAAGGCTCTCAAAAAAAATTTTGGTGGTGTTCCTATATGATTGCAATGAACTTTTTTCCATATTCCTATTTTACAATGAAGGAATTGATTTTGGATAGCTTGATCCATTCTTAACATATAAGGTCTCTTGTCATTTCTTGCTAGAATTCAAGGTTCTTCAGAAAAAAAATAATAATTCATCAACATGATAGCCTGAGTCGTAGAGGCTGAAATTATTTCCGAACTAGAATTTATCTAGTGAGCGGATGTCATTTTGTTATGACAACTTACTTGTTTTGATTAACTTTGATTCATTTACAATTATTGTCAGTTTTTTTTTTAAGAAAAAACTTAAAAACTGTTTTTCGGACGCTGTTACTAAGCAGGGGAGGCTCAAAAAAATAAAGTTTATATGAAAGACCCACCCTATTGTTTGAAAAGGAATTACCCCTTAATTTTTTTCGCAACTATTCATATACTATATATACTATATAACCCTGTATATTTTATTTTGAAATTTGACAACAAACATTAGGAAATTTCACATTTGATTGAATGTGAACGCCCAAACGTTAAATTTGGACGAATAATGTGGCTTCTTTTGCAATTTTTGTACGCCAATATACAGGGTTGTATTTTTTATAATTTATATTTCTACATCAGAATTCCTATAACAAGATAAATAAAACGCGAGCACACAATATACAATCATCCAGTCTATAGGGACTGAAATCCCAAATAGGGGTTGCTCCCGGTCTCCACACGCAAGGAAATCGCGTTCGCAAAGGGGAAAAATAAATTGAAAACGACGTTTGGGACACCCTATATCAATTTATATTGATGAACATTTGATTCTCAATGAGAACAAAATATCACTCGATATTTCCAACGAAACATCTATATGTTGCTTCCCTAAAAATAAAATCAAGTTGATTAATTGGCGATTGATCAGAAAGGGTATTTTTATTGAGGGGAAATAGCCACGGACGAAACTTAATATCATAATCCTTCACAAAGTCTCATTTCAACGTTTTACGAGCGATAGACAACACCTGAACCATCCCTGGGATCGTTATCTCTTATTGTGTCCGATAACGGCAACGCGTTCAGTTCGAGGCAATTTCGCGGACAAATAGCGGCATTCCCTCCGCTGCAGCTTTTTCCGGATGAATGAACCAATCAATTCGACCGATGGACCAGCTAATTAACTACACATGCACGTTTACGGGTAACTCTAATCCCGGACCACGTGTTCGCAAAATCATGTTTCGGGGGGGTTGCGGTGAAGTGGTTTGGGGTTGGTATAATGAAATGAGGGTGGGTTTAGAACTATACAATGGACATGCGTGGATCCGAGTGCATTTCGATGGGATTATTGAGGTAATGAAAAAGAATAACATTGATAATAATGACTTTATTTCCACAATTTCATTTGTGGAGATAACTCATATGAAGTTCGTGCAGCTTTGATAACAGATGTCACTTCAAGTTCATTATTCCATTGTTTCTTCTGGCAACACATTCATTTTGAAGTGTCATCATTATTCAAATGAATTATTTCGGCTGATCTGTATAAAAAATAATCAATAAGGAGTATGAGCTATGGCAATAGAAAGTTCTAGAAATCGAGACAGTGTAACATACATCTGTTTAACAATTCTATACACAAACAAACTCGACAAGGTTTTGTTGATCAGAGAGGCAAATTGCAGAAACTATTTGAATATGAATATACCAATTATGAGCATTACGGCAAATTATGGTCTGATTTGACCATGAGGAAAGTTTTTTCTGCGTTAGTAACGAGCAAATATCGAGAATAGATTTCTTTACTTGAATTAACTCGCAAAGGTATGTCTTGTATCTATTTTGTATACTCTATATGGCGCTAGTGTATTAATAATACCTTAGTATCTCTGTATATAGCGAATATAGATACTTGAGAGATTTGAAGTCACTAGCATACATTGGACTGACGAAAACCAATCAATTTGAAACGTGCGCATGTCTGCAATTTGCCTCTGTGATCAACAAAACCTTGTCGGGTTTGTTTGAGTATAAAATTGTTATTTAGATGTATGTTACATTGTCTCGATTTCTAGAAATTTCTATTACCATAGCTCTACTCCTTATTAATGTCATCATTAGGCTTTTTTGTCAGTATCTGTCACTTCGCTGAGATATAAACCACGTAGTTTCTGTGTATTGTGAAAATGTCAAGTTTTGTACAGAATAATGAGTTTTTGCGGGGAATTTTACTTCATTACTTCAATATATAGAAAAAGACTGCCAAAGTCATCGTATTTGAATCAATGTCATGCTCTAGCTGAGCGAACGTGTCAGAAATGGTTTGTCCGACCTGAAGCGGCACCAAAGTTTAAAGATGAAGAATTAGAGGGCTCTAAAATGAGATACAGAAATTGTACTATATCTAATATAAAAAGTGGGAATTATGATTACATTACAACTATACAAATGAAAGCGAAATTACAGCTAACAGTAAAAGGTTAAAACTATGAAGAAAAAAAGAACAATGGACACAATCTATCACAGTGTTTAGGGGTGAACTCAACAGTTTCATTATATGAATTCTTAGGAAAATTACTTACAGTTTTTTTTTGTCGTTTTTAATTACGAACACGTAAAATCTCAAATAAATACACCTCATACAACGTCTTATGGGAAACGATCAGGAGAAAACTGACAGACTAATTTAACGTTTCAATTACAAATGTGTTATACATATATAAATTCCATAGATATTTACGTCTCATTGGCGTTAGGTTTTAAACTAATTCAAGTTTTGTCTCTGATTTTATTAAAAAGACAATCATAAGCGGTATTTAGGTTTTCAATATCAGTCCTTTTATTGATAGAATTTTCATGTCCTAATATTTTTATTGAATCGGTGTTGAAGTTGAATTAATGAAGCGTATTTGATACATGCTCTGCTAGGGCGGTGTTGTTTCCCTTCTTTCCTTTCAGAGGAGTATATTGAGGGAACCTCTTTTATGTTCGGAGACTCTGTCTTTAAGATATCTGCCTGTCTGTCCTATATACGTAGATTGACAATCATTGCAACAAATTTTCACATCACTGAATACTTTTCTAGGAGTATTATTTTTTATCCTTGTGAAAGTGTTGGTAGATTCAAAAGCGACATCAATATGTAGTGGTGAAATTTTTTAAAATTTTTTCTGACAAACTTTCTATCGGGAGTTTTTTTAGAGTGACAGAACTTTCGATAGGGATATTTGTGATTTGACAGAAGGTAGAAGGCATGATGTTTTGACATTTCTGTTCAGTAAGCATTGACAAATTATCATGGAAAGACTCACGCCGCAACAACGTTTATAAATTAAATTATTGAAATTTATTTTAAAAATCGGTGTTCTATTCGCCAAACTTATAGAGGAGCTCTTCTTGAAATTTATGGTTTACATAATCGTCCATCAGAGCAGCTTATTCGTCGAACTATCGATAGATTTCGGACAACATTTTCTCTACTCGATGCAACAACAACAATACAAAGAACTGTACGAACAGAAGAAAATATCGCTGCTATAAGTCATAGTGTTAATGATGATCCAGATTTGTCTATTCGTCGACTGAAATCCTGAAAATGCACTGTATGGTGTGCTTTACACGCTGGAGGCATCATAGGTCCATATTTATTTAAAAACGATGCTGAAGCTAATGTTACAGTGAATGGTGCTCGTTACAGATCAATGATCAATGATAATTTTTTTCAAAATTTGAATGGTATCGATCCAAAAGTATTTTCGTTTCAACAAGATGGTGCTATACCTCATGGTGCTACCGTAACAATTGATTTATTGAAATAAAGATTTGGCGATAACAATATTTCGAGAAATGGTCCAATTAGTTGGGCTCTAAGATCATGCGACATAACTCCACTGGATTATTTCTTTGGGGTTATGTCAAGTCATTGGTTTAAGCTTGCATAATCATGAATTCCTCTCCAAAAAAGCTTCTTTCTTCCTGCTCCTAACATATAACATATATGTATTTGAATTGCTTCATGTTGAAGCGCTGTAATTATTCAACGTTTTTTTATTTTACAACAGTATTTAGTAGAATAGAAAAAGGCTTTTTACTTGATAGAAGAAATATAACAAAATTTGAATATCAAAACAGATTTAATCTGTTAGTCTTCTACAATTTTAATTTCCAAAATATTTTTTTATTCAAAAAACTTTTAGAATTAAATTAATGTCTACAATAAGCACCGCTTATTTGTTGTAGGTTGTATCGGGTGTTTCTTTAGAGTGATAGAACTTTCGATAGGGATAACTGTGATTTCACAGAAGGTAGAAGCCATGTTGTTTTGACATTCCTGTTCAGTAAGCATTGACAAATTATCATGAGAAGACTCTCGCCGCAACAAAGTTTACAAATTGTTGAAATTAAGCGTTGTTTGTTTGCTGATAGGGCCCTAGAACAGCTTGAAGTTGATCTACTTTTTTATCGTAAAATTGTGTTGAGCGATGAAGTTCATTTATGGTTCAACGGCTATGTAAACAAGCAAAATTGCCGTATATGGAGTGAAAACAATCCTCAAGAAGTTCTGCAGGTTCCATTGAATCCTGAAAAATGCACTGTATGGTGTGCTTTACACGCTGGAGGCATCATCGGACTATATTTCTTTGAAAACGATGCTGGAGCTAATGTTACAGTGAATGGTGCTCGTTACAGATTGATGATCAATGCTTTTTTCTTTCAAAATTGGAATGGTATCGACCCAGAAGTGTTTTGGTTCCAACAAGATGGTGCTACACCTCATGCTGCTACCCTAACAATTGATTTATTGAAAGAAAGATTTAGCGATAACATTATTTCGAGAAATGGTTCAATTAATTGGCCTTCAAGATCATGGTCATTGGTTTATACTGATAAACTAGAAACAATAGACGCTTTGGAATTCAATATATCTCGTGTTATGGATAAAATAAGGCCTGAATTACTCGAAAAAGTGGTCCAAAAATGGTCTGGTCGAATGCGGTTTCTCAGAGCTAGTCGTGGTGGACATATGCCGGAAATTATTTCTAAAACATAAATGTCATAAAATTATGTTTCAAATAAAAAAAAATTGACTTCAATCTTAATTTTACTGTGTTTTATTTCAATTTAAAGTTCTATCAATCTAAAAAAACACGCGATACATAGGTCAATGCATAATATTTTCTGCTTTCATCAGTATTCTCAGGAAGAACTTGTGCGCGATTCGTTCCATCAATAACTTTTTCAATGATTTTTGTAGGATAATCATTTTTCTTCAAGATGGCCTTCATTTTATCTAAATTATTTCGATAAAATTCAGTAGAGGACAATTTTCAAGCTCTGTTCTTTAAATTGATGATAATATTTATTTTTTGGGTGAAAGTGTGCTTTCATTTAAAATTTAAAGGATTTTAGAATAAGATCGAAACATGTCGGCGTTGTTTTAAGAAGTGGTTTTTCATTTCCTTAAACTAACCTCCAACTCGTCAACAAATTAAATCATTCAAGAAAAAAAAGATCTCTAATCTACAACTGCTATTCTTCAAGATGCAAAAATTTTGTGGTCCCAATGAAATATTCGCTGGTTAATTAATTCTGAAAGTTAAGGATTCATGAAAAGCGCTATGCCGAAAAGTGTGAACATTCATCCTCTCGCTTCCACCTTGGATCGATTTCAAATCCTTGACCCAACAAAATAGCAGACATTGGCGTGACATACAGACCGAATACTTCATTTCGAGGAATTGATCCGACTCCAGTCTTTGTGCCTCCAATTTATCATAGCCTGAGTAAATTTCTTTCATCCTACTGAATGGTGACAGGACCAACGGATCAACTAGACTCTGTATTCGACTCACTCATTCCCCCCATGTTCTCAACTTTTCAGACTTCCGTTCCTCACCAAACAGGATTACCTTATTCCCGGCATCTCCTCATAAAGCTTCGAGTCACAGCCGAAAATCCCCCAGTTCTTCAAGTTACAACCGAACGATCTCATGGAACTGAAGATCTGTGCCGTAGCCACGCCTAAGCTTCGAAAAACTGAACAAATTACACCATTCCAGCTAGTTAGGGCTGAGCCCGCAATTTTGTCGGTACAAAGCCGGGGAACTGTAGCCATTTCTGCGTTACCTAATTCTGTACTTATTCGTACTTCGCGCTTTCGGGAATAATGATGGCGGCGAAAATGAGGCGGCGAATGGCAGATTGAAATTAATGAACTGTACATAGAACTTGGTATATTCGGATTTAATGAGACAGGACTGGAAATGTGGAGTAAGGTTCATTAAATCTACTATTGAATGCTAAAACTGAGCTCCTTTGTGATGCATATGTAAAATTCATTGAGGAAGGAAAAAACAAAATTACTGCTATTTCAGAAATGTGCAGTTATACAGGCTGTCTGTAAGTAGTACATTCATGAAGAAATTAGATTTCTTGTGTGGCGAAAAGAACTTTTAATTGAAATAGAACAGATTTAAATTAAGACTGAAGCCAAATTTTTTTTATTTGAAAGATAATTTTATGACATTTATGTCTTAGAATAATTTCCGCCATATGTCCACCACGACTAGCTCTGAGGAACCGCATTTAACCAGACCAATTTTTTGGACCACCTTTTCGAGTGATTCAGGTTTTATTTCATCAATAACACAAGTTATTTTGGCTTTAAAAGCGTCTATTGTTTCTAATTTATCAGTATAAACCAATGACTTGACATAACTCCAAGGAAAATAATCCAGTGGAGTTATGTCGCATGATCTTGGAGACCAATTAATTGGACTATTTCTCGAAATAATGTTATCGTCAAATCTTTCCTTCAACAAATCAATTGTTACGGTAGCAGCATGAGGAGTAACACCATCTTGTTGGAACTAAGACACTTCTGGGTCGATACTATTCAAATTTTGAAACAATTAATCTTTGATCATCAATCTGTAACGAGCACCATTTACTGTAACATTAGCTTCAGCATCGTTTTCGAAGAAATAAGGATGCCTCCAGCGTGTAAAGCACACCATACGGTGCATTTTTCAGGATGAAATGGAACCTGCCGAACTTCTCGAGGAATGTTTTAACTCCATATACGGCAATTTTCCTTGTTTATATAGCCGTTCAACCAGAAATGAGCCTCATCACTGAACACAATTTTGCGATAAAAATGTGGATCAACATCAAGCTGTTCTAGGGCCGAATCACAAATCAAACGACGCTTATTATGGTCAAGTGGTTTTAGTTCTTGAACCAGTTGGATCTTGGATGGGTGTAGACCAAGATCTTTACGCAAAATTTTCCATGTAGTGGATGCACAGTCCAACTTGTTGTGAACGTCATCATTAACACTATGACTTACAGCAGCGATTTTCTTCTGTACGTACAGTTCTTTGTCTTGTTGTTGTTGCATCAAGTAGAGAAAATGTTGTCCGAAATCTATCGATAGTTCGACGAATAAGCTGCTCTGATAGACGATTAATCAAACCATAAATTTCACGAGGTGCTCCATAAGTTCGGCGGATAGAACACTAATTTTGGAAATAAATTTCAATAATTTGTAAACGTTGTTGCGGCGTGAACCTTTCCATGATAATTTGTCAATGCTTACCGAAGAGAAATGTTAAAACAACATGGCTCTTGTCAAATCACAGTTATCCCTATCGAAAGCTCTATCACTCTAAAAAAACACCCGATATATATAGTCCGTCTAGGAAGTATTCGGAAAAAACAAAGCTCAATTGTAATTATTTAGTATATACAGGATGTATATGAATAGTTGCGTAAAAATTTCCTTGTCAGAAAATAGGGTGGGTCTTTCATATAAACTTCATTTTTTTAATCCGCCCTTGCTTAGTTACAATCCCCTAAAGATGGAACCCAACAGTTTCTAATGGTTCTCTTAAAAACTAAAAAGCTGACAAGAATAAAATAAGGCAGACATTTCATGCGGGCGAAAAGGCACTCAAAAAATTTTTGGTGGTGTTCCTCTATGATTGCAAGAGATATAAAATGCCACCCCTAAACCTTCTTTCGCAAGAAACTCTGTTCTATGCTCGTATTTTACAATGAAAAAATTAATTTTGGATAGCTCGATCCATTATTAACAAAAATGTCCTGCTAAAATTCAAAGTTTTGGAGAAAAAACAATTATCAACATGATAGCGTGAGTGGTATAGGTTGAAATTATTTCCGAACCAAAAATTATCTAGTAAGCTGGTGTTTTTTTGTTATGACACATGGCTAGATTTAATTAAACTTGATTCAGTTACAATTACTTTTTGATCTGGCTCACCATTAAAAAAATTAAAAACTATTTTATGAGTTAAAAGTTCTTTGACAAGGAATCAGCCCCTAAATTTTTTCACAACGATTCATATACACCTTGCATTTTTAATTCTTGCATTAGAAAATTATAACAAAATATTCATCTTATTTACTTGAAGAACCTCCACTTAACTGTAAACACTTGACGTCGAGATCACCTCCATAATTTTCTATGATGGTACTCCAGGACTTTAAAACTGCTTTATAAATAAGGCACATAATTTCCTAGTAGGTTTACGGGGCAAAATTTAGAGAAAACTGTGACCGCAGATTATGACTGAAAAAAAATCTCCATGAAACCACACCAGTCTAAGGAGAATTTTTCGCTCTTTCCAATAAAGCACACCGAATTTTGATGAAGGTGATAGTTTTCGAGTTATGTTTTGTTTTATTGAAAATAATTCTGAAATGTTACAAAAGAGTAGAATCTTGAAATCACTTTAAAATCAAAGATAATTGGACCATACTCTATAGGAACATTTGTGTTGCAAATTGCCTACAGAATCACCTTTTGAAATTTGGTCAGAGATAACTTGGGAACTCGGTATAGATCTGGAAGGTCTACACATATTTTAGGTATTGTTTAGTATCACATCTTCCTAAATTTGAATATCAAAACAGATTAAATCTGTTAGTCTTCTTCAATTTCAATTTGAAAAAAATTTCTATTCAAAAAACTTTTAGAACTAAATTAATGTCTAAAATAAGCACCGCTTACGTTTAATAGACGTATATAATCAAAACTCAATTTATATTGTCAAATGGAATAAATAAACCAACAGATATAAGAAAGTTATTAAAATTAATAAATAAATATTTCAAGGAGACAAAATTTTGTTTCTGATATCTTACCTTTAAAAACACCAATTGCCTTTTAAAAACATGAACACACTTTAAGGACTTCTCAAAGAATATAATTTATTTGAAGTATTTAATATATTTAAATATTCGACTAAGTAAATTCAGAAATCTCTCAAAATATGCACTATATCTTCAAAAAACAAATATAATTCTAAGTAATCCCTTCTTCGGTCCTAGATAATATTCTAAATATCAAAATTAAATAACTTTAACTATATCACAACTCACACGTGTTAAGGATGGATGCTTCAAACAGACTAACTTTAAAATTCAAGATTGGTCTATGTTCCAACAAAATCACAGAACAGTGTAAGTTATTTTTAAGGTTATATTTAAAATCATTGACATTCCATAATGAGATTTATTGAAGCCTAAATATAATTATATATTAATTTATATTGAGGCTTCAATAAATCTCATTATGGAATGGCAATGATTTTAAATATTACCTTAAAAATAACTTACACTGTTCTGTGATTTTGTTGGAACATAGACCAATCTTGAATTTTAAAGTTAGTCTGTTTGAAGCATCCATTCTTAACACGTGTGACTTGTGATATAGTTAAAGTTATTTGATTTTGATATTTGGAATATTATCTAGGACCGAAGAAGAGATTACCTAGAATTAAATTTGTTTTTTAGAAGATATAGTACATGTTTTGAGAGATTTCTGAATTAACTTATTCGAATATTTAAATATATTGAATATTTCAAATAAATTATATTCTTTGAGAAGTCCTTAAGTTGTGTTCATGTTTTTAAAAGGCAATTGGTGTTCTTAAAGGTAAGATCAGGAACAAAATTTTGTCTCCTTGAAATATTTATTTATTAATTTTAATGAATTTCTTATATCTGTTGGTTTATTTATTCCATTTGACATTATATATTGAGTTTTTATTATATACGTCTATTAAACGTAAGCGGTGCTTATTTTAGACATTAATTTAATTCTAAAAGTTTTTTGAATGAACATTTTTTTGAAATTAAAATTGTAGAAGACTAACAGATTTAATCTGTTTTGATATTCAAATTTTGTTATATTTCTTCTATCAAGTAAAAAGCCTTTTTCTATTTTATCACATCTTCCTGTCAAATGTGGAATGTCTGGTTCCAATTAATTTTGTTACATTTACTTTATTATATTATTATCCTGATACTCCTAGATCTTCTGTGAAAATATCTCAGTAGCTTTTCAGCTTGTATTTTTATGGGTTCAGTTGTGTTGTAGGTGGGCTTTGTTACTGCGATTTTGCACCACTTTGGGTCACAGCGCTGTTAATTTTCGACCAACAGTGAAATGGTAGCCGACACCTGCCCAACTAGAAAATTTCCTTTCCACTCAACAGGACTCGAACCGCGACCTTCTGGTTATGATGCCTAAGCTTTACCACTGAGCTGCAGACCTACAGTTTGAAAAACGCTTTTCAGGAGGAACTATTATTTATAGGGAGTTAATTAAGCTGAGCATTCACTTTCAAGTATTTCCAATTATTTGAAATACTGGAGAATAGATTTCTATAAGTCCCTGAAATAACGCTTAATTTATTCGTTGTATCAATAAGACGTTAAAGGAGATGTTTTCAACCCCAAGAAGAAGTGGGATGTGGAAATCGCGGACTTCTGCCAAAGTTTAGAAAGAGATCAATAAATAGACGGAACTTAATCAGTTAGAAAGACGGAGTACATAGACGGAAAAAATGCAAAATGGAATTCAGACGAAAAAGACGAAGTTTTCGAGAGTGAAGTTCTGGAAGTTCAGTAATCGCATCACCGATTGTATTTGAGCGTAAAGACGTTTCGCTATTTGTGTAACCTGTGAATATGCCTGTGGGGATTATATGAGCAATTTTAATTGGTACGAGCCAGAGTGAATATTGAAATATTTTCTTCACGAATGCTACATGAGAATTCAGTGGGTAAAGGAGTTTTCTGCAAAAATTTTTATTGAATTTAAGCACCAAATAATATAGTTTTTGGTATTTCTACAATACAGATTACAATAAGTGTTGTACGTGTAATTATTGTGAAATCTTTGAACGCTTATAACTTTTCAATTGAATTTAATCTCCAAAAATAGCTAGTGTTTTCGACGGAGGAATCTGTGGTTAAAGTTAATGTACATCTTAAAAATTTACTTCATACACCAACGTATTAAAAAAATAATGAAACATGAAATTTATTATATTGCACTCAGCGTAGGCTAAAGATGACTTTATGATGAAAATAAGGGTCAGTTTTCAAATGCTTCAGGGCCCATTCAGCGAACACACGTCGTTTATATTCAGCTCCTGGCTCAATTGAATCTTGTATGGGTGCGGGGCCAAGTTAGGACGCAAAATTCGTCAAGTTGTGGAGTGCGAGAGCTTGAGTTCTTATGGGCGACGCGAAATCGACTGCCTCAGATTCTCCTCCACACTCTCACAGAAAGCAGTGAAGTTTCCGGCGGATCTTGCGTTTCGTGGTCGAACTAATTTCGTTTCATTGTTTACTGAGCCAGTGAACTCCAATTTATCCACCACAGTACGAATGATCGTCTCGATGGGACAATTATGGCGACCTTAAAATAGGCGAAGCGTGCGAAAGGTTGCCCGAACAGAACACTCATTTTGATAAAACAATTTTGTTATTTGCACGTGTTATTGAAGGCTTTATCATCCATAGTGATTTGGCAAAGCAGACTGAATAAATGACAGCCAATTCGACACATGTAGTTTCAACAGTATAGCCCCACTATCAACTATCATCGGAACTACCGAACTGTCAAAGTTCGGAAGTTCTTATTGGAGGACCCATAATTTAACGGTACGAAATTATTTGGTATGCTGATAATTATCAGAGGACAATGATGAATGAGCCAAATTCTCGTTCGAAAGTAACTGAAAAACTTCTTTTCCTGGGGATTGAAATGCACACTCAGCACAAAAGGCTGAAAATGCTTACAACGTACAAAATATCAAAGCCTGCAGAATTTTCGTATTATTCACAAAACGTGTTTTTTCGTGGCCGCAACCAGTATCTTAGATTAGAAAACAACTCGAAAGCGGCTTTTCGCTTCTGACAAGCACAAAAACTATCCAGCACAAAGAGTAACTCTTTTATATTCACGTCTTCATTCGATATTTTAAAATGGCAGGCAAGAAGTATCGACTCGTAGAGATAGAATGCATTAACCGCGGGAACTTTTCAAAGCACGTGTCGATATTTCGATGTTCTCCTTCCGCCTACGGACGTTCGAACGGGATGGAATTTCCAGGACGGGAAACAAGAAACGACCCATATACCCTTCATTCGGAAAGGCGGATCAGCCTGAGAAAATTTACATATGCTCAAGATTCCGTATCCTAATCCTCGGAGAATGTTGTTCTTTATTTTTTCGCGTACGAAGGGAGGAAAGATAGAAGCGAGTATTATATGTTATGCATAAACAAGTGATCGATGTGGTAAATTTTTCAACCCGAAATGATGTTTATTCTGTCTCCTCTTTTATTTTGCAAACTTCCGGATTATGGAATAACATATTTGAGATTTATTTCCAACGCATCCTATTCCTTATCATTACCCCTTCAGAGATGCATAGAAGACTTGAACAGACTGTACCGTTTGATTTATTCGTCTTTATTTGTCTTTTCTTGAATCTTTTGATGGCTGAAAGATCTTAACTGGAAAAATCAATTTCACGAATGAAACCCACTTAGTGAGCCACCATTATAATTATTATTATTATTATCCTGATACTCCTAGATCTTCCGTGAAGATTATTAGGCAACTTTTTCGTTTTTAGTATGAAAATAGTCCACAAAATGAAAAGCAACCCTCAGGCTATTAATCAATTACTAATAGCTGGCTAATTTTTATTGGCAGATAAGTTAGAAGAGGAATAAATATAAACATGACGTTTTACCATCGTTTTATGGTCGAGTTTGCCTTCGCAAAACTCTCGAGTAGAGAGGCTATTGCACTCAATAGCCAATCTGAAAATTCATATGAGTTCTAGCTGGGACGAAACGTCTCTTGAGAGCTTCATTATGACTCCCGACGACCACCAGTAACCTTTTGAGGTGATGTCACCTTTCGTCCTTTTCATACGAAGTCTCAACCGTCTAACCAATTCCGGCTATTCACATCTGGTGTCCACTCTTGTAAGCGGAGAAACGTTGACCGTTAAAGAAATCATAGCAATCAAATTAATTCCTGAATCAACACATCAATACAGGAATTACACCAAGAAGTTGAAAACGTCAACCAAACCCGAAACAAGACAGTTGCATTGGAGAAATTACAGCAAACGGTAGCGAAATTAAAAAAAAGCTCCAGGCATCAACGAAATAACGAATGAGATGATCAAATATGGATATAAGCTGGATCTACGATCCAGCTTATATCAAGTGTTTTTTTTAGAGTGATAGAAGTTTGAATTGAAATAAAACACATTTAAATTATGATTGAAGCTGAATTTTTTTTCATATGAAAGATAATTTTATGACATTTATGTTTTAAAAATAATTTCTGGCATATGTTCACCACGACTAGCTCTGAGGAACCGCATTCGACCAGACCAATTTTGGACCTCAATAACACGTGTTATGTTGGCTTTCAAAGCGTCTATTGTTTCTAGTTTATCGGCATAAACCAATGACTTGACATAACCCCAAAGAAAATAATCCAGTGGAGTTATGTCGCATGATCTTGGAGGCCAATTAATTGGACCATTTCTCGAAATAATGTTATCGCCAAATCTTTCTTTCAATAAATCAATTGTTACGATAGCAGCATGAGGTGTAGCACTATCTTGTTGGAACCAAAACACTTCTGGGTCGATACCATTCAAATTTTGAAACAAATAATCATTGATCATCGATCTGTAATGAACACCATTCACTGTAACATTAGCTCCAGCATAGTTTTTAAACAAATATGGACACCATACAGTGCAATTTTCAGGATGCAATGGAACCTGCAGAACTTCTTGAGGAATGTTTTCACTCTATATACGGCAATTTTGCTTGTTTACATAGCCGTTCAACAAGAAATGAGCTTCATCACTAAACACAATTATACGATAAAAAAGTGGATCAACTTCAAGCTGTTCTAGGGCCCAATCATCAAACAAACGACGCTTTTTATGGTCAAGTATCAAGTATAAGTTTAGCGAATAGAACACTGATTTTGAAAATAAATTTCAACAATTTGTAAACGTTGTTGCAGCGTGAGTGTTTCCATGGTAATTTGTCAATGCTTACTGAATAGAAATGTCATAACAACATGGCTTCTACTTTCTGTCAAATCACAGTTATCCCTAACGAAAGTTCTATCACTCTAAAGAAAACACCCGATATTTAACATCGTATAAGTATAAGATTAAAAAAATATATAGTTTTGAGCAGAGCAGCATTGAGCGCTACCGAAACCTTAACAACAGTGGTACGACTGCTATTAACGTCAGTGCTTTTCACCATTTTTCTGATACAAATTATCAACAATAATTTACCCGTTAGTTATTTCAAATTCAGAAGGTGGGTCGCTAATTTCATGCGACCTGACTTTTTCATCAAAGGAAAGTTTGACAATTGTTGTGAACTAAAAGAGCAACAATTTTCAAAAATGTTTTCATATGAAGTCATATTTTCGAAATATTGATTTAGGGCACCATTTTGATGATTTGGTCGTCATATCGAGGTTTTTATTCTCCTCAGAAAAGTGCGAGAAATATTCAGTTCTTAAGCACAATGACGAGTTGATGTTGATGAATGTTCGCCACATTCTGGGCTTCAGCAGCAATGTTTTCAGGTGTGATCACTGGACTAGAACCTGAGAAGGTTGTTTCATCAAATAACGATCCAGTTTCACGAACTCGCTTCACAAATTGATCCACGAATTGCCGTTTCATTATTGAACTTTCCACGTAAATTTCTAACAATTTGGATAGAAGATTCACTACTTTAGAAATAAGTATTTATTATTTCGCAGTTTTTACCAAGCGTAAATCGACCCATTTCATTCAAATATTAAACTACCTTTCTGTTGAAACAACGAAATGTTGCCAGACTCAAAATAACCACTGCTTCAAATTGCAAACATAGATTGTCCAGTCTTTACTATAGAAATTCAAACTAAAACACAACATCTTTCTAGAAACTATATCAATAATTTGAGTTTCATCTTCTGTAGTTTCAATTGGAATAATATGGATAGATATTGTATCTCGATTGCGAACTTATATTACTTTCAGTTTTCGCTCGTTCACATTCCTTTGGTCAGGAATAAAATTATTATCATTTCGCCGACGAACTTCATGAATTTTAATGATATCAAATTGAATAATATACAGGGTGTCCCAACAAAAATTTGATCCCCCCAGAACTCAGGAACGAAGAATTTTCGAAGATTCAAAAAAAACCGGTCAACTTCTGTTTTCAGGGGGACGAATTTCCATCATGAGTTTATTCCGAGAAAAGTGGCATCAACCTTCAACATTTTTCAGGGAGGAGATGGTGAGTGTCGGTTAGTTTGAAAGTCATTTATGTTCTGTACACAACCCAGTTAAAATTTTCAAAATCGGTTCACTATTCAGGAAATAATGTAATTTGAACTTACCGTGATATTGAACAGACAGTTGAACCGCCCAAATTCAATAACCTAAGAGTTTTGAAGAATCAAAAAATTATTTTCAATTTTGGTATTAGGGAGAAGGAATTCCTATGACATAATTCATCGGAGAAAAACACCTGAGGGTGGCAACAATTTTTGTTCTCTAAACATCATTAAAATATTTAAATATTAGCCCTCTACATATTTAATTTCAAAAAATTATATTTAATAATTATAACTTCATGAATTAAATTAAATTAATGCCATATAAGTACCACTTATATCAAACGACATATAAAATAAACATTCATTATAAGACATCCAATTGTCAACGAAAATCCCATAAATCAAATATTTTGAGTAAACAAAATTTTTTTTCTACTCATCAATCTTATGAAAACGGATATATTTCAAAAATGTTTAACATAATCTTAGGAATTTCATCATAAAACAATCTTACTTAGAAATATTCAATATTATTGGATATCTAACTAAGTTACTTTTCATAAAATGTCAAGATTTGTAAAAACATTACTAAAAAACAAGTTTCAAGAGAGACTGCTTCGTCAGTACTCAATTATATTCATATTCAATAATATACAACATCATTCAACAAAAATATTTTCTCACCTTTTAACAATTCAGAAAGCTTCTGGTAAATGAATACTGAAAATTTAAATGGAGTGTAATGTTAACTCAAATAAATAATTCTGTGGTTTACCATTGGTCTTAAAGATTGAAAGGCAATTTAACGGCCTCTGTAATAGCACAAGGACTAACTTGTATAAAGAATGTTAAGGAAACGAAATAATTATATATTATGAATAAAATAATTATTTTAACTCTAAAAATCAATGTCGAAAACTTTCAAATTCGGTGATTTTATAAGCATTTTATCAGAAGGGTAACACAAACAGAAAATCAATACATTCCAATACACCAGATCTGTAAGTAATGATAGGGAACATTTTTTTTTTGGATGTTCGAAAATTCTTCGTTTCTGAGTTTTGCGGGGGTCAAATTTTTGTTGGAACAACATTTGTATAATACAGTAATAAGCTCGGCACCTTTATCAGATCAAATGTAGAACATGATTATGCCACAGTGTGGCGAAACAATTATCGATCATCAAGAAAAATTTTTGGGGAAATTGAATTTTATTCACTGCCCGGCACCTTTAATTGTATAGTTCAACAGTTAAATGAAAAGTCTTATACTGTGTATAAGACCGGCGATTATGCCGGTGGCAGAATGAAAACGCCCCTGTTCATAAAACATCATATTCAACATGTAAATAAAATTATGAAAATTTAATAATATCCTGCAGTATCCTCAGTTGTCAAGTCTGTACCCCGAGGCATTACTGTGGTAGTATTATCTGAAATGAAATCTTAACTCCAATTTGTCTTGCTCGGGAGTTTTTTCATTTTTTATGTAGATGTAACAATAACGAGAAAAATTCAAAGTGAACAAAAAAATAATGCTGCAGGCTGGTCGGAACAGAATTTCTTCGAGAAGCTTGATATACAGTCTGTCAAGAAAGTACCGGGAATTATCGATTTAAATCTGGCGGGGCAATGAGGCAGGTAAAAATTTTTTTTCCTAGGTTGGTACCACTGTCCTTAATTACTATGCCAAGCTTGAGCGGGATCTGTCAACTAGTGTGTTTGCAACAGCTGATTAAGTCAGTCGATGTCAGAGTGCGTGCCGATTTTTACTATGGGTGATTACGTTGAGCAAAGAATTTGTTTAAAGTTTTGTGTTGCAAATGAATTTTCGTGTGCCGATGCATTGAAAATGTTGCAAAAGGCCTTTGGTGATAATGCTCTATCGAAAACTCGTGCATATCAGTGGTACAGAGCCTTCAAGGACGGTCGTGAAGTGGTCGCCCATCGACGGCTTCGATCGAAGATAACGTCGATAAAATTAAGGAAAGGGTGCTGGAAAACCGTCGTACCAGCTTGAGAAAGATAGCACATGATCTTAAGATATCCCACGAGTCCGCACGTACGATTTTGATTGATATTTTGGGCATGAGAAAGGTGGCCGCACGACTCGTAACGAAAGACCTGAATTTTCTTCAAAAACGTCATCGCGAACAGGTTGCTTCAGACATGCTGGATCGCTGTAATTCCGATTCTACATTCATGGAACGCATTATAACTGATGATGAGACCTGGGTCTTCGAGTACGATATGCAAACAAGCCAGCAATCATCGGAATGGGTGGCAAAAAATGAGCCGAAACCGAAAAAACCACGCCAAAGCCGCTCGAAAATGAAGGTGATGCTCATTGTTTTCTTCGATATCCGTGGCGTGGTGCACTACGAATACGTTCCAGAGGGTCAGACGGTAAACAAGGAGTATTACCTAGGCGTTATGAAACGTTTGCGTGAGCGTATCCGTAAGAAGCGGCCAAATTTGTGGGCGAACAACTCATGGATTTTGCATGACGAAAACGCGCCTTCCACCGAGCTACGATTGTGACTGACTTTCTCGCCAAAAACTCAACAAACGTGCTTCAGCAACCACCGTATTCGCCGGATTTGGCTCCCTGCGACTTTTTCCTCTTCCCAAAACTAAAATTGCCCCTTCGTGGCACCCGTTTTGAGTCGATTGAAGCCATAAAACAAAATTCGGCGCGAGAGCTAAAGTCCATCCCGGAAAGCGCCTATAAAAAATGTTTCGATAATTGGAAGTGCCGTTGGCATAGATGTATTGGAGCAAATGGAGCCTATTTTGAAGGCGACCCAATAAATTTTGACGATTAAATGTAAAAATGTTGTTTTAATTGAAAATTCCCGGTACTTTCTTGACAGAATAGTATGTTCTGTATTTCAGCAACATGTATATAAAGGGCGAAT
The DNA here is from genome assembly GCA_034642435.1 of Megalocaria dilatata. Classification (NCBI taxonomy): domain Eukaryota; kingdom Metazoa; phylum Arthropoda; class Insecta; order Coleoptera; family Coccinellidae; genus Megalocaria; species Megalocaria dilatata. The sequence goes on from CM067854.1 coordinate 7,397,638, forward strand.
GTTTTTTGTTTGGGTGGTTACGAGCGTTAATCTAAAGATTAAAAATGATTATCCTCTTCTTTACGTGAGTTGTAACTATTAGACTGGGCAAAAAAAACGACTTTTTTTTTAATGATACTGTGAAACTATCATTCATGATGATAAAAAAAATTATCGTGAAAGTTTGAGCCCTTAATAATAGTATTAAGGGGTGTATCGTTACGACTCTTGGTTTTTTAACAGTAATCGCATTTTTTCACTCAAACCTCGTCTATTATTTATCTGAAAAATTTGAGCGATGCGTATTTTCAAAGGAAATTAAATTCCCTAGAAAAAAGCTCTCTTTGTAAATAAATGTTAAACGAGCCGTTTGCTTAATAAAATAGAAAGGCCTTTTACTTGATAGAAGAAATATAACAAATTTTGAATATTAAAACAAATTGAAATATGTTTATTTTCTACAATTTTGATTTCAAGAAAATTTTTTATTCAAAAATTTTTTAGAATTAAATTTATGTCTAAAACAAGCACCGCTTACATTTAGTAGACGTATATAATCAAAACTCAATATATAATGTCAAATGGAATAAATAAACCAACAGATATACGAAATTCATTGAAATTAATAAATAAATATTTAAAGGAGACAAAATTTTGTTTCTGGTCTTACCTTTAAGAACACCAATTGCCTTTTTAAAACATGAACACACTTAAAGGACTTCTCAAAGAATATAATTTATTTAAAATATTTAATATATTTAAATATTCGAATAAGTTAATTCAGAAATCTCTAAAAACATGCATTATATCTTCAAAAAACAAATATAATTCTAAGCAATTCCTTCTTCAGTCCTGAATAATATTCCAAATATCAAAATCAAAAAACTAACCTATATCGAAAACCTCACCACGTGTAAAAGGACTAATGCTTCGAAACACAGATCAACTTTATAATTCAAGATTGATCTCTGTTCTAAAAAAATCAAAGAACAGTGTGAGTTATTTTTAAGGATCATTTAAATTCATTGATATTCCATAATGAGATATATTGAAGCCAAAATATAATTATATATTATATATAAAATAAAATAGAAAGGCCTTTTACTTGATAGAAGAAATATAACAAAATTTGAATATTAAAACAAATTGAAATATGTTTGTTTATCTTCTACAATTTTAATTAAAAAAAAATTTTTTATTCATTTTTTATTCCATTTGACATTATATATTAAGTTTTGATTATATACGTCTATTAAATGTAAGCGGTGCTTGTTTTAGACATTAATTTAATTCTAAAAGTTTTTTGAATAAAAAATTTTTTTGAAATTAAAATTGTAGAAGATAAACATATTTCAAGCCGTTTGCTTGTTATCGTGCCTTAAACATTGATTAATTTTTTCTATTTTGCGTTTCGATTTTGCATTTTTGTAACTACCAGAAATATCAATATTTTTATGGTATAAAATACGTATTTTAAAGGAAATTTAATACTCTACAACAAAAGTTTCTTAACATTTTTCATTATTTTAATTTCACTCCTTCCAAAATTATTCGACGTTGAAGTTAAATTCCAAAGGAATTTATCGTTTTTTTCGCGTTACACAGGATTTTTCTCACTTGATTGAAAGATCATGTCACTTAAATATTGAAAGTAACTTTTTTCTGTTGGACCACTAAACCTTTTTCTATAAAATCATAATTTATTAATGTATTATTTTGCTTTTTAACGATTAGTTATATAAATAAAATCATTTTTAATGTATTTAACTAACTCTAATAATACAAAAAAATTTGGTTCCTTAACCATAATGTACTTATTAAATATAATAAATAAATAATAATCATAATATAAAATATTGATATTTCTAGTAGTTACAAAAATGCAAAATCGAAACGCAAAATTGAAAAAATTAATCAGTGTTTAAGACACGATAACAAGCAAACGGCTTGTTTTACATTAATTTACAAAGAAAGCTTTTTTGTAGGGAATTTAATTGCCTTTGAAAATCCGCATCCCTCAAATTTTTCAGATTAATAATTGACGAGGTTTGAGTGAAAAAATGCGATTACTATTAAAAAACCAAGAGTCGTAACGATACACCCCTTAATACTATTATTAAGGGCTCAAACTTTGACGATAATTTCTTTTTATCATCAAGAACGATGTTGTCACAGTATCATTAAAAAAAAATAGTCGTTTTTTTTGGCCCAGTCTAGTAACTACGGACTCATTATCCTAAGGAGACGAAACATCCTCGTGTTGAAATCTTATTTTTTGTAAGGCCAACATTAAGATTGTTTGGATGAAGACGGATATAGCAGAACTAAATATTGCGACAAGGATGAACAAATCTGATTGTTCTATTATTGCAACGTTGTAAAAAATTTAAAATTCCTCAAATTCATAACACCACTGCCATATAATAAGTGTTTCTTACCTGTAACAGAATATATCAGTAGAGGAGTTCTAATTATTTTTATATATTTCACATTGACGTAACATGTTGTCCATAAATTATAACCAAATTTAGCCTAAATACCTCTAAATTTCAAATAAATATTTAAACTCGGGAATATATGTGCAGATATTTAAAGAAAGAGATGGTGAACCGTTTCTGACAAAGTGAACTATAAGAGGGATACAAACTCATGTGATTGGGTCTCTTAGTTCGCAGGGTAGCCACCATCTACAAGAAATTTCTTGTACACGATATCATCAAAGATGAAAAATGTTCATTATAGGGTGACAAGAAAATTTGAAGAAGCGTCTGAAGCTATGTCTCGCTGCCAAAGGAAGCCACTTCGAAACCGCTTAAATATATTATTATCAAATGTTTATGTTATTATTATTCGTTGTTGTTTTGTTTAATTTCTTTTGTTTAATAAAGTTTAATGAAAAAAGTTTGTCTGAGGTATTTCTTGTCAGCCTGTATTTTCATTGATTAATGGATATCTAACTTTATTTCATAAAATATTAATATGCAGCTATAACTCTGAGGAACTTATCAATAAAGCAAGGGTTTAAAGGATTCATAATATAGTGAGACTTGAATGCTAACGACGGTTTTAAAATTAAACATATTTTCAAATGAGTAGTTTGGAAACACAGGACTTAGTAGTATTTACATTGGACCATTTGAATAATGAGCGACATAATGTTAGCCTCAGTAGAAGACGTAAATAATTGGATCTCTTTTAATACGTCTATGGTTGTAACCGGTCTTTCACTCATAGACACCATGCTTTCAGACAGTTAACGCATATTTTGAAAAGGTTCCTTGATTTTTGTTTTTCGATTAAAGTTTATACTAACAACTTTCAAATTAACTTTCCTCGAACGATCATCACAGACGACAATTAGAGTTGTCGCATCCGGAAAATGCTCCCTATTCAACAGACAACCAACAATTCGAGAATGCGGGTAGTGAAAGTAAAACGTTGAAATAACTGACGGGGGCACGCCCGAACTCTGAAATTACAGAGAAGACCCTTGGAATTCCTCCCTGACAAGAAAGGGGTGTGAACCGAACAGTATCGCACCATCCGAATATACAAGATAGAGTCGACTCGTTCAATAAAAGCACACAAACACTCCAGACGAGGTTTGCCAGCAAAATGTCCTTTTCCAGGACATTTCACGAATCTTTCCGTGAAATGGTGTCATAGATTGGTGAAAGTGAGTTTGCAGATGCTAGCTTCATTTTATGCCATTCCACATAATAAGAAATTTCCTTTAGCACTGGACACGTTAGTCCAGAGCGACAGCTATTCAGAATGTTATCAGCTGCTGTCACCATGTGATACTTTGAAATAGTTTGAACACTTCAAGAATCTTCAGGTGGTGGGATAAATTACTATTTTATTATTATCCTGATAGTCCTAGAACTTCTGTGAAAAAAACTCAGAAGCTTTTTCGCTTATGCGAGTTAGGAGTTTAGTTGTGTAGGCTTTGTTAGTGCCTCCTTACACCCCCTACAGGTACAGTACTATTATATTTTCGAGCCAATAGTGGAACGGTGGCCGAAACTCATCCAGTTAGAAAATTTCTTTCCTCTCGAGAAGGTACCCGAATCCAAGACATTTCGCTTCCCAGTGAAGGACTCTAACCACTGAGCTATTGGCACTCACTATTATATTCAGTTTTTCTGTTTACAAACGATCAATGTTTCTGCCGTATCGCTTCCTTGGTTTAATAGTTGTCCCGATTTTGTAGAACAGTCACAGTAAGATGAACTAATATTTAGTTTGCAATAAACCTGCGACTGTTACAAAGTACTGGAATATATAATTTGAAGGAAATATTTTATAATGGCATTAAGGAAAGCCTGTTTGTCTTTAAGAAAAAATGCTACTTGGACAACAATATTTTGAATACTGTGATGAGTGATTGTTAAATATAATTTCGTGAAAGCCGAACAAGAAAGCAAGATGTACAGGATATCGCAGCAGAAACACAAAACGGTGAGAGTATTTTCTTGAATTTTTTTCTATGGAGGGAGGACCTCATCTTTTTCATAAGAGCGAAGCAAAATAATAGAACTGCTTGGTATATAGAGATATCTTTTTGAATTCTTCCTAAGTAATTGATTAAACGGTAATGATTTAGTATGCAAATTCTAGGACAAGCATACTGCAACTGGGAGATTGAGAATGATGTATAATTGGCTTTAATGGTTTATTTGTATAATATTAACTTGAGAGTTAAGACAGAGAGAAAATGTGAGTATAACTTACTTCTAGAAAATGTGTGTGGAATCAGAACTTAATTGTTCGAAGTGTAGAGAAGGTTGCGTGACTGTTTGGTCGAAAAACGGCGGAAGAGAGTGACTGCCTATGTGTTTGTAGTCCCAGTGCCAACGAGCGACGAGCGATGAACTATTAAAGTAACAGACTATTCCAACCAATAGAAATTGTAGAAGTAATCGAGAGTTAAGTCAATACCACCACTCTAGGTGGTTATGTTATTTATGGCGAGCGGGCGTCTGTCCATCCTACCACTGCGCCCGTAAGGACTATTATGGTTTACACCTAATTTATATTTCCCCGATTAGATCCAGTTTTTGGATAAAATCGATAATTTTGTTCGGGATTAATTTTTTCAGTTGGCAGTGGGCTATCAAAGCCTGGCCAAAGACCTCGATTCTGATACGACTAACCACTGGGCACTCTGAGACCATGTGCATAGCTGTCCTCAAGAGACCGCCTGCATTCATTGTCTTCAGCTAGTCCGATTTTGTGCAAATGCCCTTTCAGCCTGCAGTGACCTCTCACACTAGGTGCGTCATTTTTTGATTCGAAGCTGTTCCAAGGAACGCCCTCGAATGTTTCAGGCCGGGATAGCTAGCCAGACAGACTCTAGTCTTGAGTTCATTCTGCCTGTTTTCGTCTGCTTAGCCACGTCATGTAGTATTTCCATGAATGGTTTCGGGCCTACCAGAGGGCAGCGTGGCTTTAGCAAATGCCAGCCGATCTGCCTCTTCGTTACCTAAATGGTTTGAGTGACTCAGTATCCAAACAAGAGTGACTCTGTTATACATACCGAGCCTGTTTGAAGCCGTGCGGCAACTCCAGACTGTTTTTGATGTACAACAGCTGAATTCCAGAGCTTTTAGTACTGACCGATTATCACTAAATATTTTGATTTTGCGATGGTGGATTTGCCGTTTTATCAGCAGATCTTCCGCGATCTCAATGGCCAATAGTTCTGGCTGGAATATGGTTTCGTATTGACCGAGACCCCAAGAGATGTTGATTCTCGGTTTGCTAACAGACTCCAGCTCCCATTCCGTTCGTCGTTCGCGAGCCATCTGTGAACAAGCCAAGGTCGGTCCCCAATAGAACCTCAGCATGCTGGGTCCATTCATTCCGGCTGGGGACGATTACATTGAAATGCCATTATTGTCTCAACAAAATAGTGACTAATAATGAAAAAAAAATTCATTAACAAAATTTCATAGCAATACGTCAAGCTGAATATTCATGCTGTATATTTGGTGATACCAGCTGGGTTTGATGTATTAAGAGCTGCTACAGTCGAACGAAAGGATAATAAGACAGGTCTACCGTTGCCAATTGTTGCGTATGAGCTGAGCATTGCAAGAAAAAGGGCCGCAATAGGCCAACAGACAAGACAAAGTTATTTTGCAGTATGACATATATTGCATCGCCTTTTAACACGTAATTACTACCACATTCGCCGTCCAGCTAAGACATTGATTCTTCCGATTACCATTTCTTCCGATCGATGTTACATGGCCTGGCTGACAAGCACTTCTCCAATTTCGATAATGTCAAAAAATAGATGACGCGATCGGATCCGTCAATTTCAAGAAAGATGGGAAAAAATAGTGGCTAGCGACGGACAATACCTTAACTTTTGAAAGTATGTTTAAACCAATTTTTCACAATAACGCTTCAATTTATAAAAAAAAAAACCCACTAACTTATTTATACTACCAAGAGTTGGCAACATTCAAAAGTCATTTCTGAAAAGACTACATTGTCAGATACTGTTGAATTGCTGTCCGATAGTTCGTCCTAGTAGGAGGCAGTCTCCCTTTCTAGAAATGTCAAGAAAGGGTTGTAAACCGAACAGATCTCAACGTTTGCCACTGACATAGAAGAGTTGGCCGTGTCTTATTACGCCTACATTTATGCCATACGCGAGATAAGCTAGCACAACGTTTTATTTGCCGCGACATTTCCCGCATCTTTCCGAAAAACGGTATCGGATGTCGTCTGGAAGGAGTGGATGATGAGAAGTCATCTAGTTGCGGATGTTATCAGCCTCTCCAAGTGGCTGTTGGGAGCGATGCCGACGACAAAACGGAAGTTACTGGAAGACGGTCCGGATGAATGTCGCTTAATCATTTCGGAATGATGAGGTTTGGAGAGGGCAAGTCCCAGATCGCACGGCCCTATTCCGGCGTGATAGTGGAATTAGCTGGGAGATTTTGAGGGAAATAGTCGGAAAATATGAGCCCAGTCGATTGAAGTTTAGATAAAGTGAGTCGACTCCATGTAACCAGAATTGAATGTCTCGACTTCTATATTCTAGAGCTGTCTTAGAGAGAACAAACTACACATCCATATAACCTGCTTCTTAATAGGAAAGACTGGATTTTGAAGTTTCATGGTGGATTTATTTGTCTTCAAAATCTTCGAAAATATTTAACATATCTTCAAAGAGGCTATTTTTAATTCTAGCCAATAATCTTCAATCCAACTTCGTGTCCATAAAACAAAATCAATCAATAAAAGATACCTGACTACTTAGTTTCCTTTAGAAAACTAAGAAGGAATAAAAAAATGTATCTGAGACAGTAATTTATTTCCACAAAAATGTTTGTACTACTACAACAATTGTTTCACCACGATATGGCTTCTTCAGGTATTACATTGTACTGCCAGACAGTACAATAGAAATAAGGGAAAAACATCGGTATAGAAAAACAGTGTTGTTGGGTATATCGGTGCAAGAATTTACATCTCTGGAGGCTATCAGATGTCACAGAAATATCTCAACGTTGACTACAAGACGAAAACCTGATGCTATAAAATCTTACCCATACAAACAGTTTTAGTCGAGGTGCCCGCGCACTTAGTTATGGGGGAAATTTTAAGTTGAATGATCTGTTTGTACAGAATAGTTTTCTATAATTTTATTCAAGTTGACTTCAATTGAATCTATACTATTTCTGATTTCAATAAAATTCACAAATATCACATGTTGTTTTATTTCAAGAATAGTCTCCCCATAAGAAATATTTTTCAATTTCAGAAAATGAGTATTTAGAATACGGATTTTCAGGTTTTTAAGTGAGTACAAAGATCAATGCTTTCTTGAAGATATTATCACGTCTCCTGAATCTTAAGCTTCCAATCATTTAATTTCAGTTTATACAAGAATAATCTCGTTTATTTCTTGGATTCTGTGATTCAATGTGAACGCATCCGTGCAACTCTACAAACTTCGATAACAAGAACCAAGTGGCGCAGGAAAGTAGATCTTTAACTCTGTTTTCAAATATTCTGGATCAAGTCGTAACTTTCTTGCCAGCAAACAAATCGACATACAGAAAAAAAAACCCGAAGATACATTCTAGAGGGTATCCAAATGTTTTGCTTGTTTTAAGTTTGTTCTGAATTTCATTTAAACCTTCGATTCAGCTGCCTTTATACAGTCCACCCAGTTTTTACCCCACATGATCTAAGAAAAAAGACGTTAATACAGTGGTCATTGGACCAGAAACTTTGTACTAGAAGTTACATGAACTGGCCACTGGAAAGGTTAATAAATGATCAATGGAACCTGAAATCACTTCCTGGATATAAAGTCAAGTCACAGGACCCATGTCACCTTCCAAATAGACGCAAATCTCCCCATGCCTAATTACTCAGCTTCTTATTGGTCATACACTGTAAGATAGCATCACTATAAAATAGGTGAAAAATATTCTGCTATTTATAAATTAAGTGGGTCAGCAACTCAGCTAATCGAATCCATAATTGGTCAATTTAAAGTATTAGCACAAGAGTTTACTGGAGATGTAACTCTGATACTTGCAGATAAGCATATTTCCAAAAAATTCATCGCTTGGCGAAGGAGATCATTTCAGGAGTAAAGAAGTACCAGGTAACGCATAAAATATCTCACTGTTTGGAATTCAAGATTGTTTGCCAACGCCAAACATCTATCGATTCCATGCAAACAATACTAAAAATACTTCATATTATGGATCAAGCGCAATAGACTAACTTCGTTCATACGAAATTAATTTTGATATGCAGGTACAATATAAATGTAATGTTTCCATTAATTTTAGACATCCAAAGTTCCATCACAAATTGCAATAACCAGTCATTCTTTATTCTATGAATCTAGAATTTGACATTTGGTTAATATGAAAACTAATATTTTCAGAACACAGGTGCGTTAAGTTAGTTGGTGGCAATGAATGTTGAAATATGTATCATTTTGACGCGAACAGAAAATATTTCACTGTAATAAAAAGCACATGTTCCCGGAAAAGTATTATTCAATAATCGATTATTTCATATATCAATCCGAAGCCAGTCGCCTCGCGTCTATATCTTTCTTATAATTAAAAAAATGTATATAATACAGTAATTTATTTCCACAAAAATGTTTGTACTAATACAACAATTGTTTCACCACGATGTGGCTTCTTCAGGTATTACATTGTACTGTCTGATGGTATTCAGTGTAACCGAGTTTATATACATTTTTAGGTACGTGACCAAATAATAGAAGCACAAGTCATAAAAACTCTAGGTGTTTATTGGAGTTTGCCGCTAAAAATGCCATTAAGGAAAAATATTCAGTAATGGAGAATGATCGACATCTGCTTGTTCGTTCAAAAGGATTTTACGCGCATTATACCTGTTGATTTCAAGAAATTCTAAAAGTGTTAATCTAGAACTTTTGCTTTCAACGTGGATAATTTTATAATTATTGTTGAAATTATGCCCGAATTCCTTAAGATGATTAGCATATGTCGAATGTACAGAATTGTATATATAACCCCTTTGGTGTTCTTGGATACGTTTCTTGAATGATCTACCAGTCTGGCCAATGTATACTAAAGGGCAATCTTTGCAAGTTAACTTGTAGACTCCGGATTTATTTTCTTTACTTGTACGATCTTTATTGTTTTTTATGTAGGTACTAAGGTTATTAATTGTCTTAAAAGCCGCGTTATAATTGAAACAACTTTTGAAATATTTAGCAATATTTTCAGATAATCCATTGACATAAGACAACGAAAAATATTTCTGTGTATTGTCCTCTTTTATGATTGGGTACACGAGATTTAATGCCATTTTCTTTTGTTTATTGGATACCATTTTGTCTATAAGAAAGGGATTGTAACCGTTGTTTGACGCTATTTGTTTAATAATATTTAATTCTTTCATAAAGTTTTCTGAATTTAAAGGGACATTCAATAATCTATGAATAAAACTATTATATGCTGACATCTTTTGGTTAGTGGGATGGTTTGAAGTTTTATGTATTGTGATGTCTGTATGTGTTGGTTTGTGAAAAATACTGAAATCATGTAAATTATTTAATCTTGTTATAGTGAGGTCAAGAAAATTAATACTTTGATCCTTTTCTTCTTCGATTGTGAATTTGATTGTTGGGTGGAGTTTATTAATGAAATTCGTGAAGATATGTAGTTGTCGGTCGGTGCCTTTGAAACAACAAAAAATGTCATCTACATATCTGTACCAATAAAGAAAATATTTGCTTATAGGATTCAGGTGTATATTTGATTCCAGATCATCCATGAATATTTCAGCTAAAATTGAACTGAGTGATTTCCCATTATTAAACCATTGTCAGAAATATAGACGGTTCCGTTAAATTGAAAGTAGTTTTGTTCGAGACATATTTCCAGACAATTATCATTATCATTCATTTTGATGGGATTGGTATTATTTTTAATTAATAGTTTTTTTACAATTTGTACTGTTTCAATTGGAGGTATACTAGGGAATAAATTTTGTACATCAAAAGGGGATTTCAATTTAACGGAACCGTCTATATTTCTGACAATGGTTTAATAATGGGAAATCCACTCAGTTCAATTTTAGCTGAAATATTCATGGATGATCTGGAATCAAAAATACACCTGAATCCTAAAAGCAAATATTTTCTTTATTGGTACAGATATGTAGATGACATTTTTTGTTGTTTCAAAGGCACCGACCGACAACTACCTATCTTCACGAATTTCATTAATAAACTCCACCCAACAATCAAATTCACAATCGAAGAAGAAAAGAATCAAAGTATTAATTTTCTTGACCTCACTATAAAAAGATTAAATAATTTACATGATTTTAGTATTTTTCACAAACCAACACATACAGACATCACTATTAATAAAACTTCAAACCATCCTACTAACCAAAAGATGTCAGCATATAATAGTTTTATTCATAGATTATTGAATGTCCCTTTAAATTCAGAAAACTTTATGAAAGAATTAAATATTATTAAACAAATAGCGTCAAACAACGGTTACAATCCCTTTCTTATAGACAAAATGGTATCCAATAAACAAAAGAAAATGGCATTAAATCTCGTGTACCCAATCATAAAAGAGGACAATACACAGAAATATTTTTCGTTGTCTTATGTCAATGGATTAACTGAAAATATTGCTAAATATTTCAAAACTTGTTTCAATTATAACGCGGCTTTTAAGACAATTAATAACCTTAGTACCTACATAAAAAACAATAAAGATCGTACAAATAAATCCGGAGTCTACAAGTTAACTTGCAAAGATTGCCCTTTAGTATACATTGGCCAGACTGGTAGATCATTCAAGAAACGTATCCAAGAACACCAAAGGGGTTATATATACAATTCTGTACATTCGACATATGCTTATCATCTTAAGGAATTCGGGCATAATTTCAACAATAATTATGAAATTATCCACGTTGAAAGCAAAAGTTCTAGATTAACACTTTTGGAATTTCTTGAAATCAACAGGTATAATGCCCGTAAAATCCTTTTGAACGAACAAGCAGATGTCGATCATTCTCCATTACTGAATATTTTTCCTTAATGGCATTTTTAGCGGCAAACTCCAATAAACACCTAGAGTTTTTATGACTTGTGCTTCCATTATTTGGTCACGTACCTAAAAATGTATTTAAACTCGGTTACACTGAATACCATCAGACAGTACAATGTAATACCTGAAGAAGCCACATCGTGGTGAAACAATTGTTGTATCAGTACAAACATTTTGTGGAAATAAATTACTGTCATATATACATTTTTTTAATTAAAATGAGTTTCCACCAAGTAAAGACCGAATCTATCAAATATCTTTCTTAAAATGTTTTATGTTAGTTAAGATTGAGACATTAAAATGATGCTGATGATTTCTCATTAATACCTACATATTTATATAGAAAAAGTTCTATAGTATCCAAGAGAAAAACAAGGATTACAAAATTCAACAAAAATATTATGGAAATATGTGTTTCAGGTTTTAGATAAACCTTATTTTCTCATTTAGTGATGCAACTATGAACTCTTCGATATTATGGAAAATTCATTCTATCAATATCTCATATAATATGTATAAACAAATTTGCAGATTGAAATATTTCATTGTTACTGAAACATTGGAAATGAAATTTGAATTATCTATACAACAATGGTATTATCCTTATTTTGCGTAAAATTTATATATCTACCTACTCGATTTCATTCCGATCCTCTGTATTTTTCGAGATATTGAGAAAATGAATATAGACACCTTTCAGGAACTTAATTAGGTAACTATAAGTGTTCACGCACTCTACTCAGTTGTCTAATGGAAGTTTCAACCTGCTTGCAAATGACGAATTTCGATACATTACTTTTGAAAGTTATTGTGACTTCAAACAATGTATTACGGACAGAAATTATGACTTAATTTTCATCTGTAGTTTCAATGCAATAATCTATGTTCGACTCATAATTGAGGAAGTTTCGAGGAAATTAAAGTCAGGAGATATTATGCGATCATAATTCAAAATATAAGCTATTATATCGGGTGTTTTTTCAAGAGTGATAGAACTTTCGATAGAGATAATTGTGATTTGACAGAAGGTAGAAGCTATGTTGTTTTGACATTTCTGTTTAGTAAGCATTGACAAATTATCATGGAAAGACTCACGCGGCAACAACGTTTACAAATTGTTAAATTTATTTTCAAAATCGGTGTTCTATTCGCCAAACTTATAGAGGAGCTCTTCTTGAAATTTATGGTTTACATAATCGTCCATCAGAGCAGCTTATTCCTCGAACTATCGATAGATTTCGGACAACATTTTCTCTACTCGATGCAACAACAACAACAACAAGACAAAGAATTGTACGTACAGAAGAAAAATATCGCTGCTGTAAATCATAGTGTTAATGATGATCCAGATTTGTCTATTCGTCAACGTTCACAACAAGTTAGACTCAGTTCATCCACCACATGGAAAATTTCTTTTGTGAATAGTCTTCTGGCTATAAACTCCAGATCTTCCGAGTCCTCAGCAAGCACCACCTGGTCGTCTGCAAAGTGCAACGTATAGAGTGTCGTATCTACAGTCAGCGGTATGTCCATTTCACCGCATGCTCTCCTCCACTTCTTCAAGACTTCGTTCAAATATATTTTAAACAACGTTGGGGAGAGGCAGCATCCCTGTCTAAGGCCTTCAGTTGTTTTAAACCCCTTCGACAGACTATCCCCTACCTTTACCCGAGATATAGAGCCATCGTACAGCTTTTATTATGGTGGTATCTATTAGAGCTGTTCCAAGACTCTCCAGAGCTTCAGAAATGGTACCGTATCGTAGGCCTTGGCCAAGTCCACGAAAAGCAAATATATTATATTATATTTATATACTACTCTGTCAAGAAAGTACCGGGAATTTTCAATTAAAACAACATTTTTACATTTAATCGTCAAAATTTATTGGGTCGCCTTCAAAATAGGCTCCATTTGCTCCAATACATCTATGCCAACGGCACTTCCAATTATCGAAACATTTTTTATAGGCGCTTTCCGGGATGGACTTTAGCTCTCGCGCCGAATTTTGTTTTATGGCTTCAATCGACTCAAAACGGGTGCCACGAAGGGGCAATTTTAGTTTTGGGAAGAGGAAAAAGTCGCAGGGAGCCAAATCCGGCGAATACGGTGGTTGCTGAAGCACGTTTGTTGAGTTTTTGGCGAGAAAGTCAGTCACAATCGTAGCTCGGTGAGAAGGCGCGTTATCGTCATGCAAAATCCATGCGTTGTTCGCCCACAAATTTGGCCACTTCTTACGGATACGCTCACGCAAACGTTTCATGACGCCTAGGTAATACTCCTTGTTTACCGTCTGACCCTCTGGAACGAATTCGTATTGCACCACGCCACGGATATCGAAGAAAACAATGAGCATCACCTTCATTTTCGAGCGGCTTTGGCGTGGTTTTTTCGGTTTCGGCTCATTTTTTGCCACCCATTCCGATGATTGCTGGCTTGTTTGCATATCGTACTCGTAGACCCAGGTCTCATCACCAGTTATAATGCGTTCCATGAATGTAGAATCGGAATTACAGCGATCCAGCATGTCTGAAGCAACCTGTTCGCGATGACGTTTTTGAAGAAAATTCAGGTCTTTCGGTACGAGTCGTGCGGCCACCTTTCTCATGCCCAAAATATCAATCAAAATCGTACGTGCGGACTCGTGGGATATCTTAAGATCATGTGCTATCTCTCTCAAGCTGGTACGACGGTTTTCCAGCACCCTTTCCTTAATTTTATCGACGTTATCTTCGATCGAAGCCGTCGATGGGCGATCACTTCACGACCGTCCTTGAAGGCTCTGTACCACTGATATGCACGAGTTTTCGATAGAGCATTATCACCAAAGGCCTTTTGCAACATTTTCAATGCATCGGCACACGAAAATTCATTTGCAACACAAAACTTTAAACAAATTCTTTGCTCAACGTAATCACCCATAGTAAAAATCGGCACGCACTCTGACATCGACTGACTTAATCAGCTGTTGCAAACACACTATTGGACAGATCCCGCTCAAGCTTGGCATAGTAATTAAGGACAGTGGTACCCACCTAGGAAAAATTTTACCTGCCTCATTGCCCCGCCAGATTTAAATCGATAATTCCCGGTACTTTCTTGACAGAATGTATATTCAAGATATTATATCCATATTCTGAAACATATATTCGCCGATTAAATTGATTCATTTGTATTTCTACAATATGAATATGAGGTTTCAATTATAGTCCTCATAGGAAAATCCAATATTTGTTTCCATGAATTTGATCAACTCTGTATATTTCGAAATATCGCATGATACCCTCCTACAATCATCCCTCCCATCTTGATCCTAACCGACTGGAACACTCCCAATCACACGAACAAACTTTTCTCATCGACATTCCATGTTGTCGGCTTCACTTCCAACTTCCTCCTTTTCAACTTTTTCTAATTTCTTCTATATTCCGCCGGATTCGAAAAGAATCCCAAGTTGGAGAACCATTGAAGCTGTCTAACTGTCAAGTATCTCCGACTCGACAGATCGTAGCTGGTGCCTTCGGAGTGAAATATCGTCCAATTTTTGATTGACCCGACGTCGAGGGCGATAAAGCGATCCCCGTGAGTTTTGCCACTTTTCGCGAGTATTACGGCCGTCATTTGTTACGTTTTTCCAAAACGATGAGTTGCCGTCGTAGCCGATCCTTCACCCCGCGGGGGCGTGAAGTAATTAGATTACCTCGGCTTTTTTGTTTTCGATTCGTTGGTCTGCGGAAAGGGGATGGATCTCTCGCTCTTTTCTTCTCGACATAATTTAATTTCGATATTTGTCGTGCGACGCAGACAGGGTGCGAATGTTCGTGAAAATTCTGTTATTTTGAATATGAGGCACGCTTTCATCTAATAAAGAAAGTGTTTTATCGATTCGACACCGAGAAACTTGAAACGTTGAGGAAAAAAAGCTTTGTTCGCAGAAACGATTCTGAAGCTATTCTAGATCAAACAAAATTTACAACGTGCGTATAAGGAAAGGGTGGGCCATTTAGATTTTGTATTTTAAAGTGCCTATAAAGTATCCGGAATTTATTATTTTTCATAATTTTAATAAACTTCTTTTTTTCAACATTCTGAGACAAAAGTCATATATAATGTAGCGAACAACTTTTTCGCTCCTCGTCCAGAAAGCTGCCTTGCTCTGTCGTAGTTTGACCGAAGTACGAATAGAGGACCCGACCAGTCAAAAGAATCGTGTCTAACCGTCCCCGCCAGGTTCAAATAGAGCAAGGCACCGTGTCTGACGATCAGCGTTCCAAGCGGACGCATGGTCACTGGCGTCACAAGCAGAGCCTGCGCATCACGCCTGTCTGATGAGTTTCAGATGCGCGCATGCTCGTAAACGAAATGCTGTCTCCCGAACTAAGAGGTGGAAGCTCCCTCGTAACATCCGCATTTCGAGAGCTTTACTAAAATAGGTTGCGCAGATAATCGGCTATGGCCAAAGAGGATTCACTGAAAGTAAGCGGCACCCTCCAATCGAAGAGCTCGAGAATAAACCCGATATACACATGCGGCGTAAATATTTGATAGATTCGGTCTTTTCTTGGTGGAAACTCATTTTAATTAAAAAAATGTATATGAGACAGTAATTTATTTCCACAAAAATGTTTGTACTACTATAACAATTGTCTCACCACGATGTGGCTTCTTCAGGTATTACATTGTACTGTCTGATGGTATTCAGTGTAACCGAGTTTAAATACATTTTTAGGTACGTGACCAAATAATGGAAGCACAAGTCATAAAAACTCTAGGTGTTTATTGGAGTTTGCCGCTAAAAATACCATTAAGGAAAAATATTCAGTAATGGAGAATGATCGACATCTGTTTGTTCATTCAAAAGGATTTTACGGGCATTATACCTGTTGATTTCAAGAAATTCTAAAAGTGTTAATAATTTCATAATTATTGTTGAAATTATGCCTGAATTCCTTAAGATGATTAGCATATGTCGAATGTACAGAATTGGATATATAACCCCTTTGGTGTTCTTGGACACGTTTCTTGAATGATCTACCAGTCTGGCCAATGTATACTAAAGGGCAATCTTTGCAAGTCAAGTTGTTGACTCTGGATTTATTTTCTTTATTTGTACGATCTTTATTGTTTTTTATGTAGGTACTAAGGTTATCAATTGTCTTAAAAGCCGCGTTATAATTGACACAACTTTTGAAATATTTAGCAATATTAGCAATATTTTCAGATAACCCATTGACATAAGATAACGAAAAATATTTCTGTTTATTGTCATCTTTTATGATTGGATACACGAGATTTAATGCTATTTTCTTTTGTTTATTGGATACCATTTTGTCTATAAGAAAGGGATTGTAACCGTTGTTTGACGCTATTTGTTGAATAATATTTAATTCTTTCATAAAGTTTTCTGGATTTAAAGGGACATTCAATAATCTATGAATAAAACTATTATATGCTGACATCTTTGGGTTGGTGGGATGGTTTGAAGTTTTATGTATTGTGATGTCTGTATGTGTTGGTTTGTGAAAAATACTAAAATCATGTAAATTATTTAATCTTGTTATAGTGAGGTCAAGAAAATTAATACTTTGATTCTTTTCTTCTTCGATTGTGAATTTGATTTTTGGGTGGAGTTTATTAATGAAATTCGTGAAGATATGTAGTTGTCGGTCGGTGCCTTTGAAACAACAAAGAATGTCATCTACATATCTGTACCAATAAAGAAAATATTTGCTTTTAGGATTCAGGTGTATTTTTTATTCCAGATCGTCCATGAATATTTCAGCTGAAATTGAACTGAGTGGATTTCCCATTATTAAACCATTGTCAGAAATATAGACGGTTCCGTTAAATTGAAAGTAGTTTTGTTCAAGACATATTTCCAGGCAATTAAATATATCATTCATTTTGATGGGATTGGTATCATTTTTAATTAATAGTATAATAATATAATAGTATAATAATTAATAAAATAATAATAATAATCAATTTCTCAGTTATGCGGTAATTGTTTAAATTTGTCTTCTACCAAACGACCCATGAAAAAACTACGAAGAAAGTTTAAAGGCAAGTGTTGATAGAAGATGATCAAAATTTGTTGGTTCGGTTTATCCAGCCTGACGAATCAAGCAGGACAATGAACCGTCATTATGTTCAGTTCACATGAAACTCCTGAAAAAACTCGCAACTAAGGGTTGTGCGTGATTCAATAGAATTTAGATAGGTCGTATTGTTAACAAAACACATAGACTCAGTATATACAATTCATTCAGAATAGACTTTGGGGCTGCCACGGAATTTTTTCAACAAAAAAACAAGTTGTGTGAAGTGAGCGAGATTACACCCCATATAATCCCGAAATTTCCAGATTTGCTAATGAAAAACGGAATTTCTATTCAGCGATTAGCACGTTCGTGAAATCTAAAATCGATAGATTTTTTCTGAGGTCTGCAACAAAGGAAATGAAAGTAAATCAGTTAACTTAATCGTCTTACACAAGAACTTGTACACACCTTCAAATCGAGGGAAATAATTGATACACCGCTTGAACATTTTACTACTCTGTCAAGAAAGTACCGGGAATTTTCAATTAAAACAACATTGTTACATTTAATCGTCAAAATTTATTGGGTCGCCTTCAAAATATGCTCCATTTGCTCCAATACATCTGTGCCAACGGCACCAATTATCGAAACATTTTTTATAGGCGCTTTTCGGGATGGACTTCAGCTCTCGCGCCGAATTTTGTTTTATAGCTTCAATCGACTCAAAACGGGTGCCACGAAGGGGCAATTTTAGTTTTGGGAAGAGGAAAAAGTCGCAGGGAGCCAAATCCGGCGAATACGGTGGTTGCTGAAGCACGTTTGTTGAGTTTTTGGAGAGAAAGTCAGTCACAATCGTAGCTCGGTGAGAAGGCGCGTTATCGTCATGCAAAATCCATGAGTTGTTCGCCCACAAATTTGGCCGCTTCTTACGGATACGCTCACGCAAACGTTTCATAACGCCTAGGTAATACTCCTTGTTTACCGTCTGACCCTCTGGAACGAATTCGTAGTGCACCACGCCACGGATATCGAAGAAAACAATGAGCATCACCTTCATTTTCGAGCGGCTTTGGCGTGGTTTTTTCGGTTTCGGCTCATTTTTTGCCACCCATTCCGATGATTGCTGGCTTGTTTGCATATCGTACTCGTAGACCCAGGTCTCATCACCAGTTATAATGCGTTCCATGAATGTAGAATCGGAATTACAGCGATCCAGCATGTCTGAAGCAACCTGTTCGCGATGACGTTTTTGAAGAAAATTCAGGTCTTTCGGTACGAGTCGTGCGGCCACCTTTCTCATATAATATGTCAATAATATCAATCAAAATCGTACGTGCGGACTCGTGGGATATCTTAAGATCATGTGCTATCTCTCTCAAGCTGGTACGACGGTTTTCCAGCACCCTTTCCTTAATTTTATCGACGTTATCTTCGATCGAAGCCGTCGATGGGCGACCACTTCACGACCGTCCTTGAAGGCTCTGTACCACTGATATGAACGAGTTTTCGATAGAGCATTATCACCAAAGGCCTTTTGCAACATTTTCAATGCATCGGCACACGAAAATTCATTAGCAACACAAAACTTTAAACAAATTCTTTGCTCAACGTAATCACCCATAGTAAAAATCGGCACGCACTCTGACATCGACAGACTTAATCAGCTGTTGCAAACACACTAGTTGACAGATCCCGCTCAAGCTTGGCATAGTAATTAAGGACAGTGGTACCAACCTAGGAAAAATAATTTTTACCTGCCTCATTGTCCCGCCAGATTTAAATCGATAATTCCCGGTACTTTCTTGACAGAATGTATATCGATTTTAGTTCGAGCATAAAGCGGCTACAGTTTTGAATAATTATTTTAGTATAGAATTCTCGTTTTGCCTGGGACATTTTGAATTTTTCAAAAATGAGTGCTAATGAAGATACTCAATATACAAACTGTGAATATAGGTTTTGAACATAGAAATTCTCTAAAATGCACAGACGAAATAGAAGTGAATGTTAAGAACAGAAACATACTCAAGTGCTGCATCCGGAATCAGACGAATGCTGCAGAATTAAATTTTTGATCTTTGACTGGGATTTTCTTATCGTATTATGATTCATGTAAATTTTCTTTTAACCAACTTCAACAAGAAAAATTCTGCCCACCTTAGAACAGCATGCTATCAATCTTTTCGAAGAAAATATAGCAAGTATTCCATTGGTGATGTTATTAATGAGGCAAATATATCGAGTGTTATTTTAGAGTGATAGAAGTTTCGATAGGGATAACTGTGATTTGACAGAAGGTCGAAGCCATGTTGTTTTGACATTATTGTCCAGTAAGCATTGACAAATTATCATGGAAAGACTCACGCCGCAACAACGTTTACAAGTTTATGAAATTTATTTTCAAAATCAGTGTTCTATTCGCCAAACTTATAGAGCACTTCGTGAAATTTATGGTTTACATAATCGTCCATCAGAGCAGCTTATTCGTCGAACTATCAATAGATTTCGGACAACATTTTCTCTACTCGATGCAACAACAACAAGACAAAGAACTGTACGTACAGAAGAAAATATCGCTGCTGTAAGTCATAGTATTGATGATGATCCAGATTTATCTATTCGTCGACGTTCACAAGTTGGACTCTGCGCATCCACCACATGGAAAATTTTGCGTGAAGATCTTGGTCTACAACGATACAAGATCCAACTGGTTCAAGAACTAAGGCCACTTGAACATAATAAGCGTCGTTTGCCTGCTGATTGTGCCCTAGAACAGTTTGAAGTTGATCCACTTTTTTAACGTAAATTTGCGTTTAGTAATGAAGCTCATTTCTAGTTGAACGGCTATGTAAACAAGCAAAATTGCCGTGAAAACAATGAAAACAATCCCCAAGAAATTCTGCAGGTTCAAATGCATCCTGAAAAATGCACTGTATGGTGTGTTTTACACGCTGAAGGCATCATCGGTCCATATTTCTTTAAAAACGATGCTGGAGCTGATGTTACAGTGAATGTTGTTCGTTACAGATAGATGATCAATGATTATTTGTTTCAAAATTTGAATGGTATCCACCCAGAAGTGTTTTGGTTCCAACAAGATGGTACTACACCTCATGCTGCTACCGTAACAATTACTCGAAAAAGTGGTCCAAAATTGGTCTGGTGGAATGCGGTTCCTCAGAGCTAGTCGTGGTGGACATATGCCGGAAATTATTTTTAAAACATAAATGTTTTAAAAATATCTTTCGAATAAAAAAAATTGACTTCAGTCTTAATCTAAATGTGTTTTATTTCAATTTAAAGTTCTATCACTCTAAAAAAAAAGCACCCGATACTTATAAAAAGGAACGTTTTCACTTGATAGAATGCTTTTTCAATAACTCAAATATCATACAGAGAAATTCTGAAAAAACCTTTTATAAAGTGTGAAAAATCCTACTTATTTTTTTCATTTATTTTATATATAATAATTTCAATTTGTTTTTTCACTTATGCACTTAGTATTGTTTGTATATTCTGTGGATAAATCATAGGAACTAAATGGCTTAGTTTAGCTACTAAGTTGCACTCCATTCCATTCTTGGCTTTTCTCGGTACACGAGGCATATTGGTATTGAAGATATTTTTATTGATTGTCTTTATTTGGCGGATATGAAGATGAACTGATGATTACCGGTTAGCTTTTCCAGTGCCTCTTTGAAGTTGTGTAACATAGATTTTTTGATGGTTCTTTTCCAAAGAGAAGTTGTTAAGAAGAATTTGTTAATTTTATGTAGGACATTTTTAGAGTGGAATTTGTGTTTCCATAATACCGACACGAAACACCTGTCTCCACCAAATATTCATTGAGTAAATTCGATAAATATTCTGTATTTTCTTTGGATTCTATTATCTCCATTTGATACTGCGTGATTGGGGTTAATTTTCATGTCTATCAAATTGAACAGTGTTCTTTAAGGCATTTATTCAATTTAATTTTTAAGAAGTTCGAAGAAATGTTATAGAATTAAAAGTTGTAATGGGTATTTCAGAATTTAAGATATCAAACATACTTATTTTGACGAAGAACTTGAACCTCCATAACCAAAAAACGGGAAATTCAGATCCCCAGAAAGCGGCAAATCGTATTAGTGCAACAGAAGCGTGTAATGTAAACTTTAATACTGCGCACGATATGTTAAATTTTACCAGTCATCTTCATTTTTTTCTGGAAAGTTTTTCGAATATCATAATGAACTTTCTTCTAACACCTTGAATGTGGCTTGTGTGTCCTATGCGGGATTAAACAAAGAACGTTTACTCACTGAATTATCAGTGATTGATTCAAGAAGTGACTGAAATCTAAAAAGAAGCGTCTCATTCTTGGAATTAATTGTGCGAAATAATATAGAAGAGGCATTTTAAAAAGAGAAGTATTGCTATTATACCAATGACAATATTTGAGGCTGCTTTTCGAACCTAAAATGAATAAAAACCGTTTAGTTAATAAAAAATAAGGGTTAATTTTTTTGTATGGAGCGTGTTAACTCGCGGAGTTATTTATAAAATTTGCATGTTTTGACAGATTTTTTGATTAGCTTATTTGAATATTTAAATATATTAAATATTGCAAATAAATTATATTTTTTGAGAAGTCCTTAATAACATAAATAGAGGTTAATTCTTGATAGAAGGTATATAAAATTATATAAATATTTTAAAAATTTTTTAAAAATTTTAAAAATTAGCCTTCTACATATTTAATTCCAAAAGATTATATTTAATGATTATAACTTCTGAAAATAAATTAAAATAATGTCGTATAAGTACCACTTATATCATGACATAAAATAAACATTCATTATAAGACATCCGAATGGTATAACAAAATCCAATAAATAAAAATTATTAACCAAAATCCTATAAATTAAATATTTTGAATAGACAAAATTTTGTTTCTGCTGATCAATCTTATGAAAACCAATATCTTTCAAGAATATCCAACATAATCCTAAGAATTTCATCACAAAACTATCTTACTTTGACTATTCAATATTATTGGATATCTAACCAAGGTACCTTATATAAAAACTCAAGATATGTAAAACATTACTGAAAAACAAGTTTTAAGATCAACTTTGCTTCGTCAGTATTCAAATAATTCATATTAAAAAAATATAACATCAATTAACAACAAATATTCACTTACTCTTCAAACTTCTAGAGACAGAATTAAATATGTAGAAGGCTAATTTTTAAAATTTTTTTTTTTAATTTTTAAAAAATTTTTAAAATATTTATATAATTAGAAGTCCTTAAGTTGTGTTTTATGTTTTTGAAAAAGAATTGGTGTTCATAATGATAAGATCAGAAACAAAATTTTGTCTCCTTCAAATATTTATTTATTAATTTTAAGTGATTATTTATATTTGTTGGTTTATTTATTCCATTTGACAATATATATTGAGTTTTGAGTATATACGTCTATTAAATATGAGCGGTGCTTATGTAGACATTAATTTAATTATGAAAGTTTTTTGAATAAAAATTTTTTTTTAAATTAAAATTGAAAAAGACTGACAGATTAAATCTGTTGTGATATTGAAATTCTGTTATATTTCTTCTATCAACTAAAAAGACTTTTTCTATTTTAGAGTTATTTATGTTCTTTTTATTCTTTAAGAACAGTGCATTCTCTTTGGGTGCATTGGATTTCTTTCTTTCTGCAATTATATGTCTTTATATCTTGCTGAAGAGATTCATTATTACATATACTCAACTTCATGTGAAAGGGATTTCTTTCAAAACTCTATTCAATAATTCATCAATCTAAGTGTTTCAAAATATTTACTCTGAAAACTCCAGTTTTGAGTTTTTATTCGTATGAGAATCATTAATAAACAGTTAAGTTTCACTGTCGGATAAAACCATTTAACGAAAATATGAAATTCGAAATTGAATCAATTGTAATGAATTAATTCCATTGTATATTGATGAATACATGAATATTCAATTATATATAATTATTAATTCTGGCACGAAATTTGCCCATTTATTTTCGAAAGATAAAAATGTTCGATATATAGTAGAAAATAATTATAATTAATTAATTAATCAGGAAAGCCTCAAAAGAATGCCATTGAATTTTTGAGTATGTATGCGTAGTCATTACACATAACAGGTTTCCACCTCCATTAGCAATTAACCCTGATGAGGAATTCCCCCTATAATTTTCGACTGGGTTCTCAACAAACTATCAGGATTAGATTCTAGTTTTTTATGATATACAAAGGGTTTTTGAGAAGGAAAATTAGCAGGTATTATAAAGGGTAATCCATTTTGTGCTTCCAATAATAAACGTAATTATAACACTCTTTTATTCACAGTATCGATCAAATGTTCATTTCAATATAATGCTTGCCATTATGTGTGTAATACAACATCATTTAATTGTCCTCCGCGTGATCTCTCACAGGACTCGATCCTTGGTAAATTTCGATGCTCGCCGGCACATTTCGGGCAATATCGCACCAATAATTTGAGGGATGTTGGTATTCAGATCCTCAGTAGTCTCAGGATTATGGGCATAAACATGATCTTTCGCATAACCCCACAAAAAATTCAAAGGCGATAAGTCACAAGATCTTGGTGGCCAATTCACGTCGCCGAAACGAGAAATTATGCGTCCTGGGAATTTTTCTTGCAATAAAGTCAAAAAGGGTCGTGTGGTGTGGCTTGTTGCTTTATCTTGCTGGAACCAAATCTCTTCAAAATCCATTAATTTCTGGCCAAAAAAAATCGGTAATAATTTAGTATTAGCCTTGAGAATTCACGGTTTGAGTGACACCGACTCTATTTTCAAAGAAGTACGGGCCAATCATTCCACCAAATTGCACATCATACAGTGACTTTTGTGGATGTAATGGTCTCTCAACAGTTACATGAGGATTTTCACTGCCCCAGATGTGACAATTTCACTTGTTTACAAAGCCACCAGTTGAAAAATGTACTTCGTCGCTGAAGAAAATTATATGCGAAAAATTGTCATTCAGACGTTGTTATTCAAGCACTCAATCGGCATATTTTCGACGCATTTTATGGTCGGCTGGTATTAGTGTCAACTGAACCTTATGAGAATGGGGATGCAAATCCATATGCAAAATACGCTATAGCGTGCCGTAAAGGATGCCCAAATGTTGTGCGATGAATTGATAAATTTGGATCTTCTTTAACACTTTCACCTACTGTAGAAAGATTTTCGGTCGAGCGTGCATTTCGATGATGTATGGGCCTTGAGACATCAGTAACAGGTCCAGCCTCTTCGAATTTTTTCACTGTGTTACCAATTTTACGCTCAGATAAACGATTATGTGGAACATAATCTGCCGTAATGCACGAAACGTACTTATTACAGAATTATTGTTTTTGTAGTAAGTTTTCACAATTTCCACCTATTCAGCAGTAGATAAGCGATCCATATTGTTAAATGGCTAATCTTCAACTAAACATATGAGGCTTTGGATCACAGTTTAAAACTAGTGGAATAAAACTAATCTTCTCGCAAATTAAGTATACTGCTCCAAGTGAATCAGACAAACTGAATGAAAATGAATGTTCAAAATCCTCATAACAAGTATAGCCCAATGAACTGTAGCAAGAAAGATAAATATAAATGTATTTTTCTTAGAACACTAGAATTTTTCATATAGTGCAGAAAACTCCATTTCTGGCAGATATGGTAGAAGTACGGTATACATTCTGTCAAGAAAGTACCGGGAATTATCGATTTAAATCTGGCGGGGCAATGGAGCAGGTAAAATTTTTTTTTCCTAGGTTGGTACCACTGTCCTTAATTACTATGCCAAGCTTGAGCGGGATCTGTCAACTAGTGTGTTTGCAACAGCTGATTAAGTCAATCGATGTCAGAGTGCGTGCCGATTTTTACTATGGGTGATTACGTTGAGCAAAGAATTTGTTTAAAGTTTTGTGTTGCAAATGAATTTTCGTGTGCCGATGGATTGAAAATGTTGCAAATGGCCTTTGGTGATAATGCTCTTTCGAAAACTCGTGCATATCAGTGGTACAGAGCCTTCAAGGACGGTCGTGAAGTGGTCGAAGACTTGCCTCGTTCCGGACGCCCATCGACGGCTTCGATCGAAGATAACGTCGACAAAATTAAGGAAAGGGTGCTGGAAAACCGTCGTACCAGCTTGAGAGAGATAGCACATGATCTTAAGATATCCCACGAGTCCGCACGTACGATTTTGATTGATATTTTGGGCATGAGAAAGGTGGCCGCACGACTCGTACCGAAAGACCTGAATTTTCTTCAAAAACGTCATCGCGAACAGGTTGCTTCAGACATGCTGGATCGCTGTAATTCCGATTCTACATTCATGGAACGCATTATAACTGGTGATGAGACCTGGGTCTACGAGTACGATATGCAAACAAGCCAGCAATCATCGGAATGGTTGGCAAAAAATGAGCCGAAACCGAAAAAACCACGCCAAAGCCGATCGAAAATGAAGGTGATGCTCATTGTTTTCTTCGATATCCGTGGCGTGGTGCACTACGAATTCGTTCCAGAGGGTCAGACGGTAAACAAGGAGTATTACCTAGGCGTTATGAAACGTTTGCGTGAGCGTATCCGTAAGAAGCGGCCAAATTTGTGGGCGAACAACTCATGGATTTTGCATGACGATAACGCGCCTTCTCACCGAGCTACGACTGTGACTGACTTTCTCGCCAAAAACTCAACAAACGTGCTTCAGCAACCACCGTATTCGCCGGATTTGGCTCCCTGAGACTTTTTCCTCTTCCCAAAACTAAAATTACCCCTTCGTGGCACCCGTTTTGAGTCGATTGAAGCCATAAAACAAAATTCGGCTCGAGAGCTAAAGTCCATCCAGGAAAGCGCCTATAAAAAATGTTTCGATAATTGGAAGTGCCGTTGGCATAGATGTATTGGAGCAAATGGAGCATATTTTGAAGGCGACCCAATAAATTTTGACGATTAAATGTAAAAATGTTGTTTTAATAAAAAATTCCCGGTACTTTCTTCACAGAGTAGTATATATACCACAGCAGCAAAAGTGTACCCGAAATCCTTCAGTGAAACAAAAAAATCATTGTATTGTCTTTAAAATAGGCATCTTCCAAAAAATACATTACGTCAATATATTATTAGATGATCAAAATATCTTACAGATCTATTTTCATTAATTGTCGCGAATTATATTCTATAAATAAAGTCGAAATATGTGAAAAATGTGAACAGGAATTAATAGGTTGTATTGTGTTTTGGTGAATGCGTAAAGTTTCAGTAAAAAGTCTATTTTGGTATAAAATGAACAATGGTTGATTAAAAGATAGTTGTTGCCGAAATAAAACATCACATAAAAATAAATATATGCGAAAGAAAGTACTCACGTAGTGTTGTTGTGTAGTCCCAGCTTTCCGAGTCATTTTTATGAACGTTGAGTTTTTCTGGCTGTAAAAAAAAATCATTTATTACTTCGAGGTAAACAGGAATCAGGTAATTCAGTATTCAATCAGTAACATTAAAATTTTAAAAGTAATGGTTTTTATTAAAACCAAAGAGACTAATACCAAGAATGACCAAGTAATAATAGAAAATATAAAATGGGAGCGAAATTTAGTCCTAATAATATTCTTACAATTAAGTGTGAATATTTCTATACAATGACATAATCACAAGTAATTCTTCAATTCTCACTGCTCAGAGATAGCTCTCATAGCAATAAAATCAAAATGCATACAATATAAACCCTATAATATAACCATCAGGAAAACATTGAAAACTAAATATCCCATATTTCACTACGAATTTTGATATTACAAAGAATAATTGAACACAATTATTCAATTATTTTATCGAAGCGAACTATAGTTTTTCGATGTCAATTTATATGTTAGCCATTTAAACACAGCAAAGAATTCACCATTTTGCAACCAATGATTTCTCGTGACGCAAAATGGTGAATGCGCAGGTTTATTTTGGAAACGCATTTTTAATACATTTCAACTCAAACACGAATTAATGACTGCGTCACATTGAAATTATTGATGTTTTTCCTCAAGAGACATATTAAGTAAAAAACGTAGGCTTACGTTAATGACCATATTTTTCCTCTTTCATTTCAATTATCAATCTTCTAAATGTAATTCAAGAATAATATTTATCTCTTATCTCTTTACTTAATAAGGCTCAATCTTCATATCATATAATACAATGAGGTAATGAATTTAGTCAGTATATGAATCCATAATTCAACATAATTAGTACCAAGAAACTCGAAAATTCTCAATCCAAGAACCTACATATATGATTTGAAATAAAACACTTTATTTCCGCTAATATTTATGTTTACACAACAATTGTTTCGTCAAAATGTAATTAACGAAACTATTCTCATGTAAACAACAAATATCAGCGAAAAATAATAATACATTTCTTGAATTTTTTGGTAGATTATTAGTGAAAACTTGTTTAACAAACGTCTCTTATTCATCAAACAACTAGGTTGTACCCACTGATGAACAATCCGAGGTCTATAGTAATTTAGTCCTGTCAGTTTGATCGTGAACATACTAACTTTCGAAAGAAAAGAGCCATGAAATTTTTAAGGAAGGTTTGGGGTCTGAATATCTCGAACGACTTTGTAGAAATTACATGGTACGAAAAAGTCGTCCTGAGATATTGTACGACCACTCTTGCATTGTGACTTGGACAGCCATCCTGTTGAAACCAGACATCATCGAAATTAATTAGTATCTGTCGAACTGTTGGAATAATTTGATTGTCTAAAAACTCCAAATATTTGGAATCGTTTAGATTACCATCGATAAAACATGGCCCTATCATGTCATTCCCCAGAATCTCAGTCCAAACATTAAGTTTTTTGGGATACTGGGTAGGCACAGGATACTCAGATGCTCATTCTTCCATTCTTGCTAGACCAATATCTTACTATTGATGGGTTATGTTTCCTATTCAAGGAAAACGATGACTCATTAGTAAATAAGATATTGCTGAGGAATTTACTATCTTCATTTACTTTTTCCATCATGGTTTCAAAAATTTCATGCGTTTAATACGGTCTTCTGGAAGAATTTCGTGGTTTGTTTGAACCTTATAATATCGGTAACAATTCCTCTTCAAATTCAATATTCCGAACACTTGTATCGCTCATATCGACTTGTTCAGCAATCTGTTTACGCAAACAAGGTGCACTGGTTTCAACATCAGCACACACATCTATCGGGTGTTTTTTTTAGAGTGCTAAAACTTTAAATTGAAATAAAACACATTTTAAATAAGATTGAAGCAATTTTATTTTATTTGAAAGATAATTTTATGACATTTATGTTATAGTTTTCGGCATTTGTCCACCCCGACTAGCTCTGAGGAACCGCATTCGACCAGACCAATTTTGGACCACTTTTTAGAGTAATTCAGGCCTTAATTCATCAATAACACGAGTTATGTTGGCTTCCAAAGCGTCTATTGTATCTGGTTTATCAGCATAAACCAATGACTTGACATAATTCTAAAGAAAATAACCCAGGGAGTTATGTCGCATGATCTTGGAGGCCAATTAATTGAACCATTTCTCGAAATAATGTTATCGCCAAATCTTTCTGTCAATAAATCAGTTGTTATGGTAGCATCATGAGGTGTAGCACCATCTTGTTGGAACCAAAACATTTCTAGGTCGATACCATTCAAATTTTGAAACAAATCATCATTGATCATCCTGTAACGAGCACCATTTAGTGTAACATTAGCCCCAGCATAGTTTTTAAAGAAATATGGAGCGATAATGCCTCCAGCGTGTAAAGCACGCCATACTGTGCATTTTTCAAGATGCAATGGAACTTCTTGAAAATTAAACAATATTTAAATGAGGTTATTCTGCTTTTCACAAATTTTTATTGTTATGTTTACAACAATCGTTTCGCTATCACAGTAGCATCATCAGGCAAGATTTCATTTTGAATAACTAAGTGAGTTATTTAACTCACCTTTGTTAACTATATTCGGATAAGGTGGAATTTGCAGCAACCCTTGATTGGGTTGTAATGCTCAATAAAAATTTATTGTACTTAATGTAATATAAATAGCAACGGATTTCGGAAACAAGCTTAGTTATTCAAAATGTAATCTTGCCTGATGATGCTACTGTGATAGCGAAACGATTGTGGTAAACATAACAATAAAAACTTGTGAAAATCAGAATAACCTTATTTAAATATTATTTAATATGGATTTTCACCAAGTAAGGACTGATTCAATTCAATATTCTTGAAGATTGTTTTCACTCCATTTATGGCAATTTTGTTTGTTGACATAGCCGTCCAACAAAAAATGAGCATCATCACTAAACAACATTTTACGATAAAAAAGTGGATCAACTTCAAGCTGTTCTAGGGCCCAATCAACAAACAAACGACGCTTATTATGGTCAAGTGGCTTCAGTTCTTAAACCAGTTGGATCTTGTATGGGTGTAGACCAAGATCTTTACGCAAAAGATTCCATGTGGTGGATGCACAACTTGTTGTGAACGTCGACGAATAGACAAATCTGGATTATCATTAACACTATGACTTACAGCAGCGATATTTTCTTTTGTACGTACAGTTCTTTGTCTTGTTCTTGTTGTTGCATCGAGTAGAGCAAATCTTGTTCGAAATCCATCGATCGTTCGACGAATAAGCTTCTCTGATGGACGATTTTGTAAACTATAAATATCACTAAGTGCTCCCATAAGTTTGGCGAATAAAACACTGATTTCGAAAATAAATTTGAACAATTTGTAAACGTTGTTGCGGCGTGAGTCTTTCCATGATAATTTGTCAATGTTTTGAACAGAAATGTCAAAATTACATGGGTTCTACCTTTTGTCAAATCACAGTTATCCCCAAAGAAAGTTCTATCACTCTAAAAAAAACACCCTATACTTCTTTTTTCAGACGATTTTGACTTATGGTTTTTGGTGGTTTATCAATCTTGCACATCATGCATGTTGAGAATTAATTTATTGTCTCTTGAATTGTTTGACCACCAAGTAACATTTTGTGATCTGAATTTTTCTTCTATCCTGAACATTTCCTTTTAGTCTATTTTGAACCGATATGGACAAATGAATCCCACGTTTGAAGTGCGAATGATTCTAATTCCTGAACTAAAAGCAGTGGAGAGCCTTGTTTCGATCGAAGCATCCCCTCTCATGCCATTGAGAGAGACCAGTCGTTAAATCGTCATCGCATAGCGCTGAGGTTTTGATTCTTCCACTGCCCCACTGAACATTCGTGCTCCTCTAGATAAACATTGAATTTCCTATGATTCGGACTGTCTTTTTCACACCTATATACGGTAAGTCATTATAGTTTCCATTTTTCATTCTAATTTGTGGGTGAACTAATAACTATGATAATGAAAATGAACTACGTTTCAAATCTATAAAAACCTTCATCAAGTTCGACTTATGTAAGTTATTATACATATAACAGTACTTCAATTCCCCTTTTTCTCTGTAAGTCATCGAGCGGGGTAAATCCAACCCGGATCTCACTTGAAAGGTACTCGTCGACGTTTCGGCGTGCCTTCGTCAATTACGACCGTGCACAACCGCATCGAAACTAGTGGGGAAAATTAGATCTCGCTCGGATTCGAATCCGCAGGAATTATCTCCGTTTAATGAATACGCGGAAGGACGTTTCGTCCTCCGGGGCAACCCGCTCTATCTCTCTCTCGTGACGAATTCGTGAAATGAATTTATGAATATTCAGAATATCAGAGGAAGGCGGCGTGCGGCGGCTAATCGGGTTAGATCTCGTCTACAGTTCGCGATAGCAAAGGGAAACACGGACCGGATTAATAATTCAGAGGGGGCGGTTGGGTACCACTATTACAAACGGACATTAATCAGTATTAGGTCGTCCGGATGCTGTACACGAAGACATATTCGAATGATAATTCACGGTCGTGTATGATGTTGAATTCGTATTCGGTTTCGAGTATTCACGTTTCTTTGAATTGGTAGCGAAGATTGAGATTTGTACAAGAAATTTGAGGCTTTGCAAGTAATCTATTATTCATACGCTTCTATCTCTTCCCTTATCCCAGTATCACTGTAAGTATACTTGGTGACATGTTACACCCACATAGAAATAATATTTTCAGCAAAAAAAAAATTGAAAAAAAAATTAATAAATGGAAGTTTATACTTGATAGAAGTTATATACAATTATTTAAATATTTTAATATTTACAGTTAAATTCTGGTAGCCCTTTACATATTTAATTTCAAAAAATCATATTCAATATTATTACTTCAGTAATTAAATAAATGTCATATAAGTACTACTTACGTTGTAGTATATAATTATTTGCTTTCCTTAACATTCTTTATACAGATGGTCCTTGTGCTATAACAGAGGCCGTTAAATTGCCTTTCAATCTTTAAGATTAATGGTAAACCACAGAACTAATTATTTCTACTTAACATCACACTCCATTTAAATGTTCAGTATTCATTTACCAAGAAGCTTTTTGAATTGTTAAAGGTGAGAAAATATTTGTTGTTGATTGATGTTATATATTATTGAATGATTGAGTACTGACGAAGCAAAGTCTCTCTTAAAACTTGTTTTTTAGTAATGTTTTTATATATCTTGAGATTTTCTGAAAAGTAACTTGAATATACAATAATATTGAATATTCTAAGTGACATAGATTTATGATGAAATTCTTAAGATTATGTTAAACATTTTTGAAAGATATCTGTTTTCATAAGAGGGATGAGCATAAACAAAATTTTGTCTACCCAAAATATTTAATTTATAGGATTTTTGTTAACAATTTGTATCTATTGGGTTTTGTTATATCACTTGGATGTCTTATAATGTACGTTTATTTTATATGTCGTTTGATATAACTAGCACTTATATGACATTAATTCAATTCCTGAAGTAATAATCTTAAATCAACTTTTTTGAAACTAAATATGTATGTAGAAGGCTAACAGAATCTTACTGTAAATATTCAAATAATATTATATACCTTCTATCGAGTATAAACCTCCATTTATTTTATTTTAATCATAATGTATAATTATTTGGTTTCCTTAACATTCTTTATACAGATGGTCCTAGTGTTATGATAGAGGCCGTTAAATTGCCTTTCAAACTTTAAGATTAATGGTAAACCACACAACTATTTATTTCGAGTTAACATCACACTCTATTTATTTACCAAGAAGCTTTCTGAATTGTTAAAAGTGGGAAAATATTTTTTGTTGATTGATGTTATATTTTATTGAATGATTGAGTACTGACGTATGAAAGTCTCTCTTGATACTTTTTTTTTGGTAATGTTTTTACATATTTTGAGATTTTCTGAGAAGTAACTTGAGTTTTTATATAAAGTACCTTGGTTAGATATCCAATAATATTGAATATTCTAAGTAAGATAGTTTTATGATGAAATTCTCAAGATTATTTTGGACATTTTTGAAAGATATCTGTTTTCATAATAGGAATGAGCAGAAACCAAATTTTTTCTCTACTCAAAATATTTAATTTATAGGTTTTTTGTTAACAATTTATATTTATTGGATTTTGTTATATCATTTGGATGTCTCATAATGAATGTTTATTTTATATGTCGTTTGATGTAAGTAGTACTTATATGACATTAATTTAATTCCTGAAGTTATAATATAATATTAAATATAAGTTTTTGAAATTAAATATGTAGAAGGCTAACAGAATATAACTGTAAATATTAAAATATTTAAATAATCTTTTCAGTATTGTAATGTGGTAGTTTAGCATGAACAATGAAACCATAATAATAATAATAAATGGCCTTTATATAATAGGATCGTACATACAAACAAATGAGCGAAGTTTAGCCAAGGCTACTCTTACACTTAACTCATCAGTTTGATAAAATAAAATAGAAAGGCCTTTTACTTGATAGAAGAAATATAATAAACATATATTAATTTGTTTCAATATTCAAACTTCATCAGTTTGATGCTGAAT
The DNA here is from genome assembly GCA_034642435.1 of Megalocaria dilatata. Lineage (NCBI taxonomy): Eukaryota > Metazoa > Arthropoda > Insecta > Coleoptera > Coccinellidae > Megalocaria > Megalocaria dilatata. The sequence continues at coordinate 7,431,320 of CM067854.1, forward strand.
TTCAATTATAATGGGTGTTTCAAGATTTGAATTGCGCGCCATGTTTGACAGCCATAATGTCACATGATTATAACGTGACAGATCGAAAGTTGACAGATGAGAGTTAGTAAAAATGGAGCATTACACGGTAAAACAACGCGTCCTGATTGTCAAAAATTATTATCAAAACGGTGAAAGTTTAGTTGCCACTATTCGTAAAGTGCGTCCAATGTTCGGTCGAAAAAATGTGCCTAATTCATCTACTGTGAAAAGAATAATAAAAAATTCGAAAGTACTGGTTCCCGACTCCACGTCAGTGCTTTTTACCTTTTTTTATCCTTCATCTTGAGGGCATCCCACGATAACCCGTTGTAAAGCACACTGCACTGTCATCCAGAACCGAAATTATATTTCCACTGATTGTATATGTAGAAATTGTTTGGATTTAATAATAAATGGCCTTTATTTAATAGGAACATACATACAAACAAACGAGCGAAGTTTAACCAAGGCTACTCTTACACTGTATCAGTTTGAAGCTGAATTTCAATTATAGTTTCAACTAAATGGCAATAAATGGCACCATGTAAATGCAAACAGAAAACATTATATAAAAAAGAAACTACAAAGGTAACTAAAATGAATAATTGAGAATTATTGTGAACACTTGGATAAATTAAGGGCACAGAAACAAAAGAACAGAAAGATATACAGTACTCCAAGTCAACACTTGACTATTGACTATTGCGAGGCACATAAGAAGGTTTTCACGTCTAGTTTAACCTTATTCATATTTTTAGTAGTTCTGAACCTTTGTGGAAGGCAATTGTAAGCATTGATAGCTGTATAACTCAATGACTTTTTCAACATCGAAGTTCTAAATATGGGAAGGGCAAGTGTTTCAGGAAATCGAATAGTGCGAGGAAGTACATGAAGTTGTTCTCCAAATAACCCTATATTCTCAATGCAACTCGGTTAACCCGTCTGTACAATCTTATGAACAAATGACAAACTCTGCAAATTGTATAAGTTACGAAGATTGAGCCAGTTGAGTTCCTTTATCTTATGAGATATCTTGTCGTATTTTCGAAGTCCATATATCAGTCTACAACATGAATTTTGTATTCTCTGCAATCGACCACAACTAATCAACCATATGAAAAACTACAGTACCAAAGACGCGATAAAACTAAGCATTCACAGATAATTTTTCTCATTTTAAAGTTTAGAAATTTTCTATACGAATAAAGCAACTTCAGATTCCAGTTGCATTTTTTATTAACTGATCCAGATTGAGTCCAAGATACTTCGTCTCAGTTCTACTTGCCAGATTCGCACCATTAATAGTAAAATTAATATTATACATTAACAATAAGTTTCTTTCGCTATCAAAAAACATAGTTTTACATTTTTTGGGATTTAAAGTTAGTTTGTACTGTAAGGACAACTCATACACATCATCTAAATAAAACTGCAACCTACGAATGCATTCCGAAGAGTTATCCTTAGAAATTGAAATATAGAGCCTAACATCATCAGCATAGGCATGAAACTGTGTAGTAATTTTATTTTGGATGTCAGTGGTATAAATTAAAAAAAAAAAAAACAGAGGGAACGAAACAAGAATCCGAAGAAGATTCATTGTGTTTGACCGTCTGACAACGATCACTCAGGTAAGATTTCATTAGATGTAATGCGGCATCCCCAAACCCATAGAATTTCAACTTAACTAGGAGCAACTCATGACAAATCTTGTCCAAAGCCTTCGAAAACTCTAACAGCACCATGGCTATCATCTTGTCCTCAATCCAGCTTCAGAATCTGTCATCTGTCACCTGACCTTCTCATCCGATCGATGAAACATGGCCTGGCCTGCCCGCACTTCTTCAATTACGATAAAGTCAAAAAAATTGATCGATGCATGGAAGAGCCGGCCTTTTTTGAGATAGGATCCGTCAATTGCCAGAAACTTAGAACTTTGAATCTATACCGAATTTTCACAAGAAACTGCACGAACTTATTTATACTCCAAATTCGTAATCCGAGAGGAAATAGAAAATGTGTTTTATGACCACGTAGAGGAGTATACTCCTAGAAAACGACAAAATGAGATGTTCAATGTCTGCTTGTGGCATTTTATTCCAAAAAACTTTAATTTCGTGGACGAAGTGTATCAGGGACTTTGCGAAGAATGCTGCAAAGTGGCCAGTCTCCTCTCCATCATATTCTATCCATGTTTGATAGGATTTGAATGTGATAAATGGATTGGCCATCACAGAACATTCACGCTTGCTTCTTGGAGATAATTGATACTTGAACCAACAATACCCGGACATGGAACTTGCTGAAAAAGGACGTATAGATAGGGCAATTAGTTTGTAGAACATCATAAACATTTAAGCACCAAACCATTACTCCAACTGTCCTTTGTCCATGAACCTGAATAACAAATTCAGTATCACGCCACCTCTAACAACGGCTTATTATCCTTCCACGGCCACCTATATACATCTAGACAGGATCGCTATTTGTACTGTTGCCATCCCTTCGATTTCACAGATTAGGGTAATGTTTGAGTTTGACTGGAGTGAAACAATTTCAGAATGAGAAATCGAGTCGATAAAGACTGATAAAAATAGTCTTGTTGTGCTTATCCATACCAAAGTTGTACTTTCTTGTGAACAATAAGGTAAATACATAGTTTTTAAGTTGCATTTTTAAGTGTATTATTCATAGGAACTATTACAAATATAAAGGCTCGACCAGGAAAAACACGCAGTGTCAGTGCCCGAGTTGTTTTGTGACGCAACACACTCACCGAAGGGATTTCTTATCCACCCACCCGAATGCAATCCCATGAACCAAGGTAGTCTCCAGATTTAATGCCTCAATTGATCCTGCTACGAGCAACGTCAATCCGGCCTGTACGTCAAGATCCACGAACCCTTGTGAAGTTTTTCAATTGATTCTGGCTTTAAGCACCAGTTCTCACAGTTCGGGCACAAGATTCACCACTCTGCAAGTAAGTTATTAATATTCAACATTTTTCTTCAAGCGTGAATCTGCCCATTTCGTTTATGCCAAATATTAAACTAATTTTCTGTCAAAACAGGAATTACAGAAGTGTTGCCAGATTACTACCTCAGATTGTAAACTCTAGATGGCCGACCCTTTATGATACATCTTCATTTAGTTCAGCTAAATACTCCCTTGAATCCAATACATTCAATTTTCTCGGTACCTTCTAACGTTGTACTGAATTTCTATTTTATTCATTTTATTGAAATAGTAATTTAAAACTCGAAGGAAGTTCTTGATACTACGATACTTGTCGATAAGAGTGTCTTATATTCTGTTACACTGTTACATATCTAAAAGAGAAACATTCCTAAAATCGGACACTTTGACATTCAAAGAAATAGTGTACGTACTATGTAAAATTTGCTCACAACGACAATACATCTTTCATTCCAATCCTGTTTAGCGGCCACGCTATTCGCTGCACTCAGAATGATATATCCTCTACCAATAATAACACATGAAGAAGGAATCATAGCTAAATTCAGAACCATATATCTGCTGCCAATCTGGACCAGGCCTCGATACATCAATGGATTTGAATAATTGAATGGATTTGCGCTCGCAAATTGCCATCGATGCATTAATTTATCCCGTTGTAAATAATAACTAGACATGATACTCGCTGCGCCAAAATGAACAAACGATATTCGTTTTGAGTGATTGTAACCAATGGGGAATTGACTGAAAGCTTCTTCACCGGCTCCATTAATACGATCGAAGCTGGAATGGCGCAGACAAATATCTCACAGACAGGTGGATATGAAATGGTATTATTATCTATCTATGAAATAGGATGCACTGGTACAATTCAATATGCCTCTTGTATGCTATTAGAAATTCGCAATAGTATTGTGAAACTTTGAAAGATGAATACTGTGAACATAATTCGCATATCACTTGGTGAAACATTTTTAAATTAATAAAGTAAACAAAAACAATTTGGCTTAAGTTTCACTGTTTATTTGATGTTTGTTGACATATATGTTTCGGGTTTTTAGCCCATCTTCAAAACTGAAGAGAACAAAACTTAAAATCCTATTTATGATAGTAGGGTGGATCACAGGTACAACTTTGAAGAGTGTTAAAATGTGGTGTTAGTTCGGTCCTAATCCTTCACAGATAAAAGCAATGGTGATAAATTGAACTGAAGTTGTTCATTCGTGATTGTTACCATGTCCTAAACAAATTTCCAAACTGTCCATTCTTCTGCTATTTTTACCTACATGTAAAATCTCAGTTCTACTGAAATCTATGAAATGGTTGTTATTTATACAAGGTTCCGAAAAACTAGAAGTTATTTTATTATGTAATATACTTTTTTTGTGTTCTGCTACACTTATGTTAATAGATCGTTCTGTCTGACCTATGTAAAATGCGGGGCATTCATTACAATATAATTTGTATATACCGCTTTTTTTCACTCTTAGTCAATAGAAAAGATTGTCAAGAAAAATGTGAAAAAGGGGGTATATACAAATTACATTGTAATGAATGCCCTGCATTTTACATAATTCATACAGGACGATCTAAAAATATAAGGATAGAAGTTACACAGAATAATGTTTTCTTTGACATACAGAAGCCTTTATTACAAGAATCAGGAAAGGCATGGAAGTTGGACGTTAATTGAAAAATATATAAGAGTTTCACTACGATGTGGCTTCTTCAGGTATCTTCATTCTACTGGCTGATGGTGTCCAGTGTAACTGAGTTTAAATACAGTGTTAGGTACGTGACAAAATAATGGAAAAACAAATCATAAAAACTCAAGGTGTTTATTGGAATTTGCCGCTAAAAAATGCCATTAGAGAAATATAAACAGTAATGGACACTTGTCAACATCTGTTCGTTCGTTCAAAAGGATTTTACGGCCATTGTACCTGTTGATTTGAATAAATTCTAAAAGTATTAATTTAGAACTTTTGCTTTCGACGTAGATAATTACTGTTGAAATTATGCCTGAATTTCTTGAGATGATTAGCATATGTTGAATGTACGGAATCAGATTAGTGTTCTTGGATTCTTTTCTTGAATGATCTACCTGTCTGGCCAATGTATACCAAAGGGCAATCGTTGCAAGTCAACTTATAGACTCCAGATTTATTTCCTTTATTTGTTCGATCCTTAGTGTTTTTTATGTAGGTACTAAGGTTATTGATGGGTTAAAAACCTGCGTAGTAATTGAAACTATGTTTGAAATATTTAGCGAATATTTTCAAATAATCCACTAACATAAGATAACGAAAAATATTTCTGTGTATTATCCTCTTTTATGATTGGATACACTAGATTTAATGCCATTTTATTTTTTTCATTGGATACTATTTTATCTATAGGAAAGACCGAATCAATCAAACATTTACTTTAAGTTTGCTCTTTTCATGTTGAATTTTTTTTCTTCTTTACTATTGAAACAGAAGCCTCATCATCAAGAATGATTCACATAGCGCCCTCTATAACAAATACTGAAATTATATATAAAATAATATCTTTCGTCTGAAGTAATGCCTCTGTGTCATTTTGATAACTGAGAAAAAACAGTGAAGTCACCATTAAAACACGAAAACAAAATTCAACTTTGACGCCCTGTATCTTTTCCGCAGCAATATTTTATTGAGGCATATTTGGTCCAATCGCCATATTTTGGTTCGAAAAGCCTGTCCTTAACCTATGTCCCAAAAATTATCATTCACCCTGTATAATAGAGAATATTCAGATGGTATGTCATCAGGTTGTATCGGGTGTTTTTTTTTTAGAGTGATAGAACTTTCGATAGGGATAACTGTGATTTGACAGAAGGTAGAAGCCATGTTGTTTTGACATTTCTGTTCAGTAAGCATTGAGAAATTATCATGAAAAGATTCTCGCCGCAACAAAGTTTGCAAACTGTTGAAATTAAGCGTCGTTTGTTTGCTAATAGGGCCCTAGAACAGCTTGAAGTTGATCAACTTTTTTATCGTAAAATTGTGTTGAGCGATGAAGTTCATTTATGGTTCAACGGCTATGTAAACAAGCAAAATTGCCGTATATGGAGTGAAAACAATCCTCAAGAAGTTCTGCAGGTTCCACTGAATCCTGAAAAGTGCACTGTATGGATGCATCATCGGTCCATATTTCTTTGAAAATGATGCTGGAGCGAATGTTACATTGAATGGTGCAGGTTACAGATTGATGATCAATGATTTTTTGTTTCAAAATTTGAATGGTATCGACCCAGAAGTGTTTTGGTTCCAACAAGATGGTGCTACACCTCATTCTGCTAACGTAACAATTCATTCATTGAAAGAAAGATTTAGCTATAACATTATTTCGAGAAATGGTCCAATTAATTGGCCTCCAAGATCATGCGGTATAACTCCACTAAATTATTTTCTTTAGGGTTATATCATGCTGATAAACCAGAAACAATAGACGGTTTGGAAGCCAACAGAACTCGTGCTATTGATGAAATAAGGATAGAATTACTCGAAAAAGTGGTCCAAAATTGGACTGGTTGAATGCGGTTCCTCAGAGCTAGTCGTGGTGGACATATGCCGGAAATTATTTTTAAAACATAAATGTCATAAAATTATCTTTCAAATAAAAAAATTTCACCTCAATCTTGATTGAAATATGTTTTATTTTAATTTGAAGTTCAATCACTCTAGAAAAAACACATGATAGTTTTCGATCTCTTTAAATAGGCATCAGTGAATAACCTCGAAGCGTAAGAATTGGTAAACCATATGAAATGAGCAAATCTTCTATGTGATCATATTTTGTGTTTATCCTTCCTGCCACGTCCTTGCTGAAATTCCTATAAAGCCATTCACAACGCATTAACTCATATGCTTTGACTGCGCCGTTGAAATGCCAATCAATTTTCCTGCACAAAACACGTTGTACAGCGCTTGTACGTTTGTAAATAAACGAAATTAAATTGTCAACAAAGTGCAGGAATTCGAAACTCAAAAATATCACGGGAACAGTGCAACAAACGGATGACGTGGCGAAAAACGGACATAAATGTATGCCAATCAGAGGATTTCGGACGGACTAAAATAAAAATTTATTATTAACTTTGAGGGTATAAATTTTTCTGTATTTTCATCCGATGGCATTTGGCAAAGATGGATGTGTTGAAAAAATGCAGACACTGGGATGTCACGCGCTTCGTCCTAAATTAACAGAACGGAGAATAATTAAACGTTTCGCTAACATATGTTGTTTTCATCAGGTCGGTAAATTGTTGATAATGAATATGTAAATCGGTATGTTGCAAAAATACTTAGAGTTAATGACTCATACATCAAACAGATTAATACAAAATAGGAAACAAATAATAATCTGGTTAATCAGATTATCTTAATCAGTACTAATTCCAAATTGATGTTTTGTTTCGATGATAGATTATTTCCCATTATCAGGATCTCCAGCAGAATTTTGCGAATTGAAAATATTTTTTCATTCAGTAAGTTATTGATTCGTTCAAATGAATCATGCCGCACCTCTACTATTGAATTAATTCGTATTTTAAAAATGTTATTCTCGACCAATCCTGAATAGTCATTACACAAAAAAATTTGAATTTAGAACTGTTCAGGTGAAAAAACGGGAAATTATATGAAAATAAAAAAAACTTGATTGCAAGGTTCTACACTCCTTTTGAGCTGAATCGTTTCATATTGACAAGAAAGAGTGGCAAAAATTTATTGAACAAAACACACAACTCGATAGGATTTGTACTATCGAGAATAATGGCAAAAAAAATTCAAATGAGAATAACTCAAGTATCACTGAGCCGTTTCTATCCAATATTGAACATAACGGATATATTCAGCCTTCAAACCTACTTCAAAAATTTCAAATATCTAGGTCTTTTGGTTCAAAAATTGGCATTTTCAAATTCAGTCGTTCACCTGGGCGGCCGATTCTCGTAAAATTTGGCATAATCCTTTGTGTCGCTATTAGAAACCTGAACTCTGAATTTGATTTCGATGGGATCAGTAGTTTCGGAACTATTGTGAAAAATATAATAATAAAAAGTTTCAAATGTGAATAAAAACAGAAGGCTCTATTAGCTTCTACCTTAACTGTTCCTTCCAATTTAAATTAGAGGAAAATGCCATCATAGATGAAAGATTGAAAAAATTTGAATATCAAAACAAATTGAAATATGTTTATCTTCTACAATTTTAATTTCCAAAAGAATTTTTTATTCAAGAAACTTTTAGAATTAACTTAATGTCTAAAACAAGCACCGCTCACATTTAATAGACGTTTATAAACAAAACTCAATATACAATGTCAAATGAAATAAATAACCCAATAGATATACGAAAGTAATTAAAATTAATAAATAAATATTCAAAGGAGACAAAATTTTGTTTCTGGTCTTAACTTTAAAAAATACTACTTGCCTTATAAAAACATGAACACACTTAAAGGACTTCCCAAAGAATATAATTTATTTGAAATATTTAATATATTTAAATATTCGAACAAATTATTTCAAAAATCTCTAAAAAATGTGCACTATATCTTCAAAAAACAAATATAGTTCTAGATAATCCCTTCATCAGCCCTTTGTTTTCAATATTACAAATATCAAAATCAAAAACATAACCTACATCACTCACGTGTTAAAAGACTTCAGCTTCGAACTACAGATCAGCTATATATTCAAGATTGATCTATGTTCTAACAAAATCAAAGAACAAAGTGAGTTATTTTAAGTTTACTTAAAATCATTGACATTCTATAATGAGATTTATTGAAGCCAAAATATAGTTATATATTATATATAAAATAAAATAGAAAGGCTTTTTACTTGATAGAAGAAATATAACAAAATTTGAATATCAAAACAAATTGAAATATGTTTATCTTCTACAATTTTAATTTCCAAAAGAATTTTTTATTCAAGAAACTTTTAGAATTAACTTAATGTCTAAAACAAGCACCGCTCACATTTAATAGACGTTTATAAACAAAACTCAATATACAATGTCAAATGAAATAAATAACCCAATAGATATACGAAAGTAATTAAATGTGAGCGGTGCTTGTTTTAGACATTAAGTTAATTCTAAAAGTTTCTTGAATAAAAAATTCTTTTGGAAATTAAAATTGTAGAAGATAAACATATTTCAATTTGTTTTGATATTCAAATTTTGTTATATTTCTTCTATCAAGTAAAAAGCCTTTCTATTTTATTTTTTTTTGATAGATTGAAAAATATATAAGGCAGTATTTTAATTTCCACAAAAATGATTATAAGACAACAATTGCTTCTTGTTTCAACACCATGTGGCTTCTTCAGGTATCTACATTCTGCTGGCTGATGGTTGTCCAGTGTAACCGAGTTTAAATACAGTGTTAAATACGTGACAAAATAATGGAAGAAACAAGTCATAAAAACTCATGGTGTTTATTGGAGTTTGGCACTAAAAAATGCCTTCAGGAAAAGATATTTAGTAATGGAGACTTGTCAACATCAAAAGGAACCTGTTGATTTCAAGAAATTTGTTGTGTTAATTTAGAACTTTTGCTTTCGACGTCGATAATTTCATAGTTATTGCTGAATTAATGCCTGAATTCCTTAAGATGATTAGTATATGTCGAATGTAGGGAATCCGATATGTAACTCCTTTGGTGTTCTTGGATTCTTTTCTTAAATGATCTACCTGTCTGGCCTGTATATACTAAATGGCAATCGTTGCAGTCAACTTGTAGACTCCAGATTTATTTTCTTCATTTGTTCGATCTTTATTGTTTTTTATGTAAGTAATAAGGTTATTAATGGTTTCAAAAGCTGCGTTGTAATTGAAACTTTTTTGAAATATTCAGCAATATTCTCAGATAACTCATTAAAATGAGATAATGAAAGGTATTGCTGTGTATTGTCCTCTTTTATGAATGAGTACACGAGATTTAAAGCCATGTTATTTTGTTTATTGGACAACATTTTGCCTATAAGAAAATTTTTCTCTATAATTTTCACAAATTTAAAGAACGCATATGAAAATGCGTTTCAAAGAAATGAAGTAAATCTAGTAAAGATTTTCATATAAAAGAATTGAAGTTTATGTAATATATAGGTGGTACTTAAATATTTGGTTCTACAGTTTACTGCTTTCTTTTAAAACACAAGCATCAGTATTAATTCCTGGTTATGGTCTATAAAAATGACACAAAAGAGAGAATGTAAGTACTTGAAAATTTGCCAAAAATACCCATTAAACACAAAAGTTTATACTCTCGTCCCCTCGATAGTCCCCAATATTTATTCCGATACTCATTTTGAATAGTAAAATTGAAGGTGAGTCACCTAACATTTTGAATGTTGAAGAGAAAGACAAGCGGAAAAAATCTCACACTTTCATGTTTTTCTATGGTATGGAATATTTCCCATATTTCCTAGCTATTTAAATATCATATTCAGTTCATTAATGTATCGCCAATCATCACTTAACAAGGTCTAACGATACATTGTGTCAAGTTGCTGGCTTATTCGATGAGAAAACGTCTTTCAACACAAATTTTATATTCAAACTGTGAAAACTTCCTCATCTTGTGACTTGAAGGTGTTATTTGCCAAGTTTTTTAAATGGTTTTCGAATTGGGGACTAGTTCTTAGGATAAAAAAAAATATCCAACAATAAACAACGGTCAAAGAGTATAAATATATTAGAATGAATCTGAGATACTAAAGGATGAGCTGAAAATCTATAATCCTACAATTAATTTCAGGTAATTACTAGAACTACATATTGTATTCCGACAACATTGTACTACAGTTCATATTAATAACAGTTAGCAGATTCCAACTGATTGTTTGTAATGGGCAAATGTTTTTCATGAGCCGAAGAGATCTACAGATATTCAAGTAGGTCCAACTTTTTTGGTCAGAAGTCTATTGGTTTTCTCTTAAGCAATGAGCAGAAAAACCAGTTGTTGTTTTATTTCGATTATAGATTTTTTATTTTCGTCTACTTTAATGATTGAACGACCTATTTGGCTTATATAAAACGCAGGACATTCACTAAAATGTAACTTGTATATGCCGTTTTTTTCTCCAATTTTCAGACATCTTTGTTTTTAACGAAGATTTTTTGTTTTTAACCAAGATTGTCTGAAAATTGGAGAAAAAGCGGCATAGACAAATTACATTGTAGTGAATGCCCTGCCATTCACATAGGTCAAACTGGTCGTTCAATCAACATTAGAGTAGACGAACATAAAAATCTATACTCAAAAATAAAACAACTGGTTTTTCTGTCTATTGCATAAAAAAAACCACTTCATAGAATTCGGTAAAACCAAAATTGTACATTCAGATAACAAAAGCAAAAAGTTGAAAGTAGTGGAATATCTGGAGATCTCTTTGGCTCATAAAAATCATTTGCCAATAACAAATGAACAGTTAGAATTTCATCTATGTCCATCACTGACATCTGTTAATAACTAGTTCCTTTGGAAAATAAGCAAATATCAGCAACAGGTATAACTTACTGTTGACAACCTCAAATTAAAAAAATCATGTCACTTCCATCTGTTGTCCAAAATATATAAATTGTAATTGTCTACCTCATTAATATCCAAAATGTTTCATCAAGTGATATATATATATATATATATATATATATATATATATATATATTGATATATACAACTTAGAATTTCTTGAATTCTGTCTTTCTTAGGATCTTGGATTCCACAAACGAAATAAAAAAGGACTATGAATATTCAAAAGACGTTTCGTCCTCGGTTAAGGATATTCTCAATTTTATTAGTATACAAATTAAAATTCTCTCTGTCAATCCAAGCAGAAAATTGGTAATATTTAGTAGCTCAACATTCAGAAACAATTTATCCTCCACTGGTATGCAGCATCGTCTATGAATTGGTTCACAATAATTCGCGAATGACGTGTTTTTAATATCTTCGTTGGATATCTCCCTATGTATTCCAAAGGAAAACATAAGTGGTTATAGAGGATGGTCGCGAACATGACGATTGGTGATGGAATATTTAAAAAAAAATGTTAGGTCTTGTATCTACATTTAGAATTTTTCTCTATCGGATGGTGTGATAGATCTGGCTAAGGTTTCTTATATCTGTTCTATCATTCATAGCGTTTTTGTTTTTTTTTTTTCTATATAAATCATTTCCTTTATGCTTATCGTTATCGACTAATTATTTTCAATATGAAACTAATTTTTACCAACAAATAGATGGATGTGCCATGGGCCATAAGTATCGAACTAGGTTTCATCCAAATACATTATATTTCTTTTTTCCATCCGGTGTTTTTTATTTTACGCAAATATTGATGCCATAACACAAGTTATCTCTAATGATTTCTAGCGTGGATCCTATATTGTCTTCAGATAAATAATACAATACATGTCTGATATCTCTTGCGAAGTCGTCTAGTTTTCTATTTTTTTTTTTGCTAGATCTGTTGCGTTCAACATCGATTAACAATAAGTAATATTGTCAATGAAATTTTTTCGCTAATTCACAAATTCTAATGATTAATACATAATTTGAAACTTTATCATCATTCTCAATTTTTAATGTGTCATAAGTATTGAGCCATTCACGTTGTCCAAAGTTTCGATCAACTTAATTTTGCATATCTCTTGTAGGGTAAAAGAGTTCTGAAAATGTTCTTCACAAAGCCATAATCTAAATCTAAAAGATACATTTTTCATACAATAAACCTAATTTATTCAAGAAAAACTAAAAATACTCGTGTTATTATCCTATATACGGACTTACTCGTCTATAGACTGAATATTCCTGATACACACTTGTGGAAAACACATTTCAACCTACGAATGAGCGAAAATTACCAAATACTCCATTCCAACACGTGTCGTTAAATACTGGAGTGACGTAAAAATAACTGGAACGAAATAAATTCTCAGTTCCCCAATGAATTGCTGAAAACTTTGACAAAACTTATATATTTGATACCTTTCGGAGTTTGTCGACACTATATATCATTCCGGTCTCTAAAATAGTACAATAAATGTGTGTTCTTCACGTAATATACGAGTATGTTATTGTCCATTCAAATAGAGAGAAACTAGGATATACAATCTTGCCATACAATTTCACATCGACTTCTAAAATGAATTTTTCAGACGGCCCGCAATATATATACTATTCTTTCGAGAACTGTACAATCAAATTTTATTATTAAATCGATCCTGGAAACAAATTTACTCCGCAGAAGCGGAGTGAAGTGACCCTCCCATTCAATTCGAAATATTTCTGCGAAATATACTTACATATTAGGAGTAAAAATGAGTTCATGCGGATTTGATAACATATGTCGCTATTTGTTCATTATTCCACGGTTTCATCTGGCAATTCTTTAATTTTGAAGTGTCATCATCAGGCTTTCTCCTCAGTATCTGTGATTTCGCTGAAGCGTAACTAACATAGTTTGTGTGTGTTCTGAAAATTTCATTTTTTGTAGAGAATGTGTTTTTGCGGGGAGTTTTACTTCAATATAAAAAAAGGCTGCCAAAAGTCATCGTATTTTAGTGGACTTTTATGGTCACCATGCTCTAGCTGAACGAACGTGTCAAAAAAGGTTTGCCCGATTTAAAAGTGGCAATTTTGATTTCGAAGACGTAAAATTACCTGGAGCACCCCCAGAGTTTGAGGATGAAAAGTTAGTGTAAACGCTTGATGAAGATCCATTACAAGCGCAAGAGGAAACTTGCAAAAGCACTTGGTGTCTGCTTTAATGGCAAAAAAAAGGTTTTTGCATCAAATTGTGGCTGGCAATAAAAAGTGAGTCCATTACAATAATCCAAAACGTAGGCCAACGTATAGATACCTCATCATCAACTATCACACCGAATATTCACGGTGACAAGATTATGCTGTATATTTGGTGGGACCAGCTGGGTGTGGTCTATTATAAGCTGCTCCAATCGAACGAAAGGATCACAGAGGAAGTTTTCCACCGCCAATTGATGTGTTTGAGCCAAGATTTGCGAGAAAAACTGTCGCAATACTCCGACAGACACGACAAAGTTATTTTGCAGCATGACACATGTTGCGTCGCCTGTTGAAACGTAGTTAGAAACGATTAACTGGGATGTCCTACCCCCAACTGCCGTACAGCCCAGACGTTGCTCCTTCCGATTAGCATCACTTCCGATCGATGCAACATAACCTGGCTGACCAGCACTTCTCCAATTACGATGAAGTCAAAAAATGGATCGATGCATGGATAGTGGCCAAAGAGTCGCAATGGGATCCGTCAAGTGCCAGAAAAAAGGAAGAAAGTAGTGGCTAGCGACGGACAATAATTTGAACTTTGAATGTATGACAATTTTTCATAATTAAGCTTCAATTTTCGGAAAAAACTGCATGAACTCATTCATAAGAATTTATAAAGAATTTATAACTCCTAATATAAGAATTTATAAATGGAATATGAAATTATTTCGATAAAAACTCAATAGAAGATAAATCTATGAAAAATAGAATTGAAATAATAATAAAACAATACTTATTTTTCATAAAGACGGTGCTTGATAAAATCTTTCAGTATTAATGATAATACGATTTCTATACTGAAATGAAGAAGTTTTGTCAATATAACAGATAATAGGTGGAATTAATTCTCCAGCACCTCTGCAGATTTAAAAACTAAATAAATCTCTTGAGAACACTTTGAATTGAGTTTTCTAAAATTTTTATCTAGGACATTTTCTTAAAATATTTAATTTGGAATGTTTTCAAGGGATTTATTTAGATTTATATCTAAATAAATTTTTTGAAAACATTTAGAATTAAGTTTCTTAAAACTCTTATCTATAACATCTAAAATCGTTTGGGAAGCTAATTCTTATGAAGGTTATTCAGTGGTATTTCATAATATTGCCATCGCATAGAGAAAAAAACCTTGTGTAATTATTTACCAAAGATAAACTTGGAATGCCATTTTATGGTGTGCCACTGCAATCAATGAGTAGCTTCATTAACCATCATTCTTTATACTTTATGATAGTTAACTCTGAAACAATGAAGGATAAAAGTTTAGTAGAAAATGAAGAAATTTCTGGCATTGATCACCTTCAATGAAACAGTTTGAGGTTACCGTTAATCTCTGACATAAAATTTTGTTCACCATTTAGCTTGTTTCTGTTCTAAGACATTTCCTAAATTGAAAGATGATTAAGTACCATCGCTCCTTCAAATTGACGCTCCAATAATACCCGTGAAAAATGAAGACCTAGATTCGATAATGATAAATGGAACTGGCCTCCCTAATAATCCTTCCTCTCAATTCCCCGAAACGTTAGTAGGGCAGTGGCGTAACGTGAGTATTCACGAAGCGTCGCTCGCAAAAACCTATTAACTGAAAATAGAGGGTGTTTTTTCGGAGTCTATAATATCCATGAGGCGTCATTCGATTGATAATTTAATGTCTGAATATGATTTTGGACAAGCGACCGCATCGCCCTAATGGGGCTGTGAAATTTTTACACTGCAGTATACTAGGGGATGTACCTCGGCAAAAACGGATTGAATGTTGGCTTCTATGTGCTTATTTTTTTTCTGATCCATCAGCATCGCTTCCCATGGAATTGTAGCTCGACTCGCTGGGGGCGCTTGTCTTGACTAGGATCCTAGTTTTATCCCGGTGAAATGGAGGATTAAGTCCTGATGCCTAAAGCAATCTCACGCGCGCCAGTCACTGGACCCGTGTGGTGGAAGATCAACTAGATGAAGCCCTAGTTTCACCATAAATGTGTAATAGAGGGCTGAGCCGCGTTGATCAACTCAGTGACAAGGACAGCATAGGGCCTCACCCTTAAAACTAACGTACTCTACCCTATTGCAGTAAATCTCCGGATTTTTCTGTCCAATAGCCGAATGTATTATGTAGCATACTGCGTTACATAGGCAGGGTGGAGGCCCTCATGAAGTATTCGTACGACCTGGCTACCCAATTGGTGTTGGACTCGAGGGGGCAGTGGTTGAAAGTCCGCATGCTGGACTAGGACGGTATTCCATTTATCTGTTCGCAGCAACTTATGTTCAGGATATCTCAAGACATGCTTCATGGTTTAGCGGGACTTGACGATTCGATTGCGAGACGTTTCTGGGGTTTGTGGATCTCGACGATACGGCTAGACCGTTGGTGTTTGAAACCAGAATCAATTGAAGGACTTCAAAAGGGTTCGTGGGTCTTAATGCACAGGCCGGATTGACTATGCTCGTACTAGGATCAATTGAGGCATCAATCTTGAAACTCCGTTTGGGTGGGTAGATAAGAAGCCTTTTTGGAGTGCTAGTTGCATCCCAAACAACTCGGGTACTCTCCATGCAGACCCAGTAGATGTTGAATAGTGCTTCGCTGCTACCAGTCACGGTGTAGGTTTTCGAACTGAAGCCGAAACTTGAAGCTTGTTGGGTTCAACTCCTCGGAGGGGTTCTCGCTATGCGCGATGATAAGGTGTAACGCTTATCACACTTTCTGCTTCTTGGGGCAGATTGTGGAGACTGCTGTGTAGTCAGTAACTTAACCGGTAGAATTCACGATGACACATCAGCATAGGCATATTTTTAGAAAAACTTTTCTAATAGCGTCAAACTATAAGAACTAGCTATGTTCAGTTAAAAGCCCCATTTCATAAAATAAACGCTCGTATATTTCCTTCCGTGAATTCATTGCATTGTGCTCTTTGTGAAATATGACCGTTCTATTAAAACCTCATATTTTCAACATTGATCCTTTCCGTAAAAAATTAGTGATAATGTCTTTGCACCGTTAACCATAGAATCTAACGTCTGATTGTCATAATTTTTCAAGACATATGGAGCATGATTGCCATGATTTTACAGGGATCGTACTATCGTGAATTATCATTAGAAAAATAATTTTGAAACCGATTCATTTTCGAATTTATACCACTAATGAACGATCATGATCACCACATTAATATGTAAATAACTATTAAAATTTTCAAATTCACCAGGCATTATGAATTATGCTCTTCATAACTTTCATAAAAGTTTCTTTGTTCATTCTATTCGATTAATATGTTACGAAGATAATATGGAGTAAAAATGGTGAAAAACACTGACATTTAGACAAGAATCTTTGCCTACTTGTTCAACTGCCCATTTCCTATCAAAATTTCAAATCTGTAAATTACTTATTATGAAAACTACATACATAATTCTGTATTTCGGAATTCGTAAGTCGAATAAACGTCAATTTTGTAATTTTAGAGCTGTTATTCTTTAGGTATCGAAAATCTCAAGGAAATGAAAAATACATGGTTGAAAGACGTCCTTCTCCCGTAGATCTGCATCATTACATATAGGTAAGAAAGAGCGGAAAAAGCATATATTGGACAAAATTTTCTACATTTTCCATACTCTTTGCCGAAGTCAGCTCAGAATTTTTTTTTAGGAATTTATTTTCACGAAATCATGCATGAGTCTTCTTATCGTGATTTTACATTCAAATACTAAATTTGATATCGATCGTTTTGTATTTTCCAAATTATTTAAAATATAAAAATCACTTATTTGCCACACATTAAAAATGACACACTTAAGACTCATAGCATATTAACTTTCCATAGGCAAAAAGGAGGTTGAAAGCAATTGATAAGATTCAACTTCGAATAAAAATGACGATTATGTTAATTTTCGAACATAACTGATGTATTAAGACTCCAAACCAATACTGAAAATTTCAATTCTTTATTCTTACACCCACTCGTTCGCCCGGACGGCCGATCCTAACTAAATTTAGCATAAATCTTTGTGTCTTTATTAGTATATAAATCATGAATTCGAATAACTGCGGAAACATGGACCGATTATGTTCGTTAACGAATTTAATCGCCAAATTTCTGTTTGAGAAAAGAATGAACCAAAATTATGACGAAGACTAAAAAATATTCTACACAAAAACTTAAGTATTCCCACATAAGGAATAGCAATAAAAAATTACTATATATAAAATTAATAAAATTAAAGAATATATTCTTGATAGTGGACAATATAACAATAATCAATTTCAAATACAAATTCGAAATAATTCTGTAAAACCTCTAACATATACTGAATTGTTTCAACCGTTACTATTTGGTAGTTGATCATAATTAAAACAAATTGTAGAAATTATTATGTTTTACAACCAATAAAACTATATATTACACATTTTCTTGTGACTCAACTACCCCATCATCAGACAACTTTGTCTGATGATGGGATAGTTGTCTGATGATGGGATAGTTCATTTCCCGAAACTCGAGTCACAAGAAAATGTGTAATACATTCTGTCAAGAAAGTACCGGGAATTATCGATTTAAATCTGGCGGGGCAATGAGGCAGATAATTTTTTTTTCCTAGGTTGGTACCACTGTCCTTAATTACTATGCCAAGCTTGAGCGGGATCTGTCAACTAGTGTGTTTGCAACAGCTGATTATATCAGTCGATGTCAGAGTGCTTGCCGATTTTTACCATGGGTGATTACGTTGAGCAAAGAATTTTTTTAAAGTTTTGTGTTGCAAATGAATTTTCGTGTGCCGATGCATTGAAAATGTTGCAAAAGGCCTTTGGTGATAATGCTCTATCGAAAACTCGGGCATATCAGTGGTACAGAGCCTTCAAGGACGGTCGTGAAGTGATCGAAGACTTGCCTCGTTAATTGAGGAAAGGGTGCTGGAAAACCGTCGTACCAGCTTGAGAGAGATAGCACATGATCTTAAGATATCCCACGAGTCCGCACGTACGATTTTGATTGATATTTTGGGCATGAGAAAGGTGGCCGCATGACTCGTACCGAAAGACCTGAATTTTCTTCAAAAACGTCATCGCGAACAGGTTGCTTCAGACATGCTGGATCGCTGTAATTCCGATTCTACATTCATGGAACGCATTATAACTGGTGATGAGACCTGGGTCTACGAGTACGATATGCAAACAAGCCAGCAATCATCGGAATGGGTGGCAAAAAATGAGCCGAAACCGAAAAAACCACGCCAAAGCCGCTCGAAAATGAAGGTGATGCTCATTGTTTTCTTCGATATCCGTGGCGTGGTGCACTACGAATTCGTTCCAGAGGGTCAGACGGTAAACAAGGAGTATTACCTAGGCGTTATGAAACGTTTGCGTGAGCGTATCCGTAAGAAGCGGCCAAATTTGTGGGCGAACAACTCATGGATTTTGCATGACGATAACGCGCCTTCTCACCGAGCTACGATTGTGACTGACTTTCTCGCCAAAAACTCAACAAACGTGCTTCAGCAACTACCGTATTCGCCGGATTTGGCTCCCTGCGACTTTTTCCTCTTCCCAAAACTAAAATTGCCCCTTCGTGGCACCCGTTTTGAGTCGATTGAAGCCATAAAACAAAATTCGGCGCGAGAGCTAAAGTCCATCCCGGAAAGCGCCTATAAAAAATGTTTCGATAATTGGAAGTGCCGTTGGCATAGATGTATTGGAGCAAATGGAGCCTATTTTGAAGGCGACCCAATGAATTTTGACGATTAAATGTAAAATGTTGTTTTAATTGAAAATTCCCGGTACTTTTTTGACAGAGTAGTATATATTTTTATTGGTAGTAAAACATAGTAATTTCTACAATTTGTTTTAATTACCTCTAACATAATTTCATAAATCAAATATCTTCAAAAAACTATATTTAAACTTAGGCAAATATATAGAATTCTCAAATATATTGCAAAACTTCATAATATAAAGGAATCTATAGAAAAGCAAAGAAATTTATAGAAACAAAATATCATACACAGCCGATAAAAAAAAACTTTTTAAACATTAGATGGATTAATCCGTTACCTTATGATAATTCATTTAAACAATGGAATAAAATAAGAAATGACTTCGTTTTATATCAGTTTTTTTTTTCAGTTTGAAAATGTGGTGAAAATCTGCTGTATCTTCACTAATAAAATATGTTTGAACAGGAAGTAATTCCTTATTTTCTTCCGTCAAATGTAAAATTTAAATATAATGACGAACTATATTATTCAATAACGCAATGTTCTCTCATGAAAAAAGAAATATTATTTGGAAATCCTGCGGCATGCTCCAAAAATATTGTTGTACGAGATTGTAATTACTCGTAGTTCAGTGTAAATATTCTTGTTTTTCTTCATGATTATTCAGGGATGATTCTGTAAAAAAGTTATATGAGGCATTTTTCATACAGAAATTGCTAGTCATAATATTCAGATGAAATAGTTTTCGGGATCGACTATGAACGTTATTTAATTCCAATTCCTTCAGATTTTGGTGTATTGTACACTATTTGGGAATTCTATGTCTACCTGAAGAGAAACATAGTTTTTCTAAGACATATTTAGCATTAAGATCTTGAATAAAATTTCATATGGATATTTAGCAGTGAAAAACAATGCACGTTGGATGCAGCATAATTTGACAATCTATCAAAAAATGTCCTACTCTAATCCTAAGATGGGCCGAAAAATATAATGGAAGTATGTACCAATAGCATGTTACTGGTGCTGATATAGTATACTACAAAATATACTAGTCGAATCACAAAGATGACTCAAAAGTAAACGAAGGTGTTTTCGTGGAAAGAATTTAGTCTTGCAACCCTTATGGCCATAGCCCACAAGACTAAAGAATAGTAACTCTTAAATCTGAATGATACACAATCCTCTAGTTAGCGACATACATTCTGTCAAGAAAGTACCGGGAGTTGTCGATTTAAATCTGGCGGGGCAATGAGGCAGGTAAAATTTTTTTTCCTAGGTTGGTACCACTGTCCTTAATTACTATGCCAAGCTTGAGCGGGATCTGTCAACTAATGTGTTCGCAACAGCTGATTAAGTCAGTCGATGTCAGAGTGCTTGCCGATTTTTACTATGGGTGATTACGTTGAGCAAAGAATTTGTTTGAAGTTTTGTGTTGCAAATGAATTTTCGTGTGCCGATGCATTGAAAATGTTGCAAAAGGCCTTTGGTGATAATGCTCTATCGAAAACTCGTGCATATCAGTGGTACAGAGCCTTCAAGGACGGTCGTGAAGTGGTCGCCCATCGACGGCTTCGATCGAAGATAACGTCGATAAAATGAAGGAAAGGGTGCTGGAAAACCGTCGTACCAGCTTGAGAGAGATAGTACATGACCTTAAGATATCCCACGAGTCCGCACGTACGATTTTGATTGATATTTTGGGCATGAGTAAGGTGGCCGCACGACTCGCACCGAAAGACCTGAATTTTCTTCAGAAACGTCATCGCGAACAGGTTGCTTCAGACATGCTGGATCGCTGTAATTCCGATTCTACATTCATGGAACGCATTATAACTGGTGATGAGACCTGAGACCTGGGTCTACGAGTACGATATGCAAACAAGCCAGCAATCATAGGAATGGGTGGCAAAAAATGAGCAGAAACCGAAAAAACCACGCCAAAGCCGTTCGAAAATGAAGGTGATGCTCATTGTTTTCTTCGATATCCGTGGCGTGGTGCACTACGAATTCGTTCCAGAGGGTCAGACGGTAAACAAGGAGTATTACCTAGGCGTTATGAAACGTTTGCGTGAGCGTATCCGTAAGAAGCGGCCAAATTTGTGGGCAAACAACTCATGGATTTAGCATGACGATAACGCGCCTTCTCACCGAGCTACGATTGTGACTGACTTTCTGGCCAAAAACTCAACAAACGTGCTTCAGCAACCACCGTATTCGCCGGATTTGGCTCCCTGCGACTTTTTCCTCTTCCCAAAACTAAAATTGCCCCTTCGTGGCACCCGTTTTGAGTCGATTGAAGCCATAAAACAAAATTCGGCGCGAGAGCTAAAGTCCATCCCGGTAAGCGCCTATAAAAAATGTTTCGATAATTGGAAGTGCCGTTGGCATAGATGTATTGGAGCAAATGGAGCCTATTTTGAAGGCGATCCAATAAATTTTGATGATTAAATGTAAAAATGTTGTTTTAATTGAAAATTCCCGGTACTTTCTTGACAGAGTAGTATTTGAATGAAAAACTCTGATGTGCTTTCACAAGTATATAGAAGAAACTCACTCAACGCCACTGTGTAGATCCAAAGATGGCGTCCCGACTTGTGGAATGATACTAATCGATAATAAGCCGGAGGGAAATAAACATAAAGGTAAGAGATTAATAATCTCCCTAAGACGGAGACCATGAATTATGATTTATGAGTTTGAAGTGCGAAGTTGTATGCGAAACTTCAGAGATAAATTTAAAGTCGGGAATCTCGAAATTAAACACGATTCGAACGTAGGCAGAAACTTATTCCTTCAAGGGTTGAGTGCGGCTCAAACTACAATGTTCGGAAGACGATATGAAAGTATTACGAATTTTCCGGAAGTTATGCAACTTAAATTACTTTAAAGGAAATCCAATATCTACTTTCCTTAATACTTCTTTTCAATAATGAATTGAAGTAGCTGAAAATTTCTAATTAAAACAAGTTTCAGAAATTATTATATTTTACTACCAATAAATTGATATTTTACACATTTAATTGTGACTCGAGTTTTGGGAATTAACTATCCCATCTTCAGACAACTGAAAACCGAACAAGCAGAACAGGGTATTTATGAATATACAGAGGTAGAAGAAGTAATAAAAAAAGGTTAAGGTGAGGGGACGCTTAACAACTATAAGAACATAATTTTGAACGTTTTTAAACTGTTTTTATTAACTCTTTTACCTTTGTATATTCATAAATACCTTGTTCTGCTTGTTGAGCCTTCAGTTGTCTGAAGATGGGATAGTTAATTCCCGAAACACGAGTCACAATTAAATGTTTAAAATATCAATATACTGATAGTAAAACATAGTAATTTCTACAACTTGTTTTAATTATGATCAACTAGCAAATAGTAACGGCTGAAACAGTTCAGAATCAGAAAATTTCTAATTTTTGGAGTTTTCTGACCCTAGTCGTGCAATATTCGGATTTTATAGACTTCCAAAAGTTCTTCCCCTATCATTCTGAGACCTGAAACCCAAATGGGTATTTCCGAAAAAACAATAATTGGTTTGAAAATACGCTCTTTTTTATGTTTTTTGAACAAAATGCAAACAATGTAGGGGTTATTACAGATAAAATCTGTATCCTCTCCGAAACATCTATTGATTCAATCCAAAAAATCTCTTGAAATTTTTTCAGAATTAAATTGAATAAAATGCCTTAGAAAAGAAACACTTTTTCTCTTTATAGAAATATCGAATTATCAACACATATTAGCGGCAGTAAACCAATAAAGAATTGAAAGAAAACATAAAATACTGACCAGAATTCTCCAGATCAACGATTAAGTTGTTTCGATCACCAGAAAGTTTTCCACATAGAATCGAAAAAGATCTTTTTTATTTCCCTCTGAGTACATCCTGTATAACATATGAAACAATTTTTTTGGTGTACTAGTAAAAAATTATTATAATCGAAAATGAGTTAAATGCCAACTCCCGTCAAAATTTTTGTCTTCACCTAATTGATACTTCTAGGTGAACACAACTCAGAAATAAAATTCTAGAGAACAATTTTGTACGGTTACCATGGATGCGCATTTAGCATCCCCTGTTAACTCTATAACACTAATAACGATTGGTTAAAGTATAGACGGCTAATTATTCGATAATTGGAGTTTTACGATTGGGTATAAAAGAATTTGATTTGCCACCGAAGTTAAAAAATTGGTTATTTGAATTTGGAATCTTAATTTATATTTAAGGCAAAAAAATTGACTAGCTTATGACGCAGATTAAGTAATTATACTGTCCACGATGATTTTAAGGATGCAGATGAATAATATTTATTATCCTTGACCTTTAAAAACTGCTTACAATGAATTTTCGGTCGAGATGTGAGCTATAATATAAAACACTCTAATACAAAATATTAATTTGGTTATGAATAGTTCTCAAACTGGATGCATCATATATCTCCTGTTAAATTTGTGCCCGAACTTTTGTTTCTCATAATAACTAATATTATATCACCAAATTTGAATCACATCGAACATGTGAAGGATACAATGGGGAAGGGACTATCAACTTCGCACTATCCTCCACATACTCAGACAAAGTTAATCCAAGAAGTTCAAATCTCTTGAAGCGAGGTGCCACAAGCAAAATTCGACTATTTCATTTTGTCGGTACCTTTACGTGTAGAACAGTGTACACCTACAGGAGAGCCAAACACATCTCAATAAAACTCCTGGAAAATATTATCGTTTCTTTGTCGACAACCCACATTGCCAAAAAATCAAGTTGAAGAAACTATTCTTTTCGAGAAAATATAATAAGATTTGTTCAAATAGAAGCTAGTGAAGAACTAAACTGTTTCACAAACATTAAAGAAATTTACAAATTATCAATCAATTACAACCAATATCTGATGCTATTCACCTAATACAGTTATATATTGAATGTTTTTTTTTCCAAATTTTACTTTAGGTGTGAAAACTTTTTTAAGTTCAAGGAGAATACTTATATTTATATATATATATATATATATATATATATATATATATATATATATTAGATTGCAAATGACGCCAAAAAGACTATTGACCTGATCGAGAGGGAGACGTCATAAGACAGTTGCAGACTACTTTCAGGTTAGTGAAAGCATGATATCGATGCTCATCTTATCTCTACCGAGAAACGGTAAACGTGGCCTCAGAAGTGGACATCCAAAATATACCTGTAGAAAATCATTGATTACCGTCAAATGAAACAGTATACACAAGCTCGAAAACATGCTCATCGAGCCAGAATGATCGAAGCTGCTGTAGAACATAATATTGGATATTTGCATCAGGAACAACTACGCAGCTTTAGAAATAAATCGATCAAGGCCATTTCGACAACCTGATCGACAGTATGTAGAAGCGATTTATGGCTATAGGTGCCAATTAGTTGAGTGGGTAGAGCTCTGGACTAGCATTCAAAATATCCCAGGTTCAGGCCTCACCTAGAAATTTTCTAGTTAAACGCTTTCGGACATCACTCACTGTTGAATATAGTCAAAAATTAACAGTGTGGTGCTTAAGGAGACGTGAGGATGCAGTAATAAAACCTAACCAAAACATACCTGAGCTCCTAACTCGCACAAGTTAAAACGCTTCTGAAGGATCTTCAAAAAAGATTTAAGAGTATCAGGAAAATAATATCATATAATGATAATAACTGAGGCAGGAGAAAGTCATACATCTGAAACTAATTTTGGTTTGCTTGAGTTTTGTAACTAAACTTGAATTTACGGAATACATAAGAAATGAAATTCTGTTTTAAAATTCATTATTTTTTGGAAAATAATGACGAAGACAAAATAGCCAAAAATCGGCCACATTCAAGAACAATCTCAAAATTTGTGAACTTCCTAGGTTTTTGTGGAGCAGTTTATTTTCAAATCAACGTTTTGTAAGAGGGAATTTTTGTTCGAATATTAAAATTATTGCACTACAAATTGAGTATGAGCCTGTGACATTCTAACAGAAACACTAGACTCCGGTTGAAAGACTCGACCATAGCGTAGTTCTCAATCACGAAGTGAATGATAAAACACCTTGAACGATGAACATATCGATAAAAAGATCCTATCGCAATTTATTTAAGATCGTAGCTAATAACAGCAGAATCCATAATTCCATGTAGAAAAAACTCATCGACCTTCATCCCCAAACCGGATGATTTTTATTCATTGTAATTAGTCTGCATCAGGTTTCAACCCAATCATCATTATTGGATCAATGTTCAATTTCACGTGATAAATGAATAATTGGTTAATTGCATATTAATTACAGTGTGTGCACAATGGTCGAATGTGTTGACATATTTCATGCACTAGTGAAATATCGCGGTTTTATATTTCCTCTATTAATTCGGCACTAATTTATTCAAACTTTGGGCTCGTAGAATGATTATTGTTTTACCATTAGCGTATGAGTTTGAGAGAAAAACGCTGAAAAACTTGAACGCAGGTTTATTACTATTGATCCATATTCTTCTTCTATTCTCTCTTCCACTAAATAATATTGAAATCGAAAGAAAAATTCTGTAATAAAATAAAATAATATAGATTATTTCCACAATTTATCGAGTTATTTTATTTATAAGTTAACAACAACTGTTTCGCCAATACTGTCAAGTTTACATCTTGAACTAACTTTCAAAATTACACATTCACTTCTTATAAAAAAACTATAGAAAAAACTCGAAAAAGGACAACTAACAATTTTCGGAAATAAGGTTAAGAAAAAATATGCAAAAAAGGATACAAAGTAATATCTATTCACAGAAATATCGACAAGGAAAAATATGAGGAAAAAGAATATAAATTACCATAAAATATATTGGGGTAAAAATATTCAACAGTGGGGATCTTGCGACATCTGTTTGGTGGTTGAGAAGAATTTTAAGGTTCTCTTATCACCTAAATTCTACTGCTTCCAAATACGCAAGTCTGGTACTTTTATTTTCATTAGGATAATTTCATAGTTACTGTTGAAATCAATAAGAAGTATGAGCTATGGTAATAGAAAGTTCTAAAAACACAGTGTAACATACTACTCTGTCAAGAAAGTACCAGGAATTTTCAATTAAAACAACATTTTTACATTTAATCGTCAAAATTTATTGGGTCGTCTTCAAAATAGGCTCCATTTGCTCCAATACATCTATGCCAACGGCACTTCCAATTATCGAAACATTTTTTATAGGCGCTTTCCGGGATGGACTTTAGCTCTCGCGCCGAATTTTGTTTTATGGCTTCAATCGACTCAAAACGGGTGCCACGAAGGGGCAATTTTAGTTTTGGGAAGAGGAAAAAGTCGCAGGGAGCCAAATCTGGCGAATACGGTGGTTGCTGAAGCACGTTTGTTGAGTTTTTGGCGAGAAAGTCAGTCACAATCGTAGCTCGGTGAGAAGGCGCGTTATCGTCATGCAAAATCCATGAGTTGTTCGCCCACAAATTTGGCCGCTTCTTACGGATACGCTCACGCAAACGTTTCATAACGCCTAGGTAATACTCCTTGTTTACCGTCTGACCCTCTGGAACGAATTCGTAGTGCACCACGCCACGGATATCGAAGAAAACAATGAGCATCACTTTCATTTTCGAGCGGCTTTGGCGTGGTTTTTTCGGTTTCGGCTCATTTTTTGCCACCCATTCCGATGATTGCTGGCTTGTTTGCATATCGTACTCGTAGACCCAGGTCTCATCACCAGTTATAATGCGTTCCATGAATGTAGAATCGGAATTACAGCGATCCAGCATGTCTGAAGCAACCTGTTCGCGATGACGTTTTTGAAGAAAATTCAGGTCTTTCGGTACGAGTCGTGCGGCCACCTTTCTCATGCCCAAAATATCAATCAAAATCGTACGTGCGGACTCGTGGGATATCTTAAGATCATGTGCTACCTCTCTCAAGCTGGTACGACGGTTTTCCAGCACCCTTTCCTTAATTTTATCGACGTTATCTTCGATCGAAGCCGTCGATGGGCGACCACTTCACGACCGTCCTTGAAGGCTCTGTACCACTGATATGCACGAGTTTTCGATAGAGCATTATCACCAAAGGCCTTTTGCAATATTTTCAATGTATCGGCACACGAAAATTCATTTGCAACACAAAAGTTTAATCAAATTCTTTGCTCAACGTAATCACCCATAGTAAAAATCGGCACACACTCTGAGATCGACTGACTTAATCAGCTTTTGCAAACACACTAGTTGACAGATCCCACTCAAGCTTGGCATAGTTATTAAGGACAGTGGTACCAACCTAGGAAAAAAAAAATTTACCTGCCTCATTGCCCTGCCAGATTTAAATCGATAATTCCCGGTACTTTCTTGACAGAATGTATGTTACCTGCGCTAGTGCCGAGATGGTGCTATGTAAAGGACGAACGCCTGATTGTTTTGAATTTAGAATTATCAACAAAAAATTAAAAAACTTGAACATTAATTACTTTTTCAAGTATTTTTGGCATAACCGATAACATTGTTATAGGACGCAGGTCACTATAATCAATTGGATTATGGACTTTGGGCAACGGCTTTACTAAGCCACACTTCCAGCCAGAGGGAAAATAACTACGCTCGATACAGACATTGACTCTATGAGTGATATATGGTATTATGAAAGAACATTTGCTGAGGTATGTTTATTTGATCGACGCCACATTTTATTTAAGATATTATCTTTGCCACCTGATCTGTGGCGGCCATCGCAAACGAGAAATTCGAAGATGGATTGCATTTACTTCTAGTATAGTAATTTTGAAGATCTGCCGAACGTTGGTAAATCGTATTAATTGATAGAGAGTACTCATTTATTCATGGGAGTCCTTTTTAATTCCATCAATTGAGACACAACACATGCTACTTCCCTAATATCCGTAATAATAAATGAAACTACTAAATCATTTAATCGCTGTTTCTACACAATTCAGCATTTTCAGTAAATCCAAAACCAAGCGAGTTTAATTGCGCGCTTATCATTAGGCTTAATGCAACATATTAAATGTTCATTACCCATAAAATGATATTAACAACGCTGTCTATAAAGATATATACAGGCTTCGTGCAGCCTTCAGGAACCGAATATAAATTTAACTCATTACGTACTCATCCGAGGAGCGAGAAACATTCAATGTAAAACAATAATTGTCGAAAATACCACGAATGAGTTCACTCCTCGGACGATCTCACAAACGACTGAGTAAATGGAAATTATGAAACATAAATATTCATATACGCCGGTAATTCACTGCCCAGATGATTTAATCGCAATAATGCTGCCAACAGAAACAGAACGACTGACGTTCATGACACGTTGTAAAACAAGATTTGCTTTGTAGATGCATCTTCCGGTCGGCCTTCTGGCAACGGACGAACGGTCAGGTTAACGCTAGGATAACAGGTGTCGATTAATTAATCCGGGCCCGGTGTGTAAATCTTATCTGACCTGCTGCAAATGGAGAAAATAATGGAGAAATTGGAGGTGGAGGTGTTGAGAAGGGGCCGCAATAACTTCAAGTGGTGGAATGTTTAGTTTTGTTGCTCATTCAGGTGATATATTAGGACATACTACTCTGTCAAGAAAGTACCGGGAATTTTATTATTAAAATTAAAACAACATTTTTACATTTAATCGTCAAAATTTATTGGGTCGCCTTCAAAATAGGCTCCATTTGCTCCAATACATCTATGCCAACGGCACTTCCAATTATCGAAACATTTTTTATAGGCGCTTTCCGGGATGGACTTTAGCTCTCGCGCCGAATTTTGTTTTATGGCTTCAATCGACTCAAAACGGGTGCCACGAAGGGGCAATTTTAGTTTTGGGAAAAGGAAAAAGTCGCAGGGAGCCAAATCCGGCGAATATGGTGGTTGCTGAAGCACGTTTGTTGAGTTTTTGGCGAGAAAGTCAGTCACAATCGTAGCTCGGTGAGAAGGCGCGTTATCGTCATGCAAAATCCATGAGTTGTTCGCCCACAAATTTGGCCGCTTCTTACGGATACGCTCACGCAAACGTTTCATAACGCCTAGGTAATACTCCTTGTTTACCGTCTGACCCTCTGGAACGAATTCGTAGTGCACCACGCCACGGATATCGAAGAAAACAATGAGCATCACCTTCATTTTCGAGCGGTTTTGGCGTGGTTTTTTCGGTTTCGGCTCATTTTTTGGCACCCATTCCGATGATTGCTGGCTTGTTTGCATATCGTACTCGTAGACCCAGGTCTCATCACCAGTTATAATGCTTTCCTTGAATGTAGAATCGGAATTACAGCGATCCAGCATGTCTGAAGCAACCTGTTCGCGATGACGTTTTTGAAGAAAATTCAGGTCTTTCGGTACGAGTCGTGCGGCCACCTTTCTCATGCCCAAAATATCAATCAAAATCGTACGTGCGGACTTGTGGAATATCTTAAGATCATATGCTATCTCTCTCAAGCTGGTACGACGGTTTTCCAGCACCCTTTCCTTAATTTTATCGACGTTATCTTCGATCGAAGCCGTCGATGGGCGACCACTTCACGACCGTCCTTGAAGGCTCTGTACCACTGATATGCACGAGTTTTCGATAGAGCATTATCACCAAAGGCCTTTTGCAACATTTTCAATGCATCGGCACACGAAAATTCATTTGCAACACAAAACTTTAAACAAATTCTTTGCTCAACGTAATCACCCATAGTAAAAATCGGCACGCACTCTGACATCGACTGACTTAATCAGCTGTTGCAAACACACTAGTTGACAGATCCCGCTCAAGCCTGGCATAGTAATTAAGGACAGTGGTACCAACCTAGGAAAAAAAAAATTTACCAGCCTCATTGCCCCGCCAGATTTAAATCGATAATTCCTGGTACTTTCTTGACAGAATGTATATTATTTGCCTATTTGATGTATAGTCTGTTCATTTATTATAGGCCATTCCTCATTCTCAAAATTGAACAATCAAGAGAAATGCAGTTTTTCTATGGCAACGATAACAACTCTTATGTTACCTTTCAGCGTCTGAGTCGTAGCTGGAGCTCTCTGGAGTAACCCCAAAGAAAAAATTTAATGGTGTAAAATTTTACGAATTTGTCAACCAATTGAAATCTTCATTTCGAGCAATTCAGCGTCCACCAAAATTTTTACGCAATAAAGTCATTGTATCACCAACAATTTGGCATGCTGCGCCATTCTGCTAAAAATATAAACGTCCGCTTACATCAATAGTATATCAATTGCGATCCAGAAGAATTAGCATTATTTTAGAAAAAAATTCCTTCAAAACAGCACCAAACTTACTTGTTGTTGCTTAAGAGGTTCTTCAATCCCCTGCCTCGGGTTTTTGGAGACCCTAATCTGTTAAAATTGCTTACTGACATAAGCCCAGTCAGTTTATGCATGTCATTTCATCTTGAAGCTGTAGTTCTTCAATAAAATGGATTTAATGAGCATTTAAACGAAAATCATTGAGCGAATTGAGGTGCAAATCGGATTGTGATAAACCCAATTCACGTGAATGTTTTGAAAAACACATATCATATTGATACATACTGTCAACAGCTACTGCGATGATATTTTCTGCAGATCTGACCGATCTGATCCGACCATAAATGCAGAAATGCATTTTGTTCACGGTCTTTCTGGTGGTAATTCTATGGAAGCATCCAGAAGATATGCAGAAATGTTTCCTGAACGTTTGGCTCCAAATCACATTCTATTTACACGAATTCACCAACGACTACGAGACAGTGGTACATTTAAAATAAATAAAAATGACTGCGTTCGCCAGAGCGAAATAAGAATTCCAGCAATAAAAGAAGCAGTACTGAATCTTCTAGACGAGCAACCTGACATCAGTACTAGGAAAATTGCTCAGCAATTACGAATTCACCATATGACGGTGTATGCGATATTAAATGAACAACTTTTATATCCATCTCACATTCAACGTGTACTGGCTCTTTACCTCGGGATTTTCCGAATCGTTTCCAATTCTCCTCATTTTGGGAATGATGGAGCAATATCCTCAATTTTTTAAAAAGGTCCAGACGAGGCTAAGTTTTCTAGAGATCCAATCTAATTCTCATAATAACCTCATATGGGTCGAAGAGAACACTATTACTGTAGCTCACCACCAAGACCAATTTTCTCTGAATGTTTGGCTTGGATATGTTGGGGATCAGTTAATTGGTGCAATATTTCTATAACTTTCTGTACTTCTTCGAAATATCCTTTTGCGTGTCCGAAGGACAATGTGGTTTATGCATGATGGGGCCACGCACATTTGAGTATTGGAGCACGTCAGCATTTAAATCATGAATATTTAAATCGATCTATAGGGCGGTCTCAGTTCTGGTCTGAAGAGAACACTATTACTGTAGCTCACCACCAAGACCAATTTTCTTTGAATGTCTGGCTTGGATATGTTGGGGATCAGTTAATTGGTGCAAAATTTCTATAACTTTCTGTACTTCTTCGAAATATCCCTTTGCGTGTCCGAAGGACAATGTGGTTTATGTATGATGGGGCCACGCACATTTGAGTATTGGAGCACGTCAGCATTTAAATCATGAATATTTAAATCGATCTATAGGGCGGTCTCAGTTCTGGTCTGAAGAGAACACTATTACTGTAGCTCACCACCAAGACCAATTTTCTTTGAATGTCTGGCTTGGATATGTTGGGGATGAGTTAATTAGTGCAAAATTTCTCTAACTTTCTGTACTTCTTCGAAATATCTCTTTGCGTGTCCGAAGGACAATGTGGTTTATGCATGATGGGGCCACGCACATTTGAGTATTGGAGCACGCCAGCATTTAAATCATGAATATTTAAATCGATCTATAGGGCGATCTCAGTTCTGGCCTGCCCGATCATCAGATTTAAATATTCTGGATTTTACTTTTTGGTGCTATTTAAAAACATTGGTTTAGTAGACTCCTGTCCAAGATATGGAAGACTTAAGAAACCGCATTGTTCTTTTATGTAAGGTTATTCAAATTACTCCCAAATTTTTTCACCGGGTAACCCAATCTGTGCGCCGACGTCTAGACTCTTGTGTAACGGCTGAAGGTGGTCACATGTGAACATTTAATATGATCACAAATAGAAAGAATATATTAATATTTATATTTTACCAGCTCCTAATAAAAACGTCAACTTGACATCCGCCTAATGGATGAATTTGAGGTCGAAAATAATTCCAGCCTCTACGAATAATTTTTTTCTCAAAATCTATGAATTTTAGCATGAAATGACAGGAGACCTTATCTGTTAAGAACGAATCAAGCTATCCAAAACAAATTTTTTATTGTAAAATATGAATAGAAACTCATAATTTTTGCGAAACAAGAATTATTAGTGGCTTTTTCTACCCCTTTGCCATGACAGAGGAACACCACCAAAACTTTCTTTGAGTATCTACTCCCCCGCATAAAATGTCTGCTCAATTTAATTTTTGTCAGTTTTTCGGTTTTTAAGAAAAAATTAAAAACTGTTTTTCGGGCGCCAACTTTAGGGGGCTGTAACTAATCAACTATTCATATACACCCTGTTTATTGAAAATTGACTATAATGAGTTTTTTCAATAAAAAAATGAGAGATAATAGCTGGATTAATTCTTTCCAAAAATTAATCCAGCTATTATATGTATAAGTTATATCAAAAAACTCTTCATAGTTAACTCTTCATAGTTAATTTTCAATCGGAATTCATAAATTGGCCACTGTTAAGAATAACAGAATGATAAACCTCACAGAATTGGATGAAAAATTTGAATTCAGATGTGAAAAATATTCAGAAAGAAGTGCAATACGCCCTAAATTAGACTAATCTCCATCAATCAAATATGTGGAACTCTAGTAAATATATGGAATCCTTAATACTGTCTCCATTACATCTTCCAGAATTACCTACTAGCTCACAAAATTCAGCAGGCTTAACACACAGCAGGGACAGGAAGAACTCTTCCCTAATCTGCAGAATGAATCTTCCAGAGAGCATAAACTTTCGCTTGGAAAAAGTCTGCGGAAATTCCGTTATCTAGAGACATTCGGCGGGTCTGTTAAGTTTGGAAGTAACCCAAGAAATTCCAAGTTCGAACGAGCTCTCTCAACGTCCTGACATTTCAATGGGTCTATAATTGGACAAAGAATGTGGGTTTTCAATGAGGTGTTCCTATCTGATCGCGATTCGTGTCATGCTCGAATAATAGCAGAACGGTTTAAGACGTTTCGGATGGTCGATGACCGATTTCGAATATCCAGAATTCGCTAAACAACTATGTAGTCCGACTCCTACTCGAAAATTTGTTACAGCGGATCATTATCCTGGAGAATCAATACAAAGTGTTTTCCAAGCTAAACATTATTATAAATGCAATGGAGCACACCTATAAAAAATACCAAGACATGTCAATTTTATAGCAAAATATTGAACTGTTTCGGCCGTTACTACTTAGTAGTTGATTATAATTAAAACAAGTTCTCAGAAATAACTATGTTGTATTAAAAAAAATTCAAAAACTTTACACATCTTTCGTGATTGGAATTTCAAGGTCTTCACCTCATCTTCAGACGAACTAAAAACTCAACAAAAGGTAAAAGGTATTTAGGGTAGGCTAAAAACGACAACTATTATAGAATACAGGTGTTATAAAATTTTGATACGGTAGAGAAGTTCTCAACAGATGAGATCACCTTTCTAATAAAAATATAATTTCTCGCCACTCACTTGATGAAACATTTTGGATATTAATGAGGTAGATAAATACACTTGGATTAATTTTCACACAAATATAATTTATGTTGTTGACATATATGTTTCGGGTTTGAACCCAGTTTCAAAACTACGGAGAATTTACTTAACATTACAATTTATATATTTTGGACAACAGATGGAAGTGGCGGGGTTTTTTTATTTGAGGTTGTTAACAGTAAGTTATACCTGTTGACGATATTTGCTCATTCTTCAAAGGAACTAGTTATTAACAGATGTCAGTAATAGGAATAGATTAAACTCCAATTGGTCGCTTGTTATCGCCAAATGTTTTTTATGAGCCGAAGAGATCTCAAGATATTCGAGTAGGTCCAACTTTTGGCTTTATTTACCTGAATGAAGAATTTCGGTTCTACAGAAGTCTATGAAGTGGTTTTCTTTTATGCTATGTGCAGAAAAAGCGGTTGTTTTATTTTGGAGTATAGATTTTTTATGGTCGTCTACTCTAGTGTTGATTCAACGACCAGTTTGACCTATGTAAGAGGCAGGGCATTCACTACAATGTAAATTGTATATACCGCTGTATTCTCCTATTTTCAGACAATCTTTGTTTTTAACCAAAATTGACCCTAGATTTTTCTAATTTGTAGGGTCAATTTTGGTTAAAAATAAAGATTTGTTTGAAAATTGGGGATAAAAGCGTCACATACAAATTACATTGTAGTGAATGCCTTTTACATATGTCAAACTGATCGTTCAATCAACATTAGAGTAGATGAATATAAAGAATCCATACTCCAAAAGGAAACAACATCTGGTTTTTCGGTCCATTACATAAATTTTACAACTTCATAGACTTCTGTACAAATGAAATTCTAAATTCAGGTAACAAAAGCAAAAAGTTGCACCTACTCGAATATCTGAGGATCTCTTCGGCTCATAAAAAACATTTGCATAAACATTATGCATAAACCACATTAAAAAAATGTATATGAGACAGTAATTTATTTCCACAAAAATGTTTGTAATAATACAACAATTGTTTCACCACGGTGTGGCTTCTTCAGGTATTACATTGTACTATCTGATGGTATTCAGTGTAACCGAGTTTAAATACATTTTTAGGTACGTGACCAAATAATGGAAGCACAAGTCGTAAAAACTCTAGGTGTTTATTGGAGTTTGCCGCTAAAAATGCCATTAAGGAAAAATATTCAGTAATATTTGATGATCAACATCTCTTTGTTCGTTCAAAAGGATTTTACGGGCATTATACCTGTTGATTTCAAGAAATTCTAAAAGTGTTAATGTAGAACATTTGCTTTCAACGTGGATAATTTCAAAATTATTGTTGAAATTATGCCTGAATTCCTTAAGATGATTAGCATATGTCGAATATACAGAATTGGATATATAACCCCTTTGGTGTTCTTGGACACGTTTCTTGAATGGTCTACCAGTCTGGCCAATGTATACTAAAGGGCAATCTTTGCAAGTCAACTTGTAGACTCCGGATTTATTTGTAAGATCTTTATTGTTTTTTATGTAGGTAACGAGGTTATTAATTGTCTTGAAAGCCGCGTTATAAATGAAACAACTTTTGAAATATTCAGAAATATTTTCAAATAATCCATTAACATAAGATAACGAAAAATATTTCTGTGGATTGTCCTCTTTTATGATTAGGGACACGAGATTTAATGCCATTTTCTTTTGTTTATTGGATACCATTTTGTCTATAAGAAAGGGATTGTAACCGTTGTTTGACGCTATTTGTTTAATAATATTTAATTCTTTCATAAAGTTTTCTGAATATAAAGGGACATCCAATAATCTATGAATAAAACTATTATATGCTGACATCTTTTGGTTGGTAGGGTGGTTTGAAGTTTTATCTATTGTGATGTCTGTATGTGTTGGTTTGTGAAAAATACTAAAATCATGTAAATTATTTACATGATTTTAGTATTTTTATTTATTTTATTTTATTTAATAGACTATTAAAAATAAGCGGTGCTTATTGTAGACATTAATTTAATTCTAAAAGTTTTTTGAATAAAAATTTTTTTGAAATTAAAATCGTAAAAGACTAACAGATTAAATCTGTTTTAATATTCAAATTTTGTTATATTTCTTCTATCAAGTAAAAAGCCTTTTTCTATTCTATGTTAAAGTTTATATGAAAGACTCATCCTATTTTTTGACAAGGAATCAACCCCTTAATTTTGTCGCAACTATTCATATACTCCATGTATATTAAAATATGTTCCCAAATTGTCCACTACAATTTTCGAGAAATACATCGGGTGTTTTTTTTTAGAGTGATTGAACTTTAAATTAAAATAAAACACATTTAAATTAAGATTGAAGCCAATTTTTTTTTATTTGAAAGATAACTATAACATTTACGTTTTAAAAATAATTTTAAACCAATTTTTCGAGTAATTCAGGCCTTATTTCATCAATAACACGAGTTATGTTGGCTTCCAAAGCGTATATAGTTTCCGTTTTATCAGCATAAAATAATGACTTGCATAACCCCAAAGAAAATAATACAGCGGAGTTATGTCGCATGATCTTGGAGGACAATTTATTGGACCATTTTCGAAATGATGTTATCGTCAAAACTTTATTTCAATAAATCAATTGTTACGGTAGCAGCATGAGGTGTAGCACCATCTTGTTGGAACCAAAACACTTCTGGTTAGATACCATTCACATTTTGAACAAATAATCGTTGATCATCGATCTGTAAGGAGCACCATTCACTGTAACATTAACTCCAGCATCGTCTTTAAAGAAATGGGGGCCGATGATGCTGCAGCGTATAAAGCACACCATACAGTGCATTTTTCAGGATGCAATGGAACCTGCAGAACTTCTTGAGGATTGTTTTCACTCCATATACGGCAATTGTGTTTGTTTACATAGTTCAACCAGAAATGAGCTTCATCACTAAATACAATTTTACGATAAAAAAGTGGAACAACTTTAAGCTGTTCTAGGGCCCAAACAGCAAACAAACGACGCTTATTATGGTCAAGTGGCTTCAGTTCTAGAATCAGTTGGATCTTGTATGGGTGTAGACCAAGATCTTTTCGCAAAATTTTCCATGTGGTGGATAAATGGAGTCCAACTTGTTTTGAACGTCGACGAATAGACAAATCTGGATCATCATTAACACTATGACTTACAGCAGCGATTTATTCTTCTGTACGTACAGTTCTTTGTCTTGTTGTTGTTGCATCGAGTAGAGAAAATGTTGCCCGAAATCTATCGATAGTTCGACGAATAATCTTCTCTGATGGACGATTATGTAAACTATAAATATCACGAAGTGCTTCCATAAGTTTGGCGAATAAAACACTGATTTCGAAAATAAATTTCAACAATTTGTAAATGTTGTTGCTGCGTGAGTCTTTCCACGATAATTTGTCAATGCTTACTGAACAGAAATATCAAAACAATATGGCATCTACCTTCTGTCAGATCACAGTTATCCCTATCGAAATTTCTATCACTCTGAAAAAACACCCGATATTATAATACGCACATGTATTTGATGAAGTCTCTCCGCCTTAAATCCTGTGTTACATTTTCAGATCCTCCACAGAAGAAATTCCGTTTAAAATGCGGAATTTAAGACTCTGTTCAATATTTTCACACATTTCGAAAACCTTAAAACATATTTTAGAGAATATTCACCAGGAATATGCTCGAAGCATCCCTCCATATTCACCATATCTGGAATAACATAAAAGATCCCCAGAGAGCGTTTAGTTTCCACGCAGAACCCCTCACTAACATTAGGCGGTCTTAAATCATTTCGGTTATTAAATTAATTATTCAACGTAGTTTCATAAATTTCTCTACAATGCGCGTGCGCACAAAAAAGATCGCTGATTCACCGGGCCGTATTTTCTTCATCCGCGTACACGGACGTGTACGACGATCATGGCTTCTGGGAATTCATACAGAAGGTAGGCGTGAAAGTCAAATCAGTTCAAAAGGTCCCCAATAAACGTTTCCGGAGGCAGAGGGAGCACCAGCTGGACATATTCCGCGCTCGCATCACGCTAATTAAATGAAATCCGGGAAGTTCGGAATATCGCAATAACGGTTTTATCACCGAGGATTAATTTTCTCATTTCGAGATTCACGCAGGGACAAGGGGGGCGATCGAATTTCTGACGGGTCACTAGGTCTTGCTTCACGACGATCAATTTGGTTTATTATTTTATCAACCAATGGTCGTTTGTAATCGAACATGAAAAAAGAGTCAACCTCCTCTGATAATTCCATTATATACATTTTGAAGTCGACTTTTTTTGAATTGCAAAAATCGAACTAAAAAATATGGTAAACAACACTAAATTACCTCAAAAAATATAATTTATTTGAAATATTCAATATATTTAAATATTCAAATAAGTTAATTCGAAAAAAATCTCTCAAAACGTGCAACATATCTTCAAAAAACATTTCAAATAAATTATATTTTTTGAGAAATCCTTAAGTTGTGTTTTATGTTTTTAAAAAGGAATTGGTTTCATTATGGTAAGATCAGAAACAAAATTTTGTCTCCTTCAAATATTTATTTATTAACTAACATAAATAGAGGTTAATTCTTGATAGAAGGTATATAAATTATATAAATATTTTAAAAATTTTTAAAAATTTTTTAAAAATTAGCCTTCTACATATTTAATTCCAAAAGATTATATTTAATGATTATAACTTCTGAAAATAAATTAAAATAATGTCGTATAAGTACCACTTATATCATGACATAAAATAAACATTCATTATAAGACATCCGAATGGTATAACAAAATCCAATAAATAAAAATTATTAACCAAAATCCTATAAATTAAACATTTTGAATAGACAAAATTTTGTTTCTGCTTATCGATCTTATGAAAAACCAATATCTTTCAAGAATATCCAACATAATCTTAAGAATTTCATCACAAAACTATCTTACTTAGACTATTCAATATTATTGGATATCTAACCAAGGTACTTTATATAAAAACTCAAGATATGCAAAACATTACTGAAAAACAAGTTTTAAGATCGACTTTGCTCATCAGTATTCAAATATTCATATTCAATAAATATAACATCAATTAATAACAAATATTCAACTCACCCTTCATTCCTCTAGAAAAATTTCATGATGAAATTCTTAAGATTATGTTGGATATTCTTGAAAGATATTGGTTTTTCATAAGATTGATAAGCAGAAACAAAATTTTGTCTATTCAAAATGTTTAATTTATAGGATTTTGGTTAATAATTTTTATTTATTGGATTTTGTTATACCATTCGGATGTCTTATAATGAATGTTTATTTTATGTCATGATATAAGTGGTACTTAT
Source organism: Megalocaria dilatata (assembly GCA_034642435.1). Classification (NCBI taxonomy): domain Eukaryota; kingdom Metazoa; phylum Arthropoda; class Insecta; order Coleoptera; family Coccinellidae; genus Megalocaria; species Megalocaria dilatata. The sequence goes on from CM067854.1 coordinate 7,470,995, forward strand.
ACGACATTATTTTAATTTATTTTCAGAAGTTATAATCATTAAATATAATCTTTTGGAATTAAATATGTAGAAGGCTAATTTTTAAAAATTTTTTAAAATATTTATATAATTTTATATACCTTCTATCAAGAATTAACCTCTATTTATGTTATTTTATTCATAATATATAATTATTTGGTTTCCTTAACATTCTTTATACAGATAGTCCTTGTGCTATAGCAAAGGCCGTTAAATTTGTCTTTCAATCTTCTAGATCAAGGGTAAACCACAGATATATTTCTGTGTGTAGTGAATATCATATTTAAAGGTTCATTTCAGTAGAACTTTTTCTAGGAGATGAAAGGTGAGTTGAATATTTATTATTGATTAATGTTATATTTATTGAATATGAATATTTGAATACTGATGAGCAAAGTAGAACTTAAAACTTGTTTTTCAGTAATGTTTTGCATATCTTGAGTTTTTATATAAAGTACCTTGGTTAGATATCCAAAAATATTGAATAGTCTAAGTAAGATAGTTTTGTGATTAATGATTTTTTTTTATTGGATTTTGTTATACCATTCGGATGTCTTATAATGAATGTTTATTTTATGTCATGATATAAGTGGTACTTATACGACATTATTTTAATTTATTTTCAGAAGTTATAATCATTAAATATAATCTTTTGGAATTAAATATGTAGAAGGCTAATTTTTAAAAATTTTTAAAATATTTATATAAATTTATTTATTAATTTTAATTGCCTTTTTTATATTGAATGGTTTATTTATTCCATTTCACATTGTATATTGAGTTTTGATTATATACGTCTATTAAATATGAGCAATGCTTATTGTAGACATTAATTTAATTCTAAAAGTTTTTTGAATAAAAATTTTTTTGAAATAAAAGTTGTAGAAGGCTAACAGATTAAATCTGTTTTGATATTCAAATTTTGTTAAAAAAATTGTCTATAGTGCAAAAACGGAAGAGAACTTTAACCGTAAGAGTTCCAGAGGCAGAAGTTCGAAATATTGTAAGACATCAGGAAATACGAATAATTAATGGATGCCCAGAAGAGACGAAGGTGGGTGAATTCGTATTGAAACATGTGAACGGAAGGATTTGCAAAAACCTACCTATAATTTGAAGAAAAAACTAAAACACCTATCGGATTTTCAAAGGTTTTATTGTGTACTCACTACATTTGTACGAAATTTTAGATTTTTTTTCATTACATGTTGGTAAAGTTAGACTTCGGTGTCGGACATCACCATGTCCTGAATGTGAAGTCCTTGCCTTGATAACAAGAAGAAATTCATCTGAAAGTAGGTAACAATATTGAAAGCAACAAGTCCTTGTTCAGCCAGTTGGCTTTCTCTTTTGGATCATTCTTCAAAAGTGTTACAGGTAGATCAAATGTAGTCATCATAAACGGCTGATTGTTTTGAACTGCCTCCAACCATTCTCTCAGATTTTTCAGCAATAAGAATCATCTTCTTCCCTCCTTTTGTCCCCTATTTTTCCCTGCATTATTGGCTGTAAGATGTTGCACTTCTTGTCACACATTATATGCCCCAGATATCTCAAATTCCTCTCCTTAATTGTAAGTTACACTTTCTTTATTATTTATTATGATATTATCCTGATACTTCTAGATCTAGATCCTCTGTGTTATCCCTCAGAAGCTTTTTAGCTTTTGCTAGTTAGGAGTTCAGTTTCTTTTGCCCATTTTCTTAATTTGTGATTCAATGTACCTATGAAATTTGTCTAAATTTTTCTGTAGATCCATATTGCGAAAGTGTTAAGTCCATCTCATCGCACTTTCCTTCAGCACACTGTGTACCTAACATTTTGTCAATCGTAGTTTGAGGCCTTAGGTCAGATCTTTGCCAAAACAGAACTTTTTCAATTTTCATGAACGTGGTAAGGGTTTTTTTATTTTGCTTTTTATTTCTACTGTAGAGTTAAAGTGTACACAGTACACTAAGTGTAACTTTTTATCTTTCAATCAGTTGACCTCCAACCTTTAAGATTTCATTTGTGTTGTTGTTTTCACAAATTGTCATCAACTTAATCTTTATAATGAGAGAGAGTTCGTAATTCTCACTACATCTCAATATCTTATTCATAACCATTTCTGAGACCTCCAAACTGTCTGCCATTTCTATTGTTTCGTTGGCATATTTGATCTGGTTGATCAAAACTCCATTCACTTTTATTCTAGCAGTTTCATTTTCAGAAGCTTCTGGTATGATTTGCTCCGAGTACGCATTAATTAAAAAAGGCAATACCTTGCCTGACTCCTTCAATTATCTATATTTCTTTCATCTGTTCGGTCTAACGTTCACTGTGGCTCGTAGATTACAAAACAGATCTGAAATTAATTTTACATTAATCTTACAAGCTGTTTTATCACAGTTTCAGTAAATCTTTATTGATTCTGTTGAAGAGCGTTTTCATTATCATTCCAGAAAATTTTTCACCTTATCTAACCTTCCTCAATCTAATGATTTCATTCAGAAAATACTCATTCTCCTTCGAACTTGATAATAACATGTATATTTAGGATAAAAGTGAAACCTCTGATCAAGATAATTTCTCAACTGAAATCATTCATACCAATATATTCAGAATTATATTGAATTGTATCAGTCCTTACTTGGTGAAAATCCATATTAAATAATTTGAAATAAGGTTATTCTGATTTTCACAAATTTTATTGTAAAACTCACAACAATTGTTTCGCTATCACAGTAGCATCATCAGGCAAGATCACATTTTGAATAACTAAGCTTGTTTCCGAAATCCATGGCTATTTATATTACAGTAAGTACAATAAATTTTTATTGAGCACTAAAACCCAAAAAAGGGTCCCTGCAAATTCCAGCTTATCTGAATATATTTAACAAAGGTGAGCTATTTGAATCTATTTGTTCGTTAAGTAATATTCCAGTTTTATTATGTTTATTTATCTCTAGGGATTCTAACAGATTTAAGGCATAACTTTTGCTTTCTATATGTAGAATTTCAAAGTTATGGTTGAAAGTATGTCCTGTTTCTAACAAATGGTTGGAATATGTAGAATTGCTTTTATTATTGAGGAAACTCTTCAAATATTCACACATCCTATGACGGAAATTCTTCCAGTCTGACCTATGTAAACTTTAGGGCAATCACCGCAGGTTAATTTATAAACCCCAGATTTATCATCTTTATGTGTGTAGTCTTTATTATTTTTGATAAATTTACTCAAGTTTGAATTAGTTTTAAATGAAGTTCTCAAATTATATTTATTCTTGAAGTATGTAGCAATTTTCTCAGAAATACCTTTCGTGTATTTTAAGGTGTATTTTAAGGTTTAAATACATTTCAATTGTTGTGAGTTTAACAATAAAATTTGTGAAAATCAGAATAACCTCATTTCAAAATATTCAGAATTGATATTTCAGATCACTTGATCTACATCGACAATTAAGACCTTCAGAACATTACTGAAACCCTAATGGAGCTTACACCTTCGCGTCAGTTGATCCTGATAAACCATACAATATTCACAAATTGAATAGCCAAAGGTTCAACTCAACATTACCCCAAATGTGAACCTAACAACCAGCCATTCAGACAAGTTTAAATTGCTTCTCAAAGTGTAATTCCCGTTATAAGTTATCTGGAAATTAAATTCGGACTATCCTACTCCACTTCTCGTGTCCTGAAATTACGCTCAAATTATGTCAAAGAACTCAGTAATCTCCCTCTAATATGCAATGTCAGTCATAATTGTAACAACTTCCATGTCTTGTAGTCATCAGGCGATCCAATAGTTTCAAGATTCAGGATAGGTTCCGACACATTGAATACGCACCTACAATTTCGCGAAATAACGTAAAATTAAATAAAATAGAAAGGCTTTTTACTTGATAGAAGAAATATAACAAAATTTGAATATCAAAACAAATTGAAATATGTTTATCTTCTACAATTTTAATTTCCAAAAGAATTTTTTTATTCAAAAAACTTTTAGAATTAAATTAATGTCTAAAACAAGCACCGCTTATATTTAATAGACGTATATAATCAAAACTCAATATACAATGTCAAATGAAATAAATAACCCAACAGATATACGAAAGTAATTAAAATTAATAAATAAATATTCAAAGGAGACAAAATTTTGTTTCTGGTTTTATCTTAAGAAATACTACTTGCCTTATAAAAACATGAACACACTTGAAGGACTTCCCAAAGAATATAATTTATTTGAAATATTTAATACATTTAAATATTCGAACAAATTATTTCAAAAATCTCTAAAAATGTGCACTATATCTTCAAAAAACAAATATAATTCTAGATAATCCCTTCATCAGCCCTTTTTCAATAATCCAAATATCAAAATCAAAAACATAACCTACATCACTCACGTGTTAAAAGACTTAAGCTTCGAACTACAGATCAACTATATATTCAAGATTGATCTATGTTCTAACAAAATCAAAGAACAAAGTGAGTTATTTTAAGGTTTACTTAAATTCATTGACATTCTATAATGAGATTTATTGAAGCCAAAATATAATTATATATTATATATAAAATAAAATTGAAAGGCTTTTTACTTGATAGAAGAAATATAAGAAAATTTGAATATCAAAACAAATTGAAATATGTTTATCTTCTACAATTTTAATTTCCAAAAGAATTTTTTATTCAAAAAACTTTTAGAATTAAATTAATGTCTAAAACAAGCACCGCTTACATTTAATAGACGTATATAAAAAAATTCTTTTGGAAATTAAAATTGTAGAAGATAAACATATTTCAATTTGTTTTGATATTCAAATTTTGTAAAATTAAATGTTATAACCTCCTCAACAGTAATGTCAGTCTTAAAACAAAATATGGAAAAATTAGGAAATTATACCACCTTTTGGCGTAAACCTCTCTGCACTTCTGCGGCCCTGAAGATTGTCAGCAATATATTAGAAATTCAAAATATATCATGATACAAGGCAAGTCTCCAAATTTTGGTGTTTGAAATTCATTGTAAAATCTTTGAGAAAATTTATTTACTAACTCAGTTTTTATGATTTGGTGCTCATTGCTGCATTTGTAGAGAAATACTTCATTATTAATAGTTCCTCAGTTCCAGAGCAACTTTAAAAACTGTGATAGGCTTCAATATTTAATAATAAAACAGAAAAGTATTATATAATAGGCTTTTCTACTGAAATCGGTCTTCAAAGATACTGAAATGGAAATTTTTAAGAAAAGTCATTTCTATGCAATGATAATATTGTTTATCCTTCTCAAAGTTGAAAGTATGTGAAGGAACTAAAAATTACTGATCAGAATTTTTTTTCTGTTTTTTTAACCATTTCCTTTCAATGAGTTGATAAAATATAGCTGACTCTAATAAAAAAAAATTATTTACAAATGCTCCAACAGACATGCATATCTTACACCTAAAAATGAAGTTTTCTTTCAATTATCTAAATGGCTTCTCTTTAAGCTGTGAGGATCACGTTCGGCTTCTTCAATTTTACTCCTGAATTCTAGTTCAGAAACATTGTTGCTAAATATTTGATAGAATCGGTCTTTACTTGGTGGAAACTCATTTTAATTAAAAAAATTTATATCAGACAGTAATTTATTTCCACAAAAATGTTTGTACTACTACAACAATTGTTTCACCACGATGTGGCTTCTTCAGGTATCACATTGTACTGTCTGATGGTATTCAATGTAACCGAGTTTATATACATTTTTAGGTACGTGACCAAATAATAGAAGCACAAGTCATAAAAACTCTAGGTGTTTATTGGAGTTTGCCGCTAAAAATGCCATTACGGAAAAATATTCAGTAATGGAGAATGATCGACATCTGTTGCAAGTCAACTTGTAGACTCCGGATTTATTTTCTTTATTTGTAATAATTTGCAATAAAAATCGTACAAATAAAGAAAATAAATCCGGAGTCTACAAGTTAACTTGCAAAGATTGCCCTTTAGTATACATTGGCCAGGCTGGTAGATCATTCAAGAAACGTGTCCAAGAACACCAAAGGGGTTATATATACAATTCTGTACATTCGACATATGCTAATCATGTTAAGGAATTTAGGCATAATTTCAACAATAATTATGAATTTATCCACGTTGAAAGCAAAAGTTCTAGATCAACACTTTTAGAATTTCTTTAAATCAACAGGTATAATGCCCGTAAAATCCTTTTGAACGAACAAACAGATGTCGATCATTCTCCATTACTGAATATTTTTCCTTAATGGCATTTTTAGCGGCAAACTACAATAAACACCTAGAGTTTTTATGACTTGTGCTTCTATTATTTGGTCACGTACCTAAAAATGTATATAAACTCGGTTACACTGAATACCATCAGACAGTACAATGTAATACCTGAAGAAGCCATATCGTGGTGAAACAATTATTGTAGTAGTACAAACATTTTTGTGGAAATAAATTACTGTCTCATATACATTTTTTTAATTGTTGCTAAAAGATATAAATCCCGAAATACGACGAACAATAATGTTTGAAAATGACGGAGTCCATGCCTTTTCGTAAGTGCGAAATTATCTAATTGAAACGTAAAGTAACTAACATTTACGCTCCCTTGATTTGAAATACATTGATTTTTTTGTTCAGGATTTGTGCAAAGAACCAGAAAATGTTCTTGTAAATGAGAATTCAAACGAAAAATTGGAGGAATGGGACTGTGACATAAAAGGTAACATAAATATTCAAGACAATTAAATGAAAATTCATTTCGTAAGTGTCGGATGTGCAGTGATATGAAGAAAACTATCCAACCTTGCAAAGGCGCCTCAAAATCTTATCCGATAACAGAGTTATTATGTTGTTTCATGAAACCACGTGGTATCAGCGAATTTCAAGGAGAAGAGAAGTAGACGAAGTTTACTTGTGAAATCTAAACAGTTATAAAATTTAATAAATAAAGAAACAAAAACATTTCAAGGAGTAAATAATTGCAAATTCACACGTTTTATATCATGAAACTTAATTCTTAATCAAACTGAAATAAATTGAATATATTTATTTTAATCATATAAGAGCAAAAATTCAAAAATAATCGAAAAAAAATCTTGCCACGGCATTCAAGGTATTTTTTGTTATTTCACATGCTTAATTTTTTTCTCAGAGAAGGTGAAAAATGCAATAATGAATTTTTTTAGAAAATTCCAATTTCAGAAATTCTCCATCTGGGTATCTTCGACAGCTAATTCAAGCAGATAATGAACTATTTAGTAATACTTTTTTGCATTATTATGAAAGTTGAGTCCTTTCATTCAACGAATATGTTTATTTCAGTTATGAATATGTTATTCAAGTATTTTCTTCAAATTAAAGAAATATCTTCGGAGCCAATCCGTTAGGAAATTCTCAGAAATTATTCAAAAAATTATAGCTTGAAACAGCGGTGAACTGTGAACAATCTCTGTACTTGAAGTTGACGCTATTTTTCGAACACCTGTATAATTGCCACAATTCAGTATCGATTGAAATAATAATTTCTTGAAACTATAGTCAGAACATTCTGAAAAAATATAATCTAATGTTTGAAATATAACATATATAATTAATATTATGATTGATAATGTTATTTTTACTTGTAGAAGAATGGGGGTGCAAGTCTTTGGAAAGTGAGTGTATATGAAATAAGAGTCAAAAATCGAATTCAACCTTGCCTTGACATAAGCCTTTTTTTCTCTCATTCATTTCAGTTCTTCATTTGCATCCAACTCCTACTGTTCAGAGAAAAATTTGCGCATGTTCCATCGAGCAGACTCAATTTTTTATCTGTCCTATTTAATCTTATGGAAGTTGTTCTACACGAAAAGGAATAGAGGAAACTGGAAATGTGAGACGTCTGGCTGAAAAGCTGATAAAATCCATGAAATTCAAAATGATACGATGAACCAGACCATGAACAAGGCTCCTTCGAAAATAAGTTCGAGACGTTTGTTTCGGATATTTTCATTCCGATTTTATAGTGGAACATCGAGGTATTTCGTTTCTTCGATATAAATGGTATTCGATTCCGGGCATAACCTAGGAACGAATCTGAATAAACAACATTTTGTATTTTTAATTCGCTATCGTTTTACTGGAGTTCTGATGATACCTATTTAATTTCCGAATGTAAATTTAGTCAAGAAAGTATCGGGAAATAAACATTTAAAAAACCTGCTGCAAGGAATTCTCAAATTAGTTTAAATGATACACATATATATGTTGATTTCTATTTATTATTATGAATTGCTTACATGACGCGTTTCGTTTACATAGTAACTTATTCAAATGCTCATAAACAACTGATTTGAAATTTGGTGACATACTGTATTCCAATGGTTTTTGTTTTGAAATGAGGGTACAATAAAAAGTTTTTATTACATTGGTAAAATCATTGGGTAGAATAGATCCAATTACGGTTAACTAGATAACTCTGTTTGGTCATTCAAAAGATTCCCCGACTTTCTAAAACTATTCATTTCTAAACTTCCCTCAATGGCCAAGTACCAACAGTCTACTAATCGTCGAAATCAACAAACCCCATAAACGTCTCGCAATCGATCCTGGTTCAGGACGAGGCTGATCGAACCGTCAAGTCCCGCTTAACCCTGAAGCAGTTCTCGAGACATCCTGAACATGAGTTGTTGCGAAAAGATATATGGAAAACCCTCCTAGTCCAGCATGCGGACTATTAACCACTGCCCCCTCGAGTCCAACCGCAAGTGGCCAGGTCGTACGAATACTTCCCGAGGGCGTCCACCCTCCCGAGGTAACGCAGTATGTTACATTACGCACTCGGTCATTAGACAGAAAAATCCGGAGATTTACTGCAACAGAGTAGATTACGTTAGATCTAAGGGTGAGTCCCTGTGCTGCGCCGGACATCCTTGTCTCTGAGTTGATCAACGCGGCTCAGCCCTTCATTCCACCTTTATGATGAAACAAGAGCCCCATTCGGTCGATCTTCCACCACAAGGATCCAGTGGTGCGAGTGGCAATGCTTTAGGCATCAGCACTTAATCCTCTATTTCACCGGAATGAAACAAGGATCCTTCTCAAGACAAGCGCCCCCAGGGCGTCAAGCTCCAATATCATGGGAGGCGCGACAAATGGTGTATAAGGAAAGATATGTCTCCTAATCCACAAAAGATAATTATAGTACCATTCACTAAGAAACGGAAGCTGGATGGATTAGAACCGCTGCCAAACCGTGGTGAAACAATACAATTCTCCAATGAGGCAAAATACCTGGAAATAGTCCTGGACGAAACTCTCAGTTAGAATGCACACCTAGACAAAGTGTGGGGTTTGAAGCCCAGGCTATTGGCTATGCACTATAGTAATTAGACCACAGATAACGTAATGGAGGAAGGTCCAACAAACGATTGGCTAACATAAGCTCACCCGACTACAGAGACAGGCTTGCCTTGCAAATACAGGTGCGTTTCGCACCTCGCCCGCGGCAGCCATGGAGTCGTAACAAATCTACCACCCCTGCACCTACTCATGCAGAGGGAGGCGGAACGGACCACATACAAACTAAATCAACTAGCGATCGACAGACCAGAGGTATAATAATAATAATAATTGTTTATTAATCCATTTGACATTACATAAGAATGTATAGGACAGGTCCAGTGAAAATGAACATAATCATAAGTACATCATATCATATCATGTGTAAGAAAAATCATGCAAAATGCCCATCGCCTAAATATTCAGCTATACCATAGTAACATTTTCCAGCCAGTATTCGTTTTATGCTGGTTTTAAATTTCAAATCGTTCAATCTCTTAATTTCATCCGGCAAATTATTGTAAAGTATTATGCCCTTATAAGATGGGGAGAGTTCAAATTTGGATGTCCTATGCTGAGGCAGACACAATATATCAGAATTCCTCGTACAGTAATTGTGATAGTGTGACAGTCCAGTAAAATTTCGAAGATTTCGTTTAATAAACAACAGGCATTTGTAAATGTAAATACAAGGGACCGTCATAATTTTGTGCTTTATGAAGAGTGGTCTACAGGAGGAAAGGTGGCTGATATTGAAAATCAGACGTAATATCCTTTTTTGTGCCAAAAATATCCTGTTCACGTTAGTAGAAGCTCCCCATAATATGATGTTGAATTGCAAATGGCTGTAAACTAAACTGAAGTACACATTCAGCATTGACTGCAGTGGTAAACACGATTTCAACTTGTTTATAGCGTAATAGGATGTATTCAGTTTTTTACTCAATACTTCAATATGCTCACCCCATCTTAGATGGCTGTCGAGATGAACCCCCAAAAATTTCACCTTTTCAGAAGATGAAATTGTCACATCTCCCAACTGCAGAGCCAATGGAGGTGAGTCTCTGATTCCAAAGGAAATCAGGTTAGTTTTTCCTAAATTAACAATTAGTGCATTGGCTCTACACCAGTCTAGGAAACCCACTATCAGCCTGCCACAGCACGATTGGAGTTCATCAATATTTCCTGATGCTACCGCAATAGAAGTATCATCCGCAAATAAAACTAGTTTTATTAATTTGAAGACTATAAGATGTTCGGGCAAATCATTCACGAACAATACAAACAGAAGAGGTCCCAATACTGACCCCTGAGGGACACCGATATCGATGTTGTATTTGCTGGAATATGAGTCCCCTACTCTGACCACCATTGATCTTTCAATCAAGAAGCCACGCAACCAGTTCAGGAATGATCCTCTGAATCCTAAATTATATAACTTACTCATTATGAATGGAATAGACAAACAGTCGAATGCACGTGATAGATCGAAGAACAGACCCGCGACACATAGACCATCATCCAACCATCCATAAGTACTCTCAATAAATGAGACTGCGGCCGTCTCAGTTGAGCAACCGATTCTGAAACCGTGTTGACAATTTTTAATAATGTTGAACTTATCCAAATAATCCACCATACGCTTTAATGCCACTTTTTCAATAATTTTGGAAACAGTACTCAGGATGGAAATTGGTCTGTAATTAATTATTTCAGTCAATTCATTCCGTTTGTGTACAGGAATAACAGTGCTCATCTTGAGTGAAGAAGGAAAGATGCCAGATGATATTGAAAGATTTATTAGGTGAGCAAGATGACTTCCAATGCATACAGCAGAGACTTTCAATATTCGTGAAGAAATACCGTCAGTGCCTGTGCTCTTTTTATTCTTCAGTGACCTTATGACGCTTATGACTTCCGCCGTGTCAACAGGATAGAAGTAAAAGCTATGTGGTATCATCTTAGAGGCTGTGCAGATGGTAGATATACTATTTCCATAGTGTTGCCGAAGGCTGACAGCGGTAATATTCGAGAAATATTCAGCAAAGGCTGTAGCTATTGCAGGCGATTCGGTGCAAAAGACTCCCCGTATATTAATCGACATAATATGATTTATTTTCTTCCTACCAGTTTCTTGATTCACAATACTCCAGACACTTTTGTTTCGGTTGCCTGAGTGTTCGATTACATTTGCATAAAAGTTGAATTTAGTTGTTTTCAATAGACTATTATAATACTTCTTGAATTCTTTATAAATTCTAAGAGAATCTACAGACTTAAATTGAGAATGAAACCAATGTAAATCCTTCAAATGAAGGCTTGCCTGCCTAACTTCTGGTGTTACCCAGTTTTTGCTATTTGAGATTATTCGCCTGGCTGGAAAATGCCGGTCAATCAAAAGAGCTATAGCATCCATGAACAACCGAAAGCATGAATCCACATTACTGTTCCGATAAATTTCATCAAAGCAGACCGCAGAGAGAGATGTCATATAATCTTCCATTCTATCTTCAGAAATGAACCTGACATATTTATTATTTGCCAGTTGGAGGCATGGAAGATCTACTGGAAGCTTAAAGTCTAATATTATGACCTTATGATCGCTGAGACCTGCTTCGATTACTTTTGAACCATAAAATTCCTGGGCAACATTGGTTAAGATGTAATCAACTTTAGAGGATGATGTCCTTCCAGAAACATTGGTGAATATTCTAGTCGCTTCTTGCGATGTTACATGTAAACTGAAACTGTCTAGTACATCAAATAGTAATTTCCTCATATTACAACCCGGTTCCAGATAATCAACATTGATATCACCACAAACGAATAAGTGGTCCACTAACCTACTACAAAATTGTAAAACATGAGTGAATTTTCCCAGAAACTTCTCAAAATTCCCGGTTGGAGGCCTATAAATACTGATAACCCCTATTTTGATACCCTCACACAGCACTTTCGCGCCACAAACTTCAAAATGCATTTCCTCTGAAAATTTGGAAACAGGCAATTTCCTCACTTGAATGTCACATTTCACATACAACACTGTACCACCGTGACTCCTGCTAGGACGACAGAAAAAATCAGCCTGCCGATATCCTGGAAGCACCATCAGCCCAATGTTCTCATGTTTACACCAGTGCTCAGCGACACTTATGATATCCGCAGATTCCTCTGAGAGAAACACCTCAAGATTGTTTAATTTATTGGTAACACACTGGATGTTCATTTGCACTATTTTTAGCTGGACTTTTCGGGAAACCTCATTAGACTTTCCTCGTTTCATGCTTGGGTCGGATGTGGTCCTCGTTGTCGAAAAAAGTGATGTACGTTCACATTCTTCGGCCAACAAGATGCATCCATTGCTTTTTCAATTTGGCTCCTTGGTATTAATACCTTGAAGGATGCGTAACTCTCTGGATATTTTGATTTTAATGCTTCACATTTAACATCCGTGAAAATTGGTTTCAGGAAAGCCAAAAGTTCTTCAGGTGTTGTCCCCGGTTTCAAATTCGTTACATGAAGGGGCTTATATTTTTCAATTCCTATGATGTTAGAGGATCCCGAATAGTTGCCAACCACCAAAGCCTTTCGGGAAGTTCTTTTGTTCCTTTTATGGGACACAGTCTGCCAACTTGTGTTCGATGGTGATTCATTCATCCTCTGATGTTGTACGGAAGTGTCCTGTTTACTAATTGGATCCACTATTTTGCTTAAAGCATCATTCACGACAGATAATGTAATCTTTGGTTTAATTATTTCAGGCTTATTGAATGTAACTTTCCTACCATCATTTACTACCACATTTTTGGGTTCACTGGCATACGTGGGGGTAGCTGATTTTATCGTGCTCTGCGTATGTTCCTTCTTGTTGCTATTATCTGTTGATAAATTCTCTCGTATGTTTACTCTATTTTTTAATACCGATATCTCATTTTCTAAATATGCGATTTTATCTTTCAATAGTGACGAATTTTCAATTAGAATCGAGTTTTTGAACTCTAATTCTTGGATTATTTTTAGAAGAAGATCCTGACATGTAGACTCACCAGAGATTTGCAAGTTCTCAGACTCCGGTTCACCTGTTAAATTCGCGGTGTTATTTTGACCTGGTAATGAAGAAATCAAATTTTCACCACAACATTTTTTCAATCTTGAACCGCATCTTGGATGATAAACCCCGTGACACTGGTTGCATTTAAAACCAACTTTCATTAAAGATTGTTTACACGAACCACATTTAAGCGATTCGATTTGAAGAGCATCGCTCATACCAACCTTCTTGTTCGCTGACATATTGACTATGTAAAAGTGATGGGAGGCTCAGGGCTGCTGGACGAGCTTTTAACGTATAGCACCATATCGATGCCCTCGGATCTAATGTCAAAAGTCACAAACTAAAAACGGCATTTCAATGTAATTGTCCTCAGCCGGGACGAATGGACCCAGCATGCTGAGGTTCTATTGAGAACCGACCTTGGCTTGTTCACAGACGGCTCGCGAACAACGAACGGAAGCCGGAGTCTGTGGGAGCAAACATAGAATCAACATCTCACTGAGTCTCGGTCAATACGCAACCATATTCCAGGCAGAACTATTTGCCATTGAGACCGCGGCAGATCTGCTGATAAAACGGTAAATCCACCAAGGCAAAATCAAACTATTTAGTGATAGTCAGTCAGTACTGAAAGCTCTGGAATCCAGCTGTTTTTGTATAACAGAGGCACTCTTGTTTGGATACCGAGCCACTCAAACTATTTGGTTAACGAAGAGGCAGGTAGGCTGGCGTTTGCTGGAGCTGCGGTGCCTCTGGTAGGACCAAAACCATTCCTGGAAATACCGCAGGACGTGGCTAAGCAGGTGATAACAGGCAGAATGAACTCACGGCTAAAGTCTTTCTGGCGGAGCCATTCTGGCCTGAAATATTCGAAAGCGTTCTTTGGAACAGCTTCGAACTAAAAGATGGCGAACCTAGCGCTAGGTCTTGGTAGGGCCTAACTCAGAGCACTTGTCGGAATTATGACAGGTCACTGGAGCTGAAAGGGCATTTGCACAAAATCAGTCTGACTGAAGACGATGAATGCAGGCCGTGCCTTAGGGTGTTCAGCAGTGAGTCGCATCAGATTCGAGGTCTTTGGTCAGGCTTTTTTAGCCCACTGTGATCTGAAAATATTACCCCCGAACAAGATTATTGTTTAACTAAAAACTTACTCTCGTCGGAGAAATATAAATCAGGGCTGAACCACAATAGTCTGTGCGGACGCAGTGGTAGGGTGGGCAGACGCCTGCTCACTATAAATAATAATAATAATGGCATATTCAAAGATAGGTTATTCCACAGATTCTTTATTAGTTAATTACCACATGTGATAATAATATATATGCCTATAAAGTGATACAGTGTTACCTAGGGAATGTTTAAAATTTAATTCTAAATGTTTTTAAGATTCATTTATGTTAAAATCTGTAGAGGTTCCGGAGAATTAATCCAGCTATTAACTGAAGAACAGTTCTTTTCGCGTGGCACTGATAAACTTACGTATAGGTGGGAAAAACACATAAAGAGCAAGGGAGATTAATTTGAATAGTATGTTTTTTATCAATTTCAACAATGAACACACAATTTTTACAGAAAACGACCGGTTTTACCCTTCCACAACTAGTAAAAAATTTCAACTCTGCAACGCCATCGTACTCATCGATAAAAGATGGATAAAATTATCAACTTTCTAGAGAACGTTGACATCCCATATATCAAACACAACATCTCTCAACTGCGAAAGAAAAAAGGCGAATTCTCCCTGTAAATATATTCAAACCGATATTGAAAGAAGGTGCACTTCCGAAAATTATTACTGCTACGTATTCGACTCAACTTCCTCCGCCTACTAACAACGAATCGCGACCTATTTTCCCTCAGGACATCCGGATCAATAGTGTCATCACTTCTCGTAACATTCGAATCTTTTCTATTATTTCGGTCGTGTCCTCTATACCTTTCCGGGTGAATCAAAGGTTTTCACAGAGCGTCTTCATAAACTATCCACGTGACTATATTATTATATTTTATTTCAATATTTTTTTAATAACTTTTCATATCATACCTTTTTTAAAATATTGTTCTCATTGAAATAGTTCCTTCTGTGATCATAATTCAATCTCTAATAATTATTTCAGTCTCAGGATGTATTTGAACATTTTTGCCCTTTTTGCTCGCTAGTTCCAGGGAAATAACCCAAACAATTTTTGAATTTTGACTCGGAATTGAACTCACTATTGAAGAATCTGAGGGAGGATGAAGGCCCTCGGAAAGTATTCGTACAACCTGGCCACCCAATTGCTGTTGGACTCCAGGGAGCAGTGGTTGAAAGCCCGCATGCTGGACTAGAAGGATATTCCATCTATCTGTTCGCAAAAACTCATGCTCAGAAAATCTTGAAAACTACTTCAAGGTTTAGCGGAACTTGACGGTTCGACCGGCCTCATCCTGAAGCAGGATCGTTTGCGAGACGTTTCTGGGATTTGTGGATCTCGACGATACGGCTTAGACCGTTGGTGCTCGAAGTCAGGATCAATTGAAAGACTTCACAAGGGTTCGTGGGTCTTGACGTACAGGCCGGATTGACGGCACTCGTACCAGGATCAATTGAGGCATCAATTCTTGTGACTTCTTTTTTATGAGACTGCGTTCGGGTGGGTGGATGATAAGTCCCTTCGGCATATGAGTTGCGTCACAAACTCGGGTACTGACACTGCAGAGCTAGCAGTAGTGCTTCGCTGCTATCACTCACAGTGTAGGTTTTCGGACTAAAGCTGAAACTGGAAGCTTGGTGGGTTCAACACCTCGGAGTGATTCTTGCTAATGCGCGATGATAAGGCATATCCTTATCACACTACCTGATTCCTAGGAAGATTGTGGAGACTTCTGAGTAGTCTCCTGGTGAAAGAGCCATGCTCACATGCCAGTAACCTAACCGGTAGAATTCACGATGTCTCGATTTGTAGAACTTTCTGTTATCATAGTTCATACTCCTCATTAATTAATCAGCCGAATTAATTCATTTGTAAAATAAATTCTTTCTGGAAAGAGCTAGAGTCGTGAAACTTTCACGAAAGGTTTGGGGACTAAATACCGCGGCTCAATTCGTTAATGGTCAAAATAGGTTCGATAGTTTCGCAGTTATTCACGTTTGACAATTTATCATATTTTTCCGAATATTTTCGAAACAACAGTTTGGATCGATCTGAAATTCAGCATTTGAAAGAATAATAATAAAGCGCATGTTCGTGTACAATATAGCTAGGATCGTATGAAGCTTCAGACTTCACGTCAGTGCTTTTCACCTTTCATTTAAAACATATACCCCCTGCGCTATATTTTACGATTATAACACCAGAAGGGTTAATTTATGTTTTTTTCTACATAAACTATAAATAGCAGAACACCTTCGCGATAATTAGTGCCTCCTTCTTCCGTTTATCTCGTACTGTAATTTGTTGTAAGCAATACTCTGATCGGTTATAATTGATCGGACGTAGATGGGGCGTTTCACTGACTACCGGTACTTGTTATTAGGAGGTTCTGAGTGCTTGTTGTAATATCTTCAGAATGGAGCACAGTTCTCGATGTGCTATGTAGATAGTCGCTTTAGCTCAGTACATGCTTTTGTAATATGTTTAATGGTTTCTGGCTTCTTAATTACTAGTATAAATAGAATATGCGTGGAATATCCGTCAGACACGTGTGGGTCAAATTTTCCAAATTGTGAACAACTGTTTCAAGCACTTCAGCAATTATGGAATGGAATTCCCCAAAAATAGTTGCATACTCTCATTCTAGGTATGTAACGATCTTGCAGGCGTATCATTACTACTCGCGGGGGCCATTTTCCATATTGATTTTCGTATCTTATAGTTTTTGTCGAATAAGGTCGGAGTTTACTATAAATTTCGTCCTGTAAATCATGACTATTATGTGCAAAAACTGCCTTATTTATAAAGACGTATAATACATTCTACTAAACCCTCATTTTCATTAGACAATAGATGTGAAACTGTCAAAGTACAAACAGTGAGATATATCGGGTGTTTTCTTTAGAGTGATACAACTTTAAATTGAAATAAAACACATTTAAATTAAGACTGAAGCCAAAGTTTTTTTTGGAAAGATAATTTTATGACATTTATGTTTTAAAAATAATTTCCAGCATATGACCACCACGACTAGCTTTGAGGAACCGCATTCGTCCAGAACAATTTTGGACTACTTTTTCGAGTAATTCAGGCCTCATTTTATCAATGACACGAGTTATGTTGGCTTCCAAAGCGTCAATTGTTTCTGGTTTATCAGCATATACCAATGACTTGACATAACCCCAAAGAAAATAATCCAGTGGAGTTATTTCACATGATCTTGGAGGCCAATTAATTGGACTATTTCTCGAAATAGTGTTATCGCCAAATCTTTCTTTCAATAAATCAATTGTTACGGTAGCAGCATGTCTTGTTGTAACCAAAACACTTCTGGGTCGATACCACTCAAATTTTGAAACAAATAATCATTGATCGTCGATCTGTAACGAGCACCATTCATTTTAACATTAGCTCCAGCATCATTTTTAAAGAAATATGAACCGATGACGCCTCGAGCGTGTAAAGCACACCATACAATGTATTTTTCAGGGTGCAATGGAATCTGCAGAACTTCTTGAGAATTGTTTTCACTCCATATACGGCAATTTTGTTTGTTTACATAGCCGTTTAACTAGAAATGAGCTTCATCACTAAACACAATTTTACGATAAAAAGGTGGATCAACTTCAAGCTGTTCTAGGGCTCAATCGGCAAATGAATGACGCTTATTATGGTCAAGTGGCTTTAGTTCTTGAACCAGTTGGATCTTGTATGGGCGTAGACCAAGATCTTTACGCAAAATTTTCCAGTCCAACTTGTTGTGAACGTCGACGAATAGACAAATCTGGATCATCATTAACACTATGACTTACAGCAGCGATATTTTCTTCTCTACGTTCAGTTCTTTGTCTTGTTGTTGAGTAAAGAAAATTTTGTCCGAAATCTATCGATAGTTCGACGAACATGCTGCTCTGATGGACGATTATGTGAACCATAAATTTCACGAAGTGCTCTATAAGTTTGGCGAATAGAACACTGATTTTGAAGATAAATTTCAACAACTTGTAAACGTTGTTACGGCGTAAGTCTTTCCATGATAATTTGTCAATGCTTACTGAACAGAAATGTCAAAACAACATGGCTTCTACCTTCTGTCAATTCACAGTTATCCCTATAGTAAGTTCTATCACTGTACAAAAAACACCCGATATATTACGTGAAGAACAGACATTTATTGTTATATTTTAGAGACCGGAATGATATATAGTCTCGACGAACTCAGAGAGGTATCAAATATATATGTTTTGTCAAAGTTTTCAGCAATTCACTCTAAAAAAAAAACACCCATGACCTGAGCAAACATTATTTACGACATTCTTTATTATCATGGAATGAAATAAGAAATTACTTTGTTTTCTGTCACTTTTTATTATAACTGATATACAGTGACTCGAGTTTCGTAGTGTTTACTACATTTTTCAAACTCGAGTCACTGTATAGCAGTTATAATAAAAAGTGATAGAAAACAAAGTAATTTCTTATTTCATTCCATTAAAATGAACTATCACAAAGTAACGGACTACTCCATCCAATATTCTTTATTATCCATACAAGTTCAAAACTTTTCACAAAAAATTCTGAAAATGACTGCCATCTTCTTTAATTCAAAACCTACCTCGTTTTTGGATAGAATCAATAGCTTCCCGCAATTTTCCCTGCCGTTGCCTTAGCATATTGCAGTAGTTAAGTATTCTTCCGATAAGCTGGTCACGAGTATGAGTTGGGGTAGTATACACTATATCAACGGCCCCAAATTTGTTTGCAAATGAACTTTCATCCAGCACACAATAGTAGAATAGTTACCGAATGGATGGAGGTTCATTTTGAAGGAAAATTGATAGGAAGAGTCGAACCGATCAGATGGACTTCTCGAAGTCCCGACCTTACACCTCTAGACTTCTTCCTTTTGTGGTGTCTTGAAATATTTAGTGTATACTAGCCCAATTCATACTCGTGAACAGCTTATTGAAATAATTCAAAACTGCTGCAATATGCTGAGGCAACGAAAGGCAGTCGCGAAAAACTGTGGGTTCTTTCCGAAAATGATGTAGACTTTGCGTTAAAGAGGGTAGCAGGCATTTTCAGAATTTTTTGTGATAAGTTTTGGACTTGTGTGGATAAGTCGCAACTAATTGTTTTTCCTCTTTTTCCTCAGAAGCTGTAGGTACATCTCACTGTTTGTACTTTCGCCCTTTCACTATCACTAATGTCCAATGAAAATGAAGATATAATAGAATATACGAGGGGTGTTCAATGTATTGTGGGTATCGGGGTGATTTGTTGATTTGTGAGTATCCTAATTATCTCATTTACTAATGGCAGTATCTTAGGGTATAAGTATAAAATTCCACAAATTTACAATCATTAGTTTTATGGGTATCCTCAGTGAAAGACGACCACAATGATGAAGAAATCGCGCCGTTATAAAGTAAGGAGGAAAAAATTTAAAAAATCATTCATGAAGAAATGGTTGCTGTTTACCCAGACTGTGGTCAAGTGAATTCAAAAGAGGCAGAGAAAGACGATCCTCGCTCAGGCGGGCCCGTGTGCAGCACCACTGAAGAAAATGTAAAGAAAATAAAAAAGCTGGTACTTGAACATGCCAGAATAAAAAACTAGATGACAAACCTATCCGTGGCTACATACATGCTATCCTTCATGATCATCTTAACCACTCAAAGGTCAGTGCAAGATGGGTTCCGAGAATGCTCACCGCATCTCAAAAGCGAGTGCGATACGGGTGCTGTAAGTAGTTTTAAGAGCTCTGTGGTGAAGACTCATCGATTATTTTCAACCGGGTATGAGACGTGGGCTCATTTCTATGACCCTGAGAGTAAACAAGAGTCAAAGATTATGGCTCAAGAAAATTTTAGAATCATTCTTTTCCTAACCACTCCATAATACTCGTACGTAAGTATTTTATAAAAATCTACATTGAACCACCCTAGTCTAAGGAGAATGGTACACTGAATTCTGATTGAGATTATAGTTTTCTCGGTTATTCTACGTTTTTAGTGAAAAATTGTGAAACACTACAAAATAGTAGAATCTTGAATAATTTTATAACGACAGATAATTTAAACTTCTGCAAATTGCCTGTAGAATCACTTTGTGAAATTTGGCCAGATATAACTTGGACACCCCGTATAAATTACCCCAAATGCGTAACTGCACTATTTTCAGTGTCCCTAGATTTTGAGCAGGTGTGTAGAGTTGTTCATTCAAAATAATCTATATATATAAAAATCAATTGCTGTTCGTTAGTCTCGCTAAAACTCGAGAACGGCTGAACGGATTTATCTTATCTTGGTCTTGAAATGATCGTGGAAGTCTAGGGAAGGTTTAAAAGGTGAGAAAAATTCGAATAATTGCCGGGAAAACCCTAAAAACAGCCCTTTTCTGTTTTTCATACAAACGTATTCTAACGTAACTAAAGTTTTTAAGATAACATTATACCTCACTTAAGATATGAGCAAAATCCCGAAAGTTGAAATTCTTAGGTCGTCGCAGTCAATCAAATGTGCGAAGAGCTACCTCGCGTGTTAACCTCACTGATTACCAGAGAGAGACTGATCAAGAAAATACTCGTATTGCTATGTCACAATTGCGTTATTTAGTGAGTGAAAATGAAGTAGATAGGTTTAGAATGCAACGAGTGCGTGCACATCAAGCAAAACAACAGCAAGCACGACATAATGAAATTGAGCGAATCCGCAGACGCAGTGCTCCTCTGATTCTTGAACGAGCTGCATTCCGCCATGATCCGGCAATTGATTACTGTGGCGACAAATCGGTAACAATTGGGGAAATGCAAATAATTTGTAAATATTGTAAGGCGTTAAAATACACTGGTGAATCTACCGGATTATGTTGTGCTGGAGGCAGAGTAAAATTGCCACAATTAGTCCCACCACCAGATCTTTGGTTTCTGTGATTGGAAATGATTCTAAGCACTTCTTGGCCAACATTCAGAAATATAACAGCTGTTTCCAGATGAGATCATTTGGCGTTACTTTTTTTAAATATTCAAGTATGTACTCAAATATATATTTATATAGATTTATATTAATAAAATTTTGGTATGAATACTAATTAGATCACCCTTGTATGTAGTTGATGTATTCTATATTTCCGACTAGCTCTTAAGATTATAATTTTGAATAATTGAAATTAAAATATTATTAAATCTGATTTGATATTGAGGGAGGGTTCAATTTGAATTTTTAAAAGATTGAATTTTTTTTTTAAATTATATTTTATGAAAGTAATTTGAAATATTATAATCAGTGATCAATAACCTAAATTCTAATTCTATGTTAACCTAACCTTATCTAAATAACCTAACGTAATTCTAATGTAAACAGTGATTATTATTTCTAAACTTCTTTGGGAAAAGATTAACAGGATTGAATTTTAATACCTTTGGTAAGTTTGTTCATCAATTTATGATTGTTCCTTTTAATTGTCCCTTTTTCTTCGTTTCAGGAATAAAACTGGTTTCGTTGGAAACAACACTTCTAGAACGTTCTGAAATTCACAGGCTACTTTGTTGATTTTCTTCAATATATCCAATTCGTTTGAAACTTGATTTCTATGTGGGATTTTTCCATTCACATTCAGGTAATGTATTTTCTGGATTCAATTTCCATTCACAATAACCAAATAATCTTCTTTTTTCAGATGATGATACTTTTTTGGCACTTTTTTAATTATGGACCGACAAGGATTCTACTCTGCATATAATTGGAGACTGCCGACTTTTTCTGTGTCTGCCCTATTTATAGTTTTCAAGAAAAGTTGAATTTCAAAGCTTACTAGCTTCTGTCAAAATTATATAAAAATGATGCTTTTGATGATTTTACAAAATTTACAATATTTCCTGGTTTGAAATTACTTTTGAAAATTAGCTTATTTTTTAAACTACATTTTGATGTATGTTTCATGTTAAACAGAACAGTGAAAGTCTTGCTTTTGGTTCGTAAAGTATTTCGAGTGTCAAAATTTAACAAATTTTAAGTTCTAATGCTTATAACTTATAAAACACTTAATATTACTTATGAAATTGATTAAATTTCTTTAGCTTAGATGCTATTACAATACTATTGATGCCTAAACATTTTCAAGGATATCTCTTACATTAATCATTTGAAAATATCTGACGTAGATGCTATCTTTCATTGAATTAAGTGAATTTTGATCAAATGTGTCCTATTTACATCATTCTGGTGAGTTATATTTAATTTAGCTTGTTCTTTGTCAACAATTTCTCTAAAGTTTATATGTGATTCATTATAATAACAAATCTTTTCAACAAATTCTTCATCAATTTCAAATTGGATATCTAAATTCAAATTACTTCTATTTTAAGCAACTTTGGCTGTTTTTACATTGAATAACTGTGAATTGAAATCTCCCTGTGAATTTTATTTATAAACTGTCAACAAGATTACTGTTTTTTGATTACCGTTCAAAGAATTTTAATTTGACTAGTCGTTATGTATCCTGAATATGCTTTTTCTTCATAATTTTAGCTTGTGAGTGTTTTTACGAATTGAATTATTAATATTTCTGTCAGAATGGATATTATTTAATTAAATGTGCTCTGGTTATACTCTAACGAGTCAACTGATATACAACGGTGAGTGTTTTCCTTTATAATTTTATGTAATTATTTATTTTAACTGTAAATACCATGACAATATATATATATATATATATATATATATATATATATATATATATACATTCTTTGATTATTTACGCACCACAAAACAAAACAAAAAATATATTTTATGAGAAAGCATTAAATTTGTTAACAGACTGTATCATAGCAGTGTGTGTCTGTCAATATCAAATTTAAACCTTATAAATTGCCAGTATATCAGAAAAACTCTGTTTTGTAAGTAAGCAATATGATGTGTAGAAAATAGTAGTAAAACTTCATTCAAGAAATGCTTTTTTATTAAATACGGATTCGTTTTGTTTGTTTTAAGATTATTTTATACAAAAGACTAGGACTTTTATTTATCGATTGAGGCAGTACGAAGTCTGACGGGTCAGCTAGTTATGCAATAAAAATGTGATATACTGTTTTTACTATCACTACAGAATGTTTCCGTATAAAATCTCATTTCACGTAACATTGGAATTCCACGTTCCGGCACTAAATCTCCGTTTTTTTCGGGCAGGCAATCGAGCTACTCTTCCGGATGACCTATAGGCCTATATGCAATATAGATGGGCCAACCCCTATCAGGAGGATTACTTTGCGTGTCTCACGACTACCGAAACGGGTCGTGATGTCATCACGAGCCTTCCCTTCCAAGGGAAATGATGTGCGTAGGGCCTGTCGCAATTGGACAGATATCGACTTTCGTCCACGAAATGGCTGTTATTCGTGTTCCGATCTAGAAATTCCGTGTTTAATTGTAATTTGAATGGGTAGCCGGCTCAATTAGCCCGATATATCGACTGGTTCCGAAAGCGGCACCGGTATGGATGAAGTTCCCGAGGATTAACGGGATTATTTTTCGAGTTCGCGGAAAATGTTACGCTAACCTACTTTCGGTCGCGGTGAGCAGGCGGCCTTCGTTATCGACGATTAATTTTGTTTTTCGACTACGAATATTCAATTTCGATCTCTACCACTCCAATTCCTTCGGGACTATATTATTGCTTCAATTTGAATCTCAATTGCCTTATCGAAGTGTACGGGATGGGGGAGAATTATATCGGTAGAGGCATGAAGCAATAACGGAAAACCATTAAAAGGAATGAGAAACAGGTTTAATTTAGAAAATTTCAGAAAAGCGTGGAATTATTAGCTTGAAAGTATGGGAGTCTGTTCCATGGAAATAGAAGAGGGTTCTACAAAAACGTAAACAAATATAAACTGAAGATGACTTGGAAGGATTTTTTCAAATATTTCGGACATTAATAATGATAATAATAATCATAGTTTATTTGCCCATAATTAATATACAAATATAAAGAATAAAATTCTTTTACAAAAAAAAATAAACAAATTTTTATCAAAATAAATAAATGACATGGCAAACAAACAAGATGATGAACAGAGGCTCACTTATGTATAGTTCGCCTGTTAGTTCTTATACTAGGAAACCTAAAACATTTTACTAGCCGTCCCAAAAAATGAACAAAGAATTTTTAAACATACATTCTGTCAAGAAAGTACCGGGAATTATCGATTTAAATCTGGCGGGGCAATGAGGCAGGTAAAATTTTTTTTCCTAGGTTGGTACCACTGTCCTTAATTACTATGCTAAGCTTGAGCGGGATCTGTCAACTAGTGTGTTTGCAACAGCTGATTAAATCAGTCGATGTCAGAGTGCGTGCCGATTTTTACTATGGGTGATTACGTTGAGCAAAGAATTTGTTTAAAGTTTTGTGTTGCAAATGAATTTTCGTGTGCCGATGCATTGAAAATGTTGCAAAAGGCCTTTGGTGATAATGCTCTATCAAAAACTCGTGCATATCAGTGGTACAGAGCCTTCAAGGACGGTCGTGAAGTGGTCGCCCATCGACGGCTTCGATCGAAGATAACGTCGATAAAATTAAGGAAAGGGTGCTGGAAAACCGTCGTACCAGCTTAAGAGAGATAGCACATGATCTTAAGATATCCTACGAGTCCGCACGTACGATTTTGATTGATATTTTGGGCATGAGAAAGGTGGCCGCACGACTCGTACCGAAAGACCTGAATTTTCTTCAAAAACGTCATCGCGAACAGGTTGCTTCAGACATGCTGGATCGCTGTAATTCCGATTCTACATTCATGGAACGCATTATAACTGGTGATGAGACCTGGGTCTACGAGTACGATATGCAAACAAGCCAGCAATCATCGGAATGGGTGGCAAAAAATGAGCCCAAACCGAAAAAACCACGCCAAAGCCGCTCGAAAATGAAGGTGATGCTCATTGTTTTCTTCGATATCCGTGGCGTGGTGCACTACGAATTCGTTCCAGAGGGTCAGACGGTAAACAAGGAGTATTACCTAGGCGTTATGAAACGTTTGTGTGAGCGTATCCGTAAGAAGCGGCCAAATTTGTGGGCGAACAACTCATGGATTTTGCATGACGATAACGCGCCTTCTCACCGAGCTACGATTGTGACTGACTTTCTCGCCAAAAACTCAACAAACGTGCTTCAGCAACCACCGTATTCGCCGGATTTGGCTCCCTGCGACTTTTTCCTCTTCCCAAAACTAAAATTGCCCCTTCGTAGCATCCGTTTTGAGTCGATTGAAGCCATAAAGCATAATTCGGCGCGAGAGCTAAAGTCCATCCCGGAAAGCGCCTATAAAAAATGTTTCGATAATTGGAAGTGCCGTTGGCATAGATGTATTGGCGCAAATGGAGCCTATTTTGAAGGCGACCCAATAAATTTTGACGATTAAATGTAAAAATGTTGTTTTAATTGAAAATTCCCGGTACTTTCTTGACAGAGTAGTATAGCGAAGCAGGATGACCAGACAACCAACCATCAATCAAACAAATGTCACCCACAATAGAAGAGAGATGCAGCATGCATCATCTAATCTTGAGGACAAAGTATCATAATTTGTTCAAAATAATAGTCAATTTCGGGAAATTATTGTCAATTTTTGGGGAAGCACTTGAATGATAAATGTCTTGAAACTGTTTGAAGCACTCGGCACAATTGTCATATCCGGTAAAACATAGCTTCTAACAAACACTTGAAACCTCTTACTTTGGTCCAGTCACAGAATCATCAGGTAATTATATTTCTATATGCCACAATTTATTAAATGTATTCGTTTTCTACCAGTATTAAGAAGCCTTATTTTAGTTTTCATCATGAATGATCTGTAGCTGTTCACTAGTCTAAGCTCCAAAGGTAAGAAAGCAAACATCCTGGGTGCCAGAAACGACCAACACCTTTGTCCTGCTGTTTTGAGGGCTCGATGTGTCTGAAAACTGGTAAATTTATATCTTGTCAGATGGGTATGTTGTATTGGCCGGAGTAAGATCTTTTTCTTTTTTATAAGAGCAATAATTTTTGAGAAGTACTACTCTGTCAAGAAAGTACCGGGAATTTTCAATTAAAACAACATTTTTACATTTAATCGTCAAAATTTATTGGGTCGCCTTCAAAATAGGCTCCATTTGCTCCAATACATCTATGCCAACGGCACTTCCAATTATCGAAACATTTTTTATAGGCGCTTTCCGGGATGGACTTTAGCTCTCGCGCCGAATTTTGTTTTATGGCTTCAATCGACTCAAAACGGGTGCCACGAAGGGGCAATTTTAGTTTTGGGAAGAGGAAAAAGTCGCAGGGAGCTGAATTCGGCGAATACGGTGGTTGCTGAAGCACGTTTGTTGGCGAGAAAGTCAGTCACAATCGTAGCTCGGTGAGAATGCGCGTTATCGTCATGCAAATTCCATGAGTTGTTCGCCCACAAATTTGGCCGCTTCTTACGGATACGCTCACGCAAACGTTTCATAACGCCTAGGTAATACTCCTTGTTTACCGTCTGACCCTCTGGAACGAATTCGTAGTGCACCACGCCACGGATATCGAAGAAAACAATGAGCATCACCTTCATTTTCGAGCGGCTTTGGCGTGGTTTTTTCGGTTTCGGCTCATTTTTTGCCACCCATTCCGATGTTGCTGGCTTGCTTGCATATCGTACTCGTAGACCCAGATCTCATCACCAGTTATAATGCGTTCTATGAATGTAGAATCGGAATTAAAGCGATCCAGCATGTCTGAAGCAACCTGTTCGCGATGACGTTTTTGAAGAAAATTCAGGTCTTTCGATACGAGTCGTGCGGCCACCTTTCTCATGCCCAAAATATCAATCAAAATCGTACGTGCGGACTCGTAGGATATCTTAAGATCATGTGCTATCACTCTCAAGCTGGTACGACGGTTTTCCAGCACCCTTTCCTTAATTTTATCGACGTTATCTTCGATCGGAACGAGGCAAGTCTTCTACCACTTCACGACCGTCCTTGAAGGCTCTGTACCACTGATATGCACGAGTTTTCG
Organism: Megalocaria dilatata; assembly: GCA_034642435.1. Taxonomy (NCBI): domain Eukaryota; kingdom Metazoa; phylum Arthropoda; class Insecta; order Coleoptera; family Coccinellidae; genus Megalocaria; species Megalocaria dilatata. The sequence goes on from CM067854.1 coordinate 7,498,555, forward strand.
ATAGAGCATTATCACCAAAGGCCTTTCCAACATTTTCAATGCATCGGCACACGAAAATTCATTTGCAACACAAAACTTTAAACAAATTCTTTGCTCAACGTAATCACCCATAGTAAAAATCGGCACGTACTCTGACATCGACTGACTTAATCAGCTGTTTTAAATACACTAGTTGACTGATCCCGCTCAAGCTTGGCATAGTAATTAAGGACAGTGGTACCAACCTAGGAAAAAAAAATTTTACCTGCCTCATTGCCCCGCCAGATTTAAATCGATAATTCCCAGTACTTTCTTGACAGAATGTATAACTGTCTTACATCCAGCACTCTTGATATCTTATAAAGTTCATCAATAGGGAAGAGAAGGCTCTTTCCAAGTATGATCTTGAGTAACAGTCTTTGAACAATGTTGAGTTTCTCAACATGAGTTCCATGAGCTGCAGCCTAACGTTACCATATGACAAGTGAGACTGAACTAATGCAAAATACACCTTCATCAACTGAGTAACATTCATCTCTTGTTTTAGCTTTCTGAATATATGAAGAAGACGGCGGAGTTTTTTCGCTACGTATTCACAGTGATCCCAACGCATATGCCTGTCAATATGAATATCAAGATACTTAATGTGTCCTTCTGGATGTTCAAGAATAAAGTTTTGGTTATCGACTTTGAGAAGTCCCAAATTAGGAAGTCCCAATTCATATGATGTAAATGGTAGTTAAAATGACTTCTTTATGTTCAATGTGAGTTTATTCTTTCTAAGCCAATCCGAAAGTTTCTCCAAGTCTTTTTCAGCACTAACATTGAGGTTTTTCCATATCCTGTCCTCGCAGATCACAGCTATATCATCAGCAAAACTTATGATCCTCCCAGACACCTTCATGTACAACATATCATTCATGTAGATAACGAACAGGAGTGGACCTAATATCGTACCTTGGGGGACTCCATAGGTTACAGCTTCCTCTACAACTCATTTCCTGGATTTGTACTATCTGCTTTCTATCTGTTGAGTAGCTTCTGAATAATTCTAAGGCAATTCCTCTTATACCATATTTATGCAATTTATTTAATAATATTTCGTGGTCTACGGTATCGATAGCTGAAATAATTCTCTACAAATTTAATCTGATCATTTAATGGACATAGAATTATCAACAATCACCGGGTGTTAAAAAACAACGTTTCAATATTTTGGGAGCTAATTCAAGAACTCAAATTAAGTAAAAAGTTTCATATAAACATGGGTCCGCAAATGAGCGGTTTTGGAGAAAATATTAACTACTAGCGCCACCAAATACAATAAATTACAGAAGATATTCGATTAATTTTCGGCTTCTATTGTTTTACAGAAGATGTTGCATATGAACACCGTCCATTTTAATGCAGGAAGTACATCGGCATAAAGGAATTACGTACTCTTTCGAAAAGACCTAGTTGTGTTCGGATCGTTTGACAGGATAGTTCAACCCGATGTTGCAATTCTACGATGTTGTTCACTGACGTTGCATACACTAAACTTTTCAAATAACCCCAAATACAAAAGTTCAAAGGATTCAAATCGGGAGATCTAGCGGGCCATGGCACTGGGCCTCCTTGTCCTATCCATCTTCTGGGAAATGTTTGATCTAAATGTTCCCTAACAACAAATATATAATGTAGGGGCACTCCATCTTGCAAAAACCAAGTATTCATCCACTGATTTAAAAGTACCACGTCTAGAATTTCGAGCAAGTTATTTTGAAGAAAGTTATGGTATGCAGCTCCTATTAAATTCCGTAGCGAAACTACTGGTCCTAACAAACTATCTCCTAAAATACTAGCCAGATATTTCTACTGAAACGCTGTTGATGCCTGGATTCATAAATGCCCTGTGGATTTTCATCCGCCCAAATATGACTATTATGAAAGTAAAAAATCCATCTTTGGTAAAGCTGGCTTCATCACTGAAAAGGATGATAAAGTAAAATGCGGATGTTCAGCAATCTTTGCTAAAACCCACTGACAGAATGTCCTGATCGTGTAGATTAAGAGCTTGTTCGCGTTGAATATGGAATAGAGAAGTTGTTGATGCATACTCTCCAGACAAGGGGGCCACTTATTCCTACTGAAATTCCTGCTGAATTTCTTCTTACACTTGTACCGGGATTTTCAGTCACAATATTTAAAATTTGCTCTTCAACTTCTGGAGTACTTACAGATCTTGGACTCATTTGCGGACCCATGTTTATATGAAATTTTTCACTCATTTTGAGGTCTATAATCAGCTCCCAAAATAATGAGACTTTGTTTTTTAACAACCGGCTTATGTGTCAGTCAACCTATTAAGAATAAAACGAAAATAAAAATATCATCCGATATAGACAACTTTGTCGTTGCCTGAAGATGGGATAGTTAATTCCCGAAACTCGAGTCACAATTAACTGTGTAAAATAGCAATTTATTGGTAGTAAAACATAGTAATTTCTTCAACTTGTTTTAATTATGATCAACCAGCAAATAGTAAACAGTTCAGTATCTTTTATATTTTTTAAACTGTTCCTGTTATTCTTGCAACTTGTATTCCTGGTCCATATTCCAGGTTGTTCTTCCGGGAGGATGCCTTTTTCTTCAATGACTGCCTTGGTTATCTCAAGAATTGTTTTCTCTGCTATCTTGCTCATTCAACAGGCTTAACCAGTCGGTAATTATTGGGATATGTTCTCAATTTTCCCGGTTTGGGTATTATTTTTGGCTTCTACTTGGGTAATAATGTATTATTCTTAGTATTTCGTTGCATACGTTTCTTATTCTGTGCATTGTTAATACAAGAATGTATTTCCGTGTCCTTTTGGAGATTTTATCTATGCCTGAAAATTTCTCAACGTGTAGGTTTTTCACGATATTCTTGATTTCATATGCTGTTACTTCGTTAAATAGGTAATTTCCTTCTATTGTCATTATGTTGAATAGTGTTTCTACAGTTCAACCACAAAGTTGGCGTCTTCAGCGACCTTATTTCTGAACTATTCTTTCAGGATTTCCGCAAAGATGTCGGCCTTGTTTTTGTCGTCCATTATTATTACGCCTTAGTTTCAGGGCAACAGTAAGCTAGCGTTTGGCTCAAATATGTGTCATGTTATAATTTAGAGCCAACAATGGTCTCAAACGACTAGGTAGGACTCACTGATGAAGAATCCGAGGTCAAAAGTAATTCTGTCCCCGGCTGGTCGTAAACACTCTAGCATTCGAACGGGAAGAACTAAAGCCTTAAGTCTTTCAGGGAAAGTTTGAGTTCTTAATACCCCGGCTAAGAGCTAATGAGCCAAATCAGTTCCACAACTTTTTGAGATATTCACGTTTGAAAAATTTCTCAAATTTTTCTAATATTTTCGGAATCACAGATTCCATCGATCTGAAATTCAGCATCTAGAAGAAGGATAATAAAGCACATCTTCGTGCGAAATTTCGTTAGGATTGCATAATTATAAAACCAAGAAAAATGTCAATCCATTCTGAACTAAAACAAAGAAAAGATCTCAGTGCGATGTCAATGACAGAATCTATCAGAAGAATACATAGATTTCTAGCAATTCATATTAAAATGAATTTATATGGCTGATCTGTATCAAAAATCATAAACTTTCTCTTACCATAGCTCATACTCCTTATTAATGATTCTAGCAATTCGTTACATTCAAATCGAAAAGCTTGTGAAAATATAATTTTTTCATCTCCTGATCTAAATTTTCATCCCAGTAAACTCCCTCGGTAACATTTCTATAAAAGACTACAATAGTGCTATTACTGTAAATATTATGACACGTTACTCGAGTCATCGCCTACCGTTGGAACGGTTCCCACATCAAACAAAACCATTCTAATATCCCTGATTTTTCCGATCAACAACATAATCGTCAACTACAAGCATCGAAGTCTACTACATATTAACTTTTTTGACATATTCTGTATTCTTATTAACAATATTTCTTCATCTCTACATTCACCTCAAGAAGTGTTCGTATCAAAAAAGTCCAGCTTTGAGATCTTGCTATTTTTCAATCCATTTTTTTCATATTCTTCACCAGTTTGAAACGTTAGAAAATGAACTATTACTGCTCAAGTCGTTTTCCCAACATGCAAACCTCAATAAGGAAGAAAGCATGTTCCAACGCAATGTATTTTTTTTTTCAGATTTTATTACCTATAATAATTAGAAAACCTAAATTGACGGCAGTTATAAAGGAATATCTTCAATAATGTGCATCAACAGTGAATATTTCCACACTCTCATGGTTTCGAGAAATGCAACATGGTCTGTTTTAAAATTTTTTTCTGAAACACCCTTTCAACAATTTCACATATATCATTAATAAGAAGTGTGAGATATGGTAATAGAAAGTTCTACAAATACAGACAGTGTAATATACATATGTATAACAATTCTATATTCAAACAAACTCAATAAGGTTTTGCTGATCACAGGGGCAAATTGCAGACATGCGCATCTTTTAAATTTGTGGGTTTTCATCAGTGCAATGAATGCCAGAGACTACAAATCTGACAAGTATCCACATTCGCTATACACAAAGACACTGGGGTATTAATCATAAAGCAGCGCCATCTAGTCGCTGGCATTCATGGAACTGATGAAAACCAGCAAGTTTGAAAAGTGCACGTCTGCAAATTGCGCTTGTGATCAGCAAAACCTTGTCGAGTTTGTTTGAGGATGGAATTGTTATACAGATGTATGTTACAATGTCTCAATTTTTTAGAATTTTCTATAACCATAGCTCACACTCCTCAATAATGATACTTGGTACAGATCACCCGAATCAATTGATTAAATTCCACATATGAACCTTTATTGCTTTATTTTTTGCTACAACCCATTTAGTATTGTAGATTAGCGTTTCGTCGAAGCACAAAACGAGCCAAAAACAAAACGGAGAATTTAGAGATCGGCAATGATATTAAATGTCTATCACAAAATGTATAGGAGAGATTCAAGATGCCAGAGTAGGCTCGATTCTACAAATAAACTTTCGGATTGATAGTCATGGACATCTTGGCTCCGTTCTAATTATTCGACGAAATGAAGATCATAAGTTACTTGCAATTTCTGTCTAAATATACCATACGAAATATGCCGACTGCAAGATGAAAGAACTAACTCGTTATTTTTAATTTAAATTAAATTTTTTTTTGTATTTTCCTGTTCATTATCATTAATGCACGTCATTGTTCAATATAATTACAAACATAATGGCATATTTTACAGAAATATTATCCCCTCCAAGTGCCTAAATCTGTAACACCCTATATGCTGTTAATGAAATGATACCTACTTGATTTCTCAAAACAAGCACATATTATGAGATAGCAAATATTTTATAAAAATTTCATATATTGAAAAATATTTACTTTCAGAACGACCAAATGCAACATAATATCGGGTTTTTTTTTAGAGTGATAGAACTTTAAATTGAAATAAAACACATTCAAATTAATATTGAAACCAATTTTTTTTATTTGAGAGATAATTTTATGACATTTATGTTTTAAAAATAATTTCCGGTATATGTCCACCACGATTAGCTTTGAGGAACTGCATTCGACCAGACCAATTTTGGACCACTTTTTCGAGTAATTCTGAGCTTATTTCATCAATAACACGAGTTATGTTGGCCAATTAATTGGACCATTTCTCGAAATAATGTTATCGCCAAATCTTTCTTTCAATAAATCAATTGCTACGGTAGCAGCACGAGGTGTAGCACCATCTTGTTGAACCAAAACACTTCTGGGCCGATACCATTCAAATATTCATTGATCATCTGTCTGTAATGAGCATCATTCACTGTAGCATTAGCTTCAGCATCTTTTTAAAGAAATATGGACCGATGATACCTCCAGCGTGTAAAGCACACCATGCAGTGCATTTTTCAGGATGCAATGGAACCTGTAGAACTTCTTGAGGATTGTTTCTACTGCATATACGGCTATTTTGTTTGTTCACATAGCCGTTCAACTTGAAATGAGCTTCATCACTAAACACAATTTAACGACAAAAAGTGGATCAACTTCAAGCTATTCTAGGGCACAATCAGCAAACAAACGACGCTTATTATGGTCAAGTGGCTTCAGTTCTTGAACCAGTTGGATCTTGTATGGGTGTAGACCAAGATCTTTACGCAAAATTTTCCATGTGGTGGATGCACAGAGTCCAACTTGTTGTGAACGTCGATGAATAGACAAATCTGGATCATCATTAACACTATGACTTACAGCAGCGATATTTTCTTATGTACGTACAGCTCTATGTCTTGTTGTTGTTGTTGCATCGAGTAGAGATAATGTCCGAAATCTATCGATAGTTCGACGAATAAGCTGCCCTGATAGACGATTATGTAAAACATAAATTTCACGAAGTGCTCTGTAAGTTTGGCGAATATAATACTGATTTTGAAAATAAATTTCAACGATTTGTAAACGTTGTTGCGGCGTGATTTTATTCAGTTATTCATTCTTTTTACGTTATTTTGTTGTACATAAAAATGTACGTAATGTACGTTAAAAAAAAAAGAATAACTGTACGGAGCTATGTAACCCCAAAAAATTATTTGAGGTATTTGGGTACCATCTGTTTTATAACCTTCTTTGTCGATTGCCGACATTCCGATATCTGTTAGAAGGCCCCTCTCTTTTTTAACCCGGTTTTTTATCACGTTCCGCTTGTAAACCTCTGTACCACTATTAGGTGTTATCTATTGAAATATTCAAAATATTTATCACTTTTGTTTAAATACCTCTGTACCACTGTAAGGTCTTCAGTTGTCTGATGATGGGATAGTTCATTTCCCGAAACTCGAGTCACAAGAAAATGTGTAAAATATATTTTTATTGGTAGTAAAACATAGTAATTTCTACAATTTGTTTTAATAATGATCAACTACCAAATGGTCACGGCTGAAACAATTCAGTATTTATTGTACTATTTCAGAGATCGGAAAGATATATAGTCTCGACTAACTCCGAAAGGTATCAAATATATATGTTTTGTCAAAGTTTTCAGCAATTCACTCTAAAAAAAAAACACCCATTATCTGAGGAAACACTATTTACGACATTTTTCATTATCCATACAAGTTCAAAACTTTTCACAAAAGATTCTGAAAATGACAGCCATCTTCTTTAATGCAAAACCTACCTCGTTGCGGCTTACAGTCTTTTGGGCAAAACGATAGCACGCCAATATAAGAAAACCAGATGTTAACTTCCGCTATTTTATTGATTTACACGACAATTGTTTCGTCATACCATGACTTCATCAGGTGAGTATCTAAAAAATAAAATAGCGGAAGTTTACATTTGTTTTTCTTATATTGAAGATGAATTTCCGTCAAGTAAAGATTGAGACAATGAAAAATTCATAACATAAAAAGAGGTTAATTCTTGATAGAAGGTATATAAAATTATTTAAATATTTTAATATTAGCCTTCTACATATTTAATTCCAAAAAATTATATTTAATGATTATAACTAATAAGATAGTTTTATGATGAAATTCTTAAAATTATGTTGGATATTTTTGAAAGATATTGGTTTTCATAAGATTGATCAGCAGAAACAAAATTTTGTCTATTCAAAATATTTAATTTATAGGATTTTGGTTAATAATTTTTATTTATTGGATTTTGTTATACCATTCGGATGTCAATTGATATAAGTGGTACTTATATGACATTATTTTAATTTATTTTCAGAAGTTATAATCATTAAATATAATTTTTTTGGAATTAAATCTGTATTTAATATTAAAATATTTAAATAATTTTATATACCTTCTATCAAGAATTAACCTCTATTTATGTTATTTTATTCATAATATATAATTATTTGGTTTCCTTAACATTGTTTATACAGATAGTCCTTGTGCTATAGCAGAGGCCGTTTAATTGTCTTTCAGTCTTCTAGATCAAGGGTAAACCACAGATATACTTTTGTGTGTAGTGAACCGTTCTCACTACATTCAAAGATTTTTCATTTCGGCAGAAGTCTTTCTAGAAGATTGAGGGGTAGGTAAATATTTGTTGTTGATTGATGTTATATTTATTGAATATGAATTATTTGAATACTGACGAAGCAAAGTTCTTCTTAAAACTTGTTTAATTTTTATTTATTGGATTTTGTTATACCATTCGGATGTCTTATAATGAATGTTTATTTTATGTAAATTGATGTAAGTGGTACTTATATGATATTATTTTAATTCATTTTCAGAAGTTATAATCATTAAATATAATTTTTTGGAATTAAATATGTAGAAGGCTAATATTAAAATATTTAAATAATCAAAAATTCGATAGCACGCCGTTCCCTAAAACAAGCCCGCAAAAAATATTCGAACAACTGTCATAAATAATAATAATTTTAAAACGTTTTTTTCTGTCGAAAATGTTGTACATCCAGATTTAAAAACGTATCATATTGAGAAACTTACTAGTTTGAAACACAACTGTGATGGGAAATAGTCTTTATAAGGCTGAAAATTCGAAGGTTAATAGAAGAACAACTAGATACTCAGACAAAAATTAGGGTATTTGTCTGCATGCCAGCAAAATTTTTCTTCGGCACTCATTTGAAAACATCATCTTCGATACTTCGAAAATTTTTTTAAATGCCACAAATGACATAGTACCCTCGTACGTCCAACGGATATGTCCATTTGTTATTATATCAGTTAAATGGAAAAAAATCAATGGGTTCAACGACAATACGCCGAGAGAAGAAATGGCCGAATGTCGAAAGCTAAACGGCCCAGATCTATCTCCTGATAGAATTTATACGCGAGTTATATTTACTAACTAGAGAGTTACCGGAACCATCGCAACGCAAGCTAGTCGAGCAAACACGCTGACACGTTAATCGGTTGTCGACATAATGTATGTTTATAATTCGAGATTATTATATCAATTCATTCTCCGTCTAAACATTGCCAACACGCGACCGAAAGATTATGCTAAAGTTCACCTGTACGTAAACAAATCTTTCTGCTCTGAGGACTGCAAGGCGAACTTTGCGTAGAAAATAGGAGGATTAGGGATAGAAATCTCCGAGATTCATCAAAGAAGAAGTGGATTATATAGGATGTTCAGATTTAACATTAGTGTGTCAACATTTTTCTATTCGGGTATATTCAATATTGACTATAATCCTATCAAGATTGTGAAGACATTAATTTTGGCAAATACCAATTTATACTAACGGACAAAGAAACTGCAACACCCAAAAGGGGCCGTTTAAATTTTGAATTTTTGTTCGTAAAACATAGATAGTATAGCAAGGAGTAAATGATCAAAATTTGAAGAAAAAATCGCGAAGGTCCTTTCATGTTAACATTTTTTGTTACCTGAATATGTAATCTTTTTTTTTTTTCAACAAACCAGCTGTTCGAGGAGATCCAAAGTCGATGTTTATTTGTTATTTAAATGCCATGAGCACGTGTACGCGGAACTTATTGCCAGCTAAGTAAATTTGAAAGAGGTCGAATTATTGGTCTACGGGAGGCCGGGTTGTCATTTCGAGAAATCGCTAACCGTACGAACAGAAATACAACTACTGTTATGGGATGTTGTCAAGCGTGGTTTGATAATGCTCAAAATCGAAGAAGAGTAGGCATCGAAGGGGCACAAATGAAGTTCAAGAATGACGTCTAAGACTTACGGCTATTAGAGACTGATTTGCGACAACTCGATCTTTAGCTGATGAGTGGTTAGGAGAACAAGGCCATCCTGTAATGTGAATTCTACCAGGTTTTCATATTGGCATGTGAGCATGGCTCTTCATCAAGTGCTACTCAGCAGTTTCCACAGTTCACCCCTAGAGGTAAAAAGTGTAATAGGGATTATGCCATATCATCGTACGAAGCGAGAACCCCCCCGAAGAGATGAAACCACCAGCTTCCAGTTTGGGCCTCGGGTCGAAAGCTAAAACCGTCTGACTGGTAGCAGCGAAGCACTATCTAACCTCTACTGGCTCTGCAGGTCAGTACCCGAATTGGCTTGTGACGCAACTGACCCGCCGGAACTGAGATGATCCCAAGATTGATGACTTCAATTGATCCTGGTACGAGCAATATCAACACGTCCTGTACGTCATGACCCACTGAACCCATGTGAGCCATCCTGTAACTGTCCGAACGGTTTACCGCCTGATAAGGTCTTTTGGACTGCAGCATTATCGACCCCATCTTGTGTTACCTCTGACGGTTGAGCATCGCCGGCAACGATTACAGTGGTGCAGAGAACGTCAACATTGGAATGTGGGATGGCATCAGGTCGTCTTTTCTGATGAATCTCGATTCTCCTTGGGTGCACATGATGGCCGAAGAAGGGTAAGACAACGTCGGGGAGAAAGACGTAAACCTCAGTTTGATATTGAGCGTCATGTACACCGGACAGTAGGCAAAATGGTATGGGGTGCTATTGCACATGCAAGTAGGTCACCTTTAGTCGTTATTCGAGATAACATGACAGCGCTGCGTTACCTTCAAAAAATAGTGGAGCCATATGTTCTCCCTTAACTTAACCGACTTCAGAATCCTATATTTCAGCAAAATTATGCTCGACCTCATGTTGCTAGAGTTAGTTTAAACTTTTTTGAAGCGACCTATGTGAATATTTTGCCATGGCCGCCCATATTCCCCAATATTTCGCCCATAGACCATGTTTGGGACATCATGGGTAGAAGGCTTGGAAATTTACCCAAGCCCCCCGGACTTTGGCGGCTCTGAGACATGAACTACAGGTACCTTCAGATAGTTTCCCTCAAGAAGAAGTAGGCCATCTTATTGCATCAATGCCAAGACGTGTTGGGGAGTGTATAGATAATCGTGGTTGACAAACACATTATTGACAAATTTATCAAAAAAAAAAAATGTAAACCCTTCGCTTTTTCCTTCAAATTCCAATAATTTACTCCTTGCTATACTATATATGTATTACCAAAAAAAAAATTAAAACTTAAACAGCTCCTTCTGGGTGTTGCAGTTTCTTTGTCAGTTAGTATACGACTAGTTACTAGCGGAATTGTGTCACTTGAGGAAGAGAAAGTATATAGATTTGCTATCCAAGCGGAAACTAAATTCTCTTATCGGTGCTGACTAAATGGGTTAGGAGAATCGGTCGATTTTTCTATGATAACCATCTTAATGTTTGCCTAGGTATATTTGTCCCATGAGTTGAATACGATTAGCTTATAGCCCTGTTCGGTCAGCTTTCAGAAAATTTATCTCTAAGCCTTTTCTTTCTTCTCGTTCGCCAAAAGTTATTCCATATTTACATCATAATATCTCGAAATCGGCAACGAAACAAATTGAAGAATCTCCCATATCTAGAAGAAAGGAGGTTCAAATTCAGTGTGGTTAAATAGCACTGCAAACCGTTGCTTCCTTCGCTAAGAGTTCAAACATTCTTGGCTAAAATAAAATAATAGGAAAAGGCTTTTTAATTGATAGAAGGAATATAACTTAATTTGAATATCAAAACAGATTCAATCTGTCAGTCTTCTACAATTTCAGTTTCAAAAAATTTTTATTCAAAAAACTTTCAGAATTGAATTAATGCCTTATAAGCACAGCTTGTATTTAATAGACGTATAAAATCAAAACTCAATATACAATATCAAATGGAATAAAGAAACCAACAAATATGAATTGTCAATCAAAATTAATGAATAAATATTTGAAGGAGACAAAATTTTCTTTCTGATCTTACAATTATGAAAACTAATTTAGGCTTCAATAAAAATCTCATTATGAACTACCAATGGTTTAAAGAAGACCCTATAATACATTACAGCTTTCTGTGATTTTTGTGGCGAACATAGAATATCTTGGATTTTAAAGTTAGTTGTTGATCCCAGGACGACTTTTAGGTGAGTTATATTTGTTGTTGGTTGATTTTATTTTTAAATATGATTTAGGAGCGATGAAGAACTTATCGGAATTCCAATTGTTTTTTGAAGATATAACGCATGCTTTGAGAGATTTTTGAATTAACCTATTTAAATGTTTGAATATATTAAATATTTCAAATAAGGTTCTTGATTTACGTTTTGTATTTTTGAAATGGAACTAGTTTTCATAATTGTAAGAAACAAAATTTTGTCACTTTCAAATATTTATTTCTTAATTTTAATAGATAATTTATATTTGTTGGTTTATTTATTCCATTTGATATTATATATTGAGTTTAGATTTTATACGTCTATTGAATATAAGCTGGGCTTATAAGACATTAATTTAATTCTAAAAGTGTTTTGAATGAAAAATTTTTGAAATTGAAATTGTAGAAGACTGGCACATTAAATCTGTTTTGATATTCAAATTTCATTCTTGGCTAATAGTTAAGACCCTCAATATATTATCCTGATACTCTTAGATCTTCTGTGAAGATGCCTCAGAAGCTTTTTTCTCCTAATAGTCCAGCAATCGGTTGACTGATAGTTCAAAATTCTCCAGCTAATCGTTTAGGTATTCATTTCTACTATTTGTTTGCTGTATTTCATACTGTGTAGCTGAAGAACTGTCAGTCGTTTTTTATATAGAAGGTCATATCGAACTGTTTCACTGAGGTGATGCACCAGTAATTTCGTTCTTGTTGTTTCATGTTGAGAAGCAAATAATATACATCGTTATTTCTACAAAAGTGTTTGGATCTAAGAACCTATCATTTCAACGAATGGTTATCTAAGCGGATAACCAAACCATGATCATACAAATACTACATAATAAGCCATCTTATTTGGCAGTAAAAGTTTCAGCATATCTTATATTATCCAACTCATCTTACTTCTTTCAAGCCTGCCAAAAAGGCAAAAGTTTGAAAGCGTTTCGAAGCACCATTCTGATGAAAAAAAAGGTTTTGTGGTGTGGTCCATTCTAACAAAGCTTCTCACAAAGTGGGAGACGTCTTTTGAATTATTTGAGATGAAAAGTTAGTCTCCAGAGTAGTCTCGAGACTAGAGTCATAAATGTACAGGCTGACTTATTAGACTTACTTAAGAAACTTAAGTTTTTTGATTTTCAAGGATAATATTATTGTTATCAACCAAGTGTTACAGTGTTAGCGCCATTAAAAAAGAATTTTTAATTTTCTATATTTTTATTATTGAACAGAATTAATTGAATTATATACAAAGGTATTATTGAATTATTAATATTTAGTTATACCACCTTTTTTTAATAGTTTATCTATTTTGTGGGCATGCAATGATGATAAAAAGGTATTTTTCCTCCTCCAATAATTGTTTACGCTTTTAGTAGAATGGTAGGGCATGAAATGTTATGCTTAACCATTCGTTGATCTGTAGTATCAATTTGGTCTGCAAAACCATTTGGTATTGGTCTTGCCATATGGTTCTCTTGCAGCACAGTTCTCTCCACGATATGTGAAGGCTTCCCAAAGTCTTCCATCCACTGATTACCGACCATATCATCACAAAAAAAAAATGTCGGACGCTTAACTCTTTTCACTACCCAATCTGTATGGTTTTTTTTATGGTCGTCTCCGAACAAATTGAGCTTTATCGTCCACTATTTGGAAAGTTGCTTCGTTATTAAAGCAATACTGATAATATTCAATAACCATTGTGAAGTAATAATATTTTCACTTGATAGAAGGATTATTTAAAAATTTTAAATATCATACAAATTTATTCTGTTAACCTCCTACAAATTTTAATTCAGAAAATTAATAATTAAACACTTATTACACAGTACAAAAGGGAATCAAAGAAATATAAATTATCAATCAAATCTACTGAATAAATACTTGGAGGGTATAAAATTTTGTTTCGTACCTTGTTTCATTAAAACCAAATTCCTTTCCAAAAAGGCAAAACATAACCTCAAGAACTTCTTCAAAAACAAATTGCTCAAAATAAATTCCTTCAAAATTTGAATATTAAAACAAATTGAAATTGTAGAAGATAAACATATTTCAATTTGTTTTAATATTCAAATTTTGTTATATTTCTTCTATCAAGAAAAAGGCCTTTCTATTTTATTTTATATATAATATATAATTATATTTTGGCTTCAATAAAGTTCATTATGAAATGTCAATGATTTTAAATAAACCTTAAAATAACTCACACTGTTCTTTGATTCTGTTAGAACATAGATTAATCTTGAATTATATAGTTGATCTGTATTTCGAAGCTTTAGTCTTTTAACACGTGAGAGATATAGGTTAGTTTTTTGATTTTGATATTTGGAATATTAAATGAGGACTGAAGACGGGATTGTCTAGAATTATTTTTGTTTTTTGAAGATATAGTGCACATTTTTTAGAGATTTTTGAAATAATTTATTCGAATATTTAAATATATTAAATATTTCAAATAAATTATATTCTTTGAGAAGTCCTTTAAGTGTGTTCATGTTTTGAAAAGGCAATTGGTGTTCTTAAAGCTAAGACCAGAAACAAAATTTTGTCTCCTTCAAATATTTATTTATTAATTTTAATTACTTTCGTATATCTGTTGAGTTATTTATTCCATTTGACATTATATATTGAGTTTTGATTATATACGTCTATTAAATGTAAGCGGTGCTTGTGTAGACATAAATTTAATTCTAAAAGTTTTTTTGAAATCAAAATTGTAGAAGATAAACATATTTCAATTTGTTTTAATATTCAAATTTTGTTATATTTCTTCTATCAAGAAAAAGCTCTTTCTATTTTAAATTCCTTCAGAAAAATTCCTAAAACATACAGAACATATTCAAAAAGCAATTCAGAATTATCACAACGGAAACTCATCACATCACATTTAAAAAATAAAAATAATTAACAAAAAATATCTTAGCAGACAAACTGAATGTGGTCATCTCAATAAACTCTAGAATGTAGTGATCTTTTAAAAATCTTACGTATTCTCTATGATTTTTTGAAGACGTCCTGCAAGTTTAAGGAATTTTTCTGAAGAAACTTATTTTGAGCAAGTTGTTTTTGAAAAAGTTCTTGAGGTTATGCTTTGCATTTTTGGAAATAAATTTGGTTTCAATAAAAAAAGGTATGAAACAAATTTTATACCCTTCAAGTATTTATTTAGTAGATTTAATTGATAATTTATGTCTTTGAATTCTTTTATTTCCTTTGGTACTGTGTTATCAAAAAACTATATTTTCAATCACTTAATGTCTTCATTTCAGTTTTCAAAATAAAGTGTCATATGCAAATTGGACCTATTCAACAGCTTTGTTATTCAGATGGAAGAGGATGGTTCAATTGCTAACTGTCTTATCTAGGATGAGGGATAATACATATTTCAGATCATGGATCATTCGTTGAGTGCTTGGTGGGCTCCATTCCAAGAAAGTAACTGAACCAGGAGGGATTCCTGCCTTTGTATCTAAAAAGTAAGCATAAAGTGTCCAATAACGTTTACATTTCTCACTCAACAACATTGTTTAGCTAATGCGGCAATTACAATAGCAGTATAAATCAATCGATGATAATAGTGGTTTTTAAAAATTCAGGTGACAGATCCTTTTAGTTTATAAAATAAGAACAATTTTACTTATTTATTTCAGAAAACTAATTCGTCATATCATGACTTCGTCAGGTGAATATTTAAACTTAGTATGAAATGCGAAAAATATTTTTAAGACCTCAACTTTGTTCACAACCAAAGAAGATGAAGATGAATTTTCGTCAAGTAAAAACCAAAATAATCATATCGGCTGTTTTTTCTTTAATTAGTGATAGAACTTCCAATGGGGATAACTGTGATTTGACAGAAGGAAGAAGCCATGTTGTTGTGACATTTCTGTTCAGTAAGCAATGACAAATTATCATGGAAAGACTCCAGCCCCACCAACGTTTACAAATTGCTGAAATTTATTTTCAAAATCAGTGTTCTATTTGCCAAACTTATAGAGTACTTCGCGAATTTTATGGTTTACATAATCGTCCATCAGAGCAACTTATTCATCGAACTATCGATAGATTTCGGACAACCTTTTTTTCGATGCAACAACAACAACAAGACAAAGAACTGTACGTACAAAAAGAAAATATCTCTGCTGTAAGTCATAGTGTTAATGATGATCCAGATTTGTCTAATCGTTGACGTTCACAACAAGTTTGACTCTGTGCATCCACCACATGGAAAATTTTGCGTAAAGATCTTCGTCTACGCCCATACAAGATCCAAATGATTCAAGAACTAAAGCCACTTGACCATAATAAGCGTCGTTTGTTTGCTGATTGGGCCCTAGAACAGCTTGTACTTGATCCACTTTTTTATTGCGAAATTGTGTTTAGTGATGAAGCTCATTTCTGGTAGAACAGCTATGTAAACGAGCAAAATTGCCGTATATGGAGTGAAAACAATCCTCAAGAAGTTTTGCAGGTTCCATTGCATCCTGAAAAATGCACTGTATGGTGTGCTTTACAGGCAACATCGGTCCATATTTTTTCAAAAACGATGCTGCAGCTAATGTTACAGTGAATGGTGCTCATTACAGATCAATGATTTGTATGGTATCGACCCAGAAGTGTTTTGGTTCCAACAAGATGGTGCTACACCTCATGCTGCTACCGTAACAATTGATTTATTAAAAAAAAGATTTGACGATAACATTGTTTCGAGAAATGGTCCAATTAATTGGCCTCCAAGATCATGCGACATAACTCCACTGGATTATTTTATTTGGTGTTATGTCAAGTCATTGGTTTATGCTGATAAACCAGAAACAATAGACCCTTTGGAAGCCAACATAACTCGTGTTATTGATGAAATAAGGCCTGAATAACTCGAAAAAGTGATCCAAAATTGGTCTGGTTGAATGCGGTTCCTCAGAGCTAGACGTGTGGACATATGCCCGAAATTATTTTTAAAACATGTCATAAAATTATCTTTCAAATAAAAAAAAGTTGGCTTCAATCTTAATTTAAATGTGTTTTATTTCAATTTAAAGTTCTATCAATCTAAAAAAAAAAACGATAAATGGAAGACCCTTTTTTGTCAAACATTTATCGATGCAACAGCTTTTTCTATTCAAGCAATCATGATGAAATCATCAAAAACAGAGAGTAAAAACTACCTTAGAATCGAAAAAACGAAAGATTTATGAATTAAATCCAAATCACGGGATGAATCCAATTTTATGCTCGCCATCGTATTCACCAGCAAAAATTCAACAATGGCATGATGAATAGTGCCTAAGTAATTCTACACAACGATTATATTTCAAATGTAAATAATGGTGTTGGATTACGTTCTATTCTTGAACATTGCTGTCGATTAACTCCACTTGTAAAAATAAATTATGTTTTGAATAAACATGAAATATGATATATTGTTATGTGTATGTCGACAAGATAATGGACACAAAGAAATGTCGAAATGAAAGAGGTGTTTAATTATCTTCATATTAGCTAGGACTGGGGAAATTGAACGTGAAGTTGTGCGACATTCTATGATGAAGGTATTTGTTTATCAGTTATTTTCTCATTAGCAGAATATTCAGTTCATATATTCACTTTTCTAGGTCGAATGACATCGTTATGGTTGTACAATTAAAAGCCTAAAAATCTCAGTTTACTTTGAATAACTCAGCAAAAATTCTCCATATTCAGATGAGAATTTATAATAACCATATAAATGGTGACAATAAAAAAAGTTATCTAGAATATCATCAATGTGTAGCAGTTTTTATAACCACAGAAGGTAACTTTTTTCTCAATACTCACAGATTACTTACTACAAGGTAATACTTCAAATATATTGAAGTTATCCACGACATATTTGATGGATTTGGTCTTTACTTGATGGAAATTCATTTTCAACTAGTAATAAATAAAATTCATTTTCCACAAACTATTTATTGTTGAATGACAACTTTTTCGCCACACTGTGGCTTAATCATATTCTACATTAAAACTGATACTGTATCTAAACTTACATAGGTTCTTATATGTGTATTGATAGGTATAACAGGAAGTGGGAATAAAAATAGAATGCTATTTATTAGGGTATTCTCAACAAGGTGGAGAGATAACGTCGATGGCAATAAAAGTTGTTAGGGTAGTTTGGTTGCTTTTTCCAAACTACATGAAGATATTCAATAAAGGTGACCTGTTCGTGCCCGTTTGTTCATTTGGGAAAATTTTCTGAGAATTATATCGGTTTATTTCATGTGATTCTTAGGATGTCAATCTAGAACTCTTATTTCGCATAATTTCATATTCATTATTGAAATTATGTTCGAATTCTAGTAGCTGGTTGGTATATGTGGAATATGTTGAATTTGAAGTATAGCTCTTTTGATGTTCGTGAATTCTTTTCTTGAACGATTTACCGATCTAACAAATATAAACAAACCATTGGGCGATCCTTATAAGTCAACTTATAGACTCCTGAATTATTATCTTTATTTGATTTATCTTTATTATTTTTAATATATTTATCAATGATTTTGATAAGCTGCTATGTAATTAAAATTTTTCTAAAAATAAATTCACCTATGAAGAAGAGAAGAACCAACGTATCAATTTTCAAGACTTGAATATCACAAAATTAAATAACTCACGTGAATTTTGCATATTTCATAAAACTACACACACAGATATCACAATACATAAAACTTCACTAATAGCTTTATCCATAGATTACTGAAAGTAGATTACTAAAGAACTCAATATAATAAAACAAATAGCACTTAACAATGATTTAACCCAACTAATAGATGAAATGATAAACAATAAACATAAAGAGATAACATTAACTTAATGTTAAACATAATGTTTATCCTACCTTAAAAAACCCCGTTCCGAAAAAATTCATACAAATTTCATATATGAATATATCCAAAGAGATTGCCGATTATTTTTTTTAGAAAAATTTAAATTACATACAGCTTTCAGAAGCATTAACAACATTGATGAATATATTGACAATTATAAAGATAAAACAAACAAAGATAATAATTCAGGAGTCTAAAAGTTAACTTGTAAGAATTTCCCAATGGTTTAATTTGGTCACACCGGCAGATCGTTCAAGGACAGAATCCACGAACATCAAAAGGGCTATACTATACATATTCAACACATTCCACATGGCATGGAATTTGAACATAATTTCAATAACGAATATAAAATTATGCATATCGAGAGTAAAGTTTCTAGATTAAAATTCTTAGAAATACTTGAAATAAACCGATACAATTTTCAGAAAAATTCTCCTAAACGAACAAAGGGTCACATTAATTGAACAAAATTTGAATATCAAAACAGATTTAATCTGTTAGTCTTCTACAATTTTAATTTGAAAAAAATTTTTATTCAGAAAACTTTTAGAATTAACTTAATCTCTACAATAAGCATCGCTTATATTTAATAGACGTATATAATCAAAACGCAATATATAATGTCAAATGGAATAAATAAACCAACAGATATAAAAAAAAATCATAAAATCAATAAATAAATATTTAAAGGAGACAAAATTTTGTTTCTGATCTTACCTTAAAGAACACCAATTGCCTTTTAAAAACATGAACACAATTTAAGGATTTCTCAAAAAATATAATTTATTTGAAATATTTAATATATTCGAATAAGTTAATTCAGAAATCTCTCAAAACATGCAATATAACTTCAGAAAACAAATATAATTCTAGGTAATCTCTTCATCGGTCCTAAACAATATTCCAAATATCAAAATCAAATAACTATCACTATATCTCACCTCTCACGTGTTTACAGGATGATTGCTTCAAACAGACTAACTTTAAAATTCAAGATGGTCTATGTTCTAACAAAATCACAGAGAAGTGTAAGGTATTTTTAAGGTTATATTTAAATCATTGACATTCCATAATGAGATTTACTAAAGCCTAAATATAATTATATATTATATATAAAATAAAATGGAAGAAGGCTTTATTTATTTTATATATAATATATAATTACAATTATATATATATATATATTGTCATTATAAAATAAAACACTTGTTTACATTTTCTACTTTATTTTTGGTATTGACGTACGTTTCGTCTTTGCTAGAAAGACTTCATCAGAATACTTTCTAGCAAAGACGAAACGTACGTCAATACCAAAAATAAAGTAGAAAATGTAAACAAGTGTTTTATTTTATAATGACAATTACAACTGATTTCTACCAAGCAACGGCCCAATCTATCATAAATATATATATATATATATATATATATATATATATATATATATATATATATATATATATATATATATATATATATATATATATATATATAATTATAATGTAATCAATTCTTATTTTTATAATTGAAGAAATAGACGATTTGATGTCATGATTCTGGAAGATTTTATTTTCTTTAGTTTAAAATATAAAAGAATAACATACACAAAATAAAATAATAACACACAAAGAAATAAAAAAAATAAATAAAAAAATAGCTTACTAACCTGGAAGAAATCAAAAATAATGCTTTTTCTCGATTTACACTTCTAACAACTAACTAAATAAACATGTGACACTTTTCGGTTAAAATCTTGGAAATAGAACATAGATCATAGAACATAGAAATTATAAAGTTGTGTGCCCTAAACATAACAGTTTTATTTTTATGGAATATGGAGAATTCTGATTGGACCGCATCTAGAATTTATAAATGTTCGATGTTTCGGCTCCGATTTTGGAGCCATTATCAAGAACAATAGTTGAATTAAGTGAATCAACACCAGGGCTCCATTTAATAATGATACTATCTGAGGGTATAAATATAATATTTAACTAATTTACTAAGGTATCCCCAATGAAAGATGACCAGAATTACTGACGCCACAATGATGAAGAAAATCGAGCATCGCGCTCTTATAAAGTTCCTCACTAAACAAGGAAAAAGTCAAAAAATCAATAATGAAGAGATGGTTGCTGTTTACCAAGACTGTTCTACGTCGTTATCCTTCCGTTCAAAAGTGGTCAGGTGAATTCGAAAGAGGCAGAGAAAGCGTTGAAGACGATCCTGGCTCGGGCCAGCCCACTGAACCACTGAAGAAAATTTGAACAAAGTGGAAAATCTGGTACTTGAAAATGCCATAATAAAAATTAAGATGTTAGCAGTGATTACAAACCTATCCGTGGAAACCATATATGCTGTCCTTCATGACCATATTAACCTATCAAAGGTCAGTGCAAGATGGGTATCGAGAATACTCACCGGACCTCAGAAGCAAGTGTGAGTCGAATGCTGTGAGGAGTTTCTAAAGCTTTGTGGAGAATACCCATTGACTATTTTCAACCGGCTGCTTACTGAGAATGAGACATGGGTTCCATCATGATGCCCCTGAGAGTAAGTAGGAGTCCATGCAGTGGATTGAAAGGGGTGCACAGCTCCCAAACAAGTTTAAAGTCACCCCTTCCCATGTAAAAATAATGACTACGGTGTTTTGGGATTCTAAAAGGGCTTAATGGATAGAATACACTAAAAAAGGTGGAAGCATAACAACAGCATCATATGCAATCACTTTACGTAATTCAAGAGGAGCAATTAAAGGAGAAAGGCGAGGAAAACTCACAGCGGGGGTGTTGCTGCTTAACGACAATGTGCCGTTTCACAAGGCCCGCGTGGCGAAGGCTGCTGTGCGGGAACGTGTCTTCGAATAAATTACTCCTCTGTACAGTCCAGACTTGCCTCCCAATAACTACTACCTATTCCCAAATGTGAAAAAATATTTTCGTGGAAAGCGATTTTCTAACGGTGAATAACTGAAGGTAGCAATTAGTGAGAAAGAATATTTTTTACAAGATTTTTCGATCTAACAAATGTATTGAAGTTCTGGAGATTACATTGAAAAATAAAATTTTTCCAAAATTTTCTTTCATGCCTATACCGAGAATACACTACACTGAACACCCCTCTTACTTCATCATTCTCAATAGTTTTCACTTTTCCAATCTGCCAAAAATTAGTTCATTCAAGTATATGCTGCACAAAATCAAGTGACAAATAATCTGATTGATTTCAAGTATCAAACTAATTTATTCCTCAAATCCTCTACATTATTTATGTAACCTTGAATCAAAATATTCTATGTTAGAAATCAAGTAACAACCTTCATTAAGAATAAAATAACTGAATTTATTTTCATTTTAGCGTATTGAAATATCAATGTCTGAAAATGTATACGTTTCAAAATAAAAAAATAAATAAACCATAACTTTAAGGTAGAATAGAATAACGAAATGCCAACCTTTTGTCATTCAAAAAAATACCGAAATCAGGAGTAAATCTCCTCAAAGCAAAAATTTCCGTTTTCTCCCATATTTCATTCGGCCAATCGAAATGAATAAAAGATGAAATGGAAGGAAAGGTTCTCGGTGCATTAGAATTTCCGATAAAGCCAATTCAACTGCCGCACGCTATCGATCAGAGATTTCACTTAATACCACGAGGGAATAGTAAAACGAAAATCAGTATAAAATTTTCACACTAAGGGTTGCTCACTGCACATAAGCTTTTTCGTTTCATCTTTATGGCTACACTTACTGCTGTAACACAAAAATCTCCTCATTTCAATGCTAGACAACTTTTATATATGGTTCACTTAACGAGGTTTCTGATTTCCATTCCACTTATGCATTTTACCACTTTAATCGGTCAAACACATACCCTCGTATGGAGACAGGTAGCGCTCAGAAAGTAGGCAAACTGCTCGTCAAAATATTGGATGGAGTAGTCCATTACTTTGTGATACTTCATTTTAATGGAATGAAATAAGAAATTACTTTGTTTTCTATCACTTTTTATTATTACTGATATAGAGTGACTCGAGTTTCTTAGTGATTACTACATTTTCAAACTCAGTTTCCTCACGAATTTTTTTTTCAACTTCTTATCATGCGATCCTCACCAAATTTCGCACGAACAGGCGCGTTATTATTCTATTCCTAAATGGCCTAATTTCATATGGATATAATCTTTAGTTTCATAAATATTGGGAGAGTCATTAAAAATTTTTAAACGTATATAACTGCGAAGCTATTGAATCGAACTTAGTCGGCATATTTAGACCCCAAACCACCCCTGAAAGTTTAAAAGCTCTAGCTTTGAAACTAGCATAAAGGAACACCGATACTATTTCTTTGACAATAAGCTGGGTTCCACGTATGCCGAACTTCTAATAAAAGCGAAACATGGTTTTGATGAACGTTTTAAGATTTTTCCTAAAAAACATAACGAACTGAAACTGAACCTGTTCGAAATTAAGAAATAAAAATTCCGGATTCAGAAATTCGGGGAATTTATTCAATGAATGTTATCTAATTCACCTGTATTGGATCCATTGAACTAGGGATCCGGTGGTTTTACAAAAAAAAAATTATTGTACCCTTATTGCAAACAGAAAACATTTAAATACAATATGTAACCGAATTTCAAACTAGTTGTTTATAAGCATTTGAAGAAATTACTATGAAAACATGTGGGCAACTCACGATAATAAATAAAAATCAACATATTTATGTATGAACTCATTTTCTTGAGCGCAGAAATTGAGTTTACACTTTGCAAATAATATGTAAATGACTAATAGGTAAAACTTTACGCGTATAGGTCACTTTAGCCGATAGTTATAGAAATAACTGGACTGGTCAAATTGTTGATATACAGAGGCCTCCCGTAGAGGTTAGATCCAAAGCACTTCCTATTTTTTAGCAATGTCGTTTCAAGATGTTTCGAAATGGGACTTGTTGTCATAGAATGTTTAGTCGTCATAATGAGATGAAATTGATTGTTTAACTGTTGAAAAAACATCAACAGTTTCCTAAAAGAAGATATCGGGATATGGGGTGTCTTGAGATTCGTTCCCATTGTTATATTTCTCGCCCTGATAGGTATAGTAACTGTTAGTTTTCCAATAAGCGGAAGTCGAGCGTGGCTACGTGCGCCATCGACTTCAGAATAGGTTGGGACAGTCAGAATTTGAGATGGAAGCGGTCACTTTAAGGGCAGTTAGTTCAGGACAGTCAGCGGAGAAGGACGTTCGCGCAGAGAACTGAAATAGTAAAGAGTTCGGCGAAAATAATTGGTAAAGAGACATTAGGACGAGAGTTAGAACACATACTCGAGATAGAGTGAAAAGACGGAGAAGTTCAGGAGCTTATAAACTGTTAGCGAATTAAGTGTTGTTAATGTTGTATTTCTAAAACGTTCAAGTGTAAATTCAATCTTGTAATGAAACTGTATTTAGAGTATAGTCTGCTATCATTTTACACTAAAGGAGAGATATAACCCTGTATATGGTTATCCATTTTGTAATTACTCAAGTACACGTAAATAATACATTCTTTTATTTAGAATATCGATCAAATTTTCATTTCAATATAATGTTTGGACCTTGCCATTATGTGTGGAATACAACAAGATGTATGCGTGATCTCTTACAGGACTCGATCCTTGTGAGGTAATTTTAGATGACTCGCCAGTACATTTCGGGCAATACCTCATCAATAACTTGACGGATGTTGGTTTTCAGATCGTCAATAGTTTGAAAATTATAGGCTTAAACATGATTCAACCCCACAAAAAACGTCCAGATGCAATAAATGATAAGATTTTGGTGACCAATTGGAATCGTCGAAACGAGAAATTACAGATCCTGGAAATTTTTCTCGCAATAAAGCCACAACGAGCCATATTGTGTGGCTTGTTGCTTCATCTTGCTGGAATCACATCTCTTCCAATTCTATATCAATAATTTCAGGCCGAAATAAAAATCGGTAATCATTTGGCTATAGCGCTGAGAATTGACGGTTTGAGTGACACCTTCTTCATTTCCAAAGAATTACGGGCCAATCACACCATACAGTGACCAAATTGCACACCATACAGTGACTTTTTGTGGATGTAATGATCTCTCAGCAGTTACATGGGGATTTTCACTGCCCGAGATGCGAAATTCCTCGCCGAGTTCAAATAGGGAAGGCACACAGCGTTTGACGGCCGTTCCAAGCGGAACACATGGTCATTGGCGTCACAGGCAAAGCTGCGCATCACGCCTGTCTGAAGAGTTTCAGGTGCGCAGACTCAGAGAGAAACGCTGTCCCCCGAATTAAGAGGTGGAAGCTCCCTCGCAACACCGCATTTTCTTCGAGAGCTTCAGAAGAATGAAAACCTCAGCGCGATGCGATGACGAATAAATGACTGTTTCCTCTCAATGGCAGAGCGCCGTTCTGATGCTTCGATGGAAAGGCTCTAAAGTCTGCTTTCGCTCCCCACTACCATTGAGAGAGAGCAGTTGATTATTCGTCATCGCATTTCACTGAGGTTTTGATTCTTCCACTGCTCCACTGAACCTCTTGATTTACATTGAATTTCTTATGTTTCCATATTTTCCATACCTGTATATAATTATGTGTGTATTATTTAACTAAAGATATAAAACAGGTGCTGTTTATTTTACAATAACTCCAGTAACTTCGGGGACCCTAATGCAAGAAGTTGAACCACACTGTACTCTACTGAATCGAAAATGCAGGGGTCCTGGAATGAATCCCATTATTATCAACAGTCACCTCATATCTCGTCACAAAATCAACAACTAGGTCACATCGTTATTGCGGAGGCTTATAATTGCATGTTTTAGAATTTATCTCTATTTTCTGATCGAAAGTTCAATTTCGCCGAAGCTTCCCAATTAAAGTTGTGAATGGCCGCAAACAGTTTGCTGATCTGAATCGCGTTGTTTGTCAATCGATGTGATTAAATTCGACAGAGTATGCCTCTGCCGAAACTTCGAAAGTAAAACGCCATCTACTCCGGAAAATTCTCGGATAGGTCCCGAAGTTTTGTTATCTCGGTGCTGCGAGGGTTCCTCTGCAGTCTAAGTCCCCAGCTTGCTTAATTCACTTCGGCTGTTACTTTAAATTCAATAACAATCAAACAATTATGATCAAACTCTAATGAAACTCCGAAGTTTGCAACATGGCCTCCGTAAGCTTTGAAACTGAGTTATCCGTTGTTCCCTTTCTTGCCGATTCGAAGAGTTTTTAAACCATTATTCGTGGAATATTATTTTCGCAAAATTTTTTGCAGCCTTTCTCTCCTGTCACCGACAGAAAAAGCGGGAAAATTATTTTATTCAGGGACAGGAAAAGTTCTGACGTTTTCTCTAGTTTTTAATATCAAAGACACATTTGCGTTGGTATGGTGATACCTTCCATCATAAAAGCTACCGGATGTACTGCGACTTTTGATTTTAGGAGTAGAAATAAGTTCGTGCGATTCTGATAACATATGTTACTACTAGTGTATTATTCCATTATTTCATCTGACAAAACCTTCATTTTAAAGTATCATTATTAAGCTTTCTTTTCAGTATATGTCATTTCGCTGAAATGTAAACTCTGTGTGCTCTGAAAATGTCAACTTTTTTTATCGAATAATGTGTTTTGCGGGAAGTTTTTCTTCATTACTTACTAGAAGAGGGCTGCCGAAAGTCATCGTATTTTAGTCAATGTTTATGGTGACCATGCTCTAGCTGAACCAACGTGTCAGAAATGGTTTGTCCGATTTAAAAGAGGAAATTTTGATTTGGAAGATGAAGAACGACTCGGAGCGCCACCAAAGTTTACACATGAAGAATTAGAGACAAGGCTCAATTAAGATCCATCACAAACGTATGGGGAACTCGCGGAAACATTTGGAGTCACTCAAACAGCCATTTACCATCGTTTCAAAGCGATGAGAATGATCCGAAAGGTAATAAATTGGGTGCCGTAAGAGCTGGAGCCAAGAGATGTCAAACGCGAGAAGTTCATGCTCTGTATTTGATGGGACCAGTTGGGTGTGGTGTATTATAAGCTGTTACAATCGAACGAAAGGATCACAGGGGAGGTCTATCGACAACAATTGATGCGTTTGGACCGAGCATTGCGAAAGAAACGGCCGTAATATGCTGACAGACAAGACAAAGTTATTGACAATGCACGGCCACATGTTGGGTCGTCCGTTAAATCGTAACTAGAAAGCCACAAACAAAAAGTCTTACCCCACCCACCGTACAGCCTAGACATTGCTCCTTCCGATTATCATCTCTTCTGATATATGCAATATGGCCTGGCTGACCAGCACTTCTCTGATTACGATGAAGTCATAAATTGGATCGATGCATGGACAGCGGCCAAAGAGCCGGTCTGTTTTTATGATGGGATCCGCCAGAAAGATGAGAAAAAGTAGTGTCTCGCGATAGATAATACTCTCAACATTGAATGTACTACTCTGTCAAGAAAGTACCGGGAATTTTCAATTAAAACAACATTTTTACATTTAATCGTCAAAATTTATTGGGTCGCCTTCAAAATAGGCTCCATTTGCTCCAATACATCTATGCCAACGGTACTTCCAATTATCGAAACATTTTTTATAGGCGCTTTCCGGGATGGACTTTAGCTCTCGCGCCGAATTTTGTTTTATGGCTTCAATCGACTCAAAACGGGTGCCACGAAGGGGCAATTTTAGTTTTGGGAAGAGGAAAAAGTCGCAGGGAGCCAAATCCAGCGACTACGGTGGTTGCTGAAGCACGTTTTTTGAGTTTTTGGCGAGAAAGTCAGTCACAATCGTAGCTCGGTGAGAAGGCGCGTTATCGTCATGCAAAATCCATGAGTTGTTCGCCCACAAATTTGGCCGCTTCTTACGAATACGCTCACGCAAACGTTTCATAACGCCTAGGTAATACTCCTTGTTTACCGTCTGACCCTCTAGAACGAATTCGTAGTGCACCACGCCACGGATATCGAAGAAAACAATGAGCATCACCTTCATTTTCGAGCGGCTTCGGCGTGGTTGTTTCGGTTTCGGCTCATTTTTTGCCACCCATTCCGATGATTGCTGGCTTGTTTGTATATCGTACTCGTAGACCCAGGTCTCATCACCAGTTATAATGCGTTCCATGAATTTAGAATCGGAATTAAAGCGATCCAGCATGTCTGAAGCAACCTGTTCGCGATGACGTTTTTGAAGGAAATTCAGGTCTTTCGGTACGAGTCGTGCGGCCACCTTTCTCATGCCCAAAATATCAATCAAAATCGTACGTGCGGACTCGTGGGATATCTTAAGATCATGTGCTATCTCTCTCAAGCTACTACGACGGTTTTCCAGCACCCTTCCCTTAATTTTATCGACGTTATCTTCGATCGAAGCCGTCGATGGGCGACCACTTCACGACCGTCCTTGAAGGCTCTGTACCACTGATATGCACGAGTTTTCGATAGAGCATTATCACCAAAGGCCTTTTGCAACATTTTCAATGCATCGCCACACGAAAATTCATTTGCAACACAAAACTTCAAACAAATTCTTTGCTCAACGTAATCACCCATAGTAAAAATCGGCACGCACTCTGACATCGACTGAATTAATCAGCTGTTGCAAACACACTAGTTGACAGATCCCGCTCAAGCTTGGCATAGTAATTAAGGACAGTGGTACCAACCTAAAAAAAAAATTTTTTACCTGCCTCATTGCCGCGCCAGATTTAAATCGATAATTCCTGGTACTTTCTTGACAGAATGTATAACTAATTTTTCACGATAAAGCTTCAATTTTTGTGTTCATTATTCTATTTAATGGACAAATTTCTTATTTGTAAATTTATAAGTAATTATAAAAACCCTCTCTTTGTTTCGGTTGTATTCTGAGATCGATATGTTGACAAATATACAGAGTTATCCATTTTCTGCTTCCGAAAGTAGACATAAATAAAACTCTCTTTCATTTAGAACATCGATCAAATTTTTATTTCAATATAATGCTTGCCATTATGTCTGGAGTACAACATCATTTAAATGTCCTCCGCGTTATGTCTTACAGGACTCGATCCTTGTGAGGTAATTTTCGATGACTCGCCGGCACATTTCAGGCAATAATCTCATCAATAACATGACGGATGTTGGTTCTCAGTTTTTTCACAACTTTTGCACGTTATTTGAATAACGTCTTCAAATGTTTTCATCCTACCAAATTTCCGCTTTATGCATATGATCTAAAGGTTTTCCTCCGGATAAAAAGTATATATGATTGCATGTTGCTACAAGAAGACCTGAATCGTTTTTCAAAATACTGTAGGGCAATTTATCTTTTTCGAATTTAAATGAATGTGAAACAATAACATTTACAAGGAAAATAGATACCATTAATTTCCATTATGTGGTGGATCAGGTGCAGCTGCGAAGGGTCCAGAGAATTCGTGATCTCGGTGTGATCTTTGATTCCAAATTTATGATAGATTGGGCCGTTGCTTGGTAGAAATCAGTTGTAATTGTCATTATAAAATAAAACACTTGTTTACATTTTCTACTTTATTTTTGGTATTGACGTACGTTTCGTCTTTGCTAGAAAGACTTGATTCCAAACTGAATTTCATTGAACATATTGATAGCGTCTTCTCATCTTTCAATAAGATGCTTGGATTCACACTACGTCATGGAAAATCATTTAATAGTAATAGAGCACCCTTGTCGTTATATTATGCTTTTGTTTTCAGCAAGTTGAATTTTGCGACGCCTGTCTGGAATCCTTTCTACAGGTGTCACATTAGACGTATAGAGGGCGTGCAGCACAAGTTCTTGAGGTATTTGTCTTACAGGAGTGGAGTTGAAATTGTAATCATGATTATAGAGATGCTCAAGGTGTGTTTAATTTAGTCAGCTTGGAAGTCCGCAGGAAGATGAATGACATGTGTCTGCTATACAAGATGTTGAACAACTTCCTTTCGGTTCCCTCGATGCTCCAGGCTGTCCCGGAGAGAAGATTAAGGTCAGAGGAGATGTTTGCTATACCACTCCGTCGTCTGAATGTGACTCAAAACTCTCCCATCTGTAGAATTCTGTCAGTGTTCGATGCCGAATTCTGCGATCTCGATTTATTTTCGGTTTCTCTTGCTCAGTTCAAGAGATGCTCGAGGGTGAGATTCACCTCTTGAGATAAGAGCTTAATTTGGTGTTCCTATGTTTACTGATATTCTGATTACTTGGGGATATGATTTATAACTTTTTTTTGTTAAGTTTCAGATATTATGGTTGATGAAGACATGATTGTATGTAATTAATATTAAGTTCTATAGATGTATGATTAGGTTGAAATTCCAATATGTGAGTACTGTGTTGGATTGAAACACCTGTTAGTATTCCTGTGTTCAGTAAATAAATAAATAAAAAGCTAACCTTCAACTAATCATATGAGTAAAATAAAATAGAAAAAGGCTTTTTACTTGATAGAAGAAATATAACAAAATTTGAATATCAAAACAGATTTAATCTGTCAGTCTTCTTCAATTTTAATTTCATAAAAATTTTTATTCAAAAAGCTTTCAGAACTAAATTAATGTCTAAATAAGCACCGCTCATATTTAATAGACTTATATAATCAAAACTCAATATACAATGTCAAATGGAATAAATAAACCAACGAATACAAAAAAAGGTCATTTAAAATTAATAAATAAATATTTGAAGGAGACAAAATTTTGTTTCTGATCTTATCATTATGAACAGCCAATTCTTTTACAAAAACATAAGACACAACTTAAGGACTTCTCAAAAAATATAATTTATTTGAAATATTCAATATATTTAAATATTCCAATAAGTTAATTCAAAAATCTGTCGAAAAATGCACTTTATCTTCAAAAATCAATTAGAATTCCTATAATCTCTTCGTCGGCCCTAGATGATATTTAAAATATCGATATCAACTAACAATCAGTATATCTTACCTTAAAACCCAGATAGTCTATGTTCGTCACAAAATCACAGAAAACTGTAAGGTAATACAAGGTTTTCTTTAAACCATTGACATTCCATAATGAGATTTATTCAAGCCTAAACATAATTATATATTATAAATAAAATAAAATAGAAAAAGGCTTTTTACTTGATAGAAGAAATATAACAAAATTTTAATGTCAAAACAGATTTAATCTGTCAGTCTCCTACAATTTTAATTTCAAAAAAATTTTTATTCAACAAACTTTTAGAATTAAATTAATGTCTAAATAAGCACTGCTTATATTTAATAACTACCTGGATTTTAACAAGTTTAAACAAGTTCCGGTTACACTTTAAGGTAAGATATACTGATTCTGATTGTTAGTTGATTTTAATATTTTATAACATAAATAGAGGTTAATTCTTGATAGAAGGTATATAAAATTATATAAATATTTTTAAAATTTTAAAAATTAGCCTCCTACATATCTAATTCCAAAAGATTATATTTAATGATTATAACTTCTGAAAATAAATTAAAATAATGTCGTATAAGTACCACTTATATCATGACATAAAATAAACATTCATTATAAGACATCCGAATGGTATAACAAAATCCAACATATAAATAAAAATTATTAACCAAAATCCTATAAATTAAATATTTTGAATAGACAAAATTTTGTTTCTGCTGATCAATCTTATGAAAACCAATATCTCTCAAGAATATCCAACATAATCCTAAGAATTTCATCATAAAACTATTTTACTTAGACTATTCAATATTATTGGATATCTAACCAAGGTACCTTATATAAAAACTCAAGATATGTAAAACATTACTGAAAAACAAGTTTTAAGATCGACTTTGCTTCGTCAGTATTCAAATAATTCATATTCAAAAAATATAACATAAATTAACAACAAATATTCACTTACCCTTCAAACTTCTAGAGACAGTTCTACCAAAATGAAACTTTAAATGTGGTGAGTAACACTTCACCACACTGAAAAATATATCTGTGGTTTACCCTTGATCTAGAAGATTGAAAGACAATTTAACGGCCTCTGCTATAGCACAAGGACTATCTGTATAAAGAATGTTAAGGAAACCAAATAATTATATATTATGAATAAAATAACATAAATAGAGGTTAATTCTTGATAGAAGGTATATAAAATTATATAAATATTTTAAAAATTTTTTAAAAATTTTAAAAATTAGCCTTCTACATATTTAATTCCAAAAGATTATATTTAATGATTATAACTTCTGAAAATAAATTAAAATAATGTCGTATTTTTTTAAAATTTTTTAAAAATTTTTAAAATATTTATATAATTTAATATTTTAAATATTATCTAAGGCCGACGAAGAGATTATGGGAATTATAATTGTTTTTTGAAGATATAGTACATTTTTTGAGAGATTTTTGAATTAACTTATTTGAATATTTAAATATATTGAATATTTCAAATAAATTATATTTTTTGAGAAGTCCTTGAGTTGTGTTTTATGTTTTTGAAAAAGAATTGGTTGTTCATAATGATAAGATCAGAAACAAAATTTTGTGTCCTTCAAATATTTATTCATTAATTTCAAATGACCTTTTTTATATTCGTTTGTTTATTTATTCCATTTGACATTGTATATTGAGTTTTGATTATATACGTCTATTTAATATAAGCGGTGCTTATTTAGACATTAATTTAATTCTAAAAGTGTTCTCAGTAAAAATTTTTCTGAAATTAAAATTGTAGAAGACTGACAGACTAAATCTGTTTTGATATTCAAATTTTAATCATATGAGGCTTCGGATCAAAGTTCTGTTCGACATATGTCATTGAAATCCAGACCCCGAAATGGATAACCCGTTACATTTTCCTAGATATTTAGTTTGTCAATCACCAACTTTCACCCCTACTTGATTGTTCAACTAAATATAGATCATCACCAATCCTCCATCAATGCAAGGATCATTCGTTGTGTTTCCGTTAGTTTGTCACAATTAACCGTCAACTAATTCAACAATTAGTTAACTAATCGTTTGAAGTTTTACATGGTTTCAAAATTCTGGAATTGAACCAATTCTCTGCGATTAACAAATCATGTTCTTTTTCACATTTAATCCCTTATAGATTCATGTCAGGACCACTGGTTCTTCGATCGGTTGGAATCATCACATTGATACCATAAATACTATGAACTAATTATAGCCTTCCAGTAGGTGAAGTCAATTCATCGTTTCAAATATACTAGTGGTAAAACATTCGAAAGCAATTCTTAAACTGAGGATTAAGTCGTTATCATCTTATGTAGATGAAAACAAAACAAATACGCCAGAAGTTAAATGGTGAACGAACGAACAGGAACATCCATAAACTACGCCACTTTTAAGCTGAGACGAACCGTTTCAATCGCTACATATCGCTCCTGGATCGAAATATCGGGCATAATCATAAATCCTGCACATAGTACCTACACAACCAGAAAATATTCAATTATGCAAGGCACTTAGATCAGAGTTAATAGCGCCGTATACCTATCCGCGTTATGAGGTCATAAAATCTGAATGCTGAACGAGTCCAAAAAGTAAACACGCCGACCGCGGTCTATTGAACACAAACTCGTTATTTGTGTTTCATCCAGGGAGAGGTTATGCCGTAGTAATAGTCCGCTTCGCTGAAATTCCCGGCAGTGGGCCAAGAACAGGATGACTAAGTCGAGATCGGAAGCTTCGATTTGCGAAGGCAGATTAGTCAGTCCGATCGCCTTTGTTTAGTGATGTGGAGCTTCTCCGCCGATTTTGTATTGGTGAATAGTTTCGGCCTTATTGGTCGTGACTGTTGAGCACCATGCTATCTGGATGTAGACGACAGTATCTGTGGCCATCATGAGGGAACTTGAATTTGACCTTCATCCACTTATCCCTACTTATACCTAGAAGTAATCTCAATTGAAAACATTTTACTCAAAATTTAGAGGAAGCGTTTATGACAATGAAGACTGTCGATAACGGTCACTAAAAGGAAACAAGGAGCTCACTGGTTAAAAGTAGATTTTGTTTCATTCGTCCACATCATCATTATCATAGTAACGAACTGGTTGTATAAAGCGAGTTTATAAGCCTGTGCACTCACATTGCATTAGTCTCACTCGCCTCCCTCGGTCTCAGACATCTGTCTGGCTGACGTGAAAGCAGATAGCTACTGCTGGAGCACAAGCTACTGTTATTGTCAATCCACAATACGTAGCAAGTTAACGAACGAGTCGCATGAGAATGTTCTGGTATAAGCTGGCAAATGTTTAAAGACAAGGCCGGCCTGTTTTGATCGCGCAGTGCTCAGCAACTTTCAATTCTGCTGTCTAAATATTACTGTCACTTTCCTGATGTGTTCTCATTAAAAGCCTGCATAGAAGACACCACTAGGCTGCTACTTTGTTAACAGTATTAACCTTAACGTTTCTGCTCCACTGCGTTTCCACAAGTCCAGCACACCGCGAATGAAATAGATGATCAACGAGCTTTCATTCGTAAGAATATTCGACCATTAGTCTTACTGCTTACTGAACATTTGATGACAAATCTCAGAAGTTATTTTAAAATGGGCAAATGAATATATGAAAAATTCGGCAATATCCAAGCATAAACTGACCGAAATGACCAGTCACTATCTGGTCGCGTTCACTAAACGCGAGGTGTAGAAGTTCAGTGGGCAGTGGAATCAAAATAATTTGAAGTAAATGGCCGACAGTTACTGGCCAACAGTAACTGGACCAAATTTGTTTTCATGGACCAAGTAGCTGACGAACTGTCCTTAATTTTCCGACTGCTATTGGTCCTCTGAAAACCAGACATCACAGTAATTTGGATGCCAGCTACTGATCGACTGTAACCAGGCCGAATTATACTCACACCTGAGAGTAGCTTGAATCACACATTGCCAGTAACTGCACTGGATGCCAACTTCGATGCTAGCTCGCATTATGTAACCAGGTTATCTTCTTCATCGTTATTGTTTCTTAATAATTATTCACTGATTCGGTTAGCTTGGTGAGGTATACTGTCAATGTATATTCGGATGCAGAGATGGTTCTTATATTTCGTACAACTTTAGCGATCCTATGCGGGGCAAATAAAGGTGCGTAACAGTGTTGCATAACCACTGGCACTTACGATTGAATTTCAAGCTTCGTAACCTGCGCGTGTCTGCTGCTTATGTAATGACGATCAACAAAATATATGCGGGTGTATTTGAATTTGGAACATCTAAGACACTATAATATGTACCTTTCAAAAATTATAACTAGGTAGTACATTTGTGAAGTTAGCACAGTAAAAGTGAACAAATGTGGAAAAACCTATCGATCTACACCTCTACGAGCAAGATAGTGTTTTCACCTCAGTTACAGATCAAAACTACACCGCAAGAATTCATTCAATTTTGGGTGAAGAACCCAAAAAATGTTAGGTCTATTATAAAGGGTGTCCCAACTAAAATTCAACCCCCCAGAACTTAGAAACGAAGAATTTTCGAAGATTCAAAAAGAAAACTGGTGAACTTCTGTTTTGAGGGAGACGAATTTCCATCATTAGTTTGTTCCGAAAAAATCACCCCCAAATATTCTTTTAATCGGGAAGAGATGTCGAGTGTTGTTTAGTTTGAAAAATTATTTATGTTCTGTGCACAACCCAGTTTGAATATTCAATAACATAAAAAGAGGTTAATTCTTGATAGAAGGTATATAAAATTATTTAAATATTTTAAAAATTAAAAAAAATTTTTTTTTTTTAAACTTTAAAAAATTAGCCTTCTACATATTTAATTCCAAAAGATTATATTTAATGATTATAACTTCTGAAAATAAATTAAAATAATGTCGTATAAGTACCACTTATATCATAACATATAAAATAAACATTCATTATAAGACATCCCAATGGTATAACAAAATCCAATAAATGAAAATTATTAACCAAAATCCTATAAATTAAACATTTTGAATAGACAAAATTTTGTTTCTGCTGATCAATCCTATGAAAACCAATATCTTTCAAGAATATCCAACATAATCTTAAGAATTTCATCATAAAACTATCTTACTTAGACTATTCAATATTATTGGATATCTAACCAAGGTACTTTATATAAAAACTCAAGATATGTAAAACATTACTGAAAAACAAGTTTTAAGATCGACTTTGCTTCATCAGTATTCAAATATTCATATTCAATAAATATAACATTAATTAACAACAAATATTCACTCACCCTTCATTCCTCTAGAAAAAGTTCTACCGAAATGAGACCTTTAAATGTGGTGTTCACTACACACAAAAATATATCTGTGGTTTAACCTTGATCTAGAAGTTATACCATTCGGATGGATGTCTTATAATGAATGTTTATTTTATATGTCATGATATAAGTGTTACTTATACGACATTATTTTAATTTATTTTCAGAAGTTATAATCATTAAATATAATCTTTTGGAATTAAATATGTAGAAGGCTAATTTTTTAAAATTTTTTTAAAAATTTTTAAAATATTTGAATAATTTTATATACCTTCTATCAAGAATTAACCCCTTTTTATGTTATTTTATTCATAATATATAATTATTAGGTTTCCTTAACATTCTTTATACAGATAGTCCTTGTGCTATAGCAGAGGCCCTTAAATTGTCTTTCAATCTTCTAGATCAAGGTTAAACCACAGATATATTTTTGTGTGTAGTGAACACCACATTTAAAGGTCTCATTTCGGTAGAACTTTTTCTAGAGGAATGAAGGGTGAGTGAATATTTGTTGTTAATTAATGTTATATTTATTGAATATGAATTATTTGAATACTGAAGAAGCAAAGTTGATCTTAAAACTTGTTTTTCAGTAATGTTTACATATCTTCAGTTTTTATATAAAGTACCTTGGTTAGATATCCAATAATATTGAATAGTATAAGTAAGATAGTTTTATTATGAAATTCTTAAGATTATGTTGGATTTTCTTGAAAGATATTGGTTTTCATAAGATTGATCAGCAGAAACAAAATTTTGTCTATTCAAAATATTTAATTTATAGGATTTTGGTTAATAATTTTTATTTATTGGATTTTGTTATACCATTCGAATGTCTTATAATAAATGTTTATTTTATATGTCATGATATAAGTGGTACTTATACGACATTATTTTAATTTATTTTCAGAAGTTATAATCATTAAATATAATCTTTTGGAATTAAATATGTAGAAGGCTAATTTTTAAAATTTTTTCAAAAAAATTTTAAAATATTTAAATAATTGAATATTCAAAATCGGTTTACTATTCACGAAGGAATGTATTGAACTTACCTTCAAAAGGTGATGTTGAACAGACAGTTGAACCGCCCACACTAAAGAACCTAAGAATTTTGAAGAATCCAAAAATGACTTTCAAGTTTTGTATTAGGCAGAAAGAATTCCTATGACGAGATTGTTCCGAAATAATCACTTGAGGGTGGCAACAACCCCCAATTTTTTCTTGAATAGGAAAGAGATGGCGAATTTGTTTTAGTTAAAAATCTTCTTTTGTTCTCTAAACATCTTAATTGAAATTAAACTTCTCAACTAAACCACATCTAACATCTCCCCCCTATTCAAAAAATATTGGGGGTTGTTGCCATCCTCAGGTGGTTTTTTTCGGAACAATGTCGTCGTCATGGGAATTCTTTCTCCCTAATACAGAACTTGAAAATTATTTTTGGATTCTTCAAAACGCTCTTTTCTGTTCAACATCAATTTCTGACGGTGAGTTCAATATTGCATTATTTCTTGAATAATGAACCGATATTGAAAATTTTTACTGGGTCGTGCACAGAACATAATAACTTTCAAACTAACCAACACTCGACATCTCTTCTCTATTCAAAGAATGTTCGGGGTAGATGCCACTTTCAAGGGGGTGTTTTTTCGGAACAAACTCATGATCGACTTGTTTTTTTTTAATCTTCGAAAATTCTTCGTTTCTGAGTTCTGGAGGGAATTTTTCGTTGGGATACCCTGTATATTTAAGCCGTTGATGAACAAATTATAGTCTCAATATTTCCCTAATTTCCCTAATCCCTAATCTTAGAATTGGCATAATAATTGATTGACGTTCAATCAATTACTCACGAAGAATTCAAAAAGATATCTCTAACCAATTCTTACGCTTCGAAACATACGCATGTCTTCTGCTATGTCCCTGGAGCTACTGGAGCTCCTACTCCTTATAGTAAAGGGTTTTCCAATGAGAGGTTTCATTTTGAAGACTCCGCTATCTGGGCAGCAGTCACTTTTCAAGCTGTCGTCTTTTAACATTTGACAAGTAAAAACTACGCCATTCGTAAAAATGGAACGATGCATGCGCATTGAAATTGTTGAAATCCACTACAAAAATGGTAAAAATTTTGCAGTTACAGTTCGCAAAACTGAAGCACTTTTGGGTCATTGTGAAGCATTGTGAAGCACCAGCAATCTGGTGGAAATATTTGAGCTGTTGGGACAAGTAAGTAATGTGAGGAATCGAAAACGTGTGCGTCGCCCAAGAAAAACCGAGAATATTGCTGCTGTAGCCAGTAGTGTTGAGGAAAACCCAGATTTTTCGAAGAGGTGATCATAATTGGCCACCGAGATCTTGTGATTTAACACCTTTAGACTCCTTATTTAGGGCGACGTGAAAGATAAGGTCTATGACAATGCTCCACAATCGATTCAAGACTTTAAAGATTGAATTCGTGAAGTTATCGAGGACATATAGCCGCAAATGTGCGAATTAGTCATGGAAAATTACTTGATATTATATGCTGCTGCAACTGTAGCCATGGCGGCCGTTTGACTGATATCGTTTTTCATTGTTAATGGCAAACCTTTCTCTTCAGAATGAAATATACATCTTTAGTTTTCTCTTGAAATATACTCGTTTTTTTCACTATCAAAATGAAACCCCTTATTGAAAAACCCTTCATTTTACATAGAAAACAAGAAAGTATTGAAACGATAGACCATTCCCATATACTATATTCACTATATAGGGAAAAAACCATCGGCTCTATTATACTGCCATTTTCACGTAGCTCAATATACATTGACCTAAAAACAGAACCCTTCTTGAAACAGCAACGAACTGCCTACAGTTAATAAAGAAACGCGCAAACTGAAAAAGGATTCAATCCAAACAAAAATGAACACCCAAAATTTCCATCTTTAGCATCGATAACAAAGCGTTAAGTGTCTGAGCGCATTCAAGTTTTCAGTGTGAAAAACATCCAATTGTGTTTTCCTCGGTGCTACATTACGCCGAGCGGAAATGCCGTCGTACAAATGGGACCTAGCTGCTATCATAAGAGGGTCGTGAAATTTTCATTTCCTCCACTCTCGTGATGCGTTGCTGAATAGAAAATGAATAAATCATAGCAGGGCTGATGGAAACGATCCCGGATGGAAGGGAAAACGAATTGTGTGAATTTTCTCAGGACGGGCCGGTGAAGAACGGCAGAACGCTCATTTCGTGATGACCCTCATATATTGTGAGCGCGATCAGAACGCTCAGTTTAATTTGGATTCGGGGAAAAATATGACTCTCGATTCTCATTACATGGACTGATTGCTCTCATCCATCTCTTTAGGCAGTGGAAAACGGACAAGTACTGAATGATTTAATCAGTTCTAACCTATTTCGGAAGCTTCGGGTTTCAAGACGATTGAGCTAAGGGACTCATCCGCTATTTCACGGAAATTTGTGAACCATCAAGGATTTTTATCGTACGTAACATACATCTTTATAACAATTCTAACCTGAAACAAGCCCTATTAGGTTTTGTTGATCGCTGGGACATAAGTAGCTGACATGCGAACGTTTCGAAACTTGTTGGCTTCTCGTCAGTACCCTGTAATATCCAACGGCTACAAATCTGCCTCGCACCTATATTCGCTCCGCACAAGGACACGACATACATTAACGAGCCAATTCAAACAAAGAACTGTATTCCCGATTTTTTATAACGTAACACACGCAGAAAACTTTTCCCACGCTCAAACCAGATCCTGTTACGCCGTAATGCTCATGATTAGCGATTATTATATTCGAATCAATTAATTCGGCTGATAACGAATACCAAATATAATGAAAAAGAAGTATCACCTATGGGAATAGAATGTTCTACAAATCGAGACAGTGCAACATATATCTGTATAACGATTCTAAACTCAAACAAGCCCGATTAGGTCTTGTTGATCACTGGGGCATAAGAAGCAGACATGCGCACGTTTCGAAGCTCTTTGGTTTCCCCTCAGTGTCCTGTGTTTATGCTGCTTAGGTTCCAGCGAAAATATCCGAAAAAAGCAAAGCTCAATTGTAATTATTTAGTATATATTTTTAATTTCTGAATTAAATTATTATAACAAACTATTCATCTTATTTACTTATATAATCCCCATTCAACTGTAAACACTTGACTAAACGTCGAGGTACATCAGAAAATAGATCACTTCCATCATTTTCGGTGATGGTAGTCCAGAGGACTTTAAAACTGACTGAATTAAATCATCTTTATTTCGTGGTGCTGCTCTTTCAACTTCAATCTTCATTAGTCCCCATATGTTTTCAATGGGACTAAGATCTGATGAAGCTGCTGGCCATGAAATGGTTGTCACTCGGTGTTCTTCCATCAAAGCTTGAGTATAAGCCGAAGTATGGCATCTTGCATTATCCTGCTGAAAATGCCAACCCTATGGATATAAAGCATGCGCCGTTTCAAGGAGAAAATCAAATCTTTTAGAATGTCACAATACTTTTTACTATAAATGGTACCATCAACTATACAAAGTGACGCAGCGCCACGCTGAGATATTGCTACCCAAACCATTATTTTGGTGAGAAATTTGGAAATTTGAACGGTAACAGATTGTTTTGATAGGATTTTCAAGTGATTTCCACCAAGCTGGAGACAACTTTCAGATATAAAGACATTATTGAAAGTATCTTCTTGAAAACGTGACAAAATTCTATTATTATTTTTTTATTATTATTATCCTGATACTCCTAAATCTTCTGTGAAGATCCCTCAGAAGCTTTTTCAACTTGTGCGAGTTAGGAGCTCAGTTGTGTTCTGGGTAGGCTTTGTAACTGCGATCTTGCACCACTTTAGGTCACAGCACTGTTAATTTTTGACCCAACAGTGAAAATTTCTTTTCCACCTGAACAGGATTCGAACCCGGACCTTCACGAGCCCGACGCTCTCCCACTCATATCCTTTGCTTCTTTTGTAAAGGTGTCATTATATGGATTTTTTTGGTTTCCTTCATATGTAGTCTTGTCTTTTCAGTGACATACGGATAGTTTTTGGACATACTTTTATATTTCAGTGATTTCCAAATCGGTTAGCCAATTTGCGATATCCCAGGAGTGGATTGTGTCGTCCTAAGGCCAATAAAGCATTTAATCATACGCCTTCTTCCTGAAACTGGTCTATGCCTCATAGCCATGCTATTTTTTTTCCTCTTTATCGTCTCATTTAGCACTTTTTCGTAGTTCAGTCAATTGCATCAATTTTTTAACGTTTCTAAAACTTTTTCTATAGAAAGATTCTACCGGCTCTCTTTTTTCTAGTTGCAATATTATTTCATAAATTGTATACCTGTTGACAATCAACAACATTTGACAAATAGTGTTGCTAAGCAACTTTCGCCATAGCCGACTATCTCCACATTATTTTTGTCTTAGATTATTACAAAAATGGAATGTATTAAAATTATAAAAACTAATAAATTCCGGATACTTTCTAGACACAAATGTAAATATCTAGATTTGTAGAAATTTGTATTAGCATAGCTCATACTTTTTATTGATGATATTTGTTACAGATTATCAACCGACTTAATTTATTTGAAACAAATATTTTCATCCTTCTCAACAAGCACAACAAATTCAACTAAGTTGGATTAAAATTTTCTAATGAATTAGAAGTTTGTTAGCTATTCGGGAACAATTTTTCAAATTATTCATAAATGACAGGGCAATCACTACATGTAGAACATCAAAAAAAAATGCAAATACATCTTCTAGAGCTCACAGTGAATGAAGAACTATTTGCCATTGAGACCGCGGCAGATCTGCTGATAAAACGGCAAATCCAC
Organism: Megalocaria dilatata; assembly: GCA_034642435.1. Classification (NCBI taxonomy): domain Eukaryota; kingdom Metazoa; phylum Arthropoda; class Insecta; order Coleoptera; family Coccinellidae; genus Megalocaria; species Megalocaria dilatata. The sequence continues at coordinate 7,540,480 of CM067854.1, forward strand.
TAGGTAAAATCAAAATATATACTGATAGTCAGTCAGTACTAAAAGCTCTGGAATCCAGCTCTTGTACCTCACGAACAGTCTGGAGTTGCCGCACGGCTTTAAACAGGCTCGGTATGTATAACAGAGTCACTCTTGTTTGGATACCCAACTATTTGGGTAGCGAGGAGGCAGACCAGCTGGCGTTTGCTGGAGCTGCGCTGCCCCTGGTAGGACCAGAACCATTCCTGGGAATACCACATGACGTGGCTAACGAGGCGATAACAGGCAGAATGAACTCAAGACTAGAGTCTTTCTAGCGGAGCCATTCTGGCCTGAAACATTCGAAGTTGTTCCTTGGAACAGCTTCGAACAAAAAGATGGCGAACCTAGCGCTAGGTCTGGATAGGACCAAACTAAGAACACTTGTCGGAATTATGACAGGTCACTGCAGACTGAAAGCGCATTTGCACAAAATCGGTCTGGCTGAAGACGATGAATGCAGGCTGTGTCTTGAGGACACTTAAACAGCCATGCACATCCTCTCAGAGTGCCCAGTGGTGAGTCGCATCAGATTCTAGGTCTTTGGCCATGCTTTTATAGCCCACAGCGAACTGAAAAAATTACCCCTGAACAAGATTATCGGTTTTATCCAAAAACTGGATCTCGTCGGGGAGATATAAATAAGGAGTGAACCACAATAGTCCGTGCGGGTGCAGTGGTAGTGTGGACAGACGCCCGCTCGCCATAAATAACATAACATATATATGTCTATTAAAATTGAAGCTCTGTTTTGTAAGACATTCATTTTATTCAATTCTAAAAGGTTTTTGAATAAATTTTTTTTTTAAATTAAAATTTGTATAAGTTAACAGAATAAATCTGTGTGATATTTAAAATATTGTAATAATTCTTCTATCAAGTGAAAACCTCTGCTTATTATTAGATTTCCTCACGCAAGAAATCCAATTTCTTCATTAATTTCTCATCTTTTCTTAAATCATCCGGCTAGCCGAACCATTTCCTGACTGTCAATATTTGATATTATAGCAACAACTCAAGATCTATAAACAAGCTCCATTTCCATCATTCAGTAACATCAACAAGAAAGTTACATTCATCAAGACAACGGAAATCGAATTTTAATCAGAGTCCACAAACCTCCCACACTAATTCATCTCTACACATAATTCACCATCCGACCCATCAAGACAAACCAACTCCGGACATCTCAAGGTTTCTAACGTGGAATTTCACTCAATTACGGAAACGCCACAACCTGCTTCCTGTCTGGATGTGAGTCGTCATTCTGGCTTCTGTGTGTTCTTAAATATTCATAATCGCTCTGTAAACAACGTGCCCTAGTTGCGGATGCGCTTTCATTTCATTAAACCTGACAATGTAATAACAAGACGCTCGATAATAATCGTCAGTATAGCTTATGTTTGAAAGGTCAGGGTCGTCCGCAAATCAATCTATCGCCGGCAAAAGGTTTCATCCTGTGGGACCTCAAGGTATTACGACGTAGACGCCGATAACTTTGAACGTTCCCGAAATTTATTCGAAGATGGATGATCGCACTTAAAATAGATAGGCCTGCTTCAACTCCATCTGCTCTCTGGCGTCTTACTTTATACAGAGTGTAGTAAGCATTACAAATATTACGGAAACAGGTAAAATCTTCATTTTTTTCTTGACTGATTCGGTGTTTACTTGATCAAAATTGATTTTGAAATACAAATAAAAATTAAATTAACTTTCCACAAAAAACTCATTGTATATTAAAACAATTGATTAGCTACACTATAGCTTCGGCATATTCAATTCTAAACTGATTCCAAATTAAATGATACATGTCAGTTCTCGATTAGTATAGTTGGAAGGGATGAAAAGAAACGGGGTGCAATATACTGATGAGGTATAATGGAGGTTGCCGTTGAGATTCAAGAAGTAACTGAAGACGTTCAACAAGAAAAATCTGTTAACATATCTTCGTTTGTTCGACATAATTTTCAAGTCATTGTACCTGTTAGATAAAACTCATTCTGGAAATAAGTACATATATTAGAAATGTACAATTTTGGGATTGTTCACCCAAATTGAGGGAGTTGTTTTCTGCACAACCTATTTTATACATTACTTTTGTCCTAGAATGTTACAAAAAAAAATATTTTTTTGAATATTAAAACAAATTGAAATATGTTTATCTTCTACAATTTTAATTTCAAAAAATTTTCTATTCAAAAAACTTTTAGAATTAAATTTATGTCTAAAACAAGCACCGCTTACATTTAATAGACGTATATAATCAAAACCCAATATATAATGTCAAATGGAATAAATAACCCAACAGATATACGAAAGTAATTAAAATTAATAAGTAGATATTTAAAGGAGACAAAATTTTGTTACCGGTCTTATCTTTAAGAACACCAATTGCCTTTTAAAAAACATGAACACACTTAAAGGACTTCTCAAAGAATATAATTTATTTGAAATATTTAATATATTCAAATATTCGAATAAGTTAAATGCAAAAATCTCTAAAAAAATGTGCACTATATCTTCAAAAAACAAATATAATTCTAAGCAATGCCGTCTTCAGCCCTCATTTAATATTCCAAATATCAAAATCAAAAAACTAACCTATATCTCTCCACGTGTTAAAAGACTAAAGCTTCGAAACACAGATCAACTACATAATTCAAGATTGATCTATGTTCTAACAAAATCAAAGAACAGTGTGAGTTATTTTAAGGTTTATTTAAATTCATTGACATTCTATAATGAGATTTATTGAAGCCAAAATATAATTATATATAAAATAAAATAGAAAGGCCTTTTACTTGATAGAAGAAATATAACAAAATATGAATATTAAAACAAATTGAAAATGTTTATCTTCTACAATTTTAATTTCAAAAAAAATTTTTTTTTTCAAAAAATTTTTTTAGTCTTTTAACACGTGGAGAGATATAGGTTAGTTTTTTGATTTTGATATTTGGAATATTAAATGAGGGCTGAAAACGGGATTGCTTAGAATTATATTTGTTTTTTGAAGATATAGTGCACTTTTTTTTAGAGATTTTTGAATTAACTTATTCGAATATTTAAATATATTAAATATATCAAATAAATTATATTCTTTGAGAAGTCCTTTAAGTGTGTTCATGTTTTTTAAAAGGCAATTGGTGTTCTTAAAGGTAAGACCAGAAACAAAATTTTGTCTCCTTTAAATATCTATTTATTAATTTTAATTACTTTCGTATATCTGTTGGGTTATTTATTCCATTTGACATTATATATTGAGTTTTGATTATATACGTCTATTAAATGTAAGCAGTGCTTGTGTAGACATAAATTTATTTCTAAAAGTTTTTTGAATAAAAAATTTTTTGAAATTAAAATTGTAGAAGATAAACATATTTCAATTTGTTTTAATATTCAAATTTTGTTATATTTCTTCTATGAAGTAAAAGGCCTTTCTATTTTATTTAAAAAATAAATATATAAAAATTATGAAGAAGTATAAGTTCTCATTTCATGCCAAAAGAGCAAGAATTCAATATCATACAAAAAAGTTATTTTTACTTCCAATCGATCTACTTTCTCTTACCTCTGAATTGAACTTTGAAAGAAAAATTCTAGTCTCTAAGTAGTAAAGAAATTTGTGAATTCGAAACGAATAGTTTCTCAGGAACATCCTTGCATCAGTGTTTGTGTTATCACGTTAAACTAACTGAATAAGAGTTGCATATCAGAATGCTTTCCCTAACTGAATATTACCTGTAGCGGAAAAAAAAATCATAAACTAGGTAGAAAAACAGGTGTACACCAGTTCAACCCATGGGAAATGACAACTAAGACGAATAGCACTCTTAGGGACCATTTCGCATACACAAGGGAAATTTCCTACTTATACTTTTCAGAACATGAAGGTCCTATCGGGACTCGAAATGTTTACTTCCTCATAAAACCTCTTGACCATCCTACAATTTGATTACCTCTCTATTTTCAACAGTATGGTGAACGAATTCAGTCAAAGAAAGAGCGTTATACGATTTCGTCGAATGACTGAACAAAGATGAAAGGTTGGCTTGGTAAAAATCGATATTGCTTATTGATCATGAAAATTGAATTGGGACGTAGTGCTTTTCTTTGGTTCGGGTGTTTTTGGCGAACAATCATTAAGGTGATAAATGTGATTTTTGTTGTTTGAAACAGATAATTATATGTCGAACCATCAGATGAATGCGTGAGAAAGTCCTTTGATAACGCAGCAATACAGGATGTCGTCGTGATGCGACCCCAGAAAATTAATGTGAAAAAAAAAATTCATTTAAATACCCATGAAAGGCATCGGTTCAAAAAATTAAGAAAAACCAGAGTTCCATCATAGAAAATTGCTAAGTATGTTGATATGCCCATTAAAATTCTTCATTTATCAATTAGTAGGCTAATTGTAGGATATGTAAGCATACTACTCTGTCAAGAAAGTACCGGGAATTTTCAATTAAAACAACATTTTTACATTTAATCGTCAAAATTTATTGGGTCGCCTTCAAAATAGGCTCCATTTGCTCCAATACATCTATGCCAACGGCACTTCCAATTATCGAAACATTTTTTATAGACGCTTTCCGGGATGGACTTTAGCTCTCGCGCCGAATTTTGTTTTATGGCTTCAATCGACTCAAAACGAGTGCCACGAAGGGGCAATTTTAGTTTTGGGAAGAGGAAAAAGTCGCAGGGAGCCAAATCCGGCGAATACGGTGGTTGCTGAAGCACGTTTGTTGAGTTTTTGGCGAGAAAGTCAGTCACAATCGTAGCTCGGTGAGAAGGCGCGCCACGGATATCGAAGAAAACAATGAGCATCACCTTCATTTTCGAGCGGTTTTGGCGTGGTTTTTTCGGTTTCGGCCCATTTTTTGCCACCCATTCCGATGATTGCTGGCTTGTTTGCATATCGTACTCGTAGAGCCAGGTTTCATCACCAGTTATAATGCGTTCCATGAATGTAGAATCGGAATTACAGCGATTCAGCATGTCTGAAGCAACCTGTTCGCGATGACGAAAATTGAAGAAAATTCGAGTCTTTCGGTACGAGTCGTGCGGCCACCTTTCTCATGCCCAAAATATCAATCAAAATCGTACGTGCGGACTCGTGGGATATCTTAAGATAATGTGATATCTCTCTCAAGCTGGTACGACGGTTTTCCAGCACCCTTTCCTTAATTTTATCGACGTTATCTTCGATCGAAGCCGTCGATGGGCGACCACTTCACGACCGTCCTTGAAGGCTCTGTACCCCTGATATGCACGAGTTTTCGATAGAGCATTATCACCAAAGGCCTTTTGCAACATTTTCAATGCATCGGCACACGAAAATTCATTTGCAACACAAAACTTTAAACAAATTCTTTGCTCAACGTAATCACCCATAGTAAAAATCGGCACGCACTCTGACATCGACTGACTTAATCAGCTGTTGCAAACACACTACTTGACAGATCCCGCTCAAGCTTGGCATAGTAATTAAGGACAGTGGTACCAACCTAGGAAAAAAAAATTTTACCTGCCTCATTGCCCCGCCAGATTTAAATCCATAATTCCCGGTACTTTCTTGACAAAATGTACTTCCAGGAGAAAATACAGGGTCCTGGAATAGTACGTTGTGTTTCCATAGCTGCCGAAGCAGATATCTTAAAAATTTCGTTCGAAAGCATGCTCCTTCTATTTTCATTTATGCATCTCAAGAAATTATTATACGTCAGCACTGACGAGGCAAAGTCTCTCTTAAAACTTGTTTTTCAGTAATGTTTTTACATATCTTGAGTTTTTATATAAAATAACTTAGTAAGATATCCAATAATATTGAATATTCTAGGTAAGATAGTTTTATGACGAAATTCTTAAGATTATGTTAGACATTTTTGAAAGATAAGTTTTCATAAGATTGATCAGCAGAAACAAGATTTTGTCTATTCAAAATATTTAATTTATAGGATTTTGGTTAACAATTTTTATTTATTGGATTTTGTTATACCATTTGGATGTTCTTATAATGAATATTTATTTTATATGTGATTTGATATAAGTGGTACTTATATGACATTATTTTAATTTATTTTCAGAAGTTATAATCATTAAATGCAATTTTTTGAAATTAAATATGTAAAAAAATTTGAATATTAAAATACATTGAAATATGTTTATCTTCTACAATTTTAATTTCAAAAAAATTTTAATTCAAAAAACTTTTAGAAATAAATTTATATCTACACAAGCACCGCTTACATTTAATAGACGTATATAATCAAAACTCAATATATAATGTCAAATGGAATAAATAACCCAACAGATATACGAAAGTAATTAAAATTAATAAATAAATATTTAAAGGAGACAAAATTTTGTTTCTGGTCTTACCTTTAAGAACACCAATTGCCTTTTAAAAACATGAACACACTTAAAGGACTTTTCAAAGAATATAATTTATTTGAAATATTTAATATATTTAAATATTCGAATAAATTATATCACAAATTTCTCAAATAAAATGTGCACTATATCTCCAAAAAACAAATATAATTCTAGACAATCCCGTCTTCAGTCCTCATTTAATATTCCAAATATCAAAATCAAAAACCTAACCTATATCTCTCACGTGTTAAAAGACTTAAGCTTCGAAATACAGATCAACTTTATAATTCAAGATTGATCTATGTTCTAACAAAATCAAAGAACAGTGTGAGTTATTTTAAGGTTTATTTAAATTCATTGACATTCTATAATGAGATTTATTGAAGCCAAAATATAATTATATATTATATATAAAATGAAATAGAAATAAAATAGAATTCTATCTTATTTTAAATATGTTGAAGGCTAATATTAAAATATTTAAATAAACTGCAAAAAGTTAAGGGATCAATAGTCCTTTACCGCTTCCCAGAAGCAATCGTATTACGAATTTAATCAGAATTCTTTTAACTGAAATTCATCATTCCTAAATGATAAACCGGTCATAAACAGGCTGTCCGTTATTAATGGGAAAAAATATGAAGAACTTCAAATTATTATTTCTCGATTTTTTCCAATGTAACATCCTGTAGTTTTTCCCGATAATGTAGATAATTTACTGCCCGATATTTTGTCACGAGTACCTTTAGGACTATTTTCACTTCTGCGTTCAGCATATACGAAAATTGACATCACAACTGAATATTTTCTTTAAATAGTGAACATAATAAATAACGGATATTAAATAAACGAGGGGCGCTCCATGTTTTCTCATTATAGGCGTGAAAGAACACTTAGAAAATTTAAGAACAATTCTATTTTTCAATGCAGTCCTCTAGATCTTCAATACATTTGTTTGATCTAGAAATAAACTTCTCTAAACCTTGTAAAGAATATTCTTCCGACTTCCCCTCAAAATAGGTATTAATTGCTACTACATTCAGTTCTTCATCGTCGGAAAAACGCTTTCCACGAAGATATTTTTTCACATTTGGGAGTAGGTAGTGGTCACTTGGAGTGACTGTACGGAGTGTCTGGACTGTACAGAGAATGAATAATTTCTTCGAAGCCACATTCCCGCCCAGCTTGTTAACCGACGCTTTGTCGTGAAGCAGCAACGTCCCCGCTTTGTCTTCCTTTAATTGCTTCTTTTAAATTTCGCAAAGTGATTGCGTATGATGATGCTGTGATGCTTTCACCCTTTTTAGTGTATTCTATCAATAAAATACCTTCAGAATGCCAAAAGACCGTTGTCATTATTTTTCCAGCAGATTGGGGATTTTAAGCTTTTTTTGGGGCTGTGCACCCTTTCAATCCTCTGCATGAACTCTTGTTTACTCTCAGGGTCATAGTGATGAACCCACGTCTAATCCCCAGTAGCCAGCCGCTAGTCGATGGGTCTTCTCCACAGAGCTCTAAAAACTCCTTACATCACTTTACTTGCACTTGCTTCTGAAATGCGGTGAGCATTCTCGGTACTCATCTTGCACTGACCTTTTAGAGGTTAAGATGGTCATGAAGGATAGCATGAATGGTTTGCACGGATAGGCTTGTCATCTCTGCTTGCATCTTAATTTTAATTCTGGCATCTTCTGGCAGGGTTCCGCAAACGAGCCTGCTCGAAAGAGGATCTTCTTCAACGCTGTATGCCTCTTTTAAAATCACTTGACCACTTTTAAACGATGTAACGACGAAGCACAGTCCTGGTAGACAGAACCATCTCTTCATGAATGAGTTTTCTACTTTTTCCCTGCTTAGTGAGGAACTTTATAACGGCCCGATGCTCGATTTTCTTCATCATTGTGGCGCCAGTCATTCTGGTCGTCTTTCACTGAGGATGCCTAGAAAACTAATGATCATAAATTAGTGAAATTTCATATTTATAACCTCAGATAGTGTAAAATAGTGAAAGAGTACTTACTTTTGTGATTAGTTTATTAAATGCTAGAAATGGGCACAATTCACTCCCATGCAGTAATGTAAGTTTTGCTGAAAGCGTTCACGTACGTTACTCAAGATTTCTGGTGTAATTTGACGGCATTCATTAATGATCCTAGTTCTCAAATCATCCAGTGACTAAGGCTGGGTGTCGTAAATCTTGGATTCAAGATGACCCCATAAAAAAGTCCAGTGGAGCCAGATTAGGTGATCTGGGTGGCCACTCAATATGTCCCCTTCTTCCAATTCAGGCGTGAGGAAAATTTTCATCTAAGAACTGACGCACCGGTTGAACGAAATGGAGTGGTGTACCATCTTTTTGGAAAACAATCATTTGATGGTCTTCTGCATTCTCCAATACTTGCACGAGGGCTTGATAAATAGCGCTCTCCAATAAATGTGAATAAATTTGGCCAGTGAGATTACCGGGTATAAAAAAGAGCCGATTATGTGATTTCCATAAATACCCGCCCAAACATTTAATTTTTGGGGACGCTGAGTATGCACCTCACTAAATAATCTTGGATTTTCATCTGACCAATACTCACAGTTATGCCGGTTTACAATACCGTTAAGGTAAAATGAACACTCGTCCGAAAAACAGATATCGAACATGTAGTTTTGACCACTTCACAGAACTGGAGTCGGCGATCGGGATCAACCTCACTCAGTTCCTGAACCAAGCGTATCTTATGAGGATGGAATTTTTGTTGTTTCAGGATTCTCATGATTATTGTGCGTGAAACACCAGATACATCGGACAATTTCCTAGTACTCAAGGTCGGATCCATGACCTAAGCCATCCACGTTCCTCGCTTCGTCTTTTTCATGCAACCTCTTTTTGTTTCCGACCAAACCAGAAGCTTCAAATTTGGCAACCAGTTGCACAACGTAAGCAGCGGATACATTTTTTGCAGGATATCGTTCGTTAAATAAAGTCGTTGTTGTCCGCGCAGAGTCGTTATTTCTAAGAAATAATTTTATCATTTGCACCCTTTCTTCTACGGAATACACCATTTTAATTCTACTACAGATTTACAATCGCTTTGACACACTTGTAACGTTCTTAAAAATTCACGATAGACTAAGGTAAATCAAAAACATGGTCCGTCTACTTATTTGGACAAGAAATTAATACTTTTTCGGACAAAAAATTAACAACATAACTACTAAATACCTTTGAAATGTGTCGGGTACGAATATTATTCTCGAGATAAATTTCATCTTGCCTCTTTCACTATTTTCGCTGTTATTTCATTATCGATGGATATTTTGAAGCGACATTTTAAAGATAGTTCAAAATTAGTTGTCGCAACACCCCTCATTCCAGTTTAAAATCAAGGGGTTGTGCTCATTCCCGTTAGGGGAGTTGAAGTTACGGGGATCAAAAAAGCCGAAAAGGTATTCCCCCTCGAATCAGAGATTAACGAGTCCGAGCGATTTTCCACATTTTCATTTCAAAGTCGGAAAATCGAGGTGTTAAGTATTCCTTGGAACACCCTGTATGTGTATTATTTAATGAGGAATAAAACATTTCGTTGATGTTTATCCTCAAACAATAGCCCAAGGTCCTGATCAACTCTTATTCGTTCAAATAATCATTGTTCATTCTTCAATGAAGGTAAAATCGATATACTCAGTTAATTTTCCCAACATATCGAAAGCCTTACACGCACGTAAATATTATATAGGTATCAATCAAGGTTTTATATCCGTAATTTTCCACTCGAATATGATCTAGTAATTGGTACTAAAAACTGAATAAAACAAATATATCGGCAATCGAAGTAGTAGGTATGTATGCATGGTAAACCGTTCTGACAATCGAGCACATCACGTTATTATAGTTACCTCACCCACGTTATGGACTAATTGAGTAAGTTTAATGGCTTTCGAAGCATTCCTCTATCGTTGAGATTTCAACTGGTTGAATCAGTGTTGTCCAAAAATATTGGATACCGAAATAGATCGGTGTTGACTGACAGCTAGTTAGAGAACTTTCCGTTCCTTCTGTAGTAAAGAGAAGGGGAAATTCATCCAAATGTTTCTCAATTCATCTGAAAAACTGTAGCAAAATTTCACAAGCCTAAATCAATTCTCAAACTGCATACTAAATGTTTCCCACATGCATGTAATAATTTCAGGGGTGATTCTAAGAAAAAGAACACGACTTATTCTTCTAAGTTAAGGATAAAACTTTCCAATCTATAATATTTCTCGAAAAGGAAAAGCACCACCTGAAAATTTGTTGAAATATATTACTGAAGATTTACTCTTTTGTAGCTTTTATTATATTTCTTTTTCTTTACAAGTTGGTTATTTCAATGAGTAAAAATACATTTTTTAATAAGTAACATTCATCAGATCAAAATAAAAATTAACATTAATGATTCTTGAGAAGAATTAAGGATAAATTTCTATAAAATTTTTAATTCCTCAAAGACATTTTCTTTCAAATGTATGCAGTTTGAATGCTATGATTATGTTAATTTCTGATCTACTTTTGAATGAATGGTTTGCCCTATGCAAAACTTTCATCAATCAGTAAATGTTGACGACAAATACAATAAAAATATATTTAACCCAAACATGAAAAAAAGTTTATAAATGAACCAATAAACTTTTTCACTAAAAAAAATTAAAACTTAAATGACTATTTTAAAATTACGAGATAAAGTTCAGTAAAGATAACCATTTATAACTTTTTTTCCGAAAAATATTTCTTCAGAAAGAGAAAGCAAGAAAATTTGAATATCTAAACAGATTTAATCTGTTAGTCTTCTACAATTTTAATTTCAAGAAAATTTTTATTCAAAAAACTTTTAGAATTAAATTAATGTCTACAATAAGCACCGCTTTTATTTAATAGACGTATATAATCAAAACTCAATATACTACTCTGTCAAGAAAGTACCGGGAATTTTCAATTAAAACAACATTTTTACATTTGATCGTCAAAATTTATTGGGTCGCCTTCAAAATAGGCTCCATTTGCTCCAATACATCTATGCCAACGGCACTTCCAATTATCGAAACATTTTTTATAGGCGCTTTCCGGGATGGACTTTAGCTCTCGCGCCGAATTTTGTTTTATGGCTTCAATCGACTCAAAACGGGTGCCACGAAGGGGCAATTTTAGTTTTGGGAAGAGGAAAAAGTCACAGGGAGCCAAATCCGGCGAATACGGTGGTTGCTGAAGCACGTTTGTTGAGTTTTTGGCGAGAAAGTCAGTCACAATCGTAGCTCGGTGAAAAGGCGCGTTATCGTCATGCAAAATCCACGAGTTGTTCGCCCACAAATTTGGCCGCTTCTTACGGATACGCTCACGCAAACGTTTCATAACGCCTAGGTAATACTCCTTGTTTACCGTCTGACCCTCTGGAACGAATTCGTAGTGCACCACGCCACGGATATCGAAGAAAACAATGAGCATCACCTTCATTTTCGAGCGGCTTTGGCGTGGTTTTTTCGGTTTCGGCTCATTTTTTGTCACCCATTCCGATGATTGCTGGCTTGTTTGCATATCGTACTCGTAGACCCAGGTCTCATCACCAGTTATAATGCGTTCCATGAATGTAGAATTATTATTATTATTATTATTATTATTATCCTGATACTCCTAGATCTTCTGTGAAGATCCCTCAGAAGCTTTTTCAGCTTGTACGAGTTAGGAGTTCAGTTGTGTTCTGTGTAGGCTTTGTTACTGCGATCTTGCGCCACTTTAGGTCACAGCACTGTTAATTTTTGACCCAACAGTGAAATGGTGGCAGATACCCGTCCAACTAGAAAATTTCTTTTCTACCTGAATAGGATTCGAACCCTGGACCTCCCGGTCACGAGTCCGATGCTCTCCCGCTGAGCTATCCACACTCATGTCTGAAGCAACCTGTTCGCGATGACGTTTTTGAAGAAAATTCAGTTCTTTCGGTACGAGTCGTGCGGCCACCTTTCTCATGCCCAAAATATCAATCAAAATCGTACGTGCGGACTCGTGGGATATCTTAAGATCATGTGCTATCTCTCTCAAGCTGGTACGACGGTTTTCCAGCACCCTTTCCTTAATTTTATCGACGTTATCTTCGATCGAAGCCGTCGATGGGCGTTCGGTCTTCGATCACTTCACGACCGTCCTTGAAGGCTCTGTACCACTGATATGCACGAGTTTTCGATAGAGCATTATCACCAAAGGCCTTTTGCAACATTTTCAATGCATCGGCACACGAAAATTCATTTGCAACACAAAACTTTAAACAAATTCTTTGCTCAACGTAATCACCCATAGTAAAAATCGGCACGCACTCTGACATCGACTGACTTAATCAGCTGTTGCAAACACACTACTTGACAGATCCCGCTCAAGCTTGGCATAGTAATTGAGGACAGTGGTACCGTACCAAACAAGGAAAAAAAAATTTTGCCTGCCTCATTGCCCCGCCAGATTTAAATCGATAATTCCCGGTACTTTCTTGACAGAATGTATAATGTCAAATGGAATAAATAAACCAACAGATATGAAAAAGTCATTAAAAATTAATAAATAAATATTTAAAGGAGACAAAATTTTTTTTCTTATCTTACCTTTAAGAACACCAATTGCCTTTCAAAAACAAGAACACAACTTAAGGACTTCTCAAAAAATATAATTTATTTGAAATATTTAATATATTTAAATATTCGAATAAGTTAATTCAGAAATCTCTCAAAACATGCACTATATCTGGAATCGCCATTGAACCTAAATCACAGAAGAATAACCTCAAAATTACACTTCTTATGAGTCGAAAGGCTTTTTTGCGGCAGCTTCTGCAGAAATGTGCGGGAACGCGTCGAATGTCGAAAGAAGCATTTTCATTTTTCGCGTATTTGCTACGAATAAAAGAAAATGTGACATCTCCCAATTCTTCATTATTTTTCTAGATCACGGACCGTATTTAGACACGCCCTCCCACAGCAAATGTCCATACCGGTTCATTTGATCTACCGGCTCATTGAACTACCCGAAAAAATTTGTTCAATCGATAACACTGATTAATCGATAACGTTTATAATTTTTTTGATGAAATAAATAGAAACGCTGAGACAAAAATTATTATTTATTGCTCGTCGTATTGAATGATTTTTCTTCAAATTTAACTTTAACTTTTGAATTTACATGATATTTAACAGTTACAGGTATTCTGAATGAATTAAGTGTGAATAAATTATGCGGAAAAACTGTGTGCTTTAATTTTATTTCTGTATTCAATTTCCTTCTTTTTAGTACATATCAATCATCATATATTTTCGATTCTCATTGATTTGAAGCTTTATCAGTCTAGCTTTAATACAATATTGTTTATATCAATTGATTCTTAGTTCTTTCAATTCACTTGAGCATACATTGCATTCATATAAATAATATTATTCGACAAATATGATTTTAAAATATATAAAAAACTTACCTTGGCGAAGTCGATCTTGAGTGTGCAGCATCCAGAATATATATCCGCACCATTCAAGGCTTCCTTTGCTCTAACTGCTGATTCTATACCATCGAACGTAATGAAAATTAAGGAAAAAACTTTCAAAGAATGTTCAGCATTATCATCAAATTTGTACACGATGTACTTACTTCAGATTCTAGAATTTAGGCTACAATTCTACTAAAGAATTTGACGTCTGTTTTTTGTTCTCTTCTATTTTGGTCCAAGACAGGAAAAGCCTCCGACAATTTTTTGGATTTTTTTGAAGGTTAATATTGAAGTAAATTACTGTATGTTGCTTCTGGAACGTGCGTCATGTCATGCGAGTAATTAGAAGCGACTCGAAAATATATCAAGGAGACGTGGTCGGAAATTGTCCGCGTTTGTTGAATGAGTTGAAAATTATACTTAAATAAATTCTGAGGTATGTGTGAGTAGCGTTTATCTTCAATATTTTATTTGAATATTCATTTAATCTATTTAAAATAGTCTTAAATTTTTATATTTCCAATGGTGGCCCGACATGCAGAATATGATTTTGCTGCAGTGGTAGGAATATCGGAGTTGAGTTATCAAAAACTGTCGGCAAGATGGGTTCCTCGCCTACTGATAGAAAATCACAAAGCAGAATCTAGCTATGTATGAGAAAGGCTCTCAATGCGATATTGGGAAGAGGGTGATGATTTCTTAAGTCATATTGTCACCTGTGGTGACACTTGGGTGCATCATTACATTCCAGAATCTAAACAAGCATGAAGTGGAGATAACCTGGAGAAGCCAAAACTCGTCTGTTGCAGACAGTTGCAGACTGCAACTGTTTTTGGACAACAAAGACGTACTGCTCATTAACTTAGTTTATGAACAACGTACGATCAATATTGAATATCATTGCAAGCTCCTCGATGAGGTGAAGTTGGCTTATCGAAGAAAAAGACGAGGCACATCCCTTCGGAGTGTGATTCTTCTTCATGACAACACTAGACCACACACAGCGGCTTTGACCAGAAAAAAATTGGGGAAATTTCATTGGTAAATACTCGATTATCCATCTTATAACCAAACTTCTTCCCGTGTGACTATCACATGTTAGGCTTCCCCCCTGTCTCTGTACCTTGTCGTGGTGGGGGGAACTTGTCATAACGAGTGTCTTAGTTTCATTTATGAAATGGAGGATATGGTTATAATGCTTAAAGCAGATGACTCTCACTCCTCGCACTCCAAACTTCCTTACTTTCTTTCTTTCTTGCATGCCATTCCATCATGTTGTCCCACTTCCATCCATTTCCTACCGCAAGGCTTGGAATCGTTCAGGGGAGTTGTGACTTTGGCTGGCGACGGAGGCACGCGACCCTGCGATCGATTACAGTTTTGTAATCAATACACGGGCGAAGGCGAAACCCTTGTGAATCTCAGCGTGGGCTTTCCAATCTTCGTCTACTTATCCGCTGAGGATCTTAAATGGCTGCTAAATGAAAAAGGGAGACTACGACGTTTCGACCAGGATGAGATCTCGGAAGATTCGCTCTGCTCGCCCCCAACTTCGGCCCCATTCGTGGATCCTTAAGCTTATCTCATCTGCTGCGGGGTCGGAAGTGGTTCGTTGGAGGAAAAAGGGAGACTACGACGTTTCGACCGGGAATAGGGCCCGGAAGACTGGTTCTGCTCGCCCCCCAACTCTGGCCCCACTTTTTGATCCATCTCTACGATGCTTCGGAGCCTCGCTTTTAGCAGTCGAATAGCAACAGCGGTCCTTTTTGGGGGGCATCCATGCTGGGAAGCTGTTATTTGTTTTGTTTCGATGCTTCGATCTTTCACAATCAAAGAGACACTCTGCTCAAGCCACTGAGTATTGGGATCGACACGGCGATGCTTTTTTAGAGGGGGAGGTTACTTGTGGTGGTCCCTCACCTAGTTGTACTAGCGCAAGTTCTCTATAATTTTCCTCCAAAATTCCTATCTCTTCTTTTTCAGCTTATCGGGGGTCTGCTGGAGTGTCAAAACTTGAGCCCAGTTCCCAGTTCATGTTGAAACAATGCACTCCGAAAAATTTTAAAGACAATTTATGCAGTTAGTACCGCCTTCTTAGGCTCCCGCAGATACACCGTATACAACGAATTCCTTTGATGATTTGTCGGTTTGCCGGTAAGTGTCGGAACGCACTCGAGCATTCAAGAACGGTGTTCCCAAACTCTATTCGTGACCGGTGATTTTTTACACCGCCCGTATGTCTTGTTCGCGATCGTTTTCAAACACTGTTCGCGAATAATGCTCATTTGCTGCAAACGAGCCACATCAATTCAACAACTGCTCAACATTGCAACAAGATACCATCTTCAATATCGAACTTAAATCAATAATATTCAATATACCACTCTATCAAGAAAGTACCGGGAATTTTCAATTAAAACAACATTTTTACATTTAATCGTCAAAATTTATTGGGTCGCCTTCAAAATAGGCTTCATTTGCTCCAATACATCTATGCCAACGGCACTTCCAATTATCGAAACATTTTTTATAGGCGCTTTCCGGGATGGACTTCAGCTCTCGCGCCGAATTTTGTTTTATGGCTTCAATCGACTCAAAACGGGTGCCACGAAGGGGCAATTTTAGTTTTGGGAAGAGGAAAAAGTCGCAGGGAGCCAAATCCGGCGAATACGGTGGTTGCTGAAGCACGTTTGTTGAGTTTTTGGCGAGAAAGTCAGTCACAATCGTAGCTCGGTGAGAAGGCAAATGAAAAAGAACCGACAATGTAATTTGCATATTTTAAAATTGAATTCAAAGGATATTCAACCATAGCTTGTACACCATTTTTCTTGAAAATCACGATCCGTAGAACTTGTCCACTTGATTGGCATATAGTGTGTAGAACATCCTGGAAAAAAAGAGAAATTCAGATTCAAGTTGATGAAATGAATATCTTGAATTGTATTTTGAATCAAACACTCGTATCATATTTCCGAGAAGATTTTAATGGTAATTTTAGACAAAATTTCATAAATTCTTCGAAAAATATATAAACCGTTGTGACCACTTAAAATAATATCTTTAGCCGTCAAAAAATATATTAGGACCAGAGTCGATATCTTATATGAGAACTTTCAGCTTCAAGTTTGGAACTATACATAGATTACAAATAACAATAAATGGAACATTGTGAGGAAACTAAAATATTGGCCTATTGATGATTTGCAAAACACTCTTCGTAAAGCCATACAACTTACTGAATTTGAAATTACATTTTTCAATTCAATTCTAAATTTTTACATTTTATAACGAACCCATTCAAATAAAAGTTCCAAAGAATTATCTGCACTTGTGTTTTGCACATTCATTCGTTTTCAATTTCAAAGCTTCCCTTGTTTCAGGTTTTTTGGATAAACCAATAATTTCAGATACACCCCCAAAAAACCAAATATAATTGTTAAGGCGCAAATCTCATCCGCAAAGTGTTTGCGCATGTACATTCTATAGTTCCAATATTGTTGTATGAAGCATAATCTTTACACCGTGGTTGTGCCTAATTTCTCTATGAAAGAAGAACAACCATAGAAAGCATAGACGACATTTTGTGTTAATGTTAATAAGGAGTGATCCTAATCGAGAAGAGATCTGAAGACAACCAGACCCCAGCAGCAGCATTCCCACGACAGCCGTGGCTCCAGCACAGACAGAAGAAGCTCAGTAAGATAAATTTGTATACATTAACATTTATGACACATGTTTCATACTTCAATATATTTTTTATACTTGTAGTATTCCTTTAATCCCTGAAACCAGGTTCAACATTTAATGCAATCATTTAATTCAATTCATTTGGTTCATTCATTTAATACAGTCCACTTATCTATCATCTAGTTCGTTGCTCTATATTATTAGTTATATCTAATAATAAATACAACATCAATTCCAAACACACACCACTTATATTGAGTATATCTTAGGGAATCAAATCCTACGTTGATTCTGAAATACGAAGGCTATTTTGATATACTGCCAATATTTCTACCAGCGACAAATCTTAAGCAATTTCGATTACACAGAAATTCCATTTGCAATAAACTCATTGCAAATTTACAATAATAAATCACATTTTCTTGGATGCTTATTAAAGTATTACGTATTTAGTCTAGTGAAATGAAACAGGAAGCGACAGAAAAACAAACAAACTCATTTGAAGGTATGTATGTGTCACAATATTTTGAGTTAAGAAATGAAGCAGGATTCTGAACCTGCAGGCGAATCTGCGGTTAAACCTGGGGTTTTAAGCCCAGGCAGATGTATTGGCTATACACTATGGTAATTAGACCACAGATAACAGATATATATATATACTACTCTGTCAAGAAAGTACCGGGAATTTTCAATTAAAACAACATTTTTACATTTAATCGTCAAAATTTATTGGGTCGCCTTCAAAATAGGCTCCATTTGCTCCAATACATCTATGCCAACGGCACATCCAATTATCGAAACATTTTTTATAGGCGCTTTCCGGGATGGACTTTAGCTCTCGCGCCGAATTTTGTTTTATGGCTTCAATCGACTCAAAACGGGTGCCACGAAGGGGCAATTTTAGTTTTGGGAAGAGGAAAAAGTCGCAGGGAGCCAAATCCGGCGAATACGGTGGTTGCTGAAGCACGTTTGTTGAGTTTTTGGCGAGAAAGTCGGTCACAATCGTAGCTCGGTGAGAAGGCGCGTTATCGTCATGCAAAATCCATGAGTTGTTCGTCCACAAATTTGACCGCTTCTTACGCATACGCTCACGCAAACGTTTCATAACACCTAGGTAATACTCCTTGTTTACCGTCTTACCCTCTGGAACGAATTCGTAGTGCACCACGCCACGGATATCGAAGAAAACAATGAGCATCACCTTCATTTTCGAGCGGCTTTAGCGTGGTTTTTTCGGTTTCGGCTCATTTTTTGCCACCCATTCCGATGATTGCTGGTTTGTTTGCATATCGTACTCGTAGACCCAGGTCTCATCACCAGTTATAATGCGTTCCATGAATGTAGAATCGGAATTACAGCGATCCAGCATGTCTGAAGCAACCTGTTCGCGATGACGTTTTTGAAGAAAATTCAGGTCTTTCGGTACGAGTCGTGCGGTCACCTTTCTCATGCCCAAAATATCAATCAAAATCGTACGTGCGGACTCGTGGTATATCTTAAGATCATGTGCTATCTCTCTCAAGCTGGTACGACGGTTTTCCAGCACCCTTTCCTTAATTTTATCGACGTTATCTTCGATCGAAGCCGTCGATGGGCGACCACTTCACGACCGTCCTTGAAGGCTCTGTACCACTGATATGCACGAGTTTTCGATAGAGCATTATCACCAAAGGCTTTTTGCAACATTTTCAATGCATCGGCACACGAAAATTCATTTGCAACACAAAACTTTAAACAAATTCTTTGCTCAACGTAATCACCCATAGTAAAAATCGGCACGCACTCTGACATCGACTGACTTAATCAGCTGTTGCAAACACACTAGTTGACAGATCCCGCTCAAGCTTGGCATAGTAATTAAGGACAGTGATACCAACCTAGAAAAAAAAATTTTACCTGCCTCATTGCCCCGCCAGATTTAAATCGATAATTCCCGGTACTTTCTTGACAGAATGTATATATAGTATGGCGCTGTAGCGTCGTGGAAGAAGGGCCAACATAAGCTCACTCGACTACAAAGACAGGCTTGCCTTGCAATTACAGGTACGCTTCGTACCACATCCACAGCAGCCATGGAGTTCCTACTAAATCTACCACCCCTGCACTTGTTCGTGCAGAGGGAGACTCAGGACTACTGGACGAGCTTCTATTGAACAGCACCCTATCGATGCACTCGGATCTAATGTCTTAAGTCACGATCCAACAACGGTATTTCAATGTAATCGTCCCTAGCCGGGACGAATGGACCCAGCATTCTGAGGTTCGTTCGAGGGACGACCTTGGCTTGTTGACAGAAGGCTCGCGAACGACGAACCGAGCGGGAGCGGGAGTCTATGGGAGTAAACCAAGAGTCAGCATCTCATTGAGTCACGGTCAATACGCTACCATATTCCAGGCAGAACTGTTTGCCATTGAGACTGCGGCTGATAAAACGGCAAAATCAAAATATTTAGCGATAGTCAGTCAGCACTGAAAGCTCTAGAATCTAGCTGTTGTATATCGAAAACAGTATGGAGTTGCCGCACGGCTCTAAACAGGCTCGATATGTATACAAGAATCTCCCTTGTTTGGATACCGAGCCTCCTAAACTATTTGGGTAACGAAGAGGCAGATCGGCTGGCGTTTGCTGGAGCCATGCTGCCTCTGGTAGGCTGGAACCATTCCTGGAAATATCACATGACGTAGCTGAGCGGACAATAACACGCAGAATGAACTCTAGACTAGAGTCTTTCTGGCTGAGCCATTCTGGCCTGAAACATTCGTAGGCATTCCTTGGAACAGCTTCGAACCAAAAAATGGCACACCTAGCGCTAGGTCTGTGCAAAATTAAACTCAGAATACTTATCGGGATTATGACAGGCTGCAGGCTGGAAGCGCATTCGCATAAAATCGGTTTGGCTGAAAACGATGAATGCAAGCTGTGTCTTGAGGACGTTGAAACAGTGATGCATATCGTCTCAGAGTGCCCAGGGGTGAGTCGCATCAGATTCGAGGTCTTTAGTCAGGCAGTTAGAGCCCACTGCGAACTGGAAAAAATACCCCCGAATAGGATTATCGGTTTTATCCAAAAACTGGATCTCATCGGGGAAATATAAATTGGGGGTAAACCACAATAGTCCACGCGGACGCAGTGGTAGGGTGGTCAGACGCCAGCTCACTATAAATAATAAATAATAATTATGAAACTTCTTCTCAGTCGAAGAACCAGCTAAATATTAACACAATGTAAAGCAGGGATAATGTTTTCTGTTGTTTTTTCAAGAAGCCCATCAGATACATATTCAAAGGAGAAATTATTGAATCTTAAATATTTTGTTATTGAATTTAATTTGCGCCTTCTATTTACAAACAGCAATAACTTCGCATTTACGTAAGTTATGAACATGCATTGTAGGATTTCAAAGTCTGCATAAAAAGCGCATATTTTTTCGAATTGGCCACTCACTTTTTCTTACATTTTTTTCAAAAAAATAAGCAACAGTTATTCATACGGTTTTTCTGCCTATCAATTGGAATTTTAGTGTAAAATATTTTACCATGAAGAAACTGATGGATTTGATTTATTTGAGAGCGTGTTACAAGGAAAAGCCACGTGGTGTAGTAGAAAAAGAAGATATTTCTAACAAAATTTGAATATCAAAACAGATTTAATCTGTTGGTCTTCTACAATTTTAATTTCAAAAAAATTTTTATACAAAAAAAATTTTAGAATTAAATTAACGTCTACAATAAGCACCACTTACATTTATTAGACGCATATAATCAATACTATCAATATATAATGTCAAATGGAATAAATAAACCAACAGATATAAAAGAAGTCATTAAAATTAATAAATAAATATTTAAAGGAGACAAAATTTTGTTTCGGATCTTACCTTTAAGAACACCAACTGCCTTTTAAAAACATGAACACAACTTAAGAACTTCTCAAAGAATATAATTTAATGGAAATATTTAATATATTTAAATATTCGAATAAGTTAATTCAGAAATCTCTCAAAACATGCACCACATCTTCAAAAAACAAATATAATTCTAGGCAATCCCTTCATCGGTCCAAAATAATATTCCAAATATCAAAATCAAATAACTATCACTATATCTCAACTTACACGTGTTAAGGATGAATGCTTTAAACAGACTAACTTTAAAATTCAAGATGATCTATGTTCTAACAAAATCACAGAACAGTGTAAGGTATTTTTAAGGTTATATTTAAAATCATTGACATTCCATAATGAGATTTATTGAAGCCGAAATATAATTATATATTATATATAAAATAAAATGGAAAAAGGCTTTTTAAATGATAGAAGAAATATAACAAAATTTGAATATCAAAACAGATTTAATCTGTTAGTCTTCTACAATTTTAATTTCGAAAAAATTTTTATTCAAAAAACTTTTAGAATTGAATTAATGTCTACAATAAGCACCTCTTACATTTAATAGATGTACTCTGTCAAGAAAGTACCGGTTGCTCCAATACATCTATGCCAACGGCACTTCCAATTATCGAAACATTTTTTATAGGCGCTTTCCGGGATGGACTTTAGCTCTCGCGTTTTATGGCTTCAATCGACTCAAAACGGGTGCCACGAAGGGGCAATTTTAGTTTTGGGAAGAGGAAAAAGTCGCAGGGAGCCAAATCCGGCGAATACGGTGGTTGCTGAAGCACGTTTGTTGAGTTTTTGGCGAGAAAGTCAGTCACAATCTTAGCTCGGTGAGAAGGCGCGTTATCGTCATGCAAAATTCATGAGTTGTTCGCCCACAAATTTGGCCGCTTCTTACGGATACGCTCACGTTTCATAACGCCTAGGTAATACTCCTTGTTTACCGTCTGACCCTCTGGAACGAATTCGTAGTGCACCACGCCACGGATATCGAAGAAAACAATGAGCATCACCTTCATTTTCGAGCGGCTTTGGCGTGGTTTTTTCGGTTTCGGCTCATTTTTTGCCACCCATTCCGATGATTGCTGGCTTGTTTGCATATCGTACTCGTAAACCCAGGTCTCATCACCAGTTATAATGCGTTCCGTGAATGTAGAATCGGAATTACAGCGATCCAGCATGTCTGAAGCAACCTGTTCGCGATGACGTTTTTGAAGAAAATTCAGGTCTTTCGGTACGAGTCGTGCGGCCACCTTTCTCATGCCCAAAATATCAATCAAAATCGTACGTGCGGACTCGTGGGATATCTTAAGATCATGTGCTATCTCTCTCAAGCTGGTACGACGGTTTTCCAGCACCCTCTCCTTAATTTTATCGACGTCATCTTCGATCGAAGCCGTCGATGGGCGTCCGGAACGAGCAAGTCCTTGAAGGCTCTGTACCACTGATATGCACGAGTTTTCGATAGAGCATTATCACCAAAGGCCTTTTGAAACATTTTCAATGCATCGACACACGAAAATTCATTTGCAACACAAAACTTCAAACAAATTCTTTGCTCAACGTAATCACCCATAGTAAAAATCGGCACGCACTCTGACATCGACTGACTTAATCAGCTGTTGCAAACACACTAGTTGACAGATCCCGCTCAAGCTTGGCATAGTAATTAAGGACAGTGGTACCAACCTAGGAAAAAAATTTTTACCTGCCTCATTGCCCCGCCAGATTTAAATCGATAATTCCCGGTACTTTCTTGACAGAATGTATATAATCAAAACTCAATATATAATGTCAAATGGAATAAATAAACCAACAGATATAAAAAAGTCATTAAAATTAATAAATATATATTTAAAGGAGACAAAATTTTGTTTCTGATCTTACCTTTAAGAACACCAATTGCCTTTTAAAAACATGAACACAACTTAAGGACTTCTCAAAGTGTAAGTTGAGATATAGTGATAGTTATTTGATTTTGATATTTGAATATTATTTTGGACCGGTGAAGGGATCGCCTAGAATTATATTTGTTTTTTGAAGATGTGGTGCATGTTTTGAGAGATTTCTGAGTTAACTTATTCGAATATTTAAATATATTAAATATTTCAAATAAATTATAATATATTCTTTGAGAAGTCCTTAAGTTGTGTTCATGTTTTTAAAAGGCAGTTGGTGTTCTTAAAGGTAAGATCAGAAACAAAAATTTTTCTCCTTTAAATATTTATTTATTAATTTTAATGACTTTTTTATATCTAATGGTTTATTTATTCCATTTGACATTATATATTGAGTTTTGATTATATACGTCTATTAAATGTAAGCGGTGCTTACTGTAGACATTAATTTAATTCTTAAAGTTTTTTGAATTAAAATTTTTTTGAAATTGAAATTGTAGAAGACAAACAGATTAAATCTGTTTTGATATTCAAATTTTGTTATATTTCTTCTAACAAGTAAAAAGCCTTTTTCTATTTTAGAATATATTTCTATCGGGGATAGGTTTTTTTGTAATTTTTTCAGAGCGCCCAATAGCTCTTCTATATAGTGTTTCAGGATTACCATTCATTCTGGGACACCTGTATAATATTCGCGAAGATAGAACTTCAACAAAACAACGATAATTATTATAGGATTTTTGGATAATAAAAAAACTTTGCTCTGATGTATGGTCAAATTTTAGAAACGGAAATGAAAACTAGTGACTTCACTGTCGCTGGTCACAGACAGTATCCAAACAAGAAGCTATTGATGTTTTTTGGGATTCAAATAGAAATTCAACCAAGATTCAGAAAGCAATTTCACGTTCAATCCACCCGGAATTCCATCGGAAAAAGGCACATGATGACAATCAGTCCTCCCACAGGCCGGATCCCCAACATGTGCGGTCTATTCGGCATAAGTCGTAATTTTTACGACCACTCCGCTTTGATTTATTTTGAGAATTTGTCCGTTCGAACTTCAAATATCCCGAACGGAAAGCAAGGAGCGTGCTAGTCGTTTGATTAAAATCAACTGTAGAAAATATGACGCACGAAAAACGGCCCGATTGTCCCGACTGACAGGAACATTTAGATTGAGTTACGACCTCTATGTGTCGAGATTTATGGGAAGGATTTTTTTCCTCCTTAAAGACAACGGCTACGTTAGCGTGAACCGAGTAACACCGCTTGTCAAGGTGAGTGATGACGATGTATATATAATTGTTAATTTTTAATTTCTTATATATCGTCCAGTTGCCCCTCTTGTCTCTATATCTTAGTGTGATGGGGGAGCTTGTCATGATTAAGATCCTAGTTTCATCCCGATGAAATGGAGTATTGAGTCATGCCGGTTGAAACAGCGACTTTCCATTTCTATTTTCTTTTCTTTCCTTCTCTTAATGGCATACCATACCATCATTAAGTCCCATAACATTTTTATATCCTAAATAAACAAAGCTTGGAATCGTAAGGGGTAGTCGTGATTCTGTTGAGGATCAGTGTCATACCATCTTGCGATCGATTATCATCCATACTTAACGCTCCTAGAACGTGCAGCATATGGGCAGAGAATCGCGGTTTTGGGTAGCTACTGAGTCTCAGCACGGGTTTTTGACATTCGTCACTTATCCGCAGCGGGATCCGTAATGGCTGGCTGGAGGAAAATCTAGACTTACGACGTTTTAACCTAGTTGAATTCGCTATCTGCTCCTCCCAATCCTATGCCACATCCGCTTCAGCCCTTGAGAGGTAGGCGCAACAGGAGAAAAAAGAGTGAGTTACGATGGTTCTTAGCCCCACTTAGGACGGTTTCTGCTGGGAAGATTCGCCCTCTGCTCGCCCCCAACTTTGGCCCCATTTTTGGATCCTTATTCATCTCTCTACGATACTTGGTGGCTTCGCTCTTGGCAATAGAATAGCAACAGAGGTCCCTATGGCGATGGGGGATCCCTTCAGAAAAGTTGCCATTGGTGTTGTTTCTCAGCTTCGGCCTTTCACAACCATCAAATAGGGTCACTTCGCTCATGAAGATCAGCGAAGACGACGATCCTTTTGGGAAAGGAGGATCCCAACTGGTTCCTCCTCGGCTGTACTAATGCAGGTTCTCTTTTGTTCCTTTTCAAACATCTTTCTCTTTCTCCTTCCGCTCTGGAAGTCTGCTGGAGTGTCAAAACTTGAGTAGATCCCTTGACAACAATGATGACATCAACGTTGCCAACATGTGCAATTCTGAGAATATCGTGCAATAAGATACGGTCACACTCGGATCACTTTGTTTCTCATGACTAGATCTTTGTCTATGTACCCCTGAGCATATTTAATTTTAAATGAGTGCTAGTGTTGACTCCAGCTGTCAGCACCATGGCAATATGGATTTACAACTATTGAACAACCGTACAGGCAATTTGGAATGCTAGCAAAAATACTAGCGAAAGAACAATGACATTCAAAATTAATGCCAGACGGCCAAAGCATTGAAACCATAGAATTACTACCCGAAGAAGACGAAACATCCCTATGTTGAAATCTTATTTGTTGTACCTGTGATCTACCTTACCATTATAAATAGGATTTTAAGTTTTGTTCTCTTCAGTTTTGAAAATGGGCTGAAAACCTGAAATATATATGTCAACAAACATCAAATAAACAGTGAAACTTGAGCCAAGTGGTTTTTATTTACTTTATTAATTTATAATTACACCTAAAAAGTTTTGAGTAAAAAGAAATCCATTATTTCCTCGTGGTCAAGGTGACATTTCACACTAAAAAAATTATTTCGCTTATCTATATAATTATATATTATTAGTATCTATATAATTATATATTATTATTATTTTATTTGATCCACTCAATTGTGAGTTACAGGGTGTTAAAAATGGAAGTCAACAAAGACAAAATTCCGTACATTTTTAAAATTTTTCTTCGATAAAGACGAACATGCACGCTATGGGCTGAAATTGTGAATGGTGTTTATGGTACCGATAATTTAACACCTAATTACGTGCAATTTTGGCTTTGTCGATTCCGTTCAGTTATTTTTTATGCCAAAGATGCACCTCGCACAGGCAAGCCTATCGTCGAAAATGTCGATGAAATCAGAGAAATAACCGAAATTTACCATTTGCACAAAGCTGGATTCAAAAAAAAAGCTCAAGTAACAACAAAAAACATGATGGATAAAATTTTCGTCTGCTAAGCCTTAACCAAAGGGAATGAAATCGACCCATTTCTCAAACGAATGTTGACTGAGAATAAGAAATGGGTCGCATACGACAATATTGTGCGAAAACTATTGTTGTCAAAACGCGGCGTATGCAGCTCAAACGCCAAACTCGGGTTAACTGCGCATTTTGAGGGACTGAAAAGGAATAATTTATTATGAGTTGCTTCCATATGACAAAACACTAAATTCGTATATCTACTGTCAACAATTGGACCGTTTGAAGCTAACGATTGACCAGAAACGACTAGAATTGACCAACAGAACAGGTTTTGTATTCCATGAGTACAACTCCAGGCCTCAAACGTCTGTAGTGACTCGCCAAAAACTCCGAGAGCTTGGATGGGAAGTTTTAATGCACCACCATACAGTCCGGACCTGGCACCAAGCGATCACCATCTTTTTCTCGTATTGACAAACTTCCTGAGTGAAAAGAAATTGGCGTCAAGAGAATATTGTGAAAATCAATTACTAGAGTATTTCGTCGATAAGGACCAAGACTTCTCTGGGAGAGGCATTATAAAGATACCTTCAAAATGGCAACAAATCAAAGAACAAAACGGTGCATATTTGTCCCAAATCGGGCAATCCAAAACGCAAAAATAATGTTTTTTTCCCAACCTATTACGTATTTTTTTACTCAAGTCCTGTTTATATTTTATCCACCTTCGTATTTATGCGGATTCAGGTACAAAAGAATGCTTACAAGAATACAAAACAGTGTGTAACATACTTAAATGCCATCTCTGAGCCACTTCTCTCTAATGTATCGACATCAGTACTCTACAATCTTGTTAACTTTTCAATTATCTGATCGTGAAATGTTTTGATAATAATACAGTAGGAACTGTTCAAGTTGAGATCTAATTATTCAAGATATTTTTCAAGTTACTATGGCAGCTCGAACCCGGCAGTTTATTATTCGGAGATAATGACCTGAATCAAATCTGCACTATTCATGTCGATATCGTGTAATGTCCTATTGTACAAAAAGGAGAATAAAATTTCACCACTTCACATAAGATAGGATGTATTCTATTTCCGAACGATTTAACATCCATAGTTTATTAATGGCGGTGTTTGTTTTCGATATATTACCCATTTCGAATCCTATCAGATTCCTCACTATGTTTATGCAATTGATGATGTTATAATAAATGATCATCTTTGATCACCGTTCCTGACGATGAAAACTCCTATGTACACAAATAGAACGGTCATGTAATGATAATATTTCTGTTTGGACAGATGCGGATTTAAAGCGGGAACATGAACATTCTAGCCCATCAATCTACATACTTTAATTGGGGACATTTATGGCCGCAATAAAAGTCACATAATACACCTAATGATGTGAAATAAACATCCGTATGAGCAGGAGTTAAATTAGTCCATTAATAATGCATTGGTTTATAGGCAACTTTCTTCAAACGAACTTACGGTGCATTTATACGTATTTTATGAGTGGAAGAAGCAATCGGTAGTTACGATTTTTCGACGCAAGAGCCTCTTATCTTCAAGATGTTTATAGGGAACACTTCTAGGAAAATACGCGACTCTTCCTATATTCTCCTACAAGTGTCCAGCTGATTCCATATTTTCTCAGGAACAAATTATATAAGTGGACCGGAAAGTGATCTCGCTTTTTTTAGATTAAATTCAAACGAATAAATTTTCAACAAGTTTTTATTAAAAATCAATAATGTAATCACCTTCGTTATCAACAACCTTTTTCTATCTAGTGTATAAATTTTCAATGAGAGGCCGATAAAAATCAATTGGTTTTTGAGTAAAATATTTCGAGATGGCATTTTGGACATCATCCAAATTCTAAAATTTTTTTCCAATGAGAAAATGTAGCGATCGGAACAAATGAAAGGTTCGACAGGGTGCGACATCAGGCAAGTACGGTGGGTGAGACAGCACCTTCCAATTCGTTAATATTTTCCATGGTTCGTCTTGCACAGTGTGGTCTTGCATTGTCGTGTTGCAGAATAACTTCTATTCTGTTGACAATCGCCGGATACTTTTCGATTAAAAATTGGTTCACTCGATCCAATTGTTCATTAACAGTTTGTCCAGGTTTCAAATTGAACAATTCCGCATATACTCCACCAAACATACAGAAGCATCTTTTTAGGATGTAAACCCAGCTTCGCAATCCTTTGTGGTGATTCATTTAGAGAGAGACACTGTATTTTGCGTTTTGTATTATCACATAGGACCCACTTTTTTTGTCTCCAGTAATCAAGCGATCAAAAAACGGTACTGTACGGTGCCGTTGAAGCAATACATTACATGGAATGGATCGGTTAGCTTTGTTCTCTTCGGACAGATTATGGGGGACCCAAACAGTTGCTCTCCTTATTTTTTCAATCTGCTGCAAATTTTCTTGGATGGTCGACCAAGGTTAGTAAAAGGTGCTTGAGAGTTCCTCGATTGTCTGACATGGATTTGCTTCCACTTATGTGAATGAAAATTTACTGGGGAAGATAGCGTTTAAGTAAGTTCTGATCATTGAAAATTAATGGGAAGGGGTTCCATCCTGCTGGAACCAGACCTTTTCAGTCGATAGGTTTGGATCTATTGCACAGTAAAGGAACAACTTCGTTTCTAATCAAACACAAATATTTCTCGGCTGTCAAAGTTTCATCTGTAAATATAGGACCAATAATATGGTCACCGATGATACATTCCCAAACGTTCACCTTTCGAGGATACTGCGTATATAATATCTACAATTTTGTCGGTTTACCTCCCCGTTCAATGTAAATGTTGATTGCTCAAAAAAGAGAATTGTATATAGCATCTATATTTCATTCATCATTATTTCGCAGAAATACATTCTTCGATCTGGATCGTCTTCTGTTAGCTCCTGCACAAAACTCACTTTATATGGATGAAGTTTTTCTTTGTGGAGACAATTTTTTGGAATTGTGTATGAATTTTAGACACAGTACCTTGTGAAATATTGGGCAACTGAGGATACCTCTAATTAAATAAGCTTTCCACTTCAACTTGACTTGACTGTTATTAGGAGTAGAAATAAGTTCGTACAATTTCGAAAATTGAGTAACTTAGTTATACATTCATAGTGCAAAGTATTGGCCGTCGCTAGCCCCTACTTTTTCCCATCCTTCTGGCTATTGACGGATCCCATCGCGAAAAATGAGAGGCTCTTTGGCCGCTATCCATTCATCGATCTATTCTTTGACTTCATCGTAATTGGATAAGTGCTGGTCAGCCAGGCCATGTTGCATCGATCGGAAGAGAATAATGTCTGGGCTATTAGGCAGGTGGGGTAAGACCATTTGAACGTTTCGAAGTACGTTTCAGCAAAAATGTGGCCGTGCATTGTCATGCACTCTCAATAATTTTTCCGTGTCTGTCGGCGTATTACGGACGTTTTTCTGGCAATGTTCGGCTCAAACGCACCAATTGCCGTCGGAAGATGTCCTCTGTGATCCTTTTTCGATTTTAGCAGCTCAGTTGCACCACATCCAGCTGGTTCCACCAAATATAGAGCATGATCTTGTCGCCATGAATATTCGGCTTGACAGTTGATATATACGTTGCCTGTTTTTGATCATCGTGATGGACCCACTTTTCATCGCCAGTCGCAATTCGATGCAAAAACCCCTCTCTCTTTTGCCGTTGGAGCAGTTGTTCACACATGAAAAAACAACGTTGGACGTCTGTTTGCTTTAGTTTGAACTTTTTGACTGTCTTCGAAAATTCTTCGTTTCTGAGTTCTGGGAGGGGTCAAATTTTCGTTAGGACACCCTGTATAATATCAAAGTTCTTACAACTAATCAGTTTAAATGTAGAATATGATTAAGCCACAGTGTTGTAAAACAATATTTGATTGTTACCAAAAAATTTGAGGATACTGAATTTTATTCACTATTTAATGAAAATGAGTTTCCACCAATTATTGAAAATCGAATCCATCAAATATAAAAAAATTGTCACCATCTGTTCAGGAATATACAAATTACAGTCATTTTTGTCCTATTTATTCTTGTTTTATTTACAAAGCACCCCACAAAATAAGCCTTTGTTCTAATTTTGCACAAGAGAGAGTATATTGAACAAAACTTCATTGATCATCTTCAACAAGAAATCAATGATAATAATCACAATTTCAAAACATAGTTTTCCAAAGTTCATAAATGGCTTTTCTCTACATCTTTTTCCTAATTTTCTACCTCCAGTCGGGAACCTCGGAATAAACTCCGAATTACATGAAACTAATTCGAAAATAATCACTATTAACCGTAAGTACTCTATAGTTTAGACATTATCAGGCTCACGCAAAACACTTTCACGCTTATTATTCCGTGAAGTAAACATTTTATCGCATAACTTCGTGATAAATTTAAGTGTGATTATTTCCATTCTTTTTGTCAAGAAAGCATTAAAGCAGTTCGCATATTTCCAGATCCAATGAAGAGGTTTTGTTGCTATTGACAAACTTAGTTCCAAATTATCCTTTAGTTTTCCTGCATACCCCCATATCTCTAACTATAAGAACAGTTTGTAAGTAAATGTTGAAACTACAAACAACTTCTGAATCATATACCGTTAATTAAAAGTTTCGGAGCGCCATCCACGGCTGACGTAAAGCACTCATACACTTCGATAAAAAGATAATAATCAGACGCCCACATGCAATTATTCGGTCCGTGAACGATTCCATGTATCCTGCCAAGTTTGACATCATTACGATCTTGATAACGGAAATAGCTTATTCACTAATTACCCACATTTTTGTTAGGTCCAATTGAAGTAGTCAGGCGTATTTAATTATGGTAATTAAATGTAAGCGGTTTGTTGGGGACAATACGACCGTTTTGAAAACGTAAAAAAATTGTTATCTTGAATTCATCGATTGCAATCACCTAGCTCAAAGAAAATATCGACATAGCGAACGACTACTGATTAACATATAAAATAAAAGGTGAAAAGTACCGACGTAAAGTCAGGTGATTTTGAGGGCTAGTTCAGATCAGACACGATCCTCACAAAATATTTTATTTTTGGTTTTATGATTATACGATCCTCGCGAAGTTTCGCACGAACATGTGCTTTATTGTTCTACCTCTAAATGCTGAATTTCAAATCGATATTAAATATTTCAAATAAATTATATTCTTTGAGAAGTCCTTTAAGTGTGTTCATGTTTTTAAAAGGCAATTGGTGTTCTTAACGGTAAGACCAGAAACAAAATTTTGTCTCCTTTGAATATTTATTTATTAATTTTAATTACTTTCGTATATCTGTTGGGTTATTTATTTCATTTGACATTATATATTGAGTTTTGATTATATACGTCTATTAAATGTAAGCGGTGCTTGTTAGACATAAATTTATTTCTAAAAGTTTTTTGAATAAAAATTTTTTTGAAATTAAAATTGTAGAAGATAAACATATTTCAATTTGTTTTAATATTAAAATTTTCTTTCTGTCGTACTGTGAGGTTGCACGAAGACACATTGTGGTATTTTTATCGAATTAACGTACCTAATCGTGGAATATTGAATTTATACTGTTTCTTATAAGATGTCTAATCAAAAGGCGTCTTAGTACCAGATATCTTAGTACCGAACCATCTTAGTACCGGATGAGAATAATGTGCCTTATTCCTGTGTTGTGGATATTTCATCTCATGTATATTACCTTATAAATAATTTTTATAATATCTAGAGGCATTGGGATTGAGATCACGTGTTGCAAGCACTATCTTTTAGATTTGAAATTTACAGTCTTAGTACCGGCCGTCTTAGTACCGGAGATCTTAGTAGCGGATGATCATAGAATTGAACAATCTTGCTGGAGTGCCTTTTTGCTTGGATTATCTTAATAATGGTGTTGCCATACTCGATCACTACTTTAAAAGGCAAACTTTAGATGACCCACTAGGTATTTGGGCCCCGAACCTTCTCCGGAAGTTTCGAATCTCTATCTCATCATCAATCATACTATTCTCACAAAATTTTGCACGCACATGGATGCTATTATTCTACATCTTATTGCGAATTTTAGGACAATCGAATCTGCATTTGGAAAACTTTCAAAAATAACTGCTCAACTATTAAACCGATTCAGCGTAGATATTCAAACCATAAAACTTCCCTAAAAGGTTCAATGCTCTAGCTTTATCAGTTGGAAAGTTGGCGTGTTTACAGACCACACCTCTTCAGAAATTTGGTCGATCGTGAAAAAATGATTCCCGTTAATTTTTTGGTCGATTTTCCAACGTTTTCGTCGTTTCGATATGCCAAACAAGTTAAGAATAGAGTCCCTGTGATCCGTGTGTTCTACAATATACCATGGAGAATCACCGACTCCAGAAAGAATTTTGAATCAATGAGTGCCGATATCTCGGTGGGTAGAGCCCTGTAATAGGAACCTAAAGTTACAGGGTTCAGGCTCCGTCTAGTTAGAAGAGAAATTTCCTAGTTGGACTGTTTTATCCACCATTTGGGTGGAAAATTAAATTGCTATGGCTAAGGTGACGTAAAGACACAGTAACGAAGCCAAACTAGAACACAACTGAACTGCTAACTCGCACAAGCTAAAAAAAGCTTCTTAGAGATATTCTCAGAAGATCAAGGAGTATCAGGATAATATCATATCAATTCAAAATCACACGAGCGCAGAACGGTAACTTAGTGGTTCAGATTGTTTAATTTGCAAACGTTTTTTCCAAACTGTTCATAACGTCAAATACTGAAGTGTTTCATAATCAGGCCCACAAATAAAATTAATGATTTTTACCGATGGAAAAAATTAAGTACGCTGGCACATTAATATTACGATATCGTATAGTTGAATGAATATCATTGATTTGTAATAAAACTGATTGCTATAGAATCAACGAATAATTCGAGCGCAAAATTGAAAAAGAATGAAAAACGGTCCATTACTTCTGGTTAGAATCTCATTTAAATTATCTTAACAATAGTTGAACCGAAGTTGGTGCCCTAGCTGCAAGGCAGTTGAAAATAAAGGCTATTACAAACATCGCTGTATAGTGGTGATTTTTCAGATACTGAACTGTTTTAGCCGTTACTATTTGGTAGTTGATCATAATTAAAAGAAGTTGTAGAAATTACTATGTTTTACTGCCAATAAATTGATATTTTACGCATTAAATTGTTGTCTGAAGATGGGATAGTTAATTCCCGAAACTCGAGTCACCATTAAATATGTAAAATAGCAATTTATTGGTACTAAAACATAGTAATTTCTACAACTTCTTTTAATTTTAGTGGTTATTTTTTCAATATTATAAGTTTGTTGTTTGAGAATGATAAAAATATTCTATTCAAAATAAAATCAATTGGTACGAGTGGCGTTCAATATATTCTCGATATCGCGGTGATTTGTTTATGATGTGTGTAATCTTATTATCTGATTTACTAATGACACTATCTAAGGGTATAAATATGAAATTTCCCTAATTTACGATCATTTGCTTTCCAGGTAACCACAGTGAAAGACGTCCAGAATGATTGACGCCACAATGATGAAGAAAATCGAGCATCGTGCCGTTATAAAGTTTCTCACTAAGCAGGGATAAAGTAAAAAAATCATTCATGGAAATTATTTTTTTTTTGTGAAAATGAATGGTTTGAAGTATAAACTATATATATATATATTATACTTCAAACCATCCACTTTCACCAAAATTGTCAGCTTATAATAGTATGCTTTATAGATTGGTAAACTTACCCATGACGAAAGAAAATTTTGACAAAGAGTATAAAACGATTAAACAAATAGCTTTCAATAATGATTTTAATCCGTTAACTGTAGACAATTTACTTGATAAAATAAATTATAAGAAAGCAATATCACTTGTATATCCAACATTTCAAAATTCAAACGAAACCAAATTTATTTCATTATCTTACATAGGCCCAAAATCTGAAAAGATTGCTAGATATTTAAAGACAAAAGAAAAATATAACATCTCTTTTAAAACTATTAATTCTTTAGGCAGCTTAATAAAAAATAATAAAGACGTCATTCCTAAAAACAAAAAATCAGGAGTTTACAAGTTAACATGTAGTGATTGCCCATTTGTATATGTAGTACAGACAGGCCGTTCATTCCAAACAAGGATACGAGAACATGAAAAATGTTATATTAATAATAAACCGAATTCAACTTATGCCAACCATTTGTTAGAGACTGGCCATAATTTCGATATGAACTATGAAATATTACATATTGTAAACAAAAGTCAGAAACTAAATCTGTTAGAAACTTCAGAAATCAATGGATATAATAAAAGACAAGTTTTTTTGAATGATCAAATAGATTTAAATAAATCCCCCCTACTTAATATTTTTCATTAATTGTATACCTCTCTTTCCACCCCTCTATTTTTTGTAACAGAGCTGTGTATTTAAGGTCATGTTTTGCATTGTATACGTCAGTTTAAATACTCACCTGATGAAGTCATGGTATGACGAAACAATTGTTGTGAAAATCAATAAAATAACGGAAGTTAACATTTGTTTTTCTTATAATGAAGATGAATTGCCGTCAAGTAAAGACCGAGACAATCAAATATTTCAATGCATTGTTAAGGCGAGTATCGTTCCATTTTTAGCAGATATTGAGTGTAACTTCATTTTTTCAAATGTATATTTTCTTATTTTTGGCTAGCTTTTTCTCTCTGAATATATATATATATATATGCATGTATCAGTCTATCTTTTTTATTTTGAGCACTACAGAATCTGAAATTCGAAGAACCACCTGGCAGGCTCAGTAATCGGTTGTCAAGAGGTAGGCTGATAAATCAACAAACGACATTGGTAACAATATGACACACGTAGGTATTCAATTAAATTATGTCCGAAACGTAGGTATTCAATTAAATTATGTCCGAAACATGCATCACACAGAAGCGGAAAAAATCTAAATTAAATCAAATATATTTCAACACATTGATACATAAAAAGATATCATTACTGATACAATAAATCTATCCTATATTTTGGAGAACAATAAAAACAAGAAAACTAAATGAGGAGCGTTATATCCAGATCATCCAAGTCCAAGTGAAAATACATTTATTAATACTTACAACCTTGTCAAAGATTCAAAAAGTTTTTAGAGAAAGAAGCAAGCGTTTATGGAAATCAACAGTTATAACTTATGAAATTGCTCGAAATGGCCACCAGTATTTAATATACATAGTTATCGTTTCGTCATGTTGGTTAGACTATTTGGGATAGCATCATTATGGTTCTAATTGAGTTTATGAAGGAATGCTTCAATTTTGTTTTTAATGATCTCAACACTGTTATTATTATCAGAGTAATTTTTTTCCTTCAGGAACGGCCATAAAAACGTGCCCAACGGTGTTAAATCCGGACTATACGATGGCCATGAAATAGGTGCACCATAATCGATCCAGAGATCAAATTGACCATTCAAATGATCTCAAACTTCCAAATCTCTGTGCGGAGGTGCTCCGTCCTGTTACCAAATTAATTGCTCCAATTCTTCAGCAGGAAACAGTTGCTCCAAAAGTTGAGCTACCTCTGTCAGTATTTTTTCGGGATATGCTTAACGTATTATTGTGTAGTCAAAAGATATAGTCCCACAACTTTATTATGAACAATGCTTCACCAATCGTTAACAGACTTTTCAGATTTTCTAATTTGAAATACTTTGCGTTGTCTTCAATTTTTGTTTTCCCTAGCATGTTTATTTTTTCGTTGATTTATACGTTCACATTATAAAATTTAATGAATTAGGATCTTCCTCCAGTCTTTGCAGCATAAGTTGTCAGTATTCTAAGCGTTTCCGCTTTTGTTCTTCTGTGAGGAATTGTAGTGGCAGTAAAATGTATGCCTATAATTGTTCTTTTTTAATACTCTATAAATCCTCGAACAGCTTATTGCAAGTTCACGTAACATTTCCTTTAATCCATTTTCTGGATTTTCTGAAACAATTTTCAGGAAGTTGTACGGTTGATTTCAAATTCAATTATATTTAAGTTTCAGCATTCATCAACAATTAATTATAGTACCATTACCTGTCAAATAAAGCACTATGTCGAGTTCTTGATTCTCATTGCGTGAAACGCTACGTCCTTTTCTCTTAAAACTTTTAGAATCTCTTACACGGTTGTAAATATTGAGGAATTTAATTGCACTTGGAATTGGATCACCTGGATATAATGCCATATAATCTCTCCTTACAGCTTTCTTGCTTTTATTGTTCTTCAAATAAGGTGAAAATATTTGAAAATTTTTCCGTTTCTGTGTAATGCATGTTTCAGGAATAATTTCATTGAATATCAAAGTATATCATATTGTTTGTAATGTCGTTTGTTGACTTATCACAGCCTACCACTTGATAGTGAGCCTGCCAGGTGGTTCTTCGAATTTGAGGCTCTGTAGTTCCCAAAATAAGATAAATAAAGCCACACATGTATATATTCTCAATCAGGAGAGAAATAGCTAGCCAATTAGTGAGAAAATATACAGGCTGATCCATTTTAGAGAATGAAATTGCACTCAATATCTTATCCATCTTGTTTATATTCCATTTTGTGGAATCAATCCGGTACAATCAAGTTGGACGTCTGTATGCTACTTTATATACAATACAGAAGGAAACTATGGTAAATACAGAAAAAATGGAAACAACTTACCACTGTGATTGGATACATGGGGTTTATAATTGTGAACAGGAGGATGTGATTAGGTTTGCTCGGTTCTTGGCCTTTTCTTCTGGGTTCTTCATTATTTGCGAAATTTCCTTGATGCACCTGGAATGAGAAAATAGTATATTAACAAAGAATACTGCCGAAATTTTATTTATTTCACGAACAGTTTATTACTAACACCTTAATTGACCGTTCGTGTTCAATGGAAATCAGTGTTTCAATTCAAAGAGCAATGATTACAGTAATAACAGTCGGCTATAATAAAAATGAATTCACATTAATTACAACCAGCACAATAATAATCACTTTTCTCCGTATGTTCGAAATAAGTACATACCGTGTAAAATCGGTCAATTATTTTAATATTCACTATTTAAGTCGATTGGTCAATATATTCCATTGATAAAATTTTTCTGGTAGTTCAATCAGCAGTTGAATCAAATGGATAGATACGTAATATACACAGAGAAGGCGTGTCAAATTGTTGTCTGTAACCTCTGAAACGGAAAATCGTACGGGAATGAAAACGCTTTTATTAGTTAAATCGTTGTTTCAAAATTCGCCCTATACCCGCACTTTTTGCAGGCTCCGCTGAAAAAAAGGCTTTCGATTCACGAAAAAAGCATTTCTGAGGTTAATTTGCTGGGTCCTTATTCTCGATATCATCCTTTGTGTATAGGCACCTCTTTGAAAGGTCTATTTTCGTATGCGTTCCAAAAATGGTATTCTTAACAACCCTCCGCAAAACGAAGCGAACGATAGCGTTCGTTGCTTCAAGTATATGAGACAACAGCGCATGTCGTTAAAAAGAACTGTTGATATATGGTATAGTCCGTCTTGATAGTATCCGGAAAAAACAAAGCTCAATTGTAAGTATTTAGTAGGCATTTTTTATTCTTGAATTAGAAAGTTATAACAAAATATTCATTTTATTTACTCATACAACCTCCATTTAACTGTAAACACTTCACTAAACGTCGAGGTACACCCGAAACTAGATCACCTACATAATTTTCGGTGATGGTACTCCAGCACTATTAAACTGACTGAATTAAATCATCCTTATTTCGTGACGCTGCTCGTTCAACTTAAATTTTCATTAGTCCCCATATGTTTTCAATGGGACTAAGATCTGGTGAAGCTGCTGGCCATGAAATGGTTGTTACTTGGTGTTCTTGCATCCAAGCTTGACTATAGGCCGAAATATATTTTACATTGTCCTGCTGAAAACTCCACCACTCTGGATATAAAGCATGCGCCGTTTCAAGGGGAAAATCGTGTAGAATGCCACAATACTTTTCACTATTAATGGTATCATCAACTATACAGAGAGGCCTAGCACCACGCTAAGATATTGCTCCTCAAACCAATTATTTTCTATACTGCATTCCTTTTGTGAAGGTGTCATTATAGCGATTTTTTTGTTGATTCCTTGATATGTAGGCTTGTCTTTTTAGTGACATAGGTTTTTGGATATACTTTTTTTTATATTTCGTTGATTTCCAAATCTGTTAGCCAATTTGCGAAACTCCAGACGCGGGTTGTGTCCTAAGGCCAATAAAGCGTTCGTGGGTCTTGACGTACAGGCCGGATTGGCGGTGCTCGTACCAGGATCAATTGAGGCATCAATCTTAAGACTATCTTAGTTCATGGGACTGTGTGCGGGTGGGTGAATAAGAAGCCCCTTGGGCGTGTGAGTTGCGTACTTGTGCAGAGGGAGGCGGAACGGACCACATACAAAATATATCAACTGGCGATCGACAGGCCAGAGGCAATAGTGATGGAAGGCTCAGGACTGCTGGACGAATTTTTAACGAACAGCACCCTATCTAATGTCAAAAGTCACGAGCCAAGAACGGCATTTCAATGTAATCGTCCCCAGCCGGGACGAATGGACCCAGCATGCTGAGGTTCTATTGAGGACTGACTTGTTGTTCATAGACGGCTCGCGAACGACGAATGGAACGGGAGCGGGAGTCTATGGGAGCAAACCGAGAATCAACATCTTATTGAGTGTCGGTCAAAACGCAACCATATTCCAGGCAGAACTATTTGCCATTGAGACCGCGGCAGAACTGCTGATAAAACGGCAAATCCACCACGACAAAATCAAAATATTTACTGATAGTCAGTCAGTACTAAAAGCTCTGTGATCCATCTCTAGTACCTCGAGAACAGTCTGGAGTTGCCACACGGCTTTAAACAGGCACGGTATGTATAGCAGAATCACTCTGGTTTGGATACCTAGCCACTCAAATTATTTGGGTGACCTGGAGGCAGATCGGCTGCCGTTTGCTGGAGCTGCATTGCCTCTGGTAGAACCGGAACCATTCCTGGTAATAGCACATTATGTGGCTAAGCAAGCGATAACGGGCAGAATGAACTCAAGGCTAGAGTCTTTCTGGCGGAGCCATTCTGGCCTGAAACATTCGAAGTTGTTCCTTGGAATAGCTTCGAACAAAAAGATGGCGAACCTAGCGCTAGGTCTGGATAGGGCCAAACTAAGAACACTTGTCGGAATTATGACAGGTCACTGCAGACCGAAAACGCATTTGCCCAAAATCGGTCTGGCTGAAGACGATGAATGCAGGTTGTGTCTTGAGGACACTGAAACAGCCATGCACATCGTTTCAGAGTGCCCAGCGGTGAATCGCATCAGATTCGAAGTCTTTGGTCAGGCTTTTATAGCCCACTGCGAACTGAAAAAATTACCCCTGAACAAGATTATCGGTTTTATCCAAAAACCGAATCTGGTCGGGTATATATAAATTAGGGGTGAACCCCAATAGTCCGTGCGAACGCAGTGGTAGGGTGGACAGACGCCCGCTCACCATAAATAATAATAACCTAACCTGTAGAATTCATGATTCTCAATGATGCCTTAAAATAAGAAGTAACCAATCTTGGGATTGAGCCACAAACAATCTTCAAAGTACTGAAAAATTGGGTTTATCGGATGGGTTACTGTATGGCCAGTCGTTTCAGTCATTTGAACCATATTATTTCTCACTCATAAAAGTCAAGGTTCAATCTTAACTTTGAAACAATTTCGTTCGTTTTTTATTTATATTCGATCCAAAATACCACTTTTTAATGACTTACCTCTTTCAACCCTCGTAGTCGTCCGTAAACTGAAACGTAAGCCGTTTCAGGTGAACTCATCGGTACGCTTGATGCAATGCGTCGATCGTTGGCGCCGGTGCCACCACTCTATCTGCTATAATTTTCGACATCAATCCAATTTCGGACGATAACCCTATTTCGGGTAATTGTCATAAATGACAATTAGAGCCGTTACGATCGTTCATAAAGGTGTAATTTCAGTTGCGTTCGGGCGAAAAAAAACGTCACTCCTCCTGGAATAATGACGCTGAGAAAGGGATGGATCTCGCTTCGACTGCCCCCATGGCGATAACGCGAGAGTGTTTTTTCGGATGAACTCAATTAGAATCGGTGATCTGCAATGATCGTTATCCTCTCAGATGGCCCATTGAAGTGGCGCAACTGGGTGATTTCAGTGGAAAACTGCGGACTCTGCTATAATGGAAGTAATGTCGGAGGATTCAACTCCAAAATGATTCTTTAAAGTGGAAGGGGCGATTCAACTCCCATAATCTATTAAAACAGAAAACTGTTACCATTGGATCACACCTGGAACGAGTTCTCGGAAATTACTTTTATTTACTATGAAAATTCAATCATATAAATTTATATTTTTATGTGAATTGAAAATTCATATTATATTTATTACTGCAGTTTCCAATTTTTGTTATCAGACAGAGATACCGGGTGCTTTTTTTAGAGTGATTGAACTTTAAATTGAAATAGAAGATATATAAATTAAAATTTGAATATTAAAACAAATTGAAATATGTTTATCTTCTACAATTTTAATTTAAAAAAAAATTTTCATGAAAAAAACTTTTAGAATTAAATTTATGTCTACAACAAGCACCGCTTACTTTTAATAGACGTATATAATCAAAACTCAATAAATAATGTCAAATGGAATAAATAACCCAACAGATATACGAAAGTAATTAAAATTAATAAATAAATATTTAAAGGAGACAAAATTTTGTTTCTGGTCTTACCTTTAAGAACACCAATTGCCTTTTAAAAACATGAACACACTCAACGGACTTCTCAAAGAATATAATTTATTTGAAATATTTAATATATTTAAATATTCGAATAAGTTATTTCAAAAATCTCTAAAAAATGTGCACTATATCTTCAAAAAACAAATATAATTCTAAACAATCTCGTCTTCAGTCCTCATTTAATATTCCAAATATCAAAACCAAAAAACTAACCTATATCTCTCCACGTGTTAAAAGACTAAAGCTTCGAAACACAGATCAACTATATAATTCAAGATTGATCTATGTTCTAACAAAATCAAAGAACAGTGTGAGTTATTATAAGGTTTATTCAAATTCATTGACATTCCATAATGAGATTTATTGAAGCCAAAATATAATTATATATTATATATAAAATAAAATAATTATATTTTGGCTTCAATAAATCTCATTATGGAATGTCAGTGAATTTAAATAAACCTTAAAATAACTCACACTGTTCTTTGATTTTATTAGAACATAGATCAATCTTGAATTATATAGTTGATCTGTGTTTCGAAGCTTTAATCTTTTAACACGTGGAGAGATATAGGTTATTTTTTTGATTTTGATATTTGGAATATTAAATGAGGACTGAAGACGGGATTGTTTAGAATTATATTTGTTTTTTGAAGATATGGTGCACATTTTATATAGATTTTTGAAATAACTTATTCGAATATTTGAATATATTGAATATTTCAAATAAATTATATTCTTTGAGAAGTCCTTAAGTTGTGTTCATGTTTTTAAAAGGCAATTGGTGTTCTTAAAGGTAAGACCAGAAACAAAATTTTGTCCCCTTTAAATATTTATTTATTAATTTTAATTACTTTCGTATATCTGTTGGGTTATTTATTCCATTTGACATTATTTATTGAGTTTTGATTATATACGTCTATTAAAAGTAAGCGGTGCTTGTTGTAGACATAAATTTAATTCTAAAAGTATTTTGAATAAAAATATTTTTGAAATTAAAATTGTAGAAGATAAACATATTTCAATTTGTTTTAATATTCAAATTTTGTTATATTTCTTCTATCAAGTAAAAGGCCTTTCTATTTTATTTTATATAAATTAAGATTGAAGCCAATTTCTTTTTATTTGAAAGATAATTTTATGACATTTATATTCGATTGATTCGGTCTTTACTTGGTGGAAACTCATTTTAATTAAAAAAATGTATATGAGACAGTAATTTATTCCCACAAAAATGTGGAAATAAATTACTGTCTCATATACATTTTTTTAATTATGACATTTATGTTTTAAAAATAATTTCCGGCATATCTCTGAGAAACTGCATTCGACCAGACCAATTCTGGGCCACTTTTTCGAGTAATTCAGGCCTTATTTCATCAATAACACGAGTTATGTTGGCTTCTAAAGCGTCTATTATTTCTGGTTTATCAGCATAAACCAATGACTTGACATAACCCCAAAGAAAATAATCCAGTAGAGTTATGCCGCATGATTTTGGAGGCCAATTAATTGGACAATTTCTCGAAATAATGTTATCGCCGAATCTTCCTTCCAATAAATAAATTGTTACGGTAACAGCAAGAGTTGTAGCACCACCTTGTTGAACCAAAACACTTCTGGGTCGATACCATTCAAATTTTGAAACAATTAGTCATTGATCATCGATCTGAAACGAGCACCATTCACTGTAACATTAGCTCCAGCATCGTATT
This sequence comes from Megalocaria dilatata, assembly GCA_034642435.1. Lineage (NCBI taxonomy): Eukaryota > Metazoa > Arthropoda > Insecta > Coleoptera > Coccinellidae > Megalocaria > Megalocaria dilatata. Next base: position 7,583,665 of record CM067854.1, read on the forward strand.
TAAAGAAATATGAACCGATGATGCTTCCAGCGTGGAAAGCACACCATACAGAGCATTTTTCAGGATGCAATGGAACCTGAAGAACTTCTTGAGGATTGTTTTCACTCCAATTTTGCTTGTTCACATAGCCGTTGAACCAGAAATGAGATTCATCACTAAACACAATTTTATGATGAAAAAGTGGATCAACTTCAAGCTGTTCTAGGTCCCAATCAGCAAACAAACGACGCTTATTATGGTCAAATCGCTTTAGCTCTTGGACTAGTTGAATCATGTATGGGTGTAGACCAAGATCTTTACGCAAAATTTTCCATGTGGTGAATGCACAGACTCCAACTTGTGAACGTCGACGAATAAACAGATCTGGATCATCATTAACACTATGACTTACAGCAGCGATATTTTCTTCCATACGTATAGTTCTTTGTCTTGTTGTTGTTGTTTTTGCATAGAATAGAGAAAATGTTGTCCGAAACCTATCGATGGTTCGACGAATAAGCTGCTCTGATGAACGATTATGTAAACCATAAATTTCACGAAGTGATCTATAAGTTTGGCGAATAGAACACTGATTTTCAAAATAAATTTCAACAATTTGTAAACGTTGTTGCGGCGTGAGTCTTTCCATGAAAATTCGTCAATGCTTACTGAACAGAAATGTCAAAACATGGCTTCTACCTTCTGTCAAATCACAGTTACCCCTTTCGAAAGTTCTATCACTCTAAAAAAACATCGGATACCCCCGTACTAGATCCCTTTTTGATAACTATAACCACCAGAAATTCTCAAATTATCTGTACACATTCATTCGGCCAAATCCAACTATGAAAGAAACCTGATGTCCTTGACAAATAATAAGTTTTTCAAGTATCTCTGACATCTATGAGCGGCAAGGTTTCCATTAGTTCGAAACACGTCCAATGAGTTCTACAGTTGCCCAGTGGAGACCGCTAATATGATTGCTCAACTCTTCTCCTCTTCATTTTCCATGAAACCGGATGGCTAACACCACCTGTACAGCTTATATTCGTGACCTTATCATCTATGAGATGGTTGTAAGAAGATATCTTTCGCAACTAAGAACAGATTATGCTCCGGGGCGTAATTCTCGGCTGCTTCAATGTTGTCCTACATCACCGACTTCTTCTACCTATGAAATATTCTCATGTTTACTGATAATCTCAAGACTCCCTATTAGTCAATAGTGAGTCAACCAGTCGGTTGACAGCTTCTGTAACTCGTCTTAAGAAAGGTGCGAAACTGTCCCCACAAAATTAACGCCTCATAAGCAGGTTCTCCACCGTGTCTAAGATATTGGAGCGAATTGTCAACCATATTATCCAGTTTGCTACGATTCATAACATCATCCCCGGTAAGCAGCAAGGATTTATCTCAGGTCGCCCAACATTGACATACCCCATTCTCTGCATCAATGAGAGGACTAAGGCGTGAGACTCATGTATTCTGGTGGATGTAGTTTACTTCAACTTTTTCAGAGCATTTGACGAAGCACCACATCGACGCCTTTTACAGAAATTACACCATTTTGGCATTAAAAGCAGTGTATTAGAGTGGATAAAAGCATGTCTGTCAAATCGTTCTTTCAGAGTTAGGATCGATAAATCTTTTTCTTCGGTAGATAAATCAGTCACGCCAAAATGTACAACTTTCCTCTCATTATCTCACAAGCTATAGACCTTCTCCACTTGGTGTGACCATTGGCTCTTGCCCTTGAATATATATTCCGTCTAGAAAGTATCCGGAAAAAACAAAGCTCCATTGTAATTATTTAGTATATATTTTTAATTCTTGAATTAGAAAATCATAACAAAATATTCATCTCATTTACATATACAACCTCCATTTAACTATAAACACTTGACTAAACGTCGAGGTACACCCGAAACTAGATCACCTCCATAGTTTTCGCTGATGGTACTCCAGAGGACTGTAAAACTGACTGAATTAAATCATCTTCATTTCGTGGCGCTGCTCGTTCAATTTCAATCTTCATTAATCCCCTTATGTTTTCAATGGGACTAAGATCTAGTGAAGCTGCTTGCCATGTAATGGTTGTCACTTGGTGTTCTTGCATCCAAGCTTGAGTATAGGCCGAATTATGGCATCTTGCATTATCCTTCTGAAAAAGCCACCCCTTTAGATAAAAAGCAAGCGCCGTTCAAAGGATAAAATCGTTTAGAATGCCACAATACTTTTCACTATTAATGGTACCATAAACTATACACAGAGGTGTAGCACCACGCTGAAATATTGCTCCCCAAACCATTATTATGATGGGAAATTTAGACATTTGAACGGTAACAAGTTGTTTTGATAGGATTTTTAAGTGATGTCCACCAAGTTGTAAACAACTTTCATCAGATATAAAGACATTATTAAATTTTTTTTTTAATCTTTGGCAAAATTCTATCCTTCGTTCCTTTTGTAAAGTCATTATAGGAATTTTTTTTAGTTTCCTTGATATATAGCCTTATCTTTTCAGTAACATACGGACGGTTTCTGGACTTACTTTTATATTTCGTTGATTTCCAAATCTGTTAGCCAATTTGCGAAATGCCAGGGGCAGATTGTGTCATCCTAAGACCAATGAAGCGTTCAAATTGTTTACTTTAGTCTTACGCGGTCTTCCTGAAACTGGTCTATGCCTCATACCAATGCCATTTTTTATCCTCTTTGTTCTCTCATATACAGCTCTTGTTCCCAATTCAGTAAATTCCACTAATTTTTTGACGTTTAGAAAACCTTTTCTATACAAATATTCTACCTGTTTTCTTCTTTCTAGTTGCGACATTATTTCATGAGTTGTATACCTGTTGACAATCAACCATATTTGACAAATAGTGTTGCCATGCAACTTTGGCCATAGTCGACTATCTGCACAACCTTTTTATACATTTATATTGTCTTAGAATGTTACAAAAAAGAAGTATATTAAAATTATGAAAAATAATATATTCCGGATACTTTGTAGACGGGCTAAAGATAAATGTTGTGTCATGCACATTGTGAAAGTGTATCTTGAGATGAAAATTTCGTTAATGATCATCGACTTTACCTATTAGGTTTACCAAATGATCGGGTGCCACTTACAAAGGGTTTACGAGGTTGTAACCCTTCAACTGATTCCTCATTATATCGATTGTAATCTAAGGTGTCAGCTATTACCAGGCTATGACTCTTCCAATATAGACTGAAACAGGTTTACTTAGAATATGCTGTTTATTTTTAAGATTCATTTAGCATACATACAATGTACAAAAGAAGTATTAGAATCCAATATAAATATCGATCATATATATAACAGACGGTTAAGACGGTCAGACGAGACGAGCAGACCAACGGGATAAATGAAGAGGAAAACGAGGAATGAAAGTTTGAACAACAAATGTGTCTATACTGATCGGCAGGCCACTGCAAAATATCGTCTAAAATTTGTCGTGCAATGTACAGTCGATTGTGTCTTAAAGTGAATTTGGGGGTTATGTAGATTCCAGAAACTTCGGGACAGTAGCGGCTTTGACTGGTACACCAACAATTCCCAAGTCACTGCTAATGGAGCAACAAATCTATCAGCAATGGGTGAACTGACGAGGAAGGAGCGCCCACGTGAAGGCGTTGTGATCTGGCCTGGCGTAAGTTCACTGCATGTTTTGAAATACAATGTATAGATTTCGGAGTGTTAAAATGAAACACCAACAATTCCCGGTCTAGTTAAGACCGGCAAGAGACCTCAACGAATCTACCGACAATGAGATAATTGAGGAGGAAGGAGAGCCAACTTGAAGACGTTGTGACCTAGCCTGGCGAAAGTTCACTTCAAATTCACTTTGAATTGTATAGTATAGAATGAAAATACCAATGTGGCTCTATTGATCTGGAAATCGTCCTCGAGTTCTCTGTACTATAATTTATATCAACATGCGAGTCCTATCTCAATTACTTCTATGAATTCAACCTCTGGCATTTGAACAAATGCACTGAATTTTCTTTCTCGAAACCTGGAATGAGGTAATCGTTGTTAGGTCAAACTCGATAGTGGTGAAGCTGGATCTTCAAATATAGGTTTAAGTGCTGTTTGCGGTATCTGATTATTGCAATACGCAAATGTCAAGTACACAAAATCATTTCAACATTTATTCAAGCCAATAGAAATATAGGTAGGTCTAATACAATATAAACGGAGCTTTAATAAATAAACTAAACGTCTTAATCTGAAACTAACTTGAGAGAGACCTGGTCTTAAGCAGGGCGACAACAAAGGCCGATAACACGTCAAACTTCAGATGATACACAGAGAAGATAAGATGCAGTTAGACGATAAGACAGAACAGACATGGAAAATTCATATAAATTGACAATATTCTAGATGATGGCCTCAGCACAATATTCTGCAATTAACCACCTAAAGAGAATGCCAATATCGGCGTTAACAAAAACCTTAATTAAAAATGGGAACTTTAACGGTCTCGAAAATCTAATGGTTCAATTATTCTTGAAACTTGTCGCGATCAACGCTTAATTGCTCTCAAAAATATTATTAAACCAACCAATTTCAAAATTAAAGGTCTGAGTAGGAAAGTAGGAAAGAGTTTATAAATATGAACAGTTTAAATCCTCGGAAAAATATCTGATCCCTCGGTGAAAGTGGGGTGCTCATGACATCAAAAATTCGCAGCCCAATTACGCCCGCTGATTGCGGGCTTCAGTGCGTCTTTTCTTTCATTCATTTGCAGATACAATAAACATTGAAAGAGATTCAGATGAAATTATCATATTTCCGGAAGATAAAACTGTATTACTAATAATAATAATAACAAATAAATTGAGCGTCGTTAGTATTTATTTATCGTATCTTATAACAGAGAACCTCGTTTTTACCAGCTGACTTGTTCAATTCACCAAACATCTAACTATTTATTCATTTTGAGTAGTAAGTTGACGGGACGTTTACCACTTTCCGGGTAGAAAGAATCTTTTACAATGTTGTATTGCCTAAATCTGTGTGTTCCCTTATACATCTGGAAGAAGCTGGAAAACGTCACTTGAAGGAATGATTTAGCGTCTCTTTTCCAAACTTCCGACGAATATTTTGGTACATCAAAGAAAAAGGAATACGACATAGTCGAGGTGATTTATGCCCCAAACCTACACTGAAAGTTTAAAGTCTTTAGCACCTTCCGTTCGAAAGTTTGCGTGTTTACGAACGAACCGGCAGCACAGAATTACTTTTTACCTCGTATTTCTTATCAGTAAGTATAAACTAGTCGTTTAAGACTATTTTTCGGCTCAAAATTTGAAAATTACAGACATTTTGGCAATAGCTCGCTGTTCCCTAGAACAAGTGCTCAAAAACATCTAAATACTAGAACAATCACAAAATAAATTATGGGAAAAGTACGGCAATCTTCAAGGTAAGTTTGGCACTGCCGCATGTTCTTTTGGCATTAGGACAGATGAAAATATGGCGGGAATTACAAGTAGCGCGCTCGAAAAATCGATTTCAAAACATCTGATTGCTAAGAACGGTATCAGTTTTATCTAAACAGTACTGTTTTCAGACATTCTGAAATTCTACAAAAATTATCGTATGCTTCGAGTATTAAATAAAGGGTTTTCTAACCGAGTATATTTTAATGTATTGTTCCAGTTTTAATGAGTCTTCGCTTGTCAAATGTCCAAATATGACAGCGTCAAAAGTGACAGCTGCCCAGATAGCGGGTTATTCAAAATGAAACCTCTTATTCGAAAACCCTTTATAGGGATAAAGTTCTGGAACCTACTAATATGTTATAATATTCAGGAGTCTCTTCTCAAGATATTCAGGGTTTTCTGCAAGATATTGACTTATTCATTTTGGAGTCTGCCAAAAACACCAGGAGTGTTTTATAGAAAGTAATAATACAATAAAGAATAGATTAGTGAACTTTGAATAATATTGTTAGAATGAAATATACATACATTTTGAAATAATAGACTGTTTAAGGTGTTACTATGTAGTAGATGATCATATGAAAACTGATATACTGTTTTACTTCCAACAAACTTTGGATGTTCACATTATATAAAGTTTACATTTTTCATTGCAGTTTTGAACGAATGGTACATAGTTCAAAAGAGTGATTACAAGAAAAACAGAATTTTAGAATTCGGTACAGTAGGGATGATTACATATTTGGATTGTACACAGTTCAATCTGGCCATTCATAATTTCAATTCCATTTGGTAAACAGAAATAATTTTAAAATTGTGAAATACCCAACTGTGTTTGTTATTCCCAAATATTTAATGCCTTCATGTGATAGTGCCTGAAAATGAACATAACCTTTAAATTATTTAAATATTTTAATATTAGCCTTCTACATATTTTATTTCAAAAAATTATATTTAATAGTTATTACTTCAGAAATTAAATTAAATTCATGTCATATAAGTACCACCTATATCAAACGATATATAAAATAAACATTCATTATAAGACATCCAAATGATATAACAAAATCCAATAAATAAAAATTGTTAACCAAAATCCCATAAATTAAATATTTTGAGTAGACAAAATTTTGTTTCTGCTGATCAATCTTATGAAAACAGATATCTTTCAAAAATGTTTAACATAATCTTAAGAATTTCATCATAAAACTATCATACTTACAATATTCAATATTATTGGATATCTAACTGAGTTACTTTCTATAAAGTCTCAAGATATGTAAAAACATTACTGAAAAACAAGTTTTAAGAGAGACTTTGCTTCATCTATTTTCTGTTTTCATAAGATTGATCAGCAGAAACAAAATTTTGTCTACTCAAAATATTTAATTTATAGGATTTTGGTTAACAATTTTTATTTATTGGATTTTGTTATATCATTTGGATGTCTTATAATGAATGTTTATTTTATATGTCGTTTGATATAAGTGGTACTTATATGATATGAATTTAATTTTATTTCTGAAGTTATAATTATTAAATATTATTTTTTGAAATTAAATATGTAGAAGGCTAATATTAAAATATTTAAATAATTTTATATACCTTCTATCAAGTATCAACCTCTATTTATGTTATAAACTTTAAAATTGCAGTAACAAAATGTAACATTTGCATAATGTGAATATCAGAAGTTTCTTGTTAGTAGAAAACAATAACAACAGAATAAAGTTTTGAAATTTCATTCAGAACAAGACCATTATCAGTTGTTTGAGAATAGCGCGCTACTCGTAAGTATCGCCATGTTTTCATCTATAATATCGCCGAAAGAATATGTGGCAGTACCAAAATTACCTTCAAGGTAACCTAAGTTTCCATTTATTAATGTTTTGCATATTTCTGAAGAAAACATCGCGAGTGATCGTTCAAAAGTTCAAACTAGATTTGTGATGTAAATGAGACTAGTCAATTTGAATGTGAGTCAATACTTGATAGAAGTAAACTTTTAAATGACTTAGATATATTCTAACTTCTACAGTATATATTGAAACTATATACAAAAACTATCAAATTGATATCCTTATGTATAATCAATATAAAATATTTTGAACCTTTCTGTATTTCTGTATTTGAACCAGAATTCCAACATTTGTTAGCTATTTCGGTCTGTAGACCTCTTCATAAATGTATTGAATTCAGATTCAAATATATAACAAGATCAAAATTCAATTCACCAATTAAGATAAAACCTGGAACGACTAAACTCGGAGTAAGCTTTAAAGTATCCAAAATAAAACAGAAATGATCAACATGTTGTTACGTATAACCTATAAATATTTGTACTTGGAAAACAGAAAAACATAACAAAACTTATTCACTCCAAATAATGCCCCATGATGAGAAAAATAACCAGAATTTCAAAAATAATAAATGATTAAGGAATATATTGTGGATATTTAGACCCTATATGAATTTATTTCATAATTTAAAAATCAGTTTGAATGTGAGTCAATACCTGATAGAACTAAAATTGTAAATAACTGTAATTATATTCAGAATTATATATTCTAACTTCAACGATATATATTGAAACTATATACAAAAACTATAGGAGTACAAATAAGTTTCCGCCGTTTTATTGTAGATGGTGCGGCACGGAGTTTCGGTTAGCTTTCGCAGATGACAACCGGCTTAAAAAATACTTTGGACATTCAAGAACAACATAACCTATTAATATCATTGATTTTATATTGGTAAAATATAATTTTTATAAGTTGAAAATGTCAAAATTTGAGCCAAGTAAACGTCATTTGCGGGAAATATTAGTTTACTTCTTTAATTTAAAGAAATCTGCTGCTGAGGCGCATCAATTGCTCGTAGAAGCATACGGTGAGGGTGCTTTGAGTGAGAGAACGTGTCGAGAGTGGTTTCAAAAGTTTAAAAACGGTGATTTCGACGTAGAAGACAAAGATCGCAGTGGAAGGCCAAAAATTTACGAGGATGCAGAATTGGAGGAATTATTGGAGGAAGATTCATCTCAAACACAAAAAGAACTTGCTCTAACATTAGAAGTCACTCAATATCAAATTGATATCCTTATATATAATCAATATAAAATATTTTTCAATGTCTCCGAAAAATCCTTTTTACATAGTCCTGACATGGTTCAATTATTTTTATTTGATCCTTTATTTTGAGAATTTTACATAAATTTATGATAGATTGGGCCGTTGCTTGGTAGAAATCAGTTGTAATTGTCATTATAAAATAAAACACTTGTTTACATTTTCTACTTTATTTTTGGTATTGACGTACGTTTCGTCTTTGCTAGAAAGACTTCATCAGAATACGAAGTAACAGTTGTTGTACAATGAATTTATAAGATTTTTTACAGCAGGTGTACATGTGTTTTTAATTGTTCGTCGGGTTGGTTTTCTCAAAGAATATTCCCTTCAGAATCGTGTTCACTCGATCCCTTGTAAATATTGAATAGAGGGGTGTAATAAAAATCTATTTGTTCATTTACTAGGTTATTGCTGTTTTTATGTTTATTTATTTCGTAAATTTCCCATAAGTTCAATTTTAGACCTCTATTTTCAACATGTAGAATTTCTATTTCTTTTGTGAAAGAATGGTTATTTTCAAGAAGGTGTTTAGCATAATGTGAATCTTTTTTATTTTTATCGAAACTTCTTTTATGTTCTGTTAGGCGTGTACCGCCGTGTATATTGATGGAACAGGTAGAAATTTCGGTACACGCCTAACAGAACATAAAAGAAGTTTCGATAAAAATAAAAAAGATTCACATTATGCTAAACACCTTCTTGAAAATAACCATTCTTTCACAAAAGAAATAGAAATTCTACATGTTGAAAATAGAGGTCTAAAATTGAACTTATGGGAAATTTACGAAATAAATAAACATAAAAACAGCAATAACCTAGTAAATGAACAAATAGATTTTTATTACACCCCTCTATTCAATATTTACAAGGGATCGAGTGAACACGATTCTGAAGGGAATATTCTTTGAGAAAACCAACCCGACGAACAATTAAAAACACATGTACACCTTCTGTAAAAAATCTTATAAATTCATTGTACAACAACTGTTACTTCGTATTCTGATGAAGTCTTTCTAGCAAAGACGAAACGTACGTCAATACCAAAAATAAAGTAGAAAATGTAAACAAGTGTTTTATTTTATAATGACAATTTTACATAATTTTGGAATAGTGGATTTTCTTGTATTTGTATGTTAATATACATGCTTGTATGGGTTTTAGTAATACATTTGTATTAATACGTTTCATGTCGGGATATAAAAAGGTTGTTTCCGAGCTATAGTTTCAATATATATTGTAGAAGTTGTAGCGATCTACACGTCGAATTCATTCGCTGGTATCTCACCTTTTCGAGAAGACCGGTAAATGAAGAAATTCGGATATCTGTCCGTCAAGATGTCGTCATGTGCGCGTTGGTATGAAAGAATTATTTCTTTTCCGGTTCACGAGTTGCAGAGTAAAGTTGTTTGCAGTTAATATTATAAAATTTATTTTCTCGGTAATTAATTTTTCTTGAAGATTAGAAGTAAAAACCCTCAAAGAAGGGTTTTTTTTGGACTATCTTTTCCTGGAATTTTTTTGGATTATCTTTTTCTGGATTTTTTCTTTGGAATATTTTCCTGGATTTCTCTTGGATTATTTTCCTGTGAATTGTTCCTGGAGTTTGGAAGTTTTCTTGGTGAGGAATAGTTACACGTACACTGGTTGCCCGAAGACGTTGAAGTTCAAAGAACTACATAACAGCCTGCTTGAGACGACCTACAAAACCACCACCTGTTTTGATTGGCAAAACATCAGCCTGTATTCTAAACCAACCAGGGAAGTAACATTGAGAAATGTGGTCTATAATCATATCACATTAAGGAACTTCAAATTTTGTAAAGATTAATAATAACATTCCCATTTTCTATATATTTTTCTACTCTTATCGGTAATAATATTATTGAAACTTACTGTAATGCTAGACAGTAAATTGTATACTTCTTCTAAATGTATATATGTAATTTGTAAGAAAAATTACTTGTGGTCAATAAAAAGAGTAACTTGTTTGTCAGAAGGTTGTGTCTTTTCATTTTGTGGAATTGTGAGATCAAGCTCACGACCCAGTTAAACCGACTGGGCTCTAGCATTTTAAAATATAATTGTAGCTGAATTTGTTACAAAGTTTGAATATATAATTCTAAATTTAAAGTCAATTAATAAGACTAGTGATTGAGTGTTTTTATAGTGGAATAAGTGACTTGAGTATGGATCGTTTTTGGAACTTGTGGGCATTATAATTCTAAGCCTAAGAAACGCGTCATATGTTGGTTTCACATTTTTTATTCGGGAGACTTCATGAATATAAGACACAAAAATCTGATCGATGGAGGACACTGAAATTCAAATATTTACTGAACTGGTAATCATCTATTTATTGTCAGTAGGTCTAATGTAATCTAATAGGACTTTTTTCAGCTATTCATATGCAAAATAGATATTTCGACAAAATTATCTCACCCTTATGATAAACGAGCACTAAGAATTCGACTCCGCTGGAACTCAATTCTGAAATGAAAGCTAATGGTGTAGAACCATTTTGTCTAATGTTACGTAGGGTCGTTTCCGCACCACCAGTAAGTGACCTACTCTCAAAATAGCATTAAATATGTGTATCACGTGCACAACTCCTTTTCTTGAAACTATTACGGAACTTTCCCCATAATAAGTTCATGTTTCGGAACTTTCCTTATGCTTCATTCATTTTATATACCTGTCAACCTCAATATTTTCGGACACATTTTAATTGATAGTAGCGTAAGACAGATATTCCGCTTCGATTAAATTAAAATATAAGTTCGGATTTGACGTTGACATATTTCAGGGGGTGATTCTAGAGGTCAAAATATGAAGAAAACTTTATATCAACTTAGGTCCTATAGGCGCTAGATCTTCTTCAATATGACATCCAAAATCCCATAAACTAGCGATATCTTTGTCAAAATTTGATGGATTAAAATTAAATTCAGTATATGGAGGTTTTTAGATAAACTGAATCGTCTGGTGATTGAAAAACTTACTGAACCTCATCAATGGCGGAGATAGTAGGGGGGTCTTTCATAAAATTACATATAATTTTTGACTGAGTGAACAAATTGAAACTTTACTCAAAGAAATAGACTCATACATTTTTGAAGAAAAAGGTACTGTTCGTTGAAAACGTTATGAATCACTTTGTCGAGAAAAAAATGATTTTATGATAATATGCATTCTAAATGAGCCATGGACTGCTTATTTCAAAAAACACAATACACGTCTATCAGTTTGACATTATCACTAAAACACGAAAATTGAGTGGGCTCTTTGGATATTCCTGTATCTAAAAAATAATATGAATTGACAAAAATGATTCCATATTCGAATCAAGAAATGGCTGATATGCATTTTATGTATGGAAAAGCTGATGGAAACTCGCGTACTGCCAGAAGATTCTATGAAGAAGCGTTTCCCGAGCGAGACCTTATTCCTCGCGAGAGAACGTTCGCGAACCTTCACCGGAGATTATACGAAAAGGGCACTTTTATACCTTCCAAATCTGAATGTGGAAAAGATTGTTCTACCAATACTGTTGAAAATGAAGAAGCCGTTTTGGAAGTTGCAGCAGCAAATCCAAATATTAGTGCGCGACGAATTTCGGTACAAAAAAGAATTCCGAAGAGCACGGTGTGGGAAGTTCTCCATGAGCAATTACTTTATCCATATCACCTTCAAAAGGTTCAAGTCTTGAAACCTGAAGACTTCCCAAAAATATTGGAATTCTGTTATTGGTTAACGGAGCAGTTCAGACTAAATGCTGGGAACAATATTTTGTTCACTGACGAAGCCAGATTGATCAAAGATGGTGTAGTTAATTTTCATAATATCTACGTTTGGACAGACAAAAACCCACATGCAAGTTTGGAGTTGAACCATCAAGATAAATTCATCATAAATGTCTGGGTGGAAATTATAAAGGACTCTTTGATGTTTTTACAACATATTTTACCAGATTTGATGGATGATGTTCCTTGCTTAAATAGACTGAATATGATTTTTATGCATGATGGAGATCCTGTCGGGAGATTTATGTCGGGGTGTAAGGGAATACAGTGAAATTCCCCCTCACGGACACCCCTTTTAGACGGACACCTCCCTTGAACGGACAGTTTTTCATAGTCCTGACTGACTCCCATATAATTTACATTGTGTAAGTTGTCTCTTGAACGGACATTCCCTTGAACAGACGCGGACACTAAGGTCTCTTCTATTAACCGGACAAAACCAAAATAAAAAATATCGGTTCCGTTTCAATTCTCTGTGGAAAGTATCACTGCGAGTTCATTGCGTCAAATGGGAAAGAAGAAGAGGATTCTGTGTCGCGCGCCAACATTAGTACCAGCCTTTACTGAGGGACTTCCCCCAGTGAACCGGGGATTTATCGACCTCAACTGTTGCGCGAAACTCCCGAGAATTTAATTAGTGTTAGTCTGAATTCTGACGTTGACTCAGTGAAAGAAATGGCACCAAAAAAAAAAAACACTCACACTTAAACAGAAAATTGAGATCCATGATTGTTTCGGTCTTTACTTGACGGAAATTCATCTTGAAAGTATGAATAAAAACAATATTCTAATTTCCGCTAATATTTTATTAACACTACGATCGTTACGTCATACCATGACTTCTTCAGGTGAGTATTACAAGATACTGAATATACCATGAACAAGAAATTCATTTTATAGTACATGGATATAACAAAAATAGAGGGGGTCAAGAGAGTTTTACAATTCTTTTGGAAATCTGAAAAATGATTCGAAAAAGATTCAACAAAGGGGAGCTACTTAATTCTGTTTGGTTATTGAATAATATTTTTCTTTTATGATATCTATTAATTTCTAAAGTTTCTAACAAGTTTAATCTAGAACTTTTGTTTTCTGAGTGTAAAATTTCAAAGTTACTATTAAAACTATGTACTGTGTCTAGAAGGTGCTCTGCGTAGGTTGAATTTCCCTTTTTGTTACAATAACATTTTTCATGTTCCCTAAGTCTCGTCTGGAACGATCTTCCTGTCTGACCAACATATACAAAATGGCAAGTACCGCAAGTTAACTTATAAACACCTGATTTCTTGTTCTTAGATATTTTATCTTTATTATTTTTTATTAGTTTTCCTAGGGAGTTATTCGTTTTATAAGAAATTCTAAAATTGTGGTTCTTCTTTAAATATCTAGCTACCTTTTCTGTTTTTGGTCCCAAGTATGTCAACGAAATGTATTTACTTTCAATTGAATCATTATTTATGGGATATACTAATTTCAAAGCCAGCTTTAATTGTATTTTTGTGAAAAGATTCTCAATAATCGGGACGCTGAAACCGTTGTTCAACGCAATCTGTTTAATAATGTTGATTGCCTTGAACAACGGTTTCAACGTCCCGATTATTGAGAATCTTTTCACAAAAATACAATTAAAGCTTAATTGCTGAAAGTGTCTCATCATTCTGGGAGAAATGCCCTTCTCTCATCAAAGAATTTTCATCCAGGGACATCTTTAATGCTGATGAAACAGGTCTCTATTTCAGAGCTCTGCCTAACAAAACGCTAACATTAAAAAAAGAAAAATGAGTTGGTGGTAAATATCCCAAAGAAAGATTTACAATTTTGCATTGTGCAAATATGGCAGGGAAAAAAGAAACACTCATTTTAGTCATTTTAGTTCATGTTATAGAGGTTTTGTTTTTTTCTTATTTTGTCCTTTACCCAGTTAAACCCGTTGATTAGAATTATGTTCGAATAAATTTTTTCATCTTTTTTTGGATCATTTATCTTAAATTTAATTTCTTTTTAATACTAATAGCTGAAGTCAAGATGACGTTATTGCTGGCGAATGTCAAAATGACAGACACCTATTATTTTTTCGAGATAAGCAGTCCGTGGCTCAATTAGAACGCATATCATCACAAAATCACTTTTTTATCGAAAATTGTGCTCCGTAACGCTTTCAACGAAGGGTAGCTTTTTTCTTCAAAAATGTATAAGGAGTCTATTTCTTCGACTAAAATTTCAATTTGATCACTCAGCCAAAAATTAGAAGTAACTTTATGAAAGACTCCCTGTTATCTCCACCACTGATAAGAATCAGTAAGTTTTTTGATCACCAGATGATTCAACTTAACCACAATGTACTGAATGTTATTTTAATCCACCAAATTTCCATAAAGATATCGCTAGTTTATTGGACTTTGGAGGTCATGTTGAAGAAGCTCTAACGTACATGGGATGCATTTTAGGACCGAAGTTGATATGAAGTTTTCTCCATATTTTGACTCGTAGAATCACCCCCAGAAATATATTAACGTTAAATCCGGACATGTATAACCGGACAACTGTATAAGAAATAGTTAATATCTCCCAACCATATGTTGACGCTCAAATCACGTTAGAAATGAAAAACAATAGTCGCATGGGGGTTTTCTCTTTTCCATATATTGGCATTTCGCTAATTTATCATATCCGATTTCATGACAGTGTTCTCATCAATGGATTTCCATTTTTAGAGAGATTGGAAACATAATTTTTAATGGGCAGATTTACGAACCCCACAGGTGAATTTTGCCCATCCGCAGACTTGATTTTCTCATTTGAGTTAACCTGTTATTTTAAAGAGATCATTTTTGCGAAAGTAACTAACGGACGAAATTAAATTTAAAAAATGGAAAAATCACAGAAATAATCCAAGTTTACCAGCATGTTAGCTTCTATATGGCCAAACACTAAATTCGTATTTCTCCTGTCAACAATTGGACCGTTTGAAGCTAGCAATTGACCAGAATTGACCAAGAGAAGAGATCTTGGTCCCCATCAGGACAACGCCAGACAACACACGTCTGTAGTGATTCGCCAGAAACTCCGGGAGCTTAGTTGGAAAGTTTTAGTGCATTCACCATATAGTTCGGACCTGGCACCAAGCGATTACCATATTTCTTTATCATTGCAAAACTTCCTGATTTATAAAAAATTGGCATCAAGAGAAGATTGTGAAAATCGATCTCTATAGTTTTTCGCCAATAAGGATTAAGATTTTTATGAGAGAGGCATTATGAAGCTACCTTCGAAATGGCAACAAATTGTAGAACAAAGCGGTGCATATTTGACCCCAATTGGAAAAACCGGAACATACTAAATAAAATCTTGAAGTTCACGCAAAATAATGCATTTTTTTCCCAACCTAATATAATATTTTGTTTCACTGACCGATTCCTGGTACATTTTTGACACTTTGAATTTGCATCAAATTAGCGGCATTGTTCAACAAATGAACAACTTTTGAATGATTCTCTCAATATGAACTTTTGAATGATTCTCTCAATATGAATCTTTCTCTAACACAAAAAACACATTACAACAGCCAGTTCATTTGTGCGCTCTTTGCAGAGCGTCTATTGTCACAATAGTTTTCAAATTTTGAACCAAAAATAATCTTTACATTATTACTTACATGTATTAATTCGTGGTCAAATTCAATTCGTCCATCGTTCTCAACTTTGTTAGATTTTTATTTTCTGAGATATTGCAAAACAAAACTTTTACTGGGCATATTTTCGAAGCCCGCAGGTTCATTTTGCCATCGACGGACTCATTTGAGTTAACCTGGCAATTCAAAATCATTTTTTGCAAAAGTAGCTAACGAAATTGAATTTGATCAAAATATCTTAAACAGTTTTGTTTGGAACCAAACGAATTTTTCTTCGTCAATTCATTGTGAATAAAATGTTACCCATGAAAGTTTTCAGACTCGGCATATGCAACACCGTTTGCAGTAAAATTCTAGAGGATAACATATATTTGACATTTTAAGATTGGTGCCTCAATATTTATAGTTTTATTCGGAAAAACAAAAATTTACACTCACGTGCAGCAATCGAACTTATTGTATAAACATAAAGTATTGAACGCAAATACGAACTTTTCAACCAAATATTAAGTAGGTATTATGAATACACTCATTAGAAATCAGCATATAAACAATAAACTTGGCGTTTATAGCACTTCACACTCGTAAGACGATTTACAAATGTAAACTAGTAGTTTGTTTATTTTTCGGCCCATTTCAAAAAGGACTGTTCTTTTCTCCTCATAAAATACATTCTTCCATATTAATTCTGATAAATTGACATTTAGCGACTTGAATATAAAAAATATAACATTTTATAAAACTATAATCAGAATAATTATTTTATCTTGGAATAATAAGCTGCAAAGTCGAATTAAACGGCAGTCAGATCAAGCGATCAAGCTGCAAGACGACAACAAACTGAACCTCCTGTTATAGCTTCATCTGGTTTCTTTCAAAAGGTCATTGTCCGTCTTTGAGCGATCTGACCATTACCTTGGCGTGTTATGAAACAAGTACCTAGTGAGATAGTAGGCGGCTCTTCATGGGTTTCCTGAGCTTACATCTTCCTTCTTAAATGACAGAAATGTCAACAAACTAATGTAAATTGGAAATGCATAAGCAAAAATTTCAATTTTTACTGATACTGACTTCAGAATATTGATAAATGATTGAAATTAAAAACATATTCTACCATGAATACAAATTTCTTTTTGAAAATGTAGAGCCAAATCAAAACTGACAAATGTATTATATTTTTAATGTTTATGCTATTTAAACACTGAAAAAATTGTTGAAATAATAGAAAATATAACTTACATTATTATTTCAAATTACTCTCTCCAAATTCCATAAATTTTATGAGCAAATTTTAAAATAACGAATTCAAAACAAACGAGCTCGCCTAAAGCAGAGACGAAAAACTTAAATTAAAAGTGGTACTAATTTATAATTGTTTACATACAAGATATTTAAATAATTTCTCAATCTCCAATTAAGGTATTTTCAAATAGATCTTCAATTATGCAAGTAAACATCGAAAGAAGGTATAACCTATGAAAACAAATGGAAAAACTCGAAGGAAAATCGATGCCGGGCAGAGATAACTACATAGTTCAGCAGGAATCCTAAGGGCTGAAGATAGAGTTTTGATGAATGAACTTACTCTGTTAATTGTTTCTGTTTCCATTCGCTGTCTTTTATTATGAGGGCCATCTCCATTGAACGCCATTTTAGATAACACTTTTTAACTCCCGATAAACCTACAACCTCAACCCGCAGCAGGACGCGCAGAACTGGGAAAGCAGGAATCGAACAGGACAGTGGGGAAATTGAAAAATATCACAGCACGGAATATACCGGGAACAAACTGACATTCGTTTAGCAGTATTCCGCCCTCTATAGTATGGATATCACTCTATTTAATCAATGTTTTGACACCTTTAGTTTCCATGCATTGTGTTAGATGACGTTCCGCATATAGAGAAAACTTCTCATGAATTCTTTACAGGATTCTGTAATTCTTTCAATATGGGTGCTACCCATAGATAATCAAGACTTCACATTCTCGTTTATCTATGGTGCTACCATTGATCCAGATAGTGTGATTCTCGTTTTTCTATCTTTGCTACCTATAAAATACTATCCTGCACAAATAAATACTTATATTTCGTATTGGATACAGGCACATATATATGAAATAATAAACAGGATAAGTCTATGGATAAAAGTTATTCAAAATAAATAAAAAAATAATTGAAAATTTAAAATGTTTTTCTGTAACTATTTTATTGTTGAGTGATTCGAGTGCCATAATTCTACGAAAGTATACATAATTCAAAAATGCAGTAAGACACTTGAGTTACTATATCCGTAACAATAAAATACATTTTATTGAACAGTTACTGAGGCCAAGCATAGAAGTCTTCCAAAAGAAAGGAAGCGTATTTTTTATCCGATTCTGATCTGTCAGTGTCACATTTCAAATTAAGACCGAGGAATAGTGTTTTCATATAGTTGGAATTTATTTGTTCTCAGTCACTCAGCGTAACTTTTCATAATGACTGCACATGCTTCAAACATAAACGACGATGAGAAAACAACTGAGAGTGAAGAATCAGAAAAAGCTGAGTTGGAGCTATATATAAAAGAATTCGAAGAAAGACAAATTTCTAAAGAAGAACTTCGTGCTGCTAATCAAAATGCACAAAATATCCGACCTCCAGAATCTTATTTTAGTAAATTGGATTCGAATGTCAAGAAAAACACATCATTCGTTAAAAAAATCAAAAATTTTACTGCCAACCAACTGGACACATACATCAAAGATATGTCTGGTTTGAATTTATCAAAATATATATCTGAAGTAGCAGCTGGACTTGTAGATGCTAAATTAAAAATGACGGATGTATATGCAGTTGTTAAGTTAGCCAGCTTACTCAACCAAACTTATGGAGATTTCTCACAACTGCTCTTTGAAAATTGGCAGAAGAATTTATCTATCAAACCGGGAGAAAAAATTGCAAATCCAAGTAAATTAAGAGTAGATCTAAGACTTTACGCAGATTTAGTACAGGCTGGAATTTTCAATAACAAACATTCTTTTACTCTTTTGGGTAACATTTTAACTACTCTTATTAATATGGATAAAGAAGAACATAGCAATATATCAATCATCCTTAGTTTTTGTAAACATTGTGGAGAAGACTATGCAGGTAATAGGAACCTCTCACACAGTATCATATTAAACTAAAATGCCT
The DNA here is from genome assembly GCA_034642435.1 of Megalocaria dilatata. Taxonomy (NCBI): domain Eukaryota; kingdom Metazoa; phylum Arthropoda; class Insecta; order Coleoptera; family Coccinellidae; genus Megalocaria; species Megalocaria dilatata. Next base: position 7,602,851 of record CM067854.1, read on the forward strand.
TAAAATATTTAATTCATAATTTTATAGGTTTGGTGCCAAGAAAAATAAGGTTGTTAGAAGAAAAACTTAAGATACCAATTCCTCATAGTACTTTCTTACCACCTGAAAAACAACAGAATGTAAAATCACTGCTGAGAGATTATTTTGTAACTTTAAGTAAACATGTGTTGAGGGATCATCAAGAAATAATGAACTTTGAGAAGCATAATACAAGGATATTACAAACTAAAGGAGAATTAAGTGTTGATAGAAAAGATAAACTACAAAATATGCATACAGCTTTCGAAAAACTCTATACTTCGGCTAAAAGTTTTGCTGAAATTTTAGATGAGAATATGCCATCTTTGAAGGCCCAAACACCGGTTCAATCTCAAGAGGTGAGTATATGCTTTGCCATCTATCATTAAAAAAATTCCTGTTAAATTAAGAGAAAATTTTAATTAATCTCTTTTTCAGAATATGATTGTGACAGGGACAGGTCCAGATATTGATGAAAATTCACAAACCTACATTGAAAAAATTTGGAGTGATTCGGAAACCCAAAAATTCTACTGTCAGTTACCTGAACTGCAAGCATTTCTTCCATCATCATTCATCAACAAAACTAATATAGTTGCTCCTCAGGATGTTGTTACTGAGGAAGTGCTTGATTCTGAGTTACCAACAGAAACAGAAGAATGCGAAGAAGATGGTAATTATAATTTTTTTACTTGTGTTTTAATATAATATAATTAATGTTTTTGGCCACTTGCAATTTGACACTATCATTTTGTTCAAGTGTCCCTATTTTGCAACGTTTGTGCGAAAAAAGGATTTCAAACAATTACATTTAACTTGATGAGTCTATGGTAAAATGTAATTATATCAATAATAACTGTTTTAAATAGATAAAGTAGTCATGAAATTTGCCAGGTAGATTTTAAGATACAATCTGAAAGATCAAGTTGATAAATGGAGAAAATTTGTGTTCATTCAGTCCAGAAATATGCCCACTTGAAATTTTGTGAAATGAGAAGTAATCAACATATTCACCTAATATGACCTCTTCAAATTATCACATGTTCCAATCTATGGCACTTATACTATCTGAGCAGATCTCCCATTCCTATGAAAATTGACTCTTAAAGAGTCACCTATTCGATAGACTCTAAAACTATGTTGGTTTTTCTGTGATCTAAAATTTAAATCCAGAAAGATGGGAAAAAAGATTGACTTTTGGATATAGAATATTGTAGCTGATATGTTTCCCATTGGTTTAATAAAACATAAATTTTCACAGAAAAACAACAACTCATTCCAGTTCCGAGTTTACCTAGTCTTTCTATAAATATGTCATATTGTATTGTAGACGAAAACATTTCGATGATAATAGTTTTCGGCATATCTGGCCCATATTGTTAAAACCTTTGGATGCTCAATTTAAATTGTATCCACATCGCATTTATAAACAGAATAGTATGTTTGTATATTTCTGAGGTATTAGTTTCATATTTAAGTTATTTGCTCATTTTGCTTGGCATATTCAGTCACAGTGAAACTTGGCTTGAATCAATTGATCCTGATTCATTTGTCCATATTCGTGGATATAGTTTATATAGGTCCAATCAAACTCGTAAAGGCGGAGGTATCTGCATATGTAGGCGAGCACATCCACATTCGTGGTAAAGAGGCAAAGAGGCAATCCTTATCAAATTATACAACAACGACCCCAGTGTGTATGTGGTCTGTTTTTATAGGCACTTTGATGCAAGTTTAGAAGCAACCAATTTATCCAACAGCTTCACCATATGTCAACTTCTGCGAATCTTGTTGTCAATGGTGATTTTAATTTTCCTGAAATTTCTTAGCCACTCACTTGTATTGATGATACTCATAATGACACAAGCATCTTCATGAATTTCATTGCTGACTCAAAAATCATTCTTTGCCAGGTCTGGATGGATTGGATCCATTTCTTCTAAAAAATAATGTAGCGAGTCAGTCAATTCCTTTGTCCATAATTCTTCAACAAAGCTCCTCTACCCCTAGCAAAAGATTTAATCTGTGACAGCTATTTTCAAAAAGGTGACAAACTATACCCACTGAACTACCGGCCTAGAAGTCTCTTGTCAATACCATTCAAAGTCATGAAATGTCGCTGCAGACATGTCTGATTTCCTCTCCAAACGAGTTATTTCATCACAACATAGCTTCGTAAAAGGGAAATGCATCACAATAAATTTACTAACATGTATGAATGACTGGATAAAACCTTTCCATCAGAACATACCAACTGGCATAAAAAGCCTTTGATAAGGTTTCGTCTCAAAAACTTATCATAAACTTGACAATTTTGGAATTTGAGGAAAGTTGAAATTGTGGATTAAAAATTATTCGACCGACTGCAGTTTCAGAGTGAGGGTGCGTCGTTCGTTTTCATCTGATAGGACAGCCACAAGTGGTGTAACCCAGGGATCCGTTTTAGTTCCACTTTATTTTTTACATATGCTATTGATTTAGCTGATCACATATATTATGACAAATCTTTTTTCGATTTTTTAGTCAAAGACTGCATTTTTTCATTCTACTAATGCTTTGTCCATGAAGATTTAAAGTACTTCATTTGATTCAATTAGTTGTGGTCGTTTAGCTCAGTGACAGCTCCTCTGCATTGCAAACAATAAGGTATTTTGTTTGTCACCATACTACTAAGTTTTTCCTGGGAATTTCATCATATCTGCAGTAGAGTAATTCTGGTTTGCATTAGCAGAGCCTGTGTTTCGTACTATCTATTGTGATTTACATAACCTACAGATAGTAGCCAGTGAGAAGCCCAATACGCAACCTCAGCTGCATCTTTGACAGTGATAGGGCTAATTGGGCATTTTCCTTAGAGGGCACGATAAGCACCTTGGCTTGTCCTTGGCCTGGGGTATTGATCCAATGAGAGTTCTCTCTCCTTTTCGATTCACCAATCTAATCAGTGTGGGTGATACCCCAGACTAGGACTAGTTTGTTGCTTTTCGGCAATGATCCGCAGCTCCAGATGGCCCTTGACTTACACTCAACGGCCAGCAGTTGCTTTGGTGTCATCTGGCTATCTGAAAATAGTTCATTTGATATCATGTGTAATTTTGGGTCACTTCTATTTGAAATACAACATATTGGTATACACCTTTCCATACATATTTTTTTATTAATAATTTCTGATGTAGCTAAAATTGAAGAACCAATACTTGCTCCTGAAGATGATGTTGAAGAAGCAACAGTCATCACTGCAAGTAATAAAATTGTGTTGGAGGCGTTTCTGAACAATCTGCATAATTGCATCAATAGAGAAATGATTGATAATGCTGCTATAGATTTTCTTGTCACATTAAACAGCAAGCACAATCGTAAGAAGTTGGTGAGAGCTTTGTTTGTGGTTAATAGAACAAGGTTGGATCTTCTACCATTCTATGCAAGATTTGTTGCAATACTTCATCCAGCTGTGCCAGAAGTCGGAAATGACCTGTGTCAGATGCTTAGACAAGATTTCAAGTACCATGTGAGTTTTTATGAATGATTGAGAAACTGTTAAATTCATGATAGATTGGGCCGTTGCTTGGTAGAAATCAGTTGTAATTGTCATTATAAAATAAAACACTTGTTTACATTTTCTACTTTATTAAATAAATAAAGTAGAAAATGTAAACAAGTGTTTTATTCTGTTAAATTCAATATAAAAGGTTATTTTCAGTGATGTTTCTGAAGCTTGGAAATAAATTTAAATTAACAGGGTTTTGCGCTTCTAAAATTGAGTGAACATTCTTTCTGTCAATTCTTTGGAGAACTAAAACTTTCAATATTTGTTGTTGAAGTCAAGAATATAAGTAGTTTTTCTGATGAATCCTATTTTTTCCTTTCAACTTCTTGACTCCATGCATTTCCATTAAACCCAAGTTTTGGTGTTATTAAGACATTTAATAAATTCTCAAGGTATTTTTTAAATTTAAAGACAAAGAATTAGAGATATTGCTAGAATACTAGCTGAACTATTTGTTATCATTGGAAATTAATAACAGATCAGTTCAAAAAGGAAAGTATTGTACTTAATAAGTGGGCCGTATTAATTGATTTTAACCATGAGATTAATATGATTTTTGGTTTGTCGTGACTTCATATTATGTGTATAAATCAATACACTGTTTCAGTTGTGCTCTCAAAATCTAAATATGAAACTATATTACTAAGTTGATTCATACCAATTTGAATAAAAAATAGAGAAATGTTGTCACAGATATAGCGCCAGACACAATATTAAGAGTTATGATTAGAATTATACAAATAAATTTTGCAATAATATTTATCATGCATTCTCAAAATCAAACACTTTAGTTTAATTTGTTCGATACATTTTGCGGAAGCAAACTCTCACTTCAAATTTTGGTGAAATGTATGTATTTTCCTCTTTTCAACTTTATCTGCCCATAAAAACGAAGGAAGAAATTAGTGATAAATAGCCTGATATACTACTCCGGGAATTTTCAATTAAAACAACATTTTTACATTTAATCGTCAAAATTTATTGGGTCGCCTTCAAAATAGGCTCCATTTGCTCCAATACATCTATGCCAACGGCACTTCCAATTATCGAAACATTTTTTATAGGCGCTTTCCGGGATGGACTTTAGCTCTCGCGCCGAATTTTGTTTTATGGCTTCAATCGACTCAAAACGGGTGCCACGAAGGGGCAATTTTAGTTTTGGGAAGAGGAAAAAGTCGCAGGGAGCCAAATCCGGCGAATACGGTGGTTGCTGAAGCACGTTTGTTGAGTTTTTGGCGAGAAAGTCAGTCACAATCGTAGCTCGGTGAGAAGGCGCGTTATCGTCATGCAAAATCCATGAGTTGTTCGCCCACAAATTTGGCCGCTTCTTACGGATACGCTCACGCAAACGTTTCATAACGCCTTGGTAATACTCCTTGTTTACCGTCTGACCCTCTGGAACGAATTCGTAGTGCACCACGCCACGGATATCGAAGAAAACAATGAGCATCACCTTCATTTTCGAGCGGCTTTGGCGTGGTTTTTTCGGTTTCGGCTCATTTTTTGCCACCCATTCCGATGATTGCTGGCTTGTTTGCATATCGTACTCGTAGACCCAGGTCTCATCACCAGTTATAATGCGTTCCATGAATGTAGAATCGGAATTACAGCGATCCAGCATGTCTGAAGCAACCTGTTCGCGATGACGTTTTTGAAGAAAATTCAGGTTTTTCGGTACGAGTCGTGCGGCCACCTTTCTCATGCCCAAAATATCAATCAAAATCGTACATGCGGACTCGTGGGATATCTTAAGATCATGTGCTATCTCTCTCACTGATATGCACGAGTTTTCGATAGAGCATTATCACCAAAGGCCTTTTGCAACATTTTCAATGCATCGGCATACGAAAATTCATTTGCAACACAAAACTTTAAACAAATTCTTTGCTCAACGTAATCACCCATAGTAAAAATCGGCACGCACTCTGACATCGACTGACTTAATCAGCTGTTGCAAACACACTACTTGACAGATCCCGCTCAAGCTTGGCATAGTAATTAAGGACAGTGGTACCAACCTAGGAAAAAAAAAATTTACCTGCCTCATTGCCCCGCCAGATTTAAATCGATAATTCCCGGTACTTTCTTGACAGAATGTATGCTGTTTTGATTGTAAATTTATTTAACAAGTATGATTTATGCACAACTTTTTAAAATAATGCTATTGTTTCGTCCAAATGTCTTCAATTTTCGAATTTTCAGTCAAAAGTAATTCTGTCTGGCCGGCCATACACACACTAACTTTCGAATAGAAAAAGCTAGAGCCTTGAAAAATTCGCGGAACCTTTGGGACCAAATATCCCGGCTAAGTTCAATAGTTCCGCAGTTATTTATGTTTGAAAATTTTTTCCAATATTTTCGAAACTACTGATTCGATAGACCTGAAATTGAGCATTTAGAAGTTGAATAATAAAGCGCACGCTCATAAAGATCATATAATTAGTAGATAAAAAAAATTATTTTGTCAGAATCGCTTGAAAAATTTTCATATTTTTTCCAATAATATGGATAATGTCCAGATTTGATGGATCTGAAGTTCAGCATTTAGAAGTAGTAAATTAAAAAAAAAACTCATTTTATTATTTAATTTAGGAGAAAAATAATAAGATGCATGTTGGTACAAAATTTCAACATGTACTATAAAAATAGGATAAATTATTTGTGTATTACTGGCCTTTAAAACACTTGCTCTATTTTGAGCACTCCAACTGTGTGCTCAAAAAATCGCGATTCCTTATCCACTTACACTTTTCCAGTCGTTTTTTATGAACTGTCATTTTGATTCATTCTTAATGAATATTGTATCAAGAATAATTTTTAATGAGTTATTGCTTAAAAATTTATTTTTGCTCATTAAACTGACATCCAATGAAATTTGCAGGTGCGCAAGAAGGATCAAATCAATATTGAATCAAAAATTAAGGTAGTGAGGTTCATTGGAGAACTGGTTAAATTTCAGCTTTATCCTAAAATAGAAGGTTTATATTGCCTCAAAATACTCTTACATGATTTTTCGCACCATCATATCGAAATGGCTTGCAATTTTCTGGAAGTTTGCGGAAGATTTCTCTATTGTAGCCCAGACTCACATCAGAGAACAAAAGTTTATTTGGAACAAATGATGAGGAAAAAATCAGTTTTGAAATTGGACTCCCGTTATGTCACACAAATAGAGAATGCCTATTATTATGTGAATCCCCCTGAGATGGAGGCTGTTGCAATGAAAGAGAGGCCTATAATGCACCAGTTTATCAGGAAGCTGTTATATCAAGATCTTCAAAAGAATAACATTGATAAAGTTATGAGACTCATGAGAAGGTTGAACTGGAATGATGAATTAATAGCAGCATATGCCATAAAGTGTCTGACTAACGCTTATAATGTTAAATATTACAACATTAGGTGAGTTATCATCTTCATATAAATAAACAAAGAATAAGTAATAGGAAGTCTGGAGTAGTTCAACAGCTGTCTATTTGACAGCAGATTTGTTATTTTCTACATCATAGGTATTGAATCAAAAGAAAGGTAGTTTGCCGGGCTAAGTTTTAGCTAAATAAATCCTATGTGTATATTCTCTAAGATGGTGGGTTAACTCATTTTCTTTGAAACTTTTGTGAAGACCTAATTAGATGTTCTTTATCTTGAATAGATGGTACTTCTTAAAAAATGAACTCAGAATTATGTTATATAGATCTTGTAATTATCTCCGACCAAATGTGATTATATTGAATTTGTTTTGATATTTTAGTCCATATCTCTCAACATTTGTCCTATTGAATGGAGTTCTCATATTTGTTATTGATAATGATTGGGAATAAGAAATAGATAAACAAGCTGTGATCAAAAAGTACTGGATAATTGCAATTTAAATGAATCATTGTTAAGAAATTTTTTGTTATGTTTGTAGACCCTTACTTGCGGTCAAATTTTAATGGGATCGTATTATTAGTATTTGTTTGGCAGCTCTGACACGTTTTTATGTTTTGTCACTTATTGAATGATTCTGTTAAGCAAGGAGTATGTTTGAAAGTTTGGGTTGCACATGGATTTTCGTATGTCAGTTGGCTCAAACTATTGACTTTGGAGACTCTTCTCTATCAAGAACCTCATATGAGTGGTATAAAGAGTTCAAAGTAGTCATGAAGAGTGTCTCATTTTGGAAAGCCTTCGACATCAAATACCGAAGAAAACATCAAAACTGTGAAGAAAATGGTGCTTCAAAAATGGCCAAGTGAACCTAAGACAGATAGCAGGTTATTTCAACACCTCATATGAAATGGCCCAACATATTGTGGATTTACTTTTGATCCCAGATTCTTCATCAGTGTGTCCAACCTAGTCTTATGGTTTTCTTGTCAAACAAGAAGATGTAAATAAATTATCAGAATTGCTAAACTCCATGAAATTACTCTTTTGATAAATGGTGAATATAGGGAACATCAGGGCTTCCAGATTTTATTAAAGAACAAATATTGCAATGATAGAGTTATGAGGTTAAAGATCTAAATATCACTCATTTTAATGGAGTTTATTCCTTCATTTCATTTAATCTTAAATTATTCCAGGTGCTTAGCCAATCTTTTAGCCGGACTCGTATCTTATCAAGAAGAAATCGGTACTAAAGTGGTAGATGGTGTATTGGAAGATATAAGATTGGGTATGGAAAATAATCTGCAGAAATATAATCAAAGACGGGTGGCTCAAGTGAAGTACTTAGGAGAATTATACAATTACCGAATGGTCGAAAGTGCGGATGTATTCAAGGTACAGCATTGATTTTTTTCTATTACCAATATTCATATCAAGAAAAATATTGTGGAGTCAGTTTTGACTTTTGAAAAGTAGTTAACACGCTAAACACATACAACAGCAGTATATTATACTTTATGTATGGTATTATTATTTCTTTCCATGATTAAAATTGTTTTACCTTGTGATTTGATGTAATGAATATTTGTTATTAAGATTAGAACGATACTCTAAAACGAAAGTTTCTTGTTTTTTATTACACGAAGGGGTTATAAGTTTTTGGTGTGGCCTGAAGCTTTGATATTGCAATGACCAAGTATTTTAGAAGTAACTCTTTCACCTTATTTATGGTAGTATGAGGTCACTTTTTGCCCTATTCTGCAGATTGTTTTAGGTCTAATATAACGTTTATGAAATTTTTATTCATAGGAGAATTACTTAAGTTTTGAGATATAGCAACACTGATGTAAATATGTCATTATGATGACATTGTTATCATAAATATTGACATTTTTATCGGTGAACATACTCAGATGGTGTTATCATATGTTGTTTACAGATATTTGAGACATTCACCCATTTAAATATCTCAAATAATTTTTGGGGTTACACAGCTCCGTACAGTCATTCATTATTTTGTTGTATATCTCAAATAAACAAAATCACAAAATAATGTAAAAATAATGAATGACTGTAAGGAGCTATGTAACCCCAAAAATTATTTGAGATATTTAAATGGGTACCATCTGTTTAACAACCTTCTTTGTCGATTGCCGACATTCCGATATCTGTTAGAACGCCCCTCTCTTTTTTAACCCGGTTTTTTATCAGGTTCTGATTGTAAACCTCTGTACCACTATTAGGTGTTATCTAGAATCTATTGAAATATTCAAAATATTTATCACTTTTGTTTAAATACCTCTGTTAGGTCTTGAGTTGTCTGATGATGGGATAGTTCATTTCCCGAAACTCGAGTCACAAGAAAATGTGTAAAATATATTTTTATTGGTAGTAAAACATAGTAATTTCTACAATTTGTTTTAATTATGATCAACTACCAAATAGTAACGGCTGAAACAATTCAGTATGGAAAATAAATTATATCAATAAACATGTTTGGTCCGTAACTAATTTGATATTTTCTTTTAAGGTTTTCTATTCTTTGATCACTTTTGGAGTTTCCTTAGATCCTTTAGTGACTTCACCGCTGGATCCTCCGAACCATCTTTTCCGTATAAGATTGGTGTGCATTCTTCTTGAAACTTGTGGTAAGTTATGAGTCTCTCAACATTCTAGTATTTTTCAAATACGAAATAAAGTACTCCATTCTTTAATGATATAAGGGGTGGCTAAGTTTGAAATTTTTTTTCTGCCGTAGACGGGAATAAGAAGTTTCATATACCCTTATTTTTTAAGGGCAGTTACAATATCATAATTATTGTTCACCTGTATCTCATGTTGCATGACACTTGCTAATTTTGCTTCCAACTCTCTTTTGAAACTTCCTATAGAAATTCTGATTTCACATTTGCATTCCTCGATAATTTCTTTAACTTTTTGATAACTAGCATTATTCTCCTATCTCACACAATTTATGAAATAATAGCTGCATCATTCATGTAGATTTCATGCTATATTTTCTCAAGTTATCTTTAAGCATACGAAAAAAAATTGCAAAAAATTAAAACAAACTATTTTATATTGTATATCAAAATTGATACTTTTTTACCATGGGTTTATTGATATTTTCTTCTTTGATACTCTAAAAAAAACTGTAGAATTATTTGTGATATCCTATACTTAAGTTGAAATTTTTACTAATTAGTTGGTATGTTTGAAGTCAAATAAATGATCATAAATCATTTCTTGAGTATTGGTTTTGAATGTATATATGTAAATAAAAATTATAATTCCAGGAACTTACTTCAGCAGTGGTAGTAGCAAAAAAAGACTTGATTACTATCTTACATTCCTACAAGTTTACTATTGGTTCAAAAAGACTCATTGGGGAGATTCGTTTCCTCCATTTTTAGACCATATTTTCAAAGAAACCGTTTTAACACTCAGGCCAAAGTTGAAATTATGCCGGAGCTATGAGGATGCCCAAAAGGAAGTGGAGAATATTAGGGTATCTCTTGGCATTGGTAAGTAAGAGAAATAGGACTTTTATGTTTTGAAATTTATGTGTACAAATTTTTACTCCTAGAAGAAATCAGTGGTCAGTGTGGGGCCGAATGGAGAAGCGTTTTTTAAATCAAGATAACTTAATTGTTTTTAAAATAGAAAAAGGCTTTTTACTTGATAGAAGAAATATAACAAAATTTGAATATCAAAACAGATTTATTCTGTTAGTCTTCTACAATTTTAATTTCAAAAAAATTTTTCATTCAAAAAACTTTTAGAATTAAATTAATGTCTACAATAAGCACCGCTTATATTTAATAGACGTATATAATCAAAACTCAATATATAATGCCAAATGAACAAAATAAACCAACAGATATAAAAAAGTCATTAAAATTAATAAATGCATATTTAAAGGAGACAAAATTTTGTTTCTGATCTTACCATTAAGAACACCAGCCTTTTTAAAACATGAACACAACTTAAGGACTTCTCAAAAAATATAATTCATTTGAAATATTTTATAAATTTAAATATTCAAATAAGTTAATTCAGAAATCTCTCAAAACATGCACTATATCTTCAAAAAACAATTATAATTCTGGTAATCTCTTCATTGGTCCTAAATAATATCCCAAATATCAAAATCAAATAACTATCACTATATCTTACTCACACGTGTTTAACAGTAACAGAAACAATCATCCTGTTAAGCCAAGTGAGGTGAGATATAGTGATAGTTATTTGATTTTGATATTTGGAATATTATTTAGGGCCGACGAAGAGATTATAATTGTTTTTTGAAGATATAGTGAGAGTTTTTTGAAGATATAGTTGAGAGATTTCTGAATTAACTTATTTAAATATATTGAATATTCCAAATAAATTATATTTTTTGAGAAGTCCTTAAGTTGTGTTCATGTTTTTAAAAGGCAATTGGTGTTCTTAATGGTAAGATCAGAAACAAATTTTTGTCTACTTTAAATATTTATTTATTAATTTTAATGACTTTTTTATATCTGTTGGTTTATTTATTTCATTTGACATTATATATTGAGTTTTGATTATATACGTCTAGTAAATATAAGCGGTGCTTATTGTAGACATTAATTCAATTCTAAAAGTCATTAGTATTATTATTACCGATTTATTTTCATCGGCAGAAATCATTTGCATTCTTTCAGTGAGCAGCTGCCGTTGTGCAAAATCTCCTTTATTCATTTACTGGACAACCATAAGCTTATTGGGGTAAAGCTCTTGGTGTTAAATCCTTGTTTGCAGTGTTTGACTCCTCATTTAGAGAAGAAGAGTGCTGCAGCTCATTTTCTCTTGAGTGTGTCATGTTGCATTGAACTGTTATGACTAATATTGAAGCGTTGCGAAAAGCGCCGTTGTATGATAATAACAGACTCACCCGATTTTTGAATATTCTTTAGATATGATCGAATGCTTGTTGCTCTCTTGTCCAGACAAACCATTGTGACTAACAATATATCTAATTGAATGAGTCTTTACTTGATGAAATTTCATTTGAAATAGTATTAAATCGGGTTATTCTGAGATCGTCAGGTAGGTATGTGTGATCACCTACCGGACGATGCCACTGTTTTAGTGAGACGATCGTTGTATTATAACAATAAAATAAGTTTTTTGATTGTCTCGGTCTTTACTTGACGGAAATTCATCTTCTATATAAGAAAAACAAATGTTATTCGTTTATTGGTACCGCTATGTAGATAATATAATTTGTTTATTTAAACGCACAAATAGACAACTTTGTTCATTTTTGGAATCTATCAATAAATTATATCCAACAATTGAATTCACACAGGAAGATGAAGTAAATAATAGCATCAATTTCTTAGATTTAAAAATCACCAAAATTAATAATAGACACGACTTTTCCATATACAGAAAACCTACACATACAGATGGTATGATTCATTATACTTCAAACCATCCATTTTCACAAAAATTGTCAGCTTATAATAGTATGCTTTATAGATTGGTTAACATACCCATGACGAAAGAAAATTTTGACAAAGAGTATAAAACCATTAAACAAATAGCTTTCAATAATGATTTTAATCCGTTAATTGTAGATAATTTACTGGATAAAATAAATTACAAGAAAGCAATATCACTTGTATATCCAAAATTTCAAAATTCAAACGAAACCAAATTTATTTCATTAACTTACATAGGCTAAAAATCTGAAAGGATTGCTAGATATTTAAAGAAAAAAGAAAAATATAACATCTATTTTAAAACTATTAATTCTTTAGGCAGCTTAATAAAAAATAATAAAGACGTCATTCCTAAAAACAAAAAATCTGGAGTTTACAAGTTAACATGTAGTGATTGCCCATGCTTATATGTGGGACAGACAGACAGTTCATTCCAAACAAGGATACGAGAACATGAAAAATGTTACATTAATAATGAACCGAATTCAACTTATGCCAACCATTTGTTAGAGACTGGCCATAATTTTAATATGAATTATGAAATATTACATATTGAAAGCAAAAGTCAGAAACTAAATCTGTTAGAAACTTTAGAGATCAATAGATATAATAAAAGACAAATTTTATTGAATGATCAAATAGATTTAAACAGATCCCCCCTACTTAATATTTTTCATTAATTGTAAACCATCTCTTTCCACCCGTCTATTTTTTGTACCAGAGCTGTGTATTTAAGTTCATGTTTTGCACTGTATACCTCAGTTTAAATACTCACCTAATGAAGTCATGGTATGACGAAACAATTGTCGTGTAAATCAATAAAATAGCGGAAGTTAACCTTTGTTTTTCTTATATTAATAAAATAAGTGAAAATCAGAATAACCTTATTCATAATATTTTAAATGAATTTTTATCAAGTAAAGACTGATTTGATTAAACATTGTGACTAACATATGGTGAACTCTTCTGAATGGAACGTGTCAGCCGCGGCCCTCTGGCCCCACTCTTTATAAAATAGGTAGTTTCATCATATCGTTGTTCAAATGTTGCTTGTTTCTATATATTCTGAAGATGAATGGAGCAGTTCTTTTATGATTTATTTTTTTATTTCCTGTATTATATTTTCTAGAGAACATGCTATTATCAGAGACAAAAACAAATGGAAATATACTAGATACAATAGCTGAAACAGATAATGAAGATTTTTGCGATGAAGAAATCTCTGAATCTGCTCCAGGACGTACTACTGACGAAACTGCAACAGAGGATGAAGTTGTTGATCATACTCATGGTTCAGATGATGAAGGTGGGTTGTTTTTTCTTACCATAATATTTTAAAGCAACTAAGATGATTTTGGTGAAACACATTTTGAATCTAAGAAATTACTTAGTTTTCTATCACATTTTATTTCATTCCGTTTAAAAATGAACTACCAAAAAATTACGGACTACTCCATCCAACATTTTGAATCCTCGTAGGTGACATGCAGAGTGAAGCAGACCAAGTGTCTGAATCTTTGGCAATACCTACTGCTCCTAAGAAAGTTGAGTGCCCAGAAGATGATGAATTCCAAAGTGCTTTAGATAAAATGGTATCTGAAAATATTCAAGAAAGAATGAGAGAATCTGTTAAAGCCAATAATATAGATATTTCAGTTCCAGTGGTGATGAAAACCAATATGAAGAAAAGTTATGAACAGTTGCAGGTAAATATATTTTCATAGATTCCTCAAATGATTATAACAATTGTCCTAATTCTAATGGTTTCATTCATATTAGTGACATACCTGTCAGTTGTTTGGTTAACAACCCAACCTATTAAACGAATAAAATAATGAAGTATATTTTCATAATGTATTGATTAAACACAATTGTTTCGCCAACACAAAAGGGTTCCTCATAATACTTAGAAAAAAAAGATACAAATAGCAAAAAAAGTTAAACAAATAGCAGTAAAATATATTGGGGCCAATTATCAGAAATATAAACTAAACAGAAATATTCATGTTTGCTCATTCAGAAGAACAGGTTTATTCCTGTTGATTTCCACTGCTTCCAATAGTGTAAATCTAGTACTTTCATTTTCATTATGGATAGTTTCATAGGTCTTAAAATAATGTCTGAATTATTTCAAATGACTAACATATGTTGAGTATGAAATGTCTGATGTTTAACTCTGTTGTTGATGTATTATTTTCCTAAAGGATCTACCTGTTTGACCAATATATACCATAAAGCAATCATTACAAGTCAACTTATAAACTCCAAATTTTTTCCCTTTCCCTAAATTACTAATCATTCTAAAAGCTTTATTAAAATCAAATTTTTCTTTAAAATACTTGGCAATATTATCTGCTTTTCTTGATGCAATTTTTATTTGTTTCTTGGTTAAAATTTGTTGTATCATAATTGGGTTATAGCCATTATTGGATGCAATCTGTTTAATAGTATTCAATTCTTTAAAAAAAATATGTTTCAGATACTGAATTGTTTCAGCCGTTACTATTTGGTAGTTGATCATAATTAAAACAAATTGCAGAAATTATTATGTTTTACTACCAAAAAAATATATTATATAATATATTACACATTTTCTTGTGACTCGAGTTTCGGGAAACTATCCCATCATCAGACAACTGAAGACCTAACAGTGGTACAGTGGTATTTAAACAAAAGTGATAAATATTTTGAATATTTCAACGGTAAAACCTAATAGTGGTACAGAGGTTTACAATCGAAACGTGATAAAAAACCGGGAGGGGCCTTCTAACAGATATCGGAATGTCGGCAATCGACAAAGAAGGTTGTTAAACAGATGGTACCCATTTACCCATTTAACTATATCAAATAATTTTTGGGGTTACATGGTTCTGTACAGTCATTCGTAATTTTCACACTATTTTGTTGTATATCTCAAATATTTGGATTTACAAAGCTCCATACAGTCATTCATTATTTTTTACATTATTTTTATTGTGAACGATGTCAGAGTGCGTGCCGATTTTTACTGTGGGTGATTACGTTGAGCAAAGAATTTGTTTAAAGTTTTGTGTTGCAAATGAATTTTTGTGTGCCGATGCATTGAAAATGTCGCAAAAGGCCTTTGGTGATAATGCTCTATCGAAAACTCGTGCATATCAGTGGTACAGAGCCTTCAAGGAAGGTCGTGAAGTGGTCGCCCATCGACGGCTTCGATCGAAGATAACGTCGATAAAATTAAGAAAAGGGTGCTGGAAAACCGTCGTACCAGCTTGAGAGAGATAGCACATGATCTTAAGATATCCCACGAGTCCGCACGTACGATTTTGATTGATATTTTGGGCATGAGAAAGGTGGCCGCACGACTCGTACCGAAAGACCTGAATTTTCTTCAAAGACGTCATCGCGAACAGGTTGCTTCAGACATGCTGGATCGCTGTAATTCCGATTCTACATTCATGGAACGCATTATAACTGGTGATGAGACCTGGGTCTACGAGTACGATATGCAAACAAGCCAGCAATCATCGGAATGGGTGGCAAAAAATGAGCCGAAACCGAAAAAACCACGCCAAAGCCGCTCGAAAATGAAGGTGATGCTCATTGTTTTCTTCGATATCCGTGGCGTGGTGCACTACGAATTCGTTCCAGAGGGTCAGACAGGAGTATTACCTAGGCGTTATGAAACGTTTGCGTGAGCGTATCCGCAAGAAGCGGCCAAATTTGTGGGCGAACAACTCATGGATTTTGCATGACGATAATGCGCCTTCTCACCGAGCTACGATTGTGACTGACTTTCTCGCCAAAAACTCAACAAACGTGCTTCAGCAACCACCGTATTCGCCGGATTTGACTCCCTGCGACTTTTTCCTCTTCCCAAAACTAAAATTGCCCCTTCGTGGCACCCGTTTTGAGTCGATTGAAGCCATAAAACAAAATTCGGCGCGAGAGCTAAAGTCCATCCCGGAAAGCGCCTATAAAAAATGTTTCGATAATTGGAAGTGCCGTTGGCATAGATGTATTGGAGCAAATGGAGCCTATTTTGAAGGCGACCCAATAAATTTTGACGATTAAATGTAAAAATGTTGTTTTAATTGAAAATTCCCGGTACTTTCTTGACAGAGTAGTATGTTGGAATTGGCTGAAGAATGCTAGTTTCAATAATTGGCCCCAATATATTTTACTGCTATTTGTATTCCTTTTGTTGCATATTTTTACTTAGTTAGGTATTTCCGATAATTGATTGTTATTTGTAATCCTTTTTTGAAGTTTTTGTCTAAACCATACCATAAGATGTGATGTTAATTTTTTAGACTGGCTACGAAATAATACCGATCTAAATCCTCTTGATTTTTCGATTTTCTTAAATAATAAACCTTTGTGATCAACCACTGAGAAAATGTGTAAACCTCGCCTGAAAAATTCACAGATTACATTTTAAAATTTATAAATATCAAAAATCTATCTACCGTAATACTGTACGCGATCCTAAGCTTTTCTTCGAAATCATTAGAGGGAAATAATAGGGGGACTGGAAAGTAATGTCGTTCCTACGCATGTCGATATTTGATTGTCATTTGTCAGCTCATTGTGTACTTCGAAGTTGTGCCAAAGACATTTTAAGGTTATTGTGACTTGTTCACTTCGAAGTAATTAAATATTAAACTTTTTTTTGCAATTTGGGATGAAATGGCCAGCCAAATACCAGAAGAGCATATCTGGCATTGTATGCTTTTTAAGTTTCGCAGGGGTAGTAACGCAACAATTGCGACCAAAAACATTTGCCATGTTTATCCAAGTGCATTTTAATCCCTCTGATACCTATCGATCAGGAAGACCAATAACATCAGACAACGACGAGGGCAGAAGTAAAAGCAAATCCATGTGTGACAATCGAGGAACTCTCAAAGGCCCTTAACCAACCTTGGTCGGTCATCTAAGAATATTTGCAGCAGATTGTAAAAGTAAGCAGAGCAGGTGTTTGGACCTCCCCATAATCTGTCTGGAGAGAACAATGCCAACCGATCCATCACATGCAACATATTGCTTCAATGGCATCATACAGAACCGTTTTTTGATCGCTTGATATGAATAATGGTCCTATATGATAACCCAAAACCCAAATGAATCACCAGGAAGTACTGCGGAGCCGAATTTACATCCCAAAAAGGCGCTTCTGTGTGTTTGGTGGAGTATACACGGAATTGTTCATTTTGAAGTGATGAAACCTGGACAAACTCTCAATGCAGATCTTTATTGTAAACAATTGCATTGATTGAACCAATCTTTAATCGAAAAATATCCGACGATTGTAAACAGAAAAGGCGTTATTCTGCAACATGACAATGCCAGACTGCTCCGTAAAAATTTATGAATTGGTGTGGGAGGTACTGCATCACCGACCATGCTCGCCTGATATCGCACCCTCAGATTTCAATTTATTCCGATCACTATAACATTTTCTTACTGGCAAAAAATTTGAAAATTTGGATGATGTCTAAAATTTGCACTCTAGATTATATTATTCTGATACTCCTAGACCTTCGTGAAGATCCCTTAGAAGCTTTATCAGCTTGTGAGAGTTAGGAGTTCAGTTGTGTTCTGGGTAGGCTTTGTTACTGCGATCTTACGCCACTTTAGGTCACAGCATTGTTAATTTTCGACACAACAGTGAAATGGTGGGCCGAAACCCGTCCAACTAGAAAATTTCTTCCCCACCTGAACAGGAGTTGAACCCACGATCTTTCAGTTACGAGCCCTGTGCTCTTACCATTGGGCCAACGGCACGCATGGCAAGAGGTTGTTGATAACGAAGGTTCGTTTGAATTCAATTTAAAGAAGCGACATTACTTTATGGTGCACCTTATACATGAAAATTTAGATTTTGGTCTTCAAATGTTAGTAGCATTTCTTCTAAAAATATTTTGGCCTATTCCCCTCTATAGTTATATACTTTTTATATTAAAACTGTACTCTAATTTAGAAATTAATCATATTTTTTTCTCAATTCAATGGCATTTTCAATATTCACCCAAATTGTGAATTTATTTTGCAGGAACGTGGAGAAGGGGACAATAATAAAATAGGATTTGTTCTGATGGTAAGAAAAGGAAATAAACAACAATATAAAGCCTTTGAAGCAGATCAAAATTCGGAATTAGCTCAAAACTTAAGAGATCAGGAAATAGCGCAAAAGGAAGAGAAGGAGAGAGTGAAACGTTTAACATTGAACATAACGGAACGTTTAGAAGAAGAAGATTATCAAGAATTAGTTCAACAACAAAATAGACCAGTTACATTAAATTATAACAGAGAAAGGAAAAAATACCAGCACCCAAAAGGAGCCCCTGATGCTGATCTCATATTTGGACCAAAGAAAGTCAGGTAATCGGAATATTCAAAATGAAAACGGTAAAAAAAAAGGCGTGAAAGTTCGAAAAAGACAAAGATGAAGAAGCCCAGACAATGAAATTTGTAGTCAAGAATTCCAGATAACTTTGAGTTTGTTATGAAGTCTATCTTAAAGATGTTGAGATTAAAAAATAATTAATGTATTTACCATGATTATTTTGAGTTAAACTTTATAGAAATGATGTGAAGTTGAGTAATGTTGATGAATTGTCTTCAATAGAAACTCTTTTTAGTAGTTTTATTTGATTAATGGAACCTTATACTTCAGTTCTCATCAAACTTATTTTGACTTTGCTTTACTGAATCGATAGCAATAATTAATTGAAAAAATAGATATGAGTTTTTATGTCATAAGTCGCCCTGCTCTAGTTTTTTTTGCTAATAAATGCTACAAATTTTAATTTTATGAAAAGTGTTCTTAAAAATTAAATTGAATGAATTCCTTACTAAAATTTATGATAGATTGGGCCGTTGCTTGGTAGAAATCAGTTGTAATTGTCATTATAAAATAAAACACTTGTTTACATTTTCTACTTTATTTTTGGTATTGACGTACGTTTCGTCTTTGCTTGAAAGTATTCTGATGAAGTCTTTCAAGCAAAGACGAAACGTACGTCAATACCAAAAATAAAGTAGAAAATGTAAACAAGTGTTTTATTTTATAATGACAATCCTTACTAAAACTGAAAGTGTTTGATATTTAAGATTTTGACATTAACGAAATGGGTCCATTTACGCTTAGAAACTGGAAAATATTAAAAACGTATCTCCCTAAGTGAATCTTATTTTCAAGCTGTTAGAAATTTGCGTGGAAAATTCAATAGAAATGAAACGGCAATTTATGGGTCAATTTGTGAAACTGGATCATTATTTGATAAAACATCCCGTTCGTGTTCTCATGCAGCAGGCACACCTGAAAACGCTGCTGCTATAGCCCAGAATGTGGCTGAACATACATCAACTTGTCATCGTGCTCAAGAACAACATTTCTCTCACTTCTCTGATGATAATTTTTCATAAAGACCTTGGTATGAAGGCTTACAAGGTTCAACTAGTACAAGAAGTGAAGCCTTGTGACCATCTGATGCGTTTCCACTTCTCTCCATGGGCGAAAAATGAGCATTTTCCCAGAATATCATCTTTAGCGATGAAGCTCATTTTCACATAAAAGGACTATTTTTGTGGAATCTATTAAGGATAAGTGTTACACTAACCAAACAGAAACGATTGATGCATTGAAACACTAAATCGAAGTTTCCATTCATGAAACTGAGCCCCAAACAATCGACAATGTTCTGAAAAATTGGGTTCATCAGATGGGGTACTGTAGCCAGTCGTGGCAGTCATTTAAATTATACTGTTTTTTATTTGAAAATATCAAGGTTAAACCTTTCTAATAAAGTTATAAGTTTGAAAAAATATTAATTTTTTTAAAATTTATAGCTGATCAAAAATGAAAATTTTTAATGACCTACCCCCTGGTTTGGTAGATACTTAAAGCTGTTGTGTGGTTTATGCCCTATTTTTTTTTAGGTGAGTGATCGAAAGTGCTTTGATCTAGCAATTATATCTATGTTTTATTATAGGACTGTATTTTAAAGTTGGTCTTATTATCCGCTATTCCTAGGCGGTTTATATCAAGAAACTTCATCAATAGCGAAACTCCAATAACAAAAAATTTAAAACAAATTGTAGAAATTACTATGTTTTACTACCAATAAAAATATATATTACACATATTCTTGTGACTCGAGTTTCGGGAAATGGACTATCCAATCATAAGACAACTGAAGACCTAACAGTGGCAGAGGTATTTAAACAAAAGTGATAAAAATTTTGAATATTTCAATAGATAACACCTAATAGTGGTACAGAGGTTTACAAGCGGAACGTGATAAAAAAGAGGGGCCTTCTAACAGATATCGGAATGTCGGCAATCGACAAAGAAGGTTGTTAAACAGATGGTATCCATTTAAAAATCTGTTAGAAGGCCCCTCTTTTTAACCCGGTTTTTTATCACGTTCCACTTGTAAACCTCTGTACCACTATTAGGTGTTATCTAGAATCTATTGAAATATTCAAAATATTTATCACTTTTTTTTAAATACAACAGCAGAAACTAGTAGTTACAAGAACCTTAAAATTCAGATACTGAATTGTTTCAGCCGTTACTATTTGGTAGTTGATCATAATTAAAACAAATTGTAGAAATTACTATGTTTTACTACCAAAAAAATATATATATTACACAAATGTGTAATAAATATTATGTAGCATGTATGTAGCTATGTAACACCAAAAATTATTTGAGATATTTAAATGGGTACCATGTGTTTGACAACCTTCTTTGTCGATTGCCGACATTCCGATATCTGTTAGAAGGCCCTTCTTTTTTAACCCGGTTTTTTATCACGTTCCGCTTGTAAACCTCTGTACCACTATTAGGTGTTACCTAGAATCTATTGAAGTATTCAAAATATTTATCACTTTTGTTTAAATACCTCTGTACCACTGTTAGGTCTTCAGTTGTCTGATGATGGGATAGTTCATTTCCCGAAACTCGAGTCACAAGAAAATGTGTAATATATCTTTTTATTGGTAGTAAAACATAGTAATTTCTAACTAATGACACAAAAGATGACTCAAATAGTTTCAACAACTAACTTTAAAATAGCTTTCATTTCCTCATATAAAATTTCTAAATTATTTTTTACTGCTAAAGACAACAGGCATTAATTCAGAAGTTTATGAATTAATGTATATGTAAATCAAACTTGGAAAACCTTAACAAAAAGGTTGAAAGAAAATCGGTCACTATTTAAGTATGGGAAAGATAACTAATTTTTCCAAAAAAGGTCATGTTTTCCCAGAAGTAGATAATCTTGAAATACATCTGGAAACGAAAGGCAAGAAACTGAACATCCTAGAATTAATATATTCGTAAAAATTACCATAAACCAGAGATTGCTCAGTTTTCGGTGTTTTACACAAAGCCTTCCTTAAATATATAAAAACCTTTGAAACACAGCTTGTTATACGCCAGTTCGAAAATGTAGTAACACCAATAAAAGTGATATAAAACAAAATAATTTCTTATTGATTCCATTTTGAAATGAACTATTAAAGTAACAGACTATTCCAACCAATAGAAATTGTAGAAGTAATGGAGAGTTAAGTCAATACCACCTACACTCTAGGTGGTTATGTTATTTTTGGCGAGCGGGCGTCTGTCCACCCTACCACTGCGTCCGCACGGACTATTGTGGTTCACCCCTAATTTATATCTCCCCGACGAGATCCAGTTTTTGGATAAAACCGATAATCTTGTTCAGCGCTGGTCACTCTGAGACGATGTGCATGGCTGTTGTTTCAGTGTCCTCAAGACACAGCCTGCATTCATTGTCTTCAGCCAGACCGATTTTGTGCAAATGCGCTTTCAATCTGCAGTGACCTGTCATAATTCCGACAAGTGTTCTTAGTTTCGCCATATCCAGACCTAGCGCTAGGTTCCCATCTTTTTGCAAAGCTGTTCCAAGGAACAACTTCGACAGACTCTAGCCTTGAGTTCATTCTGCCTGTTATCGCCTCGTTAGCCACGTCATGTGGTATTCCCAGGAATGGTTCCGAGGCAGTTCAGAGGCAGCGCAGCTCCAGCAAATGCCAGCCGATCCGCCTCCTCGTTACCCAAATAGTTTGAGTGGCTCGGTATCCAAACCAGAGTGACTCACCCATCCAAGTACTAACCGCGCCCGACGCTGCTTGTCTTCAATGATCAGACGAGAACTGGCATATTCAGCGTGGTATGGCCGTAAACCGTAAAAAGCCGTAAAAAATAGAGGGGTGGAAAGAGATGGTTTACAATTAATGAAAAATATTAAGTAGGGGATACTTAATATTTTTCATTAATTGTAAACCATCTCTTTCAACCCCTCTATTTTTTATACCAGAGCTGTGTATTTAAGGTCATGTTTTGCATTGTACTACTCTGTCAAGAAAGTACCGGGAATTTTCAATTAAAACAACATTTTTACATTTAATCGTCAAAATTTATTGGGTCGCCTTCAAAATAGGCTCCATTTGCTCCAATACATCTATGCCAACGGCACTTCCAAGTATCGAAACATTTTTTATAGGCGCTTTCCGAGATGGACTTTAGCTCTCGCGCCGAATTTTGTTTTATGGCTTCAATCGACTCAAAACGGGTGCCACGAAGGGGCAATTTTAGTTTTGGGAAGAGGAAAAAGTCGCAGGGAGCCAAATCCGGCGAATACGGTGGTTGCTGAAGCACGTTTGTTGAGTTTTTGGCGAGAAAGTCAGTCACAATCGTAGCTCGATGAGAAGGCGCGTTATCGTCATGCAAAATCCATGAGTTGTTCGCCCACAAATTTGGCCGCTTCCTACGGATACGCTCACGCAAACGTTTCATAACGCCTAGGTAATACTCCTTGTTTACCGTCTGACCCTCTGGAACGAATTCGTAGTGCACCACGCCACGGATATCGAAGAAAACAATGAGTATCACCTTCATTTTCGAGCGGCTTTGGCGTGGTTTTTTCGGTTTCGGCTCATTTTTTACCACCCATTCTGATGATTGCTGGCTTGTTTGCATATCGTACTCGTAGACCCAGGTCTCATCACCAGTTATAATGCGTTCCATGAATGTAGAATCGGAATTACAGCGATCCAGCATGTCTGAAGCAACCTGTTCGCGATGACGTTTTTGAAGAAAATTCAGGTCTTTCGGTACGAGTCGTGCGGCCACCTTTCTCATGCCCAAAATATCAATCAAAATCGTACGTGCGGACTCGTGGGATATCTTAAGATCATGTGCTATCTCTCTCAAGCTGGTACGACGGTTTTCCAGCACCCTTTCCTTAATTTTATCGACCTTATCTTCGATCGAAGCCGTCGATGGGCGTCCGGTCTTCGACCACTTCACGACCGTCCTTGAAGGCTCTGTACCACTGATATGCACGAGTTTTCGATAGAGCATTATCACCAAAGGCCTTTTGCAACATTTTCAATGCATCGGCACACGAAAATTCATTTGCCACACAAAACTTCAAACAAATTCTTTGCTCAACGTAATCACCCATAGTAAAAATCGGCACGCACTCTGACATCGACTGACTTAATCAGCTGTTGCAAACATACTAGTTGACAGATCCCGCTCAAGCTTGGCATAGTAATTAAGGACAGTGGTACCAACCTAGCAAAAAAAATTTTTACCTGCCTCATTGCCCCGCCAGATTTAAATCGATAATTCCCGGTTTCTTGACAGAATGTATACCTCAATTTAAATACTCACCTGATGAAGTTATGGTATGACGAAACAATTGTCGTGTAAATCAATAAAATAGCGGAAGTTAACATTTGTTTTTCTTATATTGAAGATGAATCTCTGTCAAGTAAAAACGGAGACAATCAAAAATTTGGTTACAAATGACTTTCGAACAAAACAATATAGAGACTTCAAACTTTCAGATTTTGCAGTTACTCATATTTAAAATGTTTTCTCACTTTTTCCAATATTTCCAAAAGTTTATCGGATCGACTGAAATTTCATATTTAAGAGTAGAATAATGACGTGCTTGTTTGTGCAAAATTTCTGACTAGAAGTAAAAACAAGACAAAATCAATAAGATTGTAGTGTCATTCAGAAGATTACATAAAAAAAGGAATTGGAAGTATCATTCAATATTATAATAAAACATCAAAAACCATTCAGTTTATTGAATATGCTAGGACAATTTTTTGAGAATATGAAATATTATCACAATAGTCTACATGTTAAGTTTAAAATTGATTAATGCTATAAAAACTTACATGAAACAAATATAATACAGTACAAAAATCTGTCTCAAAACTCATAAATAAGAAAGCTCTAATCTGCATCTTCAAATTCTTCATCATCTATATCCCCATTTCCGTTGTGACAAAACGAATGGGAATGTTCATCATTTAAATTATTTTGTCCAAAGTTATGTGCTAGGTTATCCACAGCTGAAAGAAAATTGTTGAAAGTCATAGTTAATATTGGGACATTTCTTCAATATAATTTGTGTTCTCATAGCACCGACACAAATTCATTACAAAATTTGAATATCAAAACAGATTTAATCTGTTAGTCTTCTACAATTTTAATTCCAGAAAAAATTTTTATTCAAAAAACTTTTAGAATTAAATTAAGGTCTACAATAAGCACAGCTTATATTAAATAGACGTATATAATCGAAACTCAATATATAATGTCAAATGGAATAAATAAACCAACAGATATAAAAAAGTCGTTAAAATTAATAAATAAATATTTAAAGGAGACAAAATTTTGTTTCTGATCTTACCTTTAAGAACACCAATTGCCTTTTAAAAACATGAACACAACTTAAGGACTTCTCAAAGAATATAATTTATTTGAAATATTTAATATATTTGAATATTCGAATAAGTTAATTCAGAAATCTCTCAAAACATGCACTATATCTTCAAAAAACAAATATAATTCTAGGTAATCTCTTCATCGGTCCAAAATAATATTCCAAATATCAAAATCAAATAACTATCACTATATCTCAACTTACACGTGTTAAGGATGAATGCTTCAAACAGACTAACTTTAAAATTCAAGATGGTCTATGTTCTAACAAAGTCACAGAACAGTGTAAGGTATTTTTAAGGTTATATTTAAAATCATTGACATTCCATAATGAGATTTGTTGAAGCCTAAATATAATTATATATTTATAAATCTCGTGTCACAATGTTTGTCCTCAATGGACTCCTAAACCACTTAACCGATTATAATAAAATTCGCACACCATGTGCAGTTCGATCCAACTTGAGAGATAGGATAGTTTAAATCTCAAATTATAGTCGCAATTTTAATTTATTGCTAATTATTTTTCTGTTATTATTTGACAGTCACAATTATCTGTTAACTCCAAATGATTCTAACAGATGTCGATACCTTTCGACTGGGTTGAGTAAGTAATCAATAGATGGCGCTGCTATGGTACATCTACGAACGTGTCATATAAGCTACATTTTAACAGCATAATTACCACGTGTTGTTGACGCTATAAAATTAATTAAATTTATTTTGTAGTGAACGAAATACTGTATAATTCAATTATTTCCACTTTTTAAATTTTTGGTGTTAGCATAGCCGGTCACGTGTTACTTAGACTGAAGTGTAAATTGAATTCATATTATAAACTTTAGCCACAGCAACGCGTGGCCGGGTCAGCTAGTATTATATATAAAATAAAATAGAAAAAGGCTTTTTACTTGATAGAAGAAATATAACAAAATTGGAATATCAAAACAGATTTAATCTGTTTTGATATTCCAATTTTGTTATATTTCTTCTATCAAGTAAAAAGCCTTTTTCTATTTTACAAATTTATTAGCTTAGAGAACAATTAGAAATTAGCTTTAAACGGTATGAGGTAGTTTCCACTGAAATCACAGAAATTGTTAATTTTTTCTTTGTAGAATGCAATATATTTTTTAAATCAAAAGTTAAGAGATATGTATGATTATGAAACTATGAAAACTATAGTTTAGGAGTTGATGCGGTAGATTTCGTTCCAGCAATTTTTTACTGAAAAAATACAATTTGGTACAGCAAATGAAGTTGCAGATTATCATATCAAAGCCCTAATTAATTTGGATCAGTATAATCCTGTAAGGAAGATTTTAAAAAATGTTGAATCTATAAAGGTATTACCCACAAAAATTTAAAAAACATTTTGAAATGTGGGACACATTAAAAACTCTGTATTTGAGCATCTCATTAGTTAAAGGAAATTCATTCAACTCAATGCATTAACATCTGCAATTTGCATCTCAAACAAAATGAAATTGAATGTTTTGAAACCGAATAATTGCTGGTGATAAAATGGATAATTTATCATAACATTGAACAAAAATGATCATAGTCTATAGTAAATGAACAACATCAAAAGTTGACAGGCAGGAAAAGATTATGCTATCAATTTGGTAGGATTATAAAGGTATTGTATACATATCAGGATTGAAAAGTATCAAGAAATTGTAATGTGATTATTATTGTGGCATCATGCATTAAGAGTACTTGCAGATTTAAACTGCTAATAAGAAATATTATCTAGGCGTTATGATGTGTTTGAGAGATGCTGTCCATAGAAAACGACCAGATTTGTGGGCCGATGACAGTATGATTTTACACGATAATAATGTGCATTACCACAAAACGCGAATGCTGCTTGATTATTTGATAAAACACGGCGTCCATATCCTCGTACAAGCATCGTAATCGCCAAATTTAGCCCCATTTGGATGACTGGATTAAGCATTAGAGATAGCCCATTTTTATTGATATTTATGTAAGATATTCATTTTTCATCTTGATAAAAATGTAAGGATTCTGCTCAAAATACAGATATGAAACCATCTGCAAATAAATTCCAGCAACTTTGTGATAGCAGAAGAATATTTCACAAATAATTTTGCCAAATGAAAGAAAATAATCACCTGCATCACCTCCAGCTTGAATATCTCCCTCTTCTGTTTCATGAAATTCTTCCATATCTTCTTCAGCATCCTCATATAAATGATCTTCATTTGCATCCTCATAGAGATAATCCTCCTCATCCTCGTCCAGATCTTGTGGATCTGGATTGAGGGCCTGTAAGGTCAAAAATATTTATTTTTCCGTGTTATTAACCTATTGTTATTATTATAATCATTTATTCATTGTATGTCCATATTTTAAGATTTCCGAATCATATTCTTTCAAATTTCAAAGTAGTATGAGTTGTGGTAATGGAAAGTTCTAGAAATCAAAACAGTGTAACATACATTGTCAAGAAAGTACCGGGAATTATCGATTTAAATCTGGCGGGGCAATGAGGCAGGTAAAATTTTTTTTTCCTAGGTTGGTACCACTGTCCTTAATTACTATGCCAAGCTTGAGCGGGATCTGTCAACTAGTGTGTTTGCAACAGCTGATTAAGTCAGTCGATGTCAGAGTGCGTGCCGATTTTTACTATGGGTGATTACGTTGAGCAAAGAATTTGTTTAAAGTTTTGTGTTGCAAATGAATTTTCGTGTGCCGATGCATTGAAAATGTTACAAAAGGCCTTTGGTGATAATGCTCTATCGAAAACTCGTGCATATCAGTGGTACAGAGCCTTCAAGGACGGTCGTGAAGTGGTCGCCCATCGACGGCTTCGATCGAAGATAACGTCGATAAAATTAAGGAAAGGGTGCTGGAAAACCGTCGTACCAGCTTGAGAGAGATAGCACATGATCTTAAGATATCCCACGAGTCCGCACGTACGATTTTGATTGATATTTTGGGCATGAGAAAGGTGGCCGCACGACTCGTACCGAAAGACCTGAATTTTCTTCAAAAACGTCATCGCGAACAGGTTGCTTCAGACATGCTGGATCGCTGTAATTCCGATTCTACATTCATGGAACGCATTATAACTGGTGATGAGACCTGGGTCTACGAGTACGATATGCAAACAAGCCAGCAATCATCGGAATGGGTGGCAAAAAATGAGCCGAAACCGAAAAAACCACGCCAAAGCCGCTCGAAAATGAAGGTGATGCTCATTGTTTTCTTCGATATCCGTGGCGTGGTGCACTACGAATTCGTTCCAGAGGGTCAGACTGTAAACAAGGAGTATTACCTAGGCGTTATGAAACGTTTGCGTGAGCGTATCCGTAAGAAGCGGCCAAATTTGTGGGCGAACAACTCATGGATTTTGCATGACGATAACGCGCCTTCTCATCGAGCTACGATTGTGACTGACTTTCTCGCCAAAAACTCAACAAACGTGCTTCAGCAACCACCGTATTCGCCGGATTTGGCTCCCTGCGACTTTTTCCTCTTCCCAAAACTAAAATTGCCCCTTCGTGGCACCTGTTTTGAGTCGATTGAAGCCATAAAACAAAATTCGACGCGAGAGCCGTTGGCGTAGATGTATTGGAGCAAATGGAGCCTATTTTGAAGGCGACCCAATAAATTTTGACGATTAAATGTAAAAATGTTGTTTTAATTGAAAATTCCCGGTACTTTCTTGACAGAGTAGTACATCTGTATAACAATGCTATACTCGAACAAACTCGATCACAAAGGCAAATTGCAGATATGCGCACGTTTTAAACTGATTGGTTTTCGTCAGTACTAGTGATTCTAAATCTGTCAAGTATCCATATTCGCCATACACAGAGACACTAAGGTATTAATAATACACCAGCGCCTCTAAACTAAAGAAATGTATTCTCGATATTCTCACGTTACTAATGCAGAAAAAACTTTCCTCATGCTCAAATCAGACCATAATTTGCCGTAATGCTAATAATTAGCTTAGTGTATGTTAGACTGTCTCGATTTCTAGAACTTTCTATTACCGTAGCTCATAATCCTTGTTAATGATTTTTGGTACAGATCAGCCGAATTAATTCATTTAAACACAGTATTTTTACTTACTTGACATACTGAAATTGCTTCATATATCGCCGTTATTGAGGAATGATTTTCTGGAATGAATAAAAGTTCTGAAACATTAGAGTCTGATTTGTCGTCATCGCTATCAATGTCAGCATCCTCTATTTTGTCAGAATCTTGCTCGAGCCCTGAAATACTGAGAGTTGAAAACTAATCATCCCTTTAATTGTATGAAAATAAAATAGAAAACTTTCAAATCATTAACATAAATTAAGGATATGTACCTGGTAAAGACAAACGGTTATCTAGTAAAACATAAACACACTCTTCAGAATGAATAGTGGGATCTTTGGTAGTTGCATGTAGAGAAATATCCTCATAATCTACTTTGAAACCTTTATCATCTCTTGCTTGCCAGCTTAGTGTTCTAAAAATAATAATAGTATATAATAATTGAAAATAGTGAACTTACAGTAAACATACCTTTCACTAACGTATAATGTTCCAATTCCTAAATCTTTTTTGTTTAGGAAAGCACGTATGTTTCTCTCCGCAAACCTAATTGGAGATTCAGGATGCAGAAACGAAGTAACAATAACCATTTTCTGTCTATATTGGATAAAAGAGTTGTTACAATATTTAACAACCGGTGAATGGTGTATGGAGATTGACAAATTGCATAGACAATGAACTATTTCTGTTGTGTCAAATTTTCGAACTCCTTAAAATGCATAGACATTTAACATATATACTGGCTGTCTATGACCAGTCTATGACTTTTACAGAGTTCTTTGCGGCCAACATTATTATGTGTGAGAGAGAGAGAGATGTTGTAAATGCAAAACGTTGACTTCCTACATTGTTCGTATGTTTTCACGAGATATTTTAGAGATTCTTTCACAACATAATATTAATAAATAAATAATACTGAAGACATCCCTATTCTCGATGAAACATACGACTGAGAGAATCTCTCATAGATTATACAGACTACGTATCAGTATTTAACCGCTTTGGCCCATAGATAAACTAAATGGCGTCTCTTTTATAATTCTTAACTGGCAGAAAAGGATATTTTAAAATAACGCTCATGAGCGACGCTAACTACGTACCCGAAGTAATAGCTTACAATAATAAAATTTGTTACCTCAGTGTATATAATTATGGAAATTTAGTTGAATATAGGTCAAGTAAAATACTCGTTGGAGATAAATATGTTGTATTTGCCGACGCTTCGACCTAAATTAGGCCATCCTCAGGGTACTAGAAAAGAGGATTTTAAGCCGTTTAAAACTTTAAAATCCTATTATATTTTCTAGTGCCTTAAGGATGGCCCAATTTAGGTCGAAACGTCGGCAAATACAATATATTTATCTCCAACGAGTATTTTACTTTACCTATATCCAACTAAATTTCTATAGTAATAGCTTACATATAATAGTCTCCCTTGGTAGCACGAGAAGGTCTCGTTTATCTATGACCATAGACTTATTGTAAATTAGGATAATAAGTGTATGTCTGTGGCTCTTGTTAAGTGGACATGTACATATTTTAATCAACTACACGTTTTACACTTTTGAATGTCCAGCTTAGTTTTAATGCAAGATTTTCGAGTATTGCATGCTCTTCCGCTCGTTGCCTGTTAATTTTCATTCTGTATTTTGGCCTTAGTGATATTTACTGGACCGGAATGTTGTACTAAAGTGCCTTGGTATTGTATATAACTAAACCGTCGCAACTCTCAAGTTATCTATTTTGATTGTATAATTTATGTCTTCTCTTGTTTTGTTGTGTGCTGTATATGTTAATAATGGTTCCTGATTTGTGATATTCATTTTATTCGCGGTGTCCAGTTACCTTTTTTTTTATTATTTATTCATTCAATAAGACGTCCAGGTGATGGGAATACTGTATCTATTTTATAATCTCCTAGTCACTTTATGTAATATGTTTGCAATATTCATGTGCCCGCTTAATTTGAGGAATTGTATTCCTTGTGCAACAGTAATGTCCTTTAGGGTGAATCATTGAGTGGTCCCGGTAGAAGCCTATACATATTGTATAGAGACAGTTAATACTCCGGATATCCAACGCTGCTGTGTGAAATATGTTGAGCTATCCTGTGTTACATGGAGTAGTATAAAAGATCTGGGATTTTAAGGAGTACTCTAAAAGATCTGAGATTGTACGGAGTACTCTGAAGAACGCTAACCTTTTTATCTTGATCGTCTAGTGGCGGGAGAATAGGACGTTACGTTGTGAAGACAGCCCAAATTATACCTGACGAGAGCAGAAAACAGTGACGGGAAGTAAAAATATTCAAGACACAGTAATGCCAGAATAATATATTTCTATTAGTAATATCAAAAAGCAACAACCCTCAACGAATGGAAACAATTTTATCAGCCTGTGATTAAATCTACTCTACGCAGTGGATTGCAAAAAAAAGCTCCACAGTGAACCTAATAGCGCCCCGGGTATAAATGACTTTTTACTACATATCGTTAGGTGGGTAACTCGCTCAAATCGGATATCATTCTTATGTAGCGGAAGGGATTAAAAGGGATAGGATACAGCCAGCAATCGCACCTTCAACTGCACTTCTGGTAACCAGTGCAGAACCTAACCGCTACAAGGGGTAAATTTAAATGGACAGTAAGGTAAGGGTAACTGTGGTATGCCCAGGAGATCTCCTTGAAGAGGGGACATAATTCGAGTCGACCAGAAAAGTTATTATTAAATGGACTGTATCGGCCCCCCTCGGGGTGGCCAAGACCCAGGAAGGCTCGGTATTACTGAAGAACGAACCCAACACTACCTGAAGAGTCACGCAAACTAAGCCCGGGAGATATCACAATACCTCGGAACAATTATCTAGCAATCACTCACACATTCTCACAATAGCTTTGGATATCTGG
Source organism: Megalocaria dilatata (assembly GCA_034642435.1). Taxonomy (NCBI): domain Eukaryota; kingdom Metazoa; phylum Arthropoda; class Insecta; order Coleoptera; family Coccinellidae; genus Megalocaria; species Megalocaria dilatata. The sequence continues at coordinate 7,635,008 of CM067854.1, forward strand.
AGTTATTTACTGTCTCCATATGATATGTCATCCTTTACCAGGACTACTCAGCGATTTACCCTAAAGAACGCCACTGGTTCACAAGGAATACAATCTCTCAAAGTAAGTGCGCACGTGCATATAGCAAATATTTAACACAAACTGACTCGGGCATTATAATATAGATACAGTAACCCATCACCTAGGCGTGTTAATGAACGTTACAATAAGAACAAACAAAGAAATAGGTAACAGGGGGCTCACACAAGAGCACATACAAATCAGTTACATATCAAGCACCGCAATTAGTAAGAATAGATAATAAAAATCCCTATTAGCAATTATAATGCAGATAAAGAAATACTACAAATACAGCAACCAGGTAACGAGAGAAAGTATACAATACAAATAAATAACTTGTGAGGGTCGTGTCGCTTTAGTTATATACAAAGGCAATGCATTTTAGGTAAAATATTCCGGTCGGATTAAATAACACTGAAGCAAAAATACAAAAATGAAAAGCGTTGAATGGAAGTACAATGAACGAGCGTGCAATCACTAATTTCACATTAACACTAAGGCGGTATTCAAAAATGTAAAGCTTGCAATTAATCAGAAGCATTTAAAAGAAGTTTACTTACTGAGAGTTACCAAGGGGGACTGTTATAAGTACTATTATCTCGAGTATCTTACTAAGTTGCTCAGGAGGTTTATTTCCAAGAACCTTTCTCTCGGCTGCTTCAAAATACAATGGGAATGCCATAAGGACGTTCTTTTCTTTGTGATTGTCACCGATCGTCTACGTGGCAAGTTACAGTGCCACAGAGTATTTGACACATAACTAACGCTTGGGCCACTTTGTTGGCCCAATATAATCGCATTATTATTCATATAATAGTCAACCCTGCTGCTTGTGACCGCTGTGGCTTCACATTATCGCAAAGTCGTGATTTTAAGAAATATAGCGTTCTCAGACATCAATTACCACAAAAAACAAAAACATTGAAGAGATCCGTATCCTCTAAGGATCATACGAGTCACAGAATCCCCCATATATTATATAAATTCCACCATTACTTCATCGTATTTACCCCCGTTATTTATGTGTCAAATACTCTATGGCACTTTAACTTGACACGTATGTGATTGGTGACAATAACAAAGAAAAGAACGTCTTTTTGGCATTCCCATTGTATTTTTAAGCAGCCGAAAGAAAGGTTCTTGGAAATAAACCTCCTGAGCGACTTAAAAAACTTACTCGAGATAATAATACTTATAACAGTCACCCTTGGTAACTCTTAGTAAGTAAACCTCTTTTAAATGCTTCTGATTACTTGTATGCTTTACATTTTTTAATACCACCTTTGTGTTAATGTGAAATTAATGACTGCACGCTCGTTCATTGTACTTCGCTTTCCATTCTTGTATTTTTGCTTTGCCGTTATTTAATCCCACCGGAATGTTTTAACTAAATTGCATTGCCCTTGTACATAACTTAAGCAACCCTCACAAGTTTTCTGTTTGTATTGTATACTTTCTCTCGGTGCCTGATTGTTTTTTGCTGTATTTGTAAATAGTGGTTCTTTATCTGCGTAAAACTTGCCAATAGGGATTTGTATTATCTTTTCTTACTAATTGCGGTGCTTGATATGTAACTGATTTGTATTATGTACTCTTGTGTGATCCCCCGGATACCCATTTCTTTGTTCTTATTGTAACGTCCATTAACACGCCTGGGTAATGGGGTACTGTATCTGTTTTATAATGTCCTGGTCAGTTTGTGTTACCTATTTGTCATATGCATGTGCCCGCTTACTTTGAGAGATTGTATTCCATGTGAACCAGTGGCGTTCTTTAGGGTAAATTGCTGGGGAGTCCTGGTAGAGGACAACATATCGTATAGAGAAAGTAAATAACTCCAGATATCCTGATTGCTAGATAATTGTTCCGAGGTATTGTGATACCCTCAGGGATTACTTTACGTGACCCTTCAGGTAGTGTTCGGTTCGTTCTTCAGTAATATCTGAGCCTTCCTGGGCCCGAGGAGGTCAGATACAGTTCCTTTGATAGTAACTTCTCCGGTCAACTCGAATTAGGTTAGGTCCCCTCTTCAAGGAGATCTCCTGGGGATGTCACAATTACCCTTACCTTACTGTCCATTTAACTTACCCCTTGTAGTTGAGGTTCAGCACTGATTACCGGAAGTACAGTCGAAGGTGCGCATGCTGGCTGTATCCCCCATTTCCTGCATAACTTTACCCTTTTCCGCTGCGCAAGAATGATATCTGATTTGAGCGAATACCGACCTAACAATATGTAGTAATAAGTCATTTAGACCCGGGGCGCTATTGGTTTCACAGGGCCGCTTTGCGAACCACTGCGTAGAGTAGATTTAACCACAGGCTGATGAATGTGTTTCCATTTATTGAGGGTTGTTGCTTTTGAACATTATTAATAAAAATATATTATTCTGGTATTATTGTGTTTCGAATACTTGAACCTCCCGTCACTGTTTCCTTGCTCTCTTTAGGTGTAATTTGGGTTGCCTACACCACGTAACGTCCTATTCGCCCGCCACTAGACAATCACGATAAAAAGGTTAGCGCTCTTTAGATTACTTCGTATAATTCCAGATCTTTTAGAGTATTCCGTAAACCCCCAGATCTTAGAGTACTATGTAACATCCCGGATCTTTTAGAGTACTCTGTAATGTACGGGATAGCTCAGTGATTGTACCTATTTTATAATGCTCTAGTCAATTTATGTTACATATTTGCCATATGCACGTGCCCGCTTACTTTGAGAGAGCCACTGTAACCAGTGGCGTTCTTTAGGGTAAATCGCTGAGTAGTCCTGGTAGAGATATGTAATAGATACATATCGTATAGAGACAGTGAATAGCTCCGGATATCCAACGCTATTGTGAGAATGTGTGAGTGATTGCTAGATCATTGTTCCGAGGTATTGTGATATCCCCAGGGATTAGTTTATGTGACCCTTCAGGTAGTGTTCGGTTCGTTCTTCAGTAATATGCGAGCCTTACTGGGCCTTGGCCACTCCGAGGAGGCCAAATACAGTCCATTTGATAGTAACTTTTCCGGTCGACTTGAATTATGTTAGATCCCCTCTTCAAGGAGATCTCCTGGGCATACCACAGTTACCCTTACCTTACTGTCCATTCAAACTTACCCCTTGTAACGGTTAGGTTCTGCACTGGTTACCGGAAGTGCAGTTGTAGGTGCTGTATCTTGTCCCTTCTAATCCCTTCCGCTACATAAGAATGATATCCGATTTAAGCGAGTTACAGACCTAACGATATGTATTATAGTAAAAAGTCATTTACACCTGGGGCGATTAAGTTCACTGTGGAGCTTTACAAACCACTGCGTAGATTAGATGTAATCATAGGCTAATAAATTTGTTTCCATTCATTGAGGGTTGTTGCTTTTTAATATTACTAATATAAATATATTATTCTGGCATTACTGTGTTTTGAATATTTTTACCTCCCGTCATTGTTGAAACTAGTTATTCGTGAACTGAAAAACTGTCGGTGATGTGCTCATTTATTGAGTGTTGTGTGGACATTGAAAAATGATATAATATGTGTTTTCTCTTTATAATTTATAGCCCTTACAACACTAATAGTTTCACTGATGTAGATCCATTTGCATAATATAATTTTATGTGGAATCAATGTTATATTTTCCTTTGTGTATTTGATTTCGCATTAAACATATCATTATTATTTATACCCGGGGTGTTATGAGGTGCACTTTGATGTGTTCTTGCGAGCCATAGAAGTAGAGTTAATGTGTCGGCAATCTGAAAACTTTTACTTTCATTTCACTGAGGATCGTTTCCTTTTCTTGTTATTAAAATTAATATACTGTTTGACTTACACTGTATTTTGAATACTTGAACTACCCACCTTCTTTGCACTCGTTTAGGTGTAGTTTAGGTTGCCTTCACAATATAGAGTCCTCTCCCTACATTTGACTGTGGCGTGCCCGCTGCCTCTCGCAGAATTCTACTCTGCTCTGCTGCAGCCGATGTAGCAGATAATACCTTACTCATCCGTCCTCACCGGGCAGAGTACAAGCGTTTAATGAATGACGTTCCAACGCGTAAAGGGTTCACTGGTATCACAGACAGAGATGCGCACCACGCCTGTCTGAAGAGTTCAGGTGCGCATGCTCGGAACGAATCCCTGTCTCCCAAATTGAGAGGTAGAAGCTCCCTCATAACACCCGCATTTCCTTAAGAGATTAAAAACGATTTCGATGTTAAAGTAAGGGTTTTCCGAAATTCCCTAAGGTACTGGACTTTATAATATGCAGTAGCGAGGGTAAAAAAAAACGACGATTTTTTTTAATGATACTGTGATAAAAAAAATTATCGTGAAGGTTTGAGCCCTTAATAATAGTATTAAGGGGTGTATCCTTACGACTCTTGGTTTTTTAACAGTGATCGCATTTTTTCACTCAAACCTCGTCAATTATTAATCTGAAAAATTTGAGCGATGCGTATTTTCAAAGGAAATTAAAGCTCTTTTTGTAAATTAATGTAAAACAAGCCGTTCGCTTGTTATCGTGCCTTAAACATTGATAAATTTTTTCAATTTTGCGTTTCGATTTTGCATTTTTGTAACTACCAGAAATATCAATATTTTTATGGTACAAAATTTTTTGTATTAGGGTTAGTTAAATACATTAAAAATTAAAAAAAATGTATATAAGACAGTAATTTATTTCCACAAAAATGTTTGTACTAATATAACAATTGTTTCACCACGATGTGGCTTCTTCAGGTATTACATTATACTGTCTGATCGTATTGAGTGTAACCGAGTTTATATACATTTTTAGGTACGTGACCAAATAATAGAAGCACAAGTCATAAAAACTCTAGGTGTTTATTGGAGTTTGCCGCTAAAAATACCATTAAGGAAAAGTATTCAGTAATGGAGAATGATCGACATCTGCTTGTTCGTTCAAAAGGATTTTACGGGCATTATACCTGTTGATTTCAAGAAATTCTAAAAGTGTTAATAATCTAGAACTTTTGCTTTCAACGTGGATAATTTCATAATTATTGTTGAAATTATGCCTGAATTCCTTAAGATGATTAGCATATGTCGAATGTACAGAATTGTATATATAACCCCTTTGGTGTTCTTGGATACGTTTCTTGAATAATCTACCAGTCTGGCCAATGTATACTAAAGGGCAATCTTTGCAAGTTAACTTGTAGACTCCGGATTTATTTTCTTTATTTGTACGATCTCTATTGTTTTTTATTATATATTTTTTATTATCTAAAAAACAATAAAGATCGTACAAATAAAGAAAATAAATCCGGAGTCTACAAGTTAACTTGCAAAGATTGCGCTTTAGTATACATTGGCTAGATTGGAAGATCATTCAAGAAACGTGTCCAAGAACACCAAAGGGGTTATATATACAATTCTGTACATTCGACATATGCTAATCATCTTAAGGAATTTAGGTATAATTTCAACAATAATTATGAAATTATCCACGTTGAAAGCAAAAGTTCTAGACTAACACTTTTAGAATTTCTTGAAATCAACAGGTATAATGTCCGTAAAATCCTTTTGAACGAACAAGCAGATGTCGATCATTCTCCATTACTGAATATTTTTCCTTAATGGTATTTTAAGCGGTAAACTCCAATAAACACCTAGAGTTTTTATGACTTGTGCTTCTATTATTTAAAATTTAAAATTTAAAATTACTAAAAATGTATATAAACTCGGTTACACTCAATACGATCAGACAGTACAATGTAATACCTGAAGAAGCCACATCGTGGTGAAACAATTGTTATATTAGTACAAACATTTTTGTGGAAATAAATTACTGTCTTATATACATTTTTTTTAATTAAAATGAGTTTCCACCAAGTAAAAACTGAATCTATCAAATATACATTAAAAATTATTTAATGTATATAACTAATCGTTAAAAAGCAAAATAATACATTCATAAATTATGATTTTATAGGAGAAAGTTTAGTGATCCAACAGAAAAAAGTTACTTTCAATATTTAAGTGATAAATTTTTTAATCAAGTGGAAAAATCATGTGTAACGCGAAAAAAACGATAAATTACTTTTGAATTTAACTTCAACGTCGAATAACTTTGAGAGGAGTGAAATTAATGAAAAATGTTAAGAAACTTTTTTTGTAGAGTATTAAATTTCTTTTAAAATAAGTATTTTGTACCATAAAAATATTGATGATTCTGGTAGTTACAAAAATGCAAAATCGAAACTCAAAATTGAAAAAATTAATCAATGTTTAAGGCACGTTAACAAGCAAACGGCTTGTTTTACATTAATTTACAAAAAAGAGCTTTTTTGTAGGGAATTTAATTTCCTTTGAAAATACGCATTGCTCAAATTTTTCAGATTAATAATTGACGAGGTTTGAGTGGAAAAATGCGATTACTGTTAAAAAACCAAGAGTTGTAGGGATACACCCCTTAATACTATTATTAAAGGCTCAAACCTTCACGATAATTTTTTTTATCATCATGTACGATATTTTCACAATATCATTAAAAAAAATGTCGTTTTTTTTGGCCCTGTCTAATATGCAACATAGGTTTACTCACCAAAGGTAAAGATCGAGTTCGCGTTTAGGGATATTTCCTCTTTCTGTTCAGAAATTTTGTTTGCTCAAAAACTCAAAACCTACACTTACTCCTTAACACAGACATACTACTCTGTCAAGAAAGTACCGGGAATTTTCAATTAAAACAACATTTTTACATTTAATCGTCAAAATTTATTGGGTCGCCTTCAAAATAGGCTCCATTTGCTCCAATACATCTATGCCAACGGCACTTCCAATTATCGAAACATTTTTTATAGGCGCTTTCCGGGATGGACTTTAGCTCTCGCGCCGAATTTTGTTTTATGGCTTCAATCGACTCAAAACGGGTGCCACGAAGGGGCAATTTTAGTTTTGGGAAGAGGAAAAAGTCGCAGGGAGCCAAATCCGGCGAATACTGTGGTTGCTGAAGCACATTTTTTGAGTTTTTGGCGAAAAAGTCAGCCACAATCGTAGCTCGGTGAGAAGGCGCGTTATCGTCATGCAAAATCCATCAGTTGTTCGCCCACAAATTTGGCCGCTTCTTACGGATACGCTCACGCAAACGTTTCATAACGCCTAGGTAATACTCCTTGTTTACCGTCTGACGCTCTGGAACGAATTCGTAGTGCACCACGCCACGGATATCGAAGAAAACAATGAGCATCACCTTCATTTTCGAGCGGCTTTGGCGTGGTTTTTTCGGTTTCGGCTCATTTTTTGACATCCATTCCGATGATTGCTGGCTTGTTTGCATATCGTACTTGTTGACCCAGGTCTCATCACCAGTTATAATGCGTTCCATGAATGTTGAATCGGAATTACAGCGATCCAGCATGTCTGAAGCAACCTGTTCGCGATGACGTTTTTGAAGAAAATTCAGGTCTTTCGGTACGAGTCGTGCGGCCACCTTTCTCATGTCCAAAATATCAATCAAAATCGTACGTAAGGACTCGTGGGATATCTCAAGATCATGTGCTATCTCTCTCAAGCTGGTACGACGGTTTTCCAGCACCCTTTCCTTAATTTTATCGACGTTATCTTCGATCGAAGCCGTCGATGGGCGACCACTTCACGACCGTTCTTGAAGGCTCCTGTACCACTGATATGCACGAGTTTTGGATAGAGCATTATCACCAAAGGTTTTTTTGCAACATTTTCAATGCATCGGCACACGAAAATTCATTTGCAACACAAAACTTTAAACAAATTCTTTGCTCAACGTAATCACCCATAGTAAAAATCGGCACGCACTCTGACATCGACTGACTTAATCAGCTGTTGCAAACACACTAGTTGACAGATCCCGCTCAAGCTTGGCATAGTAATTAAGGACAGTGGTACCAACCTAGGAAAAAAAATTTTTACCTGCCTCATTGCCCCGCCAGATTTAAATCGATAATTCCCGGTACTTTCTTGACAGAATGTATGCTGTTTTGATTGTAAATTTATTTAACAAGTAGGATTTATGCACAACTTTTTAAAATTATTCTATTTCGTCCAAATGTCTTTAATTTTCGAATTTTCAGACTCTTGCGACTCACTGATGAAGAATCTGAGGTCAAAAGTAATTCTATCTGGCTGGCCATACACACACTAACTTTCGAACGGAAAAAGCTAGAGCCTTGAAAAATTCGGGGAACCTTTGGGACCAAATATCCCGGCTGAGTTCAATAGTTCCGCAGTTATTCATGTTTGAAAATTTTTTCCAATATTTTCGAAACTACTGATTCGATAGACCTAAATTTGGGCATTTAGAAGTTGAATAATAAAGTGCACGCTCATAAAGATCATATAATTAGTAGATCAAAAAAAATTATTTTGTCAGAATCGCTTGAAAAATTTTCATATTTTTTCCAATAATATCGATAATGTACAGATTTGATGGATCTGAAGTTCAGCATTTAGAAGCAGTAAATTTAAAAAAAAACCCTCAGCATAGTAATTAAGGACAGTGGTACCAACCTAGGAAAAAATTTTTTTACCTGCCTCATTGCCCCGCCAGATTCAAATCGATAATTCCCGGTACTTTCTTGACAGAATGTATAAGGCATGTGTCGTGAAGTGCTTTTATAATTTTGGATGTAGGTTTTATCTTTTATTGCAGTACTCAATAGAATTGCTTAAAGCTAGTTTTTGCTAATTGAATATTTCGCATTGGACAGTATAGAGTGGCACAGAATGAGATATCTCTGTTAGCTGGATGGTAAAAGAATAGACAAATTTGAACGGATAATTATAATTTATTAGCTTTTTTCAGACAAATACATATAACATGGTGTATATCACATTAAAGAAAAAATCCTATATGGAATACATAGTTTGATTTCAATTGACATAGAGTACAGTAAGCTCGATGAAGTGAATGAAATGATTGAATCTGATTGCCTTGGAAGTAGAAGCTTATCGTTATAATAACATAGTGATATCCTTAGACCTCTCGAAGCTGGAGAGGGTACAGAGGTTTACAAAAATGCAAATATTTGGAATATTCTTATGAGAAAACTTCATTCAATTTTCAAACCTGTTTTCAAATAGGGTTTAGACGATTTGGAAAATTCTTTGCAAATTGCATGTCTGATATGTTATTAAGTATTAACGTTTTTACAACTCAAGTAATAACCACTTTTTGAAATAAGAAAGAATTGTTCAGGTTAAAATAACTCATGAAATTTTCAAGGAATTGCGCTCTTGAGAGAATAAATAAATATTAAGGCTGATTTACAACCAAACCTGTGTTTTTCGAGATGTTCGCGAGCAAGATGCACATTCGTTATAAAGATTCTATCAGTTGATTGCGAAAATGCGAAAATTTCGGAAGTTTGTAATAAAACCGCATTGAACTAAATCAAGTGTTTATCGATAGTTCTAAGCTCTTTATATAATACAACTTCTAAAGCAAATTATATGAACGTTTATCTACAATAAACGTAGGATTTATGGATTTTATGTTCCGAGGCTTTAAAATTCAAAATTGGATTAGAGTAGAATTAGAGTTACATACCTAAATTACTGTTCATTAGTTACGTAAGCTGATTTCATATATTTAATTGGTGAAAAACCTTTATGTAAAATGAAACGATGGCAGATAAATGTAATGTATTGGATTCAATTCCCATGGACAATTGCTACTGAATATATAGAGTATATATATACATTCTAAAGAAAAGCTTTGACAAAACAACAATTAGTATGTTTTATAATTGGTATAAACTCGGAAACAAAATGTTCAATGATTTACAACTTGCAAAGATTTTCTAAAAGATGGTCATTTACCCTGATACTGATTTCGAAAAAGATATATTTACTTTTCATTCTACAAAATACTCATCTTCTTAAGTAACTATCCATAATAAATATATCTCATCGTTGCATTTTAAAGATTAAAAATAGCAGAAAAATATTTTCCATTTATGGATTAAAGAATTTTTTAGTATAACAGACCCTGTGGAGGAAAGTTATTTTGATATGTTTGATAGGTAGATGGGCGTGTTCTTCATCTTAGTGGGAGAAATTCTTGATAATCTCAAGTACTGGTTGAAAAAATGGCATCAGTAATTTTTCATTTCAAAAGTACAAGATTTCATCGTCACAGTCATCAATAACGAATTAAATACTCATATGGAATTTATAAACATTTCAACGTAATAAAAAGGCATAAATTTGAAATGATCAAAGAATGATATTTAAAATTCCACGTCTATATTGAAAATATAAGAATTGTTTCACTAGCATCGTCAGATTTTTACAATTTGAATAACTAAACCTTTTTCGAATATATATTCGTTTTATACACTGACCTTATTCAAATAAATTCTAAAATGAGTTTAGACTAGGAATTGGGGTTAACAAAAATATTACAAAGCGCCAAAATGCTTACATTTGTTTGTTGATTGAGCAAAATTCCGATTTTATAATGTCTTTTTTTTCTAGTGCTTCTGATGAAGTCAGGGTGTCTTTTATTTTCAATATGGAAAATTTCGTTATGTTATGTCCCCTCTCCGATAAATTGTTTGCATAAGTGGAATTATTTTTCCATTGAGGAAACTTCTTGAATCTCTTCAATCGTTTCTTGGAAAGTTGTACCAGTTTATACTCTGTAGAATTTTTGGAAATCACCATGAACTAATCCTCTTTTGCGTTCTTCAACTCTAAGCTGTCATTCCGTTTTTAAGTGGGCATTTTCTTCTGTTATATATCTTTTCTTAATAATTTCTTCTTCATTTTCCATCTATGGAAGCTGGGAAAGTACGTAATCGTGCGAGATGAACAGACAGTTGAAGTTCTATTGTTGTACATTTTTCATATCCTGAGTTTATAATTACATTATCAATGAAAGTTTTTTTATGGCTTATTCCTGAAGCTTCGAATATAATTCTCCTGAAACCAAAAGTGCTGAATAAGTTTTCAGTTAATTTTGGCTTTTGTTAATCTACTGGAAAATTGCTGTTGAAATCCCTTGTAATCATTATTCGTTTTCCATGAAATTTCTCAATCAAATGAAGCAATACTTTTGACATTTGTTCCAAAAAACCTCTGCTCAACTAGTTGGGGATCGGAATACTCCTACCAAAACTTTGTTAATATTCCCTAAATATATACCTGCATATTCAGAGTCTTTTTCAATGAAAATTTCTCTCATTTCTTCTATTGAAATGTCTTCCTAATTTGAACTTTTTGTGATCAATATACCCCATTTCTTTAAGAAAATGAACATTTACGCTGCAATTATATGAATTTACGAATCGTAATTATTCTTTTCTTAGTCAAGTCTCTGTTGAACAAATAAGATCTATTTTATGTTAATCCAATTGCAAGCTTAGGTGTTCAACTTTTTTCTGTAGGGATTGTATATTATAGACATTATAAAATTGGAATTTCACTCAAGGCACATATACATAGTTCCTTCTTTTAAATATTTTTCATTGATCCAAATTCCTAATTTTGGATTCAGAATAGACCTTATTTGAATAATATACCTGGAATAGTACGAAACTACTACTGGAATAAGTTTAGTTATTAAGAATTGAAAAAATCTAAACATGCTACTGTGATAGTGAAACAATTGTTATATTTATAATAAATATGTGGAAATTAGAATAACCTTATGCAAAATATCGTTTTAGATAGATTTCCCTCAAGTGAAGATATATTCAGTTGAATATTATCGAACAATGATAGTCAGATCCATTTTCGAATACAATAACAGAATTATTTGGTAATTATATCTATACAATATGTGTGAAATTTAGGAAAATAAAAATATTTTGGGCAGGTTATATGATTGAGAATATACATTTCGAACAAAATCAGAACGAATAACTGTCAAATGGACAGACAATATTCATATTTTCAATAGAAAAAACTTCATTCAATTCCATTTCTTATCCACTTCGTTCATCACGAGTGTCGATGGAATGCTCTACTAATAGCCGAATTAAGGTATAGTACCTCAACCTTCCGATAGAAGAAAGATTTTATGCACCCTGATCTTATTCGAAATGTATGATTTCATCCAATATGTTATTGTATAGAAAGAGCTTATATAGTCTATTTGGTGTCGGGGCTTTTTCTACACAGATAACTAAATATTTCTTTAAAATATGAATAAAAACAATATTCTCATTTCCGCTAATATTTTATTGACACTACGATCGTTACGTCATACCATGACTTCTTCAGGTGAGTATTACAAGATACTGAGTATACCGTGAACAAGAACTTCATTTTATAGTACATGGATATAACAAAAATAGAAGAGGGGGTGAAGAGAGTTTTACAATACTTTTGGGAAACTGAAAAATGGTTCAAAAAAGATTCAACAAAGGGGAGTTACTTAATTCTGTTTGGTTAATCAATAATATTTTTCTTTTATGATATCTATTAATTTCTAAAGTTTCTAAAAACTTTTGTTTTCTAAGTGTAAAATTTCAAAGTTACTATTAAAACTATGTCCTGTGTCTAGAAGGTGCTCTGCGTAGGTTGAATTTCCCTTTTTGTTACAATAGCATTTTTCATGTTCCCTGAGTCTCGTCTGGAACGATCTTCCTGTCTGACCAACATATACGAAATGGCAATTTCTTGTTCTTAGATGATGAAATCAGGTGTTTATAAGTTAACTTGCGGTACTTGCCATTTCGTATATGTTGGTCAGATAGGAAGATCGTTCCAGACGAGACTCAGGGAACATGAAAAATGCTATTGTAACAAAAAGGGAAATTCAACCTACGCAGAGCACCTTCTAGACACAGGACATAGTTTTAATAGTAACTTTGAAATTTTACACTTAGAAAACAAAAGTTTTAGATTAAACTTATTAGAAACTTTAGAAATTAATAGATATCACAAAAGAAAAATATTATTGAATGACCAAACTGAATTAAGTAACTCCCCTTTGTTGAATCTTTTTTGAACCATTTTTCAGTTTCCCAAAAGTATTGTAAAACTCTCTTCACCCCCTCTTCTATTTTTGTTATATCCATGTACTATAAAATGAAGTTCTTGTTCACGATATACTCAGTATCTTGTACTCACCTAAGAAGTCATGGTATGACGTAACGATCGTAGTGTCAATAAAATATTAGCGGAAATGAGAATATTGTTTTTATTCATATTTTCAAGATGAATTTCCGTCAAGTAAAGACCGAAACAATCATAAATATTTCTTTATTTCAAATATTTGTTAAATTATCTTTAATATTGTCCTTATTTTATATAATAATGCCTTGAGGTATTCAATCCCGTATGTAACTGTTTCTATGATACAATTCAGCTAAATAAATCTCAACGTTAACAAAATTTCCTACATTTCTCCAGGAATTTATGAAATTAGAACCAATTTATGATTCTGAAATTTCCCAACATGTTTCAGTACATATTAAGAAGACTAGTAGAAAGCAATTAGAACATATTTTCGCATTGCAAGAGTCAAAATCAAATATTATTTAAAATTTCTTCCTCATTATACTGAAGATTCATAAAAATCACGAAAGGTTTCACCAGATAAACAACAATTTGTAGGCGTGACAAGGTATAAAAATAACTACAGTAGTGTTGAGATACTTTTTGTTGAATAAACTAGACTCCCGTACTTTTCTTCTGTGATATTCTCAGGAATTCAATTTATTCACTTTATAAAAATATAAATCTATTTACAATAGTATAATGAATAGGAATGAAAGTCTAGGGAGACTTCACGTAGAAAAAATAGCGTTGGATATTCGAGTTACTCACTAGTTACAACCATTTTTCAAGAAAGATCGACTCACAGTGATGAAATAATATTGGCGAAGATCATCACATTCATAAAGGTTTTATTAGACATATGTGAAAAATTCCCATTAAAAAAATCTGATAACATTAGGCGGAGGTTTTGAAATTTCGTTCATGCATCGATCCTTGCGTATTTATTTTTTCATTTACTTATGATATTTTTGCGGGCTCAATTCCAAATCAATTCCTTCTAAGAAAAACTCTACATAAAAAATTCTTGACAAGCTATGGAATTTCATAAGATGCCTCTCTCACGAAGAATTATTAGGAACCGTTAAAATAGTTTCTTAAATATTTCTAAGAAACAAGAGAAAACAAGTTTTCTTTCTTTTTTTTAGAAAAAGCACAAATCTTTTCGGAATTGTATGGATGTAGTTGGCATGTATACATATTAATGAACTCCACAAAACTCTAGATAACCTTAACTAATTCAGGATCGTATGCACCAATTTGTGCCGCATCCATGGAATAAAATTTTTTATATTTCTTTTGGGTATAGTGGGTCATAATTTTATATTAAAAAGCGCTGATATATGTGAACGTAGTCATGCTCAGCATAATTCTGAAGCTTAGTTTCAAGTTTTTCTTCATTTAAACTATATTAAAGACTGTAATGGACTCAAAATTTAAGAGTGTTGCTCGTAAGCAATATCTGATAGTTTAATTTTAGCACAAGAATACTTTCTTGCGAATAACAAGAAAGATTTGGTCAGCATTTTTGCCCGAAAAACTTGGAAATTAGTTGGAGATATTTTCAAAAAGTTTATCAGTAACACTTCCATTTTCAGAGGGTTAAAAAATTTCCATTTTGATTCTAATATAATATGTTCTATCCCACAGTAAAAAGTCAAGAAGATTTTAAAAGATCAACTTGATTTGTTATTGAATCCTAGCAGTAATTGGCATGATCATGAATTTGGATCACCGAGCAGAATAAGGAAAATAAATATATTACACAGTGCACATTATTTCTCATCTTGAATAGATTCAACATTTAAAGGTGGCCAGTGCTTACTAGATGTAAGGAGCTTCAAAATGTTCTAAAATTCTTTGAGTTCATCGTTAGACGATGAATGGTCAACAGAGTAGGGAAAAAGTGTACAAGGTGGTCCGTTGAGGCTAGAAGATCTTCTTTTATTGCTCCGAATAGATGATCTGAAGCTTGTGTAGTTTCAGCAAGATGGAGCGATAGTCCACACGATTCCAGATCGATTCAGAAGTATAAAGGCAAGTTCATTCAATCATTTTGAAAACTTTTGAGATGTCCATTCCGCAGTAAATCTAGTTAATTTAAAGCGAACCAATGTCTTACAACATGTGATAGAACATTACATACTGAGCAAAATTACACTTACGGTAAGGGGCCATTAAAATCAAGCTACGAATCGTCATATGTTCAAGCAAGTGACTTCCCTATACTCAGTCCTTTGAAATAACAAAAAAAAATATATCACCCCCTGGTTTATTTTAACCAACCTTACACAAAAACTATTTGAAATTATGGATTATATGAAATAGTAATGAAAACAGAATAATGATTTCGTTTCAATTACTCATCTTGAAGCTGTTGAAACCAATATAATCAAATCCGATTAAAATAAATCGAGAGCATTAATGCAGCACTATCTACAAATTCATTATGCATTGGTTATGACGGGCATAGGAACAAAGTTAGATAATCTAATGTTATCTTAATGCATATTTCAAATAAAGTTGAAATGATATTGAAAAATGTATTCGGCGCTCACTCAAAGTGAGCACTTTTGAAAATGGCTTGAAGTGAAACGACTCAATTTCATATTGTTATTATTGTATTCTATTCCGTTTAGATTAGTGATTTCTTGAATTTTCTACAGAAGGTGCTCTTATTTATTCTCTTTTCAAAGATTTATAACTTGAAATTGCCTAGTGTTATCAGAATTCTACAGAAAATAAACACGAACAAACAGGAATTTAAGTGAAGACCATTTCAAATTTTTTTACGGGACCCATTGATTATCCTCATTTTTCTCGATGCACAATGATCAAACAAGTATGATACAGTTGAATATAATTTGTGAAGAAATTTATTTAACAGCAAACCTCAGTTTTTGCTTTCTTACGAACTCAGAAGCCAATCGATCTCCAGTTCTTGACTCCAATATTTGTAAAATTGGGTGATCTGAAACAGAATTTATGTTTAGTACAATCATTAAACTCATTTTTCAAAATAGACTATTAAATTTTTCTCTTTTCGCGTGCATGCTCTAAGCAACAACTCGCTATCATTTTGCGCAAATATCTGTGTTCGAATTTACATCGAACAAGGAATTTTTAATTAACTATGCCGGTACATGAGAATTTGGATCACCGAGTCAAGAATCTAAACCTTTCAAATATGTCTCATTTTTTCCTAGAAACCTTTGGGCCTGTTAAGGATCGAAAATATTTGTCCTTCGCAGTTTTCGCAGAAACCCATTAGAACGGGCGCCATTTCAAGACGACAACAGTCGAATATCGTTTTCGGAATTTACCTGACCACATTTCGAGCTCCTAAGAGAGTCTCTCATTCTACAGTTAGCAAAAAGATTCAGTTGAAGACAATCCTCGAAGTCGCTAGTTGTCCCTCTCTTCGTGCTTCGATCAAACGATTCCGCAATATTCTCTACTCTTCGAACATTCTCTAGAAGTAAGTTCTAATCATATTTCTCTTTTTCTCTCAAGTAATAATCACACATCTCTCTCTATTCTTGAATCATTTTATATTCACATTTCACTTTAACCTTCCAAGGAACACTCTTTCTTAGTAACCGATAACACAGTAAAGGCCTGGAAGTGAATGTATTATCTACATTATTTATTTGCAATTAGATAGTACTTTGTGAAAAGTGAACCCAACATGAAAGCAATAAAATTGAATTCGGTAAAAGTGAACAACGGTGAAAGAGCTCAAAGAAAAACTATTTCACGAACAAAATGGTGTTTTCACCTCCCTCAATTTGGGTAAGCAATTCAAACTTGTAAATTGTAATATACGTATTTAGGCTGAAAATGAACCATTAAAGCCAATTGTACATTCCTCTCTCAACCCCACTTGAAGTATGCTTAACCAAGAATATGCATACTGATTGGTTAAAGTTTAATCAATTACAAGGAAGAATTCATAAGGTATCTGTCTCTACATATCAAGCAATTCTCCACAATCTGTAATTTCCTAATTTGAGGTGGAAATGATCTGAAATGACTTTCGAACGGAAAGAGATAGGGACTTAAAACTTTCAAAATACTTTTGGGGACTGAATTTCTCGATTAAGTTCGGTAATGGGCAAAATCGGTCCAATGGTTTCACACTTATTTAATATGACATTTTTCATATTTGGCCTATTGTTTCCGAAACTGCAGCTTCGATCGATTTGAAATTTGTTACTCGGAAGTAAAATAATGTTGCGCATGTTTACCCAAATTTTCGTGGGGATCAGAAGATTAAAAAAAATATTTTGTGGTCAGGCGTTGAGCGCTATCAGAACCATATCAACACTACTACAATCGAGTTATTATTATTGAAATTATCTATTATGGATCGATGAAATATTTTTTAATTCTTATTTTAGATTGTGAAGGGTGGGCTACCTAGAATCTGCATTTTGGAGTAGTTGGTATTTCATATCTGGTAACATTTCTGTCATTCGTGTTTTGACAGAAAGATAGTTCGATATTTGACGTTAACGAACTGGGTCGATTTACGCTTGACCAAAACTGGGAAATATTAAAAACTTATTTCCAAAGTGGTGAATCTTCTATCCAAACTGTTACAAATTTACGTGAAAATTTAATTTAAATGAAATGCCCTCACGGAAATCTGTGCAACTCATTTTCACCTCGGTCTACTATTTTTTTTGGGGATCCGTTGAGGATAAGTGTTACGCTTACTATCCAGAAACGATTGATGCATTGAAACATGAAATCAACGTTGTCATTCATGAGATTGAGCCCCAAATAATCGACAATCTACTGAAAAATTGTGTTGATGGGATGGGTATTATAGCTTGTTGTTGCGGTCATATGAATGATAGAGTTTTTCATTAGTAAATGTGAAGGTTCAATCTGCTTGATAAACTCATAATTTTGAAAAAATATTCATTAATTTTTCGTTTACAGCTGATTAAATATGCAAATTTTAGAATGCCAACGCCTTAATAAGCTTCATACTGATACTATACATACTTCTTTGGTGTTGTTGCATAAGTATCAATTCGACCGGCTTCAGTCCATGGAAATTTTCCACTCCGGTACCAGTACCTGCTACCCCAGGTATGCTACCCAAGGCCAGGAAGGCCTCTCCGGCGAAGTCGTTGGCTGTGAGCACGTCGTGGTCCATTACGGTGAAGGCTATCATAGCACCCTGGGAACGACATTGGTCCAGTGAAACGCTGAATTCGAAACATTCATCAAAGATGGGATTCAGCGTCTTTTTGTGTACGTTCGTTTGCTGTTCGTTGCAGTGAGGAAAAATTTTATGAGGTAAGAGTTCGATAATTACAAAGGGGTCACTGAATCCATTTGGATCTAACGGTATTATGTCTCTTGCATGAAGAACCTAGAAAATATTTAGAAAAAATGTATCTACCAGCATTCATAAGTACTATGATATCTAGTATCGACGTACATCATGAAATAAACACAATATAAACTCAAATTCAGACAAATTTCTTTATGAATAAGAATTGTTTCACTTTGGTACGTTTTTTTCAAGTTAATATTTTGAACTGATGCTAAATGAGAAACATATATCTCAAATATATAGGGTTGAAGGGCTCAATTGAAAAATTTGTATCGAATAAAATAATTGGGGTCAGTTAGTAGGATTTCCAAGTACTGTGAAGATAATACTCGGAATAAGGGAGATCTGACAATGTCTATTTGTTTAGTTTTTTGACTAATACAGATAATAGCTGGATTAATTATCCGAAACCTCTACAGGTTCACTCTAAAGAATCTCTTAAAAACATTCAGAAATAAATTTTATAACGTGCATTAGATAACACTCTATCACTTTATATGCATATACATTCTGTCAAGAAAGTACCGGGAATTATCGTTTTGCCTAGGTTGGTACCACTGTCCTTAATTACTATGCCAAGCTTGAGCGGGATCTGTCAACTAGTGTGTTTGCAACAGCTGATTAAGTCAGTCGATGTCAGAGTGCGTGCCGATTTTTACTATAGGTGATTACGTTGAGCAAAGAATTTGTTTAAAGTTTTGTGTTGCAAATGAATTTTCGTGTGCCGATGCATTGAAACTGTTGCAAAAGGCCTTTGGTGATAATGCTCTGTCAAAAACTCGTGCATATCAGTGGTACAGAGCCTTCAAGGACGGTCGTGAAGTTGTCGAAGACTTGCCTCGTTAACGTCGATAAAATTAAGGAAAGGGTTCTGGAAAACCGTCGTACCAGCTTGAGAGAGATAGCACATGATCTTAAGATATCCCACGAGTCCGCACGTACGATTTTGATTGATAATTTGGGCATGAGAAAGGTGGCCGCACGACTCGTACCGAAAGACCTGAATTTTCTTCAAAAACGTCATCGCGAACAGGTTGCTTCAGACATGCTGGATCGCTGTAATTCCGATTCTACATTCATGGAACGCATCATAACTGGTGATGAGACCTGGGTCTACGAGTACGATATGCAAACAAGCCAGCAATCATCGGAATGGGTGGCAAAAAATGAGCCGAAACCGAAAAAACCACGCCAAAGCCGCTCGAAAATGAAGGTGATGCTCATTGTTTTCTTCGATATCCGTGGCGTGGTGCACTACGAATTCGTTCCAGAGGGTCAGACGGTAAACAAGGAGTATTACCTAGGCGTTATGAAACGTTTGCGTGAGCGTATCCGTAAGAAGCGGCCAAATTTGTGGGCGAACAACTCATGGATTTTGCATGACGATAACGCGCCTTCTCACCGAGCTACGATTGTGACTGACTTTCTCGCCAAAAATTCAACAAACGTGCTTCAGCAACCACCGTATTCGCCGGATTTGGCTCCCTGCGACTTTTTCCTCTTCTCAAAACTAAAATTGCCCCTTCGTGGCACCCGTTTTGAGTCGATTGAAGCCATAAAACAAAATTCGGCGCGAGAGCTAAAGTCCATCCCGGAAAGCGCCTATAAAAAATGTTTCGATAATTGGAAGTGCCGTTGGCATAGATGTATTGGAGCAAATGGAGCCTATTTTGAAGGCGACCCAATAAATTTTGACGATTAAATGTAAAAATGTTGTTTTAATTGAAAATTCCCGGTACCTTCTTGACATAATAGTATATTATCAGCACATTTGGTGGAAATTAACTAATGAAGAATAAAAGGAGAAGTATTGATGATTAGCAAATTTTGGTCAATACTTTACGTTTCTTTTGATTCTCTTCTGTTTAATTACCACCACATGTCCTGATAATATATTTGAATAGTTGCAAAAAAATTTAGGGGTGATTCCTTGTCAAAAAATAATGTGGGGCTTTCATATAAACTTTATTTTTTTGATTCCCCCCTTCTTAGTTACAGCCCCCTAAAGATAACGCCCGAAAAACAGTTTTTAATTTTTTTCTGAAAAACCAAATAACTGACAAGAAAAAAATTAAGCAAACATTTTGAGCGAGCGAGAAGGCACTCAAAGAAAATTTTGGTGGTGTTTCTCTATGATTGTAAGGGTAGAAAAAGACAAATTTGTTGGTTACAATTGATGGATATTTCTTTCTAGCTATTTGTGATGTATTGAATTTGGCCTTTCGGCGTGTATTTAATTTGTGAAAAGTTTAAAATTGTTTGTTCTGTTACATTTATTCAATATTTGTACCAGTTCGCAATAAAAATGTCAACTTGACATCGGCCTAATGGATAAATTTAAGGTCGAAAATAATTTCAGCCTCTACAAGTCAGGCATATTGATAAATAATTTATTTTTCAAAAACTGTGAATATTAACGTGAAAGAACAAAAGACCTTATTTGTTATGAATGGATGAAGCTAACCACAGCAAATCTTCTTATTATAAAATATGGATA
The DNA here is from genome assembly GCA_034642435.1 of Megalocaria dilatata. Lineage (NCBI taxonomy): Eukaryota > Metazoa > Arthropoda > Insecta > Coleoptera > Coccinellidae > Megalocaria > Megalocaria dilatata. Next base: position 7,655,912 of record CM067854.1, read on the forward strand.
GGAAAAAAGTTTCTTGTGAAACAAGGTTTAGGGGTAGCTTTTTCTATTTCTTGCAATCATAGAGAAACACCACCAAAAATTTTTTGAGTGCCTTCTCGCCCGCATAAAATGGCTGGTTAATTTTATTCTTAATGGGGCTGTAACTAAGCAGGGAGGGCCCAAAAAAATAAAGTTTATATGAAAGACTCAACTTATTTTTTGACAAGGAATCACCCCCTAAATTTTTTCCCAACTATTCATATACACATATATATGTTTATAAACTGAAATAGTGTTATCTAAGGTATGTTATAAAATGTAATTCTAAATATTTTTTCCGATTAAATCTGTACAGATTTTGGAGAATTAATCCATCTATTACCTACAAGTTTACTCAAAAAAATTTTAAAGGAATTCTACCTATTCAAGTAATTCTAATTATTTTAATCTAGATCTTCTACACTCGTTTTGGAGAATTTCACAGTTTATTTGAAATTTTGTCAAAATTCTTTCAAATGGCTTCCTTAAAAGTGTGAGGTATCTGATGATACGCTAGTAATGGAAATCGATTAATGAAATACAAAATTAACCGCTCGTCAAAAGTTGATTATATTGTTTTCCGAAAATGCATATTTTCCGTATCATCTTCATATTTTTTTTAATTATTAAGGAAAGAAATAAGTTCGTATGGTTTTGACAACAGATGCTGCTAGTAGTTCATTATTCTATTGTTTTATCTGGCAATACCTTCATTTTAAAGTGTCATCATTCAAAAAAACGCACTAATAGTGTTTCGCTTCCAGATGTAGTATTTCAAGATTATCTAATTCTGGGAAGACATGATTTGTTTCGAAAAAATGTTTCGCAACATTAAAGTTGTTAAATGATGCTTGATGTTCTTTGAAACTGCTACCGCACTCATGACGATTAAACTTATAAAGTCCTGAATAACTAAGTCATTTGTTTTTGTCTTTACTATTAAAGAAGAGGTAGGAAATTTTATATGAAGGTGTGAAAGCTATACTAATTGACAAACAAACTACAACACCCAGAAGGAGCTGTTTAAATTTTAATTTTTTTTGATAAATCATAGCAAGGAGAAAATGATTGAAATTTGAAGTGCAAAAATGAAGGGTTTAAAATTTTCTTCAATAAATCTGTTAATAATGTGTTTGTCCACCTCGATTATCTATACATTCCCCAATACGTCCTGTCACTGATGTAATAAGATGGTCTATTTTTTCTTGAGGGATACTATCCCAAGCAACTGTAGTTCATTTCTCACAGTCGCCAAAGTCCGTGGGGGCTGGGGTAAAAGCGACCATGGCAAAAGATTGACATATGTCGCTTCAAAAAAGTTTAAACTAACTCTGGCAACATGAGGTCGAGCATTATATGGCTGAAATATAGGATTCTCGAGCCGGTTAAGGTAAGGGAGAACATATGGCTCCACTATTTCATGAAGGTAACGCAGCGCTGTTAGGTTATCTCGAATAAAGGCTAAAGGTGACTTACTTGCATGTGCAATAACCCCATACCATAACACCTACTGTCCGGTGTATATGACGCTCAATATCAAACTGAGGTTCATGTCTTTCTCCCCGACACCGTCTAACCCTTCTTCGGTCATCATGTGCACCCAAGGAGAATCGAGTTTATTCAGAAAAGACGACCTGATGCCATTCCACATTTCAATGTTGACATTCTCTGCACCACTGTAATCCTTGTCGGCGATGCTCAACCGTCAGAGGTAACACAAGATGGGGTCGATAATGCTGCAGTCGAAAAGACCTTATCTGGTGGTAAACCGTTCGGACAGTTACAGGATGGCCCGCCCCCCAGGCATTAGATCTTGACGTGATAGGGGCGCTTTCTTGACTAGGACCCTAGTTTCGTCCCGGCGAAATAGAGGGTTAAGTCTTGGTATCTAACGTAACGCCATTTCGCGCCAGTTACTGGACCTGTATGGTGGAAGATCTCCGAATGGGGCCCTAGTTTTACTCAGGTGAAATGGAGGGCTGAGCCGGTTGATTAACTCAGTGACAGGGAGTCTGTCGCAGCACAGGGCTTCTCCCTTAAAACTGGCGTACTCTACCCTATCGCAGTATGAATCTCCGGATTCTGTGTAATGGCCGAGTGCGTTATGTAGCATACTGCATTACCTCGAGGGGGTGGTTTGCCCACAGGTGTTACTTGTACCACCTGGCCATCCCATTGGTGTTGGACTCGAGGGGGCAGTGGTTGAAAGTCCGCATGCTGGACTAGGGGGGTATTTCATTTATCTGTTCGCAGACCCCCATGTTCGGGATATTCTCATGAAACGACTCGGGGTTTAACGGGACTTGACGGTTCGGCCAGCCTGTCCTGGCCTCTGGATCTATGCGTAATAATTTAAGGTTTGTGGATCTCGACGAAATGGCTCCGCCATTAGTGCTTGACGCCAGGATCAATCAAATGACCTCACATGGGTTCGGTGAGTCAGGACGTACAGGTCGCTAGACGGTGCTCGTACCAGGATCAATTGTAGTCGTCAATCTTGAGTTTATCTTAGTTCATGAGACTGCGTTCGGGTGGATGGATAAGAATTCCCTCCGGCGGGTGAGTTGCGTCTCAAACCAACTCGGGTACTGACCTGCTGAGCCAGTAGGGGTTGGATAGTGCTTCGCTGCTACCAGTCAGACGGTTCTGGCTGGAAAGCTGGTAGGTTCATCTCTTCGGAGGGGTTCTCGCCACGCGCGATGATATGGCGTAATCCTATCACACTTTCTACCTCTAGGGGTAGACTGTGGAGACTGCTTGGTAGTCACTTGGAAAAGAGGTATCCCTCAAATAGCCAATAACTAATCTGGTAGTTACAGGATGGCCTTGTTTTCTTAACCACTCATCCGCCAAAGATCGAGTTGTCGCAAATTGGTCTCTAATAGCCATAAGTCTTAGACGTCGATCTTGAAATTCATTTGTGCCCCTTCGACGTCCAGTGCCTACTCTTCTTCGATTTTGGGCCTTATCAAACCATGACTGACAAAATCTCATAACAATAGTTGGATTTCTGTTCGTACCGTTAGCGATTTCTCGAAATGACAATCCCGCCTCCCGTAGACCAATAATTCGACCTCACAAATTCACTTAGCTGGCGATAAATTCCGCGTACACGTGTTCTAGGCATTTCAACAACAACTAAACATCGACTTTGGATCTCCTCGAACAGCTGGTTTGTTGCAAAACTTGAAAAAATTCGCAAAAACGACTACATATTTAAGTAACAACAAATGTTTACATGAAAAGATCTTCACGATTTTTTTCTCCAAATTTTAATCATTTACTCCTTGCTATACTATGTTTCACCAAAAAAATTTAAAATTTAAACAGCTTCTTCTGGGTGTTGCAATTTCTTTGTCAGTTAGTATATTTGTATGTTAGTTTTTGAAATCAATTGAGCTATTTCTTTTGGAAAATGGTATAAAACATGTTAATTTCGCAAATTTGTTGTTGCTGTTTTTGAAGTGGGGTATATTTTTTTCAGAATTAGTTGTTCTTTTCCTTGTGTGTGGGAGAATTTGGTTTCGAAATAGTTATTTAGAACTATTTGTTTGATTGCATTCAGTTTTCTTTTCAACGCAATATTATTTGAGGGAATGGAAAAAGCCCTATGTATCCTTGATCTATAGGCTGCGAGTTCATGAGAAAAATATATTACAAATTACGAAATTTCAGACCTATAACATCAGTACTGAAAACGAACTGATTTCTTATTTTATTCCATGTGTATGACAAATAAGGTGAAATCAGGATTGTTTTTCTACGAACCTCGACACATAAAGAATCATGATTGAAGTATGCCCTGACGGCAAGGACACCGTAAGGACTACTCGTTATGTTATTCTGTTCTTCTAATCTTTGGTTGTAGAATATCTCGACAAGTTTGTCGGTATCGGTACGGTGGTATTGCAGTCTTTGTTCGATGCGGTAAAAGCTCTCCGAATGTATGCTGTCGAAAGAGAGCCCTTGACCATCGCTGTAAAAAAATTCTGTCATCAATTCCAGTGCGCCGTAAAGTCTGTCGTGAAATGTAGCAGGCAACTCGTCACTTGTTGCTCCGGTATCCATCTGGTGGCTCAATTCTGCGAGAGTATATTCCCATACCTGAAATTATTATTTTTTATTATTTTAATAATAAAAAAATTAATAAAAAAAATTCATGTCTGTATTTGCGGCAGTAAGAAGAATAGGGAAAAAAATAAAAAGTAAAAATTTATTTGTTTATAACAAATTGTTTATTATATAAACAATGAAAAATTAAACAAAACGAAATGTTTTTTTTATATGAAAAAGAAAAGTAACTCATGATTTTTAAAGAAAAAATGGTTCCTTAATAATAGTCAGAAGTGTGAGAAAACGATTGTTAATTAACAAATGCGTTTTTAAGCAATAAAAAAAAATTTTTAAGGAAATTTTTTTTTTTTTAATCATTATTTGCACCAAAGATTGATATTCTTTAAAAAAATTTTCAATTATTTCATAAACAACGCATTTGTTTATAACAATTTTTTAAACAATAAGAGATAAAAATTAAAAAAAAAATTTCTATGTAGCTTCCTACAACATAAAAACGGACCATCAATAATATTTTGAAAAAAAATTTTTTTTTGATAATTAATCTAAGTTTTTAATTTTGCAACAACGAAAATTGTTATTAAAATAAAAAACTGAAAAATAAACATTTTCAAATTTTTCCAACGGGGATCTATTCTGAAGTCTTCCAAAAATTGCTCCAAGGGAGGAAAAAAATTTCAAGTTAATAGTTTAACAATTATCACACTTGCAATGTTCATGTCCAAGCAGAAAAAAATTATTAATTAACTATTGCATAACTAATTGAAAAATTTAAATCAAAATTTTTTTTGGCGAATAATTGTTCATTCATCTATCCAGTATGCCCCTGAATTTTTTCATTTATTAAATTTCATATTTAATCTGTTAAAATAATTTTTATTAATAAAGTGTCCAAAGTAGGCGTGGCTTACGAAAGCCAGAGTACCCGTTTTCGGCCGTATTTTCATCCCACTGGAAAAATTATTAATATTGGGACTATAATTCCGGGAGTCGACACTCTTTTTAGGAAATTTTCTCCTCTTTTTGAATCTTTTTTTTTATTTCAAAAATCTTCATCAGTTTTTGAGATATTTACAAAAAACTAAACCCTCTTTTTTTTTTAGTTAATTGTTAATAACTTTTGCAATTTTTGCAAGCGGAACTTCATTTTTTTCAAAAATCATCTAGATGCCAATCCGAATCGAATGACACCTTGATCATAATTTTCAGAGACTGCTGAAAAAAGTTGACCCAAAAGGCACTTGTTGACTAGACTACAGACAGTATTGAGGATTTCTGCTGCTAGAGTAATGTTAAATTTGACACTATTTCTCTTCATTTGTACTTGTTTCTAGTATCTTGTACCTGATCATTTGAAGCTAAAGAGTTATTATTATTATTTGTACATATTTTTATAATTTCTGGAATTCTCTACTAATAAATAAAATTAATTTACACAATTTTTTTTGAACTGATAGCATAGGTTTTTATATATTGACAGGTAATACAGCAAATGGGACTAAAAGTAGGATAATATTTATTTGGGTTTTGATAGTCGTAGATTCTCTTCCTGAACGATCTGCCGGTCTAACCAATATACATTCTGTCAAGAAAGTACCGGGAATTATCGATTTAAATCTGGCGGGGCAATGAGGCAGGTAAAAATTTTTTTCCTAGGTTGGTACCACTGTCCTTAATAATTATGCCAAGCTCGAGCGCGATCTGTCAACTAGTGTGTTTGCAACAGCTGATTAAGTCAGTCGATGTCAGAGTGCGTGCCGATTTTTACTATGGGTGATTACGTTGAGCAAAGAATTTGTTTAAAGTTTTGTGTTGCAAATGAATTTTCGTGTGCCGATGCATTGAAAATGTTGCAAAAGGCCTTTGGTGATAATGCTCTATCGAAAACTCGTGCATATCAGTGGTACAGAGCCTTCAAGGACTTGCCTCGTGCTGGAAAACCGTCGTACCAGCTTGAGAGAGATAGCACATGATCTTGAGATATCCTACGAGTCCGCACGTACGATTTTGATTGATATTTTGGGCATGAGAAAGGTGGCCGCACGACTCGTACCGAAAGACCTGAATTTTTTTCAAAAATGTCATCGCGAACAGGTTGCTTCAGACATGCTGGATCGCTGTAATTCCGATTCTACATTCATGGAACGCATTATAACTGGTGATGAGACCTGGGTCTACGAGTACGATATGCAAACAAGCCAGCAATCATCGGAATGGGTGGCAAAAAATGAGCCGAAACCGAAAAAACCACGCCAAAGCCCCTCGAAAATGAAGGTGATGCTCATTGTTTTCTTCGATATCCGTGGCGTGGTGCACTACGAATTCGTTCCAGAGGGTCAGACGGTAAACAAGGAGTATTACCTAGGCGTTATGAAACGTTTGCGTGAGCGTATCCGTAAGAAGCGGCCAAATTTGTGGGCGAACAACTCATGGATATTGCATGACGATAACGCGCCTTCTCACCGAGCTACGATTGTGACTGACTTTCTCGCCAAAAACTCAACAAACGTACTTCAGCAACCACCGTATTCGCCGGATTTGGCTTCCTGCGACTTTTTCCTCTTCCCAAAACTAAAATTGCCCCTTCGTGGCACCCGTTTTGAGTCGATTGAAGCCATAAAACAAAATTCGGCGCGAGAGCTAAAGTCCATCCCGGAAAGCGCCTATAAAAAATGTTTCGATAATTGGAAGTGCCGTTGGCATAGATGTATTGGAGCAAATGGAGCATATTTTGAAGGCAACCCAATAAATTTTGACGATTAAATGTAAAAATGTTGTTTTAATTGAAAATTCCCGGTACTTTCTTGACAGAGTAGTAAACCATTGGGCAATACTTATAAGTCAACTTATAGGCTTCTGATTTATTATCTTTGATTGATTTATCTTTATTATTTTTGATGTATTTGTCTATGTTATTAACGGTTCTGAAAGCTGCTGTGTAATTAAAATTTTTCTTAAAATAATTGGCAAAGTCTTCGGATATTCTATTCATGTATGAAATTTGTATGAATATTTTTGGAATGGGGTATTGTTCATCATTTTATCTATAAGGGTTGGGTTGAAACCCTTGTTAAATGCTATTTGTTTGATTATATTGAGTTCGTTAGAAACATTCTGGGGATTCATCGGTACTCTTAGTAATCTATGGATAAAGTTATTACAGATTGACATTTTTTGATTGAAGGAATCTGTGTGTGTAGGTTTGTGAAATATGCTAAATTTATTTTAATTATTTAATCTTGTGATATTTAAGTCTAGGAAATTGATACTTCGATCTTTCCTTCATAGGTGAATTCGATGGACGGCTTAATGAAATTTCAAAAGGTGTTCAGTTGTCTCTTGGCGCCTTTAGAGCAAGTTTTTGTTCATTGAGTTTGAATGAATTATTGATTCTAAATCATCCATGAACATTTCTGCTTGAATAGAGCTAAGTGGATTTCCCGTGAAAAGTCCTTCATTGGAAATATAAACAATATCATTAAACTGTGGCTGTTCCACGGTCTGTGTCAGTAAAATTTAATGAAATTTTGGCTCATCTCATTCATCATCATCGTCGTGATCTGTTTCTTCTTCATCTTCCTGAGTTAATGAAAATTATTCTAACAGTGATCTTTCAAAAATTTTGTACTAGGTACGACACTGCATAGAATTGTCACTGATTTTTTGTCTTTTAAGTAATCAGTAAATTCATCACTTCTTTGAACACTTGCGACAATTTACGTCAACAGTAACACATTCACTTGACGGTGAGGATTTATCGCAGATAAAAGAAAATTGCGACATATTTAAAATAAAACTGAATACACCACAAACTTTAACAGATAATATTCAAAATAACCACGTATTTTCACTATGAGGGAAGGTTCAAGACTAACGGTTATTTTGTTGCAATCTTAGCAATTGAATAATAGTAAGTTGCTCAAGGTCAGATGGTCACATTAAATTCAGGACTCGGTTTCTTTTCAGTTCATATTCTCAGAATTCTCATTCAATCTTAATGTTTTAAACTATCCTTGAATAAAAATAATTATTGAAAAGCGGTCGCTCCGTGTAAACTGCATACTGATACATACAAATCAAAGAATTGGAATAATTGAAAAGAATTCCAATCTTATCATTTTCAATACTTTTCAATCATTATTTTTAAAAAGGCATACTTATATTATGCCTTCAATGATGTATCAGGAAGCTCAGTCATTCTTATTATGGAGAATATAGCTGAAGTAAATTTTAGAATCGTTTTTTCTCAGAAATGGTTAATGAAATGAAGAAAAGCGAACGGACAATTTTCAATCTAATAATCTACATTTTTTGCCTGAAATATTTGTATCATAAAACTAATAATTTTGCAGAAAAATCCAAAAAACCCATTTTTGCAAATTTTGACCTCGAATAAAGTTTTTTGCACATATGGGATCTTTCACAATTGCATTATAATAGTGTCTCTAACATTCATGCAATTTTTCAGCTTAGTGAGAATTTATGCCTACTTTTTCGACTAAATTGACCGGACTAATCCTACAACTTTTATATTGAAAGACATAAACAATGAATGTACAAGAGACGGATTTTACCCGAAACTCCTTATGAAGCTAGAAAAATGGCTCTTTACCCAGACTGCGAATTCAAATTTGACTGTACACTTCTGAAAACTAAATGTTCATTTATAATTTTATGATCTTGATCAACTGAAAAACTTAATAGATGAACCTAAAAATGTAATCACTTATTTTTCGTGATGAGATACTTTGACATAAAAAATGATTAAAATCATCAAAAAATATATGAATTTTTTCTTTGACATTCAGTTTGTACATTCAAAATAAAAGGGTGTTACTGAATCAGACAGACCTTTTTCTGATGAAACAAAAATCAGTAGCAATTAATTGAGATTTACCTCCAATAGAATTTTCTGGAAATTCTGTGGCAATAAATACAAATTGAGGAGCTGTAAATGGGAGTGCAGATAATCGAATAATGGTTCAACCGCTTGATTTGTGGGTAGTGTATCTGGTGACCAGGCTAGATGGAACATCGTTTTCCTTAAAGTTTCCTGCATTTGTGGTCCCACTCTCTGAATGATATCGGTCATTCTGAGTTGAAATTGACTAGAAGTTCCTTCCAGTTGATTCTTCAGCGTGAAGAATTGGGTTTCAGTCGCTATCGATTCGAGAGTAACGAAATCGAAATAGTTTTCTGAAAAAAAATTTACATTAGAGAAGATGGATTTGTGTGTAAATTATAAGGAGTGAAAGTACGCTCATGGATCTTGATTTTGTTAAAATTTTTTGTCACGAATACCTCAAATACTACGAGTATCTTCATATGCCGATAAATGAAGCAAATCTGCAAATAATTTGGATTGTTATCAGTCAGGTGTTGCGATGTTGATATTAACATTTAAATAGTAAATTCCTAATTGAAAACGTATTTCTTGTAGAACTAATGATTAGATATTCAACTGAGACTCACCGAATTGAGATTTTAATGATGATCAGTTACGGGGATAATTGCAGAAGTCAATTTGAAGTGGCAAACTTATTTAATCAGAGGTATCCTCAGTAGCCTAATAGTTCACAAGGTAGTGTGTCTAAAATTCATGCACAATTCAGAGAACTTGGACATGTCAAACCATCGAAAAGAAAACCGCAATTTGTTGAAGATATTGTGAAATTGAATATTTTGTCAGGTGTTGCAAAGGATCCAACGAGTCTAATTGCCCGTGGAAAAAATGTAAGTCACAACTGTCACAAGGTGCCCCCACAGAAAAACTTCATCCATATAAAATGACTTTTGTGCAGGAGCTAACAGAACACGATCATAGAATGCATTTCTTCGAAATAATGATGAATGAACTGAGCAGAAATGAAATAGCTGTTGGTAGAATCCTTTTTATTGATGAATCAACATTCACATTGAACGGGAAGGTAAACCGACAAAATTGTAGATATTGGTCAACGGAGAATCCTCATTGGCAGATATCATAAGTGACATTAGAGGCAAAGTTTCTCCTTCGTTAATCAATTTATTCCCTAATGCCCCCCAGATCCAAGCCTACCGAAAATGTCTGGTTTCAGGATGGAGCCCCACGTCGTTATGCTTCAATGGTCAGAACTTACTTGAAAGCAATCTTCCCCAATAAATAGATTTGACGAAAAGATACTATTGATTGGTCAGCTAGATCGCCACACTTTACGCTGTTGGATTTGTTGCGGGGTTACCTCTTGAGGTAACAAAGTTTATGCAACACAGCTGAGGAGCATCGCTGACTTTTAAGTAAGGATAACTAGAGAAATGCGGCATATTTCAACTCAAACTTTGAAAAAAGTTATTAACAAGTTTTAAAGGAGACTGTGTTATTGCCAAGAACGACGTGACAAACATTTGTATCGTATATTTTAATGTATTAAAATCAATTACATTATGTAATTTGAGTATTCAGTTTCTTGAGTATGTAAACTTTGGAAATTTCATCGGGTTTTATTCACAATACACGTGATATAGTTCGTTGAAATCAGGTCATTAAGAAGCTTTAGAAATATACAGGGCGATCCATTTAAAATAAAGAGGACGGACTATGCTGGACTTGCGCGAATCACCCTGTACATTTAAATTTATGTTTAAAAAACGGACTATTAAAATTAAAAGTTGACGTGTTCCAGTGCTTTTTTTATTTTCTAACATGAGGATACAATTAATTTTATTCTATAAGTGGTTTCCACACTGTATATATAACACTATAGTGATACAGATATAAATGTTGATGTTATCTAAATTATTTTAAATTTCAAGACTTTTTCATAACTTATATTGTGGATATAATAACGAACTATTATAATATCACATAAAAGTGTGTATGCACCACGATTATAAATGAAGATTTATGCCTGCGAGCGACTCACAAATCCTTGGGCTACAAATCAATGAGTTTGTAAGATCGTGGCCTTTAGGGTATATATGTTTATTTATACCTGTAGTATATAAATAACTACGAGAATAAAATAAGTCGAAAGTTTTAGTAGCTAACACTTGTATAGTAGAAAAAAATTGCTCACCTAATAACGATACGAATTTATATACATATTCTAAATTATTCAGAGCTGTACACATATCCTCGCACACGCTGAAAGGCCCCAGTCTGTCGAAATATCCTGTTTCCATTAGGGCCTGATAAATGATGTCAGCATAAAGCAAAGCAGCCGAGCATATACAGTCCAAGAGCTGCGATAAAAGTGATATGGAATGAACTGCTTTTGGCCACTGAAGTAATCTCCAGAAATCCCTCAAATGACAAAACATAGCTACTACGTCTACTGCCGAAGAACTGTGCTTCACAATTTTTTCTCCTTCACAGGGTTTTTGGATTTCTACCGACACCCTCACCTGGAGAAAAGTAAAAGATTATTTATTAACAAATTGTACATTAGTGATCAATGTACTTTTTTGTACATTTATGTAAAACGGCTGTTGGAAAAATCGAGCAAATACATGGGCAGTGCAGTGTAAGCACTACATAACACTCACGTTTATGAATTTGACGAACTTCACAATAAAGGTCGATAATAAAATTTTAGTCGCATTCACTCCATTTCAGCAAATCAATAGGTTGTGAATTTCTGCACATAAAACAGCCCCAGTCTATTATTTCTCAGATTGTTCCCCTCGAAGTAAGCTTATCCAGGAATTCTCATTTAACTGAATCAATGTTCAGTTACTAGTGAAATTAGAAAAGGTATACAAACAAGCCAATATTCTACATTGGTCCATTGAGCTAGATCTTTTTGTTCAACACAAGAAATCATCAGAAAACAGGATAATTCTGAAGACAAGAAGTTTTGAAACTGAGGCTTTGGATAAACAGCACTTCTAGACGCAGCTTAACAGCTGCATCGCATGCCGTAACGAATCAACTGTTTTAAAAACTATATAAAAAGGTATGCATTATTTTGGAATAATTTGCATATTACAAATCTTTGTATCGTTTTTGATTCTTTTATTGTCCATCTCAATTGATATTACCACATATTTTGATTATAACAATATCGCTGTGGTATTACTTTCATTTTTCAAGATTTCTCAAACTCACCTGTTCAGATAGTTTCAATTCATATCACATTCTAGACATTTACATTTAGACTTGGTTATTTTTATTTCATCGTTGTGACATAGTTCATTTGTAAAATAGTACTTAATTATTCCTATCAATTTTACTGAATATATGAATTTGAGACATTATCATTTATATCTCTCCTCTCTACCATTCCACAATGGAAGGTTTCAAGGTTAGCAGAAAAATGTCAAATACTTTTTCACGCGAACCATTTTATGGTTAGTAAAAATCTAGAAACTTACTCTGATGAAACTTTCGAAAAATATGAAATTGATTCTGAAAGGTTAAAACATGACAATTTTTTGAACAATATTCAGATTATATGGCTATAGTTGAAAAGAAAATACATTCACTTTCAAGCACACATCCAAAAATAAAGAAGTTGTGATCAATTATACTACTCTGTTAAAAAAGTACCGGGAATTTTCAATTAAAACAACATTTTTACATTTAATCGTCAAAATTTATTGGGTCGCCTTCAAAATAGGCTCCATTTGCTCCAATACATCTATGCCAACGGCACTTCCAATTATCGAAACATTTTTTATAAGCGCTTTCCGGGATGGACTTTAGCTCTCGCGCCGAATTTTGTTTTATGGCTTCAATCGACTCAAAACGGGTGCCACGAAGGGGCAATTTTAGTTTTGGGAAGAGGAAAAAGTCGCAGGGAGCCAAATCCGGCGAATACGGTGGTTGCTGAAGCACGTTTGTTGAGTTTTTGGCGAGAAAGTCAGTCACAATCGTAGCTCGATGAGAAGGCGCGTTATCGTCATGCAAAATCCATGAGTTGTTCGCCCACAAATTTGGCCGCTTCTTACGGATACGCTCACGCAAACGTTTCATAACGCCTAGGTAATACTCCTTGTTTACCGTCTGACCCTCTGGAATGAATTCGTAGTGCACCACGCCACGGATATCGAAGAAAACAATGAGCATCACCTTCATTTTCGAGCGGCTTTGGCGTGGTTTTTTCGGTTTCGGCTCATTTTTTGCCACCCATTCCGATGATTGCTGGCTTGTTTGCATATCGTACTCGTAGACCCAGGTCTCGTCACCAGTTATAATGCGTTCCATGAATGTAGAATCGGAATTACAGCGATCCAGCATGTCTGAAGCAACCTGTTCGCGATGACGTTTTTGAAGAAAATTCAGGTCTTTCGGTACGAGTCGTGCGGCCACCTTTCTCATGCCCAAAATATCAATCAAAATCATACGTGCGGACTCGTGGGATATCTTAAGATCATGTGCTATCTCTCTCAAGCTGGTACGACGGTTTTCCAGCACCCTTTCCTTAATTTTATCGACGTTATCTTCGATCGAAGCCGTCGATGGGCGACCACTTCACAACCGTCCTTGAAGGCTCTGTACCACTGATATGCACGAGTTTTCGATAGAGCATTATCACCAAAGGCCTTTTGCAACATTTTCAATGCATCGGCACACGAAAATTCATTTGCAACACAAAACTTTAAACAAATTCTTTGCTCAACGTAATCACCCATAGTAAAAATCGGCACGCACTCTGACATCGACTGACTTAATCAGCTGTTGCAAACACACTTGTTGACAGATCCCGCTCAAGCTTGGCATAGTAATTAAGGACAGTGGTACCAACCTAGGAAAAAATTTTTACCTGCCTCATTGCCCCGCCAGATTTAAACCAATAATTCCCGGTACTTTCTTGACAGAATGTATACGAGATTGAATTGAAGAGTTCTTTCATTTTCCTATAGTAACAAATAGCTTCACTATTTTCATTATCTCTATTTTATGATCACGTGTTTAAATTATAATATTCATGAATAAATCTCAATTTCAAATTTATTTTTCAATGAGTGCCATCTAAAGAAGAAAAAATAACTTATATCGAAGTCCCCATAAAAGTTACAAATAAAATTAAATCATTGCAAACGTCATCTAAGCCATAGTTAATGTTCTCACCCTCTGAAGAGCCTTTGCTTTGCAGACGTCCAACCAACAGCTGACCGACGGTTCGAACCATTCATGACACTTAGGAAGTAAGAGTTTATGATCACCTCCAGACGGTAAATTCTGGCTGAAAGTCGCAATATCTTTCACTTCTAGATAAACGGAAAATATGAGACGGCTATAGGCTGAATCTGGGTGTTCGTTTTGATTGAGAAACGCAATAACTTCATCTGACATCAGTTTATCCAGTTGTTTGAATACTACGCTGAAATACGGTATTCCATTGGTCCTATAAAGAATGAAGTATTTTTGAGCATAATATCACTATGTTGAGAATTTGAGTCCCACAGTGTGAATTACAATAGCTTGAAAAATTTCTTCAGGACACTACAATTTGTCCGAATTAATATACACGGTGAATCATAACTATTGGGACATAACCACTAAACGGATCTCAATAAATCCGCCTTACCTAACCTTTTCTGAAACTTTGTAAAATAATAAAATAGCAAATTACTGTTAAATGAAACTCGCTCCTCTATAAGTCTATAAACACGTCTACGACCATCAGCTCCTCGAATGCAGAATCTGGATTCATCAGAGAAAAATACCTGGGCCCACTGGGCTTCTAATCATTTTATGCGATCTCGTGCATTTTGAAGACGCGCAATTCGATGGAAAGTTCTGGACCTGTAGCAGATCTGTGTGGTTGTAATTAAATTCTGAGAGATGTCATCTCACGGTACATTCACTTATGTTTACCTGACGAACCTCCATCAATCGATTTCGCACTTCCACGGGAGTAATAGGCGATTTTGAAGACTTGTGGAAACCATGAATCTGTTATCCCTTCACGGTGTGCACCGTTTTCTTCCAGATCCCTGTCTTCTGGTCAGCCTGCCTGTCTCCTGATGCCTTCAAGCATTAATTCTTCTAGTAACAGATCTCTGGCTCAGCCCATTTTCAATTAGTGCCACCTACTATTCTCGCTTAATCTTCAATTGTTAAACTCATATAATGAAATTGTTTCTTTCAGAGAGTGGAAAACAAACCTCTTAATGACCAATTTTGAATGCTACTGATAAACGATGCTTTTATCATGAAGAATTATTCGATGATGGTTTCTTTTATTAAGTTTTTCAGCCCATATGTCTACATTTTGCGCATATTTTTGCGCATATTTAGTTGATTTTCTTATGAAAGATAGATGATGAACAAAATATTATTGAATCAATTCGAACACGTAAGTCTATTGGAAAAAACAGTGTAAAATCTTAGTGACCCGTTTTTTTTTGCTCGCCAGTGTATATCGATTCAGTTAGTTAATGGGCAAACTCGAAGTTAATCTTATTTTTCCAAAAAACTACAGATCCGATTGAGATCAAATTTGATATTTAGAGGTATAACAACAACAAAGAGATTTATGCGAATTTCGTTAGGATCAGACGTAAGAGATTTATGCGAATTTCGTTAGGATCAGACGTCCGGGCAGACGACAGTAAATAAAACGACTAATATCTGAACCAAAAGTTTAAACCTATTTCTGGAGTAAATTTTTTTCAGTTTCCTACAACAAAATGACTCATGAATGAAATTATTCGAGATGAAAACTCCTTATATCTAACAATAATACTTACCCTTCGAATAGAGGGTGATAGTGAGATAATCCGTGCTCCAACTGAACGTAAACTTCTGTACAGAAATCCACGAATGAATTGTCGAATTCCTCATTAGGCATTATGAGTGATTTCAAAGAATTGAACCATTCAGGAGTGCCTTTTCGTAACGTGGCTACTATTTCTCCTCGGATTTCTTTGTTGAATGGGCAGCATTTCCAAAAGGATTTCTGGAAAATTTCAACACATTTTATGGAATTTCATTTGAATTTTAACGTGTTCATGAGAGTGATTCAAGATATTTCAAGATATGAATTATAAAAATTATCGGGAGTCAAAAACACAATTTTTTCCACTATATTGAACAGAAACATACAATTCATATACAGGCTACGAAAATCATTCGCCGAATATACACAAGAATAATTACATTGTGTGTTATAGATGATGACGAATATTCAACCACACTACTCTTTCCGACTGTCAAAAATGGGAGAGAATTTATCGCTTTGCACCGGCGCGGTGACACATTCAGATCCACGTAAGTCCATGACGATGATGGAAAGACAAAATGAAAATATTTCATTCTTGAAAAGTGTACAATTTTGAAATGTTTCACCCAAAATTAGGGAAATTGTTTCGGTCTAGTTTTGATTTGTAGTTGTGATGAAAACACTGTCTTGCTAGTAGAGAAGTATATCGATGGGCTTTTTCACCGTTCTTTACTTTCACTGAGTTCACTTAACACATGTACTACTTAGCTAATAATAAGTATATTATTACAGATAATATATTCTTTTTCAAGCCTTTTATTGCGATGTTGTATTATCACGAGATGGTGAACGAATTCATTCCTTAGATTGAATTTGTAAGGTGAATGCGAATGGAGAGTTCTTTCGTTGAATGCGTGTGAATTATCAAGATAGATGAGACTGTGACTTGAATGAATGTGAATTTAAACTTTGGAATTCAAGCATCAGTGTTCCTTTATTACAATATCAAAAGAATCTTCTTGATTGGGGCTTATTTTTAAAAACGCAAAACCTAAAGTGAACAAATCACATTTATCAGGTGTTTGAATGCAGAATCTAATAAAATTTCAGACTAGTTGTTCATACGCATTTTAAAAAGTGACTACGCAAACGAGCAACTCCCGATAATAATTGAACATATATGTGTATTATTTGATCAGAGTGTATAATGGATTTGTATCAAGTATCGGCCAACAGGATTCGAAGAACTTGCTGAGGTAAATTGTATACAATGCCGATGGTACATCGTTCTCTTCTGCAATAGTTTTAGTAAATACTAATGGCCACTATTACACTACCGTGAAAAGAAGTATATTCTTTCATAATAGTGCAATATTTTATCAGTTGTCTTTTCCATTATATGAAG
This sequence comes from Megalocaria dilatata, assembly GCA_034642435.1. Taxonomy (NCBI): domain Eukaryota; kingdom Metazoa; phylum Arthropoda; class Insecta; order Coleoptera; family Coccinellidae; genus Megalocaria; species Megalocaria dilatata. Next base: position 7,673,057 of record CM067854.1, read on the forward strand.
AAATAATAACTCGGACGCCAACCAATAAATCTTGAAATTCAAGTCGTTTGAATATGACAAAAATTGCTTCGAAAAAACTGAATTTCAATATGAAATTACAAGGAAGGAACCATCATTAAGTTTCATCGATAAGAATTGGGGATTACTCAAGAAATGTTGTAACACAAGTGAAAAATGGTAAAGAGTCGAAAATATTATCAAGTTCAAAATTGTATAGAAATTAATTCTTAAATACTCACGAAGATATTAATGATAAGATTTGAATGAAAATAAACAATATATTTTTCTATTTGAAGGTAAATGGGAAATTGAGCTATTAACCAAATTTCCTGATCAGAAAAACTCTTGTTCTATAGAGTTCAATTCTGGAATTTTGTACTCTAGTTGAATTTATATATCTTTAAACAGAAACAGTGTTTCATTATTATTGATAATAATAATAATATTTCGTGAGAGTCTTAGAATTAATTTATATGCAATTTTAAATTGAAATGATATATTTAATCTATTTTTTTATTGAAATATTTCGATACATACCATATTAGATAAGTAGGCCAAACATCTCAAAATATATTCTAAACGAGTAAGTGATGGTGGATGAAGGGCCGGAAAAAGTTGTCTATGGTGACGTAGTTGCTGCAACCATCGTTCTATTTGCAGAAAAATTATTGCCGATAGAATGATTAGATCGTATTTGACTTTTTTCACATTATTTTAGTTTATTTCAATTTACCTTGCAGGGCAGTGAATTTTTCTGCTAACCACATCTCCTCTTCCCTTGTCAGTGATGAGTTCGGCCAAGCATTCTCAATATCTGTTAAGAGTTGATACATCCATCGAGGATTCAAGGAATATTTTAAGTAAATACCAGAAGCAGCAACAAATCGAACTGAGGCCATTTGAAGTTCTGTAAGATCTCCTAAAAGTAATATTCACAGTCAAAATAATAAATCTCCAACCGAGTGTCTTTAGTTGTTAGTAGTTTTATGATAAATATATATATTTACTCAAAATTAGGATATTATGAATACTTCAGAATCAGCAGTTGAAATTTCAAACAGCAATATTTTAAGTACAGGATGTTTCTAAATTAATGCGAAAAATTTTAAGAAGTGGTCCTTTAGCAAAAATTAACTCTTTCATATTATTTTTTATTCTCTTCTCCTCCAAGTAACAGCTCTTTGTAATTGGGTACATATATCCTTTGTAGATTAATTTAGTAGAACCACATTTGACAGATTGCTAACGCTAATTCAATCTCCCTTCTTGGCAGTTTCTGTTATTCCGTAATTTTACGATAATCAACCCCTATAATGTAATACAACAGAATTTTTCGATGTGTGTGATGCTTAAACATTTTTCAAGTTGAAAAATTCTATTGGGAAGAAAAACTCAATACGTAACTTTTTGTACATGAATTTTTCGCCTAAAATTGAATTCGATTAGAATGAGCTTAATAACATATGATGTGGGACCAGAATCAATGGAATTATATTTTATTCAACTACGAATCTCTGTTTAATTTGTATCCACATTCTAGATGAGAACATGTTTGAAGAGCACCTGGGGCTAAGGAGCGAACGTATAGAAAGTGCACCGCGTAGAATCGACAAGGCCAGAATCTGGGGTGGAATTTCGCTTGGTTGGAGAATTAAACTTGATTTCAGATACTGAATTGTTTCAGCCGTTACTATTTGGTAGTTGATCATAATTAAAAGGTTTTTGGTTGTAAAACATAGTAATTTCTACAATTTGTTTTAATTAAACTTGATTTGTCAGATTATTTTTTGACCACCAATGATTAGATAAAGAATTTCCTCGAACCTGTGGTTAATTTGGTGTGGACATTTAACGCAATGCAGTTGAAAGCTTTAAGCGATATTCCTACTCACTGAGTCTATGATCACTGGCCTCATGGGCGGTGGATTGGGATACACTCAATAAGCACGCAAAACCAAGAAGTCCCCCTTTTGCTAAAAGTATAGACTGGTACCTTCGAAGTACTATCCCACTTCTACTGGCTATACACTATCAATGCTCCAGTTGTTTGGGACGCAAAACACACGAGTCCGACACCATTTGGATGACCAGAAGACGAGTAATCCTGTGGACAACCACTCATTTCTTGGTGGCCTTGTTTCCAAGAGGACACAATAAGGCTCGCCAAGAAGAGATATACTTGGTGCCAGAAACTACGAGTTCGAAAATTCTAACACGTCACCTTATCCTTCTCCTTAAAGCTAGCACAGATCTATTTTTGACGTATTCGCCCTTTTGCCTACAATCCTGCAATAGGACCGAACTACGTCTGTTTTATGGGCGCCTTGTGTTGCAACGCCCACCCCAATTGCCCTCAGGCAAAATAATGTCCCTGTACGCAGCAAACATCACGAGAAAATTTCCAGAAAGAGATAGTGGCCAATTTTATACTGGCTCCTTCATTCGTCGGATTTTAATCCAATGGAACATACGTGCGATGTGTTTCAGAGGTCAGTTCTTAGAAACTCAAACCATGTTCAACATCGTGAACAACCTTTCGAAGCACTTCAGCAACCCTGAATCTAAATTCCTTAAAGAAAGCTGCCCATTTTCGACACTAAACGACGTTGCAGATGCATTAATTCTGCCAAATTATATATTCTTTCTTGTATTTCAAAATTATTCTTCAAAATGTTTGAGATAAATTCTATTATTCATCATATTAAGATTATTTCTCTATTATATCCTCTTCGAATTGAGGGTTATGCTTGATTTGAAATAACATTGTCTCATTTTCCTACAGTACTCAATATCTCTAGATTTTGAGCACCTTCCAATGTGCAAGATAACACGTGCGCATTCGCTATTTTGCACCAACTCATCGATAATTTCTGTTATTTATTATATGATATTATAATAGAAATTAAAAATATTATTATATTAATCATGTCATATCATAATTATTATATTAATTATTACATATAAGTTATAAAAACTGAAAGTCAAATTAGGTCCAACTCATTTAGGTTATGCTACCCTAAGGTACTGTAATTGGTATTTTGTTTAATATTGTAATATATATCATCCTAATACTCTTAGATCTTCTGTGATGATCTCTCAGAAGCTTTTCAGCTTGTACGAGTTAGGAGTTCAGTTGTGTTCTGGATAGGCTTTGTTACTGCGATCTTACGCCACTTTAGGTAACAAAACTGTTAATTTTCGTCCAAACAGTGAAATGGCGGTCGCAACCCATCCAACTCGAAAATTTCTTTCCTACCTGAACAGGGTTTGAACCCAGGAACTATCGGTACCGAGTCTAAAGCTATAATCACTCAGCTATCGACACTCAATTATAATTGAATTTGATTACATATTCTTCATCAGTAACACTTATATAAACGTTTGTTGCGTTTTAGTGCTTAACAATCACGAAATACATTATGAAGGGTTAGTATAATAATAATTTTTAATTCAAGGTGAGAACCTGTACCCAATACATCCTGATTGTTGTTGAAGAATATGTCGATTTCATTTCTTCTTCTTGATGATAGTGATATCATCGTATTAGTTATTATAGTATATTATTCCTTAAAGTGTCAATAGCTCAGTGGTTAGAGCATTGAGTTGAAAACCGAAAGGTTCCAGGTTCAAATCCTGCACAAGTAAGAAAGAAATTTTCTAGTTGGACGAGTTCCAGCCACCATTAAACTGTTGTGTTGAAAATTAACAGTGCTGCGACTTAAAGTGGCGTAAGATCACAGTAACAAAGTAACCCAGAACACAACTGAACTCCTCATTCGCACAAGCTGAAAAAGCTTCTAAGAGATCTTCACATAAGATCTAGGAGTATCAGGGAGATATATAATAATATTAAACAAAATACTAATCAGAGTACATTAGTCGTAGCATAACCTAAATGAGTTGAACCTAATTTGACTTCAATTTTTTATTTTTCTCATCTGTAATAATTGATATAATAATATTTCATGATTGATATAATAATATATCATGATTAATATAATAATATTTTTAATTACTATAATAATATTTTATAATAAATTACAGAAAGCATCGATTGCTTGATGCAAAATGGCGAATGCGCACAATTTATCTTGCACATTGGATAGGTGCTAAAAATCTAGAGATATTGAAAATAGTACAGAATTGTAGAAAAAAGAGACAAAAGAAAAAAGAGGGAATAATGAAAAAAGAATCTTAATATGTTAAATAATAGAATTTACCTAAGACATTTTGAAGAATGATTCTGAAATACAAGAATGAATATAGAATTTGGCAGAATTAATGCATCTGCAATGTCGTTTCGTGCCAATAATGGGGTTATTCAACTTTCTTCAAGGAATTTAGATTCAGGGTTGCTAAAGTGCTTCGAAAGGTTGTTCACGATGTTGAAAATGGTTGCGTTTTCCAAGAACTCGTCTCTGAAACATATCTTATGCATGTTCCATCGGATTTAAATCCGGCGCATGAAGGGACCAGTACAAAATTGGCCATTATCTCCTTCCGGAAGGTTTTTTGTAATGCTTGCTATGTACAGGGGCATGCATGAACCGAATTGGGATGTATGTTGCAACACAGGACGCTCATCCATAAAGTTAACGTTGTTTTATCCGATCGACCATAAGGGCGAATACCTCAGAAATAGATCTGTGCCAGCTTTAAAGTGAGGGATACGGTGACATGTTAGAATCTGTTGGTTTGCCGTTCTAACGTCTCTTTTTGATTTTTTGCATATTCCATGAATTTTTGAATGATTCTTTTAACCAGTTCTTGAGTGTTATAAATAAGTGCGGTGAAATAGGGATTCAACAACTTGTGAGCTCGATAACACATCTGATCATATATTTGTTCGAAATATATCGAATGTGTAAGAAATAACTTAAGTATATAGTGGTGTTAAATCAGTTCCTGACAGCACGTAGAAATAAAGTGAATGAAATTTTCGTCAATATGAATAAGTTTCATGATTTTTTTATTATGTATCAACTGTACCCATCATCGATTCAATCTGGTTCTTTAGAAACAAGGAAGAAAATAGGAAGCTCTTATTTCTAATATATTTGATTTTATATTGGATATCCAATATTTTATGATGTTCTACTTTCTAGTCAAATGAAGATATTGTCTGAGTTGAATGATTCTAAAACATACAACTTACAGATCGAATCGAATTGCCGGTAAACGTGTACCGTTTAATTAAGAAGACAGAGAGTACTAAAAAAATGAGTGTCTTTGATTTCTTTTACTCATAAATACTTTCAGTGTCCGGAGCATATTCTGGAAATTTTTTTTTCTGCTTCATAACAAGGGCAGTAATTATTATTATATATAGTCCTATATGTTTCTTGAAAGGAACGGTGTTTCTAACTTATTTAATTTAATTTAATTTTTCTTTAATTTTAAAGGAATTTCTTGAAGTTTAATTTGTAGAAGTATGATAGAAATTTTCTGCTTAATATCAAAGATATTGAATTATACCTTCTACGAAGTGATAAACCCTTTCAATTATCTTTTTTTCTGTATATAATAATAATAATTCATTTTTTTACACATGCGCACAGCATCTCTCTGATATAGCTGAATCTTGATTATGTCTTTTTTAACTCTGTTTATTTTATATAAACCAACACGAAAGTGAAGAATTGTTTGACGTCCAGGTATGAGATATAGTTTTATTGATTGTTTTTATAAACCTTTCAGAACAGTCGACAGCAGGATGTCGATGGAAGTTTCAAACACTATTCTGAAGATGTGCTGCATATTTTTAAAGATTTTTTTGAAAGAGCTTTCTAAAGAAAAATTATTTATTGGTATTTTTCGAGCTCATATTGGAAATTTTTGAAACAAAGTTTTTATTCATAAGGTAGGTATGAAACAGTCTTATTAGCCAAAGTTTGCTAATTTTTTAAATATTTTAATATTAGCCTTCTACATATTTAATCTCAAAAAAATATATTCAATAATTATAACCTATATCAAACGATATATAAAATAAAAATTCATAATAAGACATCCAAATGATACAAAAAAATCCAATAAATAAAAATTGTTAACTAAAATCCTATAAATTAAATATTTTGAGTAGACAAAAGTTTGTTTCTGCTCATCAATCTTATGAAAACAGATATCTTTCAAAATTGCTTAGCATAATCTTAAGAATTTCATCATAAAACTATCTTACTTAGAATATTCAATATTATTGAATATCTAACTAAGTTACTTTTCATAAAATCTCACGATATGTAAAAACATTACTAAAAAACAAGTTTTAAGAGAGACTTTGCTTCGTCAGTACTTAATTATATTCATATTCAATAATATATAACATCAATCAACAAAAATATTTTCTCACTTTTTAACAATTCAGAGAGCTTCTGTTAAATGAATACTGAAATTTTAAATGGAGTGTAATGTTAACTCAAATAAATCATTCTGTGGTTTACCAATGATCTAAAGCTTGAAGGGCAATTTAACGGCCTTTGTTATAGCACAAGGACTAACTGTATAAAAATGTTAAGGAAACCAAATAATAATAATAATAATAATAATTTATTGGTCGTAAGTATGTGATATAATCAATACAATAATATTCTCATTAGTACTACGTCAAGAGGAGGCCAGGCAGCCTAAACTCAACGGTTTGTATTGCGCCTAACCTACATCTCGACATAGTTTGACATCTAAAAATACTGTCAAGTACAAACGTCCAACCTAAATGAGACCTTTCTATATAGTAAACACAACAAAAAAAAAAATTATTTTGCTTACATCAATTAGAAAAAAAAAAAAAAAATTACAATTTGGAGTTATAGCATTGTATAAAGCACTTTATACAATGGTTATTATATATACTCATATGGACCTCTATCAAAACGAAGTGAGTCGTGTCCCTGATATGTAATATGGAACTTTCAATACAAGCGAGTGACAACATAGATGATAAAACACAAAAACAATGATCTTACTGCGGGAACCGGTCAGGCGGGCGAAGAGAAACAAATAACCACCGTTATGTAACATTTTGAGGACAGGAAAAAAAAAGAATCATCTGGCCGGCTCACAAAATTGATGTTATTAGTGCACTGTTGATATCGAGAAACTGTCTTATCCCAGCTTTATACTTTTTGAGGTTGATATTTTTCCTCAGTTCTAGACCCAGTGCATTGTACAATTTTGGTCCGAAATAAAAAATCGTTCTCTGAGTATGACTTTTTTTAAATATAGGCACGTTTACATGGAGATTATGTACATTACGAGTATACTTAGATTTGCTTTCGTGAAATCTGTTGTTGCTGGTGTACACCCACATTAGACACTGATATGCATACAAGTTCCTGACATTCAGCAACCTGCACTCATTATATAGTGTTATGGTATTGTACCGTCTAGGCTTTCTGAAAATAATTTTCAAGATGGTATTTTGTGCGGTTTGAATGCAATTCAAAACTTGACTGAACATGCCTCCCCATACAGTAATGCAATATCTGATCACCGATTCAACCAAACAATCATACACCACGACTAAATGCCCTCTTGACAGGATATCCCTCAAATTATACATTCTGTAGGCTACCTGTCTAAGTCTTTTCACAATATGGTTCACATGCTCATCCCATCTAAGGTGCTGATCGACCACCACGCCAAGATATTTTATGTTCGTGGCTTTCTTTATAGTTGGACACCCACAACCAGCACCTGCGCAACCCGGTACATGCACACCAATATCCAACTTTTCTGGTTGAAGGTTCTTCGTTAGAGTAAACGAGACAAATTTCGTTTTCTTTATATTCAAAGTTAGAAGATTTTTACAAAGCCACATCTGAACACCCCTTAGACCCTTCTCTGCGCTCTCATATACTGTCTGCCATGTTTTACCTCGGAAAATGATCGCGGTATCATCTGCATATGAGATCATATGACCTTCGAAATCTCTAATGTAAGACATACTGTTCATGTACACCAGGAACAATATTGGACCGAGAACGGTTCCTTGAGGCACACCGGACTCAACATTTCGTTGGGTGCCGACAACATCACCGACCTTGACACGCTGAGTTCTATCAGTGAGGTAATTTTTAAAAACACGTAAAGCTGGCCCTCGTATTCCATACCTATGTAGCTTTTCTATGAGCACACTATGGCACACCGAGTCGAAAGCTTTAGCCAAGTCTAAGAAAACGGCCAAACATTTTTCCGATTCCTCCAATGCTTCTATAGTCCTCTCATAAAATTCCAATACTGCGCGCTCCGTGTTGCCCTCATTTATAAAGCCAAATTGTCGGTCGGTTATGATTTTATGTTTGTCAAAAAAATTCGTTAGACGTGTTTTAAGGGCATGTTCGAGTATCTTAGCGAAATTATTGATAACTGAGATAGGACGATAGTTCTCCAACTCGGCTTTATCCCCAGATTTGTGAATGGGGGTGACTCTAGATTCCTTCAGTTGTTTTGGAATGTTTCCTTCTTTAAAAATCAGGTTGACGATATGTACCAGGGGTTTCACAAAGTAGGCATGGAATTTTTTTATTATATTAGTGCTCACGCCATCAGGCCCAGGGGAACAACTGTTTTTTAACTTTGATATAATCCCTATTATCTCGTTTTCATCTACGGGTAAAAGAAAAATCGAGGGTCCAACAGATCGATCATCTAAAAAATCATGAGGGAAATCGAAAGAACTATCAACGTTTTCTGCCATTTCCAAACCTATTCTACTGAAGTATTCATTGAAGGCTTCCGCCTTATCCCCGTCGTCTGTGAGTAATTTGTCCGTTTTAATGTTACCAATCCTTTTACCTCCTCGCTTATTGTTGCCTATTTCATTAATCGTCTCCCACGTTTTTTTGCAATTTTTAACATTTTCCTTCAATTTTGTTTTATAGTACTCATTTTTTGTGATCCTGATTAACTTATTCAATTCATTTCTATAGATCTTAAATTCACTTGCAAGCTCAACACTAGGGTTCTTATTCAGTCGGCATTTTAGTTTATCTCTAGTTCTAATTGATTTAATGAGCCCCTGTGTAATCCACGGTTTTAGTTTCGGGTATTTTTCCCTATGATGCTTTACTTTTACCGAAGAATTTGCTATATATTCCCCCAACCTATCAATGAAATTTGAATAACATCGCTGTGGGTCCCCACAATTCAAAACCTGATTCCAATCTTCCCGGTCTAAATGGTTAGAAAGTTTTTGGTAATCTACTTTGCGAAAATATCTCTCTGTCGCACCATATTTACCCTCACCAACAACCCCACTGATCGACAATATTAGAGATGTACTGTAATGATCAGTAATATTTGAGCAGATGATTGAGGGAGTAAACTCAACCAAATCCGAATTTCCATGTCTTCTTACAAAGATATGATCGATGATGGTTTTTGATCCGTCTGTTATACGCGTTGGCTGATTGATATATGATTTATATCCTATCTCTGTAAGCGAGCTCAAGTAGTGATCAACAGATCCACATAAAGCATCGAGGAGATTGATGTTGACATCACCTAAGAATATCTCAATAGTTTGTTTGTTCATGTTTGCTAAATATTCCGTCAACTCATCTATATATTCGTGAACATTGGTGGATGGTGGCCGATAGGAGGCTGTTATTCCCAATGTGAAGTTCGATACTTTAAGGGTGAACCTGAGTAAATTAGTCTCCGACAAATGAACCACGACCGAATCCACAGAAAGCGACTCCTTTACATAAACAATGACCCCGTCATTTTTATTAAAAGTTGAATTATTATAATATATTGTATAATTCGGAATCTCAAAATAATCTGTGTCATCAACTACCCAGCACTCTGACAAAACGAGGACATCAATATGATCACATTCTCCCGATAAGTAAACAAGCAATTCATCAAAATTTCGTCTGATGCTTCTTATATTAAAATGAAAAATAGCAAATCTTTCCACTAGTCCCGCTTGTCCATAACCATTAACACACTCATGTAAGCTAGAGTATATATTGGTCAAAATCTCACCCCGTTCATCAAGAAGATCCAAATAATCCAACATAATTTATTTTCTATCTTTACGGATACAAAACTTCCAAATATAAGCAAAAAACCAATTATAAAAATGACAATGGTTCGAAAACCCAGGAAAGTAACAAAAAAGAATAAAAAATCATCGAAATATGCTCCTGTAGTATATAAATTATACTCCATTAAATTTATGAAAAAGTCTTTCTGAAGTCTATGGCATTTCTAATCAAACTTATTTTATTGTTATAGTTCACGAAAATTTTTCCAGATTCCGTCCATACCTGTTTAATAGATGATTTCTCTACTACTTTCGCATGTAGTTCCATTCGAATTCTGGTCAAATCCTCTTTGATCACTACATTTGTTCCCCGTAATGACTTTTTGTTGTGATAAATTTGCTGTCTCAGATCGAAACTTTTTAGCTTCAGAAGTATTCCACGGGGCCTGCTAGTTTCAGACACCTTTCCTATGCGATAGCATACTTCAATATCTCTATCGGAAATGTCTGATTGCAGTTTACTATTTAAAAAATTCACTATTTCGTATCTTGTGTTTTCCTTGCTCTTCTCCGGGAAGTTGAAGATTCTCAGATTATTTCTCCTACTTTCCTGTTCCATGTAATCCAACTTCATAATAAGATTCTCATTATCTTGTTGCACCTTACGGAATTCCATTTCACGTTTATTTATCTCGGCTTCGTATGTTAGTTTGGCCTCATGAAATTCGTTTCTTACTTCTTGAAGTTTTTCTTCCATTTCAGCGAATTTGGTATCAATTTTACTTGCAATTATCTTCGATACACCATCTGCCAACGTTTTTACGAATGTAGGATCGATGATACATTGTTGGAATGCTAGTTGAACGGCGTTTTGTATTTCTTCCTTAATGTCCCTTGTAATAACCATTTTTCAGATTTTTGTATGGTAACTTTTTGAAATATTTCAAGAGGATATTTTCCGCCATCAACAATAATTATATATTGTGAATAAAATAAAATGGATAGTATTTTGGTTAAAAATTTTTATTTATTGGATTTTGTTATATCATTTGGATGTCTTATGATGAATGTTTATTTTATATGTCGTTTGATATAAGTGGTACATATATTACATTAATTTAATTCCTGAAGTTATAATTATTAAATATAATTTTTTGAAATTAAATATGTAGAAGGTTTATATTATAATATTCAAATAATTTTATATACCTTTTATCAAGTAGAAACCTCTATTCATTTTATTCATAATATATAATTATTTGGTTTCCTTAACATTCTTTATACAGATGGTGTTTGTACTATAACAGAGGCCGTTAAATTGCCTTTCAATCTTTTAGATCAATGGTACATTACACTCCATTTAAATTTTCAGTATTCATTTACCAGAAGTTTGTTGAATTGTTAAAAGGTGAGAAAATATTTTTTGTTCATTGATGTTATATATTATTGAATATGAATATAATTGAGTACTGACCAAGCAAAGTCTCTCTTAAAACTTTTTTTGTAGTAATGTTTTTACATATCTTGAGCGTTTACAAAAAGTAACTCAGTAAAATATCCAATAATATTGAATATTCTAAGTAAGATAGTTTTATGATGAAATTCTTGAGATTATCTTAAACATTTTTGAAAGATATCTTCTCTTTTCATAAGATTGATGAGCAGAAACAGAATTTTGTCTAATCAAAATATTTAATTTATAGGATTTGGTTAACAATTTTTACTTATTGGATTTTGTTATATCAATTGGATGTCTTATAATGAATGTTTATTCTATATGTCGTTTGATATAATTGGTACTTGGTACTTAATATGACTTTAATTAAATTTAATTCCTGAAGTTATAATTATTAAATATAATTTTGTGAAATTAAATATGTAGAAGGCTAATGTTAAAATATTCAAATAATTTTATATACCTTCTATCAAGTATAAACCTCTATTTATTTTAAGTTTGCTAAGTTATTTCGGTCAGTATTCTATGTTTTCTCTTTATCTCTTTTTGATGCTATGCAATGTTTGTAGTTTCAATAAGTTCATTAAAAAAACAGTGTTTCTGATACATTTTATTTAATTTGATTCAATTTTATTTCTGGGGATTTTTTTAAAATTAAAATTCTTAGAGATGTGACAGAATTATTCTCCTTTGTATTGAAATGTTGAAGTAAATCCAAGCAATAAACCCTTTCAATTTGATATATTGGTAACAAAAAACATTATTCCGCAAAACGTGCTTCAGCGCTGAAGTGGAATATCGATAATAAATGTTCCGCACTGTTATATACAATTCTATTGAAGAATAGTAATTCATTACGTTTTGCGCGATATAGTCTGAGAGTATGGATTGTTTATTTTACGAAATGTTTCAGTCTGACATGCAGCGTAGTTTTATTTTTGCAAACCCTGCTGAACGAAAACATTGAATTGTGCCTCTTTCACTATAGAACTTCTAATCACTTTTCCTGATTTTTCATTTATTACATTCATTATACCAGCTAACTAACTAGTTTCAATAAAACAACAACAATTAATCAACTAATTCGAACCCTTTCTTGTTCCCAAGATCAACAGGACAAAGGTAACATTTACATGGGAGTCTAAAGTTATTCTCTTAAATCCAGTACAATTCACAGCGTCGGGACTTTGCGTTCCTTAATCACGCGTGACTGGCGTTCATTGCTGTACAATTATGACACGTTCAGCTCCACACAATGTAAAACATAGGCAACATCGTGCGTTATGGAAAATATTCACATTTAGTCAAGTATCTAACAATTAGGGCACAATAGCTCTTAATGTCGCGGTGCGAAGTAACCCCATTTGAATCTACAATCAATAGTCGTCCTTCAAGACCGCTTCAAGTCCCTCGATTCTAGGTTTCAGTGTTCAAAATAACCACCAACAATGTCATGAAGGATGAAATAGTTTGCATTCCAGGTAGATTATATGCTGAAATTGATTGTTCAGCTGGGCAACCCAGACTTTTTATTCAACCTGCATAATTTCAAAATACAAACTATGTAATTTTAATGTTTTAAGTTTTGCTATCGTCTTAGGAACATGCATTTTACTTCCTAATGTAATAAGGGAAATGATTTTAAATGACCATACAATAATTTTCATAGTTTCAAGTTGAGAAAGTTTGATTCATCCGGTGGCGCAACACATTTTTTTCCTTATTTCATTTAATTTAAGAGCAATCTATTAACTTAATTTTAACGTAATAATTACAAAAATATTTTAGTGCTTTTGAATACAAACTACTCAAAGGAGGACCATATCACGAACTTAATATTTTGAATTGAAACATATATCAACCGCTTCAGAATATGAATGAAAGTCAAATAGAAAAAAATCTAGGGCCCAATTCTAGTACAAACTGGAATGAAAATTGAGATGAAATAAAATAAAATAGGAAATTGATAATAATCATGTTATAGTCAACGAAACAACTCGATTCCAACGATATCCGCAATAATCTAATCGAAATTAAGATAAGTTGAATCTGTGAAAATTCAGCTCAATAGTACGATCGCAAATATTGAAAATACTGATTAGAAGATGCCCAATTAATATTGAAAAACAATCAGTAAAGATATTTCGTAGATTTATGTTTTTGAAAAAAATTATATTTACATTTAAGTGTAGGTACGTATTCAATTTCAAGGATGCATGAAAATTTCGAACGCTCTGTTAATACCATTCAAAGATTTGAGATTGAGATAAAACATTATTCATATTTTTTTACATCTATGGATAAATGAGAAAGAAACGTTTCAACATATTATATCAACAATATAACGTTATATCTTATCGATAGAGTATCAGAAGTATTTAATTTGTGTCGACACATGGGTCAACTCCCTGCTACGCGCTCTCTTTTCCTCCAGCACATGTGGCCCGCGACAAGCAGCGACCAGGCATCTACTCTGCTTTACTGCAATTTTCTGGTACCTCACACAAAGGACGCAACCGCTCCTCAATGTCCAATCTACCGTTCTCTCCGGCTTCAAGTAGACCAGCATGCTAGCGTTCGATACCGCCATTCCAACTGAAGCAAAATCAACAGGCGTCATTGAGAGGCTTGCACTAAATAGCCAACCTCAAGTCCAATGGGTATAGCTGGGACAAGGCATCTAACTCCCGCAAATTAAAAGGCCTGTAAGTTTACTTACAATACCACTTTCCAAAAGAGCTTCAATAATGATCTTCAACGAAAACGCGCGGATTTCTGAAGCATTTTTCACTTTTCATTTCCCAATGTTCCCCAACTAAGGTAACACCATGACAATCCGAATATTTTGTAATATTTAAAATAGCTTTTTTGTACTGTGTGTACCTCTCAGCATAAAAGAATTCTACCTTAACGTAGATGCCTTCATTTTGTACATAAATCGGAAAATAATGCAATAATAATACCTGAAGGTCCTCTATTTTTATTGGAAATAATCCACGAGACCTTTGCAAGGGTATTCATATTTTGCCTGGGATATCTTCGGCAAAATGAATTTGAGATGACAATTTCAGCAGCAATAACTAATTCTGGTTGTATCACGCATACCTGGACATCATCATCACTGTCTATTTTGAATATTTTTTAGCGATAAGTAGGTATTAAACTGAAATGAGTAGTGGATCTCCGAGTTTATCACAAAAATAAACAAACAGTGATTGTCAAGAAAATAAGTTCGTCAGCGATAGGAAGGTAATGAAAAATTGTTGGTATTTGTGAGAATTCCTCAACTTATGATAATGTTGTATGCGATTTTAGAAAAAATAGTATATGTACCTCGTAGTTAAAGCATATTCCCAAATTTCAAGGCACATTCTTAGGCGACAATTTAGATTGCCGTCTGGGATTATATAGCTTTTACTACTAGATACACAATAAACCATAATAATAAAAAGTTTTGTGAATAACAATTTTATTTGTTGAGTAGATGCCAAGTAAAAATCACCTTGAACAGCATGTTGATGCAGAATGGTTAAAGCAGGTCCTGGAAGGTCCCCATTCCAAGTCCAGGTTTCCCGAGTCCAATTCCTGAGTTCATAGTCTACAAATGACTTATACAAGCCCTCGTGCTGCATAAGTTCACTCCAGTTATCTTCATCAGAAGCCCCATGAGTCTCTCGCGTCGATAACCACATCTAGAGCGAATTATTTCATTGTTTACCGATGTTTCAAGATTAAAAAAATACCTAATTCTCAAGTAATATGATACAACACAATATAGTTTTCTTTTTACCTTGAGCCTAATCCTTCCTTGAACAGAACTCCTTTGTGACCTCGCCTCTAGTTTGAACCAGCGTTCCAAACCAGTTGATGGAATTTCTTGAAGTGGTATGGTAACACAACCCAAGAAGTCATCCTAGAAAAGCAAATGATTTAAAGTCATGATTTTTTTAAAATTTAATTGAATTGGTCCTAATTTGATGGAAATTCATTTTAATTAAAGAAAATATAAATTTTGGAAATAATCTGAAACCTATTATAGGATGTTTTATGATTCAGCCACTGGTCACCGAGATTATTTACATCAGACTGAAATGGATTCTTGAAGTAATGTTTCAGAAGGGCTATTGATTTCCAATTGACTAACTATAAGAGAACCGGAAAGTAACGTCTCTTTCTTAAATTAATTTCTAACGAATAAATTATCGACAAATTTTTAGTTTTAATCAACTTGATCACCTTCGTTTTGCCACCTAGTATGCAAATTTTCAATGCCGGACCAATAAAAATCAATTGGTTTTTGAGTAAAATATCTCAAGATGGCATTTTGGCCATCATCAAAGTTTTCGAATTTTTTGCCACTAAGAAAATGATTTCAGCGTTATGTGGTAATTGGATATTTCTTATTTTATTTATTAGTTGCAATAAATTTTTTATTGATTATTGAGCTTGGAATTCGGTTTCTCTTAAAATAATCTAAGTAAGTTTTGAGAAAGTTTAAACGAAGGTGCACTAACGAACGAAACAATCGGTCTTATAGGATAATCTTCCTTATGTAATTTAATCAAAGAATACATTTTTTGGGATGTTACGAAACAGACTGGTTTCCGAACATCGGTTTTTTTGTTCGTTATTCCACCGTCATTTAAACTTTCTAAAGAACTAATTCGGATTATTTTGAAAGAAACTAAATTCTAAGCTAAATACTCAATAAAAAATTCACTGTAACTAATAAATAAAATAAAAAATATCCACTTACCACAAAACTCTAAATTCATTTCATTGGACCAAAATTTATTTCCAAGTATCCCACCAAACGAAACAATTGAACTAGTAGATAATCTATTAATCAAAAACGGATGTAATACAATTATCGAAGAAAATATTTCAGAATGCCTAGATATTTGCAGGAAAGAAAATTTTTATCAATTTAAAAATAAAATTTATAAATCTGAAAATGGTTTATGGAAATCTTTTAAGTCCTTTATTAGCAGAAATATTCATGAACAAATCCAAACTAAAATTCACCAAAATGCTCTTATGAAATATTTTTATATTGGTATAGGTATGTAGACGATATTTTCTGTTGCTTCACAGGTACAGACAGCCTTTTATTTATCAATGAAATAATTCCTTCAATATCATTCACTACGGAAACCGAATATAATAATTCTATTAATTTTCTTGATTTGACAGTCGCTAGAATAAATAATTCACATGAAGTTTCAATATTTCACAAACCAACTTATACGGATACTATTATAGACAATAAATCAAACCATCCTTTAAATCAAAAATTATCAGCATTCGATTGTATGATCCATAGGTAAGTTAATATTCCCATGAATCCGGAAAATTATATTTCGGGACTTAACATCATTAAACAAAGAGCTATTAATAAGCTATGATTCTACGTTGATAGACAAATTGATGATCAATAAAAATAATAAAATAGCTTCATATATGTTATATCCCAAATTAAAAGAAAATTTTGAATACATTTCCTTAAAATACATTAAGGGATTTCTGAGAAAATTGTTACCTATCTCAACTATGAAATTTTTCATTAAGAAATTAGAAGTATCACACTCACACTTTTGGAAGTATGGGGTGTATTTTTTAAAGTGATAGAAATTCAGATTGAAATAAAACACATTTAAATTAAGATTGAAGCCAATTTTTTTTATTTGAAAGAAAATTTTAAGACATTTATGTTTTAAAAATAATTTCCGGCATATATCCACCACGACTAGCTCTGAGGAACTGCATTTAACAAAACCAAGTTTGGACCTTTTTTTCGAGTAATTCAGGCCTTATTTAATCCATAACACGAGTTATGTTGGCGTCCAAAGCTTCTATTGTTTCTGGTTTATCAGAATAAACCAATGACTTGACATAACCTCAAAGAAAATAATCCAGTGGAGTTATGTCGCATGATCTTGGAGGCCAATTAATTGGACCATTCCTCGAAATAATATTATCGCCAAATATTTCTTTCAATAAATCGTTACGGTAGCAGCATGAGGTGAATGGATATATATTGTTTGAACCAGCACTATATTGTTTGAACCAAAATACTTCTGGGTCGATACCGTTCAAATTTTGAATCAAATAATCATTTATCATCGATCTGTAACGAGCACCATTCACTGTAACATTAGCTCCAGTATCGTTTTTAAAGAAATATGGACCCATGATGCCTCCAACGTGTAAAGCACGCCAGTGCATGTTTCAGGATGCGATGGAACCTGCAGTATTTCCTGAGGATTGTTTTCACTCCATATACGGCAATTTTGCTTGTTAACATAGTCGTTCAACCAGAAATGAGCTTCATCAGTAAACACAAATGTACGATAAAAAAGTGGATCAACTTCAAGCTGTTCTAGGGCTCAATCAGCAAACAAACGACGCTTATTATTGTCAAGTGGCTTTAGTTCTTGAACCAGTTGGATCTTGTATGGCTATAGACCAATATCTGTACGCAAAATTTTCCATGTGGTGGCATAGAGTCCAACTTGTGAACGTCGACGAATAGACAAATCTGGATCATCAGTAACACTATGACTTACAGCAGTGATATTCTTCTTTACGTACAGTTCTTTGTCTTGTTGTTGTTGCATCGAGTAGAGAAATTGTTGCCCGAAATCTATCGATAGTTCGACGAATAAGCTGCTCTAATGGACGATTATGTAAACCATAAATTTCACGAAGTGATCTATAAGTTTGGCGAATAGAACACTGATTTTGAAAATAAATTTCAACAATTTGTAAACGTTGTTGCGGCGTGAGTCTTTCCATGATAATTTATCAATGCTTACTGAACAGAAATGTCAAAACAACATGGCTTCTACCTTCTGTCAAATCACAATTATCCCTATCAAAAGTTCTATCACTCAAAAAAAAAATACCCGATAGTATAAATTAGTGAAAACATGAACCTTCTTGAAATTCTTCTCAACAACCAAACAGAAGTTGCAGATATGATATCCATTGCTGGATATTTTTACCTAGTAAGGTTTTTTCAATAATTGGACCAAATATATTTTATGGTTATTTATATTCCTTCTTTTCCCATATTTTTTTTATTCGGTATTTCTGTATATTAAAGGTTATTTGTATTCCTTTTTGCATATGTTTTTCTTTTTTTTATTTCCTAAAATTGTTAGTCAGTTGTACCACAACTTTTTTCAAGTTTTCAGCTATATAAGAAGTGAAGGTGTAATTTTGAAAGTTAGTTCAAAATGTAAACTTAACGAAGCCACAGTGTTGACAGAACAATTTTCATTGAATTAATTAATTGTAGAAACAATCTCTGTGGTCAATTGTAATCACCTCTTCGAGAAATAACACGGCCAGAATTGCACAATTGCGATTGTTTCGTTGCGTAGGTGTGTGGTACGTAGTGTGTTGTTGAAAATAAACGTCGTCCACATCAATATCTTCCAATTCTGGTCATAAAAAAATCATTAATCATAGCTCCATAGCGCAATCCATTCACCGCAACGGTTGCAACTGTCTCATTTTCGAATAAGTAGGGTCTAATCACACCCCCAGCACAAAAACTGCACCAAACAGTGACATGTTGAGGATGGAGGGCTTTTCAACAATCATTCCTGGATTTTCTGAGCCCCAAATGCGACAATTCTGCTTATTAACGTAACTTTTCGATGAAAATCCGAATCATTTTGATGCATTTTAAGGACCGAATCAACGAAGATACGACGTTGCTGGTGATCGACCGGCTTGAGTTTTTCTGTTAACTGAACTTCAAGAGCCTCAAGATTTTATGCCAGAAACGGTGTAATATCGTTTGTGAAATGCCTAATTTCAAAAATCGACGAGGAATCGACTAACCTGTTCATCAGTACTACGGGCTACAGCAGCAATATTTTTAGTTGCTCTTAAACTACGGTTTCGATTCTTCACATCACTAACTTGTCCCAAGAGCTCAAATTTTTCCACTAGTCTTACTATTGTTGGCCGAGAAGGTGCTTCACGATGACCCAAAAGTGTTTTAGTTTTCCGAAGTGATTGCAAAATTTTCACCATTCTTGTAGTGATTTTCAACAAACTAAATGCGTTCTTGAAGCAAGCATCGTTCTATTTTTAGTAATGGCGTCATTTTAACTTCTCAAATAACAATAGATGACATTTTCAAAAGTGACAGCTGTCCAGATAGCGGGCTAGTCAAAATGAAACCTCATATTGGAAACCCATCATTATTTTATTTAATATACGCACATAAACCTGGTGTGCGTATGCCCAGAGTTGCAAATGACATCAAGAATAGCACCCCAGTGGTTACCAGTTTACCTTATCGAAATCTTGAATCCAAGAAGGGAATTGTTCATTCACATCATATACTCGAAAATCTCATTGTCTCCATGAACTCAAATATATTGCATACGAATCCGTGGAAGGGTCGTGTCCGGAATTATGATGAATTGTGGATCTTGTTTCTTCAGATTTCGTAAGATTTAGTAGTAGAAATTGCCACCCAGCGCTTGTTTAATATCGCAGTGGAGCTGCCGTTTGTAGATAAAACGATGTAGGTTGAAAAGGGGAGGGAATTTATCTCTTTGCTTTACATCCCCAGCCATTTTACGGCGAATGCACTCATCCTCACAACTGACACACCTAATACGATTTTATTTCTCGAGGACATTTTAAAATATACACACGTCTTCTTGTCAATTGCATTTCTTTCTGTTATTTTCAGTGAAGATAAAATTCAGAAGAAAATGAAAGGAGTAGTCCGTTACTGTGCGATTAATCTTTTCAAATGGAGGAAGAAGGGTACTTTTTTAATACTTTTTTATTAAAACAATATACAGTGAAGCCTGATTCGTACTGTTCATATATTCTCAAACTGGTATTTTTCACGAAGTGTTTTAGGGTTTCATATTATATTTAATGTAATACAATATTAAGAGTTGCAATAAATTCGACCGACAACAGTTGTGGTTACATTTATTTAATTCACTACAAAGTTTTTGAATAAAATTTTTTTAATTTAAAATTTATAGGAGGTTGACAGAATAAATCAATAGATAAAAAATTAAAGTTTTAAATTAACCTTCTATCGAGTAAAAAACCTCCTTTTATTATTTTGTTATATATACATTCTGTCAAGAAAGTACCGGGAATTATCGATTTAAATCTGGCGGGGCAATGAGGCAGGTGAAAATTTTTTTTTCCTAGGTTGGTACCACTGTCCTTAATTACTATGCCAAGCTTGAGCGGGATCTGTCAACTAGTGTGTTTGCAACAGCTGATTAAGTCAGTCGATGTCAGAGTGCGTGCCGATTTTTACTATGGGTGATTACGTTGAGCAAAGAATTTGTTTAAAGTTTTGTGTTGCAAATGAATTTTCGTGTGCCGATGCATTGAAAATGTTGCAAAAGGCCTTTGGTGATAATGCTCTATCGAAAACTCGTGCATATCAGTGGTACAGAGCCTTCAAGGACGGTCGTGAAGTGGTCGCCCATCGACGGCTTCGATCGAGGATAACGTCGATAAAATTAAGGAAAGGCTGCTGGAAAACCGTCGTACCAACTTGAGAGAGATAGCACATGATCTTAAGATATCCCACGAGTCCGCACGTACGATTTTGATTGATATTTTGGGCATGAGAAAGGTGGCCGCACGACTCGTACCGAAAGACCTGAATTTTCTTCAAAAACGTCATCGCGAACAGGTTGCTTCAGACATGCTGGATCGCTGTAACTCCGATTCTACATTCATGGAACGCATTATAACTGATGAGACCTGGGTCTACGAGTACTATATGCAAACAAGCCAGCAATCATCGGAATGGGTGGCAAAAAATGAGCCGAAACCGAAAAAACCACGCCAAAGCCGCTCGAAAATGAAGGTGATGCTCATTGTTTTCTTCGATATCCGTGGCGTGGTGCACTACGAATTCGTTCCAGAGGGTCAGACGGTAAACAAGGAGTATTACCTAGGCGTTATGAAACGTTTGCGTGAGCGTATCCGTAAGAAGCGGTCAAATTTGTGGGCGAACAACTCATGGATTTTGCATGACGATAACGCGCCTTCTCACCGAGCTACGATTGTGACTGACTTTCTCGCCAAAAACTCAACAAACGTGCTTCAGCAACCACCGTATTCGCCGGATTTGGCTCCAAGCAAATGGAGCCTATTTTGAAGGCGACCCAATAAATTTTGACGATTAAATGTAAAAATGTTGTTTTAATTGAAAATTCCCGGTACTTTCTTGACAGAGTAGTATACTTATTATATTTTTTGGTTTACACTCATAACATATTTTCATTTTGTTTAAAGGAGGCCATGAAATACTTTGCAAATTTTGTGTAATTTCTGTGACGAACATAGAATAAGTAAGATTTTTAAGAGTTCGCTTAATTCTAGTATTTCTTCAAATAACTACATTCAGTTTGTCTGTTAAGATATTTTTTGTTAATTATTTTTATTTTTTGAATGTGAAGTTCCAATTGTGATCATTATAAATTGCTTTTTGAATATGTTCGGCATGTTTTTAGGAAATTTATTTGAAAGAAATTATTTTGAGCAAGTTGATTTTGAAAAACGATATTAACTATGTATATTGAATAATGGTGGCCATTTCGAGCAACTTCTTCGGTTGTAAGTCTTTATTTCATACCATCATAAATACTCAACAATATCGAGTTCTTGATTCTCATTCCTTAAGACGCTACGCCTCTTTCTCTTGAAACTTTAAGAATCTTTTGCACGGTTGTATATATTAATAAATGTATTTTTACTTGGAAGTGAATGATCTGGATGTAACTCCATATATTCGCCCCTTTTAATTTTCTTGTTTTTATTGTCCCCCACATAAAAAAATAGGATACATTTATTGTATCAGTAATGATATCTTTTTATGTATTAATTTGTTGAAATATATTCGATTTGATTCAGATTTTTTCAGAAATAATTCTATTGAATATCAACGTGTGTCATATTGTTACCAATGTCATTTAAATAAAATAAGAAGGAACCAATGTCATTTGTTGATTTATTACCGCCTACCACTTGATAAATGATTACTGAGCCTGCCTGGTGGTTCTTCGAATTTGAGACTCTGTAGTTCTCAAAATGAGACCAAAATGTACCTTTGTGAAAAAGTTCAAGATCGGGTCAAATTATAGTGAAAAACTCGGTACAGTAACCAATTTCACTAATCTAACCATATTGAATATTCCGAGATACGGATAGAATTGATATACTAATAGTTTCTACTATTTCGATACTGAATTGTTTCAGCCGTTACTATTTGGTAGTTGATCATAATTAAAAGAAATTGTAGAAATTACTATGTTTTACTACCAATAAAAATATATTTTAAACATTTTCTTGTGACTCGAGTTTCGGGAAATGAACTATCCCATCATCAGACAATTGAAGACCTAACAGTGGTATTTAAACAAAAGTGATAAACATTTGAATATTTCAATAGATTCTAGGTAACACCTAATAGTGGTATAGAGGTTTACAAGCGGAAAAAACCGGGTTAAAAAGAGGGGCCTTCTAAGAGATATACGATACAGATATACGAACAATTAAACGGCCTAGCTATGGGCTCACCACTGAGTCCACTCTTTGCAGACATATTCATGTCAGAAATAGAGAATAAAATCTTCAATTCGAAACTACCTGTAAATATTCATTTCTGGTACAGATACGTAGACGATATTCTCACGTGTATCTCCGGAACATCCAGACAACTGAGTCAATTTTTGAATTTCTTGAATAATATTCACCTAAAAGTTAAATTCAAATTAGAAAAAGAATCTAAGAACAGTATTACATTTTTAGACTTCTCAATATCACACTCAAACAGAAAAATATAATTCATGGTGTTCAGAAAACCCACATCCACTGATATATGTATTTCTATTGATTCCAATCACCCATTTTCACAAAAAATATCAGCGTATCAATCGATGATCCATAGAGCCTTCGCATAACCCTTATCAAAAATGACCGCGAAGCTGAAGTCCAAATTATAAAATCAATAGCCGCGAACAACGGTTTCAACCCCAATATAATGGATAATCTAATTCGACAGAATCTATCTAAAATAGCTATGAGCCAAATTTATCTCATCATAAAAACTGAAGAAAATAAAAAAATCATTTCTCTATCGTACTTTGGTAGTCAAAAAGTGGCCAATAGTTTTTCAAAATCAGATGTCAATATTGCCTTCAAAACGCAAAACAAATTATGATCGGTATTATCTAACGCAAAGGACCCTACTCCAAACATACACAAATCAGGAGTTTATGAGTTATCTTGTTCTACGTGCAGTAATAAATATATATATAGGACAAACAGGACGTTCCTTAATAAAATAAACAAAATTCTACTTTTGCCACTCATTGTCTAGAAAACGGTCATTTCTTTCCCACAATAGATAATCTTAAAATTTTACATGTAGAATCAAAAGGAAAGAAACTCGATTATCTAGTTGAAAGTTTCAAATTACTTCACAATAACAATAATGTAAAAATAAGGAATTACTGTACGGAGCTATGTAAATCGAAAATATTTGAGATATTTAAAAAGTAACATCTGTTTAAAACATTTTTCAACGAACATTAAATGAATTATTTTAATGAAAAGTAAACAAAAATTCAACTTTTGCCACTCATTCTTTAGAAAACAGTAATTCATATCGACAAAAGAAAATCTTAAGAAAATTTTACATGTAGATTCAAAAGAAAAGACTCTTGATTATTGAAATTTTCAAATTCGTTCACAATAAAAATAATGTAAAAAATAATGAATGACTATACGGAGCTAAATCTGTAAATCCAAATATTTGAGATATATAACAAAATAATGTAAAAATAATGAATCACTGTATAACAAATTTTTTTGTCGATTATCCGACATTCCGATATCTGTTAGAAGGCCCCTCTTTTTTGACCGGCTTTTTATCACGTTCCGCTTGTAAACCTCTGTGCCACTATTAGGTGTTACCTAGTCTCTATTGAAATATTCAAAATATTTATCACTTTTGTTTGAATATCTCTGTACCACTGTTAGGTCTTCAGTTGTCTGATGATGGGATAGTTCATTTCCCGAAACTCGAGTCACAAGAAAATGTGTAATATATATTTTTATTGGTAGTAAAACATAGTAATTTCTACAATTTGTTTTAATTCTACTATTCCGTTGGATACCTAGTACAATTATAAGATCTTCCTGATAATTATTTTGTTATGTTTCATTTTCAGCTGCAAAATTGGAAATAATGCATAGAAAATATAATGGATATAGGACATAATGGATATAACATAATGTCACTCCATAATAATGAAAACATTTTTGAATTTCTTTACATAAATCTCATTTAGTATAATAGATATATAATACTTATTATAATGAGTAACAGCAAGATTCGAAAAATATAACTCTTTCTTGAGCAACAAAATTACATATCAAGGTCGCCACACTTTTGTAATTAAAATTTCTGACTTAGTTCAGTTTATTACATGCAAAATGATGATACGGTGCAAGGAATTACCTGAGAACTTTGACGAGCTGATTGACAGACCTGTTTGAAAAACCTTCCTAGACCCCTTACTCCACGTACTTCATTTAATTTACTCACTGCTTCAAGTACAGAACTTTCGTCGTCATGGTCCCATATGTCTAAATGGAGGGAATCACTATATATGTCATCAATGTCACTGCAAAAAAAAATTCAATCTGTTCATCATATTCAAAATACAAGATTATAATATTCTACTACATAATAAGATCTGAGTTTCTCCTGAACTGAACATTTACACGAAAACAACTAACAGTACCCTAACAAACTTGTATTTTAGGTGTTGAATGTAAAATAATGATTTCTCATTTACAAGACATATTACTTCCGAAACGTACACCAAAAGTATAAGTTGATAAGAGTACCGGCCTAGCTTCAGCATAGATTTTACAGAAATCTTAAGATTGATATTTGTAGTGATATTCCACTAAAACAATTAAACATCTCCTTCATTCTTGATATATAGAAAAAGGTTTGGACTCAAAAAAGATCATTTAAATCGTTGAAATAAGTTGATATGTATTGGGTGTTTTTTTAGAGTGATAGAATTTTCGATAGGGATAACTGTGATTTGACAGAAGGTAGAAGCCATGTTGTTTTGATATTTCTGTTCAGCAACTACCGCCGCAACAACGTTTACAAATTGTTGAAATTTATTTTCAAAATCAGTGTTCTATATATTATGGTTTGCATAATCGTCCATCAGAGTAGCTTATTCGTCGAACTATCGATGGATTTCGGGCAACAATTTCTCTATTCGATGCAACAACAACAATAAGATAAACAACTGTACGTACAGAAGAAAATATCGCTGCTGTAACTCATAGTCAACAAGTTGGACTCTGTGCATCCACCACATGGAAAATTTAGCTTAAAGATCTTGGTCTACACCCATACAAGATCCAACTGGTTCAAGAACTGAAGCCACTTGACCATAATAAGCATCGTTTGACGCTAGAACAGCTCGAAGTTGATCCACTTTCTTATCGTAAAATTGTGTTTAGTGATGAAGCTCATTTCTGGTTGAACGGCTATTTTGGTTCCAACAAGATGGTGCTACACCTCATGCTGCTACCGTAACAATTGATTTATTGAAAGAAAGATTTGGCGATAACATTGTTTCGAGAAATGGTCCAATTAATTGTCCTCCAAGATCATGCGACATAAATCCACTGGATTATTTTCTTTGGGGTTATATCAAGTCATTGATTTATTCTGATAAACCAGAACAAAATAGAAGCTTTGGTAGCCAACATAACTCGTGTTATTGATGAAATAAGGACTGAATTACTCGAAAAAGTGGTCCAAAATTGGTCTGATCGAACGCGGTTTCTCAGAGACTTGTCGTGGTGGACATATGCCGGAAATTATTTTTAAAACTAAATGTCATAAAATTACCTTTCAAAAAAAATTGACTTCAGTCTTAATTTGAATGTGTTTTATTTCAATTTAAAGTTCTATCACTCTAAAAAAACACCCGATTTAATGAAGTAATGTAAATTTGCAATTAGTTTATTGCAAATGGAATTTCAATGAGATCGAAATTGCCTAGAGATTAGAGAGCTGTGAGGAAATATTGCCAATATATCGGAATAACCTAGGTATTTCGGAATCAATGTTGCCTTGCATTCCTCAAGATATAACCAATATCAATAGTCTGTGTGTGAAGACCTGGTGTCAGGGATTATTATTAGATATAACTTATATAAATAGAGTAATATGTGAAAACCTGGTGTCAGGGATTAGAGATAAATGGACTGTATTGAAATGTATGTACCTGTTGTCAGCGATTAAATTAATATTAGGAGTACAAATAAGTTTCCGCCGTTTTATTGTAGATGGCGCGGCACGGTGTTTCGGTTAGCTTTCGCAGATGATAACTGGCTTAAAAAATAGTTTGGACATTCAAGAACAACATAACCTATTAATATCATTGATTTTATATTGGTAATATATAATTTTTATAAGTTGAAAATGTCAAACTTTGAGCCAAGTAAGCGTCATTTGCGGGAAATATTACTTTAGTTCTTTAATTTAAAGAAATCTGCTGCTGAGGCGCATCAACTGCTTGTAGAAGCATATGGTGAGGGTACTTTGAGTGAGAGAACGTGTCGAGAGTGGTTTCAAAAGTTTAAAAACGGTGATTTCGACGTAGAAGACAAAGATCGCAGTGGAAGGCCAAAAATTTTCGAGGATGCAAAATTGGTGGAATTATTGGAGGAAGATTAATCTCAAACACAAAAAGAACTTGCTCTAACATTAGAAGTCACTCAGCAAGCAGTCTCACATCGTTTAAAATCATTAGGAATGATGCATAAACAAGGAAATTGGGTTCCGTACGAATTAAAGCCGAGAGATATTGAACGCCGATTATGCTTAAGTGAAATGCTGCTAGCTAGACATAAAAAAAGGGTTTTTTACATCGTATCGTAACTGGTGATGAGAAGTGGATACATTATGACAATCCAAAAAGATAAAAATCATGGGGATTACCTGGCCACGCGTCAACATCAACAGCGAAACCGAATATTCACGGAAAAAAACTTATGCTGAGTATTTGGTGGGATCAGCTAGGTGTAGTATATTATGAGTTGCTTAATCCGAGCGAAACAATTACTGGAGCCCTCTATCGAACACGATTGATGAGATTGAGCCGAGCTCTGAAGGAAAAACAATACTATTCTAGACACGAAAAAATTATTCTTCTGCATGACAATGCTCGTCCACATGTTGCGGCTCCCGTGAAAAAGTACTTGGAAACACTTGATTGGGAAGTGTTACCCCACCCGCCGTATTCACCAGACATTGCAGCGTCCGATTATCACCTGTTCCGGTCCACGGCACATGCTCTGACGGCGCAGCGGTTCACAACTTATGAGGATACCAAAAATTGGGTTGATTCGTGGATAGCCTCAAGAAGACAAGGAGTTCTTCAGACGTGGGATTCGAATGCTGCCTAAGAGATGGAAAAAAGTGGTTGCAAGTGATGGTCAATATTTTAAATAAATTTATATTACCGTTCTTCTATAATAAATATTTAATTTGTGTTAAAAAACGGCGGAAACCTATTTGTACTCCTAATACTACACTTGAACCAGTATAGAAAATTTATTTGAAGTACAAAAATATGTGTCTGTAAATGATTAAAGTATACAAAAATAACTCAATGAACTTTTACTGTGTGGTGTTGTGAGTCTGACTGTCTCGTGTGTTGAGTGTTTTAGAATAGTCTCTCATAGACTGGTGTGTTGTGTGTATTGGAATGAATAGACTCGTGAAGCTTTGGTATATCAAAATAACATGGAATTTAGTCTATGGTTTCGGTGGTTACTCTTCTTTCATAGAGCAACTTAGTCCTTTTGGAAGCAACCACGGTATAAAGATTATACAGTGCATAGGCTGGATTAATGGCCATGTGTCCTGGTTTCACTGAACGGAAGGGGAAATAACTTCTTCACACGTCGCTTATACTCAGCATGTATGGTCTTCATGGATGCGACTCGAACAATTCCGTCTTCTCCGGGATGGAGTTCTGTGACCCTGCCAAGTGACTATTTGAGAGGTGGGAGATTATCTTCCTTTATCAAAACCAGACTATTCACCGTTATATTGTGGTCGAAAAGTTGCCACTTTGTTTGGGTGATCAACTAGTGCAGGTACTCTTTCTTCTATGGTGTTAAGAAATGTTGCTTCATCTGTTGGGCATGTTTCCAGGCGAATAGGCGAGAACTTGGAACTTCTCAGAGATCCAACTGAGGATGAGCAGATAATGGTCCACTAACGAGAAAATGACCGGGAGTTAGGGGAAGAAGGTCACTGGGATCAGATGAAAGAGGGGATATGGGGGGTGCGTTTAATATGGCTTCTATTTCCACCATATATGTTTCTGGCTGCTCGTACGTTAAAAGAGTATCGTCTACAGTTCGAAAAAAATGGTGTTTAAAAGACTTAACTGCAACTTTCCAAAGGCCACTGAAATGGGGTGATTTTGTCGGTATAAAATGCCAATTTTATTACATTCATAAGAAATTCTGCAGTGCACAACTGTTGACACCGATATTGACGTTAATAGGCTTTCAGCTGGTTAAAAGCAGAATATTATGCTAAGGCCAACATCTAGAAAGTTTCACTCTTTTGAATAAGTTATGAATTGTATAAATTTTCTGTGTATAGTGAACAGGCAGCCTGGCCAGGGAGGTAGTCAACTTGCGTCTTATCGTATTTAAGTCTTTCGTGTTATCGGCTTTTAGTAGACGCCACTGGCTGTTAGTTCATGTATTTCACAATGTAAGTTAAATGACAGTTTCGTTTATGAATTAGGTTCACCGAAACTTCCTTTGTTGAAAATGAAAGTTCAAGTAATTTCGTTTATTCAATATTTGCGTATTACACTAATTAGATACCGACAGGTTAATAGCTCAATATAATGTTTGTATTTAGTGAACGCGGCAATTTTTTAAATATGTAGAAATTGTTGAGAAGTGTACAAATATCGTTAAATTAAGGAACCTGGAGCAGCTGATTCAGGATTAGTAGTTTTCAAGAGAACAGTGGACCCTTCCTGGATGATGACTTCAACACAATATTCTGCCATTGACAAATGCGATTGCGTAGTAACGCCAATATGGGCGTTAACAACAAAAGTATTAGGAAATTTTCTGACAATTTTATTATTATTATTATCCTGATTATTATTATTCTGATACTCCCTGTTTTTCTGCGAAGATCCCTCAGAAGCTTTTTCAGCTTGTGCGGGTTAGGAGTGCAGTTGTGTTCTGGGTAGGCTTTGTTACTGCGATCTTGCGCCGCTTTAGGTCACATCATGTTTATTTTTGACCCAACAGTGAAATGGTGGCTGACAGCCGTCCACCTAGAAAATTTCTTTCCCACTTGAACAGGATTCGAACCCAGACCTTGCGGCCACTGAGCTTTCAGCACTATTGTAACTGTTATGGAAAAATTTGACCATAATGCAAGAATTCTTGGAAAAAATACTGAAGCATGTAACGAAAAAATTTTTTGTTACTAAGAATTTCCCATTGAAATTTCAACATTTCATTCTCATCATATTCAAATTTCATATTCATTAAAGAAATATTATTTCGTCAGATAAATACAAATTCGAATTTATTTCAACTTTTTAGTGCAACATTTTTTCTGAATATTTGAGAATATTTGAATAATCTAACATGTATTGAATGGAGTAGTCCGTTACTTGGTGATAGTTCATTCCAATCTAACAGGTACGTAACTGTAGTCTGTATCGATTATCCGTAATAGAATTACAGGGTTTTAGCAGCTAGTAGTACACAGCAGCCTCCTTGGTGCAGCCACATCATGAATGTTCAACTTTAGTGTTGATGTTAAGGTCGATGGCAATGATTGGCCGGGCGAAGCGTATTTTTTCTTGGGGTAGATTATCCATCTTTCATTACTAGTCACGATTTGGTTTAAAAAATATCCCTTTCTTGCCTTTGAAGCAGCTGCTCATAAGAAAATAATCGCCTTTCCAGATTTCTGGGTTTCAATTCATAAGAAAGCGAATTGCCTTATTTTTGAATCAGGCCCGTAGATTCCAAACGTACAGATACTTCTTGTTGAGTCACCCCCAACGTAAGTGCAAGCTAGTCTTGCATAAAACTCGGATCTTCATGGAGTAATGTCTGTTATACATCATCTTCGAATTTTTTGGCTGTCCCGAGCGAGATCTATTCCATGAAAGATATCACTTCTTTTGAAGCGCCGAAACCATTTTCTTCACGACTTGTCAGTTGGAGCATTGTAACAGTAAACTTCCACAAACATACGATGAGCTTCAGGAGCATTTTATCACAATTAAAACAAAAAATTGAAACTTTCAGGATATGCTATTCAGTTATCAAAAATCTGACATTTTTTCCAGCGGAACAAAAACGTCTTGTTTGAAAATTAAAACAATTCAAACGGAATTTTATCGGCAGATGTCCAAACTGCCTAGAACAGGGGCAATCGGCTGTTGCTATTTAAAAGTTTAATGTTTTTAGAGCTATCTAAAACTAACCGAATTAATTTGTAGTTCCAATAGTATGGACGCTTGAAGCTTGGATTTGTATACAATTTCCAGTTATGATACGTATAATACGGAATCTGCATATTCTGTCAGCGTAGGATGCGGAAGCAACAATTTTAGCTGTAATATCTATAACCCACAGCGCTAAAAGGGACAACCAAAGTTATCAAACTCCAAAACTGAGATGACTAAAGATTCCTAACTCCCAATGATTGATATGTTTCACGACGCCTCTGGGAATGCTCATTATTCCTTCCGGAACGAACTCCAATCTCACGATAACTAAGCACCCATCCTGTCGTTTAATTGAATATTCAGATGAGTGTATTTTAAATTGGACTTGAATTTCATCAAAACAGTTGGATAGATGAAATTAAAATTCCGTTCTCTGACAATTCCTCGAATCAGCTACGTCTCCCACGTTTATTTCTATCGCGTGGCCTCGATAACAAGATGGGGTGGAATCCTTTCTGCTGTTAATGAGACGCTCGATCTGGATATTTTTCACAATTATCCAGATACTCGAATGAATTGGAATTTTATGTGATACTTCACGGAAATGACGCAAGACGATGCGATCGTAAGTAAATAGCTCATCTCGTGTTAATATGTTTGCCCCTGAATCCCATAAGCGGTTAGTTTGATTACAGGTAAATATTTGGTTCAAGTCCTCACAGGCCAGTGCAATTAGAGGTCGAGAGTCACGAATCTCAGAACTCGGATGTAAACAGGATTTCCAATAAACACGATTTGTAATTAAAATGAAACGAAATATCAAATATTTGAGATAGAACCAAACCAAAATTCCTTTCTGATCTTACAATTTTGTTCGGAATAAATATATCATTCAAATATCCACTTTTTCTTTGTTGGCATGTCCAAATTCGTTTCATTACTTATTACTCGGATACATATGAACTGTCAGTATTTCGGTAAAGAAATGTTTTCAACAGATTATATTTTCGAAATAAAGAATCTTTTAACGTGAGTGAGATTTTCAAATAGGGATGTCTCGGTTTCTAATATATTTTTTCTTATTTCCAGATGTTTCTGTATTAAGTATAGTGCAGTTTATTGATGCAACGTTTGGCTCTTCTAGATTCGTTGTAAGTATAAGGTTGTTCGGAAAGTAATCCGTTTTTTCCCGACAGAGGATTTAATTTTTTTTTTCGAACCCTACTTCACACTAAAGTCACAAAATCATTATATGTTTTGAGAGGTGATATAGCAAGGGTTGTGTGTGAAAAAGTTCAATTAATTCTAGGTATTAGTTTTTTGGTTGGTGCTCTTTTAAATTTTGAGAGCAATAAGCAGCATTTTAGTCATATTTTACTTTATTATTATAGAAAAGGTAAAGATGCTGTTCGAGCCAGACAGAAATTAACCGATGAATTCTGATGTCAAAGATGCACCACGTTCCGGAAAGCTGGTTGAAGTTTATAAAGACACAATAAAGGCATTAGTTGATGCAAATCGGCGAATAACAACACGTGCAATTCGTGAGAGGTTGAATTTATTGAATTTAACTATTTATGACCACTTGAAATGCCCGGGTTTAATTTCGAAGCTCGATATATGGGTTCCCCATGTTCTCACGCAAATAAATTTGTATCGTCGCGTTGACATCTGTGATTTGCTTCTCAAAAGTTAAGGAAATGATCCATTTTTGGAGAGCATCATTACCGAGGACGAAAAATGGGTTATATATAACAATGTCAAACGCAAAAGATCATGGAGCGAAAAAGAAGAATCGGCTCGAAGCATTTCGAAAGTAAATATCCATAAAAGGAGTGATTTTGTCTGTTTGGTGAGATTTTGAAGGATTAATTTTTTTGAGCTGTTACCGAAGAATACAACAATTAATTCGAATGTCCACTATTATCAGCTGGATAATGTGAACTATGCAACAGAAAAGGGCAGAATTAAGCAACAGAAAAGGTGTAGTGTTCCACCAAGATAATGCTAGACCTCATAAAAGTTTGGTCAGTCGCCAAAAGCTTTTACAGTTTGAATAGGATACACTGCCATACCCACCATATTCTCCAGATTTGACGCCTTCGGATTTTTATTTGTTTCGGTCATTGCAACAGTTTTTGGACGATAAAACCTTTACTTCTAATGAAGAGGTCAAAAATCACCTGGATCTGTTTTTTGCCAGCAAAGATCAAAAATTCATGAGCGAGCACCTTCTTCGCTCCTCATCCAGAAACCTACCCTGCTCTGTTGCAGCTTAACCGGCGTATCATATAGAGGACACGACTAGTCTAAAAATTCCTGATTGACCGTCCCCGCCCAGTTCAAATAGGACAAGGCACACAGCGTTCAAACGACCATTCCAAAACGGAACACATGGTCACCGGCGTCACAGGCAGAGATGCGCCTGTCTGAAGAGTTTCAGATGCGCATGGTCAGAACGGAACGCCGTCTCCCTAATTGAAAGGTAGAAGCTCCCTCACAACACCGCTCATCCTTTGAGAGCTTCATTGATAACCCCGACGTGATTGGGAGGGGGTGTTTGCTTCAAGAGCGAACCAACCCATTTATTTGGAAGCCCTAATTGCCTCCTATCCATCATTCCGATGCAACCTTTCCTTTCGTTCCACAGATCCCTGTTGGAGATGGCACCGCGAGCAGACCAGCGACGGGCTGTCTCCTTGCCTGATCCCAACGCCCTATTCCGGGACCTTATGGACGCTCACTAGAGGGGGAGTGTGTAGCGACCACCTTATTCACTCTTCGTCCAGAAACCTGCCCTGCTCTGTTGCAGCTTGACCAGCGTATTATATAGAGGACACGACTAGTCTAAAATTTCCTGACTGACCGTCCCCACCGAGTTCAAATAGGGAGCACATGGTCACTGGTGTCACAGGTAGAGATGCGCACCACGTCTGTCTGAAGAGTTTCAGGTGCGCATGCTCAAAACGAAATACCGTCTCCCTAATTAAGAGGTAGGAGTTGCCTCACAACACCGCTTATCCTTTGAGAGCTTACTACTACCAGAAATATGGTTAAAGGTGTTGAACTACAAAATTTCTTCTGAGAATTGTGGGTCTTCCTGGTTCTTTTGTAGCATGGTTTGGCAAAACGCAACCCGAGGTTCATAATCCCGAAGTAACAGAGCTTATACTCGCTCTACATGATATAGGTGGAGCTTATGTTTTTTCAATAATCGGTAAGCTGTACTTTTGGGCACTCCTGTGCTTCACTGAATTTCGTGTAGTGAAGTACTTGGATCTTCCTCAATTGCTTGAAGCACAATATCGTCGTAAGGTAAGTAAATTCTTCCTTCACCTTGTTTTCACGACTTATATTTTTTTAAATATTTTGCTGATGACTACTATGACCCAATCTGTTACCCGATTCTGGCTTGACGTCGACTTCTGGGACACCCTGTATAAAAAAACATTTCTACACAAACAAGCAATAATCTTTGGATCACTTGAAACAGAATATTCGAATATTTTGAAAAAATTTACCACCTGTGATGGTTCACGTATTATTTATTAAAGCTCATGTGTTTTTAAAAAGGATTATATTCTTCTATGCCAACGTCTCGAGTTTTTGTGTATGCACCAACCCCACAATATTTCAATAGGGAACGAACTTTTTCCCTTTCCATAGAAGAGGAATGCTACCCTCATATTCATGGAGAACACAACACTATATTTCATCAAATTTTCACAATTCATTCACTTAGAATGTGATACACGATACTTATCGACTGTAACATCATTTCGAGTGTAAAATAATACATAATGCATTGAAATACATAGGGTATTATATTATGGTGTGGGTGGGGTTACATATTAAGGAGTGAATATCAGTTCATTTCTAATTGGTTGTCCCGTATTATAAAACCAGGATCTTTGTGGATCCAAGTACCCTAATAATTTTTTATAGCCTTCTTGACATTTTTGGAGGATTTTGAGATCGTTAATACCGATATAGTTATTAGAAGCTTCAAAATGTTCAAGGACTTTACAAACTTTTATCTTTACTCAAATGTTCTTTCGATCCTGTTTAAAAGTTTCTACCTATACTTGGCAATATTATCTGATATTCTATTCACAAGAGGAATGGAAATGTATCTTTTAGTCAAATCTTTTGTGAAAGGGCGAACTAAATTCAATACTATTTTCTTATGTTTTTTGTTTAAAAATTTGTCTATTATAATTTGCTATCATAATGAGCTATATAAGAAGTGGAGGGGTAATTTTAAGAGTTGGTTCAAAATGTAAACCTGACGAAGCCACTGCGTTGGCGAAACAATTGTTGAATTAATAAATTATAGAAATAATCTATATAATTTAATTTAATTCTTCATTCTCTCGACACATAAACCATAACCTCACTAAGTTACTTATTCACGTGCCAAGTTCTTTAATCTCTGCTTCAGTCCTAAGATTTATTATAGGAAATACTGAACCAATGAGATTCAGATGCAGAACTGCTTTTCCCAATCTAATTCCTACTGTCCTATTTTATGATTAACTAGACACGTGATTCCCATTCAGGATGAAATATCGAGTATTCGTAATCTCTTCTTGTATGGTGGAAACACGAGTTTTATTCATTTTTTACATGTAGCCGCAATTTTCAATAAATAACCTGTCTACTCGTGTTCACATTCCTTTCCATAAAGTTGCTCTGCAACGTTAAAAGCAAATCGTATGAAAAAGGAATAAAAACCGGCGCAAAAGACTTGACGTCAACAAAAGCTATTATAATTATTGTGTCTGCCCATATCATCCAACAAGAAAATGAAAATATGGAAGTTGCAATAATAGATTTATTGATTGGAGTACCGATGTGTTTATTCTCCAAATACACTGCTCAAAATATGAAGTGGATAATTTACGTACATACAGGGTGTCCGGATTTAACGTTCATATATTCCAGGGGGTGATTCTAGAGGTCAAAATATGATGAAAACTTCATATCAACTCAGGTCCTAAAATGCATCCTATGAATGCTAGAGCTTTTTCAACATGACCTCCAAAATTCAATAAACTAGCGATATCTTTGTCAAATTTGGTGGATTCAAATGAAATTCAGTACATGAAGGTTTTTGGATAAACTGAATCGTCTGGTGATGAAAAAATTTACTGACTCTCATCAGTGGAGGAGATAATAGAGGGTTCTTCCAAAAATTACTTCTAATTTTTGACTGTGTGATCAAATTGAAATAGACTCCCCATAAATGTTTGAAGAAAAAAGGTACGGAGCACCATTCTCGAGAAAAAAGTAATTTTGTGATGATACGCTTTCTAACTGAGCCATGGACTGCTTATTTCGAAAAATATTCCTGTATCTAAAAGATAATCTGAATTGATAAAAATTCTTCGATATTCAAATCAAGAAATGGCTGATATGCATTTTATGTATGGAAAAGCTGATGGAAACTCGCGTGCTGCCAGAGGATTCTATGAAGAAGCGTTTTCTGAACGAGTCCTTCCTTGCGAGGAAACGTTCGCGAAACTCCACTGGAGATTAAGCGAAAACGGCACTTTTATCTCTTCCAAAGCTAAATGTGGTATAGATCGTTCTAGCCGTACTGTGGAAAATGAAGAAGCCGTTTTGGAAGTCGCAGCAGCAAATTCGAATATTAGTGTGTGACGAATTTCGAATTTATTTTCAAAGAGCACTGGTGTAGTCTATTGGGTTAAAAAAGTTTCCTTCGGTTAGAAACACCTTGAAATAACAGTTTAATATCGGGTGTGACCTCCTCTAGCTGTTCCTAGTACTCTTACTCTATTCGGTATTGTGTCAATGAGGTCATCAATGAAAGCTTGAGGAATATTCAACCAATTGTCCGTCAAAGCATTGGCGAGCTGTTGTTATATCTGCTGTGGGTTAGGTAAGCGGTGTAATTGCTGTGACATTGCAGACCAGACATGTTCCATAAAATTTTGGTCTGAAAAGGCAGCGGTCTATTCCATTCAGTTGATGCCATGCATTTCAATGCGGTCGTTGATACATCTTACCCGGTGTGAACGAGCATTATCATCGATTAACGTAAAATTGTCGCGATGGCTGTCGCAAAGGGAACAGTAATTGGTTCTACAATCAAATCACGCTCTCATGGTTGCGTTAAAGAAGATCTATTCGCCCATTAAACAAATGCCTTCCAAAACGCACAAAAAAAAAATGATTGGCATTATCAAATGTTCATTATACCGTTGAGTCCGTTCTTTCCACACCAACATTCGCCCATCAGGCAATACAGACGAAATATGGACTCATCCGGGATCTCCATCTGTGCGAGTTCCAACTCTCTTGTTGGGGAGCCCAACGGTATTTTACAGCCAGTGCTTCCTACTCAATCACGGGTGCCTGGCGGATCTTTTTGTGCTCAAATTGAAAGAGTGCAACCTAATCCGGATTGGTTGACCAGAAACTAACATACCAGTAGCTTGCCGAAATGAACTATCGATTTGGGATGCTGTGAAGAAGGGATTTCGTGCAGTTTACCGTATTAGCCGATCTTGTGCGAGGGTTGTAGCTCTCGCTCTTCCATCCCCATGAGTATATGAAGCACTCGGAGATGGTTAGCAATTTCTTGTTGAGTTACACTTTCGTTTAATCAACACACACATTGTTCAAGTTGGATGGCTTCTGAATGTATATTGAACTCGTGAAAATTAATATACTACTGATACGACACAACACCAGATCGATTGTTATAGCACATTACCCCACACACGGACTACAAAATAAGATCATACATCTGCGAGAAAAGAGTTTTATATGATTTAGCCATTCCCTGCTATGAGAACCATATTTTGTGTGCAGTGGAAGATAAGAATCAAAATTTCAGTGTGATGCGATGACGAATAACATACTGTTTTCTCTCAATGGCAGTGAGGAGTGGGGATGCTTCGACCGAAAGGCTCTGTAGTCTACTTCCATTCGAAAAAATCTATGGGAGATAAATTTAGTGATATTGGAGGCCATTTGATCGTGCCATTTGTAGAAATGACACGGTCCGAAAAAGTCATCCTGAGATATTGTGTGACTATTCTTGCGTTGTGACTTGGACAGCCATCCTGTTGAAACCAGACGTCATCGAAATTAATTGGAAGCTGTCGAACTGATGGAACAATTTGATTCTCTGAAACCTCCAGATATCGGATGTTTTTTTGAAGTGATAGAATTTTAAATTAAAATAAAACACATTTAAATTAAGATTGAAGCCAAACTTTTTTTATTTGAAAGATAATTTTATGACATTCATGTTTTACAAATAATTTTCGGCATAGCTCTGAGGAACCGCATTCGACCAGACCAATTTTGGACCACTATTTAGAGTAATTCAGGCCTTATTTCATCAATACCCGAGTTATGTTGGCTTCCAAAGCGTCTATTGTTTCTGGTTTATCAGCATAAACTAATGACTTGACATAACCCCAAAGAAAATAATCCAGTGGAGTTATGTCGCATGATCTTGGAGGCCCATTAATGGGACCATTTCTCGAAATAATGTTATCATCAAATTTTTCCTTCAATAAATCAATTATTACGGTAGCAGCATGAGGTGTAGCATAATCTTGTTGGAACCAAAACACTTCTGGGTCGATACCATAGAAATTTTGAAACAAATAATCATTGATCATCGATATATAACGAGCAACAATCACTGTAACATTAGCTCCAGCATCGTTTTTAAAGAAATATGGACCGATGATGCCTCCAGCGTGTAAAGCACACCATACAGTGCATTTTTCAGGATGCAAAGGAACCTGCAGAACTTCTTGAGGATTGTTTCCACTCCATATACGGCAATCTTGCTTGTTTACATAGCCGTTCAACCAGAAATGAGCTTCATCACTGAACACAATTTCATGACAAAAAAGTGGATCAACTTCAAGCTGTTCTAGGGGCCAATCAGCAATCAAACGACGCTCATTATGGTCAAGTGGCTTTTTTCTCAAACCAGTTGTATCTTGTATGGGTGTAGACCAAGATCTTTACGCAAAATTTTCAATACGGTCGATGCACAACTTGTTGTGAACGTCGACGAATTAACAAATCTGGATCATCATTAACATTATGACTTACAGCAGCGATAATTTTTCCTGTACGTACAGTTCTCTGCCTTATTGTTGTTGTTGCATCGAGTAGAGAAAATGTCCGAAATCTATCGATAGTTCGACAAATAAGCTGCTCTGATGGACGATTATGTAAACCATAAATTTCACGAAGTGCTCTATAAATTTGGCGAATAGAACACTGATTTCGAAAATAAATTTCAACAATTGGTAAACGTGAGTCTTTCCATGATAATTTGCCAATGCTTACTGAACAGAAATGTCAAAAAAAACATGGCTTCTACCTTCTGTCAAACCACAGTTATCCCTATAGAAAGTTCTGTCACTAAAAAAATCACCCGATATTTCGCAGTAATTCGATGTAATTCCCCAGTATTCCTGTCCAAATATTAAGATTTTGGGGATAATGTGTACGCACAGGAATACTCAGATGCTTATTCTTTTTAGACCAATATCTCACTATGGGTTATGTTTTCCATTCAAGGAAAACGATGACTCATTATTGATTAAGATATTGTTAAGAAATGAACTATTTTCATTTACTTTTTCCATCATAGTTTCATAAAATTCCATTCGTCTGAAATGGTCTTCAGGAAAAATTTCTTGGTTAGTTTGAACCTTATAACATCAGTAACCCTTCCTTTTACAAAATATTCCGAACACTTCTATCGCTCACATCAACTCGATCGGCAATTTTTTTACTCGAGCAAGGTGCACTGGTTTCAACAGCGGCACTCACATCTACTGCTTCTTCACACGATTTACACTAATAGATTTTGGTGGTTTATCAATCCTGTAATGCCTGCATGTTCGTTAACACCCAAATTACCGTAATTTCTTATTATTTCAGAAACAGCCGAAGTTGAAATAATTGGCCTATCTTCAAAGGCAACAATGAATGAATTTATTGTTTCTTGAATTGATTGACCACCAAAGTACCCCTTTATGATCTGAAGTTTTTCTTCTAGACTGAACATTTCGATTTACTTTTTCTTCAATTTACTTTTTCTTCAACCGATATGGTCTAACGTATCTAACGTTTGAAGTGCCAATGAAAGCAGACTGCAGAGCCTTTCGTTCGAAGTATCCCCACTGACCACTGCTAATGAAAGAGAACCGTCGTTTATTCTTCCACTGCTCCACTGGATGTCGTCGTCTTGATTAACATTGAATTTCGTATCTTTCCGACTGTCTCTTCCATACCTGCATGTAAAATTATTGAAATATTTCAACTTTCACTGGGTATTCTGATTTGAACAATTTAAAAAACAAGCACCTGGAAACAGCGCATAAAAACAGCGATCATTGACGCCATGCTCGTTCCTTTCAAAGTGCATCTACTTACAATCGAAATTTCTCGTTCCACTTTGGGTTGAGGGTGTGAGGCTTCACGGAAGTGGCCCTTATGAACTTGGCGGGCAGCGCTCCTCCTAGACTGTCTCGTTGTTCTCTGACACGACCGTCCTTCCGTTTGAAGCTCAACTTGAAGCTGTGATGTTTCCGTAACTTCTCGTGATTACCTGACAAACAAAGGATTATGAAGCTATTAAATTTGCAGGGGAGTTGTTAAGAAGTCGGAATGATGGCCTTTTTATAAGAGATTTTGGCGAAATGAGGGATTTGGAGTGATGTCGCTTTCGACTTAGGATAGATGTACAAGAATTCTTTGTGGGATTTTCGGATCGATATTCATCTCATGTATTTAAAACATGAAATTATTTTCTCCATTTTTCAACAAATATGGCTAATTGAATTTCCAGAAAATATTATTATACATAAATTATTATTTAAATATTTTAATATTAGCCTTCTACATATTTAATTAAAAAAAATTATATTTGATAATTATAACTTCAGGAATTAAATTAAATTAATGTCATATAAGTACTTATATCAAACGAAATATAAAATAAACATTCATTATAGGACAGTCCAAATGATATAACAAAATCCAATAAATGAAAATTGTTAACCAAAATCCTATAAATTAAATATTTTGAGTAGACAAAATTTTGTTTCTGCTCATCAATCTTATGGAAACAGATATCTTCAAAAATGTTTAACATAATCTTCAGAATTTCATCATAAAACTGGTACTTAGAATATTCAATATTATTGGATGTTTTACTAAGTTACTTTTCATAAAATCTCAAGATATGTAAAAACATAACTAAAAAAGAAGTTTTAACAGACACTTTGCTTCGTCAGTACTCAAATATATTCATATTCAATAAAATATAATATCAACCAACAAAAAGTATTTTCTCACCTTTTAACAATTCAGAAAGCTTCTGGTAACTGAATACTGAAAATTCAAATGGAGTGTAATGTTAACTCAAATAAGTAATTCTGTGGTTGGCCATTGATCTGAAAGATTGAAAGGCAATTTAACGGCCTCTGTAATAACACAAGGACCATCTCTATAAAGAATGTTAAGGAAACCAAATAATTATATATTAAGAATGAAATAAAATGAATAGAGATTCTTAAGATTATGTTACACATTTTTGAAATATATCTGTTTCCATAAGATTGATGAGTAGAAAAAAAAATATTGACTACTTAAAATATTCAATTTATAGGATTTTGGTTAACAATTTTTATTTATTGGATTTTGTTATATCATTTGGTTGTCTTATAATGAATGATTATTTTATATGTCGTTTGATATAAGTGGTACTTATATGATATTAATTTAATTCCTGATGTTATAATCATTAAATATAATTTTTTTTAAATTAAATATGTAGAAGGCTAATATTAAAATATTCAAATAATTTTATATACCTTCTATCAAGTATAAACCTCTATTTATTTTATTTTATTCATAATATATAATTGAAAAAATGTATATGAGACAGTAATTTATTTACACAAAAATGTTTGTACTACTACAACAATTGTTTCACCACGATGTGGCTTCTTCAGGTATTACATTGTACTGTACAAACATTTTTGTGGAAATAAATTACTGTCTCATATACATTTTTTTAATTAAAATGAGTTTCCACCAAGTAAAGACCGAATCTATCAAATATAATATACTACTCTGTCAAGAAAGTACCGGGAATTTTCAATTAAAACAACATTTTTACATTTAATCGTCAAAATTTATTGGGTCGCCTTCAAAATAGGCTCCATTTGCTCCAATACATCTATGCTAACGGCACTTCCAATTATCGAAACATTTTTTATAGGCGCTTTCCGGGATGGACTTTAGCTCTC
Organism: Megalocaria dilatata; assembly: GCA_034642435.1. NCBI lineage: Eukaryota > Metazoa > Arthropoda > Insecta > Coleoptera > Coccinellidae > Megalocaria > Megalocaria dilatata. The sequence continues at coordinate 7,715,381 of CM067854.1, forward strand.
GCGCCGAATTTTGTTTTATGGCTTCAATCGACTCAAAACGGGTGCCACGAAGGGGCAATTTTAGTTTTGGGAAGAGGAAAAAGTCGCAGGGAGCCAAATCCGGCGAATACGGTGGTTGCTGAAGCACGTTTGTTGAGTTTTTGGCGAGAAAGTCAGTCACAATCGTAGCTCGGTGAGAAGGCGCGTTATCGTCATGCAAAATCCATGAGTTGTTCGCCCACAAATTTGGCCGCTTCTTACGTATACGCTCACGCAAACGTTTCATTACGCCTAGGTAATACTCCTTGTTTACCGTCTGACCCTCTGGAATGAATTCGTAGTGCACCACGCCACGGATATCGAAGAAAACAATGAGCATCACCTTCATTTTTGAGCGGCTTTGGCGTGGTTTTTTCGGTTTCGGCTCATTTTTTGCCACCCATTCCGATGATTGCTGGCTTGTTTGCATATCGTACTCGTAGACCCAGGTCTCATCACCAGTTATAATGCGTTCCATGAATGTCGAATCGGAATTACAGCGATCCAGCATGTCTGAAGCAACCTGTTCGCGATGACGTTTTTGAAGAAAATTCAGGTCTTTCGGTACGAGTCGTGCGGCCACCTTTCTCATGCCCAAAATATCAATCAAAATCTACGTGCGGACTCGTGGGATATCTTAAAATCATGTGCTATCTCTCTCAAGCTGGTACGACGGTTTTCCAGCACCCTTTCCTTAATTTTATCGACGTTATCTTCGATCGAAGCCGTCGATGGTCGACCACTTCACGACCGTCCTTGAAGGCTCTGTACCACTGATATGCACGAGTTTTCGATAGAGCATTATCACCAAAGGCCCTTTGCAACAATTTCAATGCATCAGCACACGAAAATTCATTTGCAACACAAAACTTTAAACAAATTCTTTGCTCAACGTAATCACCCATAGTAAAAATCGGCACGCATTCTGACATCGACTGACTTAATCAGCTGTTGCAAACACACTAGTTGACAGATCCCGCTCAAGCTTGGCATAGTAATTAAGGACAGTGGTACCAACCTAGGAAAAAAAAATTTTCACCTGCCTCATTGCCCCGCCAGATTTAAATCGATAATTCCCGGTACTTTCTTGACAGAATGTAATTATTTGGTTTCCTTAACATTCTTTATACAGTAGTCCTTGTGCTATAACAGAGGCCGTTGAATTGCCTTTCAATCTTTTAGATCAATGGTAAACCACAGAATCATTTATTTGAGTTATAATTAGACTCCATTTAAATTTTCAGTATTTTTTACCAGAAGCTTTCTGAATTTTTGAAAAATAAGAAAATATTTTTTGTTGATTGATATTATATTTTATTGAATATGAATATAATTGAGTACTGACGAAGCAAAGTGTCTCTTAAAACTTGTTTTTTAGTAATGTTTTTACATATCTTGAGATTTTATAAAAAGTAACTTAGTAAAATATCCAATAATATTGAATATGCTAAGTAAGATAGTTTCCTGATGAAATTCCTAAGATTATCTTAAACATTTTTGAAAGATATCTGTTTCATAAGATTGACGAGCAGAAACAAAATTTTGTGTACTCAAAATATCTAATTTATAGGATTTTGGTTAACAATTTTTATTTATTGGATATTGTAATATCAGTTGGATGTCTTATAATGAATGTTTATTTTATATGTCATTTGATATAAGTGGTACTTATATGACATTATTTTAATTTAATTCCTGAAGTTATAATTATTAAATATAATTTTTTGAAATTAAATATGTAGAAGGCTAATATTAAAATATTCAAATAATTTTATATACCTTCTATCAAGTATAAACCTCTGTTTATTTTACATAAATTATTGCCATTACTGAAACTTTGAGCACAAAAATTTGCACTTATTTGCTTCAATTTTGATGCGAAACAGAATAAACTGCTCTAGAGAATATAGGCAAGTTTACGAATTCTCAGATTACTGCAAATGTTCTGTCACCTGGTAGAGTTCGTGTACGGAAAAAGAGTGTTTACTATTCAATTTATAATATTCAGGGTGTACCAGAAATCAACGTCAAGCCGGAACTGGGTGACGAGGAAAGTCATTTTGGTTATCTGGTTAAATATAAAAATAATCTATGTGGCATGCTTTCAAAATGATTCTTCACTTTTTCCGAATATTGTTTTTGTTATGTAACCCTGACTTATGCTTTTCTGAACTTCTTCTAAACTAGCTGCTCCAGCTTGAATGGAAAAGAGAAATTTTTCCCAAAAAAATTTTCAAAATTAAAATCTTGTCCAGTTCAAACTGACTGTACTGAAAACTAATGTCCTACGAGAGTTTGGCAAGTGACGTCAACATTTGACGTATTTAGTAAGGATTTCAAAATGGTATAAAACTTGGTAAATTCTTGCTGAAATTGTAGATGATTTTTTCTTTGGAAATAATCCAGTTTTTAACAAATTTATCTGCCCTAGTTAAAAATTATTCTAATATGGTGCGTTTAAAATAAAATTCAGGATTCCTCAAGTTTTTAATTAAATTAAGATATAAATGTGAGTTTCACTGATTATTTACGGCAGTATGAGGTACATGATGGCTTCCCAGCGCATTATGCTGCCACAGAAAGAGTATTCCTCAATCAAGAATACCCCGATAGGTGGATTGGGCAGGGTGGTATGATTTCGAGACCTGCCCGTTCACCCGATTTAATTCCAATCGACTTCTTTTACTCTGGTACGATAAAGTAGAAAGTGTATTTCAAAACGGTCCAAAAACTGGACGAGCTACGCAGAAGACTTTCGAAACCCCTAAAGATATCGCATCAAGAAAATACGCTAGTCTTATTACGAGATCATTTTCGAGGAGATGAAGAGCTTGCATTGCAGCTAGTGGTAAACATTTCGAACATTTGATGTGAGAATTCTCTTACTGTGACAGTATAATGCGCTGGGCAGCCATCTTGTTGGTACCAAATGCAGCCGTTAATGTTCAGTGAAACTTCCTTGTAAATCTTAATTTAATTCAAAACTTAAGGAATCATCTGAATTCTATTTCAAACGCTCCTTAAAACGCACATTAGAATAATTTTTAACTAAGGTAGATAATTACATGAATGGAGTATGCGGTTGGCACTAAGTGAAACATTATAAGAATTTTATTTGAAATAATTCACACCGTTTTTATGTTTCACAATTTATTCAGAATCCTGACACGTGTTTCGATCTATGGACCATCTTAAAAGGAGTACAAAAAGGAACTCCTTTTTCGGAAAATCATCAAGCTTAATTCCACAGAAAAATTCACTCTTTGACTAAAAGGAAACGAAAGGACAAGGTACCTTAGAAAGACATCCGCATCAAAGTGAAAGTTCTAACACTAAATTCAAAGCATTTATAATTATTTGAACCCTTGCATGGTCAGCTTGTGTTCGATGTAGACTGACAAGACTGACTATCCGGCTAATTTTGTTCTAAACTCGTCCTGAAGTTGTGATGATTCCAAAGCTTTCCTTGATTACCTGACAAACACAGCTTTTAGAAGTTATCAAGCCGCTAAAAGTGTTGGGAATTACTTAGGATGCCCTTTTTCGAGATTGCGAAAAGACTTGTACGTATTGGAAGGTATGTTGTCCCTGCCTCTATGTCAGTGGAGCGTTGCGAGAGACGTCCTGAGGGAGTTTTTCCGATTTCTCGGTCAACAGAAAGGAAATGGATTGGTAAATTTGTTTTTTCAGGAGAATAATAATAATTAAATTGAGAGTGAAACTAGGGAGAAAAGAAGCTATTTCGTGTTACCGTGTATACAGGTTTGGAAAATCACGTTTTAATGATAGGATATTCAAGGAATAATCGAAGGATGTGCGCGTTATGATAATGAATAATTCAGTGCATAACTAGAAGAGAATACTCTTCTCTCTCACACAGATCATTTCAGTTTCGGATGAACAAATTTGGTCGGCACATAGAACTCAGGAGTGCTGGCGGAGAGTTGAAAATCAAATAGATTCTTCGTAAATAGAAATGTTTAATGTAGAAGAAAAAAATCCAATTATAAAAAGGTACTATTGATGGTAACTCAATTGAAGAAACAATAAATTTATTTATTGTTGTTAAAGATCGGCCAATTCCTTTAAGCTCCACTATTTCTGAATATTTAAAAATTTTGGGAGATGTGTGTGTTTACAAACATGTAAAAGTTGCAAAGTCGTTAAACCACCAAAATCCATGAGTGAAAATCATCTGAATAGAAAGATAGATGTGTGTTGCTGCTGAAACCAGTACACCTTATTTGAATAGACAAATTTCTGAACAGATTAATAGGAGTGATAGAACTGTTCGAAATAATTTAAAAATAAGTGGGTACCATGGTTATAAAGTACAGAATATCCAAGAAATTTTTTTTGAGGACAAAATAAAACGAATGGAATTTTGTGAAAATGATGGAAAAACAAAATGAAAATTGTTTATTTTTAAACAATATCTTATTCACTGATGAGCCATCATTTTCCTTGAACAGAAAACTTAACCCATGGTACGATGTTTGTCCAGGAAAAATAAACATGAAAATATTTCTGTGCGTATCCTGCGCTAAGTATTGAAAATAATCGCTTCAGCATTTGGGAAGACACATTCCTCGAAGTCGCTCGTTGGCACTCGGTCTACAAACACACAGACAACCACTCTCTCCCGGCGTTTTTCGACCAAATGGTCTTCTCTTTGAATAATTAAGTTCTGATCCCTCAAACATTCTCTAGAAGTAAGTTCAAACACATGTTATCTCTGTCTCAATTCTCAAATTACAATCACAAATTCTCTCTCTCTCTGCTCTTGAATAAGTTTATATTCGAATTCACTTTAACCTTCCAAGGAACACCCTCATTTGATAACGCAGAAAAAGCCTGGAAGTGAATTTGTTTGTAATTAGGTAGTAATTGTGTAAAGTTAATTAAAAAGTAAACCCAGTAAAAGAGGACAAAGTGAAAGTGAACTACGTTAAAAAGCTCATTGATATACTCCTCTAAGAGCAATATAATGTTTTCATCGCAATTAGAGTTCAATACTACTGAGAAAGAATTCCCTCAACTTTTGCGTAAAGCAATTCAAACTTGTACATTTGTAATATACTACTCTGTCAAGAAAGTACCGGGAATTTTCAATTAAAACAACATTTTTACATTTAATCGTCAAAATTTATTGGGTCGCCTTCAGAGTAGGCTCCATTTACTCCAATACATCTATGCCAACGGCACTTCCAATTATCGAAACATTTTTTATAGGCGCTTTCCGGGATGGACTTTGGATCTCGCGCCGAATTTTGTTTTATGGCTTCAATCGACTCAAAACGGGTGCCACGAAGGGGCAATTTTAGTTTTGGGAAGAGGAAAAAGTCGCAGGGAGCCAAATCCGGCGAATACGGTGGTTGCTGAAGCACGTTTGTTGAGTTTTTGGCGAGAAAGTCAGTCACAATCGTAGCTCGGTGAGAAGGCGCGTTATCGTCATGCAAAATCCATGAGTTGTTCGCCCACAAATTTGGCCGCTTCTTACGGATACGCTCACGCAAACGTTTCATAACGCCTAGGTAATACTCCTTGTTTACCGTCTGACCCTCTGGAATGAACTCGTAGTGCACCACGCCACGGATATCGAAGAAAACAATGAGCATCACCTTCATTTTCGAGCGGCTTTGGCGTGGTTTTTTCGGTTTCGGCTCATTTTTTGTCACCCATTCCGATGATTGCTGGCTTGTTTGCATATCGTACTCGTAGACCCAGGTCTCATCACTAGTTATAATGCGTTCCATGAATGTAGAATCGGAATTACAGCGATCCAGCATGTCTGAAGTAACCTGTTCGCGATGACGTTTTTGAAGAAAATTCAGGTCTTTCGGTACGAGTCGTGCGGCCACCTTTCTCATGCCCAAAATATCAATCAAAATCGTACGTGCGAACTCGTGGGATATCTTAAGATCATGTGCTATCTCTCTCAAGCTGGTACGACGGTTTTCCAGCACCCTTTCCTTAATTTCATCGACGTTATCTTCGATCGAACGAGGCAAGTCTTCGACCACTTCACGACCGTCCTTGAAGGCTCTGTACCACTGATATGCACGAGTTTTCGATAGAGCATTATCACCAAAGGCCTTTTGCAACATTTTCAATGCATCGGCACACGAAAATTCATTTGCAACACAAAACTTTAAACAAATTCTTTGCTCAACGTAATCACCCATAGTAAAAATCGGCACGCACTCTGACATCGACTGACTTAATCAGCTGTTGCAAACACACTAGTTGACAGATCCCGCTCAAGCTTGGCATAGTAATTAAGGACAGTGGTACCAACCTAGGAAAAAAAATTTTTACCTGCCTCATTGCCCCGCCAGATTTAAATCGATAATTCCCGGTACTTTCTTGACCGTATTTATGTATTTAGGTTTGAATAGGCCAATTAAAGCCGATTATGCCCCTCTTAATCCCCAGTTGGAAGTATGCTTATCCGAGTTTAGTCTGACCATATTATTTAACGCTAGAATTCAAAATGTTGCAGATATCTTCATAATATATACACGCTTCGGAAATTTGTCAATTTGTATCTAATCTAAGGGCCATTTATTACAGTTATTTAAATCCACTTTGCATCAATACAATACTTGCTTCAATTTACCAGGTTTATATATGAGGGTGATTAATTAAGCAGAATCTATCCGATTCGATCTCCAATTACCCTTGCATCATGAATAAAAAATATGTTTACCTGGACTTTCTGGTAAACATGCATCTGACAGGGTCCTGTTTGGTGTATGTGGCTGTGGTGAACAAGGAGTGGCCATTGGTTGGATTCCGAGCATGCAATACGGATCGCTGAAACCTGAAAAAGCAAATGGTGTGAAATTACCTTGCAATATGGAACATAGCGAATATTATATCCTATATTCGAGCATGGATATTGTATATTAACTTCCAACTACACTTGTAAAGTTGGAATATTATGGAGTGTTATGCAAAAAGAACTTTAATTGAGTTAAATTAATTAAATTCCTTATTTTATTGAATTCAGTTTTTTCAATTATTTTCGCTCTAAATTTTTAAGAGCTTCATTGTCTATCAAAATAAAAACTTCGTTTTTGACACATTTCTTCATTCAATATTTCATTCTAGGTTGAAAGTAATTCTGTCGGAAACAAGCAATAGTTCGAACGAAAAAAGCCTTCAAACTTTCAGGGAAGATTAAAGATGTAAATAGCGCGAACGGATTCGTTAATGGGCAAAATCTCTTCAACAGTTTCGCAGTTATTCATCATTGAAAATTTTTTGGTATTTTCCCAATAGTTTTTGAACTAGGAATAAGATCGATCTGCATTCAGAACAAGAATAAAAACCGCAGATTCGTACGAAATTTCGTGAGGATCGTATGGTTAGAAGTTTCAAAAAATATTTAGTGAGTGTCTCAGCGTTGAGCGCTATCTTAAGCACTTCGAACGGAAACAGATAGAAAATTGAAAATTTTCGGGAAAGTTTGAAATCTGAATATCTCAGCTGACTTTGTTATTGGACAGAAGTAGTTTGATGCTTTCGCAGTTATTCATATTCAAATTTTCTTTCATTGTCATCAATATTCTTCAAACTACATATCCAATGGATCTAAATTTATAGTTCAGAAAGATAATAACACACATATTTTTGCAAAATTTTATCAGGATTGTTTGATTAAAAGATTCAAAACAAAGACAAAAATTTTGTGTGTGGAGCAATCATAGTAACAGTTCTTGAATATAAATGAGCACTGACATGTAAAATACCAACAAAAAGGCTAATACAAAAATTTTGTGATGATCGTATAATTAGAAAACGAAAAAAAATAATTTTGTGAGGACTGTGGATAATGTGAATAAAAACAAACTTCCTACAACCAGGGTCTTCACTCTTTTCACCTCCGAAACACAGGGTGTCATCATTTTACATGTTAATACTAAATTGAAACTCGATGGCGTGACTGTTGCTATGGTTTCTTTGCGCTCAACGGTGCTCTTGTTTCAAATTTTTGTCTCTGTATTGAATATTCTGATGATACGATTCTGATGAAATTCTGTAGAAGAATGTGCCTTACCACTATACTCCTAAACCTGAAATTTCAGATCAATCGTATTTCTAGTTTAAGAAATTTCGATAAAAACGAAAGAAAATTTCAGATGTGGATAACTGCTAAACTATCAGACTGATTTTGTCCAGTAACCAATTCAACCGGGATACTTAGATTTAAAACCTACCCAGAAAGTTTCAAGTCTGTATCTCTTTCCGTTCGAAACTTACAGTGTTTAAGGTAGCGCTGATATGCTCACAACATATTTTTTGGAACTTCCAATCATACGGTCCTCACGAAATTTTGCACGAATCTGCGGTTGTAATTCTACTTCCGAATACAGAATTTCAGATCAATCTTATTTATAAATAAAAAGATAATGGAAAAATATGAGTAACTGCGAAAATATTTAGGCAATTTTGTCCATTAAAAAGTTCGTCGGCGCTATTAAGATTTTCAATTTTTCCTGAAGGTTTCAAGGCTTTAGCTTTCTCTGCTCGAAAGTTCAATATTTTATTTTAGGTTGAAAGTAATTCTGTCGGAAATAAGCAATCTTCCGAACGAAAAAAACCTTCAAACATTCAAATTATTTTCGACCTTGGATAACAAACTGAATAAAAATGTCTCATAACCTAAGTTTTTATGTTGATGGACAATGGAGCTCTTCACAATATATATATATATATATATATCTATATATATATCTATATATATGTATGAAATGCCATAAAATCTTTTATGGCACTTCATTTATTTTTTTATTATTATTATGAGTGCGGTCAGCTCAGTGGTAGAGCAAGGGCTCGTGACCGGAAGGTCCAGGTTCGAATCCTGTTCAGGTGGGAAATTTTCTAGTTCACCATTTCACTGATGGGTTGAAAATTAACAGTGCTGTGACCTAAAGTGGCGCAAAATCGCAGTAACAAAGCCTACCCAGAACACAACTGAAGTCCTAACTCACACAAGCTGAAAAAGCTTCTGAGGGATCTGCACGGAAGATCTATGAGAATGAGGATAATAATAAAAATAAAATTGATTAAGATTTTTTCAAATATTCAATTGAATCAGTCTTTACCTGATAAAATAAGGTTATTTTGGTTTTCACAGATTTTTATTGTTATTTAATACAATTGTATCGCTATCACAGTAGCATCTTCAGGTAGGATTACATTTTGAATAACTAAATTTGTTTTCGAAATCAGTTGCTTTTTACATTACAGTAGGTACAAAAAATTTTATTGAGCACTAAAACTCACAAGAGGTTTCTGTAAATTCCAACTTATCTGAATGTAACAATTAGATTTAAATAACTCACCCCTGTTAAAAATATTCAGATAAGCTGGAATTTACAGATACCTTTTTTTGGGTTTTAGTGCTCAATCAAAATTTTTTTGTACATACTGTAATATAAATAGCAACCGAACAAATTTAGTTATTCAAAATGTGAACCTAAAGGAAGATATTACTGTGATAGCGAAACAATAAAAATTTGTGAAAATCAGAATAACTTTATTTATTATTATTTAAGATTTTCTCGATGTAAAAGACCTTTCGATGAACAAATTTTGGCGAATTTTATGCATTTTCTGAAAAACCCCATTTTCAGTTGTCATGAAAACTCAGTTTTCTGGGACATTCTGTCAATTAAATTTTTTTTAAATTAAAAATGTGAAGGCTTTGGAAATTTCTGTTTTCATATTAATTTTGAAGTTCAATATTTCATTGAACATTTTAATATAAGTGAAATTCATTGCTTCAATTATACCTATTACCCCTTTTTTTCGATTTTTCATCTAATTGTAAAAAGCATCATTTGTAAGATTGTCAATCCTGGATGTATAATAGGAATACCATAGTGTGTGTCTCTATTAGTTGAACACAAAAAATCACGAATTAATCCAATAATCAATTCGATGTATCCCTTTCGAAATTTAGAGTGTTTAGGGACGGAATTCTTTTCGACTTTGGATTCTTCATCAGTGAGACCAACCTAGTCATTTGAGACTATTTTAGGTTCAAAATAAAAGACGAAACGACAGCACGCTGATCCCTGTAATAATCGCGCAAAAAGAAAAAAAAAAATTTTAAACTCAAAACACAATTTGGCGACTAAGTGAGTTGAATAAGGAATTGAATATTCAGTTTTTTCACCTCGAGGAAATAAGGATTTTTAGAAAATCACAAGGATATCTATGGTTGTGTTTCAGGTAGAAGTTTAAAAAAAGGGAATTTTAATGGTGATGATATAAATTCCTATGATTCATTTGACAACAAATCGACGAGCGTACTAAAGCTTCTGAGATAAAGTCAATTTTTTTATTTTGTTTTTGCACTTGGTTTTAAATGAAGCATGTAGGGAGGTTACCCAGAGCTGTGGCAATGCTAAAATCACCACTGGTTAAACGAAATAAATATTCAAAATTCAAATTTATTACATTTATTGTGGGTTGAGTTGTTACAATTACCGTGTCATAACGTTTGCTTTATGTGATGATTACATTATCGTAAATCGTATGATACTTATACGATTGTATTATTAATTTTCAATGATCAAAGGAAGATACCTTCGTCTAAGGATTGAAAAAATTACAGATATAATCAAGGCAATAATAAACATCGACTACTAGCAAATAAATGGTCTGGACAGCAACAAATACAAAAGTTATACAGAAAAAATGGTGAAAAGCACTGACATGAAGTCGAAAAAGCTTTTGAGCGCTTATTGCATTTTCTCTGAAAGTTTCAAATCTGTGATTACTTCTTGAAGAAGCTACATATGATGAATCAGAAAACAATTCTGTGTTCTGTCATTAGAACGTTAAAAAATAAGAGAGAGAGAAATGGTGTTTATTGCGGCAGCAAATGGCTATTGACTTGCGTCTTTGTGCCAGTATAAAAAACATTTATATCGATATGCATAGTATTTTTCTTGAAAAAAAATGTACATAATCATTCAGAAGAAAAATTTTAAGTGTGAGACGACTGTGTTATCTATAGCCTCCACCGGGAAGATTCGTCATTGCATTGATTAGGGGTTTGATTGGGTACTTTTTTGTGTTCTGTTCTTGATCCGGATCTTGTAGAATAAACAGGCTGGGGGACTTATAGATAGATTGTGTGGTCTGCTCACAAATTTCTTTTCTAAGGTTTGATGTCTACTCAGAATCGGGAATATCTTTATTTTTTCATAGAGGTCATTTGTTGGATTGTGCAATGGATTTCTTGGATGGCGTATCTTACACAAAATCCTCAAAGTGTTCTGCTACTTTGATAATATTGAAGATTGGTCTTCTACAGTTATTATATATTAGATTTTCATACTCGTATGTCGGTCTGCAAACAATTTGTTAGATTCTTGAAGCTGTTGTGTGGTTTATACCGCGGTTTTTGTAGGTGATGGATCGAAAGTGTTTTGATCTAGCAATTATCTCTATTTTTTTATTATAGGAATGTATTTTAAAATTGTTCCTATTATTCATTGTGATTCCTAAGTCTTTAGCGTATTGGACTGGTTTTATATTATGTAGCAGCATTATGGTGGTTGGTGAATTGTCTGATAATTTATGGCCAAATATTAATCATTTAGTTTTGTCAGGGTTGTTAGAATTCTCCATTTTTTCACGCACGTTACGATTTTGTTACATATCTTTGTACCTTCTCTATTGTGTCCTTCAGATTCTTGCTGTCTGTAATGAGCGTTGTGTCATCAGCTTATGTAACTTTTCAGTTCTTCTGTCACTTTGTGGATATCGTGTACGTAAATATTGTATTGAAATGGTGACAATAGAGAGACTTGTGACACACCTTGTTGAAGAGAAAACGATGCGGAGAAATGCTTGTGGATTTTATCCCTCACGCTCCTATCCCTTAAGAAGTTTACTATAATATTTTGTAGGTAAACTGGGGTGTCGAATTGCTGGAATTTGTGCTAAAGACCATCAGCCATATACTATCAAATGCTTTCTTGATATCCATGGATATGGCTACTGACCTTTTTTTATTGTAGTTTGTACCTTCGATATTAAAGCTGGATGGTTGAATTATTCTTCTTGAATCCAAACTGCGAAAGAGGGATGTTTTGTCGAACCGAATTTTCGAGACGAATTTCCACAACTTTCTCAAATGTTATTCTAAAAATTGGTAAAAGAATGATGGACTGATAGCTAGTTCTATACTTGGTTATCGTCTGTACCATTTTTGTGGATTGTTATATCAGATTCCTTTTTCTGCTCTGTGAGAAAGTTTTCGGTATTCAGGCAGTGGTTGTAAATCCTCATTATTTCATCATGAATTTTGGAATTTAATTGGCGTAGTATTGTCATTGTTACGTTATCGTTACCAGGTGCTGTGTTTTTTCCATTTAAAGCTTCTTCATAATCTACATCACTTATCTCTGGAACTGGTTCTATATTATTTTAATTTACCGCTTTTCTGTAGTTTTCTTGTTGAGTTTTGCTCAAAAACTGTGTTGCTATTTGCAATATGAAAATGATTTTTCTGCAATGTTCGAACCCTTCTCCTGAAGAAACAAAAAATCTAATGAGATGGAACTACGAATGGCATCATTATATATTGGCAAGAAATAGTGGCAGAGGAATACATGTTTAACAAAACTTCATATGCTTTTCGTACTTTATACCGAAATCAGAAAAAAAATTTTAAAGCACATTGCTCCTGGATTCGAACACAAGGACTGACAAAAGGATATATTCATCACAGATGAACTAACAGAAATTAATGCCAGAAAAACAGCCAAAATGACCGATCAAAAGGATAATCAGGAAAACGTGAAAATGAGATTAGTGGTGAAGGAAAGAAATTCCGATCCACATAGAAACCAAAGGATCATTGATCAATTCCCAAACGCTTCTTTCGACAGGCTCGATTGAAGGAATTAACTGAAAATTCGTTCCATTTACTACATTACCTACAGCTTATTGCAGAAACTATGTGAACGAAGGTTGTATGCGATATTATACGCAAATTTAATTTTGAGGGTGTTAACTGGAACATAAATAAATCTCCTCCTTGGAGTTTTATCTTCCGTGCGAAACTGATGAATTATGCGTATGTGTAAGCCGACATAGTGCGTGTGGGTTGCGTTGCTTGCTTGCATATGAAGCCTTGTTTCTCGGAAGCGTGTAATGGGATTAAATCACAAGCACGTCCTCATAAGTTGCTCTTAGATTCCTTGGAGGCTGAAGTTTTGTTATCTGTTTAAATATATCTTAGTTTTTTTAAAATGAAGTTTTTGGTCGACTGCCTTTATTTCGGAATGGTAATACTTCCTGTTCTCAAAATAACCATCAAAATTTTTTGAAAACACAAATTAATCGATACAGGGTTAACCATTGAACTGAAATGGAATGAAACAAGCTGTCATTGAAGTATCCACAGTGTTCAATTTGGGTTGGAAGAAATCAGTTATCATCGTTCTGTAGCACTTGCTACACCAATGACCAATGTCATTTTCAAAAAAAGCACAGATCAATGATGCAGTTGGTCGAAAATCCGTACCAAACAATTCTTTTGTTTAGATCCATAGCCTTCTGTTGGACCTCGAGTGGGATAGCGTCGTATCAACTATGGAAATTTTGCTTCTCAATATAGCCATTCATCCAAACATAAACATAGGGATAATTTTTCGGCCGAAATTGGGGCCCATGTGCAAATGTTTTTTTCCCATATTGAAGCATTTTAGCAATAGGAGTCAAGTGACACATTATTTTGAATAATTTGTTATTATATTTATGAATATGGCTGAAGTGCATCAACTGATCAAGTTTCTGAATTAATTTCGATTGATAAATTGTACAAATTGTCTACTGTTTATTTCTGAACTGCGAAAGTCTCTTTATTCATTTTCTCTTACATTCAGTGATCTTTCAGCTGTTTTTTCATTACATGCTAACGTTCTCATCTAGCGAAGATCTTCCAGAGAAGAAGGTTCTTCCTTGAACATGATAATTTTATATTTAGACCACAAAAAATCTAGATGTGGTTATTTCTACAGATATAAATATGGGAGTGCTTCAAATCACAGAATTCTGAGAGAAGAGCATACACAGTATTGAAAAAAAACTGAATGTCTGTGCTGAGATTTCAGAAAAGAGTATGATGAGTCCCTTTTTTCTTCTTGATAATTGTACAGGTGAATAATAACTCAATGTACTTAAAAATGTCATGTACCCAACCGTTGTGGAAATTCTAGAAAATGAATATTCGATAAGAACGTATTTTTCCAACAAGATTGTTGTCCGCCATATTATGTTCCAGTACGTGATTTTCTGAATAATATTTTTTCCGATAATTAGATTGGAAAGGAAGGTTTTATTGAATGGCTCCCAAAATCTCCTGATTTGACACGTCTGAACTTTTTTCGAGGGATCATTCGAAGAGTGCCGTGTTCAAGGCAATACCTACTTTTTAAGGAGATTATCATTAGAGAATAGTGCAGGCATGTAATTAAATAATGCTTGGAATGATACAGAACAAAAACACTTACTCTGTTTACAGCTGAACAGTAGACAGTTTGAGTACCTTATTAGTTAAAATTCGATCTGAAACTCGACCACTTAATTCACTCTAACCATCTCTTCCAACGAGTTTGTATACCGAAACAAATTCCAAACATAAATGTTTTTGAATATTCATAAATGGAATTGAAAAATTCCTGAATGAAGTTCCCCTCGATCCCTAATGCCATCTAAAATTCTTGAGAGAATTGCCATTCCGGTTAGGGGGATTATCGAACACTCACGAATTTGTAATCAAAAACTGTCCCCCTCGAAATAAATATTGAAGTATCTCGGCATCCTGTATATTCTTAACCTCAAATAATAACTTGAATATGCTTTGAAACTAATACTACCTTTTTGTTTTGAGTTTTGAAATCATATATCTATTCATGTGTTCAATGTGTCAATTTTCATATTCGTTTTTCAGAATAATTTATTTGTATTTTCATTTAATTTCTACTTCTCTATGTTGGCAAAATGTTTTTATACCTGGTATTAAATATATGAATATTTAATTCTTCGTTTTTCCTTGATAAACGCATCTTTTAATTCATTTATGTGGACTTGAATATTGCCCAGCATATTTGTTTATTACCCAGTTATTAATCCCATAAATGTCCGATAAATTGAGTCATTCACGGCAACAACTGATCAAACACGTCATATCACATCCAAAATGTTCGAGTTAAATATTTTTCACACTTTTTCTCAATTGAAACAAATGGGTATTCTGCAATCGGTAATCCTAATCTGTTAATTCCTCATTTAAATCTGATCTGATCTGCATTTAATACATGTAATAAATCAATACGGAAAATATCAACAAGCCCTCAAAGAAGCTTGGGTTAAACCGATTCACAAGAAAGGAGAAAAAGACAATTTCAATAACTACCGTCCAATAACTCTACTCTCAAATGTTGATAAAATATTTGAGGGAATAATTTTTGTTAGAGTTATGAAGTTTTTTGAGAAGAATACCATATTAGTGGAACAACAATGTGGATTTAGAAAAGGCAAATCGACCATAGATGCATTATATCGAGTTCTTAACTCTAATAAATTGAATAAAAAGCAGATAACAGCGACACTTTTCTTAGACTTGACGAAAGCGTTTGATACAGTGAATCATAATATCTTAGTGCAAAAATTGGAAAGATATGGTAAAAGAGGTATAACGTCAAAATTATTTCGATCATACTTAACAGGGAGAATTCAGAGGGCAACTGAAAAAGGAAAAAATGGCAAGCAAATAATATCAAATAATATTCAGTGAGAAACTGGGAGAGTGCAAACGTGTTTCATGAGTTTATTATCAATTCGTTTATATTAATTGTGTATCAAGTCGGAATTGAACAATTTCATTACACTGAAAGTAAGTCCTTAGACTCTATATACATATTACGTTAAGTTTCTCTGAAAAAACGTGGTTGATATTTTTCTGTTTAAATACAATTCTGTAAAGTAATTCATTTCATTTTGTATGTTTACATTTTTATTTTCTCGCTCACACGCTCGCTTACCGGTTTTCCGGAACCGGTTGACCTTGACGGGACCCTTTTCATTTGCATTTCGCTTCGCTGCATTTCAGTGTTTATTACCACCTCTTCAGTCATTTCATTCTGGTCATCGATGATATAGGACATGGCTCGTCTTCTGTAACTTGGCAGTTCTCTCGTATTCCTGTCCGCTTTTGTTTCCCCTCCCGCATTCCTTTCGATCGTGGCCTCTGTATCTGTGCTAAGTCTTCATTAACGGCCCATTGAAGTGAAGAGTCCAATTGTAATCCCTATTCCTTCATCCTAATTATCCTTCATAATGTCGCAGGAGAGGAGATTGCGAAGTGATCATTCTGGTTATCGTCATTCCGTCCAGCCTAATTCTCAGTCAGCTCAACAGACTCCGTCCGATGATACAAACATGCCAGTAACTGCTCAGCATTTCAACACTCTTCTTGAATCAATTCAAAAGGTCGCTGCCAGTGTCGAGCGTATCGAAAAACTCCAAGACGACCTCTTCAATCAATTGGCAAGTTGTACCACAAAAATCAAGGAGCATAGCGATATTATCTCTAAACATCAGAGCGCAATCGATGACTGTCATTCGGAGATTGCTAGTTTACATCAGGCCAACTCAGCACTTTGCGATGAAGTTGCCGCCATTTCTTCAAAACTGGATGTTTCGTCTACTTCTGCTTCTTCCCATCTTTCAGTCCAACATGATATGGCGGAAATTCTGAACCGTGTGAGAAAATCTCACAACCTCATCATATGTAATGTCCCTGAGAAAGCCGACGCCTTGCTTGACACTGCCAGTGTTCGCGACATTGTGGAGCACATCCTGCCGAATGCTGGTCACACTCTCATGAGTTCAACTCGATTACCATCAAAAGATAAAAGCAAACCGAAGTGGATTCGAGCTACTTTCTCGTCACCTGATACTGTTACGGCTGTTTTGAGAAACCGATCTAAACTAAAGGGTCACCCTAGCTTCCGTCAAGTTATAATTTATGATGATAAGACAAAAAAACAGGTATCTGCCCTTGACTCCCTTCGTGTCGAGTTGAAGCGCCGTCAAAACGCTGGTGAAGGCGATCTAACCATAAGATATTTACAGGGTGTCCCAACAATAGTATCCTCATCACAATCTCCAGGTACATCTACAAAAAACTGAATAATCTCTTGGTTTGGCCCTTGATTTACACTAACATACAATCACTTTCATCCAAGTTTTCTGAATTTCTGTCCATTGTTCAACTACAAAAACCCTTCATTATGCTGATAACTGAGTCCTGGCTGCATCCATCTATTCCAAACTGCATATTCGACATACCTAATTATACTCTTTATCGCGACGATAGTATCACAACTCCTGGTCACAGGGGGGTATGCGTCTACTTAAGACAAGATATCACTTCCTCGTTCAAAGTGAATGAGGTTCATAAGAATTGGGCAGGCATCAACAACATTTTCTTTGAAATATCAAAGCGGGGTTTTTCTATCTTCATCGGATGTATCTATCGACCTCGTCCCTGCTCTGAAGACGCCGAGTTGGTTGCTTTTCTGTCGGAGTGCTCTAAGAAATATAATAACTTGTTCATAGCTGGAGACTTCAATTGTCCAGATTTACAGTGGCCCATCACACAGCTGCCTTCACAAAACGCACCATCGTTTCCTTATGCTGAACTTATGGTCAACAGTGGTCTTCAACAACTAGTTCATCAACCCACCAGATACAGGGAGGGACAGATTCCTTCCTTACTCGACCTATTCATCTGTTCCGATTCCAATGTCATCTCAGAAATCGAATATTCACCTCCTATTAGAAAATCTGACCACGTTCATTTATCTACCCAAATTCAGCTCAACATCTCAATCACAAACAGTAGGCAGAGTAAGCTTAAAAGTAGAATCAACTTCAATCAAGTTCGCGATATCATCTCGGGCTATAGCTGGTATTCTGTTCTCTCTTCTCAGCTTTCGATGGAGGATAACTGGAGGGTGTTTTCTGATATAATCAATGAGGCTGTGGCTGCTTGTACTACTTACTCAGTTCAGAAATTCAATCCTTCGAAACCATGGATAAAGCAGTCCATATTGCATATGATCCGTTGTAAAAAATCATTGTGGCAACGTTATTTACGCAGCAGATCGGATGATGACTATCGCAACCATCGTGCATATTCCAACGTTGTATCGTCGACTATTCAGCAAGCCAAGAAGAAATTTGAACATTATTTGATCAGCTCCAAGAATAAGAAAAGACTTTACAAGTATCTTCGCTCTTGCATGAACAACAAGGTTAAAATACCCTTTGTTTATGACTCTGCCGGTGAGCCTTGCGAGAATCTTACTGAGGTTGCTGATGTGATGGCAGAATCTACTGCCTCCGCTTTTGTGTCGGAACCTGACGACCTGTTTTCTGATCCCAATTTTCCACGTATTGTCCATGAAGTGGAGAGCATCAACGTCGATCGGGAGCTGGTCCTGGGATACCTCTCCAAGATGAAGAAGCACTCTGCCCCTGGTCGCGATGGATTTTCTTCGCAACTGCTACATTCCTGCGCCGATGTCTTGGCTGAGCCACTGTCTATAATATTTTCGTATTCTCTTCAATCCTCCTCCCTCCCTCAAGATTGGTTGTCAGCTTCTGTTACACCTATCTTCAAGAAAGGCGATAAGCTTTCTGCTCAGAACTACAGACCAATAAGCTTAACATCCCAAGTTTGCAAGCTACTGGAGCGAATCATTAGCGATAAATTGATAGAGTTTGCCCTACAAAACGATATAATTCCCAAGGAGCAGCATGGGTTTCTTCCGGGTCGGTCTACCATCACGAACCTCCTCTTCTGTATCAACGATTGGACTAAGTGCATTGATTATGACTGTCCAGTGGATGTTGTTTATCTGGAATTTGCGCGAGCATTTGATCGTGTCCCCAATCGTCGTCTCCTGAGGAAACTTGAGTTCTTGGGAGTGAGGGGTCCTCTGCTTTCGTGCATTCAGTTATTTTGTCGTTTCTCACTTTCCGAGTGAGGGTCGGTGACTGTTTCTCTTCCTCTGATATGAAAGTCCTTAGTGGAGTTCCGCAGTGTTCGGTTTTGGGTCCGATCTTGTTCCTGTTGTACACTTCGATCTCCCCCGACTTTTCTCATCCAATTGTGCAATGTTCGCAGATGACACAAAGCTTTACAACTGTCCCTTGGTTGATGAGGGACACCTCCAGGAAGACCTCAATAAGCTCTCTGAGTGGTGTGGGAGGTGGTTGCTACCTCTTAACATCGGGAAGTGTTGCGTGCTCCATATCGGCAAAAAAAATCCAAGGACTCCCTACTTCGTTGGCCAGCAGAGGCTAGCTACTGTCTCTCAGCATTGTGACCTAGGTGTTACCGTCACGGATGACTTAAGTTGGTCTGCTCACATTTCGACTGTTGTGTCTAAGGCAAGACAATTCACCTACCAGCTGTCTAAAACATTTGCAAGATGCGATGTAGCCACAAGCAGGACTCTCTACACAACCTATGTGCGTCCTATTCTGGAATATGCGGGCCCTGTTTGGTGGGCCAATCTGAGGGGTGATCGGGATCTTTTGGAATCTGTCCAGCGGTGGAACACCCGTCTTCCATTTGGCACAATCCGCCCTGACTACCAATCGAGGCTGCGGTTGTTTGAGTTGCCCTCCTTCTCGGATCGTAGAAGAAGGGGAGATCTGATAACCACCTATCGAGCACTTCACTCCCTCTTCGGTACGGATATGTCTCACCTCTTTCCACTTAACCATTATCGAGCCTTAAGAGGACACCGTTTAAAGCTTGCCAAGGAGAACTTCAGGACGACACCGAGGAGCCAGTTTCTTACCAACAGAGTGTTCGAGGCGTGGAATCGACTCCCTGCTGAAGTTGTGTCATAGCCATCGGTGAATTCTTTCAAGAACGCTCTGGATGGATGGTCTACACGGGTTCAATAATTAATTCAATTACATTGCATTCACCACTCAGTTGTTTCACTTCTAGAGTACTTTCTCAGTTTCATTTTATTTTTGTTTTTTGAGTTTATAGGTTTACCTTTACTCTTATCACTTATGTAATAATAATAATAATAATAATAAATGCCTTGCATGTAGATAGAGGGGTTCCCCAAGGATCAATAGTAGGTCCCCTACTTTATATAATCTACTCAAATGATTTGATTAAAGTAACATCAAATGATACTGTAATGTATGCCGATGACGTATCAGTAATCTGCGTTGGTTCTACTCCAGATAAATGCAAAGCCGCAATTGAAAAAGATTTGGAAAACCTTGAAACATGGTTCGGGAAGAATAATCTCACAATGAACATCACCAAGTCCAAACTGATAATATTTAGAGAAAAGAATCAACATGCCATCAACTTAATTTATCATGGTGAGGACATTAGAGCTGAAGATACTTATTGAATATTTGACAACAAGCTTTGCAAGGTACTGCTATGCTTTAAGGATCCTAATAAGAACAATTGGGTCAGATCCCTGACAGCATATCATGCATACGTCCACTCAAGACTCAGGTATGGAATCATCTTCTGGGCGAATTCTGTTGATGCTGAGTCTTCATCATACAAAAAAAAATGTTTGAGAACTGTCTTTAAACCAAAATATAGCGAATCATGTAGTTTATTATTATTATATATTAGATATATTTAGGAATAATTACATATTAACACTATACTGCCTGTATATATATGAGTGCATTATGTATATAATCAATAATTTCACAAAATTTGAAATGTTAATGCTTGATCATGATTATAATACCAGAGAAAAAACTCATCTTAGTTTAGAAAAACCGAATTATGCTTACATACAGAAGAATGTTGTTCATATTCTAGTGAAAATTTGGAACAAATTACATTACATTCAAAACAAGACCCAAAATTATACAAAAGAAAACTTTGAAAACATTTTTATCTAAAAAAAGGCTGAGAAAGACTTCAATGAACTTTAGTATTTAAGTTATGATTTTTTGTGACGAGATCTTCGTGATTTTGTGATATTTTCAGATCAAATAAAGGTCTATTTCTCGATCTATTCAAAAGTGGTTACGAAAATGTGAAAAATTTTAATTGCCTGTTTTTGAGAACTCTTCTTTACATTAAAGAGCCTTATGAGCAGTGGCGGATTAAAGGTCCAGAGCGCCCTAGGCAATAACTTTGTCGGCGCCCCTGTACCGGCCATAAATGGCCATCCTAATTAAAAATTCTGAGCTCGCGCGCCCCTTGTAACTACGCGCCCCTAGGCACGTGCCTAGTTTGCCTTACGGATCCGCCACTGCTTATGAGTGTGAGTAATTCCAAAATGCTTGTTCAATTTATGGTATGCTATATAAATTTTAAGACATAAATCAAAAATTGAAAGTAAGGTACTCACCATTTGCATCCTTTGCCTCCAATCCCTCAGCCTCCATTACCACCACACTTAAAACGACTATAGGCGGTTTCTCTTCTCCCGCCGTGTGGAGCATTCGATAATGCCTATTCGGGGGCATTTCGAATGCACGTTGTCCATATAAAAAGAGATCTTCCTTGTAGTGTGCGTATTGTCCACCTGGTGCTGGAGCTCCAACCTGATAATGGAAAATCAGAAAAAATATAGGAGCAATAAAAGCAGCATACCTGCCCAGAGGAGCAGTCGGGTTTAATCGATACGAATGAAACAAAAAGGAATTCCGAATATCCTTAAAAGAAAACCGTTATTTGGAACTTATGTATGTTGAGATTTCATATTGTTTAAGTGACAAATACCACGTATTTACACATAAACCTAATATAAAATTTGAATATCAAAACAAATTAAAATATGTTTATCTTCTACAATTTTAATTTCAAGAAAATTTTTTATTCAAAAAACTTTTAGAATTAAATTAATGTCTAAAACAAGCACCGCTTACATTTAATAGACGTATATAATTTATTTGAAATATTTAAATATTCGAATAAGTTAATTCAGAAATCTCTCAAAACATGCACTATATCTTCAAAAAACAAATACAATTCTAAGCAATCCTTTCTTCGGTCCTGCATAATATTCCAAATATCAAAATCAGAAAACTAACCTATATCCACAACGCACACGTGCAACGGAATAATGTTTCGAAACACAGATCAACTTTATAATTCAAGATTGATCTATGTTCTAACAAAATCAGCGAACAGTGTGAGTTATTTTTAAGGGTGCTTGTTTTAGACATTAATTTAATTCTAAAAGTTTTTTGAATAAAAAATATTTTTGAAATCAAAATTGTAGAAAATGAACATATTTTAATTTGATTTGATATTCAAATTTTGTTATATTTCTTCTATCAAGTAAAAGGCCTTTCTATTTTATTTCTTATATAATATATAATTATATTTTGGCTTCAATAAACCTCATTATGGAATGTCAATGAATTTAAATAAGCCTTAAAAATAACTCACACTGTTCTTTGATTTTGTTAGAACATAGATCAATCTTGAATTATAAAGTTGATCCGTGTTTCGAAACATTTCATATTCCTTTACACGCTGTGCGTTGTTGATATAGGTTAGTTTTCTGATTTTGATATTTGGAATATTATTCAGGACCGAAGAAGGGATTGCTTAGAATTATATTTGTTTTATGAAGATATAGTGCATGTTTTGAGAGATTTCTGAATTAACTTATTCGGATATTTGATTATATTAAATATTTCAAATAAATTATATTCTTTGAGAAGTCCTCTAAGTGTGTTCATGTTTTTGAAAGGCAATTGGTGTTCTTAAAGGTAAGACCAGAAACAAAATTTTGTCTCCTTTAAATATTTTTTTATTAATTTTAAGGACTTTAGTATATCTGTTGGTTTATTTATTCCATTTGACATTATATATTGAGTTTTGATTATATACGTCTATTAAATGTAAGCGGTGCTTGTTTTGGACATTAATTTAATTCTAAAAGTTTTTTGAATAAAAAATTTTCTTGAAATTAAAATTGTAGAAGATAAACATATTTTAATTTGTTTTGATATTCAAATTTTGTTATATTCCTTCTATCAAGTAAAGGGCCTTTCTATTTTATTTTATATATAATATATAATTATATAACGTAAATAGAGGTCATTCTTGATAGAAGGTATATAAAATAATATAAATATTTAAAAAAAAATTTTTTTAAACAATTTTAAAAAATTAGCCTTCTACATATTTAATTCCAAAAGATTATATTCAATGACTATAACTTCTGAAAATAAATTGAAATAATGTCGTATAAGTACCACTTATATCATGACATAAAATAAACATTCATTATAAGACATCCAAATGGTATAACAAAATCCAATAAATAAAAATTATTAACTAAAATCCTATAAATTAAACATTTTGAATAGACAAAATTTTGTTTCTGCTTATCAATCCTATGAAAACCAATATCTTTCAAGAATATCCAACATAATCTTAAGAATTTTATCACAAAACTATCTTACTTAGACTATTCAATATTATTGGATATCTAACCAAGGTACTTTATATAAAAACTCAAGATATGCAAAACATTACTGAAAAACAAGTTTTAAAATCGACTTTGCTCATCAGTATTCAAATATTCATATTCAATAAATATAACATCAATTAATAATATATATTCAAACTCACCCTTCAGTCTCCAGAAAAAGTTCTACTTAAATGAGAACCTTAAATAGGTATTCACTACACACAGAAATATCTCTGTGGTTTAACCTGATCTAGAAGATTGAAAGACAAATTTAACGGCCTCTGCTATAGCACAAGGACTATCTGTATGAATGTTTGAGGAAACCAAATAATTATATATTATGAATAAAATAACGTAAATAGAGGTCATTCTTGATAGAAGGTATATTAAATAATATAAATATTTAAAAAAAATTTTTATTAAACAATTTTAAAAAATTAGCCTTCTACATATTTAATTCCAAAAGATTATATTCAATGATTATAACTTCTGAAAATAAATTAAAATAGTGTCGTATAAGTACCACTTATATCATGACATAAAAGTGATAAAATTCTTAAGATTATGTTGGATATTCTTGAAAGATATTGGTTTTCATAGGATTGATAAGCAGAAACAAAATTTTGTCTATTCAAAATGTTTAATTTATAGGATTTTAGTTAATAATTTTTATTTATTGGATTTTGTTATACCATTTGGATGTCTTATAATTTTTATGAATGTTTATTTTATGTCATGATATAAGTGGTACTTATACGACATTATTTTAATTTATTTTCAGAAGTTATAATCATTGAATATAATCTTTTGGAATTAAATATGTAGAAGGCTAATTTTTTAAAATTGTTTAAAAAAATTTTTTTTAAATATTTATATTATTTTATATACCTTCTATCAAGAATGACCTCTATTTACGTTATTTTATTCATAATATATAATTATTTGGTTTCCTCAAACATTCATACAGATAGTCCTTGTGCTATAGCAGAGGCCGTTAAATTTGTCTTTCAATCTTCTAGATCAGGTTAAACCACAGAGATATTTCTGTGTGTAGTGAATACCTATTCAAGGTTCTCATTTAAGTAGAACTTTTTCTGGAGACTGAAGGGTGAGTTTGAATATATATTATTAATTGATGTTATATTTATTGAATATGAATATTTGAATACTGATGAGCAAAGTCGATTTTAAAACTTGTTTTTCAGTAATGTTTTGCATATCTTGAGTTTTTATATAAAGTACCTTGGTTAGCTATCCAATAATATTGAATAGTCTAAGTAAGATAGTTTTGTGATAAAATTCTTAAGATTATGTTGGATATTCTTGAAAGATATTGGTTTTCATAGGATTGATAAGCAGAAACAAAATTTTGTCTATTCAAAATGTTTAATTTATAGGATTTTAGTTAATAATTTTTATTTATTGGATTTTGTTATACCATTTGGATGTCTTATAATGAATGTTTATTTTATGTCATGATATAAGTGGTACTTATACGACATTATTTTAATTTATTTTCAGAACTTATAATCATTGAATATAATCTTTTGGAATTAAATATGTAGAAGGCTAATTTTTTAAAATTGTTTAAAAATTTTTTTTAAATATTTATATTATTTTATATACCTTCTATCAAGAATGACCTCTATTTACGTTATTTTATTCATAATATATAATTATTTGGTTTCCTCAAACATTCATACAGATAGTCCTTGTGCTATAGCAGAGGCCGTTAAATTTGTCTTTCAATCTTCTAGATCAGGTTAAACCACAGAGATATTTCTGTGTGTAGTGAATACCTATTTAAGGTTCTCATTTAAGTAGAACTTTTTCTGGAGACTGAAGGGTGAGTTTGAATATATATTATTAATTGATGTTATATTTATTGAATATGAATATTTGAATACTGATGAGCAAAGTCGATTTTAAAACTTGTTTTTCAGTAATGTTTTGCATATCTTGAGTTTTTATATAAAGTACCTTGGTTAGATATCCAATAATATTGAATAGTCTAAGTAAGATAGTTTTGTGATAAAATTCTTAAGATTATGTTGGATATTCTTGAAAGATATTGGTTTTCATAGGATTGATAAGCAGAAACAAAATTTTGTCTATTCAAAATGTTTAATTTATAGGATTTTAGTTAATAATTTTTATTTATTGGATTTTGTTATACCATTTGGATGTCTTATAATGTATGTTTATTTTATGTCATGATATAAGTGGTACTTATACGACATTATTTTAATTTATTTTCAGAAGTTATAATCATTGAATATAATCTTTTGGAATTAAATATGTAGAAAGCTAATTTTTTAAAATTGTTTAAAAAAAATTTTTTTTAAATATTTATATTATTATATAATTATATTTTGGCTTAAATAAATCTCATTATGGAATGTCAATGAATTTAAATAAGCCTTGAAAATAACTCACACTGTTCTTTGATTTTGTTAGAACATAGATCAATCTTGAATTATAAAGTTGATCTGTGTTTCGAAACATTATTCCTATACACGTGTGCGTTGTGGATATAGGTTAGTTTTCTGATTTTGATATTTGGAGTATTATTCAGGACCGAAGAAGGGATTCCTCAGAATTATATTTGTTTTTTGAAGATATAGTGAATGTTTTGAGAGATTTCTGAATTAACTTATTCGAATATTTAAATATATTAAATATTTCAAATAAATTATATTCTTTGAGAAGTCCTTTAAGTGTGTTCATGTTTTTAAAAGGCAATTGGTGTTCTTAAAGGTAAGACCAGAAACAAAATTTTGTCTCCTTTAAATATTTATTTATTAATTTTAAGGACTTTAGTATATCTGTTGGTTTATTTATTCCATTTGACATTATATATTGAGTTTTGATTATATACCTCTGTTAAATGTAAGCGGTGCTTGTTTTAGACATTAATTCAATTCTAAAAGATTTTTGAATAAAAAATTTTCTTGAAATTAAAATTGTAGAAGATAAACATATTTTAATTTGTTTTGATATTCAAATTTTGTTATATTTCTTCTATCAAGTAAAAGGCCTTTCTATTTTATTTGAACCTAATATTTTTGAGTGAAGTTTTATTGGGTATAAACTGCAGGTCGCAATGTTTAAGGAAAAAAAATAATATTTGTAGAAGAAATGTGGATTAGCTATCTTCAAAAGTTCATTGGAATCTGATCAAAATGCTTTATTTTTTCGATTCATTTACTTTTTTGAAACATGCCTTGCTATAGATCTTTATTTTTTATTTGAAATTTGGAAGGTACAAGGTATCCAAAAAGGGTATTTGTTACTTCGCTAAAACAAAAACTACTTAAAATTAAAAAAAAAGTTTATCGGTAAGTATAATATGAAGAAGAAAATTATTTGAGAAAAATGATGTTATCTAAATGGTGATCGTTACGATACTGGCCACTCTTTTGATCGAGAACGTAGATTGGCGATCACATGCTGACATTTAGCACTCGATATTGCTGCCATTTCTGACTTCAATTGCGTTGGGTTCATCGGATTATTCTCATAGACCTTACTTTTAAGGTATCCCCATGCAAAATAGTCGAGTGGACTAAGGTCGGGGCTTCTGGGAAGCCAGTTGATGTTACCCCTACGCATAATGACCTTGTCAGGGAATAATTCGTTAACATCCATTGCTTGATTTTATGTATGGCAAGCGCCATATTCCCATCTTGTTGAAATCACGTTCTTGAGTTAAAGCCTTAAAGTTCCTGTAACTCTGGACCCAAAATTTCGCAGCATATCGCAATAACGATCACTATTCACATTGCGTGGTCGGCCTCGTCGATCTTCATAAAAATAAGGACCGATTATGCCCCTAGCAGACATAGCAGCCCTAACAACGATCTTTGGGCTGTACAAGGGTCGTTCATGCTTTCGTCTCGGATTTTCCTCTACCCAGCACCGACAATTCCGTTTATTGACATGACCATTCAGATGAAAATTTGCTTTGTCACTGAAGAGTATGTTATCAAAATTGTTGAACCGCCATAACATTTCGTTGGCAAAATTTAATCCATAAGCATTGTCTGTATCCTTATGCCTATACGTCTAGCCTATCCTTGAATGACTTGGAAGTAATGGATACAATCAAAGCTCATAAACTAGAATATCTGGGTCATGGAATGAATATACGGATTGTTACAGACAATATTACAGGTTAAAATCTTGGAATGGAGAGGGCCAGGAATATCGTGACTTGAGATTTGATAACCTGCTTAGGAAAAACAACATCGGAACACTTTCGGATTGCTGTTAACAAAGTCCGTATTACAATGATGATCGCCAACATCCGCAACGGATAAGCACCTTGAGAGGAAGATATAACATTAAATTTTTCAACACACTTAAATTATTTCTGCTTTTCAATATATGTGACACAGGTTATAAATAAAAAACATGAATTCGTCTGCTTATTGACAGGAACTGAAATAATTCTTATCTCAGTAATGGCCTTCAAGTATTTCAAGACAAATGAATATTTCCTACATACGTTAAGCATTGGATGTTATCGAAATTCAGGTTAAGATATTCACCAGAAATCAATTTCAATTACTACCTCTTGAGAAATAGAGCGATCTATTAGTTCAATCGCTTCAAACAACGAAAAAAAGAAATTTTCTCATGGAGGCAAAAAGGGCCGAAGAAACGAAATAATTTCCATATCAAATTATGAAAACACTTCCCCCAAGTAAAAATGTATGGAATTAATTAAAGCAGTATCATTTTCGTAATTAAAAGAGATTCATTTTGCTGCCTTACGGTAGTGTCACAAATTAATTACTCAAATTCGAAACTGGGAACGATTCTCTTGTGGATGATCTGAACCGGCATCGTTTAATTCTTCAGGGTTCACACTCACTGTTAATTTGATCCATCTATTTAGCCACTCCAGAACTTTTATATCACCAGGAGTTTTCCTCGACTAAACCTACATTATTTGATGAATTTTGTTTTTTCTTCGTCTAGTCTTATTGATCTTCTCCAGTCTTTGGAGAGATGTGGATGAAAAAGGAACTAGTTCATAATGAAGTTTCTATTCTACTCTGGGTATACAGAGTGAGTGGCTAAGTATGGAAAATCTGTAAACTGGCAATAGTAGAGTCTAATATATAAGGAATGAGAGTAACAGACTTTATATATATATATATATATATATATATATATATATATATATATGTATATGTATATAGACCTTGGCAAATCCACCACAGTAAATAGTCAGTACTAAAAGCTTTGGAATACAGCTCTTGTACCTCGAGAACAGTCTGGAGGTGCCGCACGACTTTAAACAGACTCGGTATGTATAACAGAGCCACTCATACTATTTGGGTAACAAGGAGACAGATCGGCTGGCGTTTGCTGGAGCTGCGCTGCCTCTGGTAGGACCAGAACCATTCCTGGGAATATCACATGACGCGGCTAACGAGGCCATAACAGGTATAATGAACTCAAGACTAGAGTATTTCTGACGGAGCCATTTAGGCCTGAAACATTCGAAGGTGTTCCTTGGATCATCTTCTAAAACGCATGATCATGAAACTGGCTATCGCAAGCTAATTGTATCCTCTAATGGTCACATCATGTTTATTGGATCGAAAAGCAAGAATCCGTCTCAAATACTACGGATTGCCCATTGAAAGCAAACGATGCGTCAAAATCTGATTTTACCAGAGTTTCGACAAATTGAAGAATTTTAAGCTTTCCGACACGAGTTCGTACTTTCTAAGGGCAAACACGAATCTAGTGCAAATTTTCCATGAACGTTGTATCCATTCTTCGTAACAATATCCAAACAGGGACCAAAGACTATGCAGCTACAATTGAATATTAAAAATACAAGTTAATCGTTGTTATTAAATATTTTTCTGTGTGCGTATTTGAGCCTTGCCTCTAATTCTTCATCCTTAAACTTTGGTGGCGCTCCGGATCGTTCTTCGTCTTTCAAATAAAAATTTCCTTCTTTAAATCGGGCAAATCACTTCTGACACGTTCGCTCAGCTTGAGCATGGTCACCATGAACATCCACTAAAATACTATGAATTTCGACAGCCTTTTTCTCCATAATGAAGTAATAATGTGAAACTCCCCACAAAAACACATCATTCGGTACAAACGTTGACATTTTCAGAGCACACAGAAACAATGTTGTTAACACCTCAGCGAAATGACGGATACTGAAAAGAGAACCTTATGATGACACTTCAGAATTGAAAGTTTTGCCAGATGAAACAATGGAATAATAAACTAATAGCGATATATGTTTAACAGAAACGCACGAACTTATTTTCACTACTAATAAATTTGTTCAGTTTTACCATGGCTGTTGGTACATCGAACAAGGAATATTTACTTTACTATGCAGGTACATAACAATTATGATCCCCGAGTCAGGAATTTAGGCCTTTTAAATATGTCTCATTTTTTCTTAGAAACCTCTGGGCCTGTTAAGGACCGAAAAAATTTTTCCTTCACATTTTTCTTCGAAACCCATCAGAACCGACGCCATTTCCACAAGACAACTTAAGAGAGTGTCTCATTCTGCGAGTTAGCCAAAAGGTTTTGTTAGATATCCCTCGAAATCGCTCGTTGAGCTTCTCTTCGTGCTTCGACCAAACGGTGACGCAATATTCTCTACTCTTCGATTATTAAGTTCTGATCCCGCACACATTCTCTAGAAGTAACTTCTAGTCACATTTCTCTCTGTCTCTCTGTTATAATCAAACAGTTCTCTCATTTGAGTTACCCACAAAGCAGCATCGAAAACAATTCCCTAAAAATCACATTTTGTCGCTTACCCAAAAAGCACAAAATAAACCGCCTGCTACTTTCTCTCAAATTATAATCACACATTCTCTATTCTTGAATTATTTTATATTCGTATGTCACTTTAACCTTCCAAGGAACACTCTCTCTTAGTAGTAACCCATAACGCACTAAAGCCTTGAAGTGAATGTATTATCTACATTTTTCATTTGTAATTAGACAGTAATTTGTGGAAAGTAAACGAAACAGTGAAACTAATAAAAATTAATTCGATGAAAGTGAACAACAGTGAAAAAGCTCAAAGAAGAACTATTCTACGAACAAGATGGTGTTTGCACCGCAATTAGAGTTGAAACTACACCGAAAAAACTCCCTCGATTTGGGTTAACAATTCAAACAAGTAATTTTTAATATATGTTTGTAGGCTGAAAATAAACCATTAAAACCAATTATGTATTCCTCTCTCAACCCCATTTGAAGTATGCTTAATCAAGAATTTGAAAACTAATCGTTTAAACGTTTAATCATTTGCTAGGAAGAATTCAAAAAGGTATCTCTACATACAAAGCAACTCTTTATAATGGCCTTTTCATTAAATTCATGAAAATCCTCCAGAAATATCCTCAAATTTTCCTACTTGTCTAGTTCGACAATTGAAGGTTTCTAGGTGTGCAAAATTATACGGAAAAATACTGTTATATCTAGCATATAAAAAATGGTTTTGATTCCTTCCGTTATTACATATTCCATTGATGATTACAATTCTTATTTCTCTAGAAAGCTCTTCTGACAATTTTATGATAAACTGTGTGAAATGCGGAAATGTGGGAATTCATTATAAGGCTAAGGATCATTTGGTATCAAATATCATACGAACAAAATGAATGGAGCGATCTAATGGCACAGACTAAAGGTATTTATTACGAGCCACAGGGGTTGAAATGATACCTATTATATAAATTCTATAACGGAATAAGGTTTGAATACTTCGTTTTATTTTATGGAAACCGGAAACCATAATAATAAGCAGGAAAAAATTGATGATACTTTATATCTTATTCACCATTTAGTAAGCGGATTCTTGAAAATTCCGATGGAAGCTTAAATAGCTTTTCCATTTTTGCTATTACATGACAGTCATATCCTGGAAATCGTTTTTTCAAAGGAATTCTAATAAATGACATAATAATGAGTAATGAAAAGGATAATATTCAAATCTACCTTTGGTATTTTTCCTGTACTTGAATTATGATTATTTAAAGAGCATTTGAAACTAGTAAATGATTTCTTATTGTCATATTTTTTAATCTTATGGATATAGCCCGTTCAGAACGTCTTATTCTCATCAGGTCTTCGAACTATACTTACAAATTTCTAGACTGTAAGTTGTTACTCAAAAATTATCATGCTTAAAAAGGCCATCCATATGAGAGGACAGAAGTGTACTTATTCACGAGCTATTCATTTATAGGTTCAAGGTAATCTTTTAGGACTCAAAATGCAGAGAATTCAACGAAATACTCTGGTATGAGAGCACAACATAAAATAGTATTATAGTCTATCATGTTTTCGAGTAAATTGTGAATTAAAAATCACATCTTGTTACTCGTGGGAAATTGATTTTGTTTCAATGTTTTGAAACCAGTATGTGAAATTCTAGAGGACTTATGGAAGCACAATACGATGAATGATAATTTGCAGATTATGGTTTGTTATCTATATAATCAGATGAACAATCGAGAGAGGGTGAAAGGTGATGACTTACAAGTTAAATATCTGAGAAATTAGAGAAAATATTCTGTTAATATCTGCACTTCAGATAACAACCGAGTAATATGTGGCTACAACTATAAATTTACTGAATAAATGAGTAAAATAAGAAATGTAATGAAATTAATTATTTATCAGTGTAAATAGAATTTTGAAACCGACATCTCAAAAAAATATAAATATTTATATTGCGAAAGTTGCACTTCAAATAAAGATTATTTATCCTTCCTAGAAACCATAAAAATGAGAAAAGTTTCATCTGCGTTGTTATGAATATTTCTTTATGAATGCTGACAGTTTGTTTATAACGAAACAATAAAATAAGCACTAATAAAGAAAAGTCACGTCCAAAATAGAATAGTAAAAACCCCAAATTTCATATTCTTGGATCCAATTGTAAAAAAGTTTTTGTTATGTCAGATACAGTAAAACAGAAATTTGGAAATAGCTGCGTTTACAAAGTCAGTAAGTGAAGGAAAATGAGTTCTAGGAAACCGAATAATCCACGCTAAGTACGTACCCGAGGTAATAGCTTACAATAATAAAATTTGTGATCTCAGTGTATATAATTATAGAAATTTTGTTGGATATAGGTCAAGTAAAATATTCGTTGGAGATTAATATGTTGTAGTTGCCGACGTTTCGACCTAAATTAGGCCATTATTGGGACAATAGAAAAAAGGATTTTGAAGTATTACACGATAACAACAATAAAATTGTATAAAAACATAACATATTAGGAAAATTAAAAACATATATCACCCACATCCAAGTTATTACTCCAGTGTTCTGATTGATAAAATATAGATGCTCTTAAAAGGCATTATGTCCAAAAATGTTTCAGGAATTGGGGTAGTATGAAATTACTCGAATTTCTCTCAGATGTAAGGAATCTATTAGTTCTTACGACTACCAAACACAGATGACATGCAAATTATGACCAGAATGTTCTCTGTTGCAGTGAGGAAATAAAAACAAATGCGTGCACTTAAAAAACAACATACAATCATACATTCTGTCAAGAAAGTACCGGGAATTATCGATTTAAATTTGGCGTGGCAATGAGGCAGGTAAAATTTTTTTTTCCTAGGTTGGTACCACTGTTCTTAATCACTATGCCAAGCTTGAGCGGGATCTGTCAATTAGTGTGTTTGCAACAGCTGATTAAGTCAGTCGATGTCAGAGTGCGTGCCGATTTTTACTATGGATGATTACGTTGAGCAAAGAATTTGTTTAAAGTTTTGTGTTGCAAATGAATTTTCGTGTGCCGATGCATTAAAAATGTTGCAAAAGGCCTTTGGTGATAATGCTCTATCGAAAACTAGTGCATATCAGTGGTACAGAGCCTTCAAGGACGGTCGTGAAGTGGTCGCCCATCGACGGCTTCGATCGAAGATAACGTCGATAAAATTAAGGAAAGGGTGCTGGAAAACCGTCGTACCAGCTTAAGAGAGATAGCACATGATCTTAAGATATCCCACGAGTCCGCACGTACGATTTTGATTGATATTTTGGGCATGAGAAAGGTGGCCGCACGACTCGTACCGAAAGACCTGAATTTTCTTCAAAAACGTCATCGCGAACAGGTTGCTTCAGACATGCTGGATCGCTGTAATTCCGATTCTACAATCATGGAACGCATTATAACTGGTGATGAGACCTGGGTCTACGAGTACGATATGCAAACAAGCCAGCAATCATCGGAATGGGTGGCAAAAACTGAGCCATAACTGAAAAAACCACGCCAAAGCCGCTCGAAAATGAAGGTGATGCTCATTGTTTTCTTCGATATCCGTGGCGTGGTGCACTACGAATTCGTTCCAGAGGGTCAGACGATAAACAAGGAGTATTACCTAGGCGTTATGAAACGTTTGCGTGAGCGTATCCGTAAGAAGCGGCCAAATTTGTGGGAGAACAACTCATGGATTTTGCATGACGATAACGCGCCTTCTCACCGAGCTACGATTGTGACTGACTTTTTCGCCAAAAACTCAACAAACGTGCTTCAGTAACCACCGTATTCGCCGGATTTGGCTCCCTGCGACTTTTTCCTCTTCCCAAAACTAAAATTGCCCCTTCGTGGCACCCGTTTTGAGTCGATTGAAGCCATAAAACAAAATTCGGCGCGAGAGCTAAAGTCCATCCCGGAAAGCGCCTATAAAAAATGTTTCGATAATTGGAAGTGCCGTTGGCATAGACGTATTGGAGCAAATGGAGCCTATTTTGAAGGCGACCCAATAAATTTTGACGATTAAATGTAAAAATGTTGTTTTAATTGAAAATTCCCGGTACTTTCTTGACAGAGTAGTATATGCGGAACCTACACCTGAACTATTTTTAAAATGCTTTGATAGATTACACTTTATTTTTCGATGTTCTGTTTTTTGTTCATACTCTTAGGATGTTTTTTGATTCCAACCTTTTCATTCAGTAGTTTTTATTATAAATGTTCTGTCTGCCTAAAATAGCGACATTATTAAATTCGAAATCCTGTTTTTTGTTTTCAAAATACTCAGCTAATGCTGTTTTATATTTTGCATTGATAATGCTAGCTGGTCTTATGCTTCGTTTGTGCTCAGAAATTCTCGTCTTTAAATATCTTCTATACTACCTCAATTACTGAAAAATGAAAATTTGGACATAATGCCTTTTGAGAGCATCTACATTTTATCAATCAGAACACTGGAATAATATTGAATTGAATCAGTCCTTACTTGGTGAAAATCCATATTAAATAATATTTAATCAATCACTGGAGTAATAACTTGGATGTGGGTGATATTTGCTTTTAATTTTCGTATTATGTTAGGTTTTGATACAAATTTATTGTTGTTGTCGTGTAACAGTTTAAAATCCTATTTTCTATGTTTGTTATGTGACATTTTTTGTTGCAAATAACATGTTTGATCTTCCTTCGAAGTGTGGCTCTTTTAAAAGTAGACACCCTGTATAACTAACATTTAAACCTTGAATTGAGCGAATGTTAAATGTGAGAATTTCCATTTAATAAAGAATTGCCGAGAGATTCAAGGAGTTTGCTCTCAGATGATATTCAGGATTGGCAGGCTTAGAAGTTTAAATTTTTTTTCCTATTCTGTAACGAGTTATTCCATAGGTGTTCGACTTTCTCATGTTTTTATCGAATTAACTCATAACAAATTACTCTATTAGTAATAGTAGCATATAACAACAATAAAACTATTTTTCACGACTTAATTCAACAGGAAATGGCACCAATAATCCTCAAATTCAATTATACAGGAAGGGAAAATATGAATTTATTCATGAAACAGCCAATGGAGCGTGATTAAGTTCCAAGACGTGGTGGCCAAGTGTCGTTCTACTTCACGTCAACAATAATACGACATGCAAAGTCACTCTTTTCCAGGAGCGCACGCGATGCTAGCTTTGTGTGAGATCTCTATCTGGCGTGGAATGGAACTCGAAATATAAACTGAAATTCAATAAAGCTAATTTAAAGGCGATATCAGCCTGCTTATTATTCAAGCGTTGATACCCCCTTTATTCTTAGGTGCATTATTATAGATACACGTTTGGGATAGAAGTTAGGAATATGTGATAGGGCGTATGTGACATTTTCATGGTACGTACGATAGTTCTGTTTACGTATTAGGAAGTTGTAACACCAGTTTTGGTAGATGTAATCTGACTTAGTAAGGTTTTTTCATTAAAAAAATTATTATTTTCTATACAATGGTCGGCAAAACCGGTTGATTCCTGGTTTTTCAGCATAGACATCCTATGTTCTTTGATTCTGTGCTGTTAACATGCTGTCTGTTTTATATATGTATCATCACAATCATCACAATTAATTTGATAAATGCCCGATTTGGAAAAGTTGGGGTTTCTTTGTTTATTGTTCACCAAAATCTTAGCTAAATTATTTCTATTTACTGCTAAAGAATTAATTTCCATTTTAAGAAGACCATTAGATTTCCAACTGCTGAAACGTTTTATATAAGCCATTGAAAACCATATTTTCTTTTCTTCATAAGGATCATTTTTATTGATATACATTTTTTTTTAAATATTGTGGAAATTCTTCTTATTAATAATTTTGTCAATGATTTCAGTTCTATAGTCATTGTGCACCGCTATAGTTTTAATTATATTGACTTCTTTTCGGAAATGAACTTAATTCAACGGGATGCTCAGAAGTCTATGAATGAAGCTATAGAATGTTGACATTTTAATTTGCCATGACTGATTAGATTTTGAATGGAATATGGCATCAGTAATGGTAGATTTAAAAAAATTGCGAACTCTAACTTATTATTACTATGACTTACATTAAGATCAACCAATCAACTTCTTAGATTTCAATATAAGATCAACCTAACATTAGGATCAACCAATCAACTTCTTAGATCTTAATATAAGTCATAGTAATAATAAGTTCGAATTCGACATTTTCAGAAAACCTACCACTATTGATACAATAATCCATCAATCAGTCATGTTAAAATCAATCAGTCAAATTAAAATGTCAACATTCCATAGTTTCATTCATAGATTTTTGAGCATCTCTTTGTACGAAGTCAATTTCCGAAAAGAAGTCAATATAATTTAAACTATAGCAGTGAACAATGGCTATAGAACTGGAATTGTTGACAAAATGATTAATGAGAAATCTTACCACAATATTAAAAAAAAATTTATATCAATGGAAATGATCCTTATAAAGAAAAAAAATATGGTTTTCAGCGGCTTATATGAGAGGTTTCAGCAGTAGGATCTCTGATGGTCTTCATAAAATGGGAATTAATTCTTTAGCAGTAAAACAAATAATTTAGCTAAGATTTTGGTGAACAATAAACAAAGGAACCTCAACTTTTCCGAATCGAAGATTTATCAATCTAACAAATTCCCAAATACTATTCGGCAACACTCCTATATTGGATGCTGTCATTTCCATGTGCCATAACAATACACAGTTGTCCTAAGTGTAATAAAGGAATCTTCTTCAATTTTAAGTTTAGTCCCTTTTTGTACTCTTTTGAACATGGTCGAAAGACCGAAACACTTGTCAGGATTCTGAATAAATTTTCGAACATAAAAACTGTGTGAATTATTTTGAATGAAATTCAATGTTCTCCAAATTCATAACACCAGAGACGTATAATAAGAATTTATTACCTGTAATAGGATAAATCAGGATCGGAATTCTGATTAATTTTATTCAATGAGGGGACCGGAAAGTAATGTCGTTTCTACGCAGGTCGATATTTGATTGTCATTTGTCAGCTGAATGTGTACTTCGAAGTCGTGTCAAAGACATTTAAGATTATTGCGATTTGTTAACTTCTAAATAATTAAATATCAGTCTTTTTTGCAATCTGGCAGTGAAATGGCCCCCCAAATACCAGAAGAGCATATCCAGCATTGTATGCTTTTTGAATTTCGCAAGGGTAGTAACGCAATACTTTGATGTTCGTAAATGCTGAAGATGGTTCTCTAGGTTCTGATCCGGTAATTTTCATCATCCCAAAAGGGCGATTCTGTGTGTTTGATGGAGTATACGCGAAATTGTTCATTTTAGGGTGCTGAAACCTAGACAAACTATTAATGCAGATCTTCATTGTGAACAGTTGGATCGAGTGAACCAATCTTTAATCTAAAAGTATCCGGCGATTGTCAACAGAAAAGGCGTTATTCTGCAACCCGACAAAGCAAGACCGCACTGTGCAAAACGAATCTTGGAAAAAATTAATGAATTGGGTGGGAGGTATTGCCTTCCCCACCATTTCCGCCCGATATTGTACCCTCGGATTTCAATTTATTCCGATCGCTACAAACATTTTCTTGGAGGCAAAAATTAGAAAATTTGGATGATGTCCAAAATGCCATCTCCGGATTTTTCACTCAAAAACCAATTGAATTTTATCGGTCCATTATTGAAAATTTGCACACTACATGGCAAAAGGTTGTTAATAACGGAGGTGATCACATTATTGATAAAAAGTTGTTAATAATTTATCCGTTTGAATTTTATTTAGAAAAGCGACATTACTTTTCAGTCCACTTATATTTCACATTGACGAACCATAGTGTTCATAAATTATAACTAAATTTACCCTAAATAGCTCAAACTTCAAATAATTATTTGAACTGGGGAATGTACCTACTGATATTCCAAGAAAGAAAACGTAGTGACTCGGTGACAACGTGGCCTGTGAGAGGGATACAAACTCATGTATGTGTCCCTTACTTCGTAAAGTTGCCATCTTCTACAAGAAATTTCTTGAACACGCTGGTATCATAGGAGAAAAATGTTCATAATTTTTTAAAGATAAAATATCAATATGCAGCTAAAACTGTGAGAAACTTATGAATTAAGCGAAGTTTTTAGGAGATCAATAATATTGTGAGACTAGAATGCCAATGACGGTTTTAAAAAGAAACATATTCTCATAGTCTCTGAATAGTTTGGCAATTCAGGACCAGTTGAATAATCAATATAATGTTAGCCTCAGTAGAAAACGTGAATAATTGGATCTCTTTAATACGTCTATGGTCTCATTTCAATGGACGAATGATGTATGAGAATTCGTTAACGTAGATTATCCACGGGAATCAAACCATTCCGAATGTTCGAAATCGCTGTAGCAAATGAGATAATTAGATTACTCACATTATTAGCAAATCACCTCGATACCGGGAATTATTATTATTATTATTATTATTATTATCCTGATACTCCTAGATCTTCTGTGAAGATCCCTCAGAAGCTTTTTCAGCTTGTGCGAGTTAGGAGTTCAGTTGTGTTCTGTGTAGGCTTTGTTACTGCGATCTTGCGCCACTTTAGGTCACAGCACTGTTAATTTTTGACATTGAATACATTGAACATCCTTCGTAAGACTGTTTTTAACATTAGCAGAGAGATAGCACATGATCTTAAGATATCCCACGAGTCCGCACGTACGATTTTGATTGATATTTTGGGCATGAGAAAGGTGGCCGCACGACTCGTACCGAAAGACCTGAATTTTCTTCAAAAACGTCATCGCGAACAGGTTGCTTCAGACATGCTGGATCGCTGTAATTCCGATTCTACATTCATATAACGCGCCTTCTCACCGAGCTACGATTGTGACTGACTTTCTCGCCAAAAACTCAACAAACGTGCTTCAGCAACCACCGTATTCGCCGGATTTGACTCCCTGCGACTTTTTTCTCTTCCCAAAACTAAAATTGCCCCTTCGTGGCACCCGTTTTGAGTCGATTGAAGCCATAAAACAAAATTCGGCGCGAGAGCTAAAGTCCATCCCGGAAAGCGCCTATAAAAAATGTTTCGATAATTGGAAGTGCCGTTGGCATAGATGTATTGGAGCAAATGGAGCCTATTTTGAAGGCGACCCAATAAATTTTGACGATTAAATGTAAAAATGTTGTTTTAATTGAAAATTCCCGGTACTTTCTTGACAGAGTAGTATAACGAATTATGATGCTGCAATAAGAGAAATTGCACACATGAAAATAAGAAAGAAATATTTTCTCTCGTGAATCTGTATTCTGTTTTGATTTTTCGGAAATTTTCTGTTATTTTATCCCCATCATTGAGTAATTTTTTTTATGGAAAGAAGTTTTCAGTTTTTGTACCTGATTCATTCTTTTCCAAATTTTTTTCACTTTGCTAATTTATTCATAAATTTCAAGTTTTTTCAGATAATAGTTGGAATTGATTCTCCAGAACCTCTACAGAATTAAATTTGAATAATCTCTCATGAAAACATTTAGAATTAAATTTTCAAAAAAATGTCCTGGATACACTGTATCATTATAGCCGCATATCATCACATCTGGCAAAAATTAACTAATAAAAGATCAAAATAAATATAAAATAATAATAAAATTATTTAGACATCACCTTATACATGTATGTTTCGTTTGGATGTTGAAGAATCACAAAATCAATCACCAAAAAATGTTCAACATAAAATTTTTTTTATTTTTCTTTTTAAAAGAATATATAGCACATTCTCTAGAGAAAGAACCTGATAAATTCTGACCCAAATCTCTTCAGTAAGGAGTTATTTGAATAAATAAAATAATCATTAAAAAATGTATAAAAATACCTTTTTTCACCAGACATTTCTGCAACTTGTAACGAATTTTTAAATAAGCATGGCCTATATGAAAATTAGGTTATATCACAGAAATATACAAAGAAAGAAGATACGACTTAGACTCGGCATTAGATAACCACCACGTACATGTAATATAATACAAAGAAATTACTCAACTATGAAAAAGTATTTGCATAATTCATATAGTAGCTGGAATTAATTCTCCAGAACCTCTACAGATTTAAATCTAAATATGAAAACATTTAGAATTAAATATTTAAAAAATATGTCCCAGAGACACTGTATCACTTCAGAGACTTATATATTATCATCATATGTGGGGGAAATTTACTAATAAAGAATAAAATAAATATGAAATAATGACCAAATTATTAACACCTAATACATATATGTATTTATGTGATATAACCTAATTTTCGTGTAGGCCATGCTTATCCAAAATCGGTTCTTTATTGCATAAATGTCTGTTGAAAAAAGGCATTTTTATATATTTTTAATGATTATTTTATTTACTGAATTGTTTCAGCCGTTACTATTTGGTAGTTGATCATAATTAAAACAAATTGTAGAAATTACTATGTTTTACTACCAAAGATATATTACACATTTTCTTGTGACTCGAGTTTCGGGAAATGAACTATCCCATCATCAGACAACTGAAGACCTAACAGTGGTACAGAGATATTTAAACAAAAGTGATGAATATTTTGAATATTTCAATAGAATCTAGATAACACCTAATAGTGGTACAGAGGTTTACAAGCGGAACGTGATAAAAAACCGGGTTAAAAAAGAGGGGCCTTCTAACAGATATCGGAATGTTGGCAATCGACAAAGAAGGTTTTTAAATAGATGGTACCCATTTAAATATCTCAAATAATTTTTGGGGTTACATAGCTCCGTATAGTCATGCGTTATTTTAACATTATTTTGTTGTATATATCAAATATTTGGATTTACATAGCTCCATACAGTCATTCGTTATTTTTAAAATTTTTTTTATTGTGAACGAATTTGAAAATTTCAATAATCAAGTTTCTTTTCTTTTGAATCTACATGTAAGCTTTTCTTAAGATTTTCTTTTATCGAAAGGAATTACTGTTTTCTAAAGAATGAGTGGCAGAAGTTGAATTTTTGTTTACTTTTCATTAAATTCATTTTATGTTCGTTGAAAAAGGTTGAAAAAAGGAAAATAAAAAGAGGCCCTTTTTAAGTTATATGTTGAACATTTTCTGGTGATGCAACTTGTGATCCTTCAAAATCCAATCGAAATATATATGTATAAGGTGATGTCCAAATAATTTGGTTATTATTTCATATTTCCTTCGATTTTAATTTCCACAATATATGATGATTTCATATGATGTCTACAAAGTGATACAGTGTACTACTCTGTCAAGAAAGTACCGGGACTTTTCAATTGAAACAATATTTTTACATTTAATCGTCAAAATTTATTGGGTCGCCTTCAAAATAGGCTCCATTTGCTCCAATACATCTATGCCAACGGCACTTCCAATTATCGAAACATTTTTTATAGGCGCTTTCCGGGATGGACTTTAGCTCTCGCGCCGAATTTTGTTTTATGGCTTCAATCGACTCAAAACGGGTGCCACGAAGGGGCAATTTTAGTATTGGGAAGAGGAAAAAGTCGCAGGGAGCCAAATCCGGCGAATACGGTGGTTGCTGAAGAACGTTTGTTGAGTTTTTGGCGAGAAAGTCAGTCACAATCGTAGCTCTGTGAGAAGGCGCGTTATAGTCATGCAAAATCCATGAGTTGTTCGCCCACAAATTTGGCCGCTTCTTACGGATACGCTCACGCAAACGTTTCATAACGCCTAGGTAATACTCCTTGTTTACCGTCTGACCCTCTGGAACGAATTTGTAGTGCACCACGCCACGGATATCGAAGAAAACAATGAGCATCACCTTCATTTTCGAGCGGCTTTGGCGTGGTTTTTTCGGTTTCGGCTCATTTTTTGCCACCCATTCCGATGATTGCTGGCTTGTTTGCATATCGTACTCGTAGACCCAGGTCTCATCACCAGTTATAATGCGTTCCATGAATGTAGAATCGGAATTACAGCGATCCAGCATGTCT
Source organism: Megalocaria dilatata (assembly GCA_034642435.1). Taxonomy (NCBI): domain Eukaryota; kingdom Metazoa; phylum Arthropoda; class Insecta; order Coleoptera; family Coccinellidae; genus Megalocaria; species Megalocaria dilatata. The sequence continues at coordinate 7,757,692 of CM067854.1, forward strand.
GAAGCAACCTGTTCGCGATGACGTTTTTGAAGAAAATTCAGGTCTTTCGGTACGAGTCGTGCGACCACCTTTCCCATGCCCAAAATATCAATCAAAATCGTACGTGCGGACTCGTGGGATATCTTAAGATCATGTGCTATCTCTCTCAAGCTGGTACGACGGTTTTCCAACACCCTTTCCTTAATTTTATCGACGTTATCTTCGATCGAAGCCGTCGATGGGCGACCACTTCACGACCGTCCTTGAAGGCTCTGTACCACTGATATGCACGAGTTTTCGATGGAGCATTATCACCAAAGGCCTTTTGCAACATTTTCAATGCATCGGCACACGAAAATTCATTTGCAACACAAAACTTTAAACAAATTCTTTGCTCAACGTAATCACCCATAGTAAAAATCGGCACGCACTCTGACATCGACTGACTTAATCAGCTGTTGCAAACACACTAGTTGACAGATCCCGCTCAAGCTTGGCATAGTAATTAAGGACAGTGGTACCAACCTAGGAAAAAAAATTTTTACCTGCCTCATTGCCCCGCCAGATTTAAATCGATAATTCCCGGTACTTTCTTGACAGAATGTATCTAACGTAAATAGAGGTCATTCTTGATAGAAGGTATATAAAATAATATAAATATTTTAAAATTGTTTAAAATTTTTTAAAATATTTATATTAGAATGTATCTAGGACGTGTTTTTGCAAAATTTAATTTTCAATGTTTTCATTAGATTCATTTAGATATTAATCTCTAGAGGTTCTGAAGAATTAGTTCCAGGTATAACTTGTAATATGCAAATACTTCATCATAATAATCTACAATATATTTCAAGTTTTGAATCCGAATTTCTATTGAAAATTAGTTTCGCAATAGAGTGAAAAAGTAGGGAAAGGGGTCCCCAAAGTTTTGTAGTGTGGGGTCGCAGAAATTGTAAATCCAGCACTAAAACCAACAGTTATTCGTGCTAATGAAAACATTTTTCGAATAGGTTCAGTATGCGCAACGATAACCCATATTTACATACAGCCTATTGATAAAATATAAGCGTACTTTTGTTCTTTCAAGATATGATAGGAGTTAACTGACTTGTTTTCAATAAATGGTATAACAGTCATTATATATTATCATAATCGAAGGTTATTGAATCAAAATAACTTTCTTCCAGTTCGTACATTCGGAAACCCTTCTGTCAAGTCGTAGAGTTTCCTGAACATCTTAAATACCGTGAACTATCTCAAAATTGATCTCTGAAGTATCATGATATACATCTACGACCCCATTACAGGAGACCATTGACCTCCTTTCTGCTCCTTGTACTTGGACCGGAATTCGGAGAGGTTCATTTCCCCTGCACCTGATATTTCTTCTGCGTATGCCACTTCATGCGGAGCGTTTAAATGTTGATGAAAAGGTTTTTACGGGAATCCCTGGAAGATTCTCGCGTTTGGAAGCGTGGACATAAAATTGTCATCAAAAACCCACATCAGGAACGAGCGAGTTTTTTCACTCAAAGAATATCTGGTCATAAATAATCCTGGGGAATATTTCGTACTTTCTGAGTTTCTGTCAGATACAAATATTATTTCTCGGTGAAATGTGGGAAGTTACTTCGATAAGCACGCCCACATGAGAAATGAGAAAACGTCGGGATTGATTAATTATCGAAAAATCCAGGAATATGGTTTTAGTTTTTACTTGCTAACACTAAAAAGATTTGTCTATTTCAGTGCTACTTGCTTCAATTTAGCTCAAATCTATGTGAAATATTGGCTTGTTCGGAAAGTGATTTTGTTTTTTTTTTGGGAAAATGAAAGACAATTTTCCTCTAATGAATAAATATTTCATAAAATTATATATTAGCCATTTTGGTTCAACACCTTTTACCATCTTTCTGGTAGGAACATGTTTCCACGCTATAAAATTTTTGGTCTTTGCTGGCAAAAACTGATCCAGGTGATTTTTGACCACTTCAATTGAAGTAAAGGTTTTAACGTACAAAGAATTTTACAATGACCGGAACAAATGATAAGCCGAAAGCGCCAGATCTGGAAAATATGGTGGGTGTGGCAGTGTATCCCATTCAAGCTTTAAAAGCTTTTGGTGAGTGACCAAACTTGAATGAGGTCTTGCATTATCTTGGTGGAACACTACATCTTTTCTGTTGATTAATTCTGGCCTTTTCTATTGAAGTGCATCATTCAGTTTGTACAGCTGATGACAGTAGACTTCCGAATTAATTGATTTGTTATCCTGTAAGAGCTAAAAAAAAACGATTCCTTTAAAATCTCACAAAACAAGTAGCATCATATTTTTTTATGGATATTGGCTTTCGAAATGCTTTGAGACGGTTCATCTGTTTTGCTTCAGGATCTCTTGCGTTTGACATTGCTATATACAACACATTTTTCGTCCACAGTATTTGATCCTTTCTAAATATTTTTTGACAACTTTTACGACGCTAAGCCGAGCGTTGCCATTCAAAAGAATAACTGTATCATATATGTCCTTATATTCCGGCAATATTTTCTCACAATGCACGAATCAAGAGAATAATTGGAGTTTGTACCAATCACTCGTAATGGTATCACCAGGTTCTATCAGCTAGTAGTGTACAACTAGTGGTCTCACCAGATACTTCTGAACCATAAATGTTCAGCTTTTTTGTTTATGTTGAGGTCAATGGCAACGATTGGCCTGGCAAAGCCTAGTATTTTTTCTTGGGGTTAGAAGATCAACATTTCGTAGCAGTCACTACCCGGTGTAAAAACACCCTTTTTTTTACTTTGAAGAAGTAAACAAGAAAATTATTCCATTTCCAGATAGATCTCTTGGTTTCAATTCATAAGGAACCCAATGGCCTTGCTTCTGAATCAGGCCCATAGATTTCAAACCTACAGACATTGCTTGTTGGGTCACCCCCAATGTAAGTGAAAGCTCGTCTTGCGTTAGACTCGGATCTTCATCGAGTAATTTTCGTCTTAAAATTTTTCGGCAGTCCTGAGCAATGTTTATCGTCAACACTGAAACCACCACTTTTGAAGCGCTGAAACCATTCTTCACATGACTCATTAGTTGGAGCACTGTGAACTTCCACAAGCATATGATGAGCTTTAGTAGCACTTTCTTCCCAATTAAAACAAAAAATTAAAACTTTCCACAAATGCTGCTTGGTTATAAAAAAATTTGTCATTTTCAAGAGCGTAACAAAAACGTTTTATATGAAACTTAAAACAATTCAACTGGAAGTTATCGGCAGATGTCCAATCTGCGGCAATCAGCTATTACTATTTGAAAATTTGATGTGTTTAGAGCGATCTTCTGAAAACGTATGGCATTTGTAGTCAAAACTATAAAACTCAGTATATATTTAAAACTATAAATTAAAAATTTTCTACGGAGAAATTTTTTTACAGATAAAAGTTGGATTAATCCACCGAAACCTCTGCAGATTTAATCTAAAAAATTCCTTGAGAAAATTTTACAATTAAATTCAATAAAATCACTCAGAAAACACTGTTTCACTTTATAGACATATTGATCAACAATTCATGTGGGCTGCAACTAACTAATAAAAAAAACATAAAGTTTCGACCAAAATGATCTAAATCCATCACACAAGACATATTTGTTTCCAATGGATATTGAGGAATAATAAATTCTTTCACTGAAAAATGTTCCACATATAATTCCTAAAGTTTTTTTCTTATTGGCCTTTTACATAGGACAGACTGAAAGAACTTTCCTAAATTGAATTCGTGAACATTTCAAGAGGTTCCTCAATAAAAAAAATAATTCCCCATATTAAAACCATTTGTTAGAAATATGATATACTTTCAACCATAACTTTGAAATTTTACATATAGAAAGTAAAAGTTATGCATTAAACCTCTTAGACTAACTATAGAGATAAAAGAATACAACAAAATAGTACTTAACGAACAATTAGACCTAAGTAACTCATCCTTGTATAACATATTCAGATAAGCTGGAATTTACGGACCCCCCATTTTTTGGATTTTAGTGCTCGATAACAAATTTGTGTATCTACTGTAATTTAAATAGAAAACGATTTCGGATACGAATTTAGTTATTCAAAATGTAAGATACAACCTAACTGAAGATGCTACTGTGATAGCGAAATAATTGTATTACAATCACAATAAAAATTTGTGAAAATCAGAATAACCTTATTTGATATGGATTTTCATCAAGCGAAGACTATTTCAATTAAATATATGCCATTTTCAAAATGAACTATTACGAAGCAACAATATCCATACAATATATTGGAAGTATTTTATTATCTTAGTTGAGTTCAGAATACTATAAAAACCGATGTTATATCACATTTTCCCCGTATAACTTAAATTCTTCGACACATGGTATCATAAATAAAAAGACATATATCTATAAAACATACGATGCAGACAAAGCTTTTTATGTATTCCTTCATCGTCGAAGCTATTCCATAAATATTTGCCCACAAAAACCTTTCTTTATAAATCCCTTATAACACACAATCATGCCATTCTGCATAATGGTATGGCGTTTTCCAGATTCAGAGAAAAATAGGGGACAACAAGTAACAGAATATCTTACCGTATTGGCAATTGTGTAAAGCATTTCGACATATAATTTGTCTTTTTCGCTTTGGGGGATGGAATAATCGATAGGAGTTATCCCGAGTTCTCCCTCTTGGTGTGGAGGTTCCGCAGCAGATATCTCGGCATTTTTGAGCGCGCTCTGACGCTGATTTTCCTGTTTCCATGCCAGCGTTGTGAAGCTCTCGAAGTAGATGCCGTCGATTTCTTGAACTCTGCAACAAAAGACGAAAAACGTTTGTGAATGAAGATGTGGAAATGAGGGTTATAGAAAGCTGTTTGAATCATAGTATGATGTAGACAGAAATCTTTATTGCAGACGACTGTCTTAGTCAACAAGTGCCTTTTGAGTCAACTTTTTTCAGCAGTCTCCGAAAATTATGATCAAGGTGTCATTCGATTCGGAATGGCATCTAGATGATTTTTGAAAAAAATGAAGTTTCGCTTGCAAAAATTGCAAAAGTTATTAACAATAAACTAAAAAAAAAAGGGTTTAGTTTTTTGTAAATATCTCAGAAACTAATGAAGATTTTTGAAATAAAAAAAAAGATTCGAAAAGAGGAGAAAATTTCCTAGAAAAAATGTCTACTCCTGGAATTGTAGTCCCAATATTAATAATTTTCCAGAGAGATGAAAATACGGCCGAAAACGGGTACTCTGGCTTTCGTAAGCCACGCCTACTTTGGACACTTTATTAATAGAAATTATTTTAACAGATTAAATATGAAATTTAATAAATGAAAAAATTCAGGGGCATACTGGATAGATGAATGAGCAATAATCCGCCAAAAAAAAATTTTTTTCTCAATTTTTCAATTAGTTATGCAATAGTTAATTAATAACTTTTTTCTGCTTGGACATAAACATTGCAAGTGTGATAATTGTTAAACTATTAACTTGAGATTTTTTCCTCTCTTGGAGCAATTTTTGGAAGACTTCAAAAGAGATCCCCGTTAGAAAAATTTAAAAATGTTTATTTTTCAGTTTTTTATCAACAATTTTCGTTGTTGCTAAATTAAAAACTTAGATTAATTATCGAAAAAAAATTTTTTTTTCAAAATATTATTAATGGTCCGTTTTCATGTTGTGGGAAGCTACATAGAAATATATTTTTTTAATTTTTATCTCTTATTGTTTAAAAAATTGTTATAAACAAAGGCGTTGTTTATAAAATAATTGAAATTTTTTTTAAGGAATATTAATCTTTGATGCGAATAATGATTAAAAAAAAAAATTTTCGTCAAAAAAATTTTTTTATTGCTTAAAAACGCATTGGTTAATTAACAATCGTTTTCTCCCACTTCTTACTAATATTAAGGAACCATTCTTTCTTTAAAAATCATGATCTACTTTTCTTTTCCATATAAAAAAATTTCGTTTTGTTAAATTTTTCATTGTTTATATAATAAACAATTTGTTATAAACATATACATTTTTACTTTATATTTTTTTCCCTATTCTTCCTACTGCCACAAATACAGACATGATTTTTTAAAAATTTAAAAAATTTAAATTCAAAAATAAAAAAAAATATAATAATAAAAAAGTTGATAATAAAAAAATCATGTCTGTATTTGTGGCGGTAAGAAAAATAGGGAAAAAAATATCAAGTAAAAATTTATTTGTTTTTAACAAATTGTGGCAATTTTTTGGTAATATTGGGTAATTAATTACATTCTTATATATATATATAAGAAAATTAAAAGAAAATTAAAAACAATGCTATTTCTTCCCAATTATATTATTATATACTATATATATATATATATATATATAGGATAAACCAGAATGTTTTCTCAAAAATTTTTCAAAGATCATCAATTTTCATTAAGAAACTGGAAAGATAATTCTTATTGCGCGAAACATTTTTAATCTCCTCATAATTGGACAATCTTGAATTATTACTCCTGGAAGTGAAAAGAAAAAAGTAAGACATCCTGGAATCTATAGAAATATCTAAACACATGCACGCTTTAGAAATGAAACTGTTAAATGTACAGACGAACCTTTGGCACACCCCTCATCTCGAAGTTTTTCACCGTTGAGATACAATTTGTTTCATTCAATTTGAAAATGTAGTAAACTCTACGAAATTCGATTCACTGTATATTGAGTTAATAAAAAGTAATTTCCTATTTCATTCCATTCTAAAATGAACAAACTACTCGCTTAAATATCCAAATACTTTTGTAGATAAAACAGTATATATTTGTTATTTCCTAACCTGAGAGAATAATAACAAAATTTATTGTACACAAACTTGCAAACTCAGTTAAACAGTTCGACGAAATGACCGTCTTATACAAAAAGGGACTAACGGCTACAAAAGCAATTCCGAAAACTAGGTATAAATTGGTATGTACCAAAATGAAAGCGTTCACAGTCTTGCAAGAATCATCAAAAAGTTTGTATACAGCCGAATTGTAAAATATAAAACAATGTCGACGACACAACATAGTTTTCGGTTTGAACCCATCGAGTCCAAAACAATGTTGAAGTCTCCAATATTCCAAATTACGAAATGGTGCATGTATTATTCACGAAATTACCAACCAAATTGAATTTGAATCTACATGTCATTAACTAGCATCGGCATACGAATGTTTTTACATATAAAAAAATTAATCAATACATAGAATACAGAAAATATTCTACTTTTAAAAGGGCCAAACTTCAAGGATAAATAACTATAAATTTACAAAAATAGTTATAGTTATAGTTCCATTAGTGTAACATAATACTGTTACACTAATGGAACATTAGTGTAACATAATAATGTTACACTAATGGAACGTTTATTATAACTATTTTTGTGAATTCATAGTTATGTTTCAATTTGTGAAATCATTACACATAAACTAAACTCTACCTGAAAAGTCATTCTCTTTGTCATTTCCTTCTCTATATTTATCTTTCATGTTTTCTGAATAATCACTGAGGTTATTGCTGTTTTCTTCTTCGGTAATTAGGCTTCTTTACATAGTATAAAATGAAGTCAATACCGTTTAAATCTTCTAAAATATTCAACGGATTATAAGACTCAGACGGTTTTCATACTAGTGATAATCACTACATTGGCATGGGAAATAGTAAATGTGTTTTTTAATAACTTTGATCCAAACATTGCAATCCACATTCTAACTAGCAGATGAAATATCCAAAATATGTATATACATCAGAGCTCTATCGAGGTTTACTCATATGCTTCAACTCAAAACCACATGCCATGTGCATAATTGCCACGCAGATGTCAAATTTCAGGTGGTATTCATTACAGCAGGGTTTGAATATACGAAAGGCGTCAACCAGAAATTTATGAAGGTAGCTAAAAATTTCAACACGGTCTTTAATATCTATATAGGGTCGTCTATCAAGAGATTTCATTTTGAACTAAGAGAAAATAAAGTGTTTTTGTGAAATGCAGAGATATTTTTATATCAATTCAAAGTAAACACTTTCAGGTCCATAATGGAATATTATATCTGTCAAATGTCCGCCTTGGTCTACAGGTTCTTTAGACGGTCATTCTTATTACTATCAAAAATAAACTAGAATTTATTAGGAGTATAAATAAGTTTGTGCGGTTTTTTTTCTAAAATTGAAGCCTCATTGTGAAAAATTTCACAAAAGATAGCTCGTCCAATATCAATAACTCACGTAAAAGTAGGTTTCATGTCCTCATATAAAATTTTCGATCCATTTTTCGATGCTAAGGACAAAAACAACCCTCTTAATAATTCAAACTTTATATAGGAATATAAATAAAATCTAAGTTAACGGAATAAGTCTGTATGATATTTAAAATATAATAATTTCATAATTATTGTTGAAATTATGTTCAAATTCTTTTCAGGTGTCTGGAATATAATGAGTGCGAGATGTCTGACGTGTAATTTCTGTGGTGTTCATGATTTATTTTCTTAGAGGATCTACCTGTTTGATCTATATACACCATAGGATAATCATTATAAATCAACTTGTAAACTCCAAATTTACTGTCTTTTCATTTTATATAATTTATAGAGACAATAAATCTGGAGTTTATAAGTTGGCTAGCAGTGATTGTCCAAGGGTGAAAAAAATCATTTCGATACGCTCATGTATCTTGGTTTTGTTAACATTTTTTTATGATGAATACCTAGAAAACTATCTACATATGTCGATAAATAAAGACAATCTGAAAATAATGTGGATTATTATCAGTCAGATGTTGCGGCGTTGAGATTTACATTGAAATAGTAAATTCCTATTTGAAAACGTATTTTTTGTAGAAGTAATAATGAAGTATTTAACTGAGACTCACAAAATTGAGATTCCAATGATTTTTGGTTGCGGAGATAGTTGCAGAAGTCAAGTTGAAGTGGCAAACTTATTTAATCGGAGGTATCTTCAGTTGCCTAATATTCCACTAAAATTCTTGCACCATTCAGATAATTTGGACATATCAAACCATTTAAAAGAAAACCGCAATTCGTTGAAGATACTGTGAAATTGGATATTTTGTTAGGTATTGCAAAGGATCCAACGACAAGTACACGTCAAATTGCCCGTGAAAATTATGTAAATCATACAACTATTTTAAGGTGTCTCCACAAAGAAAGACTTCATCCATATGAAATGACTATTGTGCGGGAGCTAACAGAAGACGATCCAGATCGTAGAATGCATTTCTGCGCAATAATGATGAAAAAAGTGAACAGAAAGGAAATAGCTGTTGGTATAATTCTTTTTTCTGATGTATCAACAGTTACATAGAACAGGGAGGTAAACCGAAAAAATTGTAGAAATTGGTCAGCGTAGAATCTTCACTGGATGCGTAAGACACATACGCAGTATCCTCAAAAGGTGAATGTTTTAGCAGGTATCATAGGTGACCATACTATTGGTCCTATATTTGTAGATGGAACAGCCGAAAAATATTTGAGTTTGATTAGTGACGAATTTGTTCCTGCGATAGTTAACTTATTTCCTAATGCAGTAGGTCCAATACTATCGAACGAAAATGTCTGGTTCCAGTAGGATGGAGCCCCACCCGATTTTGCCTCAATGGTCAGAACTTATTTGAAAGCAATTTTCCCCAATAAGTAGATTGAACGAAGAGTATTATTGAGTGGCCAGATAGATTGCAAGACCTTAAACTGTTTTCTGTGGGGTTTTATAATATTCCCAAAATAAGGATAGGATAAAAAAAAATTGAACCAGAACTTGAACATATGACAAATATATTTGTTACGGAATCGTCTTTGTCTCGTCAAATATTTACTAAATTCAGATTCAAATAAATCATAAAAACTTACCCGAAAGATAAAACTCAGGAACTTAAACTTGTTTAATGTATTGGAGGCTCTAGAAAGATGACTTGTAAAAATAATCATGACTCACGTTCATGTATGTTTCTGTCAAGAAAGTACCGGGAATTATCGATTTAAATCTGGCGGGGCAATGAGGCAGGTAAACATTTTTTTCCTAGGTTGGTACCACTGTCCTTAATAACTATGCCAAGCTTGAGCGGGATCTGTCAACTAGTGTGTTTGCAACAGCTGATTAAGTCAGTCGATGTCAGAGTGCGTGCCGATTTTTACTATGGGTGATTACGTTGAGCAAAGAATTTGTTTAAAGTTTTGTGTTGCAAATGAATTTTCGTGTGCCGATGCATTGAAAATGTGCAAAAAGCCTTTGGTGATAATGCTCTATCGAAAACTCGTGCATATCAGTGGTACAGAGCCTTTAAGGACGGTCGTGAAGTGGACGCCCATCGACGGCTTCGATCGAAGATAACGTCGATAAAATTAAGGAAAGGGTGCTGGAAAAGCGTCGTACCAGCTTGAGAGAGATAGCACATGATCTTAAGATATCCCACGAGTCCGCACGTACGATTTTGATTGATATTTTGGGCATGAGAAAGGTGGCCGCACGACTCGTACCGAAAGACCTGAATTTTCTTCAAAAACATCATCGCGAACAGGTTGCTTCAGACATGCTGGATCGCTGTAATTCCGATTCTACATTCATGGAACGCATTATAACTAGTGATGAGACCTGGGTCTACGAGTACGATATGCAAACAAGCCAGCAATCATCGGAATGGGTGGCAAAAAATGAGCCGAAACCGAAAAAACCACGCCAAAGCCGCTCGAAAATGAAGGTGATGCTCATTGTTTTTTTCGATATCCGTGGCGTGGTGCACTACGAATTCTTTCCAGAGCGTCAGACGGTAAACAAGGAGTATTACCTAGGCGTTATGAAACGTTTGCGTGAGCGTATCCGTAAGAAGCGGCCAAATTTGTGGGCGAACAACTCATGGATTTTGCATGACGATAACGCGCCTTCTCACCGAGCTACGATTGTGACTGACTTTCTCGCCAAAAACTCAACAAACGTGCTTCAGCAACCACCGTATTCGCCGGATTTGGCTCCCTGCGACTTTTTCCTCTTCCCAAAACTAAAATTGCCCCTTCGTGGCACCCGTTTTGAGTCGATTGAAGCCATAAAACAAAATTCGGCGCGAGAGCTAAAGTTCATCCCGGAAAGCGCCTATAAAAAATGTTTCGATAATTGGAAGTGCCGTTGGCATAGATGTATTGGAGCAAATGGAGCCTATTTTGAAGGCGACCCAATAAATTTTGACGATTAAATGTAAAAATGTTGTTTTAATTGAAAATTCCCGGTACTTTCTTGACAGAGTAGTATATGCCTCTATATGTTGTGTTAATAAATTCGTATTAATACGTTAATACGATTAATACGTATTATCGTCAAGTGAATAACTTTTTTTCCAAGACATTGAAAAATATTTTGTATTGTGATATGATTTTGATATTTTAGTGTGATAATGTTTACATGAAATTTATCAAAACTATTCACATATTTCAATAAAATATTCTTACCCGGAACGGACCTGGTGGTCAACTTCTGGCCAACTTAGTCGTCTCGTGCAAAATGTCGATGGCCTCTCCACTGGAGTAGTTTTCGGTGATCTTTGACGGAAGGATCCGGGTCTTCGAACGGGAGGTGCTGGCACGAGGCATTCCAAGGTGCTTTTACGACGTTGGACTAGGGCACTGGCACCTGGTGCGGGGAGGACCTTAGGGAACCCTGGCGTGTTACTGTCGCCGGAATTGCTGCGAGATCCCGGCGTGAGTCCTGCTGAGCCACTTTCTGACGTGTCGGCTCGGCTGAGTGAGAATCTGAAAGAATAATCATGTTTTATATATTTTATGGTACTAGGAGTTATTTGACTGAGTTGTATGCAATTATTTCTGTTTACAGAATACGGACAAAATAATATCGAGTGTCCCAATGAGAGTGAACAGACATACTACTCTGTCAAGAAAGTACCGGGAATTTTCAATTAAAACAACATTTTTACATTTAATCGTCAAAATTTATTGGGTCGCCTTCAAAATAGGCTCCATTTGCTCCAATACATCTATGCCAACGGCACTTCCAATTATCGAAACATTTTTTATAGGCGCTTTCCGGGATGGACTTTAGCTCTCGCGCCGAATTTTGTTTTATGGCTTCAATCGACTCAAAACGGGTGCCACGAAGGGGCAATTTTAGTTTTGGGAAGAGGAAAAAGTCGCAGGGAGCCAAATCCGGCGAATACGGTGGTTGCTGAAGCACGTTTGTTGAGTTTTTGGCGAGAAAGTCAGTCACAATCGTAGCTCGGTGAGAAGACGCGTTATCGTTATGCAAAATCCATGAGTTGTTCGCCCACAAATTTGGCCGCTTCTTACGGATACGCTCACGCAAACGTTTCATAACGCCTAGGTAATACTCCTTGTTTACCGTCTGACCCTCTGGAACGAATTCGTAGTGCACCACGCCACGGATATCGAAGAAAACAATGAGCATCACCTTCATTTTCGAGCGCCTTTGGCGTGGTTTTTTCGGTTTCGGCTCATTTTTTGCCACCCATTCCGATGATTGCTGGCTTGTTTGCATATCGTACTCGTAGACCCAGGTCCCATCACCAGTTATAATGCGTTCCATGAATGTAGAATCGGAATTACAGCGATCCAGCATGTCTGAAGCAACCTGTTCGCGATGACGTTTTTGAAGAAAATTCAGGTCTTTCGGTACGAGTCGTGCGGCCACCTTTCTCATGCCCAAAATATCAATCAAAATCGTACGTGCGGACTTGTGGGATATCTTAAGATCATGTGCTATCTCTCTCAAGCTGGTACGACGGTTTTCCAGCACCCTTTCCTTAATTTTATCGACGTTATCTTCGATCGAAGCCGTCGATGGGCGACCACTTCACGACCGTTCTTGAAGGCTGTACCACTGATATGCACGAGTTTTCGATAGAGCATTATCACCAAAGGCCTTTTGCAACATTTTCAATGCACCGGCACATGAAAATTCATTTACAACACAAAACTTTAAACAAATTCTTTGCTCAACGTAATCACCCATAGTAAAAATCGGCACGCGCTCTGACATCGACTGACTTAATCAGCTGTTGCAAACACACTAGTTGACAGATCCCGCTCAAGCTTGGCATAGTATTTAAGGACAGTGGTACCAACCTAGGAAAAAAAAATTTCACCTTCCTCAATGCCCCGCCAGATTTAAATCGATAATTCCCGTTACTTTCATGACAGAATGTATAATTTATCCTTTGAAATTAGACACCCCCACGAATTTTTTATGAATTTCAATAAATAATTGTTGGTTTAAATTTTGTACTGATGGATTCATCTTATATTAGGAGAAATTTTCAATCGCAGAATCAGTTTTCAATTTATTTGAAACAAGAAATTCAAATTCTGATTGATTATCTGCTGGATAATGTTAAAACTAATTAATATAAAGAAACAGATATATCTTAAATTTTTCATTGAAAAAAATGTTTATTGATAGTCCTGTTCTATCCCATTTTAATTACTGCGATTTTCTTCATGGGCCTTGTTTAACTGTTGAACACAAGTACAGATTACAGAGGGTGCAAAATGCGTGCTGCAGAGTTATGTATGGATTGCGAAAATTTGACCATGTATAGTAGCATACTATATAATATCAGACAGCAAATGGCTGAATATGGGGAACCGTCGAAGGCACCATCTCTCGAATTTTGTTCACAAATTGCTCAAAACCCCAGAGGCTTCCCATACGCTGAAAAGCAAATTTGTAAAGCGTACTTTAGCTCATGGCAAATATACAAGATCTCGGTGCCTTTTTACTATCCCACAATATGAAACTGCCATTTTCAAGATCCTTTATTTATAATGCAGTAAAAGTTTACAATTCAATGCCTGATCATTCAAAAGCTTTTAATATAAAAAAGTTCAAATTCAAGTTGCGAAAATTCATATTGGACGAACAGAAACGTGAACAAGAAGGGAGTGATGTTTCGTTGTCGCGAGGTGGGTTGCATGTAATTGTGAATTTTAGATCATAACACATGTGTTCTGTTTTTGTTTTCTCTTATATACTGTATACTATTGTAACATTGTTATTTGAGTACAAAAAAAGGCGTTTATTATTATTATTATTGGAAAACCCTTTATAACAGGTCACTTGCTTGTGAACATCTACTGGGTGATACTTTATCTGCAGCAAGGTCCCCTTTTCCCCTCCAGACTTTTTTTGTGCTAGTCTAAGAAACATGGAATGAAATGTTCGTTTTGATTTGAAGTCTTTTTGATGACTTTGAATTTTCTCGAATCTGCTAAAAGTTTTAAGAAAGAAATAGGTTAAGGAATTCTCTCTTAAACGTCAGGATAATTGAAATTTTCGAAAAAATTCAGTAGGCTCTGGCGTATTTAAATAAATTCAAATATCGATTCACAAATTATTCTCCCAACAAAATCGTTAATTCAATTCCGTCTCCAGTTCAACATCCATCCACTAATTTCAATAGGATAGAATAAGAAGGTGGAAAAAACTCTCCATTCAATTCCGTCGACATATGGCCCAAAGCAGCAGCAGTTGAACTTAGATGTGTTGAATTTCCATCCCCCGAGAGCTGGAAGTTGGTGAATTAGGACCACTCCCGACTTTCATGTCGTATAAGACGCAATGCGGCTGAAGATTGTTGGGTTCATCGAAGGCGCTTTTCGATAGGGAACGTTGATACAAATGTCGGATGATTCGTATATGTTGTATAAGGGATTGTAACTATGCCAGAATACTGACTATTTGATGAAGAGCTTTCAGGAATGATTTGTTTGGAAAATGGTTCCATTGAATGGTTGAAACGGAAAAAAACCCCAGAAATGTTTTTTAATTCATTATTGTGTTTTCTCTTTCCATTACATCCGCTGATTTTTCAGAATATGACTTAGACTTATAACACTGGTCATCAATGTCTTGTTTCCTTAATTTTTTTTTGTTATTGGGTATTTCTATGGCCCTAACTATGAAAAAAATACTGGGTGAATTATCGATTTAAATCTGGCGGGGCAATGAGGCAGGTAAAAATTTTTTTTCCTAGGTTGGTACCACTGTCCTTAATTACTATGCCAAGCTTGAGCGGGATCTGTCAACTAGTGTGTTTGCAACAGCTGATTAAGTCAGTCGATGTCAGAGTGCGTGCCGATTTTTACTATGGGTGATTACGTTGAGCAAAGAATTTGTTTAAAGTTTTGTGTTGCAAATGAATTTTCGTGTGCCGATGCATTGAAAATGTTGCAAAAGGCCTTTGGTGATAATGCTCTATCGAAAACTCGTGCATATCAGTGTTACAGAGCCTTCAAGGACGGTCGTGAAGTGGTCGCCCATCGACGGCTTCGATCGAAGATAACGTCGATAAAATTAAGGAAAGGGTGCTGGAAAACCGTCGTACCCGCTTGAGAGAGATAGCACATGATCTTAAGATATCCCACGAGTCCGCACGTACGATTTTGATTGATATTTTGGGCATGAGAAAGGTGGCCGCACGACTCGTACCGAAAGACCTGAATTTTCTTCAAAAACGTCATCGCGAACAGGTTGCTTCAGACATGCTGTATCGCTGTAATTCCGATTCTACATTCATGGAACGCATTATAACTGGTGATGAGACCTTGGTCTACGAGTACGATATGCAAACAAGCCAGCAATAATCGGAATGGGTGGCAAAAAATGAGCCGAAACCGAAAAAACCACGCCAAAGCCGCTCGAAAATGAAAGTGATGCTCATTGTTTTCTTCGATATCCGTGGCATGGTGCACTACGAATTCGTTCCAGAGGATCAGACGGTAAACAAGGAGTATTACCCAGGCGTTATGAAACGTTTGCATGAGCGTATCCGTAAGAAGCGGCCAAATTTGTGGGCGAACAACTCATGGATTTTGCATGACGATAACGCGCCTTATCATCGAGCTACGATTGTGACTGACTTTCTCGCCAAAAACTCAACAAACGTGCTTCAGCAACCACCGTATTCGCCGGATTTGGCTCCCTGCGACTTTTTCCTCTTCCCAAAACTATAATTGCCCCTTCGTGGCACCCGTTTTGAGTCGATTGAAGCCATAAAACAAAATTCGTCGCGAGAGCTAAAGTCCATCCCGGAAAGCGCCTATAAAAAATGTTTCGATAATTGGAAGTGCCGTTGGCATAGATGTATTGGAGCAAATGGAGCCTATTTTGAAGGCGACCCAATAAATTTTGACGATTAAATGTAAAAATGTTGTTTTAATTGAAAATTCCCGGTACTTTCTTAACAGAGTAGTATATACTAAATTGACACAGTGTGCCCTTAGACATTTATTTTATTTAATTCTTACAGTTTTCGAATAAAAGTTTTTTGAATTAAAATTTGTAGGAGGTTAAAAGAGTAAATCTGTAGGTTATTTAAAAACAGTAAAAATAAACCTTTTGAAGTTATGTACTTTCATATATTGATTATATAAATTATGAATTTTCTTTCTTGAAAATTCCCGGTACTTTCTTGACAGAGTAGTATAGCTTTATTATTCTGTCAAAAAAATAATACATTATCATATCAAAATTTCAATTGAATTAAAAAAATGTATATGAGACAGTAATTTATTTACACAAAAATGTTTGTACTACTACAACAATTGTTTCACCACGATGTGGCTTCTTCAGGTATTACATTGTACTGTACTGCACAGCCAAACCAAATGATGATTAAAGTAAAACAACTTAATTTCCGCTAATTTATTTAATTTCACAACAATTGTTTCGTCATGACAACATGACTTCGTCAGGTGAGTGGTACTGGTGAGATGTACCATACTCATGCATGTAGGATAAGACGCAATGCCGATGTGCCTTTCAATAACAAGAGTTGACACAAATGTCGTATGATTCGTACGAGTTTCAGGGAAATTTATTTTCCATTGTTCGAAAAATAAAACTATATCAGAAGTCGATTGAATTATAGGTAGCGTGACTATGTTATGAACAGCTTTCAGACATGATTGGTTTGGAAAATACATCTATTAGTTCGATTGAATTCTTGATACGATTCAGAACCACGAAATGTTCATATTCGTCATGTTTTCACCACATCTCTATTATTCTTCATAATTTCCCAGTCATATTAATTAAAACTATAATTCTTCAGAAATTGTCATCATCATCTGATAGCATATTTGTTCTGATTATTATGGAATATTCGTTTGATTGATTCGATCTTTACTTGGTGGAAACTCATTGTAATAAAAAAATATATGAGACGGTATTTTAATTTCCACAAAAATATTTCTTAATAAAAATAATCTTTATTTACAAAAAATGTAGAATATAATAGAACAATTGTTTCACCACAATGTGGCATCTTCAGGTATTTACATTCTACTGGCTGATGGTGTTCAGTGTAATAGAGTTTGAATACAGTTAAGTAAGTGACAAAATAATGGGAAAACAAGTCATAAAAACTGAGGGGGTTTATTGGAGTTTGCTGCTAAAAAATGCCATTTGGGAAAGATATTCAGCAATGGGGATTTTTCAACATCTGTTTGTTCATTCGAAATGATTTTACATTGTACATGTTGATTTCAAGAAATTCTAAAAGTTTTATTTTATAACTTTTGCTTTCAACGTGAATAATTTCATAGTTATTGTTGAAATTATGCCTGAATTCCTTAAGGGGATTAGCATATGTCAAATGTACGGAATCTGATATACAACTTCTTAGATGTTCTGGGATTCCTTTTTGAATGATCTACCTGTCTGGCCAATATATACTAAAGGGTAATCGTTGCAAGTCAACTTGCAGACTCCAGATTTATTATTATTATTATTGAGGTTATTAATGGTTTCAAAAAGTGCGTTGTAATTGAAACTTTTTTTGAAATATTTAGCAATATTTTCAGATAATCCATCAACATAAGATACCGAAATTATTTCTGTGTATTGTCCTTCTTCAAGATTGGGTACACGAGATTTAATGCCATGTTCTTTTGTTTATTGGATACCATTTTGTCTATAAGAAAGGGGTTGTAGCCGTTGTTTGAAGCTATCTGAGTGATAGTATTTAATTTTTTGAAATAAAATAGGGGCCTTTTACTTGATAGAAGAAATATAACAAAATTTGAATATTAAAACAAATTAATATATGTTTATCTTCTACAATTTTAATTTAAAAAATTTTATTAAAAAAACTTTTAGAATTAAATTAATGTCTAAAACAAGCACCGCTTATATTTAATAGACGTATATAATCTAAACTCAATATACAATGTCAAATGGAATAAATAAACCAAAAGATACACGAAAGTCCCTAAAATTAATAAATAAATATTTAAAGGAGACAAAATTTGTTTCTGGTCTTGCCCTCAAAACGCCATTTGTATCTTAAAAACATGAACACACTTAAAGGACCTCTCAAAGAATATAATTTATTTGAAATATTTAATATATTTAAATATTCGAATAAGTAAATTCAGAAATCTCTCAAAGCATGCACTATATCTTCAAAAAACAAATATAGTTCAAAGCAATTCCTTCTTCCGTCCTGAAATATATTCAAAATATCAAAATCAAAAAACTAACCTGTACCAAACCACTCAACACGTGTAAATGTATAATGTTTCGAGACATAGATCATCTTTATAATTCAAGATTTATCTATGCTCTAACAGAATCAAAGAACAGTGTGAGCTATTTTTAAGACTTACTTAAATTCATTGACACTGTATAATGAGATTTATTGAAGCCAAGATATATTGAGTTTAGATTATATACGTCTATTAAATATAAGCGGTGCTTGTTTTAGACATTAATTTAATTCTAAAAGTTTTTTTAATAAAATTTTTTAAATTAAAATTGTAGAAGATAAACATATATTAATTTGTTTTAATATTCAAATTTTGTTATATTTCTTCTATCAAGTAAAAGGCCTTTCTATTTTATTTTATATATAATATATAATTATATCTTGGCTTCAATAAATCTCATTATACAGTGTCAATGAATTTAAGTAAGTCTTAAAAATAGCTCACACTGTTCTTTGATTCTGTTAGAGCATAGATAAATCTTGAATTATAAAGATGATCTATGTCTCGAAACATTATACATTTACACGTGTTGAGTGGTTTGGTACAGGTTAGTTTTTTGATTTTGATATTTTGAATATATTTCAGGACGGAAGAAGGAATTGCTTTGAACTATATTTGTTTTTTGAAGATATAGTGCATGCTTTGAGAGATTTCTGAATTTACTTATTCGAATATTTAAATATATTAAATATTTCAAATAAATTATATTCTTTGAGAGGTCCTTTAAGTGTGTTCATGTTTTTAAGATACAAATGGCGTTTTGAGGGCAAGACCAGAAACAAATTTTGTCTCCTTTAAATATTTATTTATTAATTTTAGGGACTTTCGTGTATCTTTTGGTTTATTTATTCCATTTGACATTGTATATTGAGTTTAGATTATATACGTCTATTAAATATAAGCGGTGCTTGTTTTAGACATTAATTTAATTCTAAAAGTTTTTTTAATAAAATTTTTTAAATTAAAATTGTAGAAGATAAACATATATTAATTTGTTTTAATATTCAAATTTTGTTTAATTTTTTGGAAAAGTTATCTAAATTCAGAGGGACATTCAATAGTATATGACTAAAACTATTGTATGCTGACATCTTCAAATCACCCCACCAACCAGAAGATGTCAGCATATAATAGTTTTAAAATAATAAGAAGCGGTCTTTTACTTGATAGAAGGATTATTACAAAATTTGAATATCAAAACAGATCTAATCTGTTAGTCTTCTACAATTTTAATTTAAAAAAATTCATTCAAAAAACTTTTAGAATTAAATTAATGTCTTATAAGCACTGCTTATATTTAATAGACGTATAAAATCGAAACTCATTATACGATATCAAATGCAATTCAAAAAATTGTGAATTAAAGTTAATAAATAAATGAATGTTTGTTTGTTTCTTTCCAAGCATGCTCACTGAACTTTTCAGACAAGCGAAATCATAAAAGAGGACAATTTACAGAAATACTTTTCGTTATCTTTTGTTAATGGATTATCTGAAAATATTGCTGAATATTTCAAAAATAGTTTCACCAAATTATGCTCCACATACTCAAAAGAGTCTCTTTTATTTTCCCCTTTGAAAAATATATAGCACATATTTCAGAAAAGTAAATTGAAATTCTTTCCCGTTATATCCGTTATAAGTTATTTGGATGTTAAATGAAAATAAATGATAAAACACAACTTAAGGACTTCTTAAAAAATACAATTTATTTGAAATATTCAATATATTTAAATATTCAAATAAGTTTATTCGAAAATCTCTTAAAACATGCAATTGTTTTTTGAAGATATAGTGCATGTTTTGAGAGATTTTTAAATTAACTTATTTGAACATTTAAATAAATTAAATATTTCAAATAAATTATATTTTTTTAGCAGTCCTCACGTTGTGTTTTATGTTTTTGAAAAAGAATTGGTGTTCATATTGGTAAGATCCGAAACAAAATTTTGTCTCCTTCAAATATTTTTTTATTAATTTTAAATGACTATTTATATTTGTTTGTTTATTTATTCCATTTGACATTATATATTGAGTTTTGATTATATACGTCTATTAAATATGAGCGGTGCTTATGTAGACATTAATTTAATTCTAAAAGTTTTTTGAATAAAATTTTTTTTTAAATTAAAATTGCAGAAGACTGACATATTGAATCTGTTTTGATATTCAAACTCTACAGATTTAAATCTGAATAAATCTCATGAAAACATTGAGAATTAAATTTTAGTCAAAATTGTCCATCACATGCAAAAAAATATACGGAATGTTTATTTGCAAGTGAAAAATCAGAAATATACTATAAAATAGGGAGTATTGTTGTAATTGATACGTTTCCAAAGAATAATATTATCTATTCACGGAATCTCCCAAGTATGAGTTTCTTTCATATTACAATCTATTTCAATCGATTCAAATATTTCCTTTCCAGTATGGTTTTGAAGCTAGCCATGTTATAATTCTACGAACAAATCCAATATCAATATCAATGCTATAACACCAGAATACGTAAATCACAATATACTGAATGAAATTCATTATTGGATAAGCAAGACGTGACTACGGTTGCAATATTTCGTACTGATTTTCCAATATAAAGTCTAACAGAAAATGGGTTCAAAGGAATACCTTCAACGCGCACGTTTCATATGAAGTCGAAAATTGAGACGACGTTATTGCATGAAATCTTTTCCTCTTTACTTTAAATAGAATCATTTCATATTCCATGGTGAATACCTGAAGAACTAAAAGGGAAAATATGTCTTGTGCTGAAGAAATTCAAGCGATGAAAACATAAGGAGCGCAGTACAAGAGGAGAAAATATCCATTAAGCTGAAGATGAAGGAAATATGAAGAGGTATGAGAGGTTTTCGACAAAAACTTATGAACGGCAAACAATCCACTTATAAGGAATTCCGAAACATTGCATATCATTTGAAAAAAATGAAGGAATCTATTCAGTGATTTCGGACATCCATTGCCTGAATTCTTTACATACACAATATATTCTAACCTGAAAAACAGAAAACTTCCTGAAAATAAATACAAAAATAATTGTCACAAATGTCTAACATATACTGTGAAACAGAGACAATAATCATGGATTGAATCTGAATTCACAATTTCTTCATATACACAATATATTTCAATGTGAAGTGATCTTAAAAACAGAAAACTTTACGAAATTTATACTTGTCTCTTTAAAAATCAAGTTAAATTAAATTTAAAAATATATGGGTAATTCTGTTCTTTTGATTAAAAATTTTAAGGTTTTGGAATCAAACTTTTTCAATTTTTTCATGCATATTATTTATCTATTTTACTGTCAAAATAAAAATCTGAGAGGATTTTACTACAACTTCGAAGCATCAAGAACGAGAAACAAATTTCAAATTTTACGTTCCACGGTACTGACTCATTTATCCATGGTACTGACATAAAATAAATTCGGTAGAAATTGTTTGAGAAAATGATTAAATTTATTTACTTTCAAGGTGGTTCACTAGACGTTTCATAAATCTCAATGTAGATGGCACTCGAGTCGCACAAGTTCAAATTCAAAAATTCCTTAAAATTTAAAGACAAAAGTTATTGAACCGGAATTCAATGTTAACTTAATACATGAAACAAAAAATGTGTCAATTTTGTTCAGTTTGATCATGAACATTAGAATTTATGAGGTAATTAGTTCAAATCATTTATTACGACAAAAAAACTAACAATTTATAAATAAATTCTAGAAATAGACATGACACGGTACTGACATTTAAGTGATATACATTCTGTCAAGAAAGTACCGGGAATTATCGATTTAAATCTGGCGGGGCAATGAGGCAGGTAAAAAATTTTTTTCCTAGGTTGGTACCACTGTCCTTAATTACTATGCCAAGCTTGAGCGGGATCTGTCAACTAGTGTGTTTGCAACTGCTGATTAAGTCAGTCGATGTCAGAGTGCGTGCCGATTTTTACTATGGGTGATTACGTTGAGCAAAGAATTTGTTTAAAGTTTTGTGTTGCAAATGAATTTTCGTGTGCCGATGAATTGAAAATGTTGCAAAAGGCATTTGGTGATAATGCTCTATCGAAAACTCGTGCATATCAGTGGTACAGAGCCTTCAAGGACGGTCGTGAAGTGGTCGCCCATCGACGGCTTCGATCGAAGATAACGTCGATAAAATTAAGGAAAGGGTGCTGGAAAACCGTCGTACCAGCTTGAGAGAGATAGCACATGATCTTAAGATATCCCACGAGTCCCCACGTACGATTTTGATTGATATTTTGGGCAAGAGAAAGGTGGCCGCACGACTCGTACCGAAAGACCTGAATTTTCTTCAAAAATTGTCATCGCGAACAGGTTGCTTCAGACATGCTGGATCGCTGTAATTCCGATTCTACATTCATGGAACGCATTATAACTGGTGATGAGACCTGGGTCTACGAGTACGATATGCAAACAAGCCAGCAATCATCGGAATGGGTGGCAAAAAATGAGCCGAAACCGAAAAAACCACGCCAAAGCCGCTCGAAAATGAAGGTGATGCTCATTGTTTTCTTCGATATCCGTGGCGTGGTGCACTACGAATTCGTTCCAGAGGGTCAGACGGTAAACAAGGAGTATTACCTAGGCGTTATGAAACGTTTGCGTGAGCGTATCCGTAAGAAGCGGCCAAATTTGTGGGCGAACAACTCATGGATTTTGCATGACGATAACGCGCCTTCTCACCGAGCTACGATTGTGACTGACTTTCTCGCCAAAAACTCAACAAACGTGCTTCAGCAACCACCGTATTCGACGGATTTGGCTCCCTGCGACTTTTTCCTCTTCCCAAAACTAAAATTGCCCCTTCGTGGCACCCGTTTTGAGTCGATTGAAGCCATAAAACAAAATTCGGCGCGAGAGCTAAAGTCCATCCCGGAAAGCGCCTATAAAAAATGTTTCGATAATTGGAAGTGCCGTTGGCATAGATGTATTGGAGCAAATGGAGCCTATTTTGAAGGCGACCCAATAAATTTTGACGATTAAATGTAAAAATGTTGTTTTAATTGAAAATTCCCGGTACTTTCTTGACAGAGGTGTATTGTTTTCTGTAAGTGGCAAGTTATGTTATATGAAAATAATGTTGAAATATGTTCATAATTTTCCAATAAGCACAAAACTTTCATAAATTGATTATTAATTAATGACCTATGAGGACAAACAATACAGGATATTGAATATCACAGTTAGAACGGAATCACCCATATATACAATTACAAATCTCATCAAAAAATAAAGTTAAAAATTGTGTTGCGTATAAACACGATGTTTCGGTCAGTAAAGTATCTCTGACCGTTATAAAGTGTCCACTGTATCAACTTTATTTTTTGACGAGATTTGTTATTGTATATATATTTTTGAATTTGATTTAACTTGATTTTTCGTGAAATTTTCTGTTTTTAAGATCACTTCACGTTAGAGTATATTGTGTATATGAAGAAATTGTGAATTCAGATTCAATCCATGATTATTGTCTCTGTTTCACAGTATATGGTAGACATTTGTTACAATTATTTCTGTATTAATTTTCAGGAAGTTTTCTGTTTTACAGGTTAGAATATATTGTGTATGTAAAGAATTCAGGCAATGGTTGTCCGAAATCAAAATTTTTGGCATCTTAATTAAAAAATATATAAGAGACAGTATTTTGAGTTCCAAAAAATGTTTATAATACAACAATTGTTTCACCACAATGTGGCTTCTTCAGGTATCTATATTCTAATTACTATTTCATGTTGTATGAGACGTTTTGATCTACGTTAGAGAGTCATTTATTTGTACCAAGGTTTTATCTTATTCCTTATTAAACAATCGAAGGTGGTTAATTAAGGAGGTAACTACAGGGTGCCTTTAATATTAAACACCTTAGTTACATAGTGCGGATTCAATCCCCAGAGCAACAACGTAATTAATTATAGCGATTAATAAATTGTCGTTATTTGTTATTTCGAAATACTGAAACGAGAAAAATAGCCTCGGTAAACTTTTGGTGGAAAAATCATTTAGCATTGAAAATTTTGTAAAGTCCTTTTCCTAGAAAAAAGATGTTACGAATTTTTTGTTTCTTTATTAGTGTTGTTGCATATTGAAAGCGACTGTATCTTATCTCAAGAAGCACGTTCGTGTGGTAACAATAAAGTTTCAGCTTTTGAGCTAACACATTCTTCATTTTTAAAGAAGTATGGGTTAATCACTCCACCAGGCCAAACTGCACACCCTATAGTGAATTTTTATGGATGTAGTGGTCTCTCATCAGTTACATGAGGATTTTAACTTGCCCAAATGCGACAATTTGTATTGTTTCTTTTGATAGATTTTGTTTATCATGGACTATAATTATTCCTAGCTTGGGATAACTTTAGAAGGCTGTTTTCAACTCAAATTTGTTGAAGTATTTTTAGATTTAACAATTACATAAATAAAGATAAGAATGTAGTTATGATAGGAATTTTCCATAATTGGATACCAAAGAGCATTTATTTATTAACGTATTCCGCTTGATTTTATTATGGCCATAGAATATAAAGAGAAGATATTATTTCAAGCAATGTTTTTTTTTTAAGAAATTTAAGTACATTTTCATGGGACATAAGTATCGTTTAAGCCCTATATATTATAAAATTGAGAGCTGCTCATTAATCATTACCTTGAGGAATTATTGCATCTGAGAATGTGCTTTTTCAGAAAATTTCAATTCATTTCTTCATTGAATCGTGACAGGTGATGAAAAATGGATATATTCTTAAAATCCTAAGTGTCATAAATCATGGGTAATTGATCCTAATCGAGCATTATGACTTAAGTATGGAAAAAGGTAACACAATGCTATTTTACTCCATCATAAAGACCCATCACGCACACAAAAACGGGTCAGGGAATCTACCGAGACATTCAGTTGGCAAATACTAGCGCATGCAGCTTATTCCCCATACTTAATTCCATTCGATTATCATTATTCGCATGGCTCTCGCTGAACAACACTTCAATTCGTATGGAAATATACAAAAATGGCTCAATAATTAGCCAGCTTCGAAAAAAGAATGGATTTTCTTAGCGTGGTATTGATAAACTGGCGGAGAGGTGGAAAAAATGTATAAATAGTAATGGCGATCATTTTGAATAAACTATTTTTTATCATTTTGAAACAAACACGTGTAATATCTACATAAAAATCCGATTCCATACTTCTGCACTTGATGTACAGTAATTTAAATACTTATGAATGATTAAAGGTATAAGATTAGTATCTGTGTAAATTGGTGATAAATACTGGAGAAGAATTATTTGAGTGGAACCTATCAATGTTCCTCTCGAAAAATTACTTTTGAATCTATTTCGTCTGCCATCTTTGGTTAAGGTGAAATGAGGTGTCGTACCTAAAACCTTGCTGTAAATCCTCTTTTAATTGACGAATGGAAAAAGTCCCAAGGCGTTCGATCGACCGTCCACCTCAATACAAAAACGGTGGTTAATTGCTTGTATTGAGCAATGTGGAGTTTGAAATTAAAACCCCCATTCATTCTTTTTTTACGCGTTCGACGCTGTAAATAGAATTTATTTGACCCGGGGTCTGAGAAACTTCCGGAGGCATTTTTTCAATAAAACATGGTTTTTTACTTCTATGGATTCGTAAAGTTTTATGATCCAATAAAATTCCAAATGAGATTTCTTGTCAGCAAGCATGAAGAGTGAGAATCACGATAGGAGCCAGATTTTATTATCGAATATGGCTATATTACCTATAGTTGAGTTAATAATAGCATCATAATGAAAACATTTCACCAATAAATTGTAAGTAGAGCGAAAAATGAGACAACGGGAGTTCTCAAATTGATTTCACAAAAACTGAAGGAGCTGACAATAGTGCGATTATGAAATTATTCAGAATTTATAACTCAGGATTACATGACGCTATATTTAAAAATTATTTATATTTTACAAAATTTAAATATCAAAACAGATTTATTCTTCAATTTCAGAAAATGTTATTCAAAAACTTTTAGAGTTAAATTAATATCTTATGAGCACTGCTTTAATTTAGTAGACATATAAAATCAAAACTCATTATATTATATCAACTGGAATAAAAAAAACAATTTGAAATTAAATGAGACCTTCATCAGTCCTACTTCACATTTAAAAAATAAAACCAATTAACAAAAAATATCTTACCAGACAAACCTCGTGGTATCCTTTGTTGAACAAACGCTAAAATTAAATAAAACTTTAAAAATCCTGCGTTTATGTTCATCACAAAAATCATCCCTGACTCATTAAATAAATGTCGTTTGATTTTAAGTAAGACCATCAAATACTTAACAAGCTTTGTGTGATTTTTGTGCTGAACATAGAATACGTAGAATTTTTGAAGTTCTCTAATTTTAGTGTTTGTTCAACAGGAATACCACGACGTCTGTCTGGCAAGATATTTTTTGTTAATTGATTTTATTTTTTAAATTTGAAGTAGGACTTAGGAAGATCTTATTTAATTTCTAATGGTTTTTTTGAGGATGTACTACATGTTTTGAGAGATTTTTTAAGCAACTTATTTCAATATTTTAACATTTCAACTATTTAAAATAAATCAATTTTTGGGGAAGTTCTCAGAATTATGTTTTGTATTTTTGAAAAAGATTTGATTTTCATAAATGTAAGATCAGAAACAGAATTTTGTCTTCTTCAAGAATTTATGTGGTAATTTTAATTAATAATTCATATTTTAATTAAAAATTTATGTTTTAATTCAATTCAAAATGACTATATTCATAAAATAAGATACAATCAGGCGATATATATGTAATAGCTTAAAGCAATTTTTACATATAACTTCATCATACCGTCACCAAGAAGCTTTAAATAAAAAACTTTTCATTACCAATGACAAGAAAAACAAAACAACAAAAAAAATTAAAAGCATACGCATATGCACATGGATATGGCCACCCTGAATATTCACCAATTTAATAAACTTAGCTATAAGAAGGATCAATTAATTAATTACAACTAATTTTGCAAGAAATATAGACTCTGCAAATATACTTTAATGAACATTGTGAATGAATCATAAGCAGCAATGTATGAAACCTGCAATTACATTTCAAAATCAGCAAGACTACGTAAAAATCATTCACAGAATTGATCAAGGTAAAGCACACGTAGACTTCTTCTGAAAGCCAGTATGGAGCTCCCGCTGATAACATCGTCCAATTGGTTATACAATTTGACTGACAAATAAGAAAAACTCCTCTGAAATGTTACCGTTCTATGCTTTGATATTGACAACATGTTCCTAGATCTCACCTGGACCCCGTGTACACTCGATCTATAAGAGATTTTCTCACGCAGATATTTGCGGGCATTTGTTTTGATTGTGACATGGGTCAGAGTAAGCAGACGAAAAGGTGCATGCAAATTGAAAACATATTGTATATTTTTCTCAAAAAGATCCATCTTCTTGTCAATTCTCTCAGCTCTATAGAAGTCATGCCATGACAAATTTAGCAAATCATTCAGAAACACGCCATGATTGAAATGTTTAAAATTACGAACAGTCACAAATTTTTGTTTGAACCGTGGAACCTTGAAGTTTATAGTAACATAAACTAATCTGTGATCTGAAAAGTGAACATCAACAGTTCCGTCAGGTAATTTCCTTTCAGAAAAACTCACAAAAATACGATCAAGGAGACTCTCAGAAATGCGCGAATTACGTGTTGGGTCAGTTATCACCTGAGTCAAGCCGTAATTAGAACAACAAAAACTAAGGAATTAGTCACATCTAGAATATCTATATTCACATCCCCCATCAGCATTTCCAAAAAACATATACGCCACTTGGTAGAACAGGTAGGAATTTTGGTATCCGTAAACCTGAACACAAAACAAAATTTTGTAAAGAAAAGACTCACATTATACAAAATCTCTTAGAAAATAATCATTCTTTTTTGAATAATAATTTTAACATTTCACGTATTGAAAATAAAGATCTGAAATTTTAGCATTTATGAGACATACAGGAAATAAAGAAACATAAAAATAACGACATACTTTTCACGAGCAGATCAAGGATTATGATCTCCTACTTTTCAATATTTTTGAGGGGTTTATCTGAAACCACTAAAATTAACATCATTATACTTTTTTCGAAAATTATAAATTCGAAACAAAAACTGTATACCTTGCATTCTGATGAAGTCCTTCAAGTTGAACGAAACGTATGTTAATTCCATTAAAATAAAGTAGAAATAGTATAATAATAAATCAATATTTCAATTAATTATTTCGTAATCTTCAAATGAACAAAGTCTGTGAGTAAATCATTTTTGCGAGTAAAAATGCTTGAATAACACAGACATTATGACGAAATGAGGCACTTCCTTGGACGAGCGTACCAAGAGATGTTTTCAGGGAAATTCCGAACGTGAAGCGACAATAAATGAAGTCATTCTGTCTCTCCCATATTTCAGAATGACTCGTTTAAAGAGCTCACGTTTATTCATATTGAAAGAGCGTATGCTCATTAAAAAGTGAACTGTACTCAAAAATTACTGTTCAGTTCTACATCTTCCTTTGATGCAAAGTTCCCATGTCCTCCTACGTTTCAGTGTATCCCTAGCGACACGTTTATCCTTCAAACTCAACCCTCGTTATGCCAGGGTGAAAGATGGAAGATGAAGTATCCGTCAAAATGATTGATTGCATAACTATGTGATTTCTAGTTAACATCCGCATCCCGGTTATCCTGATAAATGATATTATCCTGTTGAACATCTTTTCGCATTGTCTCAGATTCAACACGTGACAAAACTAGTTTCATTAAAAGCCTCCTGCTACCTTTATATTTGTTACTGAACCGAGAATCATAAATTCATCAAGTACTGGGAGAATTTGGAAAATAATATAAAAGCAAAATTTTATATATGAAACTCACTTTTATGTACTATTAAAATTATGGCAGCAATGGTTTTGAAAATTACTCATTAGCGAGATTCTGGTATATTATGCCTTAAATTTTGTTTAATAAAATTGATTTGTTAATTTAAAAATTAATTTATTTTAATAGAATAAAAAGTAGTAGTCCAAGAACAGATCCCTGGGGTACGCCCATGTCCATCAGATCAGGAGTTTTCTGCTTTTACTGAGAGTATGTTTATCTATGTAACTCATGATCCACTTTAAGAATATTTCCCTAAAGCCTTAATTATATAGCTTCGATTCAAGGAAATCGGTTGTAGTGATGACAAAAGCATGAGACAAATCAAAGAATAGTCCTGCAACAAGCATACACTTATCTAATGACGAGTGAAAGAACTCCTCAAATTCGAGGACTACTGTTTGGATTGAACTTAAAGGTATGTATCCATAGTGTCTATCAGTAATTACTTTGAAACTTTGAATATCAAAACAGATTCAATCTGTTAGTCTCCTACAATTTTAATTTCAAAACATTTTTATTCAGAAACTTTTAGAATTAAATTAATGTCTTATAAGCACTGCTTATATTTAATAGACATATGAAGTCAAAACTCATTATGCAATATCATATGGAATAAAAAAACCCAACAAATATAAATTGTCAAATAAAATAAATAAATGAATAAATATGCACATGCTTGCAACGAAACATTCAAATATTTATTCATATATTAATTTTAATTGACAATTAATATTTGTTGGGTTTCTTTATTCCATTTGATATTGTATAACGAGTTTTGATTTTATAGGTTTATTGAATATAAGCAGTGCTTGTAAGACATTAATTTAATTTTAAAAGTATTTGAATAAAAATTTATTCTTCATCCTTGTTTGGAATGAACAACCTGTCTGTCCCACATATACACATGGGCAATCACTACATGTTAACTTATAAACTCCAAATTTTTTTGTTTTTAGAAATGACTTTTTTATTATTTTTTATTAAACTGCCTAATGAATTCATGGGTCTAAAAGATACGTTATAGTTTTTTTCTCTTTAAATATCTAGCATTCTTTCTAGATTTTGTCCTATGTATGTTACTGAAATATATTTTGTTTCGTTTGAATTCTGATGTTTGGGATGTACAAGTGTTACTGCTTGCTTGTAATTTATTCTATTAAGTAAATTATTATTATTAAATCATTATTTGAAGCTATTTGTTTAGTAGTATTATATTCTTTGTCAAAATTTTTTTTTGACATAAGTATGTTAAACAATCTATAAAGAATACTGGATGGTTTGAAGTAGAATTAATCGTAATATCTGTGTGTGTTGGTTTTCTACGAATCGAAAAATGTGTCTATTATTAATTTTTTTGTTTTTTTAATCCTAAGAGATTCATACTATTATTATTTACTTCTTCTTCAAGATTTAATTAATAGATTCAAAAATCACAAAAATTAATAGAAGAAACGACGATTTATAGGAAATCAACACACACAGATGGTACGATTCGTTCTACTTCAAATCATCAATTTTTACACAAAATATCAGCTTAAAATAGTATGCTTTATAGATTGGTTAACATACCTATGACAAAAGAAAATTTTGACAAAGAAAATGATACTATTTAACAAATAGCTTTCAATGATGATTTTAATCTGTCAATTATAGATAATATACTCAAAAGTATATTTTACAAGCAAGCAATAACACTTGTACATCCCAAAAGTCAAATTTCGAACGAAACAAAATATATTTCATCAACATACTTAGGATAAAAACTGAAAATATTGCTAGATATTTAAAGAGAAAAGAAAACTATAACGTATCTTATAAAACCATTAATTAATTAGGCAGTTTAATAAAAAATAATAAAGACGTCATTTTTAAAAACAAAAAATCAGGAGTTTACAAGTTAACATACAGTGATCGCCCATATGATTATGTGGGACAGACCAGGATACGGGAACATGAAAAAAGTTACATTAATTGAAAACAAAATTGTTAGAGCCAGGTCATACTTTTAATAGAATCTACGAAAATAAAATAGAAAAAGGCTTTTTACTTTATAGAAGAAATATAACAAAAATTGAATACCAAAACAGATTAAATATGTTAGTCTTCTACAATTTTAATTTCAAAAAAATTTTATTCAGAAAACTTTTATAATTAAATTAATGTCTAAAATAAGCACCGCTTACGTTTAATAGACGTATATAATCAAAACTCAATATATAATGTCAAATGGAATAAATAAACCAACAGATATAAGAAAGTCATTAAAATTAATAAATAAATATTTAAAGGAGACAAAATTTTGTTTCTGATCTTACCTTTAAGAACACCAATTGCCTTTCAAAAACATGAACACACCTTGAGGACTTCTCAAAGAATATAATTTTTATGTTTTTAAAAGGCAATTGGTGTTCTTAAAGGTAAGATCAGAAACAAAATTTTGTTTCCTTTAAATATTCATTTATTAATTTTAATGACTTTCTTATATCTGTTGGTTTATTTATTCAATTTGACATTATATATTGAGTTTTGATTATATACGTCTATTAAACGTAAGCGGTGCTTATTTTAGAAATTAATTTAATTCTAAAAGTTTTTTGAATAAATTTTTTTTTGAAATTAGAATTGTAGAAGACTAACATATTTAATCTGTTTTGATATTCAAATTTGGAATCTACGAAATATTACATATTGAAAACAAAAGTCATAAACTAAATCTGTTAGAAACTTTAGAAATCAACATATATAATAAAAGACAAATTTTGTTGAATGATCAAATAGACCGATAAACAGATCCCTCTACTCAACATTTTTCAATGACTGTAAACCACCTCTTGTCACCCTACTATTTTTGGTACCAAAGCTGTGTATTTGAGGTCATGTTTTGCACTGTATACCTCAGTTTAGATACTCACCTGATGAATTTCCGTCCAGTACAGGCCGAGACATCGGAAAATTTGAAGTATGTAAGACTTTTTTTTCAGGAATGATTCAAAATTACCTGTGGATGGTCTCTAGGCACTGTTAATTGCAAGACTTGTATTTCCAATGACTGAACTAATAGAGAAACAATTGTTGTATTACAATAACAAAAAAAATTTTATCAGAATAACTTTATTTAATATTATTCAATATGGATTTTCATCAAGTGAAGACTGATTCAATTAAAAATTTCTACTGCTTGTAACACTTCTAAGTCACTGACTAAATGTTGTGTGAGGACGGTGAAACTGCTGAAAGCAAGTGCTTTTATGATTGTGCAAAATTTTTTCCTTTAAATATAGATTGAATTATCATCAAAGGTTCCGGTTGTAGAAAACAAACGAAATTCATTCAGCAATTAATGTACGAATGCGATAAAGGTCTTGACGTTACATCATTCTTTTCATAATTTTTTTCAGAAGTTCATTATCCGGAAATAAGACGTCGAAAGTCTATTTATCTGAGAAACCTTTGATTATTTACCAATGTTTCGTCATTCAAGTATCAAAAAAACATGTTCCTATTATTAAATCCCTAAAGCTCACACAGAAATTATGTCCACAAGAACGGACTTTACAAAACCCGCCCACTAACGCTGTGTAAGCAGGATACTTAGGATGGTATTAAAGCTACCTTCCGTATTCATTCTAAGTTCCTCATTTTCATCGAAATTGCTCGGGAAATATGTGCAGCTCTTTAACGTCTACCTGGAATGTTGACGGTAATGGGAGGTTTACCAAATAAAATCGTATTATTCATAAGACGTGCAAATGGAAGCGGGAAGCAGAAGTTGAATGCGAATTCCTCCAATTAAGGTGTTTCCGTGGGGAAATAGGTCAGGAAATTGATACAGGTGCTCGGGATTTGCATCTCGTTATAGAGTAATATGGAACTAAGTAAGATACACGCTTTGAGTAATATCGGGTTTGCCAATAGGGACTCAATAATTTCGTATTCGAATACTAATGCAACCTTGAGGGTTTTTCATGATCTATCACATCAAATTATGAGTCAAGTTTGATAATTTTATCGTGGTGAAGTTAATGTGGAGCAACGTTAGGAAATCATTAAACTTACTACCGCAATTTTATCCTCGTGGTCCAATTTTTGGTTCTACTAATCATCCCATCAGATAAGCCATATGTGATGGGTTTTTCAATAAGAGGTCTCGTTTCGAATAGCCCACTATCTGGGCAGCTTTTGGTCTCTTTTGAAATTTTTCGACATTTGACAAGTAAAAACTACGCCTAAAAATGGAACGATACACGCTTCAACAACGCATTGAAACTGTTAAATTCCACTACAAAAAAAATGCACAGTTTGCAAAACTAAAGCACCTTCTCGACCGGCAATAGTTAAACTGGTGGAAAAATTTGAGCTGTTGTTAGAGATGTGAAGAATGGAAACCGTGTACGTCACTCAAAAACAACTGAGAATATTGCTGCTGCAGCCCGTATTGTTGACGAAAGCACCGGTTTGTCGATTCCTTGTCGATCTTTGGAATAAGACATTCCACGAACGATATTACACTGTATATTGCATAAAGACTTAGAGATCCTAAGGCTTTTACAGTTCAATTAACACAAGAACTCAAGCCGGTCCATTACCAGCAACGTCGTATCTTGGCTGTTTCGTGCGGTTTTTGGTTTGGTGGTGTGATTGGACCTTACTCATTCAAAAATGGGGTTACGGTGATTGATTGATGGTTTTTCGTGGCCATAATTGAAAGATGTTCATGTGTACTACGTTAATTTTAAAACAGGATGGTTGTACGTGCCACAAGCAACGGAATAGACGAAATTTTACAATCATAATTGGCCATCGACATCATGTGATTCAACACCTTTAAAATTTTTTCTTTGCGGTTACGTGAAAGATAAGGTCTATGCCAAAACTCCCCTACCGATTCAAGACCTTGAATAAATCGAGGACATATGTGCGAATTGCTCATGAAAATTTTCATGAAAAGGATATGATACTGCAACCGTAGCCATGGCGGCCATTTGGCTGATATGGTTTTCCATTCTTAATGTCATACCTTCCTCTTCACAATGAAATGAACACCCATTGATTTTTTTAAAAATGTATTATACTAATTTTTTTCAATATCAAAATGAAACCTCCTATTGGAAAACCCTTTACTACACCATTGATGGCGTGCCAGAGTTGGCACATACGAAAGTTTCGCAGGTACCCAAACAATTTAATATTATATTGCATTCAATATAGATCAACTTCCAATTTAAACAGTATTTTGGATAATGCCACCACAAAAAACCTAGAATAATTTGAATTGTAGCTACATAGGAGAATGCTTGAAATACCATGGACAGCTCGCGTAACAAACAAAGGAATGCTAAAAAGAATAAGAAAAGAAGTCATATATACCATCAAAAAAAGAAAACTGGAATACTTGGGTATGTAATGAAAAATAAGTATAGATATTATCTACTGCAGACGATAAAATAAGGGAAAGTAATGGAAAGAATCTCATGGTAACGAAACTTAAGAACTTTGTTTGCAAAAAGCGCAGCAAAATTGATTCGAGCCGCTATAAACAAAGTCATAATTGTCAATATGATTGCCAGCATCCGAAAAGGTTAGGTACTTAGAGAAGAAGAATGGGGTGAGGAAAATTAAGAAGAATAGTCCGTTTAGAAAGTATCCGAAAAAAACAAAGCTAAATTGTAATTATTTAGTACATATTTTTAAATCTTGAATTGGAAAATTATAACAAAATATTCATTTTATATACTTATATAACCTCCATTCATTTGTAAACACTTGACTTAACGTCGAGGTACACCCGAAACTAGATCACCTCCATCATTTCCGGTGATGGTAGTCCAGGTAAAACTGGCTGAATTAAATCATCTTCATTTCGTGGCACTGCTTGTTCAACTTCAATCATATGTTTTCAATGGGACTAAGATCTGGTGAAGCTGCTGGCCACGAACTGGTTGTCACTTGGTGTTCTTGATTCAAGTTTGAGTATAGGTCGAAGTATGGCATCTTGCATTATCCTGCTGAAAACGCTTCCCCTCTGGATATAAAACAAGCGCCGTTTGAATGAGAAAATCGTTCAGAATGCCACAATGCTTTTCACTATTAAAGGTACGATCAACTAAACCGAGGGGTGTAACACCACGCTGAGATATTTGGGTGGGAAATTTGAACGGTAACAGGTTGTTTTGAAAGGATTTTTAAGTGATTTCCACCAAGTTCGAAACAACTTTCACCAGATATAAAGACATTACTGAAATTCTCTTCTTGAAAACGTGACAAAATTCTATCCTTCCTTTCTTTTGTAAAGGTGTCATTGTAGGATTTTTTTTTGGTTTCCTTGATATGTAGCCTTGTGTTTTCAATGAGATACGGACGGTTGTAGAAAATAATTTTATATTTCGTTGATTTCAAAATCTGTTAGCCAATTTTCGAAACCCCAGGCGCGGATTGTGTCGTCCTAAGGCCAATAAAGCGTTGAAATTGTTTCCTTTAATCTTACGCGGTCTTTCTGAAACTAGTCTATGCCTCATAGCCATGCCATTTTTTATCCTCTATATTGTCTCATATACAGCACTTTTTCCCAGTTTAGTCAATTGCACTGTTTTGTTTTTTCTAGTTGCAACATTTTTCATAAATTGTATACCTATTGACAATCAACAATATGTGTAGGACCCATTTTCCGGGTTTCATCACATCTGCAGATTGCCGCTCTACTCGGCGGATCTCAACCTTATGGATTACAGCGTGTGGTTGATTTTGGAGCGCAAGGAGTGTGCTACATAGCTTCTTGAGCTATGTATCTCAGCCAAAGGAAACCGCTTGAATATATTATTACCGAATATTTATGTTATTATTATTCGTTGATGTTCTGTTCGATTAATTCATTTTGTTTACTTGTTGTTCATTGAATGAAAAAAAGTTTGTCCGAGGTTTTTCCTATCACCTGTATATAAGTTAGCAATTAAAAGCAATTAAAATGCCTTCGAAAAGTTCTCTAAGGGGTCTCTTCTCATTCCATATATCGCTATTTGACATCCTATTTCTGTTACTGAAGTACGAAACTCCTAATGACTGTATACATACTGTACGACATTATGTTTGTGTCAGTTCAATTTTCGACGCAATTGTACATCATTAGTGGACATATCAATTCGATGGAAAGTTTCGATTGAATTTCACGGCAATTAACCTGGAAATTCGATCGTAATAAACTCAGAATTCGAAAATACACAGGTTTTAGGTATCCCTCTATACCAAGAGTTTCACGAAGTAGATTTTATTAATGCATTATTATAAATATTCGGTTGGATTTAAACCAAATGAGTTCTTGAAGATCGAGTTCTATTTTGTCGATATTCTTACGTATAGGTGTCATCTTTGAAGAAAACGGCCAGGCAAACCAATGTTCAAGTGCTGGATGTAATGAATGTGAATTCTTCATGTGAATGTAGATATATATACTATATACTATATATAGGTATACTATATATAGGTATACTTATACCATATATACTATTATATATTACTATTATATTTAAGCAATATATCCCATTCAGAAACATTGCTCTTGAATTAGTCCTTGTTATTAGACTCATTTTAAATTGAACAGAACTACATTTTGAAAGAAACATAATGAAATTTGATCTCTAAAGGTCTTTCAGGCTCCTAAGACATGTGGATTATGAATTATGTAGGGAATTTTTTTCGAAAGGATGTTCATGAAAAAATAAAATATCTGGAAAATATTTATAATTTCTGGGTCAGTGAAACCAAAGCAAATCAATATATAACTTCGGTTCAATGTTGGGAATGAATTTCAAGCATTTCTCATTACAAAGTACATCAACCTTGAGATAAACGATAAAAAATTGCATAATATCTTTTTTCTGTACTCACCTTTTAGGACTAAGTGACAGTCCCGCTACACTATTGCTAACTATTTCCGTGAGGGAATTCAGGAAACTCATTTTCAGTCTTGATTTCTGAAAAGAGGAAGAATACATTACACAATTATATTTTCTGAAAATCATACTTTTTTATGATTACTCCATGACATGACAACATTGTTCTATTCGGGTCCATTCAAAGTTGTTTACGACCCTTTCAAAATATTAAACGCTTTCATTTTAGCCTGTACCAATTTAGGACTAGTTTTCGGAGTTGTGTCTTTTTCCACAAGGAAAAAATGGATTTGACAGACGGCAATCCAATCAAGGACAAAACTCATCTCTCTATTGGAGCGGAATACCTCTAGCAGATGTCTAAAAGTTCATAGCTTTCACAATCATGTTCGGACAGTTTGAGGATCTCCCACCCTTAGAAGGGAGGGAGGTCCAAGTAAGTGTGCTCAAATAGTCTCGCATACTGTTGTATTTATAGTTAATAATTATAACTTCAGGAATTAAATTGAAATAATGTCATATATGTACCACTTACATTCTGTCAAGAAAGTACCGGGAATTATCGATTTAAATCTGGCGGGGCAATGAAGCAGGTAAAATTTTTTTTCCTAGGTTGGTACCACTGTCCTTAATTACTATGCCAAGCTTGAGCGGGATCTGTCAACTAGTGTGTTTGCAACAGCTGATTAAGTCAGTCGATGTCAGAGTGCGTGCCGATTTTTACTATGGGTGATTACGTTGAGCAAAGAATTTGTTTAAAGTTTTGTGTTGCAAATGAATTTTCGTGTGCCGATGCATTGAAAATGTTGCAAAAGGCCTTTGGTGATAATGCTCTATCGAATACTCGTGCATATCAGTGGTACAGAGCCTTCAAGGACGGTCGTGAAGTGGTCGCCCATCGACGGCTTCGATCGAAGATAACGTCGATAAAATTAAGGAAAGGGTGCTGGAAAACCGTCGTACCAGCTTGAGAGAGATAGCACATGATCTTAAGATATCCCACGAGTCCGCACGTACGATTTTGATTGATATTTTGGGCATGAGAAAGGTGGCCGCACGACTCGTACCGAAAGACCTTAATTTTCTTCAAAAACGTCATCGCGAACAGGTTGCTTCAGACATGCTGGATCGCTGTAATTCCGATTCTACATTCATGGAACGCATTATAACTGGTGATGAGACCTGGGTCTACGAGTACGATATGCAAACAAGCCAGCAATCATCGGAATGGGTGGCAAAAAATGAGCCGAAACCGAAAAAACCACGCCAAAGCCGCTCGAAAATGAAGGTGATGCTCATTGTTTTCTTCGATATCCGTGGCGTGGTGCACTACGAATTCGTTCCAGAGGGTCAGACGGTAAACAAGGAGTATTACCTAGGCGTTATGAAACGTTTGCGTGAGCGTATCCGTAAGAAGCGGCCAAATTTGTGGGCGAACAACTCATGGATTTTGCATGACGATAACGCGCCTTCTCACCGAGCTACGATTGTGACTGACTTTGTCGCCAAAAACTCAACAAACGTGCTTCAGCAACCACCGTATTCGCCGGATTTGGCTCCCTGCGACTTTTTCCTCTTCCCAAAACTAAAATTGCCCCTTCTGGCTCCCGTTTTGAGTCGATTGAAGCCATAAAACAA
Source organism: Megalocaria dilatata (assembly GCA_034642435.1). NCBI lineage: Eukaryota > Metazoa > Arthropoda > Insecta > Coleoptera > Coccinellidae > Megalocaria > Megalocaria dilatata. Next base: position 7,796,746 of record CM067854.1, read on the forward strand.
AATTTGGCGCGAGAGCTAAAGTCCATCCCGGAAAGCGCCTATAAAAAATGTTTCGATAATTGGAAGTGTCGTTGGCATAGATGTATTGGAGCAAATGAAGCCTATTTTGAAGGCGACCCAATAAATTTTGACGATTAAATGTAAAATTGTTGTTTTAATTGAAAATTCCTGGTACTTTCTTGACAGAGTAGTAGAAGGCTAGTATTAAAATATTTAAATAATTTTATATACCTTCTATCAAGAATTAACCTCTATTTATGTTATTTTATTTATAATATATAATTATTTGGTTTCCTTAATATTCTTTATACAGACAGTCCTTGTGCTATAACAGAGGCCGTTAAATTGATTTTCAATCTTTTAGATCAAGGGCAAACCACAGAATTATTTAGTTGTAACTTAACCTTATATTACATTTAAATTTTTCAGTATTCATTTACCAGAAGTTTTCTGAATTGTTGAAGGGTCAGTAAATATTTGTTGTTGATTGATGTTATATTTTATTGAATATGAATTATTTGAATACTGACGAAGCAAAGTCTCTCTTAAAACTTGTTTTTCAGTAATGTTTTTACATATCTTGAGATTTTATAGGAAGTAACTTAGTTAGATATTCAATAATACTGAATATTTTAAGTAAGATAGTTTTATTATGAAATTCTTAAAATTATGTTACACATTTTTGCAAGATATTTGTTTTCATAAGATTGATCAGCAGAAACAAAATTTTGTCTATTCAAAATATTTAATATATAAGATTTTGGTTAACAATTCTTATTTATTGGATTTTGTTATATCATTTGGATGTCTTATAATGAATGTTCATTTTACATGTCGTTTGATATAAGTGGTACTTATATGACATTATTTCAATTTAATTCCTGAAGTTATAATTATTAAATATAATTTTTTGGAATTGAATATGTAGAAGTATTAAAATATTTAAATAATGAAACAATTCAGTATAAGATATTTTTCATTAATAGACATATGCAAGATACGCACATATAGGCAAGAGCGAGACTTGAACAACGGCATCGACAAAATGGTTCCTGAGTTATTCTTATTCGAAATTTTGTTTTTCAAATATTTTCTAAAGTACATATCTGATTGAGTTCAATTCTGGTATTTATATAATATGTGAAATGAAACGATACGAATGCTCCTGCATAATTTCGTAGAGATGAATTACGAGAATATTTTTAATTTTTCTTATATGATTCGGCAAAAAGTTATTGCTAAAATGTGCCGATGTTGTTCGAAGGAAGAAGGGTGAAGCCTTTCAATCATGTTTTTTTACTTTTATAAGTGTTTCACGCGCTTGCTCTAGGGAACATTATGTTATCGTTTTTGCCATGTCTCTTATTTTTGAACTCTGATCCGTGAATATTCTCAAATGACTAGGTTCGACTCATTGATGTAGAATCCTAAATCAAAAGTAATTCCGGTACGTCCATGAACAGTCTAACTTTCCAATGGAAAGTGCAAGTTTCAGAGTACATTTGGAGCCTGAGTATCTCAGTTAAACTGATTAATGGACGAAATTGGTTTAATGGTTTGGTTGTTATTGAGGTTTAAAATTTTTTCCAATTTTTTTGTAACTACAGACTAGATCTGAAAGTGAGTTTCAGGAAGAAGAATAATGACCTGCATGTTCGAACAAAATTTATTTAATTTGAAAATTCAAAAAATTTTTTAAGAGTAGAGCTGCTTTGACCCCTACCGAAATCATAGCAACAGGCCTGATATCCGGTTTAAATTTAACATTAAGGTGTGGAATAAGGACATGAAGGATATTGTCAAAATTTGTCAGGATCGAATAGACCTAAGAACTTGAAATTTTGATGGTACGATTTGGTGCTTAATAATTACGAGAATTTTTTCAATTTTTGAATCCATCAAAACTATAGTTTGAAATCTTCAAACGCAAGTAAACGCGTAGGTCTGTGACCAATGAAATGCATCCTGTGGATTGCCGAAAATCGGACAATACTGAGAGTTATCGCATTTTCTTTCATTCTTAGGAAACAAACGAAAAACCGTAAGGGAAAACTGCCTTTATTTGTCAAACAATTGAAATTCTTAGTATGGAATTATCAATTCCTTCACATTTCCCGGTTTTTCGGACGATGCTGTTCACACGAAGGATTTATTTATAAAGTTATTGGCCAAGTCTCCTTTATTGATATTACTAACTAAACACGAAACAAACTGTGGAATATCATAAATCTTCGTTGCTTTGACATCGTTCATTAACAGGTAAAATAGGGAACAGCAAAGTAGCGGCACATCCATCATGTTGAAACTTTATCTGTTGAATTAACTACACATTGCATGTTTTTATATCTTAATGAAAAGACGGTCTTAGAAACAAAAAATATCGGAGTTACAATTTTCCTGGAAACCAATCATGTAACCTAGCTGCTCATGAGACCATAAGGGATAGATTCACTCAGAAAGTTTTCGAAAACTTTTTAGTGCAATACAGTTTCCATCAGAGTTTCAAGGAGCAATATTCCATTTCCACTATATGCTTCTATGAACTTTTTCAGAATTTTCACACTATGTTTCATCGATATAATATGAATTCTTTTCACTTCTGGAATATCGATAACAATCTCGTATGATTAAATTTTTTTCTGACTGAACCTTTGCTATATTTGGATTTTTTATTGGGAATGACGATTTATTAGGTACACAACTGATTTAAAATTTAAATAATATTATAAAATATTATTTGAATATTTTAATATTAGCCTTCTACATATTTTATTCCAAAAAATTATATTTAATAATTATAACTTCTGAAAATAAATTAAAATAATGTCATATAAGTACCACGTATATCAAATGATATAAAATGAACATTCAATATAAGACATTCGAATGGTATAACAAAATCCAATAAATAAAAATTGTTAACCAAAATCCTATAAATTAAATATTTTGAACAGACAAAATTTTGTTTCTGCTGATCAATCTTATGAAAACCAATATCTTTCAAAAATGTCTAACATAATCTTAAGAATTTCCTCATAAAACTATCTTACTTAGAATATTCAATATTATTGGACATCTAACTAAGTTACTTTATATAAAAACTCAAGATATGTGAAAACATTACTGAAAAACAAGTTTTAAGAGAGACTTTGCTCCGTCAGTATTCAAATAATTCATATTCAATAAATATAACATCAATCAACACCAAATATTTACTCACCTTTCAACAATTTAGAAAACTTCTGGTAAATGAATATGAAAAATTTAAATATAGTGTAACGGTTAACTATAGATAAACATTTCTGTGGTTTACCCTTTATCTAAAAGATTGAAAGACAATTTAACGGCCTCTATTATAGCACAAGGACTATCTGTATAAAGAATGTTAAGGAAACAAAATAATTATATATTATATTATGAATAAAATAACATAAACAGAGGTTAATTCTTGATAGGAGGTATATAAAATTATTGAAATATTTTAATATTAGCCTTCTACATATTTAATTTCAAAAAATTATATTTAATAATTATAACTTCTGAAAATAAATCAAAAAAATTTTTTTTTTAATTTTGTTATACCATTTGGATGTCTTATAATGAATGTTCATTTTATATGTCATTTGATATAAGTGGTACTTATATGACATTATTTTAATTTATTTTCAGAAGTTATAATTATTAAATATAATTTTTAGAAATTAAATATGTAGAAGGCTAATATTAAAATATTCAAATAATTTTATATAGCTTTTATCAAGAATTAACCTCTATTTATGTTATTATAATATATACTAGATATAATATAACATAATCAATAAATTTCAGCAAATATATCACAAAACGTTTCTGTTAAATGAAAAATTTTATGTAGTTATAATATAAACATTATACCTATGTGTAAAAGATCCCGAAGACTGCTTACACAATTTTTGGTCCATTCACACCAATTTGCGACCCTTGTCCCATTCAAGATTCATGAGAGCGTTGCCACCCCCACTTCTATATTCACAAATTTGCAATAAAAACATGTCTCTCTCTCAAAGTAAAGATTGATCTGCCTTTTCCCAGAAAAACTAATATTTACGGAAATATTCAGCTGTTTTATGTCAGGGGTTTTATGTAAAAAGGAATCTTGTGAATCTTTTGAGTGTCCAACTTATAGCGGAAATTATTTTTATTTAAATAGCTAAACGTTTGACCTAAAATGAGAATCATTTGTGAAGAAATTTTAGAATTACTTTAGAACATCTGAAGAGTCCAATTAATGCGGGGTGGTCCGTGTAAAATTTTCATTTTTGATCGGCCAAAAATAAAAAATTAATTAATATGTTTTCAAAGTTATGAGTTTATTAGAGAGGTTGAACCTTGAAATTTACGAATGAAAAACACGGCTAACCATAAAGTACCCCATCCGATCAACCTAATTTTTCAGTACAGTGTCGATTGTTTGGGGCTCAATCTCAAAAATGACAACTTCGATTTCGCGCTTCAAAGCATCAATCGTTCCTGGATGATTAGCGTAACACTTATCCTCAATAGATCCCCATAAAAAATACTTCAACGGAGTTAAATCACAGCTTCATCGCTAAAGATAATTTTTCTGGCATAATGATTATCTGCGGTGAGGCGATCATTAGCCCATTGAACGAAGGGAAACGATCGGCTTCACTTCTTGCACTAGTTGAACTTTGTAAGCCTTTATACCCAGGTTTTATGCAAAATTCTCCTCAGAGAAGTGCGAGAAATAAAGTGTGAGATGGGACTGATTAGTTTCTGTTGTGATCATTCTAAATTGCTTTTTGAAGATGTTCTGCGTGTTTTGAGAGCTTTTTGAAGGAACTTATTTTGAGCAAGTTGTTTTTGAAGAAGCTTTTGAGGTTATTGAGGTTTTGCAGTTTTTGGAGGTGGATTTGGTATTATTAAAACAAAGAACGAAAAAAAATTTTGTCTCCTTCAGGTATCTATTTGGTTGATTTAATTGATAGTTTATATTTCTTTGAGTTAATACCCTTTGGTACTTTGCGATAAGTGTTCCAATCTATATACATTCTGTCAAGAAAGTACTGGGAATTATCGATTTAAATCTGGCGGGCCAATGAGGCAGGTAAAATTTTTTTTTCCTAGGTTGGTACCACTGTCCTTAATTACTATGCCAAGCTTGAGCGGGCTCTGTCAACTAGTGTGTTTGCAACAGCTGATTAAGTCAGTCGATGTCAGAGTGCGTGCCGATTTTTACTATGGGTGATTACGTTGAGCAAAGAATTTGTTTGAAGTTTTGTGTTGCAAATTAATTTTCGTGTGCCGATGCATTGAAAATGTTGCAAACGGCCTTTGGTGATAATGCTCTATCGAAAACTCGTGCATATCAGTGGTACAGAGCCTTCAAGGACGGTCGTGAAGTGGTTGAAGACTTGCCTCGTTCCGGACGCCCATCGACGGCTTCGATAGAAGATAACGTCGATAAAATTAAGGAAAGGGTGCTGGAAAACCGTCGTACCAGCTTGAGAGAGATAGCACATGATCTTAAGATATCCCACGAGTCCGCACGTACGATTTTGATTGATATTTTGGGCATGAGAAAGGTGGCCGCACGACTCGTACCGAAAGACCTGAATTTTCTTCAAAAACGTCATCGCGAACAGGTTGCTTCAGACATGCTGGATCGCTGTAATTCCGATTCTACATTCATGGAACGCATAAACTGGTGATGAGACCTGGGTCTACGAGTACGATATGCAAACAGCCAGCAATCATCGGAATGGGTGGCAAAAAATGAGCCGAAACCGAAAAAACCACGCCAAAGCCGCTCGAAAATGAAGGTGATGCTCATTGTTTTCTTCGATATCCGTGGCGTGGTGCACTACGAATTCGTTCCAGAGGGTCAGACGGTAAACAAGGAGTATTACCTAGGCGTTATGAAACGTTTGCGTGAGCGTATCCGTAAGAAGCGGCCAAATTTGTGGGCGAACAACTCATGGATTTTGCATGACGATAACGCGCCTTCTCACCGAGCTACGATTGTGACTGACTTTCTCGCCAAAAACTCAACAAACGTGCTTCAGCAACCACCGTATTCGCCGGATTTGGCTCCCTGCGACTTTTTCCTCTTCCCAAAACTAAAATTGCCCCTTCGTGGCACCCGTTTTGAGTCGATTGAAGCCATAAAACAAAATTCGGCGCGAGAGCTAAAGTCCATCCCGGAAAGCGCCTATAAAAAATGTTTCGATAATTGGAAGTGCCGTTGGCATAGATGTATTGGAGCAAATGGAGCCTATTTTGAAGGCGACCCAATAAATTTTGACGATTAAATGTAAAAATGTTGTTTTAATTGAAAATTCCCGGTACTTTCTTAACAGAGTAGTATATACTAAATTGACACAGTGTGCCCTCAGACATTTATTTTATTTAATTCTTACAGTTTTCGAATAAAAGTTTTTGAATTAAAATTTGTAGGAGGTTAACAGAGTAAATCTGTAGGTTATTTAAAAACAGTAAAAATTAACATTTTGAAGATATGCACTTTCATATATTGATTATATAAATTATGAATTTTGAGTCACTTGGTGAAAATTCTAATTTAGAATTAAAAACTAATATCAAAAATCTTATAAACTGTCGCCATACCTATATATTGAAATTTATACTTTAGATCGATATGAACACTTGTCCAGAAAAACATTTATTTTTCATTTTATGGCCATAAATATCTATTGAGACAAGTGTTGATTTTATTTTCATCTAATATATATATTATTATAAATATATATATATATATATATATAAATATATATTTTTCTGATATAAATTTTCAATTTCGAATATTAGACTGGCCATAAAATATATCTTCCTAACCGAGTTCTCTACAAGTAATTGTTTGATAACTTGTAATATAATTTTTTTTCATGAATTCTAATATTTTTTATTGAAATGTTCCCAACTGCAAGGTTCTGTTCGCCTCTGCTATATTTATTGAAATTTTCGGTTTCCAGTTTCAATCCATCAGTCGGAAGATTGAAGAAAATAAAAAACGTTTGTCTAAAATTATCAGCTCTGTCTATTCCTCAAGGAATTTTTTTTATCTTCTCTAAGAATCGCAAATTGAAAAATTGTCGGGAATGCATATTAAACAAAATAAGCATTGAAATTTACATTAAAAATTTGCCTACATCCGATATTATTTATTCATTTATTCATCATTAGTAAATTTCCTGAAATGTAATAATTATTACACTTTATTTTATTAGGTGAAATTCATTGTATATTGTAGAACGAAACACAACATTTTATGGAATATTCACATTCCTAGTGAATTAATTATAGAAATTTCATGAAGTATAGTATTGTATTCTACAATATGAATTAATTTACTAATCGAATCAATTTATAGCTCGTTGAACTTCTTCGTTCTAGACCTCAGTTTTGAAGAGATAAAAATTCAGAAATTCACTCAATTAAAGGGTTTGTTCTCCAAACATAACTGACAAAAAAATCATTCATTCCTTGGAACCACCTGTTTAAAATAGAGAGTCTGTCCATTAACGACTGCGGAAAGAAAGAAAACTGACTTACTTGGTCATTTCCTTGATACAGCAGTAATGGCTTTATTAATATTGCATAAATAATGGTACGAACTCAGGGAGATGGTACAGTGATGTATAAAAAAGATAACTAAACAACCAAATCCCAAACATCGTGAAAGTGAAGTATTTCATTCGATTGGATTAATTCTCGAACTTTTTCACCAAATCTTTCAACTTAAAATGATCAGTAAACTAATTAAGGAACTGAAGAAAAATCTACCTAAAAAAAATATGATCAATGAATAACCTTTATTTTAAAAAATGGGATAAAAAAATTCTGCTAGAAGGTGTATTCTACTCAGTGGAAGAATGCTTCAAAAGTTTTAACAAACCCTTTATTAATTTATTGCACATTAAATTTTAGCATTTTTATATATGTGAATATATTTATATTTTTGTCAAATGTGATTTATTAGAACAATTTTGGACCACTTTTTCGAGTAATTCAGGCCTTATTTCATCAATAACACGTGTTATGTTGGCTTCCAAAGCGTCTATTGTTTCTGATTTTTATCAGCAAAAACCAATGACTTGACATAACCCCAAAGAAAATAATCCAGTGAAGATATGTCATTGAAATTTGAGATATACGTATTTGAACATGGGTAGATTTTATGGATATTCTACGAAAAGTCAGTGGATAAATATTTTCCTGCATTTGTAATGACGAAATATGAGATTATACTTCAATTCTTTGCAATTAAAATTCAAAGTGAGTCATTCAGCTCTATTCAAGCCTCCTGCAGACTATTCTACGTCATGAATATTAAAATGGATAAACTGCTGTCAGATTATGATATATACCTTTATTGGTAAGTTAGCAATCATGATATTCAGAAGTAAGAGGAAATACATTAATCAAGGGTACATATTATCCCCGCCATTTCTTCACATTCTTTCAATGTCTGGAAATTGTTTTCTGATGGATTACAGCCTCCATAGAAAGCCAATTCGCATTTATCTTTGTTCCAGTGATAGACAAGAATCTTTAGTCCACATTTTTCTGTTCCAATTTCTACAGGCTTGGAGCAATCTAAAAATAATTTAATCATTAATTTGAAGAGCGAATAAAGAGGACCTTCGATTTTGTTAAATATATGACTCCAATGAGTTTCTAATTCTTCATATGATATCTATTCAATGCTCTATTCTATTTAAAAAATTCACAGAATTTTTATGTTTCACAGTTTATTCAGAATTTTGACAAGTGTTCCGGTCTTTCGATCATCTTAAAAGGAGTACAAAAATTAACTAAACTTAAAATTGAAAAAGGTTCTTTTATTTCGAGGATATTTGGAAATTTTGTTAAATTCTACTCTTTCTCGATGTTTTTTTTATTGAGAGAATCTCCAAATAGTCCATCAATTTACCTTTTTCACATTATATAGTAAAGTGACATTTTTCTCATTAAAAAAATGATTATTTTCTATACAATGTCCTGCAAAACCGGTTGATTTCTGGTGTTTCAAAATAGACATCCGATGTTCTTTGATTCTATGTTGTAAACATCGGCCTATATATGTAGCATTACAATCATTGCATTTAATTTGATGAATCCCCGATTCGGGAAAGTAGGGATTCCATACTTTATTGTTCACCAACATCTTAGATGTTGGAACACCCCTTTATTGGATGCTGTTATTTCCATGCGGCCTAAAAATATACAGATGTTCTAAGTATAATGAAAGAACCTTTTTATTCAATTTTAAGTTAAGTTACTTTTTGTACTCCTTTGAAGATGGTCGAAAGACAGAAATACGTGTCATTATTCTGAATAAACTTTGAAACATAAAAACTGTTAATTTTATTCAACGAAATTGTTATAACCTAGAGCCAATCGCATATTCCATTCATTTAATATAAAATAAATATGAATTACAGTTGAAGGAAGTGGAATAAGAACCCAGAGAAATTTTGGTTCTAAAACCTGTGGTTAGAACGTGGTTTCATTCTATTTTATTTTCGCATTTGTTGAGATAAGCACATACATAATTCACTTTCATTTATATATTGTCCCCTGAATTAAAACAAAATACTCATATTATCAAAGCTGCTTATCTATAAATTTTTCTATATATTCCTTAATTTGTCAATTAATTTTTCAAATTCATTTCATTAATTTTTTCCACTCATTTATTTTTCAGCTTTTTTATTTCCATTTCCGACTCCAGCAATAGCACGTTTCCGATTGTGAAAATTCAGCAGTGTCGTCTGCGAAGCTCGCAATTTTTCCTTTAAAATTGAGGGTAAATGAGATGCTTACATAACAGAAAAAATATGTACAACAAATTTACATCACAAAATTGAGATTCGGAATTATACTGAACTAATTTACCAAAGTTAATACTCTGCTCACCAGAGAATCCCGATTTGCTTATAAATATTCACTATTGTTTCAATGGAAATATTCATCAAATTGATTAATTTGATATTGTAATTAATTAATAATTACAATTTATTTTTAACGTTCGAATAAAATCCAGGACAATTGCAAATTGTTTGCTAATGATAAGTATAACTATTAATTAATTTTCGGTAGATTCTTAGCTAGACCAAAATTTAATTAGAATTGTATCTCATCAAAAACAACTATTTGACAGTTGAACGTAATAAGGAGTAGAACAAATTTTTAAACTTTGAATATCAAAATAGATTTACTAGACGTATAAAATCAAATTTAATTATACAATATTAAATGAGATAAAATGACCGAAAAATATAAATTGTTAATAAAAATTAAAAAATAAATAATATTGAATGTTTCGTTCCAAGCATGCGCACCTGAACTAGTCAGACAGGCATGATACGCATGTTGACCTGTGACAGAATGTTTTGTTTCTGATCCTATATTTATGAAAACTAAATCTTTTTCACAAATACACAACATAATTTCAAGAACTTCTCCAAAACTAATTCATTTGAAATATTTAATTTGTTTTGATATTCAAATTTTGTTATCTTAAATTTTTACATCATTACTATTCACTATCGCAAACGGTTCCACGTGACAAATGACCTAAGATGCCGAGGCAAGTCGATTTAAATAAATGAATAAATAAATAAACAGTGAAGATTTCAGAGAATTTTCTTTGAATGGTTTGAGAGAAAAAATAGGTAAAATTATTGGGTTGTTCGGAAAGTAATTTGGTTTTTTTTGGGCAAATGAAAGACAATTCTGTTATAACAAATAAATATTTTTTTAAATTATATATTGGCCATTCTGGTCCAATACCTCCTTTAATTTTTCTGGTAGTAGCATTATTCCACGCTCATATATGTTTTTTGGTCTTTGTTGGCAGAAAACTTATCCATGTGATTTTTGACTTTTTCATTTGCAACAAAGGTTTTACTATCGAAAGAATTTTGCAATGACCTAAAAAAATAGGAGCCATATCTGGAGAATATGGTGGGTGTGATAGTGTATCCTATTCAAGCTGTAAAAACTTTTGGCGAGTGACCAAATTTGTATTAGATCTCGCATGATCTTGGTCGAACACTACACCTTTTTGTGATTAATTATGGCCTTTTCTATTGAAGCGCAAAATTTAATTTGCCCTGCTGATGACAGTAGACTTCCGAATTAATTGTTATCCGGTAAAAGCTCAAAAACAAACGATTCCTTTAAAATCCCACCAATCAGACAGTATCACCTTTTGTTGATGGATATTGGATTTCGAAATGCTTTGAGCCGGCTCATGTCTTTTGCTCCATTATCTCTTGCGTTCGACATTGCTACATAGAAGACATTTTTCTTCCCCAGTAATGTTGTGCTTCAAAAATGGATCAATGAATTTTGAGAAGCGAATCACATATATAAACGGGACGATACAAATTTCTCTCCGTGAGAACATGGGGAACCCATATATCAAGCTTCGAGCCTGGGTTAAACCCAGGCCTTTCACGTGATCATAAACAGTTGAATTCGATCAATTTAACCTTCCTCCGATCTTACGTGTTGTTATTCGCCGATTTGCATCAACTAATGACTTTATCGTGTCTTTATCAGCTTCAACCGACCTTCTGGAACATGGTGCATCTTCTGCATCAAAATTGCCGGATCGAAATTTTGCAAACCAGTTCTGGTGCTGGCGTACTGTCAACACATCTTCTCCATACACATCGATTAATTTCTTTCTGACTTGAACAGCATTTTTACCTTTTCTAAAGTAAAAAAGTCAAATATGACGAAATGCTGCTTATTGCTCTCCATATTTAAAAGGGCACCGACCAAAAACTATTGCGTAGAATTAATTGACCCTTTTCACACACAAGCTTTGCTATATCAGATCTCAAAACGTATAATGATTATGCAGCTCAAGTGTGAAGTTGGGTTCAAAAAATACAATTAAATGCTCTGTCAGGAAAAAACGAAATTACTTTCCGAACAACTTTATATATAATTAGCAATCCTGAAGGATTTAGAGCGTCGAATATATGAGATAATAATTTCCAGTATTATCATCTGTGTTTCGGACTAGTGTTAATAAGAGCTTTGAATGAAATTGAAGTAAATGTTCAATCAGCATTTTCAGTATTTACGAAACAAAGGGTCAAAAGGGTCTTAAAAAAAGATAACTCCAATTAATGTTTAAGATGCATAGGAATGCATAATTACATAAAAGTTTCGCTAATTAATATTCGATTATATTTACCGAACTCGAAATGACTTCATGGTCTATGTATAATCAATATAACAAATAAGCAGAATGATGAGATTTCGCGAAAGTTCTTTCATTTGTTCGTCTTCACGAGTGAGTTATCATTCAGTCTGAATGTATTTCCATAATTTGTGAATTTACTATTATACTTGAATAGTTTAAAGAGATTCATTTCATGGAAATAATGTATTTATGATCTTTCGTCCTGTCGTCATTTTGAAGACAATAATTTACAAAATACTACTCTGTCAAGAAAGTACCGGGAATTTTCAATTAAAACAACATTTTTACATTTAATCGTCAAAATTTATTGGGTCGCCTTCAAAATAGGCTCCATTTGCTCCAATACATCTATGCCAACGATACTTCCAATTATCGAAACATTTTTTATAGGCGCTTTCCGGGATGGACTTTAGCTCTCGCGCCGAATTTTGTTTTATGGCTTCAATCGACTCAAAACGGGTGCCACTAAGGGGCAATTTTAGTTTTGGGAAGAGGAAAAAGTCGCAGGGAGCCAAATCCGGCGAATACGGTGGTTGCTGAAGCACGTTTGTTGAGTTTTTGGCAAGAAAGTCAGTCACAATCGTAGCTCGGTGAGAAGGCGCGTTATCGTCATGCAAAATCCATGAGTTGTTCGCCCACAAATTTGGCCGCTTCTTACGGATACGCTCACGCAAACGTTTCATAACGCCTAGGTAATACTCCTTGTTTACCGTCTGACCCTCTGGAACGAATTCGTAGTGCACAACGCCACGGATATCGAAGAAAACAATGAGCATCACCTTCATTTTCGAGTGGCTTTGGCGTGGTTTTTTCGGTTTCAGCTCATTTTTTGCCACCCATTCCGATGATTGCTGGCTTGTTTGCATATCGTACTCGTAGACCCAGGTCTCATCACCAGTTATAATGCGTTCCATGAATGTAGAATCGGAATTACAGCGATCCAGCATGTCTGAAGCAACCTGTTCGCGATGACGTTTTTGAAGAAAATTCAGGTCTTTCGGTACGAGTCGTGCGGCCACCTTTCTCATGCCCAAAATATCAATCAAAATCGTACGTGCGGACTCGTGGGATATCTTAAGATCATGAGCTATCTCTCTCAAGCTGGTACGACGGTTTTCCAGCACCCTTTCCTCAATTTTATCGACGTTATCTTCGATCGAAGCCGTCGATGGGCGACCACTTCACGACCGTCCTTGAAAGCTCTGTACCACTGATATGCACGAGTTTTCGATAGAGCATTATCACCAAAGGCCTTTTGAAACATTTTCAATGCATCGGCACACGAAAATTCATTTGCAACACAAAACTTTAAACAAATTCTTTGCTTAACGTAATCACCCATAGTAAAAATCGGCACTCACTCTGACATCGACTGACTTAATCAGCTGTTGCAAACACACTAGTTGACAGATCCCGCTCAAGCTTGGCATAGTAATTAAGGACAGTGGTACCAACCTAGGAAAAAAAATTTTTACCTGCCTCATTGCCCCGCCAGATTTAAATCGATAATTCCCGGTACTTTCTTGACAGAATGTATATACTCAACTTAAAAAATTCAAAATGTGTATGTAGTTCTTGAGTTGAAATGAAATACTTAGTTTTGTGTATGTTCAAAATATAGAAAACAGATTTTTTCAATCAGATACACGTAAAATAATGATATAAACGCAAAATTTCATGAAGATCATTGCAATAAGAGGAGGGAAAAAGTAGTTCTGACAAATTTTCGATATTTATAGGGTAACTCAGTATATTCAGCAGAAAATATAATAATAATATAAATAAAATAATAATTACAAACCTATAAGAAATATTACAAATATGAACTGAAAAATTTTTTTTGAAAACCTCTACAAATTTGATCTTAAAAAATCATAATGGTGTTTGCTGATAGCGGTCAATATTTTATATTTTATTTTGATTTTGTTGACTGCCGCACATATGTGTTGATAATTTTATATGTTCATAAAAATGAAACAGTGTTTCTAAAACATTTAATTTGATTTATTTTAAAATTTTTTTTTTATAAATGATGGAATAAGCTAATGCTATCGCTCCTTTTATTCGATAGATATGATTAGAGGCTTTGAGGGCATTATTTGTTAATTGTTTGATGATATTGTTATCTTTGCCAAAATTTTCTTATGCCTTGGATTTGTTGATTGATTCATATAGCATATTGTTAGAAACTGATAATTAGGGAAATTGTAATAATTGAATGGAGTTTCTTTACTTATCTTTACAATATTTTAAATATCATACAGATTTATTTGGCTCATCTTACTACAAATTTTAATTTCATTGAAAAAATATTATCAAAAACTTTTTGAAACTAAATTAAATAAATGTCTTAGAATATAGTTTCGATTTAGTAGACATAGAGAACATACAGAATATTAATAACACAGCACCAAAAGGAATGAAAGAATACAAAGAAAGTAATTTGGTTTTCATAATACATTGGTACGAAACAAAGTTTGTAACCTTTTATTCATATTTTATCTTTTCTTTGTATTCTTTCATTCCTTTTGGTGCTGTTTAATAAATATTCATAGTATGGGTCTACTGAATTGAAACTGTGACATTTATTTTATTCAATTTTAAATTTTTGAGAAATTTTTTTTATAGAATTAAAATTTGTAGAGAGGTTAGCAGAATAAATCTATATGATATTTAAGATATTGGGAAATTGTGTTTGTCATTAGTTTTCATAAATTTCATATTAAGAAACTTGATGCTAATGTTTTTTCCTCTTAGTAGAATTAGATGGTTGGGTTTTATATATTTAAAATTGATAAAAACAGTAGATAACCTATCAGTATCATTGGATAAATGAAAATTATAATTCATGTTATGTAATGAATATAAATATTGAAACATTTTTTTTTGTATTTTGGTTTCTGAGGGATACATAAATTTCAATTAAGGTCTAAGGGATTTCCCATAGATTGATTTTGTGATCTTTATGAACGTGCCGTCAAACATAAAATAATTTTGTTAAATATGTAACCCCCAAACAAGGAAGCTGCAACTTTATCCAGTGTTAGATGCGAAAATTAGCCGAAATTCATTTATATATGAACATGCAACCGTGTCTAGTCTCCTGACGCCATGTATATGCTTTAGATTCCATTTAAATTTTAGTACTTACCACTTCTAGAGAAATGGGAGCTTGAAAAATGAAACATACAAATAAACATGAAAAATAAACAAAATTTATTCATATTGTCGCTGTCAAATTTTTGCACGGCAGAGCTATTCGATTAGTACTGATGGAATAGAAATATTTGTATTGAACAAATAAATTATGTTTTACGATTAAGCAATGGGATCAATAAATAATGATAATCCGTATCAATATTGAACGCTATGTAATCATCAATATTATTGAGGTAATTTAAATGAATGATATGAAATCTTATGTCAAAAAAGTTAAATGTTCAATTCAAGAAAATATTATCGCTATTTTCATATGATTATAATTATTTTCACGCTTGTTTCAAATAACAAAGTCAGTGAATTCATGTCGGGAGTCACTTAAAACGTTCAATTTTACTGTGTACGATTTTCAATGGGAATAAAGTATCTTAAGCTGGAAATAAATGACCTTTTATCCAAAATATCTATTCAAAAATGCTAGGTGGAAAGTACAACATACTGAAGAGATCCGGATCATCTAAGGATCATACGAGTCACAGAGTCCCTGATAGATTATATAAATTCCACCATTATGTCATTGTATTTACCCGCGTTATTTCTGTGTCAAAATACTCTGTGTTGCGGTAACTTGACAAGTAAGTGATTAGTGACAATAACAAAGGAGAACAATGTCCTTATAGCGTCCCCATTGTATTTGAATTCATTCGAGAGGAAGGTTCTTGGAAATAAACCTCCTGAGCAACTTAGTAGCATATTCGAGATAATAGTAATTATAACAGTGTCCCTTGGTAACTCTTAGTAAGTAAACTTCTTTTAAATGCTTCTGATTAATTGCATGCTTTACATTTTTGAATACCACCTTTGTGTTAATGTGAAATTAATGACTGCACTCTCGTTCATTGTACTTCGCTTTTCATTCTTGTATTTTTGCTTCACTGTTTAATCCTACCGAAATGTTTTAACTAAATTGCATTGCCTTTGTACATAACTAAAGCGACCCTCACAAGTTTTCTGTTTGTATTGTATACTTTCTCTCGGTGCCTGATTGCTTTTTGCTGTATTTGTTAATAGTGGTTCTTTATCTGCGTAATACTTGCTAATAGGGATTTTATATTATCTTTTCTTACTAATTGCGGAGCTTGATATGTAACTGATTTGTATGTACTCTTGTGTGATCCCCCGGATACCCATTTCTTTGTTTGTTCTTATTGTAACGTTCATTGACCCACCTAGGTGATGGGGTACTGTATCTATTTTATAATATCCTAGTCAGCTCATGTAACATATTTGTCTTATGCATGTGCTCGCTTACCTTGAAAGATTGTATTCCTTGTGAACCAGTGGCGTTCTTTAGGGTAAACCGCCGAGTAGTCCTGGAAGGGGACGACATATCGTATAGAGACAGTAAATAGCTCCAGATATCCAACGTTATTGTGAGAATGTGTGAGTGATTGCTAGATATTTGTTCCGGGTACTATGATATCTCCAGGGATTAGTTTGCGTGTCCCTTGTGGTAGTGTTCGGTCCGTTCCTCAGTAAGAGTTAAGCCTTCCTGGGCCTTTGTCACCCCGAGGTGGCTAGATATAGTCTTTTGATAGTAACTTTTCCGGTCGACTTGAATTATGTTAGATCCCCTCTTCAAGGAGATCTCCTGGGCATACCACAGTTACCCTTACCTTAGTGTCCATGTAAACTTACCCCTTGTAATTGAGGTTCAGCACTGATTACCGGAAGTACAGTTGAAGGTGCGCATGCTGGCTGTATCCCCTTTTTCCTGCATATCTTTACCCTTTCCGCTGCATAAGAATGATATCTGATTTGAGCGAATACCGACCTAACAATATGTAGTAATAAGTCATTTAGACCCGGGGCGCTATTGGTTTCACTGGGGCGCTTTGCGAACCACTGCGTAGAGTAGATTTAACCACAGGCTGATGAATGTGTTTCCATTTATTGAAGGTTGTCGCTTTTGAACATTATTGATAAAAATATTTTATTCTGGTATTATTGTGTTTCGAATATTTGAACCTCCCGTCACTGTTTCCTTGCTCTCGTTAGGTGTAATTTGGGTTGCCTACACAACGTAACGTCCTATTCGCCCGCCACTAGACGATCACGATAAAAAGGTTAGCGCTATTTAGATTATTTCGTATAATTCCAGACCTTTAAGAGTACTCCGTAAAACCCCAGATATTAGAGTACTCCGTTAAACCCCAGATTTTAGAGTACTCCGTAACACCCTAGATCTTTTAGAGTATCCTGTAAGGTACGGGATAGCTCAATACTTTGCTTCAAATTTATTGACGACTTGAAGGTTAAATAAAACAGACAGAAGCATGAAAGTCTTAATATCCACCTCAGAAATGTAGATTTTGTTATTAAAATTAAAGGAGTTCACACCCATTTAACAACCATCAATAACGCGTGATTTTCATTTGTTTTCACATTGAAAACTTATAAAAGTTTAATATAATAAGTCTTTAGGGGCATATAGTATGTGATCAAATGGTTCAGATGATTCCTAAGGAAAGATGTGAGTGATGTGAGATGTGAGAAAGATGTATCGTTTTGAATAAAAGAGAATCGACAGTAGTAGCTTGAAAATGTCACGCCGCGTGGAAAGATATAAGCGTCTAATTTTATCAACATAAAAAAAATTCTGACACAGACTCACCTGTCTCAAACTAATCATAACAGAGCACGTATGAATTTCTTTCAGAAGTTGGTTTTGATCGATATTTATTGTGGTGTTTGTGAGGTACCTGAAATATTTCCCTCGGCGAGATGTGTAGCCTCGATCAAGACTTTTGAAATGTTGTGCTAGTTATCTGTTTGCAATGATCGATATTGGTACTGTTCATTCGGCAACAATTGGTCGCACAGTATATAACACTGTCACCGTATAATTCCTAGCTTCCATCAAGCGACAAGAAAAATGTTCACTATAAGAGCAAGATTTTATGAGATATTGCATTATTCACAGAAGAAACTTTTACAACAAAAAACTCTGTTCCTGTTGCGAGTACCTTTTTATGAATATAACTAAAACAAAGTATATTCTCCTATTGAATTCGAATGAATTCAACTTTTGTATAAAATACGGTTAAGTTGGTGACATAAGATAGATAGTAAAAGAATAATAAAGTAAGTTTAAAGACTACATTTTCGATAGAGGATAATATAATTATCATATTTAACATTTAGATGTAGAATATCGACAAGAAGGCTTACAAAAAATTTGGTGAGGAAGGTGGGTGATATGAAAAAGCATGCAAAACCTCTTGACTTCACATCAGAGCTTTTCACCTTTTTCAGGATAGAATTGGTTAGTCATAATATCGGGTATTTTTTTTTAGAGTGATAGAACTTTCGACAGGGATAACTTTGATTTGATAGAAGGTAGAAGCCATGTAGTTTTGACATTTCTGTTCAGTAAACATTGACAAATTATCATGGAAAGACTCACTCCGCAACAACGTTTACAAATTCTTGGAATTTATTTTCAAAATCAGTGTTCTATTCGCCATACTCATAGAGCACTTCGTGAAATTTTTCGTTTACATACTCGTTCATCAGAGCAGCTTATTGATCGAACTATCGATAGATGTCGGGCATCATTTTCTCTACTCGATGCAACAACAACAACAAGAAAAAGAACTGTACGTACAAAAGAAAATATTGCTGCTGTAAGTCATAGTGTTAATGATGATCCAGATTTGTCTATTCGTCGACGTTCACAACAAGTTGGAATCTGTGCATCCACCACATAGAAAAGTTTTGCGTAAAAATCGTGGCCTACACCCATACAAGATCCAACTGGTTCAAGAACTAAAGCCACTTGACCATAATAAGCGTCGGTTGTTTGATGATTGGGCCCTAGAATAGCTTTAAGTTCATCCATTTTTCTATCGTAAAATTGTGTTTAGTAATGAAGCACTTTACTGGTTGAACGGCTATGTAAACAAGCAAAATTGCCGTATATGAAGTGAAAACAATCCTCAAGAAGTTCTGCAGGTTCCATTGCATTCTGAAAAATGTTTGGTGTGCTTTACACGCTGGAGGCATCATCGGTCCATATTTCTTTAAAAACGATGCTATAGCTAATGTTGCAGTGAATGGTGTTCGTTACAGATCGATGATCAATGATTATTTGTTTCAAAATTTAAATGGTATCGACCCAGAAGTTTTGGACCCAACAAGATGGTGCTACACCTCATGCTGCTACCGTAACAATTTATTTATTGAAAGAAAGATTTGGCGATAACATTATTTCGAGAAATAATTGGCCTCCAAGATCATGCGTGGTAACTCTACTGGATTATTTTCTTTGGGGTAATGTCAAGTCGTTAGTTTATGCTGATAAACCAGAAAAAATAGACGCTTTGGAAGCCAATATAATTCCTGTTATTGTTGAAATAAGGCCTGAATTACTCGAAAAAGTGGTCCAAAATTGGTCTGGTCGAATGCGGTTCCTCAGAGCTAGTCGTGGTGGACATATGCCAGAAATTATTCTTAAAACATAAATGCTATAAAATTAACTTTCAAACAAAATAAAATTTGGCTTCAATCTTAATTAAAATGTGTTTTTCAATTTAAAATTTTATCACTCTAAAAAAAACACCCGATAATCATGTAGAATGATTTACTGCTTCGGTTGTGTGTGTAGTTTAATTTCTGTCAATTTTTTTTATTTTCTATAGATTCCTTTGAAGTTTCAATTGTTGAATGATATTTGAGAATTCTGTATATCTACTTATATGTTTCTATATATTATATATGTAGAAAGGTTTTCCAAGACATTTTGTTTCATCAAAAAAATAAAATAACAGCATATTAGAGTAGTTCTGTTTTTATATTTGGAATGATAATAAGAATGATAAACAGAGGAAATTAAAAATGTTTTTATTTGAAGAATTATAATGCTTAAGGTATTTCCATCGGCAACAAATCATTGAATTATAAAAGTAGAAATAATATAAATAATACTAATAATTTAAGAACATTTTGGAATTGCCACCTCTTCACAATTTTCCAGTGTCTTGAAATTATTTTCTGATGGATGACACCCACCATAGAAAACCATTTCACATTTTTTTCCGTTCCAGTGAAAGACTGGAATATTTGCCCTGCATCTTACGGGTCCAACTTCTATAGGCTTTGAGCAATCTAAAAATAATTGTGATATTAACTGGAGCATTGTATAGTCAACCATTCTGAATTTATGTTTACTTGTCTACTGTTTTACATAAGAAATTAAAATGCTACACTGTTTTTAAATTCAGAAAAGCAGAATAATATTGGTTCAAATCAAGAATTCAAATTAATCGGTTTTTACTTGATGGAAATCAAGATGGCTTTGTTTAAATAATGTAGAGAATATTTCCAAAATTTATTATTTTTACAATCAATTCGTCCAACATTTTGGCTCCGTTAGCTTTACATGTTGAACCAGCTCTGAATAATAATATCAAATATGTTATGGTTTAGGCAAAAATTCGAAATTTTTGTATAGAAAACTGAAAATATGCAAAAGTATTAATCGCATAACCGTTAAATATATTGGGACCAATTATCGAAAATACCTAACTAAGCAGCAAGGTTGATCTGTTGATATCTATTTGCTCATTAAGAATAATATTAAGAGTCTTTTATCTGTTGATCAACCGCTCATGAAATTCCTTTCTCAAAGGATCTACCTCTTTGTCCACCATACAGCAATTATTACAAGTCAACTTATGAACTCCAGATTTACTGTCTTTATTAGTGTTATCTTTGTTTTTTGATGTGAATTTCCAAATCATTAATTCTTCTTAAAGCTACACTATAGTCAAATCTTTGGATAAACATTTGGGAATATTCTCCCATATTCTATACACATGAGGAATATAAATGTATTTTTTAATCAAATCTTTTAT
The DNA here is from genome assembly GCA_034642435.1 of Megalocaria dilatata. Taxonomy (NCBI): domain Eukaryota; kingdom Metazoa; phylum Arthropoda; class Insecta; order Coleoptera; family Coccinellidae; genus Megalocaria; species Megalocaria dilatata. The sequence goes on from CM067854.1 coordinate 7,818,064, forward strand.
AACAGGGTACACTAGATACAATGCAATTCTCTTGTGTTTTTTGATCAATAATTTTTCGTGATTTTAAATTTTTTCTATAAGTTCAAAACAATTTTTAATATTCAGGAAGACATTTTGTTTCTGCTTGGATAAATTGAAATAAAGCCTTGGACAATCAATTGAACAATAGGAGAAGTTATGTAGGGAACTACTGGTACTATGGAATTATGTTCTTTATGAAATTTTGTCAGAGAATAATGTTTTGGAGTCTGTGAGTTCATCAAAGAGAGCTCATATGTTGGCATATTCTGAAATATGCTTGCGGTTTAATGCTCTTTTGGTTTGTTTTTGAAAGTATTTTGTGGGATCTTTGGTAATACTTTGAATTTAACGGAGTTTAAGGAATCAGTCGTTCCATCAATATATTGTATTCTCAGAATAGCTATAATAACATTTCGTCTTCAGCGCAAAGACAGCAACGTGATTGATTTATTTTTCAATCGTGCTGATGGAAGAAGTAGAATTAGATTTATTCCTAGAAAATACTGCATTAATAAAGCTATTGATTCCTTAAACCCTTAAATATTCAATATCAGTTAATTAATGAGCAAGCACAGTCATTGTTTTCATAAATTTGGAAAAGAATAGGTGTTTAAAATTTCAGTACTTACCATCTTTAGTGAACGCAGAGCTTGAAAAATGAAACAGAATACACATTAACATGAATAAAACACAAAATTTGCTCATCTTGCCACTAATAAATTATTGCGCCCAGGGGCTATCCGTACTGTACTGATGAAATATAAAATATGAATCCCAATATAAATAAATAAATATATATTCAGTGATTGAGTGATACGATAAAATGTTTCGTCGTATCAGTTTCGAGTGCTATGTAATCGAGATAGTATTATTGGATATTACATATAGGGTACTAGAAATGAACGTTGTGGAACTTGAACACAAATGAGTATTATTCAGAAGTAATAAAAAATTATGACAATTTTAATACGAACACAAATACAACTGCTACTTTTGAATTGCCAGCTAAATCAATGGTCATTTAGAACATGTGGTTTTACTACAGGTGTGTCTGAAAGGTGTGGAAAAACAACATGACTAAAAGAACTGAAATATGACGTTCCAATCCAATTTACCTCAGTCGAAAACTGGATGATTCAGGAGTGTCGAGAAAACAATTCGGTTTTAGTTTTTCTGAAATTAGTTTTCTTATTGTTGGTGTCAGGGTCGATTTCAGGGTTTTTTCTCGAACATGCGTGATCGAGGTTTAGCGCGCCGCTTTTTTAAAAAACTTTTTAATTTTTTGAAATTTCTTAAAAATAAATTTGACTTTTTAGCATTTTAATACGTTTGAAACTAATGGAATAAACATCAATTTGATTGTTTATTAAACAAAGGAAGAAAATCAATTCTAACAACGTATTTTATATTAGGATTAATAATATGATGTGGCTCATATAATAATCAGACTTTTTATTGGTAAAGTAGGTATATAGTACGAACACAATGTTTTAAGACATATTCAAAAAAACTGTTCTTGTCTTAAGTTTAGCAAAGTTTTTGAAAACAGAATCTGTTTCAATTGTACTAAGAATCTGGTTTTCAATTGCCAATGCGACAATCCCACTTAGGCGATCCTGACAAAGGGTCGATCGAAGGTAGTTTTTGATAATCTTCCAATTATAAAAACTCCTTTCTCTAACAATTTTGGGGAAGATATCAATCAAACGGCTTATTGTAATGTAAGACAACATTGGAGATAAGATTATAATTTTACCCAACAGTTCATTTCCATTGACATCACTCTCACCATCAGCTGTCAAAACTGATTGCAGGTTTTTGCACTTCTCTTTAATTGCATATTTTCACATTTTTCCAACTGCTTCATGTCATAAAGGAACTCGAAATGTTTGCTGTGATTTTCCATCTTTTCAAACCTTTCTAATCATGAATTGGTTGGAGTGTCGAGAACTACAGAAAAAGAATTTACTCTGAAAGATTCCTTTTCCGTCTTCACCAGTTCATCTTTACCTTCAAAGCAAAATTGCCTTTTGATCTTTCTTGGCCTGACCACAACTTCTTCGGAAAACCCTGCATCGATTTCCAGGTTTTCGGCCAGTTTTTTTTGCGTATGCAATAACACTATTCAGTTCGTTTTCCAACCTCATGTTCTCAAAAAAAGGCTTGGCACTTTCGATTAGTTTCAAAGCACTTTGTAGATTCACTGTGTTGTTCTATAATAGTTTTCTTACTGAATTAATTTCGAATAAAACATCATGTCTTGTTAAAAATTAATTTAGTAAGCAAACCATTACAGAACAAAACACTTGGTATGATACCAAGTGACCAAACGGTAAGGGAATTTGAACTGTGTAATTTTCTTGGCAATTCCCATAGCGTCATAAACGTCATCAATGTGGTATCGCAAAGGTTCAAGGACTTCTATTCTGCTCTTCCAACGGGTTTCATTGAGAGGTTTTATTGTTAAATTCTTTACATGGTTTGTTGATATACTACATCTATGGACAAATCCAGAAAAAAACTCATAAACCTCCTGAATATTGCTTAAGAACTTCAGCAGGAAAGTGCTGCATCATTGACAACGAGGTCAAGTAAGAGAAAAAGTTCGTGGTGTCATTTGTTCTTTACGACTTGCGTCAGGAGTGTAGTTAATAATTATAGAATAATAAAAAGCTTTCCGCAGTTCACTTAATATACGACGAAAAGCTAATCCTTGAGTGCCAAGGAACTGCATATAAAGAAGTCGTTTTAACACTTCATATCAATGATCCGTTTCAGCTTGAATCATACGTTGAAGTTGAGCATCAATAGTGTAGCCTGATTGCAATATTGTGGCAATTTTGCGATAAGAAATGGCTTTTCCGTGAGCGGTTGACCAAGTGTGCGTTAAAGTTTGATATGTTTTGCCAATCAGAGTAACCCTCTGTTCCAGAAACAGACATGTCATCATTAGTAAACAGCTTGCTTCTTTTTTACAATTAACACACTAGTGGTCGTTGGTGCAGTTATATTATTATTTTGGCTAATAAGTACATAAACATTGTCTTTTAATGCCGCAATATTTTTCTAATTCTCTTGACAGAACAACAGTTATAAAGCAAGTGATGAATAAACGAATTGAAAGACCATCCCAAACTAGATGGAATTTTCAGTCTCAAACTGTATTTGATCTTCGAGACGGCTTTCTTTAATGTTTTAAAAATATTCAATCCAGAACTCCCAAAATAACATGTAGACCACACTACAAACCGATGGTTTCGTCAAATGGTTCAATGATCCTATATTACAATACTGGTTAGATTTCTTCTACAAAATAATGTCACACGTTGATACATTATTTAACCAACTGCAGAAAATTCCAACCAACGCTATGAAATTGCAATTTGCTATTGATAGTTTTGAAAAAATAGTTCTTAACATCAGAAACAGTCTACGCTCTATAACAGAAAATATACAACAATCGAAGGGAGCGAAGAAACGGGTACGAAATTAGGAGAATTTAAACTTATCTGTCAGAAAAATCTGCGACATTAATATATGTCAGATTAAGGATCGTTTTGCTTTTAAAATAAATTATATTCTTTGAGAAGTCCTTTAAGTGTGTTCATGTTTTTAAAAGGCAAATGGCGATCTTGAAGGTAAGACCAGAAACAAATTTTGTCTCCTTTAAATATTTATTCATTAATTTTAATGACTTTCGTATATCTTTTGGTTTATTTATTCCATTTGACATTATATATTGAGTTTTGATTATATACGTCTATTAAATGTAAGCGGTGCTTGTTGTAGACATTAATTTAATTCTAAAAGCTTTTTGAATAAAAATTTTTTGAAATTAAAATTGTAGAAGATAAACATATTTTGATTTGTTTTGATATTCAAATTTTGTTATATTTCTTCTATCAAGTAAAAGGCCTTTCTATTTGATTTTAGATATAAAAGGATATCAATTTGATAGTTTTTGTATATAGTTTTAATATATATTGTAGAAGTTAGAATATATAATTCTGAATTTAAAGTCATTTAAATTTTACTTCTATCAATTATTGACTCACATTCAAATTGATTTTTAAATTATGAAATAAATTTATACAGAGTCTGAATATCCACAATATATTCCTTAACTATTTATTATTTTTAAAATTCTGTTAATTTTTCTCATCATGGGACATTATTTAAGGTGAATAACTTTTGTTATGTTTTTCTGTGTTCCGAGTATAAATAATAATAGGTTACACGTGACAACACGTTGATCATTTCTGTTTTATTTTGGATACTTTAAAGCATACTTCGAGTTCATTCGTTCCGATTTTATCTTATTTGGTGAGTTAAATTTTGATCTCGTGATACATTTGAATCTGAATTCATTATTTTTCTGCAGAGGTCTCGAGAAATGGATATCAAACGTTGGAATTCTGCTTAATTTATTTTTATTTGATCCTTCATTTTGAGAATTTCAGATAAATTTGGAATAGTGGATTTTCTTGTATTTGAATGTTAATATACATACTTATATAGTTTCTTTTAATACATTTATATAAATACGTTTCATGTCGGGATGTAAAAAAATTTTTTCCGAGACACTGAAAAACGTTTTATATTGATTATATATAAGGATATAAATTTGATAGTTTTTGCATATAGTTTCAATATATATTGTAGAAGTTAGAATATAAAATTTTGAATTTGAAGTCATATAAATCTAAGTTATATTGAAATGTGTCAAAGCATCTGCATAAATTCGCATTCAGACATATAGTTCATTAAATATTCGAATTGTCTTGTGCTAGTTCTCTGGTTGAATGGACCGCGATCTCAGAAGGACACATAATCGAACTCCAGTTCAACCAACATTGCTCTATGACTGAACATTTATTTAAGAAAATATCATCATCTCATATCATATATAATCATCAATTTTTATTGAGAAGAAACTATTTGAAAATTGAAATTTAAAATATTAACGATTATATGACATCGGATCGTCTATGCACATATTGGCCTTGCCACTTTTTCGCATTCTTCCAGTGTTTTGAAATTATTTTCAGATTCATTGCAGCCTCCATAGATAGTAATTTCACATTTATCTCCTTTCCAATGATAGACTGGTATTGCAGCTTTGCAGCTTGGTCCAAGTTCGACAGGCTTCGAGCAATCTAAAAATATTTTTGATATCAACCAAATGTCGGATTATAAGGAAAGAATTGTGTACAGTGTTTGATTATATACCCTTCTTACGCCTCATTAAATGAGACAACACGAAATTCTGCCCTATCTGAATGGAGCGAATCAGAGTAGGAGGGGTTGGCGTCAAATTCATATAAATTTTTTTTAAATAGTCGACAAATATAATACGTGCACTTAATTTTTTGGACAAATTAAACATTAAATGGTATAACTTATGATTTTTTTGAACATGTATGATAAGAGTTATTACGAAGCTACACAATGTCCATTTCCTTTATGAATAAAAATGTCAAAATTAACCAGGGATGAAAATGGAAGTATCATGGCAGGTTAAGATGAATATTATAAGAAATTTTATATAAAAACACTTGTCTTTTATATTTCACAATCTATTCAGAGATTTCAAATAGGTTTCGGGCATTTTAACAACCACCTTCTGTGGGATAGAAATGGTAGACTGAAGTCGCCGATTGTGTTGCTTTAACTGAGACAAAATATGAAATAGATAATAGTTATCTCCAAAATTTTGGGTATGAAAAGATATTTTCAATGTGAAAACATACTCTCCTAGATGACTGAGTGAAGCAAAAAAATTTAAAATGAAAAATTCTTAAAATGTGATTTTCACCGAACTCAAAAAAAGGTAGGATAATATGGAGAAACGAAATTAACTGTACATAATCGTTGTTCCGTCTCATAAGAGACAGCCCTGCCTAAGTTCGACATTATTTTGTTATTCGATACTTACGCCTTTCATGTTAATATTTCGATCTAGCCGTTTCTCAACTGCAATAGACGAACTGTTCAGTATTATTCGACACTTCAGCTTATTTGTTTTCTAATGATTATATATGGCCTTAGAAAACATGGAAAGTCTTTTAGAGCATTTTGATATATTTATTGCTATGTGAATTTCGACGTCAGCATTAGAAATTGTAAACTATTCTATCCTTCTTTAGTTGCATTAATCTCATAATTTTTCTGTAACCAATAAGAAAGGTTATTTCCTTCATTCAGTCCACTTCCAAATGGACCTTCCAATCAATTACGTTAATTTCCCTCTTTTTGTTAGAAGGGATGCATCGAGCACCTCTAACGTTCAGTCTTTGAAAAGACTGTAAAATTATTATTCTAGTAATACTCAAATTTGTCGCATGTAGCCATTGCTACATTATGCACTATCATTCGGATAGTCAAATTTGTTGTACGTAGCTTGTGACATTTCGGTCCAAGCTATCGCGGTTATTATTGTTAATATAGTAATCCAGTCGATTGCCAAAATATTAGCAAATTCATTACATTTGTTTTTAGTGTAATAATCATATCTTTTAACTTGGTTTATATACAGTAAACCAAGAATAATAAATCGTTGTTATCATGGTGTATTATGAGTGTTTTACTTTAATTCCTTACAATCTTCGTTGTTTCATTTTATTAGATAAACAAAGCTAGTTCATCATCGAGATAACTACATACAAGTGCCCTTGAAGTAAAATTTTTCGCTTAGCTACGTCAAAATATAGTCCACTGAAACCCATCGAAATTAATCAGCAATATTAATTAACTGCCTGTTATTTCAAAATACTGAAATAATAGGCTAAATACTGCGATAAACTAACCGTGGTACGAAACAATCTCAGTGATACCAATTTGACAAAAATGACATTTTGTAAAGAAAAAGGGACTTACAATGCTGAAGCTACACAGTGTTGATTATAACAAGGAACAAGAACTTGAAAGAAATACAGAACCAGTAGTTTGATCGAATGTTGAACGAGAAGTTAACCGAATATTTGAACAATGACGGAAAATACAACAGTATTTAATGGTATTTAAACACCCTGACTTGGATCCCCCTTATTTCGAAAGGTTGCTGGTTTCGGGGTATTATGAAGTAAATGTGGACTAGACATTCAAGAAACGTGAAAAGGTAGAAACACCTTAAGAATATAAACCCTTTCTAAATAGGGTTGTAAAAGTTCTATTTCCAGATTTATTATAAATATTATATTATATAAAGAGATATTGGGATCATAATTTCCTCACGACCAGATGTATTATTCCCCGAAAACCAATAACTCCCCACCGATAAGGGAGATGGTTTTGTCCTCGTGTAGATCACAGAACAAATCAAACTTTCTCGTTGGGAGATGGTACAATTCCGAAAACTAATCATAAATCAGAACGGATTCGTGGATATCTTTGATTGGACCCGGATTCAGAAAATAGAAGTGATTGCGACACGACATAAATAAATTTTAGTTAAAAAATTCCTTGCAACAGGTCAAATTGAAAGATTAAAAACGGTGATAAACAAATATTTTCGGGTTGGTTTGAGTAAAGAATTGTTTTACGGATGTACACTGTCTCGATTTAAAGAATTCCTATTACCATAGCTCACAGTCCTTATCAATGATATTTGGTACAGATCAGACGCATTAATTTATTACGATATATAGTCCATCCAGAAAGTATCCGGAATTTATTATATTTCATAATTTTAATATACTTCTTTTTTGTAACATTCTTAGACACAAGTAATGTATAAAATAGGCTTTGCAGATAGTCGGCTATGGCCAAAGTTGTATGGCAACACTATTTGTCAAATATTGTTGATTGTCCACAGGTATACAATTCATAAAATAATGTCGCAACGAGGGAAAAAAAGGTAGAATATTTGTAGAGAAAAGGTTTTCGAAACGTTGAAAAATTAGTGCAATTGACAGAATTGGGAAAAAGTGCTGTGTATATGAGACAATAAAGAGGGTAAAAAATGGCATGGTAATGAGGCATAGACCAGTTTCAAGAAGACCGCGTAAGATTAAAGGAAACAATTTAAAACGCTTGAGTGGCCTTAGGACAACACAATCCGCATATGGGGTTTCGCAAATTGGCTTAAAATATTTGGAAATCAACGAAATATGAAAGTATGTCTCTGAAAATACAAGGCTACATATGAAGGAAACCAAAAAATCCCTATAATGACACCTTTACAGAAGGATAAAATTTTGTCAACGTTTTCAAGAAGATAATTTTAATAATGTCTTTCTATCTGATGAAAGTTGTCTCCAACTTGGTGGATTTCACTTAAAAAACCTATCAAAATAACCTGTTACCGTTCAAATTTCTAAATTTTCCACCAATATAATGGTTTGGGGAAAAATAACTACGCATCTCTGTAAACTTGATGGTGCCTTTAATAGGGAAAACTATTGTGGTATTCTAAACGATTTTCTCCTTAAAACGATGCATGCTTTATATCTGAAGTGGTGGCGTTTTCAGTAGTATAATGCAAGATGTCATACTTCAACCTATACCCAAACTTGAATCAAGAACACCAAGTGACAATCAGTTCATGGCCAGCAGCTTCACCAGATCTTAGTCCCATTAAAAACATATGGCGATTAATGAAGATTGAAGTTGAACGAGCAGCGCCACGAAACAAAGATGATTTAATTGAGTCAGTTTCACAGTCCTGGACTACCATCAATTATGGAAGTGATCTAGTTTCGGGTGTACCTCGACTTTTAGTAAAGTGATTATATTTAAATGGATGTTGAATAAGTAAATAAGTTGAATGTACTGAATAATTACAGTTGAGCTTCGTTTTTTCAAGATACTTTGTAGACCATATAACTAAATATCCCCAATAAAAAATTGCTTTGGAAAAAAAAACAGGACGTTAAATTTGATTCTTTTTCATTTTAAATATTAAACTCACTGTTAATTTCCCAAATGTTATGAAAATTGGCACAAGGCATATTTTTGGACGAGGAATATTATTTGACGTATTACTTCACTTTTTGTTATGAGGGGCGCACTATGAATAATTTCTAATGATGAAATTAAGCGGTAACTAGCTTTGACGAAACTTTATAATGATATTGATTAGAAAATACGATGTAAAAATCATGTACGTTAACTTGATAGTGTTTACACATGATAATTCTAACCGTTTTTGTTGAAAACACAAGTGAAAAGATCATTGTCTCAGAAAGGAATTTCAAATATTATTTCATTCATAAACTTTGGGCTTTGGACTATATATATATATATATATATATATATATATATATATATATATATATATATATATATATATATATATATATATATATATATATATACACTCCAGAAGGTTACTATAAAAAGTCACCGAAACCTCGCGTGCAGTTTCTGAAAATTGGTAAGTAAGATTCTTGTCAACTGGATCGATATTTTCTTCCATTTAGTGGTCACAAATTTCATTAATTTTATTTTGAATATTTAGAATATTTGTCACCATAATTGAAAAAAGTACCATACTATCTATCAATAATTCTTTGAGTAACTAAACTCAAAACAATAAAATATATGTTGACTCAATTAATAAACTGAAAGTACCCAAATAATTTTTTTTTTTTGTGAATAGAACTATTCAAATTTCAGTACTCACCATCTTTAGTGAAAGCGGAGTTCGAAAAATGAATCAGCATACAGATTAGCATGAATAAAGCACAAAATTTTCCCATTTTGTTGTTCCTAAATCTTTCGCTCTAATCGCGTATTATAGATAGAATAAAAAAATTATAACCGTTTATGAAGTCGTGGTAATTTAAGGCAGATACTGCAAATGTTATACAATAAGACGGCAAGTAAATTATATTTAAAAGGTAAGAGAACTTTATAACCATTTTCATTTGACCACATTTCTACAACCGCTCGTTTTAAATTACAAAGTCAGTCATTTCCATGAATGTTATTTAACATGTACGGTATTTTTCTGCAATATTTTCTACGAAAGGTAAATCATCGTGAATCTTGAAGTATTTGTTCCTTATCTTAATTGCCTATTCAGAAATAAACTTATACAAGAGGCTTCTATTAAACACTTGAAAGGATAATTAAATGGGAAATACCACAATAATGGATGCTCTTATTGAGATTTGCCTTGGGATCAAGGTGAAATAAAATTTTATCGTTTGTATCAATAGAATATTTAGTATTTTTTTGAAAAATTTTAAAATTTATAGCAATGAAATATTTATGTCAGTTTTTCATATAAATACGTCACAAAAATCGAGATTAGGAGCTACGGCAACACAAAATTTTTCGAATCGGGCATGCAATTCACGTCTGTGAAACATTTCACAACTCGAATCGACTCGAATCATCGATTGTCAGGACATAAACATGTTAGACATTATAAAAGTTATCGGAATTACAGTTTACTGCTTGAATTACATTCTGAAGAAAGTACCGGGAATTATCGATTTAAATCTGGCGGGGCAATGAGGCAGGTAAATTTTTTTTTCCTAGGTTGGTACCACTGTCCTTAATTACTATGCCAAGCTTGAGCGGGATCTGTCAACTAGTGTGTTTGCAACAGCTGCTTAAGTCAGTCGATTTCAGAGTGCGTGCCGATTTTTACTATGGGTGATTACGTTGAGCAAAGAATTTGTTTAAAGTTTTGTGTTGCAAATGAATTTTCATGTGCCGTTGCATTGAAAATGTTGCAAAAGGCCTTTGGTGATAATGCTCTATCGAAAACTCGTGCATATCAGTGGTACAGAGCCTTCAAGGACGGTCGTGAAGTGGTCGCCCATCGACCCCTTCGATCGAAGATAACGTCGATAAAATTAAGGAAAGGGTGCTGGAAAACCGTCGTACCAGCTTGAGAGAGATAGCACATGATCTTAAGATATCCCACGAGTCCGCACGTACGATTTTGATTGATATTTTGGGCATGAGAAAGGTGGCCGCACGACTCGTACCGAAAGACCTGAATTTTCTTCAAAAACGTCATCGCGAACAGGTTGCTTCAGACATGCTTGATCGCTGTAATTCCGATTCTACATTCATGGAACGCATTATAACTGGTGATGAGACCTGGGTCTACGAGTACGATTTGCAAACAAGCCAGCAATCATCGGAATGGGTGGCAAAAAATGAGCCGAAACCGAAAAAACCACGCCAAAGCCGCTCGAAAATGAAGGTGATGCTCATTGTTTTCTTCGATATCCGTGGCGTGGTGCACTACGAATTCGTTCCAGAGGGTCAGACGGTAAACAAGGAGTATTACCTAGGCGTTATGAAACGTTTGCGTGAGCGTATCCGTAAGAAGCGGCCAAATTTGTGGGCGAACAACTCATGAATTTTGCATGACGATAACGCGGCTTCTCACCGAGCTACGATTGTGACTGACTTTCTCGCCAAAAACTCAACAAACGTGCTTCAGCAACCACCGTATTCGCCGGATTTGGCTCCCTGCGACTTTTTCCTGTTCCCAAAACTAAAATTGCCCCTTCGTGGCACCCGTTTTGAGTCGATTGAAGCCATAAAACAAAATTCGGCGCGAGAGCTAAAGTCCATCCCGGAAAGCGCCTATAAAAAATGTTTCGATAATTGGAAGTGCCGTTGGCATAGATGTATTGGAGCAAATGGAGCCTATTTTGAAGGCGACCCAATAAATTTTGACGATTAAATGTAAAAATGTTGTTTTAATTGAATATTCCCGGTACTTTCTTGACAGAGTAGTATCTTTGTGGGAAATACTGTGATGTATATTCACGTACAGACATAAGTCTTGTATTTGTTAAAAACTCTGACATTCCGATGAGGTACGTGTCTACACTGCATTCGTTGCTACAGAGCTGAAGCTAAAACAGCTTCGAAACATGTGTTGTAGTTACTTCCTATCAATTTAGATTGCAACGCGTAGTAAACATCACATGTAATCCGTATTTTATCAATACCCCGAAAAACTTGAAGATGAAATAAATATTTCTTGAGATAATTTTGTGGCTGATTTTGGTTTTGAGAGTTTCAAGATATCTTAAAACTTTCTTTGAAGGCGGTAGGTTCTAGATGTTGTTTCCTTATGATTTTACGTTTAATTATTTATATTTTTGATAAGAATTTCTTCTCATACAACACTATGAATTATAAGCTACCATCCTGCTAAGATATTTCATCATCCACTAATAATTCGACAGTTCATTAATATTCCTTAATATTTGATACCTCATTTTTCTCTGTGGACGAGTGTTTCAGATTTCTGATATTTTTTTCTCATCGGAAGAATCTCTGAACTCAGGTTGTTTTATATTCACATGGCACTCCTCATGAAGATTACATTTATTTTCTTATTGAACTTCAACACCGACTTCTCAGTGATTCCATTCGTATTTTTTATTGAAAAAGATTTACAAAATGTTTAAATTTCGCAGTTTTTTCCTGGAGAAATTTTTTTCTGGAGTAGTTTTTTCTAGATTAATTGTTTCCTGGAGCAATATTTTCATCTGTAGCAATTTTTGCCTGGAGCAAAATTTTTCTTGGATAATTTCTACCGGGATTAAACTTTCGATTAAGCCTTTATTTTCGGCCTGGATGAATTCGTCATATCAAAGTTTCCTCAATCCAGAAGTGGAAGTTTCTGACACACGTCAGAGAAAATAACACTATTTTCCTGCATCGAAATGCACGTCCAAGTTTGCAGAGGATCAACAGGCTGTGAGTGCCTTCAGTTGCCTTGAAGCTAAGAAAACTTGTAATATACACATTTTTTAGAGATTTTTGAAATAATTTGTTCGAATATTTAAATATATTAAATATTTCAAATAAATTATATTCTTTGGGAAGTCCTTTAAGTGTGTTCATGTTTTTATAAGGCAAGTAGTATTTTTTAAAGATAAAACCAGAAATAAAATTTTGTCTCCTTTGAATATTTATTTATTAATTTTAATTACTTTCGTATATCTGTTGGGTTATCTATTTCATTTGACATTGTATATTGAGTTTTGATTATAAACGTCTATTAAATGTGAGCGGTGCTTGTTTTAGACATTAATTTAATTCTAAAAGTTCTTTGAATAAAAAATTCTTTTGGAAATTAAAATTGTAGAAGATAAACATATTTCAATTTGTTTTGATATTCAAATTTTGTTATATTTCTTCTATCAAGTAAAAAGCCTTTCTATTTTATTTTATATATAATATATAATTATATTTTGGCTTCAATAAATCTCATTATAGAATGTCAATGAATTTAAGTAAACCTTAAAATAACTCACTTTGTTCTTTGATTTTGTTAGAACATAGATCAATCTTGAATATATAGTTGATCTGTAGTTCGAAGCTTAAGTCTTTTAACACGTGAGTGATGTAGGTTATGTTTTTGATTTTGATATTTGTAATATTGAAAAAGGGCTGAAGACGGGATTATCTAGAATTATATTTGTTTTTTGAAGATATAGTGCACATTTTTTAGAGATTTTTGAAATAATTTGTTCGAATATTTAAATATATTAAATATTTCAAATAAATTATATTCTTTGGGAAGTCCTTTAAGTGTGTTCATGTTTTTATAAGGCAAGTAGTATTTTTTAAAGATAAAACCAGAAACAAAATTTTGTCTCCTTTGAATATTTATTTATTAATTTTAATTACTTTCGTATATCTGTTGGGTTATTTATTTCATTTGACATTGTATATTGAGTTTTGATTATAAACGTCTATTAAATGTGAGCGGTGCTTGTTTTAGACATTAATTTAATTCTAAAATTTTTTTGAATAAAAAATTCTTTTGGAAATTAAAATTGTAGAAGATAAGTATTTCAATTTGTTTTGATATTCAAATTTTGTTATATTTCTTCTATCAAGTAAAAAGCCTTTCTATTTTAATTCTTAATTATCATACAACACCCAAAAATATGAAGAAATTTATAGAAGATATTGGAAAGTATTAACTGAAATTACATAACACACTCGGACGATACAGCTACTTCATATAAACTTCATAAATGACAAATATTATTCTCCAAAATTCTCTATAAAAATTTGACAATATAACACATTCTCCAGAACAGCGTTCAAAAGTCATTATCTGAATATAATATTATGTTGTCTATAATCATCAGTCAATATTCTATATTTTCTATAAATTCCTTTATATTTTTGAGTGTTGTATGTTATTTGAGAATTCTATATATCTACTTAGTGTTTCTAAGACATGTTTAATTAAATTTTTTCAAGTAAATTTTTCAAAAGTCTCACAGAGTTATTGTGTTTCAATATGTAAATTCTGAAAAACTACCCTCTTCCAATTCCCCCCCTTCCAATTCACGGTGGATTTGTCTGGTTGAAATTCACGCTATTGAATATGAGACAAGCTCTTCATTATACATTGTTTTCAGAAGGTGCTCTTCACGTTTTGGTTTTGAAAACTATTCATGCATTCTCTTTTCACTGCCATTATACAGATAACACTCAATTTTAACTGGTTTAATGTACCTTTTTTAAAATATTGGAAATGCGAAATTAACCTAATTAACAGCCGACTCCATTGTGTGGATTTCGGCCCCTCGTAAATGTTATATGATCGAGAATATATTCGGCTTAAATTAATTAATAAAGAACTGTTTTGGTGAGAAAAAATGGAAGAATCAATTTAATAAAGGTAATCATGAAAGCATTCAAGAAACTTCATCATCTATCTATAGTTTAATGCGCCAGAGGTGAAAAAATCGATAATATCAATTAAAAAGTCAAATGGAATAAACTTTTATTTAATTAGATTGAAACAACCACACTAGCAAATAAAAACCAAGAATATATTTATTGAGAACATATTGGCTCGGCCACTCTTATGCATTCCTCTAACGTTCTGAAATTATTTTCCGTTGCCCTACATCCTCCATAATTAGCCTTTTCACATTTATTTCCCTTCCAATGGAAAACGGGTATTATTGCTAAGCAGTGTATAGGTCCATATTCTACGGGCTTGGAGCAATCTATAACAAATTAACTAAATGGAGCATTAAATTATGAAATGAATTCCTATTCCTAGGTTCGGCTGAAAAAATTCTATATTTGACAGTACTCAGATCTTGTTTATTTCGAATTACATTTAATAGGCAAATTCTTTCACTAGTCAACAAAAATAATTGATTCTAATAGATTAAAAAGCCTTTTTGCTATCATTATGTTTTAAGAGACCAAAGGTAAAAAGTAACTGAATGTTAGATTGCATTTAAACGCAGATCTGAAGAGTTATTTTCTGAATGGTTGCTTCAAGATACTGAACCTACTTTTTATTCTAAAAACAAGATTAAATTATTTCAGGTGTAATAATCTTATCGAAGTGCATAACTAAGAAGAATTTTAGGAGAATTTGGAAGTACATTTGTGATGTCGAACTTCCAAAATATATTAAGAATTTTTCCCATCGGATTAACCAACATGTACGATGAAATGTGGAAATGGATGAAATTTTACCAATTATTTTTTCAAGGAAATTCTTACATTTATTTTATATTCTCAATGAAGAATATCCAACTGAAACTAAACTGAAAATGAAATGGTATTTGGGGCTTCATGATTTGAACTAATTTCACCCTTTATTGAGGGTAGGAAACAGAAATTGAGAGTTTGTCATTTTCAAAGAATTCATGAAAATACTTATTCTGATGCAGAAATGTTTATTTTTAGCTTAATTGATCATACTTATTCATAAAACCAGTGAATTTAGCTCTTTCGGATGACTTTTCAACTAACAACTTCAGCACAAACGTGATCTCTAGGCTTCTAAACTAAAATAGTTCTCAGCAAGGTATATCAACAGAGATCTTTTTGCTTTAAACTTAGCCAAAAAATTCCAAGCTTCTAGCTCTTTCCATTCACAAGTTAGAGTGTTTACGGCTCTACCAGCCGGACAACATATTTTTTCACCTCGGATTCTTCATCAGTATCCAACCTAGCATTTGAAACCAGTTTTAGCTCAAAATTCTGAAATAACAGACTGAATAGGACGATAGCATGCAGTTCACTGAAAACAAGCGCGCACAAACAATAGAGCAATTTTTCTTAGATATTTTAATCATTTTAGCAGTTTTTATTGGCTTCTCTTAATTGATTTAAAGTTATCATGAGCAACATCTTCCAGAATATTAGAGAATATTCGAAAAAATTTTATTTACCTCTATCAACTGCTGAGAATTGCTTATAAACCATAACAAAGTATTTGTCAAAATACTCTTCGATATGAAGAAAATTCGTCAGAATAGTGACTACAAATAAGATAACAGCTATTCCAATAAGGACTTCCGAACTTTGACAGTTGATAGCGGCCATATTGTTGAAGCAAAATCTGTCGAATTAGCTGTCATTACTTCAGTCTGTTTTCTTTAATCACCATGGATATAGCGTTCAACAACACATGCATTTGCATGAAAATTGTTTTTAGAAAATGGGTTTTCTGTTTGGGCAACGTTTCGCGCGCTTCACCTATTTTACGGTCGCTATAATAGTCCTATTCGCAGTGTGGCGGATAAATTTGGGCTCATTGATGCAGTAAACAATGAACCAATACTCGTAGGATGATGACACCTAAGATCTACCGGAAATATGGCCGCTACTCATGACAGTGTGGAGGAGAATCCGAGGCACTCGATTTCGCGCCGCTCACAAAACGTCGGCCTTGCGCACACCATAACTTGGCGAATTTTGCATCGTGATTTGGGCCTGCACCCGCACAATATTCAACTGATCCCAGGAGCTGAAGTTAAACGACCATAGACAACGACGTGTATTTGTTGGATAGGCCCTGGAGCATTTGGAAAACGACCCTAATTTGCGTCAAAAAATCATCTTCAGTTATGAGTCCCATTTGGGGATGAATGGGTACATCAACAGAACAAATTAGACTGCAAAGCTGTGGCAAACATCTACAATCCATACATAATGGCATCAATTGATCTTGCAAACGAAGAATAAATTTCGACGATATTTGACATAAACTTTGTTCTATTTAAATATAAAGATAGGTAGTGCTTAATGAAAGTATGTGATCAACAATAAAACGTAGAAACCTTGGACGTTGTATGGAACCTATTACTGTTGTGAGTAATTCAACACTTATTTGCTATTTTTTCTTCGAAATGATGTACTAATAATCATATACTACTCTGTCAAGAAAGTACCGGGAATTTTCAATTAAAACAACATTTTTACATTTAATCGTCAAAATTTATTGGGTCGCCTTCAAAATAGGCTCCATTTGCTCCAATACATCTATGCCAACGGCACTTCCAATTATCGAAACATTTTTTATAGGTGCTTTCCAGGATGGACTTTAGCTCTCGCGCCGAATTTTGTTTTATGGCTTCAATCGACTCAAAACGGGTGCCACAAAGGCGCAATTTTAGTTTTGGGAAGAGGAAAAAGTCGCAGGGAGC
Organism: Megalocaria dilatata; assembly: GCA_034642435.1. Lineage (NCBI taxonomy): Eukaryota > Metazoa > Arthropoda > Insecta > Coleoptera > Coccinellidae > Megalocaria > Megalocaria dilatata. The sequence continues at coordinate 7,835,484 of CM067854.1, forward strand.
CAAATCCGGCGAATACGGTGGTTGCTGAAGCACGTTTTTTGAGTTCTTGGCGAGAAAGTCAGTCACAATCGTAGCTCGGTGAGAAGGCGCGTTATCGTCATGCAAAATCCATGAGTTGTTCGCTCACAAATTTGGCCGCTTCTTACGGATACGCTCACGCAAACGTTTCATAACGCCTAGGTAATACTCCTTGTTTACCGTCTGACCCTCTGGAACGAATTCGTAGTGCACCACGCCACGGATATCGAAGAAAACAATGAGCATCACCTTCATTTTCGAGCGGCTTTGGCGTGGTTTTTTCGGTTTCGGCTCATTTTTTGCCACCCATTCCGATGATTGCTGGCTTGTTTGCATATCGTTCTCGTAGACCCAGGTCTCATCACCAGTTATAATGCGTTCCATGAATGTAGAATCGGAATTACAGCGATCCAGCATGTCTGAAGCAACCTGTTCGCGATGACGTTTTTGAAGAAAATTCAGGTCTTTCGGTACGAGTCGTGCGGCTACCTTTCTCATGCCCAAAATATCAATCAAAATCGTACGTGCGGACTCGTGGGATATCTTAAGATCATGTGCTATCTCTCTCAAGCTGGTACGACGGTTTTCCAGCACCCTTTCCTTAATTTTATCGACGTTATCTTCGATCGAAGCCGTCGATGGGAGACCACTTTACGACCGTCCTTGAAGGCTCTGTACCACTGATATGCACGAGTTTTCGATAGAGCATTATCACCAAAGGCCTTTTGCAACATTTTCAATGCATCGGCACACGAAAATTCATTTGCAACACAAAACTTTAAACAAATTCTTTGCTCAACGTAATCACCCATAGTAAAAATCGGCACGCACTCTGACATCGACTGACTTAATCAGCTGTTGCAAACACACTAGTTGACAGATCCCGCTCAAGCTTGGCATAGTAATTAAGGACAGTGGTACCAACCTAGGAAAAAAAAAATTTACCTGCCTCATTGCCCCGCCAGATTTAAATCGATAATTCCCGGTACTTTCTTGACAGAATGTACACCATCTACGCTCAACTGGTATCACTTAACATTGTAAAATCTATCGCACTAACATTTATGATATTACATATTCCATCCAAAAAATCCTCAATTTTTAAGGCATAAGGTTCGCTTAACCTAAAACCTTTCTTCGGTTATTGTCATGTTGGTTGTGTCAGCTGAGTTAAAATATAAAAACATAATTCTCCTTTTTGAAAAGCCGATTGAAATTATTGCGATATGGATAGTAATCAAGACGGTACCAATTTGGATGATTTCAATAATAATTTACAGGATACTTCAAAAGATACCAACGAAAAAAATATTTGTTGGTTGGCACTTCTTAGGTACTGTCATCAATATATTAGTATCGATATTGGATTGTGCTACTAAATCATAAACTAAAGAGTTATGCATGGGAAACATTAAGATGAAGAATAGTACATTTTTAGTGGAATAAATACTCACCTTCTTTAGTGAAAGCAGAGCTTCCAAAGTGGAACAGAATACAAATAAGCATAAATGAAACACAAAATTTGATCATTTTGCTGACCTAAGAAGCTTTTCGTTCTACTGATGAAACAGAAATACTCAATATGAACAAGTGAGGTGAGTGTGTGATACTTATATGGAATCAATTGTCTAATTAAAGTCTGTTCCAGGAGAGAGAGAGCATCTGATTGTAGTATCAAATAAGGGATATTGAAATATCTACAACGAATCGCTCAAACACAACATATTTCTGAATATATGTGAAATTTTCATTTTGTAGATAATGTCATATCTGGATTTGGTTCAGAAGTTTTGAATGACACTATAACTCAATGATTGTCGAAATATATGTTGTTCAGGACGTGAGGTATCACTGTTTTAATATTTCATGAGCATAAAGATAACTCGAGTATGGTAATTTGAGTATGTAAATCATATATTCAAGAATGATTATTCCTTGTGCTCCTACTATAAATTCGAAATAAAATTACAGCAGCATTCTTCTAGTGTGAATGAAATAGGAGTTAAGTAAGTATTATTGGGTCAATTAAGATGAAAATGGTTGAGTAAATCTCTTACGGAATATAGATGTTAGAGGGATACTTTCGTAAATTAAGAGTATTAGTAGGTATATAACTTTTCGTTGTTCCTAGTTTGAATCGTTGATAAATTTTGCCAGTTTTGTCCAAAAAATAGAAGTATTCTCCCAATTCATTAGGAAGTTAGCAGGCACTTTCCTCGATGAAGAAAACTCAGGCGAAATTATAGGCATTCAGGTACCATTGCACAAAAATTGAGATCAGTCGGTATGAGAAACTCAAAACTATCACAGCTCAGGAAAACTGTTTAGTATATTTTATTTAAAGAAATCTTCACATAGTTTTTATGTTTCACAATTTATTCAGAATTCTGACACGTATTCCGGTCTTTTGACCATCTTCAAATGAGTACAAAAAGGAACTAAACATAAAATTGAAAAGGTTTTTTTTATTACACTTAGGACATCTGTGTACTTTTATGGCACAGAAATAACAGCATCCAATATGCCAAAGAGTATTTGGGAATTTGTTGAATTCTCCTTTTTCTCAATGGCTTTTTTGATTGAAAGAATCTCCAAATAGTACATAAATTTACCCTTATTAACATTATATAGTAAAGTGACATCTTTCTCGTTAAAAAAATTATGTTCTATACAATGTTCTGCAAAACCGGTTGCTTTTGGGTTTTTCAAAATAGACATCTTATGTTCTTTCATGCTTGTTGTAAATATCGTTTTGTCTGTCCTATATATGAAGCATTACAGTCACCACATTTAATTTTATAAATCGGATTCCGAAGAGATGGGTTTCCTTTCTTTACCAACATCTCAGCTAAATTATTTCTACATACTGTTAAAGAATAAATTCCCATTTTATGAAGACCATTAGAGGTCATACTGCTGAAACCTTTTATACAAGCCATTGAAATCCATATTTTTTTTCTTCATAAGGATCATTTATATTGGTATAAATTTTTTTCAATATAATATCAATATAAATGATCCTTATGAAGAAAAGAAAATATGGTGTTCGATGGCTTATATAAAAGGTTTCAGCAGTAGGATCTCTAATGGTAATGTTGGTGAACAATAAAGAAAGAAACCCCAAATTTTTCGAATCGGGAATTTATCAGATTAAATATGATGATTGTAATGCTACATATATAGGTTAGACAGGCCGATGTTTACAACATAGAATCAAAGAACATAGGATGTCTTTTTTGAAAAACCAGAAATCAACCGATTTTGCAAAACATTGTATAGAAAATAATCATTGAGAAAAAGAAGAATTCAACAAATTCCCAAATACTCTGTGAGTAAAATAACTCAATTTCCGCTTATTTAATTTTGTTTTACTTTTTGATCTTCCAGATGTATTTCCGACAAGTAAAGACCGATACAATCAAACCTATATTGGATGCTGTTATTTCCATGAGCCATAAAAATACACAGATGTCCTAAGTGTAAAAAAAGAACCTTTTCAATTTGAAGTTTAGTTTCTTTTTGTACTCCTTTGAAGAAGGTCGAAAGGCCGAAACACGTGTCATGATTCTGAATAAATTGTGAATTTTTAAGCTGTCTGAATTTGTTTATTTAATAAAATTTTTATAATGTATCACCTAGAGCCAAACGCTTAATCCATACATTTAATGATTACTTGATCGTTTTCTGCTAATTGGTATCTATAAAAAAAGGTAACAAAATATAGTCGTTTCATTTGCATTGTGAATTTCGTATTCCTACTATACACTTTTTACGCAAATTTTCAAAAATTGTATTTACTTTCTCACGAAGCTATTATGAAAAAAAAGTAGTTTTTATAATGAAAAAAATAACTTCAAAGAAAGTGGAAGAATTTTGGAAAAAAATTCGAACTTACTTTTACTTCATATCATTGAAAATTGGGAAAACAATGGAGGAAACGACTGGTTCATATACGATACTTTACGTGGCATGGATTCATTTGATCTAATTTTATTAAATTTATAGTTGACATATTTCGATATTTTTTATTTAAGAAAATTACTGCAACTTAATATTAATATTACCTACGAAATTCATTGTTATTCATTACTGTCATAATATTCAATAAATTTTCTTTTCTTTAAACGACAAAAAAATATGTAGATCAAATTGCAATGCAATTTCGGGCAATTTAGGGTTACTATCAGATGGTTTAATATTTATATTTGATAATGATGTTAAAATTGGACTTATTGTGTAGTGTAATCTAATTTCTACTTTTATATAGTGTGAGTCAAAGTGGTTGATACACGGAATCTTTTGAGAAAGTAAAATTTAAATGAGGAATAAGTGGGCATAAATTTGGTAGGTCCATCATTTTCAGATATTGTTTGAGATATTGTTTAGTTTCACATCAACCTTGCTGTGGACCCTTCTCGTTGATGACCTGCTAGCGATTATTTCGCGGTGGGGAGTCGACGTTCAAGCATTTGCTGATGACCTGGCAATCATAGTGAAAGGTAAATCGGAGGTGATGATATAGGCCGTCCTTCAGGAGATACTGGATACTATCGACAAATTGTGTATAAGGAAAGAGATATGTTTCTCAACCCATAAAGGGAAGCTATAGTACCATTCACCAAGAAACGGAAGTTGCATGGTTTAGAACCGCCGACTATCCGTGGTGAAACAATATAATTCTTTTATGAGGCAAAATACCTAGACAAAACTCTCAGTTGGAATGCACACCTAGTGTGTCATCAAGCCAGAATGGGATTCTGCACCTGCAGGCGAATCTGCGGTAAAACCTGAGGTTTAAAGCCCAAGCAGATGTATTGACTATGCACTATGGTAATCAGACCACAAATAATGTATGGCGCTGTAGCGTAGTGGAAGAAAAACCAACAAACGTTTGACCAAGATAAGCTCACCAAACTACAGGATCAGGCTTACCTTGCAATTACAGATTTGTGCGTTTCGCACCACATCACAGCAGCCATGGAGGTCCTACTAAATCTTCCACACCTGCACCTACTCGTAGGGAGGCCGAACGGACCACATACAATTTATATCAACTGGCGATTGACAGACCAGAGGCAATAGTGATGGGAGGCTCAGGACTGGTGGACGATCTTCTAACGAAGAGCACCCTATCGATGCCTTCGGATCTAATGTCGAAAGTCAGGAGCCAACAACGGCATTTCAATGTCATCGTCCCCAGCCGGTACGAATGGAACAGCATGCTGAGGTTTTATTAAGGTCCGACCTTGGCTTCTTCACAGAAAGCTCGCGCACGACGAACGGAACAAGAGTCTATGGGAGTAAACTGAGAGTCAGCATCTCATTGAGTCTCGGTCAATACGCAACCATATTCCAGGCAGAACTGTTTGCCATTGAGACCGCGGCAGTAATGCTGATAAAACGGCATATCCATCACGGCAAAATGAAAATATTTACTGATAGTTAGTCAGTACTGAAAGCTCTGGAATCCAGCTGTTGTACCTCGAAAACGGTCTGCAGTTGCCGCATGGCTTCAAACAGAATCGGTATGTATAACAGAATCGAAAATAAGCAGTCTTTCTTCTAAACATTTTCTAGCTCTTGTGATTAAATGCTACAGCTACAGCTTTCTTCAAAACTTCTGGACGATTTCGTATTGCTTCACATGCAGCTTGAAAACGATTAATCAGATGCTCCCTGTCTATGATTTCTTCAGAGTTAACTTCATTTTTTAAGTGCCCCCAGAGAAAATAACCCAAACATGTAGGATCTGTAAGATCTAAGAAAAGCATTATTATTATCATATCTGGGAATCTTGCAGGCCAGTCTTGAAGTCCCCCTCTACCAAACCAATGATCTGGATAAACTGCATTCAAATGCGCTACAATTTCACGGGTAAAATGTGCCGGACCTCTATCATATTGGAAGTATATTCCTCTTGGAATATTGCTTCCATCATTCAAGAGCCCTGGCAAATGCTCGATTAAAAATTGTAGATATGTCACTCCATTCAGCCTGTGTGAAAGAATATGTTGTCCAATTAGGCGATTATTGTAAATTCCACACCAAATATTGACTTAAAACAATGTTGTAAATTGCGTTTCCTAGTCACTTTAGGATTTACTCTGGAAGAAATATGTGCATTGCGAACATTCAAAATGCCAACTTTTGTGAAGGTTGCTTCATCAGATAAAAGCGTTCTGACGTTAGCTCGCTGGTTCCGCAAAACCCATCTGCAAAATCGCATCCTCGGTAGTTTATCACCTGGCTCCAAGATTTGGACGGATTGTAAATGAAATGGATGCCACTTTTCACGGTGCAAAACTCGCCAGACCCGACAAAGTGGCAAACCTAAAACTGAACCAAGACACCGAGTGCTGGTTGAGGGATTTTCTTGGGCAGCTTCTATTATCTCTTCGTCCAGATGAAGCCTTCGATATTCCTTAGCAGCTTCACGACCATTGCATTTACAAAATCGATAAACTAACAACATATCAGTATACTCAGTATTAGAAAATAACGGCATTTTGATAATTCTCTCAATGAAAATTTTATGAAAACACAACAATCTACCATTTGCGTCTTTTTCTATTTCAATAATTACCCGACAATGGTTTGAAATGTCAATAATCTTAGTATGAGCTGCAGAACATTCAATATAAGAGCTAGCAGGTGTCGAAAAGAAATAGCGAAATTTTCGAGAACAAATCACATGAAAATTGATCGGGGAAGGGGTATAAAAGAATTTATTTGCAAAAGTGTAAATAAGATGTCGAAAAGTATTTCGTTTTGTATGCGTGAGTCTGACTTCAGTCAGTTATGAATTTTTTTGAATATCTAAAATTTTTCCCTTCGGTATGCTTGCACCCCCTTAGAGGGCGCCCCCACAGGTTAGAAATGCTGCCTTAAGTCCTGATACTGAGAAATTGAATTCATTCAATATGAATGAAATTCATTCAATATGAATTAACGCATTATTCGGAGAAACACAGGTCCGCTTTTACTATGCATCGAAAACTAGAGATATTCAATATCTCATAATATATTGATGCGAAGAGTGCTTGTTTGGAAGAGTATTCATTGTAGATTCTGAGGAGAATTTCATTTTTCGAAAATTCCATGTACAGAGTATTTTACAAGATTTGGGATAAAGAATATAATTTCCTCAGTCCGGACCTGCGCTATCGACAGGGTGATTGAGTGCAAATATTATGCATTGGGCTACACTCATTTCCTCAAATTTTCATGAAGATCCATGCAGGCGTTCAAGAGTTATGCCGATTGAAAGTTTTTGATAAAATACATAAAACCTCCTGTATCTTTTAATATAGTTTGGACATCTTTCGAGCACTGATTCAGACTCACCAAAATGTCCTGCATCTACCCTGAAAGCCTGTACAATCATTCGTGAAACACCCTGTATATATAAACTATAGAACTGAAAAAATTTTCCCGTGCACATGAAGGCTAAAAGGATAGTAATTTTTCATTCAAAGAACTCAATGATATAGTTTTAACACCTAGTTAAAAGCACTGCTCATAAATTACGAAAATTTTCTCGATGTTTTGAAGGCTAAGGAGTATGGAAATCTTTTGTCTAGTGATATTTCACATGTATAAGAACCCTGCGTACCTCACTGCTCGAATTTCTACTGAAAGAATTCAAAAATGAAGCTTTATCTACAACTGGTCAAGAATCTCTAGCTCTACTGACAGCAGTATATACTACTCTGTCAAGAAAGTACCGGGAATTTTCAATTAAAACAACATTTTTACATTTAATCGTCAAAATTTATTGGGTCGCCTTCAAAATAGGCTCCATTTGCTCCAATACATCTATGCCAACGGCACTTCCAATTATCGAAACATTTTTTATAGGCGCTTTTCGGGATGGACTTTAGCTCTCGCGCCGAATTTTGTTTTATGGCTTCAATCGACTCAAAACGGGTGCCACGAAGGGGCAATTTTAGTTTTGGGAAGAGGAAAAAGTCGCAGGGAGCCAAATCCGGCGAATACGGTGGTTGCTGAAGCACGTTTGTTGAGTTTTTGGCGAGAAAGTCAGTCACAATCGTAGCTCGGTGAGAAGGCGCGTTATCGTCATGCAAAATCCATGAGTTGTTCGCCCACAAATTTGGCCGTTTCTTACGGATACGCTCACGAAAACGTTTCATAACGCCTAGGTTATACTCCTTGTTTACCGTCTGACCCTATGGAACGAATTCGTAGTGCACCACGCCACGGATATCGAAGAAAACAATGAGCATCACCTTCATTTTCGAGCGGCTTTGGCGTGGTTTTTTCGGTTTCGGCTCATTTTTTGCCACCCATTCCGATGATTGCTGGCTTGTTTGCATATCGTACTCGTAGACCCAGGTCTCATCACCAGTTAAAATGTGTTCCATGAATGTAGAATCGGAATTACAGCGATCCAGCATGTCTGAAGCAACCTGTTCGCGATGACGTTTTTGAAGAAAATTCAGGTCTTTCGGTACGAGTCGTGCGGCCACCTTTCTCATGCCCAAAATATCAATCAAAATCGTACGTGCGGACTCGTGGGATATCTTAAGATCATGTGCTATCTCTCTCAAGCTGGTACGACGGTTTTCCAGCACCCTTTCCTTAATTTTATCGACGTTATCTTCGATCGAAGCCGTCGATGGGCGACCACTTCACGACCGTCCTTGAAGGCTCTGTACCACTGATATGCACGAGTTTTCGATAGAGCATTATCACCAAAGGCCTTTTGCAACATTTTCAATGCATCGGCACACGAAAATTCATTTGCAACACAAAACTTTAAACAAATTCTTTGCTCAACGTAATCACCCATAGTAAAAATCGGCACGCACTCTGACATGACTGACTTAATCAGCTGTCGCAAACACACTAGTTGACAGATCCCGCTCAAGCTTGGCATAGTAATTAAGGACAGTGGTACCAACCTAGGAAAAAAAATTTTTACCTGCCTCATTGCCCCGCCAGATTTAAATCGATAATTCCCGGTACTTTCTTGACAGAAGTAAATGGGTCATTATTCCGTTTAAATGTAAGGTACCTAAGGAGCTACAAGAATTTTGCATAAAACAGATATGTGAAAACTCGAATGAAATTCATTTTTATCTCTTTAATTAATTCCGCCGTACTTGTTATTACATGTTGATAATATTGTTATGCATTTTGTTATTACTATTGATAACGAACCCTTAGTCCTCTGTCTTGTTTCCAGTCAACTCCAATACTAGTGCCAAAGGAATGTGAATATTCAGATGTAATTTTGGACAATGCATATTATTACAATAGAAGGTATTCAACGGACTCGAAACTGAAATAACTTTATAATGAGATGTTGTTTGATGTGTTTCGTTCTCGTCAGAATTGAATAGCTACGGAATATCAAAACAGAAGGAAATTGACAGGTTTATCAGGAACTGTAGATAGAATACTTACCAAGTTGTCTAGCAGCTTCATCTACAAGAATTGCCTCCTTCTATATATTTTTGAAGTGAAAGAAAAATGTTCGCACAATCATTCAAATTTTTTATTCATATATAATATAAATAGATGATCTAAAAGCTGAAAGAAAATTTATTTGTAATTAATTTCAATGAAGATTTCTACAGGAAAAATTTTGAAATATAGTTCAACGATCCTCCAAGCATTCATTCTAGAAGTTGCATTGCAATTCAAAATGAATATTTCTCAAGATTTTGTTATAGGATTTCCTCCTTTTGAAATAATTAACCTTTGTGTAAACTTTGCAACAATAGCAACATTGACACGGAGGACGTAGGATAAATAAATATTCGTCAATGTCGTTTTTTTCTCGAAACGGAAGAATTAACCAACGATCGTTGGTTTTTCTTAATTCCGTTTGATATTGTATGATGAATTTTGACGTCTATTAAATATGAGCAGTGCTTATAAAGACATTAATTTAATTCTTAAAGTCTCTTCAAAGAATTTTTTGAAATTAAAATTGTAGAAGACAACAGATTAAATCTGTTTTGATTTTCATATTTGTAATAATCCTTCTATCAAGTAAAAAACCATTCCTTCTTATTTTATTTTATATATAATATATAATTATATTAGGTTTTTTAAATAAAGAAATTCATTATACAGTGTTGCACGGTTTTAACTGAGGCCAAGTGCCTTATAAGCTTTGTATGATTCTGTGAACGTGGAACATAAGTACCTTGGATCTATGAAAGTGTTTACTTTTATTTTCTATTGAGGGCCGTGTATTCCTAAGATTCACCGAGTAAGTCTATACATTGTTTATTTGATTTTATTATATTTTTTATATGTAATGTTGAACTGATCTTATCGTAACTTTAATTATTTCTTGAGAATGTGCTACATGTTTTGAGATTTTTTGAAATAATTTATTTAAATATATTGAATATTTCAAATAAATTAGTTTTTGAGAAGTTCTTGAAATTATGTTTTATATTTTTGAGAAAGGGTTATTTTTCATTCATATGGGATCGGAAAACAACATTTTGTAACAAACAGGGCTTCGTAAGTTTGTCTGAAGAGTTCATTACGCATGCCTGGAACGAAACAAAAAATGTTTGCTTATTTATATTTTAATTTTAATTGACAGTTTGTATTCGTTGGTTTTTCTTAATTCCGTTTGATATTGTATGATGAATTTTGACGTCTATTAAATATGAGCAGTGCTTATAAAGACATTAATTTAATTCTTAAAGTCTCTTCAAAGAATTTTTTGAAATTAAAATTGTAGAAGACAACAGATTAAATCTGTTTTGATTTTCATATTTGTAATAATCCTTCTATCAAGTAAAAAACCATTCCTTCTTATTTTATTTTATATATAATATATAATTATATTAGGTTTTTTAAATAAAGAAATTCATTATACAGAGTTGCACGGTTTTAACTGAGGCCAAGTGCCTTATAGGCTTTGTATGATTCTGTGAACGTGGAACATAAGTACCTTGGATCTATGAAAGTGTTCACTTTTATTTTCTTTTGAGGGCCGTGTATTCCTAAGATTCACCGAGTAAGTCTATACATTGTCTATTTGATTTTATTATATTTTTTATATGTAATGTTGAACTGATCTTATCGTAACTTTAATTATTTCTTGAGAATGTGCTACATGTTTTGAGATTTTTTGAAGTAATTTATTTAAATATATTGAATATTTCAAATAAATTAGTTTTTGAGAAGTTCTTGAAATTATGTTTTATATTTTTGAGAAAGGGTTATTTTTCATTCATATGGGATCGGAAAACAACATTTTGTAACAAACAGGGCTTCGTAAGTTTGTCTGAAGAGTTCATTACGCATGCCTGGAACGAAACAAAAAATGTTTGCTTATTTATATTTTAATTTTAATTGACAGTTTGTATTCGTTGGTTTTTCTTAATTCCGTTTGATATTGTATGATGAATTTTGACGTCTATTAAATATGAGCAGTGCTTATAAAGACATTAATTTAATTCTTAAAGTCTCTTCAAAGAATTTTTTGAAATTAAAATTGTAGAAGACAACAGATTAAATCTGTTTTGATTTTCATATTTGTAATAATCCTTCTATCAAGTAAAAAACCATTCCTTCTTATTTTATTTTATATATAATATATAATTATATTAGGTTTTTTAAATAAAGAAATTCATTATACAGTGTTGCACGGTTTTAACTGAGGCCAAGTGCCTTATAAGCTTTGTATGATTCTGTGAACGTGGAACATAAGTACCTTGGATCTATGAAAGTGTTTACTTTTATTTTCTATTGAGGGCCGTGTATTCCTAAGATTCACCGAGTAAGTCTATACATTGTTTATTTGATTTTATTATATTTTTTATATGTAATGTTGAACTGATCTTATCGTAACTTTAATTATTTCTTGAGAATGTGCTACATGTTTTGAGATTTTTTGAAGTAATTTATTTAAATATATTGAATATTTCAAATAAATTAGTTTTTGAGAAGTTCTTGAAATTATGTTTTATATTTTTGAGAAAGGGTTATTTTTCATTCATATGGGATCGGAAAACAACATTTTGTAACAAACAGGGCTTCGTAAGTTTGTCTGAAGAGTTCATTACGCATGCCTGGAACGAAACAAAAAATGTTTGCTTATTTATATTTTAATTTTAATTGACAGTTTGTATTCGTTGGTTTTTCTTAATTCCGTTTGATATTGTATGATGAATTTTGACGTCTATTAAATATGAGCAGTGCTTATAAAGACATTAATTTAATTCTTAAAGTCTCTTCAAAGAATTTTTTGAAATTAAAATTGTAGAAGACAACAGATTAAATCTGTTTTGATTTTCATATTTGTAATAATCCTTCTATCAAGTAAAAAACCATTCCTTCTTATTTTATTTTATATATAATATATAATTATATTAGGTTTTTTAAATAAAGAAATTCATTATACAGTGTTGCACGGTTTTAACTGAGGCCAAGTGCCTTATAAGCTTTGTATGATTCTGTGAACGTGGAACATAAGTACCTTGGATCTATGAAAGTGTTTACTTTTATTTTCTATTGAGGGCCGTGTATTCCTAAGATTCACCGAGTAAGTCTATACATTGTTTATTTGATTTTATTATATTTTTTATATGTAATGTTGAACTGATCTTATCGTAACTTTAATTATTTCTTGAGAATGTGCTACATGTTTTGAGATTTTTTGAAATAATTTATTTAAATATATTGAATATTTCAAATAAATTAGTTTTTGAGAAGTTCTTGAAATTATGTTTTATATTTTTGAGAAAGGGTTATTTTTCATTCATATGGGATCGGAAAACAACATTTTGTAACAAACAGGGCTTCGTAAGTTTGTCTGAAGAGTTCATTACGCATGCCTGGAACGAAACAAAAAATGTTTGCTTATTTATATTTTAATTTTAATTGACAGTTTGTATTCGTTGGTTTTTCTTAATTCCGTTTGATATTGTATGATGAATTTTGACGTCTATTAAATATGAGCAGTGCTTATAAAGACATTAATTTAATTCTTAAAGTCTCTTCAAAGAATTTTTTTAAATTAAAATTGTAGAAGACAACAGATTAAATCTGTTTTGATTTTCATATTTGTAATAATCCTTCTATCAAGTAAAAAACCATTCCTTCTTATTTTATTTTTAACTCATTTATTGTTCAATTCATATATTATGTAGTGCAGCCAAAGCGAGATCTGATTCACAGAAATAAATCAAATATTAAGAGTAAGAAATATTCTAATCTTAGGATAAATATTCAGTTATCATTTGTAAGTATTCGAGTCGGGTGATTAAACCAAAAATAATTAAAATTATGTAGTTGTAACAATGAAAAATGACATTAGGAACATATTGGTCCGGCCACCTTCTTGCATTCTTCTAATGTTTTGAAATTGTTCTCTGATGGGAAACAGCCTCCATAAATCGTTTCTTGGCATCCTCTTTTATACCAGTGATAAACTGGAAATGCTGCCTTGCAATGGAGAGGTCCAGTTTCTACAGGCTTCGAACAATCTACAAAAATTCATTCAAGATTTAAGATTCAAGACAAGATTCTAGGAGAGTAGGTCCCTATGAATTTTTTGAAATAGCTAATTTAAAATATTAATTCATTCTTCATCGAGCAGATCCTACATGATTCTTACTTTTTGTGTTCACACAGTAGGGTACGATTCTATTTGTCCGAATTTTTTCAAACATACCGATGGGCAATTTGTAGGGAAAATCAATAGTTTCAGGATATAATTTGGAAATAAGTTCTTGAATACAAAAAATCATCAAAGTTCGGGAATAAACCTGTCAGAGGTTTTGTTTTCGCAATATTTTAAACAGGTGTTTTCCGAAAAAATTGTGATATTTCATTATAGAACGATAAGTTCAAAGTATCTCTTAAATTTCTGGAGAAGTCGAGAATGGAAAATTTCATTTCAATGATAATATTAGGAGTACAAATAAGTTTCCGCCGTTGTTTAACACAAATTAAATATTTATTATAGAAGACGATGTGAGACTGCTTGCTGAGTGACTTCTAATGTTAGAGCAAGTTCTTTTTGTGTTTGAGATGAATCTTCCTCCAATAATTCCTCCAATTCTGCATCCTCGTAAATTTTTGGCCTTCCACTGCGATCTTTGTCTTCTACGTCGAAATCACCGTTTTTAAACTTTTGAAACCACTCTCGACACGTTCTATCACTCAAAGCATCCTCAGCATATGCTTCTACGAGCAATTGATGCGCCTCAGCAGCAGATTTCTTTAAATTAAAGAAGTAAACTAATATTTCTCGCAAATGACGCTTACTTGGCTCAAATTTTCTAAAATATCTAAAATTCACGTTCAGACTCAAGAGAATAAAATTGTGTTGTGCAGAAATGCGTCAGAAACGTTCTGAACTTCCCAGTCTTGTAGATTCAGTGCGAAAACGATACGTGAAATGTATTCAACAAGGTGGTTGACATTTCGAACAATTGTTATAATAAGTGATAGTAGTCTTTTTTCTATATATTTTTTCATAAAATCTGTATTATTGAAATTTAGTTTATTCGTTTGAATTATTTTGATTTGACAGATAAATTCATGATTGCCATCAGAATTACTTTAACATTCAATCATAAAGTGCTTCGAGGTAGAGCAAATTTAGGTTTGGAATATTTCAGCTTTTCGTTGTTATCTTCTTAACCATGATATTATGGCAGAGAAGAAACAGCTAGAACAAAAGTTGATATGTCATTCGAAAGTACAGTAAATGAGGTATTTTTTGATGAGAAAAAGACATGTCCATAATAAATATTTTTTCATCAATAAAACAATTGGAGGAATATGACTGATTTTTCACTTCAGAGTAGTTATATTCATATCCTTACCACGCACACAGAATTTCTTATTTTGTAGCATATTCAATACCATTTCCAGATATGTCGTCAAATTTGATAAGACTACAAGGATAACTGAAGAATCATTGATTTTATGGAAAAACTTGAAATCGAGAAATGTTAAAACGAAGAATAACCATCAACATTTCGGCCAGGTATTATATGACATTTTTGTTGCAAATACCTTGTATGATCTTCCCTTGAAGATTGGCCCTTTTAAAAGTAGACACCATGTATATATTTCCGTCCACTATAAATAAGTGGAAGATTTTTTTGCATATACATTCTGTCAAGAAAGTACCGGGAATTATCGATTTAAATCTGGCGGGGCAATGAGGCAGGTAAATTTTTTTTTCCTAGGTTGGTACCACTGTCCTTAATTACTATGCCAAGCTTGAGCGGGATCTGTCAACTAGTGTGTTTGCAACAGCTGATTAAGGCAGTCGATGTCAGGGTGCGTGCCGATTTTTACTATGGGGGATTACGTTGAGCAAAGAATTTGTTTAAAGTTTTGTGTTGCAAATGAATTTTCGTGTGCCGATGCATTGAAAATGTTGCAAAAGGCCTTTGGTGATAATGCTCTATCGAAAACTCGTGCATATCAGTGGTACAGAGCCTTCAAGGACGGTCGTGAAGTGGTCGCCCATCGACGGCTTCGATCGAAGATAACGTCGATAAAATTAAGGAAAGGGTGCTGGAAAACCGTCGTACCAGCTTGAGAGAGATAGCACATGATCATAAGATATCCCACGAGTCCGCACGTACGATTTTGATTGATATTTTGGGCATAAGAAAGGTGGCCGCACGACTCGTACCGAAAGACCTGAATTTTCTTCAAAAACGTCATCGCGAACAGGTTGCTTCAGACATGCTGGATCGCTGTAATTCCGATTCTACATTCATGGAACGCATTATAACTGGTGATGAGACCTGGGTCTACGAGTACGATATGCAAACAAGCCAGCAATCATCGGAATGGGTGGCAAAAAATGAGCCGAAACCGAAAAAACCACGCCAAAGCCGCTCGAAAATGAAGGTGATGCTCATTGTTTTCTCCGATATCCGTGGCGTGGTGCACTACGAATTCATTCCAGAGGGTCAGACGGTAAACAAGGAGTATTACCTAGGCGTTATGAAACGTTTGCGTGAGCGTATCCGTAAGAAGCTTCCAAATTTGTGGGCGAACAACTCATGTATTTTGCATGACGATAATGCGCCTTCTCACCGAGCTACGATTGTGACTGACTTTCTCGCCAAAAACTCAACAAACGTGCTTCAGCAACCACCGTATTCGCCGGATTTGGCTCCCTGCGACTTTTTCCTCTTCCCAAAACTAAAATTGCCCCTTCGTGGCACCCGTTTTGAGTCGATTGAAGCCATAAGACAAAATTCGGCGCGAGAGCTAAAGTCCATCCCGGAAAGCGCCTATAAAAAATGTTTCGATAATTGGAAGTGCCGTTGGCATAGATGTATTGAAGCAAATGGAGCCTATTTTGAAGGCGACCCAATAAATTTTGACGATTAAATGTAAAAATGTTGTTTTAATTGAAAATTCCCGGTACTTTCTTGACAGAGTAGTATATGGATGTGAAAAAAGCTTGACATTGGAAACATTTCTATATTCATTATTTTTATAATATGGATATGAATTCATTCATTGACTGGTAGGTATGCACTAACATATTTGAACTGATAATTTTTGAATATGTAGCAACCTTGACTAGGAGTAATAATTCTTCAAGTAAATATTTTAGTTTTTATAATGTTATAAATATTAAATGGACTTTGAAAGACAACAAAGAATGAATTAAAATTCACTTACACCACCAAAGCAGATGTTTAAGGCTACAATGAAAAATTTCTTTTTAAGGAATTTCTTAGGACAGTGTCTAGACGTCGACGCATAGATTGGATTACCCAGTCGAAAATTCCAGGAGTATTTTGAATAACCCTACATAAAAAAATGCGGTTCCTTAAGTCTTCTATATTTCGTACAGGACTCTTGTGAATCAATGTTTTTGAATGGCCCCAAAAAGTAAAAACCAGAGGATTTAAATCTGGTGATCGGCAGGCCAGAACTGGGGTCCACCTATTCCACCTATTCATCGATATGAATGCTGACGTGCTCAAATACTGAAATGTGCGGGGAATCCATCACGCATAAATCACATTGTCCTTCTGACACGTAAAGGTATATGTCAAAGAAGTACATGAAGTCCTTCCTCAAGAAATTGAACGTATCGGGTGTTTTTTTACAGTGATAGAACTTTAAATTGAAATGAAACACATTTAAATTATGATTGAAGAGAAATTATTTTATTTGAAAGATAATTTTATGACTTTTATAATATAAAAAAATCCGGCATATGTTCACCACGACTAACTATGAGGAACCGCATTTGAACAGACCAATTTTGGACCACTTTTTCGAGTAATTCAGGCCTTATTCCATCAATAACAGGAATTAGATTGGCTTCCAAAGCGTCTATTGTTTCTGGTTTATCAGCATAAACCAATGACTTGACATAAACCCAAAGAAAATAATCCAGTGGAGTTATGTCGCATGATCTTGGAGGCCAATAAATTGGACCATTTCTCGAAATAATGTTCATGCCAAATCTTTCTTTCAATAAATCAATTGTTACGGTAGCAGCATGAGGTGTAGCACCATCTTGTTGGAACCAAAACACTTCTGGGTCGAAACAAATAATCATTGATCCGGATTGATCTGTAAGGAGCACCATTCACTGTAACATTAGCTCCAGCATCGTTTTAAAGAAATATGGACCGATGATGATGCACTCCAGTGTGTAAAGCACACCCTGCAGTGCATTTTTCAGAATGCAATGGAACCTGCAGAACTTCTTGAGGATTGTTTTCGAACCATATACGGGCAATTTTGCTTGGTTACATAGCCGTTCAACCAGAAATGAGCTTCATCACTAAACACAATTTCACGATAAAAAAGTGGATCAACTTCAAGCTCTTCTAGGGCACAATCAGCAAACAAACGACGCTCATTATGGTCAAGTGGCTTTAGTTCTTGAACCAGTTGGATCTTGCATGGGTGCAGACCAATATCTTTAAGCAAATTTGCCGTGTGGTGAATGCACAGAGTCAAACCTGGATCATCATTAACACTTTGACTTACAGCAGTGATATTTTCTTCTGTACGTACAATTCTTTGTCTTGTTGTTGTTGCATCGAGTAGAGAAAATGTTGTCCGAAATCTATCGATAGTTCGACGAATAAGCTGCTCTGATGGACGATTATGTAAACCATAAATTTCACAAAAAATAAGTTTGGCGAATAGAACACTGATTTTGAAAATAAATTTCAGAAATTTGTAAACGTTGTTGCGACGTGAGTCTTTCCATGATAATTTGTCAATGCCTACTGAACAGAAATGTCAAAACAACATGGCTTCTATAATACCTTCTGTCAAATTACAGTTATCCCTATCGAAAGTTCTATCACTCTGAAAGAATACCCGATATGTATTTCCATTCAGTCTTGGTGGTAGAAATTTTGGACCTTTAATTAACTGATCCTCAACATATCCAAAGCCTGACATTCAGAGAAAACTGTTCCTGGTGGTGAGCTACAGTATTAGCCTGAGGGTTCTCTTCAGCCCATATGTGGTTAATATGAAAATTAGTTATTGGATCTCTAGAAAAATTAGCCTCGTCTGAGAATAGGACCTTTTTCAAAAATGGAGGATATTGTTCAGTCATTCCCATCATCCAAATGAAGAATTGGGGACGATTCGGAAAATTCCGTGGTAAGAGAGCTTGAATGTGATAAGGATATAAAACTTGTTCCTTTAAAATCCCAAATACCGTCATATGGTGAATTTGTTATTGCTGAGCAATTTTCCTAGTACTGATGTCAGGTTGCTCGTCGACAAGATTCAGTAGTGCTTCTTCTATTGCTGCAATTCTAATTTCGCGCTGGCGACCACAACAATTTTTATTTATCTCAAATGTACTTATATTTTCTGAATGCTTTCAGAGAATTACCACCAGAAAGATCGTAAACAAAATACATATAGGTCATTTCTGTGTTTGTGTATACCGCCATCTTAATGTGTATGTGACAAAAATCTCAAAATGATAAGTCAGATCAAAAAATAATAGTGACTTAATCAAAGTTAATCAAAACCAGTCAGTTGTCATAACAAAATGGCATCTGCTTACTAGATAAATTCTAGTTCGGAAATAATTCCAGCCTCTACGACTCATGCTATCATGTTTTTTTTTTCTCCAAAAACTTGAATGTCAGCAATAATTTACAAGAGACCTTATTTTGTAAGAATGGATAAAGCTATATAAAAAATTAATTTTTTATTGTAAAATAGGAATATGAAAAAAAAGTTCTTGTGAAAGAAAGTTTAGGGTTGACTTTTTCTACCCCTTGCAATCATGGAGGAACACCACCAAAAATTTTTTTTAATGCCTTCTCGCACGCATAAAATGTCTGCTTGATTTTATTCCTGTCAGTTTTTCGGTTTTTAAGAAAAAAATTAAAAACCGTTTGTCGGGCGTCATCGTTAGGAGGCTGTAACTAAGTCAGTTCAGTAAAATAAAGTTCATATGAACCCCATTTTTTGACAACAAATCACCCCCTAAATTTTTCCGCAACAATTCATATACACCCTGTTAAAATAGTCAACAATGCCATGACATTATCGTTAATGGATTTTGCGGCAATTAAATTGCGATCAGTTCCACTGATATTATCCAGATGATTGGTGGGATATTGTGTATATTTAATGTCCAATACAGTTAAAAACCAGGCAGTAAACTTCAATATCACATCGCAATCGGTAGTAAATGGAACGCAGCACTAACTTACAGAGGTATAACACTCAATTTGAATAAAAGTGAAATAAAATTTAAAAGGTCGTGAATGTTCTGCCTTTATGGCTCATCGAACAGAAAATGATAGATACTGGATAAGTGAAATGTAATGTTACCAATTTTGCACCCGCAGAACTGTTGATGACGTTAAAAAAGTAATTCATATTATTATAAAATAATAACGATAATTTTATTCATCCTGTAAGATATTTTACATGTATAGAACAAGTCATATAATATGTGATCAATCACAATAATATGTGATCAATCACAATTTAACTGAAAAATATTCGCTAACCGAGTAAAAACATTTTTTTTAAAGTTTATCCTCAACCACTCTTCTAAATTCCGTAAGACTAAGTGATTGTATACTTCTTGTAAGATGATTAGCTTCCTACATTGATATAAGGGGGACTTTTCAAACTTAGTAGTTATGTGGTTCGGTATAATAATTTTATCATTTCTAGTGTAATAGCTATGATACTAAGAGCTTCGCTATATTGTTTTCATTCTCTTTAGCATACAAAAGGCATCTGAGTATAAATATTGATGCAACTGTCAAAATATTATTGTTCTTGAAAAAAGGTCTGCATAAAGTTCGAGGTGCAATATTTAACAACTCGCAGAATCCGTTTTTGTGCTATGAATACTTTATGTTATGAGTTTCCCCATAACATAATATTATAAGAGATATGGCTGTACACAAGACTGTAGTAAATATTCATAAGTGATTGTAGGGGTATCGTATTTCTAACTCTACTTATAGCATAGAAGGAGCTATTTAGTTTTTTGCATACAGAATGGACATGCGAACACCTCTTTAAGTTCTGGTCGATGTATATTCCTAGAAATCTTGCACTTTGCTGAGCTTCTATAATAAAATCCAAATACCGTAACGCTAATCTATTGGAATCGTCATTCCTATTTTTAAAGTGAATGCATTCTGTTTTTTTGACACCAGTACATAAAACACTGTAACAAGAGTTGACATAAAGTCTGCAATTCATCAAATGTCTTGGCGCTTATCGCCACTGAGGTATCATCAGCAAACAAGACCAATCTCAACATATGCATGAGGAGATTAAAATCAGTGTAACCGGATGACAGAAAAAGCATGTTCTAATTTACACGTAAATCGTTAATGAAATCAATGATTAAAAGGAAAAGAAGTGGCTCCAGAAGGTACAGTGCCCTGAGGTACGCCCAAATCAATATTCTCTTCTGGCGAGAAAGAGTTGTCAACCTTTACAAGTATAGTTGTACCCTCCAGATAACTTTGAATCCATGTTAGAAATATACCCCTAAATGCCATGTTGTAACATTTATCGATAAGGAACCCATAGGAGAGGCTTTCAAAAGCTCGTGATAAATCAAAAAATAACCCCGCGACGAACAAGTCTTTGTCAAGGCAATCATACACAGACTCAACGAAAGATAAAGCTGCCATGTGAGTTGAACGACCTGACCTGAAACCATGCTGTGCAGTGTCCAATATGTTGTACTTATCTATATAGTTCATCATTCGATTGTAAACAATTCTATCAAGAGAAGACACTGCGAATAGAGATAGGTCTGTAATTAGCAACATCATGTACATCTTTTTTTTTTATAAATAGGCAAAACTATGTCTTTTTTCATAAGATTAGGGAATACGCCTGAGTTAATTGACAAATTAATTAAATGGACTAAATGAGGTGCGATTGCAGCTCCAATATTTTTTAGTATACGCGCTGAAATATGATCAATGCCCGAACTCTTGTTTTTCAAATTATTCATTGTACTGATCACCTCGTTGTCCAAAACTGGTTGAAAAAAAAAGTTAAAATTCAAATTTGAAGAGGTCGTGCAGACATTGGACAAGTTAGAATTATAATATTCAAACAGTGCATTTTTTGTTACTGAGGAAAAATATTTAGCAAATATAACCGCCAGATTTTTAGGGTCAACATATGATTTTCCATCAACAATCAAATCAAAAGGCTTGCATTGTTTTAACGTTCGGCCAGTTTGGGAATTCATGATACTCCACACTGTTTTGTTTCTACTGTCAGAGGTTTCAATCAGGTTACTGAAATATGTAAATTTTGCTTTCTTAATTATCAAGTTGTATGAGGATTTGGCTCTCCTATAATTGTCATAAGTAGATTGGCATTTCATGTTAGTATAGTCACATCAAACTGTTAACAAGTAAAGGGTGGACCCTTTCAGTAGTGGTCATTTCCATTGTAGCAACACTTCTATCATTCTTGTTCGAACAGAAAGTTAGTTCAATAATAATAATAATAAGGTTAATTTGATGCATAAACAGATTACATCACTGAGGTACATACTAGGGAATTGTAACCTGTATGTGAGGAGAATTTTGTATGAAGACCTCGATATGAACTTCAACGAACGCAAGAAGTGAAGCATCGTGACCATTCGATGCGTTTCCACTTCGCTAGATGGGCTAATGATCGCATGACCGAAGATGAGCATTTTTCCAGAAAAATCATCTTTAGCGATAAAGCTCATTTTCACCTCGGAAGACATTGATTTTTGTGAGGATCCGTTAAGGATAAGTGTTACGCTAACCATCCAGAATGATTGAAACATGAAATTTAAGTTGCCATTCATCAGATTGAGTCCCAAACAATCGACAAGGTACTGAAAAATTGGGATGATCGGATGAGGTACTGTAGCCTCATGTCATGGTTTCCATTTAAATGATACTTTTCAGTGGTAAATTGCAAGGTTCATTCTTTCTAATAAACTGACAACTTTGAAAACATGTCCATTAGTTTTTTTTTGCCTATCAAAAATGCAAAATTCAAATGGCCCACCCCTTGTAAGGAAATTCATCGTTCTACATCATATGTATGGTGTAGATGACCATTTATACATTACAACAAAACCGTTACCATCGCTTAACTTAATCTTAATAGGATAGTAGTCATTCAGAAAGCAATGTCGCTTCGACATTAGGCAACAGAATTTTTACCTGCCTCAACAATATAAATCCGAGTCAGTCTTGAATCTCTCAGTCTCTCTACATTCACCCGATTAACATCTTTATAGACTTTCGCTGCTCCTCGACCAAGCGGTTAAAGCAAAAACCCGTTTTACATTCACTAAAGTCAGTCACTGCAGAAACTCGTTTCCACACTCAATCCGCAGTGAAGGAATAACCCGTTTCTCGTGGTCCACGTCTCATTTCTCTCGCTACACTGATGAGTTTACACACATTCAAATAAAGAACTCTATTCGCACTTATTTGTAACTTCACAATTTTAACCTTTTGGAACATTTTCACCCGCTCGCGATAATGATAAGCGGTGAAAATGCCTAGAGATCTACCCCTCTACCAGCAAAGTAGTCTTTTCACCACAGCTGCAGATCAAAAGTCCATTGCATCAACTCCCTTAATTTTCGGTGAAGCAACTCAAATTTGTACACTGTACTACATAATAAACTGTAAATTCTATGTGGGGGGACTGTTGCTACGGAAAGACGACATATTAAAGGTTTCCCTCTGTCGGGCAGGCGTTTGCTGTCATCCCGTTTGTTGAGGCAGTTTGGTCTCTTCTCAATTTCGTGGACTTCCCGAATAATGCGACTTGTTAACACTTTTTCCGTAGCAATAGTTTGGCAACAATCAAAGTCAATTTTGTAACCTGTATCGGGGTGATATATGAATAGGGCACAGGATAGATCAGCTAAAAGAAACCGCCTCCTTAGGGAAGGAGTGTCATCTGCGAAGCATGAAAAGGAAAGAAGAAAGTTTTTCCGAGGCGTCAGTCAGGGATGAAGGGTTACTATTGTTCGTGGATATTTCATTCAGAAGGAAGGTTATCTAGAATATCAATATATTGATGCAATCATCAATTACACCATCAAACTTTTCAAATTTTCTCTAATCAGAATATCGCCCGGTATGTTGGAAAAAATCATGCTAAATCTTCACACGATTCACACAAATTTTCTTATTGTGCATTGTCACCTCAGAAAGCATCGAATGAGATTTGTGTTAAAAATGACGAAATCAGGTTCTGTGAGAAGTAGGCAGAAACCCCTGGACCATCTGTACGAAGAGTGCTTTGGTAAGAAATCGTGAAAGATGGAGATACATTCTCCCTAAATCCGTCTCGGGTAATGGAGTTCATGAAAACTGTAAAACAAGATGAGGAACTGTAAATTAGGATATACAGCCGGACAAAGAGAGGAGGTGGCACTAAAAACTCGCATTCCTTAAAATTTTATATATATTCCATACAAATTATTGAAATGTCCTAATGATATTCACCCCATATCATATGACGATAATGAAATACATTATGATATTATATTACTGCCCTTCTTTGTAGGTCGTTTAAGAGGTACGTTTGGGAAATGAAATAGGCATCAGGTTAATTTTAAATTCTAAATGATTATTGTTTGCTACAATTAAATATATACTTTATTCGTAAATATAGTCAAGAAAGCATCTTGAATCACTCCATAAATGAGTCTTAAGCATTCTTTGGATACGTTGTTTATTAGTAATTTCCAGACAAGGATAGTAAACGCTATGACAGTGATTGAATTGAGACAACCGAGCGAGTCAAAGAGCAGTTTTTAGTATCTTGAGCAAGAATTTATTAGAAGATAAAAGCAAGTCTCAACGAATTATAGGCTGCACGAAGTTTGTTGTTCACATATTCGAGATAGCACAGCTGAAAGTCCATAACAAGACCCAGTTAATTTCAATTTTCAAAGAGTCCTTTCTGAGTTCTGAGCTCTGTTTGCTACCAAATACCCCAACAGTACACTCCTCAGAATTAAGTTTGAGGAGGTGATCTTCAGCTGCCTTATAAAACCGGTTTGAAGTCGAATTTATTAATTCATTGGCCAAATAGATCTGACTGAAAAAAGAGGAGTACAACGACGTGTGGTCGGCGTAACAATGTACTTTGCAGCTCTTAAGACATCACTGGAAGTGGATTCTATAGAGGATATACAGAAAAGGGACTAAAATACTTCCCTGAGGGACCCCAATGCTCATATTTGAAGGAGATGAATGCTGATCACAAGAAACCACCTGTTGAGATTTCTCAGATAGAAAAAACCAGAATAGATTTCTAGCGCTCTCACTGAACCCCAGATAGTGAAGCATCTCGTAAATTAAGAAATGCGAAAGGAAGTCAAATTGTTTGCTGAAATCTAGTGTAATCAGGGGAGTGACCATATCATTGTCGGTAGCCTTCAGCAAATCGTCAATCACACCAGTCAATAAGGTCCCGCTACGTGATACTTTCTGAAGTCAGAGTGATTCATTGGTAAGGTGTTATACCTTGATAAAAAAAGATCTAATCTGGCTCTCGATAATTCTCTCAATAACTTTTGAAACAGTAGGCAGAAACGCTAAAAATGGCCTATGAAGAATAGACCTCCTTTAAAGACCCTCGACTATGGCAACATAATGCACTCAGATTTCTTATCATAGGGCGAGACATTAAATAAAGAATATTATCTGTTTGAAGCGAGCCAAATAGTTTGAAAAGACCAAATTATATTTTATCGAATCGGTATTTATTTAATGAAAACCTATTTGAATTTATATTTCCAATAATAAATTAATATCATATAATATCGACTTTAAATAATGAATAATATACAAATTCCCACAAATTTATTATAAATATAACAATCATTTCGCTATTACAGTAGTATCGTGAGATTTTTCCCATGTTGAATAACCAAACTCATTTCGGAAATATATTTGATTTATACTGTTGCAGGTATGTTATTCAAATAAGTTCAATAATAATTATACAATTAGGGTTCACTAGGAATTGAGTCTACATAATATATTTGAAAATGGCAAACTGTTCACATTTGTTTGATCATTGAGTGAAATTATTATTTTACTGTGTCTATTTATTTCAAGTACTTCTTAGCAAGTGGGGGTCAAACCTTTATTTTCGACATGCAAAATTTTGGAACTCTGGTGAAAATAATGTCCCGCTTCTTTTTTCTTTTTCCAAAAATCAAAGCCCTATTTCGAGTCACCCGTTTTCAGTGGGTGGAAAAGTTTTACAAGTGAATGAGCAGCGGATACTGAAGTCGATTCATGAATTTGTGTTTGAAAATTTTCTGATGATTGGATTATATATTTTATTACATATTGTTTGTTGGCATAAGTGAATTCTTTCAGAAGGGACCCAGTTTGCAGATGATACCATAAGTTTGTATGAATAATAATCATTTTGTCTTTCATTGGCTGATTTTCAAAACGTATTTTCATCCCATTATCAGTATCAGAAATCATAATGTGCTTAAGAGAGTGAGCTAAGCTAACTGAAAACTAATATATATAATATGTATTGGTCTTTATTAACCAAACTGTCAATCAGTTATTAATGATTATTTCTCAAAACTCTATTCAGCGCTTATATAGTAGGAGTGTTTAGTTATTAGAAGTTTTGAAACTCACCAACTATAAATAATTATTTTCCACAGAATACGTATACGATAAAATGAAGGAGGTAATGAAATTATTAAATCATGAGTACTACTATACCCAGAATATTATTACTCACCATCTTTTGTGAATGCTGTGCTCGAGAAATGAATTAGAACAGAATATATCATCAATATAAAATATAATTTTTCCATTTCGACTTCCTGAAATAATCAACACTGCAATATGCGTCGAACTCTTCAAACAGAATAAGGTTAACATAAAATTACCAAGGTACGAATTGAGTGATACTAACAATTAACTAAATTGTCTAATTATTGATCAACACAATGGAAATGAGATAACGTAATTGAACAAGGGATATAAAATAATTGAAATAGAACGTGAACGTAGCGGATGTATGGTAAATTTCTTGGTAATGTAAAACAAGCAATGGTCTTAAGAACGCAATCTAGTAAAGAAGTTTGAAATGACACAACAACTGAGTCACTGTCATAAATCTATCAGAGCAAATTATTGCTTTGATTTTCTATGAAAACAACGATATCTCGTGGTGATTCAATAATTTGTTATGTTCCTTATGCGTTAGTTTGTTATTTTCTCTAAGAACAAACAAAACTCATTTACTCCTAAATATTTTGTAGATTATATAGTACACAATATTCAGTACGACTAAACTACAGAACAGAAACATCGTTTTTTGCGCGCTTTTTCTGGGGAACTAATTTTGAGCCGAAAATGATCTTAACGACTAGGTAGGGTTCACTCATGAATGAATAAAGCAACTCTGTCCGGTCGAAAAGAGAAAGACCTTTGACACCTTCAGGAAAGGTAAAGGGTTTAAAGATCGCAGCTAATTTCATTAATGGCCAAAATCGGTTTGATAATTTCGTAGTTATTCATGTTTAAAAAATCTTCATATTTTTTCCAGTGTTTTCGAAAGTGAAGATTGGATGGATCAAAATTTTTTCCAACCATGAACACTCTATCTTAATCTCTTAAAAGGAGAGAGCTGAAACATTCAGAACAGGGGGGTTTAAATTTGATCTAAGAAGTTTGTTAGAGGGCATAATCCAATGGTTCCGTAGTTATTGAAATTTGAAATGTTTTCTCATTTCTCCCAATATTTTGGACACGTAAGATTTGGCATGAAGAAGGAAAATCATAACTCACACGTTCTTGGAATATTTCGTTGCAATCGTGAAATTAGGTGATTAAAAAAATTTTCTTAGCAGAGCATCATCAAGTGTTATCGAGACCATAGCAACGGTCCAACAACTGAACTTGAATGTTAAATTAGCGATAAAAAGACTGATGCAGATTCACGAGGATCGTGAGTCATATGAAAAAACGCGCAAAAGCTTGAAGAGATTCGTATTCTCTAAGGATCATAGGAGTGACAGCATCCATCATAGATTATATGAGTTATATAAATTACATCATTATATCACGGTATTTACCCGCGTTATTTATGTGTCAAATATTCTGTGGCACTGTAACTTGATACGTATGTGATCGGTGACAATGATAAAGAGAACAACGTCCTTATGGCGTTCCCATTGTATTTTGAAGCGGCAGAGACAAAGCTTTTTAGAAATAAACCTCCTGAGGGACTTAAAAACATACTCGAGATAGAACAGTCCCTCTTGGTAACTCTAAGTAAGTAAACTCCTTTTAAATTCTTCTGATTAATTGCATGCTTTACGCTTTGAAGACCACCTTAGTTTTAATGTGAAATAAGTGATTGCACGCTCGTTCATTGTACTTCCATTCATCGCTTTTCATTCTTGTATTTTTGCTTCAGTGTTATTTAATCCGATCGGAATGTTTTAACTTCAATGCATTGCCTTTGTATATAACTAAAGCGGCAGGATGCTCACAAGTTATTTATTTGTACTGTATGCTTTATCTCGGTTGCTATTTGTTGTATTTATTAATAATGGTTCTTTATTGGTACTGTTCATGGTATTCGCAGAGCCTGATATGTAACTGATTTGCATGTACTTTTGTGTGATCCCCCAGTTACCTATTTCTTTGTTGGCTTTTATTGTAGCGTTCATTAACAGGCCCAGGTGATGGGGCACTGTATCTATTTTATAATGTCCTAATCAGTTTGTGTTACATACATTCTATATGCATGTGCGCGCTTACTTTGAGAGATTGTATTACTTGTGAACCAGTGGCGTTCTTTAGGTTGAATCGCTGAGTAGACCTGGTAGAGGACGACTTATCCTATAGTGACAGTAAATAACTACGGATATCCAAGGCTACTGTGAGAATGTGTGAGTGACTGCTAGATAATTGTTCCAAGGTATTGTGATATTCCCAAGATTAGTGTGTGTGACCCTTCAGGTAATGTTCAGATGTTCAGTTCGTTCTTCAGTCATAGCCTTCCTGGGCCTTAGCCAACCCGGGAAGGCCAGATACAGTCCATTTGATAGTAACTTTTCCGGCTGACTCGAATTAATATAATATAATAATAATTATAATAAGAGCAAAAATTGAAAGGATATTTTTTAATAACTTCATGAGGATTTCTATGAAACTTGTTACAAAAATATAGTTTCGATTTGTACTGATTTTCACAACTACTGAATCGGATGTATTCACTTTGAGTGTTCAAAAAACGTTGCTATAAAGTAATATCAAATGGTATTTAACGTTCAACATTCACAAGCCGTCTGATGCCAATAATCTTAGATCTTTTATGAAGATCCCTCAGAAGCTAAGTCAGTTAGGGGATCAGGTGTGTTCTGGTTAATCTTTATTATTGTATCTGTACGCCACCTTAAGCATATCACTATTGATTTTTAACGCCAAAATATATAATTGTTATCTATATTCCTTTTTCAAGTTTTGCCTAAACCATACCTATATAAAATGTGGTGTCACTTCTTGTGCGCTCGTTATAGAAAACATGTTCAGGGATCAGCGTACTATCGTTCTGCTCAAATTCCTGTAATTTTAGACTTTCGAGGCGAAAGGGAACTGAAAAACAACTAAGTTGGACTCTCTGCTGAAGAATATGACACCAAAAGTAATTCTGTTTGGCTAGTCCATCCGTAAATATTCTAACTTTAGAAAAGAGCTTGATAATTGAAATTTTCAGAGTGGGTTTGGAACCTAAATATCTCAACTAAGTTCGTTAATGGGTATAATCTATCCAATGGTTTCGCAGGTATTCACAGGTATTCGGTCATTCGGACGAATGACCGAAGCTAAAAATGCCAATTTTCGAAAGTAAAGACTCAGAGAGTTGAAATCTTCAGGATAAGTTTGAAGTTAAATTATCTATAAAATTTGAAATTTATTTTTTCGAATATTTTCGTTCTGAGTTGCGGGAATAAAAAAGTTCGGATTTTGCTATGAAAGGTACATGAAGTTTTGTTCAAAACATTTTTTCCACCCTTTCTTTCTCTCTGCAAAACTTACGTTTATTTGACCTTAGGATGAAAGAACGGCGCGATGCTCGATTTTCTTCATCATTGTGGCGTCAGTCATTCTGGTCGTCTTTCACTGAGGATTCCTAGAGATCTAATGGTCGTAAATTAGTGAAATTTCATATTTATACCCTCAGATAGTGTCATTAGTAAATGGAATAATTAGATTACTCACATCATTAGCAAATCACCTCGATACCGAGAACACATTGAACGTCTCTGGTAAGCTTTTATACTCGGTTACAATAAACCGAATATTCAGATTACTAATATCATAAATAGATGTTTATGTCCTAAGAACCATATTACCACCCAGAGGAACTCTGGAAACGAGGGTTTTGGTAAGAATACCATAGACAAAAACCGATTAATGTCATATTTTTACCATTATTGAGGAAAAAGAAATGAATGGTTTAAACCTGGTAAGGGACTACATACATTCTGTCAAGAAAGTACCGGGAATTATCGATTTAAATCTGGCGGGGCAATGAGGCAGGTAAAATTTTTTTTTCCTAGGTTCGTACCACTGTCCTTAATTACTATGCCAAGCTTGAGCGGGATCTGTCAACTAGTGTGTTTGCAACAGCTGATTAAGTCAGTCGATGTCAGAGTGCGTGCCGATTTTTAGTATGGGTGATTACGTTGAGCAAAGCATTTGTTTAAAGTTTTGTGTTGAAAATGAATTTTCGTGTGCCGATGCATTGAAAATGTTGCAAAAGGCCTTTGCTGATAATGCTCTATCGAAAACTCGTGCATATCAGTGGCACAGAGCCTTCAAGGACGGTCGTGAAGTGGTCGAAGACCGGACGCCCATCGACGCCTTCGATCGAAGATAACGTCGATAAAATTAAGGAAAGGGTGCTGGAAAACCGTCGTACCAGCTTGAGAGAGATAGCACATGATCTTAAGATATCCCACGAGTCCGCACGTACGATTTTGATTGATATTTTGGGCATGAGGAAGGTGGCCGCACGACTCGTACCGAAAGACCTGAATTTTCTTCAAAAACGTCATCGCGAACAGGTTGCTTCAGACATGCTGGATCGCTGTAATTCCGATTCTACATTCATGGAACGCATTATAACTGGTGATGAGACCTGGGTCTACGAGTACGATATGCAAACAAGCCAGCAATCATCGGAATGGGTGGCAAAAAATGAGCCGAAACCGAAAAAACCACGCCAAAGCCGCTCGAAAATGAAGGTGATGCTCATTGTTTTCTTCGATATCCGTGGCGTGGTGCACTTCGTTCCAGAGGGTCAGACGGTAAACAAGGAGTATTATCTAGGCGTTATGAAACGTTTGAATGAGCGTATCCGTAAGAAGCGGCCAAATTTGTGAGATACGATTGTGACTGACTTTCTCGCCAAAAACTCAACAAACGTGCTTCAGCAACCACCGTATTCGCCGGATTTGGCTCCCTGCGACTTTTTCCTCTTCCCAAAACTAAAATTGCCCCTTCGTGGCACCCGTTTTGAGTCGATTGAAGCCATAAAATAAAATTCGGCGCGAGAGCTAAAGTCCATCCCGGAAAGCGCCTATAAAAAATGTTTCGATAATTGGAAGTGCCGTTGGCATAGATGTATTGGAGCAAATGGAGCCTATTTTGAAGGCGACCCAATAAATTTTGACGATTAAATGTAAAAATGTTGTATTGATTGAAAATTCCCGGTACTTTCATGACAGAGTAGTATAATTTCGTTGTTTAGACGACAAGATGATGCACTATTGCACTGTGCAGACAGCTAGAGAAATATACATGGGAAAATTCTGTTCATCATCACGAAATATCTGGCTTCCATTTGCGTGATCTAGAAAAAAACACATATCAATATATTTGCCGATCATTAGCAACTATTCTGGCAGAATCTGACCATGCTGAAGCGCCATAGTGGATAAAAAGCAAGCAGCCTTGGATCGTATCAAGCAATAATATCACGATTATTAACTAGTATGATATGAAAAATGTATTTATAATCCTCATTCAAAGGGACATATTCAAATTAATATTCGACATTCCTCTATAGATTAGATTGGGGAGCCTGTATTAATTAGCATAAGTATACTTATTTCTTTATACAACATGTTTCCCGTTATATAGTTATTTGAACACCTTAATTATTGTCAAACACTTAATTGAGTCATTCAGAATATTTTTAATGGAATATACAACTCTTAAGCTTTCAAACATTTTCTTTGCTGTTTTTTCAGAAAAATGTCGTGGTTGCTTCTTATTTGATTAAAATCGTGACAGAATAATTGATTAGGAACAGAAAAGTTTGAGCGAGGAGAAGTTGTTATTTATTGTTTCGTGTCAGCGTAAAGCAAAGTTCAACTAATTTGCAGGTAGTAACTTTCATAATTCATATTCGCCACAATTTCAAGCTCATTGTCGACATTTCACATTGAGCTCGTGAATAAATTAGGTTCAGCTTGAATGGTGGTGCTCTCTAGAATAACTCATTCCAGGAACTCATTTCCATCTGTGTCAAAAAATGTTTACTTGTAGTACATCTCAGTTCGAAAGAGATAATTAATTTCGTAAGTTTCTACTAAAGGGGAAGCTGAAGAATATCTGATAAGAAAAAACATATATTTACTATGGAGGAAGGATGTCTCCCTCCTAAGCAAATATTGTTTCAAGAATCCCCCAATTAACATCCTCTTTATTTCCTGGTTTGAATGACTCCACAGCAGAGAAGATAATTATTGCATGTCTAATTAGAGATTAAGGATATTCTATATGCAGATTAGCAAAGTGGCAATTTAATTTTGTTCGTGTACTCACTGGCGGCGCGTGATTGAATACTTTGGGGTGCACAACCTACAAGAATTCTCTTAGCAAGTCACTGAAACCTGATACTTCGCCCAAAACAATAATTTTGGACTGTCAATTCGTACAAATAAAGGAAAAGTAATCAAAATTAGAAATAGGTAACTCGGCTTGCTGAATGGCTCGACTATCCAGACGACTCTTAACAATAGTGCAGTTTATAATTTTAAGTAAGGCACATCTATTATTCCTTATTTCGTAATTATGTTTCTCAGTGCTAAATCCATATGCACTATTTAATTATTGCCAAATATATGAATGGAACACTTGTACCTTATGAAAAAATCAAGACAATATCAGACGCTTAGGATTTAGAAGATTCAGTAGGTATACTCTTTTCACCAATTTCGACATTGTGAAAATGTGTTTGTAACCTAATAGAGTTTGGTATTATATACCTTATGTATCAAGATTAAGATTATTCTGATTGCATATATTTGTATCTGAGAAAAACTTTAGACATCCAAACTGAATATATTTCAGTTGAATAAGTAAGATGTTCTGCATTTTTATAAGAGTATAATTTCTTCTACGGCATCAGATGACATGGTTATGTTCGCAGATATTGAAGAACCCTTCCAATAAATAATAAATAAAAGCTGGGAGAGAAGACGGGAACATAACATTTTAATCAACCTGACAAAGACAAAATTATAGTATTCTCGAAAGGCAATAAGATTATTGCTAACATAACACTAAATAATCAGTGCAAAGAACAGATGCATAAAGATAAATACTTGGGAAATTTGATCAAGAATTTAGTGCGCTAGATCAGCATTTTCACAAATGAAGAGACTAGCTCTAAGTAATACATCCTTGGGGATAAAAATACATAAACACATGGTAACTTGCTACATATACTTTATTCTATATATGAAACACTTAAACAAGCAATTTTTAGAGGAATCGAGTTCTTTTCATTGTGGGTCAAAGTTTCCTGGACAGATAAAATATCAAATGAAAGGGTAATGAACAGGGTTGGTACAAACAGAACAGAGCTCTAAAAAACTATTAAAAGGCGAAAACTAGGCTACTTCGAACATATACTACTCTGTCAAGAAAGTACCGGGAATTTTCAATAAAAACAACATTTTTACATTTAATCGTCAAAATTTATTGGGTCGCCTTCAAAATAGGCTCCATTTGCTCCAATACATCTATGCCAATGGCACTTCCAATTATCGAAACATTTTTTATAGGCGCTTTCCGGGATGGACTTTAGCTCTCGCGCCGAATTTTGTTTTATGGCTTCAATCGACTCAAAACGGCTGCCACGAAGGGGCAATTTTAGTTTTGGGAAGAGGAAAAAGTCGCAGGGAGCCAAATCCGGCGAATACGGTGGTTGTTGAAGCACGTTTGTTGAGTTTTTGGCGAGAAAGTCAGTCACAATCGTAGCTCGGTGAGAAGGCGCGTTATCGTCATGCAAAATCCATGAGTTGTTCGCTCACAAATTTGGCCGCTTCTTACGGATACGCTCACGCAAACGTTTCATAACGCCTAGGTAATACTCCTTGTTTACCGTCTGACCCTCTGGAACGAATTCGTAGTGCACCACGCCACGGATATCGAAGAAAACAATGAGCATCACCTTCATTTTCGAGCGGCTTAGGCGTGGTTTTTTCGGTTTCGGCTCATTTTTTGCCACCCATTCCGATGATTGCTGGCTTGTTTGCATATCGTACTCGTAGACCCAGGTCTCATCACCAGTTATAATGCGTTCCATGAATGTAGAATCGGAATTACAGCGATCCAGCATGTCTGAAGCAACCTGTTCGCGATGACTTTTTTGAAGAAAATTCAGGTCTTTCGGTACGAGTCGTGCGGCCACCTTTCTCATGCCCAAAATATCAATCAAAATCGTACGTGCGGACTCGTGGGATATCTTAAGATCATGTGCTATCTCTCTCAAGCTGGTACGACGGTTTTCCAGCACCCTTTCCTTAATTTTATTGACGTTATCTTCGATCGAAGCCGTCGATGGGCGACCACTTCACGACCGTCCTTGAAGGCTCTGTACCACTGATATGCACGAGTTTTCGATAGAGCATTATCACCAAAGGCCTTTTGCAACATTTTCAATGCATCGGCACACGAAAATTCATTTGCAACACAAAACTTTAAACAAATTATTTGCTCAACGTAATCACCCATAGTAAAAATCAGCACGCACTCTGACATCGACTGACTTAATCAGCTGTTGCAAACACACTAGTTGACAGATTCCGCTCAAGCTTGGCATGGTAATTAAGGACAGTGGTACCAACCTAGGAAAAAAAATTTTTACCTGCCTCATTGCCCCGCCAGATTTAAATCGATAATTCCCGGTACTTTCTTGACAGAATGTATTACGAAATGATCAATATCAATTGCTTCAGGAAATATAGAGGAAAAATATGTTCAAGAATGAAACAAAATTTTTGGATAGCAAATATCAGGGACTGGACTGGAATAAATGTACAATTATTAGTTCATACACCTTGTGAGACAGAAAAATTTGCCATGGTTATTGCAAAAGAAGAAAACTCCTTCCATTCTTACAAGTAATATTGTGTAGCGAACAACTTCTTCGCTCTTCGTCCAGAAACCTGTCTGGCTCTATCGTAGTTTGACCGGCGTACCGATAGAGGACCCGACCAGTCAACAGATTCGTTACTAACCGTCCCCGCCAGGTTCAAATAGAGTAAAGCACTGCGTTTGAAAATCAGCGTTCCAAGCGGACGCATGGTCACCGGCGTCACAGGCGGAGCATGCGCATCACGCCTGTCTGACGAGTTTCAGATGCGCATGCTCGAAAACAAAACGCCTTCTCCCGAACTAGGAGGTGAAAGCTCCCTCACAACATCCACATTCATTCGAGAGCTTCATTGGTGACCCCGACGTGATTGGGAGGGTTTGCTATAAGAGCGAACCAACCCATTCATTAGGTGGCCCTAATTGCCCCCTATCCATATTTCCGAGATGGCCCTTTTCTATCGTTCCGCAGATCCCCGCTGGAGATGGCACCGCGACCAGCCCAGCGGCGGACTGTATCCTTGCCTGCACCCAACGTCCTATTTCGTGACCCTTATCGACGCTCACTGGAGGGGGAGTGTGTAGCGAACAACTTCTTCGCTCCTCGTCCAGAAACCTTTCTTGCTCTATCGTAGTTTGACCGGCGTACCGATAGAGAATCCGACCAGTCAACAGATTCGTGACTAACCGTTCCCGTCAGATTCAAATAGAGTAAAGCACTGCGTTTGAAAATCAGCGTTCCAAGCGGACGCATGGTCACCGGCGTCACAGGCAGAGCCCGTCTCCCTAACTAAGAGGTGGAAGCTCCCTCGCAACATCCGAATTTCCTTTTAGAGCTTCAAATGAAATATTTCACTTTATTAAATTCGAAAACTTTTGCTTATCCATCTTATTTCTGCCTAAGATTTTCATGCAGAATTGTGAATAACACCTATTAATTTGATCCATAACTTCTAAATTCTGAATAATAATTGTAATATTTCAATGAAAAACATTCTCTCCGCTTCAATACCCCAGATTGAACTGGATAATATTTGAGGGAAAATTCATTTATAGATACATATTTTTAAAAATTCTTAATGACTTAAAAATCAAATGCATGAAATTGATGCCAAGTAAGCCCAATCAATGTATTATGTTGAAGAAAATATGTTGGATGCACAGATTGATGTTCATAGGTTCAGCTCAGTTCCAATTCAACCAGTAGTAAAATAATATAATTGAAATGGTTCGATATCTGAAATCCTTATATGACTCACAGCTGATTTTTGCCCCCTTTATCAATCAGTGAAATAACACCTGGAATGATACAGAATGTAATGAAAAAATTTGACCGAAAATTCTTTTACTTTAATGAATGAACGGTAGACAATTTGAAGATCTTAATTATTAAAATTCGTTCAGAAACTCTACCACTTAATACACTTCACCCATCATTTCCAACGAGATTTTCACACCAAAACGAACACCGAACAGAAAATTTTCAACAAATTCATAAATGCAATCGTAAAACGTTCAAAATAATGTGTTTTTCGACCCATATTGCTACTTGGTATTCTTCTCGAAGAGTACAAAATTTTGTTTCGTTCCTTGTTTTATGAAAACTAAATTTCTTTCAAAAAATGAAAACATAACCTCAAGAATTTCTTAAAAAACAACTTGCTCAAAATAAGTTCCTTCAATTAAATTCTTAAAACATGCAGAACACCTTCAAAAAGCAATTTAGAAATATTACAACGGAAAATCATCAGCTCTACTTCATATTTGAAAATAAAAATAATTAACAAAAAATATCCTACCAAACCAACTGAATGCTGTTTACTAGACAAACACTAGAATGAAGTGAACTTTTAAATATCCTACGTATTCTATGTTCGTCACAGAAATTACATTAAGTTTGCAAGGTATTTTATGGACTTATTTAAAACCAAATGATAATATGTAATAAGATGTTCTGCATGTTTTAGGAATGTTTTTGAAGGAACTTTTTTTGATGAAGTTGTTTTTGAAGTAATTTTTGCGGTTAAGTTTTGCATTTTTGGAAAGGAATTCAGTTTTCATAAAACAAGAAAGGAAGTTTTTATTTAAGGATTTTTAGTTAACAATTTATATTTCCTTGAATTTCTTTTATTCCCTTTGGTTCCATGTAATAATTGTTAATTCTATGTCTACTTAATTGGACCAGTGGTTCTAGAGATATTCATTTAATTTAATTCTAAAAGTTTTGGAATAAAAATTTTTTCTTAATTAAAATTTATAGGGGGTTAACAGGATGAATCTGTATGATATTTTAAATTTTATAATAGACAATATTCTTATGGGTTAGAATCACAGATGAATAATTGACCAGTTCTGAAAACCATTTTGTGTTATAATAAATTTTTCACGCAATAAATTCATCGAAACACTAGCTATGTGGTGAATTCCAAAATCTTGTTGAACCTGAATTTGTAACAACTGATTTTTTGAGTTTACGGAAGTACGCCTTTGCTCATTTCTGAAAGTAGATCATAAGTACCATAATCCATACCAGATTGAGATTTTCTAGATACATTGGGACCTTGTAAATCACCTATAGTTTCTGGTAGGTAGGTATAATTTTATACTTTTATTCTTTCCATATAAAATTTCGAAGTTCTCATCGAAATCGTATTCTTCGGTTATCAAATAGACCGCATATCTATTTTCTGAGTGGCAGTTTTCAGATATTGAGTATATGATCGTATCTTCTTTTCAACATTTTTCTGTGGAAACTAGTTTCATAAATAGTGTTCAGTTAGCTGCGTGCTGCTTTTTTTTGGAGAAGGTGCTATATATTATATTTAAGAAAATAAATAAAAAATATATATTTAAATTCTAGGTGGGGCAGTTTTGGTAATAGAATTTGGGATTTCTGAATATCCAATCGAAACTGGCTGTCTTGGATGGTGGATCTTGATAATCACGGTCAATACTTTATGTTCTCTTTTGATTCTTTATTGGTTAACTGCCAATCACATGTTTTTGCAGAAATTTATTCTAGTTAATATCTGAAATTATACTTCGAAGTAATATTTAGTTTATGTTTTTTTTCATGCAATTGAAGTGGATCGCGTCTCCTATGCTGGATCCTTTCTGTTACTGTGTTCAGCAACTATCAAAAGTCATGAGTTGACAGAATACTTTCATTTTTCAATTTTGAAGATTGTGAGTGAAGTTTGAGAGATAGAAAGATACAATAGGCACAATCAATCGGTTCTCTCTTGTAA
Source organism: Megalocaria dilatata (assembly GCA_034642435.1). NCBI lineage: Eukaryota > Metazoa > Arthropoda > Insecta > Coleoptera > Coccinellidae > Megalocaria > Megalocaria dilatata. The sequence goes on from CM067854.1 coordinate 7,873,666, forward strand.
AACTTTTCGGGCAAAAAGCAATGTAATAATTCATTGTGTTCATTCATCTATCAGAACGAAACATTCATTAAATAAGATTGTCAGTGGATTTGAACTCGAAATAATTTTCATATCGCATAACTTGTTATTCAATTTATAACTCTTCTCAATTTCGAGTTTAACTAGATCCGACTAAGTTATCTCGTATTTGCAGACGAATTAATCACATTCTCATCGAGGCAGAATGCAAGTTGCTGCGGCATATCTGCCGTAATAAATTTCGCAGAGAAATATTTTCCAGTTAGAACAGAAGTAGAATTTCTCCCTCTGGTCGAAAGGTATGAATTATTCCACTTATTCTCTAACGGAATATCAAGCTGATTCATTGCATAATGGTATGCCGATTTAAGTTTTCCTCCAACTTCTGCTTTAACGTAGTATGATTTAACTTATATTTGAGTCAAGTACTTAGAGTTCTGCGGTAATTTATTTCAATTTATGATAATAAATTCGAGACAAGACTGTACAATTAAAAATATCGGAATATTTAGTCGCTGCATCTCAATTCGTTCATTATGCTGAAATAAATGTGTTCAATTTCGAAAGTTTCCATGAAAATCCTAGAAATCTGAGGAAATTGAGGAATATTTCCTCATCCAAATAGCCCTGAGCGATTTGTAATGTGTTTTATATTATTATTAGAGAGGAGATTCGTGAATGAGTTACTTCTGCTTCAGGCTTGATGGTTTTTTCCAATTGTTATGCAGCTCTTTAGAAAGCAGCGTTACGAATGAGCTTTGAAACCTACTGTTTGATGAAAGGCAGAAGTTTAGTCTTGGATAAACCCTCACATTGTCTGTATAGGTGAAAAACTTGCTAATATGTGCCTTTTTCACAATAAGAACTTGAGTTCTTGTAGTGCTGCTGTACTTGAAACCGGATAGAACGATGGACTGAGCGAGGAGATATAGGTTGCATCCCCTGTAAAGTACTGAGAGTTTGTTATATATCGGAGAATTAAACGACGAAATAGAGAGTTATATTGGTGACCCTGGCGGAATTTTACCTATAGAGGAACTCTACTACTGTTATTGTACTACACAAAAAGACGATGAAAAGATGAAAAATTCCTATGAAAGAACACAAGATTGAGATTTTAACTTTTGAAACCACAAGGATCAACCTCCACCGTTTCTGACAATACCATCATTAAACCGTTTCAAAAAGTAGCCTTCAATATAGTGCACAGACTGTCTTATTCAGACACCAATGCAATGGTGAAACAAGTCAAGCAACGATTTTTACAACCTATCATCAACTCAGACTGTAGGAAATGGGTGATAAGCTGCCTCGAATTCTAATGACCTGAAATCTCTCTTCATGTAGCCATGGAACTTGGTCAGTTTCAATAACCATCAGGAAGATTCGAGCATAAACATGCATCACTCGATATTGCCTCACGTGTGACGACCGATTCACCCGATCGATGTACGGAGGCAATCTCACTGCAGGAAGCACTTCTCTACAAGTCATTGCAGACCAAGGAAAACAGTTCGAAGCATACCTGTGCAGTGAATTCTGTAAGTTGATCAGTACCAAATACTTTCGAACAACCGTTTACCATTCAGCTGCTAAAGCAAGTGTCTCACTCGGTATGCGAGCAGCATAGCGAGCTGACCTAGATCTGCCACAGCAGAATTCGTATACCACTGAAATTACCCGGAAAATTCTTGTCCGCCAAGAACAAAACATTTCCTTGCAATAGTACTACAGACTTCGTGAAAGACTTAAGAAGGTAGGTGAAGCCACTCAGGCCCGTAGAAGGTATGCAACATGGTGAAAGAAACAGCTTCATCTTTAAAGATCGGGCCACTACAGAGCATGATTTCATTCGTTACGATGGCTCAAAATCCTCTTTACAACTATCCATTAAAAGTCTCATCTCCTATTGTGCTGCGGCCTGGTTCCATCGAGTTGAGCATTCCCATGTCAGACGGGTTATCCTGTCTGCACAGAGGCACTTCTTGCTCTTGGTTTCCCCAATGTGTCGCACTGTGGCTACGGCGACGTTACAGGTGGTGACTGGAAGTATCCCAGCGCACTACTACATACTATATCGAGCAGCTCACTACCATCTAAAGAAAGGTCTTCCTTTCAATTTTGAAGACATTTCTCTTCCTGCTATTTCTATCGGTTCAGAGGATCGGACTCTAGTGGTGCGCCGCTGCTTCGGGTCGTACTTTGAGGCGTTATTGTCTCGTTGGCAGTTGGACTGGGAGGAGTCCGAAACCGGTCGTTGCACCTTCGGCTGGATCCCGCTCGTCAGGTTTGTCCAGAACAACTTCTTCTTCAGATCAGCTTTTCCACTGGCTTGTTTTATTTCAGGTCATGACCCATTCAGGGCAAACCTCTGCAGGCTGGGTCTTGTCGGGGATGATTCCTGTCCATGTGGTCACTCACAAACTAGTGACTACATACTGCGTGTCTGTCCTCTATTTCAGGATCTGCGGATTCGCGTGTTTTCTCTGGGCGATCTGTCTGATCTCATCTTATCCGACTTCTGCTGGGTTAGAGTCAATTTCTTGGCGGTTTCTTCTTTCGCCGCTGATGCTGTCCAACGTCTTAACTCTTGGCATTTCGAATGATTTGGGATCGGGAACGGCAATGATGATATCGTGCTAAACCATCAGTAGACAGTGTTTTATACACTCAGTGACTGTCGTGTGCACTGCTCTGAGCTATCCATTCAAAGATCGATCCCCTTGTCACCAATCTCACGTGTTGTTTGTTATACGCCGATTTGCATCAACTAATGCCTTTATCGTGTCTTCATCAGCTTCAACCGGCCTTCAGGAACATGGTGCATCTTCGACAGAAAAATTGCCAGATTGAAATTGTGTAAACCAATTCTGGCACTGGAGTCTTCAAAAGACCGAGAAATAAAAAGTTTTTTCCGAAATTTCACACCTTCACACTTTATTCTCATTTCAAATACTCAGTTCTTACGATGAACTAACAAAACCTAAATATCCTTCATCTGCCCGTTTCTCTTAAAATCCCTCCAAACCAAAAGGTAGAAGCAAACATTCTATCTGAGTGTTTTTCTATCCTACACACGGGAATTAGATTGAAATATTCAGTTAGTGCTGCCGAAATGTATATTTGATAATATTTATGGAAACCCCGGTGTTCCATTCCTGCTGAAACGAAATGTATTTCGTCTAAATAAAACCAGAGCAGCGTGAAGCGAACAAATAGACATTTTCATATTGGATAAACCGGTGGTACTTTGAATGGGAAATATATGTTTGTCTGTCGTAAGTAGGTCACAAGCATGTGCCCGTTAATGAGGGTTTTCAAATGGGAGTTATTGAATTTTAGCCATATAACGGTGGCTTGAATGGAGAAATTCTGTTTAGCATTCAAACTGATTGCAAAGCCCTAGTAACGAAACCACAGATTTAGAACAGTTCGCTCGCGATTTCTCTAGGGGCGAAATGTAATCACCGATATTAGTTTTGGAATGAAGCATGGGGCTGTTTTGTCACTGAAATTTTTTTCCATTTTGAAAAGTTCGATCAGTTAATAAATAGGTGATCTTCCTGGAATGAGTCTACTACAGGGTTATCCATTTTGTGCTCCCGAAAGTGAACGTAAATAAAACACTCTTTCGTTTAGAGTATCAATCAAATATTATTTCAATATGACGCTTGGACCATTATGTGTGGAATATATCATTCAAATATCCTCCACGTGATCTCTGACAGGACTCGATACTTAAGAGGTAATTTATGATTAGTCGGCGGCACATTTCGGGCAGTATCTCACTAATAATTTGACGGATGTGGGTTTTCGGATCGTCAATAATCTGAATATTATCGGCATAAACACGATCCTTCGCATAGCTCCACAAAAAAATCCAAAGACGATAAATCGCAATATCAAGATGGCCAATTCACATAGCCGAAACAATAATTTACGCGTCCTGGAATTATTTTTGCAATAAAGCCAAAACGGGTCGTGTCGTGTGGCTTGTTGCACCATCTTTCTGGAACCACATCTCTTTCAATTCCATATCATTCATTTCAGGCCAAAAAAAATCGGTAATCATTTGGCTACAGCGATGAGAATTGACGGTTTGGGTGACACCATCTTCATTTTCAAAGAAGTACAGGCCAATCACTCCACAGGAGCAAATTGCACACCATACAGTGACTTTTTTGGATGTAATGGTCTCCCGACAATTTTGCTTGTTTACATAGTTACCTAATGTTACGTTGGAGAAAATTTAACGCAAAAAATCGTCATCCAAACTTTTTTGTGCAAGCTAATCGGTATATGTTCTACGCATTCTATGGTCAGCTGACTTCAGTTGTTATGTCAACTGAACCTTATGAGGATATAGATGCAAATCCATACGCAAAATACGCCATAACGTACCGTAAGAAAGGCCCGAAAAATTAATAAATTTGGATCTTCTTCAATACTTTCACTTACAGTTGAAATCTGCATGAAACGCCCATTTTTTGTTAAGGTGGCCACTTAGGCTTTCATACATTTTTCCCATCATGAGGTTCAAACTTTCACACAATTCATCAGATTGTATGATGGAATTTGAAGTTGGTTTTTTTTCCAAAAAACCGTTTTCTGCATATTTGTTGGTATTCAAATATAGAACATTTTATTATGAATAATCTGATGAATTTGATTTATTTGTGAGTGTGTTACATAGAAACGCAACATGGTGTAGTAAAAACCATAGATATTTCTGTCGGGGATAGATATTGTTTTATATTCTTTCAGAGCGCCCAATAGCTCTTCTTTGCAGTGTTTCAGGATTATCCATTTATTCTGGGATATCCTGTATATAATTTTCGCTCAAAATCTCAAAACGAAGACAAATATCCGGAATATTGACTGATCAAATTATCATTCATTTAACTCTAGAACTGCTTCAATTGCATTGTCGCGTAATTACATATTAATCAGTGAATTTGCGAGCACTAAATGATTCATCAACAAAAATGTACTCAAATTTCAAGTGGGCTCTCTTCAAAGATATCATCTCTCTGTGAATGGTAATGAATATTCCTTGGATAAATAATATCAATGAATACGTATTTAGTTTCTCCTCGAGTTTCAACTGAGGAATTAGAGAACTGAACCCTAATTCGGGTTAGGGAGGGTTGAAAGGAATTATAATCATTATCTTAATCTCAAACGTCTGTCGTCTAGTAATTTAAAAAGGTTTGAGTAAAGAGAAATGTCAACAGGTTTTCCTTTGGGGTGTTGAGATGACAGATACTATACAATATCCCTCAAAATGTCCAATCAAGTGTAAAAAACATTATGCAGTCGTCTAGAACATATCCGGAAATTATTATTTTTCATAATTTTCATATACTTCTTTCTTGTAACATTCTAAGACAAAATTAATGTATAAAATAGGTTGTGCAGATAGTCGGCTATGGCCACAGTTGCATGTCTAGACTATTTTTCAAATATTATTGATTGTCAACAGGTAAACAATTTATGAAATAATGTAGCAACCAGAAGAAAAAACCAGGAAGATTATTTGTATAGAAAAGGTTTTCGAAACGTTAAAAAATTAATGCAGCTGGATGAACCAGGAAAAAAGGGCTGTATATGAGACAATGAAAGGGATAAAAATGGCATGGATATGAGGCATAGACCAGTTTCAGGAAGACCGCGCAAGATTAAAGGAAACAATTTGAACGCTTTTTTGGCTTTAGGACGACACAATCTGCGCCTGAGGTTTCGTAAATTGGCTAACAGATTTGGAAATCAACGAAATATAAAAATATGCCCAGAAACCTTCCGTTTGTCACTGAAAAGGCAAGGCTACATATCAAGGTAACCAGAAAAAACCTCTATAATGACACCTTTCCAAAAGGAACGAAGGATAGAATTTTGTCAACGTTTTCAAGAAGATAATTTTAATAATGTCTTTATATCTGATGAAGTTTGTTTCAAACTTGGTGGAAATCACTTACATATCCAATTGAGCAAACCTGTTACTGTTCAAATTTTCAAATTTCCCACCAAAATAATGGTTTGGGGAGCAATATCTCAGCGTGATGCTACGCCTCTCTGATCGTTGATGGAACCATTAATAGTGAAAAGTATAGTGGCATTCTAAAAGATTTTCTCATTGAAACGGCGCATGCTTTATATCTAGAGGTGTTGCGTTTCCAGCAGGATAATACAAGATGTTTCGGGTGTACCTCGACGTTTAGTCAATTGTTTACAGTTGAATGGAGGTTGTATAAGCAGGCCCCTCTTCCCCACTGGGCACTATGGGCACGTGCCCAGGGCCCCGCGATCGAATGGGGCCCCCTAGTTCCTGCCAGATTACCAAATGATAACCGATATTTAGGTATTACCGAAAAACATTAATTTTGAAAAATCTGATGATAATGACTTACTACAATACCTGCGCTTATTATATTACCTTTAGTTTGCCGCATGCGGATAGCCATACCTTGTACAACATAGCTTGAACTTTTTGACAGTAAAAAATGTGTTGGCTAAATATGTGGCTGTATGTATGTTTTAAACTATTCAAAATAAATAAATTCATTCGTCAATCAATTTTATTGCACTAGACATAAAAACATTGGGTAAGTAAGAGACCATTGGTTTCAGTTTTTCTATTTAAATTTTACTTCGAAGCAATAAAAACCACTTAAGACTTTCGGAAAATGCTTGAGTCCTTAACAGGTACTTTTATGTTGTGTGTCTATTCTTATGATTATTATCAATTTTTAATATTATTAAAATAAGAAAATATTGTTCGTCGTTGCAAAGTTATATCGATTTCAGATTTGACATCCGTCAAAAAGAAAGATCAAACTAATAAATAAACAGGGTATCCGTATAAGTACTCCACTCTCTCTTAAAAATGAGTTTTTCCGGTATTAGTATGTTTAGGTTAATTTAAATAACTATATGTAAGTATAAGAATACAATTAAAAGAAAAATTATTAAATTAAAAAAATAAGAATTATTAGATGCGGTGTGGTTTATGTCTTAAAGAAACCTATTCGAACGTCATTCGTAATACCAAAGACAAAAAAGGGGAATTCCCGACTCCCGATCGTCGTTTGACTTGACGAACGGGGCAATTCCCTTCAATTATTTGTCTGCGATGTTGTGGCGTTTGTTTTGTTTGTAGTTGTTAGTTTGTTACTGACTGTGCCGAGCTCTGATAAAAAAAATACTATTGTTTGATTAAATCGTCGTTTGTCTGTTTTGTGTTAGCGAATATATTCGTTATAAAATTAATTAAATACTGAATTATAATATAAAATGTCGAAACGGTCTTATCCTAGTGGATCTCAAAAAAGGAAAAAAGCTCTACATCAGAAAGAAGTAATTGAAAAGTTACCAAAATTAACATCATATTTTACTACTACTGGAGAAACTTCTGTAAGTAGCAATCAACTCATAAATGTTCCACATGATGACTCAGCTCAATTACAAATTGCGGGAATTTCTAAACCTTCATGTTCCAATTTTGAAAAAGAGATTGAATCAGAAAGCGACTATTCCTACGACGAAAGTGCAACGACTTCAGTGACTTCACTAAAACCGATAACTCCAACTGTGTCAATTGAACAGCAGTTTTCCAACACAGAAGAATTAATATCGCACGATCCCGCCGATTATTTTCACGAAAAGTTTGTTGAAATAAATCGCGAAATTTTAATTCGTAAGGGACCAGTATATTTTCAAAATAAAGATTCTGACTTTTCCGAGGCATCCAGAACCTACAAAGATCGTAATAAATTAGTAACGAGATATTTCAACAAAGCATTATTTATTCGCAAATTAAAGAACAATGAAAGCGTCGAAAGAAAATGGTTGCTGTATTCGCCTTCCAAATGCTCTGTATTTTGTTTTTCATGCTGCTTATTTAACCCAACTGATGTTAATCTTTGCTCTCGGAATGGATCTAATGATTGGAAGCATATTAATCACATAATTTTAACACATGAAAATAGCCCAGCGCATAAGCAATCTATGATGACTTATCTGGCACGAAGTAAAGCGGTTGGTAGAGTAGATATTGACTTATTATCTCAACATCAAAAGGAAGTGGATTACTGGAGAAACGTACTTAAAAGGATTGTAGGGGTTGTAAAATTTTTGGCATCGAGAGGGCTTCCATTTCGCGGCGACAATCAAATCCTAGGATCTCCAAACAATGGAAATTATTTGGGTTGTGTGGAATTATTGAGTGAATTTGATCCATTTCTTGTAGATCACTTAAAAAAATTTGGGAATCCTGGAAAGGGTAACATTTCTTATTTATCAGCAAATATCTGTAATGAGTTTATTGAAGTAATGGGAAAACAGGTTCTAAAAAAAATTATAAATGAAGTTAAATCAGCAAAATATTTTTCCATAAGCGTTGACAGTACGCCCGATCTGTCTCATATTGACCAGCTAACTTTCACCATTCGATACGTAAAAGACTGTGTTCCTGTTGAAAGGTTTTTGAAATTTATACCTATTAAAAAGCATAAATCTAAGTATTTAGCGGAGACGATCTTAAATTTTTTAGAGATCGATGATATTCCCATAAAAGATTGCAGAGACCAAAGCTACGACAATGCTTCAAATATGTCGGGAAAGTATAGTGGTCTACAAACAAGAATCAAGGAAAAATGTGAATTTGCCACCTTTATACCATGTGCAGGACATTCACTAAACTTGGTAGGTGTCCATGCTGCTGGGTGTGTACCGGAGGCATCACAGTTTTTTGAAATAGTTCTCTACCCACAGATTGAATATGTTAACAGAACATTTAGGTTCAAAAAAAGTTGTTAAGAGTCTTTCACAAACCAGATGGTCAGCCCGAGCTGATGCAGTAAGTGCTTTGCATGGGGGTTATAAAAGAATATTAGAAGCTTTAATCACCATCGCAAACGATACTGAACAGGCACTATAAACAAGAGACGCAGCCCTTAGTCTGTCTAGAAAAATGGGAAATCTAGAATTTATTATACTGACGGAAATCTGGAGCACTATATTGGAAAGAATAGACAAAACAAGTAATTATCTTCAGAAAGAAACAATAACACTCGACGTTGCAACCAATTTGTTGACTTCACTTTATGATTTTATTACTAACCTAAGGGATAAATTTGATAATTTCGAATCATCTGCCAAAGAAAATAACCCAGAATCTGACTACAAGGATCTATCTCAAAGAACAAGACATAGAAGCTCACGGCAGAGTTTTTTTGATGGCTCTGCGCCATCAGTCCAATTGAATGGAAAAGAGCGATTCAACGTAGAAACCTTTCTGCCAATAATCGATACCTTGAGTGTTCATCTAAAACAGCGACAAAGTTCATATGAGACCGTCAGTCAACGTTTTAGTTTATTTTTTCACTTAAAAACTCTGAATTCCGAAGAGATACGACAAGGATGCAAAGAATTTTCTCAAATCTATCACGAAGATGTAAATGAAAAAGAGTTAGAAATAGAATGTCAACATTTAAAAGAATACTTAAAAAATGTTCGGAGTGAAAATGAAGCATCTAACAGTGTACAGGAAGTATATAATCTATTAAAGCAAAACAAAATTGAAGACACATTTCCTAACGTAGAAATTGCATTGAGAATATTTTTAAGCATGATGGTAACTAACTGCAGCGGAGAACGCTCCTTCTCCAAATTGAAACGAATAAAAAATGAATTAAGAAGTACAATGCTTCAAGAGAGATTAACTAGTTTGTCGCTGATGTCCATAGAATGTGATATTCTCAATACCATAGATTTTGAAGAAGCGATAAACGATTTTGCTCATCTTAAATCTAGAAGGGTACCTTTGCAATCAACATAGAATTAATCTAAGGATTTTAAGTTAAGCGAGACAGCGAGTTACTTTAGTAGATTATTTTTTATATTTCCTATTTTTTTATAGTTAGTAATTAAATAAAAATAAATTTAGAACCTTGTTTGTCTTTCTTTATCTATTGTAACTAAATAGTGTTTTCTCAAGGTCATAGGGGCCCCATGATCCTAATGTGCCCAGGGCCTCAAATAGTTTAAAGACGGCCCTGTGTATAAGTAAATAAGATGAATATTTTGTTATAATATTATTATCTAAATCAAGAATTTAATAATTATTTTTCCGGATACTATCTAAACGGACTAAATTAGCTTAAATATTCTCACTAGTTATTGCATGTAAAATACAATGAAATATAATTTCTGAAATATGAAGTACGTTCTGCGGCGAAAGAAAAATCCTACAAGCATGTTTGAGTTAAATAAAAGATAGTCCATATTCATCAAGAATTCGATATATCCAAGCTTTAAATTAGTTTGAGTTAATTTCCTTTGACTGTTTGATTGTTTTTTTGCTTCGTCTCACTTTTATGTCGCTCAACAACTATTAATATGACAAAATTTGAATATCAAAACAGATTTAATCTGTTAATCTTCTACAATTTTAATTTCAGAAAAATTTTTTTTCAAAAAACTTTTAGAATTAAATTAATGTCAACAATAAGCACCGCTTATATTTAATAGACGTATATAATCAAAACTCAATATACAATGTCAAATGGAATAAATAAACCAACCAATATAAAAAAGGCAATTTAAATTAATAAATAAATATTTGAAGGAGACAAAATTTTGTTTCTGATCTTACCATAATGAAACCGATTCCTTTTCAAAAACATAAAACACAACTTAAGGAATTTGAATATTAAAACAGATTTAATCTGTTGTCTTCTACAATTTTAATTTCAAAAAATTTTTTTGAAGAAACTTTAAGAATTAAATTAATGTCTTTATAAGCACTGCTCATATTTAATAGACGTATAAAATCAAAATTCATCATACAATATCAAATGGAATTAATAAAAACCAACAAATATAAATTGTCCATTGAAATTAAAATATAAATAAGCAAACATTTTTTGTTTCGTTCCAGGCATGCGTACTGAACTCTTCAGACAAACGTACGAAGCCCTGTTTGTCACAAAATGTATTGTTTTCTGATCCTATATCAAAGAAAAATAACTCTTTCTCAAAAATATATAAAACATAATTTCAAGAACTTCTCAAAAACTAATTTATTTGAAATATTCAATATATTTAAAAATATTACTTCAAAAAATCTCAAAACATGTAGAACATGCTCAAGAAATAATTGAAATTAGGATAAGATCAGTTCAACTTTGCATATAAAAAATAATAAAATCGATTAAACAATGTATAGACTTACCGAGTGTAACTTCAGAAATATATGGTATATGAACATGCAATAGGTACATTTATATCCAAGGTACTCTATGTTCTATGTTTACAAAAAATCATACAAAGCTTATAAGGCACTTGGTCTTAGTTAAAACCATTCAACACTGTATAATGAATTTCTTTATTTAAAAAACCTAATATTATTATATATAATATATAAAATAAGAAGGAACGGTTTTTTACTTGATAGAAGGATTATTCCAAAATTTGAATATCAAAACAGATTCAATCTGTTGTCTTCTACAATTTTAATTTCAAAAAATTTTTTTGAAGAAACTTCAAGAATTAAATTAATGTCTTTATAAGCACTGCTCATATTTAATAGACGTAAAAAATCAAAATTCATCATACAATATCAAATGGAATTAAGAAAAACCAACGAATATAAATTGTCAATTGAAATTAAAATATAAACAAGCAAACATTTTTTGTTTCGTTCCAGGCATGCGTACTGATCTCTTCAGACCAACGTACGAAGCCCTGTTTGTTACAAAATGTATTGTTTTCTGATCTTATATTAATGAAAAATAACTCTATCTCAAAAATATAAAACATAATTTCAAGAACTTCTCAAAAACTAATTTATTTGAAATATTCAATATATTTAAATAAATTAATATACTACCGTATATAAAAGATCTATTTTTATTTTTAGAATAGCAACAACACAAAATTCAAACATAAAATTTTAGATTTAGCACTTTGCAGTAAGCTTCTGATACAGAATGTTACACAATGTTCTTTCTCAATGACTCTCAGTGACTTGGTCAGCAGTGTCAACACCACTTTTTTGAGCATTATAGGAGGTGATGGTCTCCCCTATTTTCCCTATTTCCCCTATCTCCCCTATTTTCATCGATGGCTTTATTTTCGTGCAGTTATGTAACGAGTATCACACATTTGTTTTTGCGTGGGATATAGGAAGTCAACACTCTTCCGTCCTTGAAACCAAATATACTGAAATATTGTTCTCCCCGCTTTATATTTACAATAGCAGCTGGAGAGCTATTTCAGTCTTCCTCAATGTACCCACAAATGACACTTTCTGCTTTCTCAATTCATTGATGAGTGAAAAATCAGAGAACCAATTATCTGCAACAATCTTACGACCAGTTTCCAATATAGGTCCTGCCATTCTCATAACAACATCACTCGGCTTATTGTTCAACTGGTTCAAACCATCTGGCTGCTTTCCAAGGTAAACCTCTGAATTTAGGGTGAAAATCATTCTCGAATCTAAGAGAGCAAAAATCTTGATGCCATACTTGTTCGGCTTAGAGGGAATATATTTGCGAAAGGAGTATCGTCACTGGAAGGCAGGCAGCATTTCGTCCATTTTATCATTTTCGCCAGGAATGTAGCACTCCTGGCAGTTTTTCCCAAACATCTCAAAAACATCAGGAACTGGGGCAAACCGATAAAGCTGTTTCCCCTCATTCTTCGAAGTTTTGTCGTTGAAACGAAGACACCGAAATAAAAACTTGAATCTCTTCATATTCATGACAAGTCCACTTTTCCGATACATCAACATTTTTACCTCATTTTTTTCAAGAAATATATGATTCGATTTATATGCCCTGCCAATTATAGCAAACCCATAAAAGCCTTCAGTTCGATAAGTCTCTCTCCCTGCTAAAATTATCTTTCACCGAATCAATGTGCTGATTTGTGTACTTCAAAATTATTTCAAGCAACTCACCTGGAAATAAATTCCTCCAACATTCTAACGGATTTGTGGCATTCTTGGTAGCTCCATTCACTCTAGGAAGATGAGTGATTGATTATATTAGGTTTCCAACGGCGCATTTTTACTGGAGGTTCATTCATTGATCGAGTAATGCTGTACCGAATAATTTCTACCGCAGGTTTTATTGCTCCAACTAATTTCAATATCTGTTAGTTATTATGTTCATTTTCATGTCTGCTCAACAAAGGAGCAAAAATAGCCCTAAGGTTACTTTCGAGAAAATGTGGGGCATTTCTCTATGTTATCGTGAAACAATGCAGGATGTTGCATTTGAAAATCGAGAAATAACAATTTTAAGTTCTTCATATTTCGCCATTAATAACGGACACTCTGTATATGACAAGTTAATCATTTAGGAATGATGACTAGGTCAATTCTTCAGTTAAAAAATATCTGATCAAATTCGTGTTAGTATTGCTACCGGTAATCAGTAGAGAACTTTTAGCGAACTACTGTTCTCTTAAATTTTTGCAGTTTTCTCTGAATAAAATCTGTACCGTTGGCAAAATATCCCTAATATTCTGCATCATGCTAGACATATTGAAGGTCATTAAAAATGTATGAAAATATATTCATTTAAAGAATGACCCATTTGTTGAAAACATCCTATACATTCGAAAATAATTTCCTGAGATGAAGAAATGAAAGTACATGGAGCCTGAATTCGATCGAAATTTTTTAGATGTCTGGTTCGACAGCTATGAAACCACAACGCACTATTACGGTACAAAATTAATGCTTTTCGAAATAAATTTAGTTAACGAAAACGCAAAAGAAATCTGGAGAATCTTTTTTGAAATATAATTCTAAAAGATGGAGTAAAATATTCGAGACAGATAATTTAAACAATTTAATAAGTTCTTCTGCTAGAAATATCACACATGTCAATCCAGAAGTCAGATTTATCAAAGACAGTTTCAAAGTTGAACCAATTACATTTTATGAGCAACATAAAATGTGAAACTACTGAATAAAACAAAGAAAAATAATGAAGAGCCCCAGTCCTACTAATGACCATTAAAAATAAACCAGTAAAACATTTATTTCTGTTCGTAATGGAAATTTTAAACGACCGAACTGAGAAAAATGTTTCGAAGTCAGAATCCTGTTAAAATGCGTGCTTTTCCCTCGATCTCGTCTTAATAAAAGTTGAGAATCATACCGTGCAATTCCCAGAGTCCGACTACAATGTAGCAGAAGTTGCGAGCTTTCAGCAAAATATGTTTTGTTCGGGATACATTCGTCGTATCAACTTCGAATAAGGATTCTTTCAATCATTTCCAACAGAACGACATAGCGATCGCTTGCTTATATGATAGGATTTCCTTTATAGATGATTTTTGTTTTTTTACTAAATGTATTCTCTCTTCATTCGTATACACGGAATAGGAATATTTTATGGAAATAAAATATCTACCTACAGGATCTTACACAATTTGCGATATTTAAGAAACACAAATTTATAAAAATATTCTGATTTAATAATTCTGCCTTTTTATTTAAATTATTGAGCGGAATAGTTCTGTGAAACCTCTACAAAATTTAATCTTGAGAAATTATTTGAAAAATTTTTATATATTAATTCGGAATATCTAGGAATATTATTTACTTCTTGAGTAAATATATAGGATTCTCATACTCCAACCAACACCTAAAATTATGTCCTTTTTTGTAGACATATAAATTTCTCACACTTCAACCCACGCCTAAAGACATAGAAGAATCTAGAAAATTTAGAATATGGACCAGATTTACCTACCAAACTTTAGCCGATACAACTCTTCCAGATGAACCTCATGAATAAAAATTATATTCCAGAAAATGCTCCATACAAATGTGAAACAGCTCTGTCGACTAGAGGTTGCTAGATAATTTCGGTCAATATTCTGTATTGTGGATGGAGTAGTCCGTTTTTTTGTGATAGTTCATTCTAAAACGAAATCAAATAAGAAATTACTTCGTTTTCTATCACTTTTCATTATTGAATTTACAGTGACTCGAAATTCGTAGTGTTCATTAAATTTTCAAACGGAATAAATAAATTGTATTTGAAGGTATATCGGGTGTTTTTCTTACAGTGATAGAACTTTCAATCGAAATAAAACACATTTAAATTAACATTGAAGCCAATTTTTTTTTAATCGAAAGATAATTTTTTTGACATTTTTACCACTTTTTCGAGTAATTCAGACCTTATTTCATCAATAACACGAGTTATGTTGGCTTCCAAAGCGTCTATTGTTTCTGGTTTATCAGCATAAACCAATGACTTAACATAACCCCAAAGAACATAATCCAGTAGAGTTATGTCGCATGATCTTGGAGGCCAATTAATTGGACCATTTCTCGAAATAATATTATCGACAAATCTTCCTTTCAATAAATCAATTGTTATGTACAGCACCATCTTGTTGGAAACAAAACACTTCTGGGTCGATACCATTCAAATTTTGAAACAAACAATCATTGATCATCGATCTGCAACGAGCACCATTCACTGTAACATTAACATTAGCTCCAGCATAGTTTTTAAATGAATATGGACCGATGATGCCTCCAGCGTGTAAAGCATACAGTGCATTTTTCAGGATGCAATGGAACCTGCAGAACTTCTTGAGGATTGTTTTCACTCCATATACGGCAATTTTGCTTCTTTAAACAGCCGTTCAACCAGAAATGAGTGAAGTGGATCAACTTCAAGCTGTTCTAGGGCCCAATAAACAAACAAAGGACGCTTGTTATGGTCAAGTGGCTTTAGTTCTTGAACTAGTTGGATCTTGTATGGATGTAGACCAAGATCTTTAGGCAAAATTTTCCATGTGGTGGATGCACACAATTTATCGATAGTTCGACGAATAAGCTGCTCTGATGGACGATTTTGTAAACCATAAATTTCACGAATAGTTTGGCGAATAGAACACTGATTTCTAAAATAAATTTCAACAATTTTTAAAGGTTGTTGCGGCGTGAGTCTTTCCATGATAATTTGTCAATGCTTACTTAACAGAAATGTCAAACAAACATGGCTTCTACCTTCTGTCAAATCACAGTTATCTCTATCGAAAGTTCTATCACTTTAAAAAAACACCCGATATTATTCGAAGAATTCAACGATTATATATTAATTCGGCTTTTGCAAAACATCGAGAAGTGGGGTATGCCAAAGCCTTGTCTGCTCGTTTAATATTTCTAGAAAATGGTTGCGCTTGGATGTTTCTATTGATTCTGGGATATCTCGTTTTTTGCCTTTCGCTTCTAGATGTAATATTTCAAGATTATCTATTTTTGAAGAGATTGCTCCAAAATATGTTAGTTCTACAAATTTTTAACCATTTTTCTCTGTTTTGGCAGTGACGTATATTTGTTTCAGAATGAGTTTTTTTTGTTTATGAGAAAATTTATAGTTTTACTTTCGGGATGATTGTTTGTAGCTATTTTTTTTACTGTATTCAATTCCGTTTTTAACACAATGTAATGTTATTTAAGGGAATTTAAAATAGTCTATGTATCATTGATCTGTATGCAGCGACTTCATACATGTTCACATGGTTTGAAAAGTTGGTATGATTGTATTTGTTGTTGATGGTTTTCTGAATATATCAAAGCAAATCTTATTATGATTCCTAACCAAAGTTATATCTAGAAAATTTATTTTATTATAAGATCGTGGTTCCATAGATAATTTGACTTCATAGTGCAAAGCATTAAGATATTTCAGTGTGTTTTCTAGTTCTAAATATGTTCCACAGAAGCAAGCCAATATGTCGTCTATATATCTATATCAAAAAAATATGCCTTGCGTGTGTGGATTTTGAAATTTTTCTTTCGAGGAAGGACCTGAAGATTTAATAATTGTGTCCGATATGTGTTATAATTTTATTATTTTATCTATGTATCATGCATAAAAGTCTGACATAATATGTAGAGGAGTTTCAAACGCTGTTCTGCAAAATGTGCTATATTTTTGAAGAGTTTAAAAAAAATTGAAAGAATTTTCAAGTTTATCTGGAGAATTTTTTGGAATATAATTTTTCATTCATGAGATCCATTTGAGATAACTCTATTGGCTAAACATTGCTAGACATTTCGGCCAATATTCTATATTTTCCATTGATTATTTTTTTTGGCATTGGTTGAGGTGTGAGAATTTTATATGTTTAGAAGAAAACAATGTTTCAAGACATTTTGATTCAATTTTCGAAGAATTTTTTGAGATTAAGTTTTTAGAGGTTTCACAAATTATTCTGATATTATAAATATTTAAATCCTTTTCCAGGTGATATATCCCTTCAGTTTATTTTTATTTCATATATTATGTTTAAAATTTGTTTTTCTCACACATGCTCACAACAGCAAAATTATTTTGCTCAATATTTCGAAGATTTACCTTAATGATAATCATTTGTGGATATTCTGTTTGAAGATTATTTTCTTCCATAATGAAAAATCATGAAAAAAAGTACTTACTCATTGCATTAAGAACTTAATAAATTCATATTTGAATGAATTTTATTGATTTACATTCTGTCAAGAAAGTACCGGGAATTATCGATTTAAATCTGGCGGGGCCATGAGGCAGGTAAAAATTTTTTTAAATATTTATGTCAGTTTTTCATATAAATACGTCACAAAAATCGAGATTAGGAGCTACGGCAACACAAAATTTTTCGAATCGGGCATGCAATTCACGTCTGTGAAACATTTCACAACTCGAATCGACTCGAATCATCGATTGTCAGGACATAAACATGTTAGACATTATAAAAGTTATCGGAATTACAGTTTACTGCTTGAATTACATTCTGAAGAAAGTACCGGGAATTATCGATTTAAATCTGGCGGGGCAATGAGGCAGGTAAATTTTTTTTTCCTAGGTTGGTACCACTGTCCTTAATTACTATGCCAAGCTTGAGCGGGATCTGTCAACTAGTGTGTTTGCAACAGCTGCTTAAGTCAGTCGATGTCAGAGTGCGTGCCGATTTTTACTATGGGTGATTACGTTGAGCAAAGAATTTGTTTAAAGTTTTGTGTTGCAAATGAATTTTCGTGTGCCGATGCATTGAAAATGTTGCAAAAGGCCTTTGGTGATAATGCTCTATCGAAAACTCGTGCCTATCAGCGGTACAGAGCCTTCAAGGACGGACGCCCATCGACGGCTTCGATCGAAGTTAATGTCGATAAAATTAAGGAAAGGGTGCTGGAAAAATCATCGTACCAGCTTGAGAGAGATAGCACATGATCTTAAGATATCCCACGAGTCCGCACGTACGATTTTAAATGATATTTTGGGCATGAGAAAGGTGGCCGCACGACTCGTACCAAAAGTCCTGAATTTTCTTCAGAAACGTCATCGCGAACAGGTTGCTTCAGACGTGCTGGATCGCTGTAATTCCGATTCTACATTCATGGAACGCATTATAACTGGTGATGAGACCTGGGTCTACGAGTACGATATGCAAACAAGCCAGCAATCATCGGAATGGGTGGCAAAAAATGAGCCGAAACCGAAAAAACCACGCCAAAGCCGCTCGAAAATGAAGGTGATGCTCATTGTTTTCTTCGATATCCGTGGCGTGGTGCACTACGAATTCGTTCCAGAGGGTCAGACGGTAAACAAGGAGTATTACCTAGGCGTTATGAAACGTTTGCGTGAGCGTATCCGTAAGAAGCGGCCAAATTTGTGGGCGAACAACTCATGGATTTTGCATGACGATAACGCGCCTTCTCAACGAGCTACGATTGTGACTGACTTTCTCGCCAAAAACTCAAAAAACGTGCTCAGCAACCACCGTATTCGCCGGATTTGGCTCCATGCGACTTTTTCCTCTTCCCAAAACTAAAATTGCCCCTTCGTGGCACCCGTTTTGAGTCGATTGAAGCCATAAAACAAAATTCGGCGCGAGAGCTAAAGTCCATCCCGGAAAGCGCCTATAAAAAATGTTTCGATAATTTGAAGTGCCGTTGGCATAGATGTATTGGAGCAAATGGAGCCTATTTTGAAGGCGACCCAATAAATTTTGACGATTAAATGTAAAAATGTTGTTTTAATTGAAAATTCCCGGTACTTTCTTGACAGAGTAGTACATTGTTTTCAGAAGGTGCCCCTCGTAAATATTTTATGATCGAGAATATATTCGGCTTAAATTAATTAATAAAGAACTGTTTTGGTGAGTAAAAATGGAAGCATCGATTTAATAAAGGTAATCATGAAAGCATTCAAGAAACTTCATCATCTATCTATAGTTTAATGCGCCAGAGGTGAAAAAATCGATAATATCAATTAAAAAGTCAAATGGAATAAACTTTTATTTAATTAGATTGAAACAACCACACTAGCAAATAAAAACCAAGAATATATTTATTGAGAACATATTGGCTCGGCCACTCTTATGCATTCCTCTAACGTTCTGAAATTATTTTCCGTTGCCCTACATCCTCCATAATTAGCCTTTTCACATTTATTTCCCTTCCAATGGAAAACGGGTATTATTGCTAAGCAGTGTATAGGTCCATATTCTACGGGCTTGGAGCAATCTATAACAAATTAACTAAATGGAGCATTAAATTATGAAATGAATTCCTATTCCTAGGTTCGGCTGAAAAAATTCTATATTTGACAGTACTCAGATCTTGTTTATTTCGAATTACATTTAATAGGCAAATTCTTTCACTAGTCAACAAAAATAATTGATTCTAATAGATTAAAAAGCCTTTTTGCTATCATTATGTTTTAAGAGACCAAAGGTAAAAAGTAACTGAATGTTAGATTGCATTTAAACGCAGATCTGAAGAGTTATTTTCTGAATGGTTGCTTCAAGATACTGAACCTACTTTTTATTCTAAAAACAAGATTAAATTATTTCAGGTGTAATAATCTTATCGAAGTGCATAACTAAGAAGAATTTTAGGAGAATTTGGAAGTACATTTGTGATGTCGAACTTCCAAAATATATTAAGATGTTTCGATAATTGGAAGTGCCGTTGGCATAGATGTATTGGAGCAAATGGAGCCTATTTTGAAGGCGACCCAATAAATTTTGACGATTAAATGTAAAAATGTTGTTTTAATTGAAAATTCCCGGTACTTTCTTGACAGAGTAGTATAGGACCATAGAGATCTTTCCAAAATATTAACTCGTAATGAAGCATAGCGTAAGAAGATCGCGAGTTGTTTCTTTCGTCAAATGAATTAAGTGTGAATGTTATTTCAATCCGAGATGTGCAAAGAGTTTAAAATATTAATTTCCTACATTCTCGTAATATACCCCCACGACATTATGCACAAAGCTTTGTGTCGTTACTTCATATTTGAATGCTAAATTTGCACTCGATCCGATTTTTATTTCGACAACATTTAAGAAATAAAATTTCGAATGAAGGTAACTCCGTAGTCCGTAGCCATTGAACCGATTATGTCCATCTTTGAACATCCAACTAAGCCGTTTTGGCGATTTGAGCGATTTTCGGTTTTCAAATTAGCTACTAGCGCAACTAAATACGATATTCGATTTATTTTCAACTTACCTTAACTTTCTTCAAAATGCCCTGCCTGATTTTCTAGACGTGGTACCTTTAAATCAGTGGATGAATATTTGGTTTATGCAAGATGGAGCGCCCCCACATTATATACTTGCTGTTAGGAAACATTTAGATCAAACATTTCCCAGTAGATGGATAGGACGAGGGGGCCCAGTGCCATGGCCCGCTAGATCTCCCGATTTAAATTCTTTAGACTTTTGCATTTGAGGTTATTTGAAAAGTCTGGTGTATGAAACGTCAGTGAATAACATCAAAGAATTGCAACATCGGATTGAACCCTCCCGTCAAACGATCCGAACACAACCAGGTATTTTCGAAAGAGTACGTAATTCCTTCATGCGACTATGTACTTTCTGCATTGAAATGGACTGTCGTCATATGAAACATCGTCTGTAAAACACTAGGAGTCAAAAATGAATCGACTATCTTCTGCAATTTATCGTATCTGATTGCGCTAGTAGTTAATATTTTGAAAACCGAAAATCCCTCATATCTCCAAAACGGCCCATTTGCGGACCCATATTTTTATAAAACTTTTCACTTATTTTGAGGTCTAGGATTAGCTCCCAAAATATTAAAACGCTGTTTTTTAACACCCGGTATATTAAGAGGCAAAATATACCCTGAAAGTTTTAAGTCTCCAGATGTTTTCACTCGGAGATCAGTGTTTTACCTACCGAAGTGCCGATTCTCATTAAATTTGGCGTAAATTTTCTTGCGATTATCATACACCTGAGTACCAAATTGCATCTTGATCTGACGACTAGTTTGAGAACCATTAAGAAAAATAGTAAAAAGTTTCAAATGGATCGATTCCACCCATTAATGAACTCAACCGAGATATTTAGGCCCCAAGCCTGCTCTGGAAGTTCCAAGTATTTTGCCTTTTCCGTTCGAAAATGAGAGTGTTAACGGACGAAAAAAATTGCTTTTTGACCTCGTATTCTTCATCAGTGAGTCCAACATAGTCGTTTTAGAGCACTTTCGTTCGAAATTCGAAAATAACAGACATTTCGACAAAACGATAGCACGCTGTTCCCTAGAATAAACGCACAAAAATGATTTAATGCCATTTGATTATAGTTTTAATGAAGCAATCAGTGGGTCAGTCGATCCTCAAAATGGTAATTTTAAAGTTCACTTCTTTAAACTCATTTCAGTGTAGGGACAAAGTATATCCGAAAGAACTTCTCGCTTGAATATATTATATATTCGATGGATAATTTGAATAATTGAACTGATAATCACTTACGGTGAAAATTTTTCTTCGTTATACCTTCTTCGAATATTTCTATCATTATCGGACTAAATATTCCGATAATATGGAAATTTGGTCGATTTGAATTCCAAACAATAGCTTACAAAGTAATTAGTTAATTTTTTGTAGTTTACTCTATTCAAACTGGCAAAAATCAATAATATTGTTTGCTCTTATCGTTTAATTTTAGTAGCTACAATATCAATGTGCTGCGTTTTCAGATGAAAGTGTTCAAAGATAATAGAATGAAAGCTTTTGTAGCACTTAACGGCAATGTATGCACACGCTAACACCTGTTAAGTTGCAATGTACTTTTATGCAATCGTATATATCTATATGGCACACAACTGAAGTGGCTATGCAATTTGTGGAAATCCCGTATCACAGATAATTTAATTAAAGAGTGAGCTATCTAGAGGTTGCATTTTGAAGCAGTCATTATTTTGGGTCTGGCAACATTTTTGTCATTCGTATTTTGACAGAAAGTTAGTTCAATATTTGAAAGTAGAGAATGTTCTATACAAACTGTTAGCAATTTAGATGGAAAATTCAATAGTAACAAATTGCCCTTACGCTAATTTGTAGTTCAATTTCTTCATGAAATCTAGATCTTTGTTTGCTGAAACAACCCGTTCACGTTCTCGACCAGTTAGTACACCTGAGAACATTGCTGCTGTCGACCCTCATCTTCAAAAACTGAACAATTTTGCATTTCTCTTTGGAGAATTTTGCAGTAAGACTTCAGTATGAAGGCTTACAAAGTTCAACTGATGCAAGAAGTGAAGCCTCATAACCATCCGATGCGTTTCCATTTCGCTCAATGGGCTAATAATCCGCATGGTCGAAGATGAAAATTTTCCCAGAAAAATTATCTTCAGCGTTGGAGCTCATTTGAACCTTGGAGGCCTATTTTCTGTAAGAATCCGTTAACGATAAGTGTAACAGTAACCATCCAAAAACGATCGATGCCTTGGAACACGAAATCAAAGTTGCGATTTATGAAATGAATCTTCAAACAATAGGCAATGTACTGAAAAATTGTGTTGATCGGATGGGACACAGTAGCCAGTTGTGGCGGTTATTTGAATGATATTGTTTTTCACTGGTAAATTTCAAGGTTCATCCTTTTTAATAAAGTCATAACTTTGAAAATATATTCATTAATTTATAGCCGATCAATAATGCAAATTTTGAATGGTCCATCGCTTATAAACTTTGGGAATCCATGGATGTTGAAAGTTCCGAAAACATCAAACAGATATTTTGTTTAAATACTGAATATGTGCTTTAGTTTTTCAAGAACTTCCGAATATTATTATATGACTAAGTAATAAAATGGATGAGAATTTGGTTTTTTAAACTGACATAAAACTATCACAAAATCCGAATTACTCTTTGTTGTATGTATTCTGTTCATGCCATTCCTTCATAACATTTTTCAGTGTTCACATCTAACACTTATTTGAATAAAACACATATCTGTTGTAACGTGTTTCGTCACATAAGTAATTTCTCAAAATGCTCATAAAAAACTGGTGAAAAATTGCGAAACATACGATATTTAAATAGTTTCTATTTTGAGATGAGGGTACAAAATTGTTTTTTATTAGTTTTGGTGAAATTAGATAATTCTAGTCTTTCGATAAATTCTCAGAATTTCTCAATCGGTTCATTTCTAACTTTTTAACAGACCCTTATTGACTTTATGCAAAATCTTAAAACGTTGTATTATTATATCTATATGAGATGCAATTCTTTGAAACTGAATTTCCTACGTACGATTAAGTAATGGAAATATTCCTACTTGAATTAAGACAAAAGTATCAAAGGATTTCAGTAATATACTTAGGTTAATTGCTTTAGGATTAAAATCCAATTACGATTAATCATTCATTTCCTATGCATAAGAAATGAATTCAAATCAATGGTTATTTGAGAATACTGGATTATACAATTTTTTATACGCAATACATTTACTTACCTGCAATGTTGCCGATAGAGATTTTAGTCATTTGTAAATAAAAATGAAAAACATTTTCATTTCCATTTCATATTTTATTATTCAAAAATTCAATGTGAGTCGCTTTGAATTAGTTCGAATAACAGTTGAATCTTGATTAATGTGAAAATACATAAAGTGTTGTAAGAGTTAGATAATAATCAAAATTAACATCACTGCAAGGAATTCCAATTTACAAGGTATTTTCATGTATATTTACATGTATTCAACTTGAATTTGGGAGTTACTGTTTTCAGTTTGAGCATTGAAAAATCTTAATTTCCATTCAAAAATTGTTTATATTCTTTTAGAAGTTTCTCGATTGATAAAAATCCTGTATGAATTTGAGGTTTTTCACTGATAATTTTCTTCTCAAGTATTAACTGATATGTCTCTCAAAGTGAATTAATCAGTTTATAAGAAAGGGACAAAGTTTGAAATTATCCAATTGGCCGTTTTTGTAGTTTTTTTTCAATAAACTATCCTGTAATTATTTTTTCATTAATATAAAATATGATTTACTATAAAGCATAATTTAAATTTTTATTGATGCAGTTTCTGATACGTAATCTTCATAGTAATCAAATTAATATATGATTTATATATTTTAATAATTTTGTTAAGTTTACAGAATGTTCACTTCTCATGATTTTTGAAAGTCTCTATTTTAATTTTCTTTTTATAAAATAATAATAATTGTAAAATTAGGAACTTTTATACAAATTCTACAAATGTGTCTATTCGAATCGTTTGTTCCCTCCTCATTTTAGGAATTATTTATGTCCTACCTGTTCCTCCGATTGATTTATAGAGTGATCTGTTGCTGGTCAATTCAGGAAACGTAGAAAATCATAGAAGCTTCAAATTTCCCGCTACCCAAAAATTCCAAAAATATTTAAATGACGTCGAAGTTTCCTCCGAAAAATTTATGAACTATTCCGATTTTTTACGATCGAAACGGCAGGTCCGGCACTCGTCACCTACATATACCGTGTGGAGATAAACAAATATCGCGTGAGTAGAATCAACAGTTTTCCGATTTTCCGGGACAACCCCCGTCATAAGCAGCGTCGCGAACAGAATGGGCCAATCTGCGAAGGCAGGTGCGTCGCGACGGCGCGTAGGGCCCCCGTATAATCGATTGGCATTTCGAATAGGGCCCCTATGGCCACCGAGACTTTCACCTTTACGCGCATTACTCCTCCGCTTATGATACGGTCATGAGTGTTTTCCACAAATTTTCTGGTCTAAGATGCTGCAGAAGGAGTATGCACCCTCATCTGTTATTCTAATCATCTTCTTTGCCTTTCTTCGCCTTTCTCCAACGAAAGTTTGCTATCGTAATCCTAGAATTTACAATGAGAATTATTGTTAACAAGCACCTAGAGAGGTCTCTAGGTTCTCATTTCATTTCTTCTTCAATTTTCAATTTAAGAAACTACCCAGAAATTCTATTAGTTCTATTCTTATCTTCTTTACCTTCCGCTACTAATCTCCAATGAAAGTTGGCTATCGTAATTCTAGATTTTACAAGGGTTGTTATTAAGTTAAATGGATTCATTGGAGTATCATATGTGAGAATTCAAATATCGTACAACACTCCAATCAAATTTGTTATTCAAAATGTAAAAAATCTGACGATGCTACTGTGATGACGAAATAATTGTTATATTTATAATAAATCTGTATACTCCAGAATATAAATGAATGTAAAGATATTAAAGAAAATTGATAGAAATGAAACCATTGTCGGCTATAAATATTATTCAATTTCCATTAATTCAAAATATCATACAGATTTCTTCTGTAAAACTTCTACAAATTTTAATTTAAAAATTTTTGGAACGAAGTTCCTAATCGCGCGTTGCGAAAGGGGCTAGAAGGAATAAATAAAGACCAAAAGTTGTAACGACACTTTTTGCTGTGTGGTGTCGCGACGATTATTTTTGTTGAGTGTATTAGGTTTATTTATCGTTACATTTGATGATGATGAAACTAAATTTCGATTTCTTCATAATCGAGTACAAGCTTCATCAACAATATCTCTAGTACAAGAGTTTCAGAGATTGTCATTAAATAAGCTTGAAACGAAGGCAAAATCAGTCATTGATTTCATTACTAGAGATAAAGGCATGTCATTGTGTACGTCCAACGTCCAAAGCCTTCTTAAAAATTCAGTTGATTTAATCGACTCTGTTACAGAAAAAACGAACATTTTGTTATTATCAGAGACATGGTTGGACAATCAAGAAGAATGTGGTATACCGAATTTTAATTTTATAGCTCGCTTTAAACGTGATTTTGTTCGTTCAGGTGGAGTTGCGATTTATCACAACACAAATGATACGACCAATCTTGTAACAACAAATATGTCGGTCATTATGAACAATCTTCAGGACTTGCACGTAAGACGTAGAAGTGTTGCAGATTTATGTGCAGCAGAGTGTGTAATGGAAAACGGCGTTACTTTAATCATGGCAGTCATATATGTCTCACCAAATAATAAATTAATAGATATTCAGGAGTTCATTCATCAAGCACTGCTAGAGTATTCTAAAGATGTTTATCAAACGCTTAGCAGATACAACAGAAATTTAGATAAACGTCCACTCATTTTGGCCGGTGATTTTAACATCAACTTCAGTAATGAAAAATCAAAACCATTGCTACAGTTTCTAGAGGAAGAATTTGATTTAAGAATGAACAACATCGATGTCATGATCCAGAAGGATTTACGTTTCGTGCCACCACAGGCACAGGATAAAGCTATTATTTCATAATAGAACGTAACAAAAGATGTTATGAAATTGAATCTAAAATTTACAACTTTCACAAATTTAATTTCAAATAATATTCCGAAAAAAAAACTTCGATAAATTATAATTATATCATTAACTCTCAAATTTATGGTTTAGGTTAACCTCAAAAATTCTGTCTCAGATCTGTTTTTAACATCATTGTTGTATGCGTTATATCTTATTGATTGTTTTTATCTATCAATCAAAATAGTTGACTGATGTTTATGTACGGGAATTTCAAACACTGTTTTGAAGGATGTGGTATACTAAAAAATTTTTCTCAAAGTTAAATGGAGCGTTTTTTGGAATATAATTTTTCATTCATAAAGTTCATATGATACAGCAGTATCGGCTGAGTATGCCAGGTGAATTCTGTCAATACTCTATGAAATCTGCAATTAGTTCATTGCAAATGGAATTTCAATGAGATCGAAATTACCTAGAGATTACAGAGCTGATTAGAATTACTGCCAATATATCAAAATAACCTATGTATGTCGGAATCAACGTTGCATTGTATTCCTTAAGATATAATCGATAAAAATAGAGTAATATGTGAAAACCTGGTGTCAGGGATAAGAGATAAGTGGACTATGTTGGAATATATGTACCTGGTGTTAGGGATTAAAGATAAGTGAACTTATGAGAATATATGTACCTGCTGTCAGGGATTAAATGAATACTACACTGAACAAGTATTGAAAATATATTTCATGTGTATAATAAGTGTCACAATATGATTAAAGTATACAAAAATATCTTAATGACTTCTTCTGTTTAGTGCTGTCGCTCTGACTGACTTTAGTAGACTCGTGGGAGTCGTTTCAGGAGTGGTTTGTAGAGTGTTGATTTTAGTACTGTGTAGATTACTAAGCTCTTGGAGTAGCCTCTTAGAGACTGATTTGCTTTGGAATATCCAAATAACATGGAATTTAGTCTATGGTTTCTGTGGTTACCCTTTTTTCATAGAGCAACTCAGTTCTTTTGGAAACAACGACGGTATATAGATTATGCATTATACAATAATCCTTAAATATTTTACAGTGTGCATGCGCAAGTGATCTACACATGATATTACATAGAGTAGCGGGAGTTTTGCGCCTTAACATATTTCCCGGCGTTGAAATATCAATTTCAATACAAACAAATATAATTAATAATGAGATCAGATTGAATTGAAGAGATATTGATAACAATAAAACAAGAAAAACAAATTTACAAATGCACGCAGCTGACTTCAAAAGCTAGGCGAGCACATGAGCTAGATCAATTTCTTGTGCCTTGGTTTCATCACTGAACGGAAGGGGAAATAACCTTTTCACACTTCTCTTGTACTCAAAATATTTAGTTTTCACGGATTCAATCCGAACAATAACGTCTTTTCCGGGATGGAGTTCTGTGATCCTGCCGAGGGGCCATTTGAAAGGCAAGAGATTATCTTATTTCGCTAGGCTATCAACCGCTATGTCGTGGTCGGAATGTTGCCATTTTGTTCGGGTAGTCAATTGGTGTAGGAACTCTTTCTGCCACCGTGTCCAAAAAGGTTGCTTCAACTGTTGGGTATGTTGCTAGACGGATAGGTGAGAACTTGAAATTTCTCCGAAATCCAGCTGGGGATAAGCAGACAATGGGCCACCAACGAGTTAATGAACGGAAGTTGAAGGAAGAAAGTCAGTGGGGTCAAACGAAAGAACGGATATGAGACGTGAGTTTAATAAGTGGCCTACAAAATGGTGTTTAAAGAATTTGACGGCAGCTTCACAAAGGTTAACAAAATGTGGTGATTTTGACGGTATGAAGTGCACCTCCTTGAGGGAAAAATCTTAGCTATGAAGTCACCAACCAATTCGAAATGAACTGCCTTAGTAACCAAGCAAACATATATTGCAACAAAAATCTTGAGTTTCTTGCGGTTTTTGAAACGTTTCTCCTTAACGAATAATGCTCCGCAGTAAATGACACCGGCATTCCAAAAGGGTCGAGGGCTGGGCACGCGAGATTGAGGTAGATATTCCGTAACCCTTTGCTTCACGCGTATACACTTGTAAGTTATTATCTTGGTTGCGTTTCGGCCATTGAAAGGCCAGTAGTATTGCTCTCTCATTCTGGTTTTATTGCCAGAACCTCAGTATATGCATTGTGCACATGCTGAATTCTTTGTTCTAAAGTAACTATAGAATCCTTCGTGATGGCGAAACGTTTCCGAAAACCCTCGCATAATGTTAAAGCTCTCTTTCTTGCATTGTCGGCGCAGAGCGTGTAAATGTTAAATTCTGGTCTAAGTAATAATTTCGACTTGGAGTTCGTGACAATTCTGAGGAACGTGGATCACTAATGACAGGAGAATTTGACTGCTAAAATAACTTGAACGCGTGATTATTAGGCAACTAGAATTACGAGAAAAGGGTCGCTCATGACAAGCGAATTTAACTGCTGAGAATAAAATGAACGAGCAACTAGAACTCTGAGAAACGAGGATCACTGATAATAAGAGAATTTGAGAAACGAGGATCACTGATAATAAGAGAATTTAACTGCTAAGAATAAAATGACCTAACAACAGAAATTCTCAGAAAATGGGATAACAAAAAGGAAAGTTGGTGCTGTGACCTTTACCTGCTTTGGTGGTAATCCTGTCTGGTGATCCCAGGAAGAAGTTTTGCAGTTTACGAACTCAAACGAACTGACAAAACTGCGTCTTCGGGTAATTCCACTATCTAGGCTGCAGGTACTGGTGCTTGAGGCTTGCTTGAACTTCAGGTATTTTGTACACGATGAAGTCTGCTTGCGGTTTATGACGTATTTACGTTTTCAAGGAACTCAATTTGGTGTGTATCAATTGTTGCACGCTGCCACGAAGGAAGTCAGCTTCTCACTTACAAATGTTCAAATTATAACACAATATTATAGAATGGATGAAGAGATATTCGGGGTAATTGTACCATGAATATCTATCAGGTCCGAAGTAACCAATTTATATTTGCAATAAGTTTATTGCAAATGGTATTTCAATGAGATCTAAATTGCCTATTAATTAGAGAGCAGGTTAGAAATATTGCTAATACATCAAAATTACCTATCAATTCGGAATTCACGTTGCATTGCATTTATTAAGATATAACCAAAAAAATTGATTAATATGTGAAATCCTGGTGTCAGGGATTTCACATTGACACCATGATTTCACATATTACTCTATTTATATTGGTTATATCTTAAGGAATGCAATGCAACGTTGATTCCGAAATACATAGTTATATTAAATGAATACCACACTTGCACACATATAGAAAATATGAGATCTTTTAAATGTGAAGTAGGGCTGACGAGCTTCGGTTGTTATAATTCTAAATTGATTTTTGAAGATGCTCTGCATGTTTTAGGAATTTTTGTGAAGGAACTCATTTCGAGCAAGTTGTTTTCGAAGAAGTTCTTGAGGTTATATTTTGCATTTTTGAAGAGGAGTTTGGTTTTAATGAAACAAGGAACGAAACAACAATCTTATTTGGTAATTTATATTTATTTGAATTCTTATACTTCCTTTGGTACTATGTGATAAGTGTTCAATTTTATATGACCTCTTCATTTAAAGTGAAGGTTTTAACGTCCAAAAAATTTCGCACCCGATCTGGAGAATATGGTGGTTGTGGCAGTATATCCCGTTGAAGCTGTAAAAGCTTGGTCTCGTATTATTTTGAAGGAATACTACACCTTTTCTGTCGATTAATTCTGACCTTTTCTGTTGAAGTGCATCATACAGATTGTCCATCTGATGACGGTAGACTTATTTAGCCCCAAATCCCTTATTACTGAAGGCATCACAACCTAACCTACGTTTTTCTTATATACTAATGAAGGATGGTTAATTCCATTGCTAATCGGTAAAGAAAACTGAGACAAATACACCTATCACCTAATATACGGGTATACGTAGACTAAAGCTACCCTTCATAATGTCAAATAATGGCTTACCTCAGATGGAGCACAGTAATTTTAAATATTGTGTGATAAAAGCTTTTCCACTGCCAACGACATCACGACATTTACAGAGATTATGCGGTTCGGCGTAGACGCCCGAAATTCACCTTAAATATCCTAGATGATGCTATTAAGTCGGTATTACAGCCAAGGAGCGTTTTTCTCGATAGATCATTTTGTACCACCTTTACCTATATATAATAATATTAAATAAGGTTATTCTGATCTTCACAAATTTTTATTGTTATTTCAATACAATTGTTTCGCTGTCACAGTAGCATCTTCAGGTAGGTGAAATCTTATATTTTTGAATACCTAAATTTGTTTTCGAAATCGTTTTCTATTCGTATTAGAGTAGGTACAAAAATTTTTTATCCGCACTAAAACCCAAAAAGGAGGGTCTCTGTAAATTCCAGTTTATCTGAGTATGTTTAACAGAGGTGAATTATTTAGGTCTAATTGTTCGTTAAGTACTATTTCACGTTTGTTGTATTTATTTATCTCTAGTGATTCTAACAGGTTGAAGGCATAACTTTTACTTTCTATATGTAAAATTTCAAAATGATTGTTGAAAGTATGCCCTGTTTCAGGCAATTGGTTTGAATATGTGGAATTACTTTTGTTATTAAAGAAACTTTTTGAAATTTCACAAACTCTATGTCGGAAAGTTCTTCCAGTCTGTCTTATGTAAACTTTTGGGCAATCACCGCAGTTTAACTTAAAAACTCCCAATTTATTATCTGTATGTATAATTTCTTTATTATTTTCGAAGAATTTACTCAGGTTTCAATAAGAATTGAATGAAGTTCTTAGATTATATTTCTTTTTGAGGTATGTAGCAATTTCCTCAGAAATACCTGAAGTATATTTAAAATTTTCACCTGATAGTGAAAATGCAAACTCTTACTCCCTATCTATTTATTTCAACTTTACAATTAAAATAGAAGCTCTTATTTATAATATAATACAGTTTTACAATAAGCCTGAGATACGATATTTACGTAAGGACTTATCTTTGAGGTTATCCTGGATTTTTGTTCTTCAAGGTGTCGGAATGATAGTGCTTTCTCCAAGAATAGTTCCCATTCTGCATATAATCAGCAGGTATTCTGTCTCAAATTGTTCCAAATGACCATTAGAGCGTTCGGAACCAAGATGGTGCGGTAATAAGATACTCTAAACCGGCACAAGGAAGATTGTATGGTATTTAGATAATCCAGGCAAAAAAGCACTCCAGTAAAATTGTTCAGTTTTAATAATATCCGGTACAAAGATTTCCGGTTCAAAGATCTCCGGTACTAAGTCCGGCACCAAGACACCTTTTGATTAGACGTCTTATAAGAAACAATAAAAATTTAATATTCCACGATTTTCATGGATTAGGTAGGTTAATTTGATAAAAGTATCATAATGTGTATCTTCGTGTAACCCCACAATACGAAAGAAATAAATCTGGGAAATTCTACGTTTCTTGAAAACAATGCTACTCTACAGCGCAGGTGATAACAACGTCGACTTTCATTGCGGAAACTCCAAATTTCTTAATGGTCTTAGTGAAAACACATCATTGGAGCATTTTTTAGCGATTGTAATTCAAATCAACAGTGGATCGTTTTTCAACGTTACAAAGAATCTAAAAATAATTTTCATGTTCTGTACTAAGGAGATAAAATTCCTATGACGAAGTGTTCCGAAAAAACCACCTGAGTGTGGCAGCAACCCCCAATTTGTTTTGATAGGAAAGAGATGGTGAATGTATTTTAGTTAAAAAGTTTTTTTCTTCTCTAACATCCTAATTGAAATTTTTAAATTCGGTGAGTTTTTTAAGCAATTGCAGTAAATCTAGAATTCTCGTCATTCCGATAGTATTATTTGAGAATTTCTGTTCTTTCTTCCATATAATAGACCATTTTCATCCACGTAAGTAAGTCTCAAACCCAATTATGATGCAGAAACGAAAGACTGAAACACATTGAGAAAGAACCTTCAAAAAAATAGTATACTACTCTGTCAAGAAAGTACCGGGAATTTTCAATTAAAACAACATTTTTACATTTAATCGTCAACATTTATTGGGTCGCCTTCAAAATAGGCTCCATTTGCTCCAATACATCTATGCCAACGGCACTTCCAATTATCAAAACATTTTTTATAGGCGCTTTCCGGGATGGACTTTAGCTCTCGGGCCGAATTTTGTTTTATGGCTTCAATCGACTCAAAACGGGTGCCACGAAGGGGCAATTTTAGTTTTGGGAAGAGGAAAAAGTCGCAGGAAGCCAAATCCGGCGAATACGGTGGTTGCTGAAGCACGTTTGTTGAGTTTTTGGCGAGAAAGTCAGTCACAATCGTAGCTCGGTGAGAAGGCGCGTTATCGTCATGCAAAATCCATGAGTTGTTCGCCCCCAAATTTGGCCGCTTCTTACGGATACGCTCACGCAAACGTTTCATAACGCCTAGGTAATACTCCTTGTTTACCGTCTGACCCTCTGGAACGAATTCGTAGTGCACCACGCCACGGATATCGAAGAAAACAATGAGCATCACCTTCATTTTCGAGCGGCTTTGGCGTGGTTTTTTCGGTTTCGGCTCATTTTTTGCCACCCATTCCGATGATTGCTGGCTTGTTTGCATATCGTACTCGTAGACCCAGGTCTCATCACCAGTTATAATGCGTTCCATGAATGTAGAATCGGAATTACAGCGATCCAGCATGTCTGAAGCAACCTGTTCGCGATGACGTTTTTGAAGAAAATTCAGGTCTTTCGGTACGAGTCGTGCGGCCACCTTTCTCATGCCCAAAATATCAATCAAAATCGTACGTGCGGACTCGTGGGATATCTTAAGATCATGTGCTATCTCTCTCAAGCTGGTACGACGGTTTTCCAGTACCCTTTCCTTAATTTTATCGACGTTATCTTCGATCGAAGCCGTCAATGGGCGACCACTTCATGACCGTCCTTGAAGGCTCTGTACCACTGATATGCACGAGTTTTCGATAGAGCATTATCACCAAAGGCCTTTTGCAACATTTTCAATGCATTGGCACACGAAAATTCATTTGCAACACAAAACTTTAAACAAATTCTTTGCTCAACGTAATCACCCATAGTAAAAATCGGCACGCACTCAGGCATCGACTGACTTAATCAGCTGTTGCAAACACCCTAGTTGACAGATTCCGCTCAAGCTTGGCATAGTAATTAAGGACAGTGGTACCAACCTAGGAAAAAAAATTTTACCTGCCTCATTGCCCCGCCAGATTTAAATCGATAATTCCCGGTACTTTCTTGACAGAATATATATTGTAATGAATTTCATGCTTTTCACACATTTTTCCATCATGAACGATAAGAAAATCGAATGTTTTTAAAGTAGAAACATTAAAACACTCAATTTGTTCTGCCATTAAATAAACAAATTTGAAAATTTTAACTGTGATGTACTTAGTAGGTTGCATACATAAGTTTGATGATTTATATTAATTCATATTAGAGTAAATCTAGCTTTTTAACGAAATACGAATACTCGAAACAGTGGCTGCTGATATTAATAAAGGAAATATCTCCTATCCTGGATCCTGAAGTAAAACAGCTTCGCTTGTGATACGGTCGTGATGCCACCATATTCTCAACATAAACCAGTAAAGAGGTCCTCGTCCATTCATTCGAGGTACAAAAGTCTGAATTAGTGATGAATATCGCAGGCTTTGTGTTAGGACATTTAAAATTCATAGCCGATGGCGTTTAGCTTGATTTTGGATTCGTGAAGAAGGATTATTCGTAAAACTGAGGAGAAAGAATTCATGAGCAGATGAATATTCATAGTAGACACGATTGTGCCTAAATTCATCGGTTTTCTGCGATTTGATAGGTTTGACTTCATCAAGATTTACAGAGAAAATATGTTATACGAAATATTTTGATTTACAATAAGAATTAAAGCAATTTAATTATTACATTTAAAAATCGCAATAGTTCAGGACATTTAGTTATGCCAAGTATAATATATACAAGAAGTCGTATTAGTTTTGTTTTATCTGATCGCCTTCTTTCCCTTAAATTCATGATTCCTCCAACGTTGTCCACGATATTGTTCTAGTGCACGTTATAATCTACTTATCCATTTCTCAGTAATTTCCTGACTGCTCCAGCACTAGCTTGCGACTTACACTTCATAGATTACATTGTTTATAACATAACTTTGAAGAGGGGTTGCTTCCTCTGAAGTTACAATTGAATTCTCAAAAAGTGGGATACGAGGGTTGCCTTTTATATTTCGGGATTGGACAACCCTAGTGTTGCAATCTGGCAACTGACCGCTCTATCGTAAGGTTTGACATTTTTGAGATTATGCGTACTAAGAACGTTTTGACATATGAGCGCTATTTGTGTTGTTGACAGTAACTTACAAGATTAATCTCGGCCAAAAATGGAATTAAATCGTGAGCATTTTTGTGCGATTATCAAGCACGACGTGGATTAACTCAGCAACAGTGAATCGATGAACTTAATTCAATTTTTGGCGATGAAGCTCCATCAAGGACCAGTGTTTATCGATAGTAGGGTGAATTCAATAGAAGTCGTAGTTCGTTCCAAGACAAATTTCGTGAAAGTCGTCCAAAATCAGTTGTTGTTCGGAAACCATTGATGCTGTGCGCGAACTGATATTGAAAGATCTTCCTGTGACCTATTGTGAGATGGAGACAACCTTGGGCATTAGTGGGACCAGCATACATTCAAAATTGCATGAACATTTGACTGTCTCAAAAATTTGTTCGCGTTGGATACCACACAATTTGTCATTCGTTCAAAAAAAAGGCTCGTGTCGATTGGTCGAAAGAAATGCTCGAAAAATACGATCGCGGTGCTTCGACGTCTATGACATCATGATAGGTGACGAATCGTGGATTTACGCGCATGAGCCCGAAAGTAAAACGCAGTCGACTGTATGGCTGTTTCAAGATGAGCCAAATCCAACAAAAGTTGTTCGCACACGAAGCGCTTCGAAGCAAATGCTCGCCTGTTTTTTTGGAAAAACTGGACATGTCGCAACCGTACCACGTGAATTCTACCAGATTTTCGTATTGGCATACGAGCATAGCTCTTTCACCAAGTGACTACTCAGCAGTCTCCACAGTCCACCCCTAGAGGTAGAAAGTGCGATAAGGATTACGTCATATCAGCGAGAACCCCTGCGAAGAGATGAACCCACCAGCTTCCAGTTTGGGCCCCGACTCGAAATCCAGAACCGACTGACTGGAAGCAGCGAAGCACTATTCAACCTCTACTGGCTCTGCAGGTCAGTACCCGAGTTGGTTTGTGACGCAACTCACCCGCCAGAAGGAATTATTATCCAAGCATCCGAACGCAGTCCCATGAACTAAGATAACCTCAAGATTGATGACTTCTATTGATCCTGGTACGAGCACCGTCTAACGGCCTGTACTTCCTGACCCACCGAACCCATGTGAAGCTATTTGATTGATCATGGCACTAACGGCCAAGCCATTTCGTCGAGATCCACAAACCCTAAAAAGTTACGCATTGATCCGGGACCAGGACAAGCCGGTCGAACCCTCAAGTCCCGTTAAACCCCGAGTCATTTCATGAGTATATCACGAAAATGGGAATCTGCGAACAGATAAATGAAAAACCTCTCTAATCCAGCATGCGAACTTTCAACCACTGTCCCCTCGAGTCACACCAATGGGGTGGCCACGTGGTACAAGTAACACCTAAGGGCACACCACCCCCCCAGGTAACGCAGTATGCTACATAACGCACTCGGCCATTACACAGAATCCGGAGATTTATACTTGGATAGGATAGAGTACGCTAGTTTTAAGGGAGAAGTGCTGCGACAGACTCCCTATCACTGAGTTAATCAACCGAATCAGCCCTCCATTTCACTGGAACGGCAAAACTAGAGCCCCATTCGGAGATCTTCCACGTCCAGAGACTGGCGCGAAATGGCATTACGTTAGACACCAAGACTTAACTCTCCATTTCGCCGGGACGAAACAAGGGTCCTAGTCAAGGCAAGCACCAGTAGAACAACACAGAACAGTCAATTCTGAGTGGTACACAACCATTTGTTTGCCAGTTGTCTTCCAAGAAATGAGGAAAACAATCGGCTGAAGACGAATCACTCTTCACCACGATAATGCGAGCTCTCAGACATCGGCTCAAACAACTGCATTTTTGAACAAACAAAACGTCGATTTGATGAGTCATACGTCTGACTTAACATCGAACGACTTATTTTTATTCCCGTACGTAAAAAATAAACTCAGAGGTCAACGTTTATGACACCTGAAGAAGCGATTGATGCATTCAGAAGGCATGTTTTGGAAATACCTCAAACAGAGTGGCCAACTTGCTTCGACAATTGGTTCAAACGCATGCAGAAGTGTATAGATTTTCATAGGGAGTAAGTATCTTAAAAAATAATAAAGCAATTTTTGATGATTAATATTTGTTTTTGATTTCTAATCCCGAAATATAAAAGACAATCCTCGTATACTGGGTCCTCACAACTACAAATCCATCAATCAGCCTTTTTATCTGTCCTATCCAAAGTTAAGGAAGAAGCAATTCTTGCCGAAAAGATGAACAACTTTTTGATAAATTGTAAAGTTATTCCACCAGAAAAACATGGGTTTGTCAAAGGAAAATAAACAAGAAATTAACTGGAGTGTATGAATGCTTGGACACTTTCTCTCTTGACTTTGAAAAAGCTTACAACAAATTACCAACTCGAAGACCTCTGTACAAGCTCAACCGTTGCGGCATTTGTGGAAAACTAAATGCTTGGTTTGGAAATTATTTGGCCAACAGAAGCTACAAGGTGAAGGTTGATCGATCCTTCTCCTCGGAAAATGCAAATACGGGTACCACGTTTCGTTTTGGGATCTTATGCTATATTGTGTGTATGCAAGTGACATGATTTACCTCATGAAATGCCACATACCATTGTATTCCGACGATATAAAAATTTATACCAACTCATTCAGCGATCATCATACTCTCCAAAAAGACCTCGACGCGGTCCTCGGTTGATGTAATTATTAACTTATGCCTTTGAATGTTGACAACCTGAACAATAATGCCAAACATATTACGTACAATTCTTTGGTACAGTCAATTTCTTGACTTTGTACTTAATTTTATCTCTTTCCTCAAATTCAACAAAGCTGTCCACAGGTCTTGATAGGTCGGTGGGAAAATTTCTTAGTTATCAGATAGAATAGGTACCGGATCGATTAGTTTCAACGTCTTCCCGAGTTGAGGCTGCTGTCTGATTAATCCGTTCACACGACCAAACTTTTTTCTGAAGACGACGGCTATCCTTCTGCTCATAATTCCCGAATGTTAATGCGTGCACTGAAATCTCCGAGGGTAATAATGAACTCATTCGATGGTAGCGAGTGGATGATTTTTTTGAGCTCATTGAAGAATTACTACTTACTTCCTTAGGTTTATCGTCTTCTGGTGCATAAATCAACATTATGTTCAAGGAATCTGAATTAGTTATCATTCTTGATGAGGGATTGAATGTATTGGTAATTTTCTATCTGATCGACAAATCTTTTGTATATTGCCACACCTACTCCCTTTTAGCTCTTTCATCTCTATCGATGTCGCTGTATACAATCAGGTAGTCGTCGTACATTTTTAGTCCTTTCCCTTGTAAACTTCTTTTCTCTTTCAAATTTGGATGATATTTCATTAATATTTTTTTATTTTCATTGACAAACTCATATTGCATAGCTGCCTATCTCTTCCCTTAAAGCAACAAATGATATTTCCTACATATTCCAACACTTAAAAAAACATTTGTTCAAGAGATTTGAGTGAATTTGGATATAATTTCAACAAGAAAATTTATAAAATGAAAGTACCAGACTCGTACTGTTGGAAGCATACAAGAACCCTAACATTCCTCTGAATGAACAAACAGAAGTCAAAGGATCTCCCTTGTTGAATAATTTTGCTTAGTTAAATATTTGCGATAATTGTCCTCAATACAATTTTCGGTTATTTTTATCCCTTTTTACGATATTTTTACTTATCTGTATATGAGAAAATTTAGTTATTCTTCTTTTTCAAGTTGTTTCCTATACCATACCTATATATAATGTGATATTTATGTGATAGTTAATTCAAGTGTGAAACCAAAAGTGTTGGTGCAACCAACAATTGTAGATTAATAAATTGACGAAATATTTTTCATTATTGAATTTAATTAAGCGACAATATGCGCAGACAGTATCAGTACGTTTATTGCTTGGTAGATTTTCTAGGCTAAGGTCGATATTTTCCTTCATAATGATTTAATAAATAACCTTTATTACCATTATCACATCTAATTACTGAAATGAATGGAAGTTCCCCTACATCTGGTAAAATAGACTTATATCTTGTTAGCATGGCTTTTCGAAAACTAATTGACCAAAAAATATTTGATATAATTTTCGGGGTAAATAAAAACTGATCACTGCTATGTGCAAAGAGCGTTAAGATTTCCCCTAAAAATTGTCCGTACTTTGCTTATTCAGGAGCACATCTTTTCGCTGAAAAATTCTAAAGATATTCTTCTCACATTAAGCTTTCATGAATTTTATTTCCAAGCAGCAATCAGATAGTATAGGTATTAGAATAGGACATCGCTTCAGAAAAAATACTCTTTCTTATAATGATTTATTGATTGAAGCATCTTCAACTCCACACTGTTCAGGAAACATGGCAGAGCATAATAAATATACAATAAACAGTGCAAGTTGAAACACATTCAAATAATATTTTGCATGTACATATTTGAGGGTATCGACATATTAAGGCATTTCAATCACCATATATTTAAAAGAGCACAACATTTTTCTTAGAAAACAACCTATAAAAATTTAGAATTTCCAATCACTCAAGCCATAACATCTCATCAAAACCATTTGTTAATTTTCTAATTTCTCAAACTTCATTCAAAAAGTAAATTATAATATTATAATCACCAATCGTCAAATATTAATTGGGACGAAAAAATATTTATTTCAAAGTTTTGGAATGGCATCATCAGAATGAGCAGTGTATTCAAACGATAAAATAAATTCTCAACTTTAAATAAAACTGAAAATAATCATAAACAACAAAATATGTCAACTTAATTCAGACAACATTCTTATGACAGAAAAACAGTCAAAATATATGGTTCAAGTTAGACTAGATATGAATAAGTTTTGCGATATATCTGGGATCTACTGCAGCTTATAGAGCTAAACAACAAGATTTATGCGAATGTATATTATTTGAATCTTAAGTGATACGGAATAATGAAGGTATTCAATGTTGTTTTTGAATGACATATGGTACGTAGGTAATCTAAAAGTTTACTATACGAATACGAATTTATTATTCATCGAGAAAAATGCTTTTGAATAGTTGTTTTTCTATGGAAATCAAAACAAATTTATTTAAATGCACATACAATTAAGTCTCTCTTCTCAAATTCTGTATGAATCTAGATATTCCCCAATCTATGAGGTGGATCAAAAAATATGACAACTGAAATAATTGAATTTGGCACAATTTCCTCTTTCATAATTAATATTAAAATTCTTATTAATTTTTTTTATCATTAGTAGCTATCCAAAGTGAATCAATAATTCATAAGTATAAAACTAACTTCTCAACAATGAAAAAGGTTCAAATTAGGTTACAATAAATGTGCCAGTTAGTTTTTCACATATAAAGAACACAATGTATAGAATGATAATGAAACGGAAGAAATTTTTGGCACATGTATAAGCAGATATTTATGTTTTCCAAAATCCTCAATTTGTGGAATTCTTAGAAGGAGCAAAAGCATCATTTTTTTAATTTTTTAGACTCAACTTTATCTAGTACTAGACGGCAAGTTATCTACTAATATTTTAAAATTATTGAAAAACTTGCAGAAATCCTAGATAAATTGCAATGGCTTTCAATATCTTAACCGGTCCATTAATTTTCAGTAATAAATCATGAGATTATCTGGATTATTAAATTGTTAGCAACATATTCTGTAAAAAATAAAACGTAATATCATTCATACAAAATGTTCAGATATTACTGTCAAAACAGTTAAATATTTTAGAGGATGATCTACAAGCAATTCTCGACAGGAATTCCGCACAAATTCAAGATTGAATAAGAAATAAATATGCTTTGAATATTTAATATGTCTGGCACATAGTTAGATAGATTAGGAACTAATTTCTAGGAGATGACGTGAATATTTATGACTAAATATAATCTCCCCAACAACTACACAAGAATTCTTCATCATATTTTTTGATCAAATCTTTCACAATTGAGTCTACAGTGACTCGACCAGAATTATTTGCACCTTTGATAATTTCAATAACCATTACAATCCCCATGAAAACGAGAGGTTGACTAAATATAAATTTCTCTGAATGAATAACAAAAATATTGTCTGAATGATACCTAATAATAAATAATTAGTTACAGGATATTCCTAAATAATAATATTAAAATTAATATGTACACAATTATCATTTTCAGTTGTGTGCCCTGGTAGTTTGAACCGCCTGGTCCCTTAACCCTTTCAGGCGATTTTGGCGGCCTCACATGGAATGCCAATTTTCACTGTGTTGAGTTCACATCACTGAAATAAGTACCGTTTTGATTTCTGAATAAGTATATACAAAAAGTCACGCAGCATAGTCTATCTTATCCCACGATAACGCTGCGGTTAGATCGGACGTATTTCGGAACTCGTCCAAGTTGAATGGATCAAAAGGATCATGAGTTAGGGCTAGCAAAGGGTCATAACCATTTAAATCTGGTTCTTGGATTGACATATGTTGATTGTTACAATTGTCAATAATATTCTGTTTATCATCACTGGGAAGTAAAGATTCCAACCATTCATCAGTATCCATAGGCACAGTATCGTTCTCAATACACATATTATTATTGTCTCCATTGTGTGGACCTAGCTCAATGTCAAATTGACTAAGGTCCATTCCCTCTAAGTTCTCTAAAGAATCGATCAGATCATTGGGATTCAAATCAAAAGCTTCCTCATGGTTATTGTCTAAATTCTGATGTGGATAGATGGGTTCAACTATTTTAATTTCTGCTGAATTTGGAGTTATTGGTTCTTGAGCTGCACTAGGGGGAAGTTCTCCATTTTTGATTAGTATTTCTAACACATCATCAACTATCTGACTCTTCACATTGTTTTTTCGATTCATTTGGACCTCCGCTTCCTCGTACAAAGGTGGAGGGGCCTTTATTTCGATAGGCTCAGGTTTTGGTTCCGAAGTTGGAATTATAGGTGATACAACCGAACTCAAAAAATTCGGTAGTGAGTTCGCTCTCTGGTTATTATTAGCAAACTTGACCTTTCCATGGATCAATTGATTTAAAACCATTGCTGCGTCAACACTGTTTAAGACCAAACCATTAGCAAGGTTCTTCTGATTTTGGAAAGCAACATGTTGTTGTTGTTGCAATCTCTGTTGTTCTTCATTCATCTGAGATTGCCGTGCTTGCAAAGCCTGTAACTGCTGAATTTGCAATGAAGCTTGCTGCTGTTGCTTTGCTTGAAGGTGTTTTTGAAGTGCTAATACTTGAGCCTTTGTTTCAGATCTGGTAGCTGCCTGCAGTTTCAACTGAGAGAGAGTTAGTTCTCTTTGTAATTCTTCTATTTTCTTTTGTTGTTCCTTAACTATATCATTTGAGAATCGCTGCTGAGGTTGTTCAATCATTTTAGGGGGTATGGGTTCTTGTTTTATTATCACCTGTGGAGTTGGGCTAAGAGGATTACCAATATCCATAGGTTCCAACTCATTCTTAATAACTTCTTCAGGAGAATCAATATCTTGGTAAAGGGGCGAATTCTGCATATGATCTATACTAGAATTACTATGAACAGATTCGGCAAATGAAGCTTGACTATTACTATCTATCTGATTACTACTAAATAATTTAAGTCTCTCAATCAACTGTGGTTTTGAACCTGATACAGGTAAG
Organism: Megalocaria dilatata; assembly: GCA_034642435.1. Lineage (NCBI taxonomy): Eukaryota > Metazoa > Arthropoda > Insecta > Coleoptera > Coccinellidae > Megalocaria > Megalocaria dilatata. The sequence goes on from CM067854.1 coordinate 7,916,300, forward strand.
TTTCTTCGTTTTAATTCAGCCTTCAAATCACTGACTTTCATGTCTTCTAGACGACCTAAAACTTTATTTACGACAGATGACTCTGACGATGTAGATGCAGCAGGAGATGGTTGCGGATTGTTTAATGAACTATTGTTATTGTTTTCACTTTGAGTTTCTTGTGAAGCAGGTAAAATGATCTGTGGATACTTATGTTGTAATTGAAGTTGGAACTGGAGAAGCAAAGTTTGTTGGTGTAGCAATAGATCATATGAAGATTCTCCTGCATTACTGTTATTTGGTGTGTTCTTTTGTGCACTAGGAGGTCCTTTGTATTCATGAAATTTTATAGTTCGAGCTTTAGGAATAGATTTGGATTTGGATTTCTTCCTATTCTTATCTTTACCTGGAGCATCACTTTTAGCAGGGGATGGTAAAGGCCTTGGAGTTAAGGCTATAGGGGGTAAAGGTGGAGGTATAGGCGTACCGGGTTGAGAAACAATTGTGGGTACTGGACTAGCTACCGAAGAAAGAGGGCTTAATGTGGATGTTGTAGACGTGAGAGATACAGGACTGGAAGCTGAAGCTCGCGACAGTAAGGGTGCAGTTACAGATCTACACAAGTCTGCAAACACAATATCTGTATTGTCATTATTGAGCATTGGACTAGCCGTTGAGAGCACCACTGTACCTTCTGTAGCTGGAATCAACGAAACCACTATACCCGCGGATTTAGCCGCTGTTTCTAGCATATCACTCGGTCCAGGACTAAGGAGATCACCTTCTGCCGAGCTCTGGGAATCATCTTCAGGTGTGATATAACTCGACGGGTGTTGTGGCCTCTTAAGCTGACCTTCACTTGTAGCTTTGTATGGAATCTTTCCAGTTTTTACTGCCTGTTCGATGGGTTCTTCAGTGTGCAGAATGTTTTTCCTAATAAGTTCCAATGGACCGGGCCTGTGGGATAATTGATCATTGAGTTGATCTGCTAATTTGGCCTTCTTCAGCATCCTTTGTCTCTCCACCAAGCTGGGATCTAAATGTCCCGGGTCGGATTCGAGGATGTGCCTTCTTTCAAGTTCTTGTCGTGACGGTCTTTGTTGAATTTTTGCCTTCAACATGTCACCCGTTTTCGCGCGTTCTAGTTGGCGCCTCTGACCATGGTAAGCAGCAGGTGTTTTGTGAGCTGAAAAAAGGAAAAAAAACATGTAAACTTTTGTTTGTAATAATTTAATATTAATAAGAGAAATAATGGAAAGATATATGAACTCTTAAATGACGTCAGGCCCAATCTTTAAACCGTTTATATGTCTTTTTCCCAATAAATGTTCTCTCTATATTGTCTTTAGGTACTCCTTATTGATTGAAAATTCAATAGCAAATTTCTTTTTGACTGGTGCACAGAAGGATGCTTTGGATCGTTTGGATCTCGGTTTGATCATTTCTTTTCTCTTCGTTTTAAGTTCTGTTGACATTAACATCGTGTGAAAGAAATTTCATAGTAATCTTGAATGAATTCGTCTTTGAAAGTGGTAAGTTAGAGTTATTATTCCTTTTATTATTCATATCATTGATACGAATTTCTTTTCAAATACCATACTATATGTTATAGGTTGCAATCTTACTAAGATATTTCATCATCAATTAATACCAAGAATTCGTTAATATTTTCTTGTATTTGATACCTCATATAAGTTCATTGAATATTCTTTTTGATATGTAAATGTGTATTTTGAAAATTTACTACGAAGAGTTTTTGAATATTACAGAAAATAGCCAGATTCACTCTACAAAACCTCTGCAGATTTTATCTGAAAAGTCTCTTCAAAAGTTTTCAGAATTAAGTTGAATAAAATGCCTTAGAAAACACTGCTTCACTTTATAGACACTTATATGTCACTTTATAGACATATAGATTATCAACATGTGTGAGCGGCAGCTAAGCAATAAAGAATAAAAAGAAAACAAAGTATTGACTAAAATTATCTAAATCCATCACGTAAGACAAATTTGTTTTCACTGAATATTAGGGAATAACAAATTCAATCACCAAAAAATGTTTCACATAGTACAGAATATTTGATGAATGAGGTATATATATATGTATATATATTTTTTTGAAAGTATCCAAATATTCCCAACTGATGAGAAAATGGGTTAAAATTTCAATTTTTTTTCTGCAAAATGTACTATCTATTTTTTAAAAAGGAAATAAAAAATAACTTTTTGAAATCTTTAAACAATCCTATTTGGTGATTCAATTTGTTGTTCCTGAATATCCAATCGAAACAAATGTGTCCAGGATGATGGATTTAAATAATTTTCATGTGTTGATATTCTATATGTCTATAAAGTGAAACAGTGTTTTCTGAGGCATTTTATTAAATTTAATTGTAAAAAATTTTGAAGAGATTTTTTTAATTCAATCTTTCGAAGAATTAATCTAGCTATTATCTGTAATATTAAAAAAAAAAACTCTTCCTAGTAAATTTTCAATACATATTATTTCATAATTTGTCACACATGAGCGTGGTGGTAGTTTTCAGATATATAGTCTATGATCGCATCTTCCTTTCAACATTTTTCTGTGAAATAGTCTAATTTTTGGATGGTACTCAAACACGTTTTGAAATTTTGCTTTCCAAGAGAATATTTGATGAAAGAAGGTATGTATACAGGGTGTCTACTTTCAAAAGGGCCAAACTTCAAGGGGAGGTCATACAAGTTATTTGCAACAAAAAATGTCATATAACACATGGTTCTTCTTCCATTTAACATCGATAGGATATTATGGACTGATGAGGCCACTTTCACAAAATCGGGTTTGATAAATTTGCGAAATAGCCATGTATGGAAAAAAGGAAATCTCCATACGACCATTGTTTCTCATTTCCCACATGAATTAAGGAACAACGTATGGTTGGGAGTCATGTGAGGTGAACTTTTCGGACCAGTAATACTTCCCGATCGCCTAAACGCTGAAGAATTTATTACATTAATCCAAAGCAGCTTGACAGACATATTGGATGAACTTTGCAGTGTTGTAGATTCAGTGCGAAAACGATGTGTGAAATGTATTGAAGAAGGCGGTGGACATTTCGAACAATTGTTATTAGTAGTGGTAGTTTGGTTTCTTTACAATTTTTCATAAAATCTGTAGTATTAAAATTTAGTTTATTCCTTTGAATTATTTTGATTCGACAGATAAATTCATGATTTCCATTAGAAATACTCAATCGTAAAAAGCTTCAAGATAGAGCAAATTTAGATTTGGAATATTTCAACTTTTCGTTGATATTATGGCAGAAGACAAGCAGCTAGCACAGAAGTTGATATGTCATTCGAAAGCACACTAAATGGGGTATTTTTTGATGAAAAGAAAACATGTCCAAAATTAATAATTTTTCATCGATAAAACCATTGGAAAACTATGACTGATTTTGTTGTTTCAGAATCGTGATATTGATCTCCTTACCACGCCCGCAATAAGAATTTTTTGGCTCGCAGAACTTTTTATCATGTAGTGAATTTAATGCCGTTTCCGAATATGTGATCAAATGCCGTTTCCGAATATGTGATCAAATTTGATGAGGCTACAAGATTAACTAAAGTATAATTGATTTTATGGAAAAACTTGAAATATTTCGTGAAATCAAGAAATGTTAAATTGAAGAACAACCATCAACACTTCGACCATGTGTTATATGACATTTTTTCTTACAATTAACTTGTACAATCTTCTGTTGAAGTTTAGCCCTTTTAAAAGTAGACACCCTGTAAATATTTTATTGATTGATTTTATAAAGCATCTAAATAACTCCCAACTGATGAATAAATGGGTAAGAATTTTAAATTTTTTTTCGGGGAATGTGCATCTATTTTATGAAATAGGAAACGGAGTTTGAAAAGAACTTTTATTTGTGATGGCTTCCAACTGTTGGTGTTATTTTCAAAATAAATTTTCGATCAAAGAATTTCTTCCATGGGCGTTTCCGCAAACCGGTTCCTTGAAAACTAAGCAAACCGATATATCAATTTTATGCATTCATTGTATCTCTGGCTCCGTGTCGTCATCTCGAAACACCTACTTTCTCGTGGCATAAGCCTACGTGGGAATTCATTCCGTAAATATTCCGTATTATTCACTATTCTTCAAACGATTCCCGAGATATAAATTCGGTAGATACGGGTATTTCGGGAGCGGTGATTCAACGGGCGAACTGAAATAATCTCAATGGATCTGTCCAAAACACATTAATCAGGATATTTACCTGAACCCGCGGCTGATTACTTCGCAATCTGTACGCGGGCTATTTGCATACAAATGCTGGAACAATGGGGACGTCAACTACGCGAATTACAATGCTGCAACTGGTTGAAACAACACGTGTCTAGGTCAGTGATGACAGCCCCAATGTTGAGATTTTCGTTAATGCGGGGCTTGCAGAATTGGACTAACGGAGTAAATGTAATTGTTTGGATTGATTGTTTTATTTTCATATAGATTCTGCATACAGCAGGTATTCATGAGGAAATATGTTTGAATTGCAAACTGCATTAAAATATTATTGGGTTTGCCAGTCTCCCAATAGAAGGGAATTTTTTCGACCAAATCCCTACCAGCTTCACAATGCTTGGGATCGAACCACAGAAAAGTGTTTCAGTTGCTGGTTAGATACCTAAAAAGAAGTTCATGTTACTAGGAGAAAATCCAATGGTTAAGAGTTAAACAGAGTATCATAAACGCATTTCGAATAATGTTGGCCATTACTTGATAGAAATCCATTGGATACTAATTAAATAATACACACATAATAGGTTGGGCAAAGAGCCATTATTGTTCCGTGAACTTCCAGACTTCATTTATCATGTTTCGGATCGTCCGATTTAGGGTAAATATGCACCGTTTTGTTCTAAAATGTGTTGCTATTTTAAAGATAGCTTCATAATGCCCCTCATATAAAAGTTTTGGTCCTTATTAGCGAAAAACTTTAATAATCGATGTTCACAAAATTTCATTTTCAACACCCAGTAACTCGCAACTGAATATACCAAATATTGGATGGAGTAGTCCGTTACCTTGTGATAGTTCATTTTAATGGAATGAAATAAGAGATTACTTTGTTTTTTATCACTTCTTATTATTACTGATATACAGTGACTCGAGTTTCGTAGTGTTTACTACATTTTCAAACTGAATGAACAAAAAAGATCTCAACTATTATATATGCTGATTGTAGGCTTCTGCAGAGCTTCGAAGAGAGGGGTTTTCCAAAGTTCCGTCTGTTCGTTTAGTAGGTTTATTAGTGGTACGTGCCTCTTATATTTTTCAATTTCTATGGATTCCAGGATGTCAAGTTTTTTCCCTTTCGCTTCCACGTGCAAGATAACAAGGTTGTTCACTTCTGGGAACGTGTGATCTGTATTGAAGAAATGGTTCCCAAATTTGGAATTATTCTTCCGGTTCCTAAAAGCAGATTGATGCTCTTTGTACCTTTTATGGAAAGGTCGGCCCATTTGTTCTATATACACAGTATTACACTGTTGACAACTTAATTTATAGACTCCAGAATTATTCAGTCGGTTCTCTTTATCTTTCGGATTAAAAAAGAGATTAGAAATTTTATGGAAGGGTGTGAAAGCTGTTACTATGTTAATGCGCGCCATCTACAGAGTTTATCTCGATCATATTTGAACCACCCTCGTATTTGAATGAAAATTATTAAAACAAGTGAATTGGACGGGGTGGACAGGTGAATTCTACCAGAATAGTTATTGGCTATTTGAGGAAGGCCTCTTTTCCAAGTGACTACCAAGCAGTCTCCACAGTCCACCCCTAGAGGTAGAAAGTGTGATAAGGATTACGCCATATCATCGCGCGTGGCGAGAACTCCTCCGAAGATATGAACCCACCAGCTTCCAGTTTGGGCCCCGACTCGAAAGCCAGAACCGTCTGACTGGTAGCAGCGAAGCACTATCCAACCTCTACTGGCTCAGCAGGTCAGTACCCGAGTTGGTTTGAGACGCAACTCACCCGCCGGAGGGAATTCTTGTCCATCCACCCGAACGCAGTCCCATGAACTAAGATAAACTCAAGATTGACGACTACAATTGATCCTGGTACGAGCACCGTCTAGCGGACTATACGTCCTGACCCACCGAACCCATGTGAAGTCATTTGATTGATCCTGGCGTCAAGCACTAATGGCGGAGCCATTTCGTCGAGATCCACAAACCCTAAATTGTTACGCACAGATCCAGGGACCAGGACAGGCCGGTGGAACCGTCAAGTCCCGTTAAACGGACGGGGTGGACATCAGTCATGGCTCGCCAGATCCTCAGACTTAAATAGTTTAGATTTCTTTTTATGGGGCCCTCTGAAATCTTTAGAGTACTTCTCGCCAAAGAACACAGTAGACGAACTGAGAAATATCATATCAGTCGCGTTTGATACAGTTAGGAATATTCCTGGAGTGTTTGAAAGAATTCTATCGTTTATGAGAAGAAAAACAGAAGCTTGTTAAGGATTGGGGAAAGACATTTTCAAAAATTGCTGTAGTTCAGTTTATTTGTTGCTATCGAGTTTTTTGTTATGATTAATTTTTACGTTTTTTACGTTTCTCGTAGTAATATACTTTTTGTGATGATTATACGAGTTGATCGAATTTTTATGGATCAAGGCTACAGATCGGAAAAATAACCATAACGCAGCTTACCAACTGGATTTCTATGACAATTTGGATTTTTCTAAGGATTTCGAGAGAATGGTTCAAAATTTTTTCTCGAAATCGGTAGCAGACTACAAGAGACCATAAAGTATAGTATCGGGTATTTTTTTAGCGTGATAGAACTTTAAATTGAAATAAAACATTTAAATTAAGATTGAAGCCAAATTTTTTTCATTTGAAAGATAATTTTCTGACATTTATGTTTTAAAAATAATTTTTTATTTTATCAATATCCCGAGTTATGTTGGCTTCCAAAGCGTCTATTGTTTCTGGTTTATCGGCATAAAGCCGATGATGACTTGACAACGCGAAAGAAAATAATCCAGTGGAGTTATGTCGCATCATCTTAAAGGCCAATTAATTGGACTATTTCCCGAAATAATGTTATCCCCAAATCATTCTTTCAATAAATCAATTATTACAGTAGCAGCATGAGGTGTAGCATCATTTTGTTGAAACCAAAACACTTCTGGGTTGATAACATTCAGATTTTGAAACAAATAATCATTGATCATCACATCAATTCACTGTAACATTAGCTCCAGCATCGTTCTTAAAGAAATATGGACCGATGATGCCTCCAGCGTGTAAAGCACACCATACAGTACATTTTTCAGGATGCAATGGAACCTGCAGAACTTCTTAAGGATTGTTTTCATTCCATATACGGCAATTATGCTTGTTTACATAGCCGTTCAACCAGAAATGAGCTTTATCACTAAACACAATTTTACGATAAAAAAGTGGATCATCTTCAAGCTGTTCTAGGGCCCTATCAGCAAACAAACGACGCTTATTATGGTCAAGTGGCTTTAGTTCTTGAACCAGTTGGATCTTGTATGGGTGTAGACCAATATCTTTAAGCAAAATTTTCCATGCGGTGGATGTACAGAGTCCAACTTGTTGTGAACGTCGACGAATAGCTAAATCTAGATCATCATTAACACTATGAATTACAGCAGCGATATTTTCTTCTGTACGTACAGTTCTTTGTCTTGTTTTTGTTGTTGCATCGAGTAGAGAAAATTTTCTCCGAAATCTATCGATAGTTCGACGAATAAGCTGCTCTGATGGACGATTATGTAAACCATAAATTTCACGAAGTGCTCTATAAGTTTGGCGAATAGAACACTGACTGAAAATAAATATCAACAATTTGTGAACGTTGTTGCGGCGTTAGTCTTTCCATGATAATTTGTCAATGTTTACTGAACAGAAATGTCAAAACAACATGACGTCTACCTCAAATCACAGTTATCCCTATCGAAAAACACTAAAAAAAAATACCCGATATAACAACAAAGCTTCTTTTCACAATTTTTCAAATGAACAGTAGCTCACCAGAAAAAAGCTCTGGAGTGAAATAGGGGACAGTGCTCCAGATATAGATTTGCGATCAAAATTGGCATGTCACATAGTGTAAACTCTAGATTGTAATAAATGTGCCGAATATCTCGTGAAATGCAGATATTATGAGAAAAAAACTTGAAGAAAATTCAAACTTTAACACACTGTATCTCGAAAACAAAACGTTTGCCATCCCATGTTTATGGAACCTTTCCTTAAATTATCCAAGGAATCTCCTCTTCGTTTGTACCTCCAATTTAGGAACACCCTGAATGTTTCCCAATCTACAGGTGGCAGTTACAAAATAATGTAACGATGTTTCCCTCAATTAAAAAACATCGACGTGTTTTTTCCAAACTTTATATTGAACAAAATATTCAGCTGGAAATCTTTATAGAGGATGTTCTTGATAAGCACCCAACATGAGTTACTCGTAAATACGAAATTTAAATCCGAAGCTGCACTGAAATACGCAGAAATCTCGAGAATCGAGTCTCTCATAACGACACTCGGTAAGACATATATCAAAACAAGATGGAAAGAGAGAGAACAAACGACTTAGTCATTGAAAGTGATCGAATAGGGTCGCGATCATGAATAATAAAGAAAGTAAAAGCGAACATTATGTAAACTGGAAACCCTGACCGTGTGCTGGCGCTTAACGCCAGCTGTCGCGTGAAACGAATCTTTAGGGATGACAGGAAAGGCCATAAGAAACGGAACGGATAAATAAGAATGGGGTTAACGCGAAATTGGAGATATTGACTGTCGATTTGGGGATCTGATTTAATTCGGGGTGGAAAAACTGTATTTTCGAACAATGTGGGCAGCTTGAGCAACTCGCGATACGAGATTCGAGTAATACTAATCGTCTGATTCAACAATATGCAGAGGCAGATGTTCGGATAGCGTTTAAAGAATGTTCAATTATATATTTTTCCTTTCCAAAGATTATTTAATGTTAAAATTTCAAGATTTTATTCAGTTATAAAATTTTTCCGGCGAAATTCATCGATTGTTATAAGGGGTGTCCCATTTAAAATTTGCCTTTTTGATCGGGTATAAATGAAAAATTAATGAATATATGATTCAATGTAAATCACTTTATTTCCTCTAATATTTATTGTTCACACATTATTGTTTCGTCAATTACATTTTATTTAATAGATTCGGTCTTTACTTGGTGGGAACTCATTTTAATTAAAAAAATATATATGAGACAGTAATTTATTTCCACAAAAATGTTTGTACTACTACAACAATCGTTTCACCACGATGTGGCTTCTTCAGGTATTACATTGTACTGTCTGATGGTATTCACTGTAACCGAGTTTAAATACATTTTTAGGTACGTGACCAAATAATGGAAGCACAAGTCATAAAAACTCTAGGTGTTTATTGGAGTTTGCCGCTAAAAATGCCATTTAGGAAAAATATTCAATAATGGAGAATGATCAACATCTGTTTGTTCGTTCAAAAGTATTTTACGGGCATTATACCTGTTGATTTCAAGAAATTCTAAAAGTGTTGATATAGAACTTTTGCTTTCAACGTGGATAATTTCATAATTATTGTTGAAATTATGCCTGAATTCCTTAAGATGATTAGCATATGTCGAATGTACAGAATTGGATATATAACCCCTTTGGTGTTCTTGGACACGTTCCTTGAATGATCTACCAGTCTGGCCAATGTACTACAATTGTATACTAAAGGGCAATCTTTACTCTTCAACTTGTAGACTCCGGATTTATTTTCTTTATTTGTACGATCTTTATTGTTTTTTATGTAGGTACTTAGGTTATTAATTGTCTTTAAAACCGCGTTATAATTGAAACAACTTTTGAAATATTTAGCAATATTTTCAGATAATCCATTGACATAAGATAACAAAAAATATTTCTGTGTATTGTCCTCTTTTATGATTGGGTACACGAGATTTAATGCCATTTTCTTTTGTTTATTGGGTACCATTTTGTCTATAAGAAAGGGATTGTAACCGTTGTTTGACGCTATTTGTTTCATAATATCTTTAAATTCAGAAAACGTTATGAAAGAATAGAATATTATTAAACAAATAGCGTCAAACAACGGTTACAATCCCTTTCTTATAGACAAAATGGTATCCAATAAACAAAAGAAAATGGCATTTAATCTCGTGTACCCAATCATAAAAGAGGACAATACACAGAAATATTTTTCGTTTTCTTATGTCAATGGATTATCTGAAAATATTGCTAAATATTTCAAAAGTTGTTTCAATTATAACGCGGCTTTTAAGACAATTCTGGTTTACCCAAGTTGATGAAGTGGTTTTTTTATGCAATGGACAGAAAAATCAGTAGTTGTTTTATTTTGGAGAATTATTTTAAATTTTCAGGGGATATTGAACAAGTGCGCAAAAGCATTGTCAGTGCATTTCAACAATTTTTTTTTAAATCGGTAATATTTTTCCTCTCAAGACAATAATATAATTTTCCATGGTCTCAAAATCAATGTCGTGTCATTGTGAACAATATGAGAACGTTGCTGATTTTCTAATTTCATAAAAAAAAAATTTGCAGAACCCTCTACCTATAGACGACGCTGAGTACAGGAAATCACTTCTTAGTTCTTAGCTAAGTGCCATAGAAAAGCAGTGATATTTGAATGTTTATAATTAACAAATTTTGTGTTCGCTTTGATCATATGTAGATGGAAAAAATTGACTACATACGAGGGGTGTTCAATATATTCTCGATATTCGGATGATTTGCTAATAATGTGAGTAATCTAATTATCTCATTCACTAATGACACTATCTGAGGGTGTAAATGTAAAATTTCACGAATTTACGATCATTAGTTGTCTAGGTATCCTCAGATGAAGACCAGAATGACTGACGCCACAATGATGAAGAAAATCGAGCATCGCGCCGTTGTAAAGTTCCTCACTAATCAGGGAAAAAACAAAAAATTATTCATGAAGAGATGGTTGCTGTTTACCAAGACTATGCCTCGTCGTTACCGTATGAACGGTGGTTCAAAAGTGGTCCAGTGAATTCCAAAGAGACATATATAGTATTGAAGACGACACTCACTCGGGAGGGCCCGTTAGCGGTACCACTGAAGGAAACAAGTGGAAAAGCTGGTACTTGTAAATGCCAGAATAAAAATCAAGATGTTAGCAGAGATGATAAATCTACCTTTATGAGCATCTTAACCTCTCAAAGGCCATTGCAAGATGGGTACAGAGAATGCTTACCGCACCTCAGAAGCAAATGAAAGTCAAGTGCTGTAAGGAGTTTTGAGAGCTCTGTGGAGAAGACCCACCGACTATTTCCAATCGGCTCGTTACTGGGGATGAGACGTGGGTTCATCACTATGACTCTGTGAGAAAACAAGAGTCCATGCAGTTTATTGAAAAGGTTGCACAACCACCGATTCACAAGGTCCATGTGGCGAAGGCTACTTTGCGGCTTCGAAGAAATTACTCATCCTCCGTACAGTCAAGATTTGGCCCCAGTGACTACTACCTATTCCCAAATGTGAAAAAATATCTTCGTGGAAAGCGATTTTCCGACGATGAAGAACTGAAGAAAGCAATTAATACTTACTTTGAGGAGAAGCCGGTAGAATATTTTTTACAAGGTTTACAGAATTTTATTTCCCGATCTAACAAATGTATTGAAGTTCTAGAGGACTTTTTCCAACATTTTCTGAGTTTTCTTTCAGGATATTCTTGAGGAAGAATTACAAAATAGATATACGAGTACACTCTAAACATATTAATTAATTTTTGCTTTATCTAGTTTCAAATCTCAATTTTCATACATTAGCATAATTCAATTCAGCTGTGAAGCTTGAAAGACAATGATCAATTCCTGATTGTTGTATCAAATTCCATAACTATATGTCCAGTTGTTTCGGAGGAAAGCTCTGGACAGCGGAAGATGAATTTTTATATCCTATATAAAGAAAAAAAAATTGAAGGAATTCTTATATGCCAGACAGACTATAAAAAAGTATAAATCTAAATGCGATTGGAGCGATACTAATTGTCTGATGGGAAGACATGGATAGGCAGATGTTCGAATAGCATGAAAAAAAATTCACTAGCTATTTTTCATTCAGTACGTACAAACGATATAGGTAGCAGACTGGAGATAACGTCAGGAAATACCGTTTTGCCAGTAGAGAACCCAGAACTATAAAATTATATGAATGTATTCATCGTATGGTGTTACATACTTGAGATAACAGTTCGTAATTGGGATTTTAATTTAACAGGAACTTCCGGAGTTGGCCGAAATTGATACATTTAGGAACGAATTAATGGTAAAATCACCAATTACATAGCAATGAAACTGGATACTCAATTATAAATTTTATAATCAATATCGAAATATATTCGTAATTGAAGTTTGTATCAGCAATACCAACAAGATTTATTTGAACATTTCATTTTGAGTATTATCCATATATATATATATATATATATATATATATATATATATATACATATATTAAAAAAATGTATATGAGACAGTAACTTATTTCCACAAAAATATTTGTACTACTACAACAATTGTATATCAGGTATTACATTGTACTATGTAATACCTGAAGAAGCCACATCGTGGTGAAACAATTGTTGTAGTAGTACAAACATGTTTGTGGAAATAAATTACTGTCTCATATACATTTTTTTAATTAAAATGAGTTTCCACCAAGGAAAGACCGAATCTATCAAATATATATATATATATATATATATATATATATATAATAAGATAAAAAGGAACGGTTTTTTACTTGGTAGAAGGATTATTACAAAATTTGAATATCAAAACAGATTTAACCTGTTATTCTTCTCTTATATTCGTTAGTTTTTCTTAATTCCATTTAATATTGAATGATGAATTTCGATTTTATACGTCTATTAAATATGAGCAGTGCTTATAAAGACATTAATTTAATACTTAAAGTTTCTTCAGTAAATTTTTTGAATTTAAAATTGTAGAAGAATAACAGATTAAATCTGTTTTGATATTCAAATTTTTTATATATATATATATATATATATATATATATATATATATATATATATACTACTCTGTCAAGAAAGTACCGGGAATTTTCAATTAAAACAACATTTTTACATTTAATCGTCAAAATTTATTGGGTCGCCTTCAAAATAGACTCCATTTGCTCTAATACATCTATGCCAACGGCACTTCCGATTATCGAAACATTTTTTATAGGCGCTTTCCGGGATGGACTTTAGCTCTCGCGTCGAATTTTGTTTTATTGCTTCAATCGACTCAAAACGGGTGCCACGAAGGGGCAATTTTAGTTTTGGGAAGAGGAAAAAGTCGCAGGGAGCCAAATCTGGCGAATACGGTGGTTGCTGAAGCACGTTTGTTGAGTTTTTGGCGAGAAAGTCAGTCACAATCGTAGCTCGGTGAGAAGGCGCGTTATCGTCATGCAAAATCCATGAGTTGTTCGCCCACAAATTTGGCCGCTTCTTACGGATACGCTCACGCAAACGTTTCATAACGCCTAGGTAATACTCCTTGTTTACCGTCTGACCCTCTGGAACGAATTCGTAGTGCACCACGCCACGGATATCGAAGAAAACAATGAGCATCACCTTCATTTTCGAGCGGCTTTGGCGTGGTTTTTTCGGTTTCGGCTCATTTTTTGCCACCCATTCCGATGATTGCTGGCTTGTTTGCATATCGTACTCGTAGACCCAAGTCTCATCACCAGTTATAATGCGTTCCATGAATGTAGAATCGGAATTACAGCGATCCAGCATGTCTGAAGCAACCTGTTCGCGATGACGTCTTTGAAGAAAATTCAGGTCTTTCGGTACGAGTCGTGCGGCCACCTTTCTCATTCCCAAAATATCAATCAAAATCGTACGTGCGGGTTCGTGGGATATCTTAAGATCATGTGCTATCTCTCTCAAGCTGGTACGACGGTTTTCCAGCACCCTTTCCTTAATTTTATCGACGTTATTTTCGATCGAAGCCGTCGATGGGCGATCACTTCACGACCGTCCTTGAAGGCTCTGTACCACTGATATGCACGAGTTTTCGATAGAGCATTATCACCAAAGGCCTTTTGCAACATTTTCAATGCATCGGCACACGAAAATTCATTTGCAACACAAAACTTTAAACAAATTCTTTGCTCAACGTAATCACCCATAGTAAAAATCGGCACGCACTCTGACATCGACTGACTTAATCAGCTGTTGCAAACACACTAGTTGACAGATCCCGCTCAAGCTTGGCATAGTAATTAAGGACAGTGGTACCAACCTAGGAAAAAATTTTTACCTGCTTCATTGCCCCGCCAGATTTAAATCGATAATTCCCGGTACTTTCTTGACAGAATGTATATTGTTATGGAATTAATAAATGAAATTTTTGTAATTTGCTTTACCACTTTAGTGGATTTAATTTTGATATGGTTTCAAACATATAATTTTAGAATGAATACTATTTAGATCACCCCTGTATCTAGTTGCTTGTATATTATGTTACCAGCTAGCTCTTAAGATTATAATTTTATTCTTGAAATTTGAATATTATTAAATTTGATGTTGTAAATAAGATTTTTCCTCAAATCGTGTATATATGTTTGTACTTTCACAGTTTCAATTCTATTGTCTACTGAAAATTGAAGATTTAGGAGAATGTATTATACGTCGTTAATAAGGTTCATATATCGGGTGTTTTTTTTAGAGTGATAGAACTTTAAATTGAAATATTTAATCAATAACACGAGATATTTTGACTTCCAAAGCGTCTATTGTTTCTGGTTTATCGGCATAAATCAATGACTTGACAAAGAAAATAATCCAGTGGAGTTATGTCGAATGATCTTGGAGGCCAATTAATTTGACCATTTCTCGAAATAATGTTATCGCCAAATCTTTCTTTCAATAAATCAATTGTGACGGTAGCAGCATGAGGTGTAGCACCATCTTGTTGGAACCAAAACACTTCTGGGTCGATACCATTCATTGTAACATTAGCCCCAGCATCATTTTTATGCCTCCAGCGTGTAAAGCATACCATACAGTGCATTTTTCAGGATGCAATGGAACCTACAGAACTTCTCGGGTATTGTTGTCACTCCATATACGGCAATTCTGCTTGTTTACATAGCCGTTCAACCAGAAATGAGCTTTATCACTGAACACAATTTTACGATAAAAAATTGGATCAACTTCAAGATGTTCTAGGGCCGAATCAGCAAACAAACGACGCTTATTATAGTCAAGTGGCTTTAATTCTTGAAACAGTTAGATCTTCTATGGGTGTAGACCAAGATCTATACGCAAAATTTTCCATGTGGTGGATGCACAGAGTCCAACTTGTTGTGAACGTCGACGAATAGACAAATCTGGATCATTATTAACACTATGACTTACAGCAGCGATATTTTCTTCTGTATGTACAGTTCTTCGTCTTGTTGTTGTTGTTGCATCGAGTAGAGAAAACGTTGTCCAAAATCTATCGATAGTTCGACGAAGAAGCTGCTCTGATGGACGATTATGTGAACCATAAATGTCACGAAGTGCCCCATAAGTTTGGCGAAAAGAACACTGATTTTGAAAACAAATTTCAACAATTTGTAAACGTTGTTGCGGCGTGAGTCTTTCCATGATATTTTGTCAATGCTTACTGAACAGGAATGTCAAAACAACATGGCTTCTACCTTCTGTCAAATAACAGGTATTTCTATCGAAAGTTCTATCACTCTAACACATAATTTCATGGGAGTTTAGGGGGCGGAATTCAGAGTAAACATTGAGCAAAGATTGTGGTTGAAGAAAATTCTATAATCATCTTTTCCTTAACCTGCATATAATAAGTGAGTATTTTATAAAAATCTCCACTAAATCATCCTAGTCTAAGGAGAATTTTTCCGCTCTGATTTAGATAATAGTTTTCAAGTTAGGCTATGATTTTAGTGAAAAAATTTATAAAAAAAAATAATAGAATCTTGAATAACTTCACAAATGAAACCTCTCTTGTTGCAAATTGTCGCCTGTAGAATCTTCTTGTAAAATTTGCCAGCCTATATATGATTAATATATCATGTGCATCAATACCCAAATGTCCGTCATTATTGCAAGGTGAACCTGACACAGTACTTCGCAATTCTCTATTTCCAAATTTCCTGATATATTTGAAGAAAAGTTTAAATCAACATCAAACCAATCGGCAATAAGAAATGTAACTTTAATGTTTTACAAATATGTAATGCCAGAAGAAAATAAGTGAAGAGCCAATATTGGCATTCTGAATTTTAACAATTCATTCAACAAAATACAATGCACATGCGCTTCAGCCTGAAATTCCTGCAGTTATCATTTTAGGTAATGAATACTCGGAAACCCAAAATCAAACTGTTAGTACTGAATATCTGAAATTGAGTCACTTAAAAGTAAAATAATTTTATTTATTTTCAATAACTCTTTGACAAAAAGGAATGGTTTGACAAAACCATCTCTTATCTAGAACTAATCTACTTATTAATGAATATTTGGCGAAATATTCGTAAAATATAAAATCTCAACATCTTCGTCTTGTTGTCCCTTGTTAAAAACTGAACTCTGAACCGAAGCTCATCCCCAGAAAAAAATTCATAAATCATTATATCCTGGAAAACTATTTCTTTATGAGAACAAAATTATTGCACTGAAGACACAAGAAATTTTGATGAGGATTAACTAGTCTCGCTTCGATTAGGTTTAATTAATTCCCCAACTGTTTAAAAACTGTTCTGCGAGCCTTGTTAAAAATGAATTAATTGTTGAATGTTTCTGGTTCAAAGCCTCTAGAAAAAATGAACGACTTCGTATTCTGAGATATGGTTGCAAAGTTCAGAAATTTACGAGAGAAAATAATAAAAACAGCTCTCCCCAATAACTCTTCTGTATTCAATTCAGCTGATCGGTATTTTTCTAAATACTGAGTGATCTGTGACATATCAATAATGTATTCAAAAAGAAAGAAGTGTAAAGGGGTGGATCATTTAAAATTAGCATTTTTGATTGGCTATAAATAAAAAACGAATGAATATTTTTTCAACGTTATGAGTTCATCAGAAAGATTGAATCCTGACATTAACGAATGGAAACAATAACAATCAAATGACCGTTGACCGGCTACGGTACCCCATTCGATCAACCCAATTTATCAGTACGTTGTCGTTTGTTTGGGGCGCAATCTCATAAGTGGCAACGGGTTGTTTTATCAAACAACGATCCAGTTTTCACGAACAAATTGCCAAGATGGCATTTTGAATTTTCCATCAAAATTGCTAATAGTCTAGATAGTGAACTATCCATTTCGAAAATAAATTTTTCATCTTTTCTAGTTTTTGTCAAGCGTAAATCGACACATTTCGTTAATGCCAAGTATTGAACTAACTTTCTGTCAAAACACGAATGACAGAAGTGTTGCCAGACTCGAAATAACCACTACTTCAAAATACAAACTCTAGATGGCCCCCTTTTATAATGCTGTTATTTAAACAGGTATGGAAAAGACAGTCGGAAAATTCAATGTTGATGGATAAACAACGTCCGTCTAATGGAGCAGTGGATGAATCAAAACTTCAGCGCGATGCGATGACGAATAAACGACTGTTCTCTCTCAATGTCAGTTTCGAAAGGGAGGGGATGCTTCGATCGAAACGAGGCTCTTCACTGCTCGTTTTGATCTAAGCATCCCCCCATTTCCATTGAGAGAGAACAGTGCTTTATTCATCATAGGATCGCGCTGAGATTTTGATTCTTCCACTGCTCCACTGGACTGACGTTGTTCCATGGATAAATTTCAACAATTTGTAAACGTTGTTGCGGCGTGAGTCTTTCCATAATGATTTGTCAATGCTTACTGAACAGAAATGTCAAAACAGCATGGCTTCTACCTCCTATCAAATAGCAGGTATCCCTATCGAAAGTTCTATCACTCTAAAAAAAAACATCCGATATAATGCACCACTGTCACGAAAAAGCGAGGGTGCTCATTGAATGAATTCATGAGTTTATAATGGAAAAAGTGTTCAACATAAACACAAATAAGACGAAATTGATTGAAGCAATCTTAGGTAAATTCACGGAGCACAAATGATACCTGTGAATTGTATCAACAAGCGTCTAAATAATTCGAACTGTACTAAGTCTGCACTTTTATTCTAATTTCAGAGACAAAATACTCATTATCGTCTGGCATTCGTGAATAATTATAGTTTAGTTTTGTGCAAATGGGTTATTCTCTTATAGCTTAGCATATACAGAGTGTCCCTTGTGAGTGTGAGTGAATAATAAAATAGTGAATACTTACGGGGCATGATTCCCTGGTCCACCAGCTGATCCAGAGGGCGTCGAAGCATGAGCTTCACTTTGAGGGCTGCAACAGAGAGACACATGAAAGCACATGGTGTGTCGCGAAGAGTGGCCAGAGGTGTTATGGTGGGTGCCGCGTGCTCCGGAGGCGGTCCCCGGAAGAACGAAACGTGGTGCTATATCCGACACTGACCCACTGAAGGTCATTACTCAACTACTTGCACATTGCTGGGTCTTATCGCGAGGTAAGACGTCGGATACGACGTCCGTTCGACTAATGAGCACGATGGTCGAACAGTCTGAGGTTTTGGCGAGGAGGCGGACGTCCTTCGGAATTGGGAATATCGGTGGGCGACGTCTTCACGGTGATTTATCAGCTTCAGCACGGAGTTGATTATGCTAATCGCTGGTAGCACTTCTAACCCCATCGAAAAGTAATTAATGAAGAACAATCTCCTTATAAAAAATTCAATTGAATCGGTCCTCACTTGATGGAAATACATTTTGATTAAATGAAATAATTAAGATTATTTCCACAATTTATTGAGTTTGTGACAATTGTTTAGCTAACAATATGACTTCGCCAAGTTGAAATTTTGAACTAACCCTTAAAATTACGCATTCATTACTTATATGGCTAAAAACTTGAGAAAAGATACTGTAAAACTGACTAACAATTTGCGGAAATGAAGATAAGAAAAACATATGCAAAAAGGGATACAAACAACCATCAATTCACAGAAATAACGATAAGGAAAAATATGCGAAATAAAGGGATATAAAAATCATGAAATACATTCTGTCAAGAAAGTACCGGGAATTATCGATTTGAATCTGGCGGGGCAATGAGGCAGGTAAAATTTTTTTTTCCTATGTTGGTACCACTGTCCTTAATTACTATGCCAAGCTTGAGCGGGATCTGTCAACTAGTGTGTTTGCAACAGCTGATTAAGTCAGTCCATGTCAGAGTGCGTGCCGATTTTTACTATGGGTGATTACGTTGAGCAAAGAATTTGTTTAAAGTTTTGTGTTGCAAATGAATTTTCGTGTGCCGATGCATTGAAAATGGTGCAAAAGGCCGTTGGTGATAATGCTCTATCGACAACTCGTGCATATCAGTGGTACAGAGCCTTCAAGGGCGGTCGTGAAGTGGACGCCCATCGACGGCTTCGATCGAAGATAACGTCGATAAAATTGAGGAAAGGGTGCTGGAACACCGTCGTACCAGCTTGAGAGAGATAGCACATGATCTTAAGATATCCCACGAGTCCGCACGTACGATTTTGATTGATATTTTGGGCATGAGAAAGGTGGCCGCACGACTCGTACCGAAAGACCTGAATTTTCTTCAAAAACGTCATCACGAACAGGTTGCTTCAGACATGCTGGATCGCTGTAATTCCGATTCTACATTCATGGAACGCATTATAACTGGTGATGAGACCTGGGTCTACGAGTACGATATGCAAACAAGCCAGCAATCATCGGAATGGGTGGCAAAAAATGAGCCGAAACCGAAAAAACCACGCCAAAGCCGCTCGAAAATGAAGGTGATGCTCATTGTTTTCTTCGATATCCGTGGCGTAGTGCACTACGAATTCGTTCCAGAGGGTCAGACGGTAAACAAGGAGTATTACCTAGGCGTTATGAAACGTTTGCGTGAGCGTATCCGTAAGAAGCGGCCAAATTTGTGGGCGAACAACTCATGGATTTTGCATGACGATAACGCGCCTTCTCACCGAGCTACGATTGTGACTGACTTTCTCGCCAAAAACTCAACAAACGTGCTTCAGCAACCACCGTATTCGCCGGATTTGGCTCCCTGCGACTTTTTCCTCTTCCCAAAACTAAAATTGCTCCTTCGTGGCACCCGTTTTGAGTCGATTGAAGCCATAAAACAAAATTCGGCGCGAGAGCTAAAGTCCATCCCGGAAAGCGCCTATAAAAAATGTTTGGATAATTGGAAGTGCCGTTGGCATAGATGTATTTGAGCAAATGGAGCCTATTTTGAAGGCGGCCTAATAAATATTGACGATTAAATGTAAAAATGTTGTTTTAATTGAAAATTCCCGGTACTTTCTTGACAGAGTAGTATAAGGGGGTCAATTATCGGAAATCCCTCACTAAGTGAAAATATTTAACATTGGAGATCTTGCAACATCTGTTTGGTTGTTAAGAAGAATTTCAAGGTTCTTGTACCTACAAATTTCTACTGCTTCCAAAAGCGTAAGTCCAGTATTATTTTCATTGTGATTAATTTCATAGTTACTGTTGAAATTATGTGAACAGCATTTTTATCTTTTCTATAATAAGAATGTAGAGTATGATGAAAAGGTTGCTTATTGCTATCAACCAACCACCAACTAAAAACTACTGCGTAGAATTAATTGAACTTTTTCACACACAAGCCCTGCTATACATTCTGTCAAGAAAGTACCGGGAATTATCGATTTAAATCTGGCGGGGCAATGAGGCAGGTAAAATTTTTTTTCCTAGGTTGGTACCACTGCCCTTAATTACTATGCCAAGCTTGAGCGGGATCTGTCAACTAGTGTGTTTGCAACAGCTGATTAAGTCAGTCGATGTCAAAGTGCGTGCCGATTTTTACTATGGGTGATTACGTTGAGCAAAGAATTTGTTTAAAGTTTTGTGTTGCAAATGAATTTTCGTGTGCCGATGCATTGAAAATGTTGCAAAAGGCCTTTGGTGATAATGCTCTATCGAAAACTCGTGCATATCAGTGGTACAGAGCCTTCAAGGACGGTCGTGAAGTAGACGCCCATCGACGGCTTCGATCGAAGATTACGTCGATAAAATTAAGGAAAGGGTGCTGGAAAACCGTCGTACCAGCTTGAGAGAGATAGCACATGATCTTAAGATATCCCACGAGTCCGCACGTACGATTTTGATTGATATTTTGGGCATGAGAAAGGTGGCCGCACGACTCGTACCGAAAGACCTGAATTTTCTTCAAAAACGTCATCGCGAACAGGTTGCTTCAGACATGCTGGATCGCTGTAATTCCGATTCTACATTCATGGAACGCATTATAACTGGTGATGAGACCTGGGTTGTTTTAATTGAAAATTCCCGGTACTTTCTTGACAGAGTAGTATCATCTCTCAAAACATATAAGGATTATAGGGCTTAAGAGTGAAGTTGGGTTCGAAAAAATACAATTAAAATACATCTGTCGAGAAAAAACGAATTTACTTTTCGAATACAATAACATTTGAAAGTTAATCATTCAAAGAGCCCGCTTAAATGGATTCTCGGAATTCTTTTTGTCACTGAGTTGGCAGTACTGTGCGCTTTTGTGTTTAAAGGTCTCCATTCTACGGCGCTTGTTCCAGGGAACAGTGTGCTATCGTTTCGCCTAACTATATGTCATTTTCGAATTTTGAGGCGAAAATGATTTTAAACGACTAGTTTGAAACCACTGATGAATCTGAGGTCAAAAGTAATTCTGTCCGATCGGTCATCATACGAACTAGCTTCTTAATAAATTAAGTTGATATGTTAAAGATTTGTTGTTTTACTTGGAATTGAAATTCTATCATTCTTAATGAAAACTCATTATAAAGGGAGTTTCAACAGGAACGCCCCATTTTTAAATTGACATTATTCACGCATGGTAGACATTGTTTACTTGTCACCTTGACAATTGTATTTGTTAATGTCTACCATTTAATCATAGAAAGGTACACTCTCCAACAACGTTCACAAAAAATCCAAATTCATCATGTAAAATCGGAATCTCTTATTCTAACTTTGCGTGCTTTAACTCCAATTTTTGCTCGTTATAATCGTCCGGATAAAAGAACAGTTGAACGTTCAGTGAAGAAGTTTCAAACAAATTTTACACTTTATGATGTTACAGTGCCAGTGAGACAAACAAGTGCAAGAAGTGAAGAGAATACTGCTGCCGTACGTGAAAGTGCTCGTGAAGACCAAAATTTATGGATTTCTAGACGTTCACAAGAACTAAGCATCTCCCAGACGTATTTGTGGCGAATTTTACGAAAAGACCTTGGTTTATATCCATACAAAATTGTTTTTACCCAAGAACTCGAATCAACAGATCATTTGAAACGTCGTGTATTCAATAATTGATGCTTAGAAAAAATCGGAAATGATGCAGATTTTCATGAGAAAATCTTCTCAGCGACGAGGCTCATTTCTGGTTAAACGGTTATGTTAACAAGCAGAATTGCCGTATCTGGAGTGGTGATAAACCTGAAGACTATCACGAACCGCCATTAAATTCTGACAAACTTACTGTTTGGTGCAGATTTTATGCTGGAGTAACCATTGGATCTTATTTTTTTTTAAACGACGCTAATGAGGCGGTAACTGTCAATGAAAATCGTTATCGTTAAATGTTGACGGATATTACATGGCCTGAATTGGTTCGTCTTGATTTGCAGAACATGTAGTTTTAACAGGACGGCGCCACTTGTGATACTGATATTGAAAACAAAATACGAATTACTTCAAGAAATGGACCGATAAATTATAAATGGACCGTTCCTGCGATTTGACTCCATTGGACTTCTTTCTTTGGGATTACATTAAGCCATTGGTTTACAGCAACCATCCAGCAAATTTAGACGATTCACAGATCAATATTGAACGAGTAATTGCTGACATACGACCTGATTTGTGTGACAGAGTAATGAAAAATTGGGTTCAACGACTTCATTCCTGCCAGCGTTTCTGTGGTGGACATTTAAATGATGTTTTGTAATGGTATCCATTGTACTTTACGTTGAACTTCAGGATGAAATAAAAATTTCAATAAATCTTAAATAAATAATGTGTTTTATTCATAAAACAAAATGGGGCGCTGTTAATGAAAGACCCTTTAAAAACGGCCGGACAAATAGACTACTACGTTACTTCATGATAGTTCATTTAAAAATGAAATGAAATAAGATATAACTTGGTTCTCTATCACTTTTTATTACTGAATAAACATCGACTTATGTTTCGTAATGTTTGATTTGAAAATGAAGAAAACATGTGTTTAGAAAACAAAATTATTCATTTGCAGATTATCTTCAATAACATTTTTGGATCAAAATTCGAAAAATACAAACATCTGGACGAAAGAACAAACGAATTGATATTTGTTTCTTCATAATGTGAAACTTACATTAATTTCGATTGTTATAGATATCATTTATTTGATTTCCTAAAAAATCCTTACGAGTGTCACTTCCAAATGAATAAATAAAATGTCAGATTCAGAAATGAATGTGAATTTAGCATCATTAATTCAGGATTATTCCAATTAATTCTACATTATGACAGCAGGTGAGCAGTATATTCATGTCGATTTGTTTACACAAATCTAGAAAGAAGATATGCAAATGCTAGCCAAGTTATTCTGCATGCCGTCTTCAATTTAGAATACAGTGTTTTGAATAACTGCATTCATTGAATGTATTATTTATCAAGCACTGTCTCAACCGGAAGCAAAACAACGGGATATACTGTGAGAATAGATATAAGGGATGAAGGACTGATGAGAAGAGACAGATAAGGCAGTTTTCGGTACCTACTGCGAACAGAATCAAGAAATATGTCTGATACTGATTTTAGACGTAAACAAGCGCTGACATGAAGTCAGGAATTTTTGCGCGCTTGTTCATATCACGTACGATCCTCACAAAGTTTTACATTAGCCTTGTTGTCATTATTTTACATATAAATACTAAATTTAAAATCGTTCGTCGGACTATTCTATGGTTTCTTTAGGTCACAAAATTTTTGTTTTTTGTTTATTTTTTTTGCACGAACATGTTCGGTATCATTCTTCTCCCAATACCTGAATTTCAAATCAATCTGATCCACTTACAATTTTTTTACAACTTTTAATCAAACGGTCCTCTCAAAGTTCGTGTGCGTTATTGTTCTTCTTCTAACTACCGAATTTCAGATCAACCGAATTTGTAGTTTTGAAAATATGACAATTTTCCAATGAGAATAGCTGTGAAACTATCGATTTCATTCTGCCCATTAACGAAATTAGTCGAGGAATTAATACTCTAAACCTTCCTTGAAAGTATCAAGGCTCTTTTGAACTCAAAATGTAAACTTGAAGAAGTCAGAGTGTTGGCGAAAAATTGTCGTTAATCAAAAAATTGTGAAAATATTCTCTATTATTTTAGTAAATGTAAACGAATTTCTATCAAGTAAGGATCGAATTTGGTGGATTATTGCTTGAATACCTTCTTGAAACAACTGTCCATGTATAATAGTTTTTCAAAAATGAATCAATATAGCTGATTTTTCAGATGAATCATTCAAAATATGTATCTATGTATAAATTTTCAGCTAAATATAATAAATTATTCCCGGGATAATCAGAATTTAATGAACCATCTAGTGGTGAAAAATTTTGTATCTAACTTTCCGATTACAAGTCGGATTTATTTTTTTTAAATATGGCGAAAACAAAATTCCTTATGAACACATTTCTGGATAAAGTATTATAGACGCGTTTTTCTAATCAACTTAAATCTCCTATTCATGTTAAAAAAATGAATATATCATATCTTCCATTTATTTCATCAAAAAGTTATTGTAGACAATAGATTTATGGGACGGAACTGAATTTTCTTGGTTTCTGAAGAAATTTTCGTATAACTTTTTTCGTATACAAATTTTGATCTCAAAATTCGAAATAGTAGGTTAGTGCCTGAATACATGTATACAATGCAGGTGAGAAAAAATTATTCCTTCATAAACCCAGTACTAATATCAATTTTAAACTCATACTGAAATTGACCATAGTCTTCAACAAGTATTTCAGTTTTCACAGCAAATAAACCTAAGACATATTTCACTATATAAGAAACAAATATTTGGTTGTTCGGAAAGTACTTTCGTTTTTGTTTTTTGGGAAATTGAAGGCAATTCTCGTATAATGAATAAATATTTTATTAAATTATATATTGGCCATTCTGGTCCAACACCTTATGCTATCTTTCTGGAAGTAGCATGATTCCACGATCATAAATCTTTTTTTGTCTTTGCTAGCAAAAACCTGATCCAGGTGATTTTTGACCTCTTCATTTGAAGTAAAAGTTTTACCGTCCAAAAAATTCAGCAATGACTGGAAAAAATAATAATCCGAAGGCGCCAGATCTGGGGAGTATGGAGGATGTGGCAGTGTATCCTATTCAAGCTGTATGAGCTTTTGACGGGTGACCAAACTTGTTTGAGGTCTCGTATTATCTTGGTGAAACACTATACCTTTTCTGTTGATCAATTCTGGCCTTTTCTGTTGAAGTTCATCATTCAGTTTGTCCAGCTGATGACAGTAGACTTTCGAATTAATTGTTTAATATCCGGTAAAAGCTCAAAATACAATTCCTTTAAAATCCCACCAAACAGATAGCATCACCTTTTTTTTGATGGACATTGGCTTTCGAAATGCTTTGAGCAGGTTCATTTTTTTGCTCCATGATCTCTTGCGTCTCATATTGTTATATACAACTCATTTTTCGCCCACAGTGATCAGAAATGGATAATTTTCGAGATGTTTGAGAAGCGAATCACATCAACGCGACGACACAAATGTCTCTCTGTGAGAAAATGGGGAATCCATATATCGAGTTTAAACCCAGGCCTTCAAAGTGGTCATAAACAGTTGAAATCGTTAAATTCAATTTCTCACCTATCTCACGTGATGTTATTCGACGATTTGCATCAATTTATGCCGTTATCATGTCTTTATCAGTTTCAACCGGCCTTCCGGAACGTGATGCATCTTCGACATAGAAATTGCCAGATCGAAATTTTGCAAACCAGTTCTGGCACTGGTGTAGTGTCAAGACATCTTCTCCATACACAAATATCTTTCCGGCTTGAACAGAATGTTTACCTTTTCTATAGTAATAAAGTAAAATATGACGAAAATTCTGCTTATTGTTCTCCATATTTAAAAGAGCACCAACCAAAATCTGCTACGTAGAATTAATTGAATTTTTTTCACACACAAGCCTTGCTATATCAGCTCTCGAAACATTTATTGGTTATGCGGCTTAAGTGTGAAGTTGGGTTCGAAAAAATACAATTAAATCCTCCGTCGCGAAAAAACGAAATTACTTTCCGAACAACCTTATCGTTTCAGACACGATCAATATTCACTGAAAAGAAAAAAAATTCTTCATTGACATCCGAAAACTTCTGGGTTCTAACCTACAACTATCCTGAATTATAACAAACACAATTCATTTGTACTCACGTTAAATTGAGAAACATATTTTCCAAAAAAGCCGAAACATCAGGAATAACTAAGAGATTTCATGAGCACCACCACATCACTATAAAACTTTCTCCAACAGTTCAGTTTTTGTTATCATAAGGTTAACACACTTGCAAACCACATAATTGCGTAAACTGAGGGCATTCTGCAATCTTAAAGCGGATGGTCTCACTGGCTATGATAAGCCATCTAAAATTATTTTCGTATTTGGATTCAGACGATTTATAGTCGAAGCTTGAGGAAAGTCCCAATGACAAACATGAAAACTTTAAAGGTGCGACAGTTTTAACACTTTGTACTACTTAATTCTGCAAACCTCACTACAAATTTTTTAAAATTGAATTAAATAAATGTCTTAGAAACACAGTTTCAATTTAGTAGACATATAGAATTAACACTCATCAGACAGCATCAAAAGAAATGAAAGAACAAATAAAATATAGAATATCAATTGAAAATATTAAATAAATACTTGAAGTTTGTTAGTAGTTTGAAGACTGAAGAGTTATCTCCGTTGGAATTCCAAATGACCTTTTTGAAGATGTACTGCATGTTTTTGGAAAAGAAAGAACTTTTTAAAGACAGGTATTTTCGAACAAATTCTTGAGGTTCTGCTGTGCATTTTCGGAGAGGAATTTTGTTTTCCTGATACATCGTTACGAAACAATCGTTTTCATCCTTCAAATATTTATTATTATATTGATTTTTTTATATTATTATTATTTTTAATAAATTACATATTCTCTTTGGATTCTTTTATTCCTTTTGGTGATGTGTAGTGAGTGTTAATTCTATGTCTACTAAATAATTTGTATTTTCTGATATATTTGTTTAATTTAATTTTACAAAGTTTGCAGTGAAGTTTGCAGAAATAATCTGTGTGATATTTAAGATACTGTATGAGCCTTCTATTAAGTAAAAACTCGAAATAATCTACACTAACTTTAAGCCTATTTATGTTTGTTAAGATCAGCGAAAATCTCACAATGCCACTTTTTGTTCTCAATATTCCTCGAAATGTTGGTATTTCTAATAATCATCTTTTTTATTGTATAGTCCGTCTAGATAGTATCCGGAATTTATTAATTTTCACAATTTTAATATACTTCTTTTCTGTAACATTTTAGGACAAAAGCAATAGATAAAATAGGTTGTGCAGATAGTCGGCTATGGCCAAAGTTGCATAGCAACACTATTTGTCAAATATTGTTGATCATCAACAGGTATACAATTTATGAAATAATGTCGCAACTAGAAAAAAGAAAACAGGTAGAATATTTGTGTAGAAAAGATTTTCTAAATGTTAAAAAATTAGTGCAGTTGACTAAACTGGGAAAAAGTGCTGTATATGAGACAATAAAGAGGATAAAAAATGGAATGGATGTGAGGCATAGACCAGTTTCAGGAAGACCGCGTAAGATTAAAGGAAACAATTTAAACGCTTTATTGACCTTATGACGACAAAATCCGCGCCTGGGGTTTCGCAAATTGGCTAACAAATTTGGAAATCAACGAAATATAAAAGTATGTCCAGAAACCATCCATATGTCACTGAAAAATCAAGGCAACATATCAATGAAACCAAAAAACCCTATAATGACGCCTTTACAAAAGGAACGAAAGATAAAAATTTGTCAACGTTTTCAAGAAGATAATTTTAATAATGTCTTTATATCTGATGGAAGTTGTTTCTAACTAGGTGGAAATCACTTTAAAATCCTATCAGAACAACGTGTAACCGTTCAAATTTCCAATTTCCTCACCAAAATAATGGTTTGGGGAGCAATTTATCAGTGATATGCTTCGCCTCTCTATATATTTGATGGCACCATTAATAGTGAAAAGTATTGGGGCATTCTAAACGATTTTCCCCCTGAAACGGCGCATGCTTTATATCTTCGGCCTTACTCAAGCTTGGATGCAAGAACACCAAGTGACAACCATTTCAAGGCCAACAGCTTCACCAGATCTTAGTTCCATTGAAAACATATAGTCCGGTCAATTTAGACAATTGAAATAAAGAAAATTCCGACAGAGCCAAATCTTCGTAGAGACCTTAGGTTTACCACAAGGAATAAAGTGTCAAAAGTCCCAATCAAAATTTTAGGTTTTTTGGATTTTTCTCGAAAACGATAAGTTTTATCGAAAAAGTACCTCAGAGCAAAGTTGTAGATCTTAAAATTCTCTATGAAAATGGTCCTCATGATTTTTTCTCTTAGACCCACTATTTCCCAGATATTGCGCTTGTAAGAATCATGTTCTACATAGTATACACACGTATATACATATTTAGGTACTCAAGCAATCAAAAATGCCTACTCGTGTCTCTTTTATGTATACATTATACTATTCTAAGAAAATATACTCTAAAAAGACCACCGGTCCCTTACCGAATCCCCTCTACTTGAATAACATCTTTTGTCCGTGTGGTGTCGTTCACGTATACCTGCTTCTTTTAGTGTTGAACGAGCAGTTCGAGTGACTATACGTATTTATTACAAGCGTCTACTATTGTAATTAGTGCTGATCAATAAAAAAAAAGTCACAATTTTGCTTTATTTGTAATAAACTTTTGACTGAAGATGAAACTGTTGTGGTCAGTCGTGGAATGCCAACTTTAATCGATGCAAGTGTCGCGAGAAGTGATGAGTTTGCTGATTATTTAAGAAGCCAAAAGTCCGTTACAATTCACGTGGATTGTAGAAAATCATACACCCGGAAAACTTCAATCTCTGCATCAAAAAGACAACGTGAGGAAGAACAGGCCAGTACTTCAAAAGTAAGTCCACCTCATACTAGAGCGCGAATAAGTGAATCCAGCTTTTGTTTTAAAAAACACTGCTTATTTTCGGGCGATGAAGCGGATGAAGAAGCAGAAAAGAAGAAAGCGAAAAATTCATAAAGTTTCTACACTTACATTCAAATATTCCATTTTAAAATTAGCTAAAGATCGTTCTGATGATGTGTCAAAAGCTGTCTTTGCGCGTATTAATTTTCAGTATGATTTAGTTGCTGCTGACGCTAAATACCATGACAGTTGTTACAAATCCTTCCTGAGACCTAATACTGGCGGTAAAATTGGCCGTCCTCAAAGTGAGGCTATAAACTCTGCAATGGAGGAAATTTTCAATTTCATTGAAAGTAGCGATGACTGCCAGTTTTCGTTAGATGAACTGAAGAATGTTTGCCAAAATGTAGCTTTAGAAAACGGGATTATAAAAATACCATTAGAATTAAAGTATGGTAGTAGAATTATTATTACAGAGAAGCCTGGAAAATTAACATTTATTTGTTTTGTAGACAATTACCAAGACATTTTAAGTCAAGCCTGGTCTGATAACAAAAACTTGAATGGAAAGGAAAAACGGTGGAAAACTTGTCTTCCTCCAACATCGGCATCTGCTACTCAACATTTGTTTCGAGTATACTATCAAGTTCAGACATGGCAAAGCAATGAACTGAACCCTGAAGACTGGGGTTGGAAATTGATAAATAATACTTTGGAACCGATTCGAACTTTACTGCCTCTTGCTCCAGAAAAACTTCTTAACACTATTTTTTGCAATTGCAAGAAAGGTTGTAGTGCCAAATGTTGCTGTAAAAAAGTAAGGGTTGCAGTGTTCTCCAGCATGTACTAATTGCCAAGGTGTCTCTTGCTCAAATGTTCAATTAAATACAAGAGAGGAAGATTCATGTGATTTTGATGAAGAGACAACTGGTTCATCTTCATTTGAACAATTTCTAAGCATTCATCAACAGAAAGGAGAAGAAGAAGAACAAGAAGAAATTGAAGAAAACATGATGAAGTTGAATATGAAGAGTATGAGTCAGAATAAAGTAATAAAAAAAAGTTAGAACGACAGTTTAACTCAGCAACCCATATCAATAATCTTCATACTATTAAATAATTATTGTTCCTGAAAATAACGTCATAAAGGTTCGTGGAATAGGCCTAACGGGCATACCACGTTAAAAAAAAACGCGCCGAGTACACTACCTCACAGGTGATGTGGAAATATGTGCATATTATGTAGAACGTGATTCTTACAAGCGCAATATCTGGGAAATAGTGGGCCTAAGAGAAAAAATCGTGAGGACCATTTTTATAGAGAATTTCAAGATCTACAACCTTGCTCTGAGGTACTTTTTCGATAAAACCTACCGTTTTCGAGAAAAATCCAAAAAGCCCAAAATTTTGACGAATAAGTCCCTTAGCGCACATGGGACTGATTGGGACTTTAGACACTTTATTCCTTAATAAAATAGAAAGGCCTTTTACTTGATAGAAGAAATATAACAAAATTTGAATATTAAAACAAATTGAAATATGTTTATCTTCTACAATTTTAATTTCAAAAAAATTTTATTCAAAAAACTTTTAGAAATAAATTTATGTCTAACAAGCACCGCTTACATTTAATAGACGTATATAATCAAAACTCAATATATAATGTCAAATGGAATAAATAACCCAACAGATATACGAAAGTAATTAAAATTAATAAATAAATATTTAAAGGAGACAAAATTTTGTTTCTGGTTTTACCTTTAAGAAATACCACTTGCCTTTTAAAAAACATGAACACACTTAAAGGACTTCTCAAAGAATATAATTCATTCGAAATATTCAATATATTTAAATATTCGAACAAATTATTTCAAAAATCTCTAAAAAATGTGCACTATATCTTCAAAAAGGCCTTTCTATTTTATTTTATATATAATATATAATTATATTTTGGCTTCAATAAATCTCATTATAGAATGTCAATGAATTTAAATAAACCTTAAAATAACTCACACTGTTCTTTGATTTTGTTAGAACATAGATCAATCTTGAATTATATAGTTGATCTGTAGTTCGAAGCTTAAGTCTTTTAACACGTGAGTGATATAGGTTATGTTTTTGGTTTTGATATTTGGAATGTTAAAAGAGGACTGAAGACGGGATTGTCTAGAATTATATTTGTTTTTTGAAGATATAGGGCACATTTTTTAGAGATTTTTGAAATAATTTATTCGAATATTTAAATATATTAAATATTTCGAATGAATTATATTCTTTGGGAAGTCCTTTAAGTGTGTTCATGTTTTTAAAAGGCAAGTGGTATTTCTTAAAGGTAAAACCAGAAACAAAATTTTGTCTCCTTTAAATATTTATTCATTAATTTTAATTACTTTCGTATATCTGTTGGGTTATTTATTCCATTTGACATTATATATTGAGTTTTGATTATATACGTCTATTAAATGTAAGCGGTGCTTGTTAGACATAAATTTATTTCTAAAAGTTTTTTGAATAAAATTTTTTTTGAAATTAAAATTGTAGAAGATAAACATATTTCAATTTGGTTTAATATTCAAACTTTATTCCTTGTGGTAAACCTAAGGTCTCTACGAAGATTTGGCTCTGTCGGAATTTTCTTTATTTGATCACTATTTTTATGTCTAAATTGACCGGTCTAATACGGGGACTAATAAAGACTGAGGTTGAACGAGAAGCACCACGAAATGAAGATGATTTGATTCAGTCAGTTTTATAGTCCTTGACTACCATCGCCGAAAATTATGGGGGTGATCTAGTTTCGGACGTATCTCGACGTTTAGTCAAGTGTTTACAGTTGAATGGAGGTTGTCAAAATAAATAAGATGAATATTTTGTTATAATTTTCTAGTTCAAAAATATATACTAAATAATTACAATTAAGCTTTGTTTTTTTCCGGATACTTCCTAGACGTATGTAACCACTGCTGAGTGAATTTTGAGATACACGTATAGATTAACTGATACTCCTTCCACATAAATTCACATAGACGTTAAAATGGCATTAATGGCAAATAGAAGAATGTCCCTGCTGACGAACCTTAGAACTTGGTTTGACGAGCTCCGCATAATTTCGTATGGTTCGTATCCGAAACAACAATATTTAGGTAGCCTTGATGATAGTTCAGAACCAGAACGAAGAAGAATTGAACTATTATAATGAAGAAGTGAAAACAGCATTCGACTAAGAACATTATTTGGTTTCGCGAGTACAGTATTGCAATTAAAACATCTCTTATCACGATGGCTAAAACCAATAAAACTGAATTGCTTCTTCGAGCACTTTATTCACCAGATTTGGTATATCTTCATTATTTTCCATTTCTGAATTTCAAGAAACAGACGAAAAACATCTGTGAAACGTACGACATGAGATACATATGTAATCATGACTTCGATGACGAGTAATCTTGAAAAAAATTTTATACGTTGATTTTGTCATATAAATTTTTGATTTCTTTCAGAACAATTGACCCTGCGCCATCTTGGGATCTCGAAATGTGTGTAATTCATTGAATTCACAGGTCTACTCACATTCTTTGTTTTGGTCAATGTGTAAAGGCGACGTGTCTATAACAGCTTTTGGGGATGTCTCCCTGGGGGCCTGGGAGGATCCCCCGCCTTCAGCCATGTTGTGCTTGAACCACTCCGGGTAAATGGCGGAAATGGTATCAACGAGATCTCTATCTAATTGGAGCTGCCAATACCCGCAGCCAGTTTCACTTCGGTGATTGGACTCTGGAAAAAAATCAATATTTAAGACCGCTATAAGTAATATTCAAATTTCGTTCATTATCGAAAGAGAGTGCTAAATCAATAGCGGATGAAAATAAAGACAAAGTAATCTACCCCAATAACATCCCAACCTTTTTTAATGCAACATTTATTGAAATTTGTAATCTACTTTTTACAAGTTTCGAGTAAATGAGATGTAGAAGTTATGAAACATTATTGATTAAACTGTGCCAAAAAAAGACTATTTTCTTTAATGATACTGTGAAAATATTATTCATGATGATAAAAAAAAATTACCGTGAAAGTTTGAGCCCTTAATAAAAGTATTAAGGGGTGTATCGTTACGACTCTTAGTTTTTTAACAGTAATCGCATGTTTTCACTCAAACCTCGTCAATTATTAATCTGAAAAATTTGAGCGATGCATATTTTCAAAAGAAATTAAATTCCCCACAAAAAAGCTCTCCTTGTAAATTAATGTAAAACAAGCCGTTTGCTTGTTATCATGCCTTAAACATTGATTAATTTATTCAATTTTGCATTTTGTAACTACCAGAAATATCAATATTTTTATGGTACAAAATATTTAATTTAAAGGAAATTTAATACTCTACAAAGAAAGTTTCTTAACATTTTTCATTAATTCCACTCCTATTTGACGTCGATGTTAAATTCAAAAGTAATTTATCGTTTTTTTCGCGTTACACATGATTTTTTCCACTTGATAGAAAAATTTATAACTTAAATATTGAAAGTAACTTCTTTCTGTTAGACCACTTAACTTTTTTCTATAAAATCATAATTTATTAATGCATTATTTTGCTTTTTAACTATAAGTTATATACATAAAATCATTTTTAATGTATTTAACTCTAATAATACAAAAAATTTGGTTTCTTAATCATAAGTTATTTATTTGCGTAGAGACAGAGTTTTATTTAAAGAAAAAAATTGAATAATAAGTCAAAACAAATAGAAGTAATAAAAGAGATAAAAATCATTTTATTTTCACTTATAATTTATATTTCACAAAAAAAGCTCATATTGCTTTAATTATTATCAAGTCATGGAGAATAATCAATTGAAAAAATAACTACTCAATGAAATTGTTTTTATTAAAATTTGGAAACTTTTTTCGATGTTCACTAAGGGCTAGCAACAAATATGGAAGTTGTTCTTCGTTTTTAGTGAGACACTTATTGTAATCTTCAATTAATGATACACCACGCTCAGCAACATCATTGACGACG
This sequence comes from Megalocaria dilatata, assembly GCA_034642435.1. NCBI lineage: Eukaryota > Metazoa > Arthropoda > Insecta > Coleoptera > Coccinellidae > Megalocaria > Megalocaria dilatata. Next base: position 7,950,790 of record CM067854.1, read on the forward strand.
GCTAATTTTCCGAAAAATTGCTTACACTCTTGAAAACTATCATTATGGGGCCAGTTGCCTATATCTTCATCAATAAAATCATACGGCAAATAAAATTCTTTGAATATGGTGAGCGATTCGACAGAAATGAAGTCACTGATATCTTTTTCTAGCAATTCATCTGAATCGCTTTTTAATTCATATTTTCTGGTTTTAATATTTGAAGATTTTTTATTCATCAGGTTTTCATTAATTTTCTTCTTCACTGTCAGGTCAGTAGAATCATCAAATAGAGACATTATGGATAATTGATCACTCAAATACCACAAATGTCTTACCATTTTCTTGAGAGCAGCTTGCAATACAGTCAAGTTAATTTTTTTATATAATATCAATTGTTGCATCAAAGTTAGATCATTATTTGGAGCCAAGATTGCCGAGGGTGAAGTAAACCAAGCTTTTATATAAGTCGTAACAATGAAAATATGACGAAGATTATTCAATTTACAAGCTGTCATCTTGAACTCTGCTGGAAAAATCAACTGTATGGAGCTTTTTAAATCCAAATATTTGAGATATACAACAAAATAATGTAAAAATAAGGAATGACTACAGAGCTATGTAACCCCAAAAATTATTTGAGATATTTAAATGGGTACCATCTGTTTAACAACCTTCTTTGTCGATTGCTGGCATTCCGATATCTGTTAGAATGCCCCTCTTTTTTAACCCGGTTTTTATCACGTTCCGATTGTAAACCTCTAATAGGTATTACCGAGAATCTATTGAAATATTCAAAATATTTATCACTTTTGTTTAAATACCTCTGTACCACTGTTAGGTCTTCAGTTGTCTGATGATGGGATAGTTCATTTCCCGAAACTCGAGTCACAAGAAAATGTGTAAAATATATTTTTATTGGTAGTAAAACATAGTAATTTCTACAATTTGTTTTAAATATAACATCGAGCAACAACAAATATTTACTCACCCTTCAACAATTTAGGAAACTTCTGGTAAATGAATACTGAAAAATTTAAATGGAGTGTAATGTTAACTACAAAAAAATAATTCTGTGGTTTAACCTTGATCTAAAAGATTGAAAGACACTTTAACGGCTTCTGTTGTAGCACAAGGACTATCTGTATAAAGAATGTTAAGGAAACCAAATAATTATATATTATGAATAAAATAACATAAATAGAGATATAAGTGGTACTCATATGACATAAATTCAATTTAATTCCTGAAGTTATAATTATTAAATATAATTTTTTGAAATTAAATATGTAGATGGCTAATTTCAAAATATTTAAATAAATTATATTTTTATGAGAAGTCCTTTAATTGTGTTTTATGTTTTTGAAAAGGAATTGCTGTTCATAATGGTAAGATCAGAAACAAAATGGTTTCTTCTTCAAATATTTATTTATTAATTTCAATTGACAATTTATATTTGTTGGTTTATTTATTCCATTTGATATTGTGTATCGAGTTTTGATTGTATAGGTCTATTAAATATAAGCGGTGCTTATAAGACATTAATTCAATTCTGAAAGTTTTTCGAAAAAAATTTTTTAAAATTAAAATTGTAGAAGACTGACAGATTAAATCTGTTTTGATATTCAAATTTTGTTATATTCCTTCTATCAAATAAAAAGCCTTTTTATATTTTGTTTTCAAAGTAAAAATATTCAAAAACTCAAAGTTTTCTGCCATTAAATGAACAAATTTGAAAATTTCAACTGGTATATTTAGAGAACAGAAAAAAGCTCCCAACTAAACCACATCCACTATCTTCTCCCTATTCAAAAAATGTTGGGGGTTCTTGCCATCCTCAGGTGTTTTTCGGAACAATGTCGTTATAGGAATTGTTTCTCCCTAATAGAGAACTTGAAAATTATTTTTGGATCCTTAAGAACTCTTAGGTTTTTGAGTTTGGGCGGTTCAATTGCCTATTCAACATCACCTCTTGACGGTAAATTCAATATTACATTATTTCGGGAATAGTGAACCGATTTTGAAAATTTTAACTGGGTTGTGCACAGAACATAAATTGCTTTCAAACTGACCAACACTCGACATCTCTTGCCAATCCAAAAAATGTTGGGGGTTGATTCCACCTTCATGGGGGTCAAATTTTCGTTGGTTACCTGCATTTTGAAATCACCTGAACGGCAAGCCTAATGCAGGTCATTAAATTAGTGTGCAAAGGATTTCTATCAAATAAGGGCCAATAATATTCGAAAAGAAGAATATTGGTTAGTTGAAGTTCAAGATCACATTATGTCATAATTTTCAGGGTCAAAAGGAAAAAAATGACCAATTAGCTACTGTGAGATAGGGGGTACCCTTTCGTGTCCTCAAAATAGTTAGTATTGGAGGATATCCTCATCAAAAATTTATTTGAATTGGAAAAGAGCAGTATGCTAAGGTAGGAAGCATGCATCTCTCAAAATAAATCAGAGCCGTATCACGAAGTCAAATGTGTCACTTTGATTCAACAAGTTAAGTACATGCAGCTCTGTTTCTTCAGCGTGTAACATAAGACATATAACGTCAACCAAGCATAAAAATAACCAATGTTGACAATTCTCTTCTGTCATGTACTACCAACTTAAAAAAAAGTGGGAGGCTTTACCTTCTACGAAACCGAATGAACGTAGTATTTCGAAAGAAGTCGTCGATCACTTCCAGTCACACGTTGCGATATATTCATGACGCACTCACGAAATCTGCATCCAAGGGTCATCACGATCGCGTCGAAGGCGTCACCGGACCGAAGACCCCCAAGACACGAGCACGGCCACACCGTCAAGAGGACATCGTTCAGACGACACAATCAGAAGCCACGGATCGAGAACGTCGATGACTTGATGAATAAAACGCAATATTACGCTATTTGCTGGTCCGTCGATTGTTGTTTGTCCGATTTGCATGACGCGGGGGCGAAACGAGTTTTTCCGCAAAGAAACTGGAATCTCCCGCCCTCGGACCGATTCGAGAGTGGGACGCGCTAGAACACAACTTAATTTTTTTAATATATATCTCGGTTATAGGCGATCGTAGGAGTGGACCGGAATACATGTGCCAATAGCGAAATACCTCTCGTCTTTTTTTGAAATGGTTACGTGTTGTCGTTAGGTATTATCTGAACAAATAGAAACTTTTCTCTTTGTTTCAGCAATGACTTGTTCAGATAATGTGTCGGCGGTTTTTTTAATTTTAAATTGAAATAAAACACATTTAAATTAAGAGTGAAGCCAATTTTTTTTTATTTGAAAGTTAATTTTATGACATTTATCTTTTAAAAATAATTTCCGGCATATGTCTAGCACGACTAGCTCTGAGGAACCGCATTCGACTAGACCAATTTTGAAACACTTTTTCGAGTAATTCATCAATAACACGAGCTATGTTGGCTTCCAAAGCATCTATTGTTTCTAGTTCATCAGCATAAACCAATGACTTGACAAAACCCCAAAGAAAATAATCCAGTGTAGTTATGTCGCATAATCCTGGAGGCCAATTAATTGGACTATTTCTCGAAATAATGTTATCGCCAAATCTTTATTTGAATAAATCAATTATTACGGTAGCAGCATGGGGTTCAGCACCATCTTGTTGGAACCAAAACACTTCTGGGTCGATACCATTCAAATTTTGAAACAAATAACCATTGATCATCGATCTGTAACGAGCACCATTCACTGTAACATTAGCTCCAGCATCGTTTTCAAAAAAATATGGACCGATGATGCCTCCAGCGTGTAAAGCACACCGTACGGTGCATTTTACAGGATGCAATGGAATCTGCAGAACTTCTTGAGGATTGGTTTCACTCCATATACCTCAATTTTGCTTGTTTACATAGCCGTTCAACCAATGAGCTTCATCACTAAACAAAATTTTACGATAAAAAAGTGGATCAACTTCAAGCTGTTCTAAGGCCCAATCAGTAAACAAACGACGCTTATTATGGTCAAGTTTCTTCAGTTAGTGAACCAGTTGGATCTTGTATGGGTGTTGACCAATATCTTTACGCAAAATTTTCCATGTGGTGGATGCACAGAGTCCAAATTATTGTGAACGTCGACGAATGGACAAATCTGGATCATCAATAACACTATGACTTACAGCAGCGATATTTTCTTCTGTACATACAGTTCTTTGTCTTGTTGTTGTTGCATCGAGTAGAGAAAATGTCCGAAATCTATCGATAGTTCGACGAATAAGCTGCTCTTATGGACGATTATGTAAACCATAAATTTCACGAAGTACTCTATAAGTTTGGCGAATCGCACATTGATTTTGAAAATAAATTTCAACAATTTGTAAAGGTTGTTGCGGCGTGAGTCATTCCATTATACTTTGCCAATGCTTACTGAACAGAAATGTCAAAACAACATGGCTTCTACCTTCTGTCAAATCACAGTTATCCCTATCGAAAGTTATATCACTCTAAAAAAACACCCGGTACAATTCACACGGTTATCATTTGAGATATTGAATACACATCGATCAGAAACTTGAATGAAGCTGTGCCATACGGAAATTGGTCCTAGTTCGATATCATAGAAGACCTGATTAGATAAAACACAAATTTTTGAATTATTCTTCAGTGACGGTATTCAAAGGATCTTTAAATGGGAACGCCCCATTTTTTAATTGACATTACTCACGCATGGCAGCCATTGTTTATTTGTGACATTGACAGCTGTATTTGTCAATGTCTACCAGTTAATCGTGGAAAGGTACACACTCCAACAACGTTTACAAATAATCCAAATCGATTATGAAAACTCGAGATCTGTTACCCTAACTTTACGTGCTTTAACTACAATATTTGGTCGTTATATCGTCCGGATAAAAGAACAGTTGAAGGTTTAGTGAATAAGTTTGAAACAAATTTTACATTTCATGATCCTACAGTGCCAGTGAGACAAAGAAATGCGAGAAGTGGAGAGAATATTGCAGCCCTAAGTGAAAGTGTTCGTCAAAACCAAAATTTATCGATTTCTCGAAGTTCACAAGAACTGGACATCTCCCAGACGTCTTTGTGGCCAATTTTACGACAAAACCTTGGTTTACATCCATACAAAATTGTTTAAACCCAAGAATTCAAACTAACAAATAATTTGAAGCGTCGTATATTCACTAATTGGTGCTTAGAAAAAATCGGAAATGACGCAGATTTCATAAGAAAATCATTCTCAGCGATTTATCTCTATTGTGTTACATTAAGTCATTGGTTTAGCAAATTTAGAGGATATACAAATCAATTTTGAACGAGTAATTGCTAACATACTACCTAATTTGTGTGAGGGTCTTGAAAATTGGGTTCAACGACTTCATTCCTGCAAACGTTTCCGTGGTGGATAATAAAATGATGTTTTGTTTAATAAATAGTGGTATCCTTTGTAATTTATAATGAAATGAAAATTTCAATAATTTTCAAATGAAAAATGTGTTTTATTTACGAAACAAAATGGGGCGCCGTTAATTAAAGACTCTTCAGATCAATGCGGGTAATTCTACAGGGTACCCAAGTTATCTTTAGACAAATTTCACAAAGTCATTATACAGGCAATTCGCAACACCAAAGTTCCTATAGAGTATGGTCCAATTATCTTTCGTTGTAAAGCTATTCGAGATTCTACTTTTTCGTAACATGTCACAATTTTTCACTAAAAATATAGCATAATTTGAAAACTTTCACCCAAATCAAAATCCAGTGTACACCATTGGGAAGGGTGGAAGATTCTACTTAGATTATGGTGGTTTCAAGGAGATTTTTGTGAAATACTTACTTATCACAGTGTGGTTGAGGAAAATATGATAATTAAATTGTTTTCAGCCATAATCTTTGACACAGTTCACACTAAATTCCGCTCCGTACCCCCATGTATATTATGTGCAAAAACTGCCTTATTCATGAAGCTTTTCAACAACATAAAATACATTCGATTAAATTTTCATTTTCATTGGACAATAGATGTGAAACTATGAAAGTACAAACAACGAGATATACAACCATCTGAGGAAAACTAATTATTTTACATTCTTTATTATTCATACAAGTTTAAAACTCATCACCAAAACTTCTGAAAATACCTGCCATCTTCTATAATACAAAACCTACATCGTTTTCGAATGGAATTCACAGTTTTCCGCAACTGCTTTGTCGTTAACTTAACATAGTGCAGCAAAGTTGTTCATTCTTTCGATAAGCTGATGAGTATGAATTGTGGTAGTATACACCTTATCTTTTAAAACACCCCAAAGGAAGAATAAAGGTGTAAGGTACGGATCTTCATATCCATTTCCCTCCAAAATGAACTTCCATTCATTCTGTAACTATTCTACTCTTGTATGTATGGACCATCCATATGAAACCAAATTTTGAGGCAGTTCTTCCAATAAATACACATTTCATTTTCCAAATTTGATTTGGAATGGACGGTTGTCAAGCATACAACATTTTTTAGGACCAGAATTGGAAGATATTGATGTGGACGACGTTTATTTTCAATGAGAGGGCGCTACGTACCACTGAAGCTACGAAACAATCGCAATTTTGCAATAAAAGTTTCCTGACCGTGTTATTTCAGGGGTGATTATAATTAGTCAACGGGATCTAGTGAAATGAAATAAGAAATTACTTTGTTTTCTATCACTTTTTATTATTACTGATATACAATGACTCGAGTTTCGTAGTGTTTACTACATTTTCAAACTGAATGAACAAATTAGATCTCAACTATTATATATGCTGATTGTAGGCTTCGGCAGAGCTTCGAAGAGAGGGGTTTTCCAAAGTTCCGTCTGTTCGTTTAGTAGTTTTATTAGTGGTACGTGCCTCTTATATTTTTCAATTTCTATGGATTCCAGGATGTCAAGTTTTTTCCCTTTCGCTTCCACGTGCAAGATAACAAGGTTGTTCAATTCTGGGAACGTGTGATCTGTATTGAAGAAATGGTTCGCAAAATTGGAATTATTCTTCCGGTTCCTAAAAGCAGATTGATGCTCTTTGTACCTTTTATGGAAAGGTCGGCCCGTTTGTCCTATATACACACTATTACACTCTTGACAACTTAATTTATAGACTCTAGAATTATTCAGTCGGTTCTCTTTGTCTTTCGGATTAAAAAAGAGATCAGGAATTTTATGGGCGGGTGTGAAAGCTGTTACTATGTTAAATTTTGACAAAATTTGAGCTATTTTTTGTGATCTAGTGATTTAACACCTTCAGACTTTTTTCTTTGGGTCCACGTGAAAGATAAGGTATATGCCAATGCTCCACAACCGATTCAATACTTTAAAGATGAAATTTGTAAAGTTATGAAGGACATATAGCCGCAAAAGAGTGAAAATATGATATATTCCATTTCGAACAAAAGGAAGCCCGATTTGGTCATGTTAAATTCTTGAAAGTTCTCTCTAATATGCCACATTAACAAATCTACAACGTACCTATATTCGCTCTGCACAGCAAAACATAAATATATAGATTTATGTTAAAATGGGTTCATTGAGTTCATGCAGAAACGTATACATGACATACTCTTGTGAAACTATTTACGAAAAGAGCAGTATTCCCGATTGTTTGTAAAGTGACGAAGGCAGAAAACTTTATTCATGTTCAAGTTAGATTCTGTCACGCAGTGATATTGTTAATAAGCTCACATATATTCGATTTTATGCTACGTTTCCAATTCCGATATCTTACCTCATGCTCAAGTCAGACGCTGTGATTCAGATTTTGAGCAAAACAAATATTTTTGAATATACCTATTCGGCTGATCTGTAGCGTATATCATTAATTAGGAGTATAAGCTATTGTAATACATATTTCTACATATCGGGACAGTTCAACATACATCCGAATAACCATTTAGAACAAAGAGTAGACGGATTTGGTTGTTTTCTCGAAAGTTCTCTGTGATATGCAACATTAACAAATCTGCAACGTACCTATAATCGTCCTGCACAGCAAAACATATAGATTTATGTTAAAATGGGTTCATTCAGTTTATGCAGAAACGCATACATGACATACTCTTGTGAAACTATTTTCGAAAAGAGCATTATTCCCGATTCAAGTCAGATTTTGTCACGCAGTGATACTGATAAATAGCTCAAATATATTCGATTTTATCCTACGTTTCGAATTCAAATATCTTACCTCATGCTCAAGTCAAACACTGTCAAACCGTGATTCAGATTTTGAGCAATTTTAATATACCTATTCGGCTGATCGGTCATATGAATATGGAAAAATGAAATACGTTCTTATTTACAATGAAATAACATCCATTGATTTCTATAGAAATATACTGCATTATTTCAATATCACAATGACACCTCTTATTGGAAAACCTTTATATCCATTTCAAACAAATTTCAGTCCACGATCCAAGGTAGATTAACCTGCGAATGATCTGCTTAAGTGTTGAGAAAAGTTCTTAACATTTCGCCATCACTTGACCTTATACTAATCGATGTGTTTCTCGTTGAAGTGAAATAGATACTAAGTCAAAAATAAATACCAAACACATCGATTGTATGCATCAAACACATATCGCTAAGATCGGAAGTTTATAGTCGAATATGTACTCCGAATTTCAAATTAACATAGTACTCTCAAGTGCCCATCGCCCGACAAAATTAGTTTCAGGAACTGAATAATTATTATCCCCAAATGCTCGTTTGCTCCGCATCGGCCCTAAATACTGATAATTTCGTCATGGTTCGACTCACTTTTTTTCGGGATAGAGTGCGCTATCCCGTATTCCCGCGGCTCCATAGATATTCCGAGCAGGGAAGTTACGTCCTCTCTAACAAAGCCGTCGGCTCCAAATTGCGTCGCGCCGTTGAAGATGATTTTACGGTTAAACGCAGGATCAACCTCCAATTACTGCTAAACCCGCTCTCGGCACGGCGTCGAACGTGTGCTCGAGATTGGGTTTCGGCAAGAGCAATCAAAAACGGGCTATGGTTGATTCGACGGTCATTGTAATCCGTCAACAAGGAATAATTTATAGGAAGGACGTTCTGTTTTAATTCGAGCTTTGAGTGGAGTTGATACGAAGTATTTGGAAAGGATTCATGTTATGGGTACAAAAAAGGATTCTAGACCTTAAAGGAAGGTGCTTTGGTGCAAAGTTGAGAAAACGACGTGATGAAAGACTTGATTCACAATTTCATGTAGTGCCATGTTGACTACACTGTGGACGTTATGGTGGGCGATTACGAGGGGTGTTCAATGTATTCTCGGTATAGGCATTAAAGAAACTCAATACATTTGTTAGATCGAGAAATAAGCTTCTCTAGACCTTGTAAAAAATATTTTTCCCGCTTCTCCTCAAAATAGGTCGTAATTGATACCTTCAGTTCTTCATCGTCGAAAAATTGCTGTCCACGAAGATATTTTTTCACATTTGAAAAGAGAATATATTGCAACACACCACGTTAAAAGGAAGAACAACAGGGTTTCCGCAAAAATCGTTCCACGGTCGACGCTGTATTCGTTGTCAGACAAGTAATGGAGAAAGCCATTGAATATGACAAACCTGCGTACATGTGCTTCATAGACTTGAGTAAGGCATTCGACAGAATACAACTGACGGATGTTGTGGACGAACTGAAGCACAGAGGAATACACCCAAACATTGTAGAGATGATCAAACAACTAAACACAGGCAACACTACCACAGTCAAGACAAGAGCAACCACAACCGATAAAGTAAAGATCAACCTAGGGGTGAGACAGGGAGATAGTCTTAGCCCACTGTTATTTAATCTGATAATGGACAGGATAATACATAACGTACAAAAAGTGAACCAAGGATACAGAATGGGGAACGAACTGTTGAAGATCTTGTGTTATGCAGATAACGCAACATTATTTGCGGATAGCGAAGACGGGCTGCAATGGTTGATGCAGGCATTTCACAGGGAGGCTCTGAAACTCAACATGGTAATATAATAATAATAATAATAATAATAAGGTTTATTAATCCCAAAATCGATCCCCAAAACTAAGAGCATGGTAATTGCCAGGGAACCCCGCCGATGTAAGCTGGAGATAAATAACAACACCATCGAACAAGTATTCTCCTTTAACTATCCAGGCGTAACGATATCGCCATATGGGAGCTTAAAAGATAGTGTAACACATCAGATGAATAAGGCAGCCAGAATAGCGGGAACCCTAAGGAATATCATCTGAAAGAACAACTGCATGACAACAACCAGTAAAGTGAGAATTTACAAAGCGTGCGTCAGACCCGTGATGACATACGCGGCGGAAACAAGAGCAGATACAGCTGAAACTAAAAGAATGGCACGGACAAACGAGATGCGAGTTTTGAGGGCAATAACGAGGAACACATTGAGAGACCAGAGAAGGAGCGACGAGATCAGAAGGGAATGCCAGACGGAGGACGTAGTTAGATGGACCCGCGCGAGGAGAAAGTTCTGGAATGAACATGTCTCACGTATGACAGACGACAGAATAGCAAAAATCGCTAGAAACGGAAGACCAGCATCCAAACGACCCGTAGGAAGACCACCAAAGAGGTGGAAGGACAGCTGGACCTCAACATCTCAAGAACGAGAGGAGGAAAATGGGTGAAACAAGCTAGCAAGCTTTCGAAAAGAAGAAGAAGAAGAAGAAGAAAATAGGTATTAGTTACTGAGGGCCAAGTCTGTACTGTACGGAGGATGCTCGAAGCTACATCTCGCACAGCAGCCTTGGCCACAAGGGCCTTCTGAACCGGCATTGTCGTTAAGCAACAACACCCCAGCTGTGAGTTTTCCTCGCCTTTTTGCTTTAATTGCTTCTCTTAAATTACGCAAAGTGGTTGAGTATGATGATACTGTGATGCTTTCACCCTTTTTTAGTGTATTCTATCAATAAATTACATTCAGAATCCCAAAAGACCGCAGCCATTATTTTTCCAACAGATGGGGTGACTTTAAACTTCTTTGGTGGCTGTGCACCCTTTTCAATCCACTGCATGGGCTCTCGCTTACTCTCAGGGTCATAGTGATGAACCCATGTCTCATTCCCAGTAACCAGCCGGTTGAAAATACAGGGTGACAAGTAAAACCTCCGACGAACTTTTTTTCATTTAACTTCATTAAACAAAAGCAATTTCACCAAATAACAACGAATAATAATAACATAAACAATTGGTAATAACATATTTAAGCGGTTTCAAAGTGGCTTCCTTTGCTGGCGATAAATAGCTTCAGATGCTTCTTGAAATTTTCGACAATGGGCCACAGCCCTTCGGGCATTAATCGGTCCCATTCCCAGCGCAGGGATTGCTTCAGCGACTCCAAACTTTTTTGGTGTTTAGCACACGATCTGAGCTCCAAAATCGACTACATGCTGGAGCCCATTGGGTTGAGATCCGGCTAGTAGGGCGGCCATTCTGTAGATGTGATGAAACCCGGAAAATGCTTTGTGAGCCGGAACTGAGTCCTGTTGAAAGGTACAATGCGTGTCGCCGAAGTGCTGCTGGGCCCACGAAAGTACTACGGCCTCGAGAGTGTCGTAGACTACTTGATTGATTTTGACCCCTTGATTCACGAAAACCAAGGGTGTTTTGCCGCTGGCGCAAATTCCGCCCAGACCATGACGGATTGCGGATTTTGACCATGTTCGACGATGGCCGAGGTACCTGGAACCTCTGCGAACCAGACTCTGTCGTTTTGGTGGTTGTGGGATTGTTCTACGGTGAAAAGCTTCTCGTCTGTGAAGAGAATGCGCTCCCATTGCTGACCGGCGGCGAAACGAAGGTGTTGGCGGCACTCTTGGAGTCCTACGCGCTTGTTTTCATCCGTGAGGGGTTTTTGGAGCTTGTATAGCTTGAGGTTGAGCTTCTTTTTGGACATTTGACGAACGGATTCACAGTTGATACCGGTCTCACGGGTTACCTTCCCCATGGAGACCGTCGGATATCGATTGACTCGCTTCTTGACGATGTTGCGATTGCTAGGCGTATTGACAGTGCGCTCTCTCCCACTTTCTGGACGACGACCATAATGGCCAAGCTCTTTGAAAGGGAAAATTGGCATCAGACACGGTTTGTCGAGGCACATTTAGCACACAAACAATTTCGCATTGACGCTTACCTCTAAAATTGCACTACGTTTGTTTGACACTCTGCAAAATAAAGTAATATCAAACTAAAAATACACACATCAGTACAAGAAAGTCTAGAGAATCTAAGAGAATAAAAATTATTGGGCTGCGCTAAAACACTTTTGTTCCAGAACACAGTAAAATTTGTCCGAAGTTTTTCTTGTCACCCTGTAATAGATGTGTCTTCTCCAGAGAGCTCTAACCACTTCTGACACGTTTGTTCAGCTAGAGCATGCTAACCATAAATATTCACTAAAATAAGATTACTTTCGTCAGCCATTTTCTTCATAATGAAGTAGAACTTCCCGCAAAAACATATTATAGTTAAAAATGATGACATTTTCAGAGCACACAGAAACTATGTTGTTTAACACGTCAGCGAAATGACAGATACTGAAAAGATGACACTTCAAAAGGAAGATGTTGCCAGATGAGGCACTGGAATAATAAAGTAGTAGCGACAGATGTTATCAAAACAGCAGAAACTTATTTTTACTACTAATACCAATCAATTAACAACTCCACTAATAAAAATAGAGTCATTATCAGCTTATTTCATAAATATATTTTCCGTACTTCTCTCTCTAGCAATACCTCAATCTGTTTTCATAGCTTTCACAATTGACTGCTTGATCACAAATTGTGTTGAATTTCCGCAACTTAATTCATCTGGAAGTCTGACAGTGTATAATCCTTCTGTACACTTTTTCCTCCCACAACTTTTAAGTGTGGCTCAAATTTTTTTTTCTATTCTTCTTGGCTATTATTGGACAAATAATACGGAATGATTTCAAGGTAAAAAGATCAAAGCACGCGTGATTCTGAGTAATTATAGAGGTCGAGAAATGAATGACACTCTCAAATACTTATGAAAACGTTCTTTTTTACGAGCGAACGTTGGAAGTTCATATTAGTGTTTGTCCCAGATGCTTTGATCCACGTGCGTCTCCTAAAGACTAAAGCGAAACACATGTTCCGTCGACGCCTAGCGTCCGTCCGCTCTAGGTCTGTTACGTGGCTGTCTTTATTTCGAAATTGCAAAGTATGTCACTAAACCTACGTGAACTTAGCGAAATGCGTAAATATCTGTTTATTAGCGGGTATTCTTGCTAGCAGAGACGGCTTCCAACACCTTGACTTGTTTTGATGTAGACAAGTTCATCGATTTTCCTAGAATTTCTGTTTTTCTTGGAAGGAGCTTTGCAATTAGTTGTGGAGCTGTCTGGACGGTTATCAAACGTTTTCAATGGAAAATTTGTATGGATTTCTGGGCTGTTGAAATTCAAAATGATTTCATTCAACATAAGAAAAGTGAAAGGTTTGAACTTTCAATATCACAAGTTGATATAAACTAAACCGCTTACATATATCGGGTGTTTTTTTTAGAGTGAAAGAACTTTCGATAGGGATAACTGTGATTTGACAGAAGGTAGAAGCCATGTTGTTTTGACATTTCTGTTCAGTAAGAATTGACAAATTATCATGGACAGGCTCATGCCGCAACAACGTTCACAAATTGTTCAAATTTATTTTCAAAATCAATGTTCTATTCGCCAAACTCATAGAGCACTTCCTGATATTTATGGTTCACATAATCGTCCATGAGCAGCTTATTCGTCGAACTATCGATAGATTTCGGACAACATTTTCTCTACTACATGCAACAACAACAACAAGACAAAGAACTGTACGTACAGAAGAAAATATCGCTGCTGTAAGTCATGGTTTTAATGATGATCCAGATCTGTATATTCGTCGACGTTCATAACAAGTTGGACTCTGTGTATCCACCACATGGAAAATTTTGCGTAAAGATCTTAGTCTACACCCATACAATATCCAACTGGCTCAAGAACTAAAGCCACTTAACCATAATAAACGTCGTTTGTTTGCTGATTGGGCCCTATTACAGCTTGAAGTTGATCCACTTTTTTATCGTAAAAAATTGTGTTTAGTGTTGAAGCTCATTTCTGGTTGAACGGCAAATGCACTGTATGATGTGCTTTACACGCTGGAGGCATCATCGGTCCATATTTCTTTAAAAATTATGCTGGAACTAATGTTACAGTGAATGGTGCTCGTTACATATCGATGATCAATCATTATTTGTATCAAAATTGAATGGTGTCGACCCAGAAGTGTTTTGGTTCAAACAAGATGGTGCTACACCTCATGCTGCATACGTAACAATTGATTTATCGAAAAAAAAAGATTTGGCGATAACATTATTTCGAGAAATGGTCCAATTAATTGGCCTCCAAGATCATTCGACATAACTTCACTGGATTATTTTCTTTGGGGTTATGTCAAATCATTGGTTTATGCTGATAAACCAGAAACAATAAACGCTTTGGAAGCCAACATAACTCGTGTTATTGATTAAATAAGACCTGAATTACTCGAAAAAGTGCTCCAAAATTGGTCTGGTCGAATGCGGTTTCTCAGCGCTAGTCGAGGTGGACATATGGCTTCATTCTTAATTCAAATGTGTTTTATTTCAATTTAAAGATCTATCACTCTGAAAAAAAAACCCGATATTAGAGGGAGACTACTCGCTAATGAAGTTCTTGATTCTGTTTAGTTCGAACTAAAAATATATCAAATTAAATTTTTATTTGCCATTATTTTTTGAATGAAGTTGAAACATCACAATAAAAGTTTTTTATTCAAGCAATCACGACAAAATCATCGCATTCAGTCAGTAAAATATGGTACAACCGAAAAATATAAAAGATTCTAAAATAAATGTAAATTACGGGATGTCTCTAATTTTATGCTCCACAGTGTAGATAATATTTTAGCTCCTCACGTCGAATTAATTATTTATACTCTTTATATTAATTCTATAAAAGAAGACATTCGAATTTTTCATTCCATCTGGACCACCCTTCAGCTCAATATACTACTCTGTCAAGAAAGTACCGGGAATTTTCAATTAAAACAACATTTTTACATTTAATCGTCAAAATTTATTGGGTCGCCTTCAAAATAGGCTCCATTTGCTCCAATACATCTATGCCACCGGCACTTCCAATTATCGAAGCATTTTTTATAGGCGCTTTCCGGGATGGACTTTAGCTCTCGCGCCGAATTTTGTTTTATGGCTTCAATCGACTCAAAACGGGTGCCACGAAGGGGCAATTTTAGTTTTGGGAAGAGGAAAAAGTCGCAAGGAGCCAAATCCGGCGAATACGGTGGTTGCTGAAGCACGTTTGTTGAGTTTTTGGCGAGAAAGTCAGTCACAATCGTAGCTCGGTGAGAAGGCGCGTTATCGTCATGCAAAATCCATGAGTTGTTCGCCCACAAATTTGGCCGCTTCTTACGGCTACGCTCACGCAAACGTTTCATAACGCCTAGGTAATACTCCTTGTTTACCGTCTGACCCTCTGGAACGAATTCGTAGTGCACCACGCCACGGATATCGAAAAAAACAATGAGCATCACCTTCATTTTCGAGCGGCTATGGAGTGGTTTTTTCGGTTTCCGCTCATTTTTTGCCACCCATTCCGATGATTGCTGGCTTGTTTGCATATCGTACTCGTAGACCCAGGTCTCATCACCAGTTATAATGCGTTCCATGAATGTAGAATCGGAATTACAGCGATCCAGCATGTCTGAAGCAATCTGTTCGCGATGACGTTTTTGAAGAAAATTCAGGTCTTTCGGTACGAGTCGTGCGGCCACCTTTCTCATGCCCAAAATATCAATCAAAATCGTACGTGCCCAAAATATAAATCAAAATCGTGGGATATCTTAAGATCATGTGCTATCTCTCTCAAGCTGGTACGACGGTTTTCCAGCACCCTTTCCTTAATTTTATCGACGTTATTTTCGATCGAAGCCGTCGATGGGCGATCACTTCACGACCGTCCTTGAAGGCTCTGTACCACTGATATGCACGAGTTTTCGATAGAGCATTATCACCAAAGGCCTTTTGCAACATTTTCAATGCATCGGCACACGAAAATTCATTTGCAACACAAAACTTTAAACAAATTCTTTGCTCAACGTAATCACCCATAGTAAAAATCGGCACGCACTCTGACATCGACTGACTTAATCAGCTGTTGCAAACACACTAGTTGACAGATCCCGCTCAAGCTTGGCATAGTAATTAAGGACAGTGGTACCAACCTAGGAAAAAATTTTTACCTGCCTCATTGCCCCGCCAGATTTAAATCGATAATTCCCGGTACTTTCTTGACAGAATGTATATCTTTCGATATTCAAATTTTGAACGTCTGTAAACGATTATTTGTTTTTTCTCACCGGAAGAATACTTTCAATCTGATGCCTCTTCTGTCAGTCGTATCGTCCATTCCCCGAGTCTTCTAATAATTTCGGCATCATTTAGTCAAGTTCGATAAACTGAAGAATCAAAAATAAACTGAAAGCGGAAAATGTGCCACTCGTAGCGCCAGATGTTTGGCCCGACTGCATAATACACGGACGAAATGGATTCATTCATCTGTTCTCGTGTTGTAAAACGACTTGATTTCTTCCTTGTCGATATAATGTCGAACATGTTATGAGCAAATTTGACAGCAGCTTGCTTTTATTGCATTTTCCAGGTTATATTCAACAGTATGGCTTAAAGTTTCGCCTGAATCCTCTTTAGATTTGTATTGATATATCTAATTTTCTGACATATGAACTATTTCATTGAGTATTTATTTACAATACTGAAAAATATGTGATATTAATTTTATTTATTTCCTTTAACTTTATAATGTTTGTATCGCTTCTTTTATGAAAAAATCCACATTAAACAAAGGGTTCACTATATAGTGACTTGCCAACAAATTTGAAATATTTTAATGGCTATATAAAATTCAAAAGATTGTTAATAACTTATATTTTCAAGAATTGTTAGATTAAGTATTATGTGGATGTAATAACTTGGTTCATAATAACAGGTTGAATGAAGGATAATTTACTTATTGATTTGGTATGCTTTTAAATACTCACCTGATGAAGTAATGGTATGACAGAATGATTGTGAACAGAATTTAAATTTGCGGAAGTTAAAATGCTTCTTATTTTATGAATATCGAGATTGATTTCGTAAAATAAAAACCTTTACTATCAAAGTCTAAATCAGATTATTTTATTTTATACATAATATACATTCTGTCAAGAAAGTACCGGGAATTATCGATTTAAATCTGGCGGGGCAATGAGGCAGGTAAAATTCTTTTTTCCTAGGTTGGTACCACTGTCCTTAATTACTATGCCAAGCTTGAGCGGGATCTGTCAACTAGTGTGTTTGCAACAGCTGATTAAGTCAGTCGATGTCAGAGTGCGTGCCGATTTTTATTATGGGTGATTACGTTGAGCAAAGAATTTGTTTAAAGTTTTGTGTTGCAAATGAATTTTCGTGTGCCGATGCATTGAAAATGTTGCAAATCTGTGGTACAGAGCCTTCAAGGACGGTCGTGAAGTGGTCGTCCATCGACGGCTTCGATCGAAGATAACGTCGATAAAATTAAGGAAAGGGTGCTGGAAAACCGTCGTACCAGCTTGAGAGAGATAGCACATGATCTTAAGATATCCCACGAGTCCGCACGTACGATTTTGATTGATATTTTGGGCATGAGAAAGGTGGCCGCACGACTCATACCGAAAGACCTGAATTTTCTTCAAAAACGTCATCGCGAACAGGTTGCTTCAGATATGCTGGATCGCTGTAATTCCGGTTCTACATTCATGGAACGCATTATAACTGGTGATGAGACCTGGGTCTACGAGTACGATATGCAAACAAGCCAGCAATCATCGGAATGGGTGGCAAAAAATGAGCCGAAACCGAAAAAACCACGCCAAAGCCGCTCGAAAATGAAGGTGATGCTCATTGTTTTCTTCGATATCCGTGGCGTGGTGCACTACGAACGTTCCAGAGGGTCAGATGGTAAACAAGCAGTATTACCTAGGCGTTATGAAACGTTTGCGTGAGCGTATCCGTAAGAAGCGGCCAAATTTGTGGGCGAACAACTCATGGATTTTGCTTGACGATAACGCGCCTTCTCACCGAGCTACGATTGTGACTGACTTTCTCGCCAAAAAGCAACCACCATATTCGCCGGATTTGGCTCCCTGCGACTTTTTCCTCTTGCCAAAACTAAAATTGCCCCTTCGTGGCACCCGTTTTGAGTCGATTGAAGCCATAAAACAAAATTCGGCGCGAGAGCTAAAGTCCATCCCGGAAAGCGCCTATAAAAAATGTTTCGATAATTGGAAGTGCCGTTGGCATAGATGTATTGGAGCAAATGGGGCCTATTTTGAAGGCGGTAAATTCCCGGTACTTTCTTGACAGAGTAGTATATTAATGAAGTTGACAGCTCCTGAAAACGCATTCCGTACAAATGGTGTCAAATCTTGGTGAGTTTTGGATAGGAAAGACGGGTGTATGGATATCATTTGAGAGGTTCTCTGCAGAAAAATATCAAATTTGAAACAATTTATTTTTCTCCGAAAAAATTTGAGTGTCTAACCATAAAATGAAATTGAATTCATTAATGCCGCAAATCAAAAGTTACAACTATGAGCATGTTTTCAAGGACACGTCTCAAAATGAATTACTAACCTAAACAGTACTGAGCTTGCATATTCCTTTATCTGCAAAACATCACCAACGACACGAAATTTCACATGTTCCCAGACACAAACCGATAATAACATTCTATTCTGTCAATATCGAACCATGCTTGAACACACATCCTAAGGTAAATTTTACCATCCGCAAATTTTCCCATTTTCGCGAGAACTAATCGTTTCAAAAGTGTAATCGTATCGATAAGAGTTCTCTTATCTGCCTTATTTGAACTGGGATCTGCGTCGAAAATTGCATGTTTCAGTTGTAATCCGATCCTCTTTTCTGGATTTACGGTTAAAAAATCACAATATGACCGATTAGATTCAATCTGTCGATTTCCATTATGTTTCAGATTTCTAGGTAAAAGAGGCGCGAATTAATAAAGTGAGTATAACTAATGCGTTCTTCTATATTGAAGTCTATCCAGAATACCCTTTTTTCTGTGGCATATGCCAAGTATTTTAAAAAGACCACTAAACAGAGTGGACTATCTCAATTCGTCGATTTTTCAAGGTTTGAATATCAAAACCGATTTAATCTGTTAGTCTTCTACAATTGAATTTCAAAAAAATTTTTATTCAAAAAACTTTTAGAATTAAATTAATGTCTACAATAAGCATCGCTTATATTTAATAGACGTGTATAATCAAAACTCAATATATAATGTCAAATGGAATAAATAAACCAACAGATATAAAAAAGTCATTAAAATTAATAAATAAATACTTAAAGGAGACAAAATTTTGTTTCTGATCTTACCTTTAAGAACACCAATTGCCTTTCAAAAACATGAACACAATTTAAGGACTTCTCAAAAAATATAATTTATTTGAAATATTTAATATATTCAAATAAGTTAATTCAGAAATCTCTCAAAACACTAAATCTTCAAAAAACAAATATAATTCTAGGTAATCTCTTCATCGATCCAAAATAATATTCCAAATATCAAAATCAAATAGCTATCACTATATCTCAACTTACACGTGTTTGCAGGATGATTGCTTCAAACAGACTAACTTTAAAATTCAAGATGGTCTATGTTCTAACAAAATCACAGAAAAGTGTAAGGTATTTTTAAGGTTATATTTAAATCATTCAAATTCCATAATAAGATTTATTAAAACCTAAATATAATTATAATTATATATGAAATAAAGTAGAAAAAAGGCTTTTTACTTGATAGAAGAAATATAACAAAATTTGAATATCAAAACAGATTTAATCTGTTACTCTTCTACAATTTTAATTTCAAAAAAATTTTTATTCAAAACACTTTTAGAATTAAATTAATGTCTACAGTAAGCACCGCTCATATTTAATAGACGTATATAATCAAAACTCAATATATAATGTTTCAATTTTTCAAGGTTTAAGAATTAAATTAGATATACATTAGGACGATTCAAACCAACTTAACTTAGAGCTGTAGCGGAAAGGTTCTTCTGTACCTGAATAAACAATTATCCGTTTCACCAAGAGAAACCCAAGAAGCAAAATAAAGATCAAAAATGGTGAAAAGCACTGATTTCAAGTCGTAAGCTTTTGTTCAACAGTCCCTTTGCTCTAAAATTTCGAATCTGTGAATTACTTTTCAACAAAGTTTCATTCAATTAAAACAAATTGTAGAAATTACTGTTTTACTACCAATAAAAATATATATTACATATTTTCTTATGACTCGAGTTTCGGAAAATGAACTATCCCATCATCAGTATAAGTATATATTTTTATTGGTAGTATATATAATATATAAGTATACAATTTTATTGGTAGTAAAACATAGTAATTTCTACAATTTGTTTTAATTATGATCAACTATCAAATAGTAACGGCTGAAACAATTCAGTATCTGAGAAGTTTCATTCATTACCATGAGTGAAAATATAGAATAGTAACTTCTTCAAATGCTTATAAACAACTTCACATAGAAGTGACGTATATAACTCGGTTTAGTCATTCAATAAATTTCCTGAATTTTTCAATCGGTTTATTTCTAAACTTTCTAAAAGGTTCAGCTGTCCCTTCTTTTCGTGCAAAATCTTAAAACGCTCATCAAAATCATGTTTCTTTTTTATCATTGTTCCGCATACGTAAAATCCAACTGACTATTCATTATAAATTAACTTATTTTCTATTTTTATTTTCATGAATATGAAAATTAAATATATAAATTAATAATATGCGAAACACGAAAGAGAAATATGATTTTGATGAACGTTTTAATATTCTGCATAAAGGAAATTAGGGTCTGCAGCTGAACCTGTTAAAAATTAATAATTAACAGACAGATTAAGAAATTCGGGGAATTTATTGAATGAGTTATCTTCTTCACCTCTATTGAATGTATTCTCCGAGGGATCCGGTAGTTTTACCATTAGTAATTCAAAACAGAAATGATTCATGATCTGTATAATACCAAGTTTTAGACCCATTGTTTGTATATTTTGAAAAAGTTACTATGTAACGAAACGTGTTATGGAAGCAACTCACTATAATAAATAGAAATCAATATGTGCATCATTTAATCAAACTGACAGTTTCAAGTCAATAGCTTCTTTTATCCGAAAATTAGGGTGTTTAAGCAGGACCTGCCACACTGAATTACTTTGACCTAGGATTTTTCAGCAGTCGTGTGAAACAATTTTCGGCTCAAAATTCGAAAGTTAAAGATATTTGTGGAAGACGGTAACACACTCTGCCCTAGAGCTAACCTTATGTCGTCAATATTAGATTGTTTTTTTTTTTCAACAGTAATTGAACACATCCAAATGTATTTTAATTATTTAGCTGATACTCCTAGATCTACTGTAAAGATCCCTCAGAAGCTTTTTAAGCTTGTGTGAGTTAGGAGTTTTGTTGTGTTCTGGGTAGGATTTGTTACTACGATCTTACGCCACTTTAGGTCGCAGCACTGTTAATTTTCGACCCAACTAGAAAATTTCTTTGCGATTTGAATAGGATTTGAACCCGGGACCTTTAGGTTCCAAGCCCAAAGCTCCAACCACTAAGCTATCGACACCTACTGACACAAAATTCCTGAAGAATATCATAACATTTATTTGAATCCACAAAAAATAAAGGATTTCATAAGGACCACTCAATTGAGATCGAAAATTACTTTATTCTTGTATTACAATATAAGAAAGCAAGGTGAATAAATGCTCTCAAAAGACTTAGTTTTTTGTGTCACAATACTTAGCTCTAAAAATAAAGACAAAACGACAAAAGTAATCAGGACTCCAGTGGAATGTAAAGCAACCTTCACCTGAGTGAAACTAGGACAGGCACGATAAAAAGACAAGTTCAAAAAGGCGATATTGGCCATTCGAACTGGGAATGTATTCCTAGGGAGGTGATAATGAATTAGTTTGCGTTTATCAGATTCTATAAATAAGAAGGCAGCTGTATAAACTGAATTGTCCGATAGGGATCGCAGAGAGATTCTGGCAGGAACATATTAGGCTCTTGCCAAATGGCGTGAACTCGTCACGCTAATCATCTCACTTCTGCACGATTAGTTTTGATTGACTCTGGCGGCTAATAAAAAGGGGAACACCTCAGTCAGTTCTCATTCATTAGCTGCGATCATACATGCAAGCCATCGGTGAGCGATTAATATGTTTTCCATGATATTTCATTTCAATCGTCAATAGGAGGAAACTTTATAGAAGACACCTTCTGTATATACTTATACTGTAGAAATGTTCAAATACGAGGTTAGTTTTATAGTAATATTTTTGGGATGAAAACACCCTGTAATTTTCAAGCGAAGATTAATCATTTCTTACTCATCGAAATCTAGCCATTAAAAATTTTCGTTCTGATATTGAACTTTTTTGTCCGTTACTGATTGGATCAGAATTAAAATAATTCTTTAAAAAGGTAAAAAGGACGTGAAGCCTTTGTGCGCTAGTTCATATCACCCCTTATAATTTTTTTAGTCCTCTGATTCCACGATCCGGATGAAATTTTCCACGGGTATGCGCCTTATTCTTCTATTTCCAAATGCTGAATTTCAGATCAATAAAATCTGCAGTTTCTAAAATATTGAAAAAAATATGAAAAATTTTCAAAGAAGCCCCATGAAATAATTTTTTGTTGGTCTTAGAAACAATGTTTCTAAGACGTTTCATTTAATTCAATTTTTGAAAACTTATATAAATTAAATTTGTAGATGTTTCGGATAATTGATCTAGCCAATGTGTGAAATATTCGCAAAAATGAATAGAAATCAACATATACATTCTGCCAAGAAAGTACCGGGAATTATCGATTTAAATCTGTCGGGGCAATGAGGCAGGTAAAAATTTTTTTTCCTAGGTTGGTACCACTGTCCTTAATTACTATGCCAAGCTTGAGCGGGATCTGTCAACTAGTGTGTTTGCAACAGCTGATTAAGTCAGTCGATGTCAGAGTGCGTGCCGATTTTTACTATGGGACGATAACGCGCCTTCTCACCGAGCTACGATTGTGACTGACTTTCTCGCCAAAAACTCAACAAACGTGCTTCAGCAACCACCATATTCGCCGGATTTGGCTCCCTGCGACTTTTTCCTCTTCCCAAAACTAAAATTGCCCCTTCGTGGCACCCGTTTTGAGTCGATTGAAGCCATAAAACAAAATTCGGCGCGAGAGCTAAAGTCCATCCCGGAAAGCGCTTATAAAAAATGTTTCGATAATTGGAAGTGCCGTTGGCATAGATGTATTGGAGCAAATGGAGCCTATTTTGAAGGCGACCCAATAAATTTTGACGATTAAATCTAAAAATGTTGTTTTAATTGAAAATTCCTGGTACTTTCTTGACAGAGTAGTATGTGTGTTTTTAATAAATATATAATGAAAGTTTTTCAGATTTCTTATTTTAATTTTTGATTATATAATAGTGATAGTTGTTTATTCATTCCTTGTTAAAATCAAGTTTTTCACATTGTCAAATGGGATCTGTGAACTATTCGGAAAGGATCCATATTTGGATAGGTAGATCATACAATCCAGTGTTTGGATGCTTTCAGGTCCACACCTGTATCCAGTATGAATATAATGTATTAGGAAGAGGTGCAATGCATCTTCGAAGTAGTCTTTCCTTGGTCACAAAAGAACAAACTTTTTCCTTCTCGAAAGTTATTACTAACGACAATGGTCCTGGAAGCTTTTTAACTTGATCCATTTACTTTAAGGGTTGAGAATTGACGTTTTTTATAAGGAAAATATTATAAAATAGAAAGGCCTTTTACTTGATAGAAGAAATATAACAAAATTTGAATATTAAAACAAATTGAAATTAAAAAAAAAAAAAAATTGAAATTAAAATTGTAGAAGATAAACATATTTCAATTTGTTTTAATATTCAAATTCTGTTATATTTCTTCTATCCAGTAAAAGGCCTTTCTATTTTATTTTATATATAATATATAATTATATTTTGGCTTCAATAAATCTCATTATGGAATGTCAATGAATTTAAATAAGCCTTAAAAATAACTCACACTGTTCTTTGATTTTGTTAGAACATAGATCAATCTTGAATTATAAAGTTGATCTGTGTTTCGAAGCATTAGTCCTTTACACGTGTTGAGTTTGTGATATAGGTTAGTTTTTTGATTTTCATATTTGGAATATTATTGAGGACTGAAGAAGGAATTGCTTAGAATTATATTTGTTTTTTGAAGATATAGTGCATGTTTTTAGAGATTTCTGAATTAACTTATTCGAATATTCAAATATATTAAATATTTTAAATAAATTATATTCTTTGAGAAGTCCTTTAAGTGTGTTCATGTTTTTAAAAAGCAATTGGTGTTCTTAAAGGTAGGACCAGAAACAAAATTTTGTCTCCTTTAAATATTTATTTATTCATTTTAATGACTTTCGTATATCTGTTAGTTTATTTATTCCATTTGACATTATATATTGAGTTTTGATTATATACGTCTATTAAATGTAAGCGGTGCTTGTTTTAGACATTAATTTAATTCTAAAAGTTTTTTGAATAAAAAATTTTTTGAAATTAAAATTGTAGAAGATAAACATATTTCAATTTATTTTAATAGGAAAATATTACTCAATAACTATTAATCGGATTTTCATGGAGCTTGCTTAAAAAATCGAATGTCATTCCCCATTAATTCACCTAATCCTGTAAAATTTGCAGCGTTACTGGAATCTGTCCGTCTATCTATTAATGATTCATCGATATCTATGGAATCAATTATGTCCTGAAATACATTTGTTGTCATTTGATTCAATTATTAGATGAAGTTTACTGAAAACCGTTCTATATAGCATGACAGGCATTTATGTAATTATTTTCAATTTTATTTAAATGATTATTTGTTTGGCAACACAGTATACTTCAAGGAGTTTTTCGTATCGTCATTTATCATTTGAGCAGTTACATGTGAGATTCTATTAGGACAAGGTCCAGGGTCTTACTTAATGTAATATCATTTGAGACGTAAGTACAATTCAAAAGGGAGATATTGGTACTTGGATTGGATGTGACAAACCTTGAAATCTTGATGGATGATTAATTTTGGAAAAAAAACTAACTCAAATACACCAAATCATTTTAATTATAATGAAATCAGAATGGGCGACTTCCCTACTAATGGAAAGATTCTATCCAAAAAACGAGGAAATAGTATTCCCATATTGCATACTTGATGACTATTGCATAAATATAACAATATCGTGAAAGTATTTTGGATACTGCTACATAATACATTCTAGAGTATAGTCCTTCTTTCATCAAGAGGTGGGAAAATATATAAAAAATAATAATCCCACAAACCACTGATAAAATTAAAAAAATAGTCGAAACATTCTATAAAAATCTTTTGTGAAAGTAGAATTTTTGTACATGGCGGCGTATGTGAGGTTTTCATTCGTATTTTCTCAGGTGCTGACCAAATATTAACGTTATGAAAATTCCTCATCAAAGGAAGTGTGGAGCAGTGAAGACGAACAATCGAAGGGCCGATCGGGGTGAGGCTGGCACCGTTAAGTTCTTAGGGTCTCAGCATTTGTTTATCCGTCAAAGCTATGGAGATGTGGAAGTGGGAACACCTTGTATTCGCATACAAAAAGCTTCAACCGAAATAATGTCTGCCACGGCAGTGCAGTGTGAATTCCGTCGTCATTTCAACATTCACCGGAATTAAAGTGTTCCCTCACGAAACAACATTCTTTGTTGGGTTCAAGCACTTCGTGCACGAGGTGTTTCCATAAACAACAAGTATCCAGGAACTTCACAGCTAGAACCCCAGAAAATGTTGAAGTCTGACAAGCCCTTCTGCGCAGTCCAGGCCCATTACGCTGAACTTCATTAGGATTTGGATAGCAGCGCTTATTGTAAAAGGGGCTTGTAGAATATCGCCAAGAAGAAATTGGCGTGGTGCATGACAGTGCTCTACCATCCACACTTCTGATCTACTCGCCATATCCATTTGATTTCTAGATATTAGGGGAAAGTTCGAAAGAACAACGTTAGCTCTGAACCGAAACGTTATTGAGATCATTGATCGGTGGTGTCTGGTGAGGGTTAATTAGGACCAATCTAATCAAAACAGTTAATGATGATGATACGTTGCTGGAAGCTCAAACTGACAACGTCGGTATTGAAGGGAAATATCTTTTACATTGAATCATGTTAGTGCGAAATCTACAGTAGCGTTTTGGATATGCCACAAACTCTTTATCAAGACTTTAAGTCGGAAATATTAGACATATACTACGGCGGTAAGACTTATCATATATATGCTCTAGTCTAGTTGACCAGAACTGGGAAAAGGACAAGGTGGTAGAGGCTGTACAAACTTTAAAGACTTGCTTGTCTATAGATCACAGAAGCTCTCACAGCAGCAATAGAGGTTTACTGGATCCTCCACTATGGACATATTAAGGGCTCAACTTAATATTCTATGCCATTTGAATAAGATCTTGATGCCAACTAAGAAGTGATCATAGGTGACCGCCAAGAAAGCGGAATATCATCGGGTATGCGTTTCTAAGGGAGCAAGTCGCTGGCAAAGACATATATGCTTCCAATTATACATTATACATTAGACTTCAGAGTGAAATTGTGGCTATAAAGAGATGTGCCCAAGTTGTCTGTTCGTACAATACAAGGGAACTAAAATTTGCATTGATTCAGATAATCAGATGACACTGGAGCAACTGATGACCATTGACTACAAGTCAAGTACCATCTGGAGCTGTAAAAGTCCCTCCTGACGAAAATCAACAAACTAGATTGGGTACTAGATCATCAAGTCATTGAGGGAAATAAAAAAGCGGCCGCCTTTGCGAAAAGAGGAGCAAACAGTCTCTTCACCAGATCCTCCATTGACTACAAGTCAAGTACCATCTGGAGATAAATGGAAAAAAGAAAGGAAACTGGATAAGGACCCTTGACGGCAAGTCAAGGCGTTCATCGTACTCTCTAAGGAGAATGCTCTATTTGTCCTTTAACGAGTTAAGGCTGTTTATTGAGCTTCTTACTAGCCATTGGTTTGTAAGATACCATCTGCACAATATCGGTAAAGAAACCTCTAACATCTGAAGGTTATTTGAATCGGCAATAGAAACGAGCGAAGACATACTCTGCCAATACAAAGCGCTGGCGAAACCCTGACTTACTCTACTGGCTAACATGACCCTTACGCAAAACGATATAAGAGCCAAGTCTTCTAAGAGAATAATCAACTTGGCGATGAAGATAACCTTTCTGGGAAAATTTTGTAGTATAGTTACGCACAAAAGACCTCATTGGTCGCAGTGCTGTCACTGGGCCAAACAACCACAACTAATCAAATTCAAAAGGCTTCCATAAATATTCTGAAGGTTATACATAGAAACGTCTTAAAAGACTCATTCTATAAATTTTGCAGAAGAGAGAAAGATTGTATCTTTCTCTTTCTATTGGAAGACTTACTTCCTTTCTGGTCTTAGCGATTTACGCTATATGGCCAGACACCAATTAATCATAAACATAAATTTTTCATTCTCATCCATAATATGAACAATGGATCTGTTTTATTATTAGACAACACACACACGTACCACTAACAGGTTTACACAACACAGCCAAGTCGACTCGAACCCACAACTCTATGCAATGTAGTCGAATCCTAGCCCAACATTCACTGGGATACCCTGGAAAAAGTCCTGTTTGCCTTGGAACTCACGTAGTACTAGAATAATGTTTCCAAATAAATTCTGCAGTACTGCTGATGTGAAATGTGTATACCGGGGTACCGTTCCGTTCAGCTACTGGTACGTTCCGCTTTGGCCAGTTGCATTTTGTTTATGTCTAATTTCGGAACATCTGTGACACAAAATCACACCGCTGCCGACGGTGAAGTAACATTTTCTTGTTTCTCCGATTTCCGAAAATAAACACGCGGGTGGGTTTTTCCTCTCGAAAACAATCTTCGACGACGTCGTTCTTGTCTTGTTCAACACGGCCGACCAGTCTACGACTGCATCAGAGGTTGAAATATTAATATTGCCGTAAATTACTCGATTCCCTGAATTTTTACCGAGAAAATTAGGCTATACTATTTCTGTGTCTGGGTTAGTGACTCCGACAGCACATTCCAGGATGATTGGATAATTTATAGTGGTTGTATTTAGCTACTTCATTATTCAAATTGGCTGTGGTGGGAAAATTAAAACCCGATGATGTATCTATTTTATTCGGAATAGAATGCATTCGTAATTGTTGGCGTTGTTGGGAAATAATGTCGGAAATAGACCATGTTAAAAACGGTTTAGGCGAGTGACACTAAGAATCAGCAGGCATGATTGATTGTGTTCGAAACTTTTTCCAACATCTCATTCCGAAAATTGGTTCCGATATATTGGCCGTTTTGAATTTCCAGGTTATGCCATAAACCAATTTCTGATCAATGTTGATCACCACCAAGATTGTTGCGTTTACATTAATCATAGTAAATTGTGACATTTGGAGCCACTAGCATAGAATTGTTATACAGATATGTATGTTACACTGTCTCGATTTCTAGAGCTATTACCATAGCTCATACTTCTTATTAAGTGTACAGATGTTATTTTCAATGATTTAGAACAAAAATGAGATCCAGCTCAGAATCATGTTTTAGACTAATCCCTGGAAAATGATAAGAAGAGAGGAGTGTAATAAAACTCGGTCTGGTCGTTTAATAGTATATTCGACAACAAGTTTAGAAAAGCAATGTTTTACTAAATGAGTAACTTAAGCTTAGTAAAAGAGCTTGGTAAAACTGTTTTTTTAAGAGGTTTGTTTAAATTATTTTTTCACATCTTGTGTTAATCATCAACAAATAATCATAGATATGAAAGTATTAAAGATAGAAATTTAAAAAAAATCATAACAGGTATATATATATATATATATATATATATATATATATATATATATATATATATATATATATATATATATATATTGTTATGGAATTATATTAATGATATTTTGTGAATGAATACTAATTAGATCACCCTTGTATGTAAGTGATGTATTCTATGTTTCCGGCTAGCTCTTAAGATTATAATTTTGAATAATTGAAATTTAAAATATTAAATTTGATTTAATATTTGAGGGAGGGTTCAATTTGAATTTTTAAAAGATTGAATTTTATAAATTATATTATATGAAAGTAATTTGAAATATTATAATCAGTGATCAATAACCTAAATCTAATTCTATGTTAACCTAACCTTATCTAAATAACCTAACGTAATTCTAATGTAAACAGTGATTATTATTTCTAAGTTTCTTTCTGGAAATATTAACAGGATTGAAATTTTAATACCTTTGGTAAGTTTGTTCTTCAATTTATGATTGTTCCTTTTTACTGTCCCTTCTTCGTTTCAGGACTAACACTGGTTTCGTAGGAAACAACACTTCTAGAACGTTCTAAAATTCACAGGCTACTTTGTTGATTTTCTTAAATATATCCAAATCGTTTGAAACTTGATTTCTATGTGATATTTTTCCATTCACATTCAGGTAATGTATTTTCTGGATTCAATTACCATTCACAATAACCAAATAATCTTCTTTTTTCAGATGATGTTACTTTTTTGGCACTTTTTTAATTATGGACCGACAAGGATTCCACTCTGCATATAATTGGAGACTGCCGACTTTTTCTGTGTCTGCCCTATTTATAGTTTTCAAGAAAAGTTGAATTTCAAAGCTTACTAGCTTCTGTCAAAATTATATAAAAATGATGCTTTTGATGATTTTACAAAATTTACAATATTTCCTGGTTTGAAATTACTTTTGATAATTAGCTTATTTTTTAAACTACATTTTGATGTATGTTTCATGTTAAACAGAACAGTAAAAGTCTTGCTTTCCTTTGTAAAGTATTTCAAGTGTCAAAATTTAACAAATTTTAACTTCTAGTGCTTATATCTTATAAAATACCTAATATTACTTATGAAATTGATTAAATTTCTTTAGCTTCGATGCTATTACAATACTATTGATGCCTAAACATCTTCAAGAATATCTCTTACATCAATTATTTGAAAATATCTGACGTAGATGCTATCTTTCATTGAATTAATTGATTTTTGATCAAATTTGTCCTATTCACATCGTTCTGGTGAGTTATATTTAATTTAGCTTGTTCTTTGTCAACAATTTCACTAAAGTTTATATGTGATTCATGATAATAACAAATCTTTTCAACAAATTCTTCATAATTATTTTTTTTTTTTTTTCTTCATAAATTTCAAATTTGCTATCTAAATTCAAATTACTTCTATTTATTGCAACTTTGGCTGGTTTTATATTGAATAATTGTGAATTGAAATCTCCCTGTTAATTCTACTTATTAACTGTCAACAAAATTACTGTGTTTTGATTATCGTTCAAAGAATTTTAATTTGAGTAGTCGTTATGTATCCCGAATATGCTTTTTCTTCATAATTTTTAGCTTGTGAGTATTTAAATGAATTGAATTATTAATATTTCTGTCAGAATGGATATTATTTAATGAATTTTGCTCTGGTTATACTCTAACGAGTCAACTTATATACAAAGGTGAGTCTTTTCCTTAATATTTTTATGTAATTATTTATTTTAGCTGTAAATACCATGACAATATATATATATATATATATATATATATATATATATATATATATATATATATATATATACAAGATAACAGGTTTCATTTTTGTGGGTCGATTAAGTTAAATATTGAGTCTTGCTACTACGAACACTTCAGAAAATTGTTCTGGATACATTTCAAATGCCGCTCGAGAAGCGTTTTCGAGTTTACTCCCTTTGAAATCTAAGGAAAAATACTGGAAGTTCTATGAAATATTTGTAATTGGAGGATGACAAAAAACGCAATAAGAACCGATGAAAGTGTAATGCTACCTTATTTTTTTGAAAACGTATATATATTTTAGTGTTTTCATACAATGTCTTTCATTATTTTAGGCAAAAGATCTCAAGGCATCCAGTTTATGATCTACATATTTCATTTTGAAAAGTACTATACAAATAAACGAAAATGTGGATATTTTACAACACAAAAAGTTACTTGCCTTTTGAAGCGTCAAAATGACACAAAGGAAGCAAAGAAATCGTAAGTTTTGACTATGGAAAACGTTATTATGTTTTTCAGGGACTCCAGAGGATAAGTTCTTATTAATGAAAGTTGTACCAATATTTGGTTTAAATGGGGCATGTCGGCGTGTAGAATTATGCAGCTTGACTGTAAAATATGAAGACACTGGGAAAATTTTGATTATAACTTTATATGATACAAAAACCAAGAAGAAACATATATTTACCGTAAGATCAGAGTGCAACGGATATGAAATGTATCATGAGTATTCACAATTGAGACCCAAAGAAGTAAAACACAATAGATTTTTCATTTACTATAATCACGATAAGTGCACAACACAATCAGTCGGCATCAACAGTTTGCAAAAAATCGTGAAAAGGTTGCAGAATACTTAAAACTTCCAGATGCATCCAGTTACACTGGCCATTGCTTAAGGAGGACTTCTGCCACCTATATATCGAGGAAAGCATTGCCAATAAATTTAAAATTTCAAAAAGTATATTTCATCGGCAATAACTAGTGGCATCTCAAGATCATTCGGGAATGCCGATGGAGAATCATAATAGTTTTCGGAAAGAACAAATATAATTGAATAAATTAGATGTTTTAGTTTTCAAATTTAAATAATTATACTTTTAATATATATCACAATGCTTCCAATGATAAATAAATAATTTTCTATCAAACTGTGTTTTATTGACACTGACAGTACTATGCAGTAAAGTGACAGTTCTATGTGACAACATGCCACTTTATTAAACGATTTTAAATTTAGTAAAATAGCACATTATCAGTCAAAATGCGAAAAAAGAATATTTTTATCTCTATGCTTATTTATTCTGTGTATTTTCCATAAACTCAGGTTGATACCTTTGTTTAACATATAAAAAAAAATTGAATATTAAAACAAATTGAACAATTTTAATTTTTTTTTTTTTTTTTAATTAAAATTGTGGAAGATAAACATATTTCAATTTGTTTTAATATTCAAATTTTGTTTTATTTCTTCTATCAAGTAAAAGGCCTTTCTATTTTATTAACATATAAAATGTCAGAAATATTTGACAGAGAATGATTATTGCCTAAAAGATCTTTTGCATAAGACTAGTCGGTTAGTCTTGAAGTTGAAGGCATTTTTAGTGTCTTATGACCATTTCTAGATCGTAAAAATATTTGTAACTTTATGTACGAATCAGAGCACCATCTCCATAGGCTTATTCCACAAGTTGTAACCTTTCTGTGAGAATTCAATATTCAATAATCTGCTCTAAAGAGTAAACATTTTCACTTAAATAAAAAAAGCTCAAAAACTGAACGAAATATAATCGATCGAAGAACATTCAATGACAGTTGAGATTATGATCAACACAATCCGCTCGGTTTTTGACCATGGAGTGTTACGATTTTTAGAAATTCCGAGTTTACCGTAAAATTGGACTATAAATATTCCATTCTCGAAGAAAGATTTGTTTTGAAAAATCGCCCAGTCTTATCGTTCGGGTTTATTCTCCCTTTCTCCATTCAGAGAATCTCGGTTCTTTCCCTCCCAAATGAAATTGAATGTTCATCCTAATTGATTTCGTACTATTAATCTTAATGTTTTATCTCTGCATCTGCCACGGTTAAATCAAGGAACCGGTCGCCTAATTACGAAACATGTAGAGCTTTAACCAATTCTATTTACCGGATTAATTGCGGCGAAATGAAAACGGAACGCTATCATT
Source organism: Megalocaria dilatata (assembly GCA_034642435.1). Taxonomy (NCBI): domain Eukaryota; kingdom Metazoa; phylum Arthropoda; class Insecta; order Coleoptera; family Coccinellidae; genus Megalocaria; species Megalocaria dilatata. The sequence goes on from CM067854.1 coordinate 7,983,838, forward strand.
AAGTCCGCCTACGTGCGAAAAGCAATAGTACGTTACGATGTTTAATTCATACGCGCCATGATGCTTCAGCTGTTGTCTTAATCATTATATTACTTACACTGAGGTAAGTTAACACAAAGTTTTATATTTGATCTTTCAAATACTTTTCAAGTCGCTGCCTTTCACTCATAATTGTATATAATAATACTTTTAAAACCGGCCATCGTAACAATAAAGACGTAATTTCTAGGAACATGAGTGTAGATAGCTCAGTGGGAGAGCATCGGGCTCGTGACCGGGAGGTCCGGATTCGAATCCTGTTCAGGTGGAAGAGAAATTTTCAAGTTGGACGGATGTCTGCCACCATTTCACTGTTGGGTCAAAACTTAACAGTGCTGCGACCTAAAGTGGCGCTAGATCGCAGTAACAAAGCCTACCCAGAACACAACTGAACTTCTAACTCGCAAAAGCTGAAAAAGCTTCTGAAGGATCTTCACAGAAGATCCAGGACTATCAGGATAATAATAAAAATAATATAAAAAAACAATTAACCTAGGTTTTGTTAGGTTTACCTGTGTTTCTTGCCCCCATGTAAGGGATGTGCCATTTAAAATGCGCATTTTTGTTCGGCTACTTCTGGGAAAATGCTCATCTTCGGCCATCCGATAATTAGCCCATTCAGCGAAGTGAAAACGCATCAAATGTTCACGAGGCTTCCTTTCTTGCACTATTTGAACTTTGTAAGCCTTCATAGGGAGGTCTTTATAGAAAATTCTTCTCATAGAAGTACGAGAAATGTTTAAAAAAATAAAATGCTTAATTTCTTATTTGAATGTCTAATTAAATAGGTGATCACGAGCTTCGTGTAGATTGGAAACGTTGGTTGAAAAAGATCAACATGTTGCACAGGTAATTTATAAATCTATTGGGTTTAAATTTTTCGAACATGATATCCTTTGCCCTTGATACATTACGTTAGGATCTATAATTCATGCACGCCATGATGCTTCAAGTTTTATCTCCATCGTTGAGATAAATTGAGATAAGTTAACACAAAGATAGAAAAATAGTAACTTTGTAGTAGCTATTTACAAAAAGATTTTAAAATAACGATAAAACAAACCCTTGCTTATTGACTGATTCAATTCACTTCGACGAGAGCACTCAGGCTTTTTTAGTAGTTAATATGAAAACCGAAAATCGCTTAAATCTCCAAAACAGCTCATTTGCGGACCCATGTTTATATGAACTTTTTTACTTATTTTGAGATCCATAATCAGCTCCCAAAATATTGAAACTTTGTTTTTCAACACCCGATATATACAGGTATGGAAAAGACAGTCGGAAACATAGGAATTTTAACTTTAATCTATAAGCAACGTCGGTTCCAGTGGAGCAGTGGAAGAATCAAAACCTCAGCCCGATGAGATGACGAATAAACGACTGTTCTCTCTCAATGGTAGTGGCTGGTGGGGGAGAAACTTCAATCGAAACGAGGTTCTCCATTGCTTTCAGTTCAGTAAACAGAATCATTCGCACTTCAAGCGTGGAAAACGTGGACATCGGTTGAAAATAAATACGACAATCTTATTCCATTGTATGCGAGAAATTTATTTGCCACGATTAATGGCACAAATAATTTCCTCCGTGAAAATGAGCACTTAGGTTCTTTTTCGCCATAACTGGCTTGAAAATAAAATAAATTCTACGAAAATAAGAAATTCTAAAACAAAAACAAATTCTAAATATTGCGAAGTCGAAGGTCGACAAATTTAAATTAAATGTTCAAATAATTCACCTTGTTGAGCCAAACAGTAGCCAAATCTATTATAAGAGATAGTCTCATATCTCTGAGCAGATTAGACATAGTTGCTATTTTGGCACAAAGTTGGATTATTTTGAACCTTAATTAATTAATATTCGTCGCTCTATCAATTTCATGGCCATAAACCAAATTTTTCAGATATCCCCAAAGAAAAAAATCATGGGGAGATAAATCTGGTGATCCGAGGGGCCATTGGATCGTGCCATTTGTAGAGATGACACGGTCCGAAAAAATCGTTCTGAGATATTATGTGACTTCATCCTCGAAATCAATTGGTAGCTGTCGAACTGTCGGAATAATTTGATTCTCTAAAAGCTCGAGATATTTGGCAGCGTTTAGGTTACCATCGATAAAAAATGGCCCTGTGATATAATTCCCCAGTATTCCTGTTCAAACATTCAGTTTTTTTGGATACTGGGTACGCACAGGAATACTTGACACTTATTCTTCCTAGACCAATATCTTACTACTGATAGGTCATGTTTTCTGTTCAAGGAAAAGATCACTCATTAGTGAATAAGATATGTTACGGAATAAACTATTTGCATTTACTTTTTCCATCATAGTTTCACACAATTCCATTGGTTTGATACGGTCTTCCGGAAAAATTTCTTGGTTTTTTTGAACCTTATAACATCGGTACTCATTCTTCTTCAAAATTTTTCGAACATTTCTATCGATCAGATCGAATTGTTCAGCAATTTGTTTACTCGAACAAGGTGCACTGGTTTCAACGACAGCACAGACATCTACTTTTTTTCAGACTATTTTTACTAATGTTTTTTGGTGGTTTATCAGTCCTGAAATGCCTGCGGTTTCTCAAACTCCCACATTTCTCGAATTTTTCAATTACCTTAGAAATAGCCGAACTTGAATGATTCGGCCCATCTTCAAAGGCAACAATAAATTAATTTATTGTCTCTTGAATTGATTGACCACCAAAGTACCATTTTATGATCTGAATTTTTTCTTCTACTCTGATCATTTAGATTTACTTTATTTTCAACCGATATGGACAAACGAATCTCACGTTTAAAGTGCGAATGATTCGCAGACTGCGGATGCTTTAGATCGAAGCATCCCCCACCAGCTACTACCATTGAGAGAGAACACTCGTTTATTCATCATCGCATCGTGCTGAGGTTTTGATTCTTCCACTGCTCCACTGGAGCCGACGTTGCTACTAGATTAACATTGAATTTCCTATGTTTCCGACTATCTTTTTCATATATGTATATGTTTATATACATATCTTTATATGTTTTGTTGATACATTGATATTAATACGTATTTTTCCTACACATTGAAATATATTTCATATTGATTATTTATTGTGATATTGTTTCGTATTCTAGTATATAATTTTTAGTTTAAATTTTCCATTATATATTGATGAAGTTTCCAGATATAATTCTGAATTCAAATTAACTTATTTGTAGCAAGAACTAAAGGTAGTTAGTTACCTTACATATTCCAATAAGCTTCTATAGTTGAACTGAAAATTTCGTATTTCTATATTTCACGAAATACATTCTGTCTAGAAAGTACCGGGAATTATCGATTTAAATCAGGCGGGGCAATGAGGCAGGTAAAAAAATTTTTCCTAGGTTGGTACCACTGTCCTTAATTACTATGCCAAGCTTGAGCGGGATCTGTCAACTAGTGTGTTTGCAACAGCTGATTAAGTCAGTCGATGTCAGAGTGCGTGCCGATTTTTACTACTCGTGCATTTCAGTGGTACAGAGCCTTCAAGGACGGTCGTGAAGTGGTCGCCCATCGACGGCTTCGATCGAAGATAACGTCGATAAAATTAAGGAAAGGGTGCTGGAAAACCGTCGTACCAGCTTGAGAGAGATAGCACATGATCTTAAGATATCCCACGAGTCCGAACGTACGATTTTGATTGATATTTTGGGCATGAGAAAGGTGGCCGCACGACTCGTACTGAAAGACCTGAATTTTCTTCAAAAACGTCATCGCGAACAGGTTGCTTCAGACATGCTGGATCGCTGTAATTCCGATTCTACATTCATGTAACGCATTATAACGGGTGATGAGACCTGGGTCTAGGAGTACGATATGCAAACAAGCCAGCAATCATCGGAATGGGTGGCAAAAAATGAGCCGAAACCAAAAAAATCACGCCAAAGCCGCTCGAAAATGAAGGTGATGCTCATTGTTTTCTTCGATATCCGTGGCGTGGTGCACTACGAATTCGTTCCAGAGGGTCAGACGGTAAACAAGGAGTATTACCTAGGCGTTATGAAACGTTTGCGTGAGCGTATCCGTAAGAAGCGGCCAAATTTGTGGGCGAACAACTCATGGATTTTGCATGACGATAACGCGCCTTCTCACCGAGCTACGATTGTGACTGACTTTCTCGCCAAAAACTCAACAAATGTGCTTCAGCAACCACCGTATTCGTCGGATTTGGCTCCCTGCGACTTTTTCCTCTTCCCAAAACTAAAATTGCCCCTTCGTGGCACCCGTTTTGAGTCGATTGAAGCCATAAAACAAAATTCGGCGCGTTGGCATAGATGTATTGGAGCAAATGGAGCCTATTTTGAAGGCGACCCAATAAATTTTGACGATTAAATGTAAAAATGTTGTTTCAATTGAAAATTCCCGGTACTTTCTTGACAGAGTAATATGACTTTTTTCAATCAAATACGTACAGATCTAATATCACTGAGATTCAATTTATTTTCTAGATTATTGTAAAAACGAAATGTTGGTTAGATACCTGTGAAATTCGCATAAAACATACCGCAAGAAATAATTGAATAAAATGTGAAAAACCTCCCATTCACAACATAAATCAAACATCTTCCCAATGATTCGAGTGGTGCAGTAATAGATTTCAAGGACGTCGAACATATACAGGTGTTTCTATTCTCAATTGATGCTATGCTCCACTTCAACAGTGCGTATGTAAATAAACCGAACGGGTTTATTTTAGTTTTCACTATTTATACAATAAACAATAAATGGCACTCTTCGCTAGAGAGCGACTTCATTCGCTGTGACAATTTAATTATCTTGTCCCCCGTTTTTTTACGCCTTGACTAACAGCAGAACTTACTCTCTGAGCTTCTGCTCTGCCGTCAATGGATAACTGGTGGCCATTTGTCAAAAGAAAGAGGTTATGCCGCTTCCTAAGATTAGATTGCCGGGAATTGGCAACAACTCCTTCGGGTGATAGAAGGATCTGAAACGGTCTATATGATTTACGACTATATTTCATCAGAAACTGCTCGATCTTCCTGTGGAAAAAATTGGAATGACCATCGAGGATTGGGCGTCCTAGTTAAATGTTTACAGGTGATATTTAATAGAAACGACGTTCCTTTGAGCTATGAGAGAATAATAAGTATTAGACAACGCCATCTATCATACTGTCATGAACATATTCAATTTTTTCTGTCATACTTATTTGTACAGTGACAATGCTGGAGTCATGGAAGCAAACGAAAAGAAATCCATATACTAATAATTTGTCAATGACATCGTTTAATCATAGAGACCGGATGCAATCACCTTCTATGCAAAAGTGTATAAGCTTTATTCATACTCTTTGTTTTTCATTATTTATGTATTTACCAGGGATTTAGAAATATGAAACTTTTCAATAGATGCTAGCCTTCAGTTCAGTGCATCAGCTCCATCATCTTCTTCAAGTTCCATACACCGGTATATTTTTCTATAATCTTAAACATGTCGAGTTTTATGCCTACCAAGGGAAATTTACTGATAGAATTGGTTTTCTGTTATCACTTGAAGAAAACTTCCACAGAATCGCATAGAATGCTTGTCGAAGCTTACAGTGAACATGCTCTTGGTAAAATGGTGTTTCAAAAAGTGGTTATTCCGAATGAAAAACGAAGAGCGTCGGAAACCATCGAAAAGTTTGCATATAACGAATTGCAATCCTTACTAGATGAAGATGATACACAAACTCAACAAGACCTCGCGGATAAATTGAATAATACTTAAAAACCCGTCTCCATTTGAAACCTTTGGAAAAGATTCAAAAAGTGTAAAAATCAATTCCGTATGATCTGAATAAAAGGCGGCAATAAAATTGACAAACCACTTGTGAAATGCTGCTCGACAGACAAAAAAATAAATTTATTTCTCCATAGAATCGCGACGGGTGATGAAAAATGGATATATTTTGGAAATCCCAAGTGTCGTAAATCATGGACGAATCCAGGCAAACCATCGACATCCACCGCAAGACTAAATCGCTTTGGAAGGAACACAAAGCTTTGTGTTCGATGGGATCCGAAAGGTGTAATCTTTTATGGTGCTAAAACCTGGTGGAACCGTTAACACTGATCACTATGATCGATTTTAATCGAGCATTTTGTGAGCGTTTTATTGTCTAGACTTGGCTCCTACCGATTATCATCTATTCGCACCACTATATACTCTTCAATTCGTATGAAAATATACGAAAATTGCTCGATAACTGGTTCGCTTCAAAAGATGACCTTTTATGGTATGGTACTCATAAGCCGCCGAAAAAGTGGAAAAAATATAGCAATAGCAATGAAGATTATTTTAAATATGATAATTTTCATCCTTTGCAAACAACAAACGGGTAATTTACACCTTCTACATTTCAATAAAGATTCACGGAACCAGTCATAACTAAATAATATAACTTAAAAATTCATAGAAATATATATCTCTTCTGATTAAATCAATCCTCAATTCTCAGCCAGCAAAAATGAAGTTAATAATATACTCAAACATTCCACACCGAATCTCAACACTCGCATAGTTTGAAGTTACTATAATTTTTCATCCATAATATGGAATACTCTTTCGGCGCATTAAAATGAACTAGTTCAATTTTTTGAAATTAAGTTAGGCACAAACATTTCTGAAAGTTCAAAAGTAGTTAGTTCCCAAACTTTTAGACCAATAACGTAGATTTTGAGCCGAGTACAGACTTGAATGATGATCACTGCTACTTAAGATGAATAATTTGTGGTTAAATATGTACAGGGTGTCTACTTGTAAAAGGAACAAACTTCAAGGGGAGGTCATACAAGTTATTTGCAACAAAAAATGTCACGTAACACATGGTCGAAATGTTGATGGTTATTCTTCCATTTAAAATTTCTTAATTTCACGAATTATTTCCATAAAATCAATTATACTTCAGTTATCCCTGAAGGCTCAACAAATTTGACCACATATCTTGGAACGGCATTAAATTTGCTTGAAGCTCTTCATGATTGAATATTGAAGTAATTCTCATGGATATTTGATAGATTCGGTCTTCACTTAGTGGAAACTCATTTTAATTAAAAAAATATATATATGCCAGTAATTTATTTCCACAAAAATGTTTGTACTAATACAACAATTGTTTCACCACGATGTGGCTTCTTCAGGTATTACATTGTACTGTCTCAGTACACGCACTGCGAAGTTCACAACGTTTCTGACGCATTTCTGCACAACACAATTTTATTCTTTCTATCAGATCCTCTAGAATCTGAACGGGAATTTGATATTCTTTTACTTTCAAGGTGTTATTCGCAAAAAATCTAAGGGCGTAAGGTCGGGGCTTCTTGATAGCCATCTTACCGGACCGTAACTTCAAACCAAATTTATTAAGCGACAGAAACACTTCAGATTTTAAATTCAATGTTTACTTTGATATTCAATCACAATAGGCTTCAAGAGTTGATATACATTCGAGAGCACATTAAATGAGGTATTATTTTCTAAAAAGGAAACATTACCATAATCACTTCAGAATCATGATATCAATGTCCTTACCACTCCCGAAATGAACATTTTTTGGCCCACAGAACTTCTAATCTTGCAGCAAATTGAATGCCGTTTCCAGATATGTGGTCAAATTTGATGAGGCTACAGGAATAACTGAAGTATAATTGATTTTATGGAAAAACTTGAAATATTTCGTGAAATCAAGAAATGTTAAATTGAAGAATAACCATCAACATTTTGGACATGTGTTATATGACATTTGTTGTTACAAATAACTAGTATAATCTCCCCTTGAAGTTTGGCTTTTTTCAAAGTAGACACACCGTGTGTATATATATATATTAGGAGTACAAATAAGTTTCCGCCGTACGGAACCCAATTTCCTTGTTTATGAATCATTCCTAATGATTTTAAACGATGTGAGACTGCTTGCTGAGTGACTTCTAATGTTAGAGCAAGTTCTTTTTGTGTTTGAGATGAATCTTCCTCCAATAATTCCTCCAATTCTGCATCCTCGTAAATTTTTGACCTTCCACTGCGATCTTTGTCTTCTACGTCGAAATCACCGTTTTTAAACTTTTGAAACCACTCTCGACGTTCTCTCACTCAAAGCACCCTCACCATATGCTTCTACGAGCAATTGATGCGCCTCAGCAGCAGATTTCGTTAAATTTAAGAAGTAAACTAATATTTCCCGTAAATGACGCTTACTTGGCTCAAATTTTGACATTTTCAACTTATAAAAATTATATTTTACCAATATAAAATCAATGATATTAAAAGGTTATGTTGTTCTTGAATGTCCAAACTATTTTTTAAGCCGGTTATCATCTGCGAAAGCTAACCGAAACTCCATGCCGCGCCATCTACAATAAAACGGCGGAAACTTATTTGTACTCCTAATATATATATATATATATATATATATATATATATATATATATATATATACTTATTTGTACTCCTAATATATATATATATATATATATATATATATATATAATATATATATAATATATATATATATATATATATATATATATATATATATATATATATATATATATATATATATTATGATAATATATATATATATATATATATATATATATATATATAATATATATATAATATATATATATATATATATATATATATATATATATATATATATATATATATATATATTAGGAGTACAAATAAGTTTGCGCCGTTTTATTGTAGATGGCGCGGCATGGAGTTTCGGTTAGCTTTCGCAGATGATAACCGGCTTAAAAAATAGTTTGGACATTCAAGAACAACATAACCTTTTAATATCATTGATTTTATATTGGTAAAATATAATTTTTATAAGTTGAAAATGTCAAAATTTGAGCCAAGTAAGCGTCATTTGCGGAAAATATTAGTTTACTTCTTAAATTTAAAGAATATATATATATATATATATATATATATACATTGTATTAAAATTATAATTTAATGTCTCAAAATTCCTAAAAAACGATATTTCGGTAAAAATTTCTTTGATTTTCAATCTAACGTCCAATAGAAAAATTTCGATAAATGTCAGACGGCTGTCAATGATCCTCCTTACCCCAATAGCGCTGTCATAATTTTCTTCAAATTGTTCAAGGATTTATAAATTTTCGCGGAGTTCATGATAATTTTTAGCAGCTGACATCAAGAGTCATTTATTGTTTACAGTTGGCCATAACGATAAAATAGTTCGCTAATAAAAAATCACATTTCACCCGGCCTTATTCATGATCGATTGTAGCCAGCAAGAGGACTGAAATACTGAAATTATTATTTTGATTCTGTTCCAACCATAATCATTATTGAGCTTGTAGTCCGTTTAGCAAATATTGTGGGTGCCAAAAGTACATTGAGAATTGTATTCGAAATAACTTCACATTTTCTTCCTGTTTCGCATAAAATGGTATATTGTTTTACAATGTGAAAATAACGAAGTATCTGAGAGCTTAAACCAAATAGATCAATATCAGAATCATCTCCTCGTATTTTTCGGTAAAAGATAATAATTAATTACAGAATTATTCGACAGTGTTGACATTCAGATTCATGGCAATCCCTCAATCTGAAAAATTACATAATACTTTTCTGAGGAGATGTAATTGATTAACTATTTTCAATACAATCTTATGTTTCGAAATAGGAATTGTTTCAGAAATAATCTTATAAACTAGATAAGTCGATCAATTAATATAGTCAACTGATACAAATTACATCTCCGAAAATAGTGCAAAATTGAGAAATGTCACATTTTCTTTCGTTTGTAGCAAATAAACGGAAATGAAAATATAAGCTAGATCTGTCTTTCGACGTTCTACTCGTAACCGCAGTTTTCCCGCAGGCTCCGGCCAAAAAAAGCCTTTCCAGTCACAAAAAGAACGTTTTTGAGGTTAATCTTTTAAGGTTAGTGTTCTATGGTCCGTTACTTTGTTTGATTAGTGAGATTTTGGCCCGTTCTCACTTGAGAGCAGTCTTCAGCCTATCTACTGTATTGTATTTTTTCGCTCTCACATTGCTCTCATAATATCTCAAATACAGAAATCGGGGGTTCGTGTCAGGGGAACATGTAGGTCATTTTCTTAGTGAAATGAAGACTGGAACATTGGGACGGGGTGTGTTGCTCTTTATGAGTAGATGCAAAATCCTGCTAGAACATCCAGCGTTCTGATTAGAATTGTTCACTTGTCCATGGCTTCAAGGGACCTTCGAACACTAACTATCTATAGATTTAATCCTTCTGGTATGAAAACCAGTGGAGATTGTTCATTTCGTGTGATTGCTGCCCAAACTATCACCGAAGCCGGTTTTTGCTTTCCATATGCTCGCACACGATCTCAACTGAGAAATGAACAATCAGTCAGGTAAACACACGATCGTTTTGTTTGTTCACAACATGCTGAACTGTAAACATTTTTCCATCCGAGAATACTAAATTGTCTAACTCGTTATGTGAGGTCATCGCATCCATCTGCGAGTCTTAATTTTTCTCTCCGAATAAAAATGAATCGGCTAATAATATGTACCAAATATGATTGAAAAGGAGTATAAGCTAATAACACTAGATGGCGCTATTGTATGATAAATACATTGGTGTTTCTATGCAGAGTGAATATAGGTTCGCGGTTGATTTGTATTCGGACATAACAGCGCACTGACGATTGAATCCTCTACCCTATTGCAGTAAACCTCCAGATTTTTATGTCTAATGGCCGAGTGCGTTATGTAGCATACTGTGTTATCTCGGTAGAATGGAGGCCCTCGGGAAGTATTCGTACGACCTGGTCACCCAATTGGTGTTGGACTCGAGGGAGCAGTGGTTGAATGTCCGCATGCTGCACTAGGAAAGTATTCCTTCTATCTGTTCGCAGACACTCATGTTCAGGATATCTGGAGGAATGCTTCAGGGTTTAGCGGGACTTGACGGCTCGACCTGCCTCGTCCTGAACCCGGATCGATTGCGAGACGTTTCTGGGGTTTGTGGATCTCGGCTAGTCCGTTGGTGCTTGAAGCCAGGATCAATTAAAAGACTTTTAAAGGGTTCGTGGGTCAAGACGGTGCTCGTACTAGGATCAATTGAGGCATAAATTATGAGACTATCTTGGTTTATGGGACTGCATAAGATGGATAAGAAGTCCCTTCGGCGTGTGAGTTGCGTCCCAAACAACTTGGGTACTGACCATGCAGAGCCAGTAGAGACTGGATAGTGCTTCGCTGCGTCCAATAATACAGTTGTAGGTTTTAGAACTGAAGCCCGAACTGGAATCTGGTGGGTTCAGCTCTTCGGAGTGATTCCTGCCATGCGCGATGATGAGATGTAACCCTTATAACTCTTTCTGTCTCTTGGGGCAGACTTTGGAGACCGCTTACTAGTTACTGGTGAAAGATCTACGCTCACATGCCAATACTCTAAATGGTAGAATTCACGTGACGATTGAAGCCAATGAGCTTCGAAAAATGCGCATGTCTGCTGCTCATGTCCCAGCGATCAACAAAACCTATTCGGGGTTGCTTGAGCTTAGAACTGTTTTGCAGATCTATGCTGTACTGTCCCGATTCGAAGAACTTTCTGTTTCTTTAGCGCATACTTCCGGAACTTTCTGTATTTTGTAGACCTTAACTTGAAGTTTGTTCTTCAAAAGGCGGCGAATAGTTTGTGGCGACATTCCAATATCTTTTGCCAATTGATTGCCACTTCGACGTGAATTAATCGTTTCTTAACTTTACGAACATTCTCAGGAGTACAAACAGTCGTTGATCTACCATTTCCACGCTCACGTTCAATAGAGCCAGTTTCATTATAACGTTAAATGGTACGACATACAAATTTTCAGTTAATATTGAAATGTTTCAGCACCTTTACTATATCACTAATCGATTCTTCATTCGAAAATAAATAGATTATTGTGGAATTTTTTGCTTTCGCATAACTTCTGTTTTGATTGATCGATTTTCACAATAGATGCGCGTTTCAAAGGTAATTAAATAACAAACAAACTGGGACGAAATCCGTACCTACCCTGTATTCATTGTAAAAACTCCAGAATACTCTGCGTCGGAAATAAATGAAATTCCATTTAAGTTGCTTATTCAAAAGGTTGGGAAAAATAAATCTATATTTTATTAGGTAGACGGCTGTAATGATCGATATTTCGTGAAGTATCGATCAAACTAATTCACATTTATGCTCGTTGTCAAGTTGTCATTACAAACTAAAAAATTTTTTTTGCTGTTTTTGTTTGTTCCATTCAGTTGCGGGTAACAGGGTGTTAAACATGAAAACAACAAAGAGAAAATTCTAACAGCTAATTATGTGCATTTTGGTTTCGTCGATTTCGTATTTTCCATATTTAAAATGTACCTCGCACAGGTAGGCCCGTCGTCGAAAATGTCGATAAAATCACAGAAACAATCAACGTTGACCGGCATGTTAGTAGTCATTGCATCGATCACGAGTTGAAGATCGGCCATAAAATAGTTTTAAACCATTTGCGCAGAGCTGGATTCAAAAAGAAGCTCGATGTTTGGGTGCCACACCAATAAACATAAAAAACATGATGGGTCGAATTTCCATCTGCGAAACCTTTACCGAACTGAATGAAATCGACCCATTGGTTACTGGGGATCAGAAATGAGTCATTTACGACAATATTGTGCGAAAACGATCTTGGTCAAAGCACGGTGAAGCCAAACCAGGACTAACGGCCAGGAAGATTCTACTGTGCAGTTGGTGGGACTCATTTATTATGAATTGCTTGCATAAGGCCAAACACTAAATTCTGTCAGCAAATGGACCATTTGAAGCTAGCCATTGACCAGAAACGGCCTGATTTGACCAACAGAAGAGGTGTTGTGTTACATCAAGACAACACCAGCCCACACACGTCTGTAGTGACTCTCCAGAAACTCTGGGAGCTTGATTGGGAAGTTTTAATGCATCCACCATATAGTCCGGAGCTGGCACCCAACGATTACTATCTTTTTCTCGCATTGCAAAACTTTCTGAGTGAAAAGCAATTGGTATCAAGAGATGATTGTATAAATCAATTACTAGAGATTTTCTCCAATAAGGACCAAGTCTTCTATGAAAGAGGCAAGAGGAAGCTAACTTTAAAATGGCAATAAATTATAGGATATGCATTGCATATTGGACCCAAAGTCTTCGAGTTCACGCAAAAATCATGGATTTTCTTCCTCAAGCACAACTCAATGATGCTCGCGGTTTTCCATGTAATATTCCTGAGAGAATCATAATAAAATGTCCTATTTCCGCTCAATCACTTTCAGATTTTCGACATTTCTCACGAGCCAACAACTAGCGTCTCCCTATACTATCGGTCGTGTCCACGACCAAGTGTGATCGAGTCGATCCGGCCACGATCTCAGGGACGTACGTACATACATTTCTATTTTTATTCCGGTGGCGTGCGGGGGAGTATAATGCGGCTAGAAGCCGAGACACAAACTTGTTTCAATGATAGAAAAGAGATGCTTGTGATAGCGAACCGTTTTATATTTGTACGGATTCGATAAATCGCTTCAAATAATTCAAACGTACCATTTATTCCCTTCAGGGCGCTGGATTTTAACGCTCTCCGTTCGATATCCCACCTCTTTTAGGTTGAGTCACGTCTGCGAAGGACCAGGCGTGGGTAAACGGAGAGGAGTGTTGTCTTTGCAGATTGTAATTCGATTGATTCAAGCTGAAAGAGTTCCTAAGTATCATAAATATTCACAAGTGTATCCTGTTTTCGTTTTTCCAGGTTCCAAACGTAAATGGAAACGCTGTGACGAGATTGATCTTGATACAATTCCACGCTCATAAAATTGTTGGTCTTTGCTGGCAAAAAACTGATCCAGGTGATTTTGTCCTCTTCATTTGAAGTAAAGGTTTTACCGTCCAAAGAATTTTTCAATGACCAGAACAAATAATAACCCGAAGGCGTTGCTTTGCAGAAAATGGTGGGTGTGACAATACATGCCATTCAAGCTGTAAAAACTTTTGGCGAGTGACCAAACTTGTGTGAGGACTCGTATTATCATGGTGGAACACTAGACCTTTTCTATTAATTAATTCTGGCCTTTTCTGTTGAATTGCATCATTCAGTTTGTCCAGTTGATGACACTTTAAAATCCCATCAATCAGACAGCATCACCTTTTTTTGATGGATATTGGTTTTCGGAACGCTTTGAGTCTGTTCATCTTTTTTGCCTTTTTGCGTTGGACATTGTTACAAACAACCCATTTTTCGTCCCTATTAATGATGCTCTTCAACAATGGATAATTTTTGTGACGTTTGAGAAGCGAATCACAGACGTCAAAGCGTCGAAACAAATTTCTCTCAGTAAGAACCTGGAGAACGCGTATATCGAGCTTCAATCCAGGCCTTCAAAGTGGTCATAAATAGTTGAATTCAATAAATTCAACTTCTCACTGATCTCTAGTGTTATTATTCGCCGATTTGCATGAACTAATTAATGCCTTCATCAGCTTCCGGAAAGTGGTGCATCTTCAACATGAAAATTGCCGGATCTAAATTTGGCAATCTTCTACAGACACATCGGTTAATTTTTTTCTGGCTTGAACAGCATTTTTACCTTTCCTATAGTAAAAAAGTGAAATATAACGAAAATGCTGCTCATTGCTCTCGATATTTCACCACCAAAAACTACTGCGTTAAATTAATTAAACTTTTTCACACACAAGCCTTGATTGGTATATCAGCTCTCAAAAAATATAATGATTGTGCGGCTAAACTGTGAAGCTGGGTTCGAAAAAATACAATTAAATCATCCGTCAGGAAAAAACGAAATTACTCTCCGAAAAACCTTATCCATTACTTGTTCATATACACTGCTGAAAAATTGAAGATATAGTGCATGTTTTGAGAGATTTCTGAATTAACTTATTCGAATATTTAAAAATATTAAATATTTCAAATAAATTATATTCTTTGAGAAGTCCTTAAGTTGTGTTCATGTTTTTAAAAGGCAATTGGTGTTCTTAAAGGTAAGATCAGAAACAAAATTTTGTCTCCTCTAAATATTTATTCATTAATTTTAATGACTTTCTTATATGTGTTGGTTTATTTATTCCATTTGACATTATATATTGAGTTTTAATTATATACGTAAGCGGTGCTTATTTTAGACATTAATTCAATTCTAAAAGTTTTTTGAAATTAAAATTGTAGAAGACTAACAGATTTAATCCGTTTTGATATTCAAATTGAAGAGGGTATTCAAGACATAACTGACTTTTTGCAGTTGAATCAAATTTTCAGGATTACACATACCATGCGAAGAGGCGTATATTTTCGTATTACACACACACACAAAATATCGTCCTTGTGACAATGAATTGTCCGTATATCCGATAATGCGTTATTGCAATCGATCTGGTGTTGTGAAGTATCATTTGTGGATGCACTGGGAAGCCGTTCAACTTGAACAATTAATGTGCGGTTATAGAAAGCTTCAACTCAACAAGTTGTTAACCGTCTCTGGATTTCGCAAAGTATAGTTATTAGAGCGTAGAATCGCTATCGTATTAATGAAAGTGTTGCATATATTCAAAGGGGTGTAAAAGCAATAGCTGCAACCGTCGCATATAATCGGTTAAGTGCAGGACGAAATCCTTTCTTTACATCCAGAATTAATAGTTCATTCCGATAAGCTACTGGTAGGAAACTTTCTAGTCGGACAATACGGAATAGGTTGCACCCTCGATTGAGTTGGGAGCACCAGGCTGTAAGATATCGTTGGGCTCTTGAACATGAGAACTGGAACGCTCACAGATTAGATCCTGTCTGTTCCCGCATGAGTCCAGATTTCGTATGTATCAGTCTGATGAGCGAATGTTGGTGTGGCAAGAACAAGGTCAACCGTATAATTAACATTTCATGACGTCAACAACTCTTTTCGCTGGTGGCTCAGTGTGCGTTTGGGGAGGCTTTTGTTTTAAAATGTTACATACATCAAGAAATTTTTAAATTTATTTCAGCTAGAAATGTCTCCAAGAATTTAATTATAATTCTTCAGGATCTGTGAATTTTCTGACTTATGACGTATACTTTCGATTTTCGATGGGGTGGATGCAGATATAAATAAAGCTGAACAAACCTCAATACCTGAAGAAAGTGAGGAATTCTTAGGGGCCAACTCTCAAGGGTCATTTTATCTATACCATTATTATGAGCATCAAGATTTGAGTCTATAGTTACTCAATCAACACAAAAAATTGAAATTTTACATCTGCATATATCAAAATCAATGTAATCAGTAATTTTACAAATTTCGTAATTTTGCAATTTTTATGAAGGCATATGAAAATGTTTTAACTCTTCTAATTTAATTTCCTACCCAAGAACATCTCATCCTGTATATAAATTTATAATATGCATAAGTGAATCTGTAAAAATTCTAAGCTTTTCCCGTTACTTTTGGAAAGGACACAAGAGAAATTCATTCGAAACTAAATTCTCAAGAAAAATGTCCTTAAAAATTACTCAAGATAAACAAAATCCTACGCATTTTCCGAAGTTCGGCAACAAACTACTGGGAATAATCTCAATTTCGTTCCTTGGGAACGTCTCATCAGGTGGACTGGACTGCAGCAATAGTGTTCCACTGATTTATATCCATTACGTGAAGCTGAATAGTCTGTTCGCTGACGAATTAATTTATTCAGACACTTAACCATATCTACTTCAACAGGGACGGACCAAATTCAATATTATCCTGGGAATTGCTCAAGGCATACAAATTGAACAGAACGTAATGTGAAGAAATAAAAATCAATTAAGTTATAACACTCAAAGAAATAATACTATGTAATACCTTAAGTAAATTTTATATTTTTGATTATTATTTGTCAGCTGATAATATTTAAAATTTTTCATTTATGGAACAGTGCTTCTGAGAAATAATGTGTATCGAAAGATATAAATATATTGTAAGTTATTCATTAAAAATATCACATAGTAATGTATTTTATTTTAATGTTTAAAAAAGCCTTTACTAGTAAGACTTATTTCACTTTAATATTAATGATACTTTCAATTAAAAACGGGTCAACGTGTCAAGTAAGTGATCTTATGATGTTTCTATGAACTTGTTGAGATAGCGTTTTTGAAAATTATTTATGCTTCCGTAATAAACTAAAAACTAATATAAGAATTATCAGAAGCTTGAATCATCGAAATGGATAAGAAAAAAGTGAATCTTCACTAAAAGTATTAAACGAAGGTCCTCAGCTACGAAAAAGTTAAATGTTATTTTGATCCTGTTGATATAAAAAGTATTTATCTAAATCTGTAATGCCTTCGTTCAACATATAAAAAAAATTAGTAATTCCGAAACTGACCTACCTAAATTCCACTTAAATTGTTATATTTATTCGATGCAGCTTTTCCACCTATGGGAAATTTTCAGTTAACTCCGGTCCTGATTCAAACCAATTCCCGAATTCTGAATTTGCCAAATGAATATCCCGAGCTAATCTACGATTAATCAAACTTATCGTCCTCATAGCGACCAGTAATTGGAAAATTTTTAGGAAAGACGAAACACAACAAATATTTCGTTATAAAATTATCGTACGTTGAATGAACGATTCTCGAAATAGTTTTTATTTTTCCTACGGGATTTAATGGGTGTGTTCGACAGTAGACAATTTCATTTGGCATCTGTCCCGCTTGTGTTACCAGTGAAACGACGTGGCGGCATTCCGTCTTTTGATGACATTTTCATTCCTCATCGGTGAGCTTGCGTTATCATTCAAAAAAATTTAAAGCACAACTTGTCCTCAAGACCTACTGTCTCCTCGAATAACAATAGTTAAATAAATTTCACTAACTTACTTTTGTATACAACCAAACTTATATGGAAACATCCAGAGTTCTACAGAAAGAAAGGAAGGAAAAGATCCCTATGTTGGACCTCTACGGAAATACTAAAATACCATGTTTCCCTGCCAAAAAATTAAAAAGTTCACCCATTTTTGTGACTGTAGATTCGAGGTATAACCTCATCATCGGACAATTGAAAACCTAACAATAGGTATAGGGTTTTTATGCTAAACTTGTTTCAATATTCACCTTAAACAGATGTAACCTAGGAATTACTAGGTGGTTCCATTCAGGAGATTATAACCTTATTTCCAAATATTAGTTTTTTAAAGGGTTCCACGATGGGGTGCGAGGGGCATCTTAACATGAAAAATACCTGAACGGAATCGCCTAACCAAAATTGCACGTAATTAGCTGTTACAGTATCGGGACCATAAACACCATTCTCAATTTCAGTTTTGCATTTTTGCTATCCTAAAGAAAAGCTGTAAAATGTACCAAATTATCTTTTTGTTGACTTCCATTTTCAACACCCTGTAATCCACAACTGAATGGACCAAACAAAAACCAGCAAAGAAATTTTTATCTTAACAACGAGCATAAATCTGAAATAATGGATTTCTTTTTCCCCAAATTATTCTTAGCTGTAATTACCAACCAACAGAGGTCACATGGTGCAATCAATAGTCAAATATAAGCGATCGCTCAACTAAAATTAAGGACTTTTTCATACTCATATTGAAAATTTCGTTGGTTAAGAAAACGTATTGATTTTAACATATTTATTGCATTAACTAATAAAAATTGAATAAAACCTATAATATAAAACCAAACGAAATGGTACCCAGATCCATAAACTGCATCGCCTATAAATTTTCGATGGTGTTCCCCAAGGTTCAGTGCGACTCTCATCATAATTTCCAAAACCGCATTCAACAAAAAATAATTTTAATTGACTAGACAAACGCTTCGACGAATATCGCGAAATTATTTATTATTTTTTGCGGCTATGAATTAATCACTACAGCTGCTAAAAATGTCAAATTTCGAACATAACTCGTCTATTTTGTTATTCACCAAAGCTGTCGTCGCCGGCTTGAACTACAAGGAAGCTATCATGTCGTGTCGATCCTGGGTCAGCTGTCCTGAAAAAATCCCGATTTCGATTCGTCAGTTGCGGGGGATCGAACATAATATTTACAGTAGCTAGGTGCCAACGGTTAAAATAGAAGATCGGGCATAGAAAATAGGTCGAGAGCAGATCCCAAACTTGACAGAAAGCAATTAAGACAAGGATTCAATTGTTAAAGACGCACTTGACAAGTGCAAATAATTTTGAAGTCTCCTTCACGAAACGAGCCCGACTGCTGTTCAATATCGATTTGTGCCGGAAAACTAACTCCTTCGTGATTGAAAACAGAATATTCTTTCATTTTTGTTGTTTCCTCTATCAGAAAAGTTCGAATACGTTTTACGTTTACAGTTTGTGAACAGTTTAGTAAATGAATATATACTGAATTGCAAGTGAAATTTTAAAATTGTTTTCGACAACATTAATGTGTTCGTATTATATAATGAAGGATATTAAATTATTTAAATATTTTAATATTTACAGATATATTCTGTTAACCTTCTACATATTTAATTTCAAAAAACAAATATTTAATATTATAACTTCAGGAATTAAACTTATATCAAACGACATATAAAATAAACATTCATTATAAGACATCTAAATGATATAACAAAATCCAATAAATTTTTAACAAAAATCTCATAAATTAAACACCTCGCGCAGACAAAATTTTGTTTCTGTTCATGACTCTCATCAAAAGAGATATCCTCCAAAAATGTTTAACATAATCCTAAGAATTTCATCATAAAACTATCTCACTAAGAATATTCAATATTATTCCATTATTGTACCAAGTTACTTTTTAGAAAATCTCAAGATATGTAAAACCATCACTGAAAAACAAGTTTCAAGAGACACTTTCCTTCGTCAGTACTCAATCATACAATAAAATATAACATCAACAAAAAATATTTTCTCATCCTTAACAATTCAGAAAGCTTCCTGGTAAATGAATACTGAACATTTAAATGGAGTGTAATGTTAACTCGAAATGAAGAGTTCTGTGGTTTACCACCAATCTCAAAGATTGAAAGGCAATTTAACCGCCTCTGCCACATCACAAAGACCATCTGTATAAAGAATGTCAAGGAAACCAAATAATTATATATTATGAATAAAATAAAATATATGTCGTTTGATATAAGTAGTACTCATATGACATCAATTTAATTCCTGAAGTTATAATATTAAATATAATTTTTTGAAATTAAATATGTAGAAGGCTAACAAAATATATCCTTGAATATTAAAATATTTGGATTATTTTATTCACCTCGTATCAAGTATAAACCTCCATTTATTTCATTTTATTCATAATATGTAATTGTTTGGTCCTACGAAAACTATTCAAAGATAAATATTTTCGAGCTGGTGCGCACGCCTAAATTCCATTTTTAATATAATACTTTGTTCAATTTCGAAGAAATCCAACAATAATGAATATGCATTCAATCGGTTAATTGTATTACATCAATCCGAATGGAGAATTTCCTGAAATTTAATATTGTTTGTGATTCAATATCAATTCATACATTAAATAACTCAATAATGAAAAAATATTATACCTTATTTAAAATCAAGACAGTATTTGTCAAATGTTGTTGATTGCCAACAGGTATAATATTTATGAAATAATGTCGCAATGTCCAGAAACTGTCCGTATTTCACTGAAAAGACTACATATCAGGGAAACAAAAAAATGCTTATAATGACAGCTTTACAAAAGGAACGAAAGATACAATTTTGTCAACGTTTTCAAGAAGGTAATGTTAATTATGTCTTTATATATGATGAAAGTTGTTTCCAACTTGGTGGAAATCACTTACAAATCCTATCAAAACAACCTGTTACTGTTCAAATTTCTAAATTTCCCACCAAAATAATGATTTGGGGGGCAAAATCTCAGTGTGGTGCTACGTCTCTCTGTATAGTTTTTGGTACCATTAATAGTGAATAGTATTGTGGCATTCTAAGCGATTTTCTCCTTGACACGGCACATGCTTTATATCCAGAGGGGTCGCACTTTCAGCAGGATAATGCAGGATGCCATACTTCGGTCTACTCAAGCTCGGATGCAAGACCACCAAGCGAAAACCATTTCATGGCCAGCAGCTTCACCAGATCTTAGTCCCATTGAAAACATATGGGGACTAATGAAGATTGAAGTTGAAAGAGCAGCGTAACGAAATAAATATGATTTAATTCAGTCAGTTTTACAGTCCTGGAATACCACCACCGAAAATTATGGAGGTGATCTAGTTTCGGATGTACCTCGACGTTTGCTCACGTGTTTACAGTTAATTGGAGGTTGATCAGTAAATAAGATTAATAATTTGGTAAAATTTTTTAATTCAAGAATTAAAAATATATATTACATAATTACAATTTTTAAAAAAAATTTCCGGATACTTTCTAGAATATATGTATATTAGGTACATTTCAACGAGTTCAAATTGAAAAAAATATTCATTTTCAGTTACACTAAACTTGATAGGAACCCATCATAACTACAATTCATCAGTAAATAACAAGTGCAAATGAAGAGTCTTCAGACAACTGCCGATTTCTACCAGATATTACCTCTTCCTTCGTGTCAGGCAGACGCTGCTTTTATTAGAAGTTTTCCACTTCGCGTTTGTGTTAAAACCTAGATTGAACAAAGTTACTATGTAGATGTTTATTTGCCGTAACGGTACATTTAGTATTCCTGTTGCAATTCGTTTCAGTTAATTAAACTGCGAAACGAAGAGTTAATAACTGTGTTCCCATTTGCAGCCAGGATATGAAATTTGACCTATTTTTCCCATATTGGCACATGAAATTTACACACAAAGAGAGCGTGATCATGAAAATTGTCCAAGTAATACATAACATTCATATTGGAATTTTTGTATTTGCTTTGATATTCATTCTTTTTCAAGTATTTACCTGGTATATTCTTATGGAAAATAGTACATTCATGAAAGAATTCACTGAGGCAACCTGTCGTATACTTCCGGTAAATTATTCTGCAGAATTATACTCGTCAGTTCACAAGAATGGTGAAAAGCATGGACGTGAAGTCAGGAGCTTTTGTGCACATGTTCTTATCACCTACTTTGAAGGCAACACAACAAACTCAGATTGATAAAACATTTTTTGTCCGATCTTTTCTTGCTTTTTCGACACAATTAATTACTCTCGATAGGGATAACTGTGATTTGAGAGACGGTAGAAGCCATGTTGTTTTGACATTTCTGTTCAGTGAGCATTGACAAATTATCATGGAAAGACTCACGCTGCAACAACGTTTACAAATTATTGAAATTTATTTTCAAAATCAGTGTTCTATTCGCCAAACTTATAGAGCACTTCGTGAAGTTTATGGTTTACATAATCGTCCATCAGAGCAGCTTATTCTTCGAACTATCAATAGATTTCGGACAAAATTTTCTCTACTCGATGCAACAACAACAACAAGACAAAGAACTGAAAGTACCGAAGAAAATATCGCTGCTGTAAGTCAAAGTGATGATGATCCAGATTTGTCTATTCGTCGACGTTCACAACAAGTTGCATCCACCACATGGAAAATTTTGCGTAAAGATCTTGGTCTACACCCATACAAGATCCAACTGGTTCAAGAACTAAAGCCACTTGAGCATAATAAGCGTCGTTTGTTGGCTGATTGTGCCCTAGAATAGCTTGAAGTTGATCCACTTATTTATCGTAAAATTGTGTTTAGTGGTGAAGCTCATTTCTGGTTGAACGGCTATGTAAACAAGCTAAATTGCCGTATATGGAGTGAAAACAATCCTCAAGAAGTTCTGCAGGTTCCATTGCATCCTGAAAAATGCACTGTATGGTGTGCTTTTGACGCTAGAGGCATCATCGGTCCATATTTCTTTGAAAACGATGCTGGAGTTAATGTTACAGTGAATGGTGCTCGTTACAGATCGATGATCAATGATTATTCGTTTTTCAAAATTTGAATGGTATCGACCCAAAAGTGTTTGGGTTCCAACAAGAAGGTGCTACACCTCATGCTGGTACTGTAACAATTGATTTATTGAAGGGAAGATATGGCGATAACATTATTTCGAGAAATGGTCCAATTAATTGGCCTCCAAGATCATGCGACATTGGTCATTGGTTTATGCCGAAAAACCAGAAACAACAGACGCTTTGGAAGCCAACATAACTCGTGTTATTAATGAATTACTAGAAAAACTGTTCCAAAATTGTTCTGGTCGAATGCGGTTCCTCAGAACTAGTTGTGGTGGACATATGCCGGAAATTTTTAAAATATAAATGTCATAAAATTATCTTTCAAATAGGAAAAATGTGGCTTCAATCTTAATTGAATCCCCATCTCCAAATCAGATCATAATAACAATAAATTCATAAAACTAACATATTTTGGACCAATTTCACAAAAAATAGCTCAAATTTCATCAAAAATTAACATAGTAACAGCTTTCACACCCTTCCATAAAATTTCTAATCTCTTTTTCAATCCGAAAGACAAAGAGAACCGACTGAATAATTCTGGAGTCTATAAATTAAGTTGTCAAGAGTGTAATAGTGTATATATAGGACAAACGGGCCGACCTTTCCATAAAAGGTACAAAGAGCACCAATCTGCTTTTAGGAACCGGAAGAATAATTCCAATTTTGCGAACCATTTCTTCACTACAGATCACACGTTCCCAGAATTGAACAACCTTGTTATCTTGCACGTGGAAGCGAAAGGGAAAAAACTTGACATCCTGGAATCCATAGAAATTGAAAAATATAAAAAGCACGTACCAATAATAAAACTACTTAACGAACAGACGGAACTTTGGAAAACCCCTCTCTTCGAAGCTCTGCCGAAGCCTACAATCCCCATATATAATAGTTGAGATCTAATTTGTTCATTCAGTTGTAGTAAACACTACGAAACTCGAGTCACTGTATATCAGTTATAATAAAAAGTGATAGAAAACAAAGTAATTCGTTATTTCATTCCATTAAAATGAACTATCACAGTAACGGACTACTCCATCCAATATCAAAATTGAAGTTAAAGCACGTAAAATTAGAGTAACAGATCGCGATTTTTCATAATGAATTCGGATTATTTATAAACGTTATTGGAATGTGTATGTTTCCTGGATTAAACTGTAGACAATGACAAATACAACAGTCAATGTCACAACTAACCAATGGCTGCCATGCGTGCGTAATATAAAAATGGGGCGGTCCCATTGAAAGACCCTTTAGATTTAGTAGAATAGAAAGAGGGGATTTGATAGTTCACAGTTTTTACCTATATTTATAATATGTGCTTCGCAATAACGTCGAACAAAAATTTTATAATTTTTTTGGATTTTTCATAGTTTCGTCAACTCGTGGTAAATTCATTCAAATGGCAACTTCAACACATTTCAGACATATTACCAAGCAACAAGAGATTAATCTGCGTAATGCAAAACTATAGTTTTAAAAAATTTCAAATGTGTAGGAGGAAGAAGTCATTTACAAAAATTCGAATATCTACTCAACGCTGCCTTTACGACAAAGATAATGAATTAACAAGTGGACACGGTTTGACCTACTTTTTTTGTCCCAATTACCAAGATTCGTTCCTCAAAGCGAAGGTGTATATCAACCTTCTGTTCTCGGAAACATCATCTCGAAATCACGTCAGATCAGCCTATGTCCAAATCTAAGTTTAGTTTAACTGACGCTTTGAATAATTAATGTCTGACAATTCTTTTTTTAACCAGTGTGGTGTGTACCGCATCGAGGTCATTTC
Organism: Megalocaria dilatata; assembly: GCA_034642435.1. Classification (NCBI taxonomy): domain Eukaryota; kingdom Metazoa; phylum Arthropoda; class Insecta; order Coleoptera; family Coccinellidae; genus Megalocaria; species Megalocaria dilatata. The sequence continues at coordinate 8,008,683 of CM067854.1, forward strand.
ACTTCGTAATTCTGGCTTTTAAGAGATACAAGCAGAATCGGCATTTATACACTTCCTTTTGACAGGAATATCAGTTGAAAAATGCCCATGTGATAATATAATGTCATGAGATTAGAAACTGTTTGGTTTCTTTTGCTAAAAATAAGATGAATTTATAATTCCTGACAGACAAATTCTTCTGACAGGATTTTTTTTTAAATAATGATGATCTCAGTATAAAATATTTTATTATCATAAATCATTGATTTCTGAACTTGTAAAAAGTGTTTCCTCTGAAAAAGGATTCAGTATTTGAGCGATAACTACCTACCAGTTGTGGCCGCTCAGATAAGAACCATGAAGATGATGGGGGACGTACGAGAGGTGTTCAATGTATTCTCGGTATCGGTGTGATTCGCTGATAATGTGAGTAATCTAATTATTTCATTTAATAATGACACTATCTGATTGTATTAATATAAAATTTCACCATTTTACCATCACTAGTTTTCTAGGTATCCTCAGTGAAAGACGACTAGAATTACTGACGTCACAATGATGAAGAAAATCGAGCATCACGCGCCGTTATACAGTTCCTCACTGAGCAGGGAAACAGTCAGAAAATCATTTTTGAAGAGATGCTTGCTGTTTACCAAGACTTTGCCTCGTCGTTATCGATCGTTCAAAAGTGGTCAAGTTAATTCAAAAGAGGCAGAGAAAGCATTGAAGACGATTCTTACTCGGGCGGTACGTGAGTACCATACATGCTATCCTTCATAGTCATCTTAACATCTCAAAAGTCAGCAAGGTGGGTACCGAGAATGCTCACCTCACTTCAGAAGCAACTGCGAGTAAAGTGCTGTAAGCAGTTTTTAAAACTCTGTGGAGAAGACCCATCGACATTTTCAACCAGCTGGTTACTGAAATGAGACGTGGGTTCATCACTATGGCCCTAAGAGTAAACAAGAGTTCATGCTTTTCAATTCTGAAAAGGCCGCAAGGCCCCCAAAGAAGTTTGAAATCACCCTATCCACTGGAAAAATAATGGCTACGGTATTTTGGGATTCTAAAGGTATTTTATTGATAAAATACACTGAACAGAGTGAAAGCATCACACGCAAATACTTTGCGTAATTTAAGAGAAGCAATTGAAGGAAAATGGAGAGGAAAACTCACAGGCGGGGTGTTGCTGCTTAACGATAACGCGCCGGTTCACAAGGCCCGCGTGGCGTAGGCTGCTGTGCAGGATGTGGCTTCGAAGAAATTACTCATCCTCCGTACAGTCCAGACTTGGCCCCCAGTGACTACTACCTATTCCCAAAGGTGAAAAAATATCTTCGTGAAAAGTGATTTTCCGACGACGAAGGACTGCAGGTAGCAAACCTTAATAACTAGTTTGAGGAAATGCCAAAAGAATATTTTTTACAAGGTTTAGATAAGCTTATTCCTCGATCTAACAAATGTTCTAGGTGACAAAATAGAATTTTTCCAAAATTTTCTGAGTTTCCTGTCATGTCTATACCGAGAATAGATTGAACGCACCTCTTGGGTGAAAATTTTGAACACGAGTTCCATGGAACAGCTTGCTATGGTTTTGCTCAAATGTCTGCCATTTACAAATGTTTAGCCGAAAATTGTCTTGAACGACTGGGTTGGATTCATTGATGAAGAATACAAGACCAAAAGTAATTATGTTCGGTCGGTCATAAACATACTAACTTTCGAACGGAAATAGCTATGCCTTGAAACTTTTAGTTTCAAGTGTAAATTCCGCGGCTAACTTCGTCAATGTGGTTAATGAATCGGTTTAATAGTTATTCACGTTTGAAAATGTCCCATATCTTTGCCAATACTTTCGCAACTAGAGATTGGATTCGAAATTCAGCTTGTAGCATTTGAATAATGAGGCGTATGTTCGTACGAAATTTCGTCAGGATCGAGTAATTAGAAGACCAAAAAATTTTTTGTGATGACTTTTCGAAAATGTAAAAAATAATAAATGACTGTATGGAGCTTTGTAAATTCAAACATTTGAGATAGACAACAAAATAATGTAAAAATAATGAATGACTGTACGGAGCTATGTAACCCCAAAATTTATTTGAGATATTTAAATGGGTACCATCTGTTTAACAACCTTCTTTGTCGATTGCCGACATTCCGATATCTGTTAGAAGGCCCCTCTTTTTAACCCTGTTTTTTATCACGTTCCGATTGTAAACCTCTGTACCACTATTAGGTGTTACCGAGAATCTGTTGAAATATTCAAAATATTTATCACTTTTGTTTAAATACCACTGTACCACTGTAAGGTCTTCAGTTGTCTGATGATGGGATAGTTCATTTCCCGAAACTCAAGCCACAAGAAAATGTGTAATATATATTTTTTGGTAGTAAAACGTAGTAATTTCTACAATTTGTTTTAATTATGATCAACTACTAGTAACGGCTGAAACAATTCAGTATCTGAATAATCCAGGATAATTCGGACTATCAATTAAATTTGAACTGAACAAATTCATATTTCTTTATGATCCATATACGGTTTCTTTCAGCAACCGAAACGGCAGATCTAAACGATCACATATGAAGTCGTAAAAGACGTTTCTTTGGATTTCACCCAAGAGAATTCCATTTCCCGAAACGCGAACCCTGCTGCCCTCGGCCATCCCAATAAAGAACAGCTGTAAAGCGTTACAACCAGGAAAGTGGTTCCGTACCGACGGCAGCTTTCTGTTTATTTTTCACGTCTGTCAATAACCTCATATTCCGCGTTACTTAACATCGCATATTTCGCGTTTTTCGATACGGCCGACGACTGGAATCGAACAAACTTACGCAAACGCCTCATGTTAGTTTTTTCATCGCCGCATCCGACTCGCGGCCTGAAAATAACACATCAACACGGATCCTGAAAGATATCCAAATCGACAGAAAACGCTGTTTATTCGCGGAGTACTTAGTGTGCGGATACCTTAACGAATAGAGATAAATAATTTTTTTCACGCCGAACGAAATCGAACATATTTCTGTCGCTGGTCGTTCGATCTTCTTTTCTACATTTCGTGTTTATACAGCAATCTATATCTAGAGCCTCTCGGCATAAAGAGTTCTATTCAGATTTGGCCGACAATGTCTAGAGGCTTTTCTAATAAGAGGATTTATTTTGAATATGGGCTGTCACTTTTGGAGCTGTCCTCTTTTGACATTTGACAAGTTAAAATTAAGCTATTACTAAAAACTTAACGATACACTCTTCGTCAAAGCACTGAAGTTGTTAAAATTCACCATAAAAATGGTGAAAATTTTGCAGTCACAGTTATCAAAACTAAAGCACTTTTGGATCGCCGTGAAGCACCTTCTCGGCCGGCAATAATGAAACTGTTGGATGAATTTGAGCTGTTGAGACAAGTTAGTGACGCGAAGAATCGAAACCGTGTGCGTAGCTCAAGAACAACTGAGAATATTGCTGCTGTAGCCCGTACTATTGGCGAAACTTCAGGTTTGTCGATTCCTCGTCAATCTTTGGAATAAGGCATTCCGCAAACAGCGGTATTCTGCACAAGGGCTTTCAAGGTTCACTTAACACGACAACTCAAGCCGGTCGATCACCAGCAACGTTGTATCTTCGCTGATTGGATCCTTGAAAAGAATCAAAATGATCCGGATTTCCATCGAAAAATCATGCTCAGTGGTGAGGTCCATTTTCACCTAGGAGGCTACGTTAATACGTAGAATTTTGCATTTGGAGCTCAGAAAATCAAAGAATGATTGCTGAAAAGCCTCTTCATCTTGAACCTGTCACTGTTTGCTGCAGTTTTCAATTTGGCGGATTGACTGGTCCTTACTTATTCGAACATGAGGCTGGTGCAACTATTACGCTGAATTGCGCTATCGAGCTATGATTAATGATGTTTTATATCCGGAATTGGAAGATATTGATGCTCACGACGTTTATTTTCAATAACGCAGCGCAACGTGCCACACAGGCAACGAAACAAAATCAATTTGCAAGAGAAGTTTTCTGCTCCAGAAACCGTCCGTATGTGACTGAAAAGACAAGGCTACATATCAAGGAAAATCCCTACAATGACCCATTTACAAAAGGAATCAAGGATAGAATTTTGTCAACGTTTTCAAGAAGATAATTTTGATAATGTCTTCATATCTTATGAAAATTGTTTCTACATTGATGGAAATTACTTAAAAATCCTATCAAACCAACCTGTTGCCGTTCAAATCCTCAAATTTCCCACCAAAATAATGGTTTGGGGAGTAATATCTCAGCATGGTGCTACCCCTCTCTGTATAGTTGATGATACCATTAATAGTGAAAAGAACTGAGGCATTCTAAACGATTTTCTCCTTGAAACTGCGCATGCTTTATACCCAGAGCGGTGGCATTTTCAGCAGGATAATGCAAGATGTCATATTCGGCCTATACTCAATCCTGAATGCTAGAACACCAAGTGACAACCACTTCATGACCAGCAGCTTCACCAGATCTTAGTCCCATTGAAAACATATGGGGACTAATGAAGATTGAAGTTGAACGAGCAGAGCCACGAAATAAAGATGATTTAATTTGGTCAGTTTTACAGTCCTGCACTACCATCAGCGAAACTTATGGAGGTGATCTAATTTCGGCTGTACCTCGACGTTTAATCAAGTGTTCACAGTAAAATCGAGGTTGTATAAGTAAATAAGATGAATATTTTGTTATAATTTTCTAATTCAAGAATTACAAATATATACTAAATAATAACAATTGAGACGGAATATATATTTTCTTTTGATTAGTTTTTTCCATTCTTAATGCTGTACAATGTGCGTTAATTTTGTCAAGAAAGAGTGTTTCTAAGACATTAATTTATTTTAATTTTTCGAAAATTAACAAATAACTTTATATTTGAGATACTGGAAAAAAACATTTCTTTATGAACGTATTCTTTTTCACCTATCCCTATGTAACGAAGCAAATCGAAGAGAGAAGAATGAAGCATTTGAATCACATGTATTTCATTTTCATTAGAATTTCCGGTTGAAGAGAAAAATTCTAAAATTGCAAAAATTACGTTCATTCCACTTTCGAATGACAGAACACAGAATTTTATGTTTTCATTCATCATATGTAGCTTCTTTAGAAAGTAATTCCCAGATTTAAAACTTTAAGGCAAAATTGATAACTGAACAAGCGTATAAAAGCTTCCGATTTCGTGTTAGGACTTTTAACCATTTTTCAATTTTCATTTTAAAAGAATATATAAGACATGCTTCAATATACTCTGACGTCCCTGTTTCCGTCATATTGAACCCACACCATTACCATTAATACTGAACCAAGCTGGTCTTAGCATTCTCTGTTTGTTTATATGATATTTTTGAAATTTTTTTCCGTTTAAAAAATAGGTTCGAAGCGAATTACAGATGATTCATCGTTGTCTATTCCAAAAGTCTACGAGTTGACCAATATTTCTGCTCACGTGTACACAGCTCCGATAAAGAATTAGTTTTTTCTTACAAGCTGCACATTCACTCTGCGATCGCGATCAGATAATTATGATAACGCTGCAAAAATTGATTTGAACATGAACAAAGAATCACACTCGTAGATAAAGTAGCTGTTAGGAGGATAATTCCGAGCTAATTACCGTCAAGGTTGGTTAATGACATGGCTTGTTTGAATTCATAATTGGAAGAAATACATGCTTGACGTTGAACTATCACCGATTAAAAGAACAAAACAAGAAGGGTTTGCAAACAAATGATTACTGAACAACAGAGGAGAATATTGTTGATTTTACACTCAATTAAATGATACGCATTTATGTATTCTGTCATAAAAAATGAACGCCCTGTGTATAGCGAATATAGATAATGGACAGATTTGGAGTCACTAGCATACATTGATTGCACTGACGAAAACCAATCAGACTGAAACGTGCGCATGTCTGCAATTTACCTCTGTGATCTAGAAAACCTTGTCGAGTTTGTTTAAGTATAGAATTGTTATACAGATGTACACTGTCTCGATTTCTAGAACTTTCTACTACCACAGCTCATACTCCTTATTAATGGTTTTTTTAAAGAAACTTGAAAGGGATTTTGATTAGAAAATACTATGTAAAAATCATTTTTATATAATTTTGGGGCTTGTACGAATACGATAATGTCACTCGTTTCTAAGAAAAACGTAATTGAAGAGTTCATTCGTCTCGCGAATTAATTTCATGGGCATAAACTAAGGATATTGAAAAGTACTGTGAAGAAGTATTTGCATATTACAGATAATAGCTGGAATTATTTCTCCAGAACCTCTACAGATTTAAATCTAAATAAATCTCATGAAAACATTTAGAAATAAATTGTGTCCTAGATGCACTGTATCACTTTATAGACATACTTATTATCATCACATGTGGTGGAAATTAAGTAATAAAGAATCAAACGAAACATAAGATAATAACTTAATTTTCGTATAGACCATGTTGTTGCAGAAATGTCTAGTGAAAAAAAGGTATTTCTATATATTTTTTTATGATTATTTTGTTTATTCAAATAACTCCTCACTGAAGAGATTTGGGTCTGAATTTATCAGGTTCTTTCTCTGGAAAATGTGTATCTAGGACATGTTTTTTAAAATTTAATTATGCATATTTTCATGAGATTTATTTAGATTTAAACCTATACATGTTCGGAGAATTAATTCCAGCTATTATCTGTAATAAACTAAGGACTTCATATGTCCACAAACATAAAAATCGATAGGGTGATAATCAGGACTTCTTGGTGGTTATTTGCACAAAAAAAAAGAATCTCCATATAAATTTGAAGAAAGAACATATGGCCTATGAGCAGTTGCTCACCTATAATGCGAAACCAAATAGTCAATTTGAACTCATGCTGAAAATGTCCTTCATCAACAGCGTGCTGGTTTTTTCTCCTTAGTATTTTCTTCTTCGGCCATCATTATGCTTGTTGATAATACGTTTGTAGAACGGTAACCGTTGTGGCAGATTTCTTGGAAGCAAGTTTTGAACAGGAGTGAAATGATAAGACTGAAGCTTTTTTTGCCAGTTGAAGTGAATTCACTTCGAGATTTTCATCAACTCGAACCAACATTTCATCTTCTTCATTGGGTGTGATTTGTTTCGAACAACCACCCAGATTTTCACTACAAAATGACCCACTCTGAAAAGTGAAATTTGCAAAAGTTTTATGATTTTGTCATCTCCTGCCAGGATATAAAAATTCATACCTTCTAGCTGCAGAGCAACCGAAAAATTTTTCTTCTGCATTTCTTCATTCGTAAAATGATTGTGACAATAAACTATAATCTCGCAGCAAAAATAGCTCACTTAGAAAAAATGACCCCAGCAACATTTTTAGGACAGTCTAAATTAAAATTTTATAAATGAACTAATATTTCAAATTCCTTCTGAGACAATGAACTCTTCAATTGCGTTTTTCCCGAAAACGGGTGAAATTCTCGTGTGAAGTTATGCATAAAATAATATTTACTTATTTGTTATAATCGTCATATTTTAATCCAAATAATCTGTTCATAGCCTATTTCCCAATAGTTATAATTCACCCTGTATAGCGCAAGAGATTTTGCACTTATTGAATTTCACATCGAATTTAAAAAAAAAAGTCCTATTGAAACAGTCATGGGGATTCGTAACGTACACTGTCGACTAACTATAAATCACTAGAACCACAATATTTAACGGAATTTAACGTAAAACTTTAAAGTGTAGTGAAAGAGTTTTTGCACTAAACGATTGCTATTAGTTAAAATAGGGAAAGTTCGTATATTATCGGTTGAATAAGTACCAACCGTATTTGTCTACTAGGAAGCGTAACAAAAGTTAGTTTTACAGTTGAAATAAACTTGGCTTTTCCAAGTGTATGCTGTCAGCTGCTACATTGTATGAAATCATTTATGAGACCGTTGCCAATTTTTTCGAGAAAATTTCCTAGATCACGTAAATATGTATAAACATCGTGCAACGTAAATTAATTTCAATCTCGTGCAGAAAGGAAATAGTTATTATATCGACTTACCAACGGGGTTCGATGAATATGTGAAATTAAACTGTCTAATATTTATTTATATTACTAATTCTCAATTAAAATAAGACCGATGAAAATTTTTATCATCTGACGACAAAAAAATTCAGATTTGAAGAGTGTACTGAAAATTAGTTCAATCGAAAGAATTCTGAATATTCATTCGCTTTATTTTAGGACACAATAAATGTCTTCAACTTTTTGAAACATATCTAGATTGACTTGCTCAGGGATGGAAATAAATAGCTGTTTTTAAAAATTTCTTCTTAATTATATGAGAAATTTTCATGAAAAGCTACCTTCTCAACCGTCATTTTGAAAATTTTGAGGTTTCAACATTTTTTAGCAGTTTCAAGGCCTTTTCGCTACTGCGTATTACTTTATAAAATTAACCTGAACTTTTATCCTTTAAGTATCAGTTGCTTAAAAATTAGTGCGACATAAGTCATTTCAGAAATTAAAAATTTTGAAAAAACGTCACAACTTTGAATTTAAATTATGAAATTTTCATGTCTTCAACCACATTCGAATTACAGCAAAACTGGTCATAATTCATCTTTACATATTATAAATAGGAGGTTCCTTGGTCCATTATCTGTTCTAATCCAAAACACTACTTTAAGGATTTTTACTGATAGAAAATCTTATTTGTTTGTATATAATTTATATTCTGCTACAAATAAGTCTGCATTTTGCTTTATTTATTTTGAAATATTTTGTTGTCAATTAAGTAAATTGTGGAGATAATCTTTATTAATTTATTTAATTAAAATTAATTTCTATCAAGGAACGATTAAATTAAATTTACCGTTATGTCTATTCAGTTTCAATATATTTTGACCACTTCGCACGTTTCTTCGCATGAATAATAGTTGATGGAATTTACAAATAATGACATGACTTCAATAAAGTATTCTTATCAAGTAAGTCCGTAAAAATTCAATAAAATATATTATTGATTTATTCCAGTAATATATACTGTCAGAATTCACCCTAATTTCTCTTGTATTCAATAACTGAACATTGAACCATTTAATTATAAAACTTAATGTTTTAGTTCCCATTTCTATCTCTTGTGACATTTGTCGCATTAGAATACTACACCGCTAATTATTTTTAATTTTCCACAGTGATTCAGATTCATTTCGACTCTAGTTTAATTTGGAACGTAAACTATGAAAATTTTCGTTGCTCTATTCTAAATGTTTATTATCGGACGACATTAAAGTAAAATCTTTCAATGGAACATTACTTTCATAACAGTCTGAATATGTTTATTTTTTCAGGCACATACTACAGGGCGCCAAAACAATAATGAATAATTTTCTTGTCTCTATAAAATTTGATATATTCGTAGAGAATGAGAATCGTAAAATATGAAGTGTGTATAGTTATCATGAAGTATTCGCGAAATTACTGAACCAGATTTTCAGATCCATTCAGATCTTCGCAAAATATATAATGCGGTAGGAATCATTCTTAATTTATTTCAAAATAGTGCCATCAAAATTTTTTGAGAGTTGAGAGATTTGGTAGGAATTCACAGGAATAAATTGCTTCAAATAGACCTTCAACATATTTTATGGCCATTTTGGAAGAAATATCTAAAAATTCAACAAAGTTTTTCATCTGAAATGTACACTCAAGGATAACTTTTGAAAGAGACCTCCTTTAATCTTCTAAAAACTGACAATGTTGGAAAATTGTCCATAAACTTCAAACAAAAATTTGTCTTTTATAAATTCCACATAAAATCGAGACTACTTTTAGCCAACTCTCTGTAATTTACATCGTGCATAAAGCTTCGATCTGATTTATTAGAATGCTTCTATTATGAAAGTAATAAATTCGCTTCTTATTCGCTTCCTATCCCAAATCTTACGAAATGATAATATTTACTGAAATAAATTAGATGTCCGAACTTTGATATAGAGTATCTCAAAATACCTGATCCGATCTTTTATAATCTACATATAGGTGTTGAAAAATAAACAATTATATATATATATATGCAGATTTTACAGATATTACAGATTTTCACCACCCCATATACTGCAATTCTGTTTGTTTACATAATACTATTGGGTGTGATTTTTAGAGTGATAGAACTTTAAATTGAAATAAAACACATTTAAATTAAGATAGAAGCCAAATTTTTTTATCATTTGAAAGATAATTTTATGACATTTATGTTTTAAAAATAATTTCCGGCATATGGCCACCACAATTAGCTCTGAGGAATCGCATTCGACCAGACCAATTTTGGACCACTTTTTCGAGTAATTCAGGCCTTATTTCATCGATAACACGAGTTATGTTGGCTTCCAAAGCGTCTTTGGTTTCTGGTTTATCAGCATGAACCAATGACTTCACATAATCCCAAAGAAAATAATCCAATGGAGTTAGGTCGCATGATCATGGAGACCAATTAATTGGATCATTTCTCGAAATAATGTTATCGCTAAATATTTCTTTTAATAAATCAATTTTTAAGGTAGCAGCATGAGGTGCAGCACCATCTTGTTGGAACCAAAACACTTCTGGGTCGATAGCATTCAAATTTTGAAACAAATAATCATTGATCATCCATCTATAACGAGCACCATTCACTGTAACATTAGCTCCAGCATGGTTTTTAAAGAAATATGGAACGACGATGCATCCAGCGTGTAAAGCACACCATGCAGTGCATTTTTCAGGATGCAATGGAACCTGAAGAACTTCTTGAGGATTGTTTTCACTCCATATACAGCAATTTTGCTTGTTTACATAGCCGTTCAACCAGAAATGAGCTTCATCACTAAACACAATTTTACGATAAAAAAGTGGATCAACTTCAAGCTGTTCTGGGTCCAACCAGCAAACAAACGACGCTTATTATGGTCAAGTTGCTTTACTTCTTGAACCAGTTGGATCTTGTATGGGTGTAGACCAAGATCTTTACGCAAAATTTTCTATGTGATGAATGCACAGAGTCCAACTTGTTGTAAACGTCGACGAATAGACAAATCTGGATCATCATTAACACTATGACTTACAGCAGCGATATTTTCTTCTGTACGTACAGTTCTTTGTCTTGTTGTTGTTGTTGTTGCATCGAATAATGAAAATGTTGTCCGAAATCTATAGACATTTCGACGAATAAGCTGCTCTGATAGACGATTATGTAATTTCACGAAATGCTCTATAAGTTTGGCGAATAGAACACTGATTTTGAAAATAAATTTCAACAATTTGTAAACTGCTTACTGAACAGAAATGTCAAAACAACATGGCCTTCTGTCAAATCACAGTTATCCCTATCGAAAGTTCACTCTTAAAAAAAAACCGGATACTTACAGAGTCTAAGTCGTATCTTCTTTTATTCTATATTTCTGTGATATAACCTTATTTTCGTATAGGCCATGCTTATCCAAAAATTGGTTAGTTGTTGCAAAAATGTCTAGTGACAAAAGGTATTTTTATATATTTTTAAATGATTATTTTGTTTATTCAAATAACTCCTTACTGAAGAGATTTTGGGTCCGAATTCATCAGGTTTTTTCTTGGGAGAATTAATTCTCTTCAAAAAAGGAAAATGTCAAAAGGCCATTGAATATCAAAACAGATTTAATCTGCTAGTCTTCTACAATTTTAATTTCAAAAAAATTTTCCTTCAAAAAAACTTTTAGAATTAAATTAATGTCTACAATAAGCACCGCTTATATTTAAAAGACGTATATAATCAAAACTCAATATATAATGTCAAATGGAATGAATAAGCCAACAGATATAAAAAAGTCATTAAAATTAATAAACAAATATTTAAAGGAGACAAAATTTTGTTTCTGATCTTACCATTAAGAATTCCTTTTAAAAACATGAACCCAACTTAAGGACTTCTCAAAAAATATAATTTATTTGAAATATTTAATATATTTAAATATTCAAACAAGTAAATCCAGAAATCTCTTGAAACATGCACTATATCTTCAAAGAACAATTATAATTCAAGGTAATCTCTTCGTCGGCCCTAAATAATATTCCAAATATCAAAATCAAATAACTATCACTATATCTCACCTCACACGTTTTTAACAGGATGATTGCTTCAAACACAGAAAAGTGTAAGGTGTTTTTAAGGTTATATTTAAATCATTGACATTCCATAATGAGATTTATTAAAGCCTAAATATAATTATATATTATATATAAAATAAAATAGAAAAAGGCTTTTCACTTGATAGAAGAAATATAATTATTTTATATATAATATACATTCTGTCATGAAAGTACCGGGAATTATCGATTTAAATCTGGCGGGGCAATGAGGCAGGTTGGTCCTCGGTTGGTACCACTGTCCTTAATTACTATGCCAAGCTTGAGCGGGATCTGTCAACTAGTGTGTTTGCAACAGCTGATCAAGTCAGTCGATGTCAGAGTGCGTGCCGATTTTTACTATGGGTGATTGCGTTGAGCAAAGAATTTGTTTAGAGTTTTATGTTGCAAATGAATTTTCGTGTGCCGATGCATTGAAAATGTTGCAAAAGGCCTTTGGTGATAATGCTCTATCGAAAACTCGTGCATATCAGTGGTACAGAGCCTTCAAGGACAGTCGTGAAGTGGTCGAAGACTTGCCTCGTTCCGGACGCCCATCGACGGCTTCGATCGAAGATAACGTCGATAAAATTAAGGAAAGGGTGCTGGAAAACCGTCGTACCAGCTTGAGAGAGATAGCACATGATCTTAAGATATTCCACGAGTTCGCACGTACGATTTTGATTGATATTTTGGGCATGAGAAAGGTGGCCGCACGACTCGTACCGAAAGACCTGAATTTTCTTCAAAAACGTCATCGCGAACAGGTTGCTTCAGACATGCTGGATCGCTGTAATTCCGATTCTACATTCATGGAACGCATTATAACTGATGATGAGACCTGGGTCTACGAGTACGATATGCAAACAAGCCAGCAATCATCGGAATGGGTGGCAAAAAATGAGCCGAAACCGAAAAAACCACGCCAAAGCCGCTTGAAAATGAAGGTGATGCTCATTGTTTTCTTCGATATCCGTGGCGTGGTGCACTACAAATTCGTTCCAGAGGGTCAGACGGTAAATAAGGAGTATTACCTAGGCGTTATGAAACGTTTGCGTGAGCGTATCCGTAAGAAGCGGCAAAATTTGTGGGCGAACAACTCATGGATTTTGCATGACGATAACGCGCCTTTTCACCGAGCTACGATTGTGACTGACTTTCTCGCCAAAAACTCAACAAACGTGCTTCAGCAACCACCGTATTCGCCGGATTTGGCTCCCTGCTACTTTTTCCTCTTCCCAAAACTAAAATTGCCCCTTCGTGGCACCCGTTTTGAGTCGATTGAAGCCATAAAACAAAATTCGGCGCGAGAGCTAAAGTCCATCCCGGAAAGCGCCTATAAAAAATGTTTCGATAATTGGAAGTGCCGTTGGCATAGATGTATTGGAGCAAATGGAGCCTATTTCGAAGGCGTTCCAATAAATTTTGACGATTAAAGTAAAAATGTTGTTTTAATTGAAAATTCCCGGTACTTTCTTGATAGAGTAGTATAATTATATTTAGGCTTTAATAAATCTCATTATGGAATGTCAATGATTTAAATATAACCTTAATACACCTTACACTTTTCTGTGAGTTTGCTAAGAACATAGACCATCTTGAATTATAAAGTTAGTCTGTTTGAAGCAATCATCCTGTTAAACACGTGTGAGATATAGTGATAGTTATTTGATTTTGATATTTGGAATCTTATTTAGGGCCGACGAAGAGATTACCTTGAATTATAATTGTTTTTTGAAGATATAGTGCATGTTTTGAGAGATTTCTGAATTAACTTATTTGAATATTTAAATATATTAAATATTTCAAATAAATTATATTTTTTGAGAAGTCCTTAAGTTGTGTTCATGTTTTTAAATGGCAATTGGTGTTCTTAATGGTAAGATCAGAAACAAAATTTTGTCTCCTTTAAATATTTGTTTACTAATTTTACTGACTTTTTTTATATCTGTTGGTTTATTTATTCCATTTGACATTATATATTGAGTTTTGATTATATACGTCTATTAAATATAAGCGGTGCTTATTGTAGACCTTAATATAATTCTAAAAGTTTTTTGAATGAAAATTTTTTTGAAATTAAAATTGTAGAAGACTAACAGATTAAAGCTGTTTTGGTATTCAAATTTTGTGTACTACATAGATCATAGCGAAGACCGCACCGTCGTCTATCAAAAGTACCCACTTGATATTTCAGCATACACGAGCTCCATATACCTGATCCATTTCATCATGCCGCTGACAATTGAGGGAACTCTCCAAATCTATACCGTGAGGCTGTTTTCACTGCATTTCTGAATTCTTAAATATTGTAACAGCTTATCTCAATATTTCTCTTTCTCTAAATTCCTACTTCATTTCCACAGACTTGACAAACTAATAGATGTTACATGGAGCGATGAAATTTCGTTTGATGGGAGTTCCTATATTTTTTTACTCAATGCAATAATTTTTCATATACGATTCTCAGTTTGTAATAAATTTATGTAGAATAATTTTGGTTTCATTTGTAATTTAGCGAACACCGTTTCGGAGACTGTGCCTTGTTTGTGTTTCAGTGTGTAAATGAATAATTCATTTAAAAAATCTAATAGCCAGAAATTACAAGAGTTTGCTTGAATGTTAACTTTCAAAACATCTTCAATTACACAATCGCTCTGCTGATTAATCTGACAGAATAAATAGATAGGTAAAATTAATCTCGTACGAAACATAAAATATGCATTATCATATTTATCGATAGATGTGCAATGAGTATTTCATACATTGTCATTTAACGTTTCATCTCGAATATATAAACACCATATTGTTCAAATCATTTGAACATAAACAGATTCGTTATTCTGTTTTTGTTGACGATGCAGTTAACGATGTGCCAATCGATTTCAAAAGAACATCCAAAATATGTGATTCTAGAAATAATCACATAAATTAGGGTAAGTCGAATTATGCCACAAATTATATTCTCAATCCTTTGGATATGCTGTGAAAATTCCAGATTGTGTTTTGATGTCATAATCAGGATATTTTATGTGAATAACACTTTTCTGAAATTCATTCTATATTTACATTCAATATTGCTTTGCTTATTTATTCAAAGCGAAAAAAGTGATACGATTTTTACACGTAAGTTTACCATTTCCTCATCCATACGCATTTATTTCTTTTTTTTTTTTCGTTTAATTTTTCTAAACTATTTTTCAAATCGTATACACTTATTTTAAAACTATATATTGCCCAACGTATGGTAACGTTATTTTTATTATAGTTAAATATGATATTTAATTATTAAGAATGAATGTGACTCGGAATTTGGGAATTCATTTTATTTATATTGTAAAATAGAAAAAGGCTTTTTACTTGATAGAAGGGATATAACAAAACTTGAATATCAAAACAGGTTTGGTTGATTGTGTTTGTGTTTGGTTGATTTTGTTTTTTAGATATGATTTACTACTTTTAATTTCAATGAAGCAAAAACTTAATGATGATCCAGACTTTTCGTTATACACTCTGTCAAGAAAGACCGGGGATTTTCAATTGAAACAACATTTTTACATTTAATCGTCAAAATTTATTGGGTCGCCTTCAAAATAGGCTCCATTTGCTCCAATACATCTATGCCATTGGCACTTCCAATTATCGAAACATTTTTTATAGGCGTTTTCCGGGATGGACTTTAGCTCTCGCGCCGAATTTTGTTTTATGGCTTCAATCGACTCAAAACGGGTGCCACGAAGGGGCAATTTTAGTTTTGGGAAGAGGAAAAAGTTGCAGGAAGCCAAATCCGGCGAATACGGTGGTTGCTGAAGCACGTTTGTTGAGTTTTTGGCGAGAAAGTCAGTCACAATCGTAGCTCGGTGAGAAGGCGCGTTATCGTCATGCAAAATCCATGAGTTGTTCGCCCACAAATTTGGCCGCTTCTTACGGATACGCTAACGCAAACGTTTCATAACGTCTAGGTAATACTCCTTGTTTATCGTCTGACCCTCTGGAACGAATTCGTAGTGCACCACGCCACGGATATCGAAGAAAACAATGAGCATCACCTTCATTTTCGAGCGGCTTTGGCGTGGTTTTTTCGGTTTCGGCTCATTTTTTGCCACCCATTCCGATGATTGCTGGCTTGTTTGCATATCGTACTCGTAGACCCAGGTCTCATCATCAGTTATAATGCTTTCCATGAATGTAGAATCGGAATTACAGCGATCCAGCATGTCTGAAGCAACCTGTTCGCGATGACGTTTTTGAAGAAAATTCAGGTCTTTCGGTACGAGTCGTTCCAGCACCCTTTCCTTAATTTCATCGACGTTATCTTCGATCGAAGCCGTCGATGGGCGACCACTTCACGACCGTCCTTGAAGGCTCTGTACCACTGATATGCACGAGTTTTCGATAGAGCATTATCACCAAAGGCCTTTTGCAACATTTTCAATGCATCGGCACACGAAAATTCATTTGCAACACAAAACTTTAAACAAATTCTTTGCTCAACGTAATCACCCATAGTAAAAATCGGCACGCACTCTGACATCGACTGACTTAATCAGCTGTTGCAAACACACTAGTTGACAGATCCCGCTCAAGCTTGGCATAGTAATTAAGGACAGTGGTACCAACCTAGGAAAAAAAATTTTACCTGCCTCATTGCCCCGCCAGATTTAAATCGATAATTCCCGGTACTTTCTTGACAGAATGTACACCGTATTAAAATCCGTCAAGAAGTTTCAAAGATAGGCGGCAACAAACAAACAGACATACAGGCAGTCAAAAATTTCAAAAATCATTTTTTTGTATTCTCGTGTACTGTCCTATTAATTACAATCGATTTCCGGTAAATATATTCAATGTACAGACGTACCAATTCTATTGTTTTATTATATGTATAGATTGGCGAAACATGTTGAGATCCGATGAGGAAACTGAAATTGCCAAACAAAAGTTTCTTTAACAAAAAATTAATGACCATTCTAGAACTCTTTGTTTCGCAAGCACATTGAAAGAAAAGCAAAAATTATCATATAACCAAAGCAAATTTACACTGAAGCAGTGGTCATAAAAGTGGAACTCGTTTTTTAAAAAGTGTAGCCTTCGAAACAAAAAATTTTCTCAGTTTTCATCGATGCCCTAAGCAGTATACTATGTTGTATTAACTACGACAAATTGGCACGAATGAGATCAACACAAGAATTATCTACTGGAAAAGTAAACTAGAAACTGATATCTGAATTTTATCGGGTGAAACTCGATATTCTGCTGTTAATAAAAATTCCCATAAATTTCTGTGCACAGGTTCAGGAGAATATCGCAGAGATTGGCATGGTCCGTGGTATCTCATACCAACTGAAGTGGGTTAGGACGCAAGATATGAAAAGAGAATATTCAAGAAATTTAGGTGGTACTATAAGCTCGAATGTAAACATCAACATGCGCTAAAACGACAAAACTTATGGAAAATAAAACTTTATTCTCTAAATAACACAATGCCATTCATAACAATTTCTTCAACCATTGAGTAGAATTTTTTAACTTGGTGAGAGTTGAAGCTGCAAGCGGTAGATGATCGATATCATTTGCAAATTACGAGGGTGGTTCAAATATGATCGAGACAAACTCTGTAGATGGCGCGCATGTATGTTTCGAAGGTCGTGGCTTGAGTATGTGATAGCTGGGACTCTTACGAACAGTGTGGCATTTGTTTTCATCGGAGCACGTGTTTCACGCGTGTGCTACTACCATGAGTGAACGACAAGTGCCGACTGGCTTTGTGCAAACTTATTATCATTCGTTTTTTAGTGAAAGAAGACGTTAAAACACGGAAATTTTTGTGCGTTTGCAAAAGCAGTTGGGTAGTGAGTGCCTGAGTAGGGCTGCCGTGTTTAAATGGGCCAAAGCATTCAAGGATGGCTGCGAAACCGTCGAGAATAAGCCGCATGGTCGTCGACCGCGAACCAGCGTCACACCAGACAACATTCGCCGCGTAGAACAACTCATCTTGGAGGACCGTTGGATGAATGTTCGAGACATTTCGGCTGAAGTCGGCATCAGTATTGGTAGTGTAGAGTCTATCATCCACGAACACCTTCAATATCGCAAAATTGCGGCGCGATGGGTTCTTAAACTGTTGAACTTTGAGCAAAAATTAACTCGGTTGGAAGTTTGTCGCCGCTTACTGACGCGATATGAGGCGGAGGGGGGCGGTTTTTTAACGCGAATCTTCACTACAGACGAAACATGGGTACACTATTACACTCCCGAAACCAAGGTGTCAAGTAAAGAGTGGAGGAAGAAGGAGGAAGGGGCGCTAGTCAAAGCGAAGACAACCTGCTTCGCGCGTAAGGTAATGTGTACTGTGTTCTGGGACCAGCAGGGCGCGCTGTACGTCGATTTCCTGCGCACTCAACGTGCCATAAATGCTGCATACTACTTTAACCTTCTGAAAACACACGTGAATCCCGCTTATCGCTCGAAACGGAGGAGCATTCCAGTCCAACAAAGTGCGATTCTCCTCCAGGATAGCGCGCGCGTCTCACGCTCGATACAATACTGGAATTGGAGTGGAAGGTACTGGAACACCCTTCCTACAGTTTGGATTTATCGCCCTACGACTACCACATGTTTGGACCACTGAAAGAGGCCGTCGGAGGTCAAAAGTTCAACACCGACGACAAGGTAGAGAGGTTCGTGCGCACATGGCTGTCTGAGTTGCCCAAGGAATTGTTCGATACCGGCATCAAAAAACTTCCGGAAAGGTGGACAAAATGTGTAAATAGTGAGGGGAATTACCTAGAAAAAATGTGATTTTTTGTAAATTTTTCGATAATAAATAAACGTGTTAGAGTATTTGTCTCGATAATATTTGAACCACCCTCGTATGAACAATGCGCAGATTGTTTTCTCGCCAAATCATAAGGCGGGCCATGTGTTTCTCCGGTTAAGTGAATTTATTGTTACTGCAGTAATTCGTTTTAAAATCATGATTTTAGATGGATTTTGGTGTCAGTGTATCAGTATCAGTGAAATTCATTCAATGATAAATTTAAAAGCTCTTATGACCAAAACAGTACTTTTCTAACTTCTATATTCGATTTTTTAATTCAATTTTATTTGAAACTTAGACAGAAAGTTTGAAGTTGCCTATTGATGAAATATTCTCCAGCTAATCCGAAAAATAATTATAACATATCGTTTCGACACTTTGCATTGTTGATGACATTCAGCATCTTCAAGTTTATTTTGAACATAGCTCAAAATATAAACTTGAAGAAGCCACAGTGCCACAGAAGCCAATAGTGGAAAATGGTAGAATTTATGCCATGTTCTGGTAGTTTTTACCGATTTCGGGCAGTGAATTTTTTTCTATGTGTATAGCCGGACCGGCGCATTCGCCATTTTGTATTCATTGGAACATTTCAAACTTTAATATTAAGAACTATTCACACAATTTATTAATTAACGACAAATGTGTCGCCAACACTGTAGCTTCTTTGAGTTTATTTTGAACTTAGTTCAAAATATAACCCTAAAAATTATTTCTACATCGTATTTTATAATCAAATTCACTAACAAGTTTTGTAAAAACATCTATCACAATGACAAAAAATGAAGTGGTACCAAAAATAATATTCCTCGTCCAAAGATATGCCTTTTTGCCAATTCTGATAAAAACTGAGAAATATAAAATCAAGTTATCATAAAAAACGAACAAATATTTCAACTTTTACGCCCCGTATCTCGATATTTTATTAAGGCATATTTGAACCAATCGCCGTATTTTGGTACAAATAACCCGTCCTTAACCTACGTCCAAATAGTTATGATTCATTCTGAATATGTGATATTTCGATTATATTTTTTAGTTTTCCAGTAGCGATGATACAAGTTTAAAAAGTTATTCCGTAAGACACAATTATTTTTTTTAATGCAGGAAAAAAATCATTTAACATTGTTCTGTATCGTTCTCCATTAACTGTTAATCATTGACCATTTTCTTCAAAGAAATATGGACCATTGCACGCCGCCCCATCTGTAGGTAATGCTGTCTGAACAGTTTCGTGTGGATTTTCATCACTCACGAATTTTGCAATTCTGTTTGTTCACATAATCATTCAACCAAAAATGAGCTTCACCACTGAATAAAATTTTTCTATGAAATTGTCATCAAACATTGAATTCGCTTTTGAGAAGGAAAAGAATTCCAGTATAAATTTTCTTGATCTTGACAGAATGTATATAAAATTTTTTAAATATTTTAATATTAACAGATGTTCTGTTAACCTTTTACATATTTCATTTCAAGAAATTATATTTAATATTAATAATTCAGGAATGAAATTAATGTCATATAAGCACCGCTTATATCAAACGACATACAAAATAAACATTCATTATAAGATATCCAGATGACCGGATCCAAAATCCAATAAATATAAATTGTTAACAAAAATCCTATAAATTAAATATTTTGAGTAGACAAAATTTCTGCTCTGAAAGAAATTTGAAAACAGATTTCTTTCAAAAATGTTTAACATAATTCTAAGAATTTCATCATAAAACTATCTTACTTGGAATATTCAATATTATTGAATATGTTGTTTGATATAAGCGGTGCTTATATGACATTAATTTAATTCCTGAAGTTATAATATTAAATATAATTTTATGAAATTAAATATTTAGAAAGCTAACAGAATATGTCTGTTAATTTTAAAATATTAAAAAAAAATTATTTAGTATCACAATTCATCACACATCGAAGCGTCGACCTGCCAAAAAGAAAGGACCAATCAAATAATCGCCAATATTACCACCCCACACATTTAATGAATATTGCTATTAAAAATGAGTTTCTGCAATTTCATGTGGATTCTCCTCAGCCCATTATGTGTTCATTTGAAAATTTATAATTGAAGTTCTTGAGAAACAGGCTTCTTTAGTGAATGGGATTTGGCAATGAAAATGAGGATTCTTTAATAGTCTATTGAGGTACAACTGACAAAAAATAATCCTGGGATGAAAATCTCGAGGAAGGAGCGCCTACATCCTGTGATAAGGATACAGCAAAGAATCCCACAGGATCCGCCAAACAACTTGGACCGCCCACAGGTGTTACTTGTACCACCTGGCCATCCCATTGGTGTTGGACTCGAAGGGGCAGTGGTTGAAAGCATGCTGGACTAGGGAGGTATTTCATTTATCTGTTCGCAGAACCCCTTGTTCGGCATATTCTCATGAAATGACTCGGGGTTTAACGGGACTTAACGGTTCTACCGGCCTTCCCCTGGCCAGGATCAATGCGTAACTATTTAGGGTTTGTGGATCTCGACGAAATGGCTTAGCCGTTAGTACTTGACGCCAGGATCAATCAAATGAGTTCATGGGACCGCGTTCGGGTGCTTGGATAAGAAGCCCTTCCAGCGAGTGAGTTGCGTCACAAGCCAACTAGGGTACTGACCTGCAGAGCCAGTAGAGGTTAGATAGTGCTGCTACCAGTCAGACGGTTTTGGCTTTCGAGCCGAGGCCCAAACTGGAAGCTGGTGGGTTCATCTCTGCGGAGAGGTTCTCGCTTCGCGCGATGATATGGCCTGTGATATCCTTATCACACTCTCTGCCTCTGGGGGCAGACTGTGGAGACTGGTCACTTGGTGAAAGAGCTATGCTCACATGCCAATACGAAAACCTGGTAGAATTCACGTGTTCTGGAACAAAATTATTTTTGCACAGCCAAATAATTTTTTTATTCTATTTGATTCTCTACACTTTCTTGTGCTAATATGTGAATTTTCAGTTTGATATTACTTCATTTTGCAGAGAGTAAGAATGTCAAATAAACGAAGTGAAATTTTGGAGCCGTTTCGTCAAGGTAAGCGCGTCAATGCGAAATTGTTCATCTGCTCAATGTGCCTCGACAAACCGTGTCCGACGCAATTTGCCGTTTCAAGGAGCTTGGCCACGATGGTCGTCGTCCAAGAAGTGGGAGAAAACACACTGTCAATACGCCTAGCAATCGCAACATCGTCAAGAAGCGGGTCAACCGGAATCCGAGAGTCTCCATGAGGAAAATAGCCCGTTCGTCAAATGTCCAAAAAGGAGCTCAACCTCAAGCCATAATAACTCCAAAAATTTAAACTCCTCACGGATGAAAACAAGCGCCTACGACTTCAAAGGTGCCGTCAACTCTTTCGTCTCGCCGCCGGTCAGCAATGGGAGCGCATTCTCTTCACAGACGAGAAGCTTTTCACCGTAGAACAATCCCACAACCACCAAAACGACAGAGTCTGGTCCACAGAGACACCCGGTACGTCGGCCATCGTCGAACATCGTCAAAATCCGCAATCCGTCATGGTCTGGGGCAGAATTTGCGCCAGCGGCAAAACACCCTTGGTATTCGTGGATCAAGGGATAAAATCAATGAAGTCTACCGCTGCGACATTCTCGAGGCCGTAGTACTTCCGTGGGCACAGCAGCACTTCGGCGACACGCATTGGACATTTCAACAGGACTCCGCTCAAGCTTACAAAGCAAAAATGACGCAAGAATGGTGTAAGACCCATTTTCCGGGTTTCATCACATCTGCAGAATGGCTTCCCTACTCGCCGCATCTCAACCCACTGGACTACACCGTGTGGTCGATTTAGGAGCTCAGGGCGTGTGCTAAACACCACAAAAGTTTGGAGTCGTTGAAGCAATCCTTACGCCGGAAATGGGACCGATTAACGCCCATTGGGCCATTGCTGAAAATTCAAAGAAGAGTCTGAAGCTACGTATCGCCCCCAAAGAAAGCCAGTTCGAAACCGCTTAAACATATTATTACCAAATGTTTATGTTATTATTATTCGTTGTTGTATTGTTTAATAAAGTTAAATGAAAAAAGTTTGTGCGGGGTTTTTGTTGTCACCCTGTATTTAATTGAAATTAATTTCCATCAAGCAAGAACCGATTCAATGGAAAAAATATATCATTTCTACAGAAAACCCCGTTACTACAGTCTTAGACCAAAAATAAATTCAAGAAACTTCATTTCGTCAGGTGCAGTGACCGGGGTGTGTCAGGATGAACATTACAGACATTCCCGAATGATGTTCGCAGACCTCCAACTGCACATACCAGACTACCAAATTCAAAGCGGACGGACCGAATCCAGCGAAAAACAATCGCGATTAATCTTAACAATCCCCACGTGCGAAATCGCAATAGCAGCCGCGATACTAACTCTTATTATCGACATCCTGAAATAAAACATCGTTTTTATGCCGCCATTCCGACTGGAAACTATCTTGGGTTTCGTCATCGTTTATTTGGATAACCACCAACGGCCTTGTACAGAAGAACAAAACCAATGCACGTCGTTCATGCTTCATTGTTGATTTTTGAACGGAACCTCTGGCCACGGGCCAAGTCGAAAGAACTTATTATTCGCCGAATAAATCAGCATCTGACAGTGAAATTACGGGATTTCCAGGGTACTACGCGCTGGGTTAATGTATGTGGCACTTTACTTCGACTATTTCGGAACTTGATGGATACACGGACGAACAAGAGTTGAAATTTTTTTATTTACGTTCCATTAAGGTGACAGGAAGTGTAAACTGAAGGTAACATGTCTTCTCGAGAATTATCTCATAATATCATCAAGTGGAGTATTAGTGAAATAGCTGCGACTCAGTCAAAAAAAACCGGGCTTAAAAGGATTGTCGAAATTCTTTTTATCGCTCAAGTTCACACATCTGTCTTTTACACTCACGCAGAATTTGATTGTCACCGTTATTTAGTTCTTTTACGGTGCTCCAATAGGTCAGTTAATCAGCAGTATTTTGCGATATTAGCAATTACTAATCGAACAAAAATTAGAAAAACACTGAAGTGAAATATCGGGTGTTTTTTTTAGAGTGATAGAACTGTGATTTGACAGAAGGTAGAAGCCATAGATTTCGGGCAATATTTTCTCTACTCGATGCAACAACAAGACAAAGAACTGTATGTACAGAAGGAAATATCGCTGCGGTAAGTGATAATGATGATTCAGATTTGTCTATTCGTCGACGTTCACAACAAGTTGGACTCTGTGACTCCACCAGATGCACCAAATTTTGCGTAAAGATCTTGGTCTACAACCATATAAGATCCAACTGGTTCAAGAACTAAAGCCACTTGACCATAATAAGCGTCATTTGTTTGCTGATTGGTCCCTAGAACAGCTTGAAGTTGATCCACTTTTTTATCGTAAAATTGTATTTAGTGATGAAGCTCATTTCTGGTTGAACAGCTATGTAAACAAGCAAAATTGCCGTATATGGGGTGAAAACAATCCTCAAGAAGTCCTGCAGGTTTCATTGCATCCTGAAAAATGCATTGTATGGTGTGCTTTACACACTGGAGGCATCATCGGTCTATGTTTCTTTAAAAACGATGCTGGAGCTAAAGTTATAGTGAATGGTGCTCGTTACAGATCGATGATCAATAATTATTTGTTTCAAAATTTGAATGGTATCGACCCCGAAGTGTTTTTGTTCCAATAAGATGGTGCTACACTTCATGCTGCTACCGTAACAATTGATTTATTGAAAGAAAAATTTGGCGATAACATTATTTCGAGAAATGGTCCAATTAATTGGCCTCGAAGATCATGCAACATAACTCCACTAGATTATTTTCTTTTGGGTTAGGCAAGTCATTGGTTTTTGATGATAAATCAGAAACAATAGACGCTTTGGAAGCCAACATTACTCGTGTTATTGATAAAATAATTACTTTACAAAACTCTACAACTCTAAAAAAAAAACACCCGATACGAAGCTTTTGCGCACTTGTTCAACAGTCTCCAGAAAATTGTAAGTCTATGAATTACTTCTTGAAAAAGCTACATACAGGATGTCCCAACGAAAATTTGACCCCTCCCAGAACTCAAAAACGAAGAATTTTCGAAGATTTAAAAAACAAGTCAACTTCTGTTTTGAGGGGGACAAATTTTCATCATGAGTTTGTTCCCAAAAAAACACTCTCATGAAGGTGGCATCAACCCCAACATTTTTTTAATAGGGGAGAGATGTGGAGTGTTGGTTAGTTTGAAAGTTATTTATGTTCTGTGCACAACCCAGTTAAATTTTTCAAAATCGGTTCACTATTCAGGAAATAATGTAATATTGGACTATTCAAAGAACTAACGTTTGTATTGTTTAAAATGACCACCACCAACCTCCGTACAATATCATTGGATATCAGTACGTTAGTTCTTTAAATAGTTTAAATTTTTTCTTTCAATTCATATCACGGAAATGGCGATACTTACCGAAAAAAGTGTGGAGATGTTTTTTGTAGTGAATTGTATGAGCTAAAACTTTTGTCTGAACTATTTTTGCTGTAAAATCTACCGTTTAGTTGAAAAACGCGAAAGTCCCACTTTTGCAAACTTTCATCATCAGATACTGAATTGTTTCAGCCGTTACTATTTGGTAGTTGATCATAAATAAAACAAATTGTAGAAATTACTATGTTAAATGTGTAACATATCTTTTTATTGGTAGTAAAACATAGTAATTTCTACAATTTGTTTTAATTACTTTCCCCATCAATAAAAAAAAAATTTGAACAATCGATCAGGGATCGATTAAACTTTTCGCAATAAATTTATAATGGTATTCTCAACATTCATACCAATTTTCAGCTCTATATGAATTTTTGTAACCTTCAATGTCTCATTTAACCGGACTAAAGTACAATTATCGATTGAAGACAAGCATTTTATTAAATGGCTGAGGAAGGGTAGGGATAAAAGTTCCATCATAAGAAACATTCAAACATATTCGCAGCATCGTAAATAAACGGAAGTGCATTTTAAAATGATAGAAATATGTTTCAATAACGTATTGTCAATATGATAAAATAATATTGTTATTTTAATCAATTCACTGCAACTTGAATATTTTAATAATTATAATTTAAATCGGAGTCAAAAAGCATCATTCGAAACATGCAGATCTGATTAAAGCCTGACGATACCTTCTCGAGTGGTTTTGAGTTCGTAACTTTTACACAGATTTAAGTTGCATTGTTCCGATTAGAAGAACTTTATTCTAATATTATTTTTTTAGCTGATATACCTCATTCGCTTCTGGTAAAAGTCGGATCATGATCTTCGTGAGTAAAATCGGACAATATGTACCATTCACACGACAAGCGTTATTCAAACATATCTGAACTAAAAATATTAAATTTCCCCTCAAGGAATCAGCTATCGAAAACATTACATCAGAAACTTTCTGCTTGTTTACGAATTACATTTGTCTGTAATCTTCATCATGTGAATAGTTCTATTTATATTTAATAGGGTAATAAAAATTTGAAATGAGATTATGACTTCAAAATTATTTATGTCACTTAAATCTGAGCTGTCATGAAAAGCACTGGTCAAGGTTTGTCTCAAAACACCGTTTATTCGTATTTGATAATGGCCAAAACGATTCAAAATGGGGCTCTCACCTTATCAGAGTTAGGTTCCAATATACTTGTGCGAAGGGGTACTCACCTGAAAATAGAAAAATTATTCAGAACATTACGATCAGAGAAAATCTGATTAAATCGTTATATATTTATTCGAGTCTTATATAATTTTAATTGTTTTATAAAGTTGATAATGTAAATGCAATGTTTCGAATGGTTTAAACTACATCTCAGTACTAAACCTACTAATTGTTTGTAAGGAGTGTGATCTACGGTAATAAAAACTTCTACAAATCGAGACAGTGTAACATGTAACATCTGTACAACAGTTCTTAACTCAAACGCTAGTGTAAGATTAATATCGGGTGTTTTTTTAGAGTGATGAAACTTAAAATTGAAATAAAGCACATTTAAATTAAGATTGAAGCCATTTTTTTTTTATTTGAAAGATAATTTTATGACATTTATGTTTTAATAATTTCCGGATATGTCCACCGAGACTAGCTCTGAGGAACCGCATTCGACCAGAACAATTTTGGACCACTTTTTCGAGTAATTCAGGTCTTATTTCATCAATAATACTAGTTATGTTGGCTTTCAAAGCGTCTATTGTTTATGGTTTATCAGCATAGACGAATGACTTGACATGACCCCAAAGAAAATAATGCAGTAGAGTTATATCGAATGATGTTGGGGTCCAATTAATTGGACCAATTCTCGAAATAATGTTATCGCCATATCTTTCTTTCAATAAATGAATTGTTACGGTAGCAGCATAAGGTGTAGCACCATCTTGTTGGAACCAAAACACTTCTGGGTCGATACCATTCAAATTTTGAAACAAATAATCATTGATCATCGATCTGTAACGAGCACAATTCACAGTAACATTAGCTCCAACATCGTTTTTAAAGAAATATGGACCGATGATGCCTCCAGCTTGTAAAGCACACCAATCAGTGCATTTTTCAGGATGCAATGGAACCTGCAGAACTTTTTGAGGATTGTTTTCACTCCGTATACGGCAATTTTGCTTGTTCACATAGTCATTCAAGCAGAAATTATCTTCATCAGTAAACACAATGTTACGATAAAAAAGTGGATCAACTTCAAGCTGTTCTAGGGCCCAATCAGCAAACAAACGACGCTTATTATGGTCAAGTGGCTTTAGTTCTTGAACTAGTTGGATCTTGTATATAGACCAAGATCTTTACACAAAATTTTCCATGTGGTGGATTCACAGAGTCCAACTTGTTGTGAACGTCGACGAATAGACAAATCTGGATGATCTTTAACACTATGACTTGCAGCAGCGATATTTTCTTCTGTACGTACAGTTCTTTGTCTTGTTGTTGTTGCATCGAGTAGAGAAAATGTTGTCCGAAATCTATCGATAGTTCGACGAATAAGCTGCCCTGATGGACGATTATGTAAACCATAAATTTCACGAAGTGCTCTCTATAAGTTTGGCGAATAGAACAATGATTTTGAAAATAAATTTCAACAATTTGTAAACTTTGTTGCGGCTGTCAAATTACAGTTATACCTATCGAAAGTTCTATCATTCTAAAAAAAACATCCGATACCCTAGTGTTTCTGCGTATAGCGGATATAGGCACTTGACAGATTTGTAGTCGCTAGCTTTGCATTGCACTGACGAGAATCAATAAGTTTGAAACGTGGGTATGTCTGCTATATACCTCAGTGATCAACAAAACCTAATCGGGTTTGTTTGAGTTGAGAATTGTTACACTGTATGTTACACGGACTGGATTTGTAGAACTTTCTATTACCATAGCTCAGACTCCTTACTAATGATATTTGATACCGATAAGCCGAATTAATTTATTTGAAAATGCATTTCGGCATATTATGATCTGACTTGAGCAAGAAGTGTTTTCTACGTTTGTAACGTGAATACATTTCTTTACTCAAATTAGCTCGCAAAGGTATGTATGTCTTGTATATCAGCTTGCACTAGATGACGCTTGTGTAAAATCAATATTTTACACTTTCTGTGCAGAGCGAATATAAGTTAGTGACAGATTTGTATTGGCTGGACATTACAGGGCACTGACGAGAAGGCAACAACTTTCGAAACATGCGCATGTCTGCTGCTTATGTCCCAGCGATCAACAAAACTAGATCGAGCTTGTTTGACTTTAGAATTGTTGAGAAGATGTATATTACTCTGTTTCGAATTGTACAACTTTCTATTACCATAGTTCATTCTCCTTATTAATGATATGTGGTACAGATCACCCTTATTGTTTTACTTGAAGAAAGTTTTGCTTTTTTCAAATATTTTCTATTTCTTTCAATTCTAAAATAATATCACTCTTCTGGAAAACGTATCAATCAAGACAAGTATGCAGACTTCCAAATGATTTCGATTAGTCCCTTTAATTACAATTATAATCTCATGATCCGATTGGATAATTTCCACTACTAATAGAGTAAATGTTTCAGCGTTACAATGAAGCTTACGTCGGGATAAACTATTCACAATTTACAACTGTTCCAATAAAATCGAATTTTTACTTCTGTATTTTTGGCAAGAAACATCAATAAAGTCAACCTTGAATCCTATCTTTCGCTTTTTTATACGGAATCTGCGTTTCATTTTTGTATAAATGACACCAATATATCATTCTAAATTTGTTTCATTACCTGCGATGTGGTAATTCCAAACTGCAAACATATTGGTCGAACGGAATCATAAATTCTTTCTATTTTCACACTTTGAATTATCTTCGTTTCGCCCCTGAACGTTTTTATGAAGTCTGCCGAGCGTCTCAATGGGTTTTGGACCGCTGAAAAATTTACTTTAGAAATTTTTCCTTTAATCGATTCTGCGTAATGTCATCATCAACAGCTGATGGACATGTTCAAGATAATTTACCTAGACTATAAATTTATTAACTAAAGGTATTAGTTGTTATGTACAAGACGTTCGTCGGGTCTTTATGCAAAATTCTCCTCAGAGAATTTCGAGAAATGTTCAGTTCTTAAGCACGAATTTTTTTCATTGTCAGATAAAGGAATTTTTTTCATATTATTCTGCATTTGAGTGTACGCGAATTATTAGAATGTTTATTTAAAAATCTAAATATATAGAACTATGAGTGCGGACACCTCTGTGGTGTCACGAGTATTGGGCTCGTGGCCGGAAGGTCCGGGTTCGAATCCTGATCAGATGGAAAAGAAATTTTCTAGTTGGACGGGTGTCGGCCACCATTACACTGTTGGATCAAAAATTAACAGCGCTGTGATCTGAAGTGGCGCAAGATCGCGGTAACAAAGCCTAACCAGAACACAACTGAACTCTGCTTCAGAGGGATCTTCACAGAAGATCTAGGAATATCAGGATAATAATAAGAATAATATTTGAGAAACTGAGAAAACCATTTCTTCATAAACATATTCTTTTTCAGCTACCTCTTGCCAATATGTGACAAAGCAGATCGAGGAGAGAAGAATGAAGCATTTGAATCATATGTTTTTCATTTTTATTAGAATTTCCGTTTCTCCAAGAGAGCAATTCTAAAATTGCAAAAATGACGTTTGTTCCACTTTCAGATGACAGAACACATTCATTCATCATATGAAGCTTCCTTAGAAGTCGTTCGCGAGAAGAAAATTAGATGAATATATAAGTGGCTACAAAATGGTGAATACGCCAGTCCACAAAATTTACGTCTCGAACAAAAATGCTCGATACTAACAAATATTCACGTATTACCGACTGTTATGAATCATGTCTTGTAAAAAGTATCAGGATAGGACTCTAAAAATTCTTTTTGAAGCGACTGAAAGGTTTGGAAAACGCTGCCATACAGTATTATCGTATATTCACAGGAGTCCCTGATAAAAGCGTTTCTCCAGTTGGTTAAAAATTAGAAACTACCTTCTCATTGTATTATGGCACAGTACAAAGCCACTCTTGATCATATTTTCTTATAAATATTCAGGCTGTATGCTATTTCAATAAAGTTACGGAAAACCCCGATTTGCAATTAATGGCAACATTGACCTTACATTAATAAGTTTTTCACTTCGCTATGGCTTTCTAATTAATTCATATGATTGGCGTATATTGAATGTGATGTTCATGTACTCTTCTTTCAGATTTTCCTACGGTTTGATCAAAATAAACTACTGGTCAATCATTGCAAGCCGATTTTTTGACTCCCCATTTATTACCTATGGTTAAATGAAATATTAAAGAATATTTCCACAACCTATTAATTTACAACGAATGTTTCGTCAACACTGTGACTTCGTCAAGTTTATATTTTGAACTAAATATACAAATTACAAGTTCACATCTTATATAGCTCTGTGGTTTTGGTAAAAACTTGAAAAAAGGGGTTTAAAATAACAGTCAATTTTCGGAAAAACAGATAATTGAACATATGCACAAAAGAACAGAAATAACTGTGAAATTAACTGAAATACCTAACTGAGCAAAAATATTCAACAAAGGAATTCTGTTTGCATCTGTTTGCTCGTTGAAAAAAAATTTTAAGGCCCTTGTTGGTGTTATTTAGGACTTCTTCCAAACGTGTGATCCTGGTATTTTCAATATTGTAAATAATTTCGTAGTTGTTGAATTTATGTCAAAATTTTTTCAATTGACTGGTCTATACTCAAGCTTGGATGCAAGAACACCGAGCGGCAACCATGTCATGGGAAACAGCTTCACCAGATTGTCCCATTGAAAACATATGGGGACTAATGGAGATTGAAGTTGAACGAGCAGCGCCACGAAATAAAGATGATTTAATTCAGTTAGTTTTACAGTCCTGGACTATCATCACCGAAAATTATAGAGGTGATCTAGTTTCGGATGTTCTTCGACATTTAGGTTGTATAAGTGAATAAGATGAATATTTTGTTATAATTTTCTAATTCAAGAATTCAAAATATATACTAAATAATTACAATTTGTTTTTCCCATATACTTTCTAGATGGACTTTATTTTACCATTAATGTTAAGCGTGCTAAAACTTCACAAATTAAAACAGTACTTTCGTGGATTTTTCAATTTGCAACCAATGAATTTATATGGATCACGTCGCAAAAGCGATTCGTCTTTTTCTTTTATGCCATATAACTTATTTAGTAAGGCCTACAAAGCCCCGTATAATGGATGAATATTCATATGAAACTGTA
This sequence comes from Megalocaria dilatata, assembly GCA_034642435.1. NCBI lineage: Eukaryota > Metazoa > Arthropoda > Insecta > Coleoptera > Coccinellidae > Megalocaria > Megalocaria dilatata. The sequence continues at coordinate 8,040,427 of CM067854.1, forward strand.
CTGAAGAAATACTAAATTTATTAAGAGTACAAGTTCGTGCGGTTTTCTTCGAAAATTGAAGATTTATTGTGAAAAGTTGGTTATACATTCAAACTGCTTTCCGACGTTACCAACTACTTTTTCACATATCCTTGGCAAATGAGCGATCCTATCGTGAAAAAAGCCCGTTTTTTTGGCCGGTATCCATGTATCCATCCATTTTTTGACTTCATCATAATTGGAGAAGTGCTGGTCAACCAGGCCATGTTGTATCGATCGTAAGAGATGATAATCGGAAGGAACTATGTCTGGGCTGTACGGCAGGTGGGGAAGGAGTTTCCATTTGAGGGTTTCTGAGTCCGTTTTAACGTGAAAAGAAACATGTGTCATGCTGCCAAAAGCTTTTTAACGTCTATCTGCGTATTGCGGCCGTTCTTTTCGCAATGCTCGTCTCAAACCCACCAATTGTCGTCAGTAGACCTCCCTTGTGATCCTTTCGTTCGATTGTAGTAGCTCATAATTTACCACACCCAGCTGGTCCCACCAAATACATAGCATGATCATCTCGCCATGAATATTCTACTTGACAGTTGATGATGAGGTATCCATACGTTGCTCACACGTGAAAAAACGACGTTCGACGTTCTTGGCTTCAGTTCATACGGCAGCCAATTTCCTACCTTTCGGATCATTTCCATTGCTTTTGAACGATAGAAAATGGCTGGTTGAGTGACACCAAGTGTTTTTGCAGGTTCCTCTTGCGTTTGTGATGGATCTTCATGTTTGCCTCTAATTCTTCATCCTTAAACTTTGGGGGCTCCCTGGGTCGTTCTTTGTCTTCCAACTCAAAATTGTTACTTTTAAATCGAGCAATCCAATTCTGACAGCTATATCATGGTAACTATAAAAATCCACTAAAATACAATGAGTTTCGGTAGCCTTTTGCTTCATACTGAAGTAAAACTTCCCACAAAAACACATTATTCGGTTCAAAAGTTGACATTTTCAGAGCACACAGAAACAATGTTGTTTGCTTTTCAGCGAAATAACATATACTGAAGAAAAAGCCTGATGATGACACCACAAAATGAAGGTGTTGCCAAATGATATAATTGAATAATAAACTAGTAGCGACATCTGTTATAAAAACCGCACGAACTCATTTCTTTTCCTAACATCTAATATAACAAGATATTTTCTAACTGCTGTTTGTTTCTTAACCTACATTGAAAAAGTGATTTGAATATTTTCGTATAAATTACCGATAGTCTCAATTTTCTTCTTATCTTGTCTTGATTTCAAAGTTCTGGCCAAATAACTATGATTACATCAAAAAAAAAAAACCGATAAATTTTTGCCTCCTGGTCCAGTTGAAGAGTCTTCAAATGTAATCCGACAAGTTCTATTTCCCGTGAAGTTAGGCACAATAATAACTACGAAACGTTGAAAAGTCGAAATGAGCACGGGTGTGATCTAAATAATCATAAAATAACGAATTCATAATTCTCCACGATTCGTTAGTGATATGAAGGAAGTTTTGGACTTAAGCCCAATTTAGTCGGACGAGAATGTGTGCCGCGTGGTAAAAATAGACTTCCTAAGATAGCGTTAGACTCTGTCTAACTCACAGATTGACTGAATCTCTATGTCTAGAGCATTGCGATGCAGTTTATGACACAACCTAGTTTTCAGCAGTGTTACTATCCATTTTCCTTGAATCTGTCATCCGGAAATTGATTCACAGGTTCGTACATTAGCCAATGAATTTCATCTTAATCAACGAAGGGTGACTCTTTACTAATGCACAAAAATCTTTCAGAGAAATAATATTTCAGATGTGATGAAAAGAGCAGGGTAAATTTTGAAATTTTTCAGCCGTGGTTTTCAAGTAATTGATCATAGTTAAAACAAGTTATAACAAAAATATGCAAGACTACATTTATCCATTCTCAAAAACTAATGTTAAGCATGGTATATATTTTTCGTAGCTAGCGAATAAATTTATCCAAAAAAGGAAAGTATAGTCCGTCTAGAAAGTATCCGAAAAAAAAACAAAGCTCGATTGTAATTATTCAAGATATATTTTTAATTCTTGAATCAGAAAATTATAACAAAATTTTCATCTTATTTATTTACTACTCTGTCAAGAAAGTACCGGGAATTTTTAATTAAAACAACATTTTTACATTTAATCGTCAAAATTTATTGGGTCGCCTTCAAAATAGGCTCCATTTGCTCCAATACATCTATGCCAACGGCACTTCCAATTATCGAAACATTTTTTATAGGCGCTTTCCGGGATGGACTTTAGCTCTCGCGCCGAATTTTGTTTTATGGCTTCAATCGACTCAAAACGGGTGCCACGAAGGGGCAATTTTAGTTTTGGGAAGAGGAAAAAGTCGCAGGGAGCCAAATCCGGCGAATATGGTGGTTGCTGAAGCACGTTCGTTGAGTTTTTGGCGAGACAGTCAGTCACAATCGTAGCTCGGTGAAAAGGCGTGTTATCGTCATGCAAAATCCATGAGTTGTTCGCCCACAAATTTGGCCGCTTCTTACGGATACGCTCACGCAAACGTTTCATAACGCCTAGGTAATACTCCTTGTTTACCGTCTGACCCTCTGGAACGAATTCGTAGTGCACCACGCCACGGATATCGAAGAGCATCACCTTCATTTTCGAGCGGCTTTGGCGTGGTTTTTTCGGTTTCGGCTCATTTTTTGCCACCCATTCCGATGATTGCTGGCTTGTTTGCATATCATACTCGTAGACCCAGGTCTCATCACCAGTTATAATGCGTTCCATGAATGTAGAATCGGAATTACAGCGATCCAGCATGTCTGAAGCAACCTGTTCGCGATGACGTTTTTGAAGAAAATTCAGGTCTTTCGGTACGAGTCGTGCGGCCACCTTTCTCATGCCCAAAATATCAATCAAAATCGTACGTGCGGACTCGTGGGATATCTTAAGATCATGTGCTATCTCTCTCAAGCTGGTACGACGGTTTTCCAGCACCCTTTCCTTAATTTTATCGACGTTATCTTCGATCGAAGCCGTCGATGGGCGACCACTTCACGACCGTCCTTGAAGGCTCTGTACCACTGATATGCGTTTTCGATAGTTTTCGATAGAGCATTATCACCAAAGGCCTTTTGCAACATTTTCAATGCATCGGCACACGAAAATTCATTTGCAACACAAAACTTTAAACAAATTCTTTGCTCAACGTAATCACCCATAGTAAAAATCGGCACGCACTCTGACATCGACTGACTTAATCAGCTGTTGCAAACACACTAGTTGACAGATCCCGCTCAAGCTTGGCATAGTAATTAAGGACAGTGGTACCAACCTAGGAAAAAAAAAATTTACCTGCCTCATTGCCCCGCCAGATTTAAATCGATAATTCCCGGTACTTTCTTGACAGAATATATACAACCCCCACTTAACTGTAAACACTTGACTAAACGTCGAGGTACACCCCAAACTAGATCACCATATGTTTTCAATGGGACTAATATCTGGTGAAGCTGCTGGCCATGAAATGGTATGTCCTCTTGCATTATCCTGCTGAATACGCCATCCCTCTGGATATAAAGTATGGGCCATTTCAAGGAGTAAATCGTTTAGAATGCCACATTACTTTCAACTATTAATGGTAACATCAACTATACAGAGAGGCGTAGTACCACGCTGAGATATTGCTCCCCAAACCATTATTTTGGTGGGTAATTTGAAAATTTCAATGGTAATAGATTGTTTTGATAGGATTTTTGAGTGATTTTCACCAGGTTCGAAACAACTTTCATCAGATATAAAGACATCATTGAAATTATCTTCTTGAAAACGTTGGCAAAATTCCACACTTCGTTCCTTTTGTGAAGGTGTCATTACAGGGATTTTTTTTGGTTTCCTTGATAAGTAACCTTTTTCTTTTCAGTGACATACGGAAGGTTACTGGGCATAGTTTTCGTTGATTTCCAAATCTGTTAGCCAATTTGCGAAACTTCAGGCGTCGATTCTGTCCTAAGACCAATAAAGCGTTTAAGTTGATTCCTTTAATCTTCGCAGTCTTTCCTCAACTGACCTATGCCTTATATTCATGCCATTTCTCATCCCCCTTCCTGCCTCATATACAGCATTTTTCACTAGTTCAGTCAATTGCACTAATTTTTTAACGTTTCGAAAACCTTTTCTATGCAAAGATTCTACCTGTTTTCTTTTTTCTAGTTGCGAATATTTCATAAATTGTATACCTGTTGACAATCAACAATATTTGACAAATAGTGTTGCCATGCACATTATTACTTTTGTCTTAGAATGTAACAAAAAAGCAGTATATTAAAATTATGAAAAATAATAATTCCGGTTACTTTCTGAGCGGACTACATTATAAGTGAATAATTAATGTTGTATCTGTCAGCATTCTATTCTGTACACCAGCCACAATTTTCTAGTTTAAAGTGGTTCATAAATAACTAAATTTAAAGTTTGATTCCGAATGCATAAAGTGCCAAACAATAAATATTAATCCTTAGTAGTAAAATTCTATTAATAAATAATACAAGGCAAATTTTTCACGTGCTCTTTTGCATTTGAAAACTTGAAATATTCGTCATTATGTAAGGTGTTGAATCTCGTTACTTTGCTAGAAAACTCCCTTTTTTCATTTTTAATAGGATACTCACTCAAATAATAAATCCTAACACGACATTTTCACCATACAAATAAGAAAATTCATCCATCTTACTTACACAGTGTTCGAAACCACTGAAGGTATTCTCGTAAGATCAATTAATTGAGATACTTAATTGTTTCAGCCGTTACTATTTGGTAATTGATCATAATTAAAAAAAATTGTAGAAATTACTATGTTTTACTACCAATAAAAATATATATTACACATTTTCTTGTGACTCGAGTTTCGGGAAATGAATTACCCCATAATCAGACATCTGAAGACCTAACATTGGTACAGAGGTATTTAAACAAAAGCGATAAATATTTTAAATATTTCAATAGATTCTAGATAGCACCTAATAGTGGTACAGAGGTTTACAAGCGGAACGTGATAGTGTTAGGTCTTCAAATGTCTGATGATGGGATAGTTCATTTCCAATATTTAACATTAGTATCGGATACTACAAGTATGTTTCTTTTAACGTTTGATCAGGTTGAAAGAAAACCAACCTTACACATATAAAAAGGAAATTATAAATTACCTGTTCAACCTACAATAGCCAATACATAGGACAAAGAGGAAGTTCGTTGAAGACAATACTCAACGAACTTGTAATGAACAAAAAAAAATCGCCTTTGCCACCTATTGCATACGATATACCCTTTTCCTAATATGATCTAAAAAAAATATTAATATTCCATACTGTGCAGTCCCAGTATCTGATTTTCTTAATCATTTTCCCGACAATTGGATTGAAAGGAGAGGTCCTATTGAATGGCCTCTAATAGTTCCTGACTTGAAACGTGGAAATTTTTTGGAAGGTCATTTGAAGAAAGTCGTGGTTGAAACAGAATCTTCTTCACTTGGAGATCTTTGCGAAGAATACTGTAAGCGTGTAGTATTGAAATAACAGCTGAAATGTTAGGAGAATGTAAGGAAAGACGTTGAAAAAGGACACTTTTACTGTATAGAAATTAATAGTAGGCGATTTGAACATCTCAATAATTAAAATTCGTTCCGAAACTCGACCACACTTCAGTCCAAACGAACTCTTCACCGAAACGAACGCCAATCTTAATCTTTTTAGAATATTCCTAAATGGAATTTCAAAGCTTCAAAATTGTGTATCACTCGACCCCTATTGCCATATAAGATTCTTGAGTGGGTTGTAACGCCGCTGAGGGGAATGATAATTCATCCTCGAAATGGCAATCAAAAATGTCCCCCTCCAAATAAAAACTGACCTGCCTGGGTTTTTTCTGGAAGAACTCATATTTACCGAAATATTCGGCTGGACTTTTTCATATGGACCGTCCCGTATAAATTATATCTAAATAAATGTTTTAATAGTCTTCATAACTGAAAAACTGAGTTTTCATTTGTATCAACTGGTATGTTGTTTTCTCCGCTACCAAGGTCAGTCATTCTCTATTTTTGTAATTGTTTTCGTATTTCGCCTGTGTTTTGTATATTCCCAACATAAATACTTCATCACCAACATTACTATGTCGCACTAAATGGAATGAGCAATATGTTAGAAAATAATTTCTACAAAGAAAGCAAAAAAAGTGAGCTCAGATCAGAATCATTGATTTGTACCACTACACGCGTATGAGAATGAAGAATTTATGACCATTAGATAATAAATATACAGGGTTAGGCACGGAATTGTCCTCAACTAAAGTGAAAATAAAAAAACGCAAGTATTTTTCCAAAATTATTTCTGGACTATTTATAATTTATAGAGTGACACGCACAACGGAGTCCTTTATTTTCGATGTAGCCGCCTTTGAACTATTTCATTTTTTCAATCTCTCCAAGAAATCATTGCAATATGACCGTATGACGTCTGGTGGGGCTTTGGCCCATTTTCGCTAGAGAGGAGTCCATCCACTGTATCGTATTTTTTGCTCCCACTTTGTACTCCAAATATTCCCAAATGCGGAAATGCAGGGGATTGAGTCTGGGGAATATGGAGGCCATTGTCTTGGTGGAACGAAGACTGGAACACTGTTTTGAAATCATTGGACGGTTTGTTGCTCTCAGTGAGCTTATGCAGAGTTCTGCTGAAACCCAACGTTATGATTTGAATTATTTACTTACCCCAGGCTTTAAGGAACCTTCCAACAGTATCCGTACATAAATTGGAGCATTGACATCTACTCCTGGTATAAAAGCCAGTGGAGAATGTTAATTTCGTGTGATTGCTGCCAAACCCTCACCGAAGCCTATTTTTGCTTTTGATATGCTCGCAAATACTCTCGATTAAGAGAACAACGATGACTCAAGTAAACACGATCGTTTTGTTTGTTCACAACTTACTGTCAAAAGTCTTACGTCATACATAATATCTGTCAAAAGTGGAGTTTTGGACCAATTCCACGCATATTCCTGTGTTCTGGAACGAAAGTATTTTAGCGCAGTCAAATAATTTTTATTCTATTAGATTATCTACAACTTATTGAACTAATATGTGAATTTTCCGTTTGATATTATTTTATTTTGCAGAATGTTAGAACGTCAAACAAACGTAGTGCAATCCATCATGGTCTGGGGCGGAATTTGCGCCAGCGGCAAAACACCCTTGGTTTTCGTCGATCAAGGGGTCAAAATCATTCAAGAAGTCCCATTTTCCGGGTTTCATCACATCTGTAGAATGGCAGCCCTACTCGCCGGATCTCAACCCAATGGACTACAACGTGTAGTCTATTTTGGAGCTCAGGGCGTGTGCTACACACCACTTAAGTTAGGACTGACTAACGCCCGAAGAGCTGCGGCCCATTGCCAAAAAGTTCAAGAAGCATCTGAAGCTATGTATTGCCGCCAAGGGAAGCCACTTCGAAACCGCCTAAATACATTCTGTCAAGAAAGTACCGGGAATTATCGATTTAAATCTGGCGGGGCAATGAGGCAGGTAAAAATTTTTTTTTCCTAGGTTGGTACCACTGTCCTTAATTACTATGCCAAGCTTGAGCGGGATCTGTCAACTAGTGTGTTTGCAACAGCTGATTAAGTCAGTCGATGTCAGAGTGCGTGCATTATCATTCGACGTACTACAATGTTAAAACGTACTAGAAATCGGTCAATGAAACACAAAATATACCCAATTTTTTTAGTAAAACGCATACTTGACTTGGGGAGTAAGCTGGTGAATGCGTGACGAGCGGTTACGAAAAGTATGATCGGGTTAGGCGAACGAAAGTTGAGAAGATGAAACCAAATCGCTAACCCACCACAGCGAAGGCTATGATAAAAAAAAAGAAACTAAACGCTCCGTCCGCCCATGAAACATCCTACTTCGTAAAATGCCTCCTAGTGCGCCAATGGAAAGATAAATAATAACAAAATTTGAATATTAAAACAGATTTAATCCGTTAGTCTTCTACAATTTTAATTTCAAAAAAAAATTTTATTCAAAAAACTTTTAGAATTAAATTAATGTCTAAAATAAGCACCGCTTATATTTAATAGACGTATATAATCAAAACTCAATATACATTCTGTCAAGAAAGTACCGGGAATTATCGATTTAAATCTGGCGGGGCAATGAGGCAGGTAATTTTTTTTTTCCTAGGTTGGTACCACTGTCCTTAATTACTATGCCAAGCTTGAGCGGGATCTGTCAACTAGTGTGTTTGCAACAGCTGATTAAGTCAGTCGATGTCAGAGTGCGTGCCGATTTTCACTATGGGTGATTACGTTGAGCAAAGAATTTGTTTAAAGTTTTGTGTTGCAAATGAATTTTCGTATGCCGATGCATTGAAAATGTTGCAAAAGGCCTTTGGTGATAATGCTCTATCGAAAACTCGTGCATATCAGTGGTACAGGGCCTTCAAGGACGGTCGTGAAGTGGTCGCCCATCGACGGCTTCGATCGAAGATAACGTCGATAAAATTAAGGAAAGAGTGCTGGAAAACCGTCGTACCAGCTTGAGATAGATAGCACATGATCTTAAGATATCCCACGAGTCCGCACGTACGATTTTGATTGATATTTTGGGCATGAGAAAGGTGGCCGCACGACTCGTACCGAAAGACCTGAATTTTCTTCAAAAACGTCATCGCGAACAGGTTGCTTCAGACATGCTGGATCGCTGTAATTCCGATTCTACATTCATGGAACGCATTATAACTGGTGATGAGACCTGGGTCTACAAGTACGATATGCAAACAAGCCAGCCATCATCGGAATGGGTGGCAAAAAATGAGCCGAAACCGAAAAAACCACGCCAAAGCCGCTCGAAAATGAAGGTGATGCTCATTGTTTTCTTCGATATCCGTGGCGTGGTGCACTACGAATTCGTTCCAGAGGGTCAGACGGTAAACAAGGAGTATTACCTAGGCGTTATGAAACGTTTGCGTGAGCGTATCCGTAAGAAGCGGCCAAATTTGTGGGCGAACAACTCATGGATTTTGCATGACGATAACGCGCCTTCTCACCGAGCTACGATTGTGACTGACTTTTTCGCCAAAAACTCAACAAACGTGCTTCAGCAACCACCGTATTCGCCGGATTTGGCTCCCTGCGACTTTTTCCTCTTCCCAAAACTAAAATTGCCCCTTCGTGGCACCCGTTTTGAGTCGATTGAAGCCATAAAACAAAATTCGGCGCGAGAGCTAAAGTCCATCCCGGAAAGCGCCTATAAAAAATGTTTCGATAATTGGAAGTGCCGTTGGCATAGATGTATTGGAGCAAATGGAGCCTATTTTGAAGGCGACCCAATAAATTTTGACGATTAAATGTAAAAATGTTGTTTTAATTGAAAATTCCCGGTACTTTCTTGACAGAGTAGTATATTATTACCAAATGTTTATGTTTTTATTATTCGTGGTTGTTTTGTTTAATTTCTTTTGTTTGATAAGTAAAATGAAAAAAAGTTGTACGAGGATTTTCTTGTCACCCTGTATTGAGTCTCAAATATGAAAAGACAAAAAGTTTCAACTGAAGCATAAAATTATAAGAAATAAAATAGTTGAGAAATCGAAGTGAACGACTATCGACACTTAATAATAGTTTATTGCTAATTTAAGTAATTAATTTAATATTAATTTCATTGAAACAATGTGCAAGAGCTATTAGGATTATCCATTTCGAAAGTACGAATCTTCACTTCGACAAAACCCAATGAACGAAATTTCTCCACTCGATCATTTTCCTAGGACATTAATCTCTCTTGCCTTTTATTAGAAAGGAATTTGAATTTGCGTGGATACTGCGATTTAAAAACAAAAATGCGAATATCCAATATCTAACAGTTATTGGAAGCCGGGTATCACGGAACTGACAGATTGAACAAGCATTAAGTGCTTATGAAGTTTTTTGGCCTGATTCCAAATAAACTCTGAAAGTTCTAGAGATCGCCTAGATTATACTTCGAGTGTTATTTCCTGCAAATCTATGAATGAAATTCATTTCCATAGTATGGTAAAATTGTTCCAGTGCAATTTTTTGCCGAAAACAATGTACGCATGTTAGGTTTAAATCAGTACTTGAAGCAATAAATTGGAAAAATGTGGCTATAATATATGATAAAAAATTGTTTGAATGAAAGCGCTTTTGCGCGCTTGTTCAACAGTCCATTTCCCATAAAAATTTCAAATCTCTGAATTTCTTCTTGAAGAAGTTACATATACCGAATATAAATTTTACATTAGCTTTTCGTCGTTTTTTCACATTTGAATGCTAAATTTAAACTCGATCCTGGGACTGTTACTATGGTTTCTTTAGCGCTCTATTCACGAATTTTTTGTTCTTGTTTTAAATTTTCTAATCATACGATTCTCATGAAATTTTGCAGGAAAGTTTTCGATATCAGTCTCCTTCTGAAACCCAGATTACAGGTCAATCGGACTCGACGTTTGGAAAGCAAACTATCGGGTTGATTTTGCGCAGTAACGAACTCAACGGAGATATTCAGGCCCCCAAACCTATCCCAAAAATTTCAAGTCTCTATCTCTTTCTGCTCGAAAGCTATAATGCTTGAGGTAGCGCTCAACGCTGATTCGCACACAAGTTTTTTGAGAATTTCTAATCATACATCCTCACGAAATTTCGCACGACTATACGCATTATTAGTCTACTCCTAAATGCTGAACTTCGATCGATCCAATCTGTAGGTTTCAAAAATATTTGGAAAAAAAATTATTGCTAACGTGAAAAACTGCAACATTATTAGACCGATTTTGCCCATTCACGAACTCAACCGAGATATTTTGACTTTTTGTGAAAGTATAATATATATAATTGGCCATTCTGGTCCAACACGTTTTGTTATTTTTCTGGTAGTAGCATGATTCCACGCTCATTAAATTTTTGGTCTTTGCTGGCAAAAAACGGATCCAGGTGAGTTTTGACCTCTTCATTTGAATTAAAGGTTTTACCTTCCAAAAAACTTTGCAATTACCGGAACAAATAATAATCCGAAGGCTCCAGATCTGAAGAATATGGTGGGTGTGGCCACTCAAGCTGTAAAAGCATTATCTGGGTGAAACACTACATCTTTTCTGTTGATTAATTCTGGCCTTTTCTGTTGAAGTGCATCATTCAGTTTGTCCAGCTGATGACTGATGATAATTAATTATTGTGTTATCCCATAAAAGCCCAAAAACAACGATTCCTTTAAAATCTCACCGAACAGGCAGCATCACCTTTTTGATGGATATTGGCTCTAGAAATGCTTTCAGCCAGTTTTTTTTTCCCATTATCTCTTGCGTTTGAGATTGTTATATAGAACCCATTTTTCGTCCCCATTAATGAAGCGCTTCAAAAATGGATCATTTTCGTGACGTTGGAGAAGCGAGTCATAGACGTAAACGTGACGACATAAATTTCTCTCCGTGAGAACATGGGAAACCTATATTTCGAGCTTCGAGGTTAAATCCGTGCCTTTCAAGTGGTCATGAACAGTTGAGTTCGATAAATTTAACCTCTCACCGATCTCACGTGTTGTTATTCGCCAATTTGCACCCATTTATACCTTTATCAGCTTCAAACGGCCTTCCGGAACGTGGTGCATCTTCGACATCAAAATTTCCAGATCGAAATTTTGCAACATAGTTCGAGCACTTGCTTCCTGTCAACACATCTTCCTCATACACATCGGTTAATTCCTTTCTAGCTTAAACAGCATTTTTACCTTTTCTATAGTAAAAAAGTAAAATCGAGATTCGAGGTTAAACCCAGGCCTTTCAAGTTGTCATAAACATTTGAATTCTATCAATTAATCCTCTTACCGATCTCACGTGTTGTTTTTCGCCGATTTGCATCAACTAATGCCTTTATCAGCTTCAACCGGCTTTCCGAAACGTGACTTAACTGTGAACTTGGGTTCGAAAAAACGAAATTACTTTCCGAACAATCTTATATTTGAGTTAAGGTAATTCACAAAAAACCTGTTACAGATCTTCAAATCTCAAAATTAAACCAGGACAAACTTGACTCAGTACTGACAGACCAGCACCAAGTCATTCGCAGACCACTGATTCCATTTGGAATCCATACCTAGTCTAAGAAGAATAAAGTATCAACAGAATTATTAAACACTAGATTTACATCAAATGGATAGAATAATATTATTCCAAATAATGAGTAAGATATACAAACAATTCTCAGATCATTTAATTCTCGTCAATTTCAACAAACTGTTTGAACAACTACGTAACATCTGAGTTGAAATCTGAGTTGAAGAACTATCAAGGTCATAATGTGAGAAATGGTAATTGGATATATTAATCTGCCTAAGTATTGGTCACCACCTATCTGTGACATCATAAACTTTCTGAGCCATAAAACTTGAAGCAGAAATTGTTGAAAACGTGTTTTGAGTTTTTTTCCAAAAATTGCACAAAGATAGTAAAGTCGTGTATCGATAGTTTTTTCATCTTACCGAGGGTAGTGTTTAAAGGAAAGCTGACGCGATATGCGCCATCAACAGAAGAAACGGAAACGTCATCTAAGGCATTCAGTATGACCTAGATATGGTCAGATTATAGGGCTGTCAACTTACTTATTTCAAATAAATCATGTTTTTAGGGTCAAAACACCAAGCATTCAAAATATAAGAACACATTCGTCTGAACATTGAGTAATCAATTATAATAAGAAATACGCAACGCCAGCTAATAACCCATGAATTCTCATCAAGCAAACACCATACCTGAGCATTTGATATGACCAAATTGTGATAAACTGTGTTTCTGAAAACAGTCACAAAAACATAGGAAGCAAACTTTATCAGATTGATCTAACATTGACTATGGTCAATACATGTTTCTAAACTTAGTATTCCTCAATAAACCAATCTTCCTTCTAAAATAACTCAAACAAATCCGACTCAGTTCCGTTCTAAATTAAATATTGTTTTAACATACCATTCTCGAATGGACTAATGTATACAATATAAGAGTTTATATTATATAGAGTTAGAGAATATTCAGCTTTGATTAGGTCAAAAGCGTAAGTGGTTACAGGGTTGTCAAGTGCTTTTTTTTACAGACTATTCTTATATATAGGGAGACTCAAAACTGACGAAGACAAGAAACATCCAAATTAATGATCAGGAAACGTCATGCGTGATTATTAATTATGACCAAGTGAATGTTCCTTATCCAACCACTTCCATCAGGAAATTATTACAGTCAGAAAAGATATCAGGTAGTTACTATAAAATGTTACACAACTTAACCTCTGCATTGAGTATGAATAAAACTTGGATTTTTCATAAAATCATTTAATCATACCCATCTTTCTTCTATAAAGCGTCATACAAACTCTCAATTTTGTTCTCAAGTCATAGCATTAATGTTACTGAGAACATGATTAAATTATAACATTCTCAATCAACTTAGTTTTCAGAGACCGTTCTAAAAGAAGATTTATACCAACACAACAATGGCAACATACGAAAGCGTAAAACGTAAGTATGTCCAGAAAATAGTTCTTAACTGAATGCTCCTTAACTTACTGGGTTTAGTTGCGTTTTCAGTACAAGTTTAAATATTGATTCTGATGAAGACATTATCAGGTCTTTTTAATTAACTTTGTATCAAGAGACTATTCTGGTAAGAGATTCAAACTAGACATCATAAGAACCATACAAATAAGTAAATGTCATACATGATTCATGATTACGATCTGAGCATAATTTTCAAATGAATGCTCCTTATCAACTATTCTGTTAGGCAATTAATACTATTTGAAAAGAAATCAGGTACAACATTAGTAATAATGAAACGCCACATACATTGAGCTAGCTACGTTGTAAATATGGATAAAACTGAGACTTGATCATAAGGTTTTTCATCAAACAACAAAACCTATCTTTCTTCCATAAAACGTCATATAAACTCAGCTCAATTCCGTTCTCAATACTCGTACAAGGCAGGGCATTCACCAAAAATGTTATGAGGTTCTTATTTAACCTTGTTTTTAAAGGCTATTCTACTGGGAGACTCAAACAACACAAGCAACAAACGAAGTAGTCAGAAAACGTCATACAAATCGGCCCCAGCGTTGAGTATGGTCAAATAACCTCAGTTTATTACCGTTCTCAATACTGGTACAAACGTTTACCGAAAATGTTATAGGGTTCTCATTTAACCTTGATTTAAGAGACTATTCTACTGAGATATTCAAACCAGATACAATACAAGCTACATACTAATAATTCGTGGGCAGCAAAAGCAATACAAATTGGCCTCAGCATTGAATGTGGCCATATAAACTCAACTCATTTCCGTTCTCAATACCAATACAAGCATTCACCGAAAATGTTATAGAGCTCTCATTTAACCTTGTTTTTAGAGACCATTCTACTGGGAGATTCAAACCAGACACAACACAAGCAACATACGAATAATTCGTGGTCAGCAAACGTCATACAAATCAGCCTCATCATTGAGTATGGTCATATAAACTCAGCTTATTTCCGGCCTCAATACCAATACAAGCATTCACCGAAAATGTTATAGGGTGCTCATTTAAGATTGTTTTTAAGAGGCTATTCTACTGGGAGATTCAAATCAGGCACAACACAAGCAACATACGAATAATTCGTGGTCAGCAAACGTCATACAAATCGGCCTCAGCATTGAATATGGTGATATAAACTCAGCTTATTTCCGTTCACAATACCAAAACAAGCATTCACCGAAAATTTTATAGGGTGCTCATTTAACCTTGTTTTTAAGAGACTATTCTACTGGAAGATTCAAACCAGATACAACACAAGCAACATACGAATAATTCGTGGTCAGCAAACGTCATACAAATCAGCCTCGGCATTGAGTATGGTCACATAAACTCAGCTTATTTCCGTTCTCAATACCAATACAAGCATTCAGCGAAAATGTTATAGGGTGCTCATTTAACCTTGTTTTTAAGAGGCTATTCTACTGGGAGTTTCAAACCAGACACAACACAAGCAACATACGAATAATACATGGTCAGCCAACGTCATACAAATCAGCCTCAGCATTGAGTATGGTCATATAAACTCAGCTTATTTCCGGCCTCAATACCAATACAAGCATTCACCGAAAATGTTATAGGGTGCTCATTTAAGATTGTTTTTAAGAGGCTATTCTACTGGGAGATTCAAACCAGACACAACACAAGCAACATACGAATAATTCGTGGTCAGCAAACGTCATACAAATCAGCCTCATCATTGAGTATGGTCATATAAACTCAGCTTATTTCCGGCCTCAATACCAATACAAGCATTCACCGAAAATGTAATTGGTTGCTCATTTAACCTTGTTTTTAAGAGGCTATTCTACTGGAAGATTCAAACCAGACACAACACAAGCAACATACGAATAATTCGTGGTCAGCAAACGTCATACAAATCAGCCTCAGCATTGAGTATGGTCATATAAACTCCCGTTCTCAATACCAATACAAGCATTCACCGAAAATGTTATAGGGTGCTCATTTAAGATTGTTTTTAAGAGGCTATTCTACTGGGAGATTCAAATCAGGCACAACACAAGCAACATACGAATAATTCGTGGTCAGCAAACGTCATACAAATCGGCCTCAGCATTGAGTATGGTCAAACACACATGGTCAAAATTACCGTCGCAGAGCTTGCAGCGCTTGGCGCGTGGTTCCCCGATCAACCCTGTGCTCACGGGCATTGTCCAGCTGGATGATGGGCGATTCAGATGTCGCCAGTATCGTTGCGCGTGCCGGTACAGAGGGCCGCCGGTGCACCCCGGGCACGATTTGACATTTCCGTGTTGCGGAAAGTGCGGATTCCAGAGTTGGGCGCGAATACAAATCGACGCCTGATAGAGACGTACCACGACGCGCGTCGAACATCCGTTTACTGAGCCGGTCGACGCTAAGCAAGGTGCCAGGCGTCGGTTGCGAGGCGGCGTTGCCGCGTCGTGACTGGGAATTTTGGGTGTTTCCGACCGGGAAAGCCGGACAGTGTTAATGATAAAATTGCAAGGTGATGCATTTTATTATGAATAATATCGGACCAATGACAAATTAAGAGAAGAATCTTAATCAAGAATAATTATCATAGCAAACTTATTACTACTATCTTTATGAATTAGGTGATGCATCACTAAGTGATGTATGAAAAATTTATTCCGTAGTCTAGAACTGCTACCTCGTTGAATGTTACTTTCAAATAGATAGAAAATGTGATTTTTCGAAAACACTGAAAATTCTACAAATCGAGACAGTGTAACATACATCTGTATAACAATTCTATACACAACCAAACCCAATAAGGTTTTGTTGATCACTAGGGCATAATTACAGACATGCGCACGTTTCGAAGTTGTTAGTTCTAGTCAGTGCAATGCAAAGCCAGCGACTACAAGTCTGTCAAGTACCTATATTCACTATGAACAGAAACACGAAGGTATTAATCATACACTAGTGCCATCTAGTGTACGATTGTATCCATCTACAGATGTATGTTTCACTGTCTTGATTTTGTAGAACTTTCTATTACCATAGCTCACACTCCTTATTAACACGACCCCCATGGCATTATAGCTTGAAGTGCTCCCGGTGAACTGGAGGGTTAAGTCTTGATGCCTAAACTAGCTAGACCGTTGGTGCTTGAAGCCAGGATCAATTGAAAGACTTCACAAGGGTTCGTGGGTCTTGACGTACAGGCCGGATTGACGGTGCTCGTACCAGAATCAATTGAGGCATCAATCTTGAGACTATCTTGGTTCATGGGACTGCGTTCGGGTGGATGGATAAGAAGCCCCTTCGGCGTGTGAGTTGCGTCCCAAACAACTCGGGTACTGACCATGCAGAGCCAGTAGAGGTTGGATAGTGCTCCGTTGCGTCATACGGTTTAGGTTTTCGAACTGAAGCCGAAACTGGAAAACTGATAGGTTCAGCTCTTCGAAGTGGTTCTCGCCATGCGCGATGATAAGGCATAAGCCTTATCACACTTTTTGCTTCTAGGGGCAGATTGTGAAGACTGGTAATAATCACTTGGTGAAAGAGCTATGCTCACATGCCAATACACTAACTGGTAGAATTCACTCCTTATTAACAATAATAAATATATTACATATCATCTGCTCAATACACTTCTGGCCAGAAAACGGGAATGAACCCTATAAGGCGAGCTCTAAGCATTTATTAAAATCTCTATACCTCCATAGAAAATATCATATAGAGAAGATATGATCACAGATTCAATATCAGAAAGCTACCACGCACATGTGTGAATAGACAAATTATAGTTATTATAAATAAACATAAATTGTATATTACTAGAAGGGGTTTTATTCCAATATTTTAAATATTAATCAGAATAATCATCTAAAACCTCCACATATTGCAGTCTAGAAAAATTTGTTGAAATTTTTTTTAAAGTAACCACCAAGCGACTCCATTCTTCTTCATATTGAAGTAATGAAGTAAGACTCCCCGCAAAAACACAACAAAAGTTGACCTTTTCAGAGCAGACGAAAACTATGTTGTTTACACTTAAGTGAAATAACAGATACTGGAAAAAAGCCTAATAATAACACTTAAAATGAAACAGTGGAATAATAAACAAGTGGCAACATCTGCTATCAAAACCACTGGAACTTATTTCTACTCCCAATAATTTGCACCATTGGTACAACAGTGTCAAAGATATAATATTTTAAATGTTACAAATTCTGAATATTTGCAAATATATATGTTTTTGGGTTAAACTTAATGGGAGTTAATGTCTTCTCTACAGAATGAATAATATTGAAATTAATGATATGTCTAGAAAAAATTATTTATATTCAATGAAAAAAATATGTCTACTTTTGTGTAATAATCAACAAAATTCAAGAGATTTAAAAGCTAAGATGAACTAAATGAAAGATGAGACAACGTTGTTACGTGTCTCGTAGTCACGTATAGTGCCTTAAACCGAAAGGAGAAACAACGTTGCTTCAACATTTATTTAATTTGTCTAATGTTTTTAATTTCTTGAATTTAGATGCTATTTATTGTAGATAAAATAATGAATTACTAGTTCTGGGGAAAATTGTTTTTTTGTGGGTCCAGCATGAGTTATGGAGAAGTATGGTGGAAATGCGAAAAAATCACGCTGTACAGACATGAAGTGGAGGATTTGATATATTTTCGATAGCAAATAATGAATATTTTTGGGTTTCCATACAATATCCTTTTAGATTTCAATTCTTATATCTGAAAAGTCTTTAAACATTGGTTTTATCTGTTTGTTTGTTTTCTGCCTTAATGTTGGTTTTCAAAGGTTATATCGTAATTTTCTTGATTGCATCTATTCATTGTAGTGAAGGATATTTGCCCCTGCGTCTTCTGTTTTCTATTTCATTGCCATTAATCAATTTTTTAAAGTTTATATCAGAATTAAAATAAATTATTTCGGCGGATCTGTACCGAATATCATTAATAAGGAGTGTGAGCTACGATAATAGAAAATTCTACAGTGTGCATACGTATAACAATTCTACTTCTGCGTTTGTAACGTGAAAATATCGGAGTAACATTTCTTTACTTAAATTAGCTCGCAAAAGTATGTCTTGTATGTATGTTGCTCTAGATGGCGCTAGAGTGTGATTAATATCTTGATGTATCTGTGTAAAACGAATATAGATGTGCAGTCATTGGCATACATTGTACTAATGAGAAACAACCAGTTTGAAACGTGCGCATGTGTGCAATTTGCTCCTGTGATCAACAAAACCTTATCAGGTTTGTTTGAGTGTAGAATTGTTATACTGATGTATGTTACACCTTCTAGATTTGTAGAACTTTCTATTATCGTAACTCGCATTCCTTATTAATGAAAAATATTAGAAATTAAAAATGCATTACAATATTTAACCAAGAAGTAGTGTCAGTGGAGAGATTTATCTCCACCATTTTTTATGAACTCGGCAATAAAAATGGATGAAGAAACTCAGAACCATCAAAGTGTGCTATTCAGCTTTTAAACAGTGATGTATGACTTGTTATTATTACAGACTCTGGAAACGAAGGAAGAACTCAAAATATATACTTTGAAAGAAATATCCATTCGGTAGTACATATTGTATTACCAAATATTTGAAATCACCAAATCGATTGACACGGTTATTCAGATTTCGCTACTAGTCTAAGATCCGAACCTAAATGACCTTCACCGAGCTGATAATAGAATAAACTTATTTTATAATAAATAGCAGTATATTAGAAAATTTATTGAAAATGGGTTTTCAAAAAAAATCCTGGACAAAATATTTTTAATTATTTTTTTAAAAATGATTTTTCATTATATGTTGCAACATCAAGATAATAAGAAAATTTTATACTGGACTTGAAGTATAAAACATATAGAATGTGCTAACGTAGGGTTGTCTATAATTTAGCTGGACAAACGGCTAGGTTGTCAGGTATAAACAGGTATGACGATGCAAGTTACTTTCACTTGTTATGATAATAGAAAAAAATTTATATCAGCATAAGCGCTGTTTTATTACGAACACGTTGATATAGGGTTGTCTGCAAAAAATTTGGTCCTAATAGGGGTTTGCGAATTTTAATTTCAACGCGTGTGAAAATGAGTTACAGAGAGATCCGAGGTAAGTATAATGTGTAATAATAAAGGACCGAACATCGCACTCGTTTCTGATGGGGCCTGGAATATAAAAAAGTGCGCATGCTCGGCACCATAGAAGGCAGGGTTCCTTTATTATTACACATTATACTTACCTCGGATCTCTCTGTCACTCATTTTCACACGCGTTGAAATTAAAATCTTTAAAATTCGCAAACCCCTATTAGGACCAAATTTTTTGCAGACAACCCTATATCAACGTGTTCGTAATAAAACAGCGCCTATGCTGATATAAATTTTTTTCTATTATCATAACAAGTGAAAGTAATTTGAATCGTCATACCTGTTTATACCTGACAACCTAGCAGTTTGTCCAGCTAAATTATAGACAACCCTACGTTAGCACATTCTATATGTTTTATACTTCAAGTCCAGTATAAAATTTTCTTATTATCTTGATGTTGCAACATATAATGAAAAATCATTTTTAAAAAAATAATTAAAAATATTTTGTTCAGGATTTTTTTTGAAACCCCATTTTTAATAAATTTTCTAATATACTACTATTTATTATAAAATAAGTTTATTCTATTATCAGCTCGGTGAACGTCATTTAGGTTCGGATCTTCTACTATACTACTTGTAGTAGCGACATCTGTTATCGAAACCACATGAATTTATTTCTATAAGGTTGTTCGGAAATTAATTTCGTTTTTTCCCGACTGAGGATTTAATTGTATTATTTCGAACCCAACTTCACACTTAAGCCACATAATCATCATGTTTTAAGAGCTGATATAGCAAGTCATGTCTGTGAAAAAGTTAAAAATTATACGCAGTAGTTTTTGGTTGGTATCCTTTTAAATGTGGAGAGCAATAAGCAGCATTTTCGTCATTTTTTACTGTTTTACTATAGAAAAGGTAAAATGCTGTTCAAGCCAGAAAGAAATTAACCGTTGTGTACGGAGAAGAGGTGTTGACAGTACACCAGTGCCAAAACTACTGGTTTGCAAAATTCCAATTCGGCAATTTTGATGTTGAAGATGCACCACATTCCGGAAGGCCGGTTGAAGCTGATAAAGGCATTAGTTGAGGCAAATCGGCGAATAACAACACGTGAGATCGGTGAGAGATTTAATTCATCGAATTCAATTGTTTATAACCACTTGAAAGGTCTGGGTTTAACATCGAAGCTGGATATATGGGTTCCCTATGTTCTCACAGAAAGAAATTTGTATCGTCGCGTTGACGTCTGTGATTCGCTTCTCAAACGTCGCGAAAGTGATCCATTTTTGAAGAGAATCATTGCTGGGGGAAAAGTGTGCTTGCATATTCCTGATCATTATAG
Source organism: Megalocaria dilatata (assembly GCA_034642435.1). Classification (NCBI taxonomy): domain Eukaryota; kingdom Metazoa; phylum Arthropoda; class Insecta; order Coleoptera; family Coccinellidae; genus Megalocaria; species Megalocaria dilatata. The sequence continues at coordinate 8,061,479 of CM067854.1, forward strand.
ATTCGATGTAATTGATGTAGATGTGGTTTCGGAGAGTCCATTGTAGCACATTTGGAACAAAATTAAAGTTATGGGTGTTTCAATCATTATTGGTGTTGTCTACAGACCATCTAATAGGCGGGGCAGGAAATCTAGTGTTGATGCATTTGTTGGTGTTGTTGACAGAATCTTAAATTTTGTATGTCCTATGAGTGATTATGTATTCTGTATGGGTGATGTCAACATTAATCTGGCTCGCATCCTCTGTTGGAATGCTTTTCCTCATACGGCTTTTCTCAGATTATCGAAGAACTGACACGGGTAACTAATACAACAAGCTCTGTTATTGATCCCATCTCTATATCTTGTCCTTCCCAAAGCGGACAAAGGTGTGTTGAACGCTGACTATATCAGTGATCATAATCTTGTGTATGTTGAGGTTACTTTGGATAATTGTAAGACGAAGCCGAAATATGGTTACACATAGAAATTTCCCCAGATTTGATCGGGAGCAGTTTGTGAGTTGTCTGGCTTCTAAGCGGTGGAACCAATTTCTCATGGAACCGGATATAGATAGAAAAGTTTCTCTGTTTTCTGATTTCTTGTTGAGTTCTTTCGATCAGTTTGCACCATTAGTAACAAAAAAAGCTTCGAAACCTAGGGCACCCATGCTTACTAAATCGTTGAAAGGTCTTCTGCGGCGTCGGGATTCTGCTCTGAAACGATTTAAGAAGACGAAAAGCCGGGAAGATTGGGTGAATTATAAGAAACTGAGCAATGAAACTTCAATAAAAGTTCCATAAAAGTAAAAAGAACTTTCTGTTTCAGTCTTCCCAGGGGGGCTCAGAGATGTAGCGTACGCTGAGGATGTTCCATGTGGGTGAACAGTTGCCGGAAATTTCTTCAGATCCAGATGAGATCAACGACTACTTCGCACAGTTCGGTGGCATTACAGGTGATGAGAAAAGTATTGAGTCGACCGACTTCTACAATAACCATATTTTTGACAATTGGCTCTCTTTCGCCTTCCGGATTGTTGATATATTGGATATTCGAAGAATTTTGAGCAGTCTCAAAACCAATGCTGTCGGAAGTGACGCTATTTCACTTAGGATGGTGAGGCTCTTGCCTGTCCCATTGTGGCGCCTCACATCTTTCATAGAGCATTCCTTCTAGCTGCATTCTTGCAAATGTTTTTCCAGCATCCTGGAAACATGCAGTGGGTCGCACAATAACTAAGAACGATAATCCTGTGAGAGTGTCAGACTTGAGAATCATAAGCATTCTCCCTCCGCTGTCTAAGGTACTTGAAAGAGTAATGTATAATCAAGTATATGAGCTTTTGAAATTGTTTCCGAGTTATCAGCATGGATTTAGGAAGTTCCACAGCACACAGGCCGCTCTGGCCTCTATAGCTGATGATATTTTCAGGGCTCTTGACTGTGATGACATGATGGTGCTTCTCCTTCTCGTTCTTTCAAAGGCATTTGACACCATGAAACACCGGTAATTTGTTCATTATTGTATATTATGGATTTGATAGTGCTTCGGTATCATTGGTGGAGTCGTTTCTTTCGCAGAGGACTCAGAAGGTTCGGTTGGGTGAGAACGTACCTCAGGTGAGAGCCATATTGTTGGGAGTTTCACAGGGTTCCATTTTAGGGCCATTGATGTTTATAGTAGATATCATCGGTATATTTTATTTCTTGCGCTATTCTACCCCAGAGTGCTATACGGATGATGGACAGTTGAAGTTCAGATTTTCTCCAGCTGATATGGATTTGGTATCCGAGCGTATAGCTAGTGATCTGGCAGTTATATATCATCATGCTTTATCCCACAACCTGGTTCTCAATCCATCTAAAAGTAAGATTATATATTTTTGTAAGAATAGGGATTATGAACATCAGAAAAATAGTGTAAATGTTTCTGTTAATGGCACATTGGTTCCTGTGACTGACTGTGCGAGGAGTTTGGGATTGCTGCTTGATAGGCAGCTCAGTTTCCCAGCACATGCTGCTGGTTTAGTTAGGTCCGCATGCTTTCGCTTAAAGCTGAACTATGCTTCTAGAGGGTTTCTCACGTTTTCGTTGATAAAGCTTCTCACTGAGACCTGGGTGATGTCTTCACTGAACTACTGTGATGTGGTGTATTTTCCTTGCCTCAATTACTAATTCAAGAATACATTTCAGTATTTTCGAAACTGATGTTGCAGATTCGTTTGGAAAGTATGATCATGTGTCTGAGAGGATTAATGCTTTGGAATGGTTGCGTATGGAGAACCGCGTTAAATAACATAATAGTTGTTTTGTTTTTAGATTGTTGATTCGTTAATCCTCTGAAGAGCTTAGAGATAAACTCGTTGCCAGATATAACATTCACTCTGTCAACATAAAGTATCCTAATTGTGTTAACAAGCAGTTCACAGAACTGCTAGGTTTGGAAAAATTTTTTCTTTCAATGCTGTCAAAGTATTTAATCTAAATAATCTCGTGTCAATCTCAATCAGGAGAACTGTTCTAGCTTCAAATTGCGATTTAGAAGAAGTATGCTGGACGATCAATTTGCAATAGCAGTCATTCATGCTACTCGATTGGTACTCCTATTTTTTATATTTTTTTTATATTTAACTTTTATTGGTTATTGAGGGGTTACTTGGTTTGTGTTGTAATATTTTTTACACATGTTCAATCCTTCAGGGGAGTTAAGTGTAAAAGTAGTCACAGACTAAACTTCGCTTCTCTGGAGGATTAGACATTATTTGTGAAAAAATTGTGCAAAAGGCGATAAATAAATATATAAAAATGTAAAACGCAAGAGATCATGGAGCAAATATGATGAACCGGCTCAAAGCATTTCGAAAGGCAATATCCATCAAAAAAAGTTTGGCGAGTTTTAAAGGAATCGTTTTTTTTTTGAGCTTTTACCGGATAATACAACAATTAATTCGGAAGTCTTCTATCATCAGCTGCACAAAGTGAATGATTGCACTTCAACTGAAACGGCCAGAATTAATCAACAGAAAAGGTGTATGTTTCACCAAGATAATGCTTTAACAGCTTGGGTGGCCACACCCACCATGTTCTCCCGATCTGGAGCCTTCGGATTAGTATTTGTTCCGGTCATTGCAAAATTTTTTGGACGGTAAAACCCTTAATTCAAATGAAGAGGTCAAAAATCAACTGGATCAGTTTTTTGCCGGCAAAGACCAAAAATTTAATGAGCGTGGAATCATGCTACTACCAGAAAGATGGCAAAAGGTGTGGAGCCTTTCTGAACAACCCAATTCTCCTAATAGCTTATGATCCATCAAATCGTTCGCTTTGCTCAAATCGCAAGCAACCAACCTGCACTTTTCTTTTCTATTAAAGACATCTGCAAACTCTACCAGCATAGCCGATATTGCTGAATTACTTGGCTTAATATGCTGAAAAACCAGGCTTTTTTTTTCAAAATATTCAGGGTGAAGGTGTGGATTGCGGTATCATATAGATTGATATACGCTATCTAAACATTCTCTTCTAAACTACAGTTGCATGAGTTTGCTCTTCCCACCCGAGCTTTTCGCTTCATATTGAAGCCTCCATTTTCTCTCGCTCAATTCCAAACGTTTACTGTTGAAAAAATCTCAAACTGTTGAAAAAATCTCAAACCGTTACGTTCCACCACGACCATGACCTAAACAACAATCCACCATGCAACTATCATTTCTCTTCCTGTCCGTAACTCCCAACAAATTGCTCCAGAAAACTCAAGACTTTTCTGATCTAATGCAAATCGCCTCATTGTTAAATCATTCATGCGCGACCAGCATACCTTTTTCGAGTTATTCGTCCTTCACTTATAAAAAAGGCGTGACGTCACCCGCGACAAATGATGTGATAAAATTTTCGATGGCTGACAGCGGCGCGGTTTAAAACGAGATAAATGCAGCCAGGCTATCCGAATTCCCTAATCGGTGCCAACAACGGCCGGATAGTGAGCAGAGCGGAGAAAATGGTGCGTGAATCTACTTACTACCTACTACCTATGCCCCTTCCATGGCCGAGGCGCCAGGACGCTGCCGCTAGCGGTATTGCCGGTTGTTATTCAATGGTTTGCGAGCGATGGAGTCATCTTCGACGTAACATTGACTACATCGTGAGAAATGGGAAGGGAATACATGAGTAAAGATTGATGTGTAATATTGGCACGTACTTTGAGATATGTTTCTACGAGGTTTAGTAGAAAGATGCTTAGACATTGTGACTAATCTATGCAGGCTTGCATGTGCACCTACTGTCTAGATAACGCATATGACTCTCTACAAGTGTTTCATATCAATGTAGCAATCAACGTTAAAGTTTATAATGACAATATATTTCTAATAAATTTTTCATTATCATTCGACGTACTACAATGTTAAAACGTACTAGAAATCGGTCAATGAAACACAAAATATACCCAATTTTTTTAGTAAAACGCACACTTGACTAGGGGAGTAAGCTGGTGAATGCGTGACGAGCGGTTACGAAAAGTATGATCGGGTGAGGCGAACGAAAGTTCAGAAGATGAAACCAAATCGCTAACCCACTACAGCGAAGGCTATGATAAAAAGAAGTGAAACTAAACGCTCCGTCCGCCCATGAAACATTCTAATTCATAAAATACCTCATAGTGCACCAATGGAAAGATAAATAATAACAAAATTTGAATATTAAAACAGATTTAATCCGTTAGTCTTCTACAATTTTAATTTCAAAAAAAAATTTTATTCAAAAAACTTTTAGAATTAAATTAATGTCTAAAATAAGCACCGCTTATATTTAATAGACGTATATAATCAAAACTCAATATACATTCTGTCAAGAAAGTACCAGGAATGATCGATTTAAATCTGGCGGGGCAATGAGGCAGGTAATTTTTTTTTCCTAGGTTGGTACCACTGTCCTTAATTACTATGCCAAGCTTGAGCGGGATCTGTCAACTAGTGTGTTTGCAACAGCTTATTAAGTCAGTCGATGTCAGAGTGCGTGCCGATTTTTACTATGGGTGATTACGTTGAGCAAAGAATTTGTTTAAAGTTTTGTGTTGCAAATGAATTTTCGTGTGCCGATGCATTGAAAATGTTGCAAAAGGCCTTTGGTGATAATGCTCTATCGAAAACTCGTGCATATCAGTGGTACAGAGCGTTCAAGGACGGTCGTGAAGTAGTCGAAGACTTGCCTCGATAACGTCGATAAAAGTAAGGAAAGGGTGCTGGAAAACCGTCGTACCAGCTTGAGAGAGATAGCACATGATCTTAAGATATCCCACGAGTCCGCACGTACGATTTTGATTGATATTTTGGGCATGAGAAAGGTGGCTGTACGACTCGTACCGAAAGACCTGAATTTTCGTCAAAAACGTCATCGCGAACAGGTTGCTTCAGACATGCTGGATCGGTGTAATTTCGATTCTACATTCATGGAACGCATTATAACTGGCGATGAGACTTGGGTCTACGAGTACGATATGCAAGCCAGCAATCATCGGAATGGGTGGCAAAAAATGAGCCGAAACCGAAAAAACCACGCCAAAGCCGCTCGAAAATGAAGGTGATGCTCATTGTTTTCTTCGATATCCGTGGCGTGGTGCACTACGAATTCCTTCCAGAGGGTCAGACGGTAAACAAGGAGTATTACCTAGGCGTTATGAAACGTTTGCGTGAGCGTATCCGTAAGAAGTGGCCAAGTTTGTGGGCGAACATCATTGATTTTGCATGACGATAACGCGCCTTCTCACCGAGCTACGATTGTGACTGACTTTCTCGCCAAAAACTCAACAAACGTGCTTCAGCAACCACCGTATTCGCCGGATTTAGCTCCCTGCGACTTTTTCCTCTTCCCAAAACTAAAATTGCCCCTTCGTGGCACCCGTTTTGAGTCGATTGAAGCCATAAAACAAAATTCGGCGCGAGAGCTAAAGTCCATCCCGGAAAGCGCCTATAAAAAATGTTTCGATAATTGGAAGTGCCGTTGGCATAGATGTATTGGAGCAAATGGAGCCTATTTTGAAGGCGACCCAATAAATTTTGACGATTAAATGTAAAAATGTTGTTTTAATTGAAAATTCCCAGTACTTTCTTGACAGAGTAGTATGTTGAGAATTTAATAAATAAATTAGAAACTAGTGGTTCCATTCAGAATAAGAAACACGAAGTTGAGCGTCCAATCCGAAATGAAGCTACTGAAATAGCAGTAATCTTCGAAAATTCTTCGTTTCTGAGTTCTGGGAGGGGTCAAATTTCCGTTGGGACACCCTGTTTATTTATATACATACATATGGATGGAACTGAAGAAGTTTTACTTCAGTCGTGTGGTCTAAACCACGCTATTTTTTTTTCTAGCTATTATGATTTGGCTTATCACCCTTCTTATCCTTTCTTGTTTTTAACTATTGATGAATGAAAATGTAATTTATATGAAACAAAATCGTTATATATCATTATTTGAAAATTATAAATGTATTTTTATTTTCGAAATTTCATGTGAAATAATTTCATCAATTTTACTTTACTTTATCTGAACATGAACTCGTAGCTCTTCAGGTTGGATCATAATGAAATGATATTTTCAGTATACACTATCAATATTGATGAAATATAGATGTGACCTAAAGTGGCGCAAGATCGCAGTTACAAAGCCTACCTAGAACACAAATGAACTCCTAACTCGCACAAGCTGAAAAAGCTTCTGAGGGATCTTCACAGAAGATCCAGGAGTATCAGGATAATAATAATAATTCTTGATGTCGACTTGTGGGACACCTGTATATGTCGAAAGCTTTTCAGAATTTTGATTTCAATTTTAAATCAATTCTATCATCTTGTAAAGTTACATCCCAAAGGAATAAGAAAAATACTGAACGAATTCACCTCGTTAAAAATCGTCGAATCAGCGACCCCGTATGCCAGAAAATTATCAAACAATAGCTCCCCTTTGTGAGCAAAAATAAATCACGCTCTAACGAAATACAAAATTTTCAGTTGTTGAGTTGGCATTCGACCGAGAAAGTTTAATTGGCCTTCATTAATTTCTTTCTATATTTATATAGCGCTTTAGTTTATGTTCAAGTCTGAGCACCCACCGGGGTATTAATTTATTTCAAACCCAATATTTCAGGCGAATGCATCACTTTTTCTGTCACATTTGGATATTATAAAAATATTCGTGGTATAACTAGAAACTGATGTAAATCCAATAACATCTGTGAAGCAGCGTTGAGTTTGCCAACTGGTGACGTTATATCATCTGATTCATCTAGCTATTCGAATCTTCTATATTTTATGTTCTATATGATTTTACACATCTTTTCCTGTTAGTAAAATACACGTGTCATAACTAAGAGATGGTTTGGCAAGAGGTGTCACAAGCTTTCCAAGTTGGACATTTTAATTAGGAATTAATTGTGATGAATTATTTTGATATAGTTGCGCCTAAATGTTTGTTCACAATAATTCTTAATGTGGATAAAATCTAACCAGGAACTTCGAAGAAAATGAAGGATTAGGATAATAATTACGAAATGGAATACAGTGTGTACCAACGAAAATTTGATCTGTTCACCCTAGAACTTAGAAACGAAAAATTTTCGAGGATTCAAAAAAAACAAGTCAACTTCTGTTTTGGGGGGACGAATTTTAATCATGAGTTTGTTCCGAAAAAACCACCCCTATGAAGATGGCATCAACCCCCAACATTTTTTGAATAGGGAAGATATGTTCAGTGTTGGTTAGTTTGAAAGTTAAAACCCAGTTGAAATCTTCACAACCCAGTTAAAATTTTCAAAAAAGGTTCATTATTCACGAAATAATGTAATATTGAACTTACCGTCAAAAGGTGATCTTGAACAGACAGTAGAATCGCTCAAACTTAAGAACTTAAGAGTTTTGAAGAATCCGAAAATAATTTTCAAGTTCTGTATTAGGGAAAAAGATTTTATATGACGACATTGTTCCGAAAAAAAACACCTTAGGATGGCAATAACCCCCAACATTTTTTGAATGGGGAGGTGATTTTGGATGTTGTTTAGTTGAGAAGTTTTTTCTGTTCTCTAAACATCGCAGTTGAAATTTTCAAATTTGTTTATTTAATGTCAGAACAATTTGAATTTTTGAATGTTTTTACTTTAAAAACATTGATTTTCTTATCGTTCATGATGGGAAAATGTGTGAAGCGCATGAAATTCATTAAAATGTATACTATTTTTTTGAAGATTCTTTCTCAAATGTTTGGGTTTGACACTTACTTATGTGGGCAGAAAATGGTCTATTCTATGGAGGAAAGAATAGAAGTTCTCAAATTATACTATCGGCATGACAAAAATTCTAGATTAACTGCAAGGTATTTTAATAACAATCATCCAGAAAGAAATGTGAGTCACCAATATGTTAAGCATTTGATGAATAAATTAGAAACTACTGGTTCCATTCAGAATAAGAAACACAAAGTTGAGCGTACAGTCCGAAATGAAGCTACTGAAATAGCAGTATTGGGACATTTACACATGGATAATCGGCAATCTATAAGCAACTAATCTTCCGAAATATAGCGTTCATCGAATTGTGAAAGCTCATAAATTTCACCCTTAGAAGATGAGGCTGGTGCAACAGTTGTATGAAGATGATCCTGAGACTCGGAGTCAGTTTTGTGAACAATTTAGTGAGTAACTGAATAATAACCCACACCGACCCTACAATACAATATTTTCTGACGAGTGTACCTTTATGTTGAATGGGGAAATCAATAGACAGAATTGTCGATACTGGAGTGATAGTAATCCATATTTATTCATGGAGATACACATACAAAATTCCCCAAATATTAAATGTTGGGATAGGAATTTTAGGTAAGCATATTGTTGGACCAATTTTTAATGATGGGAATCTTGACGGAACAACTTACTTGAATTTATTAGACGACATTATTGATCCAATGATTACTGACATTCTGGAAAACGACGCCAACCTATTAGAAAATGAACTCACATTACAGCAGGACGGTGCACCGCCACATTTCGATATCGGTATTCGACAACTTTTGAACGAACGTTATCCAGGACGTTGGATTAGCAGGAGGGGTCCTATAGAGTGGCCAGAAAGATCACCTGATCTATCGCAATTAGATTTTGTTTTGTGGGGACATTTGAGGTCCAAAGTCTATGCAACTTCACCTGCAAATCTTGCAGAACTGCGACAAAGAATCATCACGAAATGCCAATTACTGACACCAGACATTTTCGTAATTATTAGAGAAGGATTTGAAAGTAGGCTATATCATTGTATGGAGGTTGGTGGTGTTCATTTTGGACAAGTTAGTTCTTTACATAGTTTACATTTTTTCCTGGATGTTCCCTATTATTACTCACAGATCTGGTGTATTTGAATGTATTGGGTTTCCGTTTGTGTTACCCGTTCGATAATGTTCAATATCAATTTGCTTAATTCAATTTGCACATTTCAACTGGAATGTTTAGAGCACAACAAAATCTTTTTAACTAAAACCCATCTCTTTCCTATAGAAAAAAAAAATAAGGGTTGTTTTTTTGGAACAATGTCGTCATAGGAATTCTTTCTCCCTTATAAACTTGAAAATTATTTTTGGATTCTTCAAAACTCTTGAGTTCTTGAGTTTGGGCGGTTCAACTACCTGTTTAACATCGCCTTTTGACGTTAAGTACAATATTACATTATTTCGTGAATAGTGAACCGATTTTGCAAATTTTAACTAGGTTGTGCACAGAACATAAATAACTTACAAACTAACCAACATTCGACATCTCTTACCTAATCAATAAAAGGTCGGGGGTTGATGCCACTTTCATGGGGGTGGTTTTTTCGGAACAAACTCATTATCGAAATTCATCCCCCTCAAAAGAGAAGTTGGCCTGTTTTTTAAATTCTTCGAAAATTCTTCGTTTCTAAGATTTGGAGGGTCAAATTTTCTTTGAGACACACTGTATATACATAATTTCATCCATCAAATAGTCCGCAAAAAGGACTAATTTTTCAGATTATGCAGAGCATCATGCAAAAATTAAGCTATTCCACAAAAATATATTATGAAAGATTAAAAAAATGTATATGGGACAGTAATTTATTTCCACAAAAATGTTTGTACTACTACAACAATTGTTTCACCACGATGTGGCTTCTTCAGGTATTACATTGTACTGTCTGATGGTATTCAGTATAACCGAGTTTAAATACATTTTTAGGTACGTGACCAAATAATGGAAGCACAAGTCATAAAAACTCTAGGTGTTTATTGGAGTTTGCCGCTAAAAATGCCATTAAGGAAAAATATTCAGTAATGGAGAATGATCGACATCTGTTTGTTCGTTCAAAAGGATTTTACTTGCATTATACCTGTTGATTTCAAGAAATTCTAAAAGTGTTATCTAGAACTTTTTCTTTCAACGTGGATAATTTCATAATGATTGTTGAAATTATGCCTGAATTCCTTAAGATGATTAGCATATGTCGAATGTACAGAATTGGATATATAACCCCTTTGGTGTTCTTGGACACGTTTCTTGAATGATCTACCAGTCTGGCCAATGTATACTAAAAGGCAATCTTTGCAATTCAACTTGTAGACTCCGGATTTATTTTCTTTATTTGTACGATCTTTATTGTTTTTTATGTAGGTACTAAGGTTATTAATTGTCTTAAAAGCCGCGTTATAATTGAAACAACTTTTGAAATATTTAGCAATATTTTCAGATAATCCAATGACGGTTACAATCCCTTTCTTATAGACAATATGGTATCCAATAAACAAGAGAAGATGGCATTAAATCTCGTGTACCCAATCATAAAAGAGGACAATACACAGAAATATTTTTCGTTATCTTATGTCAATGGATTATCTGAAAATATTGCTACATATTTCAAAAGTTGTTTCAATTCTTACGCGGCTTTTAAGACAATTAATAACCTTAGTACCTACATAAAAAACAATAAAGATGGTACAAATAAAGAAAATAAATCCGGAGTCTACAAGTTGACTTGCAAAGATTGCCCTTAAGTATACATTGGCCAGACTGGTAGATCATTCAAGAAACGTGTCCAAGAACACCAAAGGGGTTTTATATCCAATTCTGTACATTCGACATATGCTAATCATCTTAAGGAATTCAGGCATAATTTCAACAATAATTATGAAATTATCCACGTTGAAAGCAAAAGTTCTAGATTAACAAACATCAACAGGTATAATGCCCGTAAAATCCTTTTGAACGAACAAACAGATGTCGATCATTCTCCATTACTGAATATTTTTCCTTAATGGCATTTTTAGCGGCAAACTCCAATAAACACCTAGAGTTTTTATGACTTGTGCTTCCATTATTTGGTCACGTACCTAAAAATGTATTTGAACTCGGTTACACTGAATACCATCAGACAGTACAATGTAATACCCGAAGAGGCCACATCGTGGTGAAACAATTGTTGTAGTAGTACAAACATTTTTGTGGAAATAAATTACTGTCTCATATATATTTTTTTAATTATAAGGAGTTTCCACCAAGTAAAGACCAAATCTATCAAATATTTATTATGAAAGACATAGACTCGGCATTAGAAAACCGCCACGCGCATGTTTGATAATACAAATTATGAAAAATTTTTCAAACGATATATATATTTTTTCAAAGGTCTCTTCGTAGTAAATTTTCCATATACTACTCTGTCAAGAAAGTACCGGGAATTTTCAATTAAAACAACATTTTTACATTTAATCGTCAAAATTTATTGGGTCGCCTTCAAAATAGGCTCCATTTGCTCCAATACATCTATGCCAACGGCACTTCCAATTATCGAAACATTTTCTATAGGCGCTTTCCGGGATGGACTTTAGCTCTCGCGCCGAATTTTGTTTTATGGCTTCAATCGACTCAAAACGGGTGCCACGAAGGGGCAATTTTAGTTTTGGGAAGAGGAAAAAGTCGCAGGGAGCCAAATCCGGCGAATACGGTAGTTCCTGAAACACGTTTGTTGAGTTTTTGGCGAGAAAGTCTGTCACAATCGTAGCTCGGTGAGAAGGCGCGTTATCGTCATGCAAAATCCATGAGTTGTTCGCCCACAAATTTGGCCGCTTCTTACGGATACGCTCACGCAAACGTTTCATAACGCCTAGGTAATACTCCTTGTTTACCGTCTGACCCTCTGGAACGAATTCGTACTGCACCACGCCACGGATATCGAAGAAAACAATGAGCATCACCTTCATTTTCTAGCGGCTTTGGCGTGGTTTTTTCGGTTTCGGCTCATTTTTTGCCACCCATTCCGATGATTACTGGCTTGTTTGCATATCGTACTCGTAGACTCAGATCTCATTACCAGTTATAATGCGTTCCATAAATGTAGAATCGGAATTACAGCGATCCAGCATGTCTGAAGCAACCTGTTCGCGATGACGTTTTTGAGGAAAATTCAGGTCTTTCGGTACGAGTCGTGCGGCCACCTTTCTCATGCCCAAAATATCAATCAAAATCGTACGTGCGGACTCGTGGGATATCTTAAGATCATGTGCTATCTCTCTCAAGCTGGTACGACGGTTTTCCAGCACCCTTTCCTTAATTTTATCGACGTTATCTTCGATCGAAGCCGTCGATGGGCGACCACTTCACGACCGTCCTTGAAGGCTCTGTACCACTGATATGCACGAGTTTTCGATAGAGCATTATCACCAAAGGCCTTTTGCAACATTTTCAATGCATCGGCACACGAAAATTCATTTGCAACACAAAACTTTAAACAAATTCTTTGCTCAACGTAATCACCCATAGTAAAAATCGGCACGCACTCTGACATCGACTGACTTAATCAGCTGTTGCAAACACACTAGTTGACAGATCCCGCTCAAGCTTGGCATAGTAATTAAGGACAGTGGTACCAACCTAGGAAAAAAAAATTTTACCTGCCTCATTGCCCCGCCAGATTTAAATCGATAATTCCCGGTACTTTTTTGACAGAATGTATATTGAATGAGATCAAAACTCTCACCGGTAAAACTAGACATGGTTAACTTCATCTTAGTATGCCGGCTTATTCATTAATTTCCTCCTTTTAACTCTCATCGCACAACAAACAACGATTGATCAACAACAAACGACCAATTTGAAATTCACAACACTTCACATATCCCCGATGTCGAAGAAGAGCGCACGATTACATGAGACTACGCGAGAAGCATCTTCCACATGATGTCATTGTCGACCATATCGAAAATAACCTGCTATCGCTACAAGTACTCACATTCTCGATGATTGGAATACTCTAATGAATAATGCATAGTATCAGCTATCAACAATGAGAATTTATCGCCAAAAATGAATTATAATTCACAAAAGAAATCGACTCGATTGTTTACTAACTCGTTTCGAGTTCGTTGGTTCCGATTAAAATCGGATTCCAATAGAAAAACCGCGGAGCTACGTGTCCAATTATGAAATATCGAATAAAGGAATATGACGACAAGGAGACAGAAACAAATGAGGGATTCTCAAGAAGGAAGTGCGTCTTGAGGAACTGGTATTTCCTGTCTCGAACAGAAGTCATAACAAATGACACTATTCTCAGGACCTTGAATTAAAAATGTCGTGAACAGGGTTTTTCACTAAAAACTCTTGGTGTCGACAACTTGAAGATAAATAGGCATTTGTACATTCACCCCTTCTTGATTTCTTTTAAATTGGGGCCATCTGAAAACTGAATCAAATAAGCTTAACATTAAAATCAGTCACAAACTACACTGCTTAAAAATTGAAGTGGATATTCGAGAGAAAACCAACTTTTTGCACTTCAATCAAATTTTCAGTACATATTGCTGTACATAACATGTTAGGGGCACAAACTATGGTCCTCATGGCACTGAATTATTTAATTACAAAAAAATACAAAAACTCATATTTTGTAGGTGTATGATCTTTTTTTAAGATACGTATGTGCGATAATCGAATATCGAATATCAGCCAGGCACCCGCGATTCAGGGGGCACCGGGCTGTGAGATATAGTTGGGCTCTTGAGCATGAGAACTAAAACGCACAGAGATAGATATCCTGCCTGTTCACGGATGAGTCCAGATTTCATCATAGGCGAGGTCAAAGTATACTGAAAATGTCATGACGTCAAAAACTCTTTTCGGTGGCGGCTCAGTGCGTGTTTGAGAAGGCATTTGTATTCATAGGCGCACAAATCTTATTTACCTTATTAACGCATTCATGACTTGATGATAAATCGATCAATGAATCAAGACGTATATACTGAATTGTTTCAGCCGTTACTATTTGGTAGTTGATCATAATTAAAACAAATTGTAGAAATTACTATGTTTTACTAAAAAAAAGAAATATTACACATTTTCTTGTGACTCGAGTTTCGGGAAATGAACTATCCCATCATCAGACATATGAGCCCATAGCTAGGCCGTTTAATTGTTCGAACAATTAAACGGCCTAGCTATGGGCTCACCACTGAGTCCACTCCTTGCAGACATATTCATGTCAGAAATAGAAAATAAAATCTTCAATTGGAAACTATCTGTAAATGTTCATTTCTGGTACAGATACGTAGACGATATTCTTACGTGTATCTCCGGAACATCCAGACAACTGAGCCAATTTTTGAATTTCTTGAATAATATTCGCCCAAAAATTAAATTCAAATTAGAAAAAGAATCGAAGAACAGTATTACATTTTTAGACCTCTCGATATCACACTCAAATTGAAAAATAGATTTCAACGTGTTCAGAAAACCCACATCCACTGATATATGTATTCCTATTGATTCCAATCACCCATATTCACAAAAAATGTCAGCGTATCAATCGATGATTCTTAGAGCCTTCGCATTACCCTTATCAAAAAATGACCGCGAAGCTGAAGTCCAAACTATAAAATTAATAGCCGCGAACAACGGTTTCAACCCCAATATAATAGATAATCTAATTCGACAGAAACTATCTAAAATAGCTATGAGCCAAATTTATTCCATCATAAAAACCGAAGAAAATAAAAACTTCATTTCTCTGTCGTACTTTGGTAGCATAAGTCAAAAAGTGGCCAATAGTTTTTCATAATCAGATGTCAATATTTGAAAATCAAAACAGATTTAATCTGTTGTCTTCTACAATTTTAATTTCAAAAAATTCTTTGAAGAAACTTTAAGAATTAAATTAATGTCTTTATAAGCACTGCTCATATTTAATAGACGTCAAAATTCATCATACAATATCAAACGGAATTAAGAAAAACCAACGAACATAAACTGTCAATTAAAATTAAAATATAAATAAGCAAACATTTTTTGTTTCGTTCCAGGCATGCGTAATGAACTCTTCAGACAAACTTACGAAGCCCTGTTTGTTACAAAATGTATTGTTTTCCGATCCCATATGAATGAAAAATAACTCTTTCTCAAAAATATAAAACATAATTTCAAGAACTTCTCAAAAACTAATTTATTTGAAATATTCAATATATTTAAATAAATTACTTCAAAAAATCTCAAAACATGTAGCACATTCTCAAGAAATAATTAAAGTTACGATAAGATCAGTTCAACTTTACATATAAAAAATAATAAAATCAATTAAACAATGTATAGACTTACTCAGTGAATCTTAGGAATACACGGTCCTCAACAGAAATAAAAGTGAAGCCTTTATATATCCAAGGTACTTATGTTCCAAGTTCAGGTTTTAGGTTTTTTTAAATAAAGAAATTCATTATACAGTGTTGAACGGTTTTAACTGAGGCCAAGTGCCTTATGAGCTTTGTATGATTTTCTGTGAACTTGGAACATAAGTACCTTGGATATATAAAGGTTCACTTTTATTTCTGTTGAGGACCGTGTATTCCTAAGATTCACTGAGTAAGTCTATACATTGTTTAATTGATTTTATTATTTTTTATATGTAAAGTTGAACTGATCTTATCGTAACTTTAATTATTTCTTGAGAATGTGCTACATGTTTTGAGATTTTTTGAAGTAATTTATTTAAATATATTGAATATTTCAAATAAATTAGTTTTTGAGAAGTTCTTGAAATTATGTTTTATATTTTTGAGAAAGAGTTATTTTTCATTCATATGGGATCGGAAAACAATACATTTTGTAACATTTTGTAACAAACAGGGCTTCGTAAGTTTGTCTGAAGAGTTCATTACGCATGCCTGGAACGAAACAAAAAATGTTTGCTTATTTATATTTTAATTTTAATTGACAGTTTATGTTCGTTGGTTTTTCTTAATTCCGTTTGATATTGTATGATGAATTTTGACGTCTATTAAATATGAGCAGTGCTTATAAAGACATTAATTTAATTCTTAAAGTTTCTTCAAAGAATTTTTTGAAATTAAAATTGTAGAAGACAACAGATTAAATCTGTTTTGATTTTCAAATTTTGTAATAATCCTTCTATCAAGTAAAAAAACCGTTCCTTCTTATTTTATTTTAGATGTCAATATTGCCTTCAAAACGCAAAACAAATTATCATCGGTATTATTTAACGCAAAGGACCCTACTCCAAACATATACAAATCAGGAGTTTATGAGTTATCTTGTTCTACGTGCAGTAATAAATATATAGGACAAACAAGACGTTCCTTCAAGACGTGTTTCAACGAACATAAAATGTGTTTCAGGAAAAATAAACAAAATTCTACTTTTGCCACTCATTGTCTAGAAAACGGTCATTCCTTTCCCACAATAGATAATCGTAAAATTTTACATGTAGAATCAAAAGGGAAGAAAGTCGATTATCTAGAATCTGTTGAAATTTTCAAATTAGTTCACAATAACAATAATGTAAAAATAATGAATGACTGTACGGAGCTATGTAAATCGAAAATATTTGAAATATTTAAAAAGTAACATCTGTTTAAAACCTTTTTCAACGAACATAAAATGAATTTAATGAAAAGTAAACAAAAAGTCAACTTTTGCCGCTCATTCTTCAGAAAACAGTAATTCTTTTCGACAAAAGAAAATCTTAAGAAAATTTTACATGTAGATTCAAAAGAAAAGAAACTTGATTATTGGAATTTTCAAATTTGTTCACAATAAAAATAATGTAAAAAATAATGAAAAATAATGTATGGAGCTATGTAAATCCAAATATTTTAGATATACAACAAAATAATGTGAAAATATTTAATGACTACGGAGCTATGTAACCGCAAAAATTATTTGAGATATTTAAATGGGTACCATCTGTTTAACAACCTTCTTTGTCGTTTGCCGACATTCCGATATCTGTTCTTTTTTAACCCGGTTTCTTATCACGTTCCGATTGTACACCACTGTACCACTATTTGGTGTTACCTAGAATCTGTTGAAATATTCAAAATATTTATCACTTTTGTTTAAATACCACTGTACCACTGTTAGGTCTTCAGTTGTCTGATGATGGGATAGTTCATTTCCCGAAACTCGAGTCACAAGAAAATGTGTATTATATATTTTTTGGTAGTAAAACATAGTAATTTCTACAATTTGTTTTAATCAAAACGTATATTACATTCAAGAATAGAGAAAACGCTGAAACTATATAGGCTAAAAGAAAGCGAGAGAGAGCTGGATAAGGCACTCAATTATAGGTTTCTGTACATACAGGTTTTTTTAATAAAGTATTATGATATTTATAAATACAGATTGAATATCCATATAACATTGCATTCTGTATTTTAGTGCCAGTGAATGCTGAAGTGGCAAGAATTGGCAGTTCAACAGTAGAAATGAAATTAATTTTTCACTACTTAGTGTAGAGAAGAAGGAATTGTCGCTGAAATCAAGCAATACACAAACGTTTCGTTCAGCAAATAGTGAGTTTCCATAAAATAAAATAATAGGAAAAGGCTTTTTACTTGATAGGAGGAATATAACAAAATATGACACAATCGTTAATTTCCACTTAATTTATATTTATTTCAATTTATATATTTCAAAACAAACTTGATATACAAAAGTTTCTCTTATTGTTTCACAAGTTTCAAGTATTCCATTCGGAGTCACGTTCAAGTACTCCCTCATAACATTAAAAGGAGAAATATTTCCCAGTTTAAAAGATTATTGTTATTTTTTGTTTATTTACAAAACAAATTTCCCAAGAATATTGAAAATAGAGGCCTGAATTTATCACTTCTCGATTCTAAAGCTGAATCATTCGATAAAATCCAGAAGAACGCCGAACTGAAGTTAGAAACTTGTGCGCTCTTGTTTAACAGTCCATTTCCCCTGAGAATTTTAATTCTTCGAATTACTTATTGGAAAAGCTACATATAAATTTTTAGGTCCCAAACGTACCCTGTCTATGTCTATCTCTTTCCGCAATCAAAATTAGAGTGTTTAGTATAGTGCTCAACGTTGCCCGATCGGATATTTTTTTTTTGTTTTTTGAAACTGCTAATCATACGATCCTCACGAAATTTTGCACCAACGTGTGCGTTATTATTCTACTTCTTATTACCAAATTTCAGATCGCTCGGATTGGTAATTCAGAAGATATTCGGAAAAATAGGAAATAGATTCAAAAGTTAATAACTGCGAATTTGCTCATTAACGAACTTAACCGAAATATTCAGACCCCAAATCTACCCTGAAAGTTTCAAGTTGCTAGATCTTTCCGTTCGAAAATTATTATTTTTAAGGACGCCCGACCGGACCAGCCGGACAGGACCACTTTTGCCCTCGGTGTGTCCTACCCAGTCGTTTAAGACAATTTTTGGCTCAAAATTCGAAAATTACAAACATTCATGCAAAACATACAACGCTGTTCCTTAGAAAAAGCCCGCAAAAATTGGGATATTATTAGGAGTACAAATAAGTTTCCGCCGTTTTATTGTAGATGTCGAGGCACGGAGTTTCGGTTAGCTTTCGCAGATGATAACCGGCTTAAAAAATAGTTTGAACCTTCCAGAACAACATAACCTATTAATATCATTGATTTTATATTGGTAAAATATAATTTTTATAAGTTGAAAATGTCAAATTTGAGCCAAGTAAGCGTCATTTGCGGGAAATATTAGTTTACTTCTTTAATTTAAAGAAATCTGCTGCTGAGGCGCATCAATTGCTCATAGAAGCATATGGTGAGGGTGCTTTGAGTGAGAGAACGTGTCGAGAGTGGTTTCAAAAGTTTAAAAACGGTGATTTCAACGTAGAAGACAAAGATCTCAGTGGAAGGCCAAAAATTTACGAGGATGCAGAATTGGAGGAATTATTGGAGGAAGATTCATCTCAAACACAAAAAGAACTTGCTCTTACTTAAGAAGTCACTCAGCAAGCAGTCTCACATCGTTTAAAATCATTCTTCTATAATAAATATTCAATTTGTGTTAAAAAACGGCGGAAACTTATTTGTACTACTAATTAAAAAGTATTTCGAAGACCAATAATTAGAGAACTCAAATAATAACTCATAAAATCAATTCCAGCATAAAATGATCATACATATATTCGGCCCTAAATAAGTGGACAAGAAATAAAAATAAAGGATGACAATGAAAAATGCACCGACTTCGCAACTTACTCAGTCCTAGGCATAGACTAAGTATTATAGATAGAGAATGTAGTTTATCTATGGTCGCAGGTTAGGGGTTGAAGTCCCTTCTAATATCGACATACAAGCATGCGCGTTTAGGCATATCGGTCAGCTGTATTTCAAATGTCTACTCTTCAAATATTGAGAACTGCAGAACTGCATTGCTGTTGGTCGAGTCTACCTACAAACAGTAATACCAACTCCGAGTGTGATAAAAAAAAAAGGTCTCCCAAGCCCCCATCTACTTCCAATTGTCACAATGAATTAGCTATAACTGAGCTTTCGCCCAATACCCATAAAAATATATGGTTATAACCCCAGGAGTTTTAGGATTTTACATGCACTTGGTATAATTAATAATCATTTCGAAAGTTTCTGCATAAAAGTATTGTTATTTTATTGGAACGCAGAACAAATATAAACAAAATTGTCAAGCTAATAGATGAATTTGTTGATATTAAAAAAACGTTTTTCATTTAAAAAAATTATCATCTAACGAATTGGATAACTACAATAAGGAAAATATAATCATAGGATTATTTCAAAATACAGAAAATGAATCCAGAAGTGACTGCAGCTTTACTAATACCGTTAAAACCCAAAATAAGATGATCTTGTTCTCTAGTTTATTTAGATTATAGCAGGAGCTATCTGTATATTCTAAAATTAAGTAGGTAAAAATACACAGGCCTATTGATATATATGAAAACAACTATTTGATAGTATCTTCCAATATATGGAACTTATATTTTAATTTTTCCAGTTCATTATTTATCATAACAGAACAACAATAATACAACTTTTAAGTATTTTCCAATAAACACTGGAAATTCTAAATTGTTTATGCATCGACTGACCATAGGAGCTCCGTTATAGTCTTGACCGAGTATTTATTTACCTTATTGAGTTCAAGTAAATGTTTAAAAATGCAGCATTTTTTGTAAAATTTGCATTTTATCTTAGATAACAATAACAGAAGGGATCTATGGGTGGGTAAAACACACTGAATTTCCTACCTTAATCACGGCATATCCACAGTCAACTAGAAGATATCACCAACATCGATATCCATGTCATCAACTACAACATTTCATCAATAAACAAATAATTTTTATCGGCAAAATCTCAAAGTAAAACACCGTAATATTATAATCAGAAAATATTCTGCACATACGAATGACACATGTCAAAGTTGAATGTGTCAGTGTCATAACTGTCAAATGTAGGACTGCCAACATGAGTATACATTAATCCCAATAGAAGCAAAATCCCTTTTCGTTACCAACATCATAATCAAATTATTGGATATTGTCTAAGGGAAACGCAAATTTTTCACGAAAGCCCTTTCCCTTTTCTGAATATTGCAGTTTTCTGTATGTTTTGACTTCCACCAATTCTAATCTATAATGTGTAATTGACTGAAAATTGCTTTGCATGTTAATGTGATAATTTATTTTCCAAATATATATAATGTTTCTGGGTCGTTTATTCCTCTAAATCTGATCATTTTTGCTTGCTTGTATTACAGAGAGCGCTCAACATTTCGTCTAAATATCTCTTCTTTCCGAAACATGTACAAGAATGTTATCCAACGATAAATTTTAAAAGACAGAATTGAAATGTTCATTATAAGTTTTAATTCAGAATTGGGGTTCAACAGTATCCCCAATTCAATTCTTTGAAAAACTCAAAACAACGCGCATAATTATAGATCAGAAAGAGTACAGAAAAGATTTATCTTGGTTTCTTCGCAAATAGTTAACCAATTTATAAGAATTCCTTAGAAAATATGCTTTCTATTTAAGCCATTATGGAATTTTATTATACAAATTCCTAGGCACGAAATTTTAAACTTTTGGATTTGCAGTAGCAAGATCACAAGTTCAAATTGTTTTTTAAAGGAGGAAAATTCTGAGGAATGTTAAACAAGAGCTAATGATAATCGTATTAATACATAGACGGTTCAGAGGTCAAGCCAGTGCTTTTACGATTTTCATTTCTACATATAATAAAACGAATAAATTGGAGTGAAATGCTTGAAATACTGCAATAGGAGCCATGGTGAAAACCTTTTTAACTTGATTTTCAAACTACTTTGGAACCATTAGAATTTCTTTTTAGTTTTGTTCCTAGGGCTCATTGATGTGATGGATGAATTAAATAAAAGTGCAACTAGTAGGCTAAATAGTCTTTTATTATTGGTATATAGCCATGAACGAAATTTTAAATAAGTTATAATAAAAAAAATATTTATGAAATTAAATATGGTATAAATAAATTATGAAAACTAGAGATACGGAACACTTTCAAGGATTCAATCAATTCTTCTTGGGAAAGTAATGTAGAATAACTTCATCTATTGCTTTACACCATTCGAGTGCATATCCTGTAGGATCTTCCAGATAATATATCCTATTCGGCTAAAAAAAAAATAGTCTGTGAATGTAAAAATTGAAAAAATGCTTAAGGCAAGCAAAAAATTTCATTTGAATGAAAGCATTTCTCTTAAAATAAAAAGAATATTTTGACTAGACTTTCAGTAGAGTCTACTTCTTTTTCAGCTTTCAATGTAAGAATTGAATGATTTTCATCTGATTCAATATGTAACAGGAAAAATTCTTCACTAACCATTACATACATGTACATTATTTAATTTCTTGGGAAAAGGTTTCATAAATTCAATAATTTTCAAAGGAAACTAAAAGATAAAGGTACCAAAATACTAAGCTTTTTTCTTCACACAAAAAATTGGCGAAATGTGGTAAGCGAATCGTTACTATGTAGAACTCGATGAAAATTTAAATTCTTTTAGATTATTAAAAATTGAACCATTAACTTGCATGCGCCTGAAGGAGTTTCATATAACACGGGAACAAATGTTTAATAAGACATCAGTATACAGACTGTGAAAACTCAGCACAAAATGAATTGATCAATGCTGGGAGTTATCCTAAATGAAAAAAAAAACTGTAAAAAAAAATTCGTAAATTAATTTTAGTGAACAATATATGGAATATATTTCAAAACTCAAATGAAAACAAGTTGTCTGACCAAATTCAATTAACAAGATCATGAGCGGGATCTGTCAACTAGTGTGTTTGCAACAGCTGATTAAGTCAGTCGATGTCAGAGTGCGTGCCGATTTTTACTATGGGTGATAACGTTGAGCAAAGAATTTGTTTAAAGTTTTGTGTTGCAAATGAATTTTCGTGTGCCGATGCATTGAAAATGTTGCAAAAGGCCTTTGGTGATAATGCTCTATCGAAAACTCGTGCATATCAGTGGTACAGAGCCTTCAAGGACGGTCGTGAAGTGGTCGATAAAATTAAGGAAAGGGTGCTGAAAAACCGTCGTACCAGCTTGAGAGAGATAGCACATGATCTTAAGATATCCCACGAGTAAGCACGTACGATTTTGATTGATATTTTGGGCATGAGAAAGGTGGCCGTACGACTCGTACCGAAAGACCTGAATTTTCTTCAAAAACGTCATCGCGAACAGGTTGCTTCAGACATGCTGGATCGCTGTAATTCCGATTCTACATTCATGGAACGCATTATAACTGGTGATGAGACCTGGGTCTACGAGTACGATATGCAAACAAGCTAGCAATCATCGGAATGGGTGGCAAAAAATGAGCCGAAACCGAAAAAACCACGCCAAAGCCGCTCGAAAATGAAGGTGATGCTCATTGTTTTCTTCGATATCCGTGGTGTGGTGCACTACGAATTCGTTCCAGAGGGTCAGACGGTAAACAAGGAGTATTACCTAGGCGTTATGAAACGTTTGCGTGGGCGTATCCGTAAGAAGCGGCCAAATTTGTGGGCGAACAACTCATGGATTTTGCATGACGATAACGCGCCTTCTCACCGAGCTACGATTGTGACTGACTTTCTCGCCAAAAACTCAACAAACGTGCTTCAGCAACCACCGTATTCGCCGGATTTGGCTCCCTGCGACTTTTTCCTCTTCCCAAAACTAAAATTGCCCCTTCGTGGCACCCGTTTTGAGTCGATTGAAGCCATAAAACAAAATTCGGCGCGAGAGCTAAAGTCCATCCCGGAAAGCGCCTATAAAAAATGTTTCGATAATTGGAAGTGCCGTTGGCATAGATGTATTGGAGCAAATGGAGCCTATTTTGAAGGCGACCCAATAAATTTTGACGATTAAATGTAAAAATGTTGTTTTAATTGAAAATTCCCGGTACTTTCTTGACAGAGTAGTATATAATATAATCCTGCCATACAAAACTTTTTTGGAATTTTTCATTTTTTAGCATAAAATAAGCAATGCACTTCCCTCAAGGTACATTCATATTTTACAAAAACCTCCAAAACTAGTTATATACAATATGTTAACCTCTCAGCCTTTGTTTAAAGGTACTGGCTACTTAATAGGTATGGCTTAGCGCATACAAAAATTATTCAACTTAAGAAAGAGTTCTGAAAAACTTTCTCGTGTTTACTGTCTATCACCCAAGTGTTAATATGCCATTTTAGGTTCTTGGATAAAGAAAGAGTGGAAATAAATTCTAAACTGGAAGATGTTGATCTATGTGAAGAACTTAATATAATTAGATCCTATTATAATGTGGTTATACCACACAAAAATCATAGGCTCCTTTGAATCAAAATCAAAAAATCACAAATCAATTATTCGAGTACAGAAAATAGGCTTGTTTTAATCTCTGTAGATATCAGAACTGGTATGTAAATTAGAAACACTACATAACTCAATTCACCGTATGCCTTTTCAATAAAAAAGTAATATTAAAAAAATTATTTTTCTTATTCTATTTGAAATGAACTGTCACAATGAACTCCATACGATACAGTAGCTTTTGCTACTATTATTGTTATTTCTATTCAAAACGTATCATATTCACAAATAGTTGGATGGACAAAATTGATTTTGATCGATTCATATATAGGCTTAATGAATCTTTTTCGGCTCAGAATCTGCAATGTATAGACATTTTATGAAATGGTAAGATCCTGGTAAAAGCAAGTAATAAAAAATTACCTCTTTTAAAATCCCCTGCCGAAGACATGAAAGGGGCAGAGATAAAAGTTGCAAATTTTATGTGTATGTTCATTCTTTTCAAAATTTAATAATTATCTGAATATATTATTGTTTTACATCACTCAGAAGATAACGACCATAAAAATTGGCATGTCAAATACAGCATTAAAATTGTTCGTTATCAATAAACCATGCCAATCAAATAACATCCTGTGAAAGACTAATTTGAGCTTCACAAAATTTCCCATCTGCCAAAATGATCTATTTCACAAAGATTGAAATATTTGAAATGAAAAATAGGAAAAAAGTAAAATATAATTTCCAATTTACATTATTTAAGTACTATTAATAGTATAAATTGGAAATTATGCATTATTTTCCCCCTATTTATCATTTAAAATTAATTTACATGCATTAAGTACCAAAAATATAGAATATTGAAATATTTTATGCAATTAATACATGTAGTCTCACTACTCACTACTTTCAATTGATCTTCAATACAAGAAAGATTGTTCCCACATAAATATATGAAGATGTTGATAGATTAGCAAGATGATCTGTTCAACATTGATGTTAGTAGTCAATCTAAGCTCTGTAACGACTGATTTCAATATTTCTACAGGTTGACCAGTGCCAGGTCAGAATGTTGAATACAACAACAAAATAAATATGCTAATCACGACGTATGAGTGGAATTCTGTATAATAGGATGTCCAGTTTGCAACTTATCAAAATAGGATGGAAAAATAGAAGCATTGCAATTAATAGTAACGAAATTTAGCACAATATTGCAAGAACTGAAAAATTACAAAATCTAGGAAGCTAATATAGGCAAGAAATGACAAGAAAAAAGCCAGTTAGTAGTGTAGGTCCAATGAAAATTGGCTATATTTGAATATAACCGCTCACATTTGATTCTTCAAAATCTACCGCAGACCTATCAATTCTCCCTTTTTTAAGTACGGTTTAGCTGAACACGTTCTTTTTACGCGCCACTTCTTGGAAACAGAGACCTATTGTTTTGCCTGAATGTTCGCGATTTTCGAATTTTAAGCCAAAAAAAAGGTTCCATACGACTAGGCTGGACTCACTGATGAAGAATCCAAGGTCAAAACTAATCTGTCCGATCGATCTGGTCTGTCCTGAAGCTCTCTAACTTTCAAACAGAAATAGCTGGGGTCTTGAAACTTTCAGAGAAGGTTTTGGGCCTAAATATCTCAGCCAATGGTACTGCAGTTATACATTTGAAACCTTTTCTTGTTTACCTAATCGTTCTGAAACTACTGATCCTATTGACATCAAATTTGGTATTTACATACATTCTGTCAAGAAAGTACCGGGAATTATCGATTTAAATCTGGCGGGGCAATGAGGCAGGTAAAATTTTTTTTCCTAGGTTGGTACCACTGTTCTTAATTACTATGCCAAGCTTGAGCGGGATCTGTCAACTAGTGTTTTTGCAACAGCTGATTAAGTCAGTCGATGTCAGAGTGCATGCCGATTTTTACTATGGGTGATTACGTTGAACAAAGAATTATTTAAAGTTTTGTGTTGCAAATGAATTTTCGTGTGCCGATGCATTGAAAATGTTGCAAAAGGCCTTTGGTGATAATGCTCTATCGAAAACTCGTGCATATCAGTGGTACAGAGCCTTCAAGGACGGTCGTGAAGTGGTCGCCCATCGACGGCTTCGATCGAAGATAACGTCGATAAAATTAAGGAAAGGGTGCTGGAAAACCGTCGTACCAGCTTGAGAGAGATAGCACATGATCTTAAGATATCCCACGAGTACGCACGTACGATTTTGATTGATATTTTGGGCATGAGAAAGGTGGCCGCACGACTCGTACCGAAAGACCTGAATTTTCTTCAAAAACGTCATCGCGAACAGGTTGCTTCAGACATGCTGGATCGCTGTAATTCCGATTCTACATTCATGGAACGCATTATAACTGGTGATGAGACCTGGGTCTACGAGTACGATATGCAAACAAGCCAGCAATCATCGGAATGGGTGCAAAAAATGAGCCAAAACCGAAAAAACCACGCCAAAGCCGCTCAAAAATGAAGGTGATGCTCATTGTTTTCTTCGATATCCGTGGCATGGTGCACTACGAATTCGTTCCAGAGGGTCAGACGGTAAACAAGGATTATTACCTAGGCGTTATGAAACGTTTGCGTGAGCGTATCCGTAAGAAGCGGCCAAATTTGTGGGCGAACAACTCATGGATTTTGCATGACGATAACGCGCCTTCTCACCGAGCTACGATTGTGACTGACTTTCTCGCCAAAAACTCAACAAACGTGCTTCAGCAACCACCGTATTCGCCGGATCTGGCTCCCTGCGACTTTTTCCTCTTCCCAAAACTAAAATTGCCCCTTCGTGGCACCCGTTTTGAGTCGATTGAAGCCATAAAACAAAATTCGGCGCGAGAGCTAAAGTCCATCCCGGAAAGCGCCTATAAAAAATGTTTGGATAATTGGAAGTGCCGTTGGCATAGATGTATTGGAGCAAATGGAGCCTATTTTGAAGGCGACCCAATAAATTTTGACGATTAAATGTAAAAATGTTGTTTTAATTGAAAATTCCCGGTACTTTCTTGACAGAGTAGTATATCAAAACGACATGAAGATTTTAGCCAAATTTCATGAGGATAAGCAGTACGGCTGACAACTGGAGTTAAAAATGCTTATTTCAGAACAAAACAACATACAAGCTTAAAATTCTCAGGGTAAGTTTCAAGTCAAGAAATATGAGTTGTGTTATTGCATGTAGTATAAACTCGCAAGGAAGTCATTCATATAAGATTGTTGTATGTTTATTAGCATCTTAAAAGCAAAAGTATATGGCGTCGCTAACATTTTTCTTTCAGATCTACTGATAACTAACAACAGTAGATATTATTTTCATTCACCCAACCACTTGATCGATACCTTTTCTCTCAACTTGACTTCATATTGAAAGTTTAACATGAAGACTTATTTTTAGTACAAACAAAATATAAGTCATTCACAAATACTGTAGTACTCTAAATTAAGAAAAAAAGTTTTCAAATTTAATACCTACCGTATGTACGTGGAATACTTTGAAATTTTTGGCTTCAGTCTTCATATCCTCGCTGAAAGGAACTTCCCCTTTTAATGTCATTGTACTGGGATCAACGTAGTACAGATGAGGTCCAAGGGTCAATAAAAACATACGCTTTCTAGCAAAACCAAAAGTACCCTTCTTTTTCTCTAACATACCTCGTTTCAGAATCAAATTTCCCTCAACAAAAGAAGAGTACTCATCATCCTTCTGATGCTCCAACCTCTCCTCAATCTCCTCCTGGCTTAGATCTATCAATTTTTTCTTAGTTTCAGATTTTTTCCGTACAGGTGGCTCGTGCATCACAACTTCAGACTTGGACGGAAAGGAGAGCATGTTAAGGTGTAATTGAGCTAAAATTTCATCTGACAATCCAGGCTCCAGGCCATTTGGAATTACAAAATTATCTATGTCTTTATCACAGCCTTCTGATAAAATAGGAGCAGGTCCAATGTTATCCCAGTTAGTATTTTTAAAAAACAGATGTTCTCGTATACTTGTGTAGGATGTAGAATCATTTGCCCCTAACCTTTCTTCAGGAACTATAACTACTAATTTTTCTACAAGGTCCCTAGCAGTCTTATCAAAACCTTCAGGGAACTGGTAATCTAAATTTGTTATTTTTTGGAAAATTAAATATTCACTAGCTGCCCTAAAAGGTGTTTGTCCCACAATCATCTGATATATTATGCAGCCATAAGCCCAGAGATCAGCACTATAAGATGGTTTCTCCCCATGTAACACCTCAGGGCTAACATACTGTGCAGTACCAACAAAACTATTTTTCCTTCTTCTACAATTAGAATCATTAGGTTGCTGTACAACATCTTCCTCTCCTATTATTTTAGAACTTCCAAAATCTGTCACCATTATGTGCCAATTTTTATCAAAAAGAATATTTTCCGGTTTCAAATCTCTGTGTATGATATGCTTTGATTTCATGTATTCGAGAGCTAGAAGTAATTCAGCAGCATAGTACTCAACCCATTCTAATTTGAAAGATTTATGATTTATGAGATGGTTTAATAATTCTCCATTGTATGCATAGGTCAATACAAAATAAAGATGTTCTGAGTCTTGGAAAGTTGCATATAGATGAACAAAAAATCTTGAACCACCCAATTTGAGTAGAGACTTCTTCTCTCTATTTACATATTCCATTTTGTTCTCCCGAATAATCTGTCTCTTCTTCAAAACTTTAACTGAAAAAAAGGACATTAATGTAAATCTAATCATCAAAGAAATAACTAATAATGAAATATATCAACATACTACTCTCTCAAGAAAGTACCGGGAATTTTCAATTAAAACAACATTTTTACATTTAATCGTCAAAATTTATTGGGTCGCCTTCAAAATAGGCTCCATTTGCTCCAATACATCTATGCCAACGGCACTTCCAATTATCGAAACATTTTTTATAGGCGCTTTCCGGGATGGACTTTAGCTATCGCGCCGAATTTTGTTTTATGGCTTCAATCGACTCAAAACGGGTGCCACGAAGGGGCAATTTTAGTTTTGGGAAGAGGAAAAAGTCGCAGGGAGCCAAATCCGGCGAATACGGTGGTTGCTGAAGCACGTTTGTTGAGTTTTTGGCGAGAAAGTCAGTCACAATCGTAGCTCGGTGAGAAGGCGCGTTATCGTCATGCAAAATCCATGAGTTGTTCGCCCACAAATTTGGCCGCTTCTTACGGATACGCTCACGCAAACGTTTCATAACGCCTAGGTAATACTCCTTGTTTACCGCCTGACTCTCTGGAACGAATTCGTAGTGCACCACGCCACGGATATCGAAGAAAACAATGAGCATCACCTTCATTTTCGAGCGGCTTTGGCGTGGTTTTTTCGGTTTCGGCTCATTTTTTGCCACCCATTCCGATGATTGCTGACTTGTTTGCATATTGTACTCGTAGACTCAGGTCTCATCACCAGTTATAATGCGTTACATGAATGTAGAATCGGAATTACAGCGATCCAGCATGTCTGAAGCAACCTGTTCACGATGACGTTTTTGAAGAAAATTCAGGTCTTTCGGTACGAGTCTTGCGGCCACCTTTCTCATGCCCAAAATATCAATCAAAATCGTACGTGCGGACTCGTGGGATATCTTAAGATCATGTGCTATCTCTCTCAAGCTGGTACGACGGTTTTCCAGCACCCTTTCCTTAATTTTATCGACGTTATCTTCGATCGAAGCCGTCGATGGGCGACCACTTCACGACCGTCCTTGAAGGCTCTGTACCACTGATATGCACGAGTTTTCGATAGAGCATTATCACCAAAGGCCTTTTGCAACATTTTCATTGCATCGGCACACGAAAATTCATTTGCAACACAAAACTTTAAACAAATTCTTTGCTCAACGTAATCACCCATAGTAAAAATCGGCACGCACTCTGACATCGACTGACTTAATCAGCTGTTGCAAACACACTAGTTGACAGATCCCGCTCAAGCTTGGCATAGTAATTAAGGACAGTGATACCAACCTAGGAAAAAAAAATTCCCGGTACTTTCCTGACAGAATGTATAACAACAAAATATATAACACAACTGATCTCCTAACTCGCACAAGCTGAAAAAGATTCTGAGGGATCTCCACGGAAGATCTTGGAGTATCAGGATAATAATAATAGTAATGATAATAATTAATATAGGGACATTGTCATGTTTCATTCAATGAATAATCTACCCATGAAAATAAAATTAGTTATATGGACTGTATAAAATGTAATATTATTTCAAGAGCTGAAGGTCCTTCCTGAAACATCTTAAATTTCACAAAATCTACAGAAAAAAGAGAATACTCTATAATGATGAACTGTAATTTGCCCAGGTTCGTCAAGCTGTCATCATTCAAACCAATATAGAAATGTTAGAAACATTCACTCTTTTTTTAGTCCAACTTATTTTTAAATATTTTAAATAACATTAAATGCAATCATTTTAGATAAATCTTCAATGAAATTAAAAAATCCCCAACATGAAATACTGAATTAACTAAGAAATTTATTATGAAATGATTAATTAAGGATTATTTAAAGAAAGCCAGCTTCCTAATATCAAGAAAAGGCAATACATAAAAGGCACAAACATGAATATTGATGAACTTACTTGCATATTCTTTTTTTGATTCAGCTTCCACTGCCAAATACACCGTACTAAAGCTACCTTCTCCAACAATTTTAAGGAAGTAGAAATCCTTTGGTACTTTTTTCTTATCTTCATTCTGAGGCATCTTTAGTTTTGATAATTAATACTTGATTTGCTAAATTTCTGTTCCCTTCAATTATCTACAAATCATCATAATCATAAAAACAAAATTAGCACGACTTATCTTCGTGATTTTCATGATTCCAAAGTCATAATCAATGAACGGACTGTTACGAGGAAAAATAATGAACTTATTATCCATCTAATATTACTATGGTTCTCAATTTTTGAAGATAATAATAATTTTGAACCTACCTACACAACGGGTGTATTTAAAAT
Source organism: Megalocaria dilatata (assembly GCA_034642435.1). Taxonomy (NCBI): domain Eukaryota; kingdom Metazoa; phylum Arthropoda; class Insecta; order Coleoptera; family Coccinellidae; genus Megalocaria; species Megalocaria dilatata. Next base: position 8,092,633 of record CM067854.1, read on the forward strand.
TTATTGAACTTAATGCGTTATGAATAAAATGTTTCCTTCATGTTTTTAATCCCTCCAGTTTAATAATAAATTCATTATTATTATGATAATGGTGATGAGAATAAAATATTCTCAGAGTACAATGGAATATAAAACGATTCCTGCTCAGACAAGTGACATTTACAGCCAATTTCATCTAATAAATTTTTGAACTATTTATCTTATCGGCGAGTATTTGAACTACTAAGAAATTTTATTCCAGAATATTTTTATATTTCAATAATTATGGAAATTGATCGATATTTATGACTTGTTAAACAACACTGACTACAAATGGTAAAGAATTTTATTTAGAGTAATAATCCAATATTGAGAAGATTCGCAATTTAGATTCGTGCATAGTTTGAAATAATTCGGAACACTAATTTATAAGCCCATATCGTCGAAATTATTCGCTACTTACCGTGATTTGCCTGTCGTTTCATTTCATTATTTGAATACTGAAGCATTGTGTTGAGGTGAAACTAGGATTTTATGAATTTATTAGATTTTTCTGTGCTCCCCTCAAATTCAATTTGAAATTCTACTTTACCGGCCAATTCTACAAAAAAGGCAGAATAGAATATTTCAACATAATAATCTTGGATCCATAATCTACTCAAAACAGTATGGCAATGCAGACCGTCAATTTAGAATTTGTGAGTAATAAGGATTAATATAGATAATAATATAAACCAAATTATTGCAAGATTCATTTTGGGACTTCGACTGAAGAGTTATTAGTTCCTTACGTCCATTGCTGAAAAATTTTCCATATTTGCATTTTGAGTTTTACTACAAATCTAATCTATTAATGTTACTATGTAAACAGTTTCATGTATTACTTGGATATTCCACTATGATTATCGTATGAAATTCAGAATAATTTTAAAAATCCTTGAGTCAAGTAATAGTAAAATTTATTTTTTGCAGGAAATCACCAAACAAGATGTCATCAGCGGCACGAAAAGTTATGTTTGTTCGCAGCAATATATTGAACGTATAGTCAAGGCATCTGTGGTCAACATTCTTTTTCATAGATTACCCATTCCTGAAAACATTTTCGTTATCAAAGAATTTGAATCGATTCCATACAGAGCGATAAATACGGAGTGTATTGGTACTGGTATTGCTCAACTCTATAGGAAATGGATGAAAGGATTTAAAGATGCATTTCGAAAAAAATATGTAGGTATCGTAAAACATCAGTTTATTCGAAACATATGTAATTGAAATTTTGATAAATATCATAATTTATAAATATTTTCGACGAATAACATAGCGGCTGATAAGTTCACGGTTTTGTGAAGGAAACAAAGTCTTCGGTAGTCCGCACAGACGGAGCAACCGCTCTTCATCTCGCACAGTCCACCGGTTTCAAGTAGAGCAGCGTACCAGCACTCAAGTATCTCGTTCCTACTGGAACAAGTTACACTTTCGTCATTTCGACACTTATATAACCCAATCTGAAGAGTTCATGGGTTCAAGCCGGGCCGAAATGTCTACTTCCCGCACACAAGAGGTTTGAAAGCTCTATAATGCCCGTTCTTAAAGTGCTTCAATGAAATACAGTCCCTGCTCACATTATTAAACTCACTTATTAAATATCAGTTTTGTGAGTTTCTATTATTAGCGTTAGTAACAACGTGTTATACAGCTTTTACTCTTCTACATTTTTTTCCTTTTATGTCTGACCGCCCAAGGAAAGGGCAACTTATTTCACCTAATTGGTGCCCCGCATGGACAGTTGTGTCCTGTTTATTCTCGTCCTAAACTATTAAAGATTATACACTGAAGGAAACATCAGAGATCCACGACTGCCCAGTTCGATAAAAAAGGACTTCTGAAAAACAGAAGTTCTCAGAGCGGTTAATTCAACTGCATAAGGGTGTGCACGTTGGTGGCAGGTAGCATCATTTTCTTCATTTGCGAGGAGCATTGACCGTGATGATGTGTTCAGAACAAGCACAACTCGGCAAATCTCCTTCTAGGTTCCCAGGACTGAAAACTGGATGTTATAGTTGGGTAGTCAATCAATCTCTTTTCTGGATGGAATCCAAAAGTTATAACGAATGCTTGGGTGCTGAGCTCCAAACATGGGAGCAGTAGTCCTAGTCTGATATGGATTTTATATAGTACAAGAACCTGATCTTAGCCTTAAATAAATATTCCAGCTTATTTGTTGCAGACTTCGCAATATCAGTCATGCCAAGAGGATGCAGAGAATCCCCTGGCTGAAACACTTGGTTTTACATCAAGTCAGAAGTCACACATTTGCTAGTGAAAAACTTTAATATATATGCAATTATATGAAAATATTACAAAATTATTAATATTTAGTGAAACCGCCACTCACTTCCACTTCCACTTTTCTGGGCATGCTATTTGAGCAATGCAGGACAATTTCCTTCAATTTATTATTGGTTCGCAAAACCCATTTGCATTGGTCTTGTCGCATGGTTACCTCCACGATATGCAGCCTTTAAACTCTTGCCTTGCCACTGATTACCGTCCATATCATCAGAAATGGGATGCTTAACTCTTTTCCCTACATGAAGTTTTATGCAAATTAACTCAATTTAACAGGTTTTTAATCATGGCTGGTTTCAATTTTGGTCTTTTAATTAGCCTTTGACATTCAAACGCCATGGACTGTACAAATTTCTCCGTAACATACCCACAGATAAAGAACAGCTTGTCTCTTGAATTTTCAAAATTCGCTGTTCCTTAGGATTTATTGAATGTTTTCTATCACAACGACTGTTTCGAGCAGCTTCAACGGGTTGGTTTGGAGTTTTTGGCTCAAGCGTCGAACTGACGATTGAGTTACCCCACATAGATTTGCCATATGTCTTTGACTGAATGTTGACATTTCTTCTGAAGAAACATCTTTACTCCTCCTCATTTAAAAAAATTTCGAAAGGCTGAAGAAACGATTTTTTTTGATAAACAATTACAAATAAGATATTATTAGTAACGGCAATAATAAGCTTGGAATTGCATTAATTGAAAATAAGAAACTAGAACGTGAAAAACCGTTTTCTATGAAATTCACTACAAAAACACAACCAGCGTCAGCAGTAAAATTGGTCGCTTTGTTGACATTTGAAAATTCTGCATTACCGACTGAATAATGAACCCAAGTAAATAAATTTGGTTATGCAACTGTAAACACTACTAATGTATCAATATTTGCATATTCTTAACGCTCATCGATTTCGTTCTGTGCTACAGCAGCAATTTTTCCAGATATGCTCACTGGGCAGGAACATGAACAGGTTGTTTTATCAAATAACGATCCAGTTTTTACGAATAAAAGGATCCAGAAATTACCGTGAGAACATTTAACTTTTATTGAATATTCGTTTATTTCTAGCAGTTTGGATAGAATGGTCATCACTTTGGAGATGAGTTTTTAATATTTTCCACTTTTGTTCAAGCGTAAATCGACCCATTTGGTTAAAGTCTAATATTTAACTAACTTTCTATCAATATACGACGGACAGAAGTATTGTCAGGCTCGTAATAACCACTGCTTCAAAATGAAAACTATAGATGGCCCATCCTTTATTATCAAAATGTTAGAAAATGTGGCATATTGAAAAGAAAAACTTAAATTATTTTTGTTGTCCTCACCTAATATTAATTTAGATATTCATCACTATTTTACCTCAAACTGTATTTACTTTTATTAAAAGAAATATACTTACAAAATTCTGATTCCAAAATCGTAATTTGCGGAAGCAAGTTTGAAAAAATTAAGTTCTACTGGAAATTATACCAATTGTTTGGAATAAAATAGAAGAAGGCTTTTTACTTGATAGAAGAAATATAACAAAATTTGAATACCAAAACAGATTTAATCTGTCAGTCTTCTACAATTTTAATTTCAAAAAAATTTTTATTCAAAATACTCTCAGAATTAAATTAATTTTTACATAAGCACCGCTCATATTTAATAAACGTATATAATCAGAAATCAATATACAATGTCAAATGGAATAAATAAACCAACAGATATAAATAGTCTTTTAAAAATTAATAAATGAATATTTGAAGGAAACGAAATTTTGTTTCTGATCTTGCCATAATGAACAGCAATTCCTTTTCAAAAACATAAAACACAACTTAAGGACTTCTCAAAAAATATAATTTATTTGAAATATTTAATATATTTAAATATTCAAATATGTTAATTCAAAAATCTCTCAAATCATGCACTATATCTTCAAAAAACAATTAGAATTCCGTTAATCTCTTCATCGGCCCTAAATAATATTTAAAATATCAAAATCAACTAAAAATCAGTATATCTTACCTTAAAGTGTAACCGGAAATTTCTCAAACAGACTAACTTTGAAAATCCAGATAGTCTATGTTCGTCACAAAATCACAGAAAACTGTAAGATATTATAAGGTTTTCTTTAAACAATTGACATTCCTTTTTTTTGATTGTCTCGGTCTTCACTTGACGGAAATTCATCTTCAATATAAGAAAAACAAATGTTAACTTCCGCTATTTTATTGATTTACACGACAATTGTTTCGTCATACCATGACTTCATCAGGTGAGTATTTAAACTGAGGTATACAATGCAAAACATGACCTTAAATACACAGCTCTGGTACAAAAAATAGAGGGGTGGAAAGAGATGGTATACAATTAATGAAAAATATTAATTAGGGGGGATCTGTTCAAATCTATTTGATCATTCAATAAAATTAGTCTTTTATTATATCTATTGATCTATAAAGTTTCTAACAGATTTTGTTTCTGACTTTTGTTTTCGATATGTAATATTTCATAGTTCATATTAAAATTATGGCCAGTCTCTAACAAATGGTTGGCATAAGTTGAATTCGGTTTATTATTAATGTAACATTTTTCATGTTCTCGTATCCTTGTTTGGAATGAACGGTCTGTCTGTCCCACATATACAAATGGGCAATCACTACATGTTAACTTGTAAACTCCTGATTTTTTGTTTTTAGGAATGACGTCTTTATTATTTTTTATTAAGCTGCCTAATGAATTAATGGTTTTAAAAGATATATTATATTTTTCTTTTTTCTTTGAATATCTAGCAAACTTTCCAGATTTTTGGCCTATGTATGTTAATGAAATAAATTTGATTTCGTTTGAATTTTGAAATTTTGATAAAATAAATAACAAGAAAGCAATATCACTTGTATATCCAAAATATCAAAATTCAAACGAAACCAAATTTATTTCATTAACTTACATAGGTCAAAAATCTGAAAAGATTGCTAGATATTTAAAGAAAAAAGAAAAATATAACATCTCTTTCAAAACTATTAATTCTTTAGGCAGCTTAATAAAAAATAATAAAGACGTCATTCCTAAAAACAAAAAATTAGGAGTTTACAAGTTAACATGTAGTGATTGCCCATGTGTATATGTGGGACAGACAGGCCGTTCATTCCAAACAAGGATACGAGAACATGAAAAATGTTACATTAATAATAAACCGAATTCAACTTATGCCAACCATTTGTTAGAGACTGGCCATAATTTTAATATGAACTATGAAATATTACATATCGAAAACAAAAGTCAGAAACTAAATCTGTTAGAAACTTTAGAGATCAATAGATATAATAAAAGACCAATTCTATTGAATGATCAAATAGATTTAAACAGATCCCCCCTATTTAATATTTTTCATTAATTGTGTACCATCTTTCTCCACTCCTCTATTTTTTGTACCAGAGCTGTGTATTTAAGGTCATGTTTTGCATTGTTTACCTCAGTTTAAATACTCACCTGATGAAGTCATGGTCATGGTGGTCATGACGAAACAATTGTCGTGTAAATCAATAAAATAGCGGAAGTTAACATTTGTTTTTCTTAAATTGACATTCCATAATGAGATTTATTCAAACCTACATATAATTATATATTATGTATAAAATAAAATAGAAAAAGGTTTTTCACTTGATAGAAGAAATATAACAAAATTTGAATATCAAAACAGATTTAGTCTGTCAGTCTTCTACAATTTTAATTTCAAGAAAATTTTCATTCAAAAAACTTTTAGAATTAAATTAATGTCTACATAAGCACCGCTCATATTTAAATCCAATTGTTTGAGAAGAGAAAAAACATTTTATCAATATTTGTTTGATTTTGATTAATCTTCTAATTAACTTAATCTTCGCCAGCTTAAGGAATTCATATTGTTTTTCTCCGACGATACACAAACCATCCAAGAGAATTTCAAATTCAAGTTCCAGTATGAAGAAAGAATAGATAAGAAGAAGGCATGCACAGATTTGACAGAATTTACACAGTCCTTCCTGAAGAATCTGATTGCTTTGGGGGAAAATCCTAAACTTCCTAAAAATATCCATATGCACGTGGAATTGTTCTACTTCGAAGGTAATTAAAATGTTTAAGGCATAACTTTTTTACTTTCTTTATGTTAATTTGCAAGTATGTCCCGTTTCTTCTTATTGAGGAAATTCTTCAGATGTTCTCCAATTCTCTGTTGGAAAGTTTTTCCTATCTTTCCTTTGTAAACTTGTAGTCATTATTAATAGCTATTTGGTTAATGATGTTGAACTCTAAAATATAATTTTCTCAATTCATGGGTATGTTATCTAATCTATGGTTCACACAATTTTATGCTGATAATTTTTGGTTGATAGGATGATTCGATGATTTGATTCGTTGTGTATAATAGCATTTGTATATGTTGGTTCATGAAATATTGAAAATTCATGTGAATTATTGATTTTGGTAATTATTCAATCAAGATGATTAATAGAAACGCAGCATAAAAACTCTATTAACTTAACCATCGAGGCATTCAGTTCGGAAATACTAGCACCTGCGGCTTTTATTCTCCAGACTCAACTCGGTCCAATTATCATCTACACGCATGGCTGGGATACGGTCTCCCCGAAAAATACTTCAGTTCTTATGAAAATGGCTCGATAACAGGTTCACTCCAAAAGAAGGACTGTTTTTTGTGCAATGGCATTAATTTATTTATTTGAACATCCGAATAGGTGGAAAAAATGTATAAGTAGCAATTGAGATTTATTTAGAATGTTTTTCGTCGTTATCCGATGCCCAACTTCCAGGACCTTCTTTTATTCCACTGGTTGTCTGCTAAATTTCTAGAGCTCATTGCTCTTGAAACTCCTTCCATTCAAGTTTTTCTCGGTTTTCCACGTTTTCGGCGATGTGTTGGTACCCATTCTAAGACCTTCTTAGGTAGTCTTCTGTGCATGTCCATACTATATGAGTTGTTTCCGTTCAATATCTGTCATGGGGAGACCTTGTATTCCCATTCTAACCCGAACATCCTCATTTTGTATTCGATCTCTCCTAGTTTCATCTTATTGTTATCGGTAATTTTCCATGCTTCAGCTCCGTATGAAAAAGTACTCTTAATCATTGTATCATAGATGTTTTATTTCCTCCTTTTTCCTATTTAGTTACTCCAAAATACTACTGAAGCTCTTAGGTGAAATGCAGTGTTGCGAGGGAGCTTCCACCTCTTACTTAGGGAGACGGCGTTTCGTTTCCGAGCATGCGCATCTGAAACTCGTCAGACAGGCGCATGCTCTGCCTGTGACGCCGGTGACCATGCGTCCGCTTGGAACGCTGATTTTCAAACGCAGTGCCTTACTCTATTTGAACCTGGCGGGGACGGTTAGTCACGATTCTTATGACTGGTCGGGTCCTCTATCGGTACGCCGGTCAAACTACGATAGAGCAAGGCAGGTTTCTGGACGAGGAGCGGAGAAGTTGTTCGCTACACTACGTTCAGTCAAGAGATGTGATTCCGGGCTCGATTTATCCTTTTTCTAATTTCGCGATCGTCCTTACCTGTGATATCAAATGCAACACCCAAAAATGTGTGATTGCTGCAGGCGGCTATTTCTTCTGTACCTAGTTGGATGTTCGATATTTCACTTCCAATTAGTAGATATTTCGTTTTTTGGGTGTTGAATTCTACACTCCACTATTTGTTTGTATTGTAGCTTGACGCACCGGGGGCGCTTGTCTTGACTAAGATGCTAGTTTCATCTCGGTGAAATGAGGGACTAAGTCTTGATGCCTAAAGCAATTACACTCGCGCCAGTCACTGGACCCATGTGGTGGAAGTTCGACCGAATGAGGCCTTAGTTTCACCGTAAAGGTGAAATGAAGGGCTGAGCTGCGTTGTTCAACACAGTGACAAGGGCGTCTGTCACAGCACAAAAAAACTAACGTACTCTACCTAATTGTAGTAAATCTCCGGATTTTCCTGTCCAATGGCAGAGTGCGTTATGTAGCATACTGCGTTACTTCGAGAGGGTGGAGGCACTCGGGAAATATACGTACGACCCAATTGGTATTGGAATCGAGGAGGCAGTGGTTGAAAGTCCACATATTGGACTAGAAGGGTATTTCATCTATCTGTTCGCAGAAACTCATGTTCAGTATATCTTGAGAGGTGCTTCAGGGTTTAGAGGGACTTGAAGGTTCGACCGGCCTCGACCTGAACCAGGATCGATTGCGAGACGTTTCTGGAGTTTGTGGATCTCGACGATACGGCTAGACCATTGGTGCTTGAAACCAGGATCAAGTGAGACTTCACAAGGGTTCGTGGGTCTTGACGTACAGGCCGGATTGACGGTGCTCGTACCAGGATCAATTGAAGCATCAATCTTGAGACTATCTTGGTTCATGGGACTGCATTCAGGTGGGTGGATAAAAAGCCCCTTCGGCGAGTGAGTTACCTCACAAAACAACTCTGGTACTGACACTGTAGATCCAGTAGAGGTTGGATAGTGCTTCGCTGCTAGTAACGGTTTAGGTTCTCGGACTGAAGTCGAAACTGGAAGCTTGGTGGGTTCAACTCTTCGGAATGGTTCTCGCTAATTCGCGATGATAAGGCGTACCCTTATCACACTTTCTGCTTTCTTGGCAGATTGTGGAGACTGCTGAGTAGTCAGCGGTGAAAGAGCCATGCTCACATGCCAGTAACCTAACCGGTAGAATTCACGATTCTCCTCATTGTTTCTGTTCTTCTTGTAGCTTTCGTGTCATATATTCCAAATCATTCCTTTCATCAGCAATGGTTAAGTGGTCGTCAGCAAACTACAGCTAGAAGAGGCAAGTGTCACCAAGGTCTAACCATATTCCTCTACATTTTCTTTTCCAAAGAGCCTGAGCCGTCTAACTAGTTGAAGGCGAGGTATTTACGTCTAAGTACCTTAGACGAGGGTACTTAATATTCAAGACGATAAGTATAGATGATAGACGCTAAAACGGTAAAGTAGAGTCAATTATATAGGAACTCAGTAGCTGGTCGATATTGTGTGCAACTATTGGATAAACTATTAGATAAATAGTTGCAAATACCGGTAAATATAACTGTATAAAGTACATCAGGTGTTTTAACTGGTAGAAGCGAGTATAAAGATGAGATACTATGCGAGAAATCAATCATACCTTTAGACAATTGATAAAAAAGTCTACAACAAGTTGAAATATTGTTTAACTAGACGACAAATTCTCAACCTTAAGAATTAACTCATTCGAATAGACTGTTCAGTTGATCGCGCCTGAATTATAAGACATCAATTCTTTTCCAACTCTCTTATACCAATTTTTTTCGAATGAATCGAAGTACCGACGGATATATCTATCAACAAGAAGAATTCGATATTCTCTAATTCCTCTTTAATTCTCTATTCTTTTAGGAACTCCTAGTGATTATGCGCCTCCACTTTTTGAAACCAAAGATTATCTAAGCACGTTGAAGAGTAAGATGGAAGGAGAACATTACGAATCTACAACATTAGCAAGAATCAACACAGGATTCCATTATTTCTGTTTTTCTTGCAATAAGAGATCGGTATGTATCTATAGGCAAAATGAAGGATTTTCCAATAGATGTTGGAATGGAATAAAACAAGTTTGTGTGTGAGGCATCAACAAATTTTCTTGATTTGAATGATATGTGTATAGGATATAATATCGTTCAAATGTCCGCCGCCACTTTTCACAGTGGAACGGATCCAGGTGGTTCAATTTTCAATGACTCTGCCGAGTAGGTCCGGCCGAATTTGCGTAATGGCAATGTTTATGTTGACTTTAAGGCTATCGGTTTTTACGGCTTATCGGAATAGCCCTTCGACTTAAGTATATCCCACAAGAAAAAGGCTAACGTGGTTAAATCCCATGATCCTGACGGCCAATTAATGTCATTTTTGCTAGAGATAGGCATACCCTCAAATTGATCATGAAGAATCAATCGTGGCCTCCACTATTAATTTATTTATTTATTCAGAGTAAAGAACAAACAGGTATAAGAGACAAAATCGGCGAATTTTTAGTAACATTCAACGAACGAAAAGGTGAAGCTAACATTTTCATGGTTCTCTCAAACTCGTCTAGGAATTCTACGAAACACAGACTGAAGAATTAGAGGTGCCTAAACGACATTATTCAAAATTTTATATACTAGAAACATATTGTATATTATACAGTGTGGTCAAACAAAAACTTAACACCTCGATTTTCCGGCTTTAAAATGAAAATGTGGAAAATCGCTCGGACCCGTCAATTTCTGATTCGAGGGGAACAACTTTTCCGCTCTTCGCATCCCCGTAACTGCAACCCCCTAACGGGGGTGAGTACAACCCCTTGATTTTGAATAGGGATGAGGGGTGTTGCGATATCTCATTTTGAAGATCTTATCGAGTACTATCTTGTTCTGAAATTTAGTGTAAAAATTTCCATCGATAACGAAATGACAGGTATAATAGAGGAAGAGTACTTTCTTTTGTGATTAGTTTAATAAATTATGGAAATGGGTACCATTTACTTCCATGCAGTTATGTAAGTTTTGCCGAAAACGTTCACTTACGTTACTCAAGATTTCTGGTGTAATTTGACGGCATTCATTAATGATCCGATTTCGCGAATCATCCAGTGACTCAGGTTGGGTAGCGTAAATCTTGGATTTCAGGTGACCCCATAGAAAAGTGGAACCAGATCATGTGATCTGGGTGGTCACTCAGTATGTCCCCTTCTTCCAATCCAGGGTTGAGGAAAATTTTCATCTAAGAACTGACGCACCGGTTGAACGAAATTAGGTGGTGTGCCATCTTGTTGGAAAATAAAAGTTTGATGGTCTTCTGTATTCTCCAATACTTGCACGAGGGCTTCATAAATAGCGTTCTCCAATAGATATAAATGAATTTGCCCAGTGAGATTAGTGGGTATAAAAAAGGGCGATGTGATTTCCATAAATACCCGCCCAAACATTTAATTTTTGGGGACGCCGAGTATGCACCTCACGAAATAATCTTGGATTTTCGTCTGACCAATACCGACAGTTATGCCGGTTTATAATGCCGCAAAAGTAAAATGAACAGTCGTTCGAAAAACAGATATCGAACATGTAGTTTTGATTACCGTTAATCATTTCACTGACCACTTCACAGAACTGGAGTCGGCGATCATTCAGTTCCTGAAACAATCGTATCTTATAAGGATGGAATTTATGTTGTTTTAGGATTCTCATGATTGTTGTGCATGAAACACCAGATACATCGGTCAATTTTCTAGTACTCAAGGTCGGATCCATTGCTAAGACAGCCACGTCTCTCGCTTTGTCTCTTTCATGCACCCTCTTTTTGTTTCCGACTGAACCAGTTGCGTCAAATTTGGCAACTAGTTGCACAACGTAAGCAGCGGATACATTTTCTTCAGGATGTCATTCGTTAAATAAAGCGGCTGTTGTTCGCGCAGAGTCGTTATTTCTGAGAAATAATTTTATCATTTTCACCCTTTCTTCTACGGAATACACTATTTCAATTCTACTACAAATTTACAATCGCTTTGACACACTTGCAACGTTCTTAAAAATTGATGACTAAGACTAAGACTAAGGTAAATCAAAAACATGGTCCGTCTCCTTTTTTGGACAGGACATTAATACTTTTTTGGACAAAAAATCAACAACATAACTATTAGGAGTACAAATAAGTTTCCGCCATTTTTTAACACAAATTAAATATTTATTATAGAAGAACGGTGTGAGACTGCTTGCTGAGTGACTTCTAATGTTAGAGTAAGTTCTTTTTGTGTTTGAGATGAATCTTCCTCCAATAATTCCTCCAATTCTGCATTCTCGTAAATTTTTGGCCTTCCACTGCGATCTTTGTCTTCTACGTCGAAATCACCGTTTTTAAACTTTTGAAACCACTCTCGACACGTTCTCTCACTCAAAGCAACCTTACCATACGCTTCTACGAGCAATTGATACGCCTCAGCAGCAGATTTCTTTAAATTAAAGAAGTAAACTAATATTTCCCGCAAATGACGCTTACTTGGCTCAAATTTTGACATTTTTAATTTATAAAAATTATATTTTACCAATATAAAATCAGTGATATTAATAGGTCATGTTGTTCTTGAATGTCCAAACTATTTTTTAAGGCGGTTATCATCTGCGAAAGCTAACCGAAACTCCGTGCCGCGCCATCTACAATAAAACGGCGGAAACTTATTTGTACTCCTAATACTAAATACCATTAAAATGTGCTGGAATATTCTCGAGATAAATTCCACATTGCCTCTTTCACTATTTTCGCTGTTATATCGTTATCGATGGATATTTTGAAGCGAAATTTTAGGGTCAGATAGTACTCAATGCGATCTTCAAAATTAGTTATCGCAGCACCCCTCATCCCTATTCAAAATTAAGGGGTTGTACTAACCCCCGTTAGGGGGTTGAAGTTACGGGGATGAAAAATTGAAAAAGTTGTTCCCCCACGAATCAGAAATTAACGGGTCCTAGCGATTTTCGATATTTTCGTTTTAAAGTCGGAAAATCGAGGTGTTAAGTTTTCGTTGGATCACCTTGTATATTATTTTCCTACGGTCTTCAGAAGAAGGCATATTGAATCGTTGTCGGCGTCTGAGAAATCGTGGTCAGGAATTGGAAAATTATTCCGGTAAGATAAATATTGAATAAATTTATGCTGAACGTTTTCCAAACGTTTGATGTGAAAGTCGTAATGACGGTTCCAAACGGACGATGCATAACTCAGTTTTTGCTTAAAACAAAAGAATAGTACATTAAAAAAAAATATATGAGACAGTAATTTATTTCCACAGAAATTAACACAAGAATAGTCAACATGGCCTCATTCGTTTTGAACAATTTATCATGTCGAAGGATAAAACCAAACTATTCTGATGATAAGAGTATGTTAACAATATTTGGAATAAAATTCAACTGAGCGTTGAAAATTACGCCCAAATCGCGAACTGTATTTACCTTCTTGAGATTATCCGCGAAAACTAGAGGATAAGTTGTTCAAATGAATTATGAATAGAGGGGTCCCAGGTGAGAGCCTTGAGGTACACCCGATGTATTTGAGAACTCTTTGGACCTCTCATTTCGTCAATATCAAATACTAAACTTACTCTACGTCAAAACACGAATGACAGACTCAAAATAACCACTACTTCCAAATGCAAACGCTAAATCACAATCGTTTGCTGTTTTCCAGTTGAATAATTAAAATTTAATTAATATTGAAATGCAAATATACCGCTTACGTTTTGATGAAATTAATTAAATTCATACTAATTTTCTCCTAGGGTGAAAGCCAGTTTCTACGAGATAGTAAAAGGGAAACAGTTGTCAGAAAAAGAAGAAAAGACAAGTCTTCTGCTCTTGGTAACATTGATTTATACGCAAGTGAAATTCTTGAAGAGACAAAGGGAATGTGGAATATTTCCGGTGGTGAAACACACCGTTCTTTAACATCTATCGACCTGAATAGCGATAAATGGAGCAGAGATGGAATTTCTTTTGGTAAGTGATAAGGACATTTTTGAAAATACCCACAATGGACTCTCATGAAGAAGTAGAGGAAAATCACTGTCTTTTTTTCTCGATAATCAAATGTTGATCTCTGAAGTTGTTGTTATTCATCACCGGGTAATCCAAATCACAACCAAGTAGCTTATAATGAATGAATGACTGAATGAATGAATCAATTATTTCGTCAGATAATCTGTAACAAATATCATTAATATGAAGTATGAGCATGGCGTGTATGTATATTTGCGTGTTAGATGGCGCTAGTGTATGATAAATACTTTGGTGTTTATGTGCAGAGCGAATATAGGGGCGTGGTAGATTTGTGGTCGTTGGACATTGCAGCGCACTGACGATTAAAACCAATAAGTTTCAAAACATCCGCATGTCTGCTATTCGGGTTTGTTTGAGTTTAGAGTCGGTTTAAAGATGTATGTTACACCGTCCGAACTTGAAGAATTTGTTATTATTATAGCTCATACTCCTTATTAATGATATCAGTATTTAGATGTCAAATAACGACACGAGGGTTAATGCAAAATTTCGTGGGTATCGGGCATCATATGAACAAGTGCGCAAAAGCTCCCAACTACACATCAGTTAATTTTTCTATGATAATGATATGATAAGGCCGATTTTCTCGGAAACAGTGAGGTTTTCAGTTTTCGACCAGTATCATGTTTGAAGAATAATCTGCAAGAATTTCAATTCCGCAGAAAATTTTTTGAGAATATCAGTGGTGTTCAAGTTGGGGACGTTGCAATATCAATTGATCTTTTTTTCTACGCCACTGAAAATGCTTGAAGCATGTAACCGACATCAGAATTAACTTTCACCAGGTAGTGTGGCTATTTACGGTAGCATCAAAATATCTTTAATCAAAAAAATGTATATGAGACAGTAATTTATTTCCACAAAAATGTTTGTACTACTACAACAATTGTTTCACCACGATGTGGCTTCTTCAGGTATTACATTGTACTGTCTGATGGTATTCAGTGTAACCGAGTTTATATACATTTTTAGGTATGTGACCAAATAATAGAAGCACAAGTCATAAAAACTCTAGGTGTTTATTGGAGTTTGCCGCTAAAAATGCCATTAAGGAAAAATATTCAGTAATGGAGACTTATCAATATCTGTTTGTTTGTTCAAAAGGATTTTTCGGGCATTATACCTGTTGATTTCAAGAAATTCTAAAAGTGTTAATCTAGAACTTTTGCTTTCAACGTGGATAATTTCATAATTATTGTTGAAATTATGCCTAAATTCCTTAAGATGATTAGCATATGTCGAATGTACAGAATTGGATATACTACTCTGTCAAGAAATTACCGGGAAAATTTATTGGGTCGCCTTCAAAATAGGCTCCATTTGCTCCAATACATCTATGCCAACGGCACTTCCAATTATCGAAACATTTTTTATAGGCGCTTTCCGGGATGGACTTTAGCTCTCGCGCCGAATTTTGTTTTATGGCTTCAATCGACTCAAAACGGGTGCCACGAAGGGGCAATTTTAGTTTTGGGAAGAGGAAAAAGTCGCAGGGAGCCAAATCCGGCGAATACGGTGGTTGCTGAAGCATGTTTGTTGAGTTTTTGGCGAGAAAGTCAGTCACAATCGTAGCTCGGTGAGAGGGCGCGTTATCGTCATGCAAAATCCATGAGTTGTTCGTCCACAAATTTGGCCGCTTCTTACGGATACGCTCACGCAAACGTTTCATAACGCCTAGGTAATACTCCTCGTTTACCGTCTGACCCTCTGGAACGAATTCATAGTGCACCACGCCACGGATATCGAAGAAAACAATGAGCATCACCTTCATTTTCGAGCGGCTTTGGCGTGGTTTTTTCGGTTTCGGCTCATTTTTTGCCACCCATTCCGATGATTGCTGGCTTGTTTGCATATCGTACTCGTAGACCCAGGTCTCATCACCAGTTATAATGCGTTCCATGAATGTAGAATCGGAATTACAGCGATCCAGCATGTCTGAAGCAACCTGTTCGCGATGACGTTTTTGAAGAAAATTCAGGTCTTTCGGTACGAGTCGTGCGGCCACCTTTCTCATGCCCAAAATATCAATCAAAATCGTACGTGCGGACTCGTGGGATATCTTAAGATCATGTGCTATCTCTCTCAAGCTGGTACGACGGTTTTCCAGCACCCTTTCCTTAATTTTATCGACGTTATCTTCGATCGAAGCCGTCGATGGGCGACCACTTCACGACCGTCCTTGAAGGCTCTGTACCACTGATATGCACGAGTTTTCGATAGAGCATTATCACCAAAGGCCTTTTGCAACATTTTCAATGCATTGGCACACGAAAATTCATTTGCAACATAAACCTTTAAACAAATTCTTTGCTCAACGTAATCACCCATAGTAAAAATCGGCACGCACTCTGACATCGACTGACTTAATCAGCTGTTGCAAACACACTAGTTGACAGATCCCGCTCAAGCTTGGCATAGTAATAAAGGACAGTGGTACCAACCTAGGAAAAAAAAATTTACCTGCCTCATTGCCCCGCCAGATTTAAATCGATAATTCCCGGTACTTTCTTGACAGAATGTATAACCCCTTTGGTGTTCTTGGACACGTTTCTTGAATGATCTACCAGTCTGGCCAATGTATACTAAAGGGCAATCTTTGCAAGTCAACTTGTAGACTCCGGATTTATTTTCTTTATTTGTACGATCTTTATTGTTTTTTATGTAGGTACTAAGGTTATTAATTGTCTTAAAAGCCGCGTTATAATTGAAACAACTTTTGAAATATTTAGCAATATTTTCAGATAATCCATTGACATAAGACAACGAAAAATATTTCTGTGTATTGTCCTCTTTTATGATTGGCTACACGAGATTTAATGCCATTTTCTTTTGTTTATTGGGTACCATTTTGTCTATAAGAAAGGGATTGTAACCGTTGTTTGACGCTATTTGCTTAATAATATTCAATTCTTTCATAAAGTTTTCTGAATTTAAAGGGACATTCAATAATCTATGAATGAAAATATTATATGCTGACATCTTTTGGTTGGTGGGGTGGTTTGAAGTTTTATGTATTGTGATGTCTGTATGTGTTTGTTTGTGAAAAATATTAAAATCATGTAAATTATTTAATCTTGTTATAGTGAGGTCAAGAAAATTAATACTTTGATTCTTTTCTTCTTTGATTGTGAATTTGATTTTTGGGTGGAGTTTATTAATGAAATTCGTGAAGATATGCAGTTGTCGGTCGGTGCCTTTGAAACAACAAAAAATGTCATCTACATATCTGTACCAATAAAGAAAATATTTGCTTATATATATATCCATGAATATTTCAGCTAAAATTGAACTGAGTGGATTTCCCATTATTAAACCATTGTCAGAAATATAGACGGTTCCGTTAAATTGAAAGTAGTTTTGTTCGAGAAATATTTCCAGGCAATTAATTGCCTGGAATTTCATTGATAAACTCCACCCAAAAATCAAATTCACAATCGAAGAAGAAATGAATCAAAGTATTAATTTTCTCGACCTCACTATAACAAGATTAAATAATTTACATGATTTCAGTATTTTTCACAAACCAACACATACAGACATGACAATACATAAAACTTCAAACCACCCCACCAACCAAAAGATGTCAGCATATAATAGCTTTATTCATAGATTATTGAATATCCCTTTAAATTCAGAAAACTTTATGAAAGAATTAAATATTATTAAACAAATAGCGTTAAACAACGGTTACAATCCCTTTCTTATAGACAAAATGGTATCCAATAAACAAAAGAAAATGGCATTAAATCTCGTGTACCCAATCATAAAAGAGGACAATACACAGAAATATTTTTCGTTGTCTTATTTCAATGGATTATCTGAAAATATTGCTAAATATTTCAAAAGTTGTTTCAATTATAACGTGGCTTTTAAGACAATTAATAACCTTAGTACCTACATAAAAAACAATAAAGATTGAACAAATAAAGAAAATAAATCCGGAGTCTACAAGTTAACTTGCAAAGATTGCCCTTTAGTATACATTGGCCAGACTGGAAGATCATTCAAGAAACGTGTCCAAGAACACCAAAGGAGTTATATATATATAATTCTGTACATTCGACATATGCGAATCATCTTAAGGAATTTAGGCATAATTTCAACAATAATTATGAAATTATCCACGTTTAAAGCAAAAGTTCTAGATTAACACTTTTAGAATTTCTTGAAATCAACAGATATAATGCCCGTAAAATCCTTTTGAACGAACAAATACATATCGATCATTCTCCATTACTGAATATTTTTCCTTAAGGTGAAACAATTGTTGTAGTAGTACAAACATTTTTGTGGAAATAAATTACTGTCTCATATACATTTTTTTAATTAAAATGAGTTTCCACCAAGTAATGACCGAATCTATCAAATATTTATCTTTAATCAGTTTGGATATAGTAATTTTTTAAAATTCAATACTCTGTCTCTTGGAAGTGAAAAAAATTGAGACCTATGTCTGCAAGAAATTTATTCGTATTTTCATTAGTATTATCTACCCTATCAGTTTCTCAGACCTACTCTGGTGCACTGTGTATATGCGTATATGTTGGCTCCGCTTACACGTAAGGCGTTCAAATGTTCAATTCTGGTACTTTCATAGCACAATGTGGATACTGCAGAAATATTTTCGAATAATTGCATTCTCTATTTCAGATATGGATTATGGAGAAATTCCGGATGATGATGATATAGATATTATAGCAGGTGCTGTATCGTCCCAATCGAATTGATATACGTGTTCTTGTTCTTTGCAATGATTTGTTAATTTCAATTGGATAAGTTTAATTTCAGATTTCAATAAAATTTTCTTCCTGATGAAGTTTGAAATCCATTTCTGATTAATATATTTTCTTATTTTCACTTCAGGTCAGCTGGGTATACAACTAAATGATTCACATCCTTCATCATCTCTGGAAATTAATTCTATTGAGCATGAAAATCTCAAGAAAATATATTAAAACAATTACAATATCCAGATTCATAATATTAATATTGTTATATAGAAGTTTAGTCGATTGATCAATATAATCGATTAACATTATTTTTAAGTTAATACAATGTGCCGGTAGGTTGAATGAACCGGTACAATATTTACATCGACAATAATAAGCCAACAAGTAGGCATGCCTACTTGTACACTTTGAAAACCGGGCAAAATTGAGAAATGTTACATGTTTTTCGTTCGCAGCGAATAAACGGATAATTGTACGGAAATGAAAATGCATTTATAACTTAGATCATTCTTCTGACTTTAGATTCAAAATCGTTTTTTTCATAGGCCCCGCCGGAAAAACCTTTCATCTCACAAAAAATAACATTACATTTGAAGTTACTTAAACCGCATATTTTTTGCAGGCCCCGACGGAAAAAAGTCCTTCGACTCACAAAAAAGTATTCATGAGGTTAGTCTTCTATGGTCGTATGTCATGATTGCTTTAATCATATTACTAATAGTATGTGATCAGTGTAGTTGATTGATCAATATAATGGATGAATAAAATATTTTCTGGTAGTTCAATATTTTCTGGTAGATCAAATAAACCGTTATGATATTCACGGTGAAAAGTCATGTCTAATCGTTTTAATCATCGACATCGGGAAAAATTTTGAAATCTCACATTTTCTGACTTTAAATTCAGAATTATATATTCTAACTTCTACATTATATTTTGAAACTATATACAAAAACTATCAAATTTATATCCTTATATATAATCAATATAAAATATTTTCCAATGTCTCGGAAAAAACCTTTTTACATCCCGACTTGAAATGTACTAATACAAATGTATTAACAAAAACTATACAAGTATGTATATTATTATAAATATATAACATACAAATACAAGAAAATCCACTATTCCAAAATTATCTAAAATTATCAAAATAAAGGATCAAATAAACTAATTGAACGAGAACTCGAACATTTGATAGCTATTTCGGCCTATCTGACCTCATCAGAAATGTATTGAATTCAGATTCAAATATATAACAAGATCAAAATTCAACTTACCAAAATAAGATAAAACATGGAACGAATAATCTTGAAGTAAGCTTTAAAGTATCCAAAATAAAACAGAAATGATCAACGTATTGTTACGTATAACCTATAACTATTTATACTCGGAACACAGAAAAACAATAACAAAACTTATTCACCCCAAATAAGTAGTAAGTTTTGTTATTGTTTTTCCGTGTTCCGATTACAAATAGTTATAGGTTATACGTAACAATACGTTGATCTTTTCTGTTTTATTTTGGATACTTTAAAGCTTACTTCAGGTTTATTCGCTCCATGTTTTATCTTATTTTGGTGAGTTGAATTTTGATTTTGTTATATATTTGATTATATAGTTTTTGTTAATACATTTGTATTAGTACATTTCAAGTCGAGATGTAAAAAGGTTTTTTCCGAGACATTGGAAAATATTTTATATTGATTATATATAAGGATATAAATTTGATAGTTTTTGTATATAGTTTCAATATATAATGTAGAAGTTAGAATATATAATTCCGAATTTAAAGTCATTTAAATTTTACTTCTATCAAGTATTGACACACATTAAAATTGGTCACATTTTCTTTCAATCTTAGTGAATAAACTGAAAGTCGTATGGGAATGAAAGGCCTTTTTTATACATAAGATCGGTCTGTCGACTTTGGCCTCGTACCCTAATTAATTTTTACACGGGTCCTTTTTTTTTAATTCACACAAAGATCATTTTTGAGGTTTCTTTTCTTTGTAGGTTGTCAGGACAGTTACTTTTTTATTTAATATAAATAAATGGAGGTTTATACTTGATAGAAGGTATATAAAATTATTTAAATATTTTAATATTTACAAATATATTCTGTAAGCCTTCTACATATTTAATTAAAAAAAATTATATTTAATATTATAACTTCAGGAATTAAATTAATGTCATATAAGCACCGCTTATATCAAACGACATATAAAATAAACATTCATTATAAGACATCTAAATGAGATAGCAAAATCCAATTAATATAAATTGTTAACAAAAATCCTATAAATTGAATATTTTGAGAAGACAAATTTTTGTTTTTCCTCATCCCTCTTATGAAAACAGATATCTTTCAAAAATGTTTAAGATAATCTTAAGAATTTCGTCATGAAACTATCTTATTTAAAATATTCAATATTATTGGATATCTAACTGAGTTACTTCTTAGAAAATCACAAGATCTGTAAAAACATTACTAAAAAAGAAGTTTTAAGAGGGACTTTGCTCGTTAGTACTCAATCATATTCAATAAAATATAACATCTATCAACAAAAAATATTTACTTACCTTTAACAATCCAGAAAGCGTCTTGATAAATGAATACTGAACATTTAAATGGAGTCCAATGTCGACTCAAATAAATATTTCTGTGGTTTACCTTTGTTCTTAAAGATTCAAAGACAATTTAACGGCCTATATGACAGTTATTTAATTCCTGAAGTTATAATATTAAATATAATTTTATGAAATTGAATATGTAGAAGGCTAACAGAATATATCTGTAAATATTAAAATAATTGAATACTGTTTTATTTGTTTTAATTGATTATATGCTATAAAAAAAGACTATAGGGTTTTCTGTGTATTCAATAAAATTTAAAATATCATACAGATTTCTTCTGTAAACCTAGTACAAATTTTTTTTGAGAGGGAATTTAGTTTTCATAAAACAAGGAATGAAACAAAATTTTGTACTCTTCAAGTATTTATTTGATAATTTTTAGTTGACAATTTATATTTTTTTGAATTCTTTCATTCCTTGTGGTACTGTGTAATAAGTATTAATTCTGATGTCTACTAAATTGACACGGTGTGTTCCAAAGACATTTATTTAATTAAATTCTGAAAATTTTTGAATGAAGTTTTTTTTTGAAATTAAAATTTGTAGAAGGTTTACAAAAAAAGTATGATATTTTAAATTTTGTAATAATCCTTCTATAAAAAAAAACTCTTTTTCATTGATATATTCAATTGTTTTATTTTATTATCTCGAAAAAGTATTAGATTTGGTCGTAGATGATGAAACTCAATGAATGAGTATTTTGGAAATAGGAACAAAATTTTTTGAGATATTATAGTGTTTTATTTTTTCAGTAATCTTAATAACTAGATGTTATTAAGATAATAAGATTAATGTATAAAAGAACTTATGTGGCACATGGAAAGAGAAAAAATTAACACTGGTATAATTTTTTTCATACCAATTGATTTCATATGTAATAATATGTTATTATTGTAAGATATCAAGTATAAACTTTGTACGAAGATAAAAGCGCGCTAATTCAAACGAATTAATCGAGGAGGAAAACGCATTCAGTATCAGAAAATTGAAGATAACAGGACATATAAGGTATATCTTTGAAACAGACAGGAAAATATTTTAACTAGTATATTGCACTTGATGTTAAAATCGCTTGATGGATCCTATAAATCGAGAAATGATTAAAATGATATAAATTGAGAAATGAAAAAAATTCTCTCATAACAGTCTCGTGAAATAATCAGAATCAATTGTTTGAATCTCAATGACGTATATTTTCCTCAATATTTTCTATCTTTTGAACTGATCTGTTTTTGTGCGCTTGTTCTAGGAAGAATAAAAACTCTATCTTTCGAATGGAAAGAGCTAATGCCTTGAAATTTTCAGGTTGGGATTGGGGCCTTCATATCTCGATTGAATTGGTTTATGGGCAAGTTAATGGTTTCTTAGTTATTCACATTAGAAAGTTTCTCTAAATGTTCCAATATTTTCGAAAAAAACAAATCCGATATATATATATATATATATATATATATATATATATATATATATATATATATATCTTTACATAGTATAAATGCAGTCGCTTCCGCTTAGATCTTTTAAACTATTCAACGGATTTTAATGCAGTTTTCAGCAGTAGATAGAATGATTCAAGAAGGAAGGTTTACATATTATCGTACAGGAAAAATTCAAAGAATTGTAATGTGATGTCGTAACAAACATATTTTTGTGCGATTAAGTCACAGACGCTGACTAAACTTTACGAGATAGATCGAATTAATGTACTATAGAATTGTATATCTTGAAAAGGACGATAAAAAAGTCCGGCATGGTATATTTTTATCTCCAAAGGATAACCCACAGTAACCATTTGTATCTTTAATATATTACAAAAAAATGTGTTATCTACATTAACTATTCTGTACAATATGGTATTATTGCTTATCCAATTAAATACATTACATACGTTTTACATTTCATGCAGATCAAGACTGCCCTTAACATTTCATTCGAATGGATATCAGAAAATTAAAAAGCGGAGGTATAGCGGCTGGCATCCCGGTTGGTTGCGGTTGGCAAGTGCGGGGTGTCCCGTGTGCCTATAAATTGATGCGCATCGATGTTGCAAGTTTAGATACGAAATTACGACAAGAAGGCTATTGCAAAATTTCGTGAAGATCGTGGGTGATTTGAATAAATGCTCAAAAGCTCCTGATTTCACGTAAGTACTTTTCACTATTCTTGCGTATTGTTCCAGGGAACTCTCTCGTTCCGTCCAGATGCTTTGAATTTTGGGCCGTGAATGGTTTTAAGTTTGACTCATTGATGAAAAATTCGAGGTCCGTGCGTAAACACGCTTACTTTCGAACGGAAAGAGCCTTGAAACTTGGATCGTTTGTCATATACCAGGAAGTTAGCAGAAACTCCAGAAATTGTGTGAACAAGTAAAGGATTTTTCAATGGGAACGTCCTTTTCTAAATTAATATTACTCACGCTTGGCAGCTATTGTTAATTTGTGACATTGACAGTTGTATTTGTCAATGTCTACCATTTAATCATGGAAAAGTACACAATCCACCAACGTTTACAAATAATCCGAATTTATTCTGAAAAATCACGATCTGTTACTTTAACTTAACGTGCTTTAACTCCAATTTTGGTCGTTAAAATCATCCTGATAAAAAAACAGTTGAACGTTAAGTGAAGGAGTTTGATACAAATTCTACACTTCATGATGTAACAGTAGCAGTGAGACAAAGAAATGCAAGAAGTGAAGAGAATATTGCTGCCGTATGTGAAAGTGTTTGTGAAGACCAACATTTATCGATTTCTCGACGTTCACAAGGAATTGTGGCGATTTGTATGAAAAGACCTCGGTTTAAATCCATACAGAATTGTTTTAACCCATGAATTAAAACCAACAGATCAGTGTAATATACGATTTTATTCGTTCATGTCAAGAAATGGACAGATAAATTATCCGCTTCGTCCTGCGATTTAACTCCATTGGAGTTCTTTCTTTGGGATTACATTAAGTCATTGGTTTACAGAAATCATCCAGCAAATTTGGACGATTTATAGATCAGTATTGAACGAGTAATTGCTAACATACGACCTGGTTTGTGTCTTGGAAAATTGTGTTCCACGACTTAATTCTTGCCAGCGTTTCTGTGGTGAACATTTAGATGATATTTTATTTCGTAACTAATGGTATCCATTGTATAATGAAATAAAATTTCAATGATTTTCGAATGAATATTGCGTTTTATTCACAAAACAAAATGGGGCGCTCTTTATGAAAGACCCTTTATTAAGAGGTTCTTGGAGAGATAGTATTCCCATTTCCATTGGAAATATAAATGAAAGGATCCAAATTTCTGAATCAATTTCTATAAAATCTCAACAACCGTGATGAAAATTCTACAGAAGATCTGTCTAGAATTAAAGACATAGTGAACATACTAAAACGGTCCAGTTGCAACTGTGAAATTTAGTATACAACTGTGCAACACAATGGTTTATTTACAATGATGAAAAATGTACAACGGACCCATTTTTACAACCTCGAAACTGTAGAACGAAATGTTGATGGACTCCTTAGTCTGCATGGGCGAAAATACTATTCTACTTGCGTCTCGTCCTTTTTAAAACGCTGGTTTTAATTAACAGAACGTAGGTACTAGCAATTTTCGGGACGAAGTGGAAAATGGCGCGCCCTAATTTGTCAAATCGAATATCTCTGCTTCACAATAAAACAACCACTTTGTGCATTGCTCAGCCTAACAAAATGGTTATTTACATTATAAGGGAGGCAAGTGAAATTTACCAGACGAGGACGTAGTTTGCGTCCGAGCAATAGTGAGGGCTTGCAGTGAAGTCCGAGGCTGGTCAAGAAACTTGCCTTCTATTATTATTATTATTATTTACGGCGAGCGGGCGTCTGTCCACCCTACCACGCGTCCGTACGGACTATTGTGGTTCACCCCTAATTTATATATCCCCGACGAGATTCAGTTTTTGGATAAAACCGATAATCTTGTTCAGGGGTAATTTTTTCAGTTCGCAGTGGGCTATAAAAGCCTGACCAATGACCTCGAATCTGATGCGACTCACCGCTGGGGACTCTGAGACGATGTGCATGGCTGTTTCAGTGTCTTCAAGACACAGCCTGCACCGATTTTGTGCAAATGCGCTTTCAGTCTGCAGTGACCTGTCATAATTCCGACAAGTGTTCTTAGTTTGGCCCTATCCAGACCTAGCGCTAGGTTCACCATCTCTTTGTCCGAAGCTGACCCAAGGAACACCTTAGAATGTTTTAGGCCAGAATGGCTCCGCCAGAAATACTCTAGCCTTGAGTTCATTCTGCCTGTTATCGCCTGCTTAGCCACGTCATGTGGTATTCCCAGGAATGGTTCCGGTCCTACCAGAGGCGGCGCAGCTCCAGCAAACGCCAGCCGATCTGCCTCCTCGTTACCCAAATAGTTTGAGTGGCTCGGTATCCAAGCCAGTGACTCTGGTATACATACCGAGCCTGTTTAAAGCCGTGCGGCAACTCCACACTGTTCTCGAGGTACTAGAGCTGGATTACAGAGCTTTTAGTACTGACTGACTATCAGTAAATATTTTTATTTTGCCGTGGTGGATTTGCCGTTTTATCAGCAGTTCTGCTGCGGTCTCAATGGCAAATAGTTCTGCCTGGAATATGGTTGCGTTTTGACCGAGACTCAATGAGATGTTGATTCTCGGTTTGCTCTCATAGACTCACGCTCCCGTCCCTTTCGTCGTTCGCGAGCCGTCTATGAACAAGCCAAGGTCGGTTCTCAATAGAACCTCAGCATGCTGGGTCCATTCGTCCTAGCTGGGGACGATTACATTGAAATACCGTTCTTGGCTCGTGACTTTTGACATTAGAACCGAGGTCATCGATAAGGTGCTGTTCGTTAAAAGCTCGTCCAGCAGTCCTGAGCCTGAAACCCATTCTGGCTTTATGACACACTTTATCTAGGTGTGCATTCCAACTGAGGGTTTTGTCCAGGACTATTACCAGGTATTTTGCCTCAAATGAGAATTGTATTATTTCACCACGGATGGTAGTCGGCGGTTCTAAACCATTCAACTTCTGTTTTTTCCACTACTAAAGTTGACTTTCAATTACTTTTCTTTTGATGAATTAAGTTTGTAATTTATTTACTTTCAATAAAATATCGGTTTGCCTTGACTTTTCATTTGTTAAACAAAGTATTTGTAAAAACTAAATTTCGCAAACTGAAATGAATTCCAAAGAAGATGAAATTCAAGAAGCAGCAAATGCTGCATGTGAATTCCTTTTACAGGAAAAGTCTGAGAAATGTTACCAAACAGCATATAAGTGTTTCAAAGAATGATTCCTAAAAATGAATTCAACCTCAATGTCGGAAATAACATATTTCCCTAGGGAAGTAAGTTTTCACTTACTTCCCGTTGTCAATAGTAACCCAAGCTATCTAAAGTAAGTAGTACTTACTCCAATCAAAACAATGTCGTAACAGACTATTTACTATGTCAATAGTAAATATAGTATAGTAAATATAGCAATTTTGGAAAAACACAATAACGTACGGTGAAAATATTGTTATCTACTATTTCACAGTGTTTTTCTGTATAGACTGGGCAATCAATCTGGATCTGAATTAATTATATTTATTGGACTAAATTACAAATCTCCTTCGAATATGAAATTTGAACATGAAAATTCGTAGTAACGAAATTCATTTCGTTACAAGTTGAGAAAATTTTACACTGGAAAAGGATATTCACTGTTTTATGACCAATTCAAGGAAAAGTATATTCTTGAGAGAATTTATTTCATTTGTGAGCTCATTGTACCTCTGTTAAATAACAATAAATAATTTCCAAGTTTCAATCAGTCATCTCCTAGCAGTCCATTTGCGTAATTTCCGAAAATATAAGGAACCGAGAAATCCCTATTTGATGATATTGAAAGACATTTTCTAGCAATAATATAATACATAATTTATTGAAAAAAAAAATTTCAACAGGAATTCATCACACCCAATCAAAATGAGGAGATCAAAGATTAAAATATTAAATCTGAATACATAATGTCTACGAAATAAAATTTGAATATCAAAACAGATATCATCTGTTAGTCTTTAACAATTTTAATTTCAAAAAAATTTTTATTCAAAGAACTTTTAGAATTAAATTAATGTCTACAATAAGCACCGCTGATATTTAATAGACGTATATATAATAAACATTTGAAGGAGACAAAATTTTGTTTCTGATCTTACTATGATGACCTGGATTTTGTTATAATTCTTCTATCGAGTAAAAAGCCTTTTTCTATTTTAGTCTACGAAATAGGTTCAACACATTCAATCTAGCATTGAATGAAATACTTCTTGAAATAATGGGCATAACTGCATGTTTTGTTAAGAAAGTGTAATTTTTGCTACTATTATTACGAATAATTATACAATTGCTTTTGTAAATGAAAAAAATGGTGGCTATTTAATACTTCTTTGTACCACCATGCACTAAAAGAAATCGATCATCTCGTTGGTGTAGGATAAACTCATTAATTGTAAACTTAAACAAGACTCAAATTGTAAAATTCTAGATTCGAGATTCTGTTCAGTCTTCAACATATTTCATCAATCGGAATGACGGCATTCTTGAATCTGTTGAGACTGCTAAGTTTTTTGGTCTATTCGTCGATAAGAATCTGCGCAGTAGCTTTGCAGTTTGAAAAACTCCTTTCCCCTTGATGCCTTACTCAATATAATATTATGGATTGGATCATTGCCACCTATGCCCAACGTTGTTCTTCGTCTGAAAGAGGTCGAATGTTCATTGCACATAAGAAAATTATTCGCCTCATATTCAGTCTGAATCACCGAGAGATACTTCCAGAAAATCAGGAATTTCAACATTTCCTTGTATATATATGTTACAGTGTTATTATTATTTATTCGATCTTACCTAAGTAGCTTGATGATGTGTTCAGATTTTCATAATTATGAAACTAGACATCAAAATATTATTTACATACCAAAGCACAAAACCAGCAAGTAGGAGTCGTCACCACGACTAGTTGGTATGAAATTATACATTCTGTCAAGAAAGTACCGGGAATTATCGATTTAAATCTGGCGGGGCCATGAGGCAGGTAAAAATTTTTTTTCCTAGGTTCGTACCACTTTCCTTAATTACTATGCCAAGCTTGAGCGGGATCTGTCAACTAGTGTGTTTGCAACAGCTGATTAAGTCAGTCGATGTCAGAGTGCGTGCCGATTTTTACTATGGGTGATTAAGTTGAGCAAAGAATTTGTTTAAAGTTTTGTGTTGTAAATGAATTTTCGTGTGCCGATGCATTGAAAATGTTGCAAAAGGCCTTTGGTGATAATGCTCTATCGAAAACTCGTGCATATCAGTGGTACAGAGCCTTCAAGGACGGTCGTGAAGTGGTCGCCCATTGACGGCTTCGATCGAAGATAACGTCGATAAAATTAAGGAAAGGGTGCTGGAAAACCGTCTTACCAGCTTGAGAGAGATAGCACATGATCTTAAGATATCCCACGAGTCCGCACGTACGATTTTGATTGATATTTTGGGCATGAGAAAGGTGGCCGCACGACTCGTACCGAAAGACCTGAATTTTCTTCAAAAACGTCATCGCGAACAGGTTGCTTCAGACATGCTGGATCGCTGTAATTCCGATTCTACATTCATGGAACGCATTATAACTGGTGATGAGACCTTGGTCTACGAGTACGATATGCAAACAAGCCAGCAATCATCGGAATGGGTGGCAAAAAATGAGCCGAAACCGAAAAAACCACGCCAAAGCCGCTCGAAAATGAAGGTGATGCTCATTGTTTTCTTCGATATCCGTGGCGTGGTGCACTACGAATTCGTTCCAGAGGGTCAGACGGTAAACAAGGAGTATTACCTAGGCGTTATGAAACGTTTGCGTGAGCGTATCCGTAAGAAGCGGCCAAATTTGTGGGCGAACAACTCATGGATTTTGCATGACGATAACGCGCCTTCTCACCGAGCTACGATTGTGACTGACTTTCTCGCCAAAAACTCAACAAACGTGCTTCAGCAACCACCGTATTCGCCGGATTTGGCTCCCTGCGACTTTTTCCTCTTCCCAAAACTAAAATTGCCCCTTCGTGGCACCCGTTTTGAGTCGATTGAAGCCATAAAACAAAATTCGGCGCGAGAGCTAAAGTCTATCCCGGAAAGCGCCTATAAAAAATGTTTCGATAATTGGAAGTGCCGTTGGCATAGATGTATTGGAGCAAATGGAGCCTCTTTTGAAGGCAACCCAATAAATTTCGACAATTAAATGTAAAAATGTTGTTTTAATTAAAAATTCCCGGTACTTTCTTGACAGAGTAGTATAATCACCTGCCAAATTGCTACAAGTTAATGAACATTAGGGAATTTAAAAGAAGTTTAAAAAGTCTGTTCAATGAAAAATGTTATTACAGCACAGATGAATTTCTCTCTAGTTTATTAAGTTATCATGGTAAATAACTTTTATGAGCCATTTGTTTTTTATTTGGTCTTATTTCTTGTTGTTTTTCTATTTTTTATTATATTCTGTATTGTATTGCTTACTTTGAATTTATATTGCATTAAACAATATTTAACGTATCCTATGCATCACTGCTATGTCCTAAAGGAAGAATAAAGATTTATTATTCTTAATAAAACGTCACTTAACACAAGAAAAAATCACATGAGAAATAGCAGCAATAGGAATTCCGGATGAAAAGTTATGGTATAGATCTCAAAAGTTACATCTAGACTATACACCAAATCTTTTAGAACATCATTCTGCTTGATAAATACACAAAATATGAATTGATCATAGTGGTGAAAAATTATGTAATTCATTCAAATGCTGCAGTGGAGTAGTGGAGAATATAAAATATATGAACCTTCAAGAATAACAACTGATAATTCTATATTCATTGATTAAATAATACGCAACTTTGAACTAATCACCACAAACACAGAAAATCTACACATGAGAGACCTTGAGAGATCTCAAAATTATGACCCTTTCATCAGAAAAATAAATATTATTGCTTGAATATACAAATATCAGATACAGATGGATCATAATAACAGGAATGAAATCAATTAAAGAAAAAATGAAGGCCATCAATTGGCAACACCTTCTTGCCTCCTTGACACCAAGGAAGAGTTATCAATACTTCTACAATAAGTTGAGACTCCGGTTTTTCTTGAAAAAGATTAAACAATCGAACAAAGTTCCAATGAAAATAGAACACAAAATAATGTAAATATTGAAGAGGTCAGAAATAAAAGAGAAATACTAGACAATATTTTTAAAGATACACACATCGTCAATAGTCTTGCATAACAAAAATTATTCAGTCCAAATAAAATTTGAATATTAAAACAAATTGAAATATGTTTATCTTCTACAATTTTAATTTCAAAAAAATTTTTATTCAAAAAACTTTTAGAAATAAATTTATGTCTAACAAGCACCGCTTACATTTAATAGACGTATATAATCAGAACTCAATATATTCTATTTTATTTTATATATAATATATAATTATATTTTGGCTTCAATAAATCTCATTATAGAATGTCAATAAATTTAAATAAACCTTAAAATAATTCACACTGTTCTTTGATTTTGTTAGAACATAGATCAATCTTGAATTATATAGTTGATCTGTATTTCGAAGCTTAAGTCTTTTAACACGTGAGTGATAAAGGTTATGTTTTTGATTTTGATATTTGGAATGTTAAAAGAGGACTGAAGGCGGGATTGTCTAGAATGATATTTGTTTTTTGAAGATATAGTGCACATTTTTTTAGAGATTTTTGAAATAATTTATTCGAATATTCAAATATATTAAATATTTCAAATAAATTATATTCTTTGAGGAGTCCTTTAAGTGTGTTCTAGTTTTTAAAAGGCAAATAGGTGTTCTTAACGGTAAGACCAGAAACAAATTTTTGTCTCCTTTGAATATTTATTTATTAATTTTAATTACTTTCGTATATCTGTGAGGTTATTTATTCCATTTGACATTATATATTGAGTTTTGATTATATACGTCTATTAAATGTAAGCGGTGCTTGTTAGACATAAATTTATTTCTAAAAGTTTTTTGAATAAAAATTTTTTTGAAATTAAAATTGTAGAAGATGAACATATTTCAATTTGTTTTAATATTCAAATTTTGTTATATTTCTTCTATCAAGTAAAAGGCCTCTCTATTTTATTTCAGTCCAAATAATGTCCCATGATAGAAAAATAACCAGAATTTCAAAAATAATAAATGAAAATAATAAATAAATATATTTTGGATATTTAGACTCTATGTGAATTTAATTCATAATTTAAAAAGCAATTGTTAATTATATAAAGGTTTAAAGCAAATGATAAGAACCCGCCTAGTCTTACTTACCTCTTTGTTATAGAAAATTATATATATTTGTGAATGAGTTATCGTTACAGGTGGACGTTTAAATATGAACATATTCTGTGGTCTATTCCAACTGAAAAATTTCACTTGGAAATCGGCCAGATATCAGGCATTCACATAAAATTGGGTGTGAATTCGTTAATGACAATTTTATGTGTAAATAAAAGAACAGATGTATTTAAATATTTTGTTCATTTCGATAAATCGATATTTATGATTTACCAACTCAGATTTAATTGCTGCTCATCATGTTAGATAGAGCTCATAAAATATTTATACTCAAAGATATAAATGTTAATTCATATTGCTTCAGAGGATAATTACGAGTACCAAAAATAAATAGCTCTAATGTAATATTGATTAAAATATATCAAATATCTAAGAAATTTGCACATAATAATTGGTTCATCATCGAAACAAAGTTGTATTATAAATGAGGTGACTTACTTATCTATGATTTTAATACAATACAAACTAATCAGTCTCTAAATATATTGAAATTTTAAACAAAATAATAATAGAAATAAAAATAAATGAAAAAAAATTTTTTTAAAAAATTAACAAAAAACCTTTTTTAATTTGTAGGTGAATTATGTATTTCAGTTTGGTGCACTTTATTCACTCATCATCGGGGGCAATTTTTTCTGGATGTGACACCACGTACAAGCGATGGCTAGCCGGAGCATCTGTGGTATTGTCTATTTGTTCACATATATATGGATATGCATATTGCTGTTACAATTTTTTGTAAACGGTTTTATGGTGAATAAATATTGTTATTATTATTATCTTCAGACAACTGAAGACCTAATAAGCAGGACAGGTTATTTATGCATGTACAGAGGTAGAAGAGTTTTTATTACCTCTTCTACCTATTTATTTGCATAAATACCCTGTCCTGCTTGTTAAGTCTTCAGTTGTCTGAAGATGGGATAGTTAATTCCCGAAACGCGAGTCACAATTAAATGTGTAAAATATCAATTTATTGGTAGTAAAACATAGTAATTTCTACAACTTGTTTTAGTTATGATCCATTACCAAAAAGTAACGGCTGAAAGAATTCAATATCTAAATTAATTACTTCTTAATCAGAATTTTCTCAACCTTTAAGGCAACAAAAGTTAAAGTTTGAAATCACACATGAAAAAGGAAATAATAACACATGTTGAAGAAAACCGACAATGCTAACAATTGGCTCGGTGGCCGCGCAAGTAAAGGCGTAGGACTGTGGGTTTTGTCAATGAAATGCAATTCTATATTTTGTATTTGAACCAAGGAACTGAGTACTGATAGTATTTTGGAATTTTTTCGCCGCAAAAATAGTGGTCTGCATATCAAGTTGTAATAAATGATACTGAAAATCAATTAGAGGCAAATTTCGGCAGTTATTCAAATTTTAAATTTTTTCTTGTATTTCCCAATATTTTCTAAACTACAAATCCTGCCAATATGAAACTTTTAAGAGTGTTATTTTTCAAGAGAATCACATAATTACAAGATCTCAAAAATGAATTGTTAGCAGAGCGCTTTCGTAACTATAGCAACAGTCCTATGACCGAGTTTAAACGTAGCATGTATATGTAAAATATCGGCAAGAAGAATAATTGAAAACTTCGTGAGGATAGTGAATCATATGAAAAAGGGTGCAAAAGTTCCTTACTTCACGTCAGTGCTTTTCTATAATTTTTAATAAATGTAAATATCTAGTAGTAACGGCTGAAATAGATAGATATTTTTAATTCCACCTTTTAAAAATTCAGCTCTTTGTTTTCTCGTAAAATAGTTCTTCCAAAATAAAAACAAAATCTTCATTCGTAAAAAAGTTGAAAGAATATCACATTCAGTCAATGAATTCTTTTTACTCGATAGAATATCGTCCTATAAATCACTAGAGGAAGTTGCTAATTCATTTATTAATTTTGTTTCCTTTAACTTCACTCAGGTTCAATAGCTACCTGATACCCTGCATCAATAATAACCCACAACTTGATAATATTATCACGGGGAATAAGACGATCATAATTTAACGATTTCCGCGTATAGACTGTACAATAATAGTTATGCTCGTTTTTGAGTGCTAAAATGTTGAAAGCCGTCGTGATCTTGAGCGTTTTTTTGGGTGTAGTGATATGCAACCCTTCTGTAAAAATTATTCTTTCTGATGACTACGAAATATGCAAAACTGAGCATTGCATCCGAAAATGTTGTCCGGATCATCAGATTTACTTCAGACGCAAATGTATTAATTATACTGAACTTGGTTTTCCTGTGACAGTTTATAATGGACAGGAGCCTAAAACTGTTGGAGAATATGTTTTTCATCTTATTCATGACAAGCATTGCGAGGAAGGTGTCGATATAAGGTTAGAACCTAATTCCTTCGAAGAAGATGCATTTTATATACAGCCAGATGGGTCCATGGTGATGCCTATACTGGATTTGACTGTACCGTATAATATGTACTGTTTGGAGCACTTTAAGTTGAGCCCAAACCACACGGCCACAGAGTTTTCTGCTCTACGTTGTGACGAATCTATTGTACTGGAAGAACCTCAATCAAGAGTATATTCTCAAGGTGAGTTCATCCTATTTTGTGAAACTTCTTTTTATTTTTGAAGGAAAAAATTATACCCTTAGGAAATTCCTAAATTATGATTAGTTATGATTAGTACCTTCATTTAAGTAATGAGTTGCTTATTAAACAAAGACTTAATTAGACGGAATTATTAAACCAAAATAAGAAAGGACAAATGTCCGTAGGATAGACGTACAAAATCAGTCGTCGATAGACGTTTACTTTTTGTATATTATGTAGATCTTTTAGGCGACTATACTATGGTCCATCTAGAAAGTATCCGGAATTCATTATTTTTCTTAATTTTTTTATACTTTTTTTTTGTAACATTCTAAGACAAAAGTAATGTATAAAATAGGTTCTCTATATATAATGTATAAATAGGGCAACACTATATGTTAGATATTCTTAATTGTCAACAGGTATACCATTCATGAAATAATGTCTCAACTAAAAAAAAACAGGTAGAATATTTGAATTGAGAAGCTTTTCGAAACGTTAAAAAATTAGTGCAATTGACTGAACTGGGAAAAAGTGCTGTATATGAGACAATAAAGAGGATAAAAATGGCACGGATATGAGGCATAGACCAGTTTCAAGAAGACCACGTAAGATTAAAGGAAACAATTTAAATGCTTTATTAGCCTTAGGACGACACAATCAGCGCCTTGGATTTCGCAAATTGGCTAACAGTTTTGGAAATCGACGATAAAAGTATGTCCAGAAACCGTTCATACGTCACTGAAAAGACAAGGCTACATATCAAGGAAACCAACAAGAATCCCTATAATTACACTTTTGTATAAAAGGAACGAAGGATAGAATTTTGTCAACGTTTTCAAGAAGATAATTTTGATAATATCTTTTTATCTGATGAAAGTTTTTTCCAACTTGGTGGAAATCACTTAAAAATCCGATCAAAACAATCTGTTACCGTCCAATTTTAGGATTTCCCACCAGAATAATGGTTTAGGTAGCAATATCTCAGCGTGGTGCTACGCCTCTCTGTATAGTTGATGTTACCATTAATAGTGAAAAGTATTGTGGTATTCTAAACGATTTTCTCCTTGAAACGGCGCATGCTTTATATCCAGAGGGGTGGCATTTTCAGCAGGATAATTCAAGATGCCCTACTTCGGCCTATACTCAAGCTTGGATGCAAGACCAACTGACAACCATTTCATGGACAGCAGCTCCACCAGATCTTAGTCCCATTGAAGACATATGGGGACGTATGAAGATTGAAGTTGAACGAGCAGCGCCACGAAATAAAGATGATTTAATTCGGTTAGTTTTAGAGTCCTGGACTACCATCAGCGAAAATTATGGAGGTGATATAGTTTCGGGTGTACCTCGACGTTTGGTCAAGTGTTTACAGTTAAATGCAGGTTCTATAAGTGAATAAGATGAATATTTTGTTATAATTTTCTAATTTAAGAATTCAAAATATATACTAAATAATTACAATTGAATCTTGTTTTTTCCGAATACTTTCTGGACATACTTTATAGACATACTTTATAGATCACACGTGAACGTAAAAAATAGTCCTCTATATACTTTCAGTATACCATGTTGTAAACTGCTTCTAAATGATTTCAGTATATCAGAAATCGATGTGTAAAATTTGTAGTTCATCGGCGTTTATTATTCGTATTTTAAACGACAATAGTTCATCAGAATTACACGTTTTTGAACGATGTTGTTTGTTGTGAGATTACTGTTCTGAATATAATACACTACATATCTTCAAATCCATTGTCTGAATTTTTTATAAGAAATATACTGATATGAACAAAACTTAAGACAAGAAATTGCAAAGATAATGATGAAGAAATCAAGAATGTTGGAATGTATCATGAAACAGGAACAATTTTATAGATTATAAATAACGACGTAAGATATTTATATAACTGAAAAATATTATACGTATAAATAAAAATGCAAATACTTGGAATGTATATATATATATATATATATATATATATATATCCTGAAACAGTTATTATGGATTGAATCTGGATCCAGGAAAATATTGAAATAACCAAGATATCGCTAAGGTAAATAAGAAAAGTGGGGAATATCAAAGGTTCATCTGCTCTTTTAATAGTCTTACTACAGGATCGTGATAATTTTCGTAAATTTTTATTGTTTCCAGGAAGTCTAGTTTCAGGTCCTTTGATTCCGGATATATAGTATTTTAAGATTATCTGGTTCTAGGAAATCCTGACTTTACGAAAAAATGTTTTGTAAAATAAGAATTACATTCGATACTTAATGACACTTGATGTTCTTTGAATTTTTTATGAAAGTTCTCTCTCACATATATAAATCTCATGACAGCACAATTTATAAACTCCTGATTTATTAATTCGGTTGTTTTTGTCCTTAGCATAAAAAATAGATTGAAAATTTTATATGAGGGTGTGAAAGCTATTTTGACGAGAGTTGTTGGAACTATTTGAGCTATCGTTCATAAAAAGGTCCAAACTGTGTTAGTTTTACATTTTTTCAGAATTTCATGAAAAATGGCTGAAATAATTTTGTGCCCGCTCCTTACCAAGAATTCAGCTGAGCCCTGCGAAAGCTTCCCGCCGTAGTAGACAGAGAATGCGACTGCTTTTCGATACATAGTTCACGGTCCACGTCACCTTCAAGTAGAGCAGAGTACAAGCGTTTTGACACCAAAGTTTCAACGTGGAACAAGGTCATAGGCATCATTGGCAAGCTTGCATCCCATTGCCAATCTGAAGAGTGCAAAAAACAACCAGCTTAATAATTCAGCAATTTATAAATTGTGTTGAAATAAAATAATAAGAAGATATTTTTTACTTGATAGATGGATTATTACAAAATTTAAATATCAAAACAGATTTATTCTGCTAGCCTCCTATAAATTTTAATTACAAAACATTTTATTCAAAAACTTTCTAATTAAATTAATGTATTATAAGCGCTGCTTAAATTAAGTAGACATTTAAAATCAACACTCATCATATAATATCAAATGGAATGAAAAAACCCAACAAATATAAATTGCCAATTAAAATTAATAGATAAATATTTGAAGGAGACACAATTTTGTTTCTGATCTTATATTTATAAAAACCAAATTTATTTCAAAAAAGCAAAGCATAATTTTAAGAACTTCTCCAAAAATAATTTATTTGAAATAATTATATTCAAATTTAAGCAGGTTAGTTCAAAAATCTCTCAAAACATGTTTCACATCATCAAAGAACAATTTGAAATCAAATAAGGTCTTCGTCAGTTCAAAAAATTCTATAAACTTTAGAATTGAATTATATATTTTTTAAATGTGAACTTGGACTGACGAAGACGTTATTTGATTTCAAATTGTTTTTTGAGGATGTGCTACATGTTTTGAGAGATTTTTGAAGTAACTTATTTGAATATTTAAATATATTGAATATTTCAAATGAATTAGTTTTGGAGAAGTTCTTAAAATCATGTTTGGCATGTTTGAAAAAGATTTGGTTTTCATAAATATAAGACCAGAAACAAAAGTTTATTTATTTATTAATTTTAATTTACAATTTATATTTGTTGGGTTTTCTTATTCTATTTCAAATTATATGATGAGTTTTGATTTTATATTTCTACCAAATTTAAGCAATGCTTATAAGACATTAATTCAATTCTAATAGTCTTCGAATAAAATTTTTTGAAATTGAAATTTATAGAAGACTAACATAATAAATCTGTTTTGATATTTAAATTCTTTAAATAATGTGCGTTATTATGACTACGCTTGCATATCTGCGGGACAAATTGCAACAACTTTTACATAGGTCCAAAGAATATCTTAAACATCATCATTAAATCATCGAGAAAACAACTCTATCTAATTTTGTAAAAAAAATTTTTCGAGGCAAGTTAGTTTTCCCAAAATTAGATAATCTCAAAATTGTACATCTGGAAACGAAAAACAAGAAACTAGGCATCCATAAATCAACAGACGTTTACAAAATTTATCACTATCTCGTTGTTAAACTATTGAACGAGCAAATGGAACTTTCGAGATCCCCACTTTTTGAAGTTCTACATAAACCAAAGCCTTCCATAAATATATACAACTCGTTAGATATTAGTTTTAAAATGTAGTATAAACTACAAAACTCGGGTCACTGGATCCCTCAATTATGAAGAAGTGAACAATAACGTCCTGACTTTACATCAGTGCTTTTCACTTCTTTAAATAATCTATTCTCGATACACACTTGAAATAAAGTAGTTCCTACTTTTAAGTCGTGGCCCTAGGATGTGTACTCAGGAAACATATCACGATTTTTCAAAAATCATGAATGAAACATACTGAACTAATGCACCTACTCATTAGGAAGTAGATAATTCATTTGGAGTATTGTTTCCCATAGATCCGTACATACTTTATACACTTCATCAATTAACCTGATAATACGACTATTATCAAGGGGAATATGACGATCATATTTTAATGATTTCCGCGTATAAGATGAACAATATTAGTAATAATCGATTTAAAGTGGTTAGATGTTGGAAGCAGTAGCAGTCTGGAGCGTGATTTTTGGCCAAGTGATTTGCGAGGCCAGTATTAAAATAATTATATCTGAAGATTATGAAATCTGCCAAAATGTATCTTGTATCAGGAAATGCTGTGCTGAAAATCAAATTTACTTCGGGCACAGATGTGTAAATTATACCGAACATGAATTTCCTATTGAAGTCTTCAAAGGGCAAGTGCGCCAGACTTCTGGAGAAGCTGTTTTTCATGTCATTCACGACAGTTATTGCGAAGAGGGCTATGGTGTTAGGCTAGAGCCGCATTTGTACCCAGAAGATGCATTTTTTATACAGTCAGATGGATCTATGCTTATGCCTGTTTTAGAATTGAGTGTTCCATACCATAAGTACTGCTTAGCATACTTCAAGTTGCGCTCAAACGATACAGTATTTTCGGCTTTGCGGTGTGATGAGTACATCGTTTTGGAGAGTTCAGATTCAAGGGTATATTATAAAGGTGAGTTAATCGTACAATGATTATCGTTTTTGAAACTGGTTTATTATTTCATCGAATCATATATACTCTCAAAAAAGATACGGGAAATGATCGTTTTAAAAACCTACCCCAACTGATTTTTGTAATGCTCTTGCTAGCTTAGCATTGTCCACTGTACCTTGAGGTTGAGCATCATCTACGATTCAATAAAAAAGAGGATTTTTACTTGATGGACGATTTTTCCAATATATTAAATATCGAACAGAATAATTCTATTATACCTCGCTAAAATTTTGATTTTATGAATTTCTCGAACACTCTTAAAAATTAAATTTAATCAATGCCTTAGAAACACTTTTTTTAGTGAACATACATAATAAACACATATTACACAGCATCAAATGGAAATAAAAGAATCCAAAAATATACATAATATTGACCGAATTTACTCAACAAACATAAAGTGAAGACAGCACTGTTTCATACTGGCATTATGAAAAACAAATTCCACTCTAAAAATGTCAGACATCTTAGTTTGAAATTAACACTTCTTCCTCTCTTCAATAGGACTGTGTCCTGTTTTTGTTTGCTGCCTTCTTCCTGTTATTGTTATGTCTCTTGTGATCTCGAACTACAGCTTTCTTTAAATTTCTTTGGGGGGGTGTCCCAATGGTCTACGTGTATTTGGAATCTGTGTTTCAGCCCATTTGGCCAGTCTTTCCACTGGAATCCTTCGTGCTCTGATCCATTTGACCACATCCTACATCTCCAGCTCCTCCATTATGTCTGTACTTCTTACATGATCTCTGAGTATTACTCCTTTTATACATCTTGAAATCGTCATTTCTGTAGTTCTTGCCATTCTCTTGGTTGTAGATGTTTCCAACCTCGTTTCGGCGACGTATGTGAGCACTGGTCTCACACACGCTTTATATATGCGAGTTTTCGCTTGGTGGCTCATGGTTCTGTTGGTCCAGATTAATCTCTCGACAGCGGCCCCCATGACATTGTAGCCCGACGCGCTGGGGGCGCTTGTCTTGACTAGAATCCTGGTTTAATCCCGGTGGAATGGAGGATTAAGTCCTGATGCCTAAGCATCAGGACTTAATCCTCCATGGTGTCTGTCACAGCACAAGGCTTCACCCTTAAAACTAACGTGCTCTACCCTATTTCAGTAAATCTCCGAATTTTTCTGTCCAATGGTGCGGTATCTAGTATACTGCGTTACCTCGGGAGGGTGGAGGCCCTCGGGAAGTATTCGTGCGACCTGGCTACTCAATTGGTGTTGAACTCGAGGGGGCAGTGATTGAAAGCCCGTACGCTGTACGAGAAGGGTATTCCATCTATCTGTTCGCAGCAACTCATGTTTGGGATATCTCGAGAAATGCTTCAGGGTTTAGCGAGACTTGACGTTTCGACCGGCCTCGTCCTGAGCCAGGATCGATTGCGAGACGTTTCTGGGGTTTGTGGATCTTGACGATACGGCTAGACCGTTGGTGCTTGAAGTCAGGATCAATTTAAAGACTTAACAAGAGTTCGTGGGTCTTGACGTACAGGCCGGATTGACGGTGCTCGAACCAGGATCAATTGAGGCATCAATCTTGAGACTATCTTGGTTCATGGGACTACGTTCGGGTGAGTGGATAAGAAGCCCCTTCGGCGAGTGAGTTGCGTAACAAAACAACCCTGGTACTGACACTGCAGAGCCAGTAGAGGTTAGATAGTGCGTCATTGCTACCAGTCACGGTGTAGGTTCCCGGCCTGAAGCCGAAACTGGAAGCTTGGTGGGTTCAACTCTTCGGAATGGTTCTTGCTAATGCCCGATTATGAGGCGTACCCTTATCACACTTTCTTGGCAGATTGTGTAGACTGCTGAGTAATCATCTGGTGAAAGAGTCACGATCACATGCCAGTAACCTAACCGGTAGAATTCACGATCTCTCAGACAGCCTCCGATCTTTGCGGCTTTGTGCGTTTGTGCTCGCACTTCTTCTACAACGCATCGTTCACTGGATATTATTACTCCCAGATAGTTGAATCTTGACACTTGTTCTATTATTCTGTTGCTAATTATCATCTTACATCGGATAGTCTCTTTGGTGGTGACCATGGTCTTAGATTTCTCACAGCTGATACTCATGTTTAATTCTTCTGCAGCTATTTAGAACTCATACACGAAGCGTTGTAGATCGTCTTCGTCTGCTGCTACCAGGACGGCGTATCTGCATAGCACATAATTTTCAGAGAGCGATTTTCCATCTTATAGCGTGCTCTGATCTTTCTGACTCTCTCAATTATTCGATCCATTGCAAGATTAAACAGCAGTGGACTCAGGCTATCTCCCTGTCGCATGCTGGTGGAAATGCGGACCTTCTCAGATAACCCACAGTTTGTTTCTATCGTTGTAGTGTAATCGGTGTTAATATTTTCTTTTATTTTCGAAATGTTTTTACCTATGTTTTTACACTGAAGGGAAGCAAGGACATCGCAGAGTCTTACTGGGTCAAAAGCCTTGGTTCGTTAAGTCGAGGAAGCATGAACATGGGTTTATAGAATTCAAATGATTTTTCTATCAATTGCATCGACTGTGCACCTATTACGTCTGAATCCCTGTTGTTCTTCAGAATTGTTCGTTTGATTCGAGATTTCATTAGCCAATATCTTAATTGTGAATAATTGTGAGTGGAGTTTCTATAGCTTTTTATAGCTATTGTAGTCCTATTTATTGTTTTCCTTAATTATTGGTATTGGAATACTGCTCTTCCATTCACGTGGTACTTCACCAATTTTAATTATATTGTGGAAAAGCTTCGTTCTTATGTTCTAATTCTATACCACCGTATTTGATCATTTCGTTAGTGATGTTATCCAACCCTGGTGATTTACGGTTTTTAAGTTGTTTTATGGCTTCCTGAACTTCATCTATAGATATAGTATAGTATCTCCTTCGTCATGTGGTTCTTCGGTCTTCTGTTGT
Organism: Megalocaria dilatata; assembly: GCA_034642435.1. Classification (NCBI taxonomy): domain Eukaryota; kingdom Metazoa; phylum Arthropoda; class Insecta; order Coleoptera; family Coccinellidae; genus Megalocaria; species Megalocaria dilatata. Next base: position 8,134,893 of record CM067854.1, read on the forward strand.
CCTTCTGTATTACTGGTGTGATTGCCATAGAGATTCTGATAATAAGTTGTCCACTTTTCTTGTGTTATATTGTTGACATGTACGTCTTCTGTTATATGCTTCCTTATTTTCCTCAATATGTTCCATATCTTCCTCTGACACTCGTAAAGATCATGCTTCATCTCGACAGAAAACCGCTCTCAATATTTTTTTTTTCTTTTAATCCGTTTTATTCCTAATCACCTCATACATTTGATATTCTTTCGGTGATCTATTGTTCATGTGTTGGCGCCCCCCAGGCATTAGATCTTGTCGTGATAGGGAAGCTTGCCTTGACTAGGATCCTAGTTTCGACCCGGCGAAATGGAGGGTTAAGTCTTGGTGTCTAACGTAATGCCATTTTGCGCCAGTCACCTGACCTGTATGGTGGAAGATCTCCGAATGGGTCCCTAGTTTTGCCGTTCTGGTGAAATGGAGGGCTGAGCCGGTTGATTAACTCAGTGACAGGGAGTCTGTCGCAGCACAGGGCTTCTCCCTTAAAACTGGCGTACTCTAACTTATCGCAGTTAATCACCGGATTTTTCTGTGTAATGGCCGAGTGCGTGTAGCATACTGCGTTACCTCGGGGGAATGGTTTGCCCTCAGGTGTTACTTGTACCACATGGCCACCCCATTGGTGTTGGACTCGAGGGGGCAGTGTTGAAGTCCGCATGCTGGACTAGGGAGGTATTTCATTTATCGTTGGCAGACTCATATGTTCGGGATATTCTCATGAAATGACTCGGGGTTTAACGGGACTTGACGGTTCGATCGGCTTGTCTTGGCCCTGGATCAATGCATAACATTTAAGGGTTTGTGGATCTCGTCGAAATGACTTTGCCGTTAGTGCTTGACGCCAGGATCAATCAAATGACTTCACATGGGTTCGGTGAGTCAGGACGTACAGGCCGTTAGACGGTGCTCGTACCAGGATCAATTGAAGTCATCAATCTTGAGATTATCATAGTTCGTGGAACTGCCTTCGAGTGCTTGGATAAGAATTCCTTCCGGCGGGTGAGTTGCGTCACAAACCAACTCGGGTACTGACCTGCAGAGCCAGTAGAGATTGAATAGTGCTTCACTGCTACCAGTCAGACGGTTCTGGCTTTCGAGTCAAGGCCCAAACTGGAAGCTGGTGGGTTCATCTCTTCAGAGGGGTTCTTGCTTCGCGCGATGATATGGCGTAATCCTTATCACACTTGTACCTCTTGAGGTGGACTGTGGAGCCTGCTGAGTAGTCACTTGGTGAGAGAGCTATGCTCGTATGCCAATACGATAACCTGGTAGAATTCACGTGTTCATATGTTGGATATATGCTGTCTTCTTTTCTTTGGACAAATCCTTCACGTTGTCAGTAAACCAGGGTGTGGTATTTTTTCTGCCGTTGAAGTTAATTTTTCTTTCAGTGATTGCTTCCTCTGCTCTGTGTTCCATGTGAAGTCTGACCTTATTCCAGACTTCTCCTATACTGTCCTCCAATGTTATTTTAACTTGGGAAATTTTCTCATTTAATCTGCGCTCATACAAAACTCTCGTGCTATCGTCTCACAGGGGTGTTGAATTTAGTGATGTAGATGGGTGATCTTTTTCTCGATCTTGTATGTCTTAAGCGGTATTCGCAGAGCACCAATCCATGTAGTGTTCCCACATTAGCAGAAGTCAAAGTTCTTACATCCAAAATTTGACTAGGATGTACGAGCCTGTTTGTAATTACAAAGTTGATCATAGATTTCTGTCGCCTTGTATTGTAGAAAGTATGTTTGTGTTGTTCCTTATGATTGAAGAACGTATTGTTGATTCTGAGCTCACTATACGCGCAGATGTGAAGCAGAATATTTTCCTTTTCATTTGTGATCCCCTAATTGTATCTTTGCATGACCTCCGGTATTATATGGTTACCAATTCTGGAACTGTATTCACCCATTATGAAGATCTTGTCGTTGTTGGGCAGCGTTATTAGCACGTCTTGCAGAATGTCAAAAAATTGTTTTGGTTCGCATAACTTACGTCGTCCATCAGGGCTTCATACTTTTCGTGCGACAATATGCCCACACAGGCTCTCACTCTGCACTCTTTATCTATTTCACTGTAAAACAGAATATGGTCTCTGTATTTTATGTTGCCCTTTCCCTTCTTTTCAGCTTCCGATATGGCACAAATGTCTATACTACTACTAGTAATCTCAGCGATGATTTCTTGGTTTTTTGAGTTCCACGATATAACATTCAAACCGTTTGCAAAGATTGGCTTGGTATGTAGAGATACCTTTTTGAATTCTTTGAAAGTAATTGATTAAATGTTAACCAATTAGTATGCAAATTCTTGGTTAAGCATACTTCAAATGGGGGTGAAAGAGGGATGTATATTAGACTTAAATGCGTTATTCACAGCCTAAAATACATATAATACAAGTTCAGAGAGCTGAATTATTTAACCCAAATTGAGGGAGTTGTTTCGTGACCAGATGTGGAATGTAATCCAGCTCGTAGAGACCATGTAGAGAATTGTCAGCAGAAGTACATATAATACAAGTGTACAATTTTGAGTTGTTGACCTAGATTGAGGTGGATACACTATCTTGATCCTGGAACAGTTCTTTCTTGAGTTTTTTCTATTGTTCACGACACAAACTTCAATTTTATTGGTTTCACTTTTGAGTTCACTTTTCACAACTCAATATCTTATTACAAATGAATAATTTAGATAATACATTCACTTCCAGGCCTTTAGTGCGTTATGAGTAACTGAGAGAGAAAGGGAGAGAGAGAGAGAGAGAGAGAGAGAGAGAGTTCCTTGGAAGTTTAAAGTGAAAAATGCAAATATAAAATAATTCGAGCGTAGAGATAAAGATGTTTCACAAGTTACGAGAGCTCACTTTAAGGGGATGTGCGTGAGATCAGAACTTGTCTTCAACTGAACTTTCTTAACGCGTGACTTGCCTAGCGCAGGGGATGTGTTCGACTGTACCTTTCCGCTAACTGGCGAACGAGAGAGTGGGTTTGGGTCCGAAAAGGTGGCTCAGGTAATTCCGATACGACAATAGTCTTGAAACGGCTAAAACGGTTGTAATGGGTTTCTAGGAATAATCTAAGGGAGAAATATCTTCGTTTCTTAATTGGTGTTTAGGCTCGCTTAGGTTTCTAGGAATGAAATGATTCATATTTGAAAGGCCTAAATTGTTGAACTCTGGGGACGTAATTGCTACGTACCTGCAAAGTGAATTAAAAATTCTTTGTTCAAAGTAAATTTGAACACCGTTGTAATCCGTCCGTATTCCGAGGTTTCTTCAGCAGTTCACTTTTTCACAAGTTGTAGGGTGCTAACCTCGCCTCTGAACCCTCCTCCTTTATCCGGACTTGGTACCGGCAGCAGCTTCTACTGAACTACTCAATTCATCCAGTTTCCACTGCTCGCGTAGTTGAAATTAACAAGTGGTCGTGTAAGTATGATGGATATTTTTTATTGATTGTTTTTATTTGCTTGCATGATAGTGGACTGAAGATTATCGTTGAGAATCTCAAATCGCCGTTTTGAAAATATGCTTCATATTTTTGAGGAGCTTTTCAAAGAGAGGTTGTTTCGAAGAATTTCATAAGTTTATGTCGGACATTTTTAGAGTGGGATCGAGTGGGTTCGATCAACATTTTATATTTTCTTTGGATTCTCTTTTTGAAACTGTATAATGAGTGTAAATTATACTAAAAATGTGAAACAGTGTTTTCTTAGGCATCTACTCGATTTAATTTTAAAGAGTTTTTGAGAAATTTCAACAGATATATTTACTACTCAAGATATTGAAAAACTTTTCTGCCAAGTAAAAAAAATCCCTTTTTATCAGAAAATATTTACTAGGAGCATAGAAATGATGGCCAGTGGCAAAAACTCATTAAATCTCCATAACTAAAAGGTCATAAATTTGATAATATATGGCACAAATTGACACAATCTGAATTTGAAAATCACGAAATATATCGAAAACTATCGAAGAATAAGAATCAAGAGAAGACAAACCTATCCGTGGTTACCATACATGCTATCCTTCATGATCATCTTAACCGCTCAAAGGCCAGTGCAAAATGAATACCGGGAATGCTCAGAAGTGTTATAAGGAATTTTAAGAGCTCTGTGAAGAAAACTCATCGAATATTTTCAACCGGTTGGTTACTGGGAATAAGACACTGAGAGTAAACAAGAGTCCATGGAGTGGATTGAAAAGGTTGCACAGCCGCCAAAGAAGTTTAAAGTCACCCTATCCTCTGGAAAAATAGTGGCTGCGGTCTTTTAGGATTCTAAAGGTAGTTTATTGATAGAATACACTGAATAGGGTGAAAGCATCAGAGCAGCATCATACGAAACCACTTTGCGTTATTTAAGAGAAGCAATTAAAGGAAAAAGGCGAGGAAAACACACAATGGGGCTGCTTTACGACAACGCGCCGGTTCACAAGGCCCGCGTGGCGAAGACTACTGTACGGTAATGTGGCTTCGAAAAAATTACTCATCATCCGTACAGTCCAGACATGGCCTTCAGTGGCTACTACCTATTCCCAAATGTGAAGAAATATCTTCGTGGAAAGCGATTTTCCGACGATGAAGAAGTGAGGGTAGCAATCAATACCTATTTTGAGAAGAATCCGGAAGAATATTTTTTACAAGGTATAGAGAAGCTTATTTCTGGATCTAACAAATGTATTGAAGTTCTAGGGGATTACATTGAAAAATAGAATTTCTCAAAAATTTTCTAAGTTTCTTTCATGCCTGTACCATGAAGTATTTCGCCCCTCCTATGCATGAAGTATGTTTAGGAAAGCGAATCAATATTCTCAAATGAATAATCCAGAAGTATAGAATGTGCAACTCGAACTTCCTAATTAGCTATTCATCTGTTTATGAAAAAAAATCATATAATAAACTTCCTGGCTATTTTTGTCATGTTTATGTTTCTCTCCGGAAATTAGGACATCTCCGATAACTTGAATAAATAAGGGGGTAACAACACGACATGATAATAACTAACGTTGTTCACATAACTCTTTTATTACCTTAGTTAACATATTTATATATCGACGAGATAATCATAAATTTATGACAATTATATCGTTTGTTCATCAGATGTTGAAAATGTACCTAATTCGTATCTTCAGTCTATTGTCGTCGGAGTTTGTGGGTGTTTATATTTTCAGCTTTTATTGCTACGAGGGAAATTATGGTCAGACGATTCGAATGCTGTTTATTGTTTCGAAAAAGATAATCTACAATCAATAGATATATAAAAAAAATTACATCTAATAATTTGTGTGATTGAACAAATGTGAGTTATGAGATAAGATATATACACGCTTAAGATCTAGGGATATTGTAAATATTCGAAAATTATTATAACAAAGACTTTGTCAAGTTCGTTGATGAACAAAATCAGTCTCATGGTTTTGCAGTTATTCACATGTGAAATTTTTTCATATTTTTCTCAATATTTGTCAAATTACGAATCTGATCAATTTAGTGTTTGGTACTGTATTAGCAAAATTTCTAGTCTTCATGTCTTTTCGTTCGAAATCAGCAAAAAAGAAGAGGCCGATCCTTACAAAGTTTGGCATAAGTTTCCGTTTTGTTATTTACACCCTAACACCAAATTTGATTCTGATTGGATCAGTAGTTTAAGAGCTATTATAAAATTAAGAAAAAGATTCAAGGTAAATAACTGTGGAACCATTGGACAGATTTTGCCCATTAACAAACTTGACCGAAGTATTTAGGCCCCAAATTACCCTGAAAGTTGTAAGTCTCTAGTTCGGAAGTTAAAGTATGTTCAACCTAGTCGTTTGGGAGCATTTCGACTCAAAATTCGAAAATTAAAGTCATTGGAACAAAACGATAGCACGTTGTTCCATAGAACAAGCGGGCAAAAACATTTACATACGCTATTTCGATAAAGAAATGAAAATTCAACAACACATCAAGAATTTCAGCGTCATAAAATTTACAGATGTATGATTTTATTCAATATATGGAAGTACAAATTCGGCCCGTTTTCAAAGATGGCTCTTAAAACATAAAATTTTTAAATAGTTACAGCTATTTGCCGCAATTTTAGACAGATTGGATATCCAGTTTGAATTGTTTCGAGTTTCGTACAAAACGTTCTTCTTACGCTGTTGAAAATGTCAATTTTTTTGATAACTAAACAGCATTTGCGAGAGATTTTAATTTTTTGTTTCAATTGGAAAAAATTGCAGCTGAAGATTATCGTATACATGTGGAAGTTTATGGTGACAATGCTCCAACTGATAAGTAATGTAGAGAATGGTTTCGGTTATTCAAAAGTGGTGATTTCAGCTTTGAAGGTAGACCTCGCTTGGTACTGCTAAAACTAACGCACTTACATCAAGCAGTGTCTGTACGTTTAAAATCTATAGGCCTGATTCAAAAGCAAGGCAATTGGGTTCCTTATGAATTGAAATCAAGAGATGCAGCTGCTTCAAAGGCAAAAAAAGGTTTTTACACCGGCCATTACTCTCAACATCAACAGCAACGCCGAACATTCATGGTTCGAAAATTATGCTGTGTATCTGATGAACCAAGTGGACGTTGTGTACTCATCATCATGAGCCCGTAGAATCCCCATCCGGAGCAAGGACCTCTCCAAATTACTTCCACCGTTCACTATTTTGATCGATTTGTGTCCGTAATATTCCTTTCTTTTTCTCAATAAAATCCTGCCATCTTGTTACCGGACGACCACGGCTTCTTCTACCATCTCTTGGATACCATTCCCGCACCAACTTAGTCCATTTTTCTTCTTTGCTACATGGCCAGCCCAAGTGCACTTTTTCTTGAACAGTTCTTTGCTTACATCTTTTATCTGTCTTTTAATTTGATTCCTAATAATCTTCCTTCCATTCTTCTTTGACGGACTTTTAACTTTTATGTTTTTCTTTCACTCAGGGACCAAGTTTCAGCGCTATATGATAGAACCGGCAGTAGACACATATTCAGTGACCAGTACTGACTCCAAGGTTTTCTATTCTTCTCTTAATTTCTTTGTTCCGACGATTAGTTAAACAAACTACCTGGCCAAGATAACAATATTCCTGAACATAGTAAATGGTTTTATCATTCATATTTATTTCTTTTCCTTCACTGTTTGTCATCACTTTAGTTTAGTTTCAGTTATAGTTAGTCCAGCTTCTTTACTAGGAGTGTTCAGATCATTCAGCATTTGTTGAAGTTCTTCTTGGCTTTCTGAAAAGAGTACAATATCGTCCGCGAATCTAATATTAGATAAATACTTCCCATCGATTTTGATGCCTTGTTCATTTCTTCAATCAATAGTTTTGAATATTTACTCTAAAAATGATTGATTCGAGCGTTTATAAGATAGATATGATGCACCATATCAAAGGCCTTGTTGTAATCTACAAATGCTAGGTACAATTTTTTGTTGTATTCTTTGTATTTTTCAATGACATGGGTTAGAGTGAATAGGTGATCCAAAGTTGAGTAGCCAGTTCTGAATTCTGCTTGTTCAGGTGATTCATTTTCATCCAAAATGTTGGTTATTGTTCTCAAGATTATTTTGGAGAATGCTTCATAGACAGTTGACATTAAGTTGATTGGGCGATAATTTTCAATGTTTTTTTGGCCTTTTATTTAAGTAAAAGTACGATTTCGCATGTAGTCCACTCTTCTGGTAGGTTTTGGCTCTGGATGACTTTATTAAACATATGAGCCAGTGATATTGTGAGTTCTGCTATAAACTTCAACAATGCGTTTGATATTCTATCTTCCCCTAGACATTTTCCGTTTCTCAGATCTTTAAGTGTGATGCTTACTTCCGATTGGATAGTTGATGGTACTTTATCCATACTGTGATCTAGTATCCTCTCTTCTATACTAGGACCGTCATTCTTGTAAAAGTTTAGATAAAATTCAGTTGCAATATTGAGTACTTTTCCTGTATTTCCAGTTGTTTCGCCCTCACAACTTGTTAATTGCTGAAGCCATGGTTTTCTTTGTGAAAGGTCTTTTCTGATTTTCTTCATGCATTTGGAGAATTACATTATCATTTCAACATTCCCATATTTACTTTTCTCAAATCATTTCTTGTAGTTCTTTTTGTCAGTTTGTTAAGTTCAGCGTGTTCAACTTTATTTCTATCATTGAGGTCTCTGAGTTTCTTCGTTTCTTCCATAAGATCTATCAAATGAATTGTTTCTTTACTTAATTTATTATTTCTGATTTTATTTGTCTCACATTTTTTTAGTTTCTTCTTTTAGTTGTTTTGTAAATATGGCGTAGTTACCAAGTTGTTGTTTTTCTTCTAGATAATGTAAAAGTTTTGTTATTTCAGTTCAGAACTTTTGTTTGTCTATGTTTTCGATTCACAATACTTTATTCTTCTTGAACCATTTCTTTCTATGATTGTTTCGGTCTTTACTTGACGGAAATTCATCTTGAAAATATGAACAAAAACAATATTCTAATGTCCGCTAATGTTTTATTAACACTACGATCGTTACGTCATACCATGACTCCTTCAGGTGAGTATTACAAGATACTGAGTATACCATGAACAAGAACTTCATTTTATAGTACATGGATATAACAAAAATAGAAGAGGGGCTGAAGAGAGTTTTACAATACTTTTAGGAAACTGAAAAATGGTTCAAAAAAGATTCAACAAAGGGGAGTTACTTAATTCTGTTTGGTTATTCAATAATATTTTTCTTTTATGATATCTATTAATTTCTAAAGTTTCTAACAAGTTAAATCTAAAACTTTTGTTTTCTGAGTGTAAAATTTCAAAGTTACTATTAAAACTATGTCCTGTGTCTAGAAGGTGCTCTGCGTAGGTTGAATTTCCCTTTTTGTTACAATAGCATTTTTCATGTTCCCTGAGTCTCGTCTGGAACGATCTTCCTGTCTAACCAACATATACAAAATGGCAAGTACCGCAAGTTAACTTATAAACACCTGATTTCTTGTTCTTAGATGTTTTATCTTTATTATTTTTTATTAGTTTTCCTAGGGAATTATTCGTTTTATAAGAAATTCTAAAATTGTGATTCTTCTTTGAATATCTAGCTACCTTTTCTGTTTTTGGTCCCAAGTATGTCAACGAAATGTATTTACTTTCAATTGGATCATTCTTTATGGGATATACTAATTTCAAGGCACAAAAATACAATTAAAGCTGGCCTTGAAATTAGTATATCCCATAAAGAATGATCCAATTGAAAGTAAATACATTTCGTTGACATACTTGGGACCAAAAACAGAAAAGGTAGCTAGATATTTAAAGAAGAATCACAATTTTAGAATTTCTTATAAAACGAATAATTCCCTAGGAAAACTAATAAAAAATAATAAAGATGAAACATCTAAGAACAAGAAATCAGGTATTTATAAGTTAACTTGCGATACTTGCCATTTTGTATATGTTGGTCAGACAGGAAGATCGTTCCAGACGAGACTCAGGGAACATGAAAAATGCTATTGTAACAAAAAGGGAAATTCAACCTATGCAGAGCACCTTCTAGACACAGGACATAGTTTTAATAGTAACTTTGAAATTTTACACTCAGAAAACAAAAGTTTTAGATTAAACTTGTTAATGAAAAATAAATATTATTGAATAACCAAACAGAATTAAGTAACTCCCCTTTGTTGAATCTTTTTTGAACCATTTTTCAGTTTCCCAAAAGTATTGTAAAACTCTCCTCACCCCCTCTTTTATTTTTGTTATATCCATGTACTATAAAATGAAGTTCTTGTTCATGGTATACTCAGTATCTTGTAATAGTCACCTGAAGAAGTCATGGTATGACGTAACGATCGTAGTGTTAATAAAACATTAGCGGAAATTAGAATATTGTTTTTATTCATATTTTCATTTCTTTCTATCACTTTATCCAGTTGTTCAAATGGACAACCTGAGCGATCTGTGGTCACTATCAAAATTAAATTGTTTTACACCTCTATATTTTTCAATAACGCTAGGTTGTTGGTAAACATGTAATCAATTCCAGTTTAAGTTTCATCATTAGGAAATCTCCATTTCCTAATGATACCTTTTTAAGATCATTTCTTGAAGAAAGTGCTGATAATCTTTAATTGCTGTCCAAATGCAAACTAAACAAGCTTGTCTCCCCTTCCATTTCAAGTCCAATATCCAGATTTGCCTAGAACTGAGTCTTCATCATCTTCTCTATTTCCCATCCTACTATTAAACCACCCATGACACTGTTAATTTCTGATTTGTATATTTCAATAGTATTGTCCAGTTGATGATAAAATTCTTCTATATCTTCATCAGTTGATGAGACAGTTGGAGAATAGCCACTCTCTCTGATATGCCTTCAAAACACAAGATCTTTTCCATTTCTTTCCTGTTGACTAGGAATTCTACACCATACAATCTTTATATCGCCCTCGTTTGCAGGGTACTGAGGGCGTCCGAGGCTGGGCATATCTCAACATCCATATTTTGTTTACGAAATAAGGCAAAATAGAAGTGAGACATGGAGGGTTGAAAATAATTCCCACGGGTTTTAAATCCGGCTTGGGAAAATAGAGGAAAGGAAAATGAAATAAGAAAGCACAATTCATAGCAAGAGTTACTATGCACTTGCTAAAAAGAACAAGAGTTGACCAAGGAAGGCCGAGAGGAAAGATTAAAAGAGAACGAATGAGACACAAGTGAGTGGTTGTAATGTCATCACTATGCTCGGGGCCCCATGGTCGTTAACGTACCACTAGTGGTGTACTACTAGCTGCTAAAACCTGGTGATTTGATGATTTAATGATGATTTCGCTACAGACTGCAATAACTTTGTTTGAATCGTGCATTACAAGGAAGACTGTCGAAGACGTCACAAAAAATGTCAAAAAATATTTAGAAACGATCGAATGGAATATTTTATCGCACCCGCCGTATTCTCGGGATATTGCTCCTTCTGACAACTGGCTTTTTCGACGGATGCAACACGATTTGGCAGGTCACCGCTTCACTTCTTTCTAAGAAATCTAAAATTGGCTTCAAAAATGTATCCCCTTAAAAAACAAGAAGTTTTTCCGAAGAGGAATTCGGAAAATGCCTTAAAAGTGAGGAAAAGTAGTAAGCAGTAACGGACAATATTTTGTTAATTCATTATCTTTTGAAATAAATGCATTTTTAAGCTGAAAAAACTGACCGAATTAGTTTGTTTTCCCAAAATATATGTTTTGAGCTTTTTGTTCATTTCAAAAATGTATTCATATACAAAAGTTTTCCAATTCCTTTAATTAGTATTTCCATTCAGATAACATTTCGTATTTCAATATCCATTCTGATTTATTTATTTTGACATATTATATTATTATGAATTGTATGTGGCATTCGGGGAATATTCCTTTGTTACTGTTTTTCTGTAATAAAAATAAATAAATGGCGGTCAAGAGTTATCGAATACAGTGTATGTATTAATGGTATAAAAATCATCTAGAGGAAATGAGTAACAGAAGGCTTATCTTAAAACAACCAGGATCTTGAATTACGCTCTATAAAATGCGAACCGCATAAGTGCTTTCCAATATCAGATTTACGAACTCCAGAAAATCTGAATATTAGTCAGAAATAAATTGTTATCGACGTTGTGGTTCCAGATAAAGAATAATGTAATGCTGGACAGCCTCCTATTTTGAGTTATGTTATTTTCAAGCTAATCGTGAGAGTTCGATAAATTATGAAGAAATATTTTCAATATTTTCTCTTAATTTTCTGCATCGCTAACGCACAAGACAATCCTTGTCACTACTCGGTCAGTGTGGACATTACCGACGGAAAAATACAAAGTCGGGGTAATATTTTGAAAGATGGTGTCGTGTACGATCCCTCGAATTATTACGAGCAAGACGATGCAGTTTTTGGTTGCCCCTGTAATTTGAAAAAGTGCATTCGAAAATGCTGTGCCGCGGACGAGATAATGGTGAATAAAACCTGCACCAAATCCGATCAAAGTGTATTGATTCCGATCCATAGCGACACAAACTTCCAGCATCACCTGGATATGAATAACAAGTCTCACAAGGATTTTGATTTCTTTTATATACATAGCAGATGTAATAGGTCTATTCGTCTGGAGCCAGAGGAAGAACCCACGGACATTTTCTTCATACAAGCGAATGGTACACTTTTTGTTCCCAACGCTGGACTGGAAGAGCTATTAAGACCACATGGTTACTGCGTTGATGTATTCGATGATATTTACATGGATAATAAGTTTACCGCCTTACTGTGCAAAGACGAGATAACGACCGAAGAAGCAATTCATATGATTACCACTAAGTTCAAGTTTTCAGGTCAGTATTTAATACGTTTATTGAACTTGTATTTGTCCGGACTGTATAATTTGAAGGTTGCCAGGATATAGTTTATGTTAATTGCTCTTTCTGAATATTGGAAAATAATTCATAAAAGCCCTTGACATCAGGAATAAAACAAGGTGTGTGATGTATTTACGAAATTATTCTTTTAATTGAAGGATACGTGTATGCCATTATGCATGGAATGTATGTCACGTACTTATATTCGCTCTGCGAAGACACAGGAACACTAAGGTATTGGTCATACACTAGCGCCATCCAGTGCATGCGAATACACATACACCACGTATCCTAGTGAGCCAATTCAAGTGAAGAACTGTATTCCTGATTTTTTCCTCATGCTCAAGTCAGATCTTATTACGCCGTGATGTTTATAATTAGCATATTTATATTCAAATGAATCAATTCGACTGATCTGTACCAAATATCATTAATGAGGAGAATGAACTATGGTAATCGAAAATTCTACAAATCGAGACAGGGCACTGACGAAAAAGCAACAACTCTTGAAAGACAAAACCTGATCGGACTCATTTGAGGTCAGAATTGTTATACAGATACTGTCTCGATTTGTAGAACTTTCGATTACCAAAGCTCATTCTCCTCATTCATCTCCTCATATATCATTTAGAAGTGGACATCACAGGGCACTGACGATTGAAGGCAATAAGATTCGAAACATCCGCATGTCTACTACTTACGCCCAAGCGATCAACAAAACCTATTCGGGCTTGTTTGAATTTAGAATTGTTATACAGATATACAGGTGTGGAAAAGACAGTCAAAAACATAGGAAATTCAATGTTTACCTAGAGGAGCGCGAATGTCTAGTGGAGCAGTGGAAGAATCAAAACCTCAGCGCGATGTGATGGCGAATAAACCACTGTTTTCTCTCATTGGCAGTGGCTAATGAGGGGATGCTTCGATCGAAACGAAGCTTTGCACTGCTTTCAGTTCAGCAATCAGAATCATTCGCATTTCAAACGTGGGATTCCTTTGTCCATAACGGTTAAAGATAAAGTAAATCGAAATGTTCAGTGTATCTCAAAAATTTGGTTAATGGGCATGAAATTGATAGAGCGACGAATATTAATGAAATAAGGTTCAAAATAATCCAACTTGTTCCAAAATAGCAACTATGTCGAATTTGCTCAGAGATATGAGATCTCTCTATAATAGATTTGGCTAATGTTTGTCTCAAGGTGGACTATTTGAATATTTAATTTGAATTTGTCGACCTTCGATTTCGCATTTTCAGAATTTGTTTTTGTTTTCGAATTTCTTCTTTTCGTAGAATTTATTTTATTTTCAAGCCAGTTATGGCGAAAAAGAATATAAGTACGTATTTTCACAGCAAAAATTTTTTGTGTCATTAATCGTGACCTCACATACAATGGAATAAGATTATCGTATTAATTTTCAACCGATATGATCTAACGATTCCCACGTTTGAAGTGCGAATATTCTTATTGCTGAACTGAAAGCAGTGCAGAGCCTCGTTTCGATCGAAGCATCCCCCCTAGTGCCATTGGGAGGGAACAGTCGTTTATTCGTCATCGCATCACGCTGAGGTTTTAATTCTTCCACTGCTCCACTGGACGTTCGTGCTCTTCTAGATTAACATTAAGTTTCTCATGTTTCCGACTGTCTTTTCCATACCTGTATGCACTGTCTCGATTCTATGAACTTTCTGTTACCATAGTTCATATTCCTTATTAATAATATTTGATACAGATTGTCAGACGAATAAATTCATTTGAATTACAATATGATTGTGATTTTCGCCACGCATCTCATGAAAGAAAAAGAGGAGATTATTGTTTTTGCAAAAAAAAGCGAATTTACTACTTACGAAATACATGTCAGTATGAACAGAGGTCAAATTATGCAGCAGCCTGACACTAAAATAGATATTAACATCGCGTTTAGGACAACGCAACGTCGATAAACGTATAAGTTTTTAAGTTTAAGTTTATCCAGAATGCGTTATGCTCAGGTTATTTTACTCATTTCAAGAAAAAAGACTTTCTCAATGAATTGTGAGCGTCAAGAGGCTTAATTTCTTGCACTAGTTGAACTTTGTAAGCCTTCATACCGAGGTTTTGATGAAAAATTCTCCTCAGAGGAGTGCGAGACATTTTTAAGTTCTTAAGCACGATGACGAGCTGATGTTGATAGATGTTCAGCCACATTCTAGGCTACAGTAGCTAAGTTTTCAGGTGTGCTCAACGCACGAGAAATCGAACTGGTTGTTTTACCAAATGACGATCCTGTTGCACGAGGTCACAAATTACCGTGAGGGCATTTTATTTCTATTGGAAATTTTCCACGTAAATTTCTAACAGTTCGGATAAAAGATTCACTCATTACTTTGGAAGTGAGATTTCAATATTTTCCAGTTTTTTTCAAGCGTGAGTTGACCCATTTTGTTAATAACGAATATTGAACTAACTTTCCTCCAAAACACGAATGACAGACTTGAAATGACCTTTACTTCAAAATGCAAACTCTAGCTGGCCCAGCCTTTATTAGTCACCAATGTCTAAGCCAGTTCATTAGAAAGAAATTGTAGTCCTAATGGATCTTCCAAAACCTACCCTTACAATGACTCAAATTCATGACGCGTAATTCATCTTAATCAATTATGCATTCTTTCCTCAAAATTAATTAGGTTAAAACCGAATAATTCGTTTGACCCCTACTAGATATTCCATTATGTACGTGTGATAACGTACTGAGGGTGTGAGGAGAGGTTTTTTTCATCTTCTACCATATTTTATTTACTCAGTCGTTGTGAAACGCAAATCGTGGACGTGCTGTCGTTAAAGTCCATTTTTTGCAGAAGTGCAGGTGGAACGTTGTCTTCGACGTGATTGGAAAATAACGAATTTTCGGGCACATTGTCGTGTTGTTTCATTTATATTTGATACTTTAATAATAACCGTAATTTGAATTTGTTGAATTGTGCGAAAATTAAAGTGATAAAATATTTTCAACTTCCTGCGCGAAAGTCAATTAAATTTTGAGCTTAGATTTACATTTTAACCTCTCGTTACAATAACAGCTTCCAAATTTTGAGCTGATGATGGTCCTAAACGATTACATTGAACCTAAATTTAATTTTGTTTGACAGGCTGAACAAAAAAACAATTAAGAGACTTCCAGTGTGCAGGGCAGATTTTTAGCTGAAAATCAGTCAATGGAGTCAATATGCTTATAAAAAATGTTTCTTGGAATGTACAAAAAAGAACAGAATCGGGTTGAATAAAAAGGAATTGGAATACGAAGATTCTTCTGAGTTCTTCTGCAGGTTGTGATTTCATTCATTAGAATTAAAAAAAATTCGGTAATGATATTTGATAAAGGTAAAATTTTCCGATATCCTTCGATTTGAAATATATTGAGATAAGTTTCGAATATAGAACAAAATAATTCTGTGAAATATCCATAAAATTTAATCAGAAAAATTTTTCTAAATCGAAAAAAAAAATATAATTTAAATGTATGAGTAACATTGTTTCTATTCAACAAGACATAAAGAATTCTCAAATATCAAATGAACCTTATGTAATAAAAACACATTATATGAACCTTATGTATAGCAAACTATTCCAACAAATATTTTTTATAAATTTAAAAATACAGCGCGTTCTTCATAACACTGTTTGAAACTACTGTCCATAATCGTCAGTGTTTGGATTAATAAATTAGAACAATCAATGAAAATATATCATTTCATGTATGGTATATATATATATATATATATATATATATATATATATATATACCACTCTGTCAAGAAAGTACCAGGAATTTTCAATTAAAACAACATTTTTACATTTAATCGTCAAAATTTATTGGGTCGCCTTCAAAATAGGCTCCATTTGCTCCAATACATCTATGCCAACGGCACTTCCAATTATCGAAACATTTTTTATAGGCGCTTTCCGGGATGGACTTTAGCTCTCGCGCCGAATTTTGTTTTATGGCTTCAATCGACTCAAAACGGGTGCCACGAAGGGGCAATTTTAGTTTTGGGAAGAGGAAAACGTCGCAGGGAGCCAAATCCGGCGAATACGGTGGTTGCTGAAGCACGTTTGTTGAGTTTTTGGCGAGAAAGTCAGTCACAATCGTAGCTCGGTGAGAAGGCGCGTTATCGTCATGCAAAATCCATGAGTTGTTCGCCCACAAATTTGGCCGCTTCTTACGGATACGCTCACGCAAACGTTTCATAACGCCTAGGTAATACTCCTTGTTTACCGTCTGACCCTCTGGAACGAATTCGTAGTGCACCACGCCACGGATATCGAAGAAAACAATGAGCATCACCTTCATTTTCGAGCGGCTTTGGCGTGGTTTTTTCGGTTCGGCTAATTTTTTGCCACCCATTTCGATGATTGCTGGCTTGTTTGCATATCGTACTCGTAGACCCAGGTCTCATCACCAGTTATAATGCGTTCCATGAATGTAGAATCGGAATTACAGCGATCCAGCATGTCTGAAGCAACCTGTTCGCGATGATGTTTTTGAAGAAAATTCAGGTCTTTCGGTACGAATCGTGCGACCACCTTTCTCATGCCCAAAATATCAATCAAAATCGTACGTGCGGACTCGTGGGATATATTAAGATCATGTGCTATCTCTCTCAAGCTGGTACGACGGTTTTCCAGCACCCTTTTTTTACCTATTTTATCCAGCACCCTTTTTTTACCTATTTTATCGACGTTATCTTCGATCGAAGCCGTCGATGGGCGACCACTTCACGACCGTCCTTGAAGGCTCTGTACCACTGATATGCACGAGTTTTCGATAGAGCATTATCACCAAAGGCCTTTTGCAACATTTTCAATGCATCGGCGCACGAAAATTCATTTGCAACACAAAACTTTAAACAAATTCTTTGCTCAACGCAATCACCCATAGTAAAAATCGGCACGCACTCTGACATCGACTGACTTAATCAGCTGTTGCAAACACACTAGTTGACAGATCCCGCTCAAGCTTGGCATAGTAATTAAGGACAGTGGTACCAACCTAGGAAAAAAAATTTTACCTGCCTCATTGCCCCGCCAGATTTAAATCGATAATTCCCGGTACTTTCTTGACAGAATGTATATATATATTCAAATAAATATTATTATTATTATCACATACCTTACCTTTACATAAGAGAGGATAAGAAAGGGAAAAAGACAGAATGTTTGAGGTTAACGCAAAATATTTATCAAATTCTTTGTTTGTCCATAAAAAATGCATGGTATAAATCCAATGATATCACAGTAGTGCTATGCGCGTGCATGACAAACAAAAGATAATCATTATATATGAAATAAAAATGAATTTAAAGGATATATCCCTTGGAAGACGACTTTTGAAAAAATTCAAATAATTAAAACAGAATAATTATGTGAAACTCCCACAACATTTATTTTTAAAAATTTTATTACATATAAAAAATTAAACAAAAATGACTAAAGAGCACTGTTGTTATATAAGTAGACATTCAGTGGATGAATATAGAATTTCACAAAATTTTTGGATTATCTTCAAACGTCCTTTCTTTATAATCTGAACCTCGTGATTCTATATGGTGGTAAGATATGTGATATATTTTTATTGATTGTTCTTATTCATCATTTAAAACAGTCTGTTGATGATTTTGGGTGGAAGTTTCAAATGCTATTCTGGAGAATATTCTATATTTTTGAATTTATATACGACATTCTTGGAATAGAACTTGTTATACTTGAGGTACATATAAAACAGCGTATCGGCTAAATATGTTATGTAATTTTGGTCAATATGCTACATTTTCTATAGATTCGTCATGTTTTTGTGTGTTGTGTGATGTTTGACTATTCTGTATGTCCTCTAAAATTGAAATATTGTTTTTAAAACATTTTAATTTAATTTTTTGAAATTTTCTTTCCAACTGAATTTTGTAGAGGTTTGGCAAAATTATTCTGTTCTAATATTTGAAATTTGAGAAAAACCACTTTCCAAGATATATCACCTTCAAATTCATTTAATTTCTTATTGAGATAAATTTTTGCGTTTCGATTTCATATTCAGTCATGTCTACTTAAATTGAAAGATTGTTTTTAAGACATTTTGATTCAATTCTTTTATATTTTTTTTAAACTGAGTTTTTTGAAGGTTTGGCATTTCTGAAATTTGAAAGAACCCTTTTCCAAGATATTATTCTGGTCTAATATTTGAAATTGAAAAAAATCCTTTTGGAAGATTAGTATAACCTTTAAATTAATTTTTTATTTAGATGAAATTTTGCGTTTCTTTATCAAATTCAATCACTTCCATTTTTTCGGCTCAATTATGGTCAAAAGAAAAGACTTAAACTTATATTTTGCAGAAAAAACTAATAAGCACGAATGGTAATATCGCGTTCCAGAATGTCGAAAATAATATCAATTCAATACAGTCCTTTGTTAAGAAGTGCCATAACTTTCAGAAAATACAACTTTGCATGACCACAGGAAATTTTGTTTTGTAATACCAAATAATAATTATATTTGAAAAATTTGAATATCAAAACAGATTTAATCTGTTGTCTTCTACAATTTTAATTTAAAAAAATTCTTTGAAGAAACTTTAAGAATTAAATTAATGTCTTTATAAGCACTGCTCATATTTAATAGACGTATAAAGTCAAAATTCATCATACAATATCAAACGGAATTAAGAAAAACCAACGAATATAAATTGTCGATTGAAATTAAAATATAAATAAGCAAACATTTTTTGTTTCGTTCCAGGCATGCGTAATGAACTCTTCAGACAAACTTACGAAGCCCTGTTTGTTACAAAATGTATTGTTTTCTGATCCTATATTAATGAAAAATAACTCTTTCTCAAAAATATAACAATGTAACAAACAGGGCTTCGTAAGTTTGTCTGAAGAGTTCATTACGCATGCCTGGAACGAAACAAAAAATGTTTGCTTATTTATATTTTAATTTCAATTGACAATTTATATTCGTTGGTTTTTCTTAATTCCGTTTGATATTGTATGATGAATTTTGACTTTATACGTCTATTAAATATGAGCAGTGCTTATAAAGACATTAATTTAATTCTTAAAGTTTCTTCAAAGAATTTTTTGAAATTAAAATTGTAGAAGACAACAGATTAAATCTGTTTTGATATTCAAATTTTGTAATAATCCTTCTATCAAGTAAAAAACCGTTCCTTCTTATTTTATTTAATAATTATATTACCACGTTTATCAAGTTTTTATAAAGCAGGGAATCTAAGGAAACCATATCTGAAATAAAATCTTTTTTTCTTCACAAAATTCAATAAAATGTTGCAATATGCAGTATTTATTCAAAAATGTGTATCTTCTAATAATATTTTTAAATATACGGAGTGATCCATGTAAGGACAGTGCCTTCATGTGTAGTTTCTTCATATGGAATGCTCAGTATACAGTGTGGTATTTATGGAATAAAATTATTTGTGTCCTTATGTTAGAGAATTATGAAAAACAGTGAAATACGTCTACTTTTAAATTCAATAGAGCGCTTTTTGAACAAATTTAAATATACAGGGTTATTCGCGTAAGTCCAGCATAGTCTGTCTTCGTTATTTTAAATATAACTTGTATCCCTATATATTTTCATATTTTTTGAAGCTCCTTAATAACCTGATTTCAATGAACTATATCATGTATGGTCTATCATGAATAATACCGGATGAAATTTCAAAAGTATTTATAATTTGTTTCAAGAAACTGAATACTTAAATTACACGTCTAATCGATTTTAATACGTTAAAATAAATGCTCAAAATGTTCTCCACCTTGTTCTTGGGCAATAACACAGTCTCATATAAAACTTGTTTCTATCTTTGTTTAAAGTTTGAGTTGAAATATTCCTCATTTCTGTAGTAATCCTTTCTTTGAGGTCTGCGATGCTCGTCGGCTGTGTTGCATAAACTTTGTTCTTGACATAACCCCACAGAAAAAATCCATCGTCGTTACGTCTGGCGATCTAGCTGGCCACTCAAGAGAACCTCTTCGTCCAATCCATTTATTGGGAAATATTGCGTTCAAGTAATTTCTGATCATTGAAGCATAATGGAGTGGGGCTCCATCCTGCTGGAACCAGACATTTTCTTTCAGTAGGCTTGGATCTATTGCATTGGGAAAAACTCGTAAGTTGACTTATACAGAAAAACTTCTTCTTCGATCAAACTCAAATATTTTTCGGCTGACAAAGTCCCATATATTTTATTCTATTTATATTTTTTCCAAATTCGCTTCTCTCAGAATACTAGCAGTTAATGCCAGTAGATGGGACTTTGACAATCGAAAAATATTTGTGATTATAAAGCGCACTATTGAATTCAAATTGACGGGTCACAGTTTTTTATAATTTTCTAACATAAGGACACAAATAATTTTACTCCATAAGTGATTTCTACACTGTATATAGATGTTGATGAATGCTCTTTAATATTCTGATTCCAACGGCTTGAAATTGTTTGACGAAATTTTGCAGTGAACAGGGTAATGCATTTAAAATATTTGATCTATATTTGTTCGCTTCAAAGTTCAAGTGATAAAAATGTTTGAATAGGTTCAAATTTCGTCTAAATGTTCAGCCTTCTAACAATGAGGATGAACACTCAAATCTTGAGGACCAAGAAGAACTCGGGCAATAAATAGAAAAACTTAATTCTCTAATCAGTATTATGGTATTAGTTTAGGAGAATTTTTTCGACAGGATATAGCCTCATCTTTGGCAATTTAGAGTATAGATTTTATAGTAACAGCGGATTGAAATACAAAATATGAGAAAATACTTAGAGCTAGTTATTTCTGGATTGAGAGAGAACTCGTTTAAATTTTTTTCTCTTCCCAATATTGTAGGTTGGTGAAAGGATCCGCTCGTAAAAAAGCCTTCATCAGTCAATTAAAAAACAGTATAAATGTTGATTTCTATTTATTTTCAAGAGTTGTTCAAATGACGCGTTTCGTTCATAGTAACGTCAACTGCTTATAAATAACTGATGAAAAATTGGATAACATACAATATTTGAATGTTTTGAGTTGAGGGCACAATTAAGTTTTTATCACTTTACTTTAAGGTAATAAAATTGATAACATGGTCTGGACATTCAGTTGGTTCCCAAACTTTCTTAATCGGATTATTTCCAAATTTTCCAACAAGTTCAGCTTTGAACCTTCATTTTCCTCATAAAAATCATGGATCTATGCTCTTCATATGTGTAATCCAACCTTTTATTGAGGAAATATTACCTATGTTCCAATCTTCTAGTATCAAAAGATCTTTAGGTTTGTCTGGTACAGGTTTTGGGTAGGTACTACAAAACAATTGTTATGTTGTTTTTTGAAAATTTCTCCAAAGAAATAATGGTTCTGAAAAATTTATTAATGAGTATGTTATTGAGGAACTTTTTGATTGTAGAAATGTTTTACCATAGTAGCTGAAAGAATTTCTTCGGTTATTATATTATATTTCGTAAATAGCATTTTTATTCTGTTTTCTGTCAATCAAATATTTTCGGCCATTTATTTATAAGCATTTAAAGAAGTTGTTATGTAACATTATGCGTCATGTGAGCAACTCTCTGAAATAAATTGAAATCAATATATATGTGTATTATTCAATTACTGTGTACAATAGATTTCTATCAAGTAAAAGACAACAGAATTTGCAACCCTCAACGAAATACCTAAATATGAGAATATGCATCATTTTGTAAAATTAATACTAAATACTTCAACAAGTTGATTCTGAATTGAAATGAAATTTTAGTATTCTGAAGTTTGTGAATGTTTGAAATGTTACTTCACTGAAGAGCTGTATTGATATGGAATGCCTGATTAATATAATATTTGCGATGCTCTTTCGATCAGTTGGAGTAACAGGAAACGTTTACTTATCATGGTTTGAAATCAAGTTTCATTATGAAACAAAAGAAGATCATCAGTAGGTATTTACATGATACTAACATTTAATAATATCAAAATAAAAATTCATTGAAAAGAAATTTTAATAATGATCAGTTGCGTGTATGTGTATCTATGTCATGTGAAAATTGCTTATTTATTCGACCAGAAATACCCCAAGCTTCCCGATATCTCACAGTTTACACAAGCTTGTCATGTTAAGACTCTAAAAAGAAAGCCACGCTTGTGGACTGAGACATTTCATCGAGTGTTCGGGAAAATCCTACCATAAGAATTTTGCTAGTAATTGATGAAATTTGTTCTTAAGGAAAAAGATTGGATACAATTTTTTTCACGATATAGCTACGTTCACTCTTAATGATATATCTGTAGGTAGTTTTCAGTAGACAACCTTCATTGAATTTGATTTCAAGAAATGTCATTTATATTATGGTGAACTCGGGTATATTCCAATGTACTGGGTCTCACCTTGTCCAATGAAAAGTATGGTAACGTCTAATTAAGCTTTATTGAAGAGAATTTTCTATAAAATAATACATCCGAAAAGAGTCATTGGGTGAAAAAGTATTGAACGGACACAGATATCTGCTCACTTTCTACCATTGAATTTCCTTTGGAGTCATCATAAAAATGAAATCAGGTAATATCGATCATCTGAAAGTAATACCACAAATAGAAATATATAAGCTAAACCCTTACACAAATTGACAAAGGCTTTTACAATGGATTAGGCTATTACCAATTAATTAATCAATTGGCTAATTAATTAATATGAAGAATATTTTGAATATTTATTTCAAAGTAATTTCAATGAATCAAGCCTTTCTCCTACTTATTTTGTGTTGAAGAAAGTATTGAATCTCTATCAGAATTTAGACCAAAATCATAGCCTACATTCGTTATATGAATTATTCTGTGTACTGCAAAATTTCATGAAAATCTCATAGGTCGTTAGAATCAACTCTTGAAGTATTATTCGACAGTGTCGATATATACACGGTTTTCCATTTAGAATACCATTCTTGACAGTATTTCACTTACATGGATCATTTTGCATATTTCTTAATATACTCATAAGACGCACTTTTTGGAAGAAAAATCGACATCCAAATATTATAATATTTTTTTGGAACATGTACAGTAACGCGAAAATTGATTTTATTCCGAACGTACTTTCCACACTTTCTGTAAAACAATTTGAAAGATTATCCAAAGTTTTATCTGACTAAGCATACTGAAATTGCAGAAAAAGTCACATCAATTAATTAATGGTTATCGTGTTTCCAAGTAGACATTAATAAGTACTGAAGAGCCTCCTACTTTCAGATATATTATGTCCAAGTTAAACGTAGGAATTTGAGAAATTATGAAGAAATATTTCCAATATTGTCTTCTAATTTTTTGCATCGCTCACGGGCAACAGAATCCTTGTCATTTCTCGCTGAGCGTGAATATTACCGAAGGAGAGAGACAAATCGGGCAAAGTATTTTGAAAGACGGTGTCGTGTACGATCCTTCGAATTACTATGAGAAAGACAATGCAGTTTTTGGTTGTCCTTGTAATTTTAAAAAGTGTATTAGAAAGTGCTGTGCGGTAGACGAAATAATTGTGAATAAAACTTGCACCAAATCCAATCGAAGTGTGCTGATTCCCATCCATACCGGCACAAATTTGCAGTATCATCTGGACATAAAGAACAGGTCTCATACGGATTTGGGTTTCTTTTATATACACAGTAGATGTAGGAGGTCTATTCGTCTGGCGCCAGAGGAAGAACCCATGGATGTGTTCTTCCTACAAGTGAATGGTTCACTTTTCATTCCAAATGCAGAACCGCAACAGATGTTAAGACCAAATGGTTACTGCGTTGATATATTCGATGATCTTTACATGAATAATAAGTTCACCGCCTTAGTTTGCAATGACGAGATAACTACGGAAGAAGCAATTCGAAGAATTACTTCAAAATTCAATTCCTCAGGTGAGTATTTTATTCGTTTGGTGTGCTTAATTTCCCGACCATTTTTTGCTCATCGCCCACTTTGAGAATGTGTTTCATTCTAAAGCCCCATCTCAATTTTTTTCTATATGACGTGAATATGAAATATTATGTAGTGGACAAATTCGTTGGAAACCTCTCAAAAATATGTGAAAAAAATAACTTTCATAAGGAATATCATCTAGGCGTTATGAAGAGTTTGAGAGATGCTGTGCGTAGAAAACGATCAGATATGGACTGTGGACTGACGATTATTAGATTTTACACCAAGCTAACGTGCCGTGACATAAAGTGCGAATGCTGGATTATTTGATGAAATACGGCGTCTATAATCTCGAACAGCACCGTGTTCGCCAGATTTAGCACTATATGATTTTTTTTTTGTTCTCTTGATTCAATTTCTCCTTCGTGGATGGAAATTTGAGTCATTGAAATCCATTAAAATAATATAATACGAAAGAACTAAGGGAAATTTCTCTGGAGGCCTATCAGAAATGCTTGGATTATTGGATCAAGTATTAGTATAAGTGTGTTGATCAGGATGGATGTGATTTTAAAGTAGATGAAATAAATTTTGAAGAAGTTTAACACGATTTTGTTTTATTTGCAGTTTACCGGTGGTTTTTAATTAATTTGCTCAATCGTTCCGGTATTCTTTTAATACGTCTTTGTATCCCTACAGATATCCACCCTTCTTTCTCAGAGCCACCACGTATTCATTATAGAATATTCATTTTGGTCTGCTATCTCAGTTGATTTTGTGGAACCATTTCATATTGATCAATAATCGTAGGTGTATTTATATGTATTGTTTTAGTGATCTTATATTAGGAGTAAAAACGACTTCGTGAGGTTTTGATAACATATTTCCCTACTTCATTTGAATATCAAAACAGATTTAATCTGTTGTCTTCTACAATTTTAATTTCAAAAAATTCTTTGAAGAAACTTTAAGAATTAAATCAATGTCTTTATAAGCACTGCTCATATTTAATAGACGTATAAAGTCAAAATTCATCATACAATATCAAATGGAATTAAGAAAAACCAACGAATATAAATTGTCAATTGAAATTAAAATATAAATTTAAGCGAACATTTTTTGTTTCGTTCCAGGCATGCGTAATGAACTCTTCAGACAAACTTACGAAGCCCTGTTTGTTACAAAATGTATTGTTCTCTGATCCTACATTAATGAAAAATAACTCTTTCTCAAAAATATAAAACATAATTTCAAGAACTTCTCAAAAACTAATTTATTTGAAATATTCAATATATTTAAATAAATTACTTCAAAAAATCTCAATCGTAAGTTTGTCTGAAGAGTTCATTACGCAAGCCTGGAACGAAACAAAAAATGTTTGCTTATTTATAATTTAATTTCAATTGACAATTTATATTTGTTGGTTTTTCTTAATTCCATTTGATATTGTATGATGAATTTTGACTTTATACGTCTATTAAATATGAGCAGTGCTTATAAAGACATTAATTTAATTCTTAAAGTTTCTTCAAAGAATTTTTTGAAATTAAAATTGTAGAAGACAACAGATTAAATCTGTTTTGATATTCAAATTTTGTAATAATCCTTCTATCAAGTAAAAAACCGTTCCTTCTTATTTTATTTTATATATAATATATAATTATATTAGGTTTTTTTTCAAATAAAGAAATTCATTATACAGTGTTGAATGATTTTAACTAAGGCCTTATAAGCTTTGTATGATTTTCTGTGAACATGGAACATAGAGTACTTTGGATATAAAGGTACCTACTTGTCTGTTTGTTGAGGATCATGTCTTTCTAAGATGGCACTGAGTAAGTCTATACATTGTTTTAATTGATTTTATTATTTTTTATATGTAAAGTTGAACTGATCTTATCGTAACTTTAATTATTTCTTGAGGATGTGCTACATGTTTTGAGATTTTTTGAAGTAATTTATTTAAATATATTGAATATTTCAAATAAATTAGTTTTTGAGAAGTTCTTGAAATTATGTTTTATATTTTTGAGAAAGAGTTATTTTTCATTAATATAGGATCAGAAAACAATACATTTTGTAACAAACAGGGCTTCGTAAGTTTGTCTGAAGAGTTCATTACGCATGCCTGGAACGAAGCAAAAAATGTTTGCTTATTTATATTTTAATTTCAATTGACAATTTATATTCGTTGGTTTTTCTTAATTCCATTTGATATTGTATGATGAAGTTTGACTTTATACGTCTATTAAATATGAGCAGTGCTTATAAAGACATTAATTTAATTCTTAAAGTTTCTTCAAAGAATTTTTTGAAATTGAAATTGTAGAAGACAACAGATTAAATCTGTTTTGATATTCAAATTTTGTAATAATCCTTCTATCAAGTGAAAAACCGTTCCTTCTTATTTTATTTCCCTACTATTTGAATATTTTTATATTAGCCTTCTACATATTTAATTTCAAAAAATTTTATTTAATAACTTTAGGAATTAAATTGAAATAATGTCATATAAGTACCACTTATATCCAACGACATATAAAGTAAACATTCATTATAAGACATCCAAATGATATAACAAAATCCAATAAATAAAAATTCTTAACCAAAATTCTATAAATTAAATATTTTGAATAGACAAAATTTTGTTTCTGCTGATCAATCTTATGAAAACAAATATCTTTCAAAAATGTTTAACATGATCTTAAGAATTTCATCATGAAACTATCTTACTTAGAATATTCAATATTATTGGGTATCTAACTAAGTTACTTTGTATCAAATCTCAAGATATGTAAAAACATATCCAATAATATTGAATATTCTAAGTAAGATAGTTTTATGATGAAATTCTTAAGATCATGTTAAACATTTTTGAAAGATATTTGTTTTCATAAGATTGATCAGCAGAAACAAAATTTTGTCTATTCAAAATATTTAATTTATAGAATTTTGGTTAACAGTTTTTATTTATTGGATTTTGTTATATCATTTGGATGTCTTATAGTGAATGTTTATTTTATATGTCGTTGGATATAAGTGGTACTTATATGACATTATTTCAATTTAATTCCTGAAGTAATCAAATATAATTTTTTGAAATTAAATATGGAGAAGGCTAATATAAAAATATTTAAATAAGTTAAATACACCTTCTATCAAGTATTAACCTCTATTTATGTTATTTCTCTACTAATTTATTATTCTATTGTTTCATCTTCCAATACCTTAATTTTGAAATGACATCATTAGGCTATTTGTAATTTCACAGAAATAAATAGTTAGTTTCTTCGTGCTCTGAAAATATCAACTTTTGTACCGAATAATGTGTTTTCGTACGGGATTTTACTTCACTATGAAGAAAATGGCTACCGAAAGTCATTGTATTTTAGTGGATGTCATGTTCTAGCAGAATAGACGTGTCAGAAGTGGTTCCTCGATTTAAACATGGAAATTTTGATTTGGAAGACGAAGAACAATCCAGAGCGTCCCCAAAAGTTCAAAGATGGCGAATTAGAGCCAAGTCTCAATGAAGATCCAACACAAATGCAAGAAAAACTCGTAAAAACATTCGGAGTCACTCAGATAGCCATTTGCCATCGTTAAAAAGTAATGGGAATAATCCGAATGGTAGGAAATTGGATGCTCTATGAACACAAGCCAAGAGATGTCGAACGCCGTTCTTTTACGTTTGATCAACTGCTCCAACGTCGTGAAGAAAGGTTGCATCGAAGTGTGACTGGCGATAAAAAGTGGGTCTATTACGATAATCAAAAACTGCAGGCAACGTAGCAATGTTTAGATACTCCATCATCATCTATCAAGCCGAATATTCATGGCGAAAACTTAATGAGGTCATGATGCTTGAACACTCTTCTGCTCAGTCTCCAGAAAGTCCTTGAGGCACCCATTACTTCATTTAGAATTTCGTAATCGGAAAAAGCTGGTCAAGAATATTGCTCAAATATTCATTGAATTCTTCGACGTAATCAAGTTGTGTGCTTGAGATGAATATGGTATTGGGTTATAGATTGTTTTGCGAGGTTAAGGCATTATTTATTTTGATCTTCAAAGCCTTACAATCCCAGCGTACTCTGACAGAATCACCTGCAGTTGTTCAAAAGAGTGAGCAATTAGGCTGCAAAAATCAGCATATCGCAGATCTGTTATATATTTTTTGCTTGTTTTTGTTAGTTATATTTCCAAGTTGAAAAGACTCGCATCGAAACGATATTTTACACCCACTTCCCTTTCTAATAATCTGGTGTTCACGAGGACAAGATTGAACAGGATAGGAGCAAGGGTTCATTCCTGCCCCACTCTAGTAGAACTAAGTTTTCACTGTGGCGTTAAGATAGGGGGTGAATTCTAAAAGAACACCAACATTTTTAACATTCAAAAAAGCAGATGGAAGCTCGTAATTATCATCGTCAATCAATTGGTAGTATTTGAATGGTATACATATAGTCAATAAATTATTGGGAGTTGATTATTTAGAAAGGTTTTTTTTTTCATCAAATGAATCGACTCTCATAAGTTTCAGAGGAGGACGCATTCTAAGATATTTTTCCAATATAATACAGATGTCAAATATCTATATAAATAGTCGATTTCAAGCTTTAAGAAGGGATTGCGACACTCCCAACTGATAAAAATTTGTTTACTCGATAACAGAATGAATTCTCACATTTTAAACATCAGAAACATGTGGCGACGATGCTTAATACACATATCGATACTCACATCTATTTCGGTAAGCTGCGATGACTCGTTTTGCTTCAAATTGCACCAAAAAGAAAGAGACCTGACCTTACGCAATGGGTATCTTTTTGAAAAAAAATTGTCCCGTCCAGTCGATGATGATGACTTCGTTAGCTGTTTGTGTAAGTTTCGGTCCTGCATCTCCAAGTGCTGTGGCAGTGGGGAGATACTGGATTTCGGAAAGTGTTCCAAAAGCAATCAGACTTTGGATATACGGCCGTATCTTTGGAATAACGAAAGTAGAAAATTTCTCTTAAGAAGGAGTAGAGTGAAAGGGGCTTTGTTGGATCCAAATGAAGATCCTTCGGTTTCTTTCAAGTTCATGGATGACGGTAGTCTCATTTTGCCATCGATGGATCTGACCCTTAAAAAAGAAGAATATTGTGTTGATCTTATAAAAGACATAAATTTTAATTACGAAGTGAAAGTTATAATTTCCCCAGGACCAGAAGATAGCTTTCTGGAAGAAGTTGTGATCAAAGACATGAAAAGGACAGGTAAGTGTTGATAATTTCACATTTTCTAATAAGTTTCGGAGTTAAAACTTAGCTTAGATATACCAAATGTGTAGAAAATAACATTTCAAAGGCTCTTTTAAGGGAATTGTCGAAATTCTTTTCGCTGCGTTTCCTAGTACATCAGCTCTATGCTCATGAGGAGTTTCAGCGTCATTTGTCGTTTAGTTTACTCACTGTGTCAGTTCAACTTAAACGTGTTTCACAATTTTTACGGTGGATAAAGATATTAAAAGAGAATCTGAAAATAAGGATTACGGCGAATTAATTTAAAACACGTGGGGGTAAGTGGTATAGTGAATTCAACGGTGGTGACAGATTTGACCTGCTATGACAAGTGTTCAACGTTTTCACATGAACTTAATTAACATCGCTAAGTGAAGGAAATGTTGACTGAAAATATTGTCGTTGAAGGAAATTTTGGTGACTCACCAATCAATTCATATCTTTTTGAATAATTGTTTTGGCATGAAGTGCGTTCCGCCCTTTATGTGCTATGTAGGGGCTAATTTCTTCTGCCGCATATACAGACAACACGGCAGTTCGATGATATTTTCAAGGATGGGTCTGCCAGTGAAAAAAATTTCGATTACAAAATTTTCACAGGAAATACTTGTTGACATTTAGGGCATATAGATTTCTTTGAAAAATGAGCGTCTAGGTATTATTAGCGTTTACAGACTGCACTGCAGAATTCTTTCAACGATATTGATTGTACTTATGTTCCTATGCAGATATTTGAATATTGACTACTCAGGTATTAACTTTAACAAGCCGTTATTGTTGAATGATCTGCTTCATTGTTTTAATTATTATTATCCTGATACTCCTAAATCTTCTGTGAAGATCCCTCTTAATCTAAATGTTATATCTAAAAAGGGCGTCAGAGTGTTCACTAACACTAAGGGAAATATTTTCGTCCATAATGGATTACATAATTACAAATTCCGAACTATGAGAATATAAGACCGTTGTTGCTCATATAAATGATCTTAAATCATTGTTGGTTGAATTGAAATTCGAACCTGTATGCCTTCAGAAATCCCAATTCCTTACAATTGGAGAACTAGGATAATAAAATCAAATAGATTATTTCCACAATTCATTATTAACGACAACACTGCTGCTTTGTCAAGTTTATATCATGAACTGACTCTAAACATTACACAACACCTCCACTTCACCGGGATGCAACTAGGATCCTAGTCAAGACAAGCGCCCCCTGCGTGTCAAGCTATAATGTCATGGGGGCGCGGCTATTTGCTATGTGAATTCCACCATTTAGTGTATTGGTATGTGAGGGTAGCTCATTCACCAAGTGACTAGTTAGCAGTCTTTACAAACTGCCCCAGGAGGCAGAAAGTGTAATAAGGATTACGTCATATCATCGCGCGTGGTGAGAACCATCCCGAAGAGCTGTTCCAGCCACCAGCTTCCGGTTTGGACTTCAGTTCGAGAACCTACAACCGTATGACTGGTAGCAGCGAAGCACTATCCAACCTCTACTGGCTCTGCATTGTCAGTACCCGAGTTTTTGGGACGCAACTCACACGCCAAAGAGGCTTCTTATCCATCTATCCGAACGCAGTCCCATGAACCAAGACAGTCTCAAGTTGATGCCTCAATTGATCCTGGTACGAGCACCGTCAATCTGTACGTCAAGACCTACGAACCCTCGTGAAGTCCTTCAATTGATCATGGCGTCCAGCACCAACGGACTTTAGGCAACAAGACTAAACCCTCCATTTCACCGGGATGAAACTAGGATCCCAGTCAAGACAAGCGCCCCCAGCGCGTCAATCTCTAATGCTATGGGCGGCGGCTACTTGGCATGTGGTGCCGTCCTTTCAACATATGTCCTCTACATCTACATTATTCAATTTGGGCCAAAATGAATTGATCGTTTTGTAGCGATCGCCGTCGAGACGATGGCTTTACCAATGTTGATTTCGAACCAATATGCCCAAAATCCGGACCAAACAGTTACTTTTTATGGATGAAAAGCCACGTATTGAACTCCATGTGGGTTGAGGTCATTCCATATAATGAAACTATGCTTGTTAACATAGCCATAAATGCAAAAATGGGCCTCGTCAGAAAAGATGATTCTTTTGCCAAATTTGGGGTCTTCTTCCAAGAGTTTTGTAGCCCAATTTATCTTTGAACTCCTAGGTTAGTTGGATCTGATACGGGTGTTAGCCCAAGTCCCGACGCAATATTCGCCTGGTGGAAGCCTGCAGAACGCCGAGTTCTTGTGCGAAAAATTGACTGTCTCGCATTCTCCTACAACTTTTGCGCACCGCTGCAATATCCTTGGCCGATTTAGCGTTTCTTCGACCTACGTGTGAATGTTAGCGAACCGCTTCTTCTCGAATTTGGCTACTAAACGTTGAAGGACCACAGCGTCTTTCGTAAAAAGGGCATAGAGCACGCAACAATTGCTATGTCGAATGCTCATTTTCTTAATGAAGTTTTATCATTTGGACGCGCTGCTTAATAGTGTAACTTCTTATGGTGAGTTGGCATTTGTAACTGGAAAATAAACAATAGGTTAGACATATTCCACCAAAACAAAATGGCTGACACAGGTTGTCAGCATCAATTCGCCTAAAAAAAAAACTCTTCACCCTTGAATATTTACTCATACTTGGGCAAAACTTAATTTTGGTAAACATAAAATTTCATATTCAAATTTCATCAGTTCATAATTGAACCTTTAATAATTTTTTTCATTAAAGCTCAGTCGGAAGATACAATATACTATATACAAGTAGTCCCAAAACCTATCATTACAATGACTCTAATTTACGAAACATAATTCATCTCAATCAATTCGTTCTTCGGAATTAATTAGGTTAAAACCGACTGATTTGTTTGACCCACTTTGGACAAACTGTTGTATACATGTGACCACGTATCATAAGGGTGTGAGAAAATATTCAGTTCATATTTCACCATACATATTTTGTATCATCAGTGGCTGTGTAACTCAAAGCGCGTACGTGCTATCGTCCATAAACCATTAATTTTGCTAAAGTGAAACTTTGCTTTCTGAGTGATTGAAAAATAACGAATTATCAGCAACGTTGTCGTGTTGTTTGCATTTCTATTTGATTTATTAATTAAAAACCATAATTTTAATTCATTAATTGGTGCGGAATTAGAAGTGGTTTCAACGTTCATCTGCATATAATCGATTAATTAAAAAGACATTAAGCAATCGTCATTTGTCAAGTGATTTTGCGTGAAGATATTTTTTCTGTAGAAAAAAATATGTTGAAATTTCAAGGCTTTAACAACAAGATCATAAACATGAGCTAATAAAGGATAGAAGTTAGCGAAATTGTTCCTGGCGAAAAAAAATATCGCGACTTCATAATGCACCGAAACTAAATTCAATAAAATTGATTTTAGGCATATAATAATAAATAACAAAGTTGAGAGCATTCTGAAACACCAATTTTCTGTCATTCGTTGATTTTTCAGCTTGCCTTCTGAATCTCTTTAATTTCCGTACAAGCTAGCTGAAAAGTACAAGGTTTATATAAAGGCTCATCATTTGTCATCCAAATATATAAATTGTGTCCATTAATTATCTACATCTAGCCCCATATTATTTCACCTTTTCCTCAAAACTCACAAAATACTGTTCGAAATATTTTTCAATTAAAAAAACATATTGATATTAATTTTTATTCACTTTGAGTTTCACTCTTTCGAGAAGATTCAATTGTATGAAAAATTTCGCGAATAGTTTTGATTGGTTTTTGAATTTTACTTCCCTCGAAACGTGAATTCTGAATGTTCAAGAAATGTTGGAAGAATTTTCTGGCCAGCGTATTCAGAGGATTATAAATTCTATAAGTTCATTTAGAGTTACCATTTGTTGTGGTCTGAAGTTGTATTGAACTTTTTTTTAAATATCATATAGATTTATTCTGTTAAACCCCTACAAATTTTAATTTCAAAAAATTTTATTCAAAAACTTTCAGTATTAAATAAAATAAATGTCTAAGAACACACCGTGTCAATTTAATAGACATAAAATTAACTTATCACACAGTACCAAAGGGAAAATTGACACGTGTGTTCTTAGACATTCATTTAATTTGATTCCAAAAGTTTTTGAATAAAATTTTTTGAAATTAAAATTTGTAGGAGGTTAACAGAATAAATCTGTATGATATATATTATGAAATTTTTAAATAATCCTTTTATCAAGTAAAAAACCTCTCTTTATTATACATTGTTCATATAATAATTGTATATTTTCATTTTCACTTATAACATATTATCATTTGGTTAAAAGGTGTCCACAATATACATTGCAAACTTTGTGTAATTTCTGTGATGAACAAAGAACAAGTAGTATTTTATAAAAGTTCCCTTCATTCTAATGTTTGTTGTTCAAATAACTACATTCAGTTTGCCTGGTAAGATATTTTTTGTTAATTATTTTTCAAATGTGAAGTAGGACTGACCAGTCTCCGTTCTGATAATACTTAATTGGTTTTTTGAAGGAACTTATTTTTAGGAAGTTGTTTTTGAAAAAGTTCTAGAAATTATGTTTTGCATTTTTGGAAAGCAATTTGGTTTTAATATAACAAGGCACGAAACGAAATTTTGTCCCTTCAAGTATTGATTCTATAGATTTAATTAATAATTTATATTTCTTTGAATTCTTTTATTCCCTTTCGTACTGTGTGATAAGTGTTTAATTCTATATGTCTACTGAATTGACACGGTGTGCTCTTATACATTTATATTATTTAATTCTGAAAGTTTTTGAATTAAATTTTTTTAAATTAAAATTTGTACGAGGTTATCGGAATAAATCTGTATGATATTCAAAATTTTTAAATAATCCTTATAAGTAAAAAAATTCTTTTTATTTTTTTTAATATTATATTGAACCGTTTCGACTGTTACTATTTGGAAGATGATTTTATTCAAAACACGATTTTGCAAATTACTATGTTTTACTACAAAAAAATTCAAAATTTACACAAGTTTTGTGACTGCAGTTTCGACGTTTTACCCCATCTTTGGATGACTGAAAACATGAAAAAATACAGAGTATTTAAAGGATTCAAGTACATACAGAATGCAAGTGTTATAAAAAGTCGACACAGTCGAGAAAGTGGTCAATGGATGTTATTTAAATATATTGAAAATTTTAGATTTATATGCATTCGTACGATTATTCATTATTCATTATTTTTTATTTCAATTTCAATAGACTCCAAATGGTTACGTTTTCTTCTTTATGATTCTAGATTCAAGATTTTCTAAATTATCTATTGTAGAAAAATCGTGACCATTTTCAAGGAAGTTTGCTTATTATGAACTTCACAGTTTAGTGAAAACCAATACAAAAGATGCACTTATTCGGGGTATATTCTTTTTATAATCATTTCAAATTATGTCTGCTTAACTAAATTGTCCATTCCATTATAAATGAGTTAGTTGCTAGCAACATTTGAAGTGGCATTGAAATAGCTCTATGAATTATTATTCGATATAATGATTTTTTGTGAATATGAATGCTTTCAGCCTATAAAAATACTTCATTTCGGAACACATTGATTGAAATTTTATTACTTAAGAGCTTTAGAGGTCCAAAAATGTTATATTTCATTTCATTTTTTTTAATTTGAATTCAATTTTAGGGTGGTTACTGTACAGTTATTTAGAACCTGATGTATTTTCACCGGTTGTTTTGATTTGAAAATATTGTTTTCTATAACGGACATGAACATATCTGCAGGAAGTAGAGTAACTTGTGAGCCCATAGATATGAACAATAAACTGAGCTTATCTAAGGTCCTGTTTTTCATGAGAGAAACAATTTAAAATAACTATAAAATAAGTAATTTCCACCACAAAAACTGAAAACACCAAAACTTACAACAATTTATCATACATCAGTATCATACAAAATATGGTTCGTACCATTTACTGTGAAAATATAACCCCAAACATACATAAAACGGTAGTTTATGACTTAACATGTTCGAAATACAATGTCAAATGAACTACTCGTTACAAATTAAGAATATTGAATTATTATTCTCTCTTCAGAAAAACAATTTTCTGTTGAAATATGTATATGTAGAGTGTTTCAAGTTAAAATAATACCAAAAATATTTGAAAAAGTATGAAATTTTACGAAAAATCGAAATTCTGAAATTTTCAAAAATTCATACTTCTTTTTACCCTCAATACAAATTGGGAATCAAAAACTATTTGATATCTTATCTCTATGCTTTCCACCAAGAAGTTGAGAATATTCTGCTCAATTAGTTGTCAAAGTTGTGGTAAAAGATCTCGGAACTGTTAAATCGTTTCCGGCTGTGGTCAGTGGGCAATAAGAGTTCTTTGTAATTGATCCCGATCGTGCTCAATTGGATAGGTAATCAAGCAGTAATCACCTAGTGCTATCTGTTCCGCCGTGCACTACCATCCAGAAAAGCGAATTAGTCCGTCGATAACTTCATCACCATATATCTGAGATGTCATGGTTCATAGAACTACTTATAAGTCAGTTCTGCCATCAAAACAAACTTCACCCCAAACTATAATTGTACCTCTTCGAAAGAAATGAACTCAGTCAGTGTACCCGCTTCATTGCGTACTCTATTCTTTGACGGTTATATTCGCGTGTGAGTCGAAGTCTCGGTGTTAGATGGTCTTCATGGAGACATCTTGTGACGAAGACGTTGAATTGCTATTCTGCAAGTGTTGACGCGTGTAATAAAAATTCGACCATTCGAATTGCTTAGAACTGTTTGATCTTATTGAAAACGAAATACAGACTAAAGAGAAAATTATTAGAATGCGCATAATATGCACAAAAAATGATTAAACTTGATAAAAACTTGCTTCAAGAAGACATTTCTATAATCGATATAAATTTGTGTAATATAAAAATAATATGATTATACGGAAAATATGCATCTTCGGAAAACATCAATATCCTTTACTGACGACGAGCAGTTTATATAGTTGTGATCGACATAGAGAGAATTCAAAGAAAAATAAACGAATTTCTGTATTTGCAACTCACTGACTAGAAAATGGCCACTCTAACAAAAATAATTTGAATAAGATGATTGACCAAAGGAACTATGCGAATCTAAAATATTCAATATATTTCAAATAACAATCAGGATATGTTCCAACAACTTTTTATATTATTTTGATTTGTTTGAAAATTTTTTTTTAAACTTATTATTTCTGTGATGTTTTTGTCTCATATCATATTCCAACATTTTTCACTTTTTCATAACAATTTTGTGATCCGATTCGTGGTTTTCATTCTAATTCTTCATTTCCTCTGAAGTTGTTCTTTTAGGTTTTGTTCACATTATGGAAAATTGTGTACAAAAATTCAGGCATTATAGATCCGAAATCAAAATGATTAAATTATTTTGCCATTAAAATTTGAATTAAATATCATCTGTTGATCACTTTTCTCTTTCGATATTTCATAATACTTGCATCCTAGTTATCATTTTGTGTACTCCCTACTTCAAATAACCTCTACTTCAAGTTTTCAGTCGTCCGAAGATGAAGTCACGAAACTGCAAAACAAAAAATTTATGAATTTAAGGATTTTTTGGTATAAAATAAAACAGAAAGGCCTTTTACTTGATAGAAGAATTTGTTTTAATATTCGATTTTTTGGTAGTTAAATTATAGTAATTTCAAAGAATTTGTTTTAAAAGTCCAGAAAACTTTTATCCTATTGACTTCCATTTAAATAAAGACTGTAGTTCAAAGTAGTTGCTTCGGGTTAAGATAGATAACTGAAACATGTAACGAACGTAGAAAAAATAAGGCAATAATGAATACAATCTTTTCATATTTATGGTGAATTGGCCAATTTCTGCACCCATTTTGTCAAAATTGAATTTTATATTCTGAAAAGAAAAAATTTCAAATCAAGACGAATGAAGAATCCTTTCAAGAAAAAAAATTAAAAATGTTTATATCAATATTTCTAGTACTGGTCAATTGAAATTCACTGATATCTAATCTTTACTTAAAATGGTTCAGGTGCATGTTCAGATTTCACTTTAGATAATTTCAATCATTTATTTAATCTAATCAGACGGTGTGATCACTAATTTATTTATATCTATGAACATTGAGACTTGCATTTTACAAAAAAACTTTTGTCATTATAAAATAAAACACTTGTTTACATTTTCTACTTTATTTTTGGTATTGACGTACGTTTCGTCTTTGCTAGAAAGACTTCATCAGAATACGAAGTAACAGTTGTTGTACAATGAATTTATAAGATTTTTTACAGAAGGTGTACATGTGTTTTTAATTGTTCGTCGGGTTGGTTTTCTCAAAGAATATTCCCTTCAGAATCGTGTTCACTCGATCCCTTGTAAATATTGAATAGAGGGGTGTAATAAAAATCTATTTGTTCATTTACTAGGTTATTGCTGTTTTTATGTCTATTTATTTCGTAAATTTCCCATAAGTTCAATTTTAGACCTCTATTTTCAACATGTAGAATTTCTATTTCTTTTGAGAAAGAATGGTTATTTTCAAGAAGGTGTTTAGCATAATGTGAATCTTTTTTATTTTTATCGAAACTTCTTTTATGTTCTGTTAGGCGTGTACCGAAATTTCTACCTGTTCTACCAATATAAATCTTTGGGCAATCTGGGCAAGTGAGTTTGTATACACCTGATAATTGAAGTTTATCCATACTCTTTTTATTGTTTTTGATGTATTTGCTAATAGGATTGTTTGTCTTGAAAGAGACTTTAATATTTTCTTTTTTGAGTGGGTTTTTTAGTCGAATACTAATGTTTCCGAGATATGTGAGGCTAACGTATTTGTGTTCAGATAGATCAGATGTTACTGGATAAATTTCTTTTATTGTGTTTTTGTGTATACGTTATAATGACAATTACAACTGATTTCTACCAAGCAACGGCCCAATCTATCATAAATTTGAGAAATGCTGATACCAGCTTTTTGCCCCAGAAGTACTACAGTTATTTACTGAAATCATCTATATGTACACAAGATTTATGGTTCTTGAAGAAATGCCTCACCAACCAAGTAATTCCGAAATACATCAACCTAAGAACAAGCAACAAAAGCCATTCAGCAGAAGTAGGAAGCCATAAAGGAAAATTAATATGGCTCAAAGAAGACATGAAGTTTCTATACCGGAAAAGAAATAACATCATACTTTTTCTAAAGGTAATCCATTCAGAACTATGTTGCAAACTCCATCCCATTGAATTTGATTGTCTAGACATAAATATTAGAGAAAAAATAGATAAACGTATTCATAAAAAATATTTGAATCAACGTAAAAAACTTAAAAACCTTATCAAAACACAAAAAACAGATAAAACTTCAGTCAACACCACCCACAAGTTCAAATTTTCAGATCATGTATTTTTTGAAAATTTCATAAATTTATCCACAACTCAGTTTAACACAAAAGAAATATCACTCCTAAATAAAGGCTTTAAACATAATATGGTAATTAAAAATAAACAAAATATCGACACATTAATTATAGAAACAGAATTAGCTTTAAAAAACTGTAATAATCAAACAAAATTTGCCGCAACTGATATAATAAAATCTTTCAATCCCCAAACACCTATAAACAGAAACCTTTCCACACTCAAATCAATCAAAACAAAAACCAAAACAAACTCTCTAATTTTCACTAAAGCCGATAAAGGCAATTCAATCATTGCAATAAACAAGACAGATTACATTGAGAAAACCGAAAATTTTATTAATTCTGCCAAATATAACATCTTAAACAAAGACCCAACTCAAAAGTTTCAAAAAGCCATAAAAAATGCATTAAAAGATACACAAGTCATTATAACAGATAGAGAAAAATATAGATTGATTAATAGTAATCCCCAACCACCAGAATTATACTCTTTCATTAAATTACATAAAGAAAATTATCCCATCAGACCCGTAGTTCCATACTGTACAGCACCGGCCTTCAAATTATCTAGACACCTCATTGAAATAATAAAAAAACACACCAAATTTTCATCTAAATATTCCATAAAAAACTCAGCAGAACTAACTAAAAAAATTAAAGATATAACTTTACCTAACAATGCAAAATTGATTTCGTGGGATGTTAAAAACCTTTTTCCTAGTGTCCCCCCAATGGAAACGTTAAAACTGATAGAAGAACTTTTAAATTATAACAAAGTAAACCCCGTCATAAAATCAGAAATAATACACTTATTAAATATTTGTATAAACCAAAATTTCTTCAAATTTAACAATACTTTATATACTAGCGAAGAAGGTTTAATCATGGGAAATCCACTAAGCTCTTTACTCGCGGAAATCTTCATGGATTTCCTAGAAAACAAAATTCATAAACATCCGTTCAAAAAATACATCCTTTATTGGTATAGGTATGTGGATGATATAATTGCATGTTTCGTAGGTACTAACAGACAAATATCAACATTTGAGAATTTTATAAATAATCTCCACCCAAAAATAGTTTTCACTTCAGAAATAGAACATAATGAATCCATCAACTTTCTTGACCTCACGATAACTAGAGAAAACAATAAACATAACTTCGCAATTTATCATAAACCAACACAAACAGATACCATTATACACCGTAATTCTTTTCATCCATTCCAACACAAACTAGCAGCTCTCCATAGTATGATATACCGTTTATTGAACATTCCACTAAACCAAGTCAATTTCCAAAAAGAAAAATGTATAATTAAACAAATAGCTTACAACAATGGATATAATACATCTCTAATAGATAATTTAATTAACCAACGTATACACAAAAACACAATAAAAGAAATTTATCCAGTAACATCTGATCTATCTGAACACAAATACGTTAGCCTCACATATCTCGGAAACATTAGTATTCAACTAAAAAACCTACTCAAAAAAGAAAATATTAAAGTCTCTTTCAAGACAAACAATCCTATTAGCAAATACATCAAAAACAATAAAAACAGTATGGATAAACTTCAATTATCAGGTGTATACAAACTCACTTGCCCAGATTGCCCAAAGATTTATATTGGTAGAACAGGTAGAAATTTCGGTACACGCCTAACCGAACATAAAAGAAGTTTCGATAAAAATAAAAAAGATTCACATTATGCTAAACACCTTCTTGAAAATAACCATTCTTTCACAAAAGAAATAGAAATTCTACATGTTGAAAATAGAGGTCTAAAATTGAACTTATGGGAAATTTACGAAATAAATAGACATAAAAACAGCAATAACCTAGTAAATGAACAAATAGATTTTTATTACACCCCTCTATTCAATATTTACAAGGGATCGAGTGAACACGATTCTGAAGGGAATATTCTTTGAGAAAACCAACCCGACGAACAATTAAAAACACATGTACACCTTCTGTAAAAAATCTTATAAATTCATTGTACAACAACTGTTACTTCGTATTCTGATGAAGTCTTTCTAGCAAAGACGAAACGTACGTCAATACCAAAAATAAAGTAGAAAATGTAAACAAGTGTTTTATTTTATAATGACAATTACAACTGATTTCTACCAAGCAACGGCCCAATCTATCATAAATTTAAAAAAACTTTTTCTATTTTGTACTTAAATAGCGATCTGAGGTCGTTAAGGCCTGCCTGTAAACACTGAATGAGTTGGTTGTTATGTATACCTTTTTGAATTCTTCGTTGTAATTGATTAAACGTTAATCGGTGAGTATGCACATTTTGTTTTGTAAATAAAACACATTATTTATTAGAAAATCATTGAAACCACGGAAACGCTGTCATGAATGAAGTCGTTGAACCCAATTTTCCATGACTCTCTCACAAATCAGGTCATATGTTAGCAATTACTCGTTCAGTATTGATCTGTAAATCGTCTAAATTTTCTGGAAGATTATTGTAAACCAATGACTTAAAGTAACCCCAAAGAAAGAAGAATGGAGTTAAATTGCAGGAAAAAGGCGGTTAATTCATCGGTCCATTTCTTGAAAATATCAGATCGCCGAATTCTGTTTTCAATAAAGTCATAGCGTCATTGGCAGTATAACAAGTGGCACTGTCTTGGTGAAACCACATGTTCTGCAAATCAAGACG
The DNA here is from genome assembly GCA_034642435.1 of Megalocaria dilatata. NCBI lineage: Eukaryota > Metazoa > Arthropoda > Insecta > Coleoptera > Coccinellidae > Megalocaria > Megalocaria dilatata. The sequence continues at coordinate 8,176,621 of CM067854.1, forward strand.
AACCAATTCAGGCCATAATAAAACATTTAACATTGAACGTCGAAAAATCGATAAATTTTGGTCTTCACGAACACTTTCACGTACGGCAGCAATAATCTCTTTTCTTCTTGCATTTATTTGTCTCACTCGCTCTGTAACATCATAAAGTGTAAAATTTCTTTCAAACTTCTTCACTAAACGTTCGACTGTTCTTTTATCAATTGGAGTTGAAGCACGTAAAGTTAGAGCAACAGATCGCGATTTTTCATAATGAATTTTAATTATTTGTGAAAGCTATGCACCTTTCCATGCTTAAATCGTAGACATTGACAAATACAACTGTCAATGTCTCAAATAAACAATGGCTGCCATGCGTGAGTTATGTCAATTTAAAAGTGGGGCGTTTCAATTGGAAGACCCTTTATAAAAAGACTTAGCTTCGTTTATTTACAGCCTACAGTGTACAACTTTGAGTTCTTTACTAAGAATTGAGGAAATTGTTGCGGTGTAGTTTTAATGTGTAAAATACTATCTTAGTCGTAGATGAGTAGATCGATGGACTTTTTCATCATTGTTTACTTTCACTGCGTTCACATATATTCACTTTACACGAACACTAGTTAATTACAAATAAATACTAATTCCAGGTCTTTTATTGTGATATTGTATTATTGTGAGAGGGTAAACGAAAATGTTACTTGATATTCATTCTGTGAAGTGAATACGAATAGGGAATTCTTGCGCTGAATGCGTGTAAATTATTGAGAGAAATGAGACTGTGACTTGAGTGAATGTGAAAGTGAACTTGTTCAAGAGCAGGGAGAGAGTAAGAATAGATCCTGTACAAAGAGCAGGGAGAGAGTGAGAATAGATCCTGTACAAAGAGCAGGGGGGGAGAGTGTTAATAGAACTCAATTGTTCAAAGAGCAAAGAGCGAGTGTATTGAGTGAATGGGTAACGAAAGACTGTCAATCGAACGTAATTGTTCGAGCAAAAAATTATTGTGAATATTTTGTGACCACTTGATCGAGGCACAACGAGAGGTTTTGATAAGTCCCTACGGCGGCTGCCAAAGAAAGTATACATAGCTATAGCGACATATCTAGCCCGGGTGGCAAGAAGAGACTGTAGCGATATGACTTGCGTGGGTGTCAAAAAGAGAATCAACTCGGAGTTATATTATTAGACAAGTAAAATTCTAATGTGAAATGTTGAAGCGGCATTTGTCTTACTGCTTTTTGGAACTACCGTCCCCTACGAAAAACCACTCTAACTTTGAACGGAGACTTGATTGAAAATTTCATTGTGGGTTTCGGGACAAAATATTTCGATTAAGTCCGTTAATGGGCGACATCGGTTCAAAAGCTCCTGACTTGATATCAATGCTTTTTACAATTTTTGCGCGCTTTATCTAGGGAACAGCGTGCTATCGTTGTATACAAATGTTCGTCAGTAAACACTCCAAACGGAAGTTGAGAGACTTGAAAATTTCAGACCAGATTTTAAGTCTTAATATTAGATGGAATAGTCCGTTACTTTGTGATAGTTCATTTTAAAGTGGAATGAATTTAGGAATTATCTACTTTTTTTCACGTTGGTTTTGCATTTCACGTCAATGCCTTTTACCATTTTTAATATGCCCGTTCAGAAAAACTTCTACATATTTTTGACATGATCAGAAATTATTGGAATTATTTTTCCTCGGGCGTTCTAATTCACATAAATTTCGCTTAATTTTTCTTGTTCATATAACATTTCGAAAATTTCAAATATAAGTCATTTACTTCGAAATCTATCGTGCTTAGAAACGGACTTGGACTTGGAATTTCACTGTTAAATTTCCAAATATAGGTCCAGGTTATCAAACATTGAAGACCATTGTCAGCACAACATTCCCTAAATACAGACGAAAGGACCTGTTAGCACACATATGTATTATTTTTCATCTACAGATTTCATCATTCTTGAGTTAACATTGTCATAGAACATTTCATTAGCTGTATTCAAATGTAATATTTTGAGTAAGAAATAGTTTTATATTAAACTTACAGCTACGAGATAGTAAGATATCTTTTCCATGCCTAACGAATGAATTTTCAACCTTTTATTGCAATAGCAATGAAAGTGAATCTCCGGAAGGAAATGTAGTGTTATGAGGAAGCTTCCACTTCTTAATTCGGGAGACGACGTTTCGTTCGGAGTCTGCGCATCTCAAACTCATCAGACAGGCGCAGCTCTGCCTGTGACGCCAGTGACCATGTGTTCCGCTTAGAACGGTGGTCGTCGAACGCTGTATGTCTGACCCTATTTAAATTCGGCGGGGACGGTTAGTCATGAATCTTCAGACTGGTCGGGTTCTCGATTGATACGCCGATCAAGCTGGAACAGAGCAAGGTAGGTTTCTGGACAAGGAGCGAAGAAGTTGTTCGCTGCAAAAGAATTCTTCCATAAGTTTTGAATGTATTTTCAGAATTTTTAAATTTGCAACCAGATCATGCCAATTCAATAGCGTTAAACTATAATATCATGTCATTTGTTAGTATCTATTATGTTGAGCATTCAATTAATTTATTAATTTTATTATGGAATTTAGATCACTGACGTACTTTTTATTGTAGATACCGTCAAATTTCCTATATTTTTGATATCACCAAATATGAGTTCGAAAATCTACACAATTTAGTGAAGTTACCATATGAGTAAAATCATAAGGCAAAACATTACCAGCTCTGAGACGGTGATATAATTTTCCTAAACAAAATAATCAAATGTGCGTATTCGATTAGCAAATAAACAAACATGTGTGTGAAAACCTATTGAATCGAGGAAGCACGTGGAATATAATCAAAACAATATGGAGAGATGCAGGTACGAAAGTTTGAATATCTGGAAGCTTTTACTTCATGAATATACCCAATTAAAAGTTGAAACAGAGATTCATGTATATTTAAAAATTTTCATAATCACCTGGCTATAAAAGTTACTCTGAATTTCTCTATTTTAATTCACAAGTTGAAATATTGCAGCATCCAATCTGATCTATAAACATGTAGGAAAAACTTCTTGGCTGGTGAATCCATAAAACGACATAAATATCAATCAAAAAAATGTATATGAGACAATAATTTATTTCCACAAAAATGTTTGTACTACTACAATAATTGTTTCACCACGATGTGGCTTCTTCAGGTATTACATTGTACTGTCACATTTTTGTGGAAATAAATTACTGTCTCATATACATTTTTTTAATTAAAATGAGTTTCCACCAAGTAAAGACCGAATCTATCAAATATTTAAATATCAATCGTATTTGCTGTTAGGCATAACACCGAATTTACTACAGTTTATTAATTAAATTCCAACTCGTTCTGCTCAGAAAAGCATGGGAAGAACCGAATAGTTTCGCACAGCTCAATCTGATCAGCTGCGTATCTAGTTGAATATCCAACGTGAATGATGATAGGATACAAGATTCTTATACAATACTCGATTTTATAACATTTTTTTTTAGAAAAGCACTGATATGAAGTCAACAGCTTTTGCACGCTTGGTCATATGACCCACGATCCTTACAGTGTTGTATTAGCTTTTGTGTGATTATTTTACATCTCCGATTATAATACCAAATGAAAGCACGCTGTTCCCTGGAACAAGCACGCAGAAGGGAGAAATCACTCATTTACTATGTTCCACAATTTAATTGAAATGGGCACGTGTTTAAGACCATCTTCAAAAGGATGCCTCAACTTTAAATAACTTACTCATATACAGAATTTTTAATATCATGCAGATATTATTCTGTTAACCTCCTACAAATTTTAATTTCAAAAAAATTTTATTCAAAATTTTCAGGATTAAATTAGATAAATGTCTTTAGAACACACTGTGTCAATTTAGTAGACGTAGAATTGATACTCATTACACGGTATCAAAGGGAAGGAAAGAAATTCAAATAAATATAAATGACTTTAAATTCAGAATTATACATTCTGTCAAGAAAGTACCGGGAATTATCGATTTAAATCTGGCGGGGCAATGAGGCGGGTAAAATTTTTTTTTCCTAGGTTGGTACCACTGTCCTTAATTACTATGCGAAGCTTGAGCGGGATCTGCCAACTAGTGTGTTTGCAACAGCTGATTAAGTCAGTCGATGTCAGAGTGCGTGCCGATTTTTACTATGGGTGATTACGTTGAGCCAAGAATTTGTTTAAAGTTTTGTGTTGCAAATGAATTTTCGTGTGCCGATGCATTGAAAATGTTGCAAAAGGCCTTCGGTGATAATGCTCTATCGAAAACTCGTGCATATCAGTGGTACAGACCCTTCAAGGACGGTCGTGAAGTGGTCGCCCATCGACGGCTTCGATCGAAGATAACGTCAATAAAATTAAGGAAAGGGTGCTGGAAAACCGTCGTACCAGCTTGAGAGAGATAGTACATGATCTTAAGATATCCCACGAGTCCGCACGTACGATTTTGATTGATATTTTGGGCATGAGAAAGGTGGCCGCACGACTCGTACCGAAAGACCTGAATTTTCTTCAAAAACGTCATCGCGAACAGGTTGCTTCAGACATGCTGGATCGCTGTAATTCCGATTCTACATTCATGGAACGCATTATAACTGGTGATGAGACCTGGGTCTACGAGTACGATATGCAAACAAGCTAGCAATCATCGGAATGGGTGGCAAAAAATGAGCCGAAACCGAAAAAACCACGCCAAAGCCGCTCGAAAATGAAGGTGATGCTCATTGTTTTCTTCGATATCCGTGGCGTGGTGCACTACGAATTCGTTCCAGAGGGTCAGACGGTAAACAAGGAGTATTACCTAGGCGTTATGAAACGTTTGCGTGAGCGTATCCGTAAGAAGCGGCCAAATTTGTGGGCGAACAACTCATGGATTTTGCATGACGATAACGCGCCTTCTCACCGAGCTACGATTGTAACTGACTTTCTCGCCAAAAACTCAACAAACGTGCTTCAGCAACCACCGTATTCGCCGGATTTGGCTCCCTGCGACTTTTTCCTCTTCCCAAAACAAAAATTGCCCCTTCGTGTCACCCGTTTTGATTCGATTGAAGCCATAAAACAAAATTCGGCGCGAGAGCTAAAGTCCATCCCGGAAAGCGCCTATAAAAAATGTTTCGATAATTGGAAGTGCCGTTGGCATAGATGTATTGGAGCAAATGGAGCCTATTTTGAAGGCGACTCAATAAATTCGGACGATTAAATGTAAAAATGTTGTTTTAATTGAAAATTCCTGGTACTTTCTTGACAGAGTAGTATATTCTAACTTCTACATTATATATTGAAACTATATAGAAAAACTATCAAATTGATATCCTTATATATAATCAATATAAAATATTTTTCAATGTCTCGGAAAAAACCTTTTTACATCCCGACTTGAAATGTATTAATACAAAATGTATTAACAAGAACTATATAAGTATGTATATTAACATACAATTACAAGGAAATCCACTATTCCAAAATTATCTAAAATTATCAAAATAAAGGATCAAATAAAAATAATTGATCGAGAACTCGAACATTTGATAGCTATTTCGGCCTATCTGACCTCATCAGAAATGTATTGAATTCAGATTCAAATATATAACAAGATCAAAATTCAACTTACCAAAATAAGATAAAACATGGAACGAATAAACTTGAAGTTAGCTTTAAAGTATCCAAAATAAAACAGAAATGATCAAGGTATTGTTACGTATAACCTATAACTATTTGTACCCCGAACAAATAAAACAATAACAAAACTTATTCACCTCAAATAATGCCCCATGATAAGAAAAATAACCAGAATTTCAAAAATAATAAATAATTGAGGAATATATTGTGGATATAAAGACTCTATATGAAATTATTTCATAATTTAAAAAACCAATTTTAATGTGAATGAAGAAATTGGTTTTTTTTTTAATTAGGAAATAAATTCCTCAAAAAAAATTCCCAAAACATGTAGAACACCTTTAAAAAACAATTCAGAATTATTGTAACGGTAACTCATCAGCTCAACATCATATTTAAGAAATGAAAATAATTAACATTCAGTTAGTTTGGTAAGATACTTACCAAACTAACTGAATGCTGTTTACTGCACAAACACTAGAATAAAGTGAACTTATAAATATCCTACGTATTCTATGTTCGTCACAGAAAAAACATAAAGTTTGTAATGTATTTATTTATGGACTCCTTTAAAACCAAATGATAATATGTAATAAGCGTAAACCAAAATATATATTCCTTATATATACAATAAAATAACAAAAATAGGTTTTCCTATAGAAGGATTATTATCTCTGTGTTTCGTCCATCTTCCATATGTCACTGTCGTCTCGTCCATCTTCCTGAACCACCCCTGCTTGACTAATGGCGATAGGATTGCCCCAAGGCGAAAACCTTGTAGGCAACCTTTTGTCATTGTCCTTGTCACTATTCCGCATTTATTGTCCTATTTTATAACAAATTATCCTGAAGAGATCACCAGTTTATCTGTTCTTGTTCCCATTATCCCTAGTTAATAATGAATGAAGCAGTCGACATGGGCGAAGACTGCGTGATGAACGATTTCTCACAGTTTGGCTACTCACATGGTGTTCGTGTTGTAGCTAATTTGCTAACTGTTCTGTGGTAATTCTTCGATCTCGTAGGTATTGTACCTGAATAAAAACATAACAAGGGTCAGTTGCTTGGTCACGATCAGACATTCGTTCTCTACTAACCCCCGTCTCATGGTATTTTGTGATCAATAAACAAATTACAATGATTAATGTGTAGAAATCTTTCGCTTTACTTCTACACTACACACTAAACACAGGTACCGAAAATCATTTCAAACCTTGTATAAGTAGGCTGTTACCATATTACGCCCGGACGTTCAATGGCTACTTATGCATATTCCCCCGTGTACCGAACGATCATACCCGTACGTAAAATTGTTGGTTGATTCTGAATTACAGCAGCTCATTCTAGAGCTTACCAGATTTAGAAATGGTCAAAATCCATCTTTGTTGGTTTGGATTATATCCTCTGATTCCAACCTCATTTCTGAGATAGACTATCTGCCAGCGTTAGGAAAGTCCGACCATGTTGTCCTGGCTGCGAAGCTTTATATATATCTGTCGAATGGATTGCCCCGAGACACCCGCACATCCCAATAAATTGTGAAGAAATGAATACAGAGCTTCATGGGATAAACTGGGGGGAATTGTTCAATCGATGTAATGATATCGATAATATGTGGAACAAATTTATTGATATTATGAAGTCAACGTTCTCAAAATTCACTCGAATGAAGACTCTTAAACTCAATCGACTCAAACCTTGGATAAGCTAAAATATTATGAAGATGATCAGATGCAAAAAATCTTTGTAGCAAAGATATATCCATAGTAGATCTGGTGTCGATTATCGTAACCATAGGTCCTACTCCAACTTCTTTTCTTTTGCGATTGACAAGGCAAAAACCTCCTGCGAGTCTCAACTTGCTCTTGGCAAGAACAAAGAGTTTTCTAAATACTTGAGGGCGACAATGAACCCTCGAGAGTGTATATCCCGTTTACCAGGAATTCCGTAAAGGATATTTCTAAAGATGCCCGGGAATCCGCAGATTCCTTAGCTGAAATTTTTGCTGGCGTCTACTGTTTCGAACCGTACTCTTTATGCTCCTGGTCCGAATGCAGAACTTGGGGCTATGGCTGTCGATGAGGAATTGGTGCTCAAACATCTTATGAAGCTCACGTAAGCGTCCTCTCCTAGTCCTGATGGCCTTTCTCCTTTCATGTTGAGAATGTGTGCTCCTGCCATTGCTCTCTCCCTGTCTCTCATTTTCAGGGACAGAGATACTTACGCTCTCCCGTAAGATTGATTGGAGCTTCAGTTACACTTATATTTAAAAAGGGAGACAAGCTCTCGCCCAATAATTATCGACCGATAAGCCCTCCCTCCTCAGTGTCCAAAGTCTTAGAGAGAATTCTCTGTGAGCAGCTTCTTCACTTTGCGCTAACATATAATATTTTACCTCGTGAACAACATGGATTTGTTCCTGGTCGTTCTACAATGACCAATCTATTGTGCTGCCTGAACGATTGGATTCGCTCTTTGGATTAGGGTATTCCTATGGATGTCACGTATTTGTACTTTTTCAAGGCGTTCGACCGGGTTCCACATCGTCGCCTCCTGTATAAACTACAATACCGAGGCATAGGGGAAGTGTTGCACTCGTGGATCAGGGCTTTCCTTTCCAAAAGAACTTTCCGAAGTGGCAGACGTTAATTCATCTGTGGATAATTTCGTGTCCAGTGGCATCTCGTAGTGATCTGTCCTGGGTTCCATTCTCTTCTTGTTTTATACGTCTGATCTTCCTCGACTACTGAAATCTCCATGCGCACTTTTTGCGGACAACGCGAAAATATATAACCATGCATCGAATGCGAGGACTCTTCAGGACGATTGGGCTGTGGAGGATTGGTGTCGAAAATGGTTGTTGCCACTACACACCAACAAATGGTACGTTTTACACGTAGGCAGAAATAACCTTAAGTCTCAATATGCAGTCGATGGTCACTGTTTCACTGTTGTTGAACACTATAACGATCTGGGCATCATAGTATTCTATGATTTGAGTTAGTCTCGTGGCGGCTGTGGCAGTAAAGGCCAGACAGATGAACTACATGATTCAGAGATCGTTTAGGGTTGCAGCCTGCCAACGTGTCGAATACTTTATTGTAGCTATGTGCGTCCTTTGATGGAATATGCTGGACCGGTGTCAGGAGCGATCAACTTCTCCTTGAGTCTGTAAAGCGTTGGAATACAAGGATTTCCTTCGGGAGCATATTACCAGACTATCACGCTCGGTTGAAACTACTGAGTCTGCAAACCTTTGGGAATCGACGAGATAGACACGATCTTATTGTGACTTATCAGGCTTTTCATGGGTTTTTTGGTGTGAGTCTGTTCTCAGGCAGAAGAGAATTAGCACCCAACTCCATGGCAATGCCTTCAAACTGGCGTGAGAGTATTTCAAGGCCACAGAGCGTCAAACGCTTCTTTCCAACAGAGTTTTCGGTCGATGGAATGGGTTGTCACAAAGTATTGTTGGTGCAAATTAGGTGAATTTCTTCAAAAACCGACTCCAGAAGTTCATTTGAGACCTGAATCACCTCTAACTCAATTATGAATTTATGAATTCCATTTTATTTTGTAACTTTGAATTTATGGCTGAAACTCTTACTCTTTTCATTTCTAATAATAATAATAATGATATTTTCAACAATGTTAGTAAAAAGATTTCATTTAAATTTTATTTGCTAACGATTCCAAATGTCCATTTAATTAGGAAAGAAACAGGAAAGATATCTGCGGAAGAAATTTTAAAATAGTACTTGGGGTTTCGAAAATGTTGTAGCATATTTCTTTTTTATTCTCTTGATTATTTAGATGTGAGCATCTGACCTCAAGGAATGTGAGGTTAGATCTGTTTGCTCAGATCAGAATGAATCGAATGCCGCATAGCTTAATCCAATCCGCTGAGCGTTTTTTTGAGCACAACTTATCTAATAAAACTCAAATCGTTTTGAAGATCAGATCAAAATGATCGCACAAGCACAATTCGACTTGTTTTACCCAGATGAGTATAAGATAAACCGTACAGATTCCCTGTGCTCAACCATCGGGATCTATTTTGCTCATGTGAGCGTTGAACTAGGATCCTTAGAATTGGAAGTTCAAATGAATATCTTACAAATTCGCAAAACAGGTAGCGACTTTTGTGATTGCAACCGCAGAAAAACTAATGTTGATTATTTCACAGTTTCGTAGGAATTCATGAAGCGAAACTTTCCGACGATATCTAATCCAACCTATAAACAAGATTTTCACTTAGAATATTTTGATATCATTCAGGTTATTGATCAACAATTTATTTGTTTTGCTTTGAATTAATTTGCAGCGAAAAATTCTCCCAACACATCAGCAATTAATAAATGGTCATTATTCTCAATAAGACAACCATTCATTCTAATATGTCTACTATTCGCACTTTATCTCTCTTTTAATACGTCGTTGATTATTATATCTCTCAGGGGACAATGAAATTCTATCTTGTTGTTTCATGATCGACGTGTAACAGAAACAACATATGATGCTGTTCTTCCAATCCAATATTTTTGAAGCGTTAAGAAGAGATTGTGACAATTTCCACTGATAAAAATTCCTTCACCCAATACTTAACGAATTCTCATACGCTTCAAACATCAGCAAAATGTGGTCACTATATCTGATGTACATTTCAATACTCGTACCTATTTCGGTAAGTTGGAATGACACCTTTTGCTTCAAACTGCACCAAAAAGAAAGAGACCTTACTTTGCACAATGGATATCTACTCGAACGAAATTTGTCCCGTCCAGTCAGTGATAGTGACTTTGTTAACTGTTTGTGTAAGTTTCGATCCTGCATCTCCAAGTGCTGTGGCAGTGGTGAAGTACTGGATTTCGGAGAGTGTTCTAAAAGCAATCAAACTTTGGATATACGACCGTATCTTTGGAATAACGAAAGTAAAAATTTTCTCTTAAGAAGGAGTAGAGTGGAAGGTCCTCTTCTGGATCCAAATGAAGATCCTTCGGTTGCGTTCATGTTCATGGACAATGGTAGTCTTATTTTGCCATCGATAGATTTGATCTTTAAAGAGGAAGAATATTGTGTTGATCTAATAAGAGACAACAATTTTAGTTACGAAGTGAAAGTTATAATTTCTTCAGTGCCAGAAGATAACTTTCTAGATGAAGTTTTAGTCCCAGGAATGAAAATAACGGGTAAGTGTTGATAATTTCCTAATAATTTTTGTAATGTTAACTTTCAAAAAGAATTATCGAAATTCTTTTTGTCATTAAGGTGGCATAAATTCGGCTCTATGCTCATTTTAGTTTGATTACAGTGGTTTCTTTCGTCAATTCTCGAGTACATTCCGCGTTTTTCACAATAGGTGAATATACCGAACACTAAAATTGTTTCATAAATGTTTCATTTCAAATGGCATTTCATATGCGGAAGCGTGAAAATCTGCGAAGGACTAACGGTGAATCGTGTTCATCAAAAACACGTGCATTAAAAAGCCGTCGAGTTGTTAGAGCAAGAAAGCTCCATATGTCATCGATCGATATGCTGACTTTGTGTGATTGGAGTCTAAAGAAATACATAAAGGGTGTCCCAACGAAAATTTGATCCCCCCGAACTCAGAAACGAAGAATTTTCGAAGATTAAAAGAAAACCTGGTCAACTTCTGTTTTGAGGGGAACGAATTTCCATCATGACTTTGTTCCGGAGGAAGTGTAACATACATCTGTATAACAATAATGTGTGTTTTTTCAGAGTGATAAAACTTTCGATAGGGATAACTGTGATTTGACAGAAGGTAGAAGCCATGTCGTTTTGAAATTTCTGTTCAGTAAGCATTGACAAATTATCATGGAAAGACTCACGCCGCAACAACGTGTACAAATTGTTGACATTCATTTTCGAAATCAGTGTTCTATTCGCCAAACTCATAGAGCACTTCGTGAAATTTATGGTTTACATAATCGTCCATCAGAGCATCTTATTCATCGAACTATCGATATATTTCGGACGACATTTTCTCTACTCGATGCAACAACAACTAGACAAAGAATTGTACGTACAGAAGAAATATCGCTGCTGTAAGTCATAGTGTTAATGATGATCCAGATTTGTCTATTCGTCGATGTTCATAACAAGTTGGACTCTGTGCATCCACCACATGGAAAATTTTGGGTAAAGATCTTGGTCTACACCCATACAAGATCCAACTGGTTCAGAACTAAAGCCACTTGACCATAATAAGCGTCGTTTGTTTACTGATTGGGCCCTAGAACAGCTTGAAGTTGATCCACTTTTTTATCATAAAATTGTGCTTACTGATGAAGCTCATTTCTGGTTGAACGGATATGTAAACAAGCAAAATTACCGTATATGGAGTGAAAACAATCCTCAAGAAGTTCTGTAGGTTCCATTGCATCTTGAAAAATGCACTGTATGGTGTGCTTTACACGCTGGAGACATCATCGGTCCATATTTGTTTAAAAACGATACTGGAAGTAATGTTAGAGTGAATGATGCTCGATCATCAATGATTATTTTTTTCAAAATTTGAATAGTATCAACCCAGAAGTGTTTTGGTTCCAACAAGATGGTGCTACACCTCATGCTGCTATCGTAACAATTGATTTATTGAAAGAAAAATTAGGCGATTATATTATTTCGAGAAATGGTCCAGTTTATTGGCCTCCAAGATCCTGCGACATAACTCCACTGGATTATTTTCTTTGGGGTTATGTCAAGTCATTGGTTTATGCTCATCAACCAGAAACAATAAACGCTTTGGAAGCCAACATAACTCGTGTTATTGATGAAATAACGCCTGAATTACTCGAAAAAGTGGTCCAAAATTGGTCTGGTCGAATGCGGTTCCTCAGAGCTAGTCGTGGTGGACATATGCCGGAAATTATTTTTATATAATACAATTGTAATAAAATCATTTCTCAAATGAAGAAAAAATTGGCTTCAATCCTAATTAAAATATGTTTTATTTCAATTTAAAGTTCTATCAATCTAAAAAAACACCCGATACTTTACTCTAACAAATTAGATAAGGATTTGTTGATCACAGGGGCAAATTGCAGACATGCGTACGTTTTAAACTTGTTGGTTTTCATCATTGCAATGAATGCCAGCGACTACAAATCTGTCAGGTATCTATTAAATATATATTCGCTATACACAGAGACACTAAGGTATTACTCATACACTAGCACCATCTAGAGTATGCAAAACATACATACAATACATATTATTGAATTAAATAAATTTCCATCAAGTAAGCACTGATTCAATTATAATCTGAAATGTTATCAGTTCCATGAAGTAGGAAATGCATCGTAGGGGGCACATTATACCATTGCTGAGAATCTAATTAGTGAAGATAATATCAATTAGTCAAACATATTTGTTTATTTTGACACACCTGACCAAAAAAACAATATAGAAATTAATCGCCATAAGGTATTGATCCTGCTCTTGATGTTGATTGATAATTTTTATTATCGCCCTCTCAGCTAGCTTCCAAATGAACCTATTAAATGATTGTGTGTATCGATTCCAAATATCGGATAATATGAGTGAGTGATAAAGGATTGTTTACCTTTTCTCACTTCCAATAAAAAATTATTTCAGCGATGACTTTTGCTCGTCGGTCCTAGTACGAATGACTCCGCTAAAGCTTTATCGTATCCCACAAGTGAATCTCCACATATTCTATATGAAATGTATAGAGTAGTAATAATGTAAACAAACGACTCAACAAAGGATGCGCTAACTTCTTGCAACTCCGAGCTCAGTCGCTGTCATCCAGAATTTTGAACGGGATGGAGCTTCGATCCAAGTTGTTCCTGTGTTTAATTGTGGTGACTTGTGCTGTGGCATCTTCTCTAATAAGAAAATGCTGCCCGATGGACAAATATTATTTAAGGAAACGATGTGTCGAAAGGACAGGAAACGACTCTATCTTGTTGAGGACATTGAATAACTTCAAAGTGGTGATAGATGGGAATTGTGGTAAAAACGTAGGACGATTCCGTATCGGTAAAGAGTTTAATATTTTTAGTGATGGACATGTGGAATATTTGGATAAATGGGGTAGGACATTTTATCTGACCTATAGAAATTTCTGTGTTGAAGATATCGAAGCCGAAGATAGGATGGACGTTTTGGCCTGTAAGACGCCTGAGAGGCTCAGAAACAGGCTGAAAGACATATTTTATAATATGGGTGAGTATAAAGTAAATGGTGATGAAAACTTGTACTGAAGTGACTTTGGGATAGAACTGAATATAAAAATAATTAAATAATTAATTGTTCATTAATTCCCTTTAGGGAAAATTCAGTAATGGAGATTTGTCAGCATCTTTTTGTTCATTCTTAAGGATTTAACGGGCATCTGTTGATTTCAAGAAATTCTAAAAGTGTGTACTTACATAAAAAACTATAAAGGTCGAACAATATAAGAAAAACAAATATTAACTCCCGCTATTTTAGCGGAAGTTCATATTTGTTTTTCTCATATTGAAGATGAATTTCCGTCAGAGAAAGACCGAGACAATAAAAAAAAGGATCGTACAAATAAAGAAAATAAATCTGGTTCTACAATTCGACCTGCAACGATTCCCCTTTAATATATATTGGTCAGAAAGGTAGATCATTCAAGAAAAGAATCCAAGAACACCAAAGGAGTTACATATCAGATTCCGCACATTTGACATATGCTTATCATTTTCGGGATTTCAGGCATAATTTCAACAATAACTATGAAATTATCCACGTCGAAAGTAAAAGTTCTAGATTTACACTTTTAGAATTTCTTGAAATCAACAGGTTCAATGCCCGTAAAATCCTTTTGAATAAACAAACACATGTTAACAAATTTCCATTACTGAATAACTTTCCCTAGTGGCATTTTTTAGCAGCAAATTCCAATAAACACAGTTTTTATGACTTGTTTTTCCATTATTTTGTCACGTACTAACACTGAATTATAAACATTTTTGTGGAAATTAAAATACTGTCTTCCATATATTTTTTTATTAAAATGAGTTTCCATCAAGTAAAGACCGAACCAATAAAAGATAATCTGCTTTTGGACTATTGAATCACGATCAGTTTTTGAATTGATTTTTTCAATTCAACCTTTATATGATAATTTTACGCCAATCTCTATCCACGAGTTCAAAATGAAAACCTGGTCAGTTCATGAAGATTATCTCTCAAGTACCGGATATTCATCACATTTTTCTCTTGTTTTTAATAATCTGATACATCATAGAGCATTGAGATAACATAAATTGATTTATACTGCATTATTTAAATTTCCTGTATCTGATTGAATGTGTTTCTCAATAAAACTTATACATTTCGACAATTAATTTTTACCCACTGGCATAAATCAATCGATATAAGAAGCTTGCAGGATCAATGTCCGAGAATACACTACGATTTATAAATTAAACTGAGTATCGTAAATGCTATGAACCCGAAAATATAAATAAAAACTTTAATTAAATAATACACATATATATGTTGATTTCTATTTATTACTGTGAATTGATCACATGACGCTTTTCATTTACATAGTAACTTCTTCGAAAACATATAAACAACTGAGTTATTCAAAAGGTGAGATATACCACCTACCTGACGATGCTACTGTGTTAGCGAAACCATCGTTGTATCATAATAAAATAGACTAACCTTATTCAATGAAAATAAAAAAGCATGATTAAAAGTCTCCAGCCCTCGATGGTACACAAAATATGTATTAGTCATCATAATTATTGTATCGCCTTCAAAATTGGCCTCTTCCGAAATTATAAAATCACACTAATTAATCATGAAAACATTTTCAGAAATCGCCTTTAAGCAAATGTTGAACCAAAATGTCTATTTGAGTATTTAATTTCTATTTTTATGAACATATAGCATTATCCAATTCCGCACAATATTCCAAAATATAAAGATGAAAATAGAGTTGACAATTCTTCATTTTGAAGATTTTGGTTGTAATTTTCAATCATTGTCCTGAAGAATTTGTCATATTTTATATTTATATAATGGCATTTTTGGCATAAAATTTCTTATCATAATATCTGATTGAAACAGTACTCTATCAATCATGTTTGTTTTTTATTCATTCATGTTTCGGAATGTTATACAAAATTTGAGACATCTATATTTCTACTAAAATGGGAATTTATTAATTTTTCTAGGATAATTTTAATTAATTTTTTCATGAAATGAATTGTGTAAGGTTTTACAGAATAACTCTATTATTATATTCAAAATTGTTCGTAGGGTTTTCCAATAATACGGATCTTTTTGAACAGGGGCAGCTGTTTTTTTTGAAGCTGTCATCTTTTGACATTTGACCAGTAAAAACTACGCCTACTGAAAATGGAACGATACTCGCTTCAACAATTGTTAAAACTCACTTCAAAAATGGGGAAAATTTTGCAGTCAGCGCCCCTAAAACAAAATGGGGCGCTGTTATATATATATATATATATATATATATATATATATATATATATATATATATTCATTAACTTATTCTCCACCTTTGAGTCGTCAAACCCTTATTCAATTCAAAAAAAAAAAAAAAATATATATATATATATATATATATATATATATATATATATATATATATATATATAACAGCGCCCCATTTTGTTTTGGGGGCGCTGTTAATGAAAGACCCTTTAGTTTGAGACCATTTTCAGCTTATAATTCTCAACTTAAATACACTTGCACAACGAAAACAAAAATTACATGTCACTTAGATTAAACATTACTGAAGTATGTACTTAATATAATTTAATTTAGCATGGGGAAGCCTCAATTATATTATTCAATATATTGTTTCAAATAAGTGAAGTGAATACCGATACAAACGAAAAAATTTGTTATATCAAGAACATTATTCATTGATAATTTCTGGATTATTAAAAGGGATGATCAGTGATAGCTTTAGAAAACAAAAATTAGTTCTCATGATTCAAAACGGTTTTCATTACAGGATTGCCCACTCAATTGAATTTCATAGCGATCTCAAAGCAAACAAATATATAATCCGATAAAATTTTACGACGCAAAAAAATAAATATCCGGATTATAACATCCCCATTAAATATTTTCCAAAAATCATAATCGCTAAATAATTGGGTCGATTTTGTTTCTTCCACTAATATAACGAACACGAAAATAATCAACTTTCAGAAACGGTTAAAACAAGCCTTGACGTTCTGGTAAATCTCGTATCCGCGAAATCTGAAAAACTGTTTATTTGAGAAAAATTAGGAACATATGTTGATGATTAATTATGATTTATTTGATTTATTGCTGAATGATATCTGGCCTTCGTTAAACATACAATGTACACAAACCGTTCGATTCAGGATTTAGGTATTTCACGGCAAAACAATTGATATTTCTTCAACAAATTTATGAGTAATTGTAACGTATTGATTAATTGAAGTTCTTATTGTTGAAGAGAGGATTGTTTGACGGATGTAAATAATTGCAATCTCTCTCATGAAAACGAACATTTATGAGCCTTGGCATAACTGATAGACGAGAATTACATACTGTTGGGAATGCAATCGGAATTGATCGTTCAAAAAGCTTTCTTAAAGAGATTTTCGAAATTCCTTTTACGCCAAGTTTTCACGATTGCCTTTTATAATTACACGATGTTTAAGCATGATCTGCAAATGAAATTTCGTGAAGGAAAGTACCGAAAGCGTCACAAAATGATACCGACTGTATCGAAATACATGTGAAGAGAGCTACTTTACGATATATCGATCAGTACAGCCATATACGAGAAAATAATTGTTTTTTTTCACCAATATATTACAATGTAGAATCAAAAGTTAGAAAGCTCAACTATTTGGAGTATGTTGAAACTTTTAAATTAATTCATAATGAAAATAATCTGAAAATAATGAATGGTTTTAGGGATCAGTGTTAATTCAAATTATTTAACATGCTTAAATAACATCTCTTAACCAATATTTACCGTCACCACACTTGAATTCTTGTTATCGTTCTTTTGTAGTTGAACCTGCGTTAATACCACGTAAGTTTTGTTAAGTTTTCATTTGTTTGAAGATGAAGTAATACTTCGAAAGTGCAGTAACAAGAATGTATAGACATCTAAATTTTTGGTACTGAATACTAGAAATTTCTAAAAACTTATTTTAATTATGATAAACTATCAAATATGGACGACTGAAAGAGATCAAAAGTTTTTTATTCATTGCTCCCCTTAAAGCAAAAGCAACTAAACAGACCTGTACTTTTTCAGTTAACTATTAGGAGTACAAATAAGTTTCCGCCGTTTTATTGTAGATGGCGCGGCACGGGGTTTCGGTTAGCTTTCGCAGATGGCTTAAAAAATAGTTTGGACATTCAAAAACAACATAACCTATTATTATCATTGATTTTATATTGGTAAAATATAATTTTTATAAGTTGAAAATGTCGAAATTTGAGCCAAATAATGCGTCATTTGGGGGAATATTAGTTTACTTCTTTAATTTAAAGAAATCTGCTGTTGAGGCGCATCAATTGCTCGTAGAAGCATATGATGAGGGTGCTTTGAATGAGAGAACGTGTCGAGAGTGGTTTCAAAAGTTTAAAAACGGTGATTTCGACGTAGAAGACAAAGATCGCAGTGGAAGGCCAAAAATTTACGAGGATGTAGAATTGGAGGAAGATTCATCTCAAACACAAAAAGAACTTGCTCTAACATTAGAAGTCACTCAGCAAGCAGTCGCACATCGTTTAAAATTTTTAGGATATTTAATTTGTGTTAAAAAACGGCGGAAACTTATTTGTACTCCTAATACATAATATATATTTTTCAATTATTTATCTTTTATTTTGAGTTCCCCATCCTTTTTTTCAATATCGGTACATAATTTCAACTTTTGCTTTTAAATCGATTTTTAATTGCTTAATAACGTTGCTTCAGTTCAAATTACGAATTTTCTTTGGGTTGTTTTGAAAGTAATCTTTTTTTTTTTGGTAAAATGAAAAACAATTTTCGTATAATGAATAAATATTTTATTGAATTATATATTGGCCATTCTGGTCCAACAATTTTTGCCATCTTTCTGGTAGGAGCATGATTACACGCTCATAGAATTTTGGTCGTTGACAAAAAACCGATCAAGGTGATTTTTGACCTCTTCATTTGAAGTGAAGGTTTTACCGTCCAAACAATTTTTCAATGGCCGGAACAAATGATAATCTGAAGGCACCAGATCTGGAG
Source organism: Megalocaria dilatata (assembly GCA_034642435.1). Lineage (NCBI taxonomy): Eukaryota > Metazoa > Arthropoda > Insecta > Coleoptera > Coccinellidae > Megalocaria > Megalocaria dilatata. The sequence continues at coordinate 8,195,527 of CM067854.1, forward strand.
AATATGGTGGGTGTGGCGGTGTATCCCATTCAAGCTGTAAAAGCTTTTGGCGAGTGACCAAACTTGTATGAGGTCTCGCATTACCTTGGAGGAATACCACACCGTTTCTGTTGATTAATTCTGGCCTTCATGTGTTGTTATTCTCCGATTTGCATCAACTAATGCCTTTATCATGTCTTTATCAGCTTCAATCGGCCTTCCGGAATGTGGTGCATCTCCGACATCAAAATTGCCGGATAGGAAGTTTGCAAACCAGTTCTGGCACTGGCGTACTGTCAACACATCTTCTCCATACACATCGGTTAATTTCTTTCTGGCTTGAACAGCATTATTAACTTTTCTATAGTAAAAAAGTATAAATATGACGAAAATACTGCTTATTGCTGTCCATATTTAAAAGGACAACAACCAAAAACTATTGCGTAGAATCAATAGAACTTTTTCACACACAAGCCTTGCTATATCAGCTCTCAAAACATATAATGATTAGGCGGCTTAAGTGTGAAGTTGGGTTCGAAAAAATACAATGAAATCCTCTGTAGAGAAAACATGAAATTACTTTTCGAACAACCTTGTAATTATTTGAATAATGCACAAATATTTTCAATTATTTTGAAATAACTAAATATATTTCAATGATGATATTGAGATAATGCTTCTTTATTTTTGGCGCGCTTGTTTGAGGAAACAGTGTACTATCGCTTTGCACAAACGTCTGTAATTTTTAAATTTCGAGCTAGATATGGTCTCAAACGACTAGGTTGAACTCGCTTATGAAAAATCCCAGGTCAAATTTAAAAACATGAACACACTTTAAGGACTTCTCAAAGAATATAATTTATTTGAAGTATTTAATATATTTAAATATTCGAATAAGTTAATTCAGAAATCTCTCAAAACATGCACTATATCTGTGCGTTGTGATATAGGTTAGTTTTTGATTTTGATATTTGGAATATTATTTAGGACCGATGAAGGAATTACTTAGAATTATATTTGGTTTTTGAAGATATAGTGCATGTTTTGAGAGATTTCTGAATTAAATTATTCGAATATGCTGAGTGTTTGTGATATAGGTTATGTTTTTTGATTTTGATATTTTGGATTTGATAATTGCTTAGAATTATATTTGTTTTTTGAAGATATAGTGCATTTTTTAGAGATTTATGAATTAACTCATTCGAATATTTAAATATATTAAATACTTCAAATAAATTATATTCTTTGAGAAGTCCTTAAAGTGTGTTCATGTTTTTAAAAGGCAATTGGTGTTCTTAAAGGTAAGACCAGAAACAAAATTTTGTCTCCTTTAAATATTTATTCATTAATTTTAATGACTTTCTTATATCTGTTGGGATATTTATTCCATTTGACATTATATATTGAGTTTTTATTATATACGTCTATTACACGTAAGCGGTGCTCATTTTAGACATTAATTTAATTCTAAAAGTTTTTTGAATAAAATTTTTTGAAATTAAAATTGTAGAAGACAACATATTATATTTAATTTGTTTTGATATTCAAATTTTGTTATATTTCTTCTATCAAGTAAAAAGCCTTTTTCTATTTTATTTTAAAAATAATTCTGTTGTTCAGCCGGTCCGTTTTTAACTTACAATTCAATCGAATTAGATCGAACTTTAGAGTGTTATATTTTAATTCATCGGTTCAAAAAATAATAGAATCATACGTGTTATTGCCCAACCCTAATGTCAACGTATACGAAAATGTATTATTACGCTCGATACGTGTAACCGATTTTATGTGGATGTCAATTGGATGATTAATATCGTTGAAATAGCATTTTTACGTCGTTTATCGTTCTGTCAATATTGATCTTACCAATAACTTTCCTACAGTGCCCTTTTTATCGGAATAGGCAAGTACGAAGTACGTAGGGATGTGAATCAGACTTAATGAATCAATTTTCCAGTAATTAATTTTACTCCATATTCAGGTGTATAAAAAATGTTTGAAGGTTTTATGAGGACTAAACGAACACGATAATTCTTTCTGAGGTTCAAAATAATTAAAGAAAAACCATAGTACGTTTTTACTCGACAGTGTGAGAATTGCTTGATATGTAGAGATACCTTTATGAATTCATTGTGGTAATAGATTAACGTCAATCGATTAATATGTAAAATCTAAGAAAAGTATACTTTCAAATGGGGATTAAGAGATGTATATTAGACTTTAATTGATTTATTTGCAATAAATACATGTATTACAAAATATTGGGTTTGAATATCAAAACAGATTAAATCTGTTAGTCTTCTACAATTTTAATTTAAAAAAAAATTTTTTTTCAAAAAACTTTTAGAATTGAATCAGTGTCTAAAATAAGTTGATTTAATCTGTTTTGATATTCAAATTTTTTTATATTTTTTCTATCAAGTAAAAAGCCTTTTTCTATTTTAAAATATTGGGTTGCTCGGTACGTAATTTCGCTTTTTTTGAGAAAATTAAAGACAATTTCTAATTAATAAATATCTTATTGAATTATTATATATTGGCCATTCTGGTCCAACATCTATCATCTACCATCTATCTGGTAGTAGCATTATTCCACATTCTTGAAAGTTTTGGTCTTTGCTGGCAATAAACTAATCCAGGTAATTTTTGACCTCTTTATTTGAAGTAAAGGTTTACCGTCCAAAAAATTTTGCAATGACCGAAACAAACAATAATCCGAAAGTGGCAGTTCTGGAGAATATGGTAGGTGTAGCATTGTAACCCATACAAGCTGTAAAAGCTTTTGGCGAGTGACCGAACTTGTATGAGGTCTCGCATTATCTTGGTGGAATACTCCACTTTTTCTGTTTATTAATTCAGGCCTTTTCTGTTGAATTGTATCATTCATTTGGCCCAGCTGATGAAAGTGGGCTTTCGAATTAATTGTTGTTATCCGGTAAAAGCTCAGAAACAGAACGATTCCTTTAAAATCCCACCAAACAAACAGCATCACATTTTCTGATGAATATTGACTGATGACTGATGAAATGCTTTGAGCCAGTTTATCTTTTTTGCTCCCATGATCTATTGCGTTTGACATTGTTATATACAACCCATTTTTCGTCCCTAGTGAAGTCAAAAATTGCTCATTTTCGTGACGTTTGAAAAGGGAATCACAGACGTCAACGCGACGACACAAATTTCTCTCGGTGAGAACTCATATCGAGCTTGGAGGTTAAACCCAGGCCTTTCAAGTGAATAAACAGTTGAATTCGATAAATTTAACCTCTCACCGATCTCACGTGTTGTTAATCGCCGATTTGCATCAATTATTGTCTTCATCGTATCTTTATCAGCTTCAATCGGTCTGGAGGTACATCTTCGACATCAAAAGTGCCGGATCGAAATTTGGCAAACCAGTTCTGGCACTGGCGTACTGTCAACACATTTTCTCCATATACATCGCTTAATTTCTGGCTTGTACAGCATTTTTACCTTTTCCATAGTAAAAAAGTAAAATATGACGAAAATGCTGCCATATTTAAAAGGGCGCCAAAAAATACTACGTAGAATTAATCGATCTTTTTCACACACAAGCCTTGTTATATCAGCTCTCAAAACATATAATGTGTAGTATTGAACTCGAATTGTGGTGAAAACGCTATTTTGTTCGTGGTGGAGTAGATCTTTGAGCTTTTTCACCGTTGCTCACTTTACTGGCTTCACTTTCCGATTCACTCCGAATTAGTATATAATCACAAACAAAGAATGTTGATAATATATTCACTACCAGTTCTTTCATTGCGTTATGGTTGGTTAACCTTGGAAAGTTAAAGTGAATGCGAATATTAACTTATTCAAGAGCAGAGAGAGATAATTTGTGATTTTAACTTGAGAGTTGGGACAGAGAGAAAATGTGATTAGATCTTTCTTCCAGAGAATGTGTGTGGGATCAGAACTTAATTGTTCGAAGAGTAGAGAATGTTGCGCGACCGTTTTTCGAAAAACGGTAGGATATTGTCGATGTTTCTAGGCCGATTGTCAACGATATGTTTGCCGTTGCGTTTTCTACGAGTGCTAAAGTGATTATTTTCGATGCTTCGCGCGAGCAGGTAGAATCCTGAAATGCCATTTAACTATTTTCGTTTCTACCGTCCCATATAGATTTCCAGGAAAAAATTAGACATTTTTGAGAGGCTTAGATTGGTGCAACCTGGATACGTAGTTGTAATGTACCTGCCTAGTAAAAATCGAAATTTCTTGTTTGATATTCGCAGAATTCGAACAGACAGTTAACAATGTTATTGAACTATTTGAACCGTTTTTAATTCAATCTAAGTGTACCGTTACCAAAGCCGATAAATAAGATGGCACAGTTATCCATTAAATATCAAGATATCATAGGAATTCCCGACAGCTAAAATTTAAAAACCACTCTGTCTGATATCACCTCTACTTCATTCTAATCAATTATTTCATCAATCTGAATTATCACCAAGTTGTTGGTGTAGTGGCTCGAACTTGGCTTTCCGGAGCCAATAGATAGTTCAAAAAATTGATTTTCCGTATAGGGCTCTAAACTCACCCAGGAAATTTCAAGTAATTTATATTCCTTAAGTTATTCGAAAGTTATCGTGCTCACAAACGGCCGAACAAACTTAATTAATCACTTCATGATGTTACAGTGCCAGTGACACAAAGAAATTCAAGAAGTGAGGAGAATATTGCTGCCGTACGTGAAAGTGTTCGTGAAGATCAAAATTTATCGATTTCTTGACGTTCACAAGAACTAGGCATTCATACAAAATTGTTTTAACACAAGAATCCAAACCAACATATCATTTAAAGGGTCGTGTATTCGATGATTCGATTATTTTAAGAAATGGACCGATAAATTATCGTTCCTGCGATTTAACTCTTTTGAACTCTTTAATTAGGGATTACATTAAGTCTTTGATTTACAGCAAACATCCAGTAAATTTATTCGATTCACAGATCAATATTGAACGAGTAATTGCTAACATACGACCTGATTTGTGTGAGAGAGTCATAGAAATTTGTATTCAACGACTTCATTCCTGCCAGAGTTTCCGTGGTGGACATTTAAATGATGTTTTGTTTCATAACTAATGGTATCCATTGTTCGTTATAATGAAATGAAAATTTCAATAATTTTTATATAAAAAATGTATTTTATTTACAAAACAAAATGTTAATAAAAGACCCTTTGATAAATTTGTCCGTGAGATTTTTTCTAATCTTTGTTTTTCTCAAATATATTAATTTCTCGAAAACCACTTGATGAAACGTTTTGGATATAATTGAGGTAAATAAATGTCCTGGCTTAAGTTTCACAAAACTGTTCATCTTTGTGATTTATTTACCTTGATTTGTTCTTTTTCTTAGACATAAGTCGTCACAATCTGTAAGAATGCTAGAAATCCTCTATAAACAGCCAATTTTCAACAGTCAACTTCTCAATCGCGATTATGAATAAAAACTAGAAAAAACTGTCTTTTATTATTTTGAAAGGATTGAATTGGTCCCCTGCAGCTCAATATCTTCTAACCCTGAACATACTCTTTATTTTACTGAGTCAGTCTAATTTGGATGCAGAACAGCCGCAGAGACTAGTTGTCGAATTTTGGTCACCATTTTCTTCACTTTCATTTTTTTTTTATTATTTGTCCCTGGGATTCAGACGTCGCGAATTCTACCGGCTAGGTTACTGGCATGTGAGCGTGGATCTTTCACCAGGTTACTACTCAGCAGTCTCCACAATCTGCCAAGGAAGCAGATAATGTGATAAAGATACGCCTTATCATCGCGTATTAGCGAGAACCACTCTGAAGAGTTGACCGAACAAGCTTCCAGTTTCGGCTTCAGTCCGAAAACCTACACCGTGACTGGTAGCAGCGAAGCAATCTCTACTGGCTCTGCAGTGTCAGTCCCCGAGTTGTTTTGTGACGCAGCTCACTCGCCAAAGGAGGCAGTCCCATGAACTAAGATAGTCTAGGATTCATTCGGTTGAACTTCCAATACACGGGTCCGGTGAACCCGGAATGAAATTAGGATCTTAGTCAAGACAAGCGCCCCCAGCGCGTCAAGCTACAATGTCATGGGGGGGGCGCTAGGGATACAGAGAGACAGATGTCCACTATTGTAACCTCATCGGCAATTCACCATTAGCCTTATATAACGTTTTCGAAGTATCCGCATATGGAAATCCATGTGCAGTGCAAAATTTAATACAGATTCTTCGTTTAATATTTTTATTTATTGTTTGAATCCTAAAATTGATAATCTGATAAGTTGGACTATTATAAACAAACAAAATTAAGGAAGATGGTCAAACTCCGTGTAAGTATGGAATACGGTTGTGCCAACTCAGCCACAAGAAAAATTTCGACAATCTCTTCCTAAATGAGCAATTTTTGGTACTTTATTGACTTAATGAAGCATATGCTGTTATAATAACTTCTAAAGGTTTTACAATAGCGATGATTCAAGTTGAAAAGAATTTTTATCTATTTGGAAGGTTACATTATACTATTCTGTATGGAAAACAAATCATTCAAATGAACAATGACTTCTCTGTACGTTCTGTCAACCCAATCTTTCATCACTCTCACATAAATTTGGTTGTATCTCATGAATGGTACGTTCAATGTTTATTTTCAGTTGCTCTGTTGTTGTTGAATTATCAGCATAAGTATATAACTTAACATATACACAAATAAAGGCATTAGAAGAGGTTAAATCACACTACCTGGGAGAATATATAATAGTTTATTTGAATAATTAACTAGACCATTTCTTGAGATAATGGATTGTTTAGGTGACTGTGTGGCAGGTAGCATCTTATTTAAAACAAGACCTCCAGATTATTCTCAACAACAGCAGAAAAAAATCATTTGACCTTGTTCTGTATCGTTCTCCATTAACTGTTACTTTTTCCTTCAGAGAAATGAGGGCCAATGACTCCGCCAGTTGAATTGCGCAGCACACAGTGACTTTATCTGTATGTAATGGTGTCTGCCCAGTTTTGTGTGGATTTCCATCACTCCAAATTTTGTTTGTTCACATAACCATTCAACCTAAAATGAGTTTCATCACTAAAAAAATTTTTTCGATAAAATTATTCACCTTTTACAAGTTGGTCAAGAGCAAAATCAGAAATAAGCGACATTCATGGTGTCCAAATGGCCTCAGTTCTTGAACCAGTTGAATTTTGTGAAGACGTAAATCGAAAATTTTTCTTTAAATTCTCCAAGTTGTTGTTTGAGAAAGACTTAATTATTGAGAACGACGTGGAACCGATAAATTTGGATTTTCTCTTACACTTGCTGCATCCAAGTCAATATTCTCTTGTATGCGCGTATTTATTTTTTGTACTGGTACTCTTGCATTGTATTAAGAAAATTCACTTTCAAATTCGTCCACAATACGACGAATAGTAAGTTTTCACGCATGATTGCTGATTTTGATGAATAATTCAACAATTTCTAAACGCTGTTGAAACGAGAGAGTTCCTTGGAAGTTTAAAGTGAAAAAATGCGAATATGAAATAATTCAAGCGTAGAGATAAAATTGTTTCACAAGTTACGAGAGCTTACTTCAAGGGAATGTGCGTGGGATCAGAACTTGTCTCCAACTGAACTTTTTTATCGCGTGACCTGCCTGGCGCAGGGGATGTGTTCGACTGGTGCCTTTTTGCTAACTGGCGAATAAGAGAGTGGGTTTGGGTACGAAAAGGTAGCCCAGGTAATTCCGATGCGACAATCGTATCGAAACGGCTAAAACGGTTCTAATGGGTTTCTAGGAATACTATAAGGGACAAATATCTTCGTTTCCTAACTGGTATTCAGGCCCATTTAGGTTTCTAGGAATTAAATGAGATATATTTGAAAGGCCTAAATTATTGAACTCTGGGTCCGTAATTGTTACGTACCTGCAAAGTGAATTAAAGATTCTTTGCTCAAAGTAAATTTGAACACCAGTCATTAAGTCGGTTGAAATCTGTCCTACAATTTTAATAAGAAACTTCATCGAGAAACGTGAATGAAAATCGATTAACTCCTCCTTATTCTCCAGCGATGATTAACAACTCATTTACGAATTACAAGCTAATTTTAACTATATTCAACGTCATATTTCACTGCTTTGTTTCTTCAACAATTCAATCATCGTGCCTTCAGTTTCCCGAAGAAATCGCGTGAAGCATGTGCGTCGCATCATTGGATACCTACCTAGAATAACTTCATATACCACAGTTTTCCGACCGTTGTTTACTTTAACCTAACAAATCTATCCGGTCACATTCGGTCCCGCGTTACGAGATGCTATTTTCAAGTTGAATCTTATCTAATCTTCAGTGATTCAATCCTCAGAATTCGAGTTGTTTAACGCTTTTCCAACATTACTCATTGAGAATGTGTCGGCCGATAGTGTTAATTCTCGTTGTTTTCGCGTATAAAATATTAGGTGTAGATTTGTGTGCCAAAGGCGACTTGGTTAATGACATAACAGATGGCCTGAAGTACGGGACGGCCATCGTCAAAGATGACGTGCGGTATGAATCGAAAAATTATTACCACGAAGACTACAAGATCTGGGGTTGTACCTGCGAAGTCTCCAAATGCTTAAGAAAATGCTGCGAAAACGGGCAACAGCCATTAAGGGTGGGAACAGCAGATAGAGCCTGCAAACCCTCGGCATCCGATCAGCACCTACTTAAGACCTCGTTAAGAGAAAACGAACACACCAAAGATTACTCACTATTCTATGCTGGTTTCATTTGTAAAACTCCGAACTCTCTAGCCCTAAATAAAACCAATTTGGAGAAGGATTTGAACGGTGGTGTTTTGAATGCATACGGGATGTCGCTTGGCGTGAAAGATTTTTGTTTAGATTACGTGCACAACAAGTTGACTTCCATCATATGTGTCGTTACTGAAGAAGAACAGATATTCACGTCAGTTGGTATGTAAATTATTTCGAAGTTAGTCTTTCAGGTCTTCCTCTGGATTATTTCCTAAAATACGAATATTTTGTTCTCTAACTGATGTGTGAATATTCCTCAAATCTATATTGAAATAATTCTGTAAAACACCTACAAATTTTAATGTGGAAAATTTTTGAGAATCACATCCAAATGTCCTAGAAACACTGTTTCTCTTCAAGATGACATATGGAAATATCAAACATCGCATAGCACCTCAAAAAACATAAAAGAATCCAAAGAAAATATAGAATTTTGACCGAAATTACCCAGAAAACTGAAGGCGATACAGCTGTTCCATATGGATTTTATAAAAAACAAATTCGATTACAAAAAATGTCCAACATGAACTCGAACTTCTTCGAAGAATTTTTTTGAAGAGTTCCTTCAAAAACGTTTCAAAAATATGTAGCACATTTTCCAGAACAGCGTTTGAAACTTTCATCCATGCTGGTCAGTTGACTTTTTCAAGTGATAGTAATAATATACCATTTCAATCAATTTTTTTTTCGTATATAAAAATTATAATTTATTTTCTCCACAAACGCTTCATTGAATGGAATCCGGGCCTGGGGCGGTATTTGCTCTGAGCGATTGGATTTGATTTAGTATCTCTCTTTCAGTTATTGGCGACAAAAATATTGAGTATTTGGCTCCTTCAGATCTGATATGTGAGCATGGTGAAACATTAGATTTTCTTATCTTCTCGGCCATGTTTGCTCCAATACCCAAGATATAATGATTAAAGTGATTTGCAATCTCAAAATGGTCAGCAATTTCCTCTCCGTCATTGTTTACTACTTTTTCAAAAAATTTTTTTTTATTTTCTCTACCCGTTACCTGATTCTGTTATATTCTCGATACATTTTTTCACGCCTTCTTATCGATACTACAAGGCCGTGAGACATCCAGGGTTTGAGTGACCTAAGCTTTTTTTTCAAAGCGAGTTTTTTTTATATTGTTGATTCACTTATATGTTTTAATAGGATCGACAAAAAGATTTCTGTTGAATCATTAACTGTTCCATTTTCAAGTAAACTTTCCCAATTTTCGGAGTTAAGTTTAGAATGCAATGTTTCATAATTAATTTTTCCAACCATTACATTTCATTTCTATATGTATTGTATTGTTCATGAGCAAATCAGCTCGTTTCGTGAATGTTAAATATTAAACTAACTTTTTGTCAAAACACAAATTACAGGTGTGTTGCTGGACTCAAAATGCAAACTTTAGATGGTCTAATCTTTATATGTCTACTTGAAAAGAAACAGTGACATTATGACTTATTTTTTACGAAAATTTTAACTAAATTTGGTTGAAGTTTCACAAAATTATTCTGCTTAGTGTTTTAAATATTCCTTAGATTTCGTCAATACCAACATTCAGGTTACAATCCCATATTTTCACGGAGTTTGGTTGACTCTCAATATCTTCACAAATATAAAAACTGTGTATGTGACGATTTCAAATTTTTCCTACTTCAAATGATAAGAAAAATAAATTCCTAGATGATCTTTTTAAATCAATGGATTTTGCTCTAGGTGAAAAACGACAACAATTTCTATTCAAAAAACACTTGGTACAATTAATTCAGAAACCTGACACGCGTTACGCTCTTACCGAACATCTTCAGATAGTACAAATAGTACCTAAATTTAAATTTACGAAGGTTTCTATTTATCTATTAGGTTGCAGGGAAAGCAATTTCGTTTTTTTTTGGGAAAATGAAAGACAATTTTCGTATAATGAATAAATATTTTATTAAATTATATATTGGCTATTCTGGTCCAACGCTTTTTGCCATCTTTCTGGTAGTACCATGATTCCACGTTCATAAAATTTTTGGTCTTCGCAGGCAAAAAACTGATCCAGGTGATTTTTGACCTCTACATTTGAAGTAAAGGTTTAACGGTCCAAAAAATTTTGCAATGACCGGAACAAATAAAAATCAGAAGGCGCAAGTTCTGGAAAATATAATGGGTGTGGTAGTGTATCTCATTCAAGCTAAAAAAGATTTGTCGAGTGACCAAACTTGTACGAGGTCTCGCATTATCTTGGTGGAACACAACACCTTTTGTGTTGCTTAATTCTGGCCTCTTCTGTTGACGTGCATCATTCAGTTCATCCAGCTGATGAGTAGACTTTCAAATTAATTATTGTGTTATCAAAAGCTCAAAAAAAAAAACGATTTCTTCAAAATCCTACCAAACAGACAGCATCACCTTTTTTGATAGATATTGGCTTTCGAAATGCTTTGAGCCGATTCATCTTTTTTGCTCTATGATCTCTTGCATTTGGCATTGTTATATACAACCCATTTTGGATCCTCAGTAATGATGCGCTTAAAAAATGGATCATTTCCGTGACGCTAAAGAAGCGAATCACAGACGACAGTGCGACGACACAAATTTCTCTCCGTGAGAACAAGGGGAACCCATATATCGAGTTTCTAGGTTGAACCCAGACCTTTCAAGTGGTACTATACAGTTGAATTCGATAAATTTAACTTCTCACCGATCTCACGTGTTATTATTCGCCGATTTACATCAACTAATGCCTTTATCGTATTTTATCAGCTTTAACTGGCATTACGGAACGTGGTGCATCTTCGACATCAAAATTGCCAGATCGAAATTAACGATATTTCAAGTTGCTAAAGGTATTACATATTTTGCTTGGCCACTTGCTCCAATTATTATAAATATTATGATATGTCATCTCCTTATATGAAATACCCCAAAAAAATGTAGATGATCTTGATTGAAAACGGCTAGAGACAAAATGGTTGACCACAAATTTTTCAAGAGAAGGAATAATTTAATCGAATGAATAATAAAAAAACCATTTTTACTTGATAGAAGGCTTTTTTAAAATAAAATTGAATAACTGTCATAGAAAAGACAGTTTCAATTTAGTAGATATATGGAATTAACATTCAATACACAGCATCAAAAGGAATAAAAGAATCCAAAGGAAATATAGAATATTAATTGGAATTATTGAATAAATACTTGAAGGATGCAAACGTTTGTTTCATAACTATTATAGAAACCAAATTCCTATCCAAAAGTGTTCTTGGGAAATAACTCTGTCTAAAAAATTACTTAAAAAACCTCCAAAGTATAAAGCACATCTTCAAAAAGACTCACTTCGTATCTGAAAAATATAATAATCAATAAAAAATACATCTCACCCGACAAACCTCATGTCTTTCTACGAACAAGCATAGAACACTAATGATTTTCTGAATAGCAAAACCATATTCCATGTTCGCCCATAGAAATTACACAAAGTTCGTAAAATATTTTAAAGGACTCAATCATGTCCAAATTATACCGTGTGTATGTGCGAAAAACCAAAATATAATTATTATATATACAATAAAATAATGAGGAGGGGATTTTCACTTGATAGAAGGCTTTTACAATATAATAAATAACACAAGATTAATTTTGCTACCCTCACCTGAAATTTTAATTTTATAAAAAAATTTTCTCAAGAAATTTTTGAAATTAAATTAATGTATTAGTAAATACAGTTCAAATTGAGTAGATATATGGAATTAACACTCTTTACATAGCATCAAAATGAATGAAAGAATCCAAAGAACATATAGAATATTGATTAAAATTATTAGATAAATACTTGAAGGATACAAACGTTTGTTTCATGACGGTATCATGAAAACCATATTTCTCTCCAAAAATGCATGACATATTCTCAAAAATTTTCTTGGAAAATCAAAATATATAAAAAGTTACTTCAAAAACATGCAGCACATCTTCAATAAGGCCATTTGGTGCTACTTAATTGAAACTGCAATTTTTTATTGAATTTAATTTTGAATAGTTTCTAAGAAAAATTTTTCATAAAATTAAAATTTGTAGTGAGGTTAACAAAATTAATCTGTGTGATATTTAAAATAAATCGATTGATTTCTTGATCAATATTCTCAAATACCGATATTTAGTCGAACCTCCAAAGGCGATAAAATACCCTCAGTTGGGAGTGCATAGTCAAATCCAACATACAACATCAAACTAAAAATCTTCTCGACTGGGCTATGAATAGAGCATTTGTGAATAGACTAATAAGCCCCTGCAAAATCTGGAAACGATTTCTAAAGAACTTGATGACTTCATTCAGTAGATGCAGTATGTTGCAGTTTCTGTTGTATCAATTACGTTTTTGTTTATAATCCGGTTTATTTTAGTGTATCATTAATGTTTCCTGAAATGCTCAGTTTGATTTATTCGTGAGTAGGCACTTGCCACCATAAATAACACATTCTAATTTCCGACCACTTCCTTAAAAACCAATAACGTCAAAGAATTCCAACTATTCTTTTCGAATGAATAGCAGCAATTAAAATTCACTTTTAATGAAGCCAGATATTGTTGAAACCTAGGAAGCTAAATTAAGAAACGCCATCGCGAATATGTATAAAAAATTATGTGAATAACAGAAGAGAGAACGGTTAAAAATAAAATCGATATGTCCACTAGATCCCACTATTTGAATAACAAATCAAGTGTACACTTCGGATTTTAATGTCGGAACACAGCTGAAAGCATTCAAGGATTATCGGCCAAACTCAATAGACTTGTATAATTTAAATAGGAGAATTTGCATATTTTCGAATCTGTAATTTCCAGCTTTGAACGTTGACGTCTTTTTACATATAACAAAAATATAAAGGGGATTCCATGTTTTTCAATTCTGGTCTTCCCTGAAATAGAATTATACTTTTTTTATTTACCTGAATAGTAATATCGAAATAACTTCGTCTAGTAGGGTTTTTAAAAATTTTAAATCATAATGGGTCGATATGAGTGAAAATATAAATTGGTGATGAATATCGCATGATAAATATGCTATCACTATGCTTTTCATATTTTTGTACACTTGCCTGTACATTGAGAATTTTGACTGCTTATGGTCCTTAATAATTATACTGCTTCTTCGGATGAAATATTCGTCGTCAAATTAATATTTTTGGACCCAAATGGTCAAAACGCTAACTTTTAAGAGTAACAACTTGAGACTGTGAAATAACAAGAAAAACGCCTAGTGCTATGCTGTGTGTTTGAAGGGATTATCTAAGGAAGGGAAAGGCAATGCTCCGGTTCACTACAGTTGATTGGGTGTTCCATTTATCATTCCGCGAAGAAGCATAAATCCTTTGGAAATGTTGTCTCTACTGTTCACTAAGAGGATGCTTTCAAGAACATGAAGGGTAAGCATGTAGTAGAGGAAACCTGGAAAAACCCCACCACGAAAAACTAAATCCGGTCTGTCTGCGGAAAAACTTACCGCTTATTTATTTTCTTCTTGAGCAACTTTCGATCAAGGTTGAATATTTCTGAAAGCTCATGGATGAAAAGAAGCTGGCTTATCGAATAAAAAGAAGCACATTCATCCAAAGTGTGATTCTTCTTTATGACAACCCTTGATCATACACAGCAGCTGTAATCTGAGAAAAATGGGAGAAATTTCATTTGGAAATACTCAAGCATCCGCCCTACAGTCACCGTCCCCGTGTAATTATCACATGTTTGGTCCAATCAAAGAAGAATTGGAAGGACACCGTTTTCACGATGACTAAGGAATGGAATTATTCGTCAATAATTAGCTGAAAACACGATCGATTACATTCCTCTATAAAAGCTTCCTATTTGTTAGGAAAAATCTATCGACAGAAACAGATGCTATGTAGAAAAAAAATGTGTTTCATGAATAAGTTGTACATGCCTTCAGTGCAAACTAAAGACAAATTAGATAGTGTGAAGTTTGTAAGTATCTGAAGAAGTTAACTATGTTAACGAAACGCGTCATGTGAACAACTCAAGATATCAAGATAAATAGTAATCTATATGTTTATGTGTTTCATTTAACTAAAGTGTCTAATCGTTTATGTGATGCAGGGTATTTAAGAATTTTATCAAATTATCATCTCTCAAACGCTTTCATAGATTTTCATGAAAGTTCCAAGGAATAAGAGCAAAATTATTCAAATATTTCAAAATTAGCCTTCTACATATTTAATTTCAAAAAATTATATTTAATGATTATAACTTCTGAAAATGAATTGAACTAATGTAATATAAGTACCAATTATATCAAATGACATATAAAATAAACATTCATTATCAGACATCCAAATGGTATAACAAAATCCAATAAATAAAAATTGGTAACCAAAATCCTATAAATTAAATATTTTGAATAGACAAAATTTTGTTTCTGCTGATCAATCTTATGAAAACAAATATCTTTCAAAAATGTCTAACATAAATTTAAGAATTTCATCATAAAACTCCAATTGCCTTTTAAAAACATGAACACAACTTAAGGACTTCTCAAAGAATATAATTTATTTGAAATATTTAATATATTTAAATATTCGAATAAGTTAATTCAGAAATTTCTCAAAACATGCACTATATCTTCAAAAAACAAATATAATTCTAGGTAATCTCTTCTTCGGCCCTAGATAATATTCCAAATATCAAAATATAATAACTACAACTATATAGAACATAGACCAATCTTGAATTTTAAAGTTGGTCTGTTTTGAAGCATCTATTCTTAACACGTGTTGTTGTGATATATTTGTAGTTATTTGATTTTGATATTTGGAATATTATCTAGGACGGAAGAAGAGATTACCTATAATTATATTTGTTTTTTGAAGATATAGTGCACATTTTTTAGAGATTTTTGAATTAACCTATTCGAATATTTAAATATATTAAATATTTCAAATAAATTATATTCTTTGAGAAGTCCTTAAGTTGTGTTCATGTTTTTAAAAGGCAATTGGTGTTCTTAAAGGTAAGATCAGAAACAAAATTTTGTCTCCTTTAAATATTTATTTATTAATTTTAATGACTTCCTTATATCTG
The DNA here is from genome assembly GCA_034642435.1 of Megalocaria dilatata. NCBI lineage: Eukaryota > Metazoa > Arthropoda > Insecta > Coleoptera > Coccinellidae > Megalocaria > Megalocaria dilatata. The sequence goes on from CM067854.1 coordinate 8,211,391, forward strand.
TTTGTTTATTTATTCCATTTGACATTATATATTGAGTTTTGATTATATAAGTCTATTAAACATAAGCGGTACCTATTTTAGACATTAATTTAATTCTGAAAGTTTTTTGAAAAAAATTTTTTTGAAATTAAAATTGTAGAAGACTAACAGATTTAATCTGTTTCGATATTAAAATTATGTGTGTATATTCCAGGTAGCTGTAAACGTTCATGTTCAATGCGTGTTTAAAAGAATTTTCACGATACAAACGCTCAAGGATGAATAGACACACACATTAAATTTCTTCATTATTTAATTAGAAAAGATCAAATAAATATTAAATCAATCCGACTTGAATATGCCTAGGAATACATGCGTGACAAAATGGCGAATGCGCTAATCGTACTTTCTTCTAAATTTACAGAAATCATTGGTACTAGTTCTGAAAATTATTCTTCCGAACGTCATTTGAAAATATTTAAACTTCCGTTCACTGATCTAAAAATTATATTCTACTTGCTAATTCAGTTTCCATGGAATTAGAAATGAACTATTTATCTTGAGTTGAATCATGTGAAAAAACGTGTTTTTAGCTTCCAGACTTTCCATGCAGACAAATCGAATGAAATACTCCGAAAATTGGGGCAATACATTCAATTTTCATTTCGCGGTATCACTAGCCCAATCTTCTATTTTTATTTTCTGTGTAATTGAGTTCAGAAACGAGTGGGTGTGACTAATTGATAGCACGCACGAGTGAGCGAATTTAAAGTGTTTCCGATAAATTCACTCCACTATAAATATAATGGGTGAAATGATAAACTGGAAAAACAATGAAATACAATGAAAAATATATTGGAGTGTTCCTAGAATCATATGCAACCATAGTTACAGAAAATTGTATCTCGTTTTCCACTTCATGAAACCCTTCACATTGAATATTATATTTAGGTGGATTAAGATAACAATGGAATAATGATTGTTCACATTGGATTTGAACATTTATTTCTTATGTAATGTCTCAAACTACCACTCAAAACTAAAATTTGATTGAAAATTATGTGCTCAGAATATACATAATTAATGTTGAAAACGTGCACTGATTCGGTTATGTACTTTAAACAAAGCAAAAAAATTTACTAACATCAAATTTACTAACAACCAGAAAAATTTTATTTCTGTCGTGATAGAGCAGTTCATAAAATTGGTTTTTGGATACTTCATTTTGTCCATAACAAATTTTCAGCTAAATCTAATAATAGTGGGATATGTAGGTATTATTTATTATTATTATCCTGATACTCCTAGATCTTCTGTGAAGATCCCTCAGAATCTTTTTTCAACTTGTGCGAGTTAGGAGTTCAGTTGTGTTCTGGGTAGGCTTTGTTACTGCGATCTTGCGCCACTTTAGATCACAGCACTGTTAGTTTTTGACCCAACCGTAAAATGGTGGCCGGCATCCATCCAACTAGAAAAGTTCTTTCCCACCTGAACAGGATTCGAACCTGGACCTTCCGGTCACGAGCCCTATGATCTACCAATGAGCTGTTAGCACTCAGGAACAATTTTTTTTAATGAATGTTTCTGTTTCAAGTGCTCTAATTCTCATAAAAATATATATTGTCTTTCAGATCGCTGTTTCGCTTTTCACTTGACAGCAATCCATCTCGAAATTTATAAATAAAATATAATTTTTGTTTCCGCTAAAATTTGTTTAAGTACTCACCTAACGAAGTCATGGTATGACGAAACAATTGTTGTGTAAATAATAAAATTTAGCAAAAATTCAAATTTTTTTATTTATAAAAATGTTATTTTTAAATTTAAATACCCACCCTGGATATTTCAAGTCGTTAACTTGTTACACGGCTGAATTGGCTAATACAATTAATTCTCATAACAAATCGCAATGTACAATTTTATCGGTTGAGACCATTTTCTTATTAAAATTCGAAAAAGACAGATATTTCGATGAACTTATAACGGCATTGTATTTGCACGCAAAAATACTAATTAATGCAGGCTTACATATCTTAAAATTACGATTTTATCGATCGAACACACTCGATATTTCAAAAAATTTATATGACATACTATGTCAGGGTCTCGAAGTCCCGTATCGAAGTCCAAAGTATAGATATTTAACCATTGTCGATACACATAATTTGAATCCTAACCTATGCTACGATCATAGATATAAATAAAAAAATATTCTATCAACTTATTCAACCTTTTTAGTTTTCAGAGGTTGCAATTTTAACTCATTTTTTTTTGTGCTGGTATCATTTCATACAAAGATCTTCAATTTGTTAATTTCAAGCTGATAAAAATTCAACAGATCACATAAGACTTACTAATTAATATCACTTGATAATACAGTCTTTTCATCGAGGCAGTAGGCCGTTGGTTTTCAAACACAAATATGTACTAATTTTATAGAAATTTCTTTTAAAATTACAAGAGTCTGTGAGATTGGAATAAGAGTTTCCTCACCAACAGGAAAAATTTTTTATAAAATATTTGTGTACCTAAAATAACAGTTTCTACTGTATTATATATATATATATATTTATATATATATATGAAAAAATAAAATGTTATTTTTAGGGAAAATATCTTTGTAACTTCTATGTTCTATGATCTATATTCTATGTCCAAGATCTTAACCTGAAAATTGCCACATGTTTATTTAGTTAGTTGTTAGAAATGTGAATTGAGAAACCCGAAGAAATAGCATTGTTTTTGATTTCTTCCAGAATCATGACATCAAATCGTCTATTTCTTCAATTATTAAAAATAAGAATTGATTACGTTCTTATAAATCAAAAACGTAAGCTACAATGACGACATCCATGAAGATTTGCATCGCTTTGGAAGCATCCAAGACTGATAAGAACAAAAATACATACAAATTCAAATGGATCCAAACTAAGGGAACGAAAAATACATTTTATGAATTACCAGAAGACAAACAGGATATATCTGATCATCATGAACTTTTGGCTCTACCGAAGGTGAAGAATATTTTGAAATCGATTAAAGTAAGAGGTTCGAAAAATTCGAGACGGAATGCACGCGCTGTGAAGTAGAAGAAGATAGAGACAAAATTTGGATTTCACGGTTGTTTCTGGACGGATTAGCGAAAGAATGGTTTGATTCTTAATTAATTACATTAGGTTTAGACAAATGTTTTCAAATATGGAAAGATATCTGCTAAGAGAGTTTTTGTGAAACGAGATGGCATAAATATAGAGAGGCCCATACATTTGGGTACATAGGAGGAAGTTTAGTTGACTACGCTTTTAGGAAAGAAAATTTGTTGTTGAATCTCCGAAATAATTTTCCAGCTGACATACTAGTTGATTTAATTGTGACAAGTTTGCCAAATATTTCACAAGATAGAATTGATCGATCAAATGTAACAACTTTCGAGAAATTATTGGGTGAGTTGCGAAAGCTAGAAAGTTCAAAAAAATATGACAACGATCGAAATAAAGAAAACCATGGAATGAATAAATCTGCCGAACAAATTCCTTCCTATTCACAAACAAATAGAAAACCAGTTAAGAAGGAACCATGCTCAATTTGTGAGAAGAATGGTTTCTCAGGTAGATTTCATCCGTAGACTTTATGTCGGCTAAGGAATAAATGAAATAATTTTGGACAAAAGAACGTACCCGGTAACATTAAAACTGTAAACAATGTTGGGGTACAAGATGAATTAAATCAGGCCATTTCAAATAACAGTAAACTAAGACTGCTGCCATTGATAAAATTGAAGGTGTTTATAAATAATAATCAATTATGTGAAATTTATGATTCGGGCTCAAATGTTAGTCTTCTGAATTCCAAAGTAGCAGAAAAGTTATGTCTACGCATTCAAGATAATAGAAACACATTCAAAACAGTCAGTGGCAGGGCAACATTTTCAGAAAAAATAATTACAAAAATGAGAATCAATAATATCAAAAAAGAAGTGGTACTTTTTGTAGTTAATGAGAAAAATTTCGAGTATGATATTCTACTCAGACTAGATTCTATTTCCAATTTTCAATTAAAACAAGATTTTAATTTGAATAGTTATCAAAAATTAGATATGAATGAAGAGAGAAAGATCGATTGTGTCCATAATAATAACAATGATTACACCATCAATTTCAATGAAGGGATACCAACAGAAATTTTCGAAGCAAAATTAGACCATTTGGAAAAGAATCAGAGAAATAAAATTTATAGCAAAAAAACCATACAGATGCTCAATGGAGGATCAAAAAGAGATAGAATTCCAAATAGGAAGATTGTTGAAAGCGAATCTGATTGAGGAGTCCTCCTCACCTTTTGCATCCCCAGTCACTTTAGCATATAAGAGAGATGAAGCATCTAAAACCAGATTATGTGTCAATTTTCGTGAACTCAATAAATTAATTGTTCCCGAACCACAGCCTTTCCCATTAATTGATGAAATCTTAGTCAAGACCCGAAATGCAAAATTCTTCACTACATTAGATGTAAATTCTGCCTTTTGGTCGATTCCTATTCGTATCAAAGATAGATATAAGACTGCTTTTGTGGCACAGAATGGTCACTGGCAATGGAAATGTTTATCTTTTGGACTTAAAACATCCCCGGCCATATTTCAACGTATATTGAATAATATTATCAGAAAATATAACCTGAATTCATTCTGCCTAAATTATATAGATGATATTCTAATATTTTCTTCAACATTTGACCAACGTATAGAACATTTGGAGAGTCTCTTGAAAGCAATATGTAATAAAGGATTCAGACTTAAATTTATCAAGTGTAATTTTGCAGAAGAAGAAGTCAAATATTTAGGACATATTGTAGTGAACAATACAGTACGACCTACAAATGACAATTTTCCATAAGGAATTTTTCTCCACCAGATACTCGGAAAAAGATAAGGCAATTTTTGGGTAAAGTTAATTTTTATCACAAATATATAAAAGATTCAGCTAGATTATTAGAACCGTTGCATAATTTACTGAGAAAAGACGTAAAATTCAATTGGATCATTGGATTGTCAGGAAACTTTTAATAAGGTTAAGGGCATCCTTTGTTCTGAGCCAATTCTTGCAATTTTCGACCCAAGTGCTTATACTACTACATATAATGATGCCAGTATTCAAGAAGTAGGAGCTGTTCTTAAACAAAAACAGATTAATGGTGAAATGAAACCCGTAGCGTATTTTTCTAAAAAACTAAATAAATATCAAAAGAACAAGAAAGCAATATTCCTAGAATGTCTGGCAATTAAATTTTGGAAATATTGGCTAATAGGACATAAATTTATTGTTGTTACTGACCATAAGCCATTAGAAGGGAAAGAATTTCGTACAAGACCAGATGAAGAGCTGGGTGACATGATGAATTTTCTATCACAATTCGATTTTGAGATTAGATATGAACCAGGAAAAGGAAATATAGAAGCAGATTGCCTTTCTAGAAACCCAGTTCTGGAAGAAACGGAGAATATGGATGAATGTATAAGAACAGTTAATTTGCTGGAATTAAATTAAATAAAAAACGAAATAAAACTAGGGCATGGACGAAAATAGCCCATGAATGTACTGAATTATACAATAGAACAGACCATTCTACAACTGGATATAGCCCAGAATATTTACTTTGAGAACTGATCCCATTGCTCCAGAAGAACTTATTTAAGAGAGAAATTTACCAAAAGATAAGGAAATAGCATATAAAAATTCCTTACGCTATCATAAATACAATAAAAGACTGATCGACAAGAATAGGAAACATTATCATTTTGAAATTGGAGGCTATGAATACGTTGAAAATAAATCAAAATTGAATAGAAGAAAACTTGATGAAATAAGAATGGGACCGTTTCCAATAGTGAAAAAAATTTCTTACACTATATATGAGATACATAATGGAAATAAAAGGAAGGACAAAAACTATTTTCATGTAACTAAGTTGCTTCCATGTGAAGACGCAACCATGTAATGTGCATAATTTGTGTGGGAAGATGTAAAAATAAAACTGTTATTTTTAGGGAAAACAACTTTGTAACTTCTATATTCTATGATCTATATTCTATGTCTAAGATTTTAACCTAAAAAGTGTCACATGTTTATTTAGTTAATTGTTAGAAATGTAAATGGAGAAACCCGAAGAAATAGCATTGTTTTTGATTTCTTCCAGAATCATGACATCAAATCGTCTATTTCTTCAATTATAAAAATGAGAATTGATTACATTCTTACATATATATATATATATATATATATATATATATATATATACGATATTTCTAGTGAAGAAAAATGTTTATTTAAAAAAATCAACAGATGAATTATCTTTTAGGCAGCTTTCGTTTATATGTTTGTTCGTATTTTTTTATTTTTTACTACAAAAATATACAGTTAAGTTGTACCTTACAACATATCAAATAGAGAAATTCTGAAATACCTACTACAAATTTTAATTTTTTAAGGTTTTTAAGAAATTTGATGAAATCAAAATTTTTAGTAGGTATTTCAGAATTTCTCTGTTTGATATTTAAGATATTGAAAACAACTTCTGTCAAGTATAAAAAAACCCCTTTTGTTTTTTGTAGTTAAATTGATATCGAATAAACTTCACTACTCATTATCATTATGAATATCAATAGATTACTTAGTAACAATCCAGATATATCCACCTGAAAACTGAGGTTGAACAATCTATAAAATTCCCAATTATCTTTTTTCGAAATCCATTTAAACATTTCGATAACACACCTACGTTATCAATCTCCATCAAACTTCCTATCATAAAATCTTCATTATCGTTACTGACGATATTTGCTGTGACATACACACCATTAAAATGTTTCGTGATAGTAGTGATAGTTATCAGTGCAACCATCGATTGAATAAATGATCTGATCACGTAATGGAAGTGCCGTAAATCAAGGATGTGGATCGAGTTATTCCTGTCGTGCATCTTCTCTGCAAACATCTTCTGCCAGAATGTCATGGTGCACACCATGACCAAAGACATGAGGTTCCACAGGGGTCTGAGTTATTCAAGAATAAGCATCAATAATCCTATTTTGAGCTTGAGAAAATGCTGTCCTTTCGGAGAAGAAATATTGGAACGCAGATGTAAACATCCAGAACCAACTAATTACTCTGTTTTAAGAATTGACAACGTAATCCTTCCATTTAGTATTGAAATAGGAAATCATTGCTCACTGACAAATGCGTCAAGAATAATGATAGAATTAGTTAAAGGAAACGATTTTATCGACATGTTCGATGGAAGCCTACATAGTTTGTCTCATAAACATCCCGTTGCTAAACATAATTACTGCCTTGACTATATCGATGGAATATTTAGGGCCCTAGTTTGTTATCTAAGAGTCGAAGAAAGTTTTAATCCATACACATTAATTGGTGAGTGACTTTACATTCCTAAGAAGTAAAATTCGTTCTTAATTATGATTTGAAAATGTATGTCAAAGTTGCTATGTGCAGTTTATGACCTGAACGAAAAAGAAAAAAACATTTCATTTTCAGGCTACAATATTATAGAGATATAATAAGAAAAACTATACTCTATGAATAAATTCCAAATTCTTATGAAAATAATTCTACTTAAAAACCTTATCAAACGTCTGAAAAATATGTACGTCAAGTGAAAGTTCAAGAAAATAAACACAGCAAAAAAAAATTAACAGGATCCTCAAATGAAATTTTAAATGAAAAACTAAATGCTACACTTTTCAAAAAATTCAATTTCTCAGATACAATATGATCGTTAAGATTACCTGTGGCTCAGAACTGTATGATAAATTTTATAATCAAATATGATTACATACAGGAAGTATCGATATTTTATATTAAATTTCACAAAAATATTTACTTAAGTTAATATGAAGCCAATGAAATAAGAACGCTTCAATTTCACTAAAAGTTTTTGGATACTGAATTGTTTCAGAAGTTGTTTGATGATGGGATAGTTCATTTGCCGAAACTCGAGTCACAAGAAAATGTGTAATATATCTTTTTATTGGTAGTAAAGCATAGTTATTTCTACAATTTGTTTTAAAAGTTTTTGGTAGTATTTATGTTTACTGATTTTTCGTTTTATTACCATAGTTTTCTCATAACTCGCAAAATTGTTCAACGTCGAACATGAAGGAAAATATTTAGAGTGTGATTAAAACAAATTGTAGAAATTACTATGTTTTACTACATGAAAAAAGTTGAATTTTTGTTTACTTTTCATAAAATTCATTTGATGTTCGTTGAAAAAGGTTTTAAACCGATGTTACTTTTTTAATATACCAAATATTTTCGATTTACATAGCTCCGTACAGTCATTCATTATTTTTACATTATTGTTATTGTGAACTAATTTGAAAATTTCAACAGATTCTAGATAATCGAGTTTCTTCCCTTTTCATTCTACATGTAAGATTTTGAGATTATCTATTGTGGGAAAGGAATGACCGTTTTCTAGACAAGAAATTAAACAAAATTCTACTTTTGCCACTCACTTTCTAAAAAACGGTCATTCCTTTCCTGCAATAGATAATCTTAAAATCTTACATGTAGTATCAAAAGGGAAGAAACTCGATTATCTAGAATCTGTTGAAATTTTCAAATTAGTTCACAATAACAATAATGTGAAAATAATGAATGACTGTACGGAGCTATATAAATCGAAAATATTTGAGATATTCAAAAGGTAACATCTGTTTAAAAAACCTTTTTCAACGAACATAAAATGAATTTAATGAAAAGTAAACAAAAATTCAACTTTTGCCACTCATTCTTTAGAAAACACTAATTCCTTTCGATCAAAGAAAATCTTAAGAAAATTTTACATGTAGATTCAAAAGAAAAGAATCTTGATTATTGAAATTTTCAAATTCGTTCACAATAAAAATAATGTAAAAGATAATGAATGACTGTACGGAGCTATGTAAATCCAAATATTTGAGATATACAACAAAATAATGTAAAAATAATCAATGACTGTACGGAGCTATGTAACCCCATAAATTATTCGAGATATTTAAATGGGTACCATCTGTTTAACAACCTTCTTTGTTGATTGCCGACATTCCGATATCTGTTAGAAGACCCCTCTTTTTAACCCGGTTTTTTATCACGTTCCGCTTGTAAACCTCTGTACCATTATTAGGTGTTACCTAGAATCTATTGAAATATTCAAAATATTTATCACTTTTGTTTGAATACCTCTGTATCATTTCAGTTGTCTGATGATGGGATAGTTCACTTCCCGAATCATGAGTCACAAGAAAATGTGTAATATATCTTTTTATTGGTAGCAAAACATAGTAATTTCTACAATTTGTTCTAATTATGATCAACTACCAAATAGTAACGGCTGAAATAATTCAGTATTTAGAGTGTGTTTTGCAATAGTAATAGATTCATACATAAATACAGAGTTTATGTAACATTATGTTCATAAGAAATTATTGATATTGAATTAATAATAATGTCTCATCTTTATAGACATATTGAAATTCAACTACAATTATCCGCACATGCAAAAAATGTGAAGAGCACTGACATGAAGTCGGGAGCTTTTGCGCGAAAGTTCATATCATTCACGATCCTCACTAAATAGTTTTTTTGTCTTCTAATTATAAGATCCTTACGAAATTATGCTCAAGCATACGCCTTATTATTCTGCTTCAAAATACTGAATTTCCGATTGTTCGAATCTTTAGTTTCGGAAATATAAAAAAAATGTATGAAAAATGTTCGAAGGTGAAAAACTGCGAAACTATTGAATCAATTTTGTGCATTAACTAAACGCTGCGGCATTCAAACCCAAAACCATCACTAAAAAATTCAAGGTTTTAGCTCTTCCCGTTCGAAAGTTTTCAGTGACGGCCGAACATAATTACTTTTGACCTCGGATTCTTCAACCTAGTCGTCTTTGTAAATGAGTTCTGAAGATTTCCTATGTTATTTCAAGTTACTTCAAATCATATAAGATGAATTTCGCCAGAGACCGAAACAATCAAGAATAATAATATTTCCTAGTTCTGTTAAAGCGTACCTCGACCCATTTCGATAATGTCAAATATTAAACTTTCTATCAAAACATGTATGACAAAAGTGTTGCCAGACTCGAAGTAACCCCTACTACTCAAAATACAAACCGTCCAGCTTGAACAATAAGTGTGTTGGTTAAACGAAGGTTTAGCTCAATATAAGAAGTTGCTAACCGTCTCCGGGTTTCGCAAAGTATAGTTAGTAGAGTATGGAATCGCTATCGCGTTAGTTGAAGTTCTGCAAATACTCATGGGGTGGAAGATCAAGAGCTAGAACCGTCACACAAGATCGGCTAATAATCAACCGCATGACAAAATCTCTTTTTCACAGGTTTCCGTATTAATGGCTGATACCGAAAGCTACCGGTAGAACGGTTTCGGGTCAAATAATCCGGAATAGGTTGAACAGTTTCAAGCTGAGGGCAAGAAGATCCGCCAGTCATCCGCGATTGAGTTTGGAGCACCGGGCTCTAAGATATTGTTGTGCTCTTAAACATGAGAACTGGAATGCACACATTTCACATTTGTATCATTCTTATACCCGAATGTTGCTATGGTAAGAACGGGGTCAATGGTATAATAAACATTTTATGACGCCAACAACTCTTTTCGGTGACGGCTCAGTGTGCGTTTGGGGAGGCATTCGTTTTAATGGACGCACAGATCTTATTATCCTCATTAACTCAACTGTGACAACGTTAAAGAATCATGATTTTATTTTAGAACGAATTATTGTTTCCTTTGCGACAGCCATTGGCGACAATTTTACCAACGACTGCATAGAAATGCATGAATGGATTGGCCCGCTGTCTCTCCAGACAGAATTGTATTGAACATGTCTGGTCTGCAATGTCACAGCAAGATGATCTCATTAATATATTGCCGAATAGAATAAGAACATTACGAAGAGCTAAAGAAGGCCTCACCCGATTTTAAAACGTGATTTCACAGGAGGAACCTTTTTTTAAGCCTGCTCAGAATCTTAATTTCGTTTATTTTTTTGTCGCTCTATAGATGTTTTGCTTACTGTTCAAACAGTTCAACCGTATGTAGACCCTTTACTTGATAACAATCAAAATATATTTATTCCCCAAATCAACAATATTATACAATTTTATCACAAAATACCACAGAAGCTTCAGTTGAACTTGTCGTGGTGTGTGAATGCTTAATCACAAGTATGAAAACACATCAAATGTAAAAGGCAACCAAAATATAACATCAAAGTGACAATAAGAAACCAATTTTTTTAAATATCAAATATATACACATACATACCCACATATATATTCCCTTTTTTCAGATCATTTTTGTTATACAATATAAGAATTGAATGTGATTGTAAATGAACTTTTTTCTGCTATTTTGGAATGAAAGAATACTATTTGTAAAACAATATTTTATTATTTGAAAAATGAAACAGAGAGGTATGCCTTGCACAGCAACTTCTACTTGAATGCTATACAACAATAAATTTGTTACTGCAGGTAGTTTCCGTCAAAGACTGGGAAAAGAAATATACAAAATCGGGACTAATTTTGAGAATAACGGACCATAGGCAAAATTCTTAGGGCACATTGGCGTAGAAAAGCCCCCGGTCTTGAAAGGTTAGAGTCTCTCAAAATAAAATGTTCAAAAGTAAAACGTTTTCATCCACTAAACCTGTAAACTTATGAATGTCACTGTCACTTATGAATGATCTTCACAGTTAACTGCCAGAGGATATATTGATGTGAATGCTCTTCAAAGTTGACTTCGTGCAGTTCGAATTGAAACCACACGAGTAATACCATCAGTACCAGGATGTACATCCACAATTCTTCTCAGATTCAAACATAAAGAAATAAGATTATTATCCTTGGCTTTCACAAGAGTACCTTTCTCAATGTTGTGACTTTGTGTTCGCCACTCTTGACGTTCTTGTAGTTCGCCAATATATTCCTTGGACTATCGCATCCATATGTGTTGCTGGAATTTCGGAGTTTCTGAAAATGATCTAATTGAGTCTCTGGGATATCGTTCATATCTAAATTTGAATATTAAAACAAATTGAAATATGTTTATCTTCTACAATTTTAATTTCAAAAAAATTTTTTATTCAAAAAACTTTTATAATTAAATTAATGTCTAAAACAAGCACCGCTTACATTTAATAGACGTATATAATCAAAACTCAATATATAATGTCAAATGGAATAAATAAACCAACAGATATACGAAAGTCATTAAAATTAAAAAATAAATGTTTAAAGGAGACAAAATTTTGTTTCTGGTCTTACCTTTAAGAACACCAATTGCCTTTTAAAAACATGGACACACTTAAAGGACTTCTCAAAGAATATAATTTATTTGAAATATTCAATATATTTAAATATTCGAATAAGTTAATTCAGAAATCTCTAAAAAATGCACTATATCTTCGAAAAACAAATATAATTCTAAGCAATTCCGTCTTCAGTCCTCAATAATATTCCAAATATCAAAATCAAAAAACTAACCTATATCACAAACACTCAGCACGTGTAAAAGGACTAATGCTTCGAAACACAGATCAACTTTATAAATCAAGATTGATCTATGTTCTAACAAAATCAAAGAACAGTGTGAGTTATTTTGGAATGTCAATGAATTTAAATAAGCCTTAAAAATAACTGACACTGTTCTTTGATTTTATTAGAACATAGATCAATCTTGATTTATAAAGTTGATCTGTGTTTCGAAGCATTATTTCTTTTACACGTGCTGAGTGTTTGTGATATACTATTATTTAGTAGGTTAGTTTTTTGATTTGGATATTTGGAATATTATTGAGGACTGAAGACGGAATTGCTTAGAATTATATTTGTTTTTTGAAGATATAGTGCATTTTCTAGAGATTTCTGAATTAACTTATTCGAATATTTAAATATATTAAATATTTCAAATAAATTATATTCTTTGAGAAGTCCTTTAAGTGTGTTCATGTTTTTAAAAGGCAACTGGTGTTCTTAAAGGTAAGACCAGAAACAAAATTTTGTCTCCTTTAAATATTTATTTATTAATTTTAATGACTTTCGTATATCTGTTGGTTTATTTATTCCATTTGACATTATATATTGAGTTTTGATTATATACGTCTATTAAATGTAAGCGGTGCTCGTTTTAGACATTAATTTAATTCTAAAAGTTTTTTGAATAAAAATTTTTTTTTTTAATTAAAATTGTTGAAGATAAACATATTTCAATTTGTTTTAATATTCAAATTTTGTTATATTTCTTCTATCAATAAAAAGCCTTTCTATTTTATTTTTCGTTCCTATCTAGTTCTGGCAAAGCAGTAAGAGGTCTACCAATAAGAAAGTGAGAAGGAGTGATATGGTTTAGTTCAGTTGGATCTGCTGATAGTGGTGACAGGGGTCTAGAATTCAAAATTGCTTCAGTTTGCGCCAAAACCGTTTGAAAATCTCCTAAACGAGATTTGCATTGCCTATGACTCTTGGCAAATGAAATTTCATGGATTTCACTCCGGCCTCCCACAAACCGCCGAAATGAGGAGATTTCGCGGAATTTAGCTTCCAATCTATATTCTCATTACAATGATAGGACTTGAAATTGTCTTTCTTCAGAAATGTGGCTAGAGCTTCAAGTTCGTTTTTAGCACCAATGAAGTTGGTTCCATTATCTGAAAATAACTGGGGTATATTTGCGAATTAATTGTTTTTGTTTTTTATTTATGAGAGAATTTATGATTTTAGTTTCGAAATGATTATTTGTGGCTATTTGTTTGATTGTATTCTGAACATAACTTCAACTAAGAATAATGATGAAATTTCCTTTGATACATTTAGAAAACCGACATCGACAGACACAACCATACCCAAGTTTTCAAACCATCTGAACACTAATAAACTCGCTGCATACAGATAAATGATACATAGAACACTTTCATATTTTTTTATTATATTTTCATAATATAACGTTAAAACACTTAATTCAATCCAACGAATATCCACAAATAATCATTTGGAAACTAAAATCGTAAAGTCTTTCTTGAATAAAAAACAAAAACACTTAATTCGAAAGCAAATTAAAATACACCATTTCTATATCAGGTAATATAGACAAGAAATTCATGAAATGAACAATTTTGGCCAGTCTCACAAAAACTAGATCAAATTTTGTCAAAAATGAACATAATAACAGCTTTCCCACCCTCATATAATATTTCAAACCTCTTTTTCAATGCAAAAAATAAAAACAACCGGCTGAATAATTCTGAAGCCTATAAACTAAGTTGTCACCAATGCAGTAGCGTTTATATGGGACAAACCGGAAGATCTTTCCACAAAAGGTACAAAAAACATCAATCTGCATTTAGGAACCGGAAAGATAACTCCAATTTTGCGAAACTTTTATTCGGATCCGATCATATCTTCCCAGAATTGGACAACCTCGAAATATTGCAGGTGGAAGCGAAAGCAAAAAACTAGACATCCTGGAATCCATAAAAATCCACAAATATAAAAAGCACGTACCGACAATAAAACTATTAAATGAGCAAACGGGCCTGTGGCAAACCCCACGTTTTTAAGTTTTGCCGAAGCCATCAAGAAATACGTATATCTAATAGTTGAGACATAATTTGTTTGGAAATGAAGTAACAGTGCAAAACTCGAGTATAATCAGTAAATAAAAGTGATAGAAAACGAAGTAATTTCTCATTTCATTCCAACTTTTTTCCCACTTCACTCTTATTTTCATTTAGTGTTGATCATTTCTTCGTATCCACATATTCTTCTTGATATGTTGCTTCTTTCAGCCATTTCATTGCTGATGAAAATGTCTTTGTAGTTATTCCATATTAATCCGACTGAGTGCATTCGTGCCAAAAATAATCGAAACGAAATGATCTCAATTCGGTGCTCCCTATTTTACTGGATGACGATATTCTTCGATATTTATGACTATTATAGTGCTCTACGAATTTCTCGGAAAAAAGTGGACGTTAGTGATGTGAGAAGTACATAATGTATCGATATTCTGTTTATATCTCATTCAATTACCAGATAATGCTACCAGATGCTCAACCGATATTGAATTACCATTCCTATCATTGCCAGTTCCAGCAGAATATTTCGAGATAGATGTCTGTTTATTCTAGACCAAAATAATACACTTTCGAAAATGTACTATAAATATATTTCAGTCATTTAAGATGAATATCCGACAGAAGAGTGTTCAAATTTTTCTCGGTTTGTTTATGTACAATTTTCATTCACCGGCATGCTGCCAATCACCCCAAGTGGTATCTTCAAGTGCACACCCCCTTCTCAGGAACTATACGTACGTTAAGAAGTGTTGCCCTGAAGGTTTCCTATTTGATAAAACGTGTGTATTGGAAAATCCAGCCATACCTTTGAATATCCCAATCTACGAGGGGAAATCTCTTGTGGACAACATAACGGAAATTTCCCAAATTTCGATTGCGAACGGGAGTAATATAAAAATTTGTGATAAGTTGGGTGTACACAAAAATTTCTTCATACAGAAAGAAGGAATCCTTTGGGTTCCGATCCATTGGAGTATATGGTATTATGATGGTGACGAGTTTTGTGTGGAATACGATAGATTCAAGAGGCTCATCGCTTACGTATGTGGTGACTCTCAAAAGCCACTCACGGCTACGTTGAAGTCAGTAGGTGAGTTCGTATTTGTTCCCATTTTGAGATATGTGAACGAGTTTTCAAATTGATTAAAATTATAGTAGCGTTTTTTGTTTGTTGTCGTAAACTGGATATTAGAATTCTTAAGGTCATTTGAATTGAGTAGTCATACTGATTAAAAATATGTTCGCTTCCACGATATCTGCTTTCATGAATTATTTCTCAAAGATCCTTTTGAATAATCCAAAATACGTTTCATTCTCTTCTATTATTTCTAGGGCTCTCAAAAGAGTTGTTTCATTTCGTTTTATTATTTCGCCAAATAAATTTTACTGCAATTTTTAGTTCAGTGATTCGCGCTGTGGTATGCTTTGTGCTAGTCTCAGAGAAAAAATATCATAATACTTTTAGTATCGTACACTCGTGCTAAAATAAAGATACTTTGTTAATTAACTTAGATATGTAGGTGTAAAGAATGGCTTGGTATGTAGAGATACCTTTTTTAATTCTTCGAAAGTAATTGATTAAACGTTAATCAATTAGTTGCAAATTCTTAGTTAAGCATACTTCAAATGGGGGTGAAAGAGAGATGTATATTAGACTTTAATGCTTTATTCGCAGCCTAAAATTCATATAATACAAGTTCAGAGAGTTGAATTATTTTACCCAAATTGAGGGAGTTGTTTCGTGACCAGATGTGGAATGTAATCCAGCTCGTAGGGACCATGTAGAGAATTGTCAGCAGAAGTACATATAATACAAGTGTACAATTTTGAGTTGTTGACCGATTGAGGTGGATACACTCTCTTGATCCTGGAACAGTTCTTTCTTGAGTTTTTTCTATTGTTTTGAATATTAAAACAAATTGAAATATGTTTATCTTCTACAATTTTAATTTCAAAAAATTTTTTTATTCAAAAAACCGCTTATATTTAATAGACGTATATAATCAAAACTCAATATATAATGTCAAATGGAATAAATAACCCAACAGATATAAGAAAGTAATTAAAATTAATAAATAAATATTTAAAGGAGACAAAATTTTGTTTCTGGTCTTACCTTTAAGAACACTGCCTTTTAAAAACATGAACACACTTGAAGGACTTCTCAAAGAATATAATTTATTTGAAATATTTAATATATTTAAATATTCGAATAAGTTAATTCAAAAATCTCTAAAAAAATTTGCACTTCATCTTCAAAAAATAAGTATAATTCTAAGCAATCCCGTCTTCAGCCCTCATTTAATATTCCAAATATCAAATTCAAAAAACTAACCTATATCTCTCCACGTGTTAAATGAGGGCTGAAGACGGGATTGCTTAGAATTATATTTGTTTTTTGAAGATATAGTGCACATTTTTTTAGAGATTTTTGAATTAACTTATTCGAATATTTAAATATATTGAATATTTCAAATGAATTATATTCTTTGAGAAGTCTTTTAAGTGTGTTCATGTTTTTAAAAGGCAATTGGTGTTCTTAAAGGTAAGACCAGAAACAAAATTTTGTCTCCTTCAAATATTTATTTATTAATTTTAATTACTTTGGTATATCTGTTGGTTTATTTATTCCATTTGATATTATATATGGAGTTTTGATTATATACGTCTATTAAATGTAAGCGGTGCTTAGACATAAATTTAATTCTAAAAGTTTTTTGAATAAAAAAATTTTTTGAAATTAAAATTGTGGAAGATAAACATATTTCAATTTGTTTTAATATTCAAATTTTGTTATATTTCTTCTATCAAGTAAAAGGCCTTTCTATTTCATTTTCTATTGTTGTTCACGACACAGACTTCAATTTTATTGGTTTTCGCAACTTTATATCTCATTACAAATGAATAATGTACATAATACATTTACTTCCAGGCCTAGAGAGAGAGAGAGAAAGAGAGAGAGAGAGAGAGAGAGAGAGAGAGAGAGAGAGAAAGAGAGAGAGAGAAAGAGAGAGAGAGAGAGAGAGAGAGAGAGAGAGAGAGAGAGAGAGAGAGAGATCCTTGGAAGTTTAAAGTGAAAAATGCGAATATAATATAATTCGAGCGTAGAGATAAAAATGTTTCACAAGTTACGAGATTACTTCGAGGGGATGTGCGTGGGATCAATACTTGTCTTCGACTGAATTTTCTTAACTGACTTTTTATATAGGGTGAGTAGTGACCTTTGGTGCAGGAGATGTGTTCGACTGTTCTTTTCCGCTAACTGGCGAACGAGAGAGTGGGTTTGGGTCCGAAAAGATAGCCTAGGTAATTGCGATACGACAATAGTCTTGAAACGGCTAAAACGGTTTCTAATGGGCTTCTAGGAATAATCTAAGGGAGAAATATCTTCGTTTCTTAATTGGTTTTTAGGCCCGTTTAGGTTTCCAGGAATTAATTTAAGAGAGTAATATCTTCGTTCCTCATTGATGTTTAGGGCCAGGCCCCTCTTCCCCACTGGGCACAATGGGCACGTGCCCAGGGCCCCGCGATCGAATGGGGCCCCCTAGTTCCTGCCAGATTACCAAATGATAACCGATATTTAGGTATTACCGAAAAACATTAATTTTGAAAAATCTGATGATAATGACTTACTACAATACCTGCGCTTATTATATTACCTTTAGTTTGCCGCATGCGGATAGCTATACCTTGTACAACATAGCTTGAACTTTTTGACAGATGGGTCAGTGATGGGAAACAGAAAATATCTATTGATGTAAAAAATGTGTTGGCTAAATATGTGGCTGTATGTATGTTTTAAACTATTCAAAATAAATAAATTCATTCGTCAATCAATTTTATTGCACTAGACATAAAAACATTGGGTAGGTAAGAGACCATTGGTTTCAGTTTTTCTATTTAAATTTTACTTCGAAGCAATAAAAACCACTTAAGACTTTCGGAAAATGCTTGAGTCCTTAACAGGTACTTTTATGTTGTGTGTCTATTCTTATGATTAATATCAATTTTTAATATTATTAAAATAAGAAAATATTGTTCGTCGTTGCAAAGTTATATCGATTTCAGATTTGACATCCGTCAAAAAGAAAGATCAAACTAATAAATAAACAGGGTATCCGTATAAGTACTCCACTCTCTCTTAAAAATGAGTTTTTTCGATATTAGTATGTTTAGGTTAATTTAAATACCTATATGTAAGCATAAAAATACAATTAAAAGAAAAATTATTAAATTAAAAAAAGAAGAATTATTTGATGCGGTGTGATTTATGTCTTAAAGAAACCTATTCGAACGTCATTCGTAATACCAAAGACAAAAAAGGGGAATTCCCGACTCCCGATCGTCGTTTGACTTGACGAACGGGCGAATTCCCTTCAATTATTTGTCTGCGATGTTGTGCGTTTGTTTTGTTTGTAGTTGTTAGTTTGTTACTGACTGTGCTCGAGCTCTGATAAAAAAAATAGTATTGTTTGATTAAATCGTCGTTTGTCTGTTTTGTGTTAGCGAATATTTTCGTTATAAAATTAATCAAAAACTGAATTATAATATAAAATGTCGAAACGGTCATATCCTAGTGGATCTGAAAAAAGGAAAAAAGCTCTACATCATAAAGAAGTAATTGAAAGTTACCAAAATTAACATCATATTTTACTACTACTGGAGAAACTTCTGTAAGTAGCAATCAACTCATAAATGTTCCACATGATGACTCAGCTCAATTACAAATTGCGGGAATTTCTAAACCTTCATGTTTTTCAATTTTGAAAAAGAGATTGAATCAGAAAGCGACTATTCCTACGAGGAAAGTGCAACGACTTCAGTGACTTCACTAAAACCGATAACTCCAACTGTGTCAATTGAACAGCAGTTTTCCAACACAGAAGAATCAATATCGCACGATCCCGCCGATTATTTTCACGAAAAGTTTGTTGAAATAAGTCGCGAAATTTTAATTCGTGAGGGACCTGTATATTTTCAAAATAAAGATTTTGACTTTTCCGAGGCATCCAGAACCTACAAAGATGGTAATAAATTAGTAACGAGATATTTCAACAAAGCATTATTTATTCGTAAATTAAAGAACAATGAAAGCGTCGAAAGAAAATGGTTGCTGTATTCGCCTTCCAAATGCTCTGTATTTTGTTTTTCATGCTGCTTATTTAACCCAACTGATGTTAATCTTTGCTCTCGGAATGGATGTAATGATTGGAAGCATATTAATCACATCATTTCAACACATGAAAATAGCCCAGCGCATAAGCAATCTATGATGACTTATCTGGCACGAAGTAAAGCGGTTGGTAGAGTAGATATAGACTTATTATCTCAACATCAAAAGGAAGTGGATTACTGGAGAAACGTACTTAAACGGATTGTAGCTGTTGTACAATTTTTGCCATCGAGAGGGCTTCCATTTCGCGGCGACAATCAAATCCTAGGATCTTCAAACAATGGAAATTATTTGGGTTATGTGGAATTATTGAGTGAATTTGATCCATTTCTTGCAGATCACTTAAAAAAATTTGGGAATCCTGGAAAGGGTAACATTTTTTATTTATCAGCAAATATCTGTAAAGAGTTTATTGAAGTAATGGGAAAATAGGTTCTAAAAAAAATTATAAATGAAGTTAAATCAGCAAAATATTTTTCCATAAGCGTTGACAGTACGCCCGATCTGTCTCCTATTGACCAGCTAACTTTCACCATTCGATACGTAAAAGACTGTGTTCCTGTTGAAAGGTTTTTGAAATTTATACCTATTAAAGAGCATAAATCTAAGTATTTAGCGGAGACCATCTTAATTTTTTTAGAGACACATGATATTCCCATAAAAGATTGCAGAGGCCAAAGCTACGACAATGCTTCAAATATGTCGGGAAAGTATAGTGGTCTACAAACAAGAATCAAGGAAAAATGTTAATTTGCCACCTTTATACCATGTGCAGGACATTCACTAAACTTGGTAGGTGTCCATGCTGCTGGGTGTGTACCGGAGGCATCACAGTTTTTTGAAATAGTTCAGAAAGTGTACAACTTTTTTTCGGGCTCTACCCACAGATGGAATATGTTAACAGAACATTTAGGTTCAAAAAAAGTTGTTAAGAGTCTTTCACAAACCAGATGGTCAGCCCGAGCTGATGCAGTAAGTGCTTTGCATGGGGGTTATAAAAGAATATTAGAAGCTTTAATCACCATCGCAAACGATACTGAACAGGCACGAGAAACAAGAGACGCAGCCCTTAGTCTGTCTAGAAAAATGGGAAATCTAGAATTTATTATACTGACGGAAATCTGGAGCACTATATTGGAAAGAATAGACAAAACAAGTAATTATCTTCAGAAAGAAACAATAACACTGCACGTTGCAACCAATTTGTTGACTTCACTTTATGATTTTATTACTAACCCCAGGGATAAATTTGATAATTTCGAATCATCTGCCAAAGAAAATAACCCAGAATCTGACTACAAGGATCTATCTCAAAGAACAAGACATAGAAGCTCACGGCAGAGTTTTTTTGATGGCTCTGCGCCATCAGTCCAATTGAATGGAAAAGAGCGATTCAACGTAGAAACCTTTCTGCCAATAATCGATACCTTGAGTGTTCATCTAAAACAGCGACAAAGTTCATATGAGACCGTCAGTCAACGTTTTAGTTTATTTTTCACTTAAAAACTCTGAATTCCGAAGAGATACGACAAGGATGCAAAGAATTTTCTCAAATCTATCACGAAGATGTAAATGAAAAAGAGTTAGAAATAGAATGTCAACATTTAAAAGAATACTTAAAAAATGTTCGGAGTGAAAATGAAGCATCTAACAGTGTACAGGAAGTATATAATCTATTAAAGCAAAACAAAATTGAAGACACATTTCCTAACGTAGAAATTGCATTGAGAATATTTTTAAGCATGATGGTAACTAACTGCAGCGGAGAACGCTCCTTCTCCAAATTGAAACGAATAAAAAATGAATTAAGAAGTACAATGCTTCAAGAGAGATTAACTAGTTTGTCGCTGATGTCCATAGAATGTGATATTCTCAATACCATAGATTTTGAAGAAGTGATTAACGATTTTGCTCATCTTAAATCTAGAAGGGTACCTTTGCAATCAACATAGAATTAATCTAAGGATTTTAAGTTAAGCGAGACAGCGAGTTACTTTAGTAGATTATTTTTTATATTTCCTATTTTTTTATAGTTAGTAATTAAATAAAAATAAATTTAGAACCTTGTTTGTCTTTCTTTATCTATTGTAACTAAATAGTGTTTTCTCAAGGTCATAGGGGCCCCATGATCCTAATGTGCCCAGGGCCTCAAATAGTTTAAAGACGGCCCTGTTTAGGACAATTTAAGTCTTACGTCCCTTGTCTCGCTGGCTGAGGTAATGCCACGTGTTTTACAATGTAAATTAAATGTAAGTTTCGTTTATATATTAGGCTCACCTAAACTTCTATTGTTGTGATTTGAGTAATTTCATGTATTCAATATTTACGTATTGCAAAAATCATATACCGGCAGGTATCTAGCTCAATGAAATATTTATATTTAATGAACGAGATAATTTTCTAAATACGTAGAAATCGTTGAGAAGTATTCACATACCTTTTAATTAAGGAACCTGGAGTAGAAGAGGCAGGTTTATGATTTCTAGAGAACTAACTACAAGCGGTTAAATCCCAATTACCACGTTTTTTTGCCGCGATCAATTGATTAAGTCATTCCAGGCTGTTTATTATGAAAACAATACCTACTTCTTTGATAGAACTAGAAATTTATCATTTAAACTCGCATGTCGAAATAATTTTTTTCGCCAAGTTGGTACAATTGTCTCATTGTGTCATTCAGTTTGTTTACAGGGCTTTATAGTGTAAGTTCCTCGTGTTTAACAATTTTTACGAGGGATAAAGATGTCAAACAATGAATCTGCCTTAAATTTTTTATTACAAATGGAAATTTTATGTACGGAAGTGCTCAAAATGTCACACAAAGCTAACGTTGAATGGAAATTATCGAAAACACTTTCATGCGAGTCGTACAGTGGCATTCATTAAAAAGCGGTCGAGATCTGCTGGAAGATTATCCTCGTCCTTGCCGGACATCAACGTCTTAAATTGAACTTAACATTTCTTAAGTAAAGGATAATAGTGACTGAAAATTGTCGTTTGCGTTCGAGAGAGATGGCTGCTAAAATCAGTCAGTTCGTACCATTTAAAATTATCGTTTGGTCATGGAACGTGTTACCGCTCGAGCCAAATTTTCTGCAAGAACTCAGTCACGTGAAAGTTGCTGAAGGCGTGCTACAATGATTTAATTCCGTTTTTTCCAAAACTCAAATTACCACTTCGAAGAACCTGTTTTCTGTTGATAGAAGACGTAAAAGCAAAATTGCGAAGAGTATTGAAGTCTTTTTTTTATAATATTAAAACAAATTGAAATATGTTTATCTTCTACAATTTTAATTTCAAAAAAATTTTTTATTTAAAAAAAAATTTTTTTTTGAAATTAAAAATGTAGAAGATAAACATATTTCAATTTGTTTTAATATTCCAATTTTGTTATATTTCTTCTATCAAGTAAAAGGCCTTTCTATTTTATTTTATATATAATATATAATTATATTTTGGCTTCAATAAATCTCATTATGGAATGTCAATGAATTTAAATAAACCTTAAAAATAACTCACACTGTTCTTTGATTTTGTTATAACATAGATCAATCTTGAATTATAAAGTTGATCTGTGTTTCGAAGCATTAGTCCTTTTACACGTATTGAGGGTTTGGATATAGGTTAGTTTTTTGATTTTGATATTTGGAATATTATTGAGGACTGAAGAAGGAATTGCCTAGAATTATATTCAAAATTTGAATATTAAAACAAATTGAAATATGTTTATCTTCTACAATTTTAATTTCAAAAAAATTTTATTCAAAAAACTTTTAGAAATAAATTTATGTCTACACAAGCACCGCTTACATTTAATAGACGTATATAATCAAAACTCAATATATAATGTCAAATGGAATAAATAACCCAACAGATATACGAAAGTAATTAAAATTAATAAATAAATATTTGAAGGAGACAAAATTTTGTTTCTGGTCTTACCGTTAAGAACACCATTTGCCTTTTAAAAACATGAACACACTTAAAGGACTTCTCAAAGAATATAATTTATTTGAAATATTCAATATATTAAATATTCGAATAAATTATTCCAAAAATGTCTAAAAAAATGTGCACTATATCTTCAAAAAACAAATATAATTCTAGACAATTCCGTCTTCAGTCCTCTTTTAACATTCCAAATATCAAAATCAAAAACATAACCTATATCACTCACGTGTTAAAAGACTTAAGCTTCGAAATACAGATCAACTATATAATTCAAGATTGATCTATGTTCTAACAAAATCAAAGAACAGTGTGAGTTATTTTAAGGTTTATTTAAATTCATTGACATTCTATAATGAGATTTATTGAAGCCAAAATATAATTATATATTATATATAAAATAAAATAGAAAGGCCTTTTACTTGATAAAAGATATATAACAAAATTTGAATATTAAAACAAATTGAAATATGTTTATCCTCTACAATTTTAATTTCAAAAAAATTTTATCCAAAAAACTTTTAGAATTAAATTTATGTCTAAAACAAGCACCGCTCACATTTAATAGACGTATATAATCAAAACTAAATATATAATGTCAAATGGAATAAATAACCCAACAGATATACGAAAGTAATTACAATTAATAAATAAATATTTAAAGGAGACAAAATTTTGTTTCTGGTCTTACCGTCAAGAACACCATTTGCCTTTTAAAAACGGTTCTTAACGGTAAGACCAGAAACAAAATTTTGTGTCCTTTAAATATTTATTTATTAATTTTAATTACTTTCGTATATCTGTTGGGTTATTTATTCCATTTGACATTATATATTGAGTTTTGATTATATACGTCTATTAAATGTAAGCGGTGCTTGTGTAGACATAAATTTATTTCTAAAAGTTTTTTGAATAAAATTTCTTTGAAATTAAAATTGTAGAAGATAAACATATTTCAATTTGTTTTAATATTCAAATTTTGTTATATTTCTTCTATCAAGTAAAAGGCCTTTCTATTTTAGAATTATATTTGTTTTCTGAAGATATAGTGCATGTTTTTAGAGATTTCTGAATTAACCTATTCGAATATTTGAATATATTAAATATTTCAAATAAATTATATTTTTTGATAAGTCCTTTAAGTGTGTGACTTTCGTATATCTGTTGGTTTATTTATTCCATTTGACATTATATATTGAGTTTTGATTATATACGTCTATTAAATGTAAGCGGTGCTTGTTTTAGACATAAATTTAATTCCAAAAGTTTTTTGAATAAAAAATTTTTTTGAAATTAAAATTGTAGAAAATAAACATATTTCAATTTGTTTTAATATTCAAATTTTGTTATATTTCTTCTATCAAGTAAAAGGCCTTTCTATTTTATTTAGTATTGAAGTCGATTTCTGAAAACATATTAAAAAATATCTCACAAAAAATAGTTACAAATAACCAGAAAAAAAATATTGGAGTTAATTATCGGGAATACCTCACTGAGAAAAAATATTCAACAGGGGAGATCTGCCTGTTTGCTCCTTTAGAAGAATTTCAAGTTTCTTGTATCTGTTAATTTCTACTGCTTTCAACACTTTGAGTCTGGTACTTTTAATTTCATTACAGATAATTTTATAATCGAAGCTGAAATTATGTCCAAATTCTCTCAAATAAGCATATGTTGAGTGTAAGAATTTTTTATACCACGCCATTAATATTTGTATACAGTCTGTGCTACTACTAACCAATTCAAAAATATCCTATATAAATTTCCAGTTCTTCCATAATTCTGACAATTTTCGATGCATTTTGATATAATGTATGACAAAAAATTTGTTTTCATTCCATAAGTGGAAAAACATTGATATGTATATCTCTCATTAATTCGATAAGAGCAATCTTCGAGTTCTACGGCATACTTAAAACAGGAAATTCAGTACCTGCTGAAGTGGTTTTCAAGGTCTCTCGTCTCAAGTTCATGATCAAAAACTTGTATCTATCATCCTATTCAAAAATGAGAATCATCGTTGTTTCCGTTATTTAGTTTCGTCAATTTCAACTCAATTTCTTAAAGAAGAGAATGTAATGATGAGATCAGCTTGCGTAACGACCGTATCTTGAAATCCACTGCAGCGTGAAGTGAATCTTACGTCCGAGATTAGGGGTATAACAGAATACGAATACAATTTATTAAGTAATTTAAAGGAATATAAAAAATTAACTAAAACTTTTGAACAAACATCAGAATTTAAATCTTACACTGGATAGTATAGTCTACATTCATGAAATCCTTGTCCCTAGATATTTGAATGAATGGAATTTATGATTACTGCATTAGAGTCGAACCCCTTCTGCTTTCAGTTTCGGCTTCAGTTCGAAAATCTACACCGCGACTGGTAGCAGCGAAGTACTGTTCAACTTCTACTGACTCTGGAGGTCAGTACCTGAGTTGTTTGGAACGCAAATTCAACTCAAAATATCCTATTCCGAGCAGTAACAACCGATCGTATCATCTGTATCCACGAATCCTTGTGTCTTTCAATAGATCCTTGTTCGAGCCTTAACGGTCTTTAACTGTATCGCCAGGATCTAAAAACCTTAGAGAAATCTCATAATCGATTCTGGTTCGAGTCTTCGACCGGTCATATCGTCAAGACCCGCTAAAACCGTGAAGAACTTCTCAAGCAATCCTGAGATGAGAATTACGCGCGACCAGATGAATGAAATACTCTTCTAGTCTAGCATGCAGACTTTCAACCATTGCCTCTTCGAGTCCAACAGCAATTGGGTGACCAGAAGTACGAATACTCCTGAGATAACGTAGTAGATCACATAATGTAAAATCAAACATGAAATGAAATAATTCAGGGAGCTACACAAAGGTGAAGGTTTAAAATTTAAAAGTCGTCCTTAACATTTTTCATGAATAAAGAACTTAATATTGGAGAATAACGCACTCAGCGGTTGGACATATGTATCTAGAAGATAAATCTGTTTATCAGTTGGGTAGAGCCACGTTAGCTTTTCAAGGTGAATGCCCTATGCTGTAACAACCACTCGTGCCTCCGCTTTAGGTATCACGACTTCGTCTTTCATTTTACTTGGGTAAAACTAAGACCATGACAAGCCCCCTCACTACGACAAAGTCCGGAGACAAGGGGGGGGGGTCTGGTGGTATACAACCTGGCATTATCATTTATATAAGTTCAGATAGTTCAGTGTAAGAGTGACGTAAAAGGAACCAATGAGTCCATGTCCCGCCTGGGTAAAAGAGAAATTTTCTAGACGATTTTGGCCACCATGCCACTGCTGGATCAAAAATTTAGTGCCTTGCCTAAGGTGGTATAAAACAAGCTAAATCATAACACAACTGAACTCCTAACTAGCACAAGCTATATAACACTTCGTAGGAATCTTCACAGAAGTACTAGGTGTATCAGAATTCCATCAATATAAAAAGATGCATCGATCTTCTTATTCATCTTGCAAGAGGGCAGTTATAGGATTGATAAAGTTTTAGGATATCATATATTATGTATATACCTGCATCAAATATTTTTATTTGTAATTGAGCTTGAAAAGCAAAGCTTCAGCTCTTATTTCATTCATAATAATAATAATAATAATAGATATTACTCAGAAGAGAAAACAGTTAGTTAATGTGAAATCAGGACAACTGCAATAAAATAACCAAGGCATAGACTAATCCTACTTTAAAAAGGGCCGGAATGGAACAATTAAATCTTCAACCACATGAAAAAATCTGACCTTAATTCATTTCAGAAGATCGAACATATAGAGTGGAGGACTTTATGAACTATGAAAGCTAAGTGAAAATCTTTTTTGACATCTCATTACAATTATATAGTAATCTGTAATTGTTCCCAGATTGAATATTACAGACCAATTTCGATTTTATGTAATTTTTCGAAGGTATTTGAGGAGCTTTTGTATGGATATACACGTATTCCGAAGTAAGTGCATATCTGTCCACACGGCAGCATGAATTTATTAGAGAAAGATCTACTGTAACCAACTTGGCAACAATCTCACAGTTTATTACTGAATATTTGGATGATGGAGCTCAGGGTGATGTACTGTATACTGACTTGTCACGAGCCTTCGATACTATCGATCATGATATTCTGTTGAAGAAGCTCCTATCCTTCGGTTTCAGTCCGGCATATGTGAAACTCATCAGATCGTACTTGCAGTTTAGAATGAATTATGTCTTCTACAATGATTATAGATCACTTGAGTATGTTTTTTCATGTGGAGTACCCCAGGGATCAAATTTGAGACCATTATTATTCATCATGTATATAAACGATCTTCCTACTCCCCTTAAATATTCAGTTTTGGCATTTGTCGATGACTTGAAGATATAATTGAAAATACGCTGATAATTTGATGCTGTTTCAGTCAAGCTTGGAGTATATTCGTAATTGTTGTGTATGCAACAAACTCATGTTGACTATGGAGAAGTGCCTTAAAGTTACATTCAGTAGAAGGTCACATCCGTTGACTTAGAACTATCATATAGATGACAACTATGTTAGCGATAAAGATCAAATATATGATCTTGGAGTCCTCTTTGATTCCACGTTTTATTACATCTCATACGTTGAGAAGTTTTGTGCGTCTGCTAGTCGAACTAGGTTTTGTCTTAAGATGTAGCAGGGACTTCAGTGATCTATCAGTTTTGAAGAGTTTGTATTTTAGTTGGAGTATGCACACTTGATATGATTCCTTATTTATGACTGTCATGAGTGAGATGAAAATATCATCATTGCTTGCTAAGCACGAGAATCAGTGTGCAAGATTTGCTCAGAGACTATTGACCTACAAGACCGACTCACCTTATCTGCTATCGAAGATAAATTTCAATATTCCAAGATTAGCAACGAGGTCTGCATCTACTTTTATTTGCGTACAGCTCGTGCTTACTTGTCGGAGCAGGCACCAACTGCATATGTATATGTGCTGATAAACTTCGACTGAATATTATTGGTCAATTTTGTGAATGATTGATTATTTTATGGTTTTGTTGATAATTACATTGTAATATTTCACATTCTGTAACAAGGTAACATATTACCCAATATTTGGGATATTCCTCTTGGTGAAAATAAACAAAAATATATTATTAATATTTTATTATTATTATTATTGTTTGTTATTATTTATGGTGAGCGAGCGTCTGTGGGCTATAATAGCCTGACCATAGAGCTCGAATCTGATACTCGTCACCGCTGGGCACTCTGAGACGATGTGCATCTCTACTTCAGTGCTCTCAAGACACTGCCGGCATTAATCGTCTTCAACCAGACCTATTTTGTGCAAATGTGTGCTTTCAGCCTGCAGTGATCTGTCATAATCCCGACAAGTATTCTAAGTTTGGTTTTGTCTAGACCTAGCTCTAGGTCTGCCATTTTTTGGTTCGAAGCTGTTCCAGGGAACGCCTTCGAATGTTTTAGGCCAGGATGGCTCAGCCAGAAAGACTCTAGTCTAGAGTTCATTCTGCCTGTTTTGCTTATCCACGTCATGTGGTATTCCCAGGAATGGGTCCGGTGACTACCAGAGGTAGCGTGGCTCCAGTAAAAACCAGGCGATCTGCCTCTTCGTTACACATATAGTTTGAATGGCTCGGTATCCAACAAGAGTGACTCTGTTATAAATAGCGAGCTTGTTTAGAGCCGTGCGGCAACTCTAGACTGTTTTCGATGTACAACAGCTTAATTCATTGTCGTTGTTTACCCTACATGAAATAAAGTATGTCATTATTATTATTCGTCTACGCGAAGCAGCTCCCGCTCAAGACGGTCCTGATATATCAGAGCTACTTCATGAATCTATAAATGAATTTCTCGTGTACGGAAGATACAATTTGACGCACAATTTCGTCTAGTTCCAAGTCTAATAAACAAAAGAAAAACCCGACCTTGAGATTTCGATAAACACCATTTTCATACAAGGCACGCAACCTCAGCCCATAAGGTCGAGCGCCAGACGAATTTACCCCGTATTTGTACGTAGTGAATATTGTAATTAGCCCCACTCATAAATTAATTTCGCTAAGGTCCCACACGTAGATTAAGGTAATTCACTCGCGAGACTTTATCGATTAATCATTTGAATATCCACACGCTAGGCGAGTACGTTTTAGCGGTCAAGCAATTCCAAAACGTCCCTCAAGAGCGTCAACAGTTCCTAGCGCCGAAGAACCTGATTAACTCTAAGCGAGAGCTAATCTGAGACGAAATTCTATGTGGATTTGAATGAATGTGGCCAGTTCGTCTGTCGGTCCAGTCCGAGAAACACGGATTGTTATTATTAACACTCGAAAAACGAACCGAACATGTGGTCTGTGCTGTTAAACTAATTGGTTCTTCACTCGATTGTTCATTTCTCACTCCCCAAATGTAGCTATGGTGTTCATTCATATCTTCCATACACTTGTGACTATTGTCGTTTTTTCCGGAGTGATACAATGTTACGATGTGTGCAACCCGGATAAACTAATTCAAAACAACGTAACTTGGTATAAATATAAACAAGAACCTATACAAAATTGCGCCTGTTCAAACCCAAACAAATGTGTCAAGAAGTGTTGTGCAAAAGGTTTCAACATAGAGAAGAAAAGATGTGTTATGACCGATGAACAAGAGTTTAGTATACCCATTTTCAGTGGGAGCACCCCTTTAAGGAACATGACACCCGATAATTTTTACGTGGGTGTTTTAAAACACTGTGATTTTTATCCTAGACTGTCTACGGATCCCGAAGACAAATTTTATCTGCAGGAAGATCTGTCTCTCTATCTGGTCCGTGAAAATAATTCCTTTAGGCCTGAAAGTTATTGTCTTGATTACACGACAGGTGGAAATTTAATAGCTATCCTTTGTATATCGGAAGCGAAGACGACTTTAACTGTAAAAATAAATTATGTAGGTAGGTATTTAGCCTAGTTTTGAAGGCAATATTTATTTATGTTCTATTAAAGAAAGAATATTTAATAAGAAAATACTCATTTATAGCATTGTCATCATCATTAATAAGGAACAGAAATACTTGACTGGGGTTTCATAAAATATAATATCATGCTGACATTTATTTAGTGCAATTTTGAATCAGTGTGTTTTACTGGTGTTTATTTGTGTACTGTTTATTTAGGTTATAAACATATGATCATGCAAATTATATACAGTGAGAAAGAAGAAGTATATTTTAATTATTAATAAATGTTATGTTATTATTACTTCTCGCATTTGATTTGATATTCAAAACCTGAAAGGTACAATTCAACAGTATCTTATGAAACCCTCGTCAAGTGTCTCCCCTTTAATTATTCAAATTGTTTACTCAGCCTTTGGGTGATATTGGAGTCAAAATTATTTATCATTGGGTATAATATTCCTCCTAAATGTAAATTTCTCCTCAGAAAATAATTAGGTTTACGGTAATACTGATACATATGTAGGAATTTCTTCACTAATTTAAATCGCTAAAAGTAAACATGGTACATGAAGAATAATTGTCTTATGCCAAATTGAAGATGATAATAATCAGCACTCAATTGGACAGTCTCGGTCTCTTCAAGAGAATTTTTTATTATTTAAAAACACAATAAAGAAACCATTTGAATGACCGTGAATCGTTAAAATTTAATTTTATTGTCCGATGAGCCTTAGAAAGTCCGTATCATCTGTCTGTCGTTCAAATCAATTGAAATTCAATTCAATAATGTGATTTAATTAAAATAACGCTTCTGGATATGTCAGTTATTCATTATTATTGAGGAAAATGTTTCAAATGGCCATATTCAGAAAATAATTTTGACATGCATAATACAATTTTTTAGGTACTTAATGTACTGGTATTAAATTAAATTCAATTCAAAAGATCTTTTATTGGACATTGAATCGAAACCCGATGGTTTCAATTAAATATCCAAATAAATGACTCGATAGTCATGCAAGAGAAATCCTTCTGTCTCTTTTGGTGAAGAAGTTAAACACAACCAAAATATTCTTTAATATTCAAAAATCATTTACCATCCATCCTAAAGCAGTAAACTTCGAAAAATCTAAAACACCGAGAGACCAAGCTTTATTTCTCATATGACGAGTTGAATGAATTATACTATGAATATTCTTCCCTATTCACATCTTAAGGATTTAATTAAATCGATCCTTACTCGATGGAAATTCATTTTCATTAAATGAAGTGAAATAAAATATTTTCGCAATTATGGTTAATCAATAAATTGTGAATATTCTTTATTATTTCATTTGAACTTAGTTTTCGTTATTATAACCTCTAATACTGTTTTGATTTGCGATTTTCTTTTCATAGTTCATTCAAAATTAAGAATTTGAACTTGATTAGAACTACAAACGCTATTTTTCTTGTTCCAAAATGTTTATTAAAAAAACTAATTTCCTATATTCATACATAAGAAGATGAAGAACAATTCATCCATAAAAATAACAATTTCACATCTTTGATCTTTGAGATAACTCCTTTAAATGAGAAAGAAAATATTTTCATCTTATACCCACTGAAATTCATTTTGCAATAAGTACGACTGTAATGACTTATCTATGAAAAAAAGTCAGTGGAAATTAGAATAAAAGTGTTTTCTCTCCTTTTATAATGAATTTCCATAAAATATATGAATCATCTATATAGCTTATCCCTTTCAACATAACCTACCTTCAGATAGGTTGGGACAATAAGAATAATATAATCGTACAAATAAAGAACATTACATTTTGCGACAATAATGTACTTGGTTGAATCCTCAAATATAATGACTCATCATTACAAAAACATCATATCGTATCTGTGTTTATGCGAAACTATAGTTTCTGGTACCAGTTTTATGACTTTATGTATGTTCAGTTGTATATATATATATATATATATATATATATATATAAATATTGTTTATATATATACATATATATATATATTACAATATAGTAATATGATATATACATATATATATATATCATATCATATATAAATATAATATTATATATGAAGAAAAACAACTGATTTGTTAACTCAGAAGTTTATAAATTAAGTTGTCATTAATATAGAAGTATATATGTGAGACAAACAGGGAGTTTCTTCAAGAAAAGGCTCAAAGATTATCAATCATTATTTTGGAACTGCAAAGATAACTTTGTCAAACATTTTTTTTGAAAGAAATCATATCTTTCCAGAATCAGACAATCTTGAAATACTATATCTGGAAGTGAAAGGCGAACGACAAAAAACTAAATATCCTAGAATCTATAGAAATATTCAGGAATAAGCAGAATTTTGTAATAAAACTATCACACGAGCAAACGGGCCTTTGGCACACACCATTTCTCGAAGTTTTACACAAGCGAAGCATTCAGTGAATATATAAAACCTTTGAAATACAGTTTGAATATGTAGTGTAAACTACGAAACTCGAGTCACCATATATTCAGTAATAAAACAGGATTTCTTATTTCATTCCATTTGTCTATGATTTGTTATACAATCCTTAGAAAAATTATATCAATCAACTGAATGCTTATATTCTTGCATCTAATTGTTTCAATAATTTAGTTGGATGTATATTTGTTGAGATATTTGATTTCATATTAACGTATTTCTGGCTCAATAAGCGCATTATATTCATTCACAAGTTTCATCTTTCTCTTTAAGCTCAAAATTTAATCTAGAAATATAATGTTTCCATGTTATTTAATCGAAGTTTATCTTATTTAATAAAATAATATAGATCATTTCCACAATTTGTTATTACTGACAATTGCTTCGCCAACACTATATCTTTGTCAAGTTTACATCTTGCACTGACTCTAAACATTACACAACACTTCTAATATAGCTAAAAACTTTTAAAGAAATCAGATTCTATTGCCAAGTACTTCAGAAATCAAATTTGACTGCTATGTTGCTTTTAGAACAATCAATAATTTAAGAATTCATATAAAAAATAACAAAGATGAAACAAATAAAGACAATAAATCTGCAGCCTATAAATTGACTTGTAGTGATTGCCCTATGGTATATACTGGTTAAACAGGATGATCTTTTAACAAAATAATAATTAGTTTGTTGTTCCAAAAATATTTTGAAACAACAAACAAATTATTCGGAATGAGTGATCAACACTCATTCTCTATAGGCTTTAATTCTCTTAACATTCGAACGCAGAGCTATTTCAGTGTAAAATTAGTCAGAAAAGTATTTAACCTTCAAATCGTTTAATAGTTTTATTAAAAGAATGAGAATAATATGTATTTACCTTCGGAAATCTTCTCGTTCCTCGAATAATACTACAAATGATTTCTGGATAGTGTCTAGAAATGAACAGAAATGAAGGTTTTTTAGTAAATTAAGGTACTCATGATTCTTGAAAAACTCAAAAGTTATGATGAAAAATCATCAAAGGCTCAGTAATTTTAAAGTAGGTAAGGAATAACTTGACATACTTGCATGATATATGCGGATATACACTTAGTGTATATCCGCATATATCCGTATGAGTTTTTTTTCGAAAACGCTGAGGCAGTCTTTTGATTGTAAATTCGTGGATATACCCTTAGCAGGATGGTAACCCCTTCAAGAATGTTGAGTGACAATGTGAACCATTTGCATACATCAATTTGAAGTTTTTGAAATTGCATTTATGTTATTTGGCGTTCGTTTTGGTAAAAAATGCGTTAAAAGTGATGAGAGAAGTGAATTAAGTGATTGAGTCTGTAAACAAATTTCAATTGATAAAAGCTTCACATTGCCTTACTTTCATTTTTATACAGTGAGAATGTCTTGGCTCGATATTTTCTCCTAATTCTGTGTTATCTTATTACATGCTACCATATTTTTCTGGCAAAAATCTTCTGGACAAGTAGTTACTGTCTTCAACACGAAACTCTTCAGCAGTAATGTCGATAGACATAATTGGAGTGCTTCAAATCCTAGGATTCTGAAAAAATAACTGACATGGTATCCAGAAAAGTTGAATGTTGAATGGAATTTTTGAAAATAGCATCGATAATCCCTTTTTCTTTCCTGGCAATTTGATCTTATTCCAATCTGCTCCAAGATTTCATCTTTCCATACATTGTGAAGAAATAGAAAAAATTAATTGAATTGGAACGACAGGTCCTATTGAATGTCCTCTAAGATCTCCTGATTTGACTCTTTTTCTTGTGGGATCATTTAAAGACTATCATGTTTAATTCAATACCTTATTCTCTAAAAGATCTTCGCCAGAGAATAGTGTGAGCATGTAATGTTACAGAATGTAAGAGAAAATGTTAAATGAAGACACTATTACTGTTAAGAAATGAACAATTTGAGCTTTTTAATAATTAGAATTCGTTCAGAAATTTCACTGATCACTTCCAATGAGTTTTTTTAACCGAAACAAATACCTAACAAAAATTTCCTACCATGTTTTTAAATAGTACTGCAAAACCTTCAAAATGATGTATCCTTCAACGCCTATTACCATTTAAGATTCTTAACGGAGTAATTTAACCCGCTTAGGGAGATCATCGTACACTCACAAATGGGCAAGCGAAAAATATCACCCTCCAAATAAAAATTGATCTATATTGGTGTTTTCCGGTAATATTCGACTGGACTCTTATATGTAGGCCACCCGTATGTAAGTGTTTTTGCTTGTACCAAAGAATGAAAAGAGGACCTTGTGAAATACTACAACAGTATCATATAAATACATCCATTGATTTTTAAAGCATTCATTATAACACTAGTTTCTTTATGGTGTCAATACCGGTTTCCGAAATATGTTATCAAATATTCTTCCTTGAAATATTCCATGTTATTCCTCTGCGACCATCAAAATAAACATAATTATTTTTATACCTATTGATTTACGACGGACTAGAAGGTTTCATGAAAGAAAAAGTTAGGTATAGGAAAATTTTCGCGCAAGTACACAACTAATGATCTATTATTATATAATTTATTGAAAGAATTACGTATGTTTCGATGAGTTCAAAACAAGGAATTCTTATTTTATTCGCAGTCTCATGAAAAACTACATATACTTGTATTCTATCTTTCTTTTTTGCAGAATAAATTAACCTTTGCCAGTTAGTAATGGATAAGATCGATACACGTCAAGTAGTTTTTGGTGGATAAATATTTCAGCAACATCAACTTTGTTACAGATCTAAATTTTGTTTGATTAGATTCTTCAATAATCATAACCTTCCATAATAACCTTATATATCGAAAAACATATTCATGATTATTACTCCTAAAATTTTCTTTTTTTTTTATTGTCTCGGTCTTTACTTGACGGAAATTCATCTTCAATATAAGAAAAACAAATTTACTTGATAAAATAAATTACAAGAAGCAATATCACTTGTATATCCAAAATTTCAACATTCAAACGAAACCAAATTTATTTCATTAACTTATATAGGCCAAAAATCTGAAAAGATTCTTAGATATTTAAAGAAAAAAGAAAAATATAACATCTCTTTTAAAACCATTAATTCTTTAGGTAGCTTAGTAAAAAAATAATAAAGACGTCATTCCTAAAAACAAAAAATCAGGAGTTTACAAGTTAACATGTAGTGATTGCCCATGTGTATATGTGGGACAGACAGGCCGTTCATTCCAAACAAGGATACGAGAACATGAAAAATGTTACATTAATAATAAACCGAATTCAACTTATGCCAACCATTTATTAGAGCCTGGCCATAATTTTAATATGAACTATGAAATATCACATATTGAAAACAAAAGTCAGAAACTAAATCTGTTAGAAACTTTAGAAATCAATAGATATAATAAAAGACAAATTTTATTGAATGATCAAATAGATTTAAACAGATCCCCCCTACTTAATATTTTTCATTAATTGTAAACCATCTCTTTCCACCCCTCTATTTTTTGTACAAGAGCTGTGTATTTAAGGTCATGTTTTGCATTGTATACCTCAGTTTAAATACCTCAGTTGGATTTTAAGTTACTTAAAATTAATCCCGTCTTCAGACAACTGAAGTTTTGGACTGTTATACAGATATAAGTTACACCGTTGCGATTTGAAGGTTTTTTTGTTACCTTCTGTTATTCATTATATTTGAATAATAATATAGTTTATTTAGCAGTCAAGAGTACACCATACCTTACACCAGGCACGTAGCGAGGGGGAGGCCTGGCTAAAGATTTTGAATCATTTATTCTACTTATTATTATTATTATCCTGATACTCCTAGATATTCTGTGAAGGTTCCTCAGAAGCTTTATCCCCTTGTGCGAGTTAGGAGTTCAGTTGTGCTTTGGGTAGGCTTTGTTACTGCGATCTTACGCCACTTTAGGTCACAGCACTGTTAATTTTGACCCAACAGTGAAATGGTGGATATAGGATATAGCCTAAAACCTCTGACATTACTAACTAAAGTAATGCTCATTAATTGACAAACTATGTATATCAACTGGGCACCCTTAGTTTATTTTGTAACGAAATGCGTAGCTTGATTCAATCCCCTTATTTTATAAAATGATGTTTCCACATGTTCGAAGACAGGTATACGTATCTGTTTCTTGACTGTTTTTATCATCAATAAAGGACGTCATTAATTGAATTGATCATTCAGGTCGCGTTTATAAATACAATTACAGGCCAACTACAGGAAATAGCCATTCATTACTTTTTTGGTGAATTTATACTTATCAAAACATTATTTTTAGCAGCGACCTTAAACAACAATTAAACTTGTTAATATATTTAAAACATGGCGTTGCAGAATTTTCTAGAGGAAAACTTCATTGTCGAATGTGAATTTTTGTAGAATATGTGATACGAAACACAATTTACACAAATTTAAGGTCAATATATACACAAGTAAGTGAGTCCGTTCTCCAGAAGTCTAATGTCATTGGTATAAGGAAAATTTTTCGCGATTTTCGGTTCATTTTTGTATGAATGATTTATTATTATTACTATTTATAATAAGAGTGCGTCCGTCCACCCTACCACTGCGTCCGCACGGAATATTGTGGTTCACTACTAATTTATATTTTCCTGATGAGGTCCAGTTTTTGGATAAAACTGATAATCTTATTCGGGGGTATTTTTTCCAGTTCGCAGTGGGCTATAATAACCTGACCAAAGACCTCGAATCTGACTCGACTCACCGCTAGGCATGTGCATGGCTGTTTCAGTGTCCTCAAGACAAAGCCTGCA
This sequence comes from Megalocaria dilatata, assembly GCA_034642435.1. Taxonomy (NCBI): domain Eukaryota; kingdom Metazoa; phylum Arthropoda; class Insecta; order Coleoptera; family Coccinellidae; genus Megalocaria; species Megalocaria dilatata. The sequence goes on from CM067854.1 coordinate 8,249,380, forward strand.
TTCATCATCTTCAGCCAGACCTATTTTGTGCAAATGCGCTTTCAGCCTGCAGTGACCTGTCATAATCCCGACAGGGATTATAACAGAGTTTACTTTTGTCCATACTTAGCGCCAGGTCTGCCATATTTTGGTTCGAAGCTGTTCCAAGGAACGCCTTCGAATATTTCAGGCCTGGTTGGCTCGGCCAGAAAGACTCTAGTTTAGAGTTCATTCTGCTTGTTATTGTCCGCCTAGCCACATCATGTGGTATTCCCAGGAATGGTCCCGGGCCTACCAGAGACGTGGCTCCAGCAAACGCCAGCCGATCTGCCTCTTCGTTACTCAATTAGTTTGAGTGGATCGGTATCCTAACAAGAGGGATTCTGTTATACATACCTAGCATATGTAGAGCCGTGCGGCAACTCAGGACTGTTTTCGATGTACAACACCTGGCTTCTAGGGCTTTTAGGGCTGATTGACGCTAAATATCTTGATTTTGCCTTGGTTGATTTGCCGCGTGCTGTTCGTTAGAAACTCGTCCAGAAGTCCTGAACCTACCAGCATTATTGCTTCTGGCCTGGTGATCGCCAGTTGATGTAGTTTGTATGCGGTCCGTTCACCTCCGTCTGCACGAACAGGTGCAGGGGTGGTAGATTTAGTATAACCTCCATGACTACCGTGGGTTTGGTGCGAAATGTACCGTATGAATGATACAATTGTTGTAATAATAAATCCAGCAGTTTGGAATTCATGAGCTTGTGGATTTCTGCAACCAGATGAAATCCATTGCAGTGGAAGAATCAGAATCTCAGCGCGATGCGATGACGAATAAACGACTGGCAGTGAGGAAAGCTTCAATCGAAATGGGGCTCTGCTTTTAGCAAATCAGAATCATTCGCTCTTCAAACGTGGAATGCGTTAGTCCATATATCCAATGAGCGCGAACAGTTCAGTGGTAGAGCATCGGGCTCGTGACCGAAATGTCCGGGTTCGAAAAAAATTTTCTAGTTGGACAGGTGTCGGCCACCATTTCACTGTTGGATTGAAAATTAACAGTGCTGTTACCTAAAGTGGCGCAAGATGGCAGTAACAAAGCCTACCAAGAATACAACTGAACTCCCAACTCGCACAAGATGAAAAAAAAAACTTTTGAATGATTTTGAGGATCTAGGAGTATCAGGATAATAAAAAAAATTTAAAAAAAAATATCGGTTGAAAATAAAGTAAATCGGAATATTCCGTGAAAAAGAAGGAATTTAGATCATAAAATGGTACTTTATTGGTCAATCAATTCAAGAGACAATAAATTAATTTATCGTTGCCTTCGATGATAGGCCGATTCCTTCTAGTTCGGCTATTTCTAAAATAATCAAAAAGTTCGAGAAATGTGGGCGGTCACGAACACACAGGCATTGCAAGATTGATAAACTACGAAAAACCATTAGTGAAAATCGTCTGAAAAAAAAGTAGTGCTGCTGAAAACGGTGCACCTTGTTCGAGTAAACAAATTGCTGAACAAGTCGATATGAGCGATAGAAATGTTCGAAATATTTTGAAAAGAAATGGTTACCGATGTTATAAGGTTTAAACAAAGCAAGAAATTTTTCCAGAAAGCCAAATCAAACGGAAATGAATTTTTGCGAAACTATGATGAAAAAAGTAAGTGAAAATAGTTAATTCATTAACATTATCTTATTCACTAATATTGATCTAGGAAAAATTATCATCTGAGTATTCCTGTACGTATCCAGTACCCCCAAAAACTTAATGTTTGAACAGGAATACTGGGGAATTACATCATAGGACCATTTTTTATAGATGGTAACCTAAACGCCGCCACATATCTGGGGCTTTTAGAGAATTTATTCCGACAGTTTGACAGATATCAATGAATTTCTATGATGTTCGGTTTCAACAAGTCACAACGCTACAATGTTCTTTTATATTCAACGAAAAGTGAACCAGAAAAGTGTCGCCACAATGTATAGAAATCATCCTATTCACATTCATTATTCGAAAATATTGTCCCAAAACTACCTGAAACTTTATTCGATAGAGCGCAATTCGAACATGATACCTTCTGTTCTATTACCGTCCTAATTTAATCTGTAATTGGATATCAAAGGTTACACCAAAAAACATCATCAACAGAATGCAGATACACAAACATTATTCAGTGGAGTAGTAAACAAAAAATATAATTTATTTTTATATCGCCAATTATGGCGCATATTTTGATCATTTAAACAATAATTGATTGAATAACTTTTTGCATTAGCAGTCAGCTTTTCTTCTACTCGCGAACCCATCAATCGATTTGACTTTCCTTCATAGGGTTAGAAAGCAAATTTTATATTCACATTGTTACAAGGTATTATTCTATGATGAAAGTCAGTTGAAATGCCGAATTGGGGCATAATAAAATTTTTTTTACATATATGGACAGCATATTTTTTTCGACAATTATTTCAAATCAATTAAGAATTAAGAATGTCGTATTCACCAATAAAAAAAATATAACATAAGCCCAATTAACTTGTCAGAAACCCAGTTTTCAATTGATAAACCAAATATACTTCAGAACGGCAACTAATTCACACTAATAATTAAAAATGAAAAAGCAAAAATACTATGGTTTCAACGATTCCCTTTGAATATTCGGAAGATATTGATAAAATCTCAAAAATTCCAAAATTTCTCAAAAATAACAGACGAGAATGGTTTAAATGAAATGAAATCAGTAAAAGGGAAAAATCAATGTGATGATCTTACCGGTACCAGAATATATAAATCATAGGACAAAATTTTAATACACACAAAAAATTGAAGACATTATGAAAAATCGAGATCTCATGGGAATTTATCTTCGACAGCTAAAGTTCAAAAAGTATTGAAAACTACTTTGTCCGACATTTCTTCTGCTATATTATTCAAATCAAATAATTATTCCACGAATATTAATCCTAGAAAAAAGGTGCATCCTTCTGATATATCGTGTGTTTTTTTAGAGTGATAGAACTTTTAGATTGAAATAAAACACATTTGAATTAAGATTGAAACCATTTTTTTTTACTTGAAAGATAAGACACTTATGTTTTGAAAATAATTTTCGGCATATGTCCACCACGACTAGCTCTGAGGAACCGCATTCGACCACACCAATTTTGGACCACTTTTTCGAATAATTCAGGCCTTATTTCATCAATTACACGAGTTATGTTGGCTTCTAAAGCGTATTGTTTTGGTTTATCAGCATAAACCAATGACTTAACATAACCCCAAAGAAAATAATCCAGTGGAGTTATGTCGCATGATCTTGGAGGCCAATTAATTGGACCTTTTCTCGAAATAATGTTATCGCCAAATCTTTCTTTCAATAAATCAATCGTTACGGTAGCAGGATGAGGTGTAGCACCATCTTGTTGGAACCAAAACACTTCTGGATCGATACCATTAAAATTTTGAAACAAATAATCATTGATTATCGATCTGTAACGAGTACCATTCACTGTAACATTAGCTCCAGCATCGTTTTTTGAAGAAATACGGATCGATGATGCATCCAGCGTGTGAAGCACATCATACAGTGCATTTTCAGGATGCAAGGGAACCTGCAGAACTTCTTGAGGATTGTTTTCACTCCATATAAGGCAATTTTGCTTGTTCACATAGCCGTTCAACTAGAAATGAGCTTCATCACTAAACACAATTTTACGACAAAAAGTGGATCAACTTCAAGCTATTCTAGGGCACAATCTCAGTCATCTCAATCAATTATGGTCAAGTGGCTTCAGTTCTTGAACCAGTTGGATCTTGTATGGGTGTAGACCAAGATTTTCACGCAAAATTTTCTATGTGGTGGATGCACAGAATCGAACTTGTTGTGAACGGCGATGAATAGACTAATCTGGATCATCATTAACACTATCACTTACAGCAGTAATATATTCTACTGTACGTACAGTTCGTTGTCCAGTTGTTGTTATTGCATCGAGTAGAGAAAATGTCGTTCGAAATATATCGATAGTTCGACGAATAAGCTGCTCTGATCGACGATTTTGTAAACCACAAATTTCACGAAGTTCTCTATAAGTTTGGCGGATAGAACACTGATTTTGGAAATAAATTTAAACAATTTGTAAACGTTGTTGCGGCGTGAGTCTTTCCATGATAATTTGTCAATGCTTACTGAACAGAAATGCCAAAACAACATGGCTTCTTTCTTCTGTCAAATCACAGTTATCCCTATCGAAAGTTCTATCACTCTGAAAAAACACCCGATACGTCAGACATCTCATACTCAACTTAGTCATTTGAAAGAATTTAGACATAATTTCAACAGCAACTGTGAGATTATCTATAATAGAAGGAAAAAACCAGACTAACACAGTTAAAATCACTCAAGTTTGACAGGTAAAAGACATTAAAATTATTTTAAATAAATGAATAGATCACTTAACAGACAGTTTAGAACTAGAATAAACGACAATGTATCTGAAGAGTACCCAATTACATCTGGAGTACCTCAAGGTAGTGTACTGGGTCCATTTTTATGTCTGCTTTATACAGCAGATCTGCCTACAAACAGGCACCATCATGAAAACATTTTCCAATGATACAGCGATTCTTGCCAGATACAAAAGTTCCAGGGATAGCATCTTATTACCCACAAGATCATCTAAATGGAATTGAAAAATTACTGCAGAAAGGAGAATCAAACTTAAGAAGACCTGATCTACAAATTGCTTTTCACACCATGAAGAAATTAATGCCCACCTGTGTGGGAAACAAATTGATTTAAGAGTCAAAGATCTATATTGGATAATAGGAGGAATTTATTACTAGAAAGCAAACTTACAAGATACTGAACTATCGTCACATCAATATGTTTATATGGAATAGGATTGTGGGGATGCACAAACAAGTCAAACCTGGCAATGAATTACAGACATTACTCGATGAATATTCGAGTCTAACACAAGACGAGTTTGCACTTACGTTGAAGGCGGCCCAACAAAAAGTGTCTGTACGTTTAAAATCTGTGGGCCTTATTCAAAAGCAAGGCAGTTAGGTTCCTTATTAATTGCCACCAAAAGATATGCAAAAGTGATTTTCTTCTTGTGAGCAGATGCTTCAAGCCAAAAAGGAAAGGATTTTTTACACTTGTGGCAAAAAGTTCTATGACAACTCCAGGAAGAAAAATACTAAGCTTTGCCCGGCCAATCGCTGTCATCGACCACAACATCAACACCAAAGCTTAAAGTTCATGGTGGGAGCAAGTTGGTGTTGTGTACTACGAGCTACCGTGATCCCATTAAGACCGATTTACATCAGATGAGCGAATGCTCATTCTATCCCCACTCTATAAAATTCTTCTAGTGTAAATCGATGTGGGGCATTCTTTTGTCGTTGTATCTGCGTTCGCAAGGATTCTATGGAATATTCTAAGAATGCTCGTGTTTGAAACAAAGTAACGAAAGCAGCACTTGCAACTATAATATTGCTGTCAGAGTCAGACATAACAAAACACAACCAAGCACAAAATTTACATGAACGAGCATGCGTTCGGCTGATTCTTGTGCAAGAATTCTAAATATCAATTTTGCTCGCTGATATTTTGGTGTAAACGCTGAAAATGGGCAAAATGATCTTCTTCTAGCTCTTGCTCTTTGTTTGAACTGTGCATTACTAGAAATGTGAAGATAGAACGCTTGGCCCCACGTCGCAAAAGTTATCAGAAAATATTTAGAAAGGATCAAATGGGATATCTTACCACACCCGCCGTATTCTCCGGACATTGCTCCCCTTCTTACAACTGGCTGTTTCGGCGGATGCAACACGATTTTTTGAGATAAAATAACGAAACCAATTAATTTGTACTGCAGGTAAATGCAAATTACAGAATGACCCCAATTTTATGCTCGGCAGTGTAGTAACGATTGAAACGTTCCATTCAGAATCCTATTTATAGTTTTGCTTTTTTTAACGGGTGTACTTGAATTAAACATTTTTTATATGTTTACGTACACTGAGAAAGTTTCCAACTATTCTCATTCACTAACTTACACTTTGAATCATCAAATCTGCCAATCGAATAACCTAAATATGATTTTTCCTGGAATAACTGACTGTAAACAAGTTTGTTCAACATCGGTAGCATATACGTCGTTCACTGCTAATCATCATTCAACTTTAAACCTGAAACTGTCAATATGTGTTATTCGATCACCTCTAGCTGAGTAGTTTCGACAATGGTGCTACAAAGCGTGGTATTGATATGAAAAGTTCGTTAGAATTTAGTGTACAGTCTTTATTTACGATCGCCCTTGGACTTGAATGGGTGCAAACTTTTAATTTGGATTTGTGTCAAGTGGATCCATACTTAACAGTTTATAAATACAAGAATCTTTTCGCAAAATTCTGTGGTGATTGTACAAGAGCCTGTATGAGAAAATGTTGTGCCTATGGATATTACATTGATAAGTCTTCTTGTAACCGAATGCCAAGTCCAGAAAATTTTCACGTATCTGTATTTGACCAAGAAAATTATTTGGAAGAATATAATGGCAGTGGTTGGATTATCGGTACCATGGAAAACTGCGATTTTTTTTCTCTTCTGCCTTCAGTAGATTCTTCGGATTCATTTTATTTACAGCAAAATGGAACTCTATGGGTGCCGCATTTTGACCGAGTATATAATGAAAGTGAATATTGCTTGGATTCTTTAGAAAATGGAACCAAAATTGCTCTTGTATGTTTTCCCGACCGAATGTCAGTTATCACCGTTAAGAATTTAGGTATATATAGGTTTGTTTCTTATGTTTCTCTAAACACCTTTCAGGAGCAGTTGATAAGGGGTGGGCCATGTAAAATTAAAATTTTTGACCGGCTATAAATAAAAAACAAAAGAATATTTTTTCAAGGTTGAGTTTATAAGAAAATTTGAACCTTGACATTTACGAATAGAGAACGATATTATTCAAATGATCGCCACGACTGGCTACAGTATCTCATCCAATCAATTCAATTTTTCAGTAAATTGTCGAATGTTGGGGGGCTCAATCTCATTAATCTTAACTTAGATTTCGTGTTTCAAGGCATCATTCGTTCCTGGATGGTTAGCTTAATACTTATCCTTAACGGATCCCCACAGCAATTAGTCCTCCTAGATGAAAATGAACTTAATCGCTAAGAATGATTTTTCCGGGAAATGGCCTATCTTCGGCCATGCGATCATCAGCCCATTGAGCAAAGTGGAACGGCATCGGAAGGTCGCGAGGCTTCATTTCTTGCACTAGTGGAACTTTGTAATGCTTCATACCGAAGTCTTGATGCAAAATTCTACTCAGAGAAGTCAGAGAAATGTTCAGTTCTTGAGCACGATGGCGAGTTGATGTTGATGGATGTTCAGTCACATTCTGGCGTACACCAGCAATATTTTCAGGAATGCAGACTGGACGAAAACGTGAATGAGTTGTTTTATCAAATAACGATCCAGTTTCCTTCAACATATTGATCCACAAATTTCCGTGAAGGCGTTTTATTTCCATTGAATTTTCCACGTAAATTTCCAAAAATTTGGATCCAAGATTCACCACTTTGGAAATAAGTGTTTAATATTTCCCAGTTTGATTCAAACGTGAATCGACTCATTTCGTTAATGTCAAATATTAAACTGTCTTTCTATCAAAACACGAATGACTGATGTGTCGAAATAACCACTACTACAAAATACTAACTCAAAATGATCCACCCTTTATATATTTTTGAAATATACGTATTACGTATTTGGTTCACAGTAAGTTATAATGTGTTTCAGGTCGAATCAAATATTGAAGAATTATTTCATAGAAATTTTGAAAGTTAACATCATGAAATATAATTGGAAAATCAAGAGGTGCAGTTTTTAGAGAAGGTTCTATCATTTTCTCCTTGAAATATACATATTTTTCATCAATAATAACTGTTTACACAAAATTTTCACTTCGCGATCGATTAATTGTGCGACAAAAGGTAATATAGTTTGAGGAAGTGACAAAAGTAATATTACAGATAATATTATAGCTGGAATTAATTCTTCGGAACCTCTACAGATTTAAATCTGAATAAATCTCATGAAAACATTTGGAATTAAATTTTAAAAAAACATCTGCTAGATAAAAATGTATCACTTTCTAGACATATATATTATTATCACATGTGGTGAAAATTAAATAATGAAGAATCAAAAGAAATATTAAATAATGACAAAATTATTCATACATAATTATTGGTCATTATTATATATTTATTTTGATTTTTTATTATTCACCACATGTGATAATAATATATATGTCTATAAAGTGATAAATTGTTATTTACGACATGTTTTTTAAAAATTCAATTCTAAATGTTTTCATGGGATTTATTTAGATTTAAATCTGTAGAGGTTCCGGAGAATAAATTCCAGCTAATAATAATGAAATAATGAATAATAATATATTTTATGATGACAAAATTCATCGAAAAAATCGTTATTTATTCTAGAAGTAGAGAACTAGAGTTTGTCGATTAGAAAATACATTTTTCCAGAAACAATCTGCGTATTGTTATGTTGTAATAATACAATTTCCTTTCTCCAATTATTAGATATATATATATATATATATATATATATAATATATATAAATATAAATATAAATAACGAATTTTCGATGAATTTTGTCATCATAAAATATATTATTATTCATTATTTTATTATTATTGTTATTCTGATACTCCTAGATCCTCTGTGAGATTCCTAAGAAGCTTCTTCAGCTTGTGCGAGTTAGGAGTTCAGTTGTGATCTGGGTAGGCCTTTTTACTGCGATCTTGCGCTACTTAAGGTCACAGCACTGTTAATTTTTGACCCAATCAACCAATTTTGACCATATCAAATTACAATCTTTTGCACTGATTGAAAGAAGATATTCTTTCAACCGAAAATCTCGAAACATTCAGATTTACTGCATGTCTGCCTTCAATTTATACTTTCATCCTTAACTATTCTTGAAATCATATAGACATCATGTTTTACCTTCAGGTAATTCTGCTTGCTTTTCAGGCACATCTATTGATTAGGACAGATGTAAATAGCGCATTTGCAATCTTGATATAATTCTCGAATACATACAAATAATAGAGAGAATTGGAACAATTTGATGAACAAATCATAAATCTTTCTTTAGAGTTTAGGGCAAGTCTTATTCGATTTTCACATAACCAAGGTTTATTTTTTGCTGAGGACGTATTCTGTTTGGAGTTTTCTCCCTAAAATCTCTCACAGGTGAATTCATCTTCTTACTTGCTTGTTGTTCGAATCAATCGATCATAGAAGTGGAAGATAGTTGATTGAAACTTATACAGGATGTCCGAACGAAAATTTAACCCTCCAGAAACGAAGAATTTTCGCAGATTTAAAAAAAAAGATGTATTAACGAACGGATCTGACCGGCCAGACAGAAATATTCTTGACCTAAGATTCTTTATCAGTGAGTTTGAGACTAATTTTAAACTCAAAATTACAGACATTTGGACCAAATTATGCCCTGCTTTTCATAGAACAGAAATACATTTGACGTCGAATTCTTCATCAATGAGTTCAACTCAGTCTTTTGGGACCAATTTTTAGCTCAAAATTCGAAAATTACAGAAATTTGGGCCAAACTGCTCGTCCCAAGAACAAGCGCGTTAAAAGAAAGAAACTAACGCATTTCTCCATCGGATCAAAATATACATACTGAAATCATTTGATCATAGGACTGTTGCTTTCGTTTGGGTGGCGCCAAATGCAGGTCCACACACAATTTTTGTATTAATCTTCTTATTATAATATCCTCGAAATTTTGCACGAACATGCTTGTTATTATTTTACTTTCAAATATCAAATTTCAGATTGGCCGGATTTGTAGTTCGAAAAATATTGAGAAAAATAAAAGAAAATTCTAAATGTGCTTAAATAAATAATAAAATGCCCTGGAAGTTTTAAGTGTCTAGCTATTTCTGGTCGAAAGTTAGAGTGATGAAGTTATCGCTCAATACTGTTCCGCTCACCAAAATGCTGCACGAATATGCTTGTCGATACCAAATTTAATTTTAATCGAATCAGTAGTTTTGGAACTATTGGATAAATAAGCGAAAGTTTGAAATGTTACTAACTGATGAACCATTGGACAGATTTTGCCCATTAATGAACTTAACCGAGATATTCAGGCTCCAAACTACTTTCAAATTTCTCTCTCCGTTCAAAAAGAGTGTTCACAGCGGGCTTGACTGGACGGACAGAATCACTGTTTACCTCGAATTCGTAATCAGTATATCCAACCTAGTTTTTTGAGACCAATTTCGGTTCCAAATCCAAAAATCACAGACATTTGAGCGAAACGATAGTACGCTGTTACCTTCAGCACGTGTGGAGTTTCATCTACGAGTATAAATATTGCCTGGAACAATTTTGAATCTCTAAATAACTTCCTCAATCCCAAATTCTAGAAAAAATATTTTTTACGAATTTAAGCCCCAATGAGGTTTTGAATTAAAATTCATCATCTGTGTTTTGACTCCAGAAGAATTGATTTGAAAAATCTTTCATTTCTCATTTGCTTCGTCGTGAATAGCGGTGTTCGAATTTTGCTGGAGCCTACATAAATATTTTTATTCCAAAACCTATAATTTGTACTATTAGAATATCACGTTTGTTTATACAAATCGACCGTTTTCTGTTTCGAATATGTATCTAAGAAAAAACTGTTTAGGATTATTTGTTTTGATTTGAAAAAATAATTTCGTATGACGTAATTAAATTTATGTCGATTCAATCGTTGTTTTAGCAGGAACACGAACAAATAACATTTGAAAATATTCTGAAAGAAAATCTGTACTCAATTTCAGTTATATGGATATCCCAAATTATTATTATCTAATAGTTAGAAATATGTGAATATTTTATAGTTCTTGAGAATAAGTCAATGAATTATTCTTGTATATTTCTAGATCTTAATTGAAGAGTTCTAGCTGTTTTAGAACTACATGCTTGTAGGTTTAAACTATTAACTTATGTACAAGTTGTTGTACAAGTTTATTTATTTTTAATTGAATTCATATCATAAATGTAAAGTTGAACTGACCTTATCTGAATTTTTAATTGTTTTTGAGGATGTGCTACATGTTTTTGAGAGTGTTTGAAGTAACTTATTTAAATATTTAAACATATTAAATATTTCAAATAAATAAGTTTTGAAGAAGTTCTTGAAATTATGTTGTGTAGTTTTGAAAAAGATTTAGTTTTCATAAATCTAAGACCAGAAACTGAACATGTTTTCAAATGTTTGTCAAGGGCAAAACTTACGTACCACGTGCCTTTCTGACGAGTTCAGGTGCGTATGTTTGGAACCAAACATTCGATATTACTTATTTTTAATTTAATTAATAGTTTAATTTTGGGTTTTTTTATTCCATTTGATATTGTATAGTGGATTTTGATTTTTATACGTCTATCAAATATAAGTACTGCTTATTATTAGACATTAATTTAATTCTAAAAGTTTTTAATTTTTTTTAAAGTAAAACTGTAGAAGACTAACAGATTAAATCTGTTTTGATATTCAAAGTTTGTTATTAGTTTTGACCTTTGGTTGCTTATGATTCAGAGTTAAATTTTGAAATGCTTCAGTTCGTCCAGTGTGAAAAATTTCTAGTTTATTTGAGTAAATGGAGACATTTCAATTTTTCCATGGTACAACACATTGTATCTAAATTTCAAAAATAAGTCAAGAAGAGCTTTCCAAGATATAATATTTCAAAAATAACGAACATGTTAATCTTTATAGATATTCATTCTGTCAAGAAAGTACCAGGAATTATCGATTAAAATCTGGCGGGGCAATGAGGCAGGTAAAAATTTTTTTTCCTAGGTTGGTACCACTGTCCTTTATTACTATGCCAAGCTTGAGCGGGATCTGTCAACTAGTGTGTTTGCAACAGCTGATTAAGTCAGTCGATGTCAGAGTGCGTGCCGATTTTTACTATGGGTGATTACGTTGAGCAAAGAATTTGTTTAAAGTTTTGTGTTGCAAATGAATTTTCGTGTGCCGATGCATTGAAAATGTTGCAAAAGGCCTTTGGTGATAATGCTCTATCGAAAACTCGTGCATATCAGTGGTACAGAGCCTTCAAGGACGGTCGTGAAGTGGACGCCCATCGACGGCTTCGATCGAAGATAACGTCGATAACATTAAGGAAAGGGTGCTGGAAAACCGTCGTACCAGCTTGAGAGAGTTAGCACATGATCTTAAGATATCCCACGAGTCCGCAGGTACGATTTTGATTGATATTTTGGGCATGAGAAAGGTGGCCGCACGACTCGTACCGAAAGACCTGGATTTTCTTCAAAAACGTCATCACAAACAGGTTGCTTCAGACATGCTGGATCGCTGTAATTCCGATTCTACATTCATGGAACGCATTATAATTGGTGATGAGACCTGGGTCTACGAGTACGATATGCAAACAAGCTAGCAGTCATCGGAATGGGTGGCAAAAAATGAGCCGAAACTCGAAAATGAAGGTGATGCTCATTGTTTTCTTCGATATCTGTGGCGTGGTGCACTACGAATTCGTTCCAGAGGGTCAGACGGTAAACAAGGAGTATTACCGTAACGTTTGCGTGAGCGTATCCGTAAGAAGCGGCCAAATTTGTGGGCGAACAACTCATGGATTTTGCATGACGATAACGCGCCTTCTCACCGAGCTACGATTGTGACTGACTTTCTCGCCAAAAACTCAACAAACGTGCTTCAGCAACCACCGTATTCGCCGGATTTGGCTCCCTGCGACTTTTTCCTCTTCCCAAACTAAAATTGCCCCTTCGTGGCACCCGTTTTGAGTCGATTGAAGCCATAAAACAAAATTCGGCGCGAGAGCTAAAGTCCATCCCGGAAAGCGCCTATAAAAAATGTTTCGATAATTGGAAGTGCCGTTGGCATAGATGTATTGGAGCAAATGGAGCCTATTTTGAAGGCGACCCAATAAATTTTGACGATTAAATGTAAAAATGTTGTTTTAATTGAAAATTCCCGCTACTTTCTTGACAGAGTAGTATGAACAGACTAAAATTTTCTTTTATTTCATGGACACTAATTTCTTGTTTGTTTTGCAGGTATGATCATCTCCATGCCATTTCTACTGGTTACATTCCTTGTTTATGCTCTCTTACCTGATCGGAATCTACATATGAAAGCTCTCATGTGTTATGTCATCAACTTACTACATGCTTATATATTCCTTGTCACCATACAACTGACGGATGAAGTTTTCGAAGATACAATTTGTGCAATATTAGGTAAGTACAGAATTATTAATTTGATATTATTTCATATTACTCCACTAGATCACTCAGAGATTTCTTAAAAGCTCATTAAAGAGCACTAGTAATATACGGTAGGATAAAATAATAAGGGATGTATTTTTAGAGGCCAAAACTTTGAATAAGCTACATTGCTCTTTATATGACAACTTATTTGACAGTTCTTGGTTGTTTTGAGGTTTGTTTGGCTTGGCAATGTATCATGCATATCCGCACTTCAGAGCAGGCTGCGCAAATTGTTGAGATGTGCACCACCCACAATGGGTACATGACCGCAATCATATTATAAGGTTGTTCGGAAAGATTTAATTATATTTTTTCGAACTCAACTTCATTATATGTTTTGAGAGCTGATATACCAAGGCTTGTGTGTGAAAAAGTTCAGTTAATTCTATGCAGTAGTTTTTGGTTGGTGGGTTATATATAACAATGTCAAACGCAAGAGGTTATGGAGTAAAAAAGATGAACCGTCTCAAAGCATTTCGAAAGACAATATCCATCAAAAAAGATGATTCTGTCTGGTGGGATTTTAAAGGATTCTTGTTTTTTTGAGCTTTTACCGGATATCACAACAATTAATTCGGTTAAGTCTACTGTCATTAGCTGGATAAACTGAATAATGCACTTCAACAGAAAAGGCCAGAATGAATCAACCGAAAAGATGTAGTGTTCCTCCAAGATAATGCGAGACCTCATACAAGTTTGGTCACTCGCCAAAAGCTTTTACAGCTTGGATGGATGCCACACCCACCATATTTTCCAGATCTGGCGCCTATGGATTATTATTTGTTCCAGTCATTGCAAAATTTTTTAGTATGTAAAACCTTCATTTCAAATAAAAAGGTCTAAAATCACCTAGATCAGATTTTTGTCAGCAAAGGCCAAAAATTTTATGACGTGGAATCATGCTATTACCAGAAAGATGGCAAAAGGTGTTGGACCAGAATGATCAGTATAAAATTCAAGAAAATATTTATTCATTATACGAAAATTTTCTTTCATTTACCCAAAAAAAAAAGAAATTACTTTCCGAATAACCCAATAAAATATTAATGCCATAAAATTGTCTGTCAAACAAAGCTAATTCCATGATATCAAAAGTATTTTTGTGTGTTTCATTTCAATATGTTCGATAAAGTTTTGATCTAGTTAAGCTTTATCACAAACCAAAGCAAATAAAGAACCTTTCAGGATGACCGTTTTGTTAGACATTTCTAGAAAACTTAGTAATAAATCAATCTGAAAACTTGATGATATGCCTAAGCGACCCACCTAAAATAACTTTGTTGCAGGAAAAACGTGTATATAAATTATTATACGACTGCACACCATTTTGTTCACAATTTTATTCAAGTCAGAAATCATTTCCCATTTATTTTGACCAAAAACGTAGAATTTGTAGACTCCGCAGTACCAGAACGTTGAAACTCAATACAGAGTTAAGTGACTTCTGAAAGATTCAGAGCCAGATTCATATTAGATTTTTATCAGATATTTCTGAAATGCAGATATTTCATAAACGAAGAACAAATTCCGCAATAGAGTACCCTGTAGTTTTTACGATTAAATTATTTCGAAATCGAAGCATTTTCGATACTGACAGAAAGCCTAATGATGACATTTCAAAATTAAAGTGTTGCCACATGCAACAATGGAATAATAAACTAAAAGGTCTTTGAATGGGAACGCCCCATTTTTTAATTGACATTACTCACGCATGTCAGCCACTGTTTATTTGTGACATCGACAGTTGTATTTGTCAATGTCTACCATTTAATCATGGAAAGGTACACACTCCAACAACGTTTACAAATAATCCAAATTTATTATGAAAAATCGCGATTTGTTACTCTTTACGTTCTTTAAAGTTTAAAAGAACAGTTGAACGTTTAGTGAAGAAGTTTGAAATAAATTTTGCACTTCACGATGTGCCAGTGAGACGAATAAATGCAAGAAGTGAAGAGAATATTGCTACCGTACTTGAAAGTGTTCGTGAAGACCGAAATTTATCGATTTCACAAGAACTAGGCATCTCCCAGACGTCTTTGTAGCGAATTTTACGAAAAGACCGTTGCTTACATCCATACAAAATTGTTTTAACCCAAGAACTCAAACCAACAGATCATTATTGAGAACAAAATTCGGTGATTCGATTATTTCAAGAACTGGACCGATAAATTATCCGCCTCGTTCCTGGGATTTAACTCCATTGGACTTTTTTCTTTGGGGTTACATTAAGTCATTGGTTTACAGCAATCATCCAGCAAAATTAGACGATTTACGGATCAATATTAAACGAGTAATTGCTAACTTACAAACTGAATTATGTGAGAGAGTCATGGAAAATTGGGTTCAACGACTTCATTTCTGCCAGCGTTTCCGTATTGGACATATAAATGATGTTCTGTTTCATAACTAATGGTATCCATTGCACTTTATATATTCTCAAATAAATAATGTGTTGTATTTATTTACAAAGCAAAATGGGGCGCTGTTAATTAAGGACCCTTTAGTAGCGACATCATGCAGCGACATGTTATCAAAACCGCACGAACTTATTTCAACTCCTTAAAGTATTTTTTTAAGCAAAAAAATAATTTATGGAAGATAATTTTTCATTATATCTTCTTACTGCAGTGGCAAACAACTTTTTAATTTTTTCAGGAATGACCGGAATGAAAAATACCAAAAGCTGATGTCTGACGTTCAAGAATTGTATTATTCATTATTCATGCAAGCACTCCGAGTGTACAACATTGCAATAATCGAAAAAAAATGTGAATATAGTTTTCACTTCTACTTGACATTTGTTGGTATGTCATACTCGTAAAACCATGTATCAGCACAAGTTACAAAGCGTTTATGAATGTTGGGTCGCAACTGACTTTTTCTAGCATGTCATCGACCTCTAGGCGATTGATTTTTTACAGAAAATTCAAGTCTTTCGACTCTAGTCGAACTGCAACTCATTTCATGCTCAAACAATAGTTGAAATCGTTCAAATTGATTCAACTGATTCGTCAGACAGACATTTCAACGGGTGTCCTCTCAGTATTAAACAAAGGATTTCAGTCACCATTACTGGTCCTAACTCGCACAAGCTGAAAAAGCTTGTGAGGGATCTTCACAGAAGATCTAGGAGTATCGGGACAATAAAAATGAAAATTACTTCACTTTAGCGATGTTAAGTTTAGAAGTTTATGGCCGGTCAGGGTGAAGTAATTCTTTCACATATCTTGACGCTTTTTATTGCACGGATATGTACGGATATTTTTGATAATGTCGATTCACCAGACTTATGTAACATTTTCGTTGAAATGCAATGCCGCTTTTTTAATCACAGTAAATCTCGCAAAGCACATTTGAGTTACACTGACAAAATGGAGCACTATACACAAACAAAATGACAGGCGAGGCCCAAACTCCTCGTGAGTATAGTCACTCAGCTAGAAAAAGAATTTCGATAATTCCTTTAAATAGGATTTTTGAATGATCAATTTTTGATACTTTCCTGATAGTATTTGAATACTGAAATACAATTTTGTTCGGCAGATCACAATCGATACCTCGTTGAATAAAGGTATGTTTCTTTTCCTAAAGGAACATGTTGATTTAAAATTAACTTTTTTGCGACTTATCAAGAATTTTTCTGCAGAAATTGTTGAGTAAAGCTTGAGTAAAATCTCATAAATGAGATTTGGATACAATAACACTGCGTTTCATTCGTTTTTCTGAAGAGAAAACACAAATAAATTCAATATCCCTAACTTTGGACGAGCAGATAACCTATCAAACCTCGCTCCCGGAAAAGGCTTAAGTCTAAATGTTGGTAAAAATTTCTGACTTGAGTAAAAAATTAACTTAAACTATTTCGCACATGAGTAAAATACTGAACAATAAGTCAACCTTTATAGTAGTGATTTTTTTTACAGTCTTATAGATGAAATTCTGAAATGAATTTTTTTTCAGGTTTCTGTTGCATATTTTTCTTCTTAGCATCATTCTTTTGGATGAATGTCATCTGTGTCGATATATTTCTGGGTTTCAGGTAAGATTTTTTTATTATCATCATGTTTTTATTACAAGCAATAATAAAAGACTGTAAATTTTTGTTGGCAATATCAATTGTTGGAAAATCTGCACGGTAAATAATTTTATCGAAAAATACAAAAAGATTTTCGATAATTAGAACATAAAAACCATTTTTCAATGCAATCTGTTTAATATAATATTATTGTACTCTTTGTCAAAATTTTCATGTGTCATAGGTATGTTGGCTAATCTATATAACATTCTATGCTGCTAATTTTTGCGTTAATGGGCGATTCGAAGTGACATAAATTATGCTGTCAGTATGGGTTGGTTTCAGTTATATTGAAAAATCATGTTTATTATCAATTTTTGTGATGGTTAAGACCAAAAAATTGATACTGTCGTTAATTATCTCTGGTAAGATGATGTATTCAAAGACGGAGGTTTGCTTATTTTTGATGAAATCCATTCGACCTCGAATTTTGTCTTCACTTGACGTCTTTTCTAGGGTAATTTGTGATTGCAAGTTGATCATTGAACAACGCTAAGCCATAAACTATCAGTTTTTCAAAATATGTTCAATTGCCAACTATTAAGGGATAAAATATTCCAATTCTGTATGTTTAATTGTACCTATCACGTTTGCAGTAGTTTATTCTTCTTTCAGTGCAGGAGTATTTAAATCAAAGTTTATTGTGAAATTTTGAATGATTGCTAAATATATAAAGCACCCAACTAATCAAATCTAAATTTTAAAAATTCAGAACCGAAAATAGCCTCAAACCTTACGTCTCTAAGAAAAATAATTTCGGAAAAACATAAAATAGACACTTGTTATTCAAATGTTAGATTTTAAGCTAAAATGGGAAGTTCTTAACTACTTTAACTTCTTAATTCATTAGGTATTACAAAAAATTTAAATAAATTCAGATTATATTATCGCTTTGAAGCTCTTGGTGCCTCTTCACTCCGTTTGAATTTCTCTTTATTAATTCGTTTTTTTTTAATCAATAACAGAGACTAAAAATTATTTGACTACATTCTGCTTATAAAGTACCAAATATTTTTGATAAATAATGACTGGTTATCAATTTAAATTAACAAGCATATGAGCTCACAGCAATTACGTTGAGTGAAGTCACCCTATATTCAATATTTTGACCTCAATCATCACCCTGATAATGGCTTTATAGACCGCACCTCATTATCCCCTGGGATAGGCGAAGACTAATGTTTCATAGGATGTCACTCAATTCCCGGTTATGTCGGCGAAAACATTCAAGTTGAAATGTTATCGATAAATTATGTCCCAATTCCCCTGGAGGCCTCATTAACTAAATGGATTCGATTAGCGCGCTGAAAAAAGTTCGCTGATAATTTTCATTCAGTGTGTCCACAAAGAAGGTTGTTCCCTGATTGGCTCTGGAAGTATCGTCCCAACTTGTAGGCAGTGATGTGCTTTTATAGACTATCATTTAAAAAAGTATTGTATGCTTTTCTGCGTAAGCGAAATGTATCGTGTTCAATTGGTTGTTTATCGATACTTTTACCTCGTGAGAGTAGAAAAACTCCACATCTGATAAATTTGTCGTATAATGTTTAGTTCCATGATATTATCAGGTTTATATAAAAATATTTCAAACGAAAATTACTTTCGTTGCAAAACTGATTTCTTCTTAGTGCACATGATTAATTGCTCTTTCTTGTCAAGGTCTCCCCAATAGAAAAATCGAGAAAATTGTCGTGAAGTTAGGGGCTTTTGTGCCCTTGTTCAAATTTGTGAATTATTTCTTGAAGAAGCATATAATGAATAACAACACAGAAGTATGTGTTTTGTCATCCGAAAATGAAACAAACGCGATTTACTGCTAAGAATAATAATTCAAAAGATACTGATATCTGACCATTTAAATATCCCGCTTAATTTGGTTGGTTGCCGATTTTGAACTGAGGAATAGACTTCTAAAAACTCGGAAAGCTAGAAAAAGTTTAGCGAGACAAACTTTCTGAAACAGGGCTGTAAGCTATGAACTTTGGGACAAAATATACCTATTCGTAGTACTACTGTATGACTGAGGTAAGAACAAACACTCCAATCGAAATTCTCAAAAGCTCTACACCGATAAGGGAGATGAGGTTTATCTTCGTTTGGATTGCCGTATGGCAAATCAATATACTTTCTTGCGGAAAATGGACCAGTTCCAAAAACTAGTCATAAATTGGAATATGCCATAAGGAAAGTTTTCACAATTTTGAGAGGGTCACAAACAACTTTGAATAGTTTGAATATCAAAACAGATTTAATCTGTTAGTCTTCTATAATTTTAATTTCAAAAAATTTAGTTAAGAAACTTAAGGAATTAAATTAATGTCTTTATAAGCACTGCTCATATTTAATAGACGTATAAAATCGAAATTCATCATACAATATCGAATGGAATTAAGAAAAACCAACGAATATAAATTGTCAATTAAAATTAAAATATAAATAAACAAACATTTTTTGTTTCGTTCCAGGCATGCGTACTGAGCTCTTCAGACAAACGTACGAAGCCCTGTTTGTTACAAAATGTATTGTTTTCTGATCCTATATTTATGAAAAATAATTCTCAAAAATATAAAACATAATTTCAAGAACTTCTCAAAAACTAATTTATTTTAAATATTCAATATATTTAAATAAATTGCTTCAAAAAATCTCAAAACATGTAGCATGTAACATGTAACATCCTCAAAAAATAATTAAAATTACGATAAGATCAGTTCAACTTTACATATAAAAAATAATAAAATCAATTAAACAATAAATAGACTTACTGAATGCAATCTTCAGAAATATGTGATCTTCAGAAACATGCACATAGGTACATTTAATATCCAATAAATATGGGATCAGAAAACAATACATTTTGTAACAAACAGGGCTTCGTACGTTTGTCTGAAGAGTTCAGTACGCATGCCTAGAACGAAACAAAAAATGTTTGTTTATTTATATTTTAATTTTAATTGACAATTATATTCGTTGGTTTTTCTTAATTCCATTTGATATTGTATGATGAATTTCGATTTTATACGTCTATTAAATATGAGCAGTGCTTATAAAGGCATTAATTTAATTCTCAAAGTTTCTTCAGTAAATTTTTTGAAATTAAAATTGTAGAAGACTAACAGATTAAATCTGTTTTGATATTCAAATTTTGTAATAATCCTTCTATCAAGTAAAAAACCCTTCCTTATTATTTTAACTTTGAATAGACCCGAATATAACAATGTTGTCACGCAATAATTAATGATGATTTTGTAGAGGTTTCCAGACAACTAAGTCACTTTCTGAATTACTTAGCAGTATTCAGACTGAAACTAAATTCAGATTTGATGAGGCTACAAGGATAACTGAAGTATAATTGATTTTATGTGAAAACTTTAAACAAAATTTGAATATTAAAAAAAATTGAAATATGTTTATCTTCTACAATTTTAATTTCAAAAAAAATTTTATTCAAAAAACTTTTAGAAATAAATTTATGTCTAACAAGCACCGCTTACATTTAATAGACGTATATAATCAAAACTCAATATATAATGTCAAATGGAATAAATAAACCAACAGATATACGAATGTTATTAAAATTAATAAATAAATATTTAAAGGAGACAAAATTTTGTTTCTGATCTTACCTTCAAGAACACCAATTGCCTTTTAAAAACATGAACACAACTTAAGGACTTCTCAAAGAATATAATTTATTTGAAATATTCAATATATTTAAATATTCGAACAAATTATTTCAAAAATCTCTAAAAAAATGTGCACTATATCTTCAAAAAACAAATATAATTCTAGACAATCCCGTCTTCAGTCCTCTTTTAACATTCCAAATATCAAAATCAAAAACATAACCTATATCACTCACGTGTTAAAAGACTTAAGCTTCGAACTACAGATCAACTATATAATTCAAGATTGATCTATGTTCTAACAAAATCAAAGGACAGTGTGAGTTAGTTTAAGGTTTATTTAAATTCATTGACATTCTATAATGAGATTTATTGAAGCCAAAATATGTATTGAGTTTTGATTATATACGTCTATTAAATGTAAGCGGTGCTTGTTAGACATAAATTTAATTCTAAAAGTTTTTTGAATAAAATTTTTTTGAAATTAAAATTGTAGAAGATAAACATATTTCAATTTGTTTTAATATTCAAATTTTGTTATATCTCTTTTATCAAGTAAAAGGCCTTTCTATTTTATTTTATATATAATATATAATTATATCTATTTTATTTTAAGCCTTTCTATTTTATTTTTTTTTTTTATTTAAAACTTTAAACATTTCGTGCAATCAAGAAATGTTAAATTGTAGAATAACCAACAACATTTCGACCATGTATTAATTAACATTTTTTGTTGCAAATAACTTGTAGTTTGGCCCTTTTAAAAGTAGACTCCCTGTATATATGTACAGGTATGGAAAAGGCAGTCGGAAACATAGGAAATTCAATTTTAATCTAGAGGAGGTACCAGAATCCAGTGGAGCAGTGAAAGAATCAAATTAATTGGTAGCTGTCGAACTGTCAATAATTTGATTCTCTAAATGCTCCAGGTATTAGGCAACGTTTATGTTACCATGGATAAAAAATACACAGATGCTTATTCTTCCTGGACTCTGTTAGGTCGAAAATTAACAGTGCTGTGATCTAAAATGGCGTAAGATCGCAATAACAAAGCCTACCCAGAAAACAACTGAATTCCTAACTCGCACAAGCTGAAAAAGCTTCTGAGGGATCTCCACAGAAGTATCAGGATAATAATAATAATAATAATAGACCAATATCTTACTACTAATGGGTTATGTCCTCGATTCAAGGAAAACATAGAGGTGGCTCATTAGTGAATAAGATATTATTAAGGAATGACTTATTTTCATTTACTTTTTCCATCATAGTTTCGCAAAATTCCATTCGTTTGATATGGCCTTCTGGAAAAATTTTTTGGTTTGATTGAACCTTATAACATCGGTAACCATTCCTTTTCAAAATATTTCGAACACATCTATCGCTGATATCGACTTGTTCGGCAATTTGTTCACTCGAACAAGGTTTCAACAGCACCACACACATCTACTTATTTTTTGAGACGATTTTCACTAATGGTTTTTGGTAGTTTATCAATTTTGCAGTCTTGCTCGTTAATGCCCACATTTCTCGATTTTTTTGATTATTTTAGAACTTGAAGGAATCGGCCTATCTTCAAAGGCAGCAATAAATGAATTTATTGTCTCTTGAATTGATTGACCAACAAAGTACCATTTTATGATCTGAATTTCTTCTTCTACACTGAACATTTCGAGTTACTTTATTTGCAACCGATATGGACTAACGCATCTCATGTTTGAAGTGCGAATGATTCTGATTGCGGAAAGCAGAGTGCAGAGCCTCGTTTCGATCGAAGCATCCCCCTCACTCGTCTCTGTCATTGAGTCGTTTATTCGTCATCGCATCACGCTGAGGTTTTGATTTTTCCACTGCTCCACTCTAGATTAACATTGAATTTCCTATGTTTCTGACCGTCTTTTCCATACCTGTGTGTATATATATATTTTTTTGATTTACATGGATAATATTAATAAAATGGATTTAATACTATGCAAACAATATCATCCTGCGGGATTGTTATTACTTTTACTTTTTATTTTCAAAATCACATTATTCTTGTGAATTGATATTATTATATATATTATCCACTTTTTGAGTTGTTGAGAAAATCAACTGAATATATTGCAGAGCAATCAATCTCGTAATCGATCGAGAATAACGCAATTTTTTTACCAAAGTTTAGTTGACTGCCTTGAGTTTTAAATAGTA
Organism: Megalocaria dilatata; assembly: GCA_034642435.1. NCBI lineage: Eukaryota > Metazoa > Arthropoda > Insecta > Coleoptera > Coccinellidae > Megalocaria > Megalocaria dilatata. The sequence goes on from CM067854.1 coordinate 8,272,640, forward strand.
TGAGACGTTTTTCGCATTCCTTAAAAAAGGAGTGGACATTCTTGTATTTTTTTTCATTTTTCAAGTCATTAAATTCCATTACCGACAAAAAATCTATCGACACAAATAAATAATTACCTAATATCCCAGTCCGAATTGATTAGAAAATAAAGCCACAGGGGGAATATAAATGATTTCAAATATTTATTATGTATACCTATGATGACTTAAATTGATGTGTCTTTAATTTGAAGTGGAGAATTCTCTATTGATTTTATATTTTATATAATATCTATATATCGTAGATAATATAGTAAAATACAATATTTTGGAGATTACTATTTCTTACTACCAAAGAATTGATAAGTTGACGTATTTGCCTGAATTAACAAGATAATTTCCAAAAACTTGTTTTCAATTTTGATCAGCCTCCCAAAAAGTAAGAATATCTGGTGTTGTTCATATAATACATGATACATTGAATGTTTTCCTTTCCTATCTGTTTTGTTTGCTTTACGTTTAAATGCTTTTTCAGTCTAAAGATTTTCTTGTTCTCGATAAATTGAGAGTAGATATTTTTACGTTTCCTATGTCAACTACGTTTCGAGAAAAACGCCCTAACGTGAACTAAGTAGAAATAAATTGCTGCCGTTTTTTCCAAAATTGAAGCACCATTTTGAAAACATGGTTATACATCCAAATTTCAAAGTAGTGTCCACTGCTAGCCACTAAGGTCGACTCTTTGGGCGCTGTCCATGCATCGATTTATTTTTTGAAATCGTAAATGGAGAGGTGCTAGTCAACCAGGCAATACTGCATCGATCAGAGGAGATGGTAATGGAAAGGAACAATGTCTTTGCTGTACGGCGGGTGGGGTAGAACTTCCCATTTAAGCGTTTCTAAGCACATTTTAACGGGCGACACAACATATGTCATGCTACAAAAAAACTTTGTTGTGTTTGTCGGCGTATTGCAGCCGTTTTTCTCGCAATGCTCGGCTGAAACGCCTCAATTGTCATCAGTAGACCTCTACTGTGATCCTTTCATTCGATTGCAGCATTTCTTAATACACTACACCCAGTTGGTCCCTCCAAATACACAGCATGATCCCTAGACTACCAAAATAGGCAATTTTTGAAAACAATAAAAAAGCTTTTGTTGAGCAGTCTCCATATTTTGAAGAAAAGTTCAAAAAATGTTGGTAATCAATTTCATATAAATTTCTGAATAAAAATTAAAAATACTGCAGTTCAAATCTAACAGTGTATATTAACTTACTTTTAATAATTCATTAGGGATTTTCATCAATTTTCGGCTAGTGTCTTCCAGATATCCAGTTTATAGGTATTACATTTTTGCTTCTCGTATACTCCAGGAAGTAATTTGATAAATAAAAGGAAATTGATAGTCGACGAAAAAACAAAACAATAGACTCTGCCAATAAAAATCTTGCCCGCTATATTTAGGAAGATTAACATAATTTAAGTGGATTTGAGAATGAGTTTTGAATGCGTCATTCTCATTCTGGGTCAGAGGTTTCTGAAATTCTAAAATTAATATTTTCTGCAATTAATTGTTTTGGTATTCACATTCCAATCGGTCTATATCCGAAATCTAATGGATTTCAAGTGAAAAACAACCGGTTCATAAGTTAGTGAACGTGCTAAGTCTTCAGTTTAAACACATATATATGTTGATTTCTATTTATTATTGAGTTGCTCACTTTTCGTTTACATAGTAACTTCTTCAAATGCTTATAAACAACAAGTTTGAAATTTGGTAAGATACTCTATTTAAATATTTTCTATTTTGAGATAAGGGTACAATAACTACAATATACAATATGACTTTGGTAAAACTACCGACTCCTAGTTGAAAAGATCCAATAAAGGTAAACTGAATAACTCTGTTTGGTCATTCAAAGGATTCCCCGACTTTCTAAAACGATTTATTTCTAAACTTTCCAACGGGTTCAATTTTAAACCCCCATTTTGTGTGAGCAAAATCTTAAAACCTTCATCGAATTCATGTTTCTCTTTTATTAAATGTTCCGCATATGTAGAGTCCAACTTGTTATTGAGGTAGGAACGTCGGTGTTCCTTTATTCCAGTATGAAAAGGTCTACACGCTGGAGGCATCATCGGTCCATATTTATTTAAAACGATGCTGGAGCTAATGTTACAGTGAATGGTGCTCGTTACAGATCGATGATCAATGATTATTTGTTTCAAAATTTGAATAGTATCGACCCAGAAGCGTTTTGATTCCAACAAGATGGTGCTGCACCTCATGCTGCTGCCGTAACAATTGATTTATTGAAAGAAATATTGGCCTCCAATATCATGCGACATAACTCCACTGGATTATTTTTTATGGGGTTATGTCAAGTCATTAGTTAATGCTGATAAACCAGAAACAATAAAAGCTGTGGAAGCCAACATAATTGATTGATGAAATAAGGCCTGAATTACTCGAAAAAGTGGTCCAAAATTGGTCTGGTCGAATGCCGGAAATTATTTTTAAAAAATAAATGTCATAAAATTATCTTTCAAATAAAAAAATGGCTTCAATCTTAATTTAAATGTCCTTTTTTCAATTTAAAATTATACCACTGTGAAAAAACCCCCGATATTTAGCGATGTTATATTTCGATAATTGCATTCCTCTCATAAGAAATTTCATATATGAGGACAATATTCTGTATATTTCCTATAACATAGGAAATTTTGTATATGGGAGAAATGATCGCTTTAGTTTTGAAAAATTTTTGATAAAGAAGAATTATAATATAATTTACAATAATACCAGAAAATCTATAAAACAAACTTCATAATGTTAACAGATTATCGAACTCGGTATGGACACGACCATGGATTTGGTTCTTCTCGTAGCATATCTGTTCATCCAAATATAAGATTCCCGCTACTAATACCAGTGCAATTTTGTATTCGCTCGGTTGGATGACTGCATGCTTAATTCTGTCTGTATCAAATCTATGCGAGTTCAGGATCGGAATGAATAAACCTGCGGCAGTGTTGACCGATATTGGACGTCAATGTGTTATATATGATTGAAATTGTCTGAATGATATTACATGAATTAGTTTCTGTCAATGAGTATCAAAAAATTGTTCAACAAATTCAAGGATAATTTGCCTCAAACCTTTTCTATTATTATTTCATTTCAATCTGCAAAGCAGCAAAAATATGAAATAAAATAGAAATCAATTTTAATTATAAATATCTTCGTTTGAATATCAAAACAGATTCAAACGGTTAGTCTTCTACAATTTCAATTTCAAAAAATGTTATTCAAAAAACTTTTAGAATTAAATTAATGCCTTATAAGCACTGCTTATATTTAATAGACGTATAAAATCGAAACTCATTATATAGTACAATATCAAATGGAATTAGGAAAACCCAACAAATATAAATTGTTAATTAAAAGTAATAAATAAATGTTTGTTTCGTTCCAAGCATGCGTACGCAGCTCTGCTTGTGGCAAAATGTTTTGTGTTCTGATCTTATATTTATGAAAACTAAATCTTCCTCAAAAATATACAACATAATTTTAAGAACTTCTCAAAAACTAATTTATTTGAAATATTTATTATATTTAAATGAGTTACCTCAAAAACTCTCAAGTAAAAAACCGCTTCTTATTATTTTATAAATATCTCCTTTATGTTCGTGAATGAGCAAAATCGCAGTTATTCACATTTGAAAGTTCTTTTTGTTTTTCCCAATATGTTCTAAACTACAAATCCGATCGATAGTATTTATGAGTAGAATAATAAAGTGCATGTTTTGTAAAATTTCTTGAGAATCGTATGATTGGAAGTTTCAACAAATATACAGGGTTAACAAGAAAAACCTCAGACAAAATTTTTTTCATTTAACTTTATTAAACAAAATAAATTAAACACAACGAATTTTAATGACATAAATATTTGGTAATAATATATTTAAGCGGTTTTGTAGTGGCTTCCTTTGGTAGCGATATATATATATATATATATATATATATATATATCTCCGAATTTAGCCTTTCGTTTGGTTTCAACAGCTCGAAATGTATTGGCCCTCGAATGTCCCACCATATACACAACATTCTCTTGTTCAGGCTCAACTTCGGTTTAGAGGTTTTCCGGGTTCATAGTATGCGCTTTTCCTTATGATGTTTTCATAGGTCAAAGACAAATACAAAAGTTTTATCAGATCAGCAGAAATTACAACATGTCCATATCTATTGAAAATGATGACATTTTCGAAGGAACCATCAAGATGTAAAATAGTTATAGATGGTAACATAGTGGAACAAGTGTCAATCATAATCCGATAGAGGACATCAAGTCACAGGTCAACAAGGCCTCAGTAATATCCGGCTGTCTAAGAGAAGTTGTTTGGGCAAACAAGCATATGCATGTCGATGGAAAAGTGCGAATATATAAATCCTGTGTTAGGCCAGTCCTGACCTATGGTATCGAGACTCAAGCTGACACTAATAAGACGAAGAACATCCTAAGAACAGCGGAGATGAAAACTCTCAGAACCATCGCAGGAAAAACATTAAGAGACAGAGTTAGAAACAGCGATATAAGATCTCTCTGTAAAGTTGAAGATATAGTGATATGGGGAAGGAAGAGGAGAAGATATTGGCGAGACCATGTAGAAAGAATGGACCACAATAGACTAGCATACATCGCAAAGGACGGAAAACCAGCAAGCAGAAGGCCATTAGGAAGACCACCCAAACGATGGAAGGATAGCTGGAGTTCAATCTCCCAGGAAGCCGCTTCCTAAGGGGGAGACCTTCACGGTGAACAGACCTTAAGGTCTAGAAGAAGAAGAAGAAGAGTTTTCATAGGTGATCCGGCCCTTAGAAGGATTCGATTTTGTTGCGTGCAAGCAGTGATGTGCGTATGATGATTCGAATTTTTCAAATTCTTCTCAATTAACATATGTGAAAACCATCTCGAATACTTCTACACAAACTCTAATTTCCGAATATCATCGGAAATGTTTTATTGAGCTGAATCAAGCCTTTCCGCAATCTCCGATGTTGCAAGAAAGGATCTTACTCTTACATGATCTTGACAGTATCGTCGTCAATCAAAGATGGTCGCCCAGATCAGAAAAGTCGAAATCACCTACTTGAAATTTTTCGAACCATCTTCTGTATGTTCTATCAGAAACTGTACCTTCACTAAACTCTTTCGATAAATTTCTACACGCTTCTGTAGCATTTCTTCCTTGTTAGAATTCGTACAAAATACAGTGGCTTAAATGAACTTTATCGATAGCCATGGGTACACGAGCGCGTCTCACTTAATACTAACAAGAATGATCTTCGTTTTAGTTCATCTGTGACGTTAATGATGTGTATACATTGTTAGCGATCAAAAGAGAGAGCCAAAAAGCATCACATAAATATGCGCATACTTGTTCAAACTGTACCTTTTGAGCGGAAAGATAAAGAGGCTTGAAACTGAGTTTGTGGCCTAAATATTCATTCATCATAATATGTAGCTTTTTTTCTGACTTCGTGTCAGTGCTTTGTAGAATAATATAGCTGTATTTCATGGCGATTCAGTTAGCATTCAATTAGCATAAATTAAATTTGCAGAAATTATAGTATTTCTCCTTCATTGAGGTCTTTTTTCTTAAATAAGGATTATTTCACTAATTACATATTTAGTAGAAAATATCTCCAGATTCGTTTTAACAATGTGCATTCTCGCATATCTGAGATGATTTGAAATAATTTGAACAACAACTATGATCTACAATAAAAGCAAAACTTGGCTGTTTTTTTAAATGAACGAACAGAAGGTAACAAATCTCCCTTGTTTAATATTTTTACAGAGTTTAAGGATTTCCAATAACTGGCCCAATATATTTTTCTGTTTTATTTGTATCCCCATTATGAAGTTTTGCCTAAACCATATCTATTTAAGAAGTGATTTTACTTTTTCAGGGTTAATTTAAGACTTCCTTTTCTCTGAGTACTTTCTGTCATCGAATTTAAGGCAATTCAAAGAGATATTTTGTAGGGAATGAATAGAATTTCTGCAGCCTTTCCAAGGGCAGCTGTTGCTTTATGCTCCAATTTTTCCAAAAATTTTATTTGAAAAAATTTCATATTATTATATGTATATGCAATATTCGATTATTTTAACACCAGAATAAATATTCAAATTTCAGGGGCTTCCGAGGAGTTCCAGGTGTCAGATCTTCAGAACGGAAGAGGTTCATTTTGTACTGCATATACGCTTGGGGAATGTCCTTTCTCATAATCTTCATAACCTACATGGTTAATCACTTCGGTAATGTTGGGCAGTGGTTCTATCCTGGAGTTGCAGTCGGACAATGTTTCATCAGAAGTGAGTAAAAACATTTCCATTTAAATATGTTACATACGTAATAGTACTTTTATCTACCAACACAAATGTCAGATCATCAATTTTTCCGATAGGATTTGGTTGAACTTCGAGCGAAACAAAAGGGAATATTAGATATTAATCACAGAACCAATCAAATTGCTACTAGCAGTAGCTTGTTCTAGACCGCCGCCATTCATTTCGTTACAATATCTGTATTTATAGAATTTTTAATCGACAATGGTCTTGAACAATCACATTTGATTGCAGATGAATAATTTGTGCACAAATTCAGTTGTCTGACCTTCTTTATAGGCACGATAATACTTGAGAATGACTTTTGAGACTTCGCATGGTAAGTTTAAAGAGAAAGTAGAAAAATGAAGTTTGATTAATAAGGGGTATGAGCTATGGAAATCGTGAATTCTGCCGGTTAGGTTATTGACATGTGAGCAAAGCTCTTTCACCAAGTGACTACTCAGCAGTCTCCACAATCTGCCTCAAGAAGCAGAAAGTGTGATGAAGGTTACGCCTTATCATCGCGCATGGCGAGAGCCACTCCGAAGAGTTGAACCAACCGAACGCAGTCCCATGAACCAAGATAGTCTCAATATTGATGCTTCAATTGATCCTGGTACGAGCACCGTCAATCCGTCGAGGCCCATGAACCCTTCTGAAGTCTTTCAATTGATCTTGGCTTCAAGCACCAACGGTCTAGCCGTATCGTCGAGATCCACAAACCCCAGAAACGTCTCGCAATCGATCCTGGGTCAGGACGAGGCCAGTCGAACTGTCAAGTCCAGCTAAATCCTGAAGCGAGATATCCTGAACATGAGTTGCTGTGAAGAGATAAAAGGAATACCCTCCTAGTCCAGCATGCGGACTGTCAACCACTGCCCCCCAGAGTCCAACGTCAGGTCGTACGAATACTTTCCGAGAGCCTCCACCCTCCGGCAGTATACTACATAACGCTCGGCCATTGAATAGAAAAATCCAGAGATTTACTGCAATAGGGAAGAGTCCGTTACTTTTAAGGGTGAGGCCCTGTGCTGCGACGGACACCCTTGTCACTGAGTTGATCAACGCGGCTCAGCCCTCCATTCCACCTTTATGGTGAAACTAGGACCCCATTCGTTCGATCTTCCCTCAAACGGGTCCAGTGACAGGCGCGAATGGCATTAGGTTCTTCAGGCATCAAGACTTAATCTTCCATTTCACCGGGATGAAACTAGGATCCTAGTCCAGATAAGCGCCCCCAACGCGTCAAGCTATAATGCCATGGGGGATGATGCTATGGTAATAGAAACTTCTTCAAATCGGGACAGTGCAACATACATCTGTATAACTATTCTAAACCCAAACAAGCTCGACAAGGTTTTGCCGATCGCTGGGACATAAGCAGCAGACATGCGCATTTTTCGAAGCTCCAATCGTCAGTGCGCTGTAGTGTCCAACGTACACAAATCAACCACGCATCTATATTTGTTTTGCATAAAAACACCAATGTCTTTATCATATACTAGCGCCATCTAGTACACTCAAATATACATACCCACCGAGTCAATTCAAGCTGTATTTCCGATATTTTCTAACGTTACAAACGCAGAAAACTTTCCTCATGCTCAAGTCAGATTCTGTTACGGTGTGAGGCTCATAATTAGGATATTTTTACTCAAGTGGATTGATTTGACTGATAATCTGTACCAAATATCGTCAGTGCGCTGTTATGTCCACCGAACACAAATCAGCCACTTTAATGTTTGTTTTTTTCAATTCAGTTTATATTCATTGTTTATTTATGATAATGAACCGTGTATAAGGTTACCGCTCCAATTTCACCACTTCAAATTGAACAAGCGATCAGCTATCATAGAAATTTTTCCAGAGACATTACATGCAGAATTACCTTCAATAAACGAACAAATTTTATAATTACATTCATTAATTGTTTCTTGTTTTACGGTTTGATGTGTATAATGTTTTATGTGATATTTTTCTATTTGTTGCTTTCTTCAAGAAGATTTAAATAAAAATATATATAAAAGCACTTACTTGTTTCTGGAATCTTTAGCGAGGTCGTACATCAATATAATTGTTTACTGTCTGACTTTTCTGCATCTTTAAGAAGAAAATGAAGGAAGTTGATCCAAGTATTGGACCCAAGATAGGTTTTGCGTAACCATTGAAGCCATAGATGTATTTGTAAATTGCTTATTTTACATTCAGGGGACAGGGAAACCTCCCTGACCAAAGGTTTATTGAGCAGATGGTATGTGATCAAATTTTTATTGAATATGTTTGTTTAGCATTAAAATAAATTCCGTCTGAAGAGAGTGGTTGGGAGTTTCAAACGCTTTTCTGGAGACGGCGCTATATAAAAAAAAAAATGGAAAAGATATTTCAAATACATATGGAGCATTTTTTGGAATAGAAGTCGATATCCATTAGGTCCATTGGAAACAGCTGCATTGGATGAAGTTTGCTAGGTGATTTTGTCAATTATTATTATCCTGATACTCCTAGATCTTCTGTGATGTTCCTTCAGAAGCTTTTTCAGCTTCTACTAGTTAGGAGTTCAGTTGTGTTCTGGGTAGGCTTTGTTACCGCGATCTTGCGCCACTTTAGGTCACAGCACTGTTAATTTTTGACCCAACAGTGAAATGGTGGCCGACACCCGTCCAACTAGAAAATTTCTTTTCCACCTGAACAGGATTCGAACCCGGACCTCTACCACTGAGCTGTCCGCGCAATGTTCTACATTTTATCGGTTGATTGCCAGGCATATTTTTGATAATTCTATTGGTCTCAACAAACAATATTTCTGACACATTTTATTTAATTCAATTTCAAAAATTCTTGAGAGGTTTGCAAGATTAGAATTTGTAGAAGTTTTAGAAAATTATTCTGATTAATATTTAAAATATGGAAAAAAAAACCCTTTTAAGTAATATTCAATTTATTTTTATTAAATTCACCTAACCCAACCTAACCTACGTTGGTCGGTCACCGAATCTCAATACAGTGGTGCCAACCCTAACAAACTTCAGGAAATTTTCTGTGAATGAAAATTAGATTTTCAATTTTAACATTCAAACACATACGTTAATGAAAGATGTTTTGTTCCTAGATGGTATGCCACAACTGCTGTACTTCTACGGGCCAATGGGAGTGATCATAATAGTGAACGTAATCCTCTTCACCCTCACAGCTTTGAGAATACGGCGAGTAAAGAAGGACACAGCAATGCTGAAACATAGTGAAAGTAAAAGACATTCCGATGATGATCAACAAAAGTAAGAAATATTCGTTAGTTTAGTTCCTTCAATTCAAATCGGAATCAACAAAGTCTGGGTATCATTTTATTTACTTAGGTTACATATATCGGGTGAATAATTTAGACGTATTTTTTGAATAAAAAAATGAATAAAAACAATTTTATTTTATAATCTTTATTAATTCACAAAAGAACCATTCTTTACAATTATTTTTTAAAGATAACGCCCAACGACTAAAACGGAAACAAATCGGAAGGTCGGTCGGATTCAGTTCTTGCACTAGTTTAATTTTGTAAGCAAGATTGCCCTATTTTCACTGGAGGAATCGGTCTCGAAATTTTATGCACGTACTTAAGGAACTTTCTTCTTAGTAGCCTATACTGATAGAAATTGAATGATTGCAGCTTCAACCTATATCTGAAGTTACTTTTGGCGATGGGAGTCAATTGGTCAATGGAGCTTGTATCTTGGGCAGTGAACCTGAACAACAAAGCGGTACCACAGTATGTTTGGTATCTATCTGACTTCTGTAATGCAACCTATGGTGTGTTCATCTTCTTCATTTTTGTATTCAAGAGAAATATATGGAAACAGTTAAGACGAAGGTACGTGTCAATTATTCATCAATTTGTTACAGATGTCAAGTTTGAATGACGACAAATTCATTCTTTCAGTATTTTAAAGATCTTTCACATATTATGATTTTTACACGTATATCCAAATGTTAAGTTTATCTAATAACGACAGAGTAAAATTGCAGCAGGAGATCGAGTATTCCTTAACTTATTTATGGCGCGTTTTAATACACTTTTTATACGTATGTTTGGATCGACTGCTTATAGGTGATTATTTGTAAATATTTATGAAACAGTTATTTCTGTCCTAGAACAGTTTTTCATTCAACGTATCCCGTAGTACTTTTATGAAAAGAAGGGGGTAATTATTCCATCATCTTCCTACTCCAGGCACGAGCTTGTTATTTTAATGATTTGCGTAGTAACTTAGTGTCGGGTATAACGTAAAGAATTTCTTGCTCAATATGCATAGGCACTTCCTCAGTATTGCTCATTGAATTTTGGTCTAAAAAAGGATCTTAAAAACACCAAATGGCGAATACATTACTCAATAACCGATGGTTATTAAGTTAATCAATACAAGTGAATACAAGTGGAAATTCAGTTAGATATTTGACATAAATAAATAAAGAGGTCTTGCAGTTTGTTATCTTTTCTAAAATTTTACCTTCAATAAGATGGGAAATAATACTGAAAGACAAAAAATATAAACACCTATATATGTATGTTTACCCGATTTTAATCTTAATAATTATTTACCTATTTAGGTATTTTATCATGAACAACAATTGATTTAATTTTCAAGTTTTTCTTGCTAAATTTTTGATATTGTCAAATAATGAAAGAGCATTCAGTTGCCGAGAATGTAGGTCGTCAAGCCTTTTTTTAATTTAACGAAATGCCCAGAGTGTGTAAAATTCATTTTTTTTTTGCTCAGTGTCATTGAGTGGGGTCAAATTGTAGAGTTGCATGAAATCGAAGATGTTCTGCACAGTACTGCTATGTGGATGAGCGTGGTGAACAGAGCTAGACGTCCCAGAAGATACACGCCAAGAGCGTCGATTAAGATATATTTTTCTTATCGTCCACACTTGTTGCAACTTCTCAACGCTGAACATCGACATGATCATCTAGTCTGATGTAAGGAGATAATTCAGTGGAGCCTGGAAAAGAGTTAGATGATCTTTAATTAGATACGAGTCTAGCTTCTGTTTGAGTATCTATGATGGTCAGGCAAGGATGAGAAGGCAACATGGTGAAAGATATGGTTCACAATTTGAATTATAAAGGGTTCTGTTGCATATTGTAGCAGATCACCAGTAGTTTTCATTAGGAGCAACATAATAGGCCGGCGTTATATTCATTTGGGATTTCATACTTTCACACCAAATAAAACGCTACGTTTCCCAAGCCTTTCCGCTTGTTGAAAAACGATAGCTTTCATGGATGGACATAACATTAATCGTCCACAAGATTTATTGATATATCTCTGATGTTTGGTCGCAGGCTGTTGATTTTGCAGCATTCTCTACAAGCTGTCTTCAAACTCTTCACATTCTATCATCTTTCTTCATCCACGGTGCCTAAGATAAGTTAATTCGTCTTCTTATACTTTATTGTGATCTTTTGTAGTCTTCTTTGCTATGTTTGTTTATTTTTCGCTACTCTATTAATTTCAGAATTTCGTCTATCATCCACCTTTGTTCCTTGTTTTTTGGATTTAAGTTGGTATTGCAAACCGTGATTAAAATAATTTTCAGTTCTTCCCATGATGTCTGCACTTATCCATCCTTAATCTCTTTAAAGTCAGCTAATTTTTCATTCAGTTCTTCCTTGTTTTTTCTTTTATTTCTGAGCTTTGTAACAGTGATGTATCGATTCTTTGTGTTTCTGTTTTTTTCTAATCATCTTCAATTTAACCTTAATATCTGCCATGAGTGGGACATGGTCAGACCCAGAATCAGTACCAGGTTAAGTTATAACCCTTGTTAAAAAATTCCTGAATAATTTCGACATTTCGACGACTAGAAGGCTAATACTACATTTTTTGAAGATCGTATAATTAGAAGACCACAAAAATGTATTTTGAGGATCGTGGAAGATATGAACTAACGCGCAAAAGCTCCTGACTTCACCTCAGTGCTTTTCACCTTTTTTCAAGTCAATTTGCATTTGTGTATACTTCTTCAAAGTTATTAATAACTTTTGTTTCTGTATTTTCATTGGTGAAAATTTTCAGAGGAGCGAAGGGAGATATCGTTTTAGTGTTTTATACATATACATATTATTCTAATATGTTTGTAGTTGTATACTATCTAACATACTGTCTTGACAATTTTACTGTAGGTACAAGACGGTGTTCGATGCAGTACTTTTTTCCATCTTTTCTCTTTTTACTACATTAACAATTCACTGAAACTAAAATACATAGTTTCACAAATTCAGCCAATTTCTTATTTTACTTCTTGACCCCTGAATATTTCAGGCCTTTTCAGAGGAAAAGCAGAATCCATATGCAGTGTTCATCGCGACGTGCTCTTGATGCGGAGCTGGTAATTTGATATTTTCCTCAATGCAATTTAAGAAAGTGTTTATTAAAAAACACGTTCATGCTAAAAATACACTTACTGTCTTTTATCATGAATGGTATAAAAATGATTATGCACTCTTCTCACTGCATACATTTGCACTCAGGTTTGTTTCTCACCATAATTCCAAAAATATTTTAGTTCCAAAATTTCCCAAACTGGCACTACAAAGATGATACAGACGATGACAACAATGTGATATGTTCGAAAGTATCATTAACTTCCAAGGAATTTTCCTAGATGTTTAGACTTATCAGTAAGTTTATTCTTCAAGAGTATAAAACTGAATGACTGAAAGTAGTTCGATGTACAATACTAATATCTTTTGTTTTAACATCTAAAATGGAGCTTTTTAGTGGTTAAAATAATCATTTCTTCTCTTGTTTGAACATCTTTAATAAACTAACGATGCTGAAGACACAGAGGCGATCGTAAAACCCATTCGTAACACTAGTGTTATAAGTCAATTTTCATTTCACGGAAGGGACAGATATTGCAAATGAATGTAATTTTTAACTCGCATATCATGCATTGTATTTTATCAACAAATTATAAAAATTTTAAGAAGTTTTCATCATACCCATATAACCATTCATAAAGGTTATATATTATATATTAAAATTATCAAATATATTTGAATTGATACCTTGATGAAGGCTACATATTGAAATATGTAGTTGTTCAAACAGCAATAATTGTATTTATCGTATAATCAAGTTTAACTCCAATAAGAAACATTTTCATAAATAGTGTTAATTCACTTTTGAGAATAGTTTTAAAAGTAATTTTTTCATTATGTCCTTATCAATAGATTAGTAAGCATTAAAAACCCCATTATAAGAGGACTAGTTATAAATTTAAAATGCAATGTGATACTACAAGCAATATTTTGCTACGATAGTATTTAATTTTTCAGCTCGTCCAACGGATAGTAGGTTTTTATGTCCCAAGCAAGAAATTTAAGGAAAGAATCAAAATATTTTTCCACTGCTCGATTCTTAAGTTTTTTTTCTAATATGATCTTATTCAGAATAAAATAGAAAGGCCTTTTACTTGATAGAAGAAATATAACAAAATTTGAATATTAAAACAAATTGAAATATGTTTATCTTCTAAAATTTTAATTTCAAAAAATTTTTTATTCAAAAAACTTTTAGAATTAAATTTATGTCTACACAAGCACCGCTTACATTTAATATACGTATATAATCAAAACTCAATATATAATGTCAAATGGAATAAATAACCCAACAGATATACGAAAGTAATTAAAATTAATAAATAAATATTTAAAGGAGACAAAATTTTGTTTCTGGTCTTACCTTTAAGAACACCAATTGCCTTTTAAAAACATGAACACACTTAAAGGACTTCTCAAAGAATATAATTTATTTGAAATATTTAATATATTTAAATATTCGAATAAGTTATTTCAAAAATCTCTAAAAAATGTGCCCTGTATCTTCAAAAAACAAATATAAGTCTAAGCAATCCCGTCTTCAGCCCTCATTTAATATTCCAAATATCAAAATCAAAAAACTAACCTATATCTCTTCACGTGTCAAAAGACTAAAGCTTCAAAACACAGATCAACTATATAATTCAAGATTGATTCATGTTCTAACAAAATCAAAGAACAGTGTGAGTTATTTTAAGGTTTATTTAAATTCATTGACATTCCATAATGAGATTTATTGAAGCCAAAATATAATCATATATAAAATAAAATAGAAAGGCCTTTTACTTGATATTTTTTTGAAATTAAAATTGTAGAAGATAAACATATTTCAATTTGTTTTAATATTCAAATTTTGTTATTCAGAATAGTTGCAACAAAGATATAATGAATTATAGTATCCGTACATCTCTGCATTGCCTACTATCTTTCGAAACATTCAACATTTCAGGAATGATCTTATGGTTGCCTCACACTTGATAATAGAATATCGAATGATTATACATTTTTATGAGAATAATTGTTCATTGAAGCTGAAAATTACTATTTACTCATATTTGTCTCGTTTGAATTCGGAACTAATCACTTATAACAATATATTTGTGACATTGTTACATCCAATAAAATAACTTATAATATGAAATCAGTGAAAAGCACTGATTTTCACTTTTCAGAAGCTTTTGCGCGCTTGTACATCAGTCCATTTCCCCCGAAAATCACAAATGTGTTAATTAGTTTCTTGAATAAACTATATGTGATGAATAAAAACACAGAATTCTATATTTTGTCATCTGAAAGTCAAATAGACAGAAGTCTGTTTTTGCAATATCGAACTGCTCTCCTGAAGAAATGGAAAATCTCATGAAATCAGATAAGGAAAAATCTAAAAAATTCTCGTAATTATATGCACGAAATATGCATGACCTTTCGTGTCGTTATTTCACAGCTAAGTACTAAATTTGAACTATGTCAAATTTGTACTTTGGACCGATTTTGTCCATTTACGAACTTAACAGAGATAGATTTTTCCGTTCGAAAATTAGTGTTTACGGGCAGAATTACTATCGACCTCGAATTCTTCATCAGTGAATCTAGTCGTTTGAGACCATTTTCGGTACAAAATTTTAAGAAAGATTCAGACATTTGGCCAAACGATAATATGCTGTTCAAAATGCGCGCAAAAGTATTTCGACATCAAATCATAAAATTTGCAAACAAAAACAATCAACCAAAAGTTCAGCATCGGAGTTTTTATTGTTGATTAAAGTTTCACAAGAAATCTCTGGAGATTTTTGGAGATTGGCGTTTCAGACATACGAAAGATGAGAAAGGAACAAAATTAAGTATATAAATCTTAGGAAATTAGGGCTAAATTAAAACTTAGCCGTAACAAATGAGAAAAAAAATTCATGGATTTAATTTCTGAAAAAAGTTTATGAATTTCAACTTCAGTGAACATCATATTATATTCAATATATTTTTTCGAAATTGTCAACTTTGCCTAGCACATCTTTCAATATTATTTCCTATGAATTGAAAAATAATTTTAAATATGAGTAATGCATACTAACTGTGGACTAATAACAAGCTCGAAAAAATTCCAAAGATATAATCTTCCTTGGAATGGTTGCATGCAACTAAAAAAAAATAATATTTTACCTTGTTGTGATTAACGTGCATTGCTGTAAAATGATATAAAATCTGAACATAGGCGGTTCAAGAAAGAGTTTTACCTAAACATCTTCATTAAAATCGAATATAAAATGTGAACAGAATAAAAAATAATAATCAATTATTTCTCAAGGCTCATAACTTTGGACCAGGAATATTATATAGTACTTCACTTTTTGTTATTGGGGGCGCCAGGTGAATAATTTCTGATAATAAAATTAAGTGATAGCTTTCAACAGTTTTTGAGAAAAAACAAAAGTAGAGTTCATTGTCTCTGAAGGAGATTTAAAGTAACTGACAATAAATAAACTTGTAACGTAAGGCTTCTGTTTCAACAGTGAAGAAGAATTAAAAACAATTTAACATAAAAAGAGCAAATTTAAAGTAAGGGTTCTACGTGGCCTCCTCTGACTTGTATGCCTTTTCTAATACTTGTAATAAGACTTCCGGATGTCAAAGAAAACATTATTCTGTCCCCTTATTAGCCGCAGTTTTTATTATTCTCCAGAGTTCGTCTCGCGAATTAATTTTTTGGGCGAGCACATAATATTCCTCCTCCAAAGTTATGCCTCTGTGTAGATTTTAATAACAATTGAGAAATAAACAGTGGAATTATTAGGAAATCTGTTTCCACAGCAATATTTTATTCAGGCATATTTGGTCTAATTGTCATATTTTGGTCCAAATAATCTGTTCTTAGCCTATGTCCCAATAGTTAACACCTTGTATACAGTACACAGTGTCAAAAATGTACTTGGAATAATTGAATAAATCACAAAATATGTATTATTCATCCAAATTTATTGTATCGCATTCAAAGCTGATCCCTTCTGAAATAATACAACTTACGAGACAAAAAATGCCGACAATTTCTTTAAGCAGCTATACAGAGGTTTTTTGGTGCATCTGAGTGATATGATTGTGTTGATTTTTTGTGGCTCTTGTGTAATATATATTGAGCTATATTAAAAATATATTTGATAATATCCTTATACTCCTGTATCTTCCACGAAGATCTTAAGAAGCTTTAGTGTTACTTGTGTGAATTAGGAGATGCTACCTAACAAAGGTGTTCATATGTCACCTTAGG
Source organism: Megalocaria dilatata (assembly GCA_034642435.1). Taxonomy (NCBI): domain Eukaryota; kingdom Metazoa; phylum Arthropoda; class Insecta; order Coleoptera; family Coccinellidae; genus Megalocaria; species Megalocaria dilatata. The sequence goes on from CM067854.1 coordinate 8,289,656, forward strand.
CACAGCACTGTTAATTTTTGACCCGACAGTGAAATATTTGACAGCCATCCTAGCAAGAAAATGTCTTCCTCTGCCAATATGTGAATCCTCACCAAAGAGAGTTCTCCTTAAAACAAATTGTAGAAATTACTATGTTTTACTACCAAAAAAATATATATTACACATTTTCTTGTTACTCGAGTTTCGGGAAATGAAATATCCCATCATCAGACAACTGAAGACCTAACAGTGGTACAGTGGTATTTAAACAACAGTGATAAATATTTTGAATATTTCAACAGATTCTCGGTAATACCTAATTGTCGTACAGAGGTTTACAATCGGAACGTGATAAAAAACCGGGTTAAAGAAGAGGGGCCTTCTAACAGATATCGGAATGTCGGCAATCAACAAAGAAGGTTGTTAAACAGATGGTTCCCATTTAAATATCTCAAATAATTTTTGGGGTTACATAGGTCCGTAGTCATTCGTTATTTTTACATTATTTTGTTGTATATCTTAAATATTTGGATTTACATAGCTCCATACAGTCATTCACTCTTTTTTACATTATTTTCAATGTGAACGAATTTGAAAATTTCAATGATCAAGTTTCTTTTCTTTTGAATCTACATGTAGAATTTTTTTCTTTAAGATTTTCTTTTGTCAAAAGGAATCACTGTTTTCTAAAGAATGAGTGGCAAAAGTTGAATTTTTGTTTACTTTTCATTAAATTCATTTTATGTTCGTTGAAAAAGGTTTTAAACAGATGTTGCTTTTTAAATATCTCAAATATTTTCGATTTACATAGCTCCGTACAGTCATTCATTATTTTTACATTATTGTTATTGTGAACTAATTTGAAAATTTCAACAGATTCTAGATAATCGAGTTTCTTCCCTTTTGATTCTACATGTAAAATTTTAAGATTATCTATTGTGGGAAAGGAATGACCGTTTTCTAGACAATGAGTGGCAAAGGTAGAATTTTGTTTATTTTTCCTGAAACTCATTTTATGTTCGTTGAACCTCGTCTTGAAGGAACGTCCTGTTTGTTCTATATATTTATTACTGCACGTAGAACAAGATAACCCATAAACTCCTGATTTGTGTATGTTTGGAGTAGGGTCCTTTGTGTTAAAAAATACCGATGATAACTTGTTTTACGTTTTGAAGGCAATATTGACATCTCATTTTGAAAAACTATTGGCCACTTTTTGACTTATGCTACCAAAGTACGACAGAGAAATGAATTTTTTATTTTCTTCGATTTTTATGATGGAATAAATGTGGCTCATAGCTATTTTAGATAGTTTCTGTAGAATTAGATTATCTATTATATTGGGGTTGAAACTGTTGTTCGCGGCTATTGATTTTATAGTTTGGACTTCAGCTTCTCGGTCATTTTTTGATAAGGGTAATTTATCAACAAAAAAAAAAAGACCGCGAAGCTGAAGTCCAAACTATAAAATCAATAGCCGCGAACAACGGTTTCAACCCCAATATAATATAATAGATAATCTAATTCGACAGAAACTATCTAAAATAGCTATGAGCCAAATTTATCCTATCATAAAAACTGAAAAAAATAAAAAATTCATTTCTCTATCGTACTTTGTTAGCATGAGTCAAAAAGTGGCCAATAGTTTTTCAAAATCAGATGTCAATATTGCCTTCGAAACGCAAAACAAGTTATCATCGGTATTTTTTAACGCAAAGGACCTTACTCCAAACATACACAAATCAGGAGTTTATGAGTTATCTTGTTCTACGTGCAGTAATAAATATATAGGACAAACAGGACGTTCCTTCAAGACGAAGTTCAACGAACATAAAATGAGTTTCAGGAAAAATAAACAAAATTCTACCTTTGCCACTCATTGTCTAGAAAACGGTCATTCCTTTCCCACAATAGATAATCTTAAAATTTTACATGTAGAATCAAAAGGGAAGAAACTCGATTATCTAGAATCTGTTGAAATTTTCAAATTAGTTCACAATAACAATAATGTAAAAATAATGAATGACTGTACGGAGCTATGTAAATCGAAAATATTTGAGATATTTAAAAAGTAACATCTGTTTAAAACCTTTTTCAACGAACATAAAATGAATTTGATGAAAAGTAAACAAAAATTCAACTTTTGCCACTCATTTTTTAGAAAACAGTAATTCCTTTTGACAAAAGAAAATCTTAAAGAAAAAAATTTTACATGTAGATTCAAAAGAAAAGAAACTTGATTATTGAAATTTTCAAATTCGTTCACATTAAAAATAATGTATGACTGTATGGAGCTTTCTAAATCCAAATATTTGAGATATACAACAAAATAATGTGAAAATAACGAATGACTACGGACCTATGTAACCCCAAAAATTATTTGAGATATTTAAACGGGTACCATCTGTTTAACAACCTTCTTTGTCGATTGCCGACATTCCGATATCTGTTAGAAGGCTCCTCTTTTTTAACCCGGTTTTTTATCACGTTCCGATTGTAAACCTCTGTACCACTATTAGGTGTTACCGAGAATCTGTTGAAATATTCAAAATATTTATCACTTTTGTTTAAATATCTCTGTACCACTGTTAGGTCTTCAGTTCAGATGATGGGATATTTCATTTCCCGAAACTCGAGTCACAAGAAAATGTGTAATATATATTTTTATTGGTACTAAAACATAGTATTACATTTTAACAATTTGTTTTAATTATGATCAACTACCAAATAGTAACGGCTGAAACAATTCAGTATCTAGAGTGTTCTCCCCTTATTACAAGTCGGGTGTTTGAACCACCATGCCATCGATGCTCATGATATATTGGTGTATTAATATTTTATGTTATTGGTATTATTCATATTTCATGTAGTTAGCTGGATGTGCATGTTCTAATAATGCAAAAAAAAATTACTCTTCTCACAGCATGTAGTGCCCTGCATTTCCACTATCAATAATGTCTGTTGCAGTAGGTCTTCCCAAATTGTTAAGATTTCATGTAATGGGCATTTCCTTTCACCTTTTTTGGTGGATATATTTCATATGTTGAAGATTTTGTTATTCTAAATACAGATCAACCATGCATAAAAATTAAGAATAAATAATGTATCAATAATTTTATATTATTTCATGTTCTTAGAAAATTAATGAGGAATCTTCACAAATTCGTTATCAATGTATGTAACAAAAATTAGCACCGAATTCCTGGAAGCTCATAAAAATGGATCAGCTTAGGAGCAAATCATTTTTTTCTGCGTTTTTCACACTAGTTAAAATTTTTATTAGTTAAAGTCATCGTTTGTTAAAATTTGTCATGAAAATGATTTTCATCCATGTGTATAAGTGGAAAAAATATTATATCCTTTTATTTGAAATGCACACTTTCATTTAAGCTTCAAAATATTTTCTTATTATGTGAACTGATATTTTAAAATTAGTCCTATTAGCATTGTATGAAGCTCAAGTTTAAATAATATTATTTATAATTACAATAGCAGAAGGAATATTTAATTCAATAGAATTATCTGAAAATGTGTAATTTACGATATGCTGGGTGGCGGAATTTGCGTAGTGCTTACATGTTTTCTTTATTATTCTCATATAATCTTAAAACAAAAAGGTGACAGCTTTTCATTGCTGATATAATAAAAAATATTTAAAACTGTTCTAAAATGTATGAAGAAAAACCCCTTTGTTATTTAACGTTGAAATAATAAATATCACCAAAGGTACAGCTTCAAAAATTACAAAACCAATAACAGCAGTTCATTGCATCTCGAACAAGTGACTCATTTTGAAATAGAGGCTTTTATAATTCTGTAGAAGATCAACTCTTTGTTCTCTGTTATTGGAAAATATTAATCATGATATCAAACAAAACATCAAAAACAGCATACTCAATAATTTATGATTTAACGAAGCTTCTCTTATAATGTTCCTGCTTATTATTTACGCTATTCTAAAATTTGAAGTAATTAAATAATACAGGAATTGCTACTTAAGTTTCGAGATATGCCATCGCTGATGCGAATATGTGAAATCTAAAATTATCATTGTAAAGTTCTAATGGTGAATGTACCCAGAACGTGTTGTCATACAAGTGCTATTTGTGTTGTTTACAGATATTTGGAAACATTCATCTTGGCCAAAAAATGGAATTAAAACGTGAACATTTTCGTGCGATGATTTTCTATGACTTTCGAGGTGAATTAAACCAACAGTGCAGGGATCAACTCGCTTCGACTTTTGATGATAAAGCAACAATTCGAGCCACCATGTTTCGCTAGTTTTAAATCGCACTTCGCTAGAGAAAGAATTTCGTGAAGGTCATTTAAAATTGGCAGTTGTGCCACAAAACATCCATGCTGTGATATTGCAAGATCGTCACGTGACACTGAAATTGAAGCATACTTAGGAATTAGGTCCACTCACATACAATATTGCATTAACAAATGTTCATGCAGTATGCATAGGATTGGTGCGAAGAAAGGCCGTGGGACGATAAGTATACCGAATCGGCCCCAGATAGGGATCGGTCTCATTTTTTCAGGGAATGTTTGTACCCATGAGATACTTCGATGCTGCGAGTTTCAGGTTTTTATCTATAACCACTTCGGAGTAAATCGAAAAATACTGAAAATTAGAAAAAATTGATGTTCTCAGAGCGTACTTATTCGATTGATCTGAAAATTGGATATGTTTTGGGGGTTGATGGTAGCTATCTGGAAAAAAAATAAGAGCTATTTCGGCTCACAAAAAAAAAACGAGTTTATATTTTTAATTTCAATTTTTAAGCATCTTACCATTACGACACAGTTATGAAAATATTTTTTTTGAATTCCTCATCCAATTTTCTATGAATCTATGGCCTTTCGAAATTTTTAAAAATGGTACTACATATTGAAAAAAAATAAAAACCATTTTTTGCTCAAAAATCGGGTTTTTCTAATAATTTTACTCTTGAACTGATAAAATACAAAACTTACTCGTTTACTAAGGTAGAGAAAACCATAAAAGAAATAAAATATCCTTACATTATTAAAATATTTTTTTTTATTTATTAATTTCAACGTTGATATTTCATCCATAAACAATTAAAACTGCAATTAAATATATTAATCTACTACAAATGATAAATAAAATTGTTCTTCTAATTTGTGACTAGTCTTCGTCGCTATCTTCATCAATCACAGGAGTAATATTATCTTTATTAAATTAAGTGTTGAGTATCGCTGCTGGTCTGGGGATTTTAGCCAAATATCGCCCGTATGCTAAATAGAAAATAATTGCAGCAACGTGCGAACAACAACCGATTGTCCCCAATCCATTAGCGCATTCACAGCAATATGTTATATTCCACTCCATCCAATAGTATCAGGTTTATATTCAATGAAACATCTGTACACGTTTTTATTAATATGACGAGATTCCACTTGAGCCTTTAAAATATTGGTTTTATCTCTGACAAACTGGATAGTCATATTATCAGATTTGTCAATCGTCTCTGCTAGATATGATACTGCTTGTTTATATTGATAAGAACCGGTAAAGAAAAGTTTCAGGTCTTTCTCTGTCATTTCTGGAAAGTCGATCAAATCAGAGGACAAAATCGTTTCGAAAGGAAGTTTTTTTCGCTGCCAACCATTTTTATCGACTTCATCAGCAAGTGTATTATTAAGTAATTTCGGGATTTAATCATTTCAACAATTTCGTCTGAGTACTCTTCATCTGAAATAAGACGTTTGTTGTACTGATTGTGAAGAAATGATGCGATTCTATAAAAATTACTGACTCTGGGTAACATTTTATTATCGAGTTTTAGGTCTAGTAGACGATATTTTTGTTTCAGCATTCCTGCTTCAACTACCCAACGAATCTTTGTGACGTATCTTGATGAATTAGATTCAGAAGTTGTTAACCGATTTCTTTTGCCTTTCAATGCTGGCATTAATACTTCATAACCTTTTTCTTCTAAGTGCACCTGAACATCTCGAAACCCTCTATCAAGAACAAAAACATCACCAGGTTCCAACAAATTGCTAATACCATCAGCAGTATCGATAATTTCTTTCATTATACTAGCATCATTTACATTGGCATAGTAGGGCCCTAACATATCTACTATATATCCATTGGTAGTACAAATAGAAAATGGCTTACATAACGGTAGTTTCTTCTGTCCAGAAAAAGACTTTCTCTGATAAGCGTTATTAGAGCTCTTTTGATGCCGAGCATACGTTCCATCGCAAAACAAAAAAAAACTTATCACTACGATCAGCAAACTTTTCAAAGGTGGTGATGATTGATTTTCAATGAGGTTTTTTCGAGACATAGATCGAAAACCAAAGTACTGAGGTAATATATCTTTCTCAAATGATTGGATCACTTGGTCACAATATTTTGAAACCAGCATCTCATTTTCCAATTGTAAGGTCGCTGATATCAACCTGTTAGAGTTACCGGTACGTAACTCAAATAAGAATACAATGAGAGCTTGAATAACTGAACGGGAATCTGTATTCCTCATAGTTGTCAATAAGTCTCGCAATTCGAGTATGTTTTCACGTTGTAATCCAGTAAATATAAAAAGTTGCTCATCAGTTATTCGAAAATCATCCATTTTATCGAGAAGTGTCGAATCACATTCTACAGCCAAACTTTCCATCATAATAATAATAATAATAATGTTTATTTCCCAAAACTACATAAATGAAAGAGTTCTCACAATTAATATAATAATAATAATAACAACAATAATGTGATTTACTTCAAAATAAATTTAGAAAAATTTTATACTAAATTATAACAATCTAAATTAATACAATAAAAAATATATTTGCACAAATACTTAAACAAAGCAATATGATCCAAAAAAAAAATAAATAATAATGATAATAAGAAACAAGATCCACGTGCTGAAAACAAGCAACCTTCACCACTCCAATGCGTCTTCAAGTAGAAACCGCGGCCACCCTGTCAATTTCATCAAGAAGCAAATTTTTCAACCAGATTTTCAACTTTTTTTGTATGAATGAAAGCTGTTCATATTTCTTATATTAGGTGGAACTTGAGAGTAGATTCTTGGAGCTGTATAATAAAACGATCTCTGACCCACCGCTTTAGCTGCCCTTTCTGTGACATACTCGCAATCTCTCCTATGCCTTGTATTGTGATTATGTTTTATAAACGACAGTTCTCCCCTGTTTCTGTACTGTAGGCAAAGAACCCTATAATAGTAAAGTTTTTCCATGTTGAACATTGGTACCTCATCGAAAAGTTTTTGTGTGGGATAAGTTCGTTCTTTGTTATAAATAATTTTCAGGAAGGTTTTTTGCATAATTTTCAGTTGTATTTTATGACATTTGTACGTTCCGCCCCAACCTGATATTCCGTATTGTAAACGTGTTTCAACAAGTGCGTGATAGAGAATTTTGAGAAAACCATCTTCCATAAGCTTTTTTAGGCGTTTGAAAGTAAATAACAAAGATCTTAGTTTCTTGGCCACTTTGACAATGTGAGGGTCCCATCTCAGGTCAGGGTCGATCTCGACTCCAAGGTAAGTTTTCGATGATACACATTCAATAAAATCACCAGAATTGCTATTCCTCAGTACCAGATGGTCAATTTTGGGTAGGCTTGATATTTTATTAGAGAAAACCATGCATTTCGTCTTCTTCATATTGAGCATCAGGTCCATCTCATCCAGCCAGTCTTTTATTCTTTCCATGTTGTACTCCGCCCTATTCACAACTTCCTCCCAAGTAGAGCCGGTAAAGAGAACTACTGTATCATCCGCGAAAGATGACTCCTTAGAGCTTACTGTGATTTTGTGACGAACATAGTATTACTTGATTTTTAAAGTTAGTCTGTTTAAGCAATTATCCGCTTACCACTCTGAGGTAAGATATATTGATTGGTAGTTGATTTTGATAAAATAAATATAAAAGTTGAACAAAATAGATATAGCCAGAAAGCATAACTGTTAACCTGTAAATTGGGATTTGAGTAAGTGTAAATAATTAATTATATAAATTTATTTATTATATTAGTATGATGAATTATATTTTGTTGCATTTGTTTTTTAATGAGATAGAACTTGTCGAAATAAACCATTAAAATTAAAAACGTATACAAAAATCGAGGAAACTAGAATATACTTATTCTTCAAAAAAAAAAAAAAAATATATATATATATATATATATATAGTGTTCATAGTATATATATAAAAAGAAAAATAAGAAGAAGAAGAAAAAAAAGAAGAAGAAAAAAAGAAAGAAGGAGAAGAAAAAGGAGAATCTGTGGTGAAAAGTTAACCTAGTGTTATTATTGTGATTTATTTCATTCATCAGTAAGAGGAAGTGAATCAATGTGGGTATATCAGATTTTGCAGTAAAAGAAGGAGAAGAAGAATCTGTGGTTAAAAGTTTACAACCTAGTGTAATTATTGTGATATATTTCATTTTTGAAGAAAAAATATATTCATCAGTAAGACGAATCAATTTGGGTATATCAGATTTTGCAGTAGGAATCCAAGGAAGGGTCTATACCTTTTCACCTGTTTTTAACAATAAACAAAATGCCCCGAGCCGAAGTAGGAACCCCCAAATATTTGGCAAACAAAATGAAAGCCAAAGGTCTTCAGAAATTAAGATGGTATTGTCAAATGTGTCAAAAGCAATGTAGGGATGAAAATGGTTTCAAATGCCACACCATGTCCGAATCTCACCAAAGACAACTGCTTATTTTTGCGGATAATTCAAAGAAATTTATGGATGAATTTTCATTTGATTTTCAGAAGGAGTATTTACAAATTCTGAGGAGACAATTCGGAACAAAAAGAGTGAATGCAAATAGGGTCTATCAGGAATATATTGCAGACAAAAATCATATACACATGAATGCAACACGGTGGGTGACACTAACAGGCTTTGTCAAATGGTTAGGAAAAACTGGTAAATGTATTGTTGATGAAACTGAAACTGGTTGGTTTATTACATATATTGATAGAGATCCAGAAACAATAGCAAAAGAGGAAAGAAAAAATAGAAAGCAAAAAATGGACAAAGATGATGAGAAACGAAATCTGGAATTCATCGAGAAGCAAGTTGAATTGGCTCAAGAAAAAGCTGCCCATACTGAGCCTGAAGCAGAAAAAAAATCAGAATTGGTGCGTAATAATGAAGAAAAAATTGTGAAACTAGATTTGAAACTATCAAAGCGTGAACTTGAAAAGATTCTGAATCCATTACCAGCTATCAAGAGAAAAAATGAATCAAGCATTTCAAATAGCAGCAAAAAAATCAAAATGGATGTTAAAAAAACAGCACTAGATGAAATAAGAGAAATGGAAGAAAAAAAGAGGGAAGAAAAAAACCGGAAAGATTACTGGATCACCGAAGGAATTGTAGTTAAAATACTGACAAATTCTTTGGGATCTGATTTTTATAAGAAAAAAGCAGTCATTAGAGAGGTTATAAATAAATATCAAGCTATTGTAAAGTTACTTGATAATGGAAAAAAAATTAAAATTGATCAAGAATTTTTAGAAACTGTCATTCCTGCATTAGGCAAACCAGTGAAAATTGTGAATGGTGCATACAGAGGCGAAAGAGCTATTTTACTTTCAATAAACGCAGATCAATTTTGTGCTGGTATAGAAATAGAGAAAGGGCTGTTGAAAGGCAGAAAGTTGAAATTACCTTATGAAGACTTTTGTAAAATAGAAGAATGATTTGGAATTGGCTGAAAGAATCTAAATTTTTATTGTGAACTCTAAGAAGGATTCAGATTGTATCCTTGGATATTTTCACATCAGTAATATTTGTCATCAAATATTTTGAAAAATCTTCTATCCATAAATAAATAATTGTGCTGCAATATTTTGTTATAAAGTAAATTTGAATATGTATCTATAATTGTAATTCAACAATTTTTGAATCAACGTCTAATAAATTTTGACATTTAATTGAATGTATTTATATTTTGAGTTGTCTGATGATGGGATAGTTCATTTCCTGAAACTCGAGTCACAAGAAAATGTGTAACATATCTTTTTATTGGTAGTAAAACATAGAAATTTCTACAATTTGTTTTAAGTTAAAAGCCTTTTTATATTTTATTTTATACATAATATTTAATTAATTTAGGCTTGAATAAATCTCATTATGGAATGTCAATGGTTTAAAGAAAACCTTAAAGTACCTTAGACAGGGCCGTCTTTAAACTATTTGAGGCCCTGGGCACATTAGGATCATGGGGCCCCTATGACCTTGAGAAAACACTATTTAGTTACAATAGATAAAGAAAGACAAACAAGGTTCTAAATTTATTTTTATTTAATTACTAACTATAAAAAATAGGAAATATAAAAAATAATCTACTAAAGTAACTCGCTGTCTCGCTTAACTTAAAATCCTTAGATTAATTCTATGTTGATTGCAAAGGTACCCTTCTAGATTTAAGATGAGCAAAATCGTTAATCACTTCTTCAAAATCTATGGTATTGAGAATATCACATTCTATGGACATCAGCGACAAACTAGTTAATCTCTCTTGAAGCATTGTACTTCTTAATTCATTTTTTATTCGTTTCAATTTGGAGAAGGAGCGTTCTCCGCTGCAGTTAGTTACCATCATGCTTAAAAATATTCTCAATGCAATTTCTACGTTAGGAAATGTGTCTTCAATTTTGTTTTGCTTTAATAGATTATATACTTCCTGTACACTGTTAGATGCTTCATTTTCACTCCGAACATTTTTTAAGTATTCTTTTAAATGTTGACATTCTATTTCTAACTCTTTTTCATTTACATCTTCGTGATAGATTTGAGAAAATTCTTTGCATCCTTGTCGTATCTCTTCGGAATTCAGAGTTTTTAAGTGAAAAATAAACTAAAACGTTGACTGACGGTCTCATATGAACTTTGTCGCTGTTTTAGATGAACACTCAAGGTATCGATTATTGGCAGAAAGGTTTCTACGTTGAATCGCTCTTTTCCATTCAATTGGTCTGATGGCGCAGAGCCATCAAAAAAACTCTGCCGTGAGCTTCTATGTCTTGTTCTTTGAGATAGATCCTTGTAGTCAGATTCTGGGTTATTTTCTTTGGCAGATGATTCGAAATTATCAAATTTATCCCTGGGGTTAGTAATAAAATCATAAAGTGAAGTCAACAAATTGGTTGCAACGTGCAGTGTTATTGTTTCTTTCTGAAGATAATTACTTGTTTTGTCTATTCTTTCCAATATAGTGCTCCAGATTTCCGTCAGTATAATAAATTCTAGATTTCCCATTTTTCTAGACAGACTAAGGGCTGCGTCTCTTGTTTCTCGTGCCTGTTCAGTATCGTTTGCGATGGTGATTAAAGCTTCTAATATTCTTTTATAACCCCCATGCAAAGCACTTACTGCATCAGCTCGGGCTGACCATCTGGTTTGTGAAAGACTCTTAACAACTTTTTTTGAACCTAAATGTTCTGTTAACATATTCCATCTGTGGGTAGAGCCCGAAAAAAAGTTGTACACTTTCTGAACTATTTCAAAAAACTGTGATGCCTCCGGTACACACCCAGCAGCATGGACACCTACCAAGTTTAGTGAATGTCCTGCACATGGTATAAAGGTGGCAAATTCACATTTTTCCTTGATTCTTGTTTGTAGACCACTATACTTTCCCGACATATTTGAAGCATTGTCGTAGCTTTGGCCTCTGCAATCTTTTATGGGAATATCATGTATCTCTAAAAAATTTAAGATGGTCTCCGCTAAATACTTAGATTTATGCTCTTTAATAGGTATAAATTTCAAAAACCTTTCAACAGGAACACAGTCTTTTACGTATCGAATGGTGAAAGTTAGCTGGTCAATATGAGACAGATCGGGCGTACTGTCAACGCTTATGGAAAAATATTTTGCTGATTTAACTTCATTTATAATTTTTTTTAGAACCTGTTTTCCCATTACTTCAATAAACTCATTACAGATATTTGCTGATAAATAAGAAATGTTACCCTTTCCAGGATTCCCAAATTTTTTTGAGTGATCTGCAAGAAATGGATCAAATTCACTCAATAATTCCACACAATCCAAATAATTTCCATTGTTTGGAGATCCTAGGATTTGATTTTCGCCGCGAAATGAAAGCCCTCTCGATGCCAAAAATTGTACAACAGCTACAATCCGTTTAAGTACGTTTCTCCAGTAATCCACTTCCTTTTGATGTTGAGATAATAAGTCTATATCTACTCTACCAACCGCTTTACTTCGTGCCAGATAAGTCATCATAGATTGCTTATGCGCTGGGCTATTTTCATGTGTTGAAATTATGTGATTAATATGCTTCCAATCATTACATCCATTCCGAGAGCAAAGATTAACATCAGTTGGGTTAAATAAGCAGCATGAAAAACAAAATACAGAGCATTTGGAAGGCGAATACAGCAACCATTTTCTTTCGACGCTTTCATTGTTTTTTAATTTGCGAATAAATAATGCTTTGTTGAAATATCTCGTTACTAATTTATTACCATCTTTGTAGGTTCTGGATGCCTCGGAAAAGTCAGAATCTTTATTTTGAAAATATACTGGTCCCTTACGAATTAAAATTTCGCGATTTATTTCAACAAACTTTTCGTGAAAATAATCGGCGGGATCGTGCGATATTAATTCTTCTGTGTTGGAAAACTGCTGTTCAATTGACACAGTTGGAGTTATCGGTTTTAGTGAAGTCACTGAAGTCGTTGCACTTTCGTCGTAGGAATAGTCGCTTTCTGATTCAATCTCTTTTTCAAAATTGGAACATGAAGGTTTAGAAATTCCCGCAATTTGTAATTGAGCTGAGTCATCATGTGGAACATTTATGAGTTGATTGCTACTTACAGAAGTTTCTCCAGTAGTAGTAGTAAAATATGATGTTAATTTTGGTAACTTTTCAATTACTTCTTTCTGATGTAGAGCTTTTTTCCTTTTTTCAGATCCACTAGGATATGACCGTTTCGACATTTTATATTATAATTCAGTATTTGATTAATTTTATAACGAAAATATTCGCTAACACAAAACAGACAAACGACGATTTAATCAAACAATACTATTTTTTTTATCAGAGCTCGAGCACAGTCAGTAACAAACTAACAACTACAAACAAAACAAACGCCACAACATCGCAGACAAATAATTGAAGGGAATTCCCCCGTTCGTCAAGTAAAACGACGATCGGGAGTCGGGAATTTCCCTTTTTTGTCTTTGGTATTACGAATGACGTTCGAATAGGTTTCTTTAAGACATAAACCACACCGCATCAAATAATTCTTCTTTTTTTAATATAATAATTTTTCTTTTAATTGTATTCTTATACTTACATATAGGTATTTAAATTAACCTAAACATACTAATATCGGAAAAACTCATTTTTAAGAGAGAGTGGAGTACTTATACGGATACCCTGTTTATTTATTAGTTTGATCTTTCTTTTTGACGGATGTCAAATCTGAAATCGATATAACTTAGCAACGACGAACAATATTCTCTTATTTTAATAATATTAAAAATTGATAATAATCATAAGAATAGACACACAACATAAAAGTACCTGTTAAGGACTCAAGCATTTTCCGAAAGTTTTAAGTGGTTTTTATTGCTTCGAAGTAAAATTTAAATAGAAAAACTGAAACCAATGGTCTCTTACCTACCCAATGTTTTTATGTCTAGTGCAATAAAATTGATTGACGAATGAATTTATTTATTTTGAATAGTTTAAAACATACATACAGCCACATATTTAGCCAACACATTTTTTACATCAATAGATATTTTCTGTTTCCCATCACTGACCCATCTGTCAAAAAGTTCAAGCTATGTTGTACAAGGTATAGCTATCTGCATGCGGCAAACTAAAGGTAATATAATAAGCGCAGGTATTGTAGTAAGTCATTATCATTAGATTTTTCAAAATTAATGTTTTTCGGTAATACCTAAATATCGGTTATCATTTGGTAATCTGGCAGGAACTAGGGGGCCCCATTCGATCGCGGGGCCATAGTGCCCGTGGGAAAGAGGGGCCTGGCAATCCATCGATATACATCAAAAACAGCACTGGCCCCAGTACCGTTCCCTGAGGTACGCCGGTTAAGACTGTTTGTAATTCACTGATGTCTTCGTTAACCTGCACGCATTGTGTTCTATTTTCAAGGTATGATCGAAACAAATCACCTGCGATTCCTCTTATACCAAAGTCCACCATAACGTCTAACAATTTCTGATGATTGACAGTGTCAAATGCCTTGGCTAAGTCCAGAAAGACCCCTCATGTGAATTTGCCCTCATCAAGTGCCCGATAAATATCATTCGTTAGACAAACGATAGCATCTTCAGTTGATCTTTTCGGTCTGAAACCAAACTGTCTTCCAGAAAGTAGATTGTTTCCCTCTAAAAATTCAACCAGTCTGACCTTTATAATTTTTTCTACAATTTTTGCGACTGTACTTATTAATGATATCGGTCTGTAGTTTGAAGGATCTTTCCGATCACCCTTTTCATATAGCGGTTTCACTAGAGCTGTTTTGAGATTTTCCGGAAACTTTCCTTCTGTAAAAATTCTATTTACAAGATAGGTGAGAGGCCCTTTTATAAATTCACCAACAATTTTCAAGTGTTCCGATGTTATTCCATCAACCCCAGGGCATTTACGATTTTTAAGACCGTTTATTGTGCCAAGTACTTCCTTCTCATCTGTTGGTCTGAAAAATATTGTCTTATTCTCTCTTTTTCTTTTTATGACAGAGACTGGTGGTCCATTGATCTGGCTGGCGATCTCCCTACCGACATTAATGAAGTACGAGTTGAATATTCGAGCTAATTTATCCGTGGTTGTTATACCTTCATTTGCGTAATTGTTCTCTAGTATTTCAGCTTGGGCTCGCCTACTACCTGTCAGTTCTTTGATGTTCTCCCAGAGGGCTCTTGGATTATCCTTGTTCTCTTTAATCTGCTTGGAGTAGTACTGTTTCTTTGTTATCTTGAGCAAATCTGTGAACTTATTTTTGTATGCTTTATATTCTCTAAGTAATTCAGTATCATCCGGGTTTCTGACCACTTGCCTATAAATTCTCTGCTTCTCATCAGCTGATTTCACCAAGCCTTTCGTTATCCACGGTTTTCTCTTTGTCTCACATCCTTTCACTTGTCTTCTAGAAGATAACATCATAGCATTAGTTATTCTTGTGATCAGGCATTCCGATATTAGATTCACGTTATTCAAGCAATAACAATCACTCCAGTCTTCTGCCTGCATAACCTGGTAGAAATATTTTCGATCGAATGATGTTTTCTTTATTGGGGGCCTATGGTATTTGAGAGTTGACGCAGGATATATTGCCAGCGTAGGAAAGTGATCTGTAACATTGCAGCGAATGACATATGAGCTGCAACCCAAAGGGAGCATCGAGTCCTTGATGAAAATATGGTCTAGTAGAGTCGTAGATGTATTCTGAACTCTTGTGTATTTATCTATCATCGAATGAAATCCAAATTCTCCCAATATATTGAGATAATCAATGCAAAAATCAGTATTCGATTTAATATCTATATTAACATCTCCGGCAAAGAAGTAGGTATGTTTGTTGTCCAGACAGTGGTCCTCCATATAGTCAAAAAGGTATTCATTGAATTCGTACGGACTAGTTGAAGGTGAACGATAGAGTGCGTCTACTATGATATCTTTGTCAATACCTTTAATTGTGAGGCGGATAGTTTTCGTAAAACCAAGATTTAGGATGGCATATTTAAAAACTAATTTGTTTCTTACATACACAACAACTCCATCGTTCTGATTATAATCTCCTGAATTATAAATAACTTCGTACTCTGGGATTCTGAAGAGGTTAACATTTGGGATATGCCACGTTTCCGTGAAAATAATAACATCAAACTGACACTCAAATTTTCTCAGCAAAATTAACGAGTTCTTTCTGGTATTGGGTCGATCTTTTGCGTAAGTTCGAAAGGAGGATTTTACAGTACCTGGTTTTGGGGTTGTGGAAGACTCACTTTCAGAAACGCTGTTTGACGTCGTCAATATCTTAGATCTTAATGTAGGTTGATCCGGCTTGGCGTTTGTTCTTTCTTCCTTGCTGAACTGAGGTAGGAGCGTTGGTGTGCCCGGATCGCTATGTGATCTGTTAGTGAAGTAATCCTCTTTATCGTCTTCCTCTAGACTTGCCAGGTCGGTTGGTGTAAAGACGCGGTTGTTCAAATGAAGTCTGCCTTTCTTAATAAAGCAATTGGTCTGCCCCTTTCGCCTGGCGGAGTAAAGATGCTTCCTTAAGATTTTATCTTCTGTCCTCTGTTGTTCAGTAAGATCATGTGATATTCTGATTGGGGTTCCTTTTAGATGTTTAGTGTTCCCCAGTACTGCGAGTTTTTTCATATAGGAAGTGAATTCAACTTTTATTGGGCTGTTGTTATTTTTCCCTAGAGTAAATATGTTATTGAGATCGCTTTCTACCAGCTTTAACTTTAGAGTTTTTCCAACTACTTCAATAATTTTCTCAGCTGTTACTAATGGTTCCTGTCTTTCTAATCCAAAAATAATTAAGCCATTCTTTCTATTTTTCCGTTCTAAATTTTCAACTTTTTTTTTCAATTCTTCATTCTCTCTTTCTGCATTGTTAAGACGGCGATTGATTTCCTCGATCTTTAGTGAGAGTTTTACGTCCAGTGCTCGCAGTAGAGATTTCAAATCCTCATTTCCTTTCACTATCTCATCTCGAAGCTGAATGTTGGTTATTTCCACACTGGTCATTTCTCGAGAATGAATTCTACAAATCACACTTGATGCGGTTCTGTTTCACAATTTCTTATCAACCGCAGTCGTATGTTAGGATAGTGATAAGTAGTTTTGTTGTGAATAATAAATTCGAATTATTTTCAAAATATAATAATTTCAGCCCTTCGGTATGATTCTCAGGAATGTAACGATTACTGAATATGTCCAAAATCAATACCTTTTCACTGGGTCCGTCTATGAAAAATTAATCGGCAATATTTAACTTGAAATTCCGGCCGAATTCAGGAGCGCTGTCGTAATGCATGCACATGGGAACACTCATAAACAACGAATGAATCATTTTAGACAATTCTGAAGATCTTAAGTTACTCCAATTAGAATAAACTTTCAAGTGGTTCAAATTCTCCGTATAAAAGCGTTTTTTTATGAGATGATCGCTGCAGCATCGATTCCCATTCGGAATAAAAATTCTTTTCTTTATAAAGCATTGCATACGGGCATCTTGAGGAACAACGACTAGATTTTGATTTGAGACAGAATATACACAACAATATCTATGAGTCGCAACAGTTCTCTTCATTTGAACTTCTATACATTCTTCTATTTCATCATCACAGGCAACATCTAAATGAATCAGTACTTGATTGAGATAAAGTCATCGTTGATAAACTCGATTCTGTTCTTTCTAAAAGATCACTCCTATCTGAAGTTAGTTCATCTTCCAACGATAATTCCTGATTCTTATCTTCAAGTTTGGTTTTTTTATATTTTTTTACGGGACAATTCGAACAAAGAATATCACCAACTACAATCGGACACTCAAAAACAGTTGAAAACTCTTCAGCTTCTTCGTCAGATTTTATATGTTTTGGAGTACCCGGCATTTTTTTCAGGTACTTCGAACAAATACAACACTTTGGATTATTAGCTTCAGGGGTCGACATATTTTCACTTAAATAGTTATTTAAACAGAAGAATTGAGTTTGCGGTTGGTTCTAGGTGAAACATTATAATATTTATATTAAAAATAACACTCGGTTTATATTTCACAGTTTATTCAGAAATCTGACACGTGTTTCGGTATTTCAACCATCTTCGGAGGAGTACAAAAAGTAACTAAACTTAAAATCACAGAGGTTCATTTTTATTACAATTACAACATCTGTTGCTTTTTATGGCACATTTTTACAACAGAATCCAATACAGGCGTACTAGGAAAGAGTATTTGGGAATTGGTCAAATTTTCTTTATTCTCTAAAGATTTTTTGATTGAAAGAATCTCCAAATAGTCCATCACTTTACCCTTATTGACATTGTATAATAAACTAACATCCTTTTCGTTGAAAAAGTGATTATTCTCTATACAATGTTCTGCAAAACCGGTTGATTTATGGTTTTTTAGAATTGATACCCTATGTTCTTTCACTCGAAGTTGTAAACCCCGACCTGTTTGACCAATATATATAGCATCACAATCATCACATTTTAGTTGGTAAATTCCCGTATTAGTCATATTAGGGTTCCTTTCTTTATTATTCCCTAAGAGTTTGGCTAGATTATTTTTATTGACTGTTATCGAACTAATTCCCATTTTCCGGAAACCATTACAAATTTTGTAACTAATACCTTTTATATACGGTATAGAGTACCACATTAAATCTCGGTTATAATCCTTTGAATTTATATAAAAATTTTTTAAAATATATTTAAATGCTTTCTTTTTAATCATTTTGTCAATAAGGTCCGTTCTATAGCCATTATTCAAAGCTATGGTTTTAATTATATTAACTTCTTTTTTGTAATTAGTTTCATTCAACGGGATATTCAAGAGTCTATGTATGAAGCTATGGAATGATGACATTTTAATCTGCCATGACTGATTGGATTTGGAATGTATGGTGGTGTCTGTCGTAGTCGGTTTTCTGAAAATATCGAATTCAAATTTGTTATCTAAATGAGAGATTTTGAGATCTAAAAAGCTAATCGACGAGTTTTGTTCAATTTCTATGGTAAATTCGATATTTTCATTCAAGTCATTGAGAAAATTCAAGAATTGTTTCAGCTGTCTGTCGGTTCCGGTCCAAATGCAAAAGACATCATCTACATATCTAGCCCAAAAATGGATATACTTAATTAGTCTATTTGTTTTATTCGTGAATAATAAATTTTCTAAATATGCCATGAATATTTCAGCCAAAAGTGGACTTATAGGGCTACCCATTGGTAGGCCATTAAATTGATTAAAAAATTTGTTATTGAATTTAAAATAATTTTGGTCTAAACACATTTCTAGAATTTTGTATAGATTATCTTTGTTTGTTGGTGTTAGATGGCTGTTATTTATCATAGATTTCAAGAGTGGCTTGAGCTCGTTTGTTGGTATCGAAGTAAATAGGCTTTTTACGTCAAAAGAGATGAATTTACATTTGTTCGGTACGGTAGTCTGTTCTAATTTTTTAATGAGTTCAAGGGAATTTTTGACACTATACGGAGAAGTGCAATTTACTACAGATGGTAGATTTTTTGCCAAATCTTTACATAAAATATATGCTGGTGCGTTTATATATGAAACCACTGGTCTCATTGGAATATCTTCCTTGTGTAATTTAGGCATTCCATATAGAACAGGAGCAGTAGGGTTCATAACACATAAAGTTTTTAGATTTCTGTCACTAAAAATATTCTTATATTCAATAGTTAGTTTCCTCACCGACTTCTGGAACGAGTTTGTTGGATCTGATTTTATTTCTCTGAAATCTTCAGATTTTAATAAATTTTCCATTTTAATTTTATACTCAGTGTATGATCTAATTATAAAAAAAGCAGATAAAGGAAATACATTAACTATCATGACGAACACTGAGTATAAAATTAAAATGGAAAATTTATTAAAATCTGAAGATTTCAGAGAAATAAAATCAGATCCAACAAACTCGTTCCAGAAGTCGGTGAGGAAACTAACTATTGAATATAAGAATATTTTTAGTGACAGAAATCTAAAAACTTTATGTGTTATGAACCCTACTGCTCCTGTTCTATATGGAATGCCTAAATTACACAAGGAAGATATTCCAATGAGACCAGTGGTTTCATATATAAACGCACCAGCATATATTTTATGTAAAGATTTGGCAAAAAATCTACCATCTGTAGTAAATTGCACTTCTCCGTATAGTGTCAAAAATTCCCTTGAACTCATTAAAAAATTAGAACAGACTACCGTACCGAACAAATGTAAATTCATCTCTTTTGACGTAAAAAGCCTATTTACTTCGATACCAACAAACGAGCTCAAGCCACTCTTGAAATCTATGATAAATAACAGCCATCTAACACCAACAAACAAAGATAATCTATACAAAATTCTAGAAATGTGTTTAGACCAAAATTATTTTAAATTCAATAACAAATTTTTTAATCAATTTAATGGCCTACCAATGGGTAGCCCTATAAGTCCACTTTTGGCTGAAATATTCATGGCATATTTAGAAAATTTATTATTCACGAATAAAACAAATAGACTAATTAAGTATATCCATTTTTGGGCTAGATATGTAGATGATGTCTTTTGCATTTGGACCGGAACCGACAGACAGCTGAAACAATTCTTGAATTTTCTCAATGACTTGAATGAAAATATCGAATTTACCATAGAAATTGAACAAAACTCGTCGATTAGCTTTTTAGATCTCAAAATCTCTCATTTAGATAACAAATTTGAATTCGATATTTTCAGAAAACCGACTACGACAGACACCACCATACATTCCAAATCCAATCAGTCATGGCAGATTAAAATGTCATCATTCCATAGCTTCATACATAGACTCTTGAATATCCCGTTGAATGAAACTAATTACAAAAAAGAAGTTAATATAATTAAAACCATAGCTTTGAATAATGGCTATAGAACGGACCTTATTGACAAAATGATTAAAAAGAAAGCATTTAAATATATTTTAAAAAATTTTTATATAAATTCAAAGGATTATAACCGAGATTTAATGTGGTACTCTATACCGTATATAAAAGGTATTAGTTACAAAATTTGTAATGGTTTCCGGAAAATGGGAATTAGTTCGATAACAGTCAATAAAAATAATCTAGCCAAACTCTTAGGGAATAATAAAGAAAGGAACCCTAATATGACTAATACGGGAATTTACCAACTAAAATGTGATGATTGTGATGCTATATATATTGGTCAAACAGGTCGGGGTTTACAACTTCGAGTGAAAGAACATAGGGTATCAATTCTAAAAAACCATAAATCAACCGGTTTTGCAGAACATTGTATAGAGAATAATCACTTTTTCAACGAAAAGGATGTTAGTTTATTATACAATGTTAATAAGGGTAAAGTGATGGACTATTTGGAGATTCTTTCAATCAAAAAATCTTTAGAGAATAAAGAAAATTTGACCAATTCCCAAATACTCTTTCCTAGTACGCCTGTATTGGATTCTGTTGTAAAAATGTGCCATAAAAAGCAACAGATGTTGTAATTGTAATAAAAATGAACCTCTGTGATTTTAAGTTTAGTTACTTTTTGTACTCCTCCGAAGATGGTTGAAATACCGAAACACGTGTCAGATTTCTGAATAAACTGTGAAATATAAACCGAGTGTTATTTTTAATATAAAGTTATTTAAACAATTAAAAATAATAACTAAAAATAGATAATAGTACAGCCAATTCTTTGGAATGTCAACACTCAGTAATTTTTAGGTTATCTACAGATCTAGTGACTTTTCACAAAAAAAAAAACAGTGTTACCAATTTCGAATTACAGTGCCATCTTGTGGTTGTTAAATTCATTGAATATTGGGCGGGAACGTTTAAGTTCTCTTAAACAACGTTGATTTACATAAACAATAGTAATAAATACTGATTTACTCATTACAGTTACTGATAGAGTTTTTAATAATAGTTAAATACATAATTATTTTGATAATGTAAGGATATTTTATTTCTTTTATGGTTTTCTCTACCTTAGTAAACGAGTGAGTTTTGTATTTTATCAGTTCAAGAGTAAAATTATTAGAAAAACCCGATTTTTGAGCAAAAAATGGTTTTTATTTTTTTTCAATATGTAGTACCATTTTTAAAAATTTCGAAAGGCCATAGATTCATAGAAAATTGGATGAGGAATTCAAAAAAAAATATTTTCATAACTGTGTCGTAATGGTAAGATGCTTAAAAATTGAAATTAAAAATATAAACTCGTTTTTTTTTTGTGAGCCGAAATAGCTCTTATTTTTTTTCCAGATAGCTACCATCAACCCCCAAAACATATCCAATTTTCAGATCAATCGAATAAGTACGCTCTGAGAACATCAATTTTTTCTAATTTTCAGTATTTTTCGATTTACTCCGAAGTGGTTATAGATAAAAACCTGAAACTCGCAGCATCGAAGTATCTCATGGATACAAACATTCCCTGAAAAAATGAGCCCGATCCCTGTCTGGGGCCGATTCGGTATACTTATCGTCCCACGGCCTTTAGGAAAAATTCAGTTGCAATGCTTCAAAGGATGTCTATAAGATCATGAAAGGTGATGAATCATGGATTGCATATGAACCCGAAACTAAACAACATTCGAATGCCTTTCAAGATGAGGCAAATACAACAAAATTTGGTGTACACGAAGCACTTCGAAGCAAATGGTCGCTTGTTTTTTCGAAATAACGTGATATGTCGCCACAGTTTCATTACAGCAACGTAGAATGTTCAATTCTGCATGTGTTTGCCAGAAGTGTTAGGCAAAATCGGAGAAACCAATGACATCATTTTCCGCCACAACAATACAAGTTCCCACAAAATGTTTTCGAGCCCTAAGAAGAGTTTGGTGAGTTGAAACCACATGTTTTGGAATGGAAAGTGCTTCAAAAATTCGTTCAAACCCATGCAAAAAGAGTCTTCATCTTAATGGAGAATATTTGGTAAAATGATGTCATTTTACTCATTTTTATTTGTGTATCTCAAAACTTAAATATCAACCCTAGTATAGGCGTTTTAGCTTCAGCTGTAACCTTTATATTTTCAGAAGAGAATAATCATACAAACCAGAAAATAAACAAGTAATTTCTTTCAGGTATTATTCGTTTATGGGACGACATCACTTGGCCCATTCCATGGGAACAACAAATTTCACAAAAACTACCAACGATTCAATGACTGTATCAACTAATGATCGTGGACTCGAAGAGAGTGAACTGCACTCAACAAGAATTAATTGAATGATTTGACCTAATTTTACTATTGAAACAATATTTTTAATCTTACCTCTGTCTGAAAATTTTTCCTTTTTGGACAGAAACATTTTATAGTATGGTACTTGGAATTTCATTTATCATGCAATCATTTTTTATGAAAATAATATTGCTATGTTTGTCACTCATGCAATCTATTAGTTGATTCAATAATACATAATTTATATAAGCAAGAATGTGTTCTTTCCATACTGTCACTCGAATCAAAATCTTTCACTAAAATTTGTGTTGGAATATTTCAAAACTGAATATGAAGAGGAAGATATTTTAAAAGATTTTAAGCTGAAAATTTTGGTATACAAATATTCTTCTTTTCAATATGGGCACATAACTTAGTTGTAAATATGTGGTGAAAATATATTTTTTTGATACTCTGAATTCAACCATAGCTAGAAAGAATGGAAAATGGTGCTTTTCCACAGTTCAAAAGATTTTTACCACTTTTTTACTTTTTCATAAAAATTACTATAATAAAGTTCGTTTAATTTATTACCATTTGTAACATTTAAGAATGTATGTATATTGTACTAAAATGTAAGTGAAAATTAATGTAAAAATTTTCACAATGTTCACCGTAGCATTTACCAAAGAATTAAAGATTTATGTTTCCTCAAGTCAACTTCATTTTTATGCCAAACAACAGTTTTTTAAATATCATATATTTGAAAATTGAAAGACTGTACTGAAAATATACACCAGAATGGGAAATATATTACAGAATAAAATTTGAAAAATTAGTACTACATCAATTTCAGGAGGATTTAACAAAAACTCTCCTACAGAATTAAAAACTATATTATAAAATTAAACAAACTGTACAATTACCACTATCAAAAAGATTTTATGTGAATGCATCTTCTCTGTCCGCACCAGAACCATCTCCGTCTTCCAAAGAAGAGAAATTGAGGAAATGAGCTGGCCTATGAACTTCGTGGTAGAACTCCTTAGGATTGGCTAACTGCAGTTCGTATTTCATACTAGGATCATGACGAACGCCTAGAACAAAAATATTATTAATGATGAGTTTTAGCACAGGAATAAATTAAGTTGAAACAAAATTTTATAGAATGAGAAAATGATTTGAAGTAAAACACTTTATTTCCGCTTATTTTTATTTTTCAACTACAATTGTTTCGTCAATTACATATTGACTTCGTCAGGTGAGTAATACAAGTTTCATTAAAAATACGTGATAAAATGAAGTTTACAAGGAATTTATTAAAAAAGGTCCAACAACGGAGAACGATGTTACCCGTTTGGTAAATGTATACATATGGACATGTACCACAATTTAACCTATATACGCCTGATCTCTTGGTCTTATTGACGATATCTTTATTATTTTCTATTAATTTACCTAAAGAATTTATTGTTTTATATGAGATATTGACCTTTCGTTTTTTCTTTAAATATCTAGCTATTTGTGTAGATTTTTGTCCTATGTAAGGTAAGCAAATAAACTTTTCATTTTTTCTGATATGATAATGACATAGATTGTTTCAGTTTAATTTTATTCAATAGTTGATCAATAATTGATGGGTTATACCCATTATTTAATGTTATTTGTTTTATTATTGATCAACTATTGAATAAAACTAAACTGAAATAATCTATGTCATTAGTTTACCCACATATCAGAAAAAATGAAAAGTTTATTTGCTTACCATACATAGGACAAAAATCTGCACAAATAGCTAAATATTTAAAGAAAAAACGAAATGTCAATATCTCATATAAAACAATAAATTCTTTAGGTAAATTAATAAAAAATAATAAAGATATCGTCAATAAGAACAAGAGATCAGGAGTATATAGGTTAAAGTGTGGTACATGTCCATATGTATACATTGGCCAAACGGGTAGATCTTTTGAGAGTAGGATCCAGGAACACCAGAATTCATTCGTTAAGAATAAATCAAACTCCACTTATGCCAGGCATCTACAAGAATCCGGACATGATTTTGACCATAACTTTGAAGTTCTCCATTTCGAGAACAAATGCAATAGATTGGACCTTTTAGAAGCAATGAAAATAAACTGGCATCATAAAATGAATATTTCGTTGAACGACCAATCAGATGTGAACCGTTCTCCGTTGTTGAACCTTTTTTTAAAAAATTCCTTGTAAACTTCATTTTATCACGTATTTTTAGTGAAACTTGTATTTAAGGAGAAAGATTTTGTAAAAGTAGTTAGTTACCATACTCACCTGACGAAGTCAATATGTAATTGAGAAACAATTGTCGTTGAAAAATAAAAATAAGCGGAATTAAAGTGTTTTACTTCAAATCATTTACGATGAATTTCCGTCAAGTAGAGACCCAAACAATCAAGAATTATAGAATGAGATTACCAATAATATTAAAACGAGAATAGTCCTAGAAGTACCTGGCTCGATACATTGTAACAGTCTGGGTGTTGTATTAACTACGCTATTGGAATACATTCTGTCAAGAAAGTACCGGGAATTATCGATTTAAATCTGGCGGGGCAATGAGGCAGGTAAAATTTTTTTCCTAGGTTGGTACCACTGTCCTTAATTACTAGGCCAAGCTTGAGCGGGATCTGTCAACTAGTGTGTTTGCAACAGCTGATTAAGTCAGTCGATGTCAGAGTGCGTGCCGATTTTTACTATGGGTGATTACGTTGAGCAAAGAATTTGTTTAGTTTTGTGTTGCAAATGAATTTTCGTGTGCCGATGCATTGAATATGTTGCAAAAGGCCTTTGGTGATAATGCTCTATCGAAAACTCGTGCATATCAGTGGTACAGAGCCTTCAAGGACGGTCGTGAAGTGGTCGCCCATCGACGGCTTCGATCGAAGATAACGTCGATAAAATTAAGGAAAGGGTGCCGGAAAACCGTCGTACCAGCTTGAGAGAGATAGCACTTGATCTTAAGATATCCCACGAGTCCGCACGTACGATTTTGATTGATATTTTGGGCATGAGAAAGGTGGCCGCACGACTCGTACCGAAAGACCTGAATTTTCTTCAAAAACGTCATCGCGAACAGGTTGCTTCAGACATGCTGGATCGCTGTAATTCCGATTCTACATTCATGGAACGCATTATAACTGGTGATGAGACCTGGGTCTACGAGTACGATATGCAAACAAGCCAGCAATCATCGGAATGGGTGGCAAAAAATGAGCCGAAACCGAAAAAACCACGCCAAAGCCGCTCGAAAATGAAGGTGATGCTCATTGTTTTCTTCGATATCCGTGGCGTGGTGCACTACGAATTCGTTCCAGAGGGTCAGACGGTAAACAAGGAGTATTACCTAGGCGTTATGAAACGTTTGCGTGAGCGTATCCGTAAGAAGCGGCCAAATTTGTGGGCGAACAACTCATGGATTTTGCATGACGATAACGCGTCTTCTCACCGAGCTACGATTGTGACTGACTTTCTCGCCAAAAACTCAACAAACGTGCTTCAGCAACCACCGTATTCGCCGGATTTGGCTCCCTGCGACTTTTTCCTCTTCCCAAAACTAAAATTGCCCCTTCATGGCACCCGTTTTGAGTCGATTGAAGCCATAAAACAAAATTCGGCGCGAGAGCTAAAGTCCATCCCGGAAAGCGCCTATAAAAAATGTTTCGATAATTGGAAGTGCCGTTGGCATAGATGTATTGGAGCAAATGGAGCCTATTTTGAAGGCGACCCAATAAATTTTGACGATTAAATGTAAAAATGTTGTTTTAATTGAAAATTCCCGGTACTTTCTTGACAGAGTAGTATGTTATTAATGAGTTAAATTTCAAATTGCTTTTTTACAAATTGCATTTGCCAGTCAACTGGATTAAATTTGTTTCCAACTTTAAAAAAATGGTTCGAGATTAAGATGTTTGTCAACAAAAAAGAGATGGAATTTACACTTAAGGGTCATTTAGTGGAGGCTTCTGTCAATAATAGACATGAGCTAAACGTAAACTTTGTATAAATATGGATAATATTTTTCCAAATTCTTTCATTGTTATGTTTAGTACTTCTAGGAGTATTTCATACGTACAAATACATATGGATGTATTTGTCTGTTTTTTGTGTTTAACATGACCACAAGGTTCTTACCCATGAAATTATAATTCCATGATCCCTGAGAAGGAACCATGAAGAATCCTAAGAATCTATCAGATAATAACATCTGAACTTTTTCATAATGACTTGGCAAATATCCTTTAGGATTATTTCCTTTATCTGTATTCTGTCTACCCCACTCGTACCCTGACGGAGTCAGCTTGTACGCAGTTAGGGAACAAGATCCAGGGGTAAAGGAACAAGTGATAATTATAGTTTTTTCTCCGTCCCAATTGGGATTATCAGCCATCAATTTAGCATGGTTGGTAATGTCCTGAGGTGAGAGCTGAGGCAATTCGTTGGGTTGAGTGTGAATCCATCCAAGTGGTTCCATATCCTTCAGGAAGGGATGATTTGGTGGAGTGTTCGGTATATGAACTGTTTGATGGGTACCCCATTGCGGTGGCAATACCAAGCATCGAAGTTCCTTGACCTGGGGATTGTCCGGTGGACTAACTCCATACAGGAAGGCACATATCTGAAAAGATAAAAGATAATTTAGTATGCTTAAATTAAGAACTATCTTAAAGTTGATGGTGATAGCCAAGCCTATAGCAAATGAAGCTGTAAAACTAATAGATAGTCCTTTCCATATAACTTAAAACAATAACTAATACAGGTAGGTGGCTTGCATCAGTTTATGTACAAGTGACGTTCATACATAAGCTATAGAACTCTAGAACTTTATTTTATAGGCAGTACTATTTGCAAATTATATGTAATGCACATTGATTTCTCATCATGTACCTATACAATTGAATTGATTCAATCTATGTTTAATTATTTGGTTCTTCGATTTATATTTTAATTTTAAAATTTTTATTTTGGAGTCATTCATCATGTTAGATCTAAAGGACAGACCCAAATCTGAAATAAAAACTTTGGATTTCTTTCTTAGTTTAGATATGGATTCTAATGAAAAAAAAATTATAACCTCAGCTCACTTCTATACAGTTCACAAATCACTTTTGAACCTTTATAAAACTATTTTGGCTGCTTTTCTCCGGAAATATCCAATATTAAATTAGAAATGTTTTCATTAGAATTGTCAAACTTGAGAATTTCTCTGCATAACTTTTTTTTTGTCATTTATTGCATAATATACAATCTACTCATACAAGTATTAAGTAATTGTCTTGTAAAATAAAACATGAGAGTGAAGTGTCCAGTGACATTTCTACTCGTTCACTATTTCAGTGTTGTGTGAGATCTTCGGGCCATGTCTTCTTCAGTCTTCGGATGTTTGGACCTTCTATATAGAGGTTTTGTATTTGGTCGTTGGGGTGGCCCTGCAGTCGTCCTTGATAGTTGGTAGAGAAGGATTTTATGACATCTGTTATATAGGGTATTTGGGGGTCTTCATGGAGTCTTTGGTTAGTAACATACACCATGGTGCGTCGGCTATCAAACGTAGAGTTTTGGATTGGAATCTTTGAATGGTCTTTCTTCTAGATGGTTTGGCGCAACCCCACAATTGTATACCATATGTCCAGATAGGTTTAAGGACAGTCTTGTAGAGTAATATTTTATTTTCCATGGTCAATTTTGATTTTCTTCCAAGAAGCCAATGCATTTGTCGAATCTCTATGTCTAATTGTTTTCGTTCTGTGTCTATATGCTTCTGCCATGTAAGCCGCTGGTCTAGGTGTATGCCAAGGTATTTAACATTTGTCTTTGTTGGAATATTAACTCCATTCAGAGTTACTTTAGGGGGGCAAGTGTTGATGTGTGTGGTAAATACTACTTGTACGGATTTGTTCTGGTTTAAAGTCATCTTCCACTTCTTATACCAGTTGCTCAGTTGGTCCAGATGTTGTTGAATGTTTCTAGAGGAGGTCATAGGATCATCTTCTGAAGATAGGACCGCGGCGTCATCAGCAAATGCGGCAATTGTTGTATCAGGGGTATCAGGCAGATTAGCTGTGTAGAGTAAGTACAGAAATGGTCCTAGCACACTTCCCTGTGGTACACCCGATTTTATCGGTAGGTATCCAGACAGTTCGTTACTATACTTCACTGAGAAGTTTCTATCAGACAGGTAGGATTTCAGAACTTGATAGTAGTTATTGTTCAAACACTTTTTTATTTTATATAATAGGCCTACATGCCAGACCCTATCGAACGCCTGGGAAACATCCAGAAATACTCCATTGCAGAACTGTTTTTTTTTTTCAAGAGAATTTGAAATGACGTTGACGATTCTATGAATCTGATGGGATGTTGACATCTTTTGACGAAAACCAAATTGATAGTCAGGTATGAGTTCTGAAATGTCATGATCATCTTGAATTCTTTTTAAGAGAATTCTCTCAAAAATTTTTCCTGGGATTGGAAGGAGACTTATCGGTCTATATGATGATGGTTCATGTGAAAGTTTGCCTCTTTTGTGAATCATGATCACGTGGGCGTATTTCCATAGTATTGGATAATAGCCCAAATTCAGCATGCGATTGTAGATTGTGATTAGGAAGATTATTGCTTTTCTGGGTAGATCCTTAAGCACCTGTGCAGTGATTAAATCGTGACCAGGAGCTTTGTTGTTTTAAAGCTTGCGAATTTCCGCTTTAACTTCCTTAGGAGTTGCTGCTTGGATAGGTAGTGACAACTGACAAGGTGAAACCAGGAATTCCCCAACATCATTTTCAAATCCTGGTATTTGCTCTGGCTCTTTGTATACCCTGGATAAGTGCGATGCAAATGCCTCTGCTTTTTCTTTGTTTGAACGTGCCCAGCCATTAGATGTTTGTATGGGGGTAACAGAGGGTGTTGGTCTTTTGAATTTTTTTGTGGCTCTCCATAAACTGTGATCTTCTGTTGTTAATTCTTCAGTGTATTGTTCAAAAGAAGTATTTTGTGCATCTCTTAAGGTTCTTGTTAAATTGCGTGACAGTTTTCTGTAGTGGCGAAGATCATTGATGTTACGTGATCGTTGCAATACACCTCTTGCTCTCCTTTTGTCAGCAATGAGTTGTCGTATATGTAGCGGAGTGCTGATTTCTTTGGGAATTTCTTTTCTGATCCAAGGAGTAGCGTGCCAAGCTGCCTGTTGAACGGTTTGAGTGAAATGTTGAACAGTTGCGTCTATTTCTGATGGTTTTTTAATGCACCGGTTGGTCAATTTTTCATTTATATGTTCCTTGAAGTCGTCCCACCAAGTATACTTCGTGGATAATTTGAGCAGAGTATCAGCCTTTATGGGAGCACTATTTGAATTCATGATAACAGGAGTATGATCGGATGTTAAGTCATAACTGGACTCCAAAAGGCAGTTCTGTGTAGCAATACCGTTCACTATAAAGAAATCTAGGAGATCGGGTAGTTTTCTTGGGTCTGTTGGCCAGTACATGGGCTCTCCATTCGACAGGTGTTTATAGTTTTTCTCTGTCAGTGCCCGTAGCAAGTTACGACCTTTAGTTGTGGTTAATCTGGAACCCCAGCCTACATAACTTAAAATATACCAAGTAGCACATATGATAGATGTGCCAGTGAAAAGATTTGGAAGGTGAAATAAGATATGACTTAGCTTTCAGGTTCATCTGTCAAGTTTTTGAGGTTGCTGCAAGGTCTTTAAACAATAAAAAGAGCACTCAGTTATTCGAATTTATGGGCCCATGTTTTCTAAATTAAGATTTTGTTTAATTCTTGACTTAGCATTTGTATTCAAAAGATCAAATAAAGTTAATACAAAATATATAGTTCTTGATAACTACAAGTTATTGCTAGGGTAACAATTCAGTTTATTCATCAATTAACTACATACCTGTGCTCTCAAGTCAGAAATCGTCACGAACTTTTTAAGGACATTCTTTGGAAGAATGTAGGTGTATCCAGTTTCTTTAATGTCATCAGAACTGACATATATGTGGTTTGTTCTAAGATGTAAGTTGGTTGCTGATATCGCCCTAACTCTCCATTCAGTCTTCGAACTGAATGTCTGAGTTTCATAATTACTTGTGGTACTGGTTATGATTTCATCACCATGTTTGTTTACTGTCCTAGTTGTGGTAGCAGTTAGTTGTGACTGTTCTTTAGTTTGTTTTTCAATTTCAGCTATTTGCTGTCTTTGAGCTGATGGGGCACTTATTTCCATTCCAAGAATAATATCACGAATTTCTGATTGTGTCAATGACGCTACATTTACGCTGAAATATAAATTATTTCTCTTAGTTATGTTGATATTTTAAACTAAGGAACAGATATACTTACTTGTTCTTCTTTCCGTAATCTGCAAGAATCAAGTCCTTCAGTTGGACTTCTACCTTAATCCACTCATCGTCTGAGAGTGTTGGCCAAATATGATGTGGTTCAGTTATGGTAGTTTTATCTGGTTTCAGTATGACTTTCGTTCTCTCTGTATTGACATGTAGAGCCCTCAATATCAATATTAATCTTGAGAATGCCTATAACACAAATAAAATCCATTGGACATATTCAATTAAAATCAATGTAAAACTGGACTCACCGTATATGATGAAATAGTTTTCAGCCAATCATCGTATAAATTAAACAAGACCATCTGAGGTTCTGTTGCCTTCAATATAAGATCACCAAACTTTTCTATTTTGAGGCAAGCTTGGAAAGGTAGCTGTAACTCTGATCCCTTGATTACGATATTTGGGAAATCAAGAAGATGGACTTCAAGGGGATCCAACATCCCTTTCCTCGTTACGATAATTTGTTTAGGCTGTTCTTCTACCGGTAGAGATCTGATCAAAGCTGCGACTTCTTCAGCTGTTTTCCATTTAGCCAATTGTCCTAAACGTTTCTGACCAGCCCATACAGAGGTATGGATGATCTTCAAGAACAACTGACCAGTTCTAGGATTGAATATGAAAATAGCTCCATTGATAGGTTTAGTAGTCAAATTTCCTTCAAATGTCTTATGAATGGTGACACGATACACGTTGGTGTCGTCTACAAACCAGATGATTTGGTTAGAGAATAATTCACCGTAGTTCTGACTTGATAAGTAAGGTTCTGTAGGTTCACTTGAGTACAACTGAAGAGCTTTTCTTATACGTTCTCTCAATACATAGAGGGCTGGATTGGCTTTCATTATCTTGGCCATAGCTTGCTGTATGAGTGGCTTACAACCTGGATACCAATTTCCATAAGCACTAAAGAGAAAAGGTGATTAGATATACAACTAAATGAGGGTAAATGTTACCATAGACTACTGTGGGATATTTCAGTTTATAAGAGGTTCTAGGAAAGTCGAGGATTTAGGTTAATAACATAAGTCTGGCTGTTCCTTTGAATTGTATTATCTCAATTTTATATTTTATGCCTACATGTATATATCAATAACATGAAAACTTAAAGAACATATGGTTCTTCATAATCATTTTTATTTATGTAAGGCGAATGTAAATTCAACATAATCCTTCAAAGGAGATTATTTGTAATAAATTAACTGTAGTTAAGCGGGTGTCAAATATTAAATTACGGAGTGATGATTTTTCGACTTATTAGAAATTAACTGCCTTGCTATCAAAAACAATTCATCATGTAAAAATTACTACACTGTAAATATTCAATTGATAATTTTTTGAAAGCGGATCACTTAAGAAATCAAACAATGATCTCAAGTGGCATTAATTTTTTTGTAAATTTCTATGAAGTATTGAGTATTACTCAAAAAAAAATGTAGTCAACAAATTGAAGACATTAGTTCCATAATTCATTAGCTTTCTAAGACTAAGAAAGTACAAACTTTTTCATGGAATCGAAAAAAATTGAATATAAAAAAGGAAACAACATAATTTAAACTTTGATATTTATAACAAAAACATGTCCACAAAATCAAGAAAAAATTCAAAGGTACTGCTCAAATTATCTGCCTCGATTTATTATACAGGCACAAAGGCTATGATGCACTTTGGTGATGGTATCTCAAAACCTAAGTAGCAACACAGGAACAAGTAAATATAAATTTTAATATTTACCAAATAAATAACCTTTGATTTATTTGAATTGCAAGGATAGCGTATTTTTAGTAGATATTTTTGAATTTTCAAAAAATATTTGTTTTTCTTTAATTTCAAAATATGGCACCATAAGAAAAATAAGCTTTGAAATTGTAGTTGAACATCAAAGATGTTTAAGGAATAACTTACCTATGCAAGTTATAAGCTAGATCAATGGCAATTAGCACTCCAGTTGGAGAAGGATATATGGACATGTTGTCTGTTGTGTAGTCCAAAAATTTAGCTCTAGCATAACGTTCCACATCATGAGAATCGTAATCCCCCCATCTTAACTGTACATCTATCCAGTATTTCTGAGTTGTTGTACTATCCATGGTATCTCTGAAAAATTAAAATCTTTGATATATACGAGTACTACTTTATATGATATGAACTATTTACAAAAATGATCTTGTGTATGGATGTCCTGATTCTTAATGGAAAATTTTAAACTGATGAATTATATACTCACTTGGTGTCGGCAAGCAATGATGGTCTAGAAACATTCCATTTGTAAGCTGAGAAGAGTAATATATCTGCACAGGAAGAGTTCATTTTGTATGATTTTCTAGGATGGATTGTTTCTTTTTGCACTGTTTCAATTTCTAAGGCATCAAGTTCTTGATCAAAGACCTGCATAAAATGAAGCTCTATTGAATCAATTTCATACAGTTGTTAACAGGAGTCTCTGATTCTATTAGTTTATTGCTTATTTATGTAAGAAGATATTTTACAGATTGGGTATGACAGAAAGTGACAGTATACATTAAACCTGGCATAAGCCAATCAAAAGAGGAATGTATACAAGTGTAGTTATATAAAGTCATTAGTTGGTCAGCTCGAGATGTCTGGCGCAATTTGGAAAGAAACTAATTCAATTTATCCCTGTTACACTTCTTATTAGTAAAGAGTTTTGAGGTTCTAATTCTTCATCAACGTTATATATGGTTTCGTTCAGACCAATAAGCTTGACATCGTTTCTGCTGAAGAGTCTGGAAAAGGTAATTGATGTCCATATCAGAGGGAAGGTGCTAATTGACAGTCCCCCTAGCCCTCATCAATACACCTACCAGGCTGGCAAATCGGCAGAACTTGCATTGCATAATCTGGTCGGAAAATTAAACCAATCTCTCGATAATCGAGAGATAGCACTAACAGCGTTTCTGGACATTGAAAGTGCTTATAACAATACTCTGCCGGCTTCTCTCACTGAGGCTATCGCTGCGAGAGGAATCGGCCCACTAATCTGTAGATGGATACAGGCAATGCTATGCGGCAGAACAATAATGACCTCATACCAGGATGAGGTCTTCGAGTTCAAGGCTGCGAAGGGCTGTCCGCAGGGAGGTATTCTCTCACCCTTACTGTGGACCCTTCTCGTTGATCACCTGCTAGCGATCATTTCACTGTGGGGAGTCGACGTTCAAGCATTTGCTGATGACCTGGCAATCATAGTGAAAGGTAAATCGGAGGTGACGATATCGGCCGTCCTTCAAGAGATACTGAACACTATTGACAAATGGTGTATAAGGGAAGACATGTCTCTTAACCCGCAAAAGGTAGTTATAGTACCATTCACTAAAAAACGGAAGTTGAATGGTTTAGAACCGCCGACTATCCGAGGTGAAATAATACAATTCTCATTTGAGGCAAAATACCTGGGAAAAGTCCTGGACAAGACCCTCAGCTGGAGTGCACACCTAGATAAAGTGTGTCATAAAGCCAGAATGGGGAACAGGAGCGGGAGTCTATGGGAGCAAACCGAGAATTAACATCTCATTGAGTCTCGGTCAAAACACAACCATATTCCAGGCAGAACTATTTGCCATTGAGACCGCGGCGGAACTGCTGATAAAACGGCAAATCCACCACGGTAAAATCAAAATATTTACTGATAGTCAGTACTAAAAGCTCTGGAATCCAGTTGTTTTACATCCAAAACAGTCTGGAGTTGCCGCACGGCTTTGAACAGGCTCGGTATGTATAACGGAGTCACTCTGGTTTGGATACCGAGCCACTCAAACTATTTGGGTAACGAGGAGGCAGATCCGCTGGCATTTGCTGGAGCTGCGCTGTCTCTGGTAGGACTGGAACCATTCCTGGGAATACCACATGACGTGGCTAACGAGGCGATAACAGGCAGAATGAACTCAAGGCTAGAGTCTTTCTGGCGGAGCCACTCTGGCCTCAAATATTCGAAGTTGTTCCTTGGAACAGCTTGGATAGGGCCAAACTAAGAACACTTGTCGGAGTTATGATAGGTCACTGCAGACTGAAAGCGCATTTGCACAAAATCGGTCTGGCTGAAGACATGAATGCAGGCTGTGTCTTGAGGACACTGAAACAGCCATGCACATCGTCTCAGAGTGCCCAGCGGTGAGTCGCATCTGATTCGAGGTCTTTGGCCAGGCTTTTATAGCCCACAGCGAACTGAAAAAATTACCCCTGAACAAGATTATCGGTTTAATCCAAGAACTGGATCTCGTCGGGGAGATATAAATTAGGGGTGAACCACAATAGTCCGTGCGGACGCAGTGGTAGGGTGGACAGACGCCCGCTCGCCATAAATAACATAACATATATATGGATTTATTTCTTCATCTCGAACATAATGTACTTCTTTTATATGTTGGCATGAGTTCGGTACTTTCAATAAATGATATTACTACTATTTAAAAAAAATAGTCCCTTTGAAACAATTCACAAGGGGAGACTCACAATTAAGTGCTGTGATTAAAAGAAGAGACAGTTACATATTTGAAACCAAAAAATCTTCAGCCTAGTTATTATCATTAATTCCTTATACTAACACATTTCTAGGATTTCATTTCGGGTACACTTACTTTGTCTAATGTTAAAGAACTTTGTGAAACCAGGATTCAGGATATATGTTTGATGTTGAAAGAAATAAAGTAAAATACAATTTGTATTCGAATAAACATTAATAAAAATAACCTGCACATAAAAAATCTAACTTCGTATAGCAAACGTGAGATGTTGACAACTTTGTTAAGAATAGAGTTTTCCAAGCAATTTCAAATAGGATGGAAATTTGAATTGGCGTTAAATTGACTACGTCTCCTACCGTTTTGATGTATAAAACAATACTGGAGTTTAGTACATTCTTCCTAACTTACCCTGATACATACATAAAATTAATTTAATTTTGATTCAGAGAATACAGCAACAAGCAGAACACGACTAAACATTTAAATCAAAAGAGACGAAAACGAACCGGTTCTCCAACTGCTTATAATTTCATCTATGAGAAGACTCAGAGAGATTCAATAGAACTACAGTTAAAGAATATCTAGTTATTTCTCACCTGACATAAATCCATAACAATAGACTCATGCACCTTCTGCCACAAGTGAGCTCTGAATATTTGGATGAGAGAAATCTTCAAAGTTGGAATTTTACCGTGCATGAAAATACCAGTCAAATCGAGCTGCACTTGGAAACCAACGTAAACATTGGCTCTGTTGATTGTAGGCGACCACCATAAAGTAAATCGGCGATTAGGAATTTGATTTAAACCAGACCTCTGAGCATTGGTTAATTTCTTGTATTTCATTGATTCTTCAAATCCGGAAGCCTTTTCCCTATAGTGAAGAATGTCAGTCAAATTGATACAATGTTATATTTTGTTATGAAGTCCTGATATTAACTTAAATTGTTGTGTAAAAACTGAGAAATAATGTATTAGGACCTTGAATATATCCCTGCGTGTTTTTTAATTTGAAAAGAGCCATTCACTATGTTATTGGTATAAGATCACTTGAAAGGAGCTTTGGCACGCTAGTTCGTTAATATATATATTGTTGGTTGTAATACTATTGGCAACGATTCTACTTCAAAGGAACCTTCTGTACTTGATAGCAATCTTCCGTGTTGGCATCTTTTTGTATGGGGAAGAACTTTTCTAGGACCAATATTGAAGTGTTGACGCCAACTGTTCGCCAATAACAGACTCGCCCAATTTTAGAAACTCCTCAACTGCAAACGCTTGTTGCTTCCTTGACCAGATAATCATTGTAACTAATGAACACTGAACTCTCCTGAATCCAACGATGTCAGCCGCGGCCCTCTACCACATTTGTCTATACTGCCTGATCTAAAACCCCTTCATTCTGCCCTCTCCTGTATCACGGATGTCAGGAAAAAGTTCCATACTATGAAATGTTCACTGTAGTAAACAATGATATCATTTTAAGAGTATGTAAAACAGTCTTTGTAAATCAGCAGAACATAGTTAGCATAAGCAACAATTCAATTTTGGTGTATCCAAACTGCAATTTTTTTAAATTAAATTTAGCAGTAACTTCGTTTTTGGCAATCCAAATGTTTCGAGTCAGGAAAAAATTGTACAGAGTATACTTATACTACTTCGCCAACGTTGCATTACTAATTAAAACAAATTGTAGAAATTACTATGTTTTACTACCAAAAAATATATATAACACATTTTCTTGTGACTCGAGTTTTGGGAAATGAACTTTCCCATTATCAGACAACTGAAGACCTAACAGTGGTACAGAGGTATTATGTTTAAACAAAAGTGATATATATTTTGAATATTCTAGGTAACACCTAATAGTGGTACAGAGGTTTACAATCGGAACGTGATAAAAAACCGGGTTAAAAAAGAGGGGCCTTCTAACAGATATCGGAATGTCGGCAATCGACAAAGAAGGTTGTTAAACAGATGGTACCCATTTAAATATCTCAAATAATTTTTGGGGTTACATAGCTCCGTACAGTCATTCATTATTTTTACATTATTTTGTTGTATATCTCAAATATTTGGATTTACAAAGCTACATACAGTCATTCATTATTTTTTACATTATTTTTATTGTGAACGAATTTGAAAATTTCAATAATCAAGTTTCTTTTCTTTTGAATCTACATGTAAAATTTTTTCTTAAGATTTTCTTTTGTCGAAAGGAATTACTGTTTTCTAAAGAATGAGTGGCAAAAGTTGAATTTTTGTTTACTTTTCATTAAATTCATTTTATGTTCGTTGAAAAAGGTTTTAAACAGATGTTACTTTTTAAGTATCTCAAATATTTTCGATTTACATAGCTCCGTACAGTCATTCGTTATTTTTACATTATTGTTATTGTGAACAATGAGTGGCAAAAGTAGAATTTTGTTTATTTTTCCTGAAACTCACTTTATGTTCGTTGAACCTCGTCTTGAAGGAACGTCCTGTTTGTCCTATATATTTATTACTGCATCATCGCTATTATTTAACGCAAAGGACCCTACTTCAAACCTACACAAATCAGGAGTTTATGAGTTATCTTGTTCTACGTGCAGTAATAAATATATAGGACAAACAGGACGTTCCTTCAAGACGAGGTTCAACGAACATAAAATGAGTTTCAGGAAAAATAAACAAAATTCTACTTTTGCCACTCATTGTCTAGAAAACGGTCATTCTTTTCCCACAATAGATAATCTTAAAATTTTACATGTAGAATCAAAAGGGAAGAAACTCGATTATCTAGAATCTGTTGAAATTTTCAAATTAGTTCACAATAACAATAATGTAAAAATAATGAATGACTATACGGAGCTATGTAAATCGAAAATATTTGAGATATTTAAAAAGTAACATCTGTTTAAAACCTTTTTCAACGAACATAAAATGAATTTAATGAAAAGTAAACAAAAATTCAACTTTTGCCACACATTCTTTAGAAAACAGTAATTCCTTTCGACAAAAGAAAATCTTAGGAAAATTTTACATGTAGATTCAAAAGAAAAAAAACTTGACTATTGAAATTTTCAAATTCGTTCACAATAAATATAATGTAAAAAAAAAAAAACAATGAACGACTGTATGGAGCTTTGTAAATCCAAATATTTGAGATATACAACAAAATAATGTAAAAATAATGAATGACTGTACGGAGCTATGTAACCCCAAAAATTATTTGAGATATTTAAATGGGTACCATCTGTTTAACAACCTTCTTTGTCGATTGCGGACATTCCGATATCTGTTAGAAGGCCCTTCTTTTTTAACCCGGTTTTTTATCACGTTCCGATTGTAAACCTCTGTACCACTATTAGGTGTTACCGAGAATCTGTTGAAATATTCAAAATATTTATCAATTTTGTTTAAATACCACTGTACTATTGTTAGGTCTTCAGTTGTCTGATGATGGGAAAGTTCATTTCCCGAAACTGGAGTCACGAGAAAATGTTTAATATATATTTTTTGGTAATAAAACATAGTAATTTCTACAATTTGTTTTAATTATGATCAACTACCAAATAGTAATGACTGAAACAATTCAGATAACACCATCTGTAAGATAACAGCGGGAATGTATTCAAAGTCCATATACAGATATGGAAAAGGCAGCCTGAAACATAGGAAATTCAGTGTTACTCAAGAATGCAGTGGAGCAGTGGAAGAATCAAAACCTCAGCGTGATGAGATGACGAATAAATATTGTTCTTTGTCAATGGCTGTTCACAGTGTTGATGCTTCGATCGCAAGGCTGTGCAGTCTGCTTTCACTCCCCACTACCATTGAGAGAGAACAGTCGTTTGTTCGTCATCGCATCACACCGAGCTTTTGATTCTTCCACTGCATTCATGATTAACACTGAATTTCCTATATTTCCGACTGTCTTTTCCATACCCGTATAATGTACACAATACGTTAAATCAATTCTATTTCAACAAGAAATCTCTTACCAGAAAAGTCCTTCCCACGTGGGGAAGTAAGTTCCTTTAAAAAGGGTGTGTTCAAGAATTCCTTCAACTCCTCCCAATGCCTGAATCA
Source organism: Megalocaria dilatata (assembly GCA_034642435.1). NCBI lineage: Eukaryota > Metazoa > Arthropoda > Insecta > Coleoptera > Coccinellidae > Megalocaria > Megalocaria dilatata. Next base: position 8,329,532 of record CM067854.1, read on the forward strand.
TATCTGTTCTGTAATTATTAAGGTTCCACAGTTTGCCATCATGCCTTTGATGCGTCCACCAGAAGGGATTTTGTTTCAGCACCTAAAAAAGCTAAATAAGCTAAAACGGAAAACTTGATTCTTGATCAATACCTGATATTGTTTGAATTCTGTTCTTATCCTCCAACCTTTGTCATAAGCAAGTGTATGACGATCTTTTTGGAAAAGAGTGTTAATTCTTGGTATTCCTCTGTCCCAAGAGTCTTCCAGATCTTCTAGTGTTAATCTCCTAAAAATTACAATTCGATTAGTGTGAAACAAATGTAGAAACGGCATGTTCTGCTTATTACTTCCAAAAAAACAATTCAGAGACTATACTTATTGTTATTATTCAGTATTCAGCAAATTGGGCAATAGCTATTATTAACAAATGTTCAAGCTACATTTTTCACTACTTCTTTGAGAGATAAAACATCTATTTGTAGATATTGATTATCAATAATATTTCTCTGTTAACTATACATTCTGTCAAGAAAGTACCGGGAATTATCGATTTAAATCTGGCGGGGCAATGGGGCAGGTAAAATTTTTTTTTCCTAGGTTGGTACCACTGTCCTTAATTACTATGCCAAGCTTGAGCGGGATCTGTCAACTAGTGTGTTTGCAACAGCTGATTAAGTCAGTCGATGTCAGAGTGCGTGCCGATTTTTACTATGGGTGATTACGTTGAGCAAAGAATTTGTTTAAAGTTTTGTGTTCCAAATGAATTTTCGTGTGCCGATGCATTGAAAATGTTGCAAAAGGCCATTGGTGATAATGCTCTATCGAAAACTCGTGCATATCAGTGGTACAGAGCCTTCAAGGACGGTCGTGAAGTGATCGAAGACCGGACGCCCATCGACGGCTTCGATCGAAGATAACGTCGATAAAATTAAGGCAAGGGTGCTGGAAAACCGTCGTACCAGCTTGAGAGAGATAGCACATGATCTTAAGATATCCCACGAGTCCGCACGTACGATTTTGATTGATATTTTGGGCATGAGAAAGGTGGCCGCACGACTCGTACCGAAAGACCTGAATTTTCTTCAAAAACGTCATCGCGAACAGGTTGCTTCAGACATGCTGGATCACTGTAATTCCGATTCTACATTCATGGAACGCATTATAACTGGTGATGAGACCTGGGTCTACGAGTACGATATGCAAACAAGCCAGCAATCATCGGAATGGGTGGCAAAAATTGAGCCGAAACCGAAAAAACCACGCCAAAGCCGCTCGAAAATGAAGGTGATGCTCATTGTTTTCTTCGATATCCGTGGCGTGGTTCACTACGAATTCGTTCCAGAGGGTCAGACGGTAAACAAGGAGTATTACCTAGGCGTTATGAAACGTTTGCGTGAGCGTATCCGTAAGAAGCGGCCAAATTTGTGGGCGAACAACTCATGGATTTTGCATGACGATAACGCGCCTTCTCACCGAGCTACGATTGTGACTGACTTTCTCGCCAAAAACTCAACAAACGTGCTTCAGCAACCACCTTATTCGCCGGATTTGGCTCCCTGCGACTTTTTCCTCTTCCCAAAACTAAAATTGCCCCTTCGTGGCACCCGTTTTGAGTCGATTGAAGCCATAAAACAAAATTCGGCGCGAGAGCTAAAGTCCATCCCGGAAAGCGCCTATAAAAAATGTTTCGATAATTGGAAGTGCCGTTGGCATAGATGTATTGGAGCAAATGGAGCCTATTTTGAAGGCGACGCAATAAATTTTGACGATTAAATGTAAAAATGTTCTTTTTATTGAAAATTCCCGGTACTTTCTTGACAGAGTAGTATTTCATTATAATCAAGTGGTTTTCAGATACTGAATTGTTGCTGCCGTTACTATTTGGCAGTTGATCATAATTAAAACAAATTGTAGAAATTACTATGTTTTACAACCAGCCTATCAATCGATGATCCATAGAGTATTCGCATTACCAACGCGAACAACGGTTTCAACCCCAATATAATAGATAATCTAATTCGACAGAAACTATCTAAAATAGCTATGAGCCAAATTTATCCCATCATAAAAACTGAAGAAAATAAAAAATTAATTTCTCTGTCGTACTTTGGTAGCATAAGTCAAAAAGTGGCCAATAGTTTTTCAAAATCAGATGTCAATATTGCCTTCAAAACGCAAAACAAATTATGATCGGTATTATTTAACGCAAAGGACCCTACTCCAAACATACACAAATCAGAAGTTTATGAGTTATCTTGTTCTACGTGCAGTAATAAATATATAGGACAAACAGGACGTTCCTTCAAGACGAGGTTCAACGAACATAAAATGAGTTTCAGGAAAAATAAACAAAATTCTACCTTTGCCACTCATTGTATAGAAAACGGTCATTCCTTTCCCACAATAGATAATCTTAAAATTTTACAGGTAGAATCAAAAGGGAAGAAACTCGATTATCTAGAATCTGTTGGAATTTTCAAATTTGTTCTCAATAACAATAATGTAAAAATAATGAATGACTGTACGGAGCTATGTAAGTCGAAAATATTTGAGATATTTAAAAAGAACCATCTGTTTAAAACCCTTTTCAACGAACATAAAATGAATTTAATGAAAAGTAAACAAAAATTCAACTTTTGCCACTCATTCTTTAGAAAACAGTAATTCCTTTCGACAAAAGAAAATCTTAAGAAAAAATTTTACATGTAGATTCAAAAGAAAACAAACTTGATTATTGAAAATTTCAAATTCGTTCACAATAAAAATAATGTAAAAATAATGAATGACTGTATGGAGCTTTCTAAATCCAAATATTTGAGATATACAACAAAATAATGTAAAAATAATGAATGACTGTACGGAGCTAAGTAACCCTAAAAATTATTTGAGATATTTAAATGGGTACCATCTGTTTAACAACCTTCTTTATCGATTGCCGACATTCCGATATCTGTTAGAAGGCCCCTCTTTTTTTTTTAACCCAGTTTTTTATCACGTTCCGATTGTAAACCTTTGTACGACTATTAGGTATCACCGAGAATCTGTTGAAATATTCAAAATATTTATCACTGTTGTTTAAATACCACTGTACCACTCTTAGGTCTTCAGTTGTCTGATGATGGGATAGTTCATTTCCCGAAACTCGAGTTACAAGAAAATGTGTAATATATATTTTTTGGTAGTAAAACATAGTAATTTCTACAATTTGGTTAAATTTTTTTAAGTGGTTTTCATTAAAATGTTTCATCTCATTCTTTAATTTTTGATGTGTGATATTCAGTTGAAATTCTATTCGATAATGTATGCCAATTGATTGATTTTGAATACAAACAGCAAGGATTTGCTTTGAGGTGTAATTTAAATTAATAATAAAATAATATACTTCAACGTACTAAATGGAACCATTAGTTAGTGGAAAAAAACAATTTTAACTTCTGTTAAATTATTTTTATTTTATGAATTGCAAGATGAATGATTCCACCAGTCCCTCATTCATTAAATAAATAATTAAGTCCTCTTCAGTTCAGTAATTGATAGAAGACCAAGAAATAATATTAGGATCAATATCCAAACTATCCACAACCAATAGTAGCATTTTTCCAACGGAAGTACACAGTAACTACTAAATGCAGATAATCCTTAGATTATCATTAATGAAAAAAAAAAGTTTTTACCTGTTCTGTGCATTTGCTTCCTGCCTCTTGAGCGCATACTCAGCCCACACTCTCTGAGAATCAATAAATTCAGACTCCCAAGGTTGGATGTAACGATACAAATTTGGAATGAGTTGATCTTCATCATGGCTCATACCAGAACGGAAATGGGTTATTCCAACGTCTGTTTGTTTGGACCATCTCAAATCAGACTAAAATAAAAATAAAAAAATCAATTATCACATCTCATTGCTGCATAATCCATAACTTAAATAAATTTCAAGTAATTACGTACCTGAGGAATGAGAACGTGACCCATGGACAACATACCAAGTCCACCCAATTCCTTTGGAGTGTAAAATACTACAGGGGGAAACCGACTAGGCATTTTTGAGTTCAAACCTATCTTTATCCGGGTTTGAATTTTATTTTCGCATTTTACTAGTAAATCTAGTAGTTCTTGAGTATTCACAACTGCTTCTCTGAAGTAAGTCATGAGACCAATTAGAGCCGTATTCCATTTGTTTACAATCTGAAATGGAATGTTAAAATTTTATGACATGAAGAAATAATCCATAATAATCAGAGAAATATTAATTTTTGCAAAGTTACAAGAAGTCAAAAAGAAAAGCCAAGAAGTAGGACCAACAGATTTTTCATTTATTTTTCAATTCAATGTAAATTAAAAATTTCAAAAGAAATTACAGACAATTTTCTGTAAATTTTTACCAACAGGAAATAAACTTGAAGCAAAAATTAATATATATTTTCAAATACAAGTTACTTCATTGATTTCTGATTGAAGTTCTATTCTTACCTTTGTGAAGGTAGTTGACCCAGATGCCATGAGAATTTGTCTCACTCTATTGTGGAAACGGCCCATTGACTCATCATCTACTCTCAAGTAGCACTGAGCAGTCCTTTCTTTGCTGCCTTCGTGTTGTAAATTCCACACTCCATCGCGATGATTGAATTCTTCGTGTTGAGTTCGACACTGAAATTTTTCATTTCTTTAAAAGAATAAATTAGGAGGTACAAACATTGTTAATAACATATGGGGCAATTATAGATATGGGCTAAAATGCTAATTAATGAAAATGTTCATTATTTAAATCTGAAGGTAACTTTTTGAATAACTCCACTTGTCTTTATTCTTTATGCAAGTATTTATTTAACCTAATTTCACTTCAATTAATCACGTAGAGAACAAAATATTTGAAAATGTATATACTTCTTTCACTTTGAAACACTCTAACCTATATTTATTCTTATGCCCAGATAAAACTATTCGTTTCAAATCAACAATTTCGGTCCATTGTACCTCACTTTCCAAGCAACATACCTTGGGAAGAATTCTACATTCAAATCCAGACATGTTGAATAATAAATTGGGATTGTCTTTGGAATACACACTGACAAAACTGTTTTCCCACTGAATGGTGGTAACAGATCTCGGCAGACGATTCTTTATGTCCCAAAACACTGCACGTCCCCTGGAAAATAATACTATAATGATGCAAGTGTAATTGAATTTTACTTTCAACTTACAGATTCACGTCGTGCTTCATTAGACGCATCCTTGCATCTCTTGGCCAACACTTTTTATTATTATATCCAACAATATTTTCATTGTTAGGATCAGGATGTTCAGTAAGATACCTCTGGATTAAGTCTCGAGCTTCTTCAGCTGAAAACCTAAAAAAAAACTCGCATTTGTACATCCAAATCTATTAAATCATGTTGGACGCCAGTGTCGCATATTTAATTAAGTTTGAATTTTTTCAGAAGCGCTTTTTCTAACCAAACATGTGTCGACCAATGCCAACAACAATGTAGGTTACTGGTCTACAGTATAACCAGCTTCAGGACCCCTGCGCAGTTCATCATAAAAAAATCAAAACATTCTCACAGAGTCAAGTAAGTTCAATTTGTTATGATTTAACAATGAAACTGATCACATAATTTATAAACTCAAATTCCGAGTAAACAAGAAATCTCAATAGACACAGAATGATGAATCTTATAGAGGTTTGAATGTGACGTGAAAATGTTTAGGAAACATGACTGTAGCAATGACGAAAAGGGCATGAAATTACATACAAGACTGTATGAGCTACGAAGATGACCATCAAGGTAGTCAAACAAAGGAGACTTGATCAGCATTTGTGATGCAAAATGGTATTTGATAACCACTCACTGAAGGTGAGTGATGCATGTAAAAATGTCATCATTGATTCTCTTTGTAAAGGAAAACTAAACAAAAGTGAGTATTTACCAAAGTTCTAGCAGTGTTCGAGTGATTAAATCAAGAAAAAATGTTAGTATTTCACGAAAGTTGACGATGGGGTAATACCTTGAAACTGCAGTCACAAAAAAATGTGTAAACTTTGAATTTTTTTGGTAAAACAAATTTATGGGAACTTGTTTATGAACAACTAACAAATAATAATGCATTCAGCATTCAAATCCCACGTCTGAAGAATTCCTTGTCTTTTGAGGCTATCCACGAATCAACCCAATTTTTGGTATTCTTATAAGATGTGAACCGCTGCGCCGTCAGAGCATGTGCCATGGACCGGAACAGGTGATAATCGGACGGTGCAATGTCTGGTGAATACGGCGGGTGGGGTAACACTTCCCAATCAAGTGTTTCCAAGTACTTTTTCACGGGAGCCGCAACATGTGGACGAGCATTGTCAGGCAGAAGAATAATTTTAAATGATTTTAAACGATGTGAGACTGCTTGCTGAGTGACTTCTAATGTTAGAGCAAGCTCTTTTTGTGTTTGAGATGAATCTTCCTCCAATAATTCCTACAATTCTGCATCCTCGTAAATTTTTGGCCTTCCACTGCGATCTTTGTCTTCTACGTCGAAATCACCATTTTTAAACTTTTGAAACCACTCTCGACACGTTCTCTCACTCAAAGCACCCTCACCATATGCTTCTATGAGCAATTGATGCGCCTCAACAGCAGATTTCTTTAAATTAAAGAAGTAAACTAATGATTCCCGCAAATGACGCTTACTTGGCTCAAATTTTGACATTTTCAACTTATAAAAATTATATTTTACCAATATAAAATCAATGATATTAATAGGTTATGTTGTTCTTGAATGACCAAACTATTTTTTGAGCCGGTTATCATCTGCGAAAGCTAACCGAAACTCCGTGCCGCGCCATCTAGAATAAAACGGCGGAAACTTATTTGTACTCCTAATATGATCATTTTTATGTGTACGTTTATGAACTACTTAAATTTGAAACTGTTTTTAATTTGAAATACTGAAGATTTTTTTCAAATTGTTTATTTTAATGAGTTCAATAGACTCATCTTCAAAAACATCCTGCATCAAGAAGTATTATAAACTTTCGACTCACCTGAAGAACATATGAATTTTATCCACATATCGACAATATAGCCTTATGGGATGACAAGTTTCAGTCTGAACATCCTGGAAAGTAAGGAAATCATTGGGCATCTGCGGAGGACCTGCCATTTCGCTGGCTCTTTGTAAACCAAGCACCAACAAATCCAATACCAAACCATAGTACTGCGTGATGAAAGACGCAAATTGGAGCCCTCTGATAACTCCGTAACTGTTGGTATGATTCATATCCTTATAGTTTATCACTACATTATTCTTAGCAGTCATATAATCAGCTATATTATGATCAACAACCAAACGCAACAACCTATTTAACAAAGTTAAATCGATTTTTTCATATAACTTCTCAAATTTTGATTCTAACAGTACATTGCATTCTCCTTCACCAACATCCCATACTTCTGCCAGATTGTTGATGCCTGAAAAATAATTTGATTGTTTAATAAACTGAATAAGAAAAAGTAACCATAAAAGGATAATAATCAATATTTCAGCAGCGCTTTTTCTAACCAAGCATGTGTCGACCAATGCCAACTACAATGCAGGTTACTGGTCTACAGTATAACCAGCTTCAGGACCCCTGCGCAACTCATCATGAAAAAGGTGGTTTGTGACGATTCCTAAATTAGGATTCACTAGGAGTCAACAAACAAAATATTTAAAAGTGGCGAATTGTTCTCCTCTGTTTGTTCATTCAGTAAAATTCCGATTTTATTGTGTCAAAAATATATATATTGAAAATAATAGTTTCACCCTTCACTTTGTTAGAAGCACTACAAATAAATAGACACAATAAAATTGGAATTATGCTCAATAAGAATAAAGTTGTGAACCAATTCCTAATAAAGCCTAATTTTAGAATGACTATAGAACTCATTTGAAGAATAAACCTGTTACAGTATAAAATGATGTATGTCCGAAATAGGTTTAGTTAAAACAAATTGTAGAAATTACTATGTTTTACTACCAAAAAAATATATATTACACATTTTCTTGTGACTCGAGTTTCGGGAAATGAACTATCCCATCATTAGACAACTGAAGACCTAACAGTGGTACAGTGGTATTTAAACAAAAGTGATAAATATTTTGAATATTTCACAAGATTCTAGGTAACACCTAATAGTGGTTTTTTCTTTTATTTCAATAATCATTGATTGAAATTTTCAAATTCGTTCACAATCAAAATAATGTAAAAAATAATGAATGATTGTATGGAGCTTTGTAAATCCAAATATTTGAGATATACAACAAAATAATGTAAAAATAATGAATGACTGTACGGAGCTATGTAACCCCAAAAATTATTTGAGATATTTAAATGGGTACCATCTGTTTAACAACCTTCTTTGTCGATTGCTGACATTCCGATATCTGTTAGAAGACTCCTCTTTTTTAACCTGGTTTTGTATCACCTTCCGTTTGTAAACCTGTGTACCACTATTAGTTGTTACCGAGAATCAGTTGAAATATTCAAAATATTTATCACTTTTGTTTAAATACCACTGTACCACTGTTAGGTCTTCAGTTGTCTGATGATGGGATAGTTCATTTCCCGAAACTCGAGTCACAAGAAAATGTGTAATATATATTTTTTTGGTAGTAAAACATAGTAATTTCTACAATTTGTTTTAATTATGATCAACTACCAAATAGTAAAGGCTGAAATAATTCAGTATAGGTTTAGTTAATCAAAATGTAAAAAATCTGAAAATGCTGCAGTGTTAGGGAAACAATTTTCCTTTAAACCTATCCAATAATTCTAAATATAATATTTTGGTTATTTCACTCTGATTTATTCTAGGCAACATTGAAATCAGATATCAAGTTGATATCGACGACTGCAACATGTTTGCTTCATCTTTAAAACTAGAGATAAAAATGTCTAGTTCAGTAATTTTTCACGTTGCAATTAGAAGTTCAATTAATTTTAATAAAGACATTTTACATTTTAAAAATTCACATTTTTTTTTTCTTTACGAAGCTCTCAAAATGGATAATCAATTAAAAAAATCAAACTAAATGACAGATGATCAAACTTTGTGTGGCTACTGAGAATAGTTGTGCCAACTTGTAGGAAAAAAAATTCGATAATCAATTTAAACAGGCCTTTTAAACACAACTACACAACTGTCAGTATTTTCTTGGATTCATCTGCTCAACTTAAAACAAATAATTAGAAAAATAAGTGTCATGGCAACCGATGAACAAAAGAAAATATGACATTTCTCAATTTTGTCAGATTATTAAAGATCAGACAACAATTAAACACGCCCTCTCACTGTAAGTGTCTTATCGATTCGTTTGAACTACCCAAAAAAAATTAATCAATCGAAAAGGAAGATTAATCGACTACAATAGTTTACATTGAATGAATAATGAAAGACGCCACAAATAGTGCAATTGTTCCTTTTTCAATTCAAATTTTCATGAAATAAATATACGAAATTATCTGCAGGACCACTTAATCTTTTAAGAGAAGTGTAAAATTTTCTAATAATGAAAATCCATTAATATAACAAAATAAGAACCCACCTTGACACCATTTATAAACCAATAATGGTGGAGGCTCTGTATCTGCTGGTTTAATCCATGGAGGGAATAGCCGACGTTTGTCAGCTTCATACCATAAATATTGATCCAAGTACGCATCAGTTATTTTTTCTAATGGTTCAACATCGTAAACTGGTATCAGATGACTGTATAGATCCATAAACTCAATGCCTACCTACAAAACAAACAATTATACTGAAATTAATTGCAATCAGATTATATGAAAATAGACCAAAAAGTGTCACCATAATACATAAATGGTGGCTGTTTGAAAAGAATGTGTAGGGAAGAAAGTATAATCCTTTTCAAGTTTGACCCTAGGGATTTAATAATTCAACTACTTACCTCTTTGAAAGCACGCTGTGTCAACAAATGACGTTTTATCCTAGACAATGCTTCATGTGGATTGTCATAAGCCTGTTCAATAAGACCCAACTCTTCTCTCTGACTTTGGTTGAGCCTGGATTTGACACTGTACGCTTCTTTCAGTCTCTCCAGGGCCAAAATTAAAAGTTTGGTGTCATGCTTATAAGACAGTGGTGGAAAAGGAATTGGTGCAAACCTTCTGGATTCCAGCCAATGAACTGTTGTGGTATATATGGCAACAGCTTCTTCAGGAGATATATACGGACCATCCTAAAGGAATTGAATAATTTGCTACTTCACAGATTTTTTCATTAAATATTTTTACTCACTTTAAGGTAATTGTGCTGACGCTCTTGTTCCGCTTTCAAGTACAACCTAGTAAGTCTACCTAAGTTCTTCTTGCAAACTGTTTTGTCCACTGTTGCACCACGGCGAATTCTCTCTCGATTGTAATGAGCTGTATTTGTCCACCAATCGGCTTTCATTTTAACATAGCGAAGAATCATATTTTCAATTGGAATTGGTAATCCAGGTACCTATCAGGAATAAAAATTATAAATTTAAGACATTTGATGTTAGGTGAAATAAATTTTTTATAATACATATTCAATTGAATTTGAATTTTTTCAGAAGCGCTTTTTCTAACCAAACATGTGTCGACCAATGTCAACTACAATGCAGGTTACTGGTCTACAGCATAACCAGCTTCAGGACCCCTGCGCAATTCATCATAAAAAATTTAATACTTTCAATTACTATATGATAGTCCATCATAATAAACTGATGGCATATGTTGTCTGAAGATGAAATAATACTTCCATAATGCAGTAAAAAGGCGAACCTTAATTCAAATAAAAGTGTAAACTTCTCAATTTGTTTTATAGAGAATATAGAAATTCCCAAAAACTTTTTTAATTGATACAACTTATTAATTAAGAAAGTTTTTGGAAATTGCTATATTAATAGTCAACAGTTTCTCATTGTATAATCTAATGAATACGATTCTTGTAAATTGCGATCAATATATTCATATGGATGAAACACTCAAAATGTTGTCAAATAATTTCAAGAGTCTACAGGACTTGAAATTGGAATTCGATAACATGTTCCGTTCAACTACATGATTATCTATATTTTATGAAAACTTCAATGAAGCCAATGATAGAATCGATTCGATCTATGGAGCATTGAGGAGGATACTAGATTTTAAAATTCAGTTTCAAAATAATATTTTTAGTGTATTAGCACACTAGAAAATCTCAATAGAGGCAAATTTAAAAAATAATGAGTGAAAAACATTTCCTATAAAAAAGAGAATCTACCATATTTATAGCTTGATCTTCTGTATTGTAAGAAATTTAGAAAAACACAAAGGCAGTACTCACTTTCCACGGAATATTGGCCTTCCAACATCTCCAAGCTTCAGATAAATGTTGCAATATGGTTCTTGCTTTGTTCTGTTTGATACCTTCAGGCATCATATCTACTATGTCGTGCATGACGGAAGCTCTCAATTCAAGATCGAAATGTGATTCCACTCTCTGTTTGGTGACTGTCTTTGCCACTCCCTTAGAATGACGACCTTCAAATTGACGAGATAGTAAATTTCCAAGCCACCTTTCTAACAGTGGAGTAATTCCTCGCATGAAGAAAAGCCATACCCTCCATCCAGGTGCCCAGATTCCACAACCTGGACCTTTACTTACAGGACCCTAGTAGATGAAAAAAAAAACCTATTAAGTATATAGAAACAAATATTCCCATGTTAGTATTAGGAGTACAAATAAGTTTTCGCCGTTTTTTAACACAAATTAAATATTTATTATAGAAGAACGGTAATATAAATTTATTTAAAATATTGCCCATCACTTGCAACCACTTTTTCCCATCTCTCAGGCAGCATTCAAATCCCACGTCTGAAGAACTCCTTGTCTTTTGAGGCTATCCACGAATCAACCCAATTTTTGGTATCCTCATAAGATGTGAACCGCTGCGCCGTCAGAGCATGTGCCATGGACCGGAACAGGTGATAATCGGACGGTGCAATGTCTGGTGAATACGGCGGGTGGGGTAACACTTCCCAATCAAGTGTTTCCAAGTACTTAAGCATATTCGGCGTTCAATATCTCTCGGCTTTAATTCGTACGGAACCCAATTTCCTTGTTTATGAATAATTCCTAATGATTTTAAACGATGTGAGACTGCTTGCTGAGTGACTTCTAATGTTGGAGCAAGTTCTTTTTGTGTTTGAGACGAATCTTCCTCCAATAATTTCTCCAATTCTGCATCCTCGTAAATGTTTGGCCTTCCACTGCGATCTTTGTCTTCTACGTCGAAATCACCGTTTTTAAAACGTTTGAAACCACTCTCGACACGTTCTCTCACTCAAAGCACCCTCACCATATGCTTCTACGAGCAATTGATGCGCCTCAGTAGCAGATTTCTTTAAATTAAAGAAGTAAACTAATATTTCCCCGCAAATGACGCTTACTTGGCTCAAATTTTGACTTTTTCAAGTTTTGTACTCCTAATATAATCTACAACTAAAAAAGATATTGAATATGTACCATTAATTGAGTAAAAAAAATTATTTTCATGATCTAATATTCCAGGTTTATGAAAATCAATTTAGTAATGAACTCTTATGTTATTTATTTATTTTCATGACCTTCAATTATTTCAATTTCAACCAATTCTTCTAAATTGGAATGAAATAAGAAATTACTTTGTTTTTTATCACTTTTCATTAACTGAATATACAGTACAGAAAAATGAGTCATGAAATAAATTAAATCCAGATAGTTATGATCCTTGAAAAAAATTGTTTTCAAGATGGTGGTCATTACTTATATTCTAGGAATTATTGTGCACTTAATAATTATCGAGATTTTTTTTCAGAAGCGCTTTTTCTAACCAAGCATGTGTCGACCAATGCCAACTACAATGCAGGTTACTGGTCTACAGCATAACCAGCTTCAGGACCCCTGCGCGACTCATCATAAAAAAAATCTCATTTCTAATAAGAGACAGTTCAAAAGCTTTTGAGATTACTTCTTAACATCTTAACTGAAGAGAAATTATAAAATGTGTTACTGAGGTTTTCATAGATTTTTCAGTTTTTGACGATTCATTTGAGTAAAATAGAAAAAAGCTTCTTACTTGATAGAAGAAATATAACAAAATTCGAATATCAAAACAAATTGAATATGTTAGTCTTCTACAATTTTAATTTCAGAAAAATTTTTATTCAAAAAACTTTAAGAATTAAATTAATGTCTAAAATAAGCACCGCTTACGTTTAATAGACGTATATAATCAAAACTCAATATACAATGTCAAATGGAATAAATAAACCAACAGATATACGAAAGTCATTAAAATTAATAAATAAATATTTAAAGGAGATAAAATGTTTCTGATCTTACCTTTAAGAACACCAATTGCCTTTTAAAAACATGAACACACCTTAAGGTATATTAAGGCTTATTAAACGGCTTATTTTAGACATTAATTTAATTTAAAATAGAAAGGCTTTTTACTTGATAGAAGAAATATAACAAAATTTGAATATCAAAACAAATTAAAATATGTTTGTCTTCTACAATTTTAATTTCAAAAAAATTTTTATTCAAAAAACTTTTAGAATTAAATTAATGTCTAAAATAAGCACTGCTTACGTTTAATAGACGTATATAATCAAAACTCAATATATAATGTCAAATGGAATAAATAAACCAACAGATATACGAAAGTCATTAAAATTAATAAATAAATATTTAAAGGAGACAAAATTTTGTTTCTGGTCTTACCTTTAAGAACACCAATTGCCTTTTAAAAACATGAACACACCTTAAGGACTTCTCAAAGAATATAATTTATTTGAAATATTTAAATATTCGAATAAGTTAATTCAGAAATCTCTCAAAACATGCACTATATCTTCAAAAAACAAATATAATTCTAAATAATCCCTTCTTCGGTCCTAGATAATATTCCAAATATCAAAATAAAAAACTAACCTATATCAAACAACGCACACATGCAAAGAAATTAATGTTTCGAAACACAGATCAACTTTACAATTCAAGATTGATCTATGTTCTAACAAAGTCAAAGAACAGTGTAAGTTAATTTAATTCTAAAAGTTTTTTGAATAAAAATTTTTATGAAATTAAAATTGTAGAAGATTCATTTGAGATACTTAATTTTGATTTCGGACATCCATTGCCTGAATTCATTACATACACAAAATATATTCTAACCTGAAAAAACAGAAAACTTCACGAAATGAATACTTGTCTCTTTAAAAATCAAGTTAAATTAAATGATTTGGAGTAAAACACTTTATTTCCGCTTATTATAATAAGCGGAAATAAAGTGTATTACTTCAAATCATTCACGATGAATTTCCGTCAAGTAGAGACCGTAACAACCAAGAAGTTAAATTAAATTTAAAAATATATATACAATTACAAATCTCGTCTAAAAATAAAGTTCAAAAATTATGTTGTGTATAACACGACGTTTCGGTCAGTAAAGTATCTCTGACCGACTCAACTTGAGATACTTCCCTGGTGCTCAGAATTATGTGAGCACGTAAGGAAACATTGAAACTTTTATTTTATTTTGATCATGATTCAAGAATTATCCTTCTTTAGAAATTTTGCCATAGGGCATCCATTTAAAGAAAATATATAATGTCATCTACATTACTAACTCAAAAGCTGATTTACAGTTGTACTTTATATAAATATAATAAAGATAAATTAAATAAATGTAAATTTCAATTTGACAATGAAACATTTTCAATGCCTCTGGCTGTCTTTTGAGCTCTATCATGTATTAGGAGTACAAAAAAGTTTCCGCCGTTTTTTAACACAAATTAAATATTTATTAAAGAAGAAAGCTTGCTGAGTGACTTCTAATGTTAGAGCAAGTTCTTTTTGTGTTTGAGATGAATCTTCCTCCAATAATTCCTCCAATTCTGCATCCTCGTAAATTTTTGGCCTTCCACTGCGATCTTTGTCTTCTACGTCGAAATCACCTTTTTTAAACTTTTGAAACCACTCTCAACACGTTCTCTCACTCAAAGCACCCTCACCATATGCTTCTACGAGCAATTGATGCGCCTCAGCAGCAGATTTCTTTAAATTAAAGAAGTAAACTAATATTTCCCGCAAATGACGCTTACTTGGCTCAAATTTTGACATTTTCAACTTATAAAAATTATATTTTACCAATATAAAATCAATGATATTAATAGGTTATGTTGTTCCTGAATGTCCAAACTATTTTTTAAGCCGGTTATCATCTGCGAAAGCTAACCGAAACTCCATGCCGCGCCATCTACAATAAAACGGCGGAAACTTATTTGTACTCCTAATAAGTTATTGAAAAGTTTTTCAAAAACACCTAAGAGAATTTTAGATGCAAATACTCACCGTATTAAATCGATAATAAATAAGATGCTTGAGATCCTTGCACATTCGAATCTGCCTCATAAGCTTGTATTTGTAACGGTACATACCAGTCAGTTGACCAACATGAGCAAAAATATACTGTAGGCCATCGGCAAGTTGGAAAGCATCGACATTGTTCAATCTATATTGGACATGTGAATCTATTATTAATTTGGTCAATCGAAGAATTTCTCTGCAAAGATGGAATGCTGAAAGGAAAATTATAATATTCCATTAGAATTTGAAATGATCAATAAACAGCTACAAGATCATTTTTTAACACATTCAATGAAGTTTTTGCGATGAAAGTTATATAAAAAATAAAACTTTCAACCCAACAAAGAAAGATCATGTTCTTTAATTATGCTTTGTACACCAGTACATTATAAGAATCTTAAATGTGGATTGCTCTAATTTTTTTTTCATATTTGATTCTGAAATGTGGAATAATCTTTAAACCTGTGGCTTACTTACCATTTCCGAATCTTGACTTTTTTCTTTCCTTGGTGGTCAAAGTTTTCACAGGTTTCAAGTTAAAATTATAATCCAAGTGAAGATAATTCAGATTCTTTCTGTGTATAAGAAGATTGAGCATGTTGTATCCCTGTCTGCAGACCTGCAAGCCAGCTTCCACCCAATCGATATTGGTAGTTTGGAAGAATTTTGTTGCTTTAAATGATCTGAAAAGATATCTCTTCTTCTGCGGTTTTGGATGCCTGTGTTTTAAAGCGTTCAAAACATAGTACTTGAGTAATTTCTGATAACTGACACGCACTTTGACTGGCTGACCAGGTGGGCTGTGTTCCATGTACCAACTTTTCACTAGTGGAATATCTATGGCTCTTCTACAACGACCTGTAAATTTCACGAATTACAATATTCAAAAAACCTCCTAAAATAGTGAATAAATGCGTCTTCATTTAGAAATCTCTCATTATTAATTTTGAATATAAAACAATATCTATATTGTACAATATTCCAAAATATAAAGGAAAAAATTCATGATATAAATTAAAACAGAAGATATTTTTTTGAATATTGGTTGGAGTAGTCCGTTACTTTGTGATAGTTCATTTTAATTGGAATGAAATGAGAAATTACTTTGTTTATATATATATATATATAGTTGAGATATAACTTGTTTTATTAAAAATGTAGTAAACACTATGAAACTCGAGTCACAGAAAGTGATAGAAATATATAAATATATATATAGCCTTGAACGAATATATTAGGAGTACAAATAAGTTTCCGCCGTTTTATTGTAGATGGCGCGGCACGGAGTTTCGGTTAGCTTTCGCAGATGATAACCGGCTTAAGAAATAGTTTGGACATTCAAGAACAACATAACCTATTAATATCATTGATTTTATATTGGTAAAATATAATTTTTATAAGTTGAAAATGTCAAAATTTGAGCCAAGTAAGCGTCATTTGCAGGAAATATTAGTTTACTTCTTTAATTTAAAGAAATCTGCTGCTGAGGCGCATCAATTGCTCGTAGAAGCATATGGTGAGGGTGCTTTGAGTGAGAGAACGTGTCGAGAGTGGTTTCAAAAGTTTAAAAACGGTGACTTCGACGTAGAAGACAAAGATCGCAGTGGAAGGCCAAAAAATTACGAGGATGCAGAATTGGAGGAAGATTAATCTCAAACACAAAAAGAACTTGCTCTAACATTAGAAGTCACTCAGCAAGCAATCTCACATCGTTTAAAATCATTAGAAATGATTCATAAACAAGGAAATTGGGTTCCGTACGGCGGAAACTTACTTGTACTCCTAATATATATTCGTACAAGGCTTCGGCAAAACTTCAAAAAGTGGGGATTGCCACAGGTCTGTCTGCTCATTTAATAGTTTTATTGTCGGTACGTGCTTTTGAAGATTTATGTTCTTTGCACACATAAAATTTCCAACCTCTTTTTTAATGCAAAAGACAAAAGAACCGGCTGAATAATTCTGGAGTCTATAAATTAAGTTGTCAACAGTGCAGTAGCCGGGAGATCTTTCCACAAAAGGTACAAAGAACATCAATCTTCGTTTAGGAACCGGAAAGATAACTCCAATTTTGCGAAACATTTTTTTCGAAATCAATCATATCTTCCCAGAATTGGACAATCTTGAGGTATTGCACCCGGAAGCGAAAGGAAAAAAACCAGACATCCTGGAATCCATCGAAATATATAAACACAAAAAGCATTGAAATGTAATCTGTTTATTTAGTTATAAAAAGTGATAGAAAATGAAGTATTTTCTTATTTCATTCCATTTCAATACTTTCCTATATACTTGAGGTATGTAAAGTTATTTTTTTTTTATTAAACTTCACTTATGATTGAAATTGGCATCAAGGAAATATGAAAATAAAACCCCAATTTGCTGATCAATTCAACAGATATACATGAGATAACTTTTTCTTTAAGTGATCATTTCTTCGAAAAAAAACATGTGTTGTGCTTCTGAGCCACGTTTTACATTAAAAAATAGTTGTCTACTTATACCACTGCAAAGAAATTTCAATTTTATTAATTTAAAATACCTGATCTCATATTAAAAGGCCTAGGAGCCCATAAAAGAGCAATTCCATTAGCTGTATTATCAGTATAGAGTGGAGTTTCTTGCAAGAAAGGCTGAACAGTATCAGGTAATATATACTCCTCATCATCTTCTGGGAGAGGCTCCAAGCTCTTAACTGCATGTCGATGGGAAATCGGATTAATCAAAGGATCAAAATAGAAGGCTGGTAAATCTGGGTCCTCAGTTTTGATATAAACCACGTTAGGTGTATGGTACCTAAAGAAATGAATATAAATAAATAATTAAAATACAACCTCTTTAATCCAATTGCAGACCATTTCGAAAGGAAAAGTGATAGTCCAAAAAATATCATTACTAATTGAACGTTAATGAGTATTTGTTTCATTATTATTATTACGAGCAATAATTAATAAGGAGTGTACTCAGCGCTACGAGGTCTTCAAGCATATTAGAAATTGTTTTTCAGATCACTTGTTAATAAAATTTCCTGCAAATTTTATGTCTGTATCAAAAAAGAAACTCAGTTTTTCTGAGACATTTTTAATTTAATTTTTGAAAATGGAATAATTATATAAGTTACAGAATGTTCTGTTTCAAAATAAATCACATCTTATTTATTAATATTTCTAGAATGAAAGAGGGAGAACATAGAATAAAAGTTTACCTGTCAAATGGGAATCTACCATGTATATTAAATTGAAGTGTGTACACATAAAGTGACAAACTATATACATATAAAATATGAGTGCTATTTTGTCAGTAACAACAGCAATTCTAAAATAATCTTCATTCTAGAATGAATATCGAGTTACTTTTGATTTTCCACAAATCTAGTCCATTCTCAGGATATACTCTCCTGAAATTGGAAAACTTAATGTGGATAGAGCATCAAAATTCGTGAAGTATCTTTTTATTTTCACAAAGTTTATAGAATTCACCAAAATGACAGAGGAAATCCGCATAAAAGCACTTTGACATAAGGAACCTTAGTCCACTCGTTCATTAATACCTATAGTTATTATATTATCGGATACAGTTTGACATTTCAGGGAATTTTCGTATTGACCTAGTCAATCCACCAAGTAGTTGTCATATACACTAAATATATTATACATAGGTATCATGTGTAGAAGTATGAAACCGTAATTTTTTGTGGCAAATTACAAGTCTGTTTGAAAATTATGAAAAATATTTCTCTCATAATAATCTTCATTGCTATTTATACATTTTTCCCACCTCTTTGGCATTTTATGAATGCCACTCCAAAAGAGTAATTCTTTTGAAGTGAATCCTTTACCCAGCCATTTCCGTACATTTTCTAATGAATTGAAGCGTTATTCAGTGAGAGTGTGTCCCAGTGATGCGAATAGATGATAATCGGATAAAACAAAGTTTGAGAAGAGAATGGTGTAATATTAGAATTCATGATCGTCTCTTCCATATGTTAACAAAAAATGAATGGTATTACCTCCAATGGGAAAAAAAGCATCAAAACTAAGTAGAGCAAATCCATCACTATTATAAAAAAAAATTTCAAATGAACTCACCATGACAGATGAACGAAATGTGGCATGTTATTGTAAAGATAGGGAAAAGCAATCCTATATTCAGTTCTAATTGGTTGCCTAATTATTATTTTGTTGATATCATTAAATTCATTCCAGTCTTCATCACTAAAAAAAATAAGAATATATTAACATTTTGTTTCAAAAAGTATCAAAGAAAAAATAAAAACATATTCAACTTACGCTGGGTTCATATCTTTAATTAATGGTTCGAATTTGGGACCTCCTGGAATAGCCATATTTAAAGCTTTGGCAGTGAAGAAACTTTTAGTATCGAAAAGGTAGAAGTAATTATTATCAACTAAATCAGTAAGTAATTGATTTCCCAATCTATAAAGTGTAGCCATCATCGGCAAAGTGAGGTTCCATTTTCTATATGTTGAACCATTAACATATTTAGTACCAACTAATGGTTTATGATCATAAAACCACTTGGCTATAGCAGAATCTTCATCTGCGTCTAATTCAATTTGAATCGCCTCAAGAGGTTCTACATCTAACACGTTATCAGCATAATCTAATGGAGGTTCTTCATCATCAAATGGAGGGAATCTCATTCTCTTAAAGTGTCGACGATCTCTTTTTTCTCTCCTCATCATAATCCACATTGTCCTGAAACAAAAAAAGACTTGCTATCAAAAGAAAATTATGATGCATCAATTGAACAAACTATTTTACTGATAGTAATTTTAGAAAAAATTTACTCTTATTTCATACTACTTACCCCCATTGAGCAATATATACAGGCTCTATAACCCAGGGTATTTCGTTCACAAAAGTTATAGCTCCTGTAATATGGTACAATACTTTAACATCACGTATTTGCTCCCAAGGCATAGGCATATTTTCTAAAAGCTTCATTACTGCATGTGGCATATATTTTAGAGCCCTAAAATGTCAATTTTAAATCCATAACTTAAAAAAATATCTTTTATCTTACCCAAGGTAAACTCTCTTATCATGTCGATATTTTCTACTGCTCATATCACCATGATCCCTTATAATTTTTCGTATATGTTCCGGCGGCATATCCTCTTTCTGTGCCTCTACAAATCCCAGTTTACGTTTATCAGCGAATCTTTTCGATTGCAGCTGTTGCCATTTTTGTGATTTCTCTTGTAACTTATCTTCTGTCATAACATCAGACTTTGGATGGGGTGGTGGCATTTGTTGCTGCATAGCATGAGCATGAGCTTGTGCAGCAGCAGCCTGAGCTTGAGCCTGTGCATGAGCTGCCACTAACTGTTGCTGGGCCATCATTGCGGCCCATGGGTTGGGCCCCATTAAATATGGGGGAATCGACATTCTGTCGAGATTTTTCCCTAAAAATTATTATTATGAGAAGTGAGGACCATAGTTGCAGTTCTGCACACAAGCCACCAACATTATTTTGAGGTTATTTGTAGACAAATATTTCAAGTTGAAATATATGTTCACCATAACGATAAAAACACTCACCTCTTTTATACTAGATGAAATTAATTTTCAATTATCATTAATATAAACCAACATTTCTGAAAATTCCGTTTCGTTTTCGTTTACCAACGCTTATGCTCACAGAACACAAACTAATTCCTTTTCAACAGATTACATATGTCAATAGCACTGAGATATATTTCAATGGTTAAGAGTTATCAAAGACCATAGACTACAGGTAGAGATCCACAATCATAAATCACTATTTAAACAGTTTCTGGTGGAAAATTCTCATATTCAATTTATATCATCTATACATCTATACATCTAAAAATACAAATGAACTAAATCTGTGAATTAGCAGTTGTCTTTAATCTATTTTTAGTCTTGTGTCGTTATCATAAATTACCATGATGCATTCATTCACTCTTTATGTTGTCCCAGTAATTTAGGAAGACAATTGTTTCGTCGTTTCTCATACACACAAGAAACCCATGGGGGAAAGAGCAGGATTTGAGCCTAAAATACAATAATCTCTGGCAGCATAGACATATGCCTTTATCCACTGTGCCACCGAGATTCCGAGATAACCATGATATTCATTTATCACATGTAATCTTTGATAGTCGAAATGTGTTAATCCACAGATTAATCTGTGCTATTATGACGACTCCTATAGATAAATCTAGTTTATACATGTCTCTAACATAGACTTATTATCCTAATACGTCTATGGTCTCTACTATTGGAGGCAAAATCAGTCTCTGGTTTGAATAAATAAAATTGGAGTGTCTGTTTGTAATATTGAAATAACCGCTTTCTACTACATGCATATAAATGTATATACGGTACACATACCAAAATATATATTTTTAAAATTTTTGTCTGTCTGTCTGTTTGTTCCGGCTAATCTCTGGAACGGCTGGACCGATTTGGACGGGACTTTCACTGGCAGATAGCTTATGTAATAAGGAGTAACTTAGGCTACTTTTATTTCAGAAAAATTCTTCTAAATTTTTTTTATTACATTCCACGCGGACGAAGTCGTGGGCACAGCTAGTTAATATATATATATATATATATATATATATATATATATATATATATATAATTTTTTGAAACAGAACCTACCTTTACGAAATGTCGATGGTTAAAACCAATATGCCTACTTATCTGCCGATAGAAATGCACATTACTCTGTGAATCATTTTATTAAATATTCTCCACAATAGAGGGCACCAGAAAAGGTGTAAACAAATCAATACAAATAAAATAACATATTGAATAACTATTGTATAAAAGAAAATTCGAACTTAAAAAAGAGTATAAATGCCTTCAAATACTCTACCTCCAGGTTGGGAGGCAAAACTTGATAAGAATACAGGGAAAACGTAATTCATTGCATTTGTCCAATGTAAATATTTTTGCCACTTATGTTTCAATCGTTTTTAGGTACTATATCAATCACTATGATAAAACTAGCACTTGGGATCATCCCTGCAATATTAAAAAATCGAATTCGAAGATTAACGGATATCCTAAACAGACAGGAACCGAATATATTGCTTTGCAGGTAATTATATCTAAAACCAAGAAAACTAACAATTCAGATCGGCGATTCTGTCAACAGAATATTTGAATATGAAAAAATTAAATTCTTCAAACTCTCACAAATCATATTATTTTTTGATCATCTAATAATACAGATCCTCACTGAAATTTTGCAGGACATGCATGTCAGTTACATACACCTATTAGTATGAAGCTTTATTGTGAAAACTAAGTTATACATTCAAAATTCAAAGTATTGTCCGTCACTAGCCACTACTTTTTCCCATCTTTCTGGCAACTAATATATGACAGATCCCATCGCGCTAAAAGGCCTGCTCTTTGACCGCTATACATACATCAATCCATTTTTGACTTCATCATAATTGGAGAACTGCCTGTCAGCCAGGCCATGTTGCATCAATTGTCGTCGGTAGACCTCCACTGTGATTATTTAGTTTGGTTGTAGCAGCTCATAATAAGCCACACCCAGCTGGTCCCACCAAATACACAGCATGATCTTCTCACCGTGTATATTTGTCTTGACATTTGTTTATGAGATATCCATACATTGCCCGACGTTTTGTATTATCGTAACTTTTCATCGCCAGTCACAATTCGATGCGAAAACCCCTTTCTGTCGAATCAAAATTGCTACTTTTAAATTGGAAAAACCACTTCTGACATGGTCGTTCTAGCTAGAGCATGACATCTACTAAAATACGATGACTTCTGGCAGCCTCTTTCTTCATATTGAAGTAATGACACATTACTCTGTACAAAAGTTGACATTTTTAGAGTACACAGAAACTAGGTTGTTTACGCTTCTGCTACAAATACTGAAAATGACCTAATGATGACACTTCAAAATGAAAAAAATGAGATGAAAGTGTTGCTAGATAAAACGATGGAATAATAAACTAATAGCGACACCTGTTTTCAAAACTGCACGAACTTATTTCTACTCCTGATAAATACCAAATTTCATTCTTGATTGATTGATTGATTGATTTATTGATAATACTGTTAATCAACATAAGTTGTTATCACAGATATACATTTCTTATACATAAATTAATATTTATATTTATAGTAAAGACTAAAATAAATTTAACAATTTTCAAGATAAGTTCTCAAATTTTTTTTAAAGGAATGTAACGTCTTAGATAATCTAATAGTTTTTGGCAGTTCGTTGTAAAGCTGTGGTCCTATGAAGCTTGGTCTTCTTCTGCCATAGTTTGTACGGATGTTTTTATTCAAGGTAAATCTGTCCCTGTGTCTTGTTTCATAGTCGTGTGGAAACTGTTCAAAACAGACCTTGGTTTTCAGTAAGTTATTATTTATTTTATAATATTTATAATTTCTGATTAGATCAGTAGTTTTGGAACTCTTGGGAAAATAAGAAAAAGTTTCAAATGTGAATAACTGTAGAACCCTTGGAGGGATTTTGCCCATTAACGAATTCAACTGAGATATTTAGGCCCCAAACCTACTTTGAAAGTTTCAAGCCCTAGAATTCAAAGAGTACGCTCCATCTGTATTCTTAGACGTCACTCAGGCATTTAATGAAGTCTGGCATCCAGGTTTGCTGTTCAAAATTTCTTCCCATTACCTACTTCCAAATCTTGGAGTCATATCTGAGTGATAGATGGTTTAGGATAAACGATAAAGTGAAAGGTACCTAATAACATCTCGAGTATCTTAAAGTAGTGTACTGGGCTCATTTCTAAATGACCATAGCTCACACTCCTTTTAAAGATGAATACGTGTTAATAGGAAAAAAGCCTAATTTATCACTAGGAAGCAAATTTCGAATATACAAAACTGTCATCAGACCAATATAGGTATATGGAATAGAATTATGTAGATGCATAACTAACTCGAATATTACTATAATACAGAGAAGCCAGTCAAAGATATTATATAGGAAACTTACCTAGAGAGACTATGTTTGCAAAAAACGGAAATACAGTCGACTCTCGTTAATTCAAACCTGCGATAATTCGAACCTCTCTATAATTCAAAGTTATCACGAGTTCCCTACTAAATCTCTTTATGTTTCGAACTAAATCAATACATTTTCATACACTTGGTAATTCGAACGAAAAAATCATTGCTATTTAACAAAAAGACGCGTTAATTCGAACTCATCAGCGTCCAACACTCGACAATTCCTATTTTTTAAATGTTTACCGGACAAGACGCTTACTTTTAAAGATGAAAAATGTCACGGAGGAAAACTAGTAAAGAGTGGTTGACAGTTTTACTTGCAGTAAAAATGGATGGATCGGAAAAACTTAAACCCTTAGTGATAGGAAAAGCAATGAAACCGCGATGTTTCAAAGGAGTGAAATCGTTTCCAACTGATTATCGTGCTAACAAAAAGCTTGGATGACGACAGAACTTTTTAACAATTGGCTTTTAACAGTTAATGGGGACATGAAACGACAAAAGCGGAAAATTTTACTATTTTTAGACAACTGCACTGTCCACAACAGTCCTCCTACATTGTCTAACGTGGAACTCTACTTCTTTCCGCCAAATACAACTTCCAAATTGCAACCATTGGACCAAGGGATTATCCATAATTTTAAGACGTTCTATCGCAAAGAAATTGTTAAGATCATTTTAGAATCTCTCGACAAACAGCTAACTGCAAATATTACGGTTCTGACAGCTATTTTACTAATTGACAAAGCATGGAGAGCTGTAACACCCCTAACGATTCTCAACTGCTTCAAAAAATCCGGTTTCTTAAAAGAAAATCAAGAAAATCTTCCAATACTTATAGATGATGAAGAACCAGCAATAGAACCATTAGTTGACATCAGCGGTGTGAGTTTTTCTGATTTTGTTCAAGTGGATGAAAATGTTGCTGTCTCAGGTTCACTAACCGATGGCGAAATTTTATCTGCGACAGATACGCAAAGTAACGATGAAGATGAGGACGATACATCGGAACCTTTGGCAGAGGTGTCAGTTAAGGAAGCAAGATCCTCATTTGATACCTTACAAAGCTTCTGTCTACAAAACGAAAGTGATGAAAAAGCATTTCAGGCACTTTTTCTCTTAAAAAAAGTTATTGAGCAGTGTGAGCAGCAGAATTGTGCTTTAAAGCAAACCAGTATAACAAAGTTCTTTCGAAAGAATAATTAATTCACATTACGAATACATGTATGTACACAAATGTACCTCTTAATTCTTGTCATTTTTATATTAATAAATAAAAATTAACCAACACTTAATAATTCGAAGTTTTATTTATTTTCTCTCACAAATTTCAAACCATTTGATATTTCAAACACTCGATAATTCGTAATATTTCAAGAGTCTCTCGAGTTTCGAATTAACGAGAGTCGACTGTATATTGATTTGAAAGTCAAGGATCAATACTGTTTAATAGGAAGAAATTCCAATTTACCACTAGAAAGCAAATTTCTAATATAATGGGTTTTCCAATTAGAGGTTTCATTTTGATATTGAAAAAAAAAGAGTATATTTTGAGAGAAATCAATGGATGTTTAGTTGATTGTGAAGAGCAAGGTATGCTATTAACAATGGAAAATGATATCAGCCAAATGGTCACTACAGTTTCAGCACCATATCGTTTTCATGAAATCCTCGATTCATGAATTCTATCTTTAAGGTCATGAGTCGATTTATTTTTCACATGGCCCCAAAGAAAAAATCTAAATGTGTTAAATCACGAGATCTTGATGGTCTTGATCACTGCTTCGAGAAATAACACACCAAGAAACTTTTCTTGCACAATTGCGATTGTTTCGTTGTTTGTGTGACGTGTAGCGCTGTCTTGTTGAAAATTAACATCGTCCACATCAATATCTTCTAATTCAGGCCATAAAAATTATTAATCATAGCTCAGCAGCGCAATCTATTCACTGTAACAGCTGTACCAGCCGCATTTTCGAATGAGTAAAGTACAATCACACCGCAAGCTCAAAAACAGCACCAAACAGGGACACATTGAAGATGGAGAGGCTTTTTAACAATCATTCTTGGATTTTCCTAGCCCCAAATGCGACAATTTTGCTTATTAACGTAGCCTCCGAGATAAAAATGGGCCTCATTACTGAAGATGATTTTTCAATGAAAATAGTGATCTTTTTGATGCATTTCAAAGACCCCAATCAGCGAAGATATGATGTTGCTGGTGATTGAGCGTCTTGAGTTCTTGCGTTAACTGAACCTTAAAAGCCTTAACCTAAGTTTTTATGCAAAATATGGTGTAATATCGTTTGTGGAATCCCTAATTCCAAAGATTGACGAGGAATGGACAAATCTGAGTTTTTTCAAAACTACGGGCTACAGGAGCAACATTCTCAGTTGTTCTTGAGTAACGCACATGGTTTCGATTCTTCACAACATTCCCAACAGCTTAAATTTTTCCATTAGTTTTACTATTAATGTGTGCTTCACGACAACCCAAAAGAGCAAAATTTTCACAGTATTTGTAATGAATTTTAACAATTTCAATGCGTTTTTGAAGCGTGTATCGTTCCATTTGTAGTAATGGCGTTCTGCAGCCCTAGTTATTAGGAGTACAAATAAGTTTCCGCCGTACGGAACCCAATTTCCTTGTTTATGAATCATTCCTAATGATTTTAAACGATGTGAGACTGCTTGCTGAGTGACTTCTAATGTTAGAGCAAGTTCTATTTGTGTTTGAGATGAATCTTCCTCCAATTCTGCATCCTCATAAATTTTTGGCCTTCCACAGCGATCTTTGTCTTCTACGTCGAAATCACCATTGTTAAACTTTTGAAACCACTCTCGACACGTTCTCTCACTCAAAGCACCCTCACCATATGCTTCTACGAGCAATTGATGCGCCTCAGCAGCAGATTTCTTTAAATTAAAGAAGTAAACTAATATTTCCCGCAAATGACGCTTACTTGGCTCAAATTTTGACATTTTCAACTTATAAAAATTATATTTTACCAATATAAAATCAATGATATTAATAGGTAATGTTGTTCTTGAATGTCCAAACTATTTTTTAAGCCGGTTATCAACTGCGAAAGCTAACCGAAACTCCGTGCCGCGTCATCTACAATAAAATGGCGGAAACTTATTTGTACTCCTAATACTACTCTGTCAAGAAAGTACCGGGAATTTTCAATTAAAACAACATTTTTACATTTAATCGTCAAAATTTATTGGGTCGCCTTCAAAATAGGCTCCATTTGCTCCAATACATCTATGCCAACGGCACTTCCAATTATCGAAACATTTTTTATAGGCGCTTTCCGGGATGGACTTTAGCTCTCGCGCCGAATTTTGTTTTATGGCTTTAATCGACTCAAAACGGGTGCCACGAAGGGGCAACTTTAGTTTTGGGAAGAGGAAAAAGTCGCAGGGAGCCAAATCCGGCGAATACGGTGGTTGCTGAAGCACGTTTGTTGAGTTTTTGGCGAGAAAGTCAGTCACAATCGTAGCTCGGTGAGAAGGCGCGTTATCGTCATGCAAAATCCATGAGTTGTTCGCCCACAAATTTGGCCGCTTCTTACGGATACGCTCAAGCAAACGTTTCATAACGCCTAGGTAATACTCCTTGTTTACCGTCTGACCCTCTGGAACGAATTCGTAGTGCACCACGCCACGGATATCGAAGAAAACAATGAGCATCACCTTCATTTTAGAGCGGCTTTGGCGTGGTTTTTTCGGTTTCGGCTCATTTTTTGCCACCCATTCCGATGATTGCTAGTTTGTTTGCATATCGTACTCGTAGACCCAGGTCTCATCACCAGTTATAATGCGGCGTTCCATGAATGTAGAATCGGAATTACAGCGATCCAGCATGTCTGAAGCAACCTGTTCGCGATGACGTTTTTGAAGAAAATTCAGGTCTTTCGGTACGAGTCGTACGGCCACCTTTCTCATGCCCAAAATATCAATCAAAATCGTACGAGCGGACTCGTGGGATATCTTAAGATCATGTGCTATCTCTCTCAAGCTGGTACGACGGTTTTCCAGCACCCTTTCCTTAATTTTATTGACGTTATCTTCGATCGAAGCCGTCGATGGGCGTCCGGAAAGTCTCCACTTTACGACCGTCCTTGAAGGCTCTGTACCACTGATATGCACGAGTTTTCGATAGAGCATTATCACCAAAGGCCTTTTGCAACATTTTCAATGCATCGGCACACGAAAATTCATTTGCAACACAAAACTTTAAACAAATTCTTTGCTCAACGTAATCACTCATAGTAAAAATCGGCACGCACTCTGACATCGACTGACTTAATCAGCTGTTGCAAACACACTAGTTGACAGATCCCGCTCAAGCTTGGCATAGTAATTAAGGACAGTGGTACCAACCTAGGAAAAAAAATTTTTACCTGCCTCATTGCCCCGCCAGATTTAAATCGATAATTCCCGGTACTTTCTTGACAAAATGTATGTTGCTCGTATAAATTGTGTGGAGAACATTCAGAGGCGATTCCTGAAGTGAGTTAATCTCAGACTTCATAGCTTCTACCCAATTCGAAGCATATCACATAAGTTTCATGTTGATTCATGTAAAAGACGACATAATTATTTGAGATTTCTTTTTTGCGCAATATTATATGTGCGCAAATTGATTGTTCATATTTGCTTGCTTTGGTAAATCTGCAGATCCTGAGACTGCTTGTGCGTAATGTAACTACTTTTTATTTTCCATTTTCACTAAGGTTCTTCTCTCACCTCTGTATCAGATGTGTCTGGATTTTGTCAGTATTAAAAATGTTGTAGATGTTTCCCACTATACTTAATCTGACATAAGGAGGGCTGTATTTGGATCGTGAATTCTCAATCAGACTTATTTGATTTTCTTATCAAATTCAATTATTGTAATTTTTTCCCATTCAAGGTTGTTAAATGATGTATCATTTAAAAAAATGAATATTTACAAAATATTATTGAAGTTAAATAACACAACACTATTGTTATTTCACAAGTCAGTAAATCCAACATAAAGAAGCATTGTGATTAATAATTGTTCCAAAATACTGAAAAAAACAAGGACATTACCATTTTACCTCAAACAAGTTGGATTGAAATAAAATAGAAAGGCTTTTTACTTGATAGAAGAAATATAACAAAATTTGAATATCAAAACAAATTGAAATATGTTTATCTTCTACAATTTTAATTTCCAAAAGAATTTTTTATTCAAAAACTTTTAGAATTAAATTAATGTCTAAAACAAGCACCGCTTACATTTAATAGACGTATATAATCAAAACTCAAGTTGGATTGAATTCTACTTTGCAGTCCTTGCTATGTCTCAAAATTAAATTTTTTATTAATTTAACCACTAAAAGTTCTCAGTGCTTTTCCAACTCTTTTGTAATAAATGCACTGACAATAGATCTTAAAAGAACAGCAGGAACCAAGTCCTTGAGTGCAAAAAGCAAATTTTCAATATATGAAATGGAAAGTATAGAATAATTTGAAATAAGGTTATTCTGATTTTCACAAATTTTTATTGTTAAACTCACAACAATTGTTTCGCTATCACAGTAGCATCATCAGGTAAGATCACATTTTGAATAACTACGCTTGTTCCCGAAATCCGTGGCTATTTTTATTATTATTAATAAAGACTACACACATAAGGATGATAAATCTGGGGTTTATAAGTTAACCTGCGGTGATTGCCCTAAAATTTACATAGGTCAAACTGGAAGAACGTTCCGTCATAGGATGTGTGAACATTTGAAGAGTTTCCCCAACAATAAAAGCAATTCTACATATTCCAACCACTTGTTAGAAACAGGACATAATTTCAACCATAACTTTGAAATTCTACATATAGAAAGCAAAAGTTATGCCTTAAATCTGTTAGAATCCCTAGAGATAAATAAACATAATAAAATTGGAATATTACTTAACGAACAAATAGATTTAAATAGCTCACCTCTGTTAAATATATTCAGATAAGCTGGAATTTGCAGGGACCCTTTTTTGGGTTTTAGTGCCTAATAAAAATTTATTGTAGTTACTGTAATATAAATAGCCACGGATTTCGGAAACAAGCGTAGTTATTCAAAATGTGATCTTACCTGATGATGCTACTGTGATAGCGAAACAATTGTTGTGAGTTTAACAATAAAAATTTGTGAAAATCAGAATAACCTTATTTCAAATTATTTAATATGGATTTTCACCAAGTAAGGACTGATACAATTCAAAAAGTATAGAAAATAAATAAGAAATTCTGGAATAATCAAATCATTTCATATAGAAGATCCATACCATTTAAAAAATATTTTGGTATAAAATACATCTACAATACTTTTGGAAACACTCTGCAATATGCTTGATTTTTAATAACTATGGGCATATTATGTAAGGATTCATCTATGTTGCCTTTTGATAGGTAATATGCATTACACATTAAACTCCCAAAAAACAGTTATGAAAGAAACTATTTTCCTGTGAAAACAATAATAAAAATATTTGTTAATATTCCACTGTAAGTTTGAGTTTTCTTCAAATGAATTTCTCGAAATTAAAGTGATGAAGATGTAGCCCAAAAAATGTTTATTAGTTATCTGTGTTCATGTCTCATTTCACAAATTATTCTTCTTATGTTTCCAATAATCATCTTGACCTCATTCAATTCATTCCCTTACGCTGCTTTGGATAATAAAGCATGGATCACCAGATTTGAAGAGAAATTATGTGTACCCCAGTCAACCCTCCCCCATACCAGCATTTCAAGCGTCGCCTCATCAAAGCCCAAAGATTAATTTGATACAGGTACCCCTTCATGTAAAAGGGGGCATGAATTATTTCTTTGCATGGAAGTAGATAGCATGAGTATCTCTTATACCGGAAGAAGTTTGTTGTTCTTAATTGCATTATCTTGTGTTTAAATATTTTGAAAATCGAGCTATTGTTTCAAGCAGCATTAATTTCAGCTAATATTCATGTGAACATTTGCCTTATAAACATGTTTAATCATGTTAATATTAATGTTGTGAACTGGTTTACCATAAATATAGTATTTAATTATATAAAAAAGCATGTTTAATTTTTCTATTTTAAGTATGGTAGTAAAAAAATTTTTATTTGTATATAATAAAGATGAATAAATGATGTCCTAATTTAGAATATGAATTTATTGACTAATCTGAGTTTCTTGTACAAATAGAAACTTTTTATACAAAGTCATAATTTTATTTATAAGTATATAAACATTGGTGATAAAATTAGGAAAATTTCAGGATTTTAGTTCAAGAACAAGGGGTAGTCCACTAACAGTTAAACCTAAAGTTCAGGACACTCCTTCAAATTCTGGAAATACAGATGAAGCAGTTTCAAAAATAGCTGCAATGTTCCCAACTGTTTCTGATGCACATATTCGACTTCTGATGAAAAAGTAAGTATTTATTTTATTTTGTTTAACTTATTTGTATTATAATAAAAATTTTTCCACTGAATAGTTTTTTCTAATAATGAGTTGGTATCTACTAAACAAAATTTAGCAGAAATATAATTCAAAAAATGATTTAAAAGAAACAATATATTGACAGCGCATGGTTTATATTTATTTGAATGCTTGATATTTCTTCATAAACATAAAAAAAAAGTTCACCTTCAATAATACTCAATTAGAATACAATACAAGAACTTTAAATGTAAATTATCCAGTGTACAATAGTATAAAAATATTTGATAAGTTACCAAATGAAATGAAAGGAATAGATGGTTTCAAAGAATTTGAAGTTAAGGTCAAGTGTTTGTTACTGAAACTAGAACTTTATAATATGCCTGATCATTTTGAAGTTAAATTGTAAATTGAATAAGAAATCATTGGGCTATTATTTCATTTAGAATCAGTACCTGTTGTATGTATGTAAAGGATTTTCCGATAAGAGGTTTCATTTTGAATAGCCCGCTATCTGGGCAGCTGTTACTTTTAAAGCTGTCATTGTCGGCCGACAATAGTGAAATTGGGGGAAAAATTTGAGCTGTTGGGATAAGTTAATGATGTGAAGAATCGAAACTGTGTGCGTCGCTTAAGAAAATCTTAAAATACTCTTGCTATAGCCTGTAGTATTGATGAAAACCGAGGTTTATCGAATCCTCGTCGATCTTTAGAATTAGGCATTCCACAAACGACATTACATCGTAATTTGCATGAAGACTTAAGGTCTTAAGGCTTTTAAAGTTTAGTTAACGCAGGAACTCAAGCTGGTCCATCACCAGCAACGTCGTATTTTCGCTGATTGGATCCTTGAAATGCATGAAAATTATCCGGATTTTCACTGAAAAATCATCTTCAGTGATGAGGCCCATTTTCACCTGGAGGCTACGTTAATATGCAGACAGTACCGCGATCAAGTTTAAATTAAGCTTTTGGGTGTAAAATAACAACACAAAGGCTACTGAAAAATTTTGTGAGGATTGTATATCCTCCAAATTAGTAACTAATTAGCTTATGTTCTTTTGTTATTATTCTGTTTACAAATGGTATAACAGATAAAATTGAAAAATCTTAAATTTCTCACCTATCTCAAAAACGAATCAAAGGAAATCCATTTTCTCTGCCATTCAGAAACTCATTGTTTGAAAAAATATTTCTGTTAATGTTTTCATCCTTTTAACAGTTTGTGCTTCAACTTACTCTAATTTGCTTCATATTTGTAATTAGCTCCTTTTGTTATCTTCACTGCTATCGTTACTGACACAGTCATGCTTTCTAACATTTCTAGGTTTCACAATCGGGAAGTACTTGTCATAAGTGCATTGCAGGTGGAAAAAAACCCAGTTACCACTCCAGGTCCATTTGCAACACCGCCTCCTCAGCGTAACATCTTTCAAAATTTGGGTCATGCCCCCTCTAGCATGACTCCGCCCTTAGGTGTACAGAGAGCTCATTCTAAAGGAGGTAGTCCAGTTGTGAACTGTGGATCTGGTACAAACAGTTATACAAATTCTCCTAGAATAGGGGATTATTTTAGGAGTACATCAAGGCCACATTCTTCTCCTAAGCTCAAGCTAAGGTCCATCCCCATATGCTGATGACTTCGTTTTTTTTTTGTAGCTTTTTATTTTGCATTGCATGCGAGAGGATTTTAGAACTGTAATAACAGAGAATTCTTTACTAAATTTGGTGAATCTATTTGCTTGACTGCACTTTCTTCCCTGAATCAAAATGGTTCTTTCAAGGTAGAATAAATAATACTGTAAATTATTATTCATTATCACTTATTACAGTTAAAGTTTCTTCAGTTTGTAATTTTTCCCATTAATTTTTAATGTAAATATTGCTTTCTATGTCCTGTTTTTGTCTAACCTTACTTAGTTGCAGGTACATGAAGTCGATTTTTCCTAAGGCAGAGGAAACCCTGATCTTAGAAATTTTATCCAATCTTGATAATAATATCCAGAAATCATCTGAAAAATTGCGTGAGTTAGGTTATGAGAAAAAGGATAGTTTGAAAATTAGTCAGCAGAAGTACCAAAATCAAATTAAATCCGAAGAAACTAAAGAAGAAGTACCTGAATCTTCAGCACCAGTGCTGAAAACTATAGAAGAGAAAGAAAAAAGTTAGTTTGATTTATTTTTCCTTATTTGCAGTCTGTTATTCATTGTTAATTTTTTTTTCAGTCAAATCTGAACTACAAAATGAGCACAAAAATATTCCAGAACAATTAATAACCATTGCTTTAGAGAGTGTTGATTTTGACAAAGAAAAGGCAAGCACTCTTTTGAAAGGATCTACCCAGGAAGAATCAAAAACTCAGGAGGAAAAAGTTGTAGAATTTTCGGAGTATGTTAAGAAACTATTTTGTTTTGTAATAATACAAATAAATTTATTTTTTAGAGTTGATAATCAGAGTACTCAGAAAAATGTTGACAATTCGATACCAATTTCAATGAGTCGACAGTCCCTGAAAAGTTTGTTAAAATCTGATAGGGTTGAGAAAGAAAAGGTTAGAATTAATCGGTATGTAATTCAAAGTCTAAATTTGGTGAATGTGGATTTATTGAATAGATTTATTTTAGTGTTTTGGATAGTAATAATTCAGGATACAAATCAAACAATCTTTCAAATGTGATGGGGCCCAATCCGGCTCTCGCTAAAGGCAATAAAGAAAATCTGCTTTTGTGAGTACAATTCCCTTTAATAACCTTTTTCTCATTCAGGGATATTGAAGAATACTCTTAGATATTAGGAGTACAAATAAGTTTCCGCCGTTTTATTGTAGATGGCGCGGCACGGAGTTTCGGTTAGCTTTCGCAGATGATAACCAGCTTAAAAAATAGTTTGGACATTCAAGAACAACATAACCTATTAATATCATTGATTTTATATTGGTAAAATATAATTTTTATAAGTTGAAAATGTCAAAATTTGAGCCAAGTAAGCGTCATTTGCGGGAAATATTAGTTTACTTCTTTAATTTAAAGAAATCTGCTGCTGAGGCGCATCAATTGCTCGTAGAAGCATATGGTGAGGGTGCTTTGAGTGAGAGAACGTGTCGAGAGTGGTTTCAAAAGTTTAAAAACGGTGATTTCGACGTAGAAGACAAAGATCGCAGTGGAAGGCCAAAAATTTACGAGGATGCAGAATTGGAGGAAGATTCATCTCAAACACAAAAAGAACTTGCTCTAACATTAGAAGTCACTCAGCAAGCTTTATTCTATAATAAATATTTAATTTGTGTTAAAAAACGGCGGAAACTTATTTGTACTCCTAATATTATTTATGTTTTCAGGGAAGATTATATAAAATGGCAGGGTCCAAATCCTAATCTTTGCAAAGGCGCAAATCCAGAGTTCGCAAAAGGGCCCAACCCATTCAACAAAATTGACAAGAGAGTAGAAGCATGTGGCCCAAAATCTGATAATCATAAAGGTCCAAACAAAAATCTAGTGAAAGGTAGTATATTCAATCAGATCAAGGCAGCCGTTGGTCGTGGAGAGGAATCACGAGGAAAATAGTATATGCATAATTATTGGTTTTCGATTCTTTTGTCCGCTTTATGCTTGAATAGAAAACAGGCCTATTGAAATGTGTATTAGTGAGATTTTTTTTATTTGCGTTACAAAAATCGCGTTATTCTGAATAACTATTGAAGACTAAAAACCAATTTCAGACCAAAAATAACATATTTTTCAAAGGAAATTTTGGTTATGATCATCATAAAAAACAAAGCATTCTTGAAATGTGCATATTGTTTTCAATATTCTGTAAACGGTTTTTGAGATATTTTTTATTTATGCTTTTTCTTAGGTGATTTTATGTGTAAAACTATAAATGTTCTGATTTTAATTTTTGAGTGATTTTCAAGGTGTGAAAATAACATTTTTGTCCTTGTCAAATAATTCCAATTTATATTTATTAACCCATTAATGTTCAGAATATAAAAGTTTCTCAGAAAAACATATTGACTAATAATACTGTAATTATACATAGTAGTATCATTGAAAAAATATCTGAAAGAAAATTGTACTGCAAGAACATGGCGAATTTCGATGGCATCTGTAATTGTCAATGAGCTCATGATATAATAACGAATAAAAAGGACAACGTTTGTTGATAGTATGAATAAAGTCAGCCTCAGTTGGTGAGTAATGATCCATCATTTGCAAGGTAACTTCTAATTTCAACCATTACTGCTCTAGCAGGTACATAAATAATTCCCTTGGTATACTTGATACAATTTTATGAAGGATGTAAACACTAAAGCTTTAGGTTACAGGAGATAACTATTATAGTTAGTATCAATAATTTGAAGAAGGATGCAACCATTTCACTTTTGTGCCTTGTGGTGTAAGGGCACAGTAACAAAGTCTAACCAGATCATAAATTATCTCCTTATACATACAGGCTGCACTAAAACTTCTGAGGGATCTTTACGAAAGATCTGAAATATCAGACTAATATTAATAATACAATGAGCAAGTCCTAGGTTCTTTTTCATTTAATCAATTAATTAATTCTCATTTCAAATTGATATCTTGTTCTCTTCTAAAATATTTTATGAACAATATTTGTTAAATGGTCTCTTAAGAACAAATCACCTTTGAAAAAAATATCTATTGAATTTCATATTAATTGTTTACAAAATATTTCATAAGTAGTTAAAATATTGCATTTATTGATCATAGCAAAGATTTAATGTGAACATATCATCGAAAATGCTTTGTTATCAAGATATCAAGAGTATTTAACTTTTACAATTTTTTCTCCTGTCCAATATCAATAGAATTCTCAAGTTTTGAAAATCGTTGAAAAATTATCATTATCTGGATCTTCTGTAAATTTTCCTTACAACAGAAGTTGAAAACTGGGGATACTTTAGAAGAAATAAAAACGGAATTGATTTTCTCTGAAGTTTTACAACCGGTATAAATTTAACAAAGCTTTTTTATGATCTGCTCATTAGATATTTTGCTAAGCATATGCCATAGGTTGTTGATGCATTCATAAAACGCTCTGTATAATTTAATTGTAGTAGATAATAAGACAAGTGTTCCAATTATTATCAAGGTTTTGCATGTAATTATTGGGATCTGGTTGTATTCCAATCAAAAACTTCCTCCAAAAGGTTGGGAGAATAGTTATATATTATATGCTATTGATGCTTTCATTGGTTCATTATGACATAAATAGTTTGTTAGAAATAGTGTTTTTGTTATTTTTTGTTACAGTGTTTGAGATTTTATTAAGAATAATCAGTTATTGGAATATTACTGTTATCTGTAAATATTTTTATTTCAATGACCTTTGATATATTTTAACAGTTTGTTGATTGGAAGTGGTCAGGTAATTCATTGAATTGATTTCCATCATCTCTGACCACTACCAATCAACAAAATGTTAAAATTACTGTTACCATTTGTTCTTGATTGTTTCGGTCTCTACTTGACGGAAATTCATCGTATATGATTTAAAGTAAAACACTTTATTTCCGCTAATATTAGCAGAAAGTGTTTTACTTTAAATCAGTCACCATTTGTTTTGACTTCCATATTATGTTTGTTCATTTTTATAGTAGTTGTAGAACTGACGGTCATATCCATTTAAAAAAATGTTTTGTATCTGCAACATTGACGTTTGAAATTCCATGTGATGACTATATCAAATTATATTTTAAAAACTTCTTCATAAAGTTATTTGACTGATAATGTGCAAATTTATATTAAATTATTTTCATGAAGAAGTTATGGATAAGATAACTTATCTATGAACAATAAATTTAGCAGAAAAATCATTATTTTGTAGATCTTGTAACGATTGCGTCCAAATCAAATATCAACTATTGAAATCATCATCTATATTTTACTATCCACTTGTGTGATTTGATTATTTTCTTATTATAAATATGTATAAAGGGAAAATTATAACTTTTTGGCCTATGAATCTATTTCAGAATATTTTCTGAATGTATTAAAAAAATCCCGAATAAATGTATATTGACTATGGTCGTGTATTTATTACTTCATCTTTTCTGAAAAGTTTATCAATCTGAAATCAATTTATTAATTCAAATTAGGATATAGTGTATTCTGGAGAAATAATTAAACCGCTTTAAAATGTTTTCAGTTTATTAAGGACATATACATATATACAAACTTCAAAACATACATTCTTGATACATTAATTCTTTGTTTCCTATTATATAAATTGAAAAATTATGAAAATTGGATTATTTTAAATATTCCTATATGGGTAAATTTTCATAGTATATGATTTTTCCAATAAATGGACTATCTACTTTGGCCATTTCATACATTAATGGGAACTTATAAAAATACATTTATTCTGCATATTTGACCATTCAATATATCTTTACAATTATATACAAAAGTTACGGAATTAAACGTGAAATATATTTTATTTTTACAATAAAGAAAGAAAAAACCATCATTTCATAGATTTAACATCAGTATCACAGTCGATAATTTACACTTTGTTCAATTCATTCTTCATACAATTACAATTTTAAAAAATACCAACTAATCATCTATGACAAATTGTAGTTTGATTTTCCTTAAGGAAATATTCTTATTATTTTTTTAATAAAGTGGAAACTACTTGAGGTATTGTGGAAAAACTATTTACCATAAAAGTACTTGATCTAAAGATAGGATTCGATATCATTAAAGCTGCCACTGATCAATATTATTGTTCAATAATAGGGATGATTCAATTAATAGAGTGCCCAAGAAAATACGCAATATTCAGTACACTTTCAATATTATTATTATTTTCCAAATTAAAATTTAGGGAGATTATTTTGATTATTCAGGAGCATCTTCACTTTGCACTTGCAACCTAGGATTCGACAGAGCCAATTTTCCACCACTCTTAAACATTTTGTGCGTTTAAAGTAATCTCTGGCTTGTTGGCAGGGCCAATGATTTGATATAGTCCCAAAAAAAATACAGTGCGCAAAAACGAGACCAATTGATTCTTCAATTTTGTGGAGGCAACAAGCTAAACTTAAACTTCAAAAGCTCTATTGTTTGGTCCGTTGTGTATAATGTATCAATATTGTGTTGAAATCACGTCCCACTAATGTTGGGTGTACGCATTTCGACCAAGAAATTGTTTCAATATAAATAAATCTATGATTGTTTCAGTCTTTACTTGACGGAAATTCATCTTGAAATCATGAATAAAAAACAATATTCTATTTCCCCTTTATTTCTTGATTTTGTAAGAGATGTTGAAGTTAGGATTC
The DNA here is from genome assembly GCA_034642435.1 of Megalocaria dilatata. Lineage (NCBI taxonomy): Eukaryota > Metazoa > Arthropoda > Insecta > Coleoptera > Coccinellidae > Megalocaria > Megalocaria dilatata. The sequence goes on from CM067854.1 coordinate 8,368,710, forward strand.
AACTTTAACTATCTAGTTACCTTTTCTGTTTTTGATCCTAAGTATGTTAATGAAATATATTTATTTTTTATGGAATAATTGCTTTTGGGGTATACTAATGACAAAGCTAGTTTTAATTGTATTTTCACAAAAAGATTTTCTATAATTGGAACATTGAAACATTTTTCGACGCAATCTGTATAATAATATTGTACTCTTTGTCAAAATTCTCATGTGTCATAGGTATGTTGACTAATCTATATAACATACGATTATATGCTGCTATTTTTGGTAAAATGGGTGATTTGAAGGAAAATGAATTGTTCTGTCAGTATGGGTTGGTCTCCTTATATTGAAAAATCATGTTTGTTATCAATTTATGTGATGGTCAAGTCCAAAAAATTGATACTATTGTTTTGTTCTAATTAATAAGTGAATTGTATGGTTGGGGACAATTTTCTTATGAAGTCCACAAACAAAAATTGAATGAACATAAAATGTCATCTGAATATCTATACCAATAATTAATTTAAAGTAAGGTGTTTTTATTATTCTGGATTCCAGAGAATCCATAAGAATTTCGGATAGTAACGGACTCATGGAAATTCTTTGAAATCCACTGATAGACAATTTTCTTTGTTTTTGGACTGCATAAGCAAATTGTTCCCAACGATACAATTCACTTATGAATTAGAACAAAACAATAGTATCAATTTTTTGAACTTAACCATCCAAAAATTGATAACAAACATGTTTTTCACATGAAACCAACATATACTGACAGCACAATTCATTTCACTTCAAATCACCCATTTTCCCACAAATTAGTAGCATAGAATGAATAGTATGTTATATAGATTAGCAAACCAACACCACCTAAACTTGTTTAGGTGGTGTTGAGCCAACGTACCCATGACACATGAGAATTTTGACAAAGAGTACAATATTATTAAACAGACAGCGTTGAACAATATTTCAATGTTCCAATTATAGAAAATATTTTTGTAAAAATACAATTAAAACTATCTTTGTCCTTAGTATACCTCAAAAGCAATAATTTAATACAAAATAAATATATTTCATTAACATACTTAGGATCAGAAATAGAAAAGGTAGATATTTAAAGATGAATCATAACTTCGACATCTCTTACAAAACCAATAAGGAACCATAAGGAAAATCAATAAATAATAATAAAGATAAATAAAATATCTATAATCACAGTAACTTGCAGTACTTGTATATGTTGGTTAAACAGAAAGATCCTTCCAGACAAGACTAAGGGAACATGAAAAATGTTATTACAACAACAAAAGGAATTCAACTTATGCAGAATACACATTGGACACAGCAAATTTTTTGAAATTAAGCAGATCCCCCTTATTGAACCTTTTTTAAGTATTTCGGAATTCCCAAGGAAATGTAAAACTTTCTTCGTCCCCTCTATTTTCTGTTATGGACCTGTAGTATATGTAGACATTTTCGAGCTTTGTATAATCAGTAGTACTCACCTTATGAAGTCATGGTATGACGAAACAATTGTTGTGAAATAAAATATTAGCGGAAATATTTTTTTTATATGAAAAATTATATCTACACTAGGCAAGTTGACTTTTGGGGATGTTGCGTCGTCTATCGAAGCAATGTTTATCGCCCTACAATAGTCCATATTTAATTATTAATAATCTACTAAATGTACTTTGTGCAGTTAAAAGTTGTGAACAATGACTAATTTTCGGCTATTCAAATAAGTTCGTATAAAAGTTATTTGTTCGTATACCATAGCTCAATGGGAAATAGTAAAAAGTTGAACACAGATTTTCTGTTAATGATTTCTGCTGCTTATGCCCGACGATCAACAAAACCTATTCGGCTGCATTTTAGTGTCGAACTGTAACACAGATGCAAGTTGCACTGTCGCATTGTAAAAAGTACAATCTCATATTTTTCAAGTGTTAATATCTTATGAATTAATCACTATGAGTCCTTCACAAGAGTGTATAACAGAAAAAAATTTGAAACAATGCATTCTTAGTATCAAAAATAATGTAAAAAAATATGTTATTGGAATTGTGCATGCTACAGATATTAATTTTGTGTGTTTCTCTCTGCATTTGACCAGTTGACCAGTTTTCATGAGTTAGATGTCACTTATGAAACGAAGTTTAATAACAACTCAGTAATGTTGAATAATATTAAGTTGACATATTCTATAGTTTTGGCATTTGATACATATAAATTCTTCATAAATAATAAACAGGGGGAAAATTAAATATTATATAATTTCCAATTTACACTATTTATTTAATAAAATCAGTCTTTATGAAGCTGATAATTGTTTCAACACACAGTGTCATCATCTGAGCGAGTTACAAACAGTTTATAACTCTGTGTTGAAACAATTTTTCTCTTCGTAATTACTGATTATATGAAATATATAGTGTAAATTGGAAATTATATTTGATTTCCCCCCTATTTATCATTAGACTTGTATATAATCATCAATCTCTTATATTGTCACCTCTTTTGTTAGTGATAATCGGTAACCGTTTGTTTTTTTAACAAACATAATCTCTATTCATTTCACAAAATGCATATCGTCATTTTCTGAGAGGGGTGGACGTTGCAAAACAGGGCTCATCTATAAAACTGGCTTGACTCCGCCCAAGTGTAGTTTATGTGTTCAAAGGGCGAGTATGCCAGTACTAAATCTGGAGAGCTATAGGGGAGACATTGATGTATTGGATTCCTCGAGTTTGTAGTTTCTAGCATCGAGCTGGTCTCTTCTTGACGGCCATAAGCTTTCAAGTTCCGTATGGTAACAACACGGAAGGGAGTATCGCTCACAGGACTATTCGTACTCCTAGTCACTCAATTGAGACCCGTTGAGGTAGTGCTTGAAAACCTAGGCTAGAAAAGTATTTTATTCATCTAACCGCGCGTAATTCTCAAGCCAGGATTGATCGAGTAGTATTTCAGTGGTTTGTGAGTCCTAAAAATTCGGTCGTACCGAAGGTGCGCGAAACAGGATCACTTCAGAGACTTCTCACGGGTTTGTGGGTCTTGAAGATACGGCTGGCTGTTAGTGCTCGAAACGGGATCAACTGAGTCAGTTATTCTCGTAGGTTTGTGGGTGTTGAATTTGCAACTGGGTGGTGAAAACTAGCCCCTTCGGCGTGCAAGTTGCGTTCCACACAACACAGGTACTACTGACTTGCAGAGGAAGGGTAGTACTTTGCTGCTATCAGTCATGGCCTAGGTTCTTAGAACTGAGGCCCACTGGAATTAGATGGGATTCTACTCTTTTTGCGTAACACTTATTACACAACCTCTTCCGAGAATTGTGGAGACTACTTACGTGTTCACTTGGTGAGACGACATGCTCATATGCTTGTAACTACAACGGTGGTACGATCCAGAGTCGATTCAACATATTCGGAAACTCAATTGGTTGGATGGGTACCTCACGAACTCTGATAACTACAAAGACGATCGGTTCGAATTTTCTTCGAATTGCTACAAAAAAACAAGCAAATGCCTCTCCTAAAAAATCTTGTCACTCGTATTGAATCGTGATTAATGTTTGATTATGTCGAATAAAAAAAGATTTGCATATCACAAGATTAAATATCGAAAATCGTCCTCTGTAAAGTGGTGTATCTGAGACACAAACGGAATCATCATCCACTAGAATATCGTTACAAATGGCGTTTGCTATTCGAGGAGTGACGATTATGAGTGTCACAACTGGCGAAATTCGGACAATGGCATGCATTGGCATGCAGAAATTTAACATTAGTAGCGACGTCTACCAAGCTTCAAGCAAACGTCTAAACGCAACAATCGACAAGAAAAGACCGCGCAAAGGACCCATATTCTCCTTCAGTACGTCAGCATATTGAGCGTCGAGTAGTCGAATTCATAAACAATAAGATATTATCGTAAACTAATCAATTTGAAAATTGCTAATAAGCTTAATTTTTCTCTTTTAAAACTGATTTAAGAGGCTTGAAAATGGCAGTCTGTTTGGCGTTCTTTTCGGTGTAAAAACCTTCAAAGTGATGTGTCACTTGACTCCTATTGCTATTTAGTATTCTTGAAGGGTTTGAGATGATCATACACCTATGAATTTTCAATCCAACTTGAAATTGACTGGACGTTTTTCGGAAAACTCATACTTATGGAAATATTTGACTGGCAAGGATGTGGGTCAGATTGTACTCTTCCATATACAGGTATATGGAAGAGTACAATCTATTGTTAAAAATAAGATTTTCTATCTTTCACGAAATGTATCATCGATTACTTTTTTCGGTAAAGTATAGATATTTTATAATTCTTTTTCTGCTTTAACGAGCCTCTGGAAATTGTCTTTGAAATAGCAAAGCATCTATCAAAATATTTTCAATAACACGTCGAAGTTGTTGATTATGCTGCTGATAACAAATTCGTTGAGTTCGTGACTATGTTTGAGGTTTTATGTGATTAAGATGAAAACACAATATGCTGCTGTATAACATCTTTTCCCTGCTGTGCTATCTTTTCCTTCGGACTAATTAACCAAGAGATATATACTCTACTCAAACTGGATTGCATAAAAACTGGTTGAATGTTGATCAACCAGCTACAACGACATAAACAATTCGTTTTTATAATGAAGAAAAGGAGGTAGTACTATGGTATTTCAATAAAAAGATGAGTTCGTCATGCAAAACCCTTATTAAACTTGAAATTGGAAAGCATATGTCAAAGATCAAAGTCCATTAAAAATATAGCTCTATTGTACGAGGATGTGTAGACAAACAATTTTCTTTCTGTGGAACACTTCTTCTTCTTTTTTACGTGTCGTGTCCTCTCAGAATATAGGAGATCAGTTGCACGATCTTCACTTTCAGATTTCTTCTCTTTATGATGTTGACAACCTCCCTTTCTCTGTTCATACGTTGCAGAACTGCTTCATTTGTCACCCTGTCCACCCACGATATCCTCAGATTAGCCCTCATTTCGAATGCCTCAATCCTTTTATACATCGTTTCAGTGAGGATCCAAGCTTTCATCTCATAGAACAATATGCTGAAGACATAGCAATGCAACAAGCGCACTGAAGAATTAATATAAATATATCGGAATTCATTGGTTTTAATTATGAAATATCAGAAGCAGAACTCCTTTGATTGCGAAGACATTTATAAGCAGCCAACGTTACATGCTCTGGTTGAGTATCTCTAGGCTAGATAGAAAGAAATTTTACAGAATCTCTTCTAAATCTCATACTAGCACTAAAGTGACAAATTTCATAATAGTTAATAAGTAAGAGGAAACTTAAATTAATAAGAAATTACTTACGAATAATAATGATCTGAACAGGGTTCACTAATATCGCCAGGCTAGCAACAAAACACGAGACAATACAGTATATACATTTTGAGAATGTCATTTAAGAGCTTTCCGCTGTGAAAGTTAGAAGGAAGAAATTTTCATATTTGATTTCAAGCCTCTTTTCCAGTAGATTAGAAGGAGATTACGACTCTCCACCTATGCTACTCGAATTGTGCCGTTGACATCTTCTCTATATGAGAGGGCGCAGATGGCACGTGGGGACTTTCTCATATTTCCGATCATCCAACAGAGAGTGGTCCTTACTCCTTTGAAACCATCTGTAATATCAAGAGATTATTATGGGATATTGATACCTAAGAAAATGCAGACACAGATGAAAAACCCGTTCAAATAAATTTTTAAGAAGAAAAAAATTGCGTGAAAGCGGAAAACGAAGAAGATTCTTGCTATGAAAACAAAGATCCAAATTAAGATCAAGAAGAGATTAATATCTCCTCACAACACCTCTTAAGAGCTACAGAATTAAAGTGTTCCTGACGTTCATTGGATTTTTATTAATTCCACCAGTTTGTATTCTAGGTGTGACATTATTCGTCCCAGGTGGCATCCATACGTAACTGATCATAATATCAGAAACTTATTTTCATTAAGATAGATTATTATCATGTAAAAATATATGTAAATTCTTTTTGCTTCTTCTACAATAATCTCGGAAATTTTCTCGAATTGGTAGCTTCAATATTGATTCATACAATAATAAATATGTATACATATTCCTATACATTGTCCTTAGTATTGCTACTATAAAAATGAATATTGCGTAAAATAAAAAAAGTATAAATCCCGTATAAAGTCAAAATAGCACCAAAAACACTAGTGTTCGTAGGCCGTGTCAGTCTTGTCATTAGACCGGTGTCGCCATCGGTCTGGCAGGTTTATATCAAAAACTTCGTGGGTGCGTTATGGTTGTTGTTGCGGTTGGAAGTGGTTGTTTCAAGGCACCCCTTGCATTGGAGTTCGATGTCACGTGGAGGGTTCTTAGGAGAGTGTTGCGGAAGTCTTCTGAGAATAGGCAGTATATGTAGAAAGTGATAGAGTAGTTGATGACTTCAAGGAGGTTCGCCAGAGCTCGAAAAACCTGGAAACAAAAACAAAATTACTCACATACTGCTTATCCAAAATGGAAGTTTGAAAACTTAATTCCAAGAACACTTGTTTACTGGATCTTTCACCTACAATGAGGCCAAAATATATAATTGATTATTCCTTTAAGAGGTAAATTAGGATAAATTTCTTCATAAAGCACTTGAGGCCTGACTTCTTCAGGACCAGGGCCTTTAGACTATGTACATTCTGTCAAGAAAGTACTGGGAATTATCGATTTAAATCTGGCGGGGCAATGAGCTCAAACTTTTCCTGAAAATTTCAAGGCTCCAGCTTTTCCCGTTCTAAGTATGTTTACGGACGTCCAGCCAGATTATTTTTGACCTCGGATTCTTCTTCAGTGATACCAATCAGTTCGTTAAGAAACAATAGCATGCTGTTCCCAGAAACTAGCGCGCAAAAAGAATAACTGTCAACAACCGTTTCATTCATAATATGTAGATAAAATATAACTCAGTTGAACAGAAACAATTTCGAATAACTACGATACGAAACAATTTCGAATAACAGTTGAACAGAAACAATTTCGAATAGCCCATCATATGAATTGAAAAAGCCAAAACATTAAATTCTTCATCGTACTTCGGTGATAAAAGAGGAAAAGTGACAAACAGTTTCTTAAAAGTAGATATGGCACTAATATTGCTTTTAAACCAAATAATAATTCATTGATAAGGAGTATGAGCTATGGTTATAGGATGTTCTAGAAATAGGCCTCATTCCTGAAGATGATTTTTTGATGAAAATTAGGGTCAGTTTCCAAATGCTGCAGGGCTCATTCAGCGAACACACGTCGTGTTCTATGTTCGTTTACTTTCACCTCATTACCTCATGGTGATTTGGCAGAACAGACTGACTAAATGACAGCTAATTTGACATATGTAACTTCAACAGTATGGGCGTTAACTGTCAAAATTCGGAAGTCCCTATTGAAAGACCCGTTATTTTGAATGACACATCATTCAGAGAGAATCGATTAAAAATTAATAAATTTTTAGCGAATTTAATCTTTTTTTTGATTCACTGGGCACTTTTCAACTAAATATTGATTTATACGATCCATTTGAATGTGAATGTCTATATCTACAACTATCAAAGTTCGAAAGACCGGTTAGTTCCAAACTATTTTTCTTCTAAATAGGCACAATGCCTGTTCTACGTTGAAGATCAGACATTTTCACCTAATCATCTATCCTGGCAAGTTGTCACTCCATCTCTTCCTGGGTCTTCTGGGACCCCTCTTCCTAACGGTGATTTATCTCTCGAAATTCTCACCATTCGATCTTGGTTCATTCGACCTATATGTTCACTCCATTCTATCAACCTTCCCAGAACCCACTCATTTACGTTGTCTATTTTACACGTTCGTCTGATGTCTTCATTCCTCTCTCTGTACCACAATGATTTCCCTGCTATTCTTCGAGCTATTTTCATTTAGATTGTTTCCATTATTTGCCGTGTTCTTGAAGTCTCAGGCTTAGTTTCCGCCGCATAAGTGAGAATTGGTCTTATTGCAGTTTTATAAATTCTGACACATCTGATTCTACGTCACCATATCTTGATATTTTTATGGTCAGGTAGGTAAATTTCATTTCTTGATCTATTATAATGTCGTCTACCATCAGTTCACATCTTAAAGGTGTTTTAGATGTAGTCATGCATTTTGTTTTGGCTGCCGATGTTGTCATACCTAATGTTTTGGATATTGAACAAGAATAGAAGTCTCTGGAGATCATTCTCATTTTCTGCTATTAGTACAGCGTCATCTGCATAGCACAAGATGTTTATTTCTTTATTTCTCATTTTGTATCCCTGTAGCTTTCGAACTATCTGATTATTTAGTTCAGTATTATGTTGAACACCAAAGGGGTCAGGGATTCTTCTTGTTGTATATTTACCTCTTTCTACTGTTATTGGTGCGTTGTTAATCATTGCTTGGACTTTGTTGCTCATATAGACGTTCTCTATTGTTTTGATGATGTTACTCGGTATTTGTCTATCATATAAAAGATGTATCCTGTAGATGGATCCTATCAAAAGCTTTCCCGACATCAATGAAACAGAAGAATGGCGGTTTGTTATATTCGATTGATTTTCCGTTATTTGTCTAATTACAAATGCAGCATATATACAGGAACAACCAGTTCTGAATCCTCGTTGTTGATTTGCGAGTTTAGTATGTTCGTTTACGATGTTTTTCTAAATTTTTGTTATTAATTAAAGGGTGGGGCATTTGCTATAATTCAAAGTATTTTTGATTGGCTTCTCTGACTTATTGATATGGTTGATTTCCTTGTACATCCCCAGAGCTCGATACCATATACCCATATAGGCTTTATCAGTGTTTTGTAGATGAGTATCTTGTTTTCCAATGCCAATTTAGATTTCCTACCTATAAGCCAATTTAGTTCTCGTGTTTTTAAGTTTATTTCTTTCCTTTTCTTTATTATATGTTCCTTTCATGTATGTCTGCTATCTAAATGCATGCCCAAGTATTTTGTACTTGAGAACTCTTCTATTTGTACATTATTCATATATACAGGTGAACACTAGCCTCTTCGTAAGGTGAAATTCACTTGCGCAGATTTGGACTCATTTATTTGGATTTTCCACTTGTGGAGCCATTTTTGGATTTCATTCAAATGTTTCTGTAATTTATTAGCGGCATTTTGTGGATCTTCCTCAGCAGCTAGAATGGAGTTGTAGGCAGGTCAGCTGTGTACAGCTCGTACAGCAGTGGTCCAATGACACTCCGCTGAAGAATTCCTTATTGTATTGGGAAGTAGTTCGATTCCTTACTACCAACTCTCACTCTGAATAGTCTTTCACTAAGATAGGACTTCAATATTTCATAATAACAACCAGACAGATATGTTTTGATTTTATAGAGCAAACCGGAAATCGGTTGAAGGGGCTTTTTCACTGGAAAAGGCCTTATAATGTCATTTGAGAGCCTCAAGCTCCATAGTTAGTAAATTAACTTGTATGTGTGTATTCTGATTGCTAATAGATGAATTATATTAAAAAAAATAAAGGGTGACAGATAAAACAATTAAAATAAGAAGGAATGGTTTTTTACTTGGTAGAAGGATTATTATAAATATGAAAATCAAAACAGATTTAATCTGTTGTCTTCTACAATTTTAATTTCAAAAAATTCTTTGAAGAGACTTTAAGAATTAAATTAATGTCTTTATAAGCACTGCTCATATTTAATAGACGTCAAAATTCATCATACAATATCAAACGGAATTAAGAAAAACCAACGAATACAAACTGTCAATTAAAATTAAAATATAAATAAGCAAATATTTTTTGTTTCGTTCCAGGCATGCGTAATGAACTCTTCAGACAAACTTTACGAAGCCCTGTTTGTTACAAAATAATACAAAATGTATTGTTTTCTGATCCCATATGAATGAAAAATAACTCTTTCTCAAGAATATAAAACATAATTTCAAGAACTTCTCAAAAACTAATTTATTTGAAATATTCAATATATTTAAATAAATTACTTCAAAAAATCTCAAAACATGTAGCACATTCTCAAGAAATAATTAAAGTTACGATAAGATCAGTTCAACATTACATATAAAAAATATATAATAAAATCAAATAAACAATGTATAGACTTACTCGGTGAATCTTAGGAATACACTGCCCTCAATAGAAAATAAAAGTAAACACTTTCATAGATCCAAGGTGCTTATGTTCACGTTCACAGAATCATACAAAGCTTATAAGGCACTTGGCCTCAGTTAAAACCGTGCAACACTGTATAATGAATTTCTTTATTTAAAAACCTAATATAATTATATATTATATATAAAATAAAATAAGAAGGAATGGTTTTTTACTTGGTAGAAGGATTATTATAAATATGAAAATCAAAACAGATTTAATCTGTTGTCTTCTACAATTTTAATTTCAAAAAATTCTTTGAAGAGACTTTAAGAATTAAATTAATGTCTTTATAAGCACTGCTCATATTTAATAGACGTCAAAATTCATCATACAATATCAAACGGAATTAAGAAAAACCAACGAATACAAACTGTCAATTAAAATTAAAATATAAATAAGCAAATATTTTTTGTTTCGTTCCAGGCATGCGTAATGAACTCTTCAGACAAACTTTACGAAGCCCTGTTTGTTACAAAATAATACAAAATGTATTGTTTTCTGATCCCATATGAATGAAAAATAACTCTTTCTCAAGAATATAAAACATAATTTCAAGAACTTCTCAAAAACTAATTTATTTGAAATATTCAATATATTTAAATAAATTACTTCAAAAAATCTCAAAACATGTAGCACATTCTCAAGAAATAATTAAAGTTACGATAAGATCAGTTCAACATTACATATAAAAAATATATAATAAAATCAAATAAACAATGTATAGACTTACTCGGTGAATCTTAGGAATACACTGCCCTCAATAGAAAATAAAAGTAAACACTTTCATAGATCCAAGGTGCTTATGTTCACGTTCACAGAATCATACAAAGCTTATAAGGCACTTGGCCTCAGTTAAAACCGTGCAACACTGTATAATGAATTTCTTTATTTAAAAACCTAATATAATTATATATTATATATAAAATAAAATAAGAAGGAATGGTTTTTTACTTGGTAGAAGGATTATTATAAATATGAAAATCAAAACAGATTTAATCTGTTGTCTTCTACAATTTTAATTTCAAAAAATTCTTTGAAGAGACTTTAAGAATTAAATTAATGTCTTTATAAGCACTGCTCATATTTAATAGACGTCAAAATTCATCATACAATATCAAACGGAATTAAGAAAAACCAACGAATACAAACTGTCAATTAAAATTAAAATATAAATAAGCAAATATTTTTTGTTTCGTTCCAGGCATGCGTAATGAACTCTTCAGACAAACTTTACGAAGCCCTGTTTGTTACAAAATAATACAAAATGTATTGTTTTCTGATCCCATATGAATGAAAAATAACTCTTTCTCAAGAATATAAAACATAATTTCAAGAACTTCTCAAAAACTAATTTATTTGAAATATTCAATATATTTAAATAAATTACTTCAAAAAATCTCAAAACATGTAGCACATTCTCAAGAAATAATTAAAGTTACGATAAGATCAGTTCAACATTACATATAAAAAATATATAATAAAATCAAATAAACAATGTATAGACTTACTCGGTGAATCTTAGGAATACACTGCCCTCAATAGAAAATAAAAGTAAACACTTTCATAGATCCAAGGTGCTTATGTTCACGTTCACAGAATCATACAAAGCTTATAAGGCACTTGGCCTCAGTTAAAACCGTGCAACACTGTATAATGAATTTCTTTATTTAAAAACCTAATATAATTATATATTATATATAAAATAAAATAAGAAGGAATGGTTTTTTACTTGGTAGAAGGATTATTATAAATATGAAAATCAAAACAGATTTAATCTGTTGTCTTCTACAATTTTAATTTCAAAAAATTCTTTGAAGAGACTTTAAGAATTAAATTAATGTCTTTATAAGCACTGCTCATATTTAATAGACGTCAAAATTCATCATACAATATCAAACGGAATTAAGAAAAACCAACGAATACAAACTGTCAATTAAAATTAAAATATAAATAAGCAAATATTTTTTGTTTCGTTCCAGGCATGCGTAATGAACTCTTCAGACAAACTTTACGAAGCCCTGTTTGTTACAAAATAATACAAAATGTATTGTTTTCTGATCCCATATGAATGAAAAATAACTCTTTCTCAAGAATATAAAACATAATTTCAAGAACTTCTCAAAAACTAATTTATTTGAAATATTCAATATATTTAAATAAATTACTTCAAAAAATCTCAAAACATGTAGCACATTCTCAAGAAATAATTAAAGTTACGATAAGATCAGTTCAACATTACATATAAAAAATATATAATAAAATCAAATAAACAATGTATAGACTTACTCGGTGAATCTTAGGAATACACTGCCCTCAATAGAAAATAAAAGTAAACACTTTCATAGATCCAAGGTGCTTATGTTCACGTTCACAGAATCATACAAAGCTTATAAGGCACTTGGCCTCAGTTAAAACCGTGCAACACTGTATAATGAATTTCTTTATTTAAAAACCTAATATAATTATATATTATATATAAAATAAAATAAGAAGGAATGGTTTTTTACTTGGTAGAAGGATTATTATAAATATGAAAATCAAAACAGATTTAATCTGTTGTCTTCTACAATTTTAATTTCAAAAAATTCTTTGAAGAGACTTTAAGAATTAAATTAATGTCTTTATAAGCACTGCTCATATTTAATAGACGTCAAAATTCATCATACAATATCAAACGGAATTAAGAAAAACCAACGAATACAAACTGTCAATTAAAATTAAAATATAAATAAGCAAATATTTTTTGTTTCGTTCCAGGCATGCGTAATGAACTCTTCAGACAAACTTTACGAAGCCCTGTTTGTTACAAAATAATACAAAATGTATTGTTTTCTGATCCCATATGAATGAAAAATAACTCTTTCTCAAGAATATAAAACATAATTTCAAGAACTTCTCAAAAACTAATTTATTTGAAATATTCAATATATTTAAATAAATTACTTCAAAAAATCTCAAAACATGTAGCACATTCTCAAGAAATAATTAAAGTTACGATAAGATCAGTTCAACATTACATATAAAAAATATATAATAAAATCAAATAAACAATGTATAGACTTACTCGGTGAATCTTAGGAATACACTGCCCTCAATAGAAAATAAAAGTAAACACTTTCATAGATCCAAGGTGCTTATGTTCACGTTCACAGAATCATACAAAGCTTATAAGGCACTTGGCCTCAGTTAAAACCGTGCAACACTGTATAATGAATTTCTTTATTTAAAAACCTAATATAATTATATATTATATATAAAATAAAATAAGAAGGAATGGTTTTTTACTTGGTAGAAGGATTATTATAAATATGAAAATCAAAACAGATTTAATCTGTTGTCTTCTACAATTTTAATTTCAAAAAATTCTTTGAAGAGACTTTAAGAATTAAATTAATGTCTTTATAAGCACTGCTCATATTTAATAGACGTCAAAATTCATCATACAATATCAAACGGAATTAAGAAAAACCAACGAATACAAACTGTCAATTAAAATTAAAATATAAATAAGCAAATATTTTTTGTTTCGTTCCAGGCATGCGTAATGAACTCTTCAGACAAACTTTACGAAGCCCTGTTTGTTACAAAATAATACAAAATGTATTGTTTTCTGATCCCATATGAATGAAAAATAACTCTTTCTCAAGAATATAAAACATAATTTCAAGAACTTCTCAAAAACTAATTTATTTGAAATATTCAATATATTTAAATAAATTACTTCAAAAAATCTCAAAACATGTAGCACATTCTCAAGAAATAATTAAAGTTACGATAAGATCAGTTCAACATTACATATAAAAAATATATAATAAAATCAAATAAACAATGTATAGACTTACTCGGTGAATCTTAGGAATACACTGCCCTCAATAGAAAATAAAAGTAAACACTTTCATAGATCCAAGGTGCTTATGTTCACGTTCACAGAATCATACAAAGCTTATAAGGCACTTGGCCTCAGTTAAAACCGTGCAACACTGTATAATGAATTTCTTTATTTAAAAACCTAATATAATTATATATTATATATAAAATAAAATAAGAAGGAATGGTTTTTTACTTGGTAGAAGGATTATTATAAATATGAAAATCAAAACAGATTTAATCTGTTGTCTTCTACAATTTTAATTTCAAAAAATTCTTTGAAGAGACTTTAAGAATTAAATTAATGTCTTTATAAGCACTGCTCATATTTAATAGACGTCAAAATTCATCATACAATATCAAACGGAATTAAGAAAAACCAACGAATACAAACTGTCAATTAAAATTAAAATATAAATAAGCAAATATTTTTTGTTTCGTTCCAGGCATGCGTAATGAACTCTTCAGACAAACTTTACGAAGCCCTGTTTGTTACAAAATAATACAAAATGTATTGTTTTCTGATCCCATATGAATGAAAAATAACTCTTTCTCAAGAATATAAAACATAATTTCAAGAACTTCTCAAAAACTAATTTATTTGAAATATTCAATATATTTAAATAAATTACTTCAAAAAATCTCAAAACATGTAGCACATTCTCAAGAAATAATTAAAGTTACGATAAGATCAGTTCAACATTACATATAAAAAATATATAATAAAATCAAATAAACAATGTATAGACTTACTCGGTGAATCTTAGGAATACACTGCCCTCAATAGAAAATAAAAGTAAACACTTTCATAGATCCAAGGTGCTTATGTTCACGTTCACAGAATCATACAAAGCTTATAAGGCACTTGGCCTCAGTTAAAACCGTGCAACACTGTATAATGAATTTCTTTATTTAAAAACCTAATATAATTATATATTATATATAAAATAAAATAATTCTTAAAGTCTCTTCAAAGAATTTTTTGAAATTAAAATTGTAGAAGACAACAGATTAAATCTGTTTTGATTTTCATATTTATAATAATCCTTCTACCAAGTAAAAAACCATTCCTTCTTATTTTATTTTATATATAATATATAATTATATTAGGTTTTTAAATAAAGAAATTCATTATACAGTGTTGCACGGTTTTAACTGAGGCCAAGTGCCTTATAAGCTTTGTATGATTCTGTGAACGTGAACATAAGCACCTTGGATCTATGAAAGTGTTTACTTTTATTTTCTATTGAGGGCAGTGTATTCCTAAGATTCACCGAGTAAGTCTATACATTGTTTATTTGATTTTATTATATATTTTTTATATGTAATATTGAACTGATCTTATCGTAACTTTAATTATTTCTTGAGAATGTGCTACATGTTTTGAGATTTTTTGAAGTAATTTATTTAAATATATTGAATATTTCAAATAAATTAGTTTTTGAGAAGTTCTTGAAATTATGTTTTATATTCTTGAGAAAGAGTTATTTTTCATTCATATGGGATCAGAAAACAATACATTTTGTATTATTTTGTAACAAACAGGGCTTCGTAAAGTTTGTCTGAAGAGTTCATTACGCATGCCTGGAACGAAACAAAAAATATTTGCTTATTTATATTTTAATTTTAATTGACAGTTTGTATTCGTTGGTTTTTCTTAATTCCGTTTGATATTGTATGATGAATTTTGACGTCTATTAAATATGAGCAGTGCTTATAAAGACATTAATTTAATTCTTAAAGTCTCTTCAAAGAATTTTTTGAAATTAAAATTGTAGAAGACAACAGATTAAATCTGTTTTGATTTTCATATTTATAATAATCCTTCTACCAAGTAAAAAACCATTCCTTCTTATTTTATTTTATATATAATATATAATTATATTAGGTTTTTAAATAAAGAAATTCATTATACAGTGTTGCACGGTTTTAACTGAGGCCAAGTGCCTTATAAGCTTTGTATGATTCTGTGAACGTGAACATAAGCACCTTGGATCTATGAAAGTGTTTACTTTTATTTTCTATTGAGGGCAGTGTATTCCTAAGATTCACCGAGTAAGTCTATACATTGTTTATTTGATTTTATTATATATTTTTTATATGTAATGTTGAACTGATCTTATCGTAACTTTAATTATTTCTTGAGAATGTGCTACATGTTTTGAGATTTTTTGAAGTAATTTATTTAAATATATTGAATATTTCAAATAAATTAGTTTTTGAGAAGTTCTTGAAATTATGTTTTATATTCTTGAGAAAGAGTTATTTTTCATTCATATGGGATCAGAAAACAATACATTTTGTATTATTTTGTAACAAACAGGGCTTCGTAAAGTTTGTCTGAAGAGTTCATTACGCATGCCTGGAACGAAACAAAAAATATTTGCTTATTTATATTTTAATTTTAATTGACAGTTTGTATTCGTTGGTTTTTCTTAATTCCGTTTGATATTGTATGATGAATTTTGACGTCTATTAAATATGAGCAGTGCTTATAAAGACATTAATTTAATTCTTAAAGTCTCTTCAAAGAATTTTTTGAAATTAAAATTGTAGAAGACAACAGATTAAATCTGTTTTGATTTTCATATTTATAATAATCCTTCTACCAAGTAAAAAACCATTCCTTCTTATTTTATTTTATATATAATATATAATTATATTAGGTTTTTAAATAAAGAAATTCATTATACAGTGTTGCACGGTTTTAACTGAGGCCAAGTGCCTTATAAGCTTTGTATGATTCTGTGAAAGTGAACATAAGCACCTTGGATCTATGAAAGTGTTTACTTTTATTTTCTATTGAGGGCAGTGTATTCCTAAGATTCACCGAGTAAGTCTATACATTGTTTATTTGATTTTATTATATATTTTTTATATGTAATGTTGAACTGATCTTATCGTAACTTTAATTATTTCTTGAGAATGTGCTACATGTTTTGAGATTTTTTGAAGTAATTTATTTAAATATATTGAATATTTCAAATAAATTAGTTTTTGAGAAGTTCTTGAAATTATGTTTTATATTCTTGAGAAAGAGTTATTTTTCATTCATATGGGATCAGAAAACAATACATTTTGTATTATTTTGTAACAAACAGGGCTTCGTAAAGTTTGTCTGAAGAGTTCATTACGCATGCCTGGAACGAAACAAAAAATATTTGCTTATTTATATTTTAATTTTAATTGACAGTTTGTATTCGTTGGTTTTTCTTAATTCCGTTTGATATTGTATGATGAATTTTGACGTCTATTAAATATGAGCAGTGCTTATAAAGACATTAATTTAATTCTTAAAGTCTCTTCAAAGAATTTTTTGAAATTAAAATTGTAGAAGACAACAGATTAAATCTGTTTTGATTTTCATATTTATAATAATCCTTCTACCAAGTAAAAAACCATTCCTTCTTATTTTATTTTATATATAATATATAATTATATTAGGTTTTTAAATAAAGAAATTCATTATACAGTGTTGCACGGTTTTAACTGAGGCCAAGTGCCTTATAAGCTTTGTATGATTCTGTGAACGTGAACATAAGCACCTTGGATCTATGAAAGTGTTTACTTTTATTTTCTATTGAGGGCAGTGTATTCCTAAGATTCACCGAGTAAGTCTATACATTGTTTATTTGATTTTATTATATATTTTTTATATGTAATGTTGAACTGATCTTATCGTAACTTTAATTATTTCTTGAGAATGTGCTACATGTTTTGAGATTTTTTGAAGTAATTTATTTAAATATATTGAATATTTCAAATAAATTAGTTTTTGAGAAGTTCTTGAAATTATGTTTTATATTCTTGAGAAAGAGTTATTTTTCATTCATATGGGATCAGAAAACAATACATTTTGTATTATTTTGTAACAAACAGGGCTTCGTAAAGTTTGTCTGAAGAGTTCATTACGCATGCCTGGAACGAAACAAAAAATATTTGCTTATTTATATTTTAATTTTAATTGACAGTTTGTATTCGTTGGTTTTTCTTAATTCCGTTTGATATTGTATGATGAATTTTGACGTCTATTAAATATGAGCAGTGCTTATAAAGACATTAATTTAATTCTTAAAGTCTCTTCAAAGAATTTTTTGAAATTAAAATTGTAGAAGACAACAGATTAAATCTGTTTTGATTTTCATATTTATAATAATCCTTCTACCAAGTAAAAAACCATTCCTTCTTATTTTATTTTATATATAATATATAATTATATTAGGTTTTTAAATAAAGAAATTCATTATACAGTGTTGCACGGTTTTAACTGAGGCCAAGTGCCTTATAAGCTTTGTATGATTCTGTGAACGTGAACATAAGCACCTTGGATCTATGAAAGTGTTTACTTTTATTTTCTATTGAGGGCAGTGTATTCCTAAGATTCACCGAGTAAGTCTATACATTGTTTATTTGATTTTATTATATATTTTTTATATGTAATGTTGAACTGATCTTATCGTAACTTTAATTATTTCTTGAGAATGTGCTACATGTTTTGAGATTTTTTGAAGTAATTTATTTAAATATATTGAATATTTCAAATAAATTAGTTTTTGAGAAGTTCTTGAAATTATGTTTTATATTCTTGAGAAAGAGTTATTTTTCATTCATATGGGATCAGAAAACAATACATTTTGTATTATTTTGTAACAAACAGGGCTTCGTAAAGTTTGTCTGAAGAGTTCATTACGCATGCCTGGAACGAAACAAAAAATATTTGCTTATTTATATTTTAATTTTAATTGACAGTTTGTATTCGTTGGTTTTTCTTAATTCCGTTTGATATTGTATGATGAATTTTGACGTCTATTAAATATGAGCAGTGCTTATAAAGACATTAATTTAATTCTTAAAGTCTCTTCAAAGAATTTTTTGAAATTAAAATTGTAGAAGACAACAGATTAAATCTGTTTTGATTTTCATATTTATAATAATCCTTCTACCAAGTAAAAAACCATTCCTTCTTATTTTATTTTATATATAATATATAATTATATTAGGTTTTTAAATAAAGAAATTCATTATACAGTGTTGCACGGTTTTAACTGAGGCCAAGTGCCTTATAAGCTTTGTATGATTCTGTGAACGTGAACATAAGCACCTCGGATCTATGAAAGTGTTTACTTTTATTTTCTATTGAGGGCAGTGTATTCCTAAGATTCACCGAGTAAGTCTATACATTGTTTATTTGATTTTATTATATATTTTTTATATGTAATGTTGAACTGATCTTATCGTAACTTTAATTATTTCTTGAGAATGTGCTACATGTTTTGAGATTTTTTGAAGTAATTTATTTAAATATATTGAATATTTCAAATAAATTAGTTTTTGAGAAGTTCTTGAAATTATGTTTTATATTCTTGAGAAAGAGTTATTTTTCATTCATATGGGATCAGAAAACAATACATTTTGTATTATTTTGTAACAAACAGGGCTTCGTAAAGTTTGTCTGAAGAGTTCATTACGCATGCCTGGAACGAAACAAAAAATATTTGCTTATTTATATTTTAATTTTAATTGACAGTTTGTATTCGTTGGTTTTTCTTAATTCCGTTTGATATTGTATGATGAATTTTGACGTCTATTAAATATGAGCAGTGCTTATAAAGACATTAATTTAATTCTTAAAGTCTCTTCAAAGAATTTTTTGAAATTAAAATTGTAGAAGACAACAGATTAAATCTGTTTTGATTTTCATATTTATAATAATCCTTCTACCAAGTAAAAAACCATTCCTTCTTATTTTATTTTATATATAATATATAATTATATTAGGTTTTTAAATAAAGAAATTCATTATACAGTGTTGCACGGTTTTAACTGAGGCCAAGTGCCTTATAAGCTTTGTATGATTCTGTGAACGTGAACATAAGCACCTTGGATCTATGAAAGTGTTTACTTTTATTTTCTATTGAGGGCAGTGTATTCCTAAGATTCACCGAGTAAGTCTATACATTGTTTATTTGATTTTATTATATATTTTTTATATGTAATGTTGAACTGATCTTATCGTAACTTTAATTATTTCTTGAGAATGTGCTACATGTTTTGAGA
The DNA here is from genome assembly GCA_034642435.1 of Megalocaria dilatata. Lineage (NCBI taxonomy): Eukaryota > Metazoa > Arthropoda > Insecta > Coleoptera > Coccinellidae > Megalocaria > Megalocaria dilatata. The sequence continues at coordinate 8,388,801 of CM067854.1, forward strand.
TTTTTTGAAGTAATTTATTTAAATATATTGAATATTTCAAATAAATTAGTTTTTGAGAAGTTCTTGAAATTATGTTTTATATTCTTGAGAAAGAGTTATTTTTCATTCATATGGGATCAGAAAACAATACATTTTGTATTATTTTGTAACAAACAGGGCTTCGTAAAGTTTGTCTGAAGAGTTCATTACGCATGCCTGGAACGAAACAAAAAATATTTGCTTATTTATATTTTAATTTTAATTGACAGTTTGTATTCGTTGGTTTTTCTTAATTCCGTTTGATATTGTATGATGAATTTTGACGTCTATTAAATATGAGCAGTGCTTATAAAGACATTAATTTAATTCTTAAAGTCTCTTCAAAGAATTTTTTGAAATTAAAATTGTAGAAGACAACAGATTAAATCTGTTTTGATTTTCATATTTATAATAATCCTTCTACCAAGTAAAAAACCATTCCTTCTTATTTTATTTTATATATAATATATAATTATATTAGGTTTTTAAATAAAGAAATTCATTATACAGTGTTGCACGGTTTTAACTGAGGCCAAGTGCCTTATAAGCTTTGTATGATTCTGTGAACGTGAACATAAGCACCTTGGATCTATGAAAGTGTTTACTTTTATTTTCTATTGAGGGCAGTGTATTCCTAAGATTCACCGAGTAAGTCTATACATTGTTTATTTGATTTTATTATATATTTTTTATATGTAATGTTGAACTGATCTTATCGTAACTTTAATTATTTCTTGAGAATGTGCTACATGTTTTGAGATTTTTTGAAGTAATTTATTTAAATATATTGAATATTTCAAATAAATTAGTTTTTGAGAAGTTCTTGAAATTATGTTTTATATTCTTGAGAAAGAGTTATTTTTCATTCATATGGGATCAGAAAACAATACATTCTGTATTATTTTGTAACAAACAGGGCTTCGTAAAGTTTGTCTGAAGAGTTCATTACGCATGCCTGGAACGAAACAAAAAATATTTGCTTATTTATATTTTAATTTTAATTGACAGTTTGTATTCGTTGGTTTTTCTTAATTCCGTTTGATATTGTATGATGAATTTTGACGTCTATTAAATATGAGCAGTGCTTATAAAGACATTAATTTAATTCTTAAAGTCTCTTCAAAGAATTTTTTGAAATTAAAATTGTAGAAGACAACAGATTAAATCTGTTTTGATTTTCATATTTATAATAATCCTTCTACCAAGTAAAAAACCATTCCTTCTTATTTTATTTTATATATAATATATAATTATATTAGGTTTTTAAATAAAGAAATTCATTATACAGTGTTGCACGGTTTTAACTGAGGCCAAGTGCCTTATAAGCTTTGTATGATTCTGTGAACGTGAACATAAGCACCTTGGATCTATGAAAGTGTTTACTTTTATTTTCTATTGAGGGCAGTGTATTCCTAAGATTCACCGAGTAAGTCTATACATTGTTTATTTGATTTTATTATATATTTTTTATATGTAATGTTGAACTGATCTTATCGTAACTTTAATTATTTCTTGAGAATGTGCTACATGTTTTGAGATTTTTTGAAGTAATTTATTTAAATATATTGAATATTTCAAATAAATTAGTTTTTGAGAAGTTCTTGAAATTATGTTTTATATTCTTGAGAAAGAGTTATTTTTCATTCATATGGGATCAGAAAACAATACATTTTGTATTATTTTGTAACAAACAGGGCTTCGTAAAGTTTGTCTGAAGAGTTCATTACGCATGCCTGGAACGAAACAAAAAATATTTGCTTATTTATATTTTAATTTTAATTGACAGTTTGTATTCGTTGGTTTTTCTTAATTCCGTTTGATATTGTATGATGAATTTTGACGTCTATTAAATATGAGCAGTGCTTATAAAGACATTAATTTAATTCTTAAAGTCTCTTCAAAGAATTTTTTGAAATTAAAATTGTAGAAGACAACAGATTAAATCTGTTTTGATTTTCATATTTATAAAACAATTATTTCTCTGTAATTTGCAGGCCCTTTTTCATCACCTTTTTTAATAGCAGCAAAAGAATAATTGTTCGCCATTTATCAGGAATCATGTGGTGGAGTATTTTGCTGGTGAGTTTTGTCTATTCTTGGACCTTCTCTTCCATATTTTATTCATTAGAGATATCGTCTTGGCCTGGAGTTTTTCTATTCTTCAGTTTTTTACTGCTTTCCTTACAACTGCAGTATCTATTTTAATGTTGTTGTTTATGTATGTATTGGGGATATTTCTTCTTCAGTAGACTCATTGTTTCTATAATGTATCTGATCCAGGTTTTTTCCTCGATCTGACTTACAGGTTTGAGTTCATTGATATTTTTATTGTGGCTTCTTATAAAGCGCCATATTTGTTTTTGAAGCCCGTAGAATTGACCTAGTTTTTTGGAGAATTTTTCCCAGTGATACATCTTTACTTGTCTGACCAGCTTGTTAGTTTCTTCTCGAATGTTTTGTAGGTATTACAGTAGGTCGAAACTTCAGTTGCAGAAATGCCAACACATTCTATCCAACCTTATCTGGTCCGAATGTTTCAACATTTGAATTTTTTGGTAGTAAAACATGATAGCTAATGAAAACTTATTTTAATCATGATGAACTACTAAATAGTAACGGCTGAAACAGCTTAAGATCAGTGAATATTAAACATAAGGGGAATTGAATGTGTAAAGAATTGATAGGTATGTAGGGATACCTTTTCGAATTCTTGCTTGTAATTGATTAAACGTTTACCAATTAGTATGCAAATTCTTGGTTAAGCATACTTCAAATGGGGTTGAAAGAGGGATGTATATTAGACTTTGATGGTTTATTCATAGCCTAAATATATATTACAAGTTTACAAGTTAGATTTGTTTGCCCAAATTGAGGGAGGTGTTCCGGTATGGTATCGAACACTAATTGCGGTGAAAACACTATCTCGTTCGGGGAATAGTTCTTCTTTGAGCTTTTTCACCGTTGCTCACTTTCACCGAATTCACTTTTATTTGTTTCACTGTAGGGTTTACTTTTTACTATCTAATTACAAATAAATAATGTAGATAATACATTCCCTTCCAGGTCTTTAATGCGTTATTGTGTTATTGAGAGAGGGTGTTTCTTGGAAGGTTAAAGAAGAAAATGAATATAAAATAATTGAAGTGTAGAAAGAGATGTGTGTTATAAGTTAAGAGAACGTGAAACTAGTGAGCGGTTTATTTTGTGCTTTTTTGGGGATGTTTCTTCAAGAGTGCTTTGTGGCTAACTCAAATGAGCCAACTGTTTGATTATAACTTGGGAGACAAAGAGAAATGTGATTAGAACTTACTTGTAGAGAATGTGTGTGGGATCAGAACTAAATGTTTGGAGAGTAGAGAATATTGCGTGACCGTTTAGTCGAAGCACGAAGAGAGAGCCAACGAGCGATTTCGAGGGATGTCTTCAATTGAACCTTTTTGACTGACCGGCCGAATGAGTGACTCTCATAAGGCTTGAAATGTGGCCAGGTAAATTCCTATACGACATTTGACTGTCGTCTTTAAACGGTTTCGGTTCTAATGGATTTCTAAGAAAACTGTGAAGGAAAATATTTCGGTCCTTAACCGGCCCAAAGGTTTCTAGTTTCCAATAATGAGACATATTTGAAAGGCCTAGATTCCTGATCATAATTTTTATGTGCCTGCATAGTAAATTAAAAATTCCTTGTTCGATATAAATTCGAACCGAATGATTAGCAGTAAACACAGATGAGTGGAAGAATGAAGTTACAAATATTAGAGCAATCTTTGGCTACGAAGATGTTCCTATAATGATGAAGGAGAATAGTTCATTTTCAAGATGAATAGCTCGGCTACAAACACTTAAAAAAATGAATAACACCAGCTCTTATCGAAGCTGATTCGGATTACCAACAGGGTATACATCACATTCGTTTACTTTTAGCAAATCCAACACGCCTCTCAATTTATCACGGCGCTGTTTGTGTACGATCCGCTTTCTACACTCATTTACTTTGTGCCGGTGTCGCCCTAATGATCTATCAGAACAAATGAGGTAAATGGAACGTACGTTCGAATGCGAGTTCTGTTGGCGAAGCCATTAACCTGTAAGCCAATTTTTCTTCCTCTAGGAAAATCTCTTTTATGGATATAAATCGAAGGCAATTAATAGGGGTACAAATTGGAATATGTCCCGTCGGATTTAATTAGCGCGGGGAATCATCTCCAATTTGTTATGGCATCATTCTACAAATTGCACAATGTGGATAATTAGGTTCAACGAAATTGTTATAGATGAATTCAGAATATTGTAATTAAAAGAATATTGCAAAGTTTCTAGAAGATTTTTTTTTTAATTTTATGTTACGTTTCAGTTGTTTTTATTTTTATGGTGAACAGGCGTCTGTCCACCCTACCGCTGACAATTGTGGTTCACCACTAATTTATATTTCCCCGACGAGATCCAGTTTTTGGATAAAATCGATAATCTTCTTCGGGGGTAATTTTTTCAGTTCGCAGCGGGCTATAAAAGCCTGATCAAAGACTTGAATCTGATGCTACTTACCGCTGGGCACTCTGAGACGATGTGCATGGCTGTTTCAGTGTCCTCAAGACACTCGCCCCCCAGGCATTAGATCTTGACGTGATGGGGGCGCTTGTCATGACTAGGACCCTAGTTTCGTCCCGGCGAAATGGAGGGTTAAGTCTTGGTGTCTAACGCCATTTCAAATGCCATTTCGCGCCAGTCACTGGAGCTGTATGGTGGAAGATCTCCGAATGGGGCCCTAGTTTTGCTCAGGTGAAATGGAGGGCTGAGCCGGTTGATTAACTCAGTGACAAGGGAGTCTGTCGCAGCACAGGGCTTCTCCCTTAAAACTGGCGTACTCTATCCTATCGCAGTATGAATCTCCGGATTCTGTGTAATGGCCGAGTGCGTTATGTAGCATACTGCGTTACCTCGGGGGGGGGGTGGTTTGCCCACAGGTGTTACTTGTACCACCTGGCAACCCCATTGGTGTTGGACTCGAGGGGGCAGTGGTTGAAAGTCCGCATGCTGGACTAGGGGGGAATTTTATTTATCTATTCGCAGACCCCCATGTTCGGGATATTCTCATGAAACGACTTGGGGTTTAGCGGGACTTGACGGTTCGACCGGCCTGTCCTGGCCCCTGGATCAATGCGTAACGATTTAGGGTTTGTGGATCTCGACGAAATGGCTCCGCCATTAGTGCTTGTCGCCAGGATCAATCAAATGACCTCACATGGGTTCGGTGAGTCAGGACGTACAGGCCGCTAGACGGTGCTCGTACTAGGATCAATTGTAGTCGTCATTCTTGAGTTTATCTTAGTTCATGGGACTGCGTTCAGGTGGATGGATAAGAATTCCCTCCGGCGGGTTAGTTGCGTCTCAAACCAACTCGGGTACTGACCTGCTGAGCCAGTAGGGGTTGGATAGTGCTTCGCTGCTACCAGTCAGACAGTTCTGGCTTCGAGTCAGGGCCCAAACTGAAAGCTGATGGGTTCATCTCTTCGGAGGAGTTCTCGCCACGCGCGATAATATGACGTAATCCTTATCACACTTTCTACCTCTATGGGTGGACTGTGGAGACTGCTGTGTAGTCACTTGGAAAAGAGGTATCCTCAAATAGCCAATAACTATTCTGGTAGAATTCACGTGTTTTCAAGACACTGCCTGCATTAATCGTCTTCAGCCAGACCGATTTTGTGCAAATGCGCTTTCAGCCTGCAGTGACCTGTCATAATTCCGACAAGTGTTCTTAGTTTGTCCCTCTCCAGATCTAGCGCTAGGTCCGCCATCTTTTTGTTCGAAGCTATTCTAAGGAACACCTTCGAATGTTTCAGGCCAGAATGGCTCAGCCAGAAAGACTCCAGTCATGGGTTCATTCTGCCTGTTATCGTCCGCTTAACCACGTCATGTGGTATTCCCAGGAATGGTTCCGGTCCTACGAGAGACAGGACTAGCTTCAGCAAACGCCAGCCGATCTGTCTCTTCGTTACCCGAATAGTTTGAGTGGCTCGGTATCCAAACAAGACTGATTCTGTTATACATACCGAGCCTGTTTAAAGCCGTGCGGCAACTGGATTCCAGAGCTTTTAATACTGACTGGCTATCAGTAAATATTCTGATTTTGCCGTGGTGGAGACTCAATTAGATGTTGATTCTCGTCGTTCGCGAACCGTTTGTAAACAAGGTCGGTTCTCAATAGAACCTCAGTATGTGGTCTGTTCCGCCTTCCTCTGCACGAGTAGGTGTAGGGGTGGTAGGTTTAGTAGGACCTCCATGGCTGTCGTGGGTGAGGTGCGAAACGCACCTGTAACTGCAATGCAAGCCTGTCTATGTAGTCTCAGTTAGACCACTTCCAAAACAGAAAACAATTACAAAAATTTATGAAACCAACATATTTTGGAAGAAATTTCATAAAATATAGCTATAATAATTTTAACAACTAACATATAGGAGTATGAATGAGTCCGTGCGGTTTTTTGTCGAAAATTGGAGCTTTATTGTGCAAAATTTGTTAAATATTCAAATTTCAAAGTATTGTCCGTCCCTAGTTTCTGCAGTTTCCTATCTTTCTGGCAATTGACAGATTCTTTCACGAAAAAACGACGGCTCTTTGGCCGCTATATATGCATCGATCCATTGTTTGACTTAATCGTATTTGCAGAAGTGCTAGTGGCTGTGCTGCAAATTACCTTTGTCGTATCTGGTGGCGTATTGCGGCCGTTTCTATCGCGATGTTCTGCTCAAACGCATTAATTGTCATCGGGTAGACCTCCCCTATTATCTCTTCTTTCGATTGTAGCAGCTCATAAATCAACACACCCAGCTGGTCCTATCAAATACACTGATGATCCATATGTTGCCCGACATTTTGGATGATCGTAATGGACCCAATTTTCATCGTCAGTCACAATTCTATGCAAAACTCCTTGTTTGCCGCTGAAGCAGTTGTTCACACTTGAAAAAACGGTGTTTACGTCTTTTGGCTTCAGTTCATACCGCACCCAAGTTACTACCTTTTGAATTACTCTCATTGCTTTTAAACGATGGTAAATGGCTGGTTGAGTGTTTTTGCGAGTTTCTCTTGCGTTTCTGATGGATTTTCATCGTGCCTAGCATCTAATTCTTAAACTTTGGCGGCGCACTGGTTTGTTTTTCGTCTTCTAAATCAAAATTGCCAACTTTTGAATCAAGTAAACCACTTCTGACACGTTCGTTCATCTAGAGCATGGTCACCATAAACATCCACGAAAATGCCATGACTTTCGGCAGCCTTTTTCTTCATATTGAAGTAATGAAGTAAACTTCCTCCATAAAACACATTATCCGGTACAAAAGTTGACATGTTCAGAGCACACAGAAACTATGTTGTTTACATTTCAGCGAAATAACAGAAAGTGAGAAGAAAGCCTAATGATGACACTTCAAAATGAAGGTGTTGCCAGATGAAACAGTGGAATAACTAACTAGTAGCGACATCTGTTATCAGAACCGCATTTCTTATTATTTTTACCTCTAATAAAAACACCTTTCATATACTTTTATACAATTTTCAACCTATTTTTTATGCTAAAGACATAAGTAACCGGGTTAACAATTCAGAAGTTTATAAAATAAGTTGTCATGAGTGTAGTTGCGTAAATATGGGACAAACTGGGGCAACTTTCACAAATAGGTTCGAAGAACTCAAGCATCGAAAAGAAGACTCTAATTTTGGGAAATAAGTCATGTTTTTCCAGAATTAGATAATCTTAAAACACTACATCTGGAACGAGAAGGCTCTATTTTACTTATTGTCCCTTGGGATATAGGCGGCAAATCCGGAAATTTTTCATGAACCAAGCGACTTTTTGTGTTCGGGTGTTATATCGGTAACCAATTATTTGTAAAATTATTGTTTTGTGCATTTCCTTTAATCGATCCATTATTCAAAATTGAAGTTAATGAAATTCAAACATAAATCAGACAATTTATAAACTACAACTTATCAGCACAAAACAATTTGCGAAGGCCCTCTAAGGAAACTAATATTGCCATAGAAAATGCTTTAAGAAGTTTTCATGGCACCATCTGGAAAACACAATGTTATGGTTCTTTTAAATTTTATTTCTATCATATCTCGAAGGTAAATAACGCTGTATTAGTACAAACATTTTTGTGGAAATTAATTACTGTCTTATATACATTTTTTTAATCAATGGGAAGATGTCTTGATTTAGAGTTAACCTAAATTGTATCGCGTAGGTTGTTTGAATTGCACTTACTTGGTAAGGGTATTTGTTCAAATTATCCTTGGACAGGGTGATGTTGAGTATGACCATTGGTGTTATACAGACGAGGAATAAAATGCTCGTGGATCCTAACAGAAGAACTAAGCGCCTTTCTTCTGCAAATTTTCTGGGATCCTCTTCTCCCGATGTAGTCCTGCATAAGGTCATTCTTCTTCTTTTTTCGCAGGATCTTCTGTACACAACTAAAATCCTGAGATTCAGTGTTGCCAGAAGGATGATTGGAATTACTTTGAAGATAATCTCCAGAATCACGGTGTAAAAACAGTATAGAGGATGCCTGATCAGTTCTGTTTCTACTCGTTGGTAGATCGTGAGATTCTGGGAAAGCAAGTGACATACACGAACTTCACTGCGAAACGCACTTGGTATGTATAAAATGAACGTGGCTACTGGAATTAGAAGAACTGTACGCATTGGTGAACCTACGAAAAAATAAATTTCTAATATAGGGTTGAAAAATTCGTTGTTCTGAGTCATTATTTGGATTATGCAAACGGGCTGAAAATTAATGCCAAATGGATATGTTACAGGTTCCTCTGATACCTCCACAGATTTAATCTGAAAAACCTTTTGAAAACTTTTCAGAATTGAATTTAATAAAATGCCTTAGGAAACACTGTTTCAATTAACAGAAAAAAAACTTGAAGTATTGATCTAAATCCATAACTTAAGACAAATTTTTTTCGATTGGATAGTCAGGAATAATAAATTTCATCACCAATAAATATTCCACATCGAATTCAAAAAGGTCTTTTTTACTTCCCATTTTGAGCAAATGAAGAGCTCATTTTCCAGACAAAAATTATGGCAAGCCCTCCGTTCAATAATTGGCTGGGTAATTGCATGCAAAATGAGCATCTTATTAGTTAGTCCAACAAATCTGAGAAAAAAAATTGAAATTGTTTCGGTCCTTTTTTGACAGAATTGATTCGTGGAAAACCACTGCGACACTTATATTTATTAATGACTCAGGTGGAGTATCTATAGGGCTTTCATCACAAATGTGACTTCTTCGATATAAAATTAATATAAAAACACCTGAATTGTGATTTCACCTATGTAGTGATGTAGGAAACACAGAGCGCAGGCATCAACATTTATTCATGACATACAGGTTTGGAAAATATTGTTTTAATGATAGGATATTCAATGCATAAGGCAGAGAACTTCGACTGTCCAGTCGAACATTGGAATAATCGAAAGATATGCGCCTTATGATAATAAATAAATCCAGTGTATAACTCGTAAAGAATGTTCTTCTCTTTCATACAGATGTAGCCCTTGTGGGGAGTTGGATATCACATTTCGTTTCGGATGATTACAAATTTAATACACATAGAACTCAGAAGTGCTGGCGTGTAGTCCATAACGCTTGAAAATCAAATACAATACGATACAATATTCCTATTTCTTTGTATATTGCATATATCTCTAAATATAAGTACATGGGTTCTTTTTTCCCATAACTGGTTTGAAAATGAAATAAATTCAAAAAACTTAAGGAAAAAATCTGAAGAAAATAAAAACGAATTCTAAAAAAACTCAATGCAAGTCGAGGACTCACAAATTTAAATTAAATGTTCAAATAGTCCACCCTGATGTGCCAAACAGTAGTCAAATCTATTATAAAGAGAAAATCTCATATCTCTGAGCAGATTAGGTATATTGGCTATTTTGACATAAAGTTGGATTATTTTTAACCTAAATTCAGCAAGATTTGTAGTTTTATGGATCTCATGTCCATAAATCGAGTTTTTCAAATAACCCTAAGGAAGAAATTCATTGAGAGATAAATCCTGTGATCTTGGTGGCTATTTGATCGTGCCATTTGTAGAAACGTGACGATCCGAAAAAGTGGTTCTGATATATTGTGTGACTGCTCGTGCGTTGTGACTTAAAGAACCATTCTGTTGAAACCAGAAATCATTGAAATTGATTGGGAGTGTCAGAATAATTTGGTTCTGTAACAGCTTCAGATATTTGGCAGCGTAAGGTTACCTATCATGTAATTCCCTAGGATTTCAGTCCAAACATTAAGTTTTTGTGGATACTGGGTACGCACTGAAATATTTTTATATTTATTTTTCCTGGACAAATATCGTACCACTGATAGGTTATGTTTTCTGTTCAAGGAAAACGATATGAACAAGATATTAATAACATGAATGGAGTATGTGGTTGGCTCTGGGTGAAACATTATAACAATTTTAATTAAAATAATTCAAACAGTTTTTATGTTTCACAATTTATTCAGAATCCTGACACGTGTTTTTGGTCTTTCGACCATCTTCAAAGGATTACAAAAAGGAAATAAACTTAAAATTGAAAAAGGTTTTTTTATTACACTTGGGACATCTGTGTATTTTTATGGCGCATGGAAATAACAGCATCCAATATAGGGGTTTTGCCTAATACTATTTGGGAATTTGTTGAATTCTCCTTCTTTTCAACGGCTTTTTTGAAAAGAATCTCCAAATAGTCCATCAATTGACTCTTATTAACATTATAACAATCTATGATTGTTTCGGTCTTTAGTGGACGGAAATTCATCTTGAAAATATGAATAAAAACAATATTCTAATTAAAATAAAATAGAAAGGCCTTTTACTTGATAGAAGAAATATAACAAAATTTGAATATTAAAACAAATTGAAATATGTTTATCCTCTACAATTTTAATTTCAAAAAATTTTTTATTCAAAAAACTTTTAGAATTAAATAAATGTCTGAAACAAGCACCGCTTACATTTAATAGACGTATATAATCAAAACTCAATATATAATATCAAATGGAATAAATAAACCAACAGATATACGAAAGTCATTAAAATTAATAAATGAATATTTAAAGGAGACAAAATTTTGTTTCTGGTCTTACCTTTAAGAACACCAATTGCCTTTTAAAAAAATATTCTAATTTCCGCTAATATTTTATTAACACTACGATCGTTACGTCATACCATGACTTCTTCAGGTGAGTATTACAAGATACTGAGTATACCATGAACAAAAATTTCATTATATAGTACATGGATATAACAAAAATAGAGGGGGTGAAGAGAGTTTCACAATTCTTTTGGAAATCTGAAAAATGATTCAAAAAAGATTCAACAGAGGGAAGCTACTTAATTCTGTTTGGTTATTCAATAACATTTTTCTTTTATGATATCTATTAATTTCTAAAGTTTCTAACAAGTTTAATATAAAACTTTTGTTTTCTGAGTGTAAAATTTCAAAGTTACTATTAAAACTATATCCTGTGTCAGACAGGAAGATCGTTCCAGACGAGACTTAGGGAACATGAAAAATGTTATTGTAACAAAAAGGGAAATTCAACCTACGCAGAGCACCTTCCAGACACAGGACATAGTTTTAATAGTAACTTCGAAATTTTACACTCAGAAAACAAAAGTTTTAGATTAAACTTGTTAGAAACTTTAGAAATTAATAGATATCATAAAAGAAAAATGTTATTGAATAACCAAACAGAATTAAGTAGCTCCCCTCTGTTGAATCTTTTTTGAATCATTTTTCAGATTTCCAAAAGAATTGTGAAACTCTCTTCACCCCCTCTATTTTTGTTATATCCATGTACTATATAATGAAATTTTTGTTCATGGTATACTCAGTATCTTGTAATACTCACCTGAAGAAGTCATGGTATGACGTAACGATCGTAGTGTTAATAAAATATTAGCGGAAATTAGAATATAATAATCATTTTTTCAATGAAAAATATGTCACTTTACTCTATAATGTTAATAAGGGTGAATTGATGGACTATTTCGAGTATCTTTCAATCAAAAAAGCCGTTGAGAAAAAAGAAAATTCAACAAATTCTCAAATACTATTCGGCAACACCCCTTTATTGGATGCTGTTAGACAAGAACGTTATTCAATTTTAAATTTATTTCTTTTTGTACTTCTTTGAAGATGGTCGAAAGACCGAAACCCGTGTCAGATTTCTGAATAAAAATATAAAAACTGTGTTAATTATTTTAAATGAGAAAAGAATGAGATATTGTTTAAAAATGAACTATTTTCATTTAATTTTTCCATCATTATTTCACAAAATTCCATCCGTTTTATTTTGTCCTCGGGAAAAAATTCTTGGGTAGTCTGTACTGTATAACAATTTCTTTTCAAAATATTCAGAACAGTTCTATCACTCATTTTAACTTTTTCAGCAATTTGACTACTCGAACAAGGTGCACTGGTTTCAACATCAGCACACACATTCACCTCTCTATTTAGCCGATTTTCACTCATGGATTTTGATGGTTTAGCAATGTGAACACCCATATTTCTCAAAACTTCTTAATATCGGGTGTTTTTTTAGAGTGATAGAAGTTTCGATAGGAATAACTGTGATTTGACAGTAGGTAGAAGTTGTTTTGACATTTCTGTTCAGTAAGTATTGACAAATTATCATGGAAAGACTCATGCCGCAACAACGTTCACAAATTGTTGGAATTTATTTTCAAAATCAGTGTTTTATTCGCCAAACTTATAGAGGACTTCGTGAAATTTATGATTTACATAATCGTTCATCAGAGCAACAACAACAACAACACAAAGAACTGTACGTACAGAAGAAAATATCACTGCTGTAAGTCATAGTGTTAATGATGATCCAGATTTGTCTATTCGTCGACGTTCACAACAAGTTGGACTCTGTGCATCCACCACATGAAAAATTTTGCGTAAAGATCTTGGTCTACACCCATAAAAGATCCAACTGGTTCAAGAACTACAGCCACCCAACCATAATAAGCGCTGTTTATTGGCTGGTTGGGCCCTAGAGCAGCTTGAAGTTGATCCACTTTTTTATCGTAAATTTGTGTTTAGTGATGAAGCTGGTTGAACGGCTATGGAAACAAGCAAAATTGCCGTATATGGAGTGAAAACAATCCTCAAGAAGTTCTACAGGTTCCATTGCATCCTGAAAAATGCACTGTATGTGTGCTTTACACGTTGTAGGCATCATCGATCCATATTTCTTCAAAAACAATGCTGAAGCTAATGTTTTAGTGAATGGTGCTCGTTACAGATCGATGATCAATGATTATTTGTTTCAAAATTTGAATGGTATCGACCCAGAAGTATTTTAGTTCCAACAAAATGGTGCTACACCTCATGCTGCTACCGTAACAATTAATTTATTGAAAGGAAGATTTGGCGATAAAATTATTTCGAGAAATGGTCCAATTAATTGGCCTTCAAAAATCATGCGACATAACTCCACTGGATTATTTTCTTTGGGGTTATGTCAAGTCATTGGTTTATGCTGATAATCCAGAAATAATAGACGCTTTAGAAGCCAACTCGTGTTATTGATGAAATAAGGCCTGAATTACTCGAAAAAGTGGTCCAAAAGCGAATGCGGTTCCTCAGAGCTAGTCGCGGTGGACCTATGCCAGAAATTATTTCAAAACATAAATGTCATAAAATTATATTCCAAATAAAAAAAGAATTTGGCTTCAATCTTAATTTAAATGTGTTTTATTTCAATTTAAAGTTCTATCACTCTAAAAAAACACCCGATATAATAAGAAATAGTGGAACTTGAAGGAACTTCAATAAATAAAATTATTTTTTCTTCAATTGAGTTACCACCAAAGTACAATTTTATAATTTCAATTTCTTCTTCTACAGTAAACATTTCTATTATAGACTTACACGCCAGCACTTCTGAGTTACATGTACCAACTTAATTTTTTCTTTCGAAATGAAATGAGGTATCCAACTCCCCACAAGGAGATATGTGCGAGAAGAAAGACCGTTCTTCTCGAGTTATACACTGGATTATTGATTACTCGTATCATAACGCGCATATCCTTCGATTATTCTAATGTTCGACTGGACGGTTGAAGTTCTTTGTGTTATACATTGAATAAACTGTCATTAAAACGAGATTTTCCAAACCTGTATAACAATACCTATCATGTAGATACCCTTAAAACATTGTGGTCATCTTTCATGCTGCAGTTGATGTAAGTAATATTTTGCAAAAAAGTACAAATAACAGAAAGATTTTTAATTCTTTTACCTAGTATAGGTCGAGCTCTCCCAGGGTGGCATACGCTGAAGTAGCGTTCCAAAGTTAGAGCAAGAAGCATCATTACTCCAACCCCTAGACAACCATTTCCAAGGGAAAGTTCTAGATGCGCAAAATAGAACGCGGGAAAAACATCGAACCAGTGTCCTTCCTCTTTATGAACAAGTACTCTCCATGCGAAAGGAAGGGCTAGAAGGATAGCTAACAAAGCTGCAGCAGAATACCCTGCAAAAAATAATAACAGTTGTAGTGAACAATTTGAAATGAATCTCAATGTTTATATTTCATAAATACTTTTCTGACACTTTAAATCTGTTCGTTTTCGTAAAATGGCATTTATAAACAAGAGCAAATTGAAGGGTTGAAGATAACGGAGAATTTGTCGAAAAAAATCTGATCTTCAAAACTGTATTTCTATATTCGGCAATAAAAATGCTTGGTTCTCCAATAGTGGAACTATGCGAGGATAAAACCCGATAAAGATCTGTAGCTGATTTGAATGGTATGGGTGGAGAGACGGGAGAAGCAGCAATTCAAAAGGACAAGAAGCTCGGAGGCATATAAGGCTTTCATTTTTGTTCATGTTTTTTATCAATTTTCCCACTTGCATTTGACATATATTCATTCATATATACTTCTCCATTATGGGGATTTATATTTATTTGTGCAGGCTATAATTATATTCAAGGGAAGGTAAGGGAGAAGATATTCATTACGTGTCGTACGATTAAATATATATATTACTTTTTTCGCATTTTGACTGATAATGTGCTATTTTACTGAATTCAAAATCGTTCAATAAAGTGGCGCATTATCACATAGAACTGTCACTTTATTGCATAGTACTGTCACTGTCAATAAATTAGCTTGACAGAAAATTTTTTATTTATCATTGGAAACATTGTTATATATCAAAAGTACAATTATTCAAATTTGAAAACTTCAAAACACCAAATTTATTCAATTCTATTTGTTCTTCCCGAAAAGTATTATGATTCTCCATCTGCATTCCTGAATGATCCAGGGTGCCACTTGTTCTTGTTGATGAAATATACTTTTTGAAATTTTCAACTTATTGGCAATGCTTTCCCCGATATATCCTTCAGCCACACTAGTTGACTGCCATCCTCCATGTCTTTTGAGTGTTTGAATGTCAGCTCCACTGTCAGCGAGGAAGGTGGCAGACGTCCTCCTCAAGCAATGGCCAGTGTAACTGGATGCATCTGGGAGTTTTAAGTATTCTGCAACTTTTTGAGGAATTTTTGCAAAACTGTTGATGCCTGCTGGTTATAGTAGATGAACAATCTATTGTGTTTTACCTGTTTGGGGTCTCACTTGCGAATACTTATTATACATTTCCTATCCGTTGCACTCTGATCCTACGGTCTGTTCCGTCTCATTAGAGACGGCCCTGTCGTTCGAAATTAGTTTGTCATTCGATACTTATGTCTTTTACGTTGATATGCGATCTAACAGTTTTGAGATTGTTTCAAACTGTTTATTTTTACTCGACACTTCAGATAATTGGTTTTTTAATTATTATATATGGCCTTAGAAAACATGGAAAGTCAATTAGAGATTTGGATATATTTATGCCTGTGAATTTCACATGACGCAGCATTCGGAATTACAAACTGACCCTATCCTTCTTCATTTGCATTATTCTCATGATTTTTCTGTCACGAATGAGAAGATTTGGTTTGTTCATTCTGTCCACCTCCAAATGGACCTTCCAATCAATTACGTTAATTTCTCTCTTTTGGTTAGAACGGATGCATCGAGCACCTCTAACGTTCAGTCTTTGAAAAGACTAAAATTATTATTATTCGTGATAATCGAAGTGTTCGCATGTAGCTCTTGCTACATCATGCATTATTATTCGTAATAGTCAAAGTGGTCGATCGCATGTAGCCTTTGCTACATCATGCATTATCATTCGTAATAGTCAAAGTGGTCGGTCGCATGTAGCCTTTGCTACATTATGCATTATTCTTCGAATAGTCAAGTTGTCCGTTTGTAATTGCGATTGCTGTAAACGTAACAATCCACCTTACACTTGTTTGTAGTGTAATTCTCATCTCATTAGCTTGGTATCATACACAGTGATACCAAAATATATTAATTTGTTTTGTTATGAGTGTTTTAATTTAGTTCCTCATCATCGTTTTGGTTTATCATTATTAGATAAAGGAAGCTGTAGACCACCGCACATAGAGTGTTCTTTGAAGTCAAAATCACCGCTAATAATCAAAAATACAGTCCACTAGAAGCACTTGGAAGTAATCATCGAGATTAATTAATTTGCAATTGTCTATTATTTTAAAATACTGAAATGATAAGCAAATACTACGGTAAACTAACCGTGGTACGAAACACGGTCAATACACGTTTCTTCTTGGTTTTAGTATAATATAAATTAATAATCAGAATTTTTCCAGTTGCCTCTATATCTTTGACAATTAAGGTGCATAATTCTGCACGCCGACATGCCTCATTTAAACCAAATATAAGTACCATAGTCAAAAATTTTGATTTATTTGCTTCGTATGTGTCATTTTGACGTTTCAAAAGGCAAGTAACTTTTTGTATTGTGAAATATCCACATTTTTGTTTATTTGTATAGTACTTTTCAACATGAAATATGTAGACCATAAACTGGATGCCTTGAGATCTTTTGCCTGAAATAATGAAAAACATTGTATGAAAACACTAAAATATATATGAAAAATAGCTTACCTTCTGAAAAAAATTGCCTAGCATTACACTTTCATCGGTTCTCACTGCGTTTTTTGTCATCCTGCAATTACTTAATATACGGGTGTTTTTTTAGAGTGATAGAATTTAAATTAAAATAAAACCCATTTAAATTAAGATTGAGGCCAATTTTTTTATTTGAAAGATAATTTCATGACATTTGTGTTTTAAAAATAATTTCCGGCATATATCCACCACGACTAGCTCTGCGGAACCGCAATCGACTAGACCAATTTTGGACCAGTTTTTCGAGTAATTCAGGCCTTATTTCATCAATAACACGAGTTATGTTGGCTTCCAAAGCGTCTATTGTTTCTGATTTATCAGCATAAACCAATGACTTGACATAACCCCAAAGAAAATAATCCAGTGGAGTTATGTCGCATGATCTTGAAGGCCAATTAATTGGACCATTTCTCGAAATCATTTTATCGCCAAATCTTCCTTTCATCTGATTCATTTGATTATTCAATACAATTTGTCTTTTATTATATCTATTGATCTCTAAAGTTTCTAACAGATTGATTTCATTACCTTCATTTTCAATATGTAATATTTCATAGTTTGTATTAAAAGTATGCCCTGTTTCTAACAAATGGTTGGCATAAGTTGAATTTTTGTTTTTTATTAATGTAATATTTTTCATGTCCCGTATCCTTGTTTGGAATGAACGACCTATTCTTTATTAAAGCGCCAAATGCATTAATTTAATAAAAAATATCAGAGACAAAACAAAAAATTAGGAGTTTACAAGTTAATATGTAGTGATTGCCCATGTGTATATGTGGGACAGACAGACATTCCAAACATGGATACGGAAACATGAAAAATGTACATTAATAAAAAACAAAATTCAACTTATGCCAGCCATTTGTCAGAAATAGGTCATACTTTTAATACAAACTATGAAATATTACATATTGAAAATGAAAGTAATAAAATTAATCTGTTACAAACTTTAGAGATCAATAGATATAATAAACCACAAATTTTATTAAACGATCAAATAGACTAAAACAGATCCCCCATACTTAACATTTTTCAATGATTGTAAAACACTTCTTATCACCTTTCTATTTTTTGTCGTAGAAATGTGTATTTAAGGTAACGTTTTGCATTGTATACCTCAGTTTAAATACTCACCTGATGAAGTCAGGGTATGACGAAATAATTGTAGTGAAAATCAATAAAACAGCGGAAGGTAATATTTGTTTTTCTTATATTGAATATATTGACTTTAACTGCTAGAATTTCTTCCATTCTTCGGTTTTTCTCGTTATCCATATCCTTAACAAGTCATTGAACGCTGGTGATATGGGTACCAATTAACTTCTCACTAAAGCGATTCTTTTGATGTGTCAGGACAACACTCATTCGAGGGCATGCTGAGCTAGTAATCAAGGCCCTCTTCTCTAGAATCAATTTATTTCTTGTTACGCCTTTTTTCTGCACCACGAAATGTCATTTTCCCGAGGAAAATCGCTTAATTAAGTTCAATTCATAATAACGAAGTTGATGGGAATTACCATAGTTTCGAGCCGAAAATTTCTGTTGGAAGGGTATAGAGAACTTGATTACTTTTTTTTTAATCGTAATTCCCAACGAGCGTTGCAACTCGTTTTCAAAGTTTGAGATCTACAAGGAAAACGATATATATATGACTTAAAAAAAAATTGAAAAAAAAGTCGATGTTTCCCCAATGGAACTCTGCAGTCTTCTTGAACCTGCATTCGGGATCTTTATATATAGAAAGAACCAGCCGTTACGGTTCGTAGACTAATTCAGATGAAAAACTTCGAAAGAAGGCAATTTTCGCAGACAAAAAACTACATTTCAATCACCTCAAACTTTTCAGACTTTTTCGTCATCTTTTAGATGACATAAAACGTTTATGACTGCCTTTGAACGCAAATAGTTTGAGTTGAAAGTCACTTGAAGGAATTAAGCGAACTGTATTCTTTCTTTACTTCTTACTTGTTGTGCCGGTTCTCTGTTTTATGGAGAATAAAATTTCAAGGAGTTACCCATGAAAACGGAATGAAAACAATAAAAGCGTACCTTTTCTTATTTTATTCCAAAGAGATAAACAATGACATCATTATAAAGAGAACGGGATTGAAACCAGGCAGGACATTGACTTATCAACAATATTTAGAGTATAATGTCTAAGCTTTCAGACTATGTGCCAAGTGTTACTGTTCTTACATATTGTAATATTCGAGAACATTTTCCCCAGATCTAAAAGATTCCGGAACTTTAAGAACTGCATATTTCAAATGGGACCTTATAGTGGAATCTTATGAAATCCAATCAAAAATAAAAGGTTGGAGAAAAAGAAATTCATTATTTTTTCGGTAGATGGCTGCAGTAATCGATATATCGTGAAGTATCGATCAAACATTTTCAGATTTATGCTCGTTGTCAAGGTGACATTTCAAATAAAAAAATTATTTTGCTATTTTTCGTTTGGTCCATTCTGTTGTGAGTTACAGGGTGTTAAAAATGGAAGTCAACAAACAGGAAATTCGGTACATTTTACAGTTTTTCTTCGATAAAGGCTAAATGCTAGCCAGGCGGATGAAATTGTGAATGGTGCAATTTTGGTTTCGTCGATTCTGTTCAGATATTTTTGATGTTAAAGATACACCTCGCACAGACAGGCACGTCGTCGGAAATGTCGATAAAATCACAGAAATCATCGAAGTTCACCGGCACTGGTAGACGTAGCATCGCCCAGGAACTAAAGATCGACCATAAAACAGTTTTAAACCATTTGCGCAAAGCTGAATGAAAAAAAAGCCCGATGTTTGGGTGCCACAACAATTAACACCAAAAATATAATGAACCGAATTTCCAACTGCGAATCCTTGGCCAAGCGGAATGAAATCGACCCTTTTCTTAAGCGGATGTTAAACAGAGATGAGAAATGGGTCACATACGTCAATATTATCGTTAAAATGCGGTGAAGCAGCTCAAACGGTGGCCAGAACAGGACTAAAGGCACGGTTCTACTGTGCATTTGGTGGGGATCATTTATTATGAGTTGCTCCGATAAAGCCAAACACTAAATTCTCTACTGTCACTAACTGGACCGTTCGTTTGAAGCTAGTAATTGTCCAGAAACGGCCAGAATTCACCAACAGAAGAGATGTTGTATTGCATCAAGACAACGCCAGGTCACACACGTCTGAAGTGACACGCCAGAAACACTGGAAGCTTTAATGCATTCACCATATAGTCCTGACCTGGCACCAAGCTATTATCATCTTCTTCTCGCATTGCAAAACTTCCTGAGTGATAAGATATAGGCATCAAGAAAAGATTGTGAAAATTGATTACTAGTTTTTCGCCAATAAAGACCAAGACTTCTATGAGATAGGCATTATGAAGTTATCTTTAAAATGGCAAAAAACTATAAAACAAAACGGTGCATATGTGATCCAAATTGGAAAATCCGAAAGATGAAAAAATTTGAAGTTCACGCAAAAATTATGAATTTTTTATTATTTATTGAAATTGAAATATTTTAATATTAACCTTCTACATATTTAATTTCAAAAAATCATCACGTAGGTGGTTTTCATAATTTATATTACGTCAACCCATTCCATGTTTTATTTTCCTTTATTACTCAAATGATCCTTCACATAACACAATGTTTATTCCTTCGCAATTTACTTTTATTTTTGACGAATGCTAAACCATCAGTACATTCTCGGCTTCATAAAGTTGAGATAACACTATTATTCAAATTATTCTAGCAAAAAGTTGATTAACTCTCAAAGAGCGCCTGCCATTCAACAGGAAAATATAGAATTTTTTCGAATTATTCTGGTCTGGTTTATTCCGAGCTTACGGGTAAAAGAATATATGCTATTTTATTTGTGCCTCGGAAATACTTGCGGCGAACACCGAAAACACCGAAACAATTAAACGTATCAGCGGTAGGAAGTGGAACGTCAACGTAATGTAAATAACACCCCAGTTCTGCCAGTGACCTCAATTTCCTGTTACATGGTTGTTGAACGCGTCCATCAAAAAGGTTCTGAGTTGCGAGTTTGGGTTTATTTTTTCAATTATCACTGAAAAGGTTTATTATTTTCATCTGGCGTTTTCACAGTCATTCTAACGAATTAAGGAGGAATGTTCAAAAACGTTAAGAACGCTGGTGTACAAATATACGTTCAACCTGAATTCGTCAGAGACGACTGTCTGTTATAATTCAAGAATTACTGTATAATGAAAGGTCTTAAAAAAATAGATTTAATTTTGAATTCAATTCTCTGTGAAATGTATAAATATTTTAATATCAATCCAAAGTACAAATTCTGAGACTAATAATGGACTACAATATATGCCGAATGTCCATATCAGCTAATCTTACAGACGGTCATTCTTTTGACCGAATTTTTCATCATGTTTTCGCATCTTTGTGGCTATATTGTGCGAATAATTGATTTTACGTTGTTTTTCAGTACTTGAATCGTTGCTGAAGCGTCAGTGTAGACTTTATCTTTCACATAGTGAATGGAAGGCTAAGTCGTTGTGCCTAACACGGTGGCACGGATGTCTGTTGCAGCACATGGCTTACACTCTTGAAACTGACCTTACTCTACCTTATTGCAGTTTGATCTTTCAGATTTTTCTGTCCAATGACCGAGTGTGTTATATAATTTACTGCTTAACCTTATTAGTAATTTCTGGCCACCCACTTGGTGTTGGATTCGAGGGGCTTGTGATTGAAAGTCTGCATGCTAGACTAGAAGGGTACTTCATTCCTTTGGTCGCGCGTAATTCATGACTCAGGATTGCCCAAGAAGTGCTTTACGGGTTTAGCGGAACTTCAGGCTATGATCGATCTCGTCCAGAACCAGGATTGTTTGCGAGACATTTCTGGGTTGTTTGGGTCTTGACGATACGGTTTTAGACTGTAGACTTCATAAGGGTTCGTGGGTCTTGATAGTACGATCGGTTGTCAGTGCTCGTACCACGAACGACTGAAGCATCGATTCTTCTTGTTTCTTCAGTTTGAGACTGAGTGGGTGAAAGTAAGAAGCCCCTTCGGCTTGCGAGTTGCGTCCCAAACAACTCGGGTACTGACCCGCAGTGCCAGTAGCGGTTGGATAGTGCTTCGCTGCTACCAGTCAAGGTGTAGATTTTCGAACTGAAGCCGAAACTAGAAGCGCGGTGGGTTCAACTCCATTGGAGGGGTTTTTGCTTTGCGCGAAGATAAGGCGTATCCTTATCACATCTTATTCTTCGTGCCGTCTTTTTTACATCCCAATACTTGTATTGGTATCCAATCTAGTTCAAATCTTGATTTGTAATTTCGAAAAAATATAAAGAGTAGTATTTTAAATGGTAGTAATCCAGGAAAAATTAAATCCATTTAATCCTATTATCTATTATGCTCCAAACAGTACCCTTAAAATTTAGTCTTTAGGCCTATTCGTTCGGAAGAAGGGATGTTTATTCTCAGTTGGCCTGCTGACCTGCACAAAAATTGACATTAACCCCCATGTCATTTTTTAATATCTCAATGCTAAATTTAAGCTCGATAACAGATCTGTTGCTATGATTCTGGTTGCACTCAATCCAGTTAGACTCACAGATTTTCTTTTAAACTTCTGATTATAGGATCCTCAGGAAATTTTGCAGGAATATGTAAGCCGTTATTCTTCTTCTGAATAACAAATTTCAGATCCATCGGTATTTTCAGTAATATTGACAAAAATAGAAAAAATTCCAATGTGAATAACTGCTAGAGATTTGTCCACATGTCTGCAATTTTCGAATTCGGAGCCAAAAATGGTCTCAAACGACTAGTTTCGATTCACTGATGAAGAATCTAAGGTCAAAAGTAGTTCTATCCGGCCAGTCTCTCCATAAACATTTTACTTCTCGAATAGAAAAAGACTTGGAACTGTCAAGGTGTGTTTGGGGATTAAATGTGTCCATTAAGTTCATTAACGGACAAAATCAATTCATTGGTCGATGAATCAATGTTTAAGCATTTGCTGATGACTAGGTAATCATAGTGAAAGGTAAATCAGAGGTGACGATATCGGCCGTCCTTCAAGAGATACTGGACTCTATCGAAAAATGGTGTATAAGGGAAGATCTCTCAGTGGTGAATCCGTGGTGAAACAATACAATTCTCTTATGAGGCAAAATACCCAGGAATAGTCCTGGACAAAACTCTCAGCTGGAATGCAAAGTGTGTCATAAAGCCAGAATGGATTTCTGGACCTGCAGGCGAATCTGCGGTAAAACCAGGGGTTTAAAGTCCAGGCAGATGTATTGACTATACAGTATGGCAATCAGAAAACAGATAATGTATGGCGCTGTAGCGTGGCGGAAGAAAGGCCAACAAATGATTGATCAACATAAGCTCATCCCACTACAGAGACAGGCTTGCTTTGCAATTACAGGTACGTTTCGCATCACACTATCAACTAGGGATTGACAGGCCAGAGGCAATAGTGATGGAAGGCGCGGGATTACTGGATGAGTTTTTAACGAACAGTACCCTATCGATGCCCTCGGATCTAATGTCAAAAGTCACGAGCCAAGAACGGCCTTTCAATGTAAACGTTGCCAGCCGGAACGAATGGACACAGCATGCTGAGGTTTTATTGAGGACCGACCTTGGCTTGTTCACGGACGGCTCGCGAACGACGAATGCAACAGCAGTCTATGGCAGCAAACCGAGAATAGACATCTCATTTAGTCTCGATCAAAACGCAACCATATTCCAGGTAGAACTATGTGCCATAGAGACCGCGGCAGATCTGCTGATAAAACGGAAAATCCACCATGGCAAAATCAAAACATTTACTGATAGTCAGTCAGTACTAGAAGCTCTGAAATTCATCTGTTGTACATTGAACTGTCTGGAGTTGCCCCACGGCTTTGAACAGGCTCGGTATGTACAACAGAATCACTCTTGTGTGGATACCGAGCCACTAAAACTATATAACAAAGAGGCAGATCGGCTGGCGTTTGCTGGAGCTGAGCTGATATGGTACGCCCGAAACCATTCTTGGGAATACCATATGGCGTGGCTAAGCGGACGATAACAGGCATAATGAACATAAAACTAGAGTTTTTCTGGCTGAGCCATTCTGGCCTGAAACATTCAAAGGTGTTCCTTGGAATAGCTTCGAACCAAAACATGGCGTTAGGTCTGGATAGGGCCAAACTCAAAACACTTGTTGGAATTTTGACAGGTCACTGTAGGCTGAAAGCGATTTGCATAAAATCGGTCTGACTGAAGACGATTTATGCAGGCTGTGCCTTGAGGACACTGAAAATGCCATGCACATCGTCACAGAGTGCCCAGCTACGAGCCGCATCAGATTCGAGGTTTTTGGTCAGGCTTTTATAGCCCACTGCAAACTGAAAAAATTACCCCCGAACAAGATGATCGATTTTATCCAAAAACAGGGGTGAACCACAATATTCAGTGCGGACCCAGTGGTAGGGTGGAAAGACGCCTGCTCACTATAAAATAATAATAATAACAATAATATACAGCGAATACAAGTCAGCTACTCAGCTATATAAGACCTGTATAGGAACACAGATATTTCATCTAACACTGCCGCCACTTAATGCATGCAAATATATATACACGACAAATCCTAGCGAGCTAACTTCGGCAAAGAACGATTTTTTACAACGTTATAAACGCAGAAAACTTTCCTCTTGCACAAGTCATAATGGTCACATTTGTAGCATATGTCATAATGGTCTATTGACATATATGTTTCGGGTTTTTAGACCATTTTCAAAACTGAAGAGAACAAAACTTAAAATCCTATTTATTTTGGTAGGGTAGATCACAACTACAATTTTGAACAGTGTAAAAATATGGTGTTAATTGAGTCCTTATCTTTTACAGATAAGAGCAATGGTGATAAATTAAATTGAAGCTTCTTACCATGTGCTATACAATTTTCCAAACTTTCTAAAAGGTCCATTCTTCTGTTTTTATTACCGACGTGTAAAATCTCAGTTCTACTGATGTCTATAAAATGGTTGTTATTTATATAATGGTTGTTATTTATATAATGTTCCGAAAAACTAGAGGTTATTTTATTATGTAATATATTTTTTTTATATTCTGTTTATAGATCGTCCTGTCTGACCTATGTAAAATGCATTCATTACAATATAATTTTTATATACCGCTTTTTTCACACGTTTCACGACAGTCTTTCCTATTAACTAAGAGTGAACATAAGTTTTTCTCATTTGTACAAATAATATTAATATTATTCTGCTTTAGTCTATTGCAAATTTTATTACTTATTTGTGGTATGAAATTTATACAATAAATTTTTTTTTCTTTATCCTGATGAATAGGGTAAAAAGAAGCTGGAGCTTTTTTATTTCTTATGCTGTTTTTTAAAAATTTATTTATCGATTACGTTCGTATTGTAACCATTGTTCGACGCTAATGACTTCAAAACATTAATTTTTTTGAAATAAAATAATAAGAAGCGGTTTTATACTTGATAAAAGGATTCTCATTAACTTTGAATATCAATACATATTTAATCTATTAGTCTCCTACATTTTTAGTTTAAAAAAATTTTTTTTTTTTAAACTTTTAGAATCAATTTAATGTCTTATAAGCACCGCTTATATTTAATATATGTATAAAGTCAAAATTCATTATACCGTATCAAATGGAATAAAAAAAACCAAACAAATATAAATTGTTGATTAAAATTGAAAAATTGAAATAAGTAATATTGAATGTTTCGTATTTGATAGATTCGGTCTTCACTTGGTGGAAACTCATTTTAATTAAAAAAATGTATATATGACAATAATTTATTTCCACAAAAATGTTTGTACTAATACAACAATTGTTTCACCACGATGTGGCTTCTTCAGGTATTACATTGTACTGTCTGATGGTATTGAGTGTAACCGAGTTTATATACATTTTTAGGTACGTGACCAAATAATAGAACCACAAGTCATAAAAACTCTAGGTGTTTATTGGAGTTTGCCGCTAAAAATGCCATTAAGGAAAAATATTCAGTAATGGAGAATGATCAACATCTGCTTGTTCGTTCAAAAGGATTTTACGGGCATTATACCTGTTGATTTCAAGAAATTCTAAAAGTGTTAATCTAGAACTTTTGCTTTCAACGTGGATAATTTCATAATTATTGTTGAAATTATGCCTAAATTCCTTAAGATGATTAGCATATGTCGAATGTACAGAATTGTATATATAACCCCTTTGGTGTTCTTGGATACGTTTCTTGAATGGTCTAGCAGTCTGGCCAATGTATACTAAAGGGCAATCTTTGCAAGTTAACTTGACTCCGGATTTATTTTCTTTATTTGTACGATCTTTATTGTTTTTTATGTAGGTACTAAGGTTATTAATTGTCTTAAAAGCCGCGTTATAATTGAAACAACTTTTGAAATATTTAGCAATATTTTCAGATAATCCATTGACATAAGACAACGAAAAATATTTCTGTGTATTGTCCTCTTTTATGATTGGGTACACGAGATTTAATGCCATTTTCTTTTGTTTATTGGATACCATTTTGTCTATAAGAAAGGGATTGTAACCGTTGTTTGATGCTATTTGTTTAATAATATTTAATTCTTTCATAAAGTTTTCTGAATTTAAAGGGACATTCAATTCGTGAAGATATGTAGTTGTCCGACAACTACATATCTTCACGAATTTCATTAATAAACTCCACCCAAAAATCAAATTCACAATCGAAGAAGAAAAGAATCAAAGTATTAATTTTCTTGACCTCACTATAACAAGATTAAATATAATATGTAGTTGACCGACAACTACATATCTTCACGAATTTCATTAATAAACTCCACCCAAAAATCAAATTCACAATCGAAGAAGAAAAGAATCAAAGTATTAATTTTCTTGACCTCACTATAACAAGATTAAATAATTTACATGATTTTAGTATTTTTCACAAACCAACACATACAGACATCACAATACATAAAACTTCAAACCACCCCACTAACCAAAAGATGTCAGCATATAATAGTTTCATTCATAGATTATTGAATGTCCCTTTAAATTCAGAAAACTTTATGAAAGAGTTAAATATTATTAAACAAATAGCATCAAACAACGGTTACAATCCCTTTCTTATAGACAAAATGGTATCCAATAAACAAAAGAAAATGGCATTAAATCTCGTGTACCCAATCATAAAAGAGGACAATACACAGAAATATTTTTCGTTGTCTTATGTCAATGGATTATCTGAAAATATTGCTAAATATTTCAAAAGTTGTTTCAATTATAACGCGGCTTTTAAGACAATTAATAACCTTAGTACCTACATAAAAAACAATAAAGATCGTACAAATAAAGAAAATAAATCCGGAGTCAAGTTAACTTGCAAAGATTGCCCTTTAGTATACATTGGCCAGACTGCTAGACCATTCAAGAAACGTATCCAAGAACACCAAAGGGGTTATATATACAATTCTGTACATTCGACATATGCTAATCATCTTAAGGAATTTAGGCATAATTTCAACAATAATTATGAAATTATCCACGTTGAAAGCAAAAGTTCTAGATTAACACTTTTAGAATTTCTTGAAATCAACAGGTATAATGCCCGTAAAATCCTTTTGAACGAACAAGCAGATGTTGATCATTCTCCATTACTGAATATTTTTCCTTAATGGCATTTTTAGCGGCAAACTCCAATAAACACCTAGAGTTTTTATGACTTGTGGTTCTATTATTTGGTCACGTACCTAAAAATGTATATAAACTCGGTTACACTCAATACCATCAGACAGTACAATGTAATACCTGAAGAAGCCACATCGTGGTGAAACAATTGTTGTATTAGTACAAACATTTTTGTGGAAATAAATTACTGTCATATATACATTTTTTTAATTGAATGTTTCGTTCTAAGAAGACATTTTTAAATGTTAAATTTAATTCTAAAAGTTTTTGAAAAAAATTTTTTTTGAATTAAAATTTTAGGAGACTAACAGATTAAATCTGTTTTGATATTCAAAGTTTTTAATTTCTTTGTTAAAGTTTTCTATTCAGAGAGGGGTTGATAGTAATCTATGTACAAAGGCGTGAAAAGGATACACTTTTATTTTACTAGGGTGGGAACTGTTATTGTTTATTAATGAATCTGTGTACGTGAATTTTCTAAATATGTCAAATTCAAGGGAATTAACATTTCTTGTCATCTGAATATTTAAAAAAATTATTGATTTTTTGGAATTTTCGATTTCAACACTGAATTTAACAAATTCAGAAACATTTGTAATTGTCTAATAGAAATGCATAATATATATCATTCACATATCTTTTCCAATAAAGAACTTTATTCATCAAATTATCTTAAGAAGAAAAGATTTAATTTTCAAGATGGGTCATGAAAATTTCGCTCAAAAATGGTGATAAGGGAGAACCTATAGGGAGGTCTAATTATTGATAAATTTTATGGTTGAATTTAAAATAACTTTGTTTGTGGCATATTTCAAGTAGAATCATTGTTTCTCGTATAATTTCAGAGGTGAGTGATTGGTTTTGCTGTAATGAATATATTTAATTAGTAGTATGGTAATATAACTCATACTTAATTTAAACAATACAATTAATTAATTTAAATAAGAATAAGTTTGTTCTCAGATTTTTACTATTTATCCTTCCATTTCTTGGAAATTTTTAAGACTTTACTTTCTGTCGTAAACATATAGCACTGCTCCTTAAATCAATGATTCACTGAATATTTTCAACATATTCGGATTTTCATTTTATTGAATTCTTTAATATATTAATGCATCATTATTACATTATTGATTTCCATTTATTACTTACTACTCTGTCAAGAAAGTACCGGGAATTTTCAATTAAAACAACATTTTTACATTTAATCGTCAAAATTTATTGGGTCGCCTTCAAAATAGGCTCCATTTGCTCCAATACATCTATGCCAACGGCACTTCCAATTATCGAAACATTTTTTATAGGCGCTTTCCGGGATGGACTTTAGCTCTCGCGCCGAATTTTGTTTTATGGCTTCAATCGACTCAAAACGGGTGCCACGAAGGGGCAATTTTAGTTTTGGGAAGAGGAAAAAGTCGCAAGGAGCCAAATCCGGCGAATACGGTGGTTGCTGAAGCACGTTTGTTGAGTTTTTGGCGAGAAAGTCAGTCACAATCGTAGCTCGGTGAGAGGTGCTCAACGTAATCACCCATAGTAAAAATCGGCACGCACTCTGACATCGACTGACTTAATCAGCTGTTGCAAACACACTAGTTGACAGATCCCGCTCAAGCTTGGCATAGTAATTAAGGACAGTGGTACCAACCTAGGAAAAAAAATTTTACCTGCCTCATTGCCCCGCCAGATTTAAATCGATAATTCCCGGTACTTTCTTGACAGAATGTATATTCATAAGTTTTGAGATTTCATCAAAGTAATTGTACTCTGGTTATTTCTTAACATTTACCGGCCTCCCTGAAAATTGGGAAATTTCCAAATATTTCAATTATTTTATAGCTTTTTCTCCCTAATTCATTTCTGGAAAATAATGAATCAAAAGGGTTTCATAGCATTTAATTTCTTTTAGTATTATACTGAAAATCGAAGAAACTTCCGCTCAAGTATTCATACGGAGAAAATCAGTTCGGAAAATATTTAATCCGAAGTTTGGGGACAATCCACTTAAATTACGAGTACATAAGCACGTACTCAGAGGAAACGAATGGTGGCTAGACACACATGCGGTAAGTTAGCAGACGTGAAAACACTTAATGTACCTGAAAGTTTGAACACGTTCGTTATTTCCACGAGAGGACACATTAAATGGTAGCAAATATAAGAAGGAAATTAAGGATGCCTGGAGTGTACGTGGTATACATGGAAATTAGTAGTAAAGAATATAATATTCGACTGAAAACCGTGAGTTTCCCTTTTATTCATTCATAGAAAAGCATAAAGTAGGCATATCAAAACATTATTATATATTCTGAGTTTACTTTTGGCATAAAAATGATTTTAACTTCTCTTTCTGTAACGAATTTCATTTTAGAGTGAAATGTTTGAGTGTATTATAATCCTACAAAGTGTTTATCAGGGCGAATTTTTTCTCAAGAGCTAAAACGCATAGAAATGTTTCAATCAACGAAAAATATTTCATACAGCATTACAGAATAATACAAGTTCACAAAAGTTGTATAATAAAATACGTATTACATCTGTCTGTCTTGAATAAACTGTGACTATGAAAACCACAATTATATAATAAAATAGAAAAAGGCTTTTTACTTGATAGAAGAAAAATAACAAAATTTGAATATCACAACAGATTAAATCTGTTAGTCATCTACAATTTTAATTTCAAAAAACTTTTAGAATTAAATTAATGTCTAAAACAAGCACCGCTTACATTTAATAGGTCAAAACTCAATATATAATGTCAAATGGAATAAATAAACCAACAGATATAAGAAAGTCATTGAAATTAATAAATGAATATTTGAAGGAGACAAAATTTTGTTTCTGATCTTACCTTTAAGAACACCAATTGCCTTTTAGAAAACATGAACGCAACTTAAGGACTTCTCAAAAAATATAATTTATTTGAAATATTTAATATATTTAAATATTCGAATAAGTTAATTTAGAAATCTCTCAAAACATGCACTATAACTTCAAAAAACAAATATAATTCTAGGTAATCTCTTCTTCGGTCATAGATAATATTCCAAATATCAAAATCAAATAACTACAACTATATCACAACTCACACGTGTTCAGGATGGATGCTTCAAATAGACTAACTTTAAAATTCAAGATTGGTCTATGTTCTAACAAAATCACAGAACAGTGTAAGTTATTTTTTAAGTTATATTTAAATTCATTGACATTCCATAATGAAATTTATTGAAGCCAAAATATAATTATATATTATATATAAAATAAAATAGAAAAAGGCTTTTTACTTGACAATATCTGAATATCAAAACAGATTAAATCTGTTAGTTTCTACAATTTTAATTTCAAAAAAATTTTATTCAAAAAACTTTTAGAATTAAATTAATGTCTAAAATAAGCACCGTTTACGTTTAATAGATGAATACAATCAAAACTCAATATATAATGTTCTTATATCTGTTGGTTTATTTATTCCATTTGACAATATACTACTCTGTCAAGAAAGTACCGGCAATTTTCAATTAAAACAACATTTTTACATTTAATCGTCCAAATTTATTGGGTCGTCTTCAAAAGAGGCTCCATTTGCTCCAATACATCTATGCCAACGGCAATTCCAATTATCGAAACATTTTTTATAGGCACTTTCCGGGATGGACTCTAGCTCTCGCGCCGAATTTTGTTTTATGGCTTCAATCGACTCAAAACGGGTGCCACGAAGGGGCAATTTTAGTTTTGGGAAGAGGAAAAAGTCGCAGGGAGCCAAATCCGGCGAATACGGTGGTTGCTGAAGCACGTTTGTTGAGTTTTTGGAGAGAAAGTCAGTCACAATCGTAACTCGGTGAGAAGGCGCGTTATCGTCATGCAAAATCCATGAGTTGTTCGCCCACAAATTTGGCCGCTTCTTACGGATACGCTCACGCAAACGTTTCATAACGCCTAGGTAATACTCTTTGTTTACCGTCTGACCCTCTGGAACGAATTCGTAGTGCACCACGCCACGGATATCGAAGAAAACAATGAGCATCACCTTCATTTTCGAGCGGCTTTGGCGTGGTTTTTTCGGTTTCGGCTCATTTTTTGCCACCCATTCCGATGATTGCTGGCTTGTTTGCATATCGTACTCGTAGACCCAGGTCTCATCACCAGTTATAATGCGTTCCATGAATGTAGAATCGGAATTACAGCGATCCAGCATGTCTGAAGCAACCTGTTCGCGATGACGTTTTTGAAGAAAATTCAGGTCTTTCGGTACGAGTCGTGCGGCCGCCTTTCTCATGCCCAAAATATCAATCAAAATCGTACGTGCGGACTCGTGGGATATCCTAAGATCATGTGCTATCTCTCTCAAGCTGGTACGACGGTTTTCCAGCACCCTTTCCTTAATTTTATCGACGTTATCTTCGATCGAAGCCGTCGATGGGCGACCACTTCACGACTGTTCTTGAAGGCTCTGTACCACTGATATGCACGAGTTTCCGATAGAGCATTATCACCAAAGGCCTTTTGCAACATTTTCAATGCATCGGCACACGAAAATTCATTTGCAACACAAAACTTTAAACAAATTCTTTGCTCAACGTAATCACCCATAGTAAAAATCGGCACGCACTCTGACATCGACTGACTTAATCAGCTGTTTCAAACACACTAGTTGACAGATCCCGCTCAAGCTTGGCATAGTATTTAAGGACAGTGGTACCAACCTAGGAAAAAAAAATTTTACCAGCCTCATTGCCCCGCCAGATTTAAATCGATAATTCCCGGTACTTTCTTGACAGAATGTATATTGAGTTTTGATTATATACGTCTATTAAACGTAAGCGGTGCTTATTTTAGACATTAATTTAATTCCGAAAGTTTTTTGAATGAAGTTTTTTTGAATGAAGTTTTTTTGAAATTAAAATTGTAGAAGAGTAACAGATTTAATCTGTTTTGATATTCAAATTTTCCACAATTATATATTAAATTTGACTTTTTATGTAATAACTTTTTTCAATTTTATAATTTCTTTCTATTGACTTTTTGAATGATGACTAAACAAATGAGACATAATGTAAGAAGATATAAGGAACAACTTCCAAGGATGCAGTTGAATTTCGTCAGTGTAACCTGAATGAGATTATATTGAAATTTAATTTCATCTATTCGCTCCTACGAGAAACCTATTTCCAGAAAATTTTATCAACAACATTTTGCTTGAACTTATTTATCATTATTTCCCGTATTTTGAATGTCATTTAGAATCTCACTTAGGAGCCATGTCGGAATTCATTGGATCTGTAAAATTATACATATAAGGGGATCTTAATGGTATCAATTTTATCAGTGAATTTTTGTACTCTTTCATTTTGACACTATCAATGAATTTAAAGGCTATATTCCTTGGAAGAGGGTAATATTGTAGATTTTAATATTTAAACAGAATAATTCTGTGAAATCGCTACAAAATTTAATTGAAGCAAGATTAAATCAACAGTGTTTTTGAGACATTTTAATTTAATTTTTTTGAAATTAACTTGTGATAACAGTCTCACAATGTGTGTGGCTAGTGCTTCGAGTGACCTAAAAACTTTCTGCGCGGAGAGTCGATTTCCTCATTGTTTCACCACCGATATTGTTGGATTATTATTTTTAGAACTTGACGTTGAATAGTACTAAGTTACTACAAACTTTAAAGGTCTAAAGACCTAAGTCTTTACGCAAAATAGGGTGTAATGTCGTTTGTGGAATGCGAACTGAGAATTCAAAATTTTCATCATTTTCAATGCGTTGTTGAAGTGTTTATTGTTCCATCTTTAATAATGACGTAGTTTTTACTCGTCAAATCATTTTTGAAGCTGTTAAGCTTCAAAAATGATAGCTGCTCAGATTTATTGCTAATTTATTGTTTATACCATCTACGTGAACCACCGCTGTACCTTAAGTTGCTGATTGCATGTATTTCCTAATTGCACACCTTAGCTTGTTTCACTTGAAGGAGCTAGAGATCAGCATCAAGAACAGGAGAATCCCACAGGATTAGGATATCAGTTAGTCAAAATATTCAATCTAACTGGAATTCAGCTGAGTATTCTTATTTTACTGTTAAAAAAATCTGTAAATAGGTTATTCATTACTAGTGCCCAGGTGTCATGGCGCTCCCTTAGCAACATTAGTAAAATTTTGTTTTGATACCAGCTATTCAGCGTGATCCACTATAAACCTAAGTCTGAATTAGAGATCAGGTAGGGTACATAAATTTCCGAGCATTTCATGCAAAGAATACATCAGATGCACTGACGGTTATGTCTACAATTGCCGTTCATATGATCCTTCACATGATAAGAAACAGATACATCTGATAGCGTGGATACCAAAGGCAGATATTGTCTTTTGTTTCCTCGTTTTCTTTTATTTGTCATTTGGATTCCAACAATTTTAACCAGTCCAGGCTTGTTTGAATCATTGGTAATTCAATGTGATGCCTCAGATAAGTCTTGGTAGTGTATTGATTCAGAAATCTGACAATCTGAAGCATTTTATTTCATATGCCTATCGATAGATTTCGGACAATTTTTCTACTCGATGCAACAACAACAACAGGACAAAGAACTGTACCTACAGAAGAAAATATCACTGCTGTAAGTCATAGTGTTAATGATTATCCAGATTTGTCTATTCGTCGACGTTCACAACAAGTTGGGTGGACTCTGTGCATCCACCACATGGAAAATTTTGCCTAAAGATCTTAGTCTACGCCCATACAGGATCCAACTGGTTCAAGAACTAAAGCCACTTGACTATAATAAGGGTCATTTGTTTGCTGATTGAGCCCTAAAACAGCTTGAAGTTGATCCATTTCTTTATCGTAAAATTGTGTTTAGCGATGAAGCTCATTTCTGGTTGAACGGATATGTAAAAAAGCATAATTGCCGTATATGGAGTGAAAACAATCCTTCCTTTTAATTTTTTGGCCTTTTAATTCAAAGTACACGTGATTTTTATGAGCTGCAACACAAAACTCTCGAAATTTAAGTTATGTTGCTGAATTTTTTGGATGGCAGGACGATCTTGAAGGTCTACCACCTATTTTTTTCGATATTTTCATGATGAACATTCAAGGAAAAAGCGACTGTATAATTCTGATAAACGTGACCGTGTTTGGAAGTGAAACTTTGCTCATTCAAACTTTAGTAACAACTTTGCGGCAAAATGAACCAATTGTTTTGTAGTGTGCACTGTTCACTAGGTCATTTCAAAATTAGTCTATAATTGAAGAGATTCCGGAGGTAGGAATTTGGGTAGCTGGAATGTGAAATA
The DNA here is from genome assembly GCA_034642435.1 of Megalocaria dilatata. Taxonomy (NCBI): domain Eukaryota; kingdom Metazoa; phylum Arthropoda; class Insecta; order Coleoptera; family Coccinellidae; genus Megalocaria; species Megalocaria dilatata. The sequence goes on from CM067854.1 coordinate 8,423,944, forward strand.
TTTTCAACCGGTCCTGATTAATGTCTCTGAACCAGATGGAACATTATTATGATGAGATCAGTCTTAGGATTGTGAATTCTCAGGAAGTTTGAAACTGCTGACATACTTTGGCGCAAATTTTAGACCAGTGGCGAACAAGTGAAAGTTGAAGATTTGATCATCCCCTTTGTACTCTTTTAGCTTTTCTCGGTAAAGGGGTATGGTCTGACTCCACTTTGGAATAAGTGCCGCTGAATGACCTCGACACTACCTACGCAGAAAGTCGATTTGCTTCTTGTTTCACGACCAATATAGCTGGATAATTCCTTTTAGAATATGACGTTGCATACTGTATATTATTACTTTTTTTGTTCAGAAAATTGATTGAATTTGGAAGCCTTATTATCTTTGTTAATATTCTGCTCGGTTCTTGGCACTTTTCCTGGTATTATATTGGTGCTAATTTATTGTTTATACCATCTACCTGCACTGCCGCTGTACCTGAAACTACTGGTTGTGCCTACTTGCCCTTAACAGAACACTACCATTGAAGATAGAGGTCAGCGTCGAGAACCGAAGGATTCCTCAGGATTAGGAATTTAAGATGATCAATTTTTTTGTTGTCAAAATATTCAATCCAAATACAACTTGGCCAAGTACTTGTTTTATTAAAACAAGTTGTAGAAATTACTATGTTTTACTACCAATAAATTGATATATTACAGATTTAATTATGACTCCAGTTTCGGGAATTAACTATCCCATCTTCAGACAAATATGGGATAGTTAATTCCCGAAACTCGAGTCACAATTAAGAAAGTGTTAAGAAGTGTTTTGCTTCCAACAAAATGGTGCTACACCTCATGCTGCTACCGTAACAATTGATTTATTGAAAGAAAGATTTGGCGATAGCATTATTTCGAGAAATGGTCTAATTAATTGGCCTTTAAGATCATGCGACATAACTCCACTGTATTATTTTCTTTGGGGTTATGTCAAGTCATTGATCTATGCTGATAAACCAGAAACAATAGACGCTTTGGAAGTCAACATAACTCGTGTTATTGATGAAATATGGCCTGAATTACTCGAAAAAGTGGCTCAAGATTGGTCTGGCCGAATGCGGTTCCTCAGAGTTAGTCGTCGTGGTTATATGCCCGAAATTATTTTAAAACATAAATGTCATAAAATTATCTTTCAAATAAAAAAAAATTCGGCTTCAATCTTAATTTAAAGTGTTTATTTCAATTCAACGTTCTATCACTCTAAAAGAAAATACCCGATATTTCATACAATTTCAGATTATTTAAAACTACTTCACACTATTTAATTCCAAATATCTCCTCACTTTGTGCATATTAAATTAAATCTAGTTGTTTCGAAATCCACCGATTGTGTCTAATTGGCGCTCTTCTATTTCATTCAACATTCTGTATTGAACATATATTGAGGTCTTATTGAGTTTTAGGAAAAAATTAAATTAGAATACTTTTATTATACTTCTAAAAACATGGAAAATAAGAATATCTATAATTCAAAAATTGAAAATTCCTACATATACAGGTACCTAATAAGGTTTTCTGTAATAGCTGAGAACACATATACTTGGTAACATTCAACTGTAGATACAATTCAATTTCGCCCTTAATTTTTCCTACATTTTTATAGTATATTTATGTTTATAGAACCCAAGTGAAATTTCACTTACGGATAATTCAAGGTTATCTTAATACCAATGAACATCAAATGAAGAAAAAGCAGGAAAAATGTTGAAATGTAAGAAAAATTGAATTAAAATTTAAAGAATGAGCTCCCGAAGTAACAGAAAATATTCCAGAAAAACTTTCGAGATATACTTTCACCTCATTTTCTTGGATGAAGACCAAAGTTTTATCAAAACGCCGAGTTTCCAAGTGATTCGTTCTGAAGTTGTTTCTATTCAGGTACCAAGTTCAGAACTATTTCGAAAGTGCATCAGCTCATGAAATGGGAGACTAACATCTCATCGTGACGCAAAAAATATAATCAATTTGAGAGTGCAGCCGTTTAAACTTCGCAGAAAGTTCAGAAATATGTTGTCGAGAGACTCGAGAATAAATTAGAAGGGGAGCTTTCGAGTCGTATGAAAGTTCCGGTAGAGAAAACAAGCCAATTCTACTCACCTACCCAACGGAATGCATTCCTAAACAAGTAATTAATGTATTTAAGTTTTTTGACTTAACTCACTCAAGTGGGGAAAAATTCAAAAAAGCACAAAACTAGGACAAAAGTTGATATGTCATTCGAAAGCACACTTAATTAGATATATTTTTTGCCGAGAAGAAAACATGTCCATAATAAATAATTTTTCATCGATAAAACCATTGGAGAAATATGACTGATATGTTCACTTCAAATCGTGATATTCATCTGCTTACCACGCCCGCAATAAGAATTTTTTGGCGCAAAGAACTTCTTATCTTGTAGCATATTTAATGCCTTTTCCAGATATGTGGTCAAATTTGACGAAGCTATAAGGATAACTGGCGTGTCATTGATTCTATGGAAAAACTTGAAATATTTCGTGAAATCAATGAATGTTAAATTGAAGAATTACCATTAAAATTTCGACCATGTATTATATGACATTTTTTGTTGCGAATTTTTTGTATGATCTCCCCTTGAAGTTTGGACGTTTTAAAAGGAGACACCCTTTATATAAAATGAGATAATGAGAAGGGGGTTTTTTACTTGTTAGAAGGCTTATTACAATATCTAAATATCTTTTTATCACTTTTTGTTATCTTAAATATCATACAAATTTATTCTGCTAACCTCACTATGAATTTTAATCTCATAAAATTTTTTAATCTTTGTGGCCGAAATATTCCGTATTGCTGGCCTGTTTGAAAGCAAAAAAAAATAATCGAAATATCTATTTCTTCATCAGAATAAAATACATTGTTTCAAAAAGTCCAAAGTATTATTCATGAGTGAGCAAGTTGATCAACTCTAGAAGAGATATTTTTGACATCTGCAACTTTGAGGAATATGGCTGATGGAGTTAGTTAAGTAAATGAAAAAGTTTAAGTGTCTGTATTCGATCTTGAAATTTTAGAAAGCAAAGAAAGGATTTTTGCTGTTCATTCCGGGGGTGAAATTAATTCCGTGGCGTTCTTTTGAATAAGGAAGGGCTTAATCGGTAATCTTATACTTCCTTCCTTACATTTACGTAATATACTATTGTATTTACAAATTTACATTAGAATTACAGTCCGACAGAGCGTCTATCAAAGCGCAGTGTCGCGGAACTGAATGGGCTTGGGTACTTACAGTGTGAAAATCACTTATGGAACAAAATTATTTGTGTCCTTATGTTAGAAAACTATAAAACACTGGGATACGTCAATTTTTAAATTCAATAGTGCGCTTTTCAAACATAAATTTAAATATATGGGGTGATTCGCGCAAGTTCAGCGCAGTCCCTCCTCTTTATTTTAAATGGAACACCTGTATATTTTTAAAGCTCCTTTATAACCTTATTTCAACGAACTATATCATGTACGGTCTATTATAAATAATACCGGATGTAATTTCGACAGTATTTTTAATTGGTTTCAAGAAACTGAATACTTAAATTACATTATGTAATTGATTTTAATACATTAAAATAAATGCTCAAAAGGTTGTCCACTTCATTCTTGGCAATAACATACTCTCCCATAAAACTCATTCTAACTTTGTTTGAAGTTTGAGTTGAAATATTCCGCGTGTCGATAGTCATCCTTTCTTTGAGGTGCGATGCTCGTCGGCTGTGTTGCATGAACTTTGTTCTTGAGATAATTCCACAGAAAAAATCCAACGGCGTTAGATCTGGCGATCTAGCTGGCCACTCACTTCATTCGGTAGGCTTGGATCTTTTGTATTAGGAAATAAGTTGACTAACGCTCTAATCAAACTCAAAAATATTTTTTGGTTGTCAAATTTCCATCTATAAATATAGAATCAATAATATGGTCACCTATAATACCTGCCCAAACGTTCACCTTTTGAGGATACTGCGTATGTGTCTCACTCATCTAATGAGGATTCTCGCTGTCCAATATCTACAATTTTGTCGGTTTACCACTACGTTCAATATAAATGTTGATTAATCAGAAAAAAGGATTGCACCAACAGCTATTTCATTTCTGTTTATTCATCATTACTTCGTAAAAATGCATTCTACGATCTGTATCGTCTTCTGTTAGCTCCTGCACAAAAATTAATTTAATGATGAAGTTTTCCTTTGTGAATCACATTATTTTCACTGGCAATTAGACGTGAAATTGTCGTTGAATCCTCTGCAATACCTAACAAAATATCTAATTTCAAAGTATCTTCAACGAATTGCGGTTTTCTTTTTAATGGTTTGGCATATCACAGATGTTTTGAATTTTTGCTTGCAGAATTCTATTTTTCCGAGTCAATGGAAGAAGGCCCTAGTTATTCCCATGCCGAAGGTCATTAATCCTAAGGACTTGAATGGTTTACGACCGATAAGTATTTTGCCTACCTAAACGAAAATTTTAGAAAAAATCATTAGTAAACAAGTTTGGTCACACTTGGATCAGAACAAAATAATTCCACCTACACAGTCAGAATTTAAAGCGAATCACAGTTGTACTACTGTACTACTGCATTGTTACATATAACTGACGATATAATAAGGGCTACAGATCAGGGTAAGTTGACTTTTTTGACACTCTTAGATTACTCTAAAGCTTTCGATAGCCTCAATCACAAAATGTTTGAGGCAATTTTAGTACATCTTGGTTTTTCTGAGGATTCGGTTAGGCTTCTTTCCTCTTATTTGGTGAATCGGTTTCAGGCGGTTTTTCTTGGTGGTAGAGTGTCATCCTTTTTAGAAATATGCAAAGGTGTACCGCAGGGTTCCGTATTGGAACCACTAGGGATCTAGTTTGATGCATATTTACGCAGATGACAGTCAATTATATATCTCTTTCTACCCGGATGAAAGTGTCCAAGCTATTACAGCATTAAATCTGGATTTGAGTATCATTCATGAGTTAGGCACGAAGCACTGCTTGCATCTCCATACCAACAAAACGGTTACTATCTTGTTTGGAAGAAGAAATGACAGAAAGAGGTTTCTCGATTGTGATATTGCTATTGGTCCTGAAAGAGGTGAGTTGTGCGATAAAGTTGAAGATTTGTGTGTTTGGTTAGATTGCGAAATGCGATTCACAGAACATATTTCCTCTTATTTGCGGAAGGCTTATGGTATGCTGAAAATTATTTATGGGTACAGGGAATTTTTGTCGAGAAAAGTAAAAATAATGCTTTGCGAATTTCTTGCTCTTTCTCATATGAACTATGCTGACTCGTTTTATGGTCCCTACCTACTAATTTTACAGATAAGCGCCGCGTCCAAAAACTCCAGAACTCTTGTCTACGTTTAATTTTTGGTATAAGAAAATTCGATAGAATAAGCCATACTTTGCGGGATGTAAATTGGCTCAACATGGAAAAAAGGAGATTTCTCCACTCGTCCATATTTTTCATGAAAATTATCCAAGACCCCGCCTTATCTTTACAATAAGATCACCCACCGTTCTGATGTCCATAATTTGAATATCCGTTTAAGGGGTACACTAACTCCGCCTCTATATGTAAGTCAGTTTTTTCGACGGTCATTTTCATATTTTATCACATTTTGCATCAATAGCATTTCTGTGGACGTCAGGAAGGTGACTGATATGGGTCGTGTTAGAACCTGGTTGTACAGAAAGCTTATGAATCATCAGGTGGAACTGTTGTCGAGGTGAATTAAAGAATACTTTTCTTATTATGATTTGATGATAGTTTCTCTACTTACCAGGGTAATGATAGCATATCAATGAGGTTTGTATTTATTTCTAATACTTAATTCTGTTAATCGAGCTTGAATTTTTTTGTTTTTTTTCTCAATGAATTGAGGGTTAGATTGAACAGTGCATTTTTTTTAATGCACTGGATCTCGCCCTTTCCTTATGTAAATAATAATGTAATTTACTGAAATAATATTAAATGAATAAAGGCCTTTATTATGATTATTATTATTATATCCAAGTTCTCTGAATTGTGCATGAATTTCAGACACAGTACCTTGTGAAATATGAAGCAACTGATGATACTTCTGATTAAATAAGTTTGCCACTTCAACTTGATTTCTGCAATTATCCCTGTAAAGGATCATAAATATATTTTATATCAGGAATTAACTATTTCAAAGCAAATCTAACGCCGCAATATCTAACTGATAACAATCTACATTATGTATAGCTTGTGGAACTTTAAATCCTTATTCTGGGTGTCGTTACCTTATTTGGTTTTGATAGTTAATGGTGTCCGCGTTTGTCTATCTGTCCTTTGCACAATCCTGGTGGTGAATTTTGGTACTATCCCATCAATCGGTCTTCGTCTGGGACGTTCATTTGGAGCGACGTCCTACCCTACTATTTCTGGTGGGCTCGTCTTACAATAGCGTTATGACCGTTTTATATTACGCATATGAGAAATGGAAAGTTGCAGATTTAGCTTTGTGGTACTCATTTTCTTCACGAAAGTAGCTGAAAAATCGTTAGATATACGGAGATCTGCAGCTCTGTTTATAGTTATTGCCAACTGAGATATCTTAGATCTTCAAGATATAAATGCCTCGAATTCAAATAAGGTTACTAAAGAATATTTGAAAGAAAGTTTAATCCAGGTTCTGGACGGAGATGTATTAACATATCAAATTATTTGCTAATTTTTGATATATCTAAAATTTAACGTATAAGATCAGAGTATATATCAGTATTATAACTTTACCTTGGCTTTTTTACCTACTAAATTAGAGCGGTACCCGCGGACTTGTCCAGTGCAAAATGGCGAATGCGCCAGTTCCTATGAGAAATATTATTTATTGGCAACAGTTTCGGATACTCGTACAAACTTTCAAATTATTCCACAATATGTGACTGGATTGAATTTAAATATTCCATAGTTTTCATGATTCAAGTTATTTTTCATTGTGAACTCATCGTCTTAATTATCATGCATTTGCTCCTTATTTCTATTCGTAATACTTTGAAACATTCAAGTTTTATTGAAATTATGATACATTCCATTATTTCCTTGAATAAGCATCGAATGAAAATATCTGACGATGTATTCTGAATGGCGCAAAAAAGATCTTTAAAATATATATCTTGTTCTCCTTGTTTCGGTTGATTATCTTCGATGTTGTCAAGTTTTAGCGTCGCTCTTTTCACAAAATTATCTGAATTTTCACTTTAACTCAATTTTGTGTCTTCAATTCGGACACTAAATCATGAAATATGCTCTCGTTTTGTTAAGTCAATACTTGCTTTGATTTTTCATGCAAAATTTCCTGAATTAAATTTATTTTTCCTTGCTGAATCTCTTAATTTTCCTATTTCATAATATTTTCATATTACACTTAGTTAAATGAAACATCTTTATATGTAGATTTCTATTTATTATCTCAGATTGTTCACATGACGCGTTTCGTTAACAGACTGAACTTCTTCATATGCTTACAAACAACTGGTTGTTTGTTTCTTCCATAAGAAGGATTCAAGGATAATGTTGATGAATAAATATTCGCAAACAAAAACTGAGCAGGTATAATCTTGCGAGGAATTTGTAAGGAAAGTTTTATTCACTTGAAATGTTATATATTTCCATAAAAAAAATGATTTCAACAAAACAGAATTTTAGCACAGAGGTCAGAAAATTTATTGAAAATTGAGTACTTTTGATTAATTTTCTTTCAAATTCATGGAAAAAATTGATTATTTTCTTAATACCTATAAAAGCTACGAGAATGGCTCATTCAAAAGTTGAGGCATAATCAGTGTTATGCACGAAGGAGCAGCACAAAACAAAAGAGAACATAGCTATGGTGCCGCTAATGGCAATTTTTCCAGATACATTACTTTCTCGACTTGTACTTCGAAAGTGCGAAGGTGGGGTGTATATTATCACGTTGGAATTGTTTTAAAATCTCTGATGAGTATCTCTTTTTTCTGAAAACAGTATCAATGATTTGAATCTAATATTGTAATTTCTGAGTGCTTTGCTGATATATGGTCACCATTAAATAGAACCACACTTAAAATATTTTTCAGAAAGGGTGATCTATTCAGACCTATTAACGAAATAAATGCTACTAATAAAGAAGGAAATAGTGGCAGAGAGAAAAGTTTCGGTGAGTGGGAAATATTTCAGTGATATTCTGATCATAAATAAAACGAACGGCTTGCTATAAAAAGAACTTAAGAGTCAAAGTGTGAAGGGTCCTGAATATAAGCGTTAGTATATGGTTATGATAGTTGAGACACATTTTCTGAGTTCTATCTCTAGAATGATTACGGTGTATTATTAATGAAGCAGTATCCTGTATTGATATTTTAGAATTATTTGGGAAATTAGTTTTCATATTAAGCATTATGTAGAGTTTGAATTGATAGGTAGTGCTTAATCATATCATATCATATCAGTTAGCATTGAGTTAAGGGATCTGAATAATTTATATGTGCATTAATTGTGACAAGTTCTCATTTAAACAGGGGTGTAGGTTTCTGTGTTCTGAATTTAGAATTACCAACGACACCATGTGAACCAATTATGAATTATTAACATTCTGGAGGGCATTTAGTGTCCTCACACAGCTCGACGTGATTTGAATCGTTTCGAGAAAAACGTTAATTCTATTCTTAATCAAAGAACGCAAGCAAACCAATTACTATATAAATTTTGCTTTGGCCAATCTTATATTAGCTAAATTTCCAACTACCTTGTACAGATTTTGTAGCATATTTTCTGCTTTTGAGATATAGTAAAATAAAAATCGGTTGCTTGTTGCCTTCAATCTCTTGAAAAGTGTTCTTGATTAGATGGAAAAAATCAATAAAAGGATTTTAGTTTAATTTTATTCAGTTCAGCAAACCCATAGCTTTTTAACGCAATTTTGAGACTTCGATTTAAAAAATATAACAGCAGATGGATAAATGAGATAATAACTGTTGCCTGACGATGTAGTACTACCTTGAAACTATGGTTACAACAAATGTGTGAATTCTTGAATCTAGTAGTAAAACATAGTTATTTCTGAAAACTTTTGTTTGGATTATGATGAATTACTAAATACCAAAATAGTTCAAAATGACTAAAATAATATAGGTTAGGACGAAATGAATGTACAATTATTATAGTTTCAGGAAAATTTTCGTGAAATTGCAGGTGAGTTGTCGAAAACTTACAAGTTTTTGGTAGAATACATTTATTCTGAAAATTTTTAATGACCTACTTGCTGGTTTGGTAGATACTTAAAGTTGTTGTGTGGTTATGCCCTATTTTTTTTAGGTGAGTGATCGAAAGTGCTTTGATCTAGCAATTATATTTATGTTTTATTATAGGACTGTATTTTAAAGTTGGTCTTATTATCCGCTGTGATTCCTAGGCGGTTTATATCAAGAAACTTCATCAATAGCGAAACTCCAATAACAAAAAATTTAATACCAATTGTAGAAATTACTACTACTACTTCATTTCCCGAAACTCGAGTCACAAGAAAATGTGTAATATATCTTTTTTTGGTAGTAAAACATAGTAATTTCTACAATTTGTTTTGATTAAAATGGAATTTTTTACATTAACCATTAAATTTGAAAATAACGATATCCAATATAAAATAGGAAAAGGCTTTTTACTTGATAGAAGAAATATAACAAAATTTGATTATCAAAACAGATTCAATCTGTTAGTCTTCTACAATTTTAATTTAAAAAAAAACTGTTCATTCAAAAACTTTTAGAATTAAATTAATGTCTACAGTAAGCACCGCTTATATTTAATAGACGTATATATTCAAAACAATACATTGATTTAATTCTAAAAGTTTTTCGAATGAAAATTTTTTTTGAAATTAAAATTGTAGAAGACTAACAGATTGAATCTGTTTTGATATTCAAATTTTGATATCCAATATATTTTGAAAATTTATCGAGAATTAATGTGTTTTATCAAATTTTATTCAAGAATATGTTAAATTTATTTCTCAATAGAAACAAAATTTAAATAACAAGGAACATTTAGACCAATATAGTTCTCGTACAAAATTCAAGAGAAAATATTTATTGATTTGAAATTTCAGGACTGTTTACACAGAGTTGAATATAAAAAACGATCCAATTGAATACATATATAATAGTTTCATAAAGATCATAATCAAAAGCAGTGTCTATCAAGTAGTAAGAAATTTTCGTCAGAGGAAGATATTACAATATTCAGGAATAAGTTGATTAATTGTAAATACATTTGGAAAAACACGAAATTCTCAAGAAATATTTCAGTGATTGGATTTAAAGATACATTATCTACTTGATTCAAGATTATTCAGATTTGAAAATCAATTTAAATGATATAATAAATTAAAAAAATATATACATATTTTATTTTATGATATAATAAATATAGTTTTAGATATTCAGTCCGTTTATCATAAGGGCTTATTACAACTTCAGTATAAGTACCACGGTTAGTTTACCACCGTACTTTGCCTATTATTTCAATATTTTGAAATAACAGACAATTGTAAAATTAAGTAATCGTAATAAATAATTACAAAAGTGGACTGCATTTAATGTAGTGTAGCGTAGAATTTAAGTTTAAGAGCACTTGGTTGTAGTTTTCTCGATGATGAACGAGCTTTGTTTATCTAATAAGAGAAACCAACGGAGATGATAAGGAATTTAAGTAAAACAATCTTGATATACTATAATAACAACGAACTATAATTCTTGCTTTGCTGTATATAAACCAAGTTAAAAGGTATGATTATTACACTGAAAACAAATGTAATGAATTTACCAATACTTTGGCGATCGACTGGATTATTGAATTAACAATAATAATCGCGATAGCTTGGACCGAAATGTCACAAACGACGAGTTTGACTATTCGGAGAAAGTGTATGATGTAGCAAAGGCTACATCCGACAAGTTTGATTACTTTATTGATAATTCATAACGTAGCAGAAGCTATATACGACAAGTTTGAGTATCCGAATGATAATAACCACACAGTTAGTTTAAAGACTGAATGTTGCCTCAATCCGTCCCGTCTAACAAAAAGAGGGAAGTTAACGAAATTGATTGAAACGACTGTTTCTGGGTGGACCGAATGCATGAAATAAACTTTCTCATCAGTTGTAGAAAAAATATGAGATCGATGCTAGTAGATAAGGATAGAGTAAAACAGTTTATAATTCCGAATGCTGCGTCATGTGAATAACTGTGTGAGTTCAAGAGCAATAAATATATCAAAATTGACTGAAGACTTTCCATGTTTTCTAAGGTCTTATATAATCATTGGAAAATAAATAAGTTGAAGTGTCGAATAACACTTCACAGTTCGAATGTCAAAGCTGCTAAACTGAAATTGTCAACATGGAAAGACCTAAGTATCGACAAGAAGAGAATGAATTATATGGAACGTAGACAGGGCCGTATCTAATGAGACGGAACATTAACAAACGAATCTAGCATAAAAATTTGGAAAATCATTAGTTCTTCAACATAACTCATTTCCAAATTGATGGTGTAAAATCAATTTAAGTCGAAAACTACACACTGAAGAGGATTTATTGAACATAGGCTCACCAAGCTACACTCTATTGATATCTGGTCGAAGTTAGGAATTCCAACAAATTTTCTAGAAGGCTATTCAGATATGAAAATATAGTTCATTGAGAAAATCGTGACACTCCAATTTAATTTCAAAAATTTGACATGGTTAACCAGAATTTTTCTTAATTGGAAAATTCTATATAGAAGATAAAATTAATATAAATTGATCGATTTTCAACAAGCAATAGTACAATTCCTCTATCAATTGACCTTATACATTCTAAGTCACGTCCGATAAGAAAATAAGTCATAAAACTCCATAAATCAAAATCAGTCAACATACCTCAAATTAACAAAAATCATCAAAAAGTTCATTGAATTATATTAACCCAGAAAACAAGTCTGGGTGAATAAATGAGAAGAAAGGAGTTTAATTGCAAGAAATAATTGCAGAAGTGGACATAATGGACATCAAATTCACAGTTGTATTTATTCTTTCAGATTTTATATTAACAAGAGTTCCTTTTGAAAATTTACCAACAATTGAATTAAAATCTGAATTCAAAACTCATCTGGAAGAATCTTATAATCTAATAAAGAATGGGATATTTAGTATTTTTGATCGGCTTTAAATAAAAAACTAATACATATATTTTCGAAGTTATGAGTTTATTAGAAAGGCTGATCTCTGATATTTACGAATAAAAAAAATATCATTCAAATGGCTACCATGACCGGCTACAGCACCCAATTTTTCAGTACAATGTCGATTGTCAATCTCATGAATGATGGCCGTTCCAATTTCGAGTTTCAAGGAACCAATCGTTTCTGGATGCCTAGCATAACTTATTTTTAATGGATTCCCCCAAAAAATAGTTCTTCGAAGTGCAAATGAGTTTCATCGCTAAGAATTATTTTTCTGGGAAAATGCTCATCTTCAGCCATGTGACAATTAGCCCTTCGAGCGAAGTTGAAACGCATTGGATGATCACGGGGTTTCACTTCTTGGATTAGTTGAGTAGTTAAAACTTTGTAAGCCTTGATACCGAAGCTTTAAGGTAAATGAACAAATTTAGAAAATAATTTTCCAGGTATTTTGATGATTTCAGTGTAATTATTGTATCATGCAATTTCGAATATTTTAATAGCTATTAAACTTCTAACACCTCAATTTGAACTCGAGTATAAGTTTATGAAGATATTAACAAAATTCGATTTAGGTATATTCAGATCTTCCAATTTAAGTTTGAAACAACCTGCGAGTATCAAAACTCAAGTCTTTCGAGATTAATCGTGCTTAAAAGCAAATAAACGGAAGGACAGAATTGATTTTGCTTTTAATCAAAATACAGATATTCGATAATGAGGCCCAAGAGCAAAGAATATTCGAAATATTCAATCCATATTTTTATTACAGCAAACCTATTTATGAAACCTGTTCATAAAAACAAAAAGTCAATTGGCTCAAGAAGAGAATTGATTGCGAAATAAAAAATTCTATTTGGAAATACCCGGTATTTTCGAAACCATTTCAGGAATACAATTACATTCTCCCAGTTTTAGAGGGAGTACATTATACACGCTATTCGCCTGGAACTGTGGGTACACACGAGCTGAATAGATAATAGTGGGTGTAAACGTGACTGCAATATCAAATCTCTGGACTCTCTTCTACGATGTTTGTTGGGGGAACCTGACCTATCCCAGTTTTATCGATTGGATTAGCCACCTGCAACATGTACCCACGCTGCTTTTGCAATTTCGTCAGGATGACTTCAAATCGCAGAAAATTACGTGCAATTTCGTTCTAACTACTACTTTTTTTAACGATTCATTTGGTCTGAGTTTTATCTAGTCGTGAGACTGCAGCAGTTAATTTTTTTCGTGTCCATAAAGTTCATTGTATCAAAATCGAAGAAAATACGGTAGAAGTGATCTAGCTTCTCACGATATTTATTCGAATTATTATCTAGGTGCAGTTGTTCGAATCAGTATAATTAACATTAACGTGAAATGAGTCTTACTAATAAAGGCTTTCTTCAAACATTGAAGTGAAATGAATTACTATGTAATATCGGGTGTTTCTTTAGGGTGATAGAGCTTTAAATTGAAATAAAACATATTTAAATTAAGATTGAAGCCAAATTTTTTTTCTTATTTAAAAGATAATTTTATGACATTTATGTTTTAAAAATAATTTCCGGCAAATGTCCACGACGACTAGCTCTGAGGAACCAAATCTTTATTTTAATAAATCAATTGTTACGATAGCAGCATGAGGTGTAGCACCATCTTGTTGGAACAAAAATACTTCTGGGTCGATACCATTCAAATTTTGAAACAAATAATCATTGATCATCGATCTGTAACGAACACCATTCACTGTAACAATAGCTACAGCATCGTTTTTGAAGAAATATGGACCGATGATGCCTCTAGCGTGTAAGCACACCAAACAGTGCATTTTTCAGGATGCAATGGAACTTGCAGAACTTCTTGAGCATTGTTTTCACTCCATATATGGCAATTTTACTTGTTTACATAGTCGTTCAACCAGAAATGAGCTATGGGTGTAGACCAAGGTCTTCACGCAATATTTTTCATGTGGTGGATGCACAGAGTCCAACTTCTTGTGAAGGTCGACGAATAGACAAATCTGGATCATCATTAACACTTTGATTGACAGCAGCGATATTTTCTTGTCTACGTAAAATTCTTTGTCTTGTTGTTGTTGTTGCATGGAGTAGAGAAAATGTTGTCCGAAATCTATCGATAGTCAGACGAATAAGCTACTTTGATGGACGATTATATAAACCATAAACTTCACGAAGTGCTCTATGAGTTTGGCGAATAGAACACTGATTTTGAAAATAAATTTGTAATCATTGTTGCAGCGTGAGTCTTTTCATGATAATTTGTTAATGCTTACTGAACAGAAATGTCAAAACAACATTGGCTTCTATCTTCTGTCAAATCACAGTTATCCCTATCGAAAAATCTATCACTCTGAAAAAAACACCCGATACCTTTAATAATCTACACAGAAGATCTAGGAGTATCAGGATAATAATAATAATGATATCTTAAGTTATTTTTATATATTTGAAATAGAAATAGAACTGAAAGAGAGTATTCACTTTACTATAATTCCATGTTGAAAAGAGAGAAATTGAAGTTATTTGAATTTTGATATCCATCCTGAAACTAGTCAAGAAAACGATGGAAAACTTTGTTATTATTATGGAACGTATGTTGAATTTAGTAGTATTGACAATATACAAGCTAAATCACACAAAACCTATTAAAGCAATGAATATATTCCAAGAAAACAAAATTTAATGAACTATGTGAAAGAAATGTCTAAGTTAGAATTTTAAAAAATTCTTATACAAGAATTATAATATACGATGCTTTTGGCATGGATTAACTTGTATTAAGATGAAAGTTAAATAAATGTAATCATTTTCATACGTAATTATACTTAATCATTATGTTAAACGCATTAGGAGTTAAAAATTTGGACAGTTAGATGGACTTGAAAATTTCATAATTAAAACTGAACCGAATAAAATTAAACTTATACCAAAATTTATATGAAAATTCTGAATAATTTTCTGAAATAATTTCAAACCAAAGAATAGTTTAATTTCTCTATAATTAGCATAAGAATAATTTTGATCAACTTTGACAAATTTTAGTAAGCTTTGGAAAATTCAATTTTTCAGGAAGTTATAAGCAGAAATGGCAGAGCAAACGTCATTCAGTATGAAATTCTCCAGACTCTAGATCACGTCGGTTGGTTTTTTAATTAGTCCAAAGCATCCATTTCACATAACCTAAAAAAAGATAATAAATACAAGGGAATAAATGTAAAAAAATACGTTACCAGAATATACAGGCTGTCCCAACGAAGATTCAACCACCCTGAACTCAGAAAAGAAGAATTTTCGAAGATTAAAAAAACAGGTCAACTCCTGTTTTGAGAGGGACGAATTTCCATGAGTTTGTTCCGAAAAAACCAGCCCCATGAAGGTTGCATCAACCTCCAATATTTTTTGAAAGGGGACGATGTCGAGTGTTGGTTAGTTTGAAAGTAATTTATGTTCTGTACCCAACCCAGTTAACATTTTCAAATGGGTTCATTATTCACGAAATAATATAATATTAAACTTACCGTCAAAAGGTGATGTTGAACAGATAGTCGAACCGTCAAGACTGAAGAACCTGAGAGTTTTGATGAATCCAAAACTAATATTCAAGTTTTTTTTTTTTTAAATTTGAATATCAAAACAAATGAATTCTATTTTATTTTAATATTCAAGTTCTGTATTAGGGAGAAAGAATTTTTATGACGACATTGCTCTGAAAAAACCACCAGAGGATGGCAACAACCCTCAACATTTTCTGAATAGAGAGGAGATGTTGGATGTGGTTTAGATGAGAAATTTTTTCTGTTTTATAAATATCGCAGTTGAAATGTTCAAATTTGTTCATTTAATGGCAGAACAATTTGCGTTTTTGAATGTTTTTACTTTGAAAACATTCGATTTTCTTATCGTTCATGATGGGAAAAATGCGAAACGCATGAAATTCATCAGAATGCTTACTATTCTTTTGAAGATTCTTTCTCAAATACCTTTCAGTCTTTCATTTCTTGGGTTTGAGTTTGAGAGTTACTTACGTGGGCCAAAATGGTCCTTTTTATGGAAGAAAGAATAGAAATTCTCAAATTATACTATCGACGAAAATTCTAGATTAACTGCAAGATGTTTGAATAACAATCATCTAGAAAGAAATGTAAGTCACTAATATGTTGAGAATTTAATGAATAAATTGGAAACTACTGGTTCCATTCAGAATAAGAAACACGTTGAGAGTCCAGTCCGAAATGAAGCTATTGAAATAGCAGTATTGGGGACATTTACAGATGGATTATCGGCTATCTATAAGAACGAGCATCTAAACTTCCGAAATCTAGCGTTCATCGAATTGTGAAAGCTCATAAATTTCACCCTTACAAGATAAGGCTGGTACACCAGTTGAATGTAGGTGATCCTGACCGTCGGACTCAGTTTTGTGAACAATTTAGTGAGTTACTGAATAATATCACACACCGACTATACAATACAATCTTTTTTGGCAAGTGTACCTTTATGTTGAATGGGGAAGTCAATAGACATAATTATCAGTAGTGGAGTGATAGTAATCCTCATTTATTCATGGAGACACATACACAAAATTTAAATATTTGGAATATTAGGAAATCATATTTTTGGACCAATTTTTATCGATGGGAATCTTGTTGGAAAAACTTATTTGAATTTATTAGACGACATTATTGATCCAATGATTACTGACATTCTGGAAAACAACGACAACCTATTAGAAAATGAATTCACACCACCACATTTCGATATTCGACGATTTTTGAACGAACGTTATCCAGGACGTTGGATTAGCAGGAGGAGTCCTATAAAGTGGCCAATAGATCACCCGATCTATCGTCATTAGATTTTTATTACCTGGAAACATTTCAAGTTCAATGTCTATCCAACTCTACCTGAACATCTTGCAGAACTGCAACAAAGGATCAAAAAAATTGAGGGTTGTTGCCACGTTCAGGTGGTTTTTTCGGAACAATAGGAATTCTTTCTCCCTAATACAGAACTTGAAAATTAGTTTTGGATTCTTCAAAACTCTCAGGTTCTTGAGTCTGGGCGGTTCAGCTGTCTGGTCAACATCACCTTTTGAAGGTAAGTTTAATATTACATTATTTCGTGAATGTTATATATTTCGTTTCTGAAAATTTTAACTTTGTTGTGCACAGAATATAAATAACATTCAAATTAATCAACACTCAACATCTCTTCTCTATTAAAAAAATATTGGGGGTTGATGCCAGTTTCATGGGTGTAGTTTTTTCGAAACAAACTCATGATGGAAATTCGTCCTCAAAACAGAAGATGACCTGTTTTTTTTGAATCTTCCAAAATTCTTCGTTTCTGAGTTCTGAGGGGCTCAAATTTTCGTTGGGACATCCTGTATTATACAATAATTAAATCCAGTATGAGTTAGAACGCTCAGTGAAGATAATTGACATAGTTGGTTGGATAATATCTAAAAAAGTCTAGAATTAGGATATTTTAAAATTGAAAATAATCAATATGTTCACTTTGAGATATTATTTCCTTGATATCAACTTTGTAGTGTTTATTGTATCGTAAATTCAAAAAAATCAAATGAATTTTTCATGCAAAAACTGAGCGCAATGTATGAAAACGCACAGAAATCAAACCGTTTGGGATCTTTTCGGTATTTGCTTTTGTATGTATACAAATAGGTAAGAAGGAATGATACTGCTCCTAATGTCGCAGTTTGTATGTAAATTTGAAAAAACTCGTATTTTGCGCAACTGAAACGATTTTATTATGCTTATAGGCGTCTGGCTTTCCGAAAAATATAGAGTGAAATTACTGTATATGTTTATACTGTAAAGGGAAAGAATACTTGGGTTGAATTTGTCCCATTTTTATTTGAGCCGGCGATACAATTGTGGAAAAATTCTTCAGATTAGATATACTCGCTTGTGTAAAAAATTGAGATTAGGCTCATATATTATGGTATGTATAGTTCTATACAATATAATTGAAGCAGTAGGCGTTTTGACAACCAACCATAGAAGAATAATCTCAAAAATGATATCTTTTATTTAAATAGGAAAATAAAAAAAAATTTTTTGCAGTCTATGTGGAGCATTATTTGGTGTGGAATTTGTTATTTTTGGATACTCAATCGAAACAAGCTTATCTTGGATGATGACACATTTAAATTAAGATGGAAGCCAATTTTTTTTTACTTGAAAACTAATTTTATGACATTTATATTTTAAAAATAATTTCCGGCCTTATTTAATCAATTACACGAGTTATGTTGGCTTCCAAAGCGTCTATTGTTTCAGGTTTATCAGCATAAACCAATGATTTGACCCAAAGAAAATAATCCTGTGGAGTTATGTCGCATGATCTTGGAAAACAATTAATTGGACCATTTATCGAAATAATGTTATCGCCAAATATTTCTTTCAATAAATCAATTGTTACGGTAGCAGCATGAGGTATAGCACCATCTTGTTGGAACCAAAACACTTCTGGGTTGATACCATTCAAATTTTGAAACAAATAATCATTGATCATCGATCTGTAACGAGCACCATTCACTGTAACATTAGCTCCAGCATCGTTTTTAAAGAAATATGGACCGATGATGCCTTCAGCGTGTGAAGCACACAATACAGTGTATTGTTCAGAATGCAATGGAACCTGCAGTACTTCTTCAGGATTGTTTTCACTCCATATATGGCAATTTTGCTTGTTTATATAGCCGTTCAACCAGAAATGAGCTTCATCACTAAACACAATTTTACGATACAAAAGTGGATCAACTTCAAACTGTTCTAGAGCCCAATCAGCAAACAAACTACGCTGATTATGTTCTTGAACCAGTTGGATCTTGTATGGGTATAGACCAAGATCTTTACGCAAAATTTTACATGTGGTGTATGCACAGAGTCTAATTTGTTGTGAACATTGACGAATAGACAAATCTGGATCATCATTAACACTATGACTTACAGCAGCGCTATTTTTTTCTGTACGTACAGTTCTTTGTCTTGTTGTTGTTGTTGCATCGCGTAGAGAAAATGTTGTCCAAAATCTATCGATAAATGGACGAATAAGCTGCTCTGATGGACGATTATATAAACCATAAATTTCACGAAGTGCTCTATAAGTTTGGCGAATAGAACACTGATTTTGAAAACAAATTTCAATTTCTTTTGTAAACGTTGTTGAGTCATGAGTCTTTCTATGATAATTTGTCAATGCTCACTGAACAGAAATGTCAAAACAACATGGCTTCTTCCTTCTGTCAAATCACAGTTATCCCTGTCGAAAGTTCTATCACTCTAAAAAAAAACACCCGATACATGTCTATGGCATAAAACGGTATTTCCAAGGCTTTTAATTCTAATAGGTGTTTAAGAGATTTTTTATGAATTTGTAGATGTTTCGGATAATTGATTCAGCTATTATCTGCAATATTTCATAAGAACGAAGCAAATTTTAAAATTATTTCCATTTATTGTATCTTAAATTCGTATTTTCACCAATACGCGTAGCAGTCTTCAAATATTGAGTCTATGATCGTATCTTTCTTTCATGATTTTCTGTGAATTACCCCAATTTTTTGAACAGTTCTCCACTATTTGACCACGTTGTTTTAAGTTCGCCCTCAAACAGGATATTTGGTGAATGTATACATATATATTTTAAAGATGGTTTGTATTTAGTATCCCAATAACCTTTAACTGAGGAGAATATGAGAAACAATTTCAGATTCTTTTTCTGGAGAAAGTGCTAGCTATATTTTTAAAGGAAAATTAAAAAGACCTCCTCGAATTCTATGTGAAGCATTTTTGGGTGATGGAATTTGTTGTCACTGAATACCCAATCGCAACAAGCTTGTCTTGAATAAAGATTACGGTCAGTACTTAAATTTTTTTTTTTTGTAAACTTACGCTCATATTTTGATAATTCCATATATCTGCGAAGTGAAACAGTATTTTTGAGGCATTTTCATTCGATTCAATTCTGAAAGGTTTTGGACGGAGTTTTGAGATTAAATTTGTAGAGGTTTCGTAAAATAATTCCAACTATTATCTGTAATACTTCAAAAACCCTTACGAAGTAAAATTTCAATATATATATATTGGTTTTTGACCTTTTAAAGTTCCTCAATGTTATATTCTGGATGCCATCTCAGAGAACCAAAATTTAAATGACTTTTTATAAAGGAATAGTGAAATGTTGAGAATGCATAGTTGCTATTGAAGCAGTGGATAATTTTGGTTATGTAAATACTTAAATACATCCCAATAACGCTATACAAAATGTAAAATTTTAATTTTTGGAGTTAGTTCAAAAAATTAACCTAACGAAGCCATAGTTTAGGCGAACCAAAAGTTGTTAATTAATGAATTGGAAAACATTCTTCATTATCTTATTTAATTGAAATGAATTTCCATCAAGAAAAGACCGATTCAATTAAAATACAGGTTTGATTGGAAAAACATGAAATTCCAATTTTATGATTTATGAAGCTTATTGGTGTCATAGCATATAGCGTATATACTTGTCATTAGATAATAAGGCAGAGACTTAATTATTTTGGGTCCAACACATTTACATATGCGTGCAGATAATGGAAAAACAGATGCTTTAACCTCTACAGAATTTTTCAAAATCAGTTATGACGATTTGAGAGAACGTATCTATAGTCCATCTAGAAAATGTGCGGATTTTATTATTTTTATAATTTTAATATACTTATTTTTTGTAACATTCTAAGACGAAAGTGATATATAAAATAAGTTGTGCAGATAGTCGGCTATGGCCAAAGTTGCAAGGCAAATTTATTTGTCAAATTTTGTTGATTGTCGGCAGGTATAAAATTTATGAAATAATGCCGCAACTTGAAGAAATAAAACAGGTAGAATATTTGTATAAGAAAGGTTTTCTAAACGTTAAAAAATTAGTGCAATTGACTCAACGAAAAAAGATGTGTATATGAGACAATAAAGAGGATAAAAATGGCATGGATATGAGGCATAGGCCACTTTCAGGAAGACGGCCTAAGATTAAAGGAAACAATTCAAACTTTTTATTGGCCTTCAAACGACACAATTCGCGTCTGGGGTTTCGCAAATTGGCTAACAGATTTGGAAATCAACGAAATATAAAAGTTTGCCCAGAAACCGTCCGTATGTCAGTGAAAAGAAAAGGCTACATATCCAGAAAACCAAAAAACATTCGTACAATGAGAATTTATAAAAGGAACGAAGGATATAATTTTTTCAACGTTTTCAAGAAGATAATTTTGATAATGTCTTCATATCTGATGAGAGTTGTTTGCAACTTGCTGGAAATCACTTGAAAATGCTATCAAAACAACCTGTTACCGTTCTAATTTCCAAATTTCTCTCCAAAATAATGGTTTGAAAGCAATATCTCAGCGTGGTTTTACGCCTCTCTGTAAAGATTCTAAACAATTTTCTCTTCGAAACGGCGCATGCTTTATATCCGGAGGGGTCACGTTTTCAGTAGGAAATGCAAGATGTCATACTTCGGCCTATACTCAAGCTTGGATGCAAGAACACCAAGTGATAGCCATTTCATGGTCGGCAGCTTCGCCAGATCTTAGTCCCATTGAAAACCGATGAAGACTAATGAAGATTGAAGTTGAACGAACAACGCCACCAAATAAAGATGATTTCATTCAGTCAGTTTTACAGTCCTTGACTACCATCACCGAAAATTATGGAGGTGATCTAGTTTCGGGTGTACTTCTACGTTCAGTCAATTGTTTACAGTTAAGGGGACGTTGTATAAGTAAATAAGATGAATATTTTGTTATAACTTTCCAATTCAAGAATAAAAAATGTATACTAAATAATTACAATTGAGCGTTGTTTTTTCCGGATACTTTCTAGGCGGACTATATGATGTTTTTGAAAATTTCTCATACAGCAATAACTTGATTGAGAAGCTCTTTTTTAATTGAGGTAAAAAAACAGTCTCATTTATGCACGTTACGTCTCCAAACTGCCTTGCTACTTTTTCAAACCTTATATGCGTATACAAAACCTAAAAAAGAGAGAACTTCTCAATCTCAGTTTAATCAGATAATTCATCATGATTTTAGAGCCTTTTGTTAACCGGCCAGAACCTATAATTTCAATTCAACAGACAAGGATTCATTAACATCTGGAAAAGCTTCATAAGTAGCTAACATCCGGGTTTATTGCGCTTTTAATGGCAGAGTCGCAAGGTTCTAAGTAATGGACTACATTTTAACGTGAGGATAACGTCTGCTTCCGTATCGAATCGGTTATTAAACAGTCCTATTAAAGTTTAATTGAAAAACGATATCGGGTTCTTACTCGAATTACTGAAATCTCAGATTGCCAATCCTTTTAGTTGGAGTGATGTTTCATACTCAGGATTTCACTTGAATTTCGAAAAATGATGCTTATTATTATGATTAATAGGTACAGGTTATCATTCTCTTTCCAATATTTGTTGATCTGCGAGGAGCTGATAAAATAATACCCGCTGAACCCATGTTCTATATATATATTTAATTATTTTAGTTGAACTATGATCTCGTCATACCATGACTTCATGTGACTACTACTGGATGCTGATTAAACAATGCTCGAAAATGTCTATATATAGTACAGATTGTATAACACAAAATAGAGGGGATGAAGGAAGTTTTATAATTTTTTGGGAATTTGGAAAATATTTCAAAAAATATTCAATAGGAAGGAGCTGCTTAATTCTGTTTGGTCATTAAATAAAGTGTTTTTTATGATACCTATTGATTTCTAATGTTTCTAATAGGTTTAATCTGGGACTTTTAGTTTGAACGTGTAAAATTTCAAACTTCCTATTAAAAATATGTCCTGTGCCCAATATGTGTTCTGCATAACTTGAATTTCTTTTGTTGTTGGAATAACATTTTTCTTGTTCCCTTAGTCTTGTCTGGGAAGTTCTTCCTGTTTAACCAACATATAGAAACTGGCAAGTACCACAAGTTATCTTACAAACACCTGATTCCTTGTTATTGGATATTTTATCTCTATTATTCTTCAATAATTTTTCTAATGACTTGTTGGTTTTCTAAGAGATGTTGAAGTTATGATTCATCTTTAAATATCTAGGTATCTTTTCTGCTATTTATGATAGATGGGATGTTAAATTTCGTGGGATGTTAAAAACCTTTTTCCTAGTGTCCCCCCAATGGAAACATTAAAACTGATAGAAGAACTTTTAAATTATAACAAAGTAAACCCCGTCATAAAATCAGAAATAATACACTTATTAAATATTTCTATAAACCAAAATTTCTTCAAATTTAACAATTCTTTATATACTAGCGAAGAAGGTTTAATCATGGGAAATCCACTAAGCTCTTTACTCGCGGAAATCTTCATGGATTTCCTAGAAAACAAAATTCATAAACATCCGTTCAAAAAATACATCCTTTATTGGTATAGGTATGTGGATGATATAATTGCATGTTTCGTAGGTACTAACAGACAAATATCAACATTTGAGAATTTTATAAATAATCTCCACCCAAAAATAGTTTTCACCTCAGAAATAGAACATAATGAATCCATCAACTTTCTTGACCTCACGATAACTAGAGAAAATAATAAACATAACTTCGCAATTTATCATAAACCATCACAAACAGATACCATTATACACCGTAATTCTTTTCATCCATTCCAACACAAACTAGCAGCACTCCATAGTATGATATACCGTTTATTGAACATTCCACTAAACCAAGTCAATTTCCAAAAAGAAAAATGTATAATTAAACAAATAGCTTACAACAATGGATATAATACATCTCTAATAGATAATTTAATTAACCAACGTATACACAAAAACACAATAAAAGAAATTTATCCAGTAACATCTGATCTATCTGAACACAAATACGTTAGCCTCACATATCTCGGAAACATTAGTATTCAACTAAAAAACCTACTCAAAAAAGAAAATATTAAAGTCTCTTTCAAGACAAACAATCCTATTAGCAAATACATCAAAAACAATAAAAACAGTATGGATAAACTTCAATTATCAGGTGTATACAAACTCACTTGCCCAGATTGCCCAAAGATTTATATTGGTAGAACAGGTAGAAATTTCGGTACACGCCTAACAGAACATAAAAGAAGTTTCGATAAAAATAAAAAAGATTCACATTATGCTAAACACCTTCTTGAAAATAACCATTCTTTCACAAAAGAAATAGAAATTCTACATGTTGAAAATAGAGGTCTAAAATTGAACTTATGGGAAATTTACGAAATAAATAAACATAAAAACAGCAATAACCTAGTAAATGAACAAATAGATTTTTATTACACCCCTCTATTCAATATTTACAAGGGATCGAGTGAACACGATTCTGAAGGGAATATTCTTTGAGAAAACCAACCCGACGAACAATTAAAAACACATGTACACCTTCTGTAAAAAATCTTATAAATTCATTGTACAACAACTGTTACTTCGTATTCTGATGAAGTCTTTCTAGCAAAGACGAAACGTACGTCAATACCAAAAATAAAGTAGAAAATGTAAACAAGTGTTTTATTTTATAATGACATCTTTTCTGCTTTTGATCCTTAGTATGTTAATGAAATATATTTATTTTTATTAAATTATTGTTTTTGGGGTACACTAATGTCAAAGCTAGTTTTAACTGGATTTTAACAAAAAGATTTTAGATAATTAGAACACTGAAACTGTTGTCCCACGCGATCTGTTTAATATTATTGTCAAAATTCTCATGTGTCTTAGGTATATTGATTAATCTATATAACTTTATTATGGTGCTAATTTTGGGAGAATGGATGATCGTTTTTTGAGCTTTGACCGGATAACACAATAATTAATTAAGAGGACTACTGTCATCAACTCGACAAACTAAATGATGCACTTCAACAGAAAAGATCAGAATTAACCAACAGAAAAATGTAGTGTTCCACCAAGATAATGCGAGACCTCATACAAGTTTGGTTACTCGCCAAAAGCTTTTACAGCTTGAAGGAGATACATTGCTACACCTCCCATATTCTTCACATCTGGCGCCTAGAGGTCAAAATCACATGGATCAGCAGCAAAGACCAAAAATTTTATGATCGTGGATATTATGCTACTACCAGAAGGATGGCAAGAGATGTTCGACCAGAATGGCCAATATATAATTTGGTGAAATATTTATTCATTATACGAAAATTATCTTTGATTTTCCCCAAAAAAAAATTTAAATGATTTCCGAACAACCCAATAACTAACAAATTGCAAAAAAGATTGGAACAATGAAACCTGTGGTACAAATTATTGAGGTAATAGGTACAGCATCGATGAATCAATGATTTCTCGGAATTTCTGCTATTTATTCTAGGAAATTCTGCTGAATTTATTTCAAAATTTGTAGAAAATTCCAAACTATTGAATTATTTTCATTGGCTAATTACAAAACTACAGATCATTACCAAATAATAATCCCTGAGCGTCAATATAAACATGATAATGGTTTTCTAAATAAGCATCACATATTGATCAAACCAATTTTAATGTGAGTCAATACTTGATAGAAGTAAAATTTAAATGACTTTAAATTCAGAATTATATATTCTAACTTCTACATTATATATTGAAACTACATACAAAAACCATGAAATTGATATCCATATATACATTCTGTCAAGAAAGTACCGGGAATTATCGATTTAAATCTGGCGGGGCAATGAGGCAGATAACAGTTTTTTTTCCTAGGTTGGTACCGCTGTTCTTAATTACTATGCCAAGCTTGAGCGGGATCTGTCAACAAGTGTGTTTGCAACAGCTGATTAAGTCAGTCGATGTCAGAGTGCGTGCCGATTTTTACTATGGGTGATTACGTTGAGCAAAGAATTTGTTTAAAGTTTTGTGTTGCAAATGAATTTTCGTGTGCCGATGCATTGAAAATGTTGCAAAAGGCCTTTGGTGATAATGCTCTATCGAAAACTCGTGCATATCAGTGGTACAGAGCCTTCAAGGACGGTCGTGATCGATCGAAGATAACGTCGATAAAATTAAGGAAAGGGTGCTGGAAAACCGTCGTACCAGCTTGAGAGAGATAGCACATGATCTTAAGATATCCCACAAGTCCGCACGTATGATTTTGATTGATATTTTGGGCATGAGAAAGGTGGCCGCACGACTCGTACCGAAAGACCTGAATTTTCTTCAAAAACGTCATCGCGAACAGGTTGCTTCAGACATGCTGGATCGCTGTAATTCCGATTCTACATTCATGGAACGCATTATAACTGGTGATGAGACCTGGGTCTACGAGTACGATATGCAAACAAGCCAGCAATCATCGGAATGGGTGGCAAAAAATGAGCCGAAACCGAAAAAACCACGCCAAGCCGCTCGAAAATGAAGGTGATGCTCATTGTTTTCTTCGATATCCGTGGCGTGGTGCACTACGAATTCGTTCCAGAGGGTCAGACGGTAAACAAGGAGTATTACCTAGGCGTTATGAAACGTTTGCGTGAGCGTATCCGTAAGAAGCGGCCAAATTTGTGGGCGAACAACTCATGGATTTTGCATGACGATAACGCGCCTTCTCACCGAGCTACGATTGTGACTGACTTTCTCGCCTAAAACTCAATAAACGTGCTTCAGCAACCACCGTATTCGCCGGATTTGGCTCCCTGCGACTTTTTCCTCTTCCCAAAACTAAAATTGCCCCTTCGTGGCACCCGTTTTGAGTCGATTGAAGCCATAAAACAAAATTCGGCGCGAGAGCTAAAGTCCATCCCGGAAAGCGCCTATAAAAAATGTTTCGATAATTGGAAGTGCCGTTGGCATAGATGTATTGGAGCAAATGGAGCCTATTTTGAAGGCGACCCAATAAATTTTGACGATTAAATGTAAAAATGTTGTTTTAATTGAATTCCCGGTACTTTCTTGACAGAGTAGTATAATCAATATAAAATATTTTTCAATATCTCGGAAAAACCTTTTTACATCCCGACTTGAAATGTATTAATACAAATGTATTAACAAAAACTATTATAATATATAATATACATACTTGTATAGTTTTTGTTAATACATTTCAAGTCGGGATGTAAAAAGGTTTTTTCTGAGACATTGAAAAATATTTTATATTGATTATATATAAGGATATCAATTTGATAGTTTTTGTATAAAGTTAATGAAAAAAGTCTAAATATACTATATGTACTTCTGTAGGCAACTTACGTTATCCATTTTGTCACAAATTCAAATTTAAATTTTACGTGTCATAAGTTGCAAATTGGCGAATGCACCACAAAACACCGAAACTGGAAATATCATTTCATTCAGAATTATTTCATACTCACAACAATCCTAAAATATGTCTACAAAACTTTTACCCAAAAACTTTGGAATTGTTTTGTGTGAACTGGCAGGGGTAGAATTTCATCGAAATAAATACAACCTCAATATAATCCCCCACAAAATGAGATTTCCCGAGAAAAGTGAAAACTGATGCCAATAAAATCCAGACTCGCTAAAATCAATCGATCATACTTTATTTCAATATACCCCAAATTATGAGCCATAACAAGCTGCGGCGCTTTCTCGATATATGTATATTTTGGAATGAATGCTCTCGCATAAAGCTAATGGAAACTTGTTTTCAATAGGTTCGATACTCTGAAAATCAGTTATGGCAAGGGTGCTGGAATAATATTTTTTATAAGGATGGCAAATAACGCTGAAGAGTTTTTTTTGGCAATAAGGAGGGCTTTCCATTAAAGAAGCTTTTAGGTTTGAAATTTTATTCTGTTTTTATATGGCATGGAAATGATAAATAATTGGGTTTCGATATGCGGTTTCTCAACACTTACTCATACCTGTCCTTTGACATTTTCCTTGATTCACCGAATTTCATCGGGATCTTTCATGGGTTACATTATTCGATTCGTTTAGTAATATGGTGGATTTTGCTACAAGAAATTTGATAATGAAGACGGGATTGTATAGAATTATATTTGTTTTTTGAAGATATAGTGCACATTTTTTTAGAGATTTTTGAAATAATTTATTCGAATATTTAGATATATTAAATATTTCAAATAAATTATATTCTTTGAGAAGTCCTTTAAGTGTGTTCATGTTTTTAAAAGGCAACTGGTGTTCTTAAAGGTAAGACCAGAAACAAAATTTTGTCTCCTTTAAATATTTATTTATTAATTTTAATTACTTTCGTATATCTGGTGGGTTATTTATTCCATTTGACATTATATATTGAGTTTTGATTATATACGTCTATTAAAAGTAAGCGGTGCTTGTTAGACATAAATTTATTTCTAAAAGTTTTTTGAATAAAAAATTTTTTTGAAATTAAAATTGTAGAAAATGAACATATTTCAATTTGTTTTAATATTCAAATCTTGTTATATTTCTTCTATCAAGTAAAAGGCCTCTCTATTTTATTTTATATATAATATATAATTATATTTTGGCTTCAATAAATCTCATTATAGAATGTCAATGAATTTAAATAAACCTTAAAATAACTCACACTGTTCTTTGATTTTGTTAGAACATGAATAAAAAATTTTTTTGAAATTAAAATTGTAGAAAATGAACATATTTCAATTTGTTTTAATATTCAAATCTTGTTATATTTCTTCTATCAAGTAAAAGGCCTCTCTATTTTATTTTATATATAATATATAATTATATTTTGGCTTCAATAAATCTCATTATAGAATGTCAATGAATTTAAATAAACCTTAAAATAACTCACACTGTTCTTTGATTTTGTAAGAACATAGATCAATCTTGAATTATATAGTTGATCTGTATTTCGAAGCTTAAGTCTTTTAACACGTGAGTGATATAGGTTATGTTTTTGATTTTGATATTTGGAATGTTGAAAGAGGACTGAAGACGGGATTGTCTAGAATTTATTTGTTTTTTGAAGATATAGTGCACATTTTTTTAGAGATTTTTGAAATAATTTATTCGAATATTTAAATATATTAAATATTTCAAATAACTTATATTCTTTGAGAAGTCCTTTAAGTGTGTTCATGTTTTTAAAAGGCAACTGGTGTTCTTAAAGGTAAGACCAGAAACAGAATTTTGTCTCCTTTAAATATTTATTTATTAATTTTAATTACTTTCGTATATCTGTTGGGTTATTTATTCCATTTGACATTATATATTGAGTTGTAATGTAAGCGGTGCTTGTTAGACATACATTTATTTCTGAAAGTTTTTTGAATAAAAAATTTTTTTGAAATTAAAATTGTAGAAGATAATCATATTTTAATTTGTTTCAATATTCAAATTTTGTTATATTTCTTCTATCAAGTAAAAGGCCTCTCTATTTTATTTTATATATAATATATAATTATATTTTGGCTTCAATAAATCTCATTATAGACTGTCAATGAATTTAAATAAACCTTAAAATAACTCACACTGTTCTTTGATTTTGTTAGAACATAGATCAATCTTGAATTATATAGTTGATCTGTATTTCGAAGCTTAAGTCTTTTAACACGTGAGTGATATAGGTTATGTTTTTGATTTTGATATTTGGAATGTTGAAAGAGGACTGAAGACGGGATTGTCTAGAATTATATTTGTTTTTTGAAGATATAGTGCACATTTTTTTAGAGATTTTTGAAATAATTTGTTCGAATATTTAAATATATTAAATATTTCAAATAAATTATATTTTTTGAGAAGTCCTTTAAGTGTGTTCTTGTTCTTAAAAGGCAACTGGTGTTCTTAAAGGTAAGACCAGAAACAAAATTTTGTCTCCTTTAAATATTTATTCATTAATTTCACTTACTTTCGTATATCTGTTGGGTTATTTATTCCATTTGACATTATATATTGAGTTTTGATTATATACGTCTATTAAATGTAAGCGGTGCTTGTTAGACATAAATTTATTTCTAAAAGTTTTTTGAATAAAAAATATTTTTGAAATTAAAATTGTAGAAGATAAACATATTTCAATTCGTTTTAATATTCAAATTTTGAAATTTTTTCACCACCTTTTTAAGGCTGCATTTTTAATTAGTTCAATGCTATTTCCTCGTACTCTGATAAATACTATCACCACTTGAAATATTTTACACACTGTATAATTTGATTAATGAAACTTATACAGAGAAAGTTATGTTGGCGTATTTTGAATAAATATGATTAATAAAATTTTCGAACATGTCTTTTACGCAAAAAATACCACTTTATTGAACAATAATATAAATATTTTCACAGCACGAAATCAAAAAATTTCTGTACCAAGCAAATTAGTAAATTTATCACTATCCAAAAATACCAATATCCAATTCAAGAAACGTGTCCAAGAACACCAAAGGGGTTATATATCCAATTCTGTACATTCGACATATGCTAATCATCTTAAGGAATTCAGGCATAATTTCAACAATAATTATGAAATTATCCACGTTGAAAGCAAATGTTCTAGATTAACACTTTTAGAATTTCTTGAAATCAACAGGTATAATGCCCGTAAAATTCTTTTGAACGAACAAACAGATGTCGATCATTCTCCACTACTGAATATTTTTTCTTAATGGCATTTTTAGCGGAAAACTCCAATAAACACCTAGAATTTTTATGACTTGTGCTTCCATTATTTGGTCACGTACCTAAAAATGTATTTAAACTCGGTTACAGTACAATGTAATACCTGAAGAAGCTACATCGTGGTGAAACAATTGTTGGGGTAGTACAAACATTTTTGTGGAAATGAATTATTGTCTCATATACATTTTTTTTTAATTAAAATGAATTTCCACCAAGTAAAGACCGAATCTATTAACTATCCAAAATAATTTTCATCTTTAAGGCCATTGTATATTCTACAAGACTAACTACACAAAAATATTCATATTCTATTTATATAGTGGGTGTTCAATGTTTTGTATACCTAAAAATAAAAATTGGTGCATTGCTGAAGCTTAACTGAAAACTAGATAAGCCATTGGCTTCCTCGTAATTAGCTTCCAATTAACTTGAAAATTGTGATGAAATTTCACCTAGAAAAAAATTTTAAATTACATAGTAAGACTATTCAAGAATTATTTCATAACATGAATGGAGTATGGGGTTGGCTCTAGGTGAAACATTATAACAATATTATTCAATATAATTCACACAGTTTTTTGTATCACAATTTATTCAGAATCCTGACACATGCTTCGGTCTTCCGACCATCTTCAAAGGAGTACAAAAAGATCTAAACTCGAAATTGAAAAAGGTTCTATTTATTACACTTCGGACATCTGTGTATTTTTATGGGGCATGGAAATAACAGCATCCAATATAGGGGTGTTGCCGAATAGTATTTGGGAATTTGTTAAATTCTCCTTTTTCTCAACGGCTTTGAAAGAATCTCCAGATAGTCTATCAATTAACCCTTATTAACATTATATAGTCCTTATGAAGAAAGGGAAGTATGGTTTTCAATGCCTTATATAAAAAGTTTCAGCAATAGGATTTCTAATGGTTTTCATGAAGTGAGAATTGATTCTGGGCAGTAAATATGAATTATTTAGCTAAGATTTGGTGAACAATATAGAAAGGAACTCTAATTTTTCCGAATCGGGGATTTATCAAGTTAATTGTGAGGATTGTAATGCTGCATATATAGGACAGACGAGCCGATGTTTACAGCATAGAATCCAAGAACATAGGATGTCTATTTCAAAAAACCAGAAATCAACTGGTTTTGCAGAACATTGTATAAAAAATAATTATTTTTTTAATGCGAAAGATGTCACTTTACTATATAATGTTAATAAGGGTAAATGGATTGACTATTTGAAGATTCTTTCAATCAAAGAAGCCATTGAGAAAAAGGAGAATTTAACAAATCCCCAAATACTATTCGGAAATACCCCTATATTGGATGCTGTTATTTCCATACGCCACAAAAATACACATATGTCCGAAATGTAATAAATAGAACCTTCTTCAATTTTAAGTTGAGTTCTTTTTTGTACTCATTTGAAGATGGTCGAAAGACCGAAACACGTATCAGGATTCTGAATAAATTTTGAAACATGAAAACTGTGTGAATTATTCTAACTAAGAATAATTATGTCATAAATAGAACGATCAACATGAATCGGTTAACACACATCTTCATGTTCAGTTCAGATTTCAATAAGAGTAATTTAAATATGGATATCAAACAATTACTGTTAATATAGGCAATTGCTAAATATCAAAATAAGAATATTATATTATAATATTGAGAAACGTGATTTATGTCTTAATGTATACACAGTTGGCGAAAAATGTATGGAAGATATCTTTTTGGAGTAACAGACTTCCAGGAGCCGAGCCCCGGAATGCTAGTCAATCCACAATATTTACGTGAATAGAAAAACTGTGATCGAGTGTTATGAAAATGAGAATAATTATGCAAAATATTTAAAAAACTAATAATATTGTCTACGTGGTAAAAATTACTCTTTGCATGCATAGTGGAATAACAAACTTCTAAATTATTTAAATCTGTAGAACTATACATTACTCAGTCAGTTATTATTAACTGATAATGTTTATTGCCAACAGATATTGATCGCTATATCCTCTTTAATCAAATTCAATAAAAGAATAAAAATTCTTACACTAGGAAGAAATTTAAGTTATTGCCGGAATCTATATTAGAATATTACCATAAGCGTTGAGAAAATAATTTTTTGTGTCGGCAAGGATCTGAATTATTAATTTTTTCACAGATACGTGAGGCCCTAAGGGTGTTTTCTCAGTTTTATAGCCCCTCAGCTTTTCAGTCTCCTTAATAAATGTGGTTGTGTATAAGAGACTGTAACAGTCAGTATGGATATCCTTCCTCCATAATTCGTTTCATGCCCGAAGCAAACTTATTTCGTACACGGTTCTCAGTGGAAAGGATATAGGATGACTTTCAGGCCCTACGAACTTATAGAGGAAGAGAATTAGAGAGGTGCTTATTGAAAAATTACAATTTTACTTAGCAAAAAATGTTTCACAGAGAATTTGAAAAGGTCTTTTTTTATTGCTTTTATTTAAAAAATAGATAGCATATTTTCCAGAAAAGGAACCTGAATAATTCTAACCACTTCAACTCTTCAGTTAGGAATTATTTGAATAAATAAAATCATCAGTAAAAAATGTATATACGAGGGTTGCCTTTTATATTTCGGAATTGGATAGCCGGCAATTGCAAACTCTATCGTAAAGTTCAACATTTTTGAGGTCTTGTTTAGGTCGTGTTGTTTACACTACCTCGAAAGATTAATCTCGGTCAAAAAATGAAATTGAATCGTGAACATTTTCGTGCTATTATTTTTTACAACTTTCGACGTGAATGAACTCAGCAACAGTGCATCGATGAACTAGTGTTTATCGATGGTATGGTGAATGCAATCTAGGTCGTAGTTCACTGCAAGACAAATTTCGTGAGATCGTCCAAAATCAGTTGTTGTTCCGGAAACCATTGATGCTGTGCGCGAACTGATATTGAAAGATCGTCATGTGACCTATCGTGAAATTGAGACAACCTTAGGCATTAGTGAGACCAGCATAAAGTCAATATTACATGAACATTTGACTGTCAAAAAAAATTGTTCGCGTTGGATACCACACAATTTGTCATAGTTCAAAAAAAGGCTCGTGTCGATTGGTCGAAAGAAATGCTCAAAAAATACGACCGTGGTGCTTCGAAACATGTCTAGGACATCGTGAGAGGCGACGAATCGTGGATTTACGCGCAGGAGCCCGAAAGTAAGAAGCAGTCGACTGTATTGGTGTTTCACGATGAGCCAAATCCAACAAAACTTGGATTTGACATTCCCAAGCAAATGGTCGCCTGTTTTATCGGAAAACCTGGAAATGTCGCAACCGTACCACTAGAACAATGCAGAACAGTTAAGTTTGAGTGGTGCACAACCATTTGTTCGTCAGTTGTCTTCCAAGAAACGAGGAAAACCAACCGGCGAAGTCGGATAACTCTTTACTAGGACAATGCGAGCTCTCACACATCGGCTCAAACAACTGCAATTTTTGAGCACTCAAAACGTCGATTTGATGAGTCATCCTCCCTACTGTCTTGACTTGGAACCGAATAACTTCTTTTTCTTCTCTTACGTAAAAAATTAACTGAGAGGTCAACGTTTTTCGACACATGAAGAAGCGGTTGATGTGTTCAGAATGCATATTTTGGAGATACCTCAATCAGAGGGCCAACGTGCTTCGAAAATCGGTTCAAACGCATGCAGAAATGTATAGATCATCATGGGGAATATTTTGAAAAACAATAAAGCGATTTTCGATGATTAATATTTGTTTTTCTTCTCTAATCCCGAAATATAAAAGGCAACCTTCGTAAATCTCCTTCATTAGACACCAAGCGAAATAATACCGTTCTTTGGCATATTCAAAATTAGGTTATTACATAGAAATATATAAAGAAGATACGACATAGACTCAGCATTAAAAAACGTCACGCGCATGTATGTAATATAAAGAATTTTTCAAGATCGGTTCTTCGTCAGAAAAACGTTAAACATTACTGAAGTTATCACTTATTGCGTCAAATCATTTCCATTCTCAAAATATTTTCTACTTTGTAATCTTTTGCATAAACATTGTAAGAATATAGAGATTTAACTGAAGTCATGCTCAAGATTACAAGGACTTTTTTCGGTTTTCAAAGAGCGTAGGTTCATAAATGACTAATTTCTACACCAAGTACCACGTTTAATTTTTATGTATTAAACCAATTTTAATGTGAGTCAATACTTGATGGAAGTAAAATTTAAATGACTTCAAATTCAGAATTATATATTCTAACTTCTACATTATATATTGAAACTATATACAAAAACTATCAAATTGAAATCCCTATATATATAATCAAGTAAAAATATTTTTCAATGTCTCGGAAAAAAACCCTTTTTTACATCCCGACTTGAAATGTATTAATACAAATGTATTAACAAAAACTATATAAGTATGCATATTAACATACAAATACAAGAAAATCCACTATTCCAAAATTATCTAAAATTATCAAAATAAAGGATCAAATAAAAATAATTGAACAAGAACTCGGAACATTTGATAGCTATTTCGGCCTATATGGCCTCATAAGAAATGTATTGAATTCAGATTCAAATATATAACAAGATCAAAATAAGATAAAACATGGAACGAATAAACTTGAAGTAAGCTTTGAAGTATCCAAAATAAAACAAATGATCAACGTATTGTTATGTATAACCTATAACTATTTGTACTTGGAACACAGAAAAACAATAACAAAACTTATTCACCCCAAATAATATCCCATGATAAGAAAAATAACCAAAATTTCAAAATTAATAAATAATTGAGGAAAATATTGTGGATATAAGGACTCTATATGAAATTATTTCATAATTTAAAAAACCAATTTTAATGTGAGTCAATACTTGATAGAAGTAAAATTTAAATGACTTTAGATTCAGAATTTTATACTCTAACTTCTACATTATATATTGAAACTATATACAAAAATTATCAAATTGATATCCTTATATATAATCAATATAAAATATTTTTTAATGTCTCGGAAAAAAACCTTTTTTTTACATCGCGACTTGAAATGTATTAATACAAATGTATTAACAAAAACTATATAAGTATGTATATTGAGTTTATTCGTTCCATGTTTTATCTTATTTTGATAAGTTGAATTTTGATCTTGTTATATATTTGAATCTGAATACAATACATTTCTGATGAAGCCATATAGGCCGAAATATCTATCAAATGGTCCGAGTTCTCGTTCAATTATTTTTATTTGATCCTTTATTTTGATAATTTTAAATAATTTTGGAATAGTGGATTTTCTTGTATTTGTATGTTAATATACATACTTATATAGTTTTTGTTAATACATTTGTGTTAATACATTTCAAGTCAGGATGTGAAAAAGGTTTTTTTCCGAGACAGTGAAAAATATTTTATATTGATTACATATAATGATGTCAATTTGATAGTTTTTGTATATAGTTTCAATATATAATGTAGAAGTTAGAATATATAATTCTGAATTTAAAGTCATTTTATGTATTATCTGGTTACTATCGCCAAAATGTTCTTTGGAAATCCACTTATTCAAAAAAATTTTTGTATAATGGACTAGAGATAGCCTGATTTATTGAACTGGTTATTGAAATCTATGCAGTCAGCGAAAATTAAAATTTTAATGTGGAGGAAGCGCAAAAGTTTACGAATTAGAGATGTCATCGATATGTATGTCGAGAACTTCATTTCTTACCTACTGATGAAAATAAAAAACAATAAATATCTAGGCATCACTTAGATTCCATTCCTGATTCTGGAAAATTTATATGTGGAAGTACTAAGCGTTAATTCACTGTTGCGTTTTGTGATATATTTCTTTCCTTTCGCGATAGCAGTTGATATGCTTAATATGATCATTTTCAGATTTTGAATATAAATATGCGAAAGAAGTATGTATATCATATTGTAACAAATCATGCCCTTTCCTTTCAATAAATCAGACGGATCTAAAGCATAAAAAATTCCCACAGTAACCACTCCCACAGGAATAAAACTTCTATGACTAAAAAGAAGTATCGGATTCTATCGCAAACTCAAACCGTGGTTTACGACGAAACTCCGAAGATTTATCCGAAGAGTCCATCTGCTATTCAATGGATCCTCTGCCTAGTATACTATAAAGTCACAAACTCACTCCCCATGTAAATGTAGACAGCCATCGACATGTTACTTGCTGCTTGGTGAGCACAGTGAAATTGAATATGACGAAAAAGGAAAATTATTGCATATTATACTTAAGAAAAGGTTCGGATTGTGTTGTCTTTATTTGATGAGAACACGTTTTAAACAATATACTAAATGATATGATTCATCATTTCTCAGGAATTTGAATATAGAAATTAATTCCGCTTCTCAGCAGCTTCTTCAGATATTACTTTCATTATTCTTATGATTTTGTGATGTAACTGTGGCTTGGTTAATTGGCTCATCTTGTTCACCAGCATGCATCTTTTGTCGAGGCCAGTCGTGTTCAAATGTTGAATCTCTAACAGAGAAGATCCTTACTTCAACGACAAAAGAACTGACGTATCACTGTTAGGACAATTTACGACAATTAGGAAGATGAAGAAAAAGAAGAAGAAAGAGAAGAAGAAATAAAAGAAGGAAGAGAAGAAGATGAAGAAGAAAAAGATGATGACGATAATGATGAATAATATGACCCGAAATTTCAATTGAATTTTACTGAGATAGACGTTGGAGTAGGTTTACTAGGGAAATCATGTTGAAAAAAATGCACTTGGTCCACTACCTTGTAGGTGGCGTGGAAAGGTGTGCATATTATAAAGAATTCAATTGAAGAAAATTTTGAGATCGATTTTTCTCATAAAATGGTTCATGTTATGGAAAAAGCGTGAAAACAATTTTTACAGAGAATTACATTGTCTACAATTTTTGTTCGAGATAATTCCATCATAAAACTAATAATTATGTTGAAAAGTCCAAAAAACCCATTTTTGCGAACTTAGACCTTGAATAATACATGTCGTCTTAAAAGAGTATCGTGTATTTGTTACTTCAATAAAACAAAAACTGCTTGAAATCGAACAAAAAGTTTACTGTCAATAATTACAATATAAAGTGAAAAATTATTTGAAAAAGATGATGTTATCTAAATGGTGACTGTTACGCTGTTGGAACTCTTCTAATCGGGAACGAAGATTGGCGATCCCACGCTGACACTTAGCTCACGATATTGCTGTCATTTCCCACCTGGTGTTTTACTTCAGTTGCGTCAGGTTCGTTGGATTATTCTCATAGACCTCACTTTTTAAGGTATTCTCATGTAAAATAGTCAAGTGAGCTGAGGTCGGGACTCCTGGGAGACCAGTTGATGTTACCCCTACGGGAAATGACCTTATTAGGGAATAATTCGTTAACAGCTGCCATTGCTTGATTTGATGTATGGCAAGTGTTGAAACCACGTTTTTGAGTTAAAACCTTGAAATTTCTGTAACTCTGGACCCAAAAAGTTTCGCAGCATATCGCAATAACGGTCACTATTCTTATTGAGTGATATGCCTCGTCAATCTTCATGAATATAAGGACCGATTATGCCTCTAGCAGACATGCGGCTCAAATATCGACATTTGGGCTGTTGTATAGGGATCGTGCATGCTTTCGTTTCGGATTTTTTCTCTGCCCAGTACCGACAATTCTGTTTATTGACATAACCATTCCAATAAAAGTTTGCTTCATCACTGAATCAAAATTGTTGAACCGCCGTAACATTTCGTTGGCAAAATTCAATCGATTAGCATAGTCTGTATCCTTTAATTCTTGAACAAATTGAATTTTATAGGCTTTTAAATGCAAGTCTTTCTTTAAAATCAAATGCAAGAACGATTTTTTTATGTTTAATGATTGGCCTCGCTTTCGAATGGATAAAGACGGATTTTGACCAACTGACACCTGCACTTCTCGAATCGTTTCTTCGTCGCCGACTGAATGAGTGCGGCCAGAGTGTTGAATTTTTACTGTCGCATCTGTATTCTCGAACATCCGGATCTATTTTCTAATGCTGTCGTCACTTTGTGCATGGAGTGTACGATATTCGGCACGAAACAAACGTGAAGAAGCTACTATAGAATCACCGTTACGCAAAAATCGCGATGCATTCACGGGCACTGCTCCATCGTGACTCGCCCCACAGGCATTAGATTTTGTCGTGATGGGGGTGCTAGTTTCGTCCCGGCGAAATGGAGGGTTAAGTCTTGGTGCCTAACGTAATGCCATTCGCGCAGGTCACTGGACCTGTATGGTGGAAGATCTCCGAATGGGGCCCTAGTTTTGCCGTTCTGGTGAAATGGAGAGCTGAGCCGGTTGATTAACTCAGTGACAGGGACTCTGTCGCAGCACAGGGCTTCTCTCGTAAAACTGGCGTACTCTACCCTATCGCAGTATGAATCTCCGGATTTTTCTGTGTAATGGCTGAGTGCGTTATGTAGCATACTGCGTTACCTCGGGGGGGGGGGTTTTCCCACAGGTGATACTTGTACCACCCCTTTGGTATTGGACTCGAGGGGGAAGTGGTTGAAAGTCCGCATGCTGAACTAGGGAGGTATTTCATTTATCTGTTCGCAGACCCCTATGTTCGGGATATTCTCATAAAATGACTCTGGGTTTAACGGGACTTGTAGGTTCGAACGGCCTGTCCTGGCCCTGGATCAATGCGTAACAATTTAGGGTTTATGGATCTCGACGAGATGGCTCTGTCATTAGTGCTTGACGCCAGGATCAATCAAATGACTTCACATGGGTTCGGTGAGTCAGAACGTACAGGCCGTTAGACGGTGCTCGTACCAGGATCAATCTTGGGGTTATCTTAGTTCATGGGACTGCGTTCGGATGGATGGATAAGAATTCCTTCCGGCGGGTGAGTTGCGTCTCAAACCAACTCGGGTACTGACCTGCAGAGCCAGTAGAGGTTGAATAGTGCTTTACTGCTACCAGTCAGACGATTCTGGCTTTCGAGTCAGGGCCCAAACTGGAAGCTGGTGGCTTCGGAGGAGTTCTCGCTTAACGCGATGATATGGCGTAATCCTTATCACACTTTCTACCTCTTGGGGTGGACTGTGGAGACTGCTGAGAAGTCACTTGGATAAGAGTTATGCTCGCATGCCAATACCTGGTAGAATTCACGTGCTCCATCGTGACTAAAACTCCACAAAACGGCGGACACCACGATCCCCTCCCCACTCCCCTCCACCGCTAAGTTTCAAATGCAGTGCCAAAACAAATACCCGATACGCTTTTTGGACACGGTGTATAATTAATAATTCAATAATACATACATGTATATTAGGCTCACCTCAACTATTGTTGTGAATAAATCAAATTAATTTTGTCTTTTCAATATTGGCCTATTGCATCAATTAGGTGCCGACAGGTAAAAAGATTAATATAATATTTATATTTAGTAAATAGGGCAATTTCTAAATACGCAGAAAATGTTGAAAAGTGTTCACTTATCGTTTTAATTGAGGAATCTAGAGCGGTAAGTTCCTAATTACCACGTTTTTTGGCGCAACCACGATTACGGTGTTCTGATATTTCAATTAATTCAAGTGTATAGAATGTATACAGACATACAGGGTATCATATTTTGGAGCGAGCGGGACTGCGTTTCATGTGTATTGCGCAGAAGGAATCGATGTTGAGGAGTCGGAAACGATTAATTTACAATTAATTTTTAGTGTTTATAGTTCGAAACCTTCATGGTTTTTTTAGTCCTGATAATCATAAATTTGCTGCTCTATATTTCAGGGCCTTTCCAAGTTGTTCGAATCTAGGAAATACGCAGAGGAAATTAACTTGTTGGCTGACCCCCTGTATAATTTAAACCTATATAAGTTTACTAGACTCACCCCTCATGTAAATGTAAGCGGTCCCCCGCATGTTTCTCCTGGTGAGCACAATGAGATTGAATATGTTTCCGACGATGCCGAGCAAACAGATCGACGGAAGTGCGACGCCATAGCAATACCTCCGCAGGACGTCGGTCCGGGGGTCCTCGCCGTACAGTAAATAGGTTGCGTTGTTTCCTTCCGGCGTGGTCGAGTTCGGACACGGAGTCATCACATTCGGGGTCTGGCTGGCGTACAGCATCGTGCTATCTGCAGATACTGCTCAATCACTCCGAGGACTGGAATTGCGGCTCAATGGCGTCGATGCCTGGAAATCTGGAAAACAATGGAATAATAAGCTTACTCATGGTTTTGTTGTAAAGGGAAATTTGGTATTTATGAGGTTAAACATCATTAATCTTGTTCCTTCACATGATATCCTATTAAGGAATTAATTTAATCTATTATTGTATATCAGGGTGTCTGTCCTAAAACCCGATAGATTAGATGAATTATCGCTGAAAACATTCTCCGAAATTCTGATTGATCTGATGCGTTACCGTAGTAAAACGATATATCAATACTATAGATGCTGTGACTAGAGTTTTTTAGTGCTTACTGTTAGGAGTAGTTAAGGTTCCCTTTCAAAGAAAGGAGGAACTTTATAAAACTTAGTTTTGGCCTAAAAATGTAGGTATAATAAGGTTCAATTTCAGTGTATACCAGAAAAATTGCATATCTGAAGATTTTTTGTAGATGACTTCGAACACGGTTTAATCCATCAGTTGCCATTCAGTTCACGGTAATAAGAAGGATCGCCTTCAGCATTTCTGACAAAATCAAAGAAATTGCGCATACTATGTTCAACAGAATACTGGAGATGTGAAAAAAAACTAGTGTTATGAATTTAATATATGAAATTTTATTGTTATTTATTATGGTATAAATTAATTAGATAAATTTCATTGGATCACCTTTTTCATGGATTAAATATCGAGTATTAGTTAGATCAACCTTGTATCTGGTTGCTTTCATTAAGCTAACTCTATAGATTATAATTTTGTAGTTGAATAATTGAAATTTAAATATTATTCATTTTGATTAGTTCCAATAGGGAGGGTTTAATTTGAATTTCTATTAGTTATTTTGTGAAATATATATTGAATCAAAGTAATTTGAAATATAAAAATCTGTGACTACCAAACTAATCCAAATCTCTAAGTTCTATGTTCTAACCTACTAACCCTAATTCTACATAACGTAATAATAACGTAGACAAGAAATGATTTGCTTTGAAATTAAATTGAAAAGCTTAACAGAAATAAACTTATTTCTACCTGTGGTAAGTTTGTTCATGCATTAAAAATGATCCTTTTATGTTGGTTTTGCTCTATTTCAGGAATTTTTTCAGGTTCTTGGAGAATGTTTCTGGAATTTCCTGATTTCCCAGCTCTTTTCATTTATTTCTTTTTTGGATTTAAATTAGCGTATACTTGTTTTATATGTGAGACATTTCCATTTTAAACATTCAGGTAACGTATTTATCGATCACATTTCCATTCAAAATAATAATGTTAATTTCTTTTTTAGTTTTTGGAACTGGAATATTGAAGAGAGAAAATTTTTAATCAAAGCGACGTGTATGTGCTGTGAAGTATTTCATACTGAATAACATTTACTCTGCTTCGTCCTTTTATAGTTTTCACGAAAAATTGAATTCCAAAGCTTACTAGCTTTTGTCATAATTATTGAAAAATGATGCTTTCGATGATTTTACAAAATTAACACTATTTCTTGGCTTGAAAGTATTCTAGATAATTAACCTGCGTTTTTGTCAACATTTTTATATTAGTTTCATGTTAAACAGTTCAAGTCTTGTTTTTCGTCCTATTTAAAGTGTCAAAATTTACCAAAGTTTAACTTTTAATGCTTCTAACTCATAAATTACTTGAAATTATCTATGAAATTGATTACCTATCTTTAGCTTGGATGCTATTACAAATTTATTGCAGTGCATTGCATAAACATGTTCAAGGATATTTCTCACATTCATAATTTCAGAATTTCTGACGTAGATACTATGTTTTATTGAACTAATAAATTTTTCATTGATTTTGCCTCATTTACATTATGTTGGTGAGTTATATTTAATTTAGCTTATTCTTTGTCAATAATTTCACTAAAGTTCATAAATGATTCATGATAGTAACAAATCTTTTTAACAATTTCTTCACCAATTTCAAACTACATGTCTTAATTCGAATTACTTCTATTTCTTGCAACTTTGGCTGTTTTTACATTAAAAAATTGTGAATTGAATACTCCCTTTGAATTCTATTTAAAAAATTTCAACAAGATTTTTGATTTTTGATCACCGTTCAAAGAACTTTTACTCGTCCAGAGCTTATGTACTCCAAATATGTTTTTCCTTCATAATTTTGGCTTGTGAGTATTTTTATGAATTGAATTATTAATATCTCTATCAGAATTTATCTTATTTAATTGATTTTGGTCTGATTACACTCTAACGATTCAACTTCTGTGAGTCTTTTCCTTAATATATTTGTATAATTATTTATTTTATCTGTAGATTCCAGGACAAATTCCCCAAAATCAAAAGGTTTATTCTGATAGTAACGAAATAAATAAATATTTTGAATTTTTAAATAAATGTGAATCTTTGTGAACATTGTAGGATAATTTTTTATTTTCGAAATATTTTAACGTACTTCATCATATATTTTTTTATTATAATAAATAATAATAAAATTTCATATATCAAATTCATAACACAAGATTCTAATATTCTTTATTTGAAACTGATTTCGTCCTTTTGAAATGAGAAAGGCAAGCATGGAGGAGCAGCTATCTATATGAAGGAGCAAATAAAGTATAAAAAACGCAACGACATCAATATATATTCTGTCAAGAAAGTACCGGGAATTATCGATTAAAATCTGGCGGGGCAATGAGGCAGGTAAAATTTTTTTTTCTAGGTTGGTACCACTGTCCTATGCCAAGCTTGAGCGGGATCTGTCAACTAGTGTGTTTTGCAACAGCTAATTAAGTCAGTCGATGTCAGAGTGCGTGCCGATTTTTACTATGGGTGATTACATTGAGCAAAGAATTTGTTTAAAGTTTTGTGTTGCAAATGAATTTTCGTGTGCCGATGCATTGAAAATGTTGCAAAAGACCTGTGGTGATGCTCTATCGAAAACTCGTGCATATCAGTGGTACAGAGCCTTCAAGGACGGTCGTGAAGTGGTCGCTCATCGACGGCTTCGATCGAAGATAACGTCGATAAAATTAAGGAAAGGGTGCTGGAAAACCGTCGTACCAGCTTGAGAGAGATAGCACCTGATCTTAAGATATCCCACGAGTCCGCACGTACGATTTTGATTGATATTTTGGGCATGAGAACGGTGGCCGCACGACTCGTACCGAAAGACCTGAATTTTCTTCAAAAACGTCATCGCGAACAGGTTGCTTCAGACATGCTGGATCGCTGTAATTCCGATTCTACATTCATGGAACGCATTATAACTGGTGATGAGACCTGGGTCTACGAGTACGATATGCAAACAAGCCAGCAATCATCGGAATGGGTGGCAAAAAATGAGCCGAAACCGAAAAAACCACGCCAAAGCCGCTCGAAAATGAAGGTGATGCTCATTGTTTTCTTCGATATCCGTGTCGTGGTGCACTACGAGTTCGTTCCAGAGGGTCAGACGGTAAACAA
The DNA here is from genome assembly GCA_034642435.1 of Megalocaria dilatata. Lineage (NCBI taxonomy): Eukaryota > Metazoa > Arthropoda > Insecta > Coleoptera > Coccinellidae > Megalocaria > Megalocaria dilatata. Next base: position 8,468,459 of record CM067854.1, read on the forward strand.
GAAGTATTACCTAGGCGTTATGAACTCATGCACTTGTACATTCTGTCAAGAAAGTACCGGGAATGATCGATTTAAATCTGGCGGGGCAATGAGGCAGGTAAATTTTTTTTTCCTAGGTTGGTACCACTGTCCTTAATTACTATGCCAAGCTTGAGCGGGATCTGTCAACTAGTGTGTTTGCAACAGCTGATTAAGTCAGTCGATGTCAGAGTGCGTGCCGATTTTTACTATGGGTGATTACGTTGAGCAAAGACCGCACCTTCTCACCGAGCTACGATTGTGACTGACTTTCTCGCCAAAAACTCAACAAACGTGCTTCAGCAACCACCGTATTCGCCGGATTTGGCTCCCTGCGACTTTTTCCTCTTCCCAAAACTAAAATTGCCCCTTCGTGGCACACGTTTTGAGTCGATTGAAGCCATAAAACAAAATTCGGCGCGAGAGCTAAAGTCCATCCAGGAAAGCGCCTATAAAAATGTTTCGATAATTGGAAGTGCCGTTGGCATAGATGTATTGGAGCAAACGGAGCCTATTTTGAAGGCGACCCAATAAATTTTGACGATTAAATGTAAAAATGTTGTTTTAATTGAAAATTCCCGGTACTTTCTTGACAGAGTAGTACTATCTATTTCAAAGTTTGAATGTGCAGCAGTGGCATATCACATAGAAAAAGATACAATTGTTGTGGTAACTGTATATAGGCCAAGTTCATCCGGCAATTTTAATATTTTTTTTAAACAATCGGATAGGGTTTAAATGATTGCATTTGATGAAAACAAACCATTGATGATTGTAGGAGACTTCAATATTAATTTATTGCAGACAAAAGATAATGAACCTGGAAAAGGGATTCATCTCGATAATGAAAATTTTCAACTTAGAGCCTACTATATTGGAACCCACTGGAATAACGCCACAGCACCAAAGTTGTATTGACAACATTTTCACAAGTATACAAAATTATAAAGCAAAAGTTATTCGTACCACCATATCTGATCCAGAAAGATACCAGAAACTGACATTCAGAACTACTGAAATTAAATAAGTGAATATTTCATATTAAAAGTTTTTTGGCGATGAAACAATTGGAAACATTCGAGGACAGCTTCTAGTGGGATAGGTTTATGGAAAGGTTCAGTCTAGTTTTCAATGAATAATTTCTACCGAAATTGGTACGTCCAAACAATAGGTGTAGATCCTTTTACTATGACCAAGATTTGGAAAATTGCAAATGAAGACTGAATGTCCTGTTGACACTGAAGCAACATAATCACCAATTTAATGGACAATAAACTTATGAAAAACGAAGATATGACAAACTACTCTTGAAAGCAAAATCCAAATTTTATGAAAGAAAATTAACAAATTCGTCGATATGTAATGAGATAAGGGGCTCAACTAGAAACAAAGGAGATATACCTAAGGAGGGAAATCAAAATGAAATGGCAAATGAGTAAGACAAGTATATGTTAGAATTAATTTCCAAACTTTTTGAGAACATCCAGGACGTGAAATTTGAATTTGATAATGATAGATAGACCTTTATTACTTCGGCCAACTACGAAAGAGAAAATTTCAGGTATCATTCAAATGTTAAAAAATAAACATTCATGGGGAGAAGATAGAATCGCAACATGCCTTATCAAAGCTTATAAGGAGGAACTGAAAGGCATACTGTCTTATATTGTAAACAACTCAATCAAGTATGGTGTATTTCCTAAACAACTGAAACTAGCTATATATAGCATAAAAAAAATGAGGAAGAATTTGAATATTATCGCCCAACAAGTATTTTATCAAGTTTCCTGAAAATTTTTGAATATGTTGTATTTAGGACGCTGATAAATTTCATGAATGAAAGCATTTTCGAATTCTCAGCATGGATATCTTCGGGACAGATCTACACAAACAGTCATTTTTGAATTCACAAAAATAATAATAGAACTAATTGAACAGGACAACCTGGCACTAGCCCTTTTTATAGATCTTACTAAGACGTATGACAGTTTGTAGAGATTACACATATTGGAAAAACTCAAGAAGATGGGGAAAGATGCCTTGTTGTGGTTAGAATCCTACCTGACAGAGAGGAAGCAGAGAGTCGTAATCAAGAAAGATGGAGTAAGAGCCAAATCATCAGTAGAGAAATGCGAACATGGAGTGCCACAGAGAAGTGTATTGGGTCCCATTTTGTTTATTTTATTTATAAATGATTTATACAGTGTTCTCGAATTCGATTTAACATCAATAATTGGTTTGGTTGGCGATAAAAATCTATTAATTGTAGGTAAAACATGTCCATCCATTAGCACAAAAGTCTGTAATATCCATAGACTCATCAAAGAGTGGCTAGGAAAAAATAAACTCCTTCTTAATGAAAGTAAAATAACAGCAGCATTTTTCTCCATAGAAAGAAACATGAAGGAGAAAATCAACCACCTAGATATTGATGGAAGAATGATTATTTTCGACTAGGTTACTAAATTTCAAGATCTATTTATTGAACAATTTTTAAAATGGTGGAACCATATAGAATAGCTCAGTAAGAAATTGAACGTAGTTTATTTCGGTATGAGAACTTTAATTATGTTGGAGAAAGTTGCATCAAAAGTATAATATATATTTTGCAAATTGGGAATTAGTAGTTCAGTATGGTATTATATTTTGGGGAGCAGGGACTGTGAAAGAAATATTTCTAATTCAAAAGAGGATTTTAATTGATGTAAATTTCACTTTATATTCATCAACGTTGCTACAGCACTAAATCCACGTTCAGCTACATAAGAGGATGAGAATGATATAAGAAATAGTTGAACAATCATTATATAAATATTTTGAAAAATTTTTAAAAAATTTTAAAAAATTAGCCTTCTACATATTTAATTCCAAAAGATTATATTTAATGATTATAACTTCTGAAAATGAATTAAAATAATGTCGTATAAGTACCACTTATATCATGACATAAAATAAACATTCATTATAAGACATCCGAATGGTATAACAAAATCCAATAAATAAAAATTATTAACCAAAATCCTATAAATTAAACATTTTGAATAGACAAAATTTTGTTTCTGCTTATCAATCTTATGAAAACCAATATCTTTCAAGAATATCCAACATAATCTTAAGAATTTCACCACAAAACTATCTTACTTAGACTATTCCATATTATTGGATATCTAACCAAGGTACTTTATATAAAAACTCAAGATATGCAAAACATTACTGAAAAACAAGTTTTAAGATCGACTTTGCTCATCAGTATTCAAATATTCATATTCAATAAATATAATATCAATCAATAATAAATATTCAACTCACCCTTCATCCTCTAGAAAAAGTTCTACTGAAATGAGACCTTTAAATATGGTATTTATTATCGATTGATATTATATTTATTGAATATGAATATTTGAATACTGATGAGCAAAGTCGATCTTAAAACTTGTTTTTCAGTAATGTTTTGCATATCTTGAGTTTTTATATAAAGTACCTTGGTTAGATATCCAATAATATTGAATAGTCTAAGTAAGATAGTTTTGTGATGAAACTCTTAAGATTATATTGGATATTTTTGAAAGATATTGGTTTTTATAAGATTGATCAGCAGAAACAAAATTTTGTCTATTCAAAATGTTTAATTTATAGGATTTTGGTTAATAATTTTTATTTATTGGATTTTGTTATACCATTCGGATGTCTTATAATGAATGTTTATTTTATGTCATGATATAAGTGGTAGAAGGCTAATTTTTTAAAAATTTTTTAAAATATTTATATAATTTTATATACCTTCTATCAAGAATTAACCTCTATTTATGTTATTGTTGAACAATCGTCCATAAGCCATGAAATCGGCTTCTGTAGCCAAAATTATGTTAGTCATTCTTGAGTTTTTTAGAAAAATTTACTCATCGTTAGATTAGCGAAACGACATAAAAAAACTTCCAATCGATAAAATGTAAATAGTTTCAGGGGATAATTTTCCGTAAATTCTAAATCATGAATTGAATTAAATTCTCCTTAAATCTAAATCAACAATAAGAATTGATTGATCGAGCTTGGATTAGGTCTACTAAGCTCCCAGCCAAAATAGCTGCAGCAATTATCGCCATTCCTTAAATTATCCCTTCAATTTGAAACAAAATTATATCGAATTTAGTCGTGATTTAGGTATAATTGCCTTCCTTCGAACCTAATGGAATATTCGAACTATGATTTACCCTAATAACTCCATCGCAATTCACTCTTGAACTTTCAGACATAATTTATTCGTATTCAGTTCATATTTCAGAATACAATGATTTTCAGTTCGAATATATTATAAGTAGAAATAAGTTCGAGCGGTTTTGTTAACAGATGTTGCTACTGGTATATTATTCCATTGTTTCATATGGCAATACTTCAATTTTGAAGTGTCATCATTAGGCTGACAATATTTCATTTAGTATGCCCATCAAATAACAAAAAAACATATTAAAGTTACATATAACGTCAGTTTTTTTATCCTGAAGAAAAAGCTGTTCTTTACCAGTATATCATTTCAAGATTTATGAATTCATACATTGTTTACTTAATAAACATATCAAAATTTGAATATCAAAACAGATTTAATCTGTTAATCTTCTACAATTTCAATTTCAAAAAAATTTTCTATTCAAAAAACTTTTAGAATTAAAATAATGTCTTGTATGCACGGCTTATATTTAATAGACGTATAAAATCAAAACTCAATATACAATATTAAATGGAATAAATAAACCAACAAATGTAAATTGTCAATTAAAATTATTAAATAAATGTTTGAAGGAGACAAAATTTTGTTTCTGATCCTACCATTATGAACCCCAATTCCTTTTCAAAAATATAAAAACATAATTTAATGACTTCTCAAAAGATGTTATTAATTTGGAATATTCAATATACTTAAATAAGTTAATTAAAAAATGTCCCACAACATGCACTATATCTTCTAAAAACAATTAGACTTTCGATAATCTCTTCATCAGTCCTAAATCATATTCAAAAATCAAAATCAACCAACAATAAATATAACTTACCTAATAGTGGTGACTGGATCATTGCTTGAACAACTAACTTTAAAACCAAGATATTCTATGTTCGTCACACAAATCACAGAAACCTATAAGATATTATAAAGTTTTCTTTAAACCATTGATATTCCATAATGAGATTTGATTCATGCCCATATAATTTATGTATTATGTATTAAATATAACAGAAAAAGGCTGTTCACTTGATAAAACGGATATAACAAAATTTGAATATCAAAACAGATTTAAATTTTCAGTCTTCTACAATTTTAATTTAAAAAAAAAATTTTTCATTCAAAAGACTTTTAGAATTAAAGAGACAATGGAAATTCGCTATCAAGGACGATGGGATCCAGCCATGATGTGTGATTACTGCTGATTTTTAAAGAGAGAAGATATGACCCCCATAAAAGGAAAAACAGAATTTAATTAGTATCTTAAGTCAATATTTTTAATCTTTATGCTTTTCTTAAATGTAAGGTACGTTTAGAGGGCGTAAAACTAAATAGAGTCGATATATAAGGTTAAAACATTTTGAAATCATTTTTCTCAATAGACATCAGATAATGTAACATTAAATGTGGTTCTATAAATGTAACAAGAAACCCTTACGTGTTACAACTTTCTTTTTCTCATTTTCGTATTAAGATACGTCCATTCTACCACAATATCCTATTCAGATTTATGTTACAATCAAAAAAAATTTTTTTTTGTCGGCCTGTGAAATTAATTGAATTTCGCTAGTATGAAACATTCCTTTGAAATAAATGTAGTTATACCTTCGACCAGAACGCCTATCCTTATTTCGTCTTATATTTCTTGCGACTTTTGAGATGAAGAGACATAATCACATTACATTAATTAATGAGGATTTTTTGGTACAACTGAATTACATTTGTGCTTTCAGTCGTCTGTCTTTTTTTAAGCTCCATGGCCTTTCAGATAAATGCATTGGAGTTTTAATATTTGCAATGTACACTTTAATTGAATAATACACATATAGACAGGGTGTTTAAAAAAAGGGGACATTGTTTCTAGGATAGGTAGGAAACTGAAAAATAATTGGGGCTTGCTAAGTAAAAAATATTCATAACGCCATCCGTATTCAAGATAAAGGGAAGAAAAAAAATGTACACATTTTTTACGATTTTTCCGAAAGTACTGGCAACATTGTAATTAAATTTGATACGAGTATGTTTTGGAAGCTCATACATCCTATGAATTTGTTTTTATATCTGACTCTCATAGAGGTCGTTAGTTACACGGTTAGTACTAAGTAGTATTGAACATCACTTTTTTAAGGTTAGATTTATCAATAAAAATTTCGAGTGAACTTAAAAATTATTAAACAAAAAGGTACTCTTGTAGAACTCCATATTGTGTACAGTTTTCGGAATATTTTGATAAACAGTAATAGTAATGATGAAGTTATTTATTAAACAAAAAACCACAAGAAGAAAATTAAAATAATTACTAAGAACATAAATAAATTAAATTAGAGTAAATATTCAAAATGGCCTCCGTTTTCATGAATACACAAGTCTATCCTTTTTTCTAAGGAATCCATTAATCGTCTAAAAGGTTGGGGATCAGCTTTGAGGTTATTAAAGTGACGTTGATCTTTCTTCCAATTCCTGACGTGAATTTACCTCTGACATAGAATTTTTCCTCAAGATACAATCAAACTGTGTAGTCCAAAGGTTCACCATTTAAATTTCCAGGTAGAATATGATAACCTATTTATTTGTTACCTGAAGTTGCTACCCAAACATTAACTCTAAATGAATGTTGGTAATGTAATACCCTTTTGACTGATGGATTCTCATCACACCAGTAGTGTGCATTATAGGAGTTGAATATACCTTGTCACTTAAAGGGTGGTCTCGTTTCTGAAAAGAATACATTTAAAAAGATTTGGATTGAGGGCTGTCCTTTTTTGTAATATTTGACAAAAATCCACTCTAACTGGTCTCCAAGAGCTCTTGGACTGTCTGTAATGATAAAGCTGCTGCTGTTTTGCATCCTCCAAGTACTTGAAGAAGACGTATTTGTTTGTCATATTCCTTAAGCTAACTTTTGGTTCTTGATCAACTAAATTTAAAATAATATTTTCTTTATTAATGTGTAATTTCATTACAATGTTGCCAGTAGTTTCGGCAAAATCGTAAAAATATGTATACATTTTTTTTCTTTAATACGGATGACCTTACGAAAATTTTTTACTGAGCAAACCCCAATTATTTTTCTGTTTTCTACCTATCCTAGAGACGGGGTTATCTTTTTTTGAAACACCCTGTATGTTGATTTATTTTCATTATTGTGAGTTGCTGACATGATGCTTTTCGTTTATATAGTAACTTGTACAAATGCTTATAAACAACTAGTCTGAAATTTGGTAAAATATTATATTTAAATTGTTTCTGTTTGAGATAAGGGTGCAATAAATTTTTTTATTATAATACTTCTGGTAAAACCACCTTATCCCTAGATCAAAAGATCCAATAGAGGTCAATTATATAACACAGTTTCCATAAATTCTCTGAATTTTTAGGTCGGCTTATTTCTGAACTTTCTAACAGCTTCAGTTTCAGACTCTTTTTTTTATGGAAAATCTTAAAACTCTAGGTGTTTATTGGAGTTTGCTGCCATTAAGGGAAGATATTCAATAATGGAGACTTATCAACATCTGTTTGTTCCTTCAAAAGGATTTTAAGGGCATTATACCTGTTGATTTCAAGAAATTCTAAAAGTGTTAATCTAGAACTTTTGCTTTCAAAGTGGATAATTTCATAATGATTGTTGAAATTATGCCTGAATTTCTCAAGATTATTAGCATATGTCGAATGTACAGAATCGGATATATAACACCTTTGGTGTTCTTGGACACGTTTCTTGAATGATCTACCAGTCTGGCCAATATATACTAAAGGGCAATTTTTGCAAGTCAACTTGTTGACTCCGGATTTATTTTCTTTATTTGTTCGATCTTTATTGTTTTTTATGTAGGTACTAAGGTTATTAATTGTCTTAAAAGCCGCGTTATAATTAAACAACTTCTGAAATATTTAGCAATATTTTCAGATAATCCATTGACATAACGAAAAATATTTCTGTGTATTGTCCTCTTTTATAATTGGGTACACGAGATTTAATGCCATTTTCTTTTGTTTATTGGATACCATTTTGTCTATAAGAAAGGGGTTGTAACCGTTGTTTGACGCTATTTGTTTAATAATATTTAATTCTTTTAAAAAGTTATCCGAATTCAAAGGACATTCAATAATCTATGAATAAAACTATTATATGCTGACATCTTTTGGTTGGTGGGGTGATTTGAAGTTTTATGTATTGTGATGTCTGTATGTGTGGGTTTGTGAAAAATACTAAAATCATGTAAATTATTTAGTCCTGTTATTGTGAGGTCAAGAAAATTAATACTTTGATTATTTTCTTCTTCGACTATGAATTTGATTTTTGGGTGGAGTTTATTAATGAAATTCGTGAAGATATGTAGTTGTCGGTCGGTGCCTTTGAAACAACAAAAAATGTTATCTACATATCTATATCAATTAAGGAAATATTTGCTTATCGGATTTAGGTGTATTTTTGATTCTAGATCATCCATAAATATTTCAGCTAAAATTTAACTGAGTGGATTTCCCATTATTAAACCATTGTTAGAAATATAGACAGTTCCGTTAAATTGAATGTAGTTTTGTTCAAGACATATTTCCAGGCAATTTGGTATATCATTTATTTTAATGGGATTGGTATTAATAGTTTTTTTACAATTTTTATTGTTTCAATTGGAGGTATACTAGGAAATAAATTTTGTACATCAAAAGAAATTAATCTACAATTTTTGGGCAATTGGACGGATTCAATACAAAAATAAATAAAATAAATTACTGTCTCATATACATTTTTTCAATTAAAATGAGTTTCCATCAAGTGAAGACCAAATCAATCAAATATATATCAAATTGATATTTGAACTGATTACACTGATGGAGCATTCTGTGAATCGGAAAGTTTTTAGAGCTTTTAGTGTACTTAAAAGAAAATTAAAACTACCCGACTGTCTGAATCTCCTTACAGAAGCATAAAAGTTTATTAGTGGCATGATGTTCAGGGATTCCATGTGGTCGTTGAATAATTTTCCAATAAAAAAGATATCACCCATTACTCTGCGATTCTGGAAAATTATCATGTTGAAATATTTGAGTCCGATATTAAAATTATTTGGGTTTCCTCGATTTTGATATAAATTGTATCTTAGACTCAAAGACCGAAGGAAATTTAGCTGAATTCTTTCGAGTCGATGTATGTGTATATCGTATTGAGGGTTCCAGATCACAGAAGCGAACTTCACTTTATCTATAACTCTACTAAAGCGTTAGTACAGTTTTCCATTTAGAAAAATATCGACTTTGTCTCAGAATCCCGAGATGTTGCAAAAGGAAGACCGTAGTTTGAGGCGAGTGTGCAAAATGGATATATCCTTATTTCTTGTGAAGAATATTACATCAAAATTAGTTATATTCAACATAAGGCGTCTTGTTTTACAAAATTTTATGAGACAATTGAGTTTTTCCTGAAAAAAACTTCTGTTTCGAGGAGGACGAATTTCCATTATGAGTTTGTTCCGAAAAAATCACCCCCATAAAGGTGGTATCAACCGCCAACATTTCTTGAATAGGGAAGAGATATCGAGTGTCACTTCAAATATTCTTCTGGGGGGGGGTCAAATTTTCGTTAGGACACCCTGTATATTATAAACAATGAGGGACCTAAATAGGAGCCTCGATGTACACCAGAAGTTGCGGAAAATATGGTGATTTAAATCCCTCTACTGAGACATATTGTGATCCTTTCTCTTTTATATTGGTTTGAATCAAGTTTGATTCAAACCAATATAAAAGTCAGCCGCATACAATCTAATCATTAGCAAGTGAATGCTCACTTTATTGAAGGTCTTGTTAAAGTTCATTTATATATGTTTTATTTTAGCGCATCAATTTTTTTGTTCGTTTACTCTAATGTTGATTGAACGACCAGTTCGACTTATGAAAATCCATATTAAATAATATCAAATAGTGTTATTCTTATTTTCACAAATTTTTATTGTTTTTTAATACAAAAATTATTTCGTGCATCTTCAGGTAGGTTTACAGTTATTCAAAATGTAAACCTACCTGAAGATGTTATTGTGATAGCGAAACAATTGTTGTATTGAATAACAAAAATTTGTGAGAATCGAAATAACATTATTTAATATTATTCACTACAATGTGATTTGAATATACCGCTTGTTTCTCCAATTTTCAGACAATCTTTGTTTTTAACCAAAATTGATCCTAGATTTTTCTTATTCGTACATATGGTTTGTAGGATGTTGTTTTGTTTGAGTCTTTTGCAAATTTGGGTACTAATTTTTGGAATATATTTGATAGTGTAAAATTTTTCTTTATCTTTTTTTGAAGAGGCAGATATATAGATGTAAATATAAATTGTAATGTTAAGTAAATTCTCCTAACATAAAGACTGACTAAATTTTTTGCACATTTTGATGTTATTTATTAGAACTTTTCTGAAAAAATTTTATTTCCTCAAGTTGCTAAATATATCTTATGATAAAGATACAGTGAATTAATGTGTTTCTTCTGATGTGAAATAATATTTTTATATGAAACATTCTTTTCACCGAATAACGATTTGTTCAATCGTAGACTCGCCCTATTAAATGAGTCCCATCCTGCGTTAGAGCATTCGCCATTTTGCAACTCAGATAATCCCAAATGTGGTCATTACCATTCATCTGTCACAGCAGGTCTTCGTGAAAATAGGTTTGTCGAGAATGAATCTATCTGAGAAGAGGATCATAATTCAATGAATTGTTCGGTCTTATCTAGAGTGAAAAACTTTTTTCTTGTCCTATTCCAAATCTAACTTTCTATAGTCAGGAGGTGATTTAGATTGGATATAAAATGGATGAAGGCTTTACTGGTGATAAAATCTTTATAGAATGATCATCATATAGATAACTGATTTTCATCGTGGAACTGTAGGTTAATGTATGTAAAAATAGTGTGAAAATTTTGACATATTTAAATTTCCGACATGAGAATAGGAATTTTTGTTTTTTCAATAACAAATATCTTCAAATCTAGTAGATCTGAAGACGGATCGTTCTCAGGATAATTTCATCTTGAAATAACTTCTATAATAAATTAGATCGACTTGTTAGAAATATCTGCACCATTTTTTGTTTCTCTTTATGAATTTATTCTTTATATTGGGATGTTGCTATACTTTTGATTAAGATTATGGTTTTCAAATTATGGTATATTTTTAGTGAAAAAATTGTGAAACGTTACAAAATACTAGAATCTGGAATAACTTTTCAACGGAAGATAGTTGGACCATATAGGAAATTATGTGTTGCAAAGTGCCTATAGAATCACCTCGTGAAATTTGGCCAGAGATAACTTGAGCACCCTGTACGTTATTTGCATCTGATTGAATGAAAACATACTCCCCTGCTAGCTAAACTTCTTTCTGTTTCAATTTGGTCTCTTAATCATAGAAAGAACGAAATTGACGAATAAGCTACCTGTGATTGAATCACATGATGTAATGAGAATCTTTTGTCTATATAAATTAACGAAAGAAAAATGCTTTTTCTGTTTTCATTATATGCATCAATAAAAAGTCCGATCGTAAGCTCTAACCATTTCGCGAACGCTGATATATTTTGCGCGCAACGATTCGAAAGAATCAAAGTATGTTTCATTTGCATAATCTCCTCTGAGCTCCAAAGCGATATAACTCGAATTTCATGGATCGAGGAAATTGAGGAGAAAACTCCAACTTTCATAGAGTTTTATGTCAGAATATAATAGGGAATTCATGAATTCTTCTTAAAGTTCCTGTTTTAGGTAACGTGAACTGAATATTATGTTGCAGAACTTGGAGTGTAGGACGCAGAAGGTGTACGTGAAAAATTCGAAAACATTTCAGGAAACAGATATCTTTAGCATATTTCTGTTTATCAGTTATGAAGAAGAGTGGAGGAAGAATAATTTTTTTTGCAGATAGCCGAACAGAAGAATGAAAAGCTATCACTAGAGGCTAAAAATGCAGAAAGATGGGATTAAGAACAGTATTAAAATTTGAAGAGAAGATATAAATATAACATTTGATATTTCAAAATTAAGTAGGAACTTACAAACTTCAATAAAATATTTCTTACTCATATACCATAACTATATAAAACAAAAACAAATGTGAATCAGTACAAGATAGAAGTAATTAAAATAATTTCAAATTCAGAATTATAATTTCTGACTTCCATGAAATATAGTGAAAATTATCATTAACTATCAAAATGATGTCCATCCTAATATTATATAATCAATATAATTTTTTTCCTCAAAGTCTCGGAAAAACTAGTTCTTCACGACATGAAACGTATTAATACAAATAAACCTTTTAACAAAACTATCTAAGTATGTATTATATATTAATATACAAATACAGGAAAATCAACAATTCCAAAATTATCAAAAATTCTTGAGGTAAAGGATCCAATAAAAATAATTGAACCAGAACTCTAACATTTCATAAATCGACTTATTTCAATCTCCAGACTTCATCAGAAATGTACTGAATTCAGATTCAAGTATATCAAAAAATAACTTAGTAAAAAAGATAAAACTTGGAACGAATAAACTCATAGTAAACTTTAAAGTCTCTTAAGTACCAGAGAAATGAGAAATGTATTGTAAACCATTAACCATTTGTACTTAGAATACAAAAGAACACAGCAGATCTTATTCCTTCCAAATAATGTCCCAGATAAGAAAAATAACCAGAATTTCAAAAACAATACATACTTAAGGAATATATTGTGTATCTTTGATTCAATATTAATTTAATTCATGATATAAAAATAAATTCAAATGTGAGTCAATACTAGATTGAAGTAATTAAAATAACTTTAAGTTCAAAATTATTAATTATTATCTTCTAACTTCTACAATATATTTTGAAAATTATATATAAAAGCTATCAAAATGATATAATGATACAAATAGGTTTTTTCTTGACAGAAGGATTATTACAAAATTTTAAATATCATATAGATTAATTCTGCTATGCCCCCACAAATTTTAATTTGAAAAAATTTGTATTCAAAAGTTTTTAGACTTGAATTAATAAATGTCTTAGAACACACTGTTTCAGTTTAGTAGACATATAGAATTAACACTTATTACACAAGGAATAAAATAATTCGAATAAATAAAAATTATTTACTAAAATTACTAGATAAATACTTGAAGTGTACAAAATTTTGTTTCGCAATCTGTTTCATGAAAACCAAATTCCTTTCCAAAAATGCAAAACATAATCTTAAGAAGTTCCTCAAAAACAACTTGCTCAAAATAAGTTCCTTCAAAAAAATTCCTAAAACATGCAGAACATCTTAGAAAAGTAATTTAGAATTCTCACAACGGAAACTCATCAGCCTACTACACATTGAAAAAATAAAAATTATTAACAAAAAATATCTCACCAGACAAACTGAATGTAGTTATCTGAACAAACACAAGAATGAAGTAAAGTTTTAAAAATCCTAGGTATTCTATGTTCGTTACAGAAATTACACAAAGTTTTCAAGGTATTTTAGGAATTTTTTTGAAGGAACTTATTTTGAGCAAGTTGTTTTTGAAGAGGAATTTGGTTTTCATAAAACAAGGTACGAAATAAAATTTTGTTTCCATCAAGTATTTATTTAGTAACTTCAATTAATAATTTATATTTATTTGAATCATTTTATTCCCTTTCGTACCGTGTAATGAGTGTTAATTCTATGTCTACTACATTGAAATAGTGTGTTCTAAGATATTTATTTAATTTATTTCTAAAAGTTTTTGAATAAAAATGATATTTAAAATTTCATCAAAATGATATTTAATCAATATAAAATATATTTTTTTGATATCTGTTGTGTTTTCCTGTGTTCTAAGTACAAATGGTTAATGGTTAACAATACATTTCTCATTTCTCTAGTACTTTCCATTTTTATTAATATATATGTTTTTATACGTTTCATGTCGTGAAGTAAAAAAGTTTATTCTGAGACATTTAAAGAACTTTTATATTGATCATATATAAGGATATCATTTTGATAATTTTTCTATATAATTTTCGATATATATTGTAGAAGTTAAAAGATATAATTCTGAGTTTAAAGTTATATAAAGCAAGCAAGAAGTTCTAAATTCTGCTTTCACAAGAAGTTTAATATCTGATACTACACAATGTTTTTCAAGATTCAACATCGCTAGTCCTCGATTTGGTTCTCTTAATTGTGATGCTTATTTTTGGAACAAATGAGGTTCAAAAGAATATAGATAACGCACATCTTCTTGCAAAATTTCATGGCGATCCTATGATCATGATAATTCAAAACGAGGATAAAAAAATTGTGATAGGAGCAGCGTTGAGCGCTAAAGAAACCATGGCAACGGTCCCACGACCAAGTTTAAATGCAGCATTTACATGTACAAAAGACAAAAAAAAATTATTTTTTGAAGATGTAATCGCGCAGATGCTACTAACTTCACGTCAGTGCTTTTTTCTTTGAATTTTGGTTGACTGCAAATAAAAAACGCTAGTCGCCATGTTTCACGAAGATTGAAGATTTTAACCAGTTATTTATTGAAGAAGACTAGCATTGTTGCTTTTCCTAGTGTATTGAATGGCCTACATATGTAGAATTCAGTAGTAACTTCTTGTTGTCATTTTCATCTGTTCCGCTTCTCTGCTTGCGTTGAATAGTTCTACAATAATACTACATCTCTTCTGTTTCCTACTCGAAATGTTTGGATTCTAAATTAATCAATTCAGTGGGCTGTGCTAATATGCCACAGAAATCTAAGGGCGAGGCAGAGGAATAATACTTCAGGACGGCATCTGGCTTGCAGCCTGTGAGTTGATCATGCCTGCCTGATCTATAGCAACAAACCTCGAACGCACTGAAATTGAATAACGAACGTCGCATTAACGTAATTGCTCCTGATCAATTACAAGCTGAAAATTAGCTTCATCGAATACGATTCTGTAAAAAAAGCACAAGTGGATATTTGATGCCATTCAAATGAAAATTGTTATAAATTGTACCAAAATAAGAAAAAATAAAAAAAGACCCAACTGACGCAGAAAGAACTAAAACTGTTGTTGTTTAGTATCTAGGGTTTGATGATGTCACATCGTTGATAACTGTTCATAAATTTTTTAATTAGTCGTAAAATTCAAAAATGATCCCGGGCAAAACCCGAGGGTAATTGGATATTTTGATTGCAGCTATATTTGCTATTCATAATAATGGTTTTTCAATAAGAGGTTAAATTTTGATATTAAAAAAACGAGTATATTTTAAAAGAAATCAATTGATAAAATAAGAAGGAACGATTTTTTACTTGATAGAAGGATTATTACAAAATTAGAATATCAAAACAGATTCAATCTGTTGTCTTCTACAATTTTAATTTCAAAAAATTTTTTTGAAGAAACTTTAAGAATTAAATTAATGTCTTTATAAGCACTGCTCATATTTAATAGACGTATAAAATCAAAATTCATCATAAAATATCAAATGGAATTAAGAAAAACCAACGAATATGAATTGTCAATTGAAATTAAAATATAAATAAGCAAACATTTTTTGTTTCGTTCCAGGCATGCGTACTGAACTCTTCAGACAAACGTACAAAAAGAAAACACCAATTGCCTTTTAAAAACATGAACACACTTAAAGTAATTAAAATAATTTATTCGAATATTTCAAATAAATTATATTCTTTGAGAGGTCCTTTAAGTGTGTTCATGTTTTTAAAAGGCAATTGGTGTTTTGTTAAAGGTAAGACCAGAAACAAAATTTTGACTCCTTTGGATATTTAGTTATTAATTTTAATTACTTTCGTATATCTGTTGGGTTATTTATTCCATTTGACATTATATATTGAGTTTTGATTATATACGTCTATTAAATATAAGCGGTGCTTGTTAGACATAAATTTATTTCTAAAAGTTTTTTGAATAAAAATTTTTTAAATTAAAATTGTAGAAGATAAACATATTTCAATTTGTTTCAATATTCAAATTTTGAAATAGTTTAAATTCATAAAGTGAATAAAAATACTTGATTTAAGTTTCACTGTTTATTTCATGTCTGTTGACATATATGTTTCGGGTTTCAAACCATTTTCAAAACTAAAGAGAACAGGATTTAAAATCATATTCATAATACTAGGGTAGATAACAGGTAAAATTTAGAAGAGTGTAAAAATAAGATGTTGAGTCGGTTTTAATCTTTTACAGATAGGAGCAATGATGATAAATTAAATTCCAGTTGGTCGTTTGTGATTTGTAACCCCTTTCCGTGTGCTAAAGAAATTTCCAAACTTTCTGGAAGAGCCATTCTCCTACTTTTATAACCTTCGTGTAAGATCTCAGTTCTGCTGCAATCTATGAGATGGTTGTTATTCATACAATGTTCAGAAAAACCAGTTGTTATTTTATTATGCAATATACTTTTTTGTGTTTTTCTACCCTTTGGTTTATAGATCATCATGTCTAACCTATGTAAAATGCAGAGCATTCATTAAAATATAAATTGTATATACCGCTTTTTTCACACGTTTCACGACTATCTTTGCCATTAACTAAGAGTGAACCTGAGTTTTTCTTATTTGTACAAATAGTGTTGACATTATTTTGTTTCAGTCTATTGTAAATTTTGTTTCTTATTTGTGGTGTGAAGTTTATGCTATGGAATTTTTCTTTTTCTTTGTTCTGAACGGTAAAGTAAAGAGAATCAAGAGCTTTTTTATGTTGTTTCTTAAAAATTAATATATTAGGAGTACAAATAAGTTTCCGCCGTACGGAACCCAATTTCCTTGTTTATGAATCATTCCTAATGATTTTAAACGATGTGAGACTGCTTGCTGAGTGACTTCTAATGTTAGAGCCAGTTCTTTTTGAGTTTGAGATGAATCTTCCTCCAATAATTCCTCCACTGCGATCTTTGTCTTCTACGTCGAAATCACCGTTTTTAAACTTTTGAAACCACTCTCGACACGTTCTCTCACTCAAAGCACCCTCACTATATGCTTCTACGAGCAATTGATACGCTTCAGCAGCAGATTTCTTTAAATTAAAGAAGTAAACTAATATTTCCCGCAAATGACGCTTACTTGGCTCAAATTTTGACATTTTCAACTTATGAAAATTATATTTTACCAATATAAAACAAAGATATTAATAGGTTATGTTGTTCTTGAATGTCCAAACTATTTTTTAAGCCGGTTATCATCTGCGAAAGCTAACCGGAACTCCGTGCCGCGCCATCTACAATAAAACGGCGGAAACTTATTTGTACTCCTAATATTTATTACGTTTGTATTGTAACCATTATTCGAGAATAGTGACTACAAAACTTTAGTTTCTTTTTTAAAGTTTTCTATTGAGAGAGGGGTTGATAATAACCTATGTACATTCTGTCAAGAAAGTACCGGGAATTATCGATTTAAATCTGGCGGGGCAATGAGGCAGGTAAAATTTTTTTTTTCCTAGGTTGGTACCACTGTCCTTAATTACTATGCCAAGCTTGAGCGGGATCTGTCAACTAGTGTATTTGCAACAGCTGATTGAGTCAGTCGATGTCAGAGTGCGTGCCGATTTTTACTATGGGTGATTACGTTGAGCAAAGAATTTGTTTAAAGTTTTATGTTGCAAATGAATTTTCGTGTGCCGATGCATTGAAAATGTTGCAAAAGGCCTTTGGTGATAATGCTCTATCGAAAACTCGTGCATATCAGTGGTACAGAGCCTTCAAGGACGGTCGTGAAGTGGTCGAAGACTTGCCTCGTTCCGGACGCCCATCGACGGCTTCGATCGAAGATAACGTCGATAAAATTAAGGAAAGGGTGCTGGAAAACCGTCGTACCAGCTTGAGAGAGATAGCACATGATCTTAAGATATCCCACGAGTCCGCAAGTACGATTTTGATTGATATTTTGGACATGAGAAAGGTGGCCGCACGACTCGTACCGAAAGACCTGAATTTTCTTCAAAAACGTCATCGCGAACAGGTTGCTTCAGACATGCTGGATCGCTGTAATTCCGATTCTACATTTATGGAACGCATTATAACTGGTGATGAGACCTGGGTCTACGAGTACGATATGCAAACAAGCCAGCAATCATCGGAATGGGTGGCAAAAAATGAGCCGAAACCGAAAAAACCACGCCAAAGCCGCTCGAAAATGAAGGTGATGCTCATTGTTTTCTTCGATATCCGTGGCATGGTGCACTACGAATTCGTTCCAGAGGGTCAGACGGTAAACAAGGAGTATAACCTAGGCGTTATGAAACGTTTGCGGGAGCGTATCCGTAAGAAGCGGCCAAATTTGTGGGCGAACAACTCATGGATTTTGCATGACGATAACGCGCCTTCTCACCGAGCTACGATTGTGACTGACTTTCTCGCCAAAAAGTCAACAAACGTGCTTCAGCAACCACCGTATTCGCCGGATTTGGCTCCCTGCGACTTTTTCCTCTTCCCAAAACTAAAATTGCCCCTTCGTGGCACCCGTTTTGAGTCGATTGAAGCCATAAAACAAAATTCGGCGCGAGACCTAAAGTCCATCCCGGAAAGCGCCTATAAAAAATGTTTCGATAATTGGAAGTGCCGTTGGCATAGATGTATTGGAGCAAATGGAGCCTATTTTGAAGGCGACCCAATAAATTTTGACGATTAAATGTAAAAATGTTGTTTTAATTGAAAATTCCCGGTACTTTCTTGACAGAGTAGTATGAAGGTGTGAAAAGAAGACATTTTTATTTTGAGATGGCGGGAACTATTATGTTGTATTCTTTAAAATGAATTAACTTCTTCAAAAAAATGTTTAACTATATTTTTGATTATGTTTCCTATATATTCATTAAAAATAATAAATATATCGTTCAGGTAATTTCGTGGCAGAGATTGTCAAGGAAAGGAATTGTATTGTGAGTTTTACCATGTCGATCAGTAAGGAATATCCGACCGTTTTCAAGTGAACACTATATTCAGTATTTCAAACAATACCTATATTATTTTTATGGAAATATGAGAAAAAGAATACAAATAATAATTATAATTAATGAAAAAAATAGTTAAAAAAAATTTATTCATTTCAAACTATTTCTGTTGCCACATTCAATGCATAATAATTGTTCATATCTTGAACATTTTTGTATTCCATTTCGAAATTTTGTAGTTCCATTGTTCACATCTTACAATATATTTCATGTATTTCTATATTCCATTTTCGATACATTTTTTGTTTTTGAAGACATTGTTTCAAGTTTTTGGTCAGCATTAAGGAAACACTTTGACATTAATATTCAAATCAAAATAAAAGAATATTTCCACAATTTCTCAATTAACAACAATTGTGGAAATGTTCTTTCTAATTTCATTTAATTAAAACGAATTTTCATCAAGTGAGAAGGGATTCAATTAAATTCACACATGTATATGTTATTTGTTAGGCCTTTTATAATATGAAGAGAAAAAGATACGGGATGAATAGTAGTCAAGCAAATGATACTTGTCACTTCAGTGTTTCAGAGTATATGAGATCATCTAACTTATTCCCGTTTAATACAGTTACATATTCAACGCTGGTATATTGGAAGAATGGAATCTCAATGAGAGTCGTAAATATTCTTTCTGGGAATTAAGGCACGCGAACTGAAACTACTCGTGAAATACAATATATAAGAGTGTCTCAGGAGATTTATGTATTTTCGTTAAGAAGCACAGCCAACTATAATCTGGTGCTCTATCTAAAATGAACTGGCAGGAGGAGACATAGAAATACTTCCTTGAAAAGAAGACATTTTCTAGGAGAATAATCCGAGAATTGAAAATGTATAAAGCTGCTTACTGAATCTCGTCTTTCTGTTATAGAAATAATAGAATTAGGGTTGAACGAACCTCCAAGGAGAAAAATGTCACCCACTAAAATATACAGGATATTTTAAAATGAACTGTCACAAAAGTTCAAGAAATTCACAAATTTTGAGATAGCAGAAAAACTATCACAAGATGTTAATAATCAAAAAAATCGAACTGATAATAAGGGGGAATTTATTTAATATTCAGCTGTTCCATTACGCAGTAATAAATACTGGGATAAAAAAATTAATTACATGTGATGTTGGTCGCGTTGGGTTTAAAAAGTAATTGAAGGTGAAATTACACGATACACACCCCTATAACCCAGAGAAAAATATTTTCTGAAAACAAATTTCCTCTTTTAATGTAGAAGGAAAAAATGAGTTCTAGAGAAAAAGCAAATCAACGGAAAACCGTCAAATTGAGAATTTCTAGAGGCACCATCATACTGAGATTATCAAACAACAAAATTTATAAAGATATAGATAGTCAGGAGTAAGATATCAATCGCATAATACCTTCCACGGCTTGTACCCCAAATTAAATTTTAACGAAGAATATTTAGAAAGTAAAAAATAATACATTTCAAAGACTTCATTGAAAATAAGTAGGAGAGACGGTAGTGAATAATTATTGATGTAAGGTCCGTCTAGAAAGTATCCGGAATTGATTATTTTTCATATTTTAATATACTTCTTCCTTGTAACATTCTAAGACAATAAGTAATGTATAAAATAGGTTATGCAGATAGTTTGCATGGCAATACTATTTATCGTATATTGTTAATTGTCAACAGGTATACAATTTATGAAATAATGTCGCAACTAGAGAAAAGAAAACAGGTATATATTTGTATAAAAAAGGTTTTCTAAACGTTAAAAAATTAGCGCAATTGACAGAACTGGGAAAAAGTGCTGTATATGAGACAATAAAGAGGATAAAAAATGGCATGGATATGAGGCTTAGACCAGTTTCAGGAAAACCGCGTCAAATTAAAGAAAACAATTTAAACGCTTTATTGGTCTTAGGACGACACAATCTGCGCCTGGGTTTCGCAGATTGGCTAACAGATTTGGAAATCTACGAAACAAAAAAGTATGCCCAGAAACCGTGCGTACTACTTTGTCAAGAAAGTACCGGGAATTTTCATTTAAAACAACATTTTTACATTTAATCGTCAAAATTTATTGGGTCGCCTTCAAAATAGGCTCCATTTGCTCCAATACATCTATGCCAACGGCACTTCCAATTATCGAAACATTTTTTATAGGCGCTTTCCGGGATGGACTTTAGCTCTCGCGCCGAATTTTGTTTTATGGCTTCAATCGACTCAAAACGGGTGCCACGAAGGGGCAATTTTAGTTTTGGGAAGAGGAAAAAGTCGCAGGGAGCCAAATCCGGCGAATACGCTGGTTGCTGAAGCACGTTTGTTGAGTTTTTGGCGAGAAAGTAGTTATTTAAGGAAGAGAGAAAATAGTTATTTAAGGAAGATAAAATGGTGAATAGGATAGGCACATTACAAAGGTTATGTTCGATTTATTCGAAATTGAACAAGGTATTTTTGACCTTTACTAGGCAGTCTGTAAAGCATCCATTCCGGCTTCACTTTCTTCGGTCTTTGTCCATTACAATGACGTTCCTAGGGCCCGGCTATCTAATCTTAGCCTCTAAAAATCCATAATTCTCCATAAAAACCTCAATGGGATAATAGACACCCAGAAACGCAAATAGGCAAATACCGCTTCGACATTAGGAGAAGAATTTACCTGCATCACAATATAACTCCGGGATCAGTTTCTTCTTGGCACCCGCGCTAGTCACATCGTCACAGTTTCTCTATTAATTAAGTTCCAAAAGTTTTGCCAGAAGACGATTGTTTTTCTTCGACGATGGCAATCAGCGCTGTTACCAATCCTATTCTAGAGATTAATTTCGGGTTACTGAACAAGAAAATCTCTTAAAACAAATTGTAGAAATCACTATGTTTTACTACCAATAAAAATATATATTACACATTTTCTTGTATTCGAGTTTCGGAAAATTAACTATCCCATCATCAGACAACTGAAGACCTAACAGTGGTACAGTGGTATTTAAACAAAAGTGATAAATATTTTGAATATTTCAATAGATTCTCGGTAACACCTAATAATGGTACATAGGTTTACAAGCGGAACGTGATAAAAACCCGGTTAAAAAAGAGATCGGAATGACGGCAATCGACAAAGAAGGTTATCAAACAGATGGTACCCAAATATCTCAAATAATTTTTGGGGTTACATAGCTCCGTACAGTTATTCATTATTTTTACGTTATTTTGTTGTACATCTCAAATATTTGGATTTACATAGCTCCATACAGTCATTCATTATTTTTTAAATTATTTTTATTGTGAACGAATTCGAAAATTTTAATAATCAAGTTTCTTTTCATTTGAATCTACATGTACAATTTTCTTAAGATTTTCTTTTGTCGAAAGGAATAACTAATTTCTGAAGAATGAGTGGCAAAAGTTGAATTTTTGTTTACTTTTCATTAAATTTATTTTATGTTCGTTGAAAAAGGTTTTGAACAAATGTTACTTTTTGAATATCTCAAATATTTTCGATTCACATAGCTCCGTACAGTCATTCATTATTTTTACATTATTGTTATTGCGAACTAATTTGAAAATTTCAACAGATTCTAGATAATCGAGTTTCTTCCCTTTTGATTCTACATGTAAAATTTTAAGATTATCTATTGTGGGAAAGGAATGACCGTTTTCTAGACAATGAGTGGCAAAAGTAGAATTCTGTTTATTTTTTATGAAACTCATTTTATGTTCGTTGAACTTCGTCTTGAAGGAATTCCTGTTTGTTCTATATATTTATTACTGCACGTAGAACAAGATAACTCATAAACTCCTGATTTATGTATGTTTGGAAAAGGGTCCTTTGCGTTAAAAAATACCGATGATAACTTGTTTTGCATTTTGAAGGCAATATTGACATCTGATTTTGAAAAACTATTGACTTATGCTACCAAAGTATGATAGAGAAATGAATTTTTTATTTTCTTCAGTTTTTATGATAGGATAAATTTGGCTCATGGCTATTTTAGATACTTTCTGTCGAATTAGATTATCTATTATATTGGGGTTGCAACCGTTGTTCGCGGCTATTGATTTTATAGTTTGGACTTCAGCTTCGCGGTCATTTTTTGATAAGGGTAATGCGAAGGCTCTATGGATCATCGATTGATACGCTGATATTTTTTGTGAAAATGGGTGATTGGAATCAATAGGAATACATATATCAGTGGATGTGGTTTTTCTGAACACGTTGAATTCTATTTTTCTATTTGAGTGTGATATCGAGAGGTCTAAAAATGTAATACTCCTCTTCGATTTTTTTTCTAATTCGAATTTAATTTTTGGGCGAATATTATTCAAGAAATTCAAACATTGACTCAGTTGTCTGGATGTTCCGGAGATAGTTTTTGTGCAGGCATTGTTCTAAAAGGGCAATGAAATCACCGTGTATCACGGGATTTACATGTGATTTTTCAAGAATTTCTGAAGCTAAATGAATGCTATTTTTTCTCGGTATATTTGGAAACATATTATCCACAATTCCAAATATACCGAGAAATGATAGCATTCATTTAGCTTCAGAAATTCTTGAAAAATCACATGTAAATCCCGTGATACACGGTGATTTCATTTAGAACAATGCCTGCACAAAAACTATTTTCAATTTAATAATAAAATATACGAACAATTAAACGGCCTAGCTATGGGCTCACCACTGAGTCCACTCCTTGCAGACATATTCATGTCAGAAATAGAAAATATAATCTTCAATTCGAAACTACCTGTAAATATTCATTTCTGGTATAGATACGTAGACGATATTCTCACGTTGCCTTCAAAACGCAAAACAAGTTATCATCGGTATTTTTTAACGCAAAGGACCCTACTCCAAACATACACAAATCAGGAGTTTATGAGTTATCTTGTTCTACGTGCAGTAATAAATATATAGGACAAACAGGACGTTCCTTCAAGACGAGGTTCAACGAACATAAAATGAGTTTCATAAAAAATAAACAGAATTCTACTTTTGCCACTCATTGTCTAGAAAACGGTCATTCCTTTCCCACAATAGATAATCTTAAAATTTTACATGTAGATCAAAAGGGAAGAAACTCGATTATCTAGAATCTGTTGAAATTTTCAAATTAGTTCACAATAACAATAATGTAAAAATAATGAATGACTGTACAGAGCTATGTAAATCGAAAATATTTGAGATATTCAAAAAGTACCATCTGTTTTAAACCTTTTTCAACGAACATAAAATTAATTTAATGAAAAGTAAACAAAAATTCAACTTTTGCCACTCATTCTTTAGAAATTAGTAATTTCTTTCGACAAAAGAAAATCTTAAGAAAATTTTACATGTAGATTCAAATGAAAAGAAACTTGATTATTAAAATTTTCAAATTCGTTCACAATAAAAATAATTTAAAAAATAATGAACGACTGTATGGAGCTATGTAAATCCAAATATTTGAGATGTACAACAAAATAACGTAAAAATAATGAACCCCAAAAAATTATTTGAGATATTTGGGTACCATCTGTTTAATAACCTTCTTTGTCGATTGCCGCCATTCCGATATCTGTTAGAAGGCCCCTCTTTTTTAACCCGGTTTTTTATCATGTTCCGATTGTAAACCTCTGTACCACTATTAGGTGTTATCTATTGAAATATTCAAAATATTTATCACTTTTGTTTAAATACCTCTGTACCACTGTTAGGTCTTCAGTTGTCTGATGATGGGATAGTTCATTTCCCGAAACTCGAGTCACAAGCAAATGTGTAATATATCTTTTTTTTAGTAGTAAAACATAGTAATTTCTACAATTTGTTGTAATTATGATCAACTACCAAATAGTAACGGCTGAAACAATTCAGTATAAGAAATTCTCTAATAATGTCTCTGAATTAAAATCACTCAATGTGTCGAAAATTGGAACGTCCTTAGCTGACAAGAATTATCAATTACTTTTTTGTGAAGTTGGATATCAAATCCTTCGGACCAACATGTTGCTTTCTATTGCTATTTGAGTTTCTATTTATACGAAACTGGCCAGCAGATAGAAAACAAGAAAATGAAAGGACCCATTCGATTGCGAATGGACTATATGGTCAGCAAACCGGAAAAGGGCCCGTTAGATATAAGAAGTTGAAGATCCCGATCGTTCAGAGCGTCTGTGATTGATTACTGTTTAGATTGCCAAAACATTTCACTTCATAAAGGGAACTCGGAACGATAATTGTTATTATGGAATTGGAAAAATAAAGATGTTATGATTCGATGTGCTTCATTATAGTAGTCTCTACAGATAAGGGTTATAACGATAAAGCAGGAGACATTTTTATACACTGCTATTTTTGCAGGATGGAATATGGGGATGATTCAATCGATTGGAATATCCATTTTCAGGCGTGAAAGGAAACCTTACAGTTTCGACAAGTCTGAATATCACAGGTTCTGAGTTCTAAGATAAATTCTTGTTATAGTGAGCTGAAGCAAATGAAATGAACGACAGATATTCTACAGAGTACTTCCGAATTCTGATAATAAGAAACATTGTTGTATTCAAATAAATTAATTCTGACAATCTGTTCCAAATACAGTAGAAACCGGCTATACCGACATCGTTTACAACGACGAATCGGTTATAACCACCATGTGGCGAATCCCTTTATAAAACACCTATGCATAATACCGTGTGTAACAACATTGGATAAAGCGACTCAAAGTCATCGGAATTCGTCGGTTATAACGACCAAACGTCATACATTCTGTCAAGAAAGTACCGGGAATTATCGATTTAAATCTGGCGGGGCAATGAAGCAGGTAAAATTTTTTTTCCTAGGTTGGTACCACTGTCCTTAATTACTATGCCAAGCTTGAGCGGGATCTGTTAACTAGTGTGTTTGCAACAGCTGATTAAGTCAGTCGATGTCAGAGTGCGTGCCGATTTTTACTATGGGTGATTACGTTGAGCAAAGAATTTGTTTAAAGTTTTGTGTTGCAAATGAATTTTCGTGTGCCGATGCATTGAAAATGTTGCAAAAGGCCTTTGGAGATAATGCTCTATCGAAAAATCGTGCATATCAGTGGTACAGAGCCTTCAAGGACGGTCGTGAAGTGGTCGCCCATCGACGGCTTCGATCGAAGATAACGTCGATAAAATTAAGGAAAGGGTGCTGGAAAACCGTCGTACCAGCTTGAGAGAGATAGCACATGATCTTAAGATATCCCACGAGTCCGCACGTACGATTTTGATTGATATTTTGGGCATGAGAAAGGTGGCCGCACGACTCGTACCGAAAGACCTGAATTTTCTTCAAAAACGTCATCGCGAACAGGTTGCTTCAGACATGCTGGATCGCTGTAATTCCCATTCTACATGCATGGAACGCATTTAAACTGGTGATGAGACCTGGGTCTACGAGTACGATATGCAAACAAGCCAGCAATCATCGGAATGGGTGGCAAAAAATGAGCCGAAACCGAAAAAACCACGCCAAAGCCGCTCAAAAATGAAGGTGATGCTCATTGTTTTCTTCGATATCCGTGGCGTGGTGCACTACGAATTCGTTCCAGAGGGTCAGACGGTAAACAAGGAGTATTACCTAGGCGTTATGAAACGTTTGCGTGAGCGTATCCGTAAGAAGCGGCCAAATTTGTGGGCGAAAAACTCATGGATTTTGCATGACGATAACGCGCCTTCTCACCGAGCTACGATTGTGACTGACTTTCTCGCCAAAAACTCAACAAACGTGCTTCAGCAACCACCGTATTCGCCGGATTTGGCTCCCTGCGACTTTTTCCTCTTCCCAAAACTAAAATTGCCCCTTCGTGGCACCCGTTTTGAGTCGATTGAAGCCATAAAATAAAATTCGGAGCTAAAGTCCATCCCGGAAAGCGCCTATAAAAAATGTTTCGATAATTGGAAGTGCCGTTGGCATAGATGTATTGGAGCAAATGGAGCCTATTTTGAAGGCGACCCAATAAATTTTGACGATTAAATGTAAAAATGTTGTTTTAATTGAAAATTCCCGGTACTTTCTTGACAAAGTAGTACTTTCTTACTAAACCAAAACATCGTTTTGAACCTTATTCTAATGAATAATAGCTACATACTTTCTTCCACTCCACTCCATCTATGCTTCATGTGTCTTCTACTGCTAAATTTATTGCACTGCATTTCAGTGCATGTTTTACTACAGAACTGGACTGATTTAGTGCGCATCACGAGAGCCAATAGATCGTAGATTTCGCTTAATTGATTTTGGAGGGCGTGTATAACGATGGCACGATGGAGTTTGAGAATAATGCGTTTAAATTTTATTTGGAAAATTGTTTTATTTTTTTATATTTATTTTTATTTGTGTCCTATATTTTCTATTAAATAACAATATGCCGTGTTTACACTTTCAACGGCTCTCTTATTAATCAAGTTTGGGTCTTGCTTGATAGATATCATCTCATGCATTAAAGGTTTTTTTAAGTTTTTTTGTTTGCCTAAAATTTTGATAGATCCAGGATCGAAATTGAAGAAATGAGGGTGTTTTTCACATGTTCTGCTAAAGCGGTGTTATTTTCTTTTTTGTTTTTTAGTGGATTAAGGATATTCAAGGAGTCTCTTTTGTGTTCAGAGATCCTGTCCTTTAGATATCGACCAGTTTGACCAATGTATGTTGATTGACAGTCGTCGCAGAATATTTTATATATGGTATTAGCAATGAATTCTTTCGGAGTTGCACTTTCAGTTTCGGTGAAAAGTTGTTTAACTGTGCTGTCAGATTTAAATGCTACGTTTATGTTTATTTTGGTGGATATTTTTTCAATTCTTTCTGCCAAATTTTCTGTGTAAATTATTTTGAAATATTTTTGGGTATCCTTTTCCTCTGGTTGTTGGCTTTGCGAAGTTACTTCTTTGTTAAGAATTTTCTTCATGAACTTGGTGGGATAGTCATTATTTTCTAGGATTGATTGTATTTTAGTGATGTTATTTTTGTGAAATTTGCTATCCGAAAGTTTTAATACTCCATGTTTCAAATTATTTAAGATGTTTATTTTTTGTGTCATATTATGATTTGAGTGAAAATTCAGAATTCATCCAGAAAATGTTGGTTTTTGATACCAGTCTGTTATTATTTTTTATCTTTCCTTCTTATTAGTAGTGTATCTAGGAAATGCAGTGAGTTGTTCTTTGTTTCTAATTCAATGGTGAATTTTAAGCGGGAATGAATGCTGTTTAAAACCGTTAAGATTTAATCTGCTCGGTCAGATGGATTAGATGAGACAATGTCATCAACATATCTTTCGAAAAATTATATTGAAAAAACGGGATAGAAATGTGAGTTGAAGAAGTCTATTTGATCCATCCACAAAAAAAAAGAAAATTTTCCTCACTTATATTATAAAAAAAATTATTTATTATACGCTCTGTGGTTTTAAACAAGCTTGAATATTATGGTGAGGCTCTTGACCTAATGAAAAGTTATCTGATTAACAGGATGCATAAAACAAGCTTGGGAGGCAGGTCTTCTTCTTGGAAGACTTTGAGTCATGGTGTACCGCAGGGTTCTGTGTTGGGTCCCCTTTTATTTGTGATATTCCTGAATGATTTTCCAGCTACTGTGAAGTCATATCAAACCGTCCTCTTCGCTGATGACACTTCTTTTCTGAATAAAGGGATGGACAACCAGGAATTGTAAGAGAAAGACAAGAAGACACTAAAGGAAGCCCAGGTATGGTTCAGCGCAAACAAAATGATGATGAACAGTGACTATAGTTGACCAAAGATGTCTTCGAACAATCACATGAGGCTATTTTGTGTCTTTTTGCAATAAAATCTCAAGTTTTCTGTCCACATTGATGAAATAATTCCTAAGTTGTCAAGAGCTTCCTATGCAGTTAGGAGAATAAAGTAAATAGCGGGAGTTGAAGCAGCCAAGATTACCTATTCAGCTACTTTCATTTCGGCATTCTTTTCTGTGGGGATTCGTCTGAAAGTAAGAAAGTATTCATGAAACAGAAGCAGGTAATGAGAATAGTATGTGGCGTAAGTAGTAGATATAGCTGTAGAGAGCCAGAGAAAAAAATTTTACCATGACTTCCATTCTTATACTTAACTGTGTAATGTGCATCCATGATAATATGGACATACTATTGAAAAACAACTATAATCACAACTAGGATACTAGAAACAAAAAACAACTTCATCATACCATACCATCGTATAAAAGTATCATAGTTAAATGTAAAATGTAAGTCATCTAGCTATAAAAATTTTCAACAAACTTCCGTCCAGAATAAAGGAATTGAATCGAATAAAGCTCAAGAATGAACTGAAATGTCTCTTAATGAGTGAAGCATACTACTCAACACATAAATACCTGAATGATACTTTTTTTAAAAATATATTTTTATGAAATACGTTGTCTGGCCAAATTTATTCATTTATTGTTTGTTTGACTAAAGTTTTGTTTTATTTTGTTTAGTACATTTTTTATTTATATTTACTCGTGTCTTTTTAGACAAACTTTTACCTGACTACCCAGGAATTTTTGATGATGATGAATGAATTATTATTATTATTGAGAAATATTCATTAATTTTTATTTATACCCGATCAAACATGCAAATTATAAATGGCCACTCCTCACGATGAATTTTTTCAAGGTGTAACATAAGATTTATTATATTTATATATCAAAATATTTGAAATTCATAAAATATTTATATGCTATAAGAACAATGATACTCTTCCTGCGTATCAATAAATGATGAGGTATTTTAATGACACAAACGTTTAAATATGATGTTAAGTATTCTTGTGAAACCTTCACATTTCTTTAACGGACATCTTTCCTAAAGGATAATTTATTATCATAGAGGACATTTCGAATTGAGACATTTATCTGATTCAATTCGCTGATTTTTCTAAGAAATTAGAGAACAAGAGCTCATAAAAAAAATTTCGTGTTCGTCAAAATCTAGATTTCTTCAAAATATGAGGCCATATTTGAATTTTATCAAGAATCTGTAGAGCAATTTTTCATGATTGATATTAAATTAGCTTCGCCAATTCTCCAAAGTTGAAAACCTCTCGTGATTAAAGTCATAACAAGGGTGCGATTAAAGTTTTCAAATCTATACTGACCCATTTTTTTAAACCGAAAGATTTACTAAAGCACGTTCGGCTCTCACATTCATGGGTCTGTTCGCCGCCTTTGTGATTTCCGTAATTGTGAACGCCACGAAAGCGGCAAAGTGTTTTCCGTCACGTGAATCTCATATCAAATGAATATAAACTCAATTATCTTCTTCGGCATGCCATCGTTTTGTATCTATTTGAGGTAGATAAGGAGCGAAGGTAAACCAACTGAATGCGATGTTGTTGCATCGGTAACGCCGTTGGAGAATTTCGATGATTTCTGAAGAGTTTGTTAGAAACCTGAACTGCATGTTTTGGTTCATTTTTCAACTTAAACCGATCTCGGAATTGTGGTAATTAACCTGGAGATTATTTTGATAGTAGTTGGCAGTAACCAAATGACAATTGTCCAAAGTCTTCCTGCCAGATACTGAACTGTTTCAGCCGTCACTATTTGGTACTTGATCATAATTAAAACACGTTTTAGAAATGACTATGTTTTACTACCAATAAATTGATATTTTACACATTTAATTGTGACTCGACTTTCGGGAATTAACTATCCCATCTTCGGACAACTGAGGATTTACCATGCAGGACAGGTTATTCATGTATATACAGGCTCACGACAACTAAAAGGGTGAGAGAAACAGCTTAAAAAAAACGGGCGGCTAACAATTATCGGGTGTTTTTTTTTAGAGTGATAGAACTTTAAACTGAAATAAGGCACATTCAAATTAAGATAGAAGCCAATTTTTTTTATTTGAGAGATAATTTTATGAAATTTTTTTTTGAATAATTTCCGGCATATGTCCACCACGACTAGCTCTATGGAACCGCATTCGATCAGACCAATTATGGACCACTTTTTCGAGTAATTCAGGCCTTATTTCTTCAATAACAAGAGTTATGTTGGCTTCCAAAGCGTCTATTGTTTCTTGTTTATCAGCATAAACCAATTACTTGACATAACCCAAAAGAAAATAATCCAGTGGAGTTATGTCGCATGATCTTGGAGGCCAATTAATTGGACCATTTCTCGAAATAATGTTATCGCCAAATTTTTCTTTCAATAAATCAATTGTTACGGTAGTAGCATGAGGTGTAGCACCATCTTGTTGGAACCAAAATACTTCTGGGTCGATACCACACAAATTTTGAAACAAATGATCACTGATCATCGATCTGTAACGAGCACCATTCACTGTAACATTAGCTCCAGCATCGTTTGTGAAGAAATATGGACCGATGACGCCTCCAGCGTGTAAAGCACACCATACAATGCATTTTTCAGGATGCAATGGAACCTGCAGATCTTCTTGAGGATAGTTTTCACTCCATATACGGCAATTTTGCTCGGTTACATAGCCGTTCAACCAGAAATGAGCTTCATCACTAAACACAATTTTAAAAAAGTGGATCAACTTCAAGCTGTTCTGGGGCCCAATCAGCAAACAAACGACGCTTATTATGGTCAAGTGTCTTTAGTTCTTGAACCAGTTGGATCTTGTATGGCTGTAGACGAAGATCTTTACGCAAAATTTTCCATGTGGTGCATGCACCGAGTCCTACTTGTTGTGAACGTCGACGAATAGACAAATCTGGATCATCATTAACACTATGACTTACAGCAGCGATATTTTCTTCTGTATGTACAGTTCTTTATCTTTTTGTTGTTGTTGCATCGAGTACAGAAAATGTCAGAAATCTATCGATAGTTCGACGAATAATGCTCTGATGGACGATTATGTAAACCATAAATTTCACGAAGTGCTCTATAATTTTGGCGAATAGAACATTGATTTTGAGAATAAATTTCAACAATTTGTAAACGTTGTTGCGGCGTGAGTCTCTCCATGATAATTTGCCAATGCTTACTGAACAGAAATGTCAAAACAACATAGCTTCTACCTTCTGTAAAATCATAGTTATCCTCATCGAAAGTTCTATCACTCTAAAAAAACACCCGATATTAGAAAGTCGCCACGCCAAAGAATATTGATAAACAGATAATAAAATAAAATAGAAAAGCCTTTTACTTGATAGAAGAAATATAACAAAATTTGAATATCAAAACAAATTAAAATATGTTTATCTTCTACAATTTTAATTTCAAAAAAATTTTTCATTCGAAAAACTTTTAGAATTAAAATAATGTCTAAAACAAGCACCGCTTACATTTAATAGACGTATATAATCAAAACTCAATATATAATGTCAAATGGACTAAATAAACCAACAGATATACGAAAAGTCATTGAAATTAATAAATAAATATTTAAATGAGACAAAATTTTGTTTCTGGTCTTACCTTTAAGAACACTAATTGCCTTTTAAAACCATGAACACACTTAAAGGACTTCTCAAAGAATATAATTTATTTGAAATATTTAATATATTTAAATATTCGAATAAGTTAATTCAGAAATCTCTTAAAACATGCACTATATCTTCAAAAAACAAATATAATTCTAAGCAATCCCTTCTTCGGTCCTGAATAATATTCCAAATATCAAAAATTTTTTGAAATTAAAATTGTAGAAGATAAACATATTTTAATTTGTTTTGATATTCAAATTTTGTTATATTTCTTCTATCAAGTAAAAGGCCTTTCTATTTTATTTTATATATAATGTATAATTGTATTTTGGCTTCAATAAAACTCATTATGGAATGTCAATGAATAAATAAGCCTTAAAAATAACTCACACTGTTCTTTGATTTTGTAAGAACATAGATCAATCTTGAATTATAAAGTTGATCTGTGTTTCGAAGCATTAGTCCTTTACACGTGGTGAGTTCTTGATATAGGTTAGTTTTTTGATTTTGATATTTGGAATATTATTCAGGACCGAAGAAGGGATTTCTTAGAATTATATTTGTTTTTTGAAGATATAGTGCATGTTTTAAGAGATTTCTGA
Source organism: Megalocaria dilatata (assembly GCA_034642435.1). Classification (NCBI taxonomy): domain Eukaryota; kingdom Metazoa; phylum Arthropoda; class Insecta; order Coleoptera; family Coccinellidae; genus Megalocaria; species Megalocaria dilatata. The sequence continues at coordinate 8,501,675 of CM067854.1, forward strand.
ATTAACTTATTCGAATATTTAAATATATTAAATATTTCAAATAAATTATATTCTTTGAGAAGTCCTTTAAGTGTGTTCATGGTTTTAAAAGGCAATTAGTGTTCTTAAAGGTAAGACCAGAAACAAAATTTTGTCTCATTTAAATATTTATTTATTAATTTCAATGACTTTTCGTATATCTGTTGGTTTATTTAGTCCATTTGACATTATATATTGAGTTTTGATTATATACGTCTATTAAATGTAAGCGGTGCTTGTTTTAGACATTAATTTAATTCTAAAAGTTTTTTGAATAAAAAATTTTTTTGAAATTAAAATTGTAGAAGATAAACATATTTGAATTTGTTTTGATATTCAAATTTTGAAACAGATGTTAGTTATTTAAACATCTCTCAAATATTTTGGATTTGGGTAGATACAGTCATTTATTATTTTTACACTATTTTTATTGTGAAATAGTCTGATAGTTTCAACAGATTCTAAATAATCAAGTTTCTTTCCTTTTGATTCTACATGTAAAATTTTAAGATTATCTATTGTCTGAAAACGATGGCTGTTTTCTGAACAATGAGTGGCGAAAGCAGAAGTTTCTTTATTTTTCATCTAATTCAAGTTATGTTCGTTGAACCTCGTCTTGAGGGAACGTCCCGTCTGTCCTATATATTTACTATTGCACGTCGAACAAGATAACTCAATAACTCCCGATTTGTGTATGTTTAGAGTTGGGTCCTTTGGGTTAATTAACACGAATGATAATTTGTTTTGTATTTGAATGCAATATAAACATCTGATTTTGAAAAACTATTGGCCACTTTTTGATTTATGCTACCGAAATACGATGGAAAAATGATTTTTTCGTTTTATTTAGTTTTTATGATGGAATAAATTTGGTTTATTGTTGTTTTAGATTGTTTCTGTCGAATTAAATTATCTATTATATTGGGGTTGAAAACGCTGTTCGCGGCTATTGATTTTATAGTTTGGATTTTAGCTTCGCCGTTATTTTTTGATAAGAATAATGTGGAAGCTCCATGGATCATCGATTGGTACGGTGACATTTTTTGTGAATATGGGTAATTGGAGTCAATAGGAATACATATATCAGTGGATGTGGGTTTCCACATTAAATTTTTATTTTCACGTTAAATTCAATTTTACTATTCGAGTGTGATATCGGAAGGTATAAAAATGTAATTTGATTTTGGGGTGAATATTATTCAAGAAATTCAAAAATTGACTCTGTTGTCTGGATTCTCCGGAAATACACGTCCTTATGTCATCTATGTATCTGTATCAGAAATGAATATTCATTTCTGGTAGTTTTTTTAAAGTACTATGTTCAACTTCCAAGAAAATTCAAATTTTCACACTTTTTTGTGATTACAGTTTCGAATTATTAGTTCCTCTTCAGATAAGTTTTGTCTTACTTGTTCTGTAAAGTAGCTTCTAAAGATATTACATTCTGATAAGCTGCTATATATCGACAAAATTGTTACATTTACCATACGTGGTCTGTGAATAATTTCCTTTGCATTTGAAAATTCTTCTACCCCTTAAAACAAGGTACTCTTATTGCATCTGAAAGCAGGAACAATGTGTATATATCTTCGAAATTTTACTTCTCTTGTTTATATATTTGAAAAAAGTATACAAACTTCCTTTCCTTCCTAGCATTCGTAATTAAGAGCTTCTATGTTCAAAAGCACCGGGAAATTGTAAAATAAGTTAATCTGGTTCCAAATTCATTCTATCTTTTTAGGAATAACATACATCTGAGACAACATACTCATGCCAATGCATAATCAGAAGTGCAGTCATCCGTGCACTTCTGATAGTGCTCCGAATGAATGGCTTTCAGTTTCTTCGTTTCATTTTGTTTGATAGCTTCCAACGACTGAAATTTCCACTCACGAAGGTAGAATTAAGCCAGAAGAGCGGAAAAAGACACATGGTCCTGAATCTGGCGAATACGGTACTGAATCTGGCGAATACGCTGTGTTTCATCATATAATCCATCAACGTTCACGCTCAGCAGCATATATCCTAATCATTTTGTAAAATTTGATTGTCGTCGGCCCATAAAAAGGTCCTACGTACAATATCTCTCGAACGCAAATAAATAAATATAGTGCGAAAATCTTTGTTAAGTCAAATTCTTTTATGATTCATTTAAATTTGAATTTAGCAATATCTGATGAGACGCGATTTTTAAGTCACAATTATCATAGGTTAAGGTTCTACCCCAAGTATTTTTTTATTCTATCCTTCATTTTGAGAATCCGTATTGTTGATTGAAACAAAATGGACATTCTGATAAAATCAATTCATATAGAAGAACGCTTGATGAAAATGGTCCAAAATCTCTTCAGTCAGCTCGTTATAGAAACATTGCTTTCTTATTCTTTTTGTGGTATTTTGTCATTGATTAGTTTAATCTTATCTAAACAACAGGATAATGAATTAAAGAATTACATGTTTTTAAGAAATCCCACAAATATTCGATTTTAATAATCCTGTCAAATTAAATGTATCCCTAACGAGCACTGTCAGAATTAAAGCAGAAACCGTATTTTACTCTATTAGTAATTAAAATGCGCTGTAAAGTTCCAACGATAATTACGTCGGAAATTTGAACGTAACCAACTTCATTAACGTTAGCTAAAGTATATTTATCATTTTGCCATCAGAATTCAGCATGAACGAAAAAGTGAAAAATTGTGGCCTAATTTTAATTAGTGTGATCCCCAGAACTCTGATGTTAAATGATTAAGTTACGGAATATACTGAATATAATGCTTATGATTACATGAATTATTCGCAGAAAATTAAGACGACTTTTGAATTTTGACGGTTTGATTAGGGGTATAATGCAATTTGTATTTTGAAGTGAATTAAAATATTATCAATTTGAAAGGGAAGTGAACATTATCAGAAGAATAAATTTGAGCCTCTCTTATTCATATTTTAGTCAGTTTGCGATGAAATTTCTGCAAATCTGTTGGGAGTGCTGGTTAATCAGTATGAGCTATAATAATATTATGATACAGTGCAACCTACATCTGCATAACTCAGAATTCACTCGAATAGGTATCGTCTAGTATCAATAGAAAAAGCCTTTTTACTTGATAGAAGAAATATAACAAAATTTGAATTTCAAAACAGATTTGATCTGTTAGTCTTCTACAATTTTAATTTCAAAAAATTTTTATTCAAAAAACTTTAAGAATTAAATTATAGTCTACAATAAGCACCGCTTATATTTAATAGACGTATATAATCAAAACTCAATATATAATGTCAAATGGAATAAATAAACCAACAGATATAAAAAAGTCATTAAAATTAATAAATAAATATTTAAAGGAGACAAAATTTTGTTTCTGATCTTACCTTCAAGAACACCAATTGCCTTTTAAAAACATGAACACAACTTAAGGACTTCTCAAAAAATATAATTTATCTGAAATATTTAATCTATAAAATATTAGAATAAGTTAATTCAGAAATCACTTAAAACAGAATGAAGATATAGTGCATGTTTTGAGAGATTTCTGAATTAACTTATTCGAATATTTGAATATATTAAATATTTCAAATAAATTATATTTTTTGAGAAGTCCTTAAGTTGTGTTCATGTTTTTAAAAGGCAATTGGTGTTCTTGAAGGTAAGATCAGAAACAAAATTTTGTCTCCTTTAAATATTTATTTATTAATATTAATGACTTTTTTATATCTGTTGGTTTATTTATTCCATTCGACATTATATACTGGGTTTTGATTATATACGTCTATTAAATATAAGCGGTGCTTATTGTGGACATTAATTTAAGTCTAAAAATTTTTTGAAATTAAAATTGTAGAAGACTAACAGATTAAATCTGTTTTGATATTCAAATTCTGTCTATTATCAGGACTGTTGGCATTTCATCAGTGCAATGCCATTGCTCATACTCTCTAGATATTTGGGTAACATATCTATCATAGATTTTATAAATGAAACCCTGCATACCAAATGTTATGACTCATCATAAATAACTAATTCTCCATAAATCAATGAAATGACAAGAAAAAGTCTTACCCGTGTATATAATTTGACTCGTTTAAGAGTAATTATTAGATCAAATTCTTTTGACAGAAATATTTATAATTCAACCGATTAAAATACTTACAAGCCAAAACTCCAGAGAAAGAGCATGTTCGCTGTACAGATCAACTAGTCGAGCAAAAATTCTTTTAAAAATTACTCGAACACCAGAAATTCCCTAAAAGTTTAAATAAAACTTCATAATTATTGAATGCTTCCAAAGGTATTAGAAATCTAATACTATTAGATACTACTCTGTCAAGAAAGTACCGGGAATTTTCGATTAAAACAAAATTTTTACATTTAATCGTCAAAATTTATTGGGTCGCCTTCAAAATAGGCTCCATTTGCTCCAATACATCTATGCCAACGGCACTTCCAATTATCGAAACATTTTTTATAGGCGCTTTCCGGGATGGACTTTAGCTCTCGCGCCGAATTTTGTTTTATGGCTTCAATCGACTCAAAACGGGTGCCACGAAGGGGCAATTTTAGTTTTGGGAAGAGGAAAAAGTCGCAGGGAGCCTAATCCGGTGAATACAGTGGTTGCTGAAGCACGTTTGTTGAGTTTTTGGCGAGAAATTCAGTCACAAACGTAGCTCGGTGAGAAGGCGCGTTATCGTCATGCAAAATCCATGAGTTGTTCGCCCACAAATTTGGCCGCTTCTTACGGATACGCTCACGCAAACGTTTCATAACGCCTAGGTAATACTCCTTGTTTACCGTCTGACTCTCTGGAACGAATTCGTAGTGCACCACGCCACGGATATCGAAGAAAACAATGAGCGCATCACCTTCATTTTCGAGCGGCTTTGGCCTTCATTTTCGACCGTCCTTGAAGGCTCTGTACCACAGATATGCACGAGTTTTCGATAGAGCATTATCACCAAAGGCCTTTTGCAACATTTTCAATGCATCGGCACACGAAAATTCATTTGTAACACAAAACTTTAAACAAATTCTTTGCTCAACGTAATCACCCATAGTAAAAATCGGCACGCACTCTGACATCGACTGACTCAATCAGCTGTTGCAAACACACTAGTTGACAGATCCCGCTCAAGCTTGGCATGGTAATTAAGGACAGTGGTACCAACCTAGGAAAAAAAAATGTTACCTGCCTCATCGCCCCGCCAGATTTAAATCGATAATTCCCGGTACTTTCTTGACATAATGTATATCTGATAATACTATTAATATTTTTCAATATATTCGATTGAAACTTTATTTTTCGGACTTACTATTGAGCTATTTATGTACGAGCATCAATATTTGGAATAGACCTCCTTTTAATGATCGAATTCATTTTGTGGTGTTAACTTAGATATTTCTGCTTTTACACCCAAGAATAAGTATGACGATTTTATTTAATCGATTTAAGAACTGGTACATTTTTGGGGCATGATGGGAATCCGACCTAATGGCTTTAAATTCGAAAGGTTTGTATCTAACTTTCAAGTTAATCGATCTGTGAAGCATAATCACACGCGATCAGGCGCGAGTATGCGTAATAATCTGTGGCTACATAAATGAAACTTCAAATGATTAAAAACTCAAAAAAATATTCAAATTTGAATATGAAAACAGATTTATTCTGTTAGCCTCCTACAAATTTTAATTTAAAAAATTTTTATTCAGAAACTTTTAGAATTAAATTAATGTCTTATAAGCACTGTCTACTAAATTGAAGCAGTGCTTATAAGACATTAATTTAATTCTAAAAACTTTTGAATAAAATTTTTTGAAATAAAATTTTTAGGAGGCTAACATAATAAATCTGTTTTGATATTTAAATTTTGTAATAATTCTTCTATCAAGTAAAAAATCTTTTCTCATTATTTTATTGAAAAATATTTGTCCATGTACGGAATATCAAAAGTATTTTCATTACAAGGATATCAGCAATAAATATCCCCAATAAAAAAGTAAAATCCTTCAGGAAATTTCACACCGTTGCATCAATACCAGTCCCCCCCATCTCTATTCTTCCAAAAACCCATAAGCGGCGCCGATATCGACGATATAAGGCTCATCAGATGGACGCGAAGATCGTATAAATATGAATTCAATCTAGCATCCATCTTCGAAGAATATCTTTAGGTGATAACGCGAGAAAATTGCAGAGTCATAGATGCTGACACTAATAATGAAGAAGAGCCCCAATGGAACATTAGTTCGGGGATACTCATCCCCATAATATTCGCCTCCAAGAGTGATTTATGAAGCCTCTCTGTTATTACCGTCATTCCTAGCACGGTAGAAAAATATTTACAAATGCTGAAATATATGTCTGAGCTTTCGTGTCCCGCTTATTTTTCTTTTGGTTTCGTTAAGATATAGCACCTAGAAAATTTATATTGATCTGTTTGGTTCAGGAAACACTCTTAAAAATTTGAAGTATCATCAAAGAAATGAAAAAAACGTCTGATGATATAAATTCTGTCAAGAAAGTACCGGGAATTATCGATTTAAATCTGGCAGGGCAATGAGGCAGGTAAAATTTTTCCTAGGTTGGTACCACTGTCCTTAATTACTATGCCAAGCTTGAGCGGGATCTGTCAACTAGTGTGTTTGAGACAGCTGATTAAGTCAGTCGATGTCAGAGTGCGTGCCGATTTTTACTATGGGTGATTACGTTGAGCAAAGAATTTGTTTAAAGTTTTGTGTTGCAAATGAATTTTCGTGTGCCGATGCATTGAAAATGTTGCAAAAGGCCTTTGGTGATAATGCTCTATCGAAAACTCGTGCATATCAGTGGTACAGAGCCTTCAAGGACGGTCGTGAAGTGGTCGCCCATCGACGGCTTCGATCGAAGATAACGTCGATAAAATTAAGGAAAGGGTGCTGGAAAACCATCGTACCAGCTTGAGAGAGATAGCACATGATCTTAAGATATCCCACGAGTCCGCACGTACGATTTTGATTGATATTTTGGGCATGAGAAAGGTGGCCGCACGACTCGTACCGAAAGACCTGAATTTTCTTCAAAAACGTCATCGCGAACAGGTTGCTTCAGACATGCTGGATCGCTGTAATTCCGATTCTACATTCATGGAACGCATTATAACTGGTGATGAGACCTGGGTCTACGAGTACGATATGCAAACAAGCCAGCAATCATCGGAATGGGTGGCAAAAAATGAGCCGAAACCGAAAAAACCACGCCAAAGCCGCTCGAAAATGAAGGTGATGCTCATTGTTTTCTTCGATATCCGTGGCGTGGACAAGGAGTATTACCTAGGCGTTATGAAACGTTTGCGTGAGCGTATCCGTAAGAAGCGGCCAAATTTGTGGGCGAACAACTCATGGATTTTGCATGACGATAACGCGCCTTCTCACCGAGCTACGATTGTGACTGACTTTCTCGCCAAAAACTCAACAAACGTGCTTCAGCAACCACCGTATTCGCCGGATTTGGCTCCCTGCGACTTTTTCCTCTTCCCAAAACTAAAATTGTCCCTTCGTGGCACCCGTTTTGAGTCGATTGAAGCCATAAAACAAAATTCGGCGCGAGAGCTAAAGTCCATCCCGGAAAGCGCCTATAAAAAATGTTTCGATAATTGGAAGTGCCGTTGGCATAGATGTATTGGAGCAAATGGAGCCTATTTTGAAGGCGACCCAATAAATTTTGACGATTAAATGTAAAAATGTTGTTTTAATTGAAAATTCCCAGTACTTTCTTGACAGAGTAGTACATATATATTTTTTTTTCTATTATAATACATTTATCAGTAATCAGAATACACATTTTCCAGTGAAAAATCCCATAATCTGTATCTCAAGTCAGCTGGCCATTTTTTCTCATTCTTCTATATTGTGGCAGTACTAATGGATGCAACAGATGGTTGGTATAGCTTTCCAGTTTTGCATGATGTTTCTCACTCTTCTGTTTAATGGCATCCTTTACATAAGGGATTAGTAAATCTACGTGTAGGGTTTGATTAGTGACATACCATGGAGCATTTGCTATCATTCGAAGTATTTTTGATTGGCTTCTCTGACTTATTAATATATTTGATTTGCTTGTACATCCCCAGAGCTCAATATCATATACCCAAGTGACCTTTACTACTGTTTTATAGATGAGTATCTTATTTTCCAGTGCCAACTCAGATTTCCTACCTAAGGGCCAATTCAGTTCTCTTGTTTTTAAGTCTATTTGCTTCCTTTCTTAATTATGTGTTCCTTCCATGTATGTCTGCTATCTAAATGCATGCCCAAGTATTTTTCACTTGAGACCTCTGGTACTTGTACATTTTTCATATATAAGGTGGCCACTGACCTCTCCGTAAGGTGAAATTCACTTGCACAGATTTGGATTGATTTATATGGATTTTCCACTTGTACAGCTATTTTGGAATTTCATTCAAATGTTTCTGTAATTTATTACTGGCATTTTGTGGAACTTCGTCAACAGCTAGAATTCCTGTATCATCTGCGAAAGTTCCCAATATGGTGAGCGGTTTACAGCTCGTACAGCAGTGGTCCAATGACACTTCCCTGAGGAGCTCCTGATTGTATTGGGAAGTAGTTCGATTCCTCAATACCAACTCTCACTCTGAATCGTCTTTCATTAAGATAGGACTTCAATCATCCATAATGATATTTGATGATTTTAAGCATCATTAAGATAGGACTCCAATCATCCATAATAATAACCAGGCAGATATTTCATGATTTTAAAGAGCAAACCAGGATGCCAGACTTTATCAAAAGACTGACTCACGTCCAAGAATGCTGGTGTACAGTATTGTCTGTGTTCAAGCGCTTTAATTATTGAGTGGTTAATTCCATGCATTTGCTGTATTGTGGAGTGAATATTATTGATGTGGAGTGGTTTAACTGGAATCCAAACTGATGATCTGTATTTGGGTCGGAGTTTATTCTTTGAAGCACCAGTCTTTATGAGATTTTTGATAGAACTGGGAGCAAGCTAATTGGTCGATAGGATGTGATGGTGTTTGCATCTTTACCTGCTTTGGGGACAAGTATAATTTCGGCTGCTTTCAGTTGTTCTAGCGAGTAGTTCAGTTTTAGGATGGCATTGAATATGTAAGTAATCACCAACAGTCCTTGATCATTTTCGGTGTAATTTTATCATTTCATACAGTTTTTCTAATATTCAGGTATTTTATTTAATTTTGAACTTGCTTCTAGTGATTTTCGGTATAGGTGTGGTACTTGCAGGAATTTCCAGCAGCTCTCTTTCATCAATTATGTCATCATTTGGAGTGAACATTTAAGACAAATGTTCAGAAAATATTTGTGCCTTTTCTTGGTCGATTCTTGCCGACGTTTTATCTCCTGCAGAGTGTGTCTGTTGCCTTTTCATTCTAGATTTTCCTTTTTGTGCTGGGAGTTTCTTTATACTTTCTGGAATATTGTGTATTCTCTTTCGTTCTTTGATCTCTGGAATAGCTTGTTCAACAGCTTGTTTGAGAGAGTAGGTTCTTTGTGTATTACGAAACTACTTATTACTACTATGATTGGAGAGTGGTCAGAGGATAGATCATAGCTTGGGACAATATCCATATAGAGGGTAGATACACCTTTTGTTATGAAGAAATCCAACAGATCAGGAGCTTTGTTAGGGTCTGTTGGAAAATAGGAAGGTCTTTCTGCTGATATGAAAGAGTAATTGTATTCTTGTATCAACTCTACTAGTTCCTTGCCTTTTCTTGTTGTGAGCCTTGACACGAACATAGTGTGCTTGCTGTTATAGTCACTTCCAGCAATAAATTTAGGTCCTAGAGTTTGAAATAAATCTTTGAAATTTTCTTTTTTGATATTATGCCTTTGTGGGTAATATACTGCAGCAACAGTCAGATCATAGGGCACAGTTTTGGTTTTATCACTGTAGCTTGCAAGTAATTATCTTCATATTTTGCCACCTTCAAATAGTTTATGGTATTCTTGATGATAACAGCAGTGCCAGCAAGAGCTCTTTTGTCTGAGTGGTTTGTGTAATATGTGATGTAATTTGGTATGCTAATGTGTTATTTCTGTATAAAATGGGTTTCACTCATCAGGACGATATCTATGGAGTTCTGGTGGAGAAAATATTCAACTTCGTTTTCATCTTGCAGAAGACCATTCGAATTCCATTCAGATATTTTTATGAAATTACTGAATTTTTGTGAATAGTTTGGAGAGCATTTTCAATACCATAGTATTTTGGTTCATCAGCTGCTGAAACATTGTTTTGAACTCCTCCAAAAATGAACTCATTATGTTGGTGATATTATTTGTCTCTTCGTTAGGTGTGTCTGATAATATTTGAAGTTATTCCGATACTCAATCTGATTTGGATTCAATTTAAATGCAAATGGAATTGAATAAGTAATTACTTAGTTTAATATCACATTTTGTTTACCGAATAAACAGTGACTTGAGTCAATTTCGCTATCAGCCCAATTGAACTTTTTATTGAATAGGGTGAGTTGAAGTGCGTTTGGTCTTTAAACATTTTGTTTAATTTAGATATAATGTAACAGGGCATATTGATTAATTCTCTTTATGAATTTCAATAAGACCATATAATTTAGTCTGTTAGAATCATTTTCAATTTCCTCAAAAAATATCACATTGAACAGGGGTCTAAATATATCCAACAAATTGGTACAAACAATGAATTCGAAACAAAAACCATAAATTCTCTCATAAACTAAAAAGAAAAGCAATTCATTCTGAAACAAATATACCTCACTTCCAAAATAGAGAATAATGGACCAATTTCACAAAAAATAGCTAAAATATTTTCGAAAACTAACATAAAAACAGTTTTCACACCCCAACATGAAATTTTCAACCTTTTTAAATGCAGAAGACAAAAACAATCTGCTGAGTAATTCTGGACTTCATAAATTGAGTTGTCAACAGTGCAGTAGCATATATATATATATATATATATATATATATAGGATAAACCAGGAGATCTTTGCAAAAGAATGAACGGGAAAGATAACTCTAATTTTGCGAAAAATTCTTTCGAAGCCAATCATATATTTGCAGAATTGGATAATTCTAAAATATTACACCTGGAAGCGAAAGGAAAAAAACTAGATATCCTGGAACTCATATAAATAATTAATCACTAGCACATTTCAGAAATAAAACTATTAAATGGGCAGGCGGACCTTTGGCACACCCAAATTCTCGAAGTGTTACACAAGCCGAAGCCTTTAACGAACATATATATATATATATATATGTATATATATATATATATATATATATATATATATATGATACATTAAATAATATATATAAAATATATATATATATATATATATATATATATATATATATATATAAATAAATAAATATATATATATATATATATAAATAAGAAATTAATTAGTTTTCTATCACTTTTTTTTACTAAATATACATTGATTCATTGGTTATTGATTCAGTGGTTATTCATTGTACACTTAAATTTCTACACTTTCTAACAAGTTTCGTTTAGATATATATTCCTAGTATGGCTCTGCAGTAAGATGAATTTCGATATTTATTGTCAAGCAACTTACCTATCTTATTTCCTTGATTTCATGCCATACTGGATCCTGTGAAAAAATTAATCATATTATCGAATTTACCACAGAAATTTTATCATTCAATATAGTGCATGCCGGCTTATAATTTAATAGCATCTTCACTCAACATAACGACTTTAGGTGGTGGAGTTCGCATTCCATAAAACTGAGATTTAATTATTATCATTAATTAAAAATCGATCATCTGTCAAATATAATAATGAAAGGAAAATCCAGTGATTGATTGAATGGCCTTAAGACTATGATTGATTGATCGGTTTTGATGAGATTTGGGTATTGGGATTGGGATAAATTGCTATTGGCTGAGGTTTTCAAACAATTTCCATAAAACCGTGGGTAAAATTATATCTTATTAACGTATCCAATATTATTTCTCTATTCTTTTTTTAAGATTTTAAAATTTGCTTCGCGGAGAAAAATAAATCAGGAACTTTGATTGTCAAATATATAAGTAGAGCTGTAAAACTAATTTGAAATTATTATTTTATATAAAAAAATTGTTAATAATACAGTATGAGTGTGGATAGCTCAGCGGGAGAGCATCGGACTCGTGACCGGGAGGTCCGGGTTCGAATCCTGTTCAGGTAAGAAAGAAATTTTCTAGTTGGACGGGTATCTGCCACCATTTCACTGTTGGGTCCATAATTAATAGTGCTGTGATCTAAAGTGGCGCAAGATCGCAGTAACAAAGCCTACACAGAACACAACTGAACTCCTAACTCGCACAAGCTGAAAAAGCTTCTGAGGGATCTTCAAAGAAGATCTAGGAGTATCAGGATAATAATAATAATAATAAAATAAAAGTAGTGGAGCGAGTCTTCAAATGCTAGTATTTTGTTAGTAAGATGTAGAACATTTTATGAAAAATTGCACATACCTAAGTATTAAAAAAAGTTTCGCTTGTCAGAGTTTTCAATTTTGATCAATAATTTTCAGTATGGACAATATTCATAAAGTTGTTCCCGAGTTACTCTCATCTAAAATTTTCTTTTTCAAATATTTTCAAAAGATATGAAATAACGACACGATCGCTTGTGTCCGACTGCGTGAAGATAAATCGGAAGAATTTTCAGAAATTTCCATGTCTGTAATTTTTGTATGATGTGTCTTAAATGATCTCAAACGACTAGGTTCCCCACTGATGAAGAATTCGAGGTCAAGAGTGATTCTATCGGGCTGGTCCGTCCGCAAACTTTCAGGTAGGTTTGGAGCCTAAATATCTCAGTTAGGTTTGTTAATAGATGAAATCATTCTGCAATTACTTGGATTTGAAGTTTTTTCCCCTTCTCCTAATATTTTCGATACTACAGATCCGATCGATCTGAAATTTGTTATTAGCAAAAAAATAATGACGTCGATGTTCGTGCAAAATTTTGTGAGGATACTATAATTAAAAGATTCAAAAAGATATAGTTTGTGAGAAGAACAGCTGTGTTGAGGGACCATAGCAACAGGTCTGCTATCGAGTTTAAGTTTAGTATTTAGCTGTTCAATAACGACACGAAGGATATTGCCAAATATTGTGAGGTTAGGGCGACTAACATGAAGTAAAAAATCTAACTTTCCAACGAAAAAACCGAAATACTTGAAATGTTTAGGGTATGTTTGGGACCTAAATATACTACTCTGTCAAGAAAGTACCGGGAATTTTCAATTAAAACAACATTTTTACATTTAATCGTCAAAATTTATTGGGTCGCCTTCAAAATAGTCTCCATTTGCTCCAATACACCAATGCCAACGGCACTTCCAATTATCGAAACATTTTTTATAGGCGCTTTCCGGGATGGACTTTAGCTCTCGCGCCGAATTTTATTTTATGGCTTCAATCGACTCAAAACGGGTGCCACGAAGGGGCAATTTTAGTTTTGGGAAGAGGAAAAAGTCGCAAGGAGCCAAATCCGGCGAATACGGTGTTTGCTGAAGCACGTTTGTTGAGTTTTTGGCGAGAAAGTCAGTCACAATCGTAGCTCGGTGAGAAGGCGCGTTATCGTCATGCAAAATCCATGAGTTTTTCACCCACAAATTTGGCCGCTTCTTACGGATACGCTCACGCAAATGTTTCATAACGCCTAGGTAATACTACTTGTTTACCGTCTGACCCTCTGGAACGAATTCGTAGTGCACCACGCCACGGATATCGAAGAAAACAATGAGCATCACCTTCATTTTCGAGCGGCTTTGGCGTGGTTTTTTCGGTTTCGGCTCATTTTTTGCCACCCATTCCGATGATTGCTGGCTTGTTTGCATATCGTACTCGTAGACCCAGGTCTCATCACCAGTTATAATGCGTTCCATGAATGTAGAATCGGAATTACAGCGATCCAGCATGTCTGAAGCAACCTGTTCGCGATGACGTTTTTGAAGAAAATTCAGGTCTTTCGGTACGAGTCGTGCGGCCACCTTTCTCATGCCCAAAATATCAATCAAAATCGTACGTGCGGACTCGTAGGATATCTTAAGATCATGTGCTGTCTCTCTCAAGCTGGTACGACGGTTTTCCAGCACCCTTTCCTTAATTTTATCGACGTTATCTTCGATCGAAGCCGTCGATGGGCGACCACTTCACGACCGTCCTTGAAGGCTCTGTACCACTGATATGCACGAGTTTTCGATAGAGCATTATCACCAAAGGCCTTTTGCAACATTTTCAATGCATCGGCACACGAAAATTCATTTGCAACACAAAACTTTAAACAAATTCTTTGCTCAACGTAATCATCCATAGTAAAAATCGGCACGCACTCTGACATCGACTGACTTAATCAGCTGTTGCAAACACACTAGTTGACAGATCCCGCTCAAGCTTGGCATGGTAATTAAGGACAGTGGTACCAACCTAGGAAAAAAAAATTTTACCTGCCTCATTGCCCCGCCAGATTTAAATCGATAATTCCCGGTACTTTCTTGACAGAATGTATGTAAAATAATGACTAGAAGTCTAATGAAAAATTTTGTGTGGATCGTGAGTGATATGAAAAAGCGCCCAAAAGCCTCTAGCGTCAGTGCTTTTCTGAAAATTTTTCTCAGTCGCTTAGTCAAATATACATACATTCGAAACATACATATTAATTTGTGAAGTTGGAAACCAAAAACTTCAAGTATTATTATTGTTCAAAATTGACAAAAATATATGCCGGTGAATCTATAGGAGTACCTCATCGAAATTATGAACAAGAAACAAGAGAACCGATACAATTCACTTCGTTAGATTGTGGTTTTTACTAAACTAAATGAAATAAATGCAATAATAGATATATATGCTGTAATATACTTAGGTTGTTTCCCTGCCGTTACTCTGATTCTGTACCTGAGTCTTGAGTGATTGGCCATGTTTTTTCTCTTGTATGGTGAATAATTTTCAGGGCATTAGCTGGTTTCCTCTTCAGTGTCTCTTCTGTTATTATTTTCTATTTTATATATGTAGAAGTGTTTTTTTCAATATATTTGATTTTAAAATTGAACAATTTGTATCTACACGTTCGCCATTTTGCAACCCTCAGAAAACATTTGTGGGGGCTGAATAGTTTGCTAAGTAAACAATTTAAGATGGTAGTATTGTGCATATAGTGCCATCAGGAATAATGAATATGAAGGAATATTATTTCAGATAATCAACGATTTCATCTAAAAAATAACCATATTTTGCCGAATTTTTCTAGGAGCTCTTGTAAGCAATTTTTATGATTCTGAAAGATGATATAATTTTATCACCAAATTTTGTTTTCAATAAATCGATTGTTAAGGTGGCTGTGAAGCAGGTAGCACCATCTTGTTGAAACGACATATCCTTCAGATTATTCTCAATAACAAGGAAAAAAATTCATTCTAGGTTGTTCTATATCGTTCTCCATTAACTCTTTGGACATTTTATTCAAAAAAATATGGACCAATGACTCCGCTAGCATGAATTGCACACCACACAGTGACTTTATGTGTTTCTAATGTTGTTTGTTCTTGTTGATTTTCATCATTCCGAATTCTGCAATTCTGTTTGTCTACATAATAATTCAACCAAAAATGAGCTTCATTACTGAATACAGTTTTTTGATCAAATTGTTAATTTTCAAGTTGTTCAGAAAATAACCGACGTTTGTTTGGTCAAATGGCTTCCGTTCTTGCACCAGTTGAATTTATTGAGGGCGTAAACCCAAATATTTTCTTAAAATTCTCCAAGTTGTTGTTTGAGAAATATTTGATTTTTAAGGACGACGTGCAACCGATAAATTTGGATTTTCTCTTACACTTGCTGTAACCAAGTTGATATTCCCTTGTGTGCGTGCATTTCTTTGTCGTACTAGTACTCTCGTATCGTGTAAAAAATAGTCACTTTCAAATATGTCTACATAACGAGGAATAGTGAGTCGATAACTGATGTATTCTTCTTAAATGTCTCACAGTTTTCACGAATGAGCACTGATTTTGATAAAATGATTCAACAATTTCTGAATGTTATTGAAGCAAGTATTTCTTTCTGATTAAATGGCATAACCTACTGAACAAAAATGATATGGGAAATGTTGAAAATAATATACAGTGTTGCAATTATAATCATTTCAAATTGTATCAGTTCTATCGGAAAACGCGTTAGAATTGTTATATTGGAATATCACTGAATACTTGATTCTACCGATTTCTAAAGAAAACTCTGCACAGTTGAACAAGAGATAATTATTATGGCGCGTTCAGAATTCGAATTTATTCAATTTCCGTCCGACTGAATGTCCGTTATATCACTCTTGATAATTTCGAAGAAAAAACCTTATTATAAATTTTGCGGAATATATTTCGAGCGTAAATGAGAATATCAAGTCACTGCTCTAGAAACCATATTTATTAAAAATCTCAGAACAAAGATCCAAAGTAGGAAATGAAAAGTTAGCCTTAATCATTTATGTAATGAGTTACTATACATGTAATATAATAAAGCATTCTAACTCAAATATAAAAGAATTGAACAGTATTACTAAAATGAAATTCCATCAATTAATGATTGGCTTGATCTAATTTTTCATGTGACTAGTTATAGAAAAGTGAATAATACTTTGCAGCTCTTATACTACGAAAAACTCGACTCGACAGCCATAGAAAAAAATGCTCAGTGAAATTAAAGAATGGAGTCAAAAATGTTGACGCAATGTTCCTAAAAACGAATTGATATGGTAAAATCACGAATTTTAAGCATTTGAATGAATTCAGTAGCTCAATATATTACAAGTTATTGGATTTTTTTATGTTTGGCCATATAACTAGAAATAATCTTTCAGTTTTTCGCAGAATAGATTGATAAAAATAATATGGGAGCTTCTTTTGAAATTCTCTGCATCGAAACAATGGAAGGAAAGGCGAAAAGTTTGTGAAACGCAGGATAAGTTAATATATTTACTGTCAAGACTTTTCCTCCATCCAATTCTCAATCAACGCATATAAATTGGATAATTTTCCGCCGCTACTCAACAGTGATACGCCGCTTTCTTAATCCTTCGTAAAGCGAGAAAACTCGAGCCGTTAAACTACATACTATCAGCTGAAACCAACTACTTGTGAATAAGCTATTACGGCCGGCTCTAATTGAAATCGCTAGAAAATGATAGGCCAGTTCATTTCTCCCAACTTTCCAGCAAAAAAACTTCATGAGTCTCTATTGTCTCCCGATTTTCAGACAAAAAAACAAGTTGTAATGAAACTGTCGAGGCCGTCCAAGCTCCACCTCTATCTAGAATTCAATGTGTGTAGCTGAGACTCAAGGGAAAATAACAGGAGCTAAATAATCCGGTCTTTAGAATAATGAAACCAACGTTTAATTCCCTTGACATAATTTAACTGAGGAAACAGAAATTGGTGTATTTTAAGAATAGAGAATATATTCGAGTGATAAAGTATTTTTAAATAAATAATTTTGGCTGATCTGTACCAAAAATCATTAATAAGGAGTATGAGGGTGATAGAAAGTTCTAAAAATCGAAACAGTGTAACATACACCTGAATAACATTTCTATACTCAACAAACGTGCAAATGTCTGCAATTCGGCCCTGTGATTAACAAAAGCTTGTCGAGTTTGTTTGAGTATAGAATTGTTATACAGATGTATGTTACACTGTCCCGATTTCTAGAACTTTCTATTACCATAGCTCAACCAAATTCATTTATTTGAATATGAATATGCTAATTATGAGAATTACGGCGAATTATGGTCTGATTTGGGCATGAGGAAAGTTTTTCTGCGTTAGTAACGTGAACATATCGCGAATAGATTTCTCTACTTGAATTAACTCGCAAAGGTATATCTTGTAGGTATGTTGCATCTTCTAGATAGCGCTAGTGTATTATTAATACCTTAGAATCTCTGTGTATAACGAATATAGATACTTGACAGATTTGGAGTCACTAGCATTAATTGCACTGACGAAAACCAATCAGTTTGAAAATTTCAATTAATTCAAGGCAGGCATGTGACGTACAATCAATTTTGAAAATGTGTATACAAGGAATATAATCTAAGATGTTTCCTAAATGATCGCGGCGATATTTCATGTTTTTTTTTTTGATTCCTTAATTGTTAATTGGCGCCTATATGTGTTTATAGTTCTTATGTCCATAAAAGGAAAGGGAGTTCCTTAGACATTTAATTTAATTTGAGGTCAAAAAGTTTTTAAGAGACTCTTTAGATTAAATTTGTAGTGGTTCTAGTTAATATATTAAATATTTGAAGAAACCTTTCCAAGTAATTTTCAATTTATAAGGGTTTGACAAATGTTTTGATAATTGTATTATTCATTGGCGTATATGTATTATTATATACTAAGAGCCTATATCAAAGTTTTAATACTTTTAATTCGGATTTTCTGTTTCCTTGTAGTATTTTGAGGGCGAACCATATTAATATGGATAACCTCAGCATAGCACGTAAATTAGATCACCCAATTCAATATCGACAAAAATATGAGACCAACTTTCATTAAATTCCAATTATAATAAACAAACACCTGTTATAACAGTTCTGAACTAAACAGCTGCAAAAAACATGAAAGAGCAACGTTCATTATAATATTCAGTAAATGATCAAAGCCGTGTAAGTAAGTATCCATCAATTCTGACGTTTGCCTGAGGGTAAGACGTTTTCACGAAACATTATCGACAGAAACCTTTCTTCAGAAATTTTCTTTGAAAGTTTGAGGCCAAACCCATCAATCTGTCATCTACACTTTCTGATTCGACTTTGAAGGATTCGCAGTACTAGGTACGCTGTAACAGACTGAAACCGCAAATATCCATTCATTTTCGTCACTATTTGATCTATAACCTGTATACCAGATACCATATCAGTTCCAAAACTTGTAACCTTGAGCGACAGCGTCATTATCAATAGAATATTCAGAAACTCGACAGTGTGATGTAACGTTTCCACGAATCTATCCTTTGGGGTTAATTTGTGAGAACTTGAGACCGCACGGGTGAAATTTATACGCGAAATGCTAATGGTGAGAAGCATACTGATTAGTTGCATGCATAGCACGTCTCAAACCTTGTGACATACTTTTGAGCAGTTTTGAAAATTTGGGAATGTAGATAAGATAAAGAAAACGTTTCCATGAAATATTTTGCTTTCTATTTTGGATACTTGTTCAGTAGATGAAATTTAAATTATTATTGAAATCTAATTGAATGCTCTAATGGAATATATTTAGAGATTTGTTTTGAATTACACTAGTGCCAAATTTAAGATGTTCGTCAAATGTGATCAGTAGTTTTTTATTCAGTTAATGAGGAGTGCTCTAACATTTTGGATACTTGTTAATGTTGGGCTATGAGTTTTTCATAAGCGAATGTCATATGAATATTCGTACATTATTTAATTCAATGAAAATCGCCATCCATACGTTGCTCCGCATTTTGGATTATCTTAATGAACCCACTTTTCATCGCCAGTCACAATTCCAAGCAAAAACCCCTTTCTCTTGGCTGTAGGAGAACATGTAAAAAAATGGCGTTCGACGTCTCTTGGCTTCAGTTCATACGGCAACCAATTTTCTACCTTTCGGATCATTCCCATTGATTTTAAACGATGACAAATGGCTGGATGAGTGTTTTTACGAGTTTCCCTTGTGTTTGTGATGCATCGTCATCAAGCCTTGCCCCTTATTCTTCATCCTTAAACTTTGATTTTTTTATAGGCGATTATTGGAATAACGGTTTAATTATCTGGTAAAACTTGTTTAAAGGCAAAAAAGTTATCACAATTCTATACACATTTATAGCATTTATAAGAATCTGCGTCAATCGCAATTACGTTATCTTTCACAATGAAAATTGGAATTCTACCTTCATCCTCTAGAATGCTCACAAATGAATTTTGACTGCATTTTATGAAAAGCAATATACAAAAAAGGATGCATATCCAATTATTTAATGGATCTGGTCTTCACTTGATGGAATTAAATTTTTTCGAGTAATAGTAAAAAAAAATCAATTTCTACAATTTTTTTTATTGTTGCATCACAATTGTTTCGCCACATTATGGCTTAATCATGTTCTACATTTGAACTGATACTGTGTGAAAACTTACATAGGTTGTTATACAGGGTGTTTTGCTCAGTAAAAAATTTTCGTAACATCATCCGTATTCAAGATAGAGCACGTTGAAGAAAAAAAATTGATACACATTTCTTACGATTTTGCTGAAACTACTGACAACATTGTAATAAAATTTTATACGAATGTTTTGAAGGCTGATACATCCACAGTTTGTTTTTATATCTGACTCTAATAGAGAGTGCTAGTTACAGGGTTCGTACCAAGTAGTATTGAACATAACTTTTCTAAGGTTTTATTTATTAATCAAATCTTCAACATCATTAAATTATACACCAAAACGGTACTCGTTATACACGATACTGTGTACCATTTTCGGAATATTTTGATTTGAAAATTATGAAGTAATAACCGATGGTGGTATAAAGTAGTGTTAGAGTTATTAATTATTATAATTATTAATTAGTATCCATTATGTGAATTGACAAATTTTTATCGCATAAATGAGACCCCACCGATAAAACGGATATATGTTAAAAAATTGGGATTGAGGGCTTTCCTTTCTTGTAACGTGTGACAAAAATCGATTCTAGTCGGTATATCTTGATTTTCTTTAAGTTTTTCATGGAAAACTGTCATTTAATGATGGTTATGACGATAAGTCAACAATAATTAGATTTTTCAAACCTTGTTATTTATAAAATTGGATATTGTTGATCAAAATGTACTCAAATGTTGAATACACCGACATGTTTTTAACCTTAGGCGAGTGTGAAGGTAACTCTAATGAAGCTGTTATGCGTTATGCAGAAAAGTTTTCTCGAAGGAACTTACCGAGTAAAAATATATTTAGAGCCATTGAACGACGTTATCGAGAAACAGGAAGTATGAGAAAAAAATTCTGGTGGGCCAAGAACATCAAGTACCATTAACCATTAATAAAAAAAATATTATTTTATATTTAGTTGATTAAGATCCAACAGTAAGCGTAAGAAATATGGCAAGACAAACAAATACGTGATTAAAACAAAGTGTAGAAATTTCCATGGTTTTCATCCAATAAATTGATATTTCACACATTTAATTATGACTCGAGTTTCGGGAATTTACTATCCCATCTTCAGACAACTGTTGTGTCCAGTTGTCTGAAGATAGGATAGTTAATTCCTGAAACTGGAGTCACAATTTATTTATTTATTTATTTATTTATTTAGCACTGTAATATACAGGTATAACGGGAAACCCCCAATAAACAAGATAATACATAAAAATATTAGAGTATAAATTTCCTCGAATATACAATCACAATTAAGTCAACCACAATAATCAGCATAAGTAAATCTCTCTCAACCGTGAAAGGGTCCGGCTCCTAAACCGTCTCAGTGAAACAGAAAAGAAATCGAATTCACCACATCCATTATCAAAATCGAGAATACGCGACGGAAACATGTGCCTACCATAATTTGTTCTGTGCGCTATGTTACGGAACAAACGAACAGTTCTGGTAAATCTCGGACGAATGCTGAAACCTTACACAATCTGAAGATTTCAAATCACAGGATTGTAGATTCAGAGTCAGTCGTTGGTCAGAGTAGCGCAATTGAAAGTAGATTAGGTCAGTCTTATTCCCATTTAGTATCAGGGAATTTCTGAAGCACCATTCAGAGAAACACCGAACTAATAGTTCACAACTTGCTTTAAGTTCACTAAAAGTGTGCGCAGAAATGATGTATCATCGGCAAACATCACAATCTTTATATTCAACAGATAAAGGAAATGAACAAGCATATAGTCTGGTAAATCATTAATAAATATAATAAACAAAAGAGGTCCAAGTACCGAGCCTTGAGGAACACCCATCTCAACAGGATACTTGGCCGAGCTGTGCTGACCGACTCGCACTATTAATGAACGATTTGCTATAAAACTCTTCATCCATTACAGGAAGACCCCCCTGAAACCTAAACTGAACAATTTATCCAGAATGAAGCTGAGACTGGTCATCAAATCAATCAAATGCCCGAGACTGATCAAAAAACAATCCCGCCACGTGAATGCCATCATCCAAACAGCTGTACACAAAGCTCACCAAGTCACATGCCGCAGACTCCGTCGACCTACCCATACGGAAGCCGTGCTGACAGGTTGTGCCAAACGAATATTTGTCCAAGTACTTAGACATCCTGTCATAGACTAGTCTTTCTATAACTTTGGATAGAGAACTTAACAAAGAGATAGGGCGATAATTATTGATGTCTTCTGTAGAATCCTTCTTGTGGATAGGAATAACCACAGCCGTTTTGAGAAGGGAAGGAAACTTCCCTGAAGTGACCCAGAAGTTGATGAGATATGCAAGGATTTAATGTTTGGGCAGCAACTTTGGGTAACAAATTAATAGGTTATCACATTCTACCTGGAAATTACAGATAAATAATTTCAACTGACAATAACACAGAATACTGTAGAGAATTGGCTGGTATGTAGAGATACCTTTTTGAATTCTTCGAAAGTAATTGATTACACGTTAACCAATTAGTATGCAAATTCTTGGTTAAGCATACTTTAGGGGTAAAAGAGGGATGTATATTAGACTTTAATCCTTTATTCACAGCCTAAAATACTTATAATAGAAGTTCAGAGAGTTGAATTATTTTACCCAAATTGAGGGAGTTTTTTCTTGAGATGTGGAATGTAATCCAGTAGGGACCTTGTAGAGAATTGTCAGCGGAAGTATATATAATACAAGTGTACAATTTTGAGTTGTTGACTCAGATTGAGGTGGATACACTATCTTGATCCTGGACAGTTCTTTCTTGAGTTTCTTCTATTGTTGTTCACGACACAGACTTCAATTTTATTGGTTTCACT
This sequence comes from Megalocaria dilatata, assembly GCA_034642435.1. Classification (NCBI taxonomy): domain Eukaryota; kingdom Metazoa; phylum Arthropoda; class Insecta; order Coleoptera; family Coccinellidae; genus Megalocaria; species Megalocaria dilatata. The sequence continues at coordinate 8,524,719 of CM067854.1, forward strand.
TTTGAGTTCACTTTTCACAACTTAATATCTAATTACAAATGAATAATGTAGATAATACATTCACTTCCAGGCCTTTAGTGCGTTATGAGTAACTGAGATAGAGAGAGAGATAGAGTTCCTTGGAAGTTTAGAGTGGAAAATGCGAATATAAAATAATTCGAAAGTAGAGTTGAAAATGTTTTACAAGTTAAGAGAGCTTACTTCAAGGGGATGTGCGTGGGATGAGAACTTGTCTTCTACTGGGAACCTGCCTGGGTGCAGGAGATGTGTCCGACTCGGTGCCTTTTTTCTGACTTTTTATACAAGGTGAGTAGTGACCTTTATGCTGCACGGCGAATGAGAGAGAGTTTGGGTCCGAAAAGGTAGCCCAGGTAATTGCGGTACGACAATAGTCGGCCAAAACGGTTTCTAATGGGCATCTAGGAATAATCTAAGGGAGAAATATCTTCGTTTCTTAATTGGTGTTTAGGCCCGTTTAGGTTTCTAGAAATTAATCTAAGAGAATAATATCTTCGTTCCTCATTGATGTTTAGGCCCATTTAGGTTTCTAGAAATTAATCTAAGAGAATAATATCTTCGTTCCTCATTGATGTTTAGGCCCATTTAGGTTTCTAGGAATTAAATGATTCATATTTGAAAGGCCTAAATTGTTGAACTCTGGGTTACGTACCTGCTAGTGAATTAAAAATTCCTTGTTTAAAGTAAATTTGAACAAATACTATATGACGTTTATGTGAAAATTATGGTAATACCGTCAATTTTACACCCGTTAATGGAAGCATCAGAATGTATTGATTCAACCGTTTGCAATTATAATTTATCGGCAAAAAATGAATGACAGGCTTATCTAATTGGTAAATATAATAAAGTTCTCCGAAAGGAAAACTCATCGAAACAGAAAAAGCATAACCTCGGATTTTCCGCCAATTTGTTAACTGAAAAATCACTCTTACATTCATCATCCCTTTTCACATATGGATGCCAAAATTCTCGTTACGATTGAAATCCATCCCTCAAACTTCACATCACCTGGATCAGCGCACATCTGACATTTTGCGATGAAAATTTCATGCATCAACCGATATTACATCGTGCCCTAAGCTCTTTTCTCCCAACAACGGAAATATTGGTTTAACAGCTTTAGCTTCGGCTTACCCTTAAACTGCCTTCGAACTTTGACAACGGTTTGGTTTGGATTCGCGAATACTGGTATCAGATCTAATCACAATATACAAGTTGAATACCTGTATCCAGGAATCTTTTCTCAATAGGAAACTGAATATGAAAAAACTTATATCGAAATATATTGGCGAAATGAAATTGAATATAGCAGGTCATAAATCGTTTCATAGACTCTATAAAATGAGAAATTTTTTATATTTATGAAAAGGTTAACTGGTTGACAAAAATTTCTCAAATACATGAAGAGAACCTTTTTCTTATTTAATTCTATATCAAACCAAACGATTCGAATTTTAAACAGAATTCCATTTATTTTAATTGATGTTAAAAATTCAACTACAATTTCAGAATAACGACTTCGTACACGTTCAGAAACATTATTTTCCCATTGTGATCCTAGTGGCCTTTACCAATTCACACTTCTAGACATTCTCGATAGAGATTGACCAAAGTCATTCTATCGGGTGTTATTTTTAGAGTGATAGAACTTTAAAATGAAATAAAACACATTTAAATAAATATTGAAGCCAAATTTTCTTTTATTTCAAAGATAATTTTATGACATTTACGTTTTGCAATTAATTTCCCACATATGTTCAGCACGACTAACTCTGAGAAACCGCATACGACCAGACCAATTTTGGGCAACTTTTTCGAGTCATTCAGGGCTTATTTCATCAATAACACGAGTTATGTTGGCTTCCAAAGCATCTATAATTTCTGGTTTATCAGCATAAACCAATGACTTGACATAACAAAATAATCCACTGGAGTTATGTCGCATGCTCTTGAAGGCCAATTAACTGGACCATTTCTCGAAATAATGTTATCGCCAAATCTTTCTTTCAATAAATCAAATGTTGCGGCAGCAGCATGAGGTGTAGCACCATCTTGTTGGAACCAAAACACTTCTGGGTCGATACCATTCAAATTTTGAAACAAATAATCATTGATCATCGATCAGTAATGAGCACCATTCACTGTAACATTAGCTCCAGCATCGTTTTTAAAGAAATATGGACCGATGATGCCTCCAGCGTGTAAAACACACCATACAATGCATTTTTCAGGATACAATGGATCCTGCAGAACTTCTTCAGGATTGTTTTCACTTCATATACGGCAATTCTGCTTGTTTACTCAGCCGTTCAACCAGAAATGAGCTTCATCACTAAACACAGTTTAATAAAATAGAAAAAGGCTTTTTACTTGATAGAAGAAATATAACAAAATTTGAATATCAAGACAAAATTTTGTTTCTGATCTTACCATTAAGAACACCAATTGCTTTTCAAAAACATGAACACAACTTAAGGACTTCTCAAAAAATATAATTTATTTGAAATATTTAATATATTTAAATATTCAAATAAGTTAATTCAAAAATCTCTCAAAACATGCAATATATCTTCAAAAAACAATTATAATTCTGGTAATCTCTTCATCGGCTCTAAATAATATTCCAAATATCAAAATCGAATAACTGTCACTATATCTCACCTTCACGTGTTTAACAGGATAAATTGCTTTAAACAGAATAACTTTAAAATTCAAGATAGTCTATGTTCTTAATGAAATCACAGAAAAGTGTAAGTTGTTATCTTTAAACCATTGACATTCCATAATGAGATTTATTAAAGCCTAAATATAACTATATATTGTATATAAAATAAAATAGAAAAATGCTTTTTAGTTGATAGAAGAAATATAACAAATTTGAATAGCAAAACAGATTTAATCTGTTAGTCTTCTACAATTTTTTATTTCAAAAAAATTTTTATTCGAAAACTTCTTATATTTTTTGAGAAGTCTAAGGACATGAACACAACTTAAGAGTTGTGTTCATGTTTTTGAAAAGCAATTGGTGTTCTTAATGGTGAGATCAGAAACAAAATTTTGTCTCCTTTAAATATTTATTTATTAATTTTAATGACTTTTTTATATCTGTTGGTTTATTCATTCCATTTGACATTATATATTGAGTTTTGATTAAATACGTCTATTAAATATAAGCGGTGCTTATTGTAGACACTAATTTAATTCTAAAAGTTTTTTGAATAAATTTTTTTTTTAAATTAAAATTGTAGAAGCCTAACAGATTAAATCTGTTTTGATATTCAAATTTTTTTAAACACAGTTTTACGATAAAAATTGGATGAACCTCAAACTGTTCTAGGGCCCAATCAGCAAAGAAATGACACTTATTATGGTCAAGTGGCTTTAGTTCTTGAACTTGTTTGGGTGTAGGCCAAGATCTTCAAGCAAAATTTTCCATGTGGTGGATGCACAGAGTCCAACTTGTTATGAACGTCGAAGAATAGAAAAATCAGGATCATCATTAACACTGTGACTTACAGCAGCAATATTTTCTTTTGCACGTACAGTTCGTCTTCCTGTCGTTGTTTCATCGAGTAGAGAAAATGTTGTCCGAAATTTATCGATAGTTTGACGAATAAGCTGCTCTGATGGACGATTATGTAAACCATAAATTTCACGAAGTGCTCTTTAAGTTTGACGAATAGAACACTGATTTTGAAAATAAATTTCAACAATTTGCAAACGTTGTTGCGGTGTAAGTCTTTCCACGATAATTTGTCAATGCTTACTGAACAGAAATGTCAAAACAACATGGTTTATACCTTCTGTCAAATCACAATTATCCTTATCGAAAGTTCTATAACTGTGAAAAAAATACTCGATATATTGGCGAAATGAAACAATGTTTGAATATAGCATTTCATAAATCGTTTCATAGACTTTGGAAAATGAGAAATTTTTTATGTTTATAAAACGGTTAACAAGTTGACAATAATTTCTCAAATAAATGAAGAGAACATTTTTTTAATTTTATTCTATATCAAACCAAATGATTCGAAGTTTATACAGAATTCCATTTTTCTTAACTGATGTAAAAAATTCAACTACAATTTCAGAATAACGACTTTCGTACACGTTCAGAAACATTATTCTCTCATTGTTATTCTAGTCGCCTTTACTTTTCTATAAGATACTTGAGACTCCAACTTACATGAACAATGTGTCAAATAAAAAGGCTGAAAAGCACTGACTTATTTTTCAATGTTATAATTATACTATCCTCACGAAATTCTGCTTTTGTCTTTGTGTCATGATTTCACATATAAATGCTAATTTCAAACTCGATCGTAGGACTTTTGCTATGGTTTCTTTAGCACTCAACGATGCTCCGCTCACAAAATTTCTGTTTTTGTTTCAAATCTTCTAAACATACGATCCTTAGGAATATTTTGTGGTAACACGTAGGTCATAATTGTCACACTAAACTCCAGATTTCAGATCAATGGGATCTGAAGTTTTGGAAATAGTTATAAAAATGAGAGATAATTTCAAATATGGATGATTTCGAATCCATCAAACTGATTTCGGCCGATATCGAACTCAACTGATATATTCAGGCCCCAAAACTACCTCGGAAATTTCCTGCCCCATACCCTTCCGTTCGGAAATTACAGGGTTTAAGATAGAGCACAATGCTGCTCCGCTAACAATGTTTATCTTTTTGAACTTCTATTCATACGTACCTCGCAAAATTTCACACGAACATTTGCGTAATATAATAAATAACGAATTTCATATCGATCGATTCTGTAGTTTCGAAATTATTATAAAAAATATGAAATAGTTTCAAACATGAGTTACTGCGCAACTATTGAGTCCTTAATCGCCCATTAGCGAACTCAGCAAAGATATTTAGACCCAAAAATTTCTCTGAAAGTTTAAAGGTTAAAGGCTCTTTTCGTTCGAAAGTTTGGGTGTTTACGGATAGACTTAATTACTTTTGATCTAGGATTCTATATGAATGTGCCCTATTCCCTGAAACAAGCGCACAAAAATAAATCATTGAAAGATTTCCCCTCAGAGAAACCCTGCATTTTTTAATATTATTGAGTGAAAAACAAATTTTTCATTACTGTCTTTTTTATTCCCAATATTTTTTCTTTAAGATTTAGGGCTGCTGATGTGGGCACTTGAACTTAACGAAAACCTTGAAATCAGCAGTTTCGAAACATATTTTCAATAAGGAAACTCGAAAAGGAAACGCAAACAAACATTCCGACCTCAAGGAGATTTTGATAGAATCTCATTGTATGTTGGAGAAAAAAACAATTTATTCACTGAGAATATGCTAAACGACGCGTTTCGATCCATAAAATCATTGTCAAGTGAAGTTGATTGAAATGAGTCGTATATCACATTATTAGTGGAAAATTGATAATTCTTCATTCTGAAATGGATTTTCATGAAGTAAATGAAGCATTAAAATTGAATAGAATCTCTTTACATAGAGTAATTAGTGGAGTATATTAAACTTCCTTTTTTCCTGTATTTAGCCCTAATCGAAATAGAGCCAAATCTATTTCCTACTAAATTGGTGTTATATTTCACTATTTTTTATTGCTTTTCAAACCAGAAGTAGACGGTGATAGCTTCCTCAGATCTCTGAAGTTCGATAATTTGTCGGTTGATGAGTTCGATAGAACTTGGAAGGCCTGCAGCCAATACAGATCAGATTACATCAAATTGAATTGTATGGTGAGCATCATGGAAATGTGGCCATTTTACAAAAACGTAGCCTCTTCTCTTCAAAGATTCTTTCCTCTGAAATTGCAGGAAAAACTTTGTTTTATAAAATTAAATTTGTAAGTTAGCTAACGCTGATTGAATTCCAAAATTTAAAAGTTTCTTCAATTCTATCACGATGGGTTGAAAAAATAAACCCCTTCTTGATGCTTTCGCATTTTCTAAATCGAAAATTTGATTCAAGAAGATAAATTCAACAGGCAACTTTTATGTCATGATTTTTTTTTCTTGCAATTGTCAGCTTGAACAAAAAATGAAAAATGCTCAGACTCTTTCCACATACAAAGACATCATAATCAGTTGATGAAAAGAAATAGGCAGCTATCAACTACAGTTATAAAATATGAAAATCAAAACAGATTTAATCTGTTGTCTTCTACAATTTTAATTTCAAAAAATTCTTTGAAGAAACTTTAAGAATTAAATTAATGTCTTTATAAGCACTGCTCATATTTAATAGACGTCAAAATTCATCATACAATATCAAACGGAATTAAGAAAAACCAACGAATACAAACTGTCAATTAAAATTAAAATATAAATAAGCAAACATTTTTTGTTTCGTTCCAGGCATGCGTAATGAACTCTTCAGACAAACTTACGAAGCCCTGTTTGTTACAAAATGTTGTTTTCCGATCCCATATGAATGAAAAATAACCCTTTCTCAAAAATATAAAACATAATTTCAAGAACTTCTCAAAAACTAATTTATTTGAAATATTCAATATATTTAAATAAATTACTTCAAAAAATCTCAAAACATGTAGCACATTCTCAAGAAATAATTAAAGTTACGATAAGATCAGTTCAACATTACATATAAAAAATATAATAAAATCAATTAAACAATGTATAGACTTACTCAGTGAATCTTAGGAATACACGGCCCTCAATAGAAAATAAAAGTAAACACCTTTATAAATCCAAGGTACTTATGTTCCACGTTCACAGAATCATACAAAGCTTATAAGGCACTTGGCCTCAGTTAAAACCGTGCAACACTGTATAATGAATTTCTTTATTTAAAAAAAAATTTAATTCTTAAAGTTTCTTCAAAGAATTTTTTGAAATTAAAATTGTAGAAGACAACAGATTAAATCTGTTTTGATTTTCATATTTTGTAATAATCCTTCTATCAAGTAAAAAACCGTTCCTTCTTATTTTATTTTATATATAATATATAATTATATTAGGTTTTTTAAATAAAGAAATTCATTATACAGTGTTGCACGGTTTTAACTGAGGCCAAGTGCCTTATAAGCTTTGTATGATTCTGTGAACGTGGAACATAAGTACCTTGGATTTATAAAGGTGTTTACTTTTATTTTCTATTGAGGGCCGTGTATTCCTAAGATTTACTGAGTAAGTCTATACATTGTTTAATTGATTTTATTATATTTTTTATATGTAATGTTGAACTGATCTTATCGTAACTTTAATTATTTCTTGAGAATGTGCTACATGTTTTGAGATTTTTTGAAGTAATTTATTTAAATATATTGAATATTTCAAATAAATTAGTTTTTGGGAAGTTCTTGAAATTATGTTTTATATTTTTGAGAAAGGGTTATTTTTCATTCATATGGGATCGGAAAACAACATTTTGTAACAAACAGGGCTTCGTAAGTTTGTCTGAAGAGTTCATTACGCATGCCTGGAACGAAACAAAAAATGTTTGCTTATTTATATTTTAATTTTAATTGACAGTTTGTATTCGTTGGTTTTTCTTAATTCCGTTTGATATTGTATGATGAATTTTGACGTCTATTAAATATGAGCAGTGCTTATAAAGACATTAATTTAATTCTTAAAGTTTCTTCAAAGAATTTTTTGAAATTAAAATTGTAGAAGACAACAGATTAAATCTGTTTTGATTTTCATATTTTGTAATAATCCTTCTATCAAGTAAAAAACCGTTCCTTCTTATTTTAACTACAGTTATAGTGGCAAATATTTTTATTGTTGTCATTTGATGTTCATGACGTACTTATGAAAGTACAACAAATACTTAGATTGAAATAGCAAATGGTACAAATGCTGAAATGGTATACGTATTTTTGAGGAAATTTTTCTATAAAATTGAAATTTGTAGTGAGGTTACAAGAATTGATATTCAAGATATTGAAAAAAACCCTATTTCAAATAAAATAACCCCTGTTATTTTTTATTTTATATATAAAAAATTATATCTGGTGTTTTACTGATACACACAGTATTTTTTGGATATAACTGAGTCCTTAAAACTACTTTACAACCCTTGTGTATTTTTCATGGACGAACATGGAATGCGAATGGTTTACCGTTAGAAATCATAGTGTTCTATATTGGTTTGAAAAATACCATGATGCATCAGGTATAATATATTTATATCGATTGTTTTATTTCGTGGGCACGAAGATGCGCTGATGATTATCGGCTGAAATAGCAAATAGCCTTTCTGAAGATGTGCTACATAATTTTGAAGAGTATTTATGGAAGACATTTTTTAAAGAGACTATTTTCGAAGAAATTCTTGGGGTTATGTTGGACATTTTTATAATGAAATTTGGTATTCATAATACCGTAATGAAACAACTGTTGTTTTATAGAATAAATATAACCAATATTCTATATTTTATTCCAATTCTTTTATTCCTTTTGTAATGGTGTTAATTCTATATGTCTACTAAATTGAAACTGCGAAAAAAAGTTTTATGAAGAATCCAACAATCTCTGCTAAAGAACCACGTTTTAAAATTATAGGTACCTTGTATAGTTGAAGTACTAGTGTATATTTCATATTATAGAAAATAGTGGATTTATTTTGTTTTCATTGGCTACTATGGTTTAAGGATAGCATTTTGGAAAAATGAGGTAATTATATAATAAATAAAATAGAAAGGCCTTTTACTTGATAGAAGAAATATAACAAAATTTGAATATTAAAACAAATTGAAATATGTTTATCTTCTACAACTTTAATTTCAAAAAAATTTTTATTCAAAAAACTCTTAGAAATAAATTTATGTCTAACGAGCACCGCTTACATTTAATAGACGTATATAATCAAAACTCAATATATAATGTCAAATGGAATAAATAACCCAACAGATATACGAAAGTAATTAAAATTAATAAATAAATATTTAAAGGAGACAAAATTTTGTTTCTGGTCTTACCTTTAAGAACACCAATTGCCTTTCAAAAACATGAACACACTTAAAGGTCTTCTCAAAGAATATAATTTATTTGAAATATTTAATATATTTAAATATTCGAATAAATTATTTCAAAAATCTCTAAAACAATGTGCACTATATCTTCAAAAAACAAATATAATTCTAGACAATCCCGTCTTCAGTCCTCTTTTAATATTCCAAATATCAAAATCAAAAACTTAACCTATATCTCTCACGTGTCAAAAGACTTAAGCTTCGAAATACAGATCAACTATATAATTCAAGATTGATCTATGTTCTAGCAAAATCAAAGAACAGTGTGAGTTATTTTAAGGTTTATTTAAATTCATTGACATTCTATAATGAGATTTATTGAAGCCAAAATATAATTATATATTATATATAAAATAAAATAGAAAGGCCTTTTACTTGATAGAAGAAATATAACAAAATTTGAATATTAAAACAAATTGAAATATGTTTATCTTCTACAATTTTAATTTCAAAAAAATTTTTATTCAAAAAACTTTTAGAAATAAATTTATGTCTAACAAGCACCGCTTACATTTAATAGACGTATATAATCAAAATTCAATATATAATGTCAAATGGAATAATAATAATAATTTTAATTATATAATACCGCATGATCACGAAATCAGCAAGAATTTATGGAAGTACGAAATTAGATTTTTCTGCCAAATCATACCATAACGCTGAAATACGAAAAAATTAATAATGAAACAATATTTGTAGATAAAAATAATACTATACAATCTTCTTCTAAGAGCAAGTTGAATTTTAAAGGGAAATATTTCAAATGAAATGTAAAAAAAGATAAGAAAAAATACGGAATAAAAAAAAAGAAATATATATATATAGCTTCTTCTAATGTATGGATTAATATATTTTTCGTTTGCTTCAGCGAATTTTGACAGTTGAAAATTTTTTGAATTTCAATTCGTGTTTTCGTTGGATCAGTTCTGCAGAATCAATTCACATTTAGGAAATAATAAGATATTCACACTAGAGTGCATCTTAAGAACGATTGTTCAAATAGTATTATTAGATTTAAACCAATAGGGTCACCAACTTGCTATTTGCGAAACAAATCCAATCAGTTTCCCCAATATAATGCATTCTCTTCATTTCCTCTGTCTCAGATGTCTTAATTAGAAAACGTTTGGAGCTGATCCACCCTAAACCTTTCTACTTACAGTAAGTATACTTGCAATCGGCTTCTCAAGATGACATATTCAACATAAATGAACAGATAGGAAATAATGGAACATGATGAATGTAATTTAATTTATAATTTTCTTCTGAAATGTACATTTGACATCGTGTCACGAAAAATTCCATCAGAAATTCTGAAGTAATAAAGAACAAAGAATTATTCTGCCATTTAATAATACTCTTCAATCTTAAACTGGAATATTTTTTCATTATCTGCAACTCTTACGTTTTCAGTATGAAGAATCTAAAGTAAGAGAGGTCTTGAGTTTTCTCGTACGTGAAGTCAGGAAATTTTGCATGCTTGTTCACGTCGAACCAGGAATTTTTGTATCAGCCTTCATCAAGTTTTAGTATCAGCTTTATGTTGGAAGCTAAATTCTAATAGAATTTCGTCATTGAACTTTAAGTATCACCCTGTTGGAAGCCAAATTGTTATGGAATTTACGTCGTTGGGGTTCAATTCGTTATACAATGCTTGTTTGGTTTGAAAATTATATACTTACCCTTATATGTGTTTTAATTTTGGGCTGCCTGTTTAACTGCGTAAATTTACTTTTTTTTCGAATCTTCACTTTATAAATTATGAATTGATATGAAACGGAGGTTTCTAATTTGAATTTTCTATTTCATTATGAAATTTATATTACAGGACGAATAATTTGATTTGAAGACGGAAAACAAACTGATTCAACTCTACATAAATTAACCAACCTAAATGAACTCTAACCATAATTTTATTTTAAACATTAGTGTTAAATTCCAACTGAAAATTACACAAAAAAATTGTCTGTACCTTCCTGGTGAGTATCAATTTTAATTAATGTTCTGTTTAAGTGACTGCTGTTTTTTAATTCCAGGAAAATTTCCATTTATTCTGGATTCAACAGTTTATGCAAGTTCACCATTTAAATATTTTTTCATAAAAAAATCAGGTATTCCATCTAGTCAATCAATTATTCCATTTGTCCATTTACCTTTTTGATTCTTGATTTAGATGTACAAAGTTATCCATCATTTATTCAAGATAACGTATTTCGCAGTATAATTTCACTTTATCAATTTTTTCTTGTTTTAGTTACGGACGTAACATTTTTGAAGGATAATTTTATATGTGAAGAGAGAAGCTTCTGACGTTCGTGATTTAGATACTGAATTACGTTGGCTGAGCCCTACTATTTACAGATTGAAAAAATGAATTTCACAGTTTACTTGAGAAACATCGAAATTCTCAAAGTTATTTTCATGACATTTACAGTTTTTCAGAATCTGAATCTGTTCTAGAAAATTTTCCTGATACTACTAGTTTTTTCGGATTTGGTGAAGTTTTAGATTTATATCATCATAAAAATCTCATCAAGGTGTTGAGAATTAATACATTTCTCCAGCTTCTGAGGCTTTTTAGTTACTGGTAACTAACCATTCGTGATGGAAAGGATTACATTCCTTCAGCTTAGATTATGGATCTTTTATACAATTTTCAAATCGTTTGATGTTCAATCCAACTGATTATGTTTCCAGAATTTTGGCTTCTAAGTGTTTTCATAAGTTAATTTATAAAAATGAATAGTTCTGGCAGAATAAATCTTGTTTTAATGATTTACACCAAATTATTATCTAACGGGTCAAGTTAGATTCAACGGTAAGATTTTCTTATCTCATTAATTCAATGTGAATGTTTTTTTTTAATATATTCCATAACAATACATAAAACTGGCTGAAGAGTTCAGGTGCGCATGCTTGGAACGAAACGTTAGAATATTTTGTAATTTAAATTAACAATTTATATTTATATTTGTTGGGTTTTTTATTCCATTTGATAGTGTATAATGAGTTTTGATTTTATACGTCTATTAAATATAAGCAGTGCTTATAAGACACTAATTTAATTCTAAAAGTTTTTGGAAGGAATGTTTTGAAATTAAAATTGTAGGACACTAACAAGATAAAATCTCTTTTGATATTGAAAGTTTCTAATAATCCTTCTATCAAGTAAAAAACCGATTATTGTATTTTATATAATATATATTTATATTAGGTTTTTAAATAAAGAAATTCATTATACAGCGTCGAGTGGTTTAACCAAGGCCATAAAGTACCTTATAAACTTTGTGTGATTTTTGTGGTTAGCATAGAATATAGAGTACCTTGGATATTAGATGTACCTACTTTGAATGTTCATCAAACAGAGATTCCACGAGGTCATATGGGTAAGTTTATTTATTGTTAATTGATTTTATCTTTTGAATCTGAAGATGAACTGAGCTTATCTGAATTCTAATTATTTTTGCGGGTGTGCTACATGTTTTGAATGTTTTTGAAGTAACTTATTTAAATATCTAAATATATTGAATATTTCAAATAAATTAGTTTTGGAAAAATTCTTAAAATTGTGTTGGGTATTTTTGAGAAAGAATTGGTTTTCATAAATATAAGATCAGAAAAAAACATTTTGTCACAGGCAGATATGAGCACGCCTGTCTGAAACGTTCAGGTGCGAATGCTTGGAGCGAAAGAACAATTTAATATATCGTCAAATAATATTCGTTGGTAAGGTCGTGTCATTTTTTTGTAATTGTTAATTTTTGTAATAGATTCCATAACAATAGATCTATTTTAATTGTTTAAACCTACGTTTATATAGATATTTTGATGAACTGATCCTCTACGAGCAGCAAGAATTGGAATAGTTCCTCATTCTTTCAATTTCGACTGTTAGTATTATTTTTTTTGTATTCAACTCAACCGGCAGTGAGGAATAAAAACATAATAGAATATATTGTAGATGCAAACTCACGGAATATGGAATGGAAAAATTCGTTTGTCCTCTCATCTGTGGAAGATGTGCCAAGCTATTTATAATTGAGAAAATATTGGACTGATAAAAGTTGTAGAGGGAAGTCGTTAATTTGGTTGGATTGACTTGACATCAACTTCTGTTATATAATAATTTCAGGATGTAAATATTGATTTTGTGTTCCACTGAAACTATATAAAAAACCTGTCTGTAGAAAAATGAAAATCATTGATATTAAAATTATATGATTTACTTATATAATATATATCATTAAGGTAATCCCGAAAGTAATTTTTCGATTTAAGCGCATTGAAATAAGGTATGAGTAGCTGAATCCGAACCAATTTACGAATTCGTTATGTTCAACAGACAGAAATCCAGTTCAAAAACCATCTTCTACACTGCGGTCTAAACTTTTTGAATATTCTCGAAAAAATTTACTCTTAAGTCATGTTCAGCATCGGAATTTTTTTATTGAATGAATTTCACTTATTTGTGACACTTTTTATATAGTTCTTTGAAATATTCGTAAGAAATCGTTCAGTGAACAGTCAAATCTACTGAAATGTAGACTATAATGTAATAAGTATCCTCGATCGTCGCCGAATTGAGCATGTTTCGAAACTTATTAGCCAATAAGTTTCGAAACATGCTCAATTCGGCAATTGCTTTATCATCAGTACCAGCTCTAAAGTCCAACGGATGCAACGGAGACAACTATATTCACTCCACATAAGACGATGTCTGACCACTTTTTCAAAGAAAAAAAGGGTTACAATAAACATAATTCAAATATCATATCAGATGAACGTTTCACTATTTAAAGCTCTTCAAGAAATACAAGAAATTTCAATTACTATATACATCAAGCATGATGTCAAAACCTGAAGTAACAAACTTTATATGTATGCAAAATATAACTGACTATAGAATAGATTCGAACATGAGATACATACATAAATACATAAATTGATGGTTATTTGTATTCCCTTTCTGCATATACTTTTTATCTTAATTTCCGAAAATTGTCAGCTACTGATACCTTCCTTTTTTAAACATTTAAGAGCTATATAAGAAGTGAACATGAAATTTTCAGAGTTAGTTCAAAATTTAAATCTGAAAAGGCCACAGTGTTGTCAAATAAATGTTGTCATTCAATAAATTGTGGAATTTATTTTTTATTCTTTGTTAAGTTTTTGGTATAGATACGTAGATGATATAATTATGGGTTATAACTGAGTAGAAACACAAATTCATGCATTTTTATAATTTCTTAATATCATTCATCCCATAATCAAAATTTCGGTTGAAATGAAAACAAATTCAAATTGAATATCTTTGACCTAACAATAAGTATACAGAAAAACTCACAAACAATATATGGATATTCAAATTTGACATTGATTGTGATTCCTAGGTAAATATGGAATGACCAGACAACATTCTGAATCAAACCATCAGGCGGATTTATTTATCGTGTGATAAAGTGAAAAATGTTAATTCGATATTACGTGGATGCACTTATGGTGTTGTGAGGGGTGGGCCATTTAAAATTTGCATTTTGGATCGGCTATAAATAAAATACTAATGAATATTTTTTCAAAGTTGTGCGTTAATTAGAAAGCTTGAACGTTACAGCACCAAATCCGATCAACCCTATTTTTCAGTATATTGTCGATTGTTTTGGATTCAATCTCATGAATGGCTACTTTGATTTTATATTTCAAGATATCAATCTTTTCTGGATGGTTAACCTAACATTTATAATGTAAATAAATCACTTGGCTTAAGTTTCACAAAAGTTTTTTTTCATGTTGTTGACATATATGTTTCGGGTTTTAACCCATTTTCAAAACTAAGAAGGATTTAATAAACATAACAATTTATATATTTTTCGGACAGCAGATGGAAGACATCTTCCGTCTGTTGTACTTTATCTTTGAGAATGTCTTCTAGACGCTAATTACGCTCGAGAAGATAATGCAATTATATCGTCATGTGCAATACAACATTTTTTTCTAGAGCAATACTTCTAATTCAGGTAAAAAACAAAATTTCAAAGAAAATAGTAATTTTTGACACAAAAATTGCAAATGTGTTGCTAGGGATATGCATTACTCTGCCAACAAATGTAAAACAAATTTCACATTCTGGTTTTTGCGGAGTGTTCAGTATTTTTGCGTTTTGTGTACGAAGCGAATACGAAATGAAGGGGAAAGAATTAACACAAGAAGAAGAAAACCTGCCATCAGATATAGAAGATGCAGCGTTAGAAGCAGAAAATTTTTTGTTGTGAGAAGGAAAACCAGTCCTTTAAAAAGTGGAAAAGTATCAAGAATATCACATGGTAGTTGTGTACGACGAAAACAATGCCCCGTGTACAAGTTGTGGTGTTCAAAAAATAGATATTTAATAATGTTAATTATGAAATTACACTTGTTGTTAATCCTTCGAATTAATGTGTTTGAATTTGTAAATTTAATTCAATAAAAAAAGTTAAAACATTTTATCTACCCTTGCTGTTAATGTGTTACTTTAACTATCCTTGCGGTTAAAGCGATACTTTATCGACTCAGAAGAGGTGCTATAACAACATTTTGTCATGAGCTATGAAAAAAAAAATTTGCAATCAAATTATCAGAAACAGCTCATTCAAATTTAAAATAGTTATTTAACGGTGCCAATGTATAGCAAAACATCTATTAAATTCAAATTTACAATATAAAAGTAGTGTGGTTGACACTAGGTGAAACATTATAAAAATTTCATTTAAAATAATTAACACACAAATAATTTATATCAAATAAAAATAGAAATTCAAATATTCATTCGATTTCAATCAATTAAATCCACCACGACTAGCTCTGCGGAACCGCATTCGACCAGAGCAATTTTGGACCACTTTTTCGAGTAATTTAGGCCTTATTTCATCAATAACACGAAGTATGTTGGCTTCCAAAGCATCTATTGTTTCTGGTTTATCAGCATAAACCAATGACTTGACATAAACCCCAAAGAAACTAATCCAGTGGAGTTATGTCGCATAATCTTGGAGGCCAATTAATTGGACCATTACTCGAAATAATGTTATCGCCAAATCTTTCTTTCAATAAATCAATTGTTACGGTAGCACCATCGTGTTGGAACTAAAACACCTCTGGGTTGATGCCATTAAAATTTTGAAACAAATAATCATTGATAATCGATCTGTAACGAGCACCATTCACTGTAACATTAGCTCCAGCATCTTTTTTAAAGAAATATGGACCGATGATGCCTCCAGCGTGTAAAGCACACCATACAGTGCATTTTTCAGGATGCAATAGAACCTGCAGAACTTCTTGAGGATTGTTTTCACTCCATATACAGCAATTTCGCTTGTTTACATTGCCGTTGAACCAGAAATGAGCTTCATCATCAAACACAGTTTCACGATGATAAAGGGGATCAACTTCAAGATCTAGAGCCCAATCAGCAAACATACGACGCTTATTATGGCCAAGTGGCTTTAGTTCATGAACCAGTTGAATCTTGTATGGGTGTAGATTAAGATCTTTACGCAAAATAGACATATCTGGATCATCATTAACACTATGACTTACAGCAGCGATATTTTCTTCTGTACAAACAGTTCTTTGTCTTACTGTTGTTGTTGCATCGAGTAGAGAAAATGTTGTGCGAAATCTATCGATAGTTCGACGAATAAGTTGCTCCGATGGACGATTATGTAAACCATAAATTTCACGAAGTGCTCTATGAGTTTGGCGAATGGAACACTGATTTTAAAGATTAATTTAAATAATTTTAAATGTTGTTGCAGCGTGAGTCTTTCCATGGTAATGTGTCATTGCTTACTGAACCGAAATGTCAAAACAACATGGCTTCTTCTTTCTGTCAAGTCACAGTTATCCCTATCGAAAGTTCTATAACTCGAATACAACACCCGATATTTGGGTTTAAAGTGTATCCAACGAGTAAAAGGTATCTGAAATCCCCCTGTTGAAATTAGTCGTAATTCAAAAAAAGGAAGGCTTGAATTGAATTTAATCATCTATTTACAATATTTAAATTTGATCTAATTTTTTTACGCACTTTTTATCGTAATTTATGAAAGGCCGAAATTAATAGGGAATGATATTTTCTTGTATAGATAACAAACAGTATTTAAAGATATAACAAAAAATTTTTCTAGTGTAAAAGCATATGAAACTAGGATTATAAAGTTTCCTCGGGTTCCAAAAAAATGAAATATTCTCATAATTAGAACCATGAAGAGTTTTCACTCCGCCCAATCTGATGAAATATTACTCCTTCATAAGTTCCAAGAGCCTAAACTAACGAAATACAAACATCTAATATTTTCTGAAAGTTCATTTCCGACTCAGATTCACGTACAAGCGAGAGTAGGCGGAAATGAGTTTCCGCAAAAAACAGCCTAATATGTTGCAGAACATTCTATTCACATAACATTCATATATGAGAAATTTTCCTCTCCAGATTTTTTTTCCGGAAACATTAATCGTAGTAGATGAGGAAAAAAGCCTTTTATCGATGATGTATATACTGCCGTCATATTTCAGGGATGTATATTCCTTATCTTAAAGACTAGTTAATTTTTTTCGTTCCTCGATTATCGGTGTTTCTGATGAACGATTCAGTTTATCTGATTTTGACCCAAACCTCTCAACTATAATTAATTATAGAATAATTTGAGTTCAGTTATTTCAGAAGATTTAGATACGAAAAATCAGCATCTGAAAAACACGCTCCAAGAAATTGTCAAAAATATTTCTATTACAAAGTTGTCACTACACTCAAGCAGGGGTTTAGCGCCATACAGATTTATTCAGTTTGTTAACAGTGTTCTATTTCATCAATTCATCTCAATAACGTTATGCGATTTTTGAAATAGATATACAGGGTGTCAAGAAAAACTTCAGACCAATTTTACTGTTATTTAAATATTTTAATATTAGCCTTCTATATATTCAATTTCAAAAAATTATATTTGATAATTATAACTTCAGGAATTAAATTAATGTCATATAAGTACCACTTATATCAAACGACATATAAAATAAACATTCATTATACGACATCCAAATGATATAACAAAATCCAATAAATAAATATTGGTAACCAAAATTCTATAAATTAAATATTTTGAGTAGACAAAATTTTGTTTCTTCTGATCAATTTTATGAAAACAAATATCTTTCAGAATTGTTTAACATAATCTTAAGAATTTCATCATAAAACTATCTTACTTAGAATATTCAATATGATTGGATATCTTACTTATTTTATAAAATCTCAAGATATGTAAAAACATTACTGAAAAACAAGTTTTAAGAGAGACTCTGCTTCGTCAGTACTCAAATAATTCATATTCAATAAAATATAACATCAATCAACAACAAATATTTACTCACCCTTCAACAATTTAGAAAACTTTTGGTAAATGAATACTGAAAAATTTAAATGGAGTGTAATGTTAACTACAAATAAATAATTAAAAAAATGTATATATGACAGTAATTTATTTCCACAAAAATGTTTGTACTAATACAACAATTGTTTCACCACGATGTGGCTTCTTCAGGTATTACATTGTACTGTCTGTCTGTTCATGAAACAATTGTTGTATTAGTACAAACATTTTTGTGGAAATAATTACTGTCATATATACATTTTTTTAATTAAAATGAGTTTCCACCAAGTGAAGACCGAATCTATCAAATACAAATAAATAATTCTGTGGTTTACCCTTGATCTAAAAGATTGAAAGACAATTTAACGGCCTCTGTTATAGCACAAGGACTATCTGTATAAAGAATGTTAAGGAAACCAAACAATTATATATTATGAATAAAATAACATAAATAGTGGTTAATACTTGATAGAAGGTATATAAAAATATTTTAATATTAGCCTTCTACATATTTAATTTCAAAAAATTATATTTAATAAGTATAACTTCAGGAATTGAATCTTTCAATCTTTTAAATCAAGGGTAAACCACAGAATTATTCATTTGTAGTTAACATTACACACCATTTAATTTTTAAGTATTCATTTACCAGAAGTTTTCTAAAATGTTGAAGGGTGAGTACATATTTGTTGTTGATTGATGTTATATTTTATTGAATATGAATTATTCGAGTACTGACGAAGCAAAGTCTCTCTTAAAACTTATTTTTGAGTAATGTTTTTACATATCTTGAGATTTTACAGAAAGTAAAGATAAGTAAGATAGTTTTATGATGAAATTCTTAAGATTATGTTAAACATTTTTGAAAGATATTTGTTTTCATAAGATTGATCAGCAGAAATAAAATTTTATCTACTCAAAATATTTAATTTATAGGATTTTGGTTAACAATTTTTATTTATTGGATTTTGTTATATCATTTGGATGTCTTATAATGAATCTTTATTTTATATGTCGTTTGATATAAGTGCTACTTATATGACATTAATTTAATTCCTGAAGTTATAATTATTGAATATAATTTTTCGAAATTAAATATGTAGAAGTCTAATATTAAAATATTTAAATAATTTTATATATCTTCTACCAAGTATTAACCTCTATTTATGAAATTTTACTGTGTTCTGGAATAAAAGTATTTTAGTGCAGATAAATCATTTTTATTCTATTATAGATTCTCTACACTTTCTTTTACTTATATGCGAATTTTCAGTTTGATATTTACTTTATTTCGCAGCCCTAAGAGCTGCGGCCCATTGCCAAAAATTTCAAGAAGCGTCTGAAGCCATGTATCGCCGCCAAAGGAAGCCACTTCGAAACCACTTAAATGTATTATTTCCAAAGGTTTATGTTATTATTATCCGTTGTTTTTCTGTTTAATTTCTTTGTTAAATAAAGTTAAATGAAAAAAGTTCGTCCGAGGTTTTTCTTGTCACCCCGTAATATCGAACAAAAAAATTACTCTTGAATTTAGCTTTGCAAATAGAATTTCTTGTGCAGAAGCTTTAAAAATATTACATTTGGATTTCCGTATAAGGAGTGAAGAATAAGTCTTCAATGATTTCAAAATATCCTTCTCGTAGAGGCGTAAAATGGGTAGGTTTTCGCGCCTAGTCATACTAAAAATATGAGGATTCGGGTTGTATCGCGACTAGAATTTGTGAGCGTTCGACGTTTCGGACCTGATTTTGGAGCTGTTATTAAGAACAAATGTTGAAATTTGTGATTCAACACTGGTGCCTCAATCTACCTACTTCCAAGGTCACATCATCAGTCTCGGAGAACACAGCATTTCTGTGACTGAAGATTTAGTTACGAATTTAATGTAAATTAGTGAAGAATCTGATGCAATCAATCAATTTATACCATAAAACTGTTGTTTGAACATTAAATTCTTCATTTGAACTAAAAATAATTATTGATTCTTTATAGCCGTATGTATATTCTAGAGACTCCAGAAAGTAATTTTGTAATATTGAATAGTGTATACTTGATTTTCACCAAGTAGACTGATTTAATTTAATCGAAGGTTTTTTTGGCTAGAAAGAAGTGCAGTTGTCAATAAAATTGACAGGCACGGAATTGCAAAAAATTAAAGAAGGCTGTATAAATTAATTAAGGACAGAAAAAGCAGCTATTTCAGTGTTTATCTTCCAAATTATATTATACTCATCTTTATAATGAAATATCATAAATTAATGATAAAAAGAAATCATACTTATTAGAAAACAAAAAACAGTGAAAACTTTTATCCAATATTCTTGTCGGAGCAGACATTTCAGAAGAAAAAGTGAAGTTAATTGTTTATTGTATGTTTTATCTACATCAGGAAGTAAAAGGATTGAAATTAATAAAAACGAATAAATAATAACAAGACAGAAAGAGGAGATTGAGTGATCTTATGATTCATTTCAATATTCCAAAATTCCATTGAATTTAAAATTCACTAATCTTAGTCCTACTTCAATTTCTTAAGTTATTTATGCTAGAAAAATGAAAATTTTTCTATAATTAATAGTATTAGGGGTATAAATAGGTTTGTGCGGTTTTTTGTCGAGAAGTGAAGCCTTATTATAAAAAATTGTTACACGATCAAGGTTCAAAATATTGTCTGTCGCTGGTCACTACTTTTTCCCAGCTTTCTGGCAAGTGACGGATCCCATCGCAAAAATAGCCGACTTTTTAGCCGCTATCTATTGCTGCCCTATTTCTCACAATGCTCGGCTCAAACGCATCAATTGCCATCGGTAGACCTCCCCTGTGATCCTTTCGTTCGACTGCAGCAGTATAATAGATCCCACCAAATACACAGCCTTATTCTCTCGCATATTCGGCTTTACAGTTGATGATGAGGCATCCTTAAGTACCCCGAAGTTTTGGATTACCATCGCCTGTTATAAATGGATGGAAAAATCTCTTTTTCTTGCCGTTGTAGCGGTTCTTCATACGTGAAAAAACAGCGTTGGACGTATCTTGGCTTCAGTTCATACGGCACCCAATTTTCTACATTTCGGATCATTCCCATTGGTTTCAAACGATGGCAAATGGATGGTCGAGTGACTACAACTATTTTTGCAAGTTTTTTTGCCTCTAATTTTTTATCCTCCAACTTTGTTGGAGCTCTGGGTCGTTTTTCGTCTTCCAAATCAAAATAGCCGCTCTTAAATCGGACAAACCACTTCCTACACGTTCTTTAAGCTAGTACATGCTCACTGTTCAAATTTACTTTGAACAAAGAATTTTTAATTTACTTTGCAGGTACGTAACAATTACGTCCCCTGAGTTCAACAATTTAGGCCTTTCAAATATGAATCATTCAATTCGAAGAAACCTAAACGGGCCTAAACATCAATTAAGGAACGAAGATATTTCTCCCTTAGATTATTCCTAGAAACACATTAGAACCGTTTCAGCCGTTTCAAAACTATTGTCGTATCGGAATTACCTGAGCCACCCTTTCGGACCCAAACCCACTCGCTCATCCACCAGTTAGCAAAAAGGTACGAGTTGAAGACAAGTTCTGATCCCACGCACATTCCCTTGAAGTAAGCTCTCGTTACTTGTGAAACATTGTCATCTCTACGCATTTTTCACTTTGAACTTCCAAGAAACTCTCTCTCTCTCTCTCTCTCACTCTCAGTTACCCATAACGCAATAAAGGCCTGGAAGTGAATGTATTATCTTCATTATTTATTTGTAATTAGATATTAAGTTGTGAAAAGTGAACGAACTCAAAAGTGAAACCAATAAAATTGAAGTCTGTGTCGTGAACAACAATAGAAAAAACTCAAGAAAGAACTGTTTCAGGATCAAGATAAAAGTATCCACCTTAATCTGGGTCAACAACTCAAAATTGTACACTTGTATTATATGTACTTCTGCTGACAATTCTCTACATGGTCCCTACGAGCTGGATTACATTCCACATCTGGTCACGAAACAACTCCATCAATTTGGGTAAAATAATTCAACTCTCTGAACTTGTATTATATGTATTTTAGGTTGTGAATGAAGTATTGAAGTCTAATATACATCCCTCTTTCACCCCCATTTGAAGAATGCTTAAACAAGAATTTGCATACTTATTGGTTGACGTTAAATCAATTACTTTCGAAGAATTCAAAAAGGTATCTCTACATACCAAGCTAATCTTTACACTCACCATAAACATCCCCGCAAATACGATCACTTTCAGCAGCCTTTTTCTCCATATTGAAAGAAAACTACCAGCAAAAACACATTATTCGATCAAAAAAGTGGACATTTTCAGAGCACATACAAACTATATTGTTTACACTTTAGCGAAATGATAAATACTGAAAAGAAAGGCTTATGATTACAAAATGGAGGTGTTGCCAGATGAAACAATAAACTAGTAGCGACATCTGTAATCAAAGCCGCACGAACTTATTTTTATTTCTAGCTTCTGAATTGTTTCAGCCGTTACTATTTGGTAGTTGATCATAATTAAAACAAATTGAAAATTACTATGTTTTACTACCAAAAAATATATATTCCACATTTTCTTGTGACTCGAGTTTCGGGAAATGAACTATCCCATCATCAGACAACTGAAGACCTAACAGTGCTACAGTGGCATTTAAACAAAAGTGATAAATATTTTGAATACTTCAACAGATTCTCGGTAATACCCAATAGTCGTACAGAGGTTTACAATCGGAACGTGATAAAAAACCGGGTTAAAAACGAGGGGCCTTTTAACAGATATCGGAATGTCGGCAATCGACAAAGAAGGTTGTTAAACAGATGGTACCCATTTAAATATCTCAACTAATTTTTGGGGTTACCTAGCTCCGTAGTCATTCCTTATTTTTACATCATTTTGTTGTATATCTCAAATATTTGGAAAGAAAGCTCCATACAGTCATTCATTATTTTTTACATTATTTTTATTGTGAACGAATTTGAAAATTTCAATAATCAAGTTTCTTTCCTTTTGAATCTACATGTAATTTTTTTTTCTTAAGATTTTCTTTTGTCGAGGGGAATTACTGTTTTCTAATGAATGAGTGGCAAAAGTTGAATTTTTGTTTACTCTTCATTAAATTCATTTTATGTTCGTTGAAAAAGGTTTTAAACATCTGTTACTTTTTAAATATCTCAAATATTTTCGATATACAGAGCTCCGTACAGTCATTCATTATTTTTACATTATTTTTATTATGCAATACAATTGTATGAACATAAAATGAATTTAATGAAAAGTAAACAAAAATTCAACTTTTGCCACTCATTCTTTAGAAAACAGTAATTCCTTTCGACAAACGAAAATCTTAAGAAAAAAAGTTTACATGTAGATTCAAAAGAAAAGAAACTTGATTATTGAAATTTTCAAATTCGTTCACAATAAAAATAATGTAAAAAATAATGAATTACTGTATGGAACTTTCTAAATCCAAATATTTGAGATATACAACAAAATAATGTAAAAATAAGGAATGACTACGGAGCTATGTAATCCCTAAAATTACTTGAGATATTCAAATGGGTAGCGTCTGTTTAACAACCTTCTTTGTCGATTGCCGACATTTCGATATCTGTTAGAAGGCCCCTCTTTTTTAACCCGGTTTTTTATCACGTTTCAATTGTAAACCTCTGTACCACTATTACGTGTTACCGAGAATCTGTTGAAATATTCAAAATATTTATCACTTTTGATTAAATACCACTGTACCACTGTTAGGTCTTCAGTTGTCTGATGATGGGATAGTTCATTTCCCGAAACTCGAGTCACAAAAAAATGTGTAATATATATTATATTTTTTGGTAGTAAAACATAGTAATTTCTACAATTTGTTTTAATTATTTCTATTTCTAATAATTCGAAATGGTAAATATTGAAACGTTATTCGAGCTTGTAGTCTCCAGGAAAGGAACTGATAATTAGTTTTTCAGGAAGTTGCCGTTTACTATCTCTCGATATATTTTTGCAGGAATATTTGATGTGAGTACTGAATATGAATGCTGCTAAATTGAATTTCTCGCGATAGGTCATCGTAAATTCGATATATTAATTGATGATTAATAATATCATCGAATCTGCATAGATGACAATTTCAGCATACAAATTTGACGTACTGGATATGTATTATAAATTATACAACCGTTCCCGAGAAGAAAACGGAAAAGGTAATCAGGATAAAGGGGCGTACGAATTAACTTAACATAAGAAGCGGATATTGAAATTGCTCCTGAATCAAGAACGAGAGCAAGCCAAGTATAATGCTAAATTAGATCGAAAGCCGAAGACGATGGGATCGAAGCGGTGCTCTCGGAAGCCTTACATTTTCAGTGAAATGGAAAATTTTGTAGAAGTTGTTAGGAAATCCAATAAAATTCAAAACATCCGAAGTATGGGCTATCTAATTATATCATACGAACATACGAAATTGAGATAATTCGCAGAAATTATCATGAGAATGAAACATAGAATTACTATAGGAGTTTGTTTTCTTGATTGGAGAATTAAAACAAATTGTAGAAATAACTATGTTTTTCTACCAAAAAATATATATTACACATTTTCTTGTGACTCGAGTTTCGGGAAATGAACTATCCCATCATCAGACAACTGAAGACCTAACAGTGATACGGTGGTATTTAAACAAAAGTGAAAAATATTTTGAATATTTCAACAGATTCTCGGTAATACCTAATAGTGGTACAGAGGTTTACAATCGGAACGTGATAAAAAACCAGGTTAAAAAAGAGAGGCCTTCTAACAGATATCGGAATGTCGGCAATCGACAAAGGGTTGTTAAACAGATGGTATCCATTTAAATATATCAAATAATTTTTGGGGTTACATAGCTCCGTACAGTCATTCATCATTTTTACATTATTTTGTTGTATATCTCGAATATTTGGATTTAGAAAGCTCCATAGAGTCATTAATTATTTTTTACATTATTTTTATTGTGAACGAATTTGAAAATTTCAATAATCAAGTTTTTTCTTCTTTTGAATCTACATGTAAAATTTTATTAAGATTTTCTTTTGTCGGAAGGAATTACTGTTTTCTAAAGAATGACTGGCGAAAGTTGAATTTCTGTTTACTTTTCATTAAATTCATTTTATGTTCGGTGAAAAAGGTTTTAAACAGATGTTACTTTTTGAATATCTCAAATATTTTCGATTTACATAGCTCCGTACAGTCATTCATTATTTTTACATTATTGTTATTGTGAACTAATTTTAAAATTTCAACAGATTCTAGATAATCGAGTTTCTTCCCTTTTGATTTTACTTGTAAAATTTTAAGATTGTCTATTGTGGGAAAGGAATGACCGTTTTCTAGACAATGAGTGGAAAAAGTAGAATTTTGTTTATTTTTCCTGAAACTCATTTTTTGTTCGTTGAACCTCGTCTTGCAGGAACGTTTTGTTTGTCCTATATATTTATTACTGCACGTAGAACAAGATAACTCATAAACTCCTGATTTGTGTATGTTTGGAGTAGGGTCCTTTGCGTTAAATAATACCGATGATAATTTGTTTTGCGTTATGAAGGCAATATTGACATCTGATTTTGAAAAACTATTGGCCACTTTTTGACTTATGCTACCAAAGTACGACAGAGAAATGAATTTTTTATTTTCCTCGGTTTTTGTGATGGGATAAATTTGGCTCATAGCTATTTTAGACAGTTTCTGTCGAATTAGATTATCTATTATATTGGGGTTGAAACCGTTGTTCGCGGCTATTGATTTTATTCTTTGGACTTTTTTTGATAATTTTTCACCGCGAAGCTGAAATAAGAATCAAAAGGGAAGAAACTCGATTATCTAGAATCTGTTGAAAGTTTCAAATTAGTTCACAATAACAATGATGTAAAAATAATGAATGAATGTACGGAGCTATGTAAATCGAAAATATTTGAGATATTTAAAAAGACCTTTTTCAACGAACATAAAATGAATTTAATAAAAAGTAAAAAACAATTCAACTTTTTACACTCATTCTTTAGAAAACAGTTATTCCTTCCGACAAAAGAAAATCTTAAGAAAATTTTACATGTAGATTCAAAAAAAAAAAAGAAACTTGATTATTGAAATTTTCAAATTCGTTCACAATAAATATAATGTCAAAAATAATGAATGTCAAAAATAATAATGAGCTTTCTAAATCCAAATATTTGAGATGTTCAACAAAATAATGTAAAAATAATGAATGACTACGGAGCTATGTAACCCCAAAAATTATTCGAGATATTTAAATGGGTACTACCATCTGTTTAACAACCTTCTTTGTCGATTGCCGACATTCCGATACCTATTAGAAGGCCCCTCTTTTTTAACCCGATTTTTTATCACGTTCCGATTGTAAACCTCTGTACCACTATTAGGTATTACCGAGAATCTGTTAAAATATTCAAAATATTTATTACTTTTGTTTAAATACCACTGTGCCACTGTTAGGTCTTCAGTTGTCTGATGATGGGATAGTTCATTTCCCGAAACTCGAGTCACAAGAAAATGTGTAATATATACTTTTTGGTAGTAAAACATAGTAATTTCTACAATTTGTTTTAATTATGATCAACAACCAAATATTATTTATTTAAATATTTTAAAAATTTTAAAAAATTTTTAAAATTAGCCTTCTACATATTTAGTTCCAAAAGATTATATTTAATGATTATAACTTCTGAAAATAAATTGAAATAATGTCATGTTATATGTCATGATATAAGTGGTACTTATACGACATTATTTTAATTTATTTTCAGAAGTTATAATCATTAAATATAATCTTTTGGAATTAAATATGTAGAAGGCTAATTTTAAAATTTTTAAAATATTTAAATAATTTTATATACCTTCTATCAAGAATTAACCTCTTTTTATGTTAACTACCAAATAGTAACGGCTGAAACAATTCAGTACTTGATTGGAGAAATCTTATTTCTAATTGTATACAGTTTAAAAACCAGAACCGTTTGTGCATGGAATCTTTGAACTTCAAGGAAACGTTTGAATGAGGTCTAAGGGCTATGAATGAGTCTCATAAACGATATAATATCGTCTGCTTCATATTTGACACTCAGATGATTGGATTTATTGGATAGAAATTATACAAAATTCAAATCGATCTCATTTGTATAACTAGCTGTTATTACTGAAATTTTTATCTCAGTAGCAGTACATAAGTATTTAGAAGGTCCAAAAACCCAAAGTTTCGATTCCACGTAAAAAGATAAAATCATGAAATATGGAAATCTTCCGAATTGAGGCAGTCACTTTTCCTTATTTAATATTTCAACAGCCTGAAGTGCACAGACGTGCTGGTCTGAAATATTCTCACCTACTCGAATACCGTCAAACTTTCTGGAAATGTTAAGGGTGTAAACCAAGAGGTAACTCCATTTTTTATTTTCTTGAATAATGGTAGAACTCGAAACGCGAGCATCACTTTTGTCACACAAAATATTTTATATTAAATACTCATTCTACACTGAAGTTGACACCTTGTGGTTTAAAGAAAAATAATACGGGTGAATATTATTTAACTAAAACAAATACAGACCAAGCTTTCATCTCAGAAATAATTGATCTCGAAATTCAGTTTGATGAAAATATCTAAACTGATTATATAGACCGATTTTTTTTTAATTGAAATTTGAATAAATGGAGAAATCCACAAAACTGTTCTATGCTTCATTTCAAAAAGAACCATGCCAAATTTCTCTGAAGGGATGTATTCGTGAAACTTTGTAAGAAAATATTTTTTTGCCCGCGCTTACTATTGTAACATTTTCGTAGGAAAATATATTTACTTTCATGGATAAATATATGGTATTAACACCTTTTCAACATTTGAAGATGCTAAGGACAAACGGAGATTTTCCTAATTTTCGTGAGATAGTTTGTCATCAACTTCAAGCTCTTCGAAGGTAAACTGCTTAATGCATGTATTTCTATCATGTGCTTTTTTAGAGTGATAGAACTTTCAATAGGGATAACTGTGATTTGACAGAAGGAAGAAGTCATGTTGTTTTGACATTTCTATTCAGTAAGCATTGACAAATTATCATGGAATGACTCACGCCGCAACAACGTTTACAAATTGTTGAAATTTATTTTCAAAATCAGTGCTCTATTCGCCAAACTTATAGAGCACTTCGTGAAATTTATGGTTTACATAATCAGAGCAGCTTATTCGTCGAACTATCGATAGATTTCGGACAACACTTTCTCTACTCGATGCAACAACAACAACAAGACAAATAACTGTACGAACAGAAGAATATGTCGCTGCTGTAGGTCGTAGTGTTAATGATGATCAAGATTTGTCTATTCGTCGACGTTCACAACAAGTTGGACTCTGTGCATCCACCACATGGAATATTTTGCTTAAAGATCTCGGTGTACACCCATACAAGATCCAACTGGTTCAAGAACTGAAGCCACTTGACCATAATGAGAGTCGTTTGCTGAGGGCTTTATGAATACCTGGGCTGGTCAATTCTTGGAATAACGGCCCTCCCATTGGCTAGATTGAAAGCAC
Organism: Megalocaria dilatata; assembly: GCA_034642435.1. Lineage (NCBI taxonomy): Eukaryota > Metazoa > Arthropoda > Insecta > Coleoptera > Coccinellidae > Megalocaria > Megalocaria dilatata. The sequence goes on from CM067854.1 coordinate 8,553,726, forward strand.
TTCCGGTCTAAGTTGTTTGAAATTGGACCTTTGTTCAGTGATTATCAGGAGTACAGATTTATTGCAGAACCAAAAACGTGAAAAGTTTCGTGGTATAGTATCTAAGAGTTGTCCAATAAGTGGAGAAGGAAGTTCGCGGCAAGCAGTTAGAAATACGGTCATTCAGCGAGAACGGTGACAAAAGTTACAGTCCGCGAATAGAGCGGGCGTTTAAACGAAATAGTTCACACACTACGTAACTCTTTTGACGTTAAGTGTCGTTAATGTTGTATTTTCAAGACGTTCAAGTGTTTTTTTAGTCTCGTGAATAAAACGTATATAGTAAAATGTACGTTTATTAAACACTAAAAAAGAGAGAGACCAATTTATCTATCGATACCCGTAAACATAAACATATATAATAATTAAATCACTGAAATCAGGGAATAGAAGGTTCGCATTGTTCACTATTTTCAGATTTCTCGTTATATATAATTGAGATTTCACTCTTAGAATTTATATATTCGATTTAATTATTGTTGTCCTAGCAATAAGTTCTAGTTCATTATTCAGGAAATCTTCTTGTTCGGTGAATTTAACTGAAGATAAGTTAATGAATGCCGAGAAGAAGAAATTTTCTTCTGGGTTCACTTGTGATTGCATATTCTGGGTAATATCTGAATTTTTTCATGTAATTTTCATTATTATATAAATATTTTAAATAATTTTTAAAAAATTAGCCTTCTACATATTTAATTCCAAAAAATTATATTTAATGATTATAACTTCTGAAAATAAATTAAAATAATGTCGTATAAGTACCACTTATATCATGACATAAAATAAACATTCATTTTAAGACATCCGAATGGTATAACAAAATCCAATAAATAAAAATTATTGTCTTATAATGAATGTTTATTTTATGTCATGATATAAGTGGTACTTATACGACATTATTTTAATTTATTTTCAGAAGTTATAATCATTAAATATAATCTTTTGGAATTAAATATGTAGAAGGCTAATTTTTAAAAATTTTTTAAAATATTTATATAATTTTATATACCTTCTATCAAGAATTAACCTCTATTTATGTTATGTAATTTTCAGTTTCTATATTTTCTTATTGAGTTTAGTGCATTTTTCATTTGAGATTTTGTTTTATCTTCAATATAATTTTGTGAGGTGAGAAATCGAATTTTATATTATGAATATTAGGTAGCACCATCATAGCTTCTCATTTGTGATTATGACTGAGTAGCCTCCACAATTCCCGGAAGAGGTTGTGTGAAAGGGTGAGCCTTATAATCGATCAAGGCGAGAACCTTTCATTAGAGAAGAATCCACCCTGCTACCAGTTTCGGCTTCAATTCGAAAACGTACACCGCAACTGGTCTCAGCGATGCCCTACCCAACATATATGGGCACTACAGATTAGTTCCCGGGTTGTTTGAAACGCAACTAATACGCTCAAGGTGCTTATTTCTACCACACAGCCGCAAACCCATGAGCCAGAACTGTTAAGAATGGATGCCTTAATTAATCCTGGTTCGAACACAAACAACCAGTCGTATGGTTAAAATCCACGAACCCTTGTGACGTCTCTAAATCGATCCTGGTTCGAGTACCAACATTTGTCAACCGTATCGATCAAGGCGCGAATCTTTCATTAGAGAAGAATCCACCCTGCTACCAGTTTCGGCTTCAATTCGAAAACGTACACCGCAACTGGTCTCAGCGATGCCCTACCCAACATCTACGGGCCCTGCAGGTCAGTATCCGAGTTGTTTGAAACGCAACTAATACGCTCAAGGTGCTTATTTCTACCACACAGCCGCAAACCCATGAGCCAGAACTGTTAAGAATGGATGCCTTAATTAATCCTGGTTCGAACACAAACAACCAGTCGTATGGTTAAAATCCACGAACCCTTGTGACGTCTCTAAATCGATCCTGGTTCGAGTACCAACATTATTCAACCGTATCGATCCTGGTTCAGGCACCTTCGACCAGACTTATAGTCTGATCACTAAATCACTGAGGTAACTATCGAGCAATCCTGATACGAGAATAGCGCGCGACCAGACCATATCCTAGCATGCAGTCTTTTAACTACCCTACTCCCTAGTCCAACACCCATTGGGTAGCCAGAAGTACGAATACTCCTGTAGACATTCACCCTTCACAGGTAGCCTTATCATCATACGAAATGCCGCCATTAGCGGCCGCCAAGTATAAATCAACTCTATGCTAGAAACTACGAACTCGAAGAATCTAACACTTCCTTAAAAGCTAGCGTAGATCTTGTTATAGAGCACTCACTCGATGAATAGATGAACTGCACTTGAGTGGAGCAACGCTAATTTTATGGGTGAACGCCCCCTGCTGCAACGCCGCCCTCTCTCTTTGCCTTTGACATCAAGACTTAATTCTACAATTTACCTAGGTGAAAATAGGACCCCAGTCATAACAAACTCCCTCGCCGTGACAAGATACAGAGAAAATTATGGTAGTCCATTTTATACAGAATACGTCTAAATTAATCTTAAACGAAATTTAAATATAACTCACTATTATATAGTTTCAGGAATTATTCCGTGTTTTTCTATAGAGACACAATCAAGAAAATCTTGAGTAATTTAATTGAATCCGTTTTTACCTGATTGAAATTCATTTTGATTAAATAAAAAAATAAGGACATTTCAAGAATTTATTATTTCACAACAATTGTTCTCATATTTTTTAAATTCAAAAGTATTTGATTTAATTTAAATCTAGAGATAAGGCGTCTGGAAATCAATCAACTCTAAGATGATTGATAACAAACAAAGCTTATAATGGTGGACCATCTAAAGTTTGCATTTTGAAGCAGTGATTGAATAGCTGGAACAAAACTGGGAAATATTTCCAAATTGGTGAATCTTCTACCCAAACTTTTAGAAATTTGCATGAAAAATTCAGTGAAATGCCCTCACGCAATTTGTAGATCAATTTGTTCGTGAAAACTAGATCGTTATTCGAAAAATCAACTCTTTCATGTCCGCGTCCAATGAACACACCTGAAAATGTTGCTGCTCTAGCCCACAATGTGGCTGGACATCCATCAACATCATCGTGCTCAAGAACTGAATATTTCTCGCACTTTTCTGAGGAGAATTTTGCATGAAGGCTCACAAGGTTCAATTAATGCAAGAAGAAAAGCCCCCTAAATGGCATTTCCCTAGAAAAAAAACATTTTGAGTGATGAAGCTCATTTTCATCTTGGAGGACTATTTTTTGTAAGGATCCGTTAAAAATAAGTATTACGCTAGCCATCCAGAAACGATTGATGCCTTGAAACACGAAAAATAAGTTGCCACTCATGAGATTGATCCCCAAACAATACCATATACTTAAAAATTGGGTTTATAGGATGAGGTACTGTATGGCCAGTCGTAGCGGTCATTTGAATGGTATTGTTTTTCATTCGTGAATTTCAAGGTTCAAGCTTTCTGATGAACTCACAACTTCAAAAAAATATTGGAAGCCATAACAATCCTTTCGTAGGATGTCTGGTAGTGCAGCTCAGCACTGAGATGGTGAGTTGTATCCGAGAATATAAATTCCACTCCGAATTTAGGTGATGTTGCTTGTTATGTGAGTCTGATAATAATTGGTGTCCCTTTATAATGAAACTTGAATAACGTTAGCGAGCATGGATGACTAATAGAAAAACTATATACAAGGTGTCCGGATTTAACGTTCATATATTTCACAAGGTGATTCTAGCGGCCAAAATATGAAGAAAACTTCACATCGATTTAGGCCCTAAAATGCATCCTAAGGTGCTAGAGCTTCTTCAACATGACCACCTAAATCCAATAAACTAGCGATATCTTCCTCAAAATTTAGTGGATTCAAATGAAATTCAGTAGATCGAAGTTTTTGGATAGACTGAATTGTCTGGTGATCAAAAAGCTTACCGATTCTTATCAGTGGCGGAGTTAACAGGGGTTCTTTCATAAAATTACTTCTAAATTTTAACTGAGTGATCATATTGAAATTTTAATCAATGAAAAAGACTCCTCATACATTATTGAAGAAAAAAGATATCATTCGTTGAAAGCATTAAGGAGCACCATTCTGGAGAAAAAAAGTGATGATATTCATTCAAACCGAGCCACTGAATGCTTATCTCGGAAAATATAATAGGTGTCTGTCACTTTTGTCAGCAATAATGTCATATTGACTTTTGCCATACTAATAGTATTAAAAAAATTTAATTTAAGATAAATAATCCAAAAGAAGATTAAAAAAATGTTTTCGAACATAATTCTAATCAACGAGTTTAACGTTGCTCCAATTCTTGAATATTTCAAACTGGAGCTGAGTGCATGCATTTCTTCAAATATCCCCATAAAAAACTAGGGGATTCAAATCAGAAGACCGAACTGGCCAGTGTTAAAGTCCTCCTCGGCCAATCCATCTTCGATTATGAATTTGATCCAAATATTCCCTTACACCCCGACAGAAATGCTCAGGTGCCCCATCATGCATGAAAATCATATTCAGTCTATTTAAGCAAGGAGCAACATCCATCAAATCTGGTAAAATATGTTGTAAAAAATAAAACTAGCCCTCTCCTTTCAAACGATACGGCAGTACATAAGGCCCGATCAGAGAATCATTTATAATTCCCACCCAGACATTTATGATGAAATTGTCTCGATGGTTCTACTCCAAACTTGCATGTGGAAAATTGACTACACTATCTCTCGTGAATCTAGTTTCGTCAGTGGACAAAATATTGTTCCCGAAGTCAACATGCTGTCTTAACTGCTCTGTTAACCAATAACAGAATTCCAATCTTGCTGTGAAGTCTTCCGGTTTCAATACTTCAACCTTTTGCAGGTGATATAGATAGAGTAATTGCTCATGGAGAACTTTACACACCAGCTTTCGGATTTTTTTGTACCGAAATCCGTCGCACACTAATATTTGGATTTGTTGCTTCAACTTCAAAACGGCTTCTTCATTTTCAACAGTACCGTAAAACGATCTTTACTACATTCAGATTTGGGAGGGATAAAAATGCCCTTTTCGCATGATCTCCGGTGGAGATTCGCGAACGTTTTCTCGCAAGGAAGGACTCGTTCAAGAAACGCTTCTTCTCTTCATGGAATCGTCTGACAGTATGCGAGTTTCCATCAGCTTTTCCACACATAAAATGCATATCAACCATTTCTTGATTTGAATATGGAACCATTTTCATAAATTCAGATTATTTTTTAGATACAGGATGTACAAAGAGCCCGCTCAATTTTCGTATTTTATTGATAATGTCAAACTGATGCCTACTATGTTTTTCAAGATGAGCAGTCCTTATCTCAGAATGCATATATCATCACAAAATCACTTCATTTTCGAGGATGGTGGTCCGTAGGCTTTCAACGAAGGGTACATTTTTTCATTCAAACATGTTTGAGTCCATTTCTTTGATGAAAATTTCAATTTGTCACTCAGTCAAAAACTAGAAGTGATTTTATGAAAGACCTTCCTATTACCTCCACCAATAATGAGAATCAGTAAGTTTTTTAATCACCAGACGATTCAATTTATCCAAGAAGTTCATGTCATGTAGAAGAAGCTGTAGCGTCCATGGGGTGCATTTTAGGACCTAAGATGACAAGGGCGTACCCAGGAGCAAATCTAAGGGGAAGGCAAACCATAGTCGGGAATATTTTATCACAGAATTTTTTTTCGAAGGTGAATGAAACCAATATGTATAATTATAAGAGTGCTTTATCAACTAAGTTATTACAATTATTTGCTTGAAAAAAATGTATTCTAGTTACATGCTTTATACTATTATCATTTTTCTTGGATTTGTAGAAAATTTGTTCAAAACTCTCGTTTCGATCCAGTCCTGATTTTACTTAAAAAATTTACCATGGACGCTCATTAAGCTCTCAACCCAGTCAATCTGCCCTCTACCATTGTACTTCTCAGCCAGGTCTTTACTCTCTGAATTGTGCTAGCGATTATATTTCATCTTGAGATTTCAGCTCAACAAAGCCTACAAATTCCTCTCTGATTTTTTGGTGATTCTCATCATAAAAGCGCAATCCGATAGAAAGCTGTTCTTTTCCAGCGATATCTGCTATTTCATCGGCCATTACAGCGTAAGCTTTTGCTTGTTTACAGTCATCAATAATGCTTTCCTTGATAACTTCACCACATAATCCTATACTTTCATTCTGAATATTTGGTGAAGTGTAGACTTCATTTTTTCGACATCTACCCAATTGATGTTTCAGCTTCAGATCACCACAGTCAATTCTCAAATTTAAAAGGTCAAAGAAAACTCCCTCATTTCTTTCCTTTTCTCTAAGTGGCAAATCATGAGTTCCACAAAATATGATGGAAGAAATAATTGACGACAACATTTGTTTGTTTTCTTCAATCATCTTTTGGTGATCTAACACAAAGTAACGGACTGCTCCAAAATTTTTTTATTATTAAAATAGTAATTTCAAGAATTTTAATATATTCCAGCAACAAAATTTAATAACGATTAATTTTTTTGCCTCGCTGGGTACGCCCGTGTAAGATGATATGAAGTTTTCTTAATATTTTGACCTCTAAAATCACCCCCTGAAATACATGAACCTTAAATTCGGACACTCTGTATATTGTTTTGTTAAGAGAAACATACTAGGTAATGTGAATTATTATTGACCCATTCGAATTTAGTTGAGAAAAAAACTTGCGTGAAAAGCGCAGCTTCTGTTTCCTCTGATTTTCTTTCACAATTTCCAAACCCAAGGTGGTTGAAAATCAGCCAGGCAGATAAATTCTTCAAAGAAACTTCCGAATTTTTCAACTTTTAAAGTGAACGTGGTATCACTGAGTAAACATCTTCTGACACAGAATCAATCTTTCTAGTTCTCTGAAAGTTCTGGGGACAATCGTTCATCTGCGCTTCAGTGCTTCGCGAATAGAATTCGGCCTAATTGATAAATCCTCAGAATCCAAAACATCCAGAGAGTCCTATTTTCGGAGACTTGAAAACATCGACAAACGATCAATCACCGATATAAGAAAATTTCGGTTCTAGCTGAATAGTAACGCGTCACTCGCATCGTATCCATATATTCATGCCTGAAAGATTTTCTCCTACTTGTTTCTGTAGGGATTGATCAAAGAAAGTGTAGCAGAAGGGATATTTTTCACGAATTTTTTTGCGGAATTTCGCCGAAGTGAAGGCGTAATTCATCATTTGTAGGAACGCTTTCGTTCGAAAGAGGCAATGAACTTTCCTTTTTCCAGGTAAATCCTACATAGGTTTAGACTTTGGGGAAATTTATTTCGGTATAGGGTTTCTATTTTTTGTTACATAAGAAGTTGGTGAATAATCAGGCAATTTTCTGAAATTATGTATTATTATGATTTCAGAAAATTACCTTTAAATATCCAAATATGTATTAAATATAGTTTGATTCCTAATTATTATTATGTCTTGAACAAATGGGGCGCTTGGCTGCATTGTGGGGAAATTGTGAGAAATTTGCATTTTTGACCGGTATATATAAAAAACTAATGTACATTTTTTAAAATCTGTGAGTTTATTAAAAAGGATGAACCTTATCATTTACGAATAAAAAACAATATCATACACAAAAATACCACGACTGGCTACAGTACCCAATCAACCCAATATTTCAGTACATTGTCGATTTTTTGGGGCACAGTCTCAAGAATGGTAACTTTGATTTCGTGTTTCATTGTATCAATCGTTTCTAGATGGTTCGCGTAACACTTATCCTTAACGGATCCCCACAAAAAATAGTCTTCCGAGGTGAAAATAAGCTTCATCGCTAAAGATCATGTTTATGGAAGAATCAGATGGTAACGCGGCTTCACTTTTAGCACTAGTTGAACTTTGTAGCCTTCATACCGAGGTCTGTATGAAAAATTCTCCCCAGAGCAGTACGAGAAATGTTCAATTATTGAGCACGATGATGAGTTGATGTTAATGGACGCTTAGCTACATTCTGGGCTACAGCAAAAATGTTTCAGGTGTGCTTACTGGACGAAAACGGATTGTTTTATCAAATGAAGATCTAGTTTTCAAGAAAAAATTGATCGACAAATTGCCGTGACAGTATTTCATTTCTTTTGAATTTTCCATGTAAATTTCCATCAGAATGAATAGAACCACTTTTGAAATTAGTTTTTATCACTTTTCGGAAAACCTAAATAGTTTAGTCCGGTCACTGAGTAAATTTCCAGAATTTCATTTGGTTTTTATCTAAACTTTCTGAGGGGTTCAGCGTCAGGCTTTAATTTTTCTTATGCAAAATTTTAAAATGAAGACAGGTATCATTATTATTAAATAGTATACATTATTGTAGGCTGACGGCAATGTCCTATAATAACCTAAAAATATATAATGTTGGCAACAAAATATGAATTCTTGTTTTAAGTAAAAAAAACTAGTATAAAAAGTTGGAGGAAAAAAAAATCCATCATTATTTCTGTAGATCGCTGTAGTGATCGATATCTCATAAAATATTTATCAACTTATTTCAAATTTATGCCCGTCGTCAAGGTGGCATTTCACACTAAAAAAATTCTTTGGCTGTTTCGTATTTCTTTCATTCAATCGTGAGTTACAGATTGTTGAAAATGGAAGCTAAGGAAGAAAAAATTCGGTAAATTTTACAGTTATTCTTTGATGAAGGTGAAAATGCAAGCCAGGCGGCTGAAATTGTGAATGGTGTTTATAGTCACCGATATTGTAACAGCTAATTTTGGTTTCATCGATTCCGTTCGGGTATTTTTGATGTTAAATATGCACCTTGCACAGGCAATGTTCGAAGTTGACCGACAGGTCATTTGCGAAGAGCTGGATTCAAAAAGAAATTCGATGTTTGGGAACCACACCAATTAACACTAACAAACATAATGGATCGAATTTCTATCTGCGAAGCCTTGACTAAACGGAATGAAATCGACCCGTTTCTTTAACGGATGAGGAATGGGTCATATACGACATTATTGTACGAAAAACGATCTTGGTCAATGCGTGGTGAAGCAGCTCAAACGGTGGCGAAACCAGGACTGACGGCCAGTAGGGTTCTACTGTGCATTTAATGTGACATATATGTTGGTTTATTTATTCCATTTGACATTATATATTGAGTTTTGATTATATACGTCTATTAAACGTAAGCGTTGCTTATTTTAGACATTAATTTAATTCTAAAAGTTTTTTGAATTAAATTTTTTTGAAATTAAAATTGTAGAAGACAACATATTATATTTGATTTGTTTTGATATTCAAATTTTGTTAAGTTTGGAAAAGTGGATTTTCTTGCAAATGTATGTTAATATACGTATTCTGTCAAGAAAGTACCGGGAATTATCGATTTAAATCTGGCGGGGCAATGAGGCAGGTACAATTTTTGTTCCTAGGTTGGTACCACTGTCCTCAATTACTATGCCAAGCTTGAGCAGGATCTGTCAACTAGTGTGTTTGCAACAGCTGATTAAGTCAGTCGATGTCAGAGTGCGTGCCGATTTTTACTATGGGTGATTACGTTGAGCAAAGAATTTGTTTAAAGATTTGTGTTGCAGATGAATTTTCGTGTGCCGATGCATTGAAAATGTTGCAAAAGGCCTTTGGTGATAATGCTCTATCGAAAACTCGTGAATATCAGTGGTACAGAGCCTTCAAGGACGGTCGTGAAGTGGTCGCCCATCGACGGCTTCGATCGAAGATAACGTCGATAAAATTAAGGAAAGGGTGCTGGAAAACCGTCGTACCAGCTTGAGAGAGATAGCACATGATCTTAAGATATCCCACGAGTCCGCACGTACGATTTTGATGGATATTTTGGGCATGAAAAAGGTGGCCGCACGACTCGTACCGAAAGACCTGAATTTTCTTCAAAAACGTCATCGCGAACAGGTTGCTTCAGACATACTGGATCGCTGTAATTCCGATTCTACATTCATGGAACGCATTATAACTGTTGATGAGACCTGGGTCTACGAGTACGATATGCAAACAAGCCAGCAATCATCGGAATGGGTGGCAAAAAATGAGCCGAAACCGAAAAAACCACGCCAAAGCCGCTCGAAAATGAAGGTGATGCTCATTGTTTTCTTCGATATTCGTGGCGTGGTGCACTACGAATTCGTTCCAGAGGGTCAGACGGTAAACAAGGAGTATTACCTAGGCGTTATGAAACGTTTGCGTGAGCGTATCCGTAAGAAGCGGCCAAATTTGTGGGCAAATAACTCATGGCTTTTGCATGACGATAACGCGCCTTCTCACCGGGCTACGATTGTGACTGACTTTATCGCCAAAAACTCAACAAACGTGCTTCAGCAACCACCGTATTCGCCGGATTTGGCTCCCTGCGACTTTTTCCTCTTCCCAAAACTAAAATTGCCCCTTCGTGGCACCCGTTTTGAGTCGATTGAAGCCATAAAACAAAATTCGGCGCGAGAGCTAAAGTCCATCCCGGAAAGCGCCTATAAAAAATGTTTCGATAATTGGAAGTGCCGTTGGCATAGATTTTTTGGAGCAAATTGAGCCTATTTTGAAGGCGACCCAATAAATTTTGACGATTAAATGTAAAAATGTTGTTTTAATTGAAAATTCCCGGTACTTTCTTGACAGAGTAGTATATTAAAATTATGAATGCAATCAATTCCCGGATAGTTTCCATACGGATTATAGTAGATATGCGCATGTTAAGATGGCTTCAAACATCAGTGCCCTGTAATTTCCCACGAATACAAATCAGCCACGCATCTATATTCGCTCTGCGTAGGAACACTAATGTATTTATCATAGCGCCCTTTAGAACACGCAAATATACATGGAAGACCTTGCGAGCTAATTCAAGGGAAAGACTGTATTTCAGATTTTTTCTAATGTTAGTAACACGGAAAACTTTCCTTATGCTCAAGTCAGATTCGTTTACGCCGTGATGCTCATCATTTACTAGGTTCGTATCTATTTAATTCAAAATAAAAATTGTTAGGAATTTTATAACAGATATTTTTGGGACCAATATTCCAACAGGAAAATTAGTGTAGACTTCTTCATATCTACAATAAAACATTAAGAGTAAAATCGAAATGAAAGGGGATCCAGCAAATGATACCATGTTATAACGCCCCATATTCCAAATATGCTAATGGCCCAAATTAGCATCAAACAAAAATCGTGATCATCCGCCTCTGAGCCGAATAATAATATATGCAAATGGCTCATTTGTTACAATCAAAACAAATACAGAGTTCTTAATGAAAATAACATTAAGCTTTTCCTCTACCATTCGTAGTCGAATGAGATGGCCGTTCTCCAACATAAAAACCAAGTACCCAAAATGTCAAATGTAAATATTTGCCAAATCGGCCGAATGGGTCGCGATGCCGTTTTCAACACTTAATATGATTTAACGGGGTTCTTTGACCTACTGTCCACCTAAACTCGCAAACAAATAAAAACCTCGGCACAGAATATTTTCCAGCGGAACAAACTTCGCCCAACTACCGGATCGTTTTATTTATCGTTCTCCGTTTGTTGATGCCTGGAAAGTCCGGGCTGAAAACGCTAACGTAGTGAAAACTACTGAATATACACGAACTGCAATGGTGGAAAAATTTGGAGCGTGGGGTTTCATCAGGAATAATAGCTGGCTCAGGTTGTTTTTGGTTTCCGGCAACACTCCAAATAATTTGACTTATTTTTTACTCGAACTGGTTTTATTTCATGAAATGAATAACGCAAATGAGCCTTCCTTCATTCGAGGATCTTGGTTGTGTTCAAATAAAAATATTTATTAGATATTAGTTCAAGCATCAACGCTTTTTCAAATTTTTCATTTCAATTTGAAATCTCCGATTAGTTGGTTGAAGCTGTGACTTTTTCAGAATCAGAAGGATGCTTAATTGTTGAATAAATTCTCAATTTATTTGTTAGAAGAATTGCAAAACATGAAATAACAAACTATGAACTAACTCTTCTCTGGTCAAGCCCGATAAACTTGTTGTTTTTATTTCGAGTAGTTGGATTCCAATTACATTTGGAATTTATGATTTAAATTCTCCTATATTGCCATCATTTTCATAAGAGATTGTACTTTTGTTTAGTTGCTTCACGTCCTCTTGGTTCTTCAGTTTTGAATTTTCTTAGATTAACTGATGAAGACTCTGATGTCGAAAGTAATTCTAGTACAATGTAATACCTGAAGAAGCCACATCGTGGTGAAACAATTGTTGTATTAGTACAAACATTTTTGTGGAAATAAATTACTGTCATATATACATTTTTTTTAATGAAAGTAATTCTGTCTGGCTAGCCAATCAGTTAATCAGTTAAACATCCGAACGAAAAAAGCTATAGAATTGAATTGAGTATTTAATGGCAAAGATCGGTCCAGTGGTTTCGCAGTTATTCATATTTGATACTGAACCTGATTTTCCCCATAGTCGGAAATTTCACTGTAACATTATCGGAGGTTTTTTTTAGAGTAAAAATGAAACCTGATATCGGATGTTTTTTTTAGAGTGATAGAACCTTCGATAGGGATAACTGTGATTTGACAGAAGGTAGAAGCCATGCTGTTTTGACATTTCTGTTCAATAAACATTGACAAATTATCATGGAAAGACTCACGCCGCAACAACGTTTACAAATTGTTCAAATTTATTTTAAAAATTAGTGTTCTATTCGCCAAACTTATAGAGCACTTCGTGAAAATTATGGTTTAAATAATGTTCCATCAGAGCAGCTTATTCGTCGAACTATCTATAGATTTCGGACAATATTTTCTCTAGTCGATGCAACAGCAACAAGACAAAGAACTGTACGTACAGAAGAAAATATCGCTGCTGTAAGTCATAGTGTTAATGATCATCCAGATTTGTCTATTCGTCGACGTTCACTACAAGTTGGACTCTGTGCATCCACCACATGGAAAATTTTGAGTAAAGATCTTGGTCTACACCCATACAAAATCCAACTGGTTCAAGAACTGAGGCCACTTGACCATAATAAGCGTCGTTTGTTTGCTGATTGGGCCCTAGTACAGCTTGAAGTTGATCCACTTTTTTAAAATTGTGTTTAGTGATGAAGCTCATTTCTGGTTGAACGGCTATGTAACCGAGCAAAATTGCCGTATATGGAGTGAAAACTATCCTCAAGAAGATCTGCAGGTTCCATTGCATCCTGAAAAATGCATTGTATGGTGTGCTTTACACGCTGGAGGCGTCATCGGTCCATATTTCTTCACAAACGATGCTGGAGCTAATGTTACAGTGAATGGTGCTCGTTACAGATCGATGATCAATGATCATTTGTTTCAAAATTTGTGTGGTATCGACCCAAAAGTGTTTTGGTTCCAACAAGATGGTGCTACACCTCATGGTACTACCGTAACTATTGATTTATTGAAAGAAAGATTTAGCGATAACATTGTTTCGAGAAATGGTCCAATTAATTGGCCTCCAAGATCATGCGACATAACTCCACTGGATTATTTTCTTTGGGGTTATGTCAAGTCATTGGTTTATGCTGATAAACCAGAAACAATAGACGCTTTGGAAGCCAACATAACTCATGTTATTGATGAAATAAGGCCTGAATTACTCGAAAAAGTGGTCCAAAATTGGTCTGGTCCTACTAATTTCTACTGTTTCCAGAAGCGTGAGTTTGGTAGTTTTATTTTTATTATGCGTGATTTCATTATTTGAAAGTTGAAATTATGTCCAAATTCCTTCAAAGGACTGGCACATGTGAAATGCGAGATGTCTGACGTGTAACTCCACTGGTATTCGTGAATTATTTTTCTTCTAGGATTTTCCTGTTTGACCAATATATATCATAGTGCAATCACTACAAATCAACTTATAGACTCCTGATTTATTGTCTTTATTTGTTTGATCTTTGTTATTTTTTATATGAATTCCTAAATTATTAACCGTTTCAAAAAATTACATTGAAGTCAAATTTGATTTTAAAATACTTGGCAATATTATCCGATATTTTATTCACGTGAGAAATGGAAATGTATCTATTAGTCAAATACTTTGTAACAAATTCAATGCAGTTTTTTTTTGTTTTATAAATGACATTGATTTCTTGCATATCACTTGGTGAAATATTTTTAAATTTATAAAGTAAATAAAAACAATTTGTCTTAAGTTTCACTGTTTATTTAATGTCTATTGACATATATGTTTTGGGTTTTTAGCCCATTCTCAAAACTGAAGAGAAGAAAACTTGAAATCCAATTTATAATGGTAGGGTAGATCACAGGTATAATTTTGAGTGTAAAAATATGTGTTAGTTCGGTCCTAATCTTTCGCAGATGAGAGCAATGGTAATAAATTAAATTGAAGTTGTTCATTTGTGATTGGTAGCTTCTTTCCATGTGCTCAACAAATTTCCAAATTTTCTTAAAGGTCCATTCTTCTGCTTTTATTACCTACTGAGATTTTACACATATGCATTAAAAGCAGAAGAATGGACCTTTTAGAAAGTTTGGAAATTTGTTTAGCATATGAAAAGAAGCTGCCAATCACAAATGAACAACTTCAATTTAATTGATTACCATTAATTGCTCTTATCTGTAAAAGATTAAGACCGAACTAACATAATATTTTTATACTCTTTAAAATTGTACCTGTGATCTGCCTTACCATTATAAATACAATTTTATGTTTTGTTCTCTTCAGTTTTGAAAATGGGCTAAAAACCCGAAACATATATAGCAGCAGACATCAAATAAACAGTGAAACTTAAGCCAAGTTGTTTCTATTTCCTTCATTAACTCTTGTTTTATGTTTTAAATTTTGTCTATAGCTTTTATTGGATCCAATTCGCCTTAGAATATTCAATTCTATAAAAGAGTTATCACGAATCATAGGTACACGTTAACCAATCTATGGATATGCAGCCAATTTCTGGTTAATAGGATGGTTCGAAGTATATCTGTATACATGCGTATAGGAAAAATACTAAAGTCATGCAAATCATCTCTTCTCAAAATTTTAAGATCAAGGAAATAATACAATAATTCTTTTCGTTCTCAAAATGGAATTTAATGTTTGGATGAATTTTATCAATGACATAATTGAAATTGTAGAGCTGTCTATCTGTTTGCTCTAAGTAACAAATTATATCATCTACTCATGTAAACCAATATAGAAAACATTTGCTCAAGGGATAGAGCATATATAGAGTTAAAACACACAAGTAAAGTTGAATATAAATTCCTTGAAATTGGAAACCTTAATGAATCCAAAGATGTCTCAAAGATATGTAAATTCTAGATATGAGAGAATAAATATAAAGTTACATAGAAAAGCAACCCAAAATAACGAAAATATTTCACCAATTATGGCTAGGATGAAAAAGATAATTTATATTAATATGAATTTTAGTTAAAATTTAAAAAATATGACCTTTCCAAAGGAATTAAATTGAACTTCCATCCTAACTAAAATCGAAATGTGACATTTCACGAAAATGATAATTGATTATGTTTTCACCCTATCGGTGAAAGTTTCAAGAAAACTACGAGAAAACAATTGTAAAAATGTTTTGTCTGATCGGCGACAACATTTTCAGGATCTTAAAAAATAGACAGTAAGGCATAAAAATGCTATGGCCAAAGTTGCATGGCAACACTATTGGTCACATATTGTTGATTGTCAACGGGTATACAATTTATGAAATAATATCGCAACTAGAAGAAGAAACAGGTAGAATATTTCTATAGAAAAGGTTTTCGAAACTTTAAAAAATTAGTGCAATTGACTGAATTGGAATAAAGTGCTGTATGTGAGACAATGAAGATGATAGAATAGAATAGAATAATATAGTATTTTATTAATCCATTCAGACACAATACAGTGTATAGGACAAGTCACAATATATATAACATAGTAATTGAAATTACAAATCATTGAATGCAATCATCATTTAAATATTCATTAACACTATAATAACATTTACCCAATAGTAAAGATTTTATCTTCCCACCAAAACCAGATAAATTCAGTGACCTAATAGAATCTGGAAGATGGTTATACAAAATAATACTCTTATATTTAGCTGATGTTTCATATTTTGTTGTTCTATGTTTAGGTACAATAAAAGTTCTAGTATTCCTTGTACTATAGTCATGAGCACTGGAAAGCTTAGGAGTATACGCTTCATTCTTTTTAATAAACAAGAGACATTTGTATAAATATATACAAGGAGCTGTTAGTATCTCATGTTTTACAAATACAGTTCTACAAGATGTTCGTGGACCGAGACGGAATATCATACGAATTATGCGTTTCTGGGCTATAAATACCCTCATAAAATCTCCAGAGCACCCCCAGATCAGAACGTTATACGCCAGGTGGCTAAAAACTAAGCTATAGTAAACATTCATGACAGCAGCTAGAGGAAGAGAATCCCTAATACGACGAATCGCATAATATGAAGAACTAAGCTTTCTGCTGACATGTGATATCTGCTCAGACCATCTCAAACACTCATCAATATATATACCCAGAAACTTAGTAGACTCTTCAGAAATCAGGTCATGATGACCATGTTTCAGAACAAAATTATTTACTTTTTTTAAACCAAATTTGATGACTTTGGTCTTTTCTAAATTCAGAACAAGAGCATTCACCTTACACCAATTGGAGAAACACACCAACAGTGTTTGACATAATTCTGTGAGTTCATCCAGATTATCAGCGGTTACAATAAACGAAGTGTCATCTACAAATATAATAATTTTAGTTCTTATATGGTGTGGGAGGTCATTTATGAAGAGTATAAACAGAAGAGGGCCTAAAACTGATCCCTGAGGAACACCAAGATCTACAACACATTCATCAGAAAAAACATCCTCAACTCTCACATGTAATCTTCTGTCAGACACATAATTCTTAATCCAATCCAGGAATACTCCACGAAATCCCAGATTGTACAATTTGACCACTAAAAACTGTGGTGATATGGTATCGAACGCACGAGTAAGATCAAAGAAAAGTCCCGCAACATTCAATCCCCTATCCAACGAAAACTGAATCGAGTGTACAAAATCCAGAACTGCAGATTCAGTTGATCGTCCGGTTCTAAAACCATATTGACTGTCCGTAATTAAATTGAAACTGTTCAAAAATTTCATCATTCTATCCATAACAATTCTCTCAAAAATTTTAGAGAACACACTCAGCAACGAAATAGGTCGATAGTTAGAAACATTCATAGGATCATTCTTCTTTAGAACAGGCAAAACAGTGGCATTTTTGAGTACATCAGGAAAAATACCAGAACAGACTGAATAATTTATAAGATGGGCAAAATGTTCTATTATATGCTCAGAAATTAATTTCAATATTTTGGCCGATATAAAGTCGACACCAGTACATTTCTTATTCTTTAAGGCATTAATTGCACCTCTAACTTCTATACCATCTACTGGGTGAAAAAAGAAAGTTTTATAATGTAAAGGACCGGCTGTACACATACCAACTTCACCATTACCGTATGCTCGTTCAAGTGTTTTTTTAGCAATACCTGAAAAGTAACAAGCAAATTCATTTGCCACTAAAATGGGTTCAGAACAATAAGCACCACCTGAGTTCAGAATAATCCTGCTGTTTTTATTCGAGATCCTACCAGTCTCACGATTTACAATATTCCAAACTGTCTTGACCTTATTGTTAGAACTTTCCAAAAGATTTTGATGATATGTCAACTTTGAAGATTCAATAAGTAATTTGTATTTTGCTTTATATATTCTATACATCTCTGATAATTCAACTGACTTAAAGTTAGCCTGGAGCCAGAACAATTCTTTCAATTCAATACCTGCTCTTTTTATTTCAGTTGTGATCCAACCTTTAGAATTAACTGATATTATATTTCTACTTTCCACTGGGCAATGTTCATCTATTAATATTTTGATTATATTAATGAAAGATTCGAAGCTATTTGCGCCTGCCGAAGGCTGATACAAATCAACAAATGATATCTCAGAAGTTGCATTAACAAGTCTATATAAATTAGCATCTGACATATTTCTACATAAAATTTTCTTCGAGCTTTCAACAGGTACATATCCAGCCTTATTGAAATAATAATCCAGCATTAAAGCTAAATGATCCCCAAAATGAGGAGCAAAAACATTTGTTTTACAAGAATCCAACTCACAATTTGAAACAATATAATCAACCTTCGTAGACGTTGCTCTACCGGATCTGTCAGTATATACACGAGTAGGACAATTAGATGTAATTTTCAGATTGAAACAAATTAACAGATCATCCAATAGTTGCCTTGATTTGACGACATTAGTTAAGTAGTCAATATTTAGGTCTCCACAAAGGAATACAAGGTCATTTTGCTTCTCACAGAGTTGCAAAATGAAGGACATTTTCTCAAGAAATATTTCAAAGTTACCTGAGGGTGGTCTATAAACGCTTATAATTGTGAAGTTTATGTGATCAATTTTAAACTTGATCACGCAGCACTCGCATTCCATTTCCTCAGACATTCTCGAGATTTGAAGATCTTTCACCTCCAATCCAATCCTGGTAAATATAACCGTACCTCCATGTTCACGATTGGGACGACAATAGCTTGCTGCCCGAACGTATCCTGGTAATTCCGCAACACTCAAATTATCAGCATTACACCAATGTTCCGCAACACTTAAAACATCCGGATTTTTTTCATCCAACAAAACTGAAATTCTATCTAGTTTATTCATGATAGACTGAACATTTAACTGAAGAATCCTCAATCTAGTAAAATCATAATCTATGGCTTGGGATTTCTTTTTATGTTGTAAAAATAATGGACACTAGCTCGGTTTGGCCAATTAGATTGGATCCCTATTTTATCATATTCATCACTAGGTATCAATACCTTAAATGATATGATGAGTAGCTCTCCGGGTAACGTGATTGTATCGATTCACACTTAACATCCGAGAAATTAGATGAAAGGAATGCTTGAAGATCCTCAGCACTAGTACCAGGCTTCAAATTAGAAACATGAAGGGCCTTAAACTTAACAACACCCTCGATATTTGTCGATCCAGAATAATTTCCTACCACCAACGTCTTCCGTTTTCTCTCCTTTGGTTTTCGATTAGACACTAATTGCCAACTGTCTCCATCATTCACATTCATATTGAGATCGCCTCGAATATTATCCGATCCATTATTTTCAATACGATTGTTTTGTGTATCAGCCACAATATTATGTGACCTATGTTGTTTATTTACACTTACACTCGCTGCGGGCACACCAACTGATGATCCTACCGCCGGAATGGTAACCTCCAAGCGCGGAATATTTAATGCCCCAGCTTTCTTGCGATCTCCTGTTGCAGTATCACTAGATGCAATCACAGGTTTCAAGTTATCTGTATTACTGTTTACCTTCTTATCTGTTCGTTGTTTTTTCAGTTCGGAAATAATGGAATCTTTCAAATATAACTCACTTTCTAGAAAGGAGATTTTTTCTCTTAGTAACTGGGCATTTTCAGAAAGTACTTTATTCCTGCCCTCCATTTCAGAAATTATTTTCATTAATAGATCTTGAGTTGATGTTTCCTTACTCACTTTTAAATCATTAATTGTAATTTCACGTCCAGGTATAGTAAATGATAAATTATCCTTGTTTATATTTTCACAGGATGGTGAAATTAGGAATTCACTCTCACAACATTTTCCAATTCTACTAGCACATCCAGGATGGTAAACTTTGTTACACCTAGTGCATGGAATACCACTTTTAACAATATTCCTTTTACATAGGGCACATTTTACGATATTTGCAGGTGCAGTATCAGCCATGACTTCCGTTGATGATAAGAAGTGGCATGGATATGAGGCATAGACCAGTTTCAGGAAGACCGCGTAAGATTAAAGGAAACAATTTAAATGCTTTATTGGCCTTAGAACGACACAATTCGCGCCTTGGCTAACATATTTGGAAATCAACGAAATATAAAAGTATTACCAGAAACCGTATGTCTCTGAAAAGACAAGGCTACATATCAAGGAAACCAAAAAAATCCCTATAATGACACCTGTTTTATTTTTTTAGAGTTTTTGAGAAGATAATTTTAATAATGTCTTTATATCTGATGAAAGTTGTTTCCAACTTGGGGAAATCACTTAAAAATCCTATCAAATCAACCTGTTCCCGCTCAAATTTCCAAATTTCCACCAAAATAATGGTTTCAGTCTCTGTATAGTTGCTGCTAGCATTAATAGTGAAAAGTATTGTGGCATTCTAAACGATTTTCTCCTTGTAACAGCTTTATATCCAGAGGGGTGGCGTTTCAGCAGGATAATGCCATACTTCGGCCTATAATCAAGCTTGGGTGCAAGAGCACCAAGTGACAACAATTTCATGGCCAGCAGCTTCATCAGATCTTAGTACCATTGAAAACATATGGGGACTAATGAAGATTAAAGTTGAACGAACAGTGTCACGAAATAAGGATGATTTAATTCAGTTAGTTTTACAGTCCTGGACTACCATCACCGAAAATGATGGAGGTGATCTAGATTCAGGTATACCTCGACGTTTATTCAAGCGTTTACAGTTAAATGGAGGCTGTATAAGTAAATAAGATGAATATTTTGTTATAATTTTCTAATTCAAGAATTAAAAATATCTACTAAATAATTACGAATGAGCTTTGATTTTTCCGGATACTTTCTAGACGGACTATACTTACGTCCCAGTCGGTAGTATAATTTTTTTTTGTTTAATTTTTTGTTGTTCAACTTTGCAAGTATGTACACTTATTTGTTATTCTTTTACATTAGAAAGAAGTCTTCATCGTTAGTATATTCAGAGTATGACAGTATTCAAGCTTGGCTTAGACTGTCATATTGTTGTGAACGAAATTGTTTATTTTTTATTATGGTGTATTTTTTACGAATAAGTTTCAATTGAATTGAATTGAATTGAACTTGTGTATAGTTCATTTTATATATTACAAATTCACCAGTGAATAAGCATTATTATTATTATATTTCTACTACTTTAAATTCAGAATTACATATTCTAACTTCTACAATATATGTTGAAACCATATGCAGAAACTATCAAAATGACATTCTCATATATAATCAATATAAAATATCTTTCATTGTCTCGAAAAAAACTTTTAACATCCCGACGTGAAACGTATTAATACAAATGTATCAACAAAAACAAATAAAGTATGTATCTTAACATACAAATACAAGAATATCCACTATTCCAAAATTATCTAAAATTCTGAAAATAAAGGATCAAGTAAAAATAATTGAACGAGAATTCCAACATTTGATAGCTATTTCGGTCTTTAGACCTCTTAAGAAATGTATTGAATTCAGATTCGAATATATCACAAGATCAAACTTTAATTCATCAAATAAGATAAAACCTGGAACCAATAAACTCGAAGTAAGCTTCAAAGTATCCAAAATAAAACTTGTTGTAACCACTAACCCATAACCATTTGTAATTGGAACACAGAAAAACATAACAGAAATTATTCACCCCAAATAATGTCCCATGATAAGAAAAATAACCAGAATTTCAAAAATAATAAATTATTAAGGAATATATTGTGGGTATTTAGACTCTATATGAATTTATTTCATAATTTATGAATCAATTTAAAAGTAACTCACATTCAAATTGATTATATTTCTACAATTAACTGAACGTGCTGAAGTACTTCACCGCACCTAGAGCCAGAAACTAAAAAGGTCAGTTATTTTCTTACCTCGAAGAAGTAAAATAATTGAAATCTTGTAATAATTCACCATTAGATCGATCAAGATTGAAAAAGCCTTATTTTTCCATAAAAAAAATTTATTTACCAATCTAACTTACTTCTTCAATGCAAAGCATTAGCGACAGTCAAACTTACACAATTAATTTGAATAGGAAGAACAATATTCACACCTAATTGAAAACACTTTCACTTAATATAATACGTCCAGAATAGTCCTTCGCAATCATTAGCATGAAACTTTTGTTTGAGATTGAGGGTAAGTAACGTAAACTCTCGAGACAAGTAGTAATGAGAGGACAGAAGTAATTAACGACAAAACAGATTTATCTACTTAAATTAACTCTTCGGGCTTCTGTGAAGGTCGAGACCTTACAATCATTCATCCTCCCAACTTTTACGACCATTATCATACATTCCTTTTCATTACTCAAGGGTAGCATAAATGCCATCCTAAATTGGCTGTTTCATTTAATTCTCATTCTAAGCCATTTGAATTAAAGATATCGTGAAATAATGATCACTTGTCACTGAATTATTATCACATAACTAGTGATTTCTATTATAATCTTCAATTATTTGCTCCCATTGAATTCTGGGTAAAATAATAAGTTTTTGAGGATCAAAAAGAAACTTGAATGTATGATCTGTGATCTTTACTGCCACATTTGTTCTTATTATTAAATTTTTTGTACGATATTTATATCTATGGTAGACAATTTTACTCCCTCAAAAGAAAAAGTAAAATGAGGCTTTCACCCCCTAGGGTAGAACAACATAACTAACTAAGACGCGAATATTTTATCACATTCATTTGATATTAATATTCACGTGAATATTGAAACCAACTCTAGTAGTAAACAAAGATGTTAATAAATTAATTTAGAACGTTTAATATATATATATATATATATATATATATATATATATATATATATATATACATATATATATATATATATATATATATATCTAAGGGTTGCTTCCAAGACATTTTTAGTTATCTATTGTATACTTCCGAGACAATTGTTGAGTTCCAAGACAGTCTTGGAAGTTTTTTATATCTAATGGTTACTTCCAAGACAGTCTTGGAAGTATCATGTCTTGGAACTATCACATTTCTGCTCAACAGTGATTCGATTACTTCTCGGACATTTGAAATCTTCATGTCAGCTTGTATCAGGGGATTGAACGCTACCGTATCCTGCCAACATGAAAATATCGAATTTTCAGCTGAAAGTATTTTCAAACAATTTAATGATTTGAAATATTAAATCGTAGTCAAATACCATTCCGTCGTATCATCTATACTGCCGTCCTTTGGTGATATAACAAAAGGGGCATTTTGAGGTACTATAAAATTTTTTAGCAGACCTTCATCTCAAAGTATGAAGCTCGATGTACAAAAATGTTCAGATCATTTCAGAAAATAGGTGAAATTTTTCTATTTCATTCCAATTTTTCATGGAATATTCATATTAATAACAAGTACACAATAATATACTCTACATAATTTATGCGAGCTAAATCTCGCCTCAATAGTGTAATTCAATTTGTATTGTGAATTTTTTCCTAATTAAGACCATTATTAGTATTATTATTATTTTTTCAATAGGTAGGTACATAAATAGAGAATTTCTGAAGCCACACGTACAGAACAGAACTGAACACAACTGAAATTTTCAGAATTGAACAAAGTTCAACAGAACAGTATAAAACTCAACAGAAGCTGAAGAAACTGATTAGAACTGGAAGAAATCAAACAGGACGGAACATAACCTATAAATATTTATATATAACAGAACGGAGCAGATAGATACTGGATAGAATTGAAAAGAACTGAAAGAAACCTAATTGAAATGAACGGCACGGAACTGAACAGAAATGACGTACGGAACGTACAAATATTTGTAACAGAACGTTAAAGAAACTAAACAGAACTGAAAGAAATTGAACTGAACGGAACATGATTGAACAACTGAACACTACTGAACGGAGACTGAAAGAAACTGATTAGATCTGAGAGAAACTGAATAACAGATCATAAGCTACTAATATTTGTATCAGAACATTAACTGAATAGAATTTAAAAAAACTAGAGAGAACGAAATGGCATTGTACGGAACTGAACAAAATCAGTAGAAACTGAACAGAATTAAATAGAACCGAACAGGCCTGAACAGAACCGAATAGAACTGAACAGAGATTAACAGAACAAAGAGTCGGAATGAACAGAACTCAACGAAACTGAACAGAACTGATTGCATATAACAATATCATCGCCTGGGTAAAATGAATTCGAACAGAAGTATTTACTGGTCTTGCTATTTAAATAATAATTTTTTAATCCTTCAAGACACTACACAGTGTACTGGATAATTCAAGTTCCAAGAAAAATACAAAATGAGTTGAATTCTAAACATTCAAGGGTCAGAAAAATAATCCTCAACCGAACAGAAATTCTTAATCAAGAGCATGTTTTTCATTGTTTTGCACACTTCTTTTAAGGAATAGCGTGCTATCGTTTTGCCCGAATGTCTGTAATTTTCTAATTCTGAGCAGAGAATGGTCTCAAATAACAGGGTTGAACACCCTGATGAATAATCCGGGGTCAAACGTAATTCTGTCCGACCGGCCGTGAACACGCAAACTATCTAACGAATAGAGCTAGAGACTTGAAATTTTCTGAGGCGATTTGGGTTCCAAATATCTCGGCTTAGTTCGTAATGGGCCAAACCGCTCTAATGGTTTCGTAGTTATTTCAATTCGAATTTTTTCATATTTTTCCCAATAATTTCCAAAGTATATTTTCTATCGAACTGAACTTTGGCAGTCAGAAAGAAGGCAATGACGCGCAAAATTGTGCAAAATTTCATGAGGATCGTAGGATAAGAAAGCTTTTTTAAAATTTTTTTTCGTACATTTTGGATACGGTGCAGTACGAAAATCTGAAATTGAATTGAACTATAAAATGGAAATATTTAAATTTTCAGGTTAGTATTATTAAGATTTGAAATGTTGTCTTCTTTTCTCCAAATACTTTTGAAACTACGACTCCGATCAATATCAAATTTGGTATTAAGGAATCGAACAGTGACATGCATGTTTTGCCAAATCTCCACAAGGTCGTATAATAAGAAGATACTTAAAAAAATATTTTATTCGTACTTGTCGAATACTGTGGAGTCCGCATATTATAACTGATTTGAGTCTCGAACTAAAAGTGATAGAGATTTGAAATTTTTGGGGTAGATCTGGGACCTGAATATCTCGCCTAAGTTTTTTAATGGGCACAATCTATTTAAGGATTCCAGAGCGCAATTGAATCTCTTTTTTATTTTATCAATAGTTCCGAAACTACTTATCAGATCAGAATGAAAACTGGTTCTTAAGTGAATAATAGCGATGCGGAGGATTGTGTCAAATTTCGTAGGGATCGGCTAGCCGGTCCGAAGACTAAGTTAAACTGCAAACTTCCGAACTGAAGGACCTAGAGACTTGAAATTTTCATATTATGTTGGAAGTCTGAATATATCCGTTGTGTCGTGAAATGGTCGAAATCGGCCGAATGGTTCGTGAGTTATGTCAATTTGAAATTTTATTCTTCAAATATTTTTGTATCAGCAAATCCAATCGAACACAAATGTTGTATTTGGAAGAAAAATGAGCGAGAACACTCACGCATAACTTCGTGCGAATATATGCCATAATTTTTCAGATTGCAAATCTTTAAATGTGACGTTTGAATCACTTGATAAAGGGTTTTCCAATAGCGATGATGCAGTTTAAAAATTGAAAAAACACATAGGTCACTCTTTGAGACACAATTTGTTTTTATTTGAAAAATTACCTTATACCATTATGTATGGAAAATAATTGTCCTCAATTACCACCACAAATTCTCCGTACGTAGCGCAATTTGTCAACCCAATTTTTCAACAATCACTCATATAAATTTGGCTGTATATAATCAATGGAACGTTCGATGTTTATTTTCAATTATTTAGTTGTTGGATTATCAGCATATGACTTAGCATATCCCCAAGGTGTTATATCACACGAGCCGGGAGCATAAGTAACTTGACCATTTCTTGAGATAATTTTATCATCGGATTTTGTTTTCAATAAATCGATTGTTGAGGTAGCTGTGTGGCAGGTAACATCATTTTGTTGAATCCACATATCCTCCAGATTATTCTAAACAGCAGCAGGAAAAAAATTCATCTAACATTGTTCGTTATCTATTAACTGATATTTTTTGACCATTTTTTGTTTATATTATCATTCAATCAAAAATGAGCTTCATCACTGAATAAAATTTTTCACTAAAATTTTTCATAATTTTCAAATTGTTCAAGAGAAGAATAAGAAAATAAGCGACATTTATGGTGGTCATATGGAAGTTCTTGAACCAGTTAAATTTTGTAAGGATGTAAACCCAAATCCTTTCTTTAAGTTCTTCAAGTTGTTGTTTGAGAAAGATTTGATTGTTGAGAACAACGTTGAACCGATTAATTTGGATTTTCTCTTACACTTGCTTCAACTAATTCAATATTCCCATGTGCGCGCGCAGTTCTTTGTCCTACTGGTACTTTTGTATCGTGTAAAGAAAATTCAATTTCAATACGATGAATAGTGAGTTGCCTAACTGGACCATGTCGCCCAGGAATTCTTCTTAAATTTCCCACAATTTTCAAAACAAATGAGCAATGATTTTGATGAAATAATTTAACAATTTCCAAACATTGTGGAAGCGTGTATAATTCCATGGTTGAATGGCATAGCCTAGTGAACACAAATGACATGGAAAATGTTAAAAATAATATACTTTCATAATCATTTCAAATTGTTTCATTCCCATTGGAAAACCTGTTATATGTAGAAGAAAACCAAGAAATGGTAATAACGGGTTATCCATTTCGTGCTAATATTGTATCGATTTTAAATTCGGTAATTAGAATTAAAACAATGATGCGCATGTTCTTGCGAAAATTCGTGAGGATGGTATAAGGTTTCAAACACCGGAGCTACCGGCTTAGGAGTACAAAATTAAATTTCATTGTTTGAATTCTCTAGTGAGGTCGTTTTAACGAGTTAGGAGATGGATGAAGAAACGCGCAAAAGCTCCTGACACCACGTCAGTGCTTTTCTTAATTTTTTTAGACTAGCTTTATTAGCTCTGAGCGCTTGTTCTAGGAAACAGACTCTCATAATTTCGCCTCACCTGTTATTTGCGAAATTTACGCCAAAAATTCCATTCTGTCTGTCAGTCTGTTCGTGAATACATGAAAGTTCGAGAGAAAAAATTGAAGAGAAAAATGGCACTCTCGTTCATCGCCTATCTACGCCGCAAACTCTAACTTTAAGAAATTCCTCTAGAAAGTTACAACAAAAGTAGGCAATCCAGGATTCAATATTTCCCTTTTTTCATTCAATTGATAATGCTAGAGCATATTTCTGGGTAAATCAATTATGTTGTCCTTTGTTGTACAAACAAAATTTCAGTTCATTTCGATGGATAATTCTTAAATGATTGAAGTTTTTAGGAAAAAAAATCATCTTCAAGTTATACGGTAGTTTGCATGAATTTTAAATTCACTGTTCCCAGACACATCTCGGCCAATTCCTTCTACGCCAGCAGTAAATCATCAAGGGCAACAAACACAAAAACATAATTTTTCCAAGGAACTTGATATAAGGAATAAAAACGCTAGACTTTATCGCTTGTGAGGCTCCACTACTGAAACTGAACATGGGTAGCCACGCGCCGGCGTTCTTTGAAAAGACGCGGCATGCTTTCATCTTGGGTTGGAGGTAGATAGATAAATTTCTTTATTTCAAGCAATAGACATTTGCTATATAAAAATGAAATGACGTCAGAATGAATTAATAGGATTTCAGAACCAACATAATCCCAAGAGTTGTAAGGTTCCAAATGAATTAACATTTTCTTAACTTTCTTACTATTTACTGGGTCACGGCATTTAATAATATTAGGTAGTTTAATATTTCAATAAATGAGAACCTTTTTCACTCAATGCTAACCTATGAACACGGATGAAATAAATCTTGTGTTCTACTCTTTTCGTATCATAATTATGACTAAGGGCGGAATTATATTTGTAGTTCGTGCCGTGACGTCAGTAGCCTATCGAATACGTATATTTCTAATGCGGGCGATTATACTACTCACACACCCCGTGTCATGACGGAGCGCGGATAGACACTCGAGGATCCGAGGTGCTGGGATGTGACACTCGCGTGTGTGCGATTTGTATGGGATTAAACGCAGAACGAAGTTATCCAAGATACATCCCATAGGTCGACGAAATTTAAAATGAATTTTTTATGCCATTTTCGATCATAGAATGGATTTCCTCGAACAGCATTTTCGTCATCCTGAAATATTAAAAAATATATACGAGTCAGTATTTTAATTTCCACAAAAATGTTTATAATACAACAATTATTTCACCACGATGTGGCTTCTTCAGGTTTCTACTGCTAATCATCTTATGGAATTCAGGCATAATTTCAACAATAGCTATGAAATTATCCACGTCGAAAGCAAAAGTTCTAGATTAACTCTTTTAGAATTTTTTGAAATCAACAGGTACAATGCCCGTAAAATCCTTAATATGAACAAACAGCTGTTCACAAGTCTCCATTACTGAATATCTTTTCCTAATGGCTTTTTCTAGTGGCAAAATCCAAAAAACACCTTGATTTTTTATTATTTGTTTTTCCATCATTTTGTCATATACACTGTATTAAACTCGGTTACACTGGACACCATCAGCCAGTAGAATGTGGATACCTGAAGAAGCGACGTCGTGTTGAAACAATTGTTGTATCATAAACATTTTTGTGGAAATTGAAATACTGTCTCTTATATATTTTTTAATTAAAATGAGTTTCCATTAGTGGCCGAATCAACCAAACATCCTGAAATATTGATGGAATTTGTTCCTTCACCAGTAAATGAAACTCACTTCGAGCCTCCCTGAGGTTATTTATCGGATGAACGCAGTTTTTTCTTCTTTTATTCTAAAGTAGGCTTAACATAAGCATATATCCAAGATCTTCATCAAAATCGCTCTCACGGATACAGGGGACGTAGTTGTTTGCAACATGTCTTTGTCATGATGCAACAACCAGAGAGGATATTTTCATATCCGTCTATGAACTTCTACAAAAGTACAATTTAGATTTGTCGAAACTGTTTTCCATCGCAACAGAGCTCCTTCCATGACTGAAGTAAATTAATGCAATGATCAAAGAAACGGGCTGTGAAAAACCAGACATTCTTCATGTTCA
Source organism: Megalocaria dilatata (assembly GCA_034642435.1). NCBI lineage: Eukaryota > Metazoa > Arthropoda > Insecta > Coleoptera > Coccinellidae > Megalocaria > Megalocaria dilatata. The sequence continues at coordinate 8,582,843 of CM067854.1, forward strand.
TTGTATAATTCACCAAGATGTTATTAACGTCATAATGTCACAAGGATTGAACCAGCGGTAGTTTTCGGCGTTTTTACGTGATATAGAAAGTGAGTACACTGATTTACCTTATTACGCAGAGGTGCGATGGCTTTCATGTGATAGATTTTATAAATTGAAAAACGAAATATGCTCTATCATGAATGTAAAAGGACAAGATGTCAGCCTATTCTACGTTCAGCCTTCATACAAGATCTATCATTTCTGGTTGATACACACTTTTTGGTCATGAATACAGAATCGCAAGGAGCAAAACAAGTGATAACAGATATGCATAATCATGTGAAAGCTTTCAAGTGCAATCTGATGCAATCAGAAAAACAGTTGGCTGTTGATATTTTGTCACATTTTCCGACTTGTAGAGCGTATCCAGAAACTGCAAGTGTGCCCGTATCGTACAAAATGTACACAGAAAATATAACACGTCTTTCATTTCATTTATTACTAGTTGCAAATGAATTACCATCAAATAAAGACCGTATCCATCAAATATTCATTTGTAATTATATGATAAAGCAAAATTTTCACAACCATACGAATGAAGTATAATCTGAAATTATTGAAGACTCCCATTTTATTTCGAGAAATATTCAATTATCCTCTTTTTATAAATAGACCAGTAACGGATTACTGCGAGTTACCGAAAAAAACAGCCGAGTAATTAATATATTCGTTTCACCAATACTTCCAGGACCATCACACCTTTCACGGATGAATAGACAACTCTAGAAAATAATAATTCCTATCATATTTAGCATTGGTATTTCGAATCCTCTCAATTCAATATAATAAAAGTGGAGATTATTTTTAATATTCAGATATCCTAGCCATCGCGAATAATTGGATTCATGTCAAAAAATTAGGGAAGAGCACTAACGTTGTGTATGGAGCTGTTGCGCGCATGTTCGTCAGTCTACTCGCACAACAAATTATAACACGGCACAGAAAATTATGAAAATAACTAACCTCAATTATCTTTGGTTACAACTTGATATGTAGCTCAATTATTCCGCAAGAAGAGAACGAAAAACAACCTTCCTCCCTACCTACAAAAATTTTAATCCCTCTACCAACTCTGCCAGACGGGATTTATTGCGGTAATGGAAAGACCGCTTGATATATTTATAGGTATCAATCGGTAAATCGGTAATTTTCAAATTTGAAAAAGTATAATAACATAAGTGACAAATAATTATGCATTAGCCTTCGCACTGTCCTTTCACAACTAAATATTATATTTAAATTCGATCGGATAATTATGGGGAAAATAAAATCTCCAACGTCAATAAATCCTAAGCTTCCCGCCCGATTTCGCCCATTAATGAACATAGCCCAGATATTTAGGCCTTAAATCTATCCGAAATTTTCAAGTTTCTAGGTGTTTTCCTTCGAGAGTTATCGAATTACGGCTCATGGACAAAACAAACGCATGGTTTTCAAAGTGGCACCTAAAACCAAATCTAAATGAGTGCCAATACGTTATTTACATCCATGAGATCAAACAAAATTCACCGACAGTAACAATAAACGGAATGAGTAAAACACCAACAATCTCTATGAAATACCTGGGAATCTTATTTGAAAATAAAATAAATGTCAAGCCCCCAAACAGTCAATAAAGAAAGCTGTAATAAGAGCAAAAATGTCAGATATCTAACATATGGGAACACAGGGATAATTCTCAATTACACAGTAAGAATATAGAGTGTAGAAACCACTTATGGAATAATTTGGTGTTCTTATGTTGGAAAATTATAAAACGTCAACTTTTAAATTCAATAGTGCACATTTTAAACATAAATTTAAATAGACAGGGTGATTCGCGCACGTCCAGCTTAGTCCGTCCTTTTTATTTTAAATTAAACATCCTGTATATTTTCATATTTTTTAATGCTCCTTAATAACCCGATTTCATCGAACTTAAATGGTATATTATTATTATTATCCTGATACCCCTAGATCTTCTATGAAGATCCCTCAGAAGCTTTTTCAGCTTGTGCGAGTTAGTAGTTCAGTTGTGTTCTGTGTAGGCTTTGTTACTGCGATCTTGCGCCACTTTAGGTCACAGCACTGTTAATTTTTGACCCAACAGTGAAAATGGTGGTAGACACCCCTCCAACTAGAAAATTTCTTTTCTACCTGAACAGGATTCGAACCCGGACCTCCCGGTCACAAGTCCGATGCTCTCCCGCTGAGCTATCCACACTCATATTATGAATAATACTGGATGAAATTTCGAAAGTATTTATAATTGGTTTCAAGAAACTGCCTACTTAAATTACATGATGTAATTGATTTTAATACATTAAAATAAATGCTTATAATGTTCTCCACCTTCTACACAGTTTCCTATGAAACTCGTTCTTAACGTTGTTTAAAGTTTGAGTTAAAATATTCCACATTTCTATAGTTATCCTTACTTTGAGGTCTGCGATGCTCGTCGGATGTGTTGCATAACTTTGTTCTTGAGATAAGCCCACAGAAAAAAGTCCAACGACGTAAGGTCTGACGATCTAGCTGGTCACTCAATACTACCTCTTCGTCCAATCCATTTATTGGGGAAGAATGCGATTAAGTAAGTTCTAACCATTGAACCATAATAAGCTTGGGCTCCATCCTGCTAGAACCAGACATTTTCATTCGGTTGGCACGAGGAAATAAGTTGACTAGCACAAGAACAACTTCGTCTCTAACCAAACTCAAAAATTTTTCCGTTGTCAAATTCCTATCTATAATTATAGGATCAATAACATGGTCACCTATGATACCTTCCCAAGAGTTCACCTTTTGAGGATACTGCGTATGTGTCTCACACAATGAGGAGTCTCCACTGACCAATATCTACAATTTTGTCTGTTTACTTCCCCGTTCAATATAAATATTGATTCATCAGAAAAAAGGATTGTTTCAAGAGCTATTTTATTTCTGGTCATTGCGGTTTTCTTTTTAAGGTTTGACATGTCCAAGTTCTGTGAATTGTGCATGCATTTTAGACACAAGGGCTCGTGAAATATAAGGCAACTGATACCTCTGATTATATAAGTTTGACACTTCAATCTGAGTTCTGCAATTATCCCCATGACCGATCAGCATTAGAATCTCAATTCATTGATTATCAGTTAAATATCTCATTATTACTTCTACAAGAAATACGTTTTCAATCAATAATCCACTATTTCAATGTATAGTAAATTTCAACACCCAAACATCTGCCTGATAACAATCCACATTATTTGCAGATTTTCTTTATTTATCAGCATATATAGATATTTTTTTAGGTATTCATAACAAAAAATATCGACAAAACCAAGATCCATAAGCTTATAGAGAATTGATGTTTGAACATTTCTCAACTTATTTCCCAACTTAATTTATAGTTACTTCAGAAATTTCATAAATCTGTATTCAGGTTATTAAAAAAATACCATTACTTAACACGTGACAAATTACTAATTTCATTATTTCACCGGGTATTATAGATAATAGACCAAAAATATACAGGGTGTATCATTTACAATAACGAGGGCTGACTGTGCTGGACTTATGTATGGCGTGTATTTAAATTTATGCATAAAAAGCGCACCCTTGAATTGGAAAGTTGACGTGTACCAGTGTTTAATTTTCTAACATAAGAACACAAAGAATTTTATTCCATAAGTGCTTTCCACTCTGTAAAAAACAATAAGTAGACCTTTGATAGGGTATGCACATACAATTTGCGCAAACTGTCAAACATCAACGCTTAAAAACATATAAGTAGCAGAAAGATCAGCTCAACGAGTAACCACAAGAATATGACATCCACTAAACAGATAAACAGCAGATATTCTACCACTGTTCCACATTACTTACAACAAGGACCGTACAAGGGGAAGATTCCATACAGAGACTCTCCTTCAAGACTAACTAAATGTTATTATTATTTTTATTATTTATTTAGACTTGATAAAGAGTCCTTATAAAATCCAATCGAACTTTGAAACGAAACTACAAACATTTCACATTTTTGTAATGAGCGAAGCTCAACGTAAACAAAGACGCTCAGTTACACCCAGATATTTTATCTAGGCTATGCAATTCGTAACTAACAAGGGAAGGACACAACATGGGAAATTCATTTGGGGATGAGACTTTGTGTAATTTTAGTGCTCCCTAAATTATTTTCTCCTCGTAGAAAAACCTTCAAAATCAACATATTTAGACCTATAGCATAGCTTTTTGAGCTCAAAATGGTCTCAAATGTTTGGGTTGAACTCGCAGATGAAGAGTCCGTGATCGAAACGATTTCTATACGGCCAGCCGGTTAGTCGTAAACACAATAACTCTCGAAAGAGGAAACCTTAGAGATTTGCAATTATCAGTGTGCATTTGAGACAGTTTGTCATGGGCAAAATCGGTCCAGTGGTCCCGGAATTATTTGAAGTTTGAAATTTAATTTTTTTCATAATTGCCAAACCAATAGTGTGATCGAATCGAAATTTAATAATTACTCATAGATGTCAAATGATTATACGGAGGATCACCTATAAGTTTTTTCAAATCTCTGAAAATTGCCGTTTGGCGTCATTGAATTTATGGGACAATTTTTTTCCATATTGTTCTACGCGCATGCAGTGTGGAAATTACAGCCTCTGCTCAATAATCAGTGCGTACCGGATACCTATCTCAGTTGCGGAGCGAGAATGTTTTTAGTTTCTTTGATGTTTTTTGCGGAATAATTAATAAACATATCAAGTTGTAATCAAAGATAATCAATCAAAATTATTAAAACAAGTAGTAAAAATTAGAATGTTTTACTAGCAATAAATTTATATTTTACACATTTTATTGTGACTCGAGTTTCGGGAATGAATTATCCCATCTTCAGACAACTGAAAACTTAACAAGCGGTACAGGGTATTTATGTTTAGAAGAGGTGATAAAAAATAGGTTAAAAAAGAGAGGGCTCCTAACAACTATTTGAATATCGGCACGCCAAAGAAGATGTTACTTATTTAAATATTAAGATTGGTAAACAGATAATACTTATTTAAATATTTCAAATATTTTGGATTTACATAGATCTGTACAGTCATTCATTATTTTTACATTATTTTTATTGTGAACTAATTTGAAAATTTCAACAGATTCTATGTAATCAAGTTTCTTTTCTTTCGATTCTACATGTACAATTTCAAGAATATCTATTGTCCAAAATGGATGGCCGTTTTCTAAACAATGAGTGCCAAAAGTATTTGTTTGTTTATTTTTCATGAAATTCATTTTATGTTCGTTGAACCTCGTCTTGAAGGAATGTCCTGTTTGCCCTATATATTTATTACTGCACGTTAAACAAGAGAACTCATAAACTCCCGATTCAGCGTATCAATCAATAGAGCTTTCGCAATATCCTTATCAAAAAATAACCGCGAAGCTGAAGTTAAAACCATAAAATCAATAGCCGCGAACAAAAGTTTCAACTCCAATATAATAGATAATTCAATTCGACAGAAACAATCAGAACTAGCTATAGACCAAATCGTTTTTCAAAATTAGATGTTAATATTGCTTTCAAAACGCAAAACAAATTATCATCCCTATTATTTAACGCAAAGGACCCAAGTCCAAACGTCGTGCAGTAATAAATATATAGGACAAACGGACGTTCCTTCAAAAATAGGTTCAACGAATATAAAATGAACTTCATAAAAATTAAACAAACTTCTACTGTTGCCTCTCATTGTTTAGAAAACGGCCATCTTTTTCCGACAATAGATAATCTTAAAATTTTACATGAAGACACAAAAGGAAAGAAACTTGATTATTTAGAATCTGTTGAAATTTTCAAATAAGTTCACAATACAAATAATGAATGACTACGGATCTATGTAAATCCAAAATATTTGAGATATTTAAATAAGTAACATCTGTTTACCAATCTTAATACTTAAATAAGTAACATCTTACCAATCTTATTTGCCGTGCCGACATTCCAACAATTGTTAGGAGCCCTCTCTTTTTTAACCTGTTTTTTATCACCTCTTCTATACATAAATACCCTGTACCGCTTGTTAAGTTTTCAGTTGTCTGAAGATGGGATAATTCATTCCCGAAACTCGACTCACATTAAAATGTGTAAAATGTCAATTTATTTGTAGTAAAACATAGTAATTTCTACAACTTGTTTTAATTATGATCAACTAACAAATAGTAACGGCTGAAACAGTACAGTATCTAAAAAATTCAGGTTTTACAGAAACTATCAATTTGATGCAGAAGTGATGATTCCATAGCTCATACAGAAAGATATGAGGGTATACGACTTTGAAGATGAGAGAGTAATTCCCGAAACTCGAGTCACAGTAAAATGTGTAAAATTTCAATTTATTGGTGTAAAACATAGTAATTTCTACAATTGTTTTATTTTACTGAATTTTTTAGATTAATTTGTATTGTTAATAGCTCCTAAACCATCAGGTCGGATGTACAGAGTTGAATTTACCCACAAGTTTTGAGTATTATTCGATCCAAGCGGGAAAAATGCCAATGATCAGCAACATGAAGTGATCCAATATTGCATAAGAAATGATCGATATTGAACGAAAATAGGTCAATGATTCAAACAGTGACACAAGATTTCGATATATGACCCATCGAATCAAAATTAAACACAATCAACAAATGAACTAAATATATACTCTGAAATGTCTTGGAACTGATGGTTATTCAAAAAATCGAAATAAAATCTAAACAACCGGCCTATTTTCAAAATTCAAGTACCATTGAAAACAGTACTTTATGTATGACCGAATGAACCTATATACAACGAAAATAAAAAAAGTCCCGGAAGTAACCGTTAGATATATATATATATATATATATATATATATATATATATATATATATATATATATATATATATATATATATATATATGTATATATAGTATAAACTTGCTATACCTCGCTTGAAATCGAGGATTTGTATTCATTTCCGAATCTTTTCTCACAATCATTTTCCCAGAAATCATTTCTTATTGGTCAATGAACCTTGAAGTTAGCTCTCTACAATATTGCTGCTTTAAGAACTAGGATCCTGTTCTAAAATGGTGGTAAAATAGGTTAGGGGAAAATAAATTCATTATTTAAATATTTTAATATTAGCCTTCTATATATTTAATTTGAAAACATTATATTCAATAATTATAACTTCAGGAATTTAATTAATGTCATATAAGTACCACTTATATCAAACGGCATATGAAATAAACATTCATTATAAGACATCAAAATGATATAACAAAATCCAATAAATAAAAATTGTTAACCAAAATCCTATAAATTAAATATTTTGAGTAGATAAAATTTTTCTCTGCTTATCAATCTCATGAAAACAGATATCTTTCAAATCTTATGATCTTAAGAATTTCATCATAAAACTATCTTACTTAGAATATTCAATATTATTGGATATCTAACTAAGTTACTTTTTATAAAATCTCAGGATATGTAAAAACATTACTGAAAAACAAGTTTTAAGAGAGTCTTTGCTTCGTCAGTACTCAATTATATTCATAATCAATAATATATAACATCAATACACAAATATGATTTCTCGCCTTTTAACAATTCAGAAAGCTTCTGGTAAATGAATACTGAAAATTTAAATGGAGTGTAATGTTAACTCAAATAAATAATTCTGTGGTTTACCATTGATCTAAAAGTTTGAAAGGCAATTTAAAAGGCGAGAAAATATATTTGTTGATTGATGTTATACATTCTGTCAAGAAAGTACCGGGAATTATCGATTTAAATCTGGCGGGGCAATGAGGCAGGTAAAATTTTTTTTCCTAGGTTGGTACCACTGTCCTTAATTACTATGCCAAGCTTGAGCGGGATCTGTCAACTAGTGTGTTTGCAACAGCTGATTAAGTCAGTCGATGTCAGAGTGCGTGCTGATTTTTACTATGGGTGATTACGTTGAGCAAAGAATTTGTTTAAAGTTTTGTGTTGCAAATGAATTTTCGTGTGCCGATGCATTGAAAATGTTGCAAAAGGCCTTTGGTGATAATGCTCTATCGAAAACTCGTGCATATCAGTGGTACAGAGCCTTCAAGGACGGTCGTGAAGTGGTCGAAGACTTGCCTCGTTCGATCGAAGATAACGTCGACAAAATTAAGGAAAGGGTGCTGGAAAACCGTCGTACCAGCTTGAGAGAGATAGCACATGATCTTAAGATATCCCACGAGTCCGCACGTACGATTTTGATTGATATTTTGGGCATGAGAAAGTTGGCCGCACGACTCGTACCGAAAGACATGAATTTTCTTCAAAAACGTCATCGCGAACAGGTTGCTTCAGACATGCTGGATCGCTGTAATTCCGATTCTACATTCATGGAACGCATTATAACTGGTGATGAGACCTGGGTTTACGAGTACGATATGCAAACAAGCCAGCAATCATCGGAATGGATGGCAAAAAATGAGCCGAAACCGAAAAAACCACGCCAAAGCCGCTCGAAAATGAAGGTGATGCTCATTGTTTTCTTCGATATCCGTGGCGTGGTGCACTACGAATTCGTTCCAGAGGGTCAGACGGTAAACAAGGAGTATTACCTAGGCGTTATGAAACGGTTGCGTGAGCGTATCCGTAAGAAGCGGCCAAATTTGTGGGCGAACAACTCATGGATTTTGCATGACGATAACGCGCCTTCTCACCGAGCTACGATTGTGACTGACTTTCTCGCCAAAAACTCAACAAACGTACTTCAGCAACCACCGTATTCGCCGGATTTGGCTCCCTGCGACTTTTTTCTCTTCCCAAAACTAAAATTGCCCCTTCGTGGCACCCGTTTTGAGTCGATTGAAGCCATAAAACAAAATTCGGCGCGAGAGCTAAAGTCCATCCCGGAAAGCGCCTATAAAAAATGTTTCGATAATTGGAAGTGCCGTTGGCATAGATGTATTGGAGCAAATGGAGCCTATTTTGAAGACGACCCAATAAATTTTGACGATTAAATGTAAAAATGTTGTTTTAATTGAAAATTCCGGGTACTTTCTTGACAGAGTAGTATATTGATTATGAATATAATTGAGTACTGACGAAGCAAAGTCTCTCTTAAAACTGAGATTTTATAAAAAGTAACTTAATTAGATATCCAGTAATATTGAATAATCTTAATGAGATAGTTTTATGATGAAATTCTTAAGATTATGTTTAACATTTTTGAAATATATCTGTTTTCATAAGATTGATTAGCAGAAACAAAATTTTGTCTACTCAAAATATTTAATTTATAGAATTTTGGTTAACAATTTGTATTTATTGGATTTTGTTATATCATTACTATTACTGTAATTCACCACCAAGAACAATTTTCTCTGAACGTCTGGCTTCGATATGTTGGGGATCAGTTTATTGGTCCAAAATTACGACCACCTAGATAGAATGGAAATACATTCGTTAAATTTCTAGAAGAATAACTTCCTGCACTTCTTTAAAATATCACTTTGCGTGTCCGAAGGACAATGTGGTTTATGCATGATGAGGCCCCCGCACAGTTCAATATTGGAGCATGTCAGCATTTAAGTCATAAATATTCAAATCTATGGGGATAGGATGAGGTGGACCTCTGTTCTGGCCTGCCCGATCACCAGATTTAAATCTTCTGGATTTTATTTTATGGGACCATTTAAACACATTGTGTTCAAGATATGGAAGACTTAAGAAACCGCATTGTTTTTTCATGTAGGGTTATTCAAAATGCTCCCGGATGACCGGATAACCCAATCTATGCGCCGACGTCTAGACTCTGTGTAACGGCTGAAGGTGGTCACTTTGAACATTTTATATGATCACAAATAACAAGAAACAAATATTCATCGATAGAAATCAACAAATGTTGTACAATCGATGAATATTTCTTTCTTACTATTTGTAATGTATTGCCTTTAGCCTTTCGGCGTGTAACTTCTACCTGTTCAATATGATATTTAATTTGTGAAAAGTTTAAAATTGGCGACAGACTGCAATGGGTTGGCGCGAAGTTGCACGGGCATATATCGATAGCTTTCCTTCAATGTGGAATAACCACTCAGTATGTGAACCAATTTGGTCCCATTCAAGCATTATACAATGCCATCGAGCATTAGTCAAGATAAATGACGTTTTAAACCCTCATGAAAAGTTTAAAATTGTTTGATTTGTTAAATTTATTTAATATTTGTAGCAGTTCTCAAGAAAAATGTCAACTTGTCATCCGCCTAATGGATAAATTTAAGGTCGAAAATAATTCTAGCCTCTATGACTCGGGCGTATTATCTGTTGATGAATTTGTTTTTTTCCAAAACTGTGAATTTTAGCGTGAAATGACAAGAGACCTTATTTGTTATGAATGGATCAAACTATCCAAATCAAATCTTCTTATTGTAAAATATGAATAGGAAAAAAAGTTTAGAAGTGGCTTTTTCGACCCCCTTCAATCATAGAGGAACACCACCAAAATTTTTTTGTGTGCCTTCCCACCCGTATAAAATGTATACTTAATTTTATTCTTGTCAGTTTTTTGGTTTTTAAGAAAGAAATTAAATATTGTTTTTCGGGCGCCATTTCAAGGGGGCTGTAACTAAGCAGGGGGGCTCAAAAAATAAAGTTTATATGAAAGACCCACCCTATTTTTTGACAAGGAACCACCCCCTAAATTTTTTCGCAACTATTCATATACACCCTGTCTATTATTAAAACCTGTATTGGTTACCGAAGATGTTGATTAGCAGTGGCCTCTATAACAAGATGAATCGGATATTTTGAGGTAGTCAGCTGTTTGATTAGGGAATCTTCCAAAAAGGTTTTCAACTGACTGGCTGCACAGAACATTTGTTATTTCTCTAATACACAAAACAATTATGTCCAGTAGTTTATTTCTGCAAAGTCATATATTTTTCACAAACAAAAATAAAATGAATTGAATAGTTTTCTTTGGAGACTGTCGCAAATGCTCTACACGCATGATTTTTTGTATTATTTACAGATACCAAAATGGTGTATCTTTCTGTCTAAATTAGATGATATTGATGTGTACGACATATGGTTTCATTAAGACGGAGCCCGTGAAACAACTCAATTACTGCATGTTATTTCCTCATCATGTATTCCTCCGTTTCGGTGATCAGAATTAGCCCAGTAGATTATGCGAATTAACATCATAAAGGTCTAGAGTCTAAACCAACGAGCCCACTACTATCGTACATTTTAGTAAGGGATTCAACAGTATGTTAATGAAGTTTACTCATATTTGCACACATATTTTTTAATTACTCACTAAACGATACTCACTGAATCAACATGTACCTCAATTAAAGTTTTTAACGCCAAATTTCAGACGGATCAAATCCGTAGTTTCGAAAAATATAACAATATCGACTACCATTTCGCTGTTGGGTCGAAAATTAACAGTACTGTGATCTAAAGTGGCGCAAGATCGCAGTCTACTTAGAACACAACAAAAACTCCTAACTCGCACAAGCTGAAAAAGCTTCTGAGGGATCTTCACAGAAGATCTAGGAGTATCAGGATAATAATAATGAAAAAAAATAATGTTAATATATTTGAATATCAAAACAGATTTAATCTGTTGTCTTCTACAATTTTAATTTCAAAAAATTCTTTGAAGAAACTTTAAGAATTAAATTAATGTCTTTATAAGCACTGCTCATATTTAATAGACGTATAAAGTCAAAATTCATCATACAATATCAAATGGAATTAAGAAAAACCAACGAATATAAATTGTCAATTGAAATTAAAATATAAATAAGCAAACATTTTTTGTTTCGTTCCAGGCATGCGTAATGAACTCTTCAGACAAACTTACGAAGCCCTGTTTGTTACAAAATGTATTGTTTTCTGATCCTATATTAATGAAAAATAACTCTTTCTCAAAAATATAAAACATAATTTCAAGAACTTCTCAAAAACTTATTTATTTGAAATATTCAATATATTCAAATAAATTACTTCAAAAAATCTCAAAACATGTAGCACATCCTCAAGAAATAATTAAAGTTACGATAAGATCAGTTCAACTTTACATATAAAAAAATAATAAAATCAATTAAACAATGTATAGACTTACCCAGTGTCATCTCAGAAATACATGATTCGCAACAAACATATAAGTATCGTTGGTTTTTCTTAATTCCATTTGATATTGTATGATGAATTTTGACTTTATACGTCTATTAAATATGAGCAGTGCTTATAAAGACATTAATTTAATTCTTAAAGTTTCTTCAAAGAATTTTTTTAAATTAAAATTGTAGAAGACAACAGATTAAATCTGTTTTGATATTCAAATTTTGTAATAATCCTTCTATCAAGTAAAAAACCGTTCCTTCTTATTTTATTTTATATATAATGTATAATTATATTAGGTTTTTTAAATAAAGAAATTCATTATACAGTGTTGAATAGTTTTAACTAAGGCCAAGTGCCTTATAAGCTTTGTATGATTTTCTGTGAACATGGAACATAGAGTACCTTGGATATAAAGGTACCTACTTATATGTTTGTTGAGAATCATGTATTTCTAAGATGGCACTGGGTAAGTCTATACATTGTTTAATTGATTTTATTATTTTTTTATATGTAAAGTTGAACTGATCTTATCGTAACTTTAATTATTTCTTGAGGATGTGCTACATGTTTTGAGATTTTTTGAAGTAATTTATTTAAATATATTGATTATTTCAAATAAATAATTTTTTGAGAAGTTCTTGGAATTATGTTTTATATTTTTGAGAAAGAGTTATTTTTCATTAATATAGGATCAGAAAACAATACATTTTGTAACAAACAGGGCTTCGTAAGTTTGTCTGAAGAGTTCATTACGCATGCCTGGAACGAAACAAAAAATGTTTGCTTATTTATATTTTAATTTCAATTGACAATTTATATTCGTTGGTTTTTCTTAATTCCATTTGATATTGTATGATGAATTTTGACTTTATACGTCTATTAAATATTAGCAGTGCTTATAAAGACATTAATTTAATTCTTAAAGTTTCTTCAAAGAATTTTTTGAAATTAAAATTGTAGAAGACAACAGATTAAATCTGTTTTGATATTCAAATTTTGTAATAATCCTTCTATCAAGTAAAAAAACCGTTCCTTCTTATTTTATTAATATATAACAAGAGTATAAAAAGTTTGTGCGGTTTTTCGTCGAAAATTGAAGGTTTGTTGTGAAAAATTTGTTAAACAGTCAAAGTTCAAAGTATAGTTCGTCGCCAGCCGCTACTTTTTCCTATCTTTCTGACAATTGACAAATCCCATTGCGAAGAAAGGTCGGTTCTTTGGCCACTATCCATGCATCGATCTGAATTTTGACTTCATCGTAATTTGAGAAGTACTGGTAAGCCAGACCATGTTACATCGATCAAAAGAAATGGTAATTGGAAGGAGCAATGTCTGAGTTGTTCGGCAGGGTGGGTCGGACTTCCTATTTGAGCGTTTCTAAGTACGTTTTGCCAGGCGATGCAACATGTGGCCATCAAATTGTCAATAACATTGTCAAAATTTGAATATCAAAACAGATTTAATCTGTTAGTCTTCTACAATTTTAATTTCGAAAAAGTTTATTTTCAAAAAACTTTTAGAATTAAATGTCTACAATAAGCACCGCTTATATTTAATAGACGTATATAATCAAAACTCAATATATAGTGTCAAATGGAATAAATAAACCAACCAATATAAAGAAGGCAATTAAAATTAATAAATAAATATTTGAAGGAGACAAAATTTTGTTTCTGATCTTACCATAATGAAACCAATTACTTTTCAAAAACATAAACATAACTTAAGGATTTCTCAAGAAATATAATTTATTTGAAATATTTAATATATTTTGTGACGAACTGACTACCTGGATTTTTAAAGTTTGTCTGTTTTAAACAAGTTCCGTGTTACACTCTAAGGTATGATATGCTGATTGTTAGTTGATTTTGATATTTTAAATATTGTCTAGGGCCGATGAAGAGATTATCCGAATTTTAATTGTTTTTTGAAGATATAGTGCATGTTTTGAGAGATTTTTTAATTAACTTATTTGAATATTTAAATATATTAAATATTTCAAATAAATTATATTTTTTGAGAAATCCTTAAGTTATGTTTATGTTTTTGAGAAGGAATTGGTTTCATTATGGTAAGATCAGAAACAAAATTTTGCCTCCTTCAAATATTCATTTATTAATTGAAACACAATAGATTGGAGTTACTATGTATTTACTACCAAGGTTTTTTATTAAAAAAAAAAAAATTAAAAAAAAATAAAATAAATTAAAAAAAATAATAAAAAACCTTGGTAGTAAATACATAGTAACTCTAATCTATTGTGTTTCAATTATGATCAACTACCAAATAGTAACGGCTGAAGCAATTCACTATTTATTTATTAATTTTAATTGCCTTTTTTATATTTATTTTCAATCTGTGTGAAATAATTCTTAAAGAAGCAACATATGATGGATAAAATTAAAAAATTATATGTTGTGTCATCCGAAAGTCAAATATAAAACATTTTTTGTAACTTTAGTACTGTTCGTCTGAAGAAACAAAAAATAACATGAAAATTTAGAATACGTAGTTGAAAAGTTCTATCCTTCGGTCCGACTCATTACATATAGTCAAAAAATAGTGAAAATATTTATTAAACAAAGCTGAAATCAGGCAAGAAAAAAAGTATTTTTAATTATACTTCGCCTTAATTCGAACAGTGGTTCGAAATGTCGAAGTACGATCCTTTAGAGATCTGGTTACCAGAGCTACTGGAATTTGTCATTTTCTTTATAGGAGGATTTGAAAAGACATGTTAGAACTCATCCTCACTTTCACAGTTCAATACGTCGCTTCCACAAGCATTCAATAGATGCGTATGATAACGTTGAATTCAAAACACAGATATTAACATATTTAATTTTCCAAAATAGATCCATCCCGGCAACTACAATATTCCTGAAATTTCGAAGATACCAAGTGAAAAATACATTTCACATCTGAGTAAACAATAATGAATACCAAAATTTGAATATCAAAACAGATTGAATCTGTTAGTCTTCTACAATTTTAATTTCAAGAAAGTTTTTAGTCAAAAATTTTTTAGAATTAAATTAATGTCTGCAATAAGCACCGCTTATATTTAATAGACTTATATAATCAAAACTTAATATATAATGTCAAATGGAATGAATAAACCAACAGATATAAAAAAGTAATTAAAATTAATAAATAAATATTTAAAGGAGACAAAATTTTGTTTCTGATCTTACCATTATTAACACCAGTTCCTTTTCAAAAATATGGAACATAACTTAAGGACTACTCAAAAAATATAATTTATTTGAAATATTTAATATATTTAAATATTCAAATAAGTTAATTCAAAAATCTCTCCAAACATGCACTATATCTTCAAAAGACAATTGGTATTCTGGTAATCTTTTTGAGTTTTGATTATATACGTCTATTAAATATAAGCGGTGCTTATTGTAGACATTAATTTAATTCTAAAAGTTTTTTGAATAAAATGTTTTTGAAATTAAAATTGTAGAAGACTAACCGATTAAATCTGTTTTGATATTCAAATTTTGTTATATTTCTTCTATCAAGTAAAAAGCCTTTTTCTATTTTATTTAATAATCAATAATACTCGTTTCGCTATCACAGTAGCATCATCAGGAAGGTTTGCATTTTGAAAGTAAAGTTAATAATAAGACAAGATAATAAAATTATTCATAATGTAAACTTCCTGATGATAATACTGTGATAGCAAAACGATTGTTGTAATCAATAATATTGTACATAGCTAGTATTAAACATTTGGTTTTCATGACATTTACGAACTTTTATTGAGAATTTTGCATCCGTTTCAACTTGTTTACTTTCTTTCATTTTGTTGTTAGGAAAAATTTATTATTCGTGAATTTGAAATGCCTTATTCTTATATAGAGATGAGAGATATGGCCGTGCCAACGGAAGTGGCCCTTAAGCACGTCGCTTTTATACAGAGGCTTATCCCGATCGTCAACTTCCTTCTCATGTGACGTTCAATCAAGCATTTAGACGATTGAGGGAAACTGGTTCCTTGAAAAAAACTCTCGTGATACTGAACGTCCGAGGTGTGTAAGTACTCCAGAAGTTGAAGAGCAAATTTTAAATATTGTGACTGAAAATCCCGGTTTGTACCGGGATTATGAATGTGTGGGAAGAATTTCAGCAGAAGTAGGAATAAGTGGTCGTCCCCTTGTCTCGAGAACTATGGACCAACAACTTCTTTAACTATTCCATATTCAACGCGTGCAAGCTCTTAATCTTCCTGATCATCAAGCCAAAAGGACATTCTGTTAATGGGTTTTAACAAAGATTGCTGAATATCTGCATTTTACTTTAATATCCTTTTTATTGATGAAGCCGGCTTCAACAAAGAGGGAATTTTTAACTTTCATAGTAGCCATATTTGGCGGATGCAAATCCACAGGCCATTCATGATTTATGCAAGATGGAGCGCCTCCACATTATACACTTGATGTTAAGGAACATTCAGATCAAACATTTCCTAGAAGACGGATAGGACGAGGAGGCCCAGTGCAATGACCCGCAAGATCTCACGATTTGAATCCTTTGAACTTTTGTATTTGGGGTTATTTGAAAAGTTCAATGTATGCAACGTCAGTGAATAACATCGAAGAGTTGCAACATCGAATTGAACTATCCCATCAAACGATCCGAACACAACCAAGTCTTTTCGAAAGACTACGTAATTCCTTCATGAGACGATGTACTTTCTGCATTCAAATGGACGGTGGTCATATGGAGCATCTTCTGTAAAACACTACAAATCAAAAATATATGGAATATCATCTGTAATTTATCGTATTTGGTTGCGCTAGTAGTTAATATTTTGAAAACCGGAAATCCCTCATATCTCCAAAACGGCTCATGTTTATATGAAGCTTTTTACTGATTTTGAGGTCTAGAATTAGCTCTCAAAATATCGAAACGTTGTTTTTTACCCAGTATAATAACTTATGGTGAATACAAAAATTTACATCTTTCCAGTTCAGCACCCTCCCATGTAAGTTCATTTGAGAGCTTGTATACGGAAAGGAAACTGAACATGGAAGATGTAACAAATAAAAGAACAAATTTTGTCGAAAAAAGATCAAAAAGTGTTCAACAACTCAGCTCCCAAATAATTATAAAAAACTGAAATATTTATGAGAAAAAAATTTTTTGCTTCAAAAATCTTATATTTTCCCCTTATAAATCCACTCATCCTGAAAAGAATAAGGTGATAAAATCATGATACTATTAGAAAATTAACAGATTTTTATGTTCCACTACATATTTATCAACCAGTTTCATGTCTACTGGTTCGCCAATTTTATGCCAATTTTGCAATCAATTCTTGATCAATTAATCTTGAAACTTTAGCCACGCTTTGAACTGGATGAGAGTCAAAAGTAAAGCCTCAAATTGAAGAAAATATACTGAATTTTTTATACATATTAAGATCTATCAACGATTGTTAGTTAAAAATAACATTTGCTTACCTAAAGTAATTTTGTTGCTGCCAATTACCAATAAACCCTTCTGTTAAGTACATCGCCTCTGACCGAAATTTCACTGCAAAAATAAATAGAATTATTTAAGTATAAAAGTAAATTAAAAGTTGCCATAGTGACACTGAATTTACAATTGTAAATCCGGAAGACGGACAATGTCTGTAAATATACATGTAAAGCCTGTACATGTTGTATTGCGTTGTTCGGAAAGTAATTTCGGTTTTTTTGGGAAAATGAAGAAAAATTTCCTATAATTAATAAATATTTTATTGAATTATATATTGGCTATTATGGTCCAATACCTTTTGCCATATTTCTGGAGTAGAATGATTCCACACTCATAAAATTTTTGGTCTTTGCTGGAAAAAAACTGATCCAGGTGATTTTTGACCTCTTCATTTAAAGTGAAGGTTTTAACGTCCAAAGAATGTAGCAATGACCAAAGCAAATAATAATTCGAAGGCATCAGATCTGGAGAATATATGGTGGATGTGGCAGGATATCCCATTCAAGCTGTGGAAGCTTTTGCCGAGTGACTAAACTTGCATGAGGTCTCGCATTATCTTGGTAGAACACAACACGTTTTCTGTTGATTAATTTTGGTCTTTTCTGTTGAAGTACATCATTCAGTTTGTCCAGCTGATGTCAGTAGACTTCCAAATTAATTGTTGTGTTATCCGGTAAAAGCTCAAAGAAACGATTCCTTCAAAATCCCACCAAACAGACAGCATCACTTTTATCGACTTTAGAAATGCTTTGAACAGGTACATATTTTTTGCTCCATGATCTCTTGCGTTTGACATTGTTATATATCACCCATTTTCGTTCCTAGTAATGAAACGCTTCACAAATTAATGTCTTTGTAATGTTTAAGAAGCGAATCACTGACCTGAGCTGGGTTGTTTAAGGAGCTCTCGTTGAGAGAAATATTGACTGGATTTTTTCAGGATTCATTTTCATTTTATTTGCGCTGAACCATTGTTGGGCTATTCCGAGCGTTATTTTAGCATTACTCTCTGGTTATTCGGTATTCGGTGCAACTTCTAGGAAGCTTGTATCGTCCACAAATATTACCACGCTCTCTTGTCCAACATTTGCAGGTAGATCAGTCACGTAGATCAGAAAAAGCACAGGTCCCATGACCGACTCTTGCGGAACTTCACAGATAACTCGTTCCCAATCCGATGCCAATGTGAACCTGTTGAAGTCTGTTCTCCAGAAAACTCAGGATCATATCCAAGGATACCCCCTTATGCTATCCAGAAAACTCAGGATCATATCCAAGGATACCCCCTTATGCTATCAAAATCTTTGCTCAGATCACAAGAGTACAGCTTGCATTTTTCCTTCATCAATAGCATTCGCAAATTTTAGGGACGATTTAGCTGATGTAGTTGATTTTTTCCCGAGAAAACCATGTTGTCTTTTACTTCAAATTTTATTTTGTTTTTTTTTTAAATCGATCATCTAACTTCTTATCGCATATTCCAGAATCTTTGATAAGACAGGTGTATGGAAATTGGCCTAAAGTTGTTTATATCTCCTGGATTTCCACTTTTATGTATCGGAATAACTTTACTCTTTTTCAGTTGGTCAGTAAAGTAGCCCTCCGACACACATCTCGAGAATACAAAGGTAAGTATAGCGATACTGGAAATTATTTTCTTCGAGACTTTCATGGACAGTCCATATATATCTTTGGTGTTTTTATTCTCATTTTTTTTATTATTCCTTCAATTTCTTCGCATGTTAGCGAATGCATGTAAAGAGAACTTATAATCCGCTCCATAGATGTATCCAATAATTTTTCAGGATTTTGGTGATTCTTAGGGCAGCTGTTCGCTGTATTTTCTCCTATAGTAACAAAAACTGATTCATTTGGTTCTGGACTGGGTTCCTTCTTTTAGTAGGAACCATATCAGCCGTTCGAATGTTTAAGGCTAGGATGGCTCAGCCAGAAAGACTCTAGATTTGAGTTCATTCTGCCTATTATCGTCCGCTTAGCCACGTCATGTGGTATTCACAGGAATGGTTCCGGGCCTACCAGAGGCAGCGTAGTTCCAGCAAACGCCAGCCGATCTGCCTCTTCGTTAGTCAAATAGTCTGAGTGATCGGTATCCAAACAAGAGTGATTCTGTTATGCATATCGAGCCTATTTAGAGCCGTGCGAAACTTCAGACTTTTTTCGATGTACAACAGCTGGATTCTAGAGCATTTGGTACTGACTGACTATCGCTAAATATTTTGATTTTGCCGTTGTGGATTTGCCGTTTTATCAGCAGATATGCCGCGGTGTCAGTGGCAAATAGTTCTTCCTGGAGTATGGTTACTTATTAACCGAGACTCAATGAAATGTTGATTCTCGGTTTGCTCCTATAGACTCACGCTCCCGTTCCGTTCCTCATTCGCGAGCCGTCGGTGAACAAGCCAAGGTCGGTCTTCAATTGAATCTCAGCTTGCTGGATCGATTCGTTCCGGCTGCGACCGATTACAAGAAAGCCTAATGATGATACTTCAAAATGAAGCTGTTTCCATGAAACAATGAATTAGTAGCGGCATAAATTATCGAAAACCCACAAGCATATTCAACTCCTATTAGTAAAAATGCTGACTACGATAACAACGATCCAGCGAGAAAAGCTTCGGGTAAAAGTAAGCATTTCATAAGCATTCGAATGAGAGATGAGGAAAGATGTGAATTATTCCTGGTCTTCAACCCTAAGATATTCCCGACCGCATATCGAAATCAAATTCGAGTTTACAACGTGTGAAGAAGTAGCTGAGCTCCCCATATTCTATCTGAATGTCCTCCCGGATTTTCTCTTCACCCCAACTCCCGAATCTCATTTCCCCCTTTGTAGTTTATATCGTATGCGACTGATGAAGTGATACAACCCGGGATTGATATGATATCGAACTTATTTGGCAGTTCTATTTTTGCGCGGTACGTGCAGATGTTACGTCTCGATGACTACCGAATCTGAAATTTCATCACGGAATTTATGGTTACTCCCTGGTGTCTAGACGGGATTATATTCATAACCAACACTTGTCAGACTTCAATATCATGTAAAATAGGGGATGGTGTGTTGGTGGGTTGGTTGCTATCACCGATTAAAAACACTCCAGGTATGGTGCGGTAATTGCGAGGTACCGTTGAGATTTATGTCTTGGATAGACAGAGGGGTTATTTTCAGATAAGCGATTTCTGCCACCCCATAAATAAAAGGGTCTTCCAACAAGAATATTCATTTCAAATTAAGAGGAAAAATCAGTATTCTTGTGAAGAAAACAATATTTCTATTTCATTTCCAAGTACAAACTTTTAGGTTAAAAATGAAATATAATATCTGACCTAAGTTGGTTGTTCTTAAAGAGGCTCAATTTTTTGATATTGGATGGAGTAGTCCATGACTTTGTGATAGTTAATTTTTAAATGGAATTAAATAAGAAATTACTCACTCTGTTTTCTATGACGTGCGGTGTGCCGAAGATCCGTCGGCTCATTTAATAGTTTTATTGTTAAAACGTGCTGTTTGTGTTTGAATATGTCTAGTTTTTTTTTCCTTTCGCTTTCAGGTGCAATATTTTAAGCTTGCCCGATT
Source organism: Megalocaria dilatata (assembly GCA_034642435.1). Lineage (NCBI taxonomy): Eukaryota > Metazoa > Arthropoda > Insecta > Coleoptera > Coccinellidae > Megalocaria > Megalocaria dilatata. The sequence goes on from CM067854.1 coordinate 8,604,092, forward strand.
CTGGGAAGATATGATTGGTTTCGAATAAATTCTTCGCAAAATTAATGTTATCTTTAATGTGCCTTGATGAAGACTGATAATCTTTAAACCTTTATTGGAAAGGTTTGTCCTATATATACGCTACTGTTCTGCTGACAACTTAATTTATAGATTCCAGAATCATTCAGCCGGTTTTTTGTCTTTTGTATTAAAAAAGAGGTTAGAAATTTTATGTGAGGGTGTGGAAGCTATTTTAATGTTAGTTTTGGAAAATATTAGAGCCATTTTGTGCGAGATTGATCAAAAATATATTAAAATAAAATAATAAGAAGCGGTCTTTTACTTGATAGAAGGATTATTACAAACTTTGAATATCCAAACAGATTTAATCTGTTAGTTCTCTACAATTTTAATTAAATTTTTCTTTTAATTTTCAGAATTAAATGAATATCTTATAAGCACTGCTTATATTTAATAGACGTATAAAATCAAAATTCATTATACAATATCAAATGGAATTAAAAAAACCCAACAAATATAAATTGTTAATTAAAATTTAATAAATAATATTGAATGTTTCGTTCCAAACATGCGCACCTGAACTCGTCAGACAAGCGTGGTACGCATGTTTTGCCTGTGACAACATGTTCTGTTTCTGGTCTTATATTTATGAAAACTAAATCTCTTTCAAAATCACACAACATAATTTCCAGAACTTTTCCAAAACTTATTTATTTGAAATATTTAATATGTTCAAATACTTAAATAAGGTACTTCAAAAACTCTTAAAACATGTAGCACATCCTAAAAAACAATTAGAATTCAGATAAGGTCAGTTCAACTTCGAAAATATCGATAGATTTCGGACAACATTTCCTCTACTGGATGCAATAACAACAACAAGACAAAGAACTGTACGTACATAAGAATATATCGCTGCTTTAAGTCGAAAGTGTTAATGATGATCCAGATTAATCTATTCGTCGACGTTCAAGTTGGACTCTGTGCATCCACCACATGGAAAATTTTGCGCAAAGATCTTGGTCTACACCCATACAAGATCCAACTGGTTCAAGAACTAAAGCCACTTGACCATAATGAGCGTCGTTTTTTTGCTGATTGGGCTCTAGAACAGCTTGAAGTTGATCCTCTTTTTTATCGTAAAATTGTGTTTAGTGGTTTATTTCTGGTTGAACGGCTATGTGAACAAGCAAAATTGCCTTATATGGAGTGAAAACAATCCTCAAGAAGTTCTGCAGGTTCCATTGCATCCTGAAAAATGCACTGTATGGTGTGCTTTACACGCTGGAGGCATCATCGGTCCATATTTCCTTAAATACGATGCTGGAGCTAATGTTAAAGTGAATGGTACTCGTTACAGATCGATGATCAATGATTTTCTGTTTTAAAATTTGAATGGTATCGACCCAGAAGTGTTTTGGTTCCAACAAGATAGTGCTACACCTCATGCTGCTACCGTAACAATTGATTTATTAAAAGCAAGATTTGGCGATAACATTATTTTGAGAAATGGTTTAATTAATTGGCCTCCAAGATCATGGGATATAACTCCACTGGATTATTTTCTTTGAGGTTATGTCAAGTCATTGGATTATGCTGATAAACCAGAAACAATAGATGATATTGATAAAATAAGGCCTGAATTACTCGAAAAAGTGGTCCAAAATTGGTTTGGTGGAATGCGGTTCCTCATAGCTAGTTGTGGAGGACATATGCCGGAGATTATTTTTAAAAAATAAATGTCATGAAATTACTTTCAAATAAAAAAAAATTTGGCTTCAATCTTAATTTAAATGTGTTTTATTTCAATTTGAAGTTTCATCACTCTAAAAAAACACCCGATGCAAATTTCTAAACTAACTGTAAATTTAGTTGGGAAAATTTCTAACATTAATTCTCGATATGTTCATGGATCTTGGCTTTGTCAACTTTTTTTGTCATGAATACCTAAAAAACTATCTACATATGCCGATATATAAAGAAAATCTGCAAATGATGTGGATTGTTATCAGTCAGATGTTGCTGTGTTGAGATTTACATCGAAATAGTAAATTCCTAATTAAAAACGTATTTCTTGTAGAAGTAATAATGAAATATTCAACAGAGACCACCAAATTGAGATTTTAATGGTTATCGGTTACAGGGATAATTGCAGAAATCAAGTTGAAGTGGCAAATTTTTTTAATCAGAAGGATCCTCAGTTGCCTAATATTTAACAAGATACTTTGTCTAAAATTCATGCACAATTCAGAGAACTTGGATATGTCAAACAATTGTTGGATTTTCTCTGTGGGGTTATTTCAAGAACAAAGTTTATGCAACATAGCTGACGAGCAGAAATGCGGAATATTGCAACTCAAACTTTAAACAAAGTTAGGGGCAAGTTTTATAGGAGGTTGTGTTATTGCCAAGAACGAGGTGGGGAATATTTTGAGCATTTATTTCAAGGTATTAATATCAATTACATCATGTAATTAAAGTATCCAGTTTCTTGAAACCAATTATAAATACTTTTGAAATTTCATCCGATATTAATCACAAAAGACCATATATGATATAGTTCGTTGAATCAGGTTATAAAGGAGTTTCAGAAAAGATGAAAATGTACAGGGTGTTCCAGTCAAAATAAAATGGACGGACTATGCTGGACTGGCGCGTATATATGAATTTATGTTCAAAAGTGCACTACTGAATTTAAAAATTGACGTGTTCCAGTGTTTTTCATAACTTTCTAACATAAGGCACATAAGGTATATCGATGTACGTGCACATTGCTTCTAAGGACAAACGGGTGAATGCTTTTTGGAGTTTTTCTTTATATTTTCATTCACAAATATCACTGATATTCCCGTCATACCATCAGCTTGCTGGCTGCGTAGGATCATTGATCTCAAATGAAAATTCCTCCTTCAGAATGTTATGACAGTAGTGAGGTCATTACAGTGAGAAAAATGGATGTTGACACGAATTTCTCGTGTGCTTAGCCATAAGTATTTTTATTCTATCTCGTAATCTGAGAATTATATAGGATCGATTCCACATGGCGCCGACGTTGCATGCGGCAATTCAAGTCAATGGCATACTTCAGAAAAGTTGCATAGAATTGTCGAGTATGTAAGTTTTTATGGATAATGTCTCCGATTAAGATATATTCCAATAAAATATTTTATATTTATTACCTATACATATAAAATAAATCGTCTGTGTTACGATATTCGAATTGTTTATCCTCTTGTTTTCTTCGAGTCCCTGCTTGTCATTCTTTATATTTATAATGAAGATTATATAGGGAAGCTCTTTGGGATACTCAAATTACCATGGATATGACATCTAAAGAAAAGATTATTCGGAAGCTAATTTTTAGTGACTTCAGCTCACGTTTTTCAATAGAAATAATCTCATTTCGAGGTTTTTGGCAAAGAAAAAATTCGTGGAAGACAATGTTAGGAGGAGTTTGTACCTGTCATTACCAGCTTGTAGGACAATCAAGGAAGAGATCGACCATTGCATTTCGATAACATAAAGAAACAAGTGATCGCGAAAGTCTGACAAATGGAATGATTGCTGAACACTAGGGTATCGATCACACAACGATCGTGTATAATCTTAAAAAACTCGAGAAGGTATAGATATGTCCACTAAATGGGTTCCCCTTAAACTCTTTTACAACAACAAACATATTGCATAAAGAATCTTCTCACAGGCGATTAATCGCCTGTTGAATTTATCGAATTCAACTGTTTATGACCACTTGAAAGGCCTGGATTTAAACCCGGAGCTCGATATATGGCTCAATGTTCCCATGGAGAGAAATTTGTGTCGTCGCGTTCACGTCTGCGATTCGTTTCTCAAACGTCACGAAAATGATCCATTTTTGAAGCACATCCTTACTAGAGACGAAAAACGGGTTCTATACATTCTGTTAAGAAAGTATGGGGAATTATCGATTTAAATCTGGCGGGGCAATGAGGCAGGTAAAATTTTTTTCCTAGGTTGGTACCAGGGTCCTTAATTACTATGCCAAGCTTGAGCGGGATCTGTCAACTAGTGTGTTTGCAACAGCTGATTAAGTCAGTCGATGTCAGAGTGCGTGCCGATTTTTACTATGGGTGATTACGTTGAGCAAAGAATTTGTTTAAAGTTTTGTGTTGCAAATGAATTTTCGTGTGCCGATGCATTGAAAATGTTGCAAAAGGCTTTTCGTGATAATGCTCTATCGAAAACTCGTGCACATCAGTGGTACAGAGCCTTCAAGGACGGTCGTGAAGTGGTCGAAGACTTGCCTCGTTCGATCGAAGATAACGTCGATAAAATTAAGGAAAGGGTGCTGGAAAACCGTCGTACCAGCTTGAGAGAGATAGTACATGATCTTAAGATATCCCACGAGTCCGCACGTACGATTTTGATTTATATTTTGGGCATGAGAAAGGTGGCCGCACGACTCGTACCGAAAGACCTGAATTTTCTTCAAAAACGTCATCGCGAACAGGTTGCTTCAGACATGCTGGATCGCTGTAATTCCGATTCTACATTCATGGAACGCATTATAACTGGTGATGAGACCTGGGTCTACGAGTACGATATGCAAACAAGCCAGCAATCATCGGAATGGGTGGCAAAAAATGAGCCGAAACCGAAAAAACCACGCCAAAGCCGCTCGAAAATGAAGGTGATGCTCATTGTTTTCTTCGATATCCGTGGTGTGGTGCACTACGAATTCGTTCCAGAGGGTCAGACGGTAAACAAGGAGTATTACCTAGGCGTTATGAAACGTTTGCGTGAGCGTATCCGTAAGATGCGGCCAAATTTGTGGGCGAACAACTCATAGATTTTGCATGACAATAACGCGCCTTCTCACCGAGCTACGATTGTGACTGACTTTCTCGCCAAAAACTCAACAAACTCAGCAACCACCGTATTCGCCGGATTTGGCTCCCTGCGACTTTTTTCTCTTCCCAAAACTAAAATTGCCCCTTCGTGGCACCCGTTTTGAGTCGATTGAAGCCATAAAACAAAATTCGGCGCGAGAGCTAAAGTCCATCCCGGAAAGCGCCTATAAAAAATGTTTCGATAATTGGAAGCGCCGTTGGCATAGATGTATTGGAGCAAATGGAGCCTATTTTGAAGGCGACCCATTAAATTTTGACGATTAAATGTAAAAATTTTGTTTTAATTGAAAATTCCCGGTACTTTCTTGACAGAGTAGTATAACAATGTCAAATGCAATAGATCATAGAGCAAAAATGATGAACCGGCTCAAAGCATTACGAAAGTCGATATCCATCAAAAAAAGGTGATGCTGTCTGTTGGTGGGATTTCGTTTTTATTTTTGAGTTTTTACCAGATAACACAACAATTAATTCGGAAGTCTGCTATCATCAATTGGACGATCTGAATGATGCACTTCCACATAAAAGGCCAGAATTAATCAACAGAAAATGTGTAGTGTACCACCAAGATGATGCGAGACCTCCTACATTTTGGTCACTCACCAAAAGCTTTTACAGCTTGAATGGGAGACACTGCCTCACCTACCATATTCTCCAGATCTTACGCCATCGGATTATTATTTGTTCCGGTCATTGCAAATTTTTTTGCGCGGCAAAATCTTAACTTCAAATGAAGTGGTCAAAAATCACCTGGATCAGCTTTTTGCCAGCAAAGACCAAAAATTTCAGGAACGCGGAATCATGCTACTATCAGAAAGGTAGTTAAAGGTGTTGGACCAGATGCGCCTTTAAATAATCCAATAAAATATTTATTCACTTTACGAAAATTGTCTTTCATTTTCCCGAAAAGAAACGAAATTACTTTCAAAACAACCCAATATTTTCTGTGAACTTATGCTATATAAAAGGTTGATGTAAACAACCTAAAACTCAAATCCAGACACCATCGCTGAAATCCTACAGTAATCCAAAATTGAAATCGTTTCGTATCATATCTGTTGAATTTTTCCTTATTGAATTTCAATTCTAAATCTGAGTTCTCTTATTGCGAAATCCGACTTATTTTGAAACTGGTCAAAACTTCATTTCTTAAAGTCGATTGGATCTCGACTCATATGACATTATTTCAATATAATTCCTGAAGTTATCATTATTAAATATAATTTTCTGAAATTAAATATGTAGAAGGCTTATATTGAAATATTTAAATAACAGAATTATATATTCTAACTTCTACAATATATATTGAAACTACATACAAAAACTATCAAATTGATATCCTTATATATAATCAATATAAAATATTTTTCAATGTCTCGGAAAAAAACTTTTTCCATCCCGACATGAAACGTATTAATAGAAATGTATTAACAAAAACTATATACGTATGAATATAAACATACAAATATAAGAAAATCCTTTATTCCAAAATTCTCAAAATAAAGGATCAAGTAAATGTGATCAAGTAGGTGTGAGTTAAATTTTGATCTAGTGTAATATTTGAATCTGAATTCAATATATTATATTTCTGAAGAGCTCTAGAGACCGAAATAGCAGCTATCAAATGTTGGAATTCTCGTTCAATTATTTTTATTTGATCCCCTATTTTGAGGATTTTGGAATAGTGGATTTTCTTGTATTTGTATGTTAATATACATACTTATATAATTTTTGTTAATACATTTGTATTAATCTGTTTCATTTGGGATGTAAAAAGGTTTTTTCCGAAACATTGAAAAATATTTTATATTGATTATATATAAGGATATCCATTTGATATTTTTTGTATATGGTTTCAAAATACATTGTAGAAGTTAGAATATATGATTCTGAATTTAAAGTCATTTAAAAATTTAAAAAAATGTATATAAGACAGTAATTTATTTCAAAAAAATGTTTGTACTAATACAACAATTGTTTCACCACGATTTGGCTTCTTCAGGTATTACATTGTACTGTCTAGAAGAAGCCACATCGTGGTGAAACAATTGTTGTATTAGTACAAACATTTTTGTGGAAATAAATTACTGCCTTATATAAATTTTTTTAATTAAAATGAGTTTCCACCAAGTAAAGACCGAATCTATCAAATATTCATTTAAAAATGCATTTCTTGGTTTTTCAGTCGAAAATTAATAACGACGTAACGTAATTATAAAATTGTTTTAAAACTTATAAACGAAAATATAATTGTTTCACTTAAGAACCGGCAATAAAATTTAATTTGTAAAGAGGCCTCTTTTGTCCCCAATCAATTATTTTCGGTGTTTTAGGATATTATGGTACAAACGTAAGACTCTTAAAATTTAACTCTACAATTCCCAACCTGTTGTAAGCTATGAGCGTCAGCATATCAAAATGTTTGAAAGAAGTATAAAATATCACTCGGCACTAAGCTCCACTTTAAGTCTTTATAACGGGAGGAAATGGAGCTAATGAGGTAGTGAAAAATGGAACATCGTCCTCCATCCCGTTAAAATGAGAAAATTCACATTTTTCAGAATTTTGTGAATGAGAATGTATGAGATGAACTACGAATAGGTATTCTCGTCCAGGAAGTAGTGAATCTAGGTTACCATACTTTAATTGAAATTCTGGAGAGACTTCATCACTCGCGGAAGTCCTCTTTCGCATTGTGAGTAACAGTGCGGTAAATTGTTTCATGATGAATTTTCCGAATCTGCATATAATCGGGAAGTTTTGGTTCAATTACATTCGATTCGAATTCAAACATTTATTTGAAACTGGTAGGTACCTTTATATCCAAGGTGCTCTATGTTCCATGTTCACAAAAAATCCTACAAAGCTTATAAGGCACTTGGCCTTAGTTAAAACCATTTAACACTGTTTAATGAATTTCTTTATTTAAAAAAACCTAATATAATTATATATTATATATAGAATAAAATAAGATGGAGCGGTTTTTTACTTGATAAAAGGATTATTACTAAATTTGAATATCAAAACAGATTTAATCTGTTGTCTTCTACAATTTTAATTTCAAAAAATTTTTTGAAGAAACTTTAAGAATTAAATTAATGTCTTTATAAGCACTGCTCATATTTAATAGACGTATAAAATCAAAATCCATCATACAATATCAAATGGAATTAAGAAAAACCAACGAATATAAATTGCCAATTGAAATTAAAATATAAATAAACAAACATTTTTGTTTCGTTCCAGGCATGCGTACTGAACTTTTCATTCTTTTTGTATTTTTATGGATGTATCTCACAAAGTGGGAGCCCCAGATTTGTCTTGCACTTGGGGTCCCCAGTTAGGTTGATCCGCCACTGATTATCAGATGGACTGAATTTTTTTTAGATTTGATGTCACCCTAGAGTTGGTGCGACGAGCGGAATTATAATAATTCATTATATTTTGATTATTTTTATTATGTACTAGTTTGAAAATTTTAACATACCCTAAATAGTCAAGTTTCCTGCCTTTCAATTCTAGGTGCAAGATATTTAAACTGGCTATTGTGAGGAAAGGATGACCATTTTCAAGGCAAGGAGTTACTAATGTAGAAGTTTTGTTATTTTTAGTGAAATTAGTTTTATGTTCAATTCTTCCTAGTTTTAAATGAACGTCCGATATGACCTTATATACTTCTAGTTGACTCAGAAACTCAGAATGTATGTACAGCGTCTCCAAAAAGCGCTTTTTGCGTAAGAGAGTATTATCGCAAGGTCATTCAATAGTGGCTTCTCAACGTTTGTTTCGTACGAAATATCGTACACGCAATGCACCAAGTGACGACAGCATCAATAAAAATGCAACACTCTGGTCGCCCTCGTTTAGTCCGCGACGAAGAAACGATTCTAGAAGTAGAGGTGTCAGTTCGTCAAAATCAGTCTTTATATATCCGAAAGCGAGGACAATCACTGAATATCAAAAAATCGTACTTGCATTTGATTTTAGAGAAAGACTTGCATTTAAAAGCCTACAAAATTCAATTGGTTCAATAATTGAATTATACAGAATATTCTAATCGAATGACTGCCAACAAAATGTTACGGCGGTTCAACAATTTTGATAACATAATCTTCAGTGATGAAGCTAACTTTCATCTGAATGGTTATGTCAATAAACAGAATTTTCGGTACTGGGCAGAGGAAAATCCGAAACGAAAGTACGAACGACCCCTTCACAGCCCAAAATTCGTTGTTTGGGCCGCTATTTCTGCTAGAGGCATAATCGATTCTTATTTTCCTTAATATCGACAAGTCCGACCACTCAATGTGAATAGTGACCATTATTACGATATGCTGCGAAACTCTTTGGGTCCAGAGTTACAGGCATTTCAAGGTTTCAATAGAAGAACGTGGTTTCAATAAGATGGGGCCATAAATTGCCATAAATCAATGAAATGACAAATAAGGTCATTTAGCGTAAGGGTAACATCAACTGGCCTTCCAGAAGCCCCGAAATTAGTCCAGTTGACTACTTTGCAAGTTGATACCTAAAAAGTAAAGTCTGTGAGGATAATCCGACGAACCTAACACAATTGAAGCAAGACATCAGGTCAGAAATGGCACCAATATTGAGAGCTATGTGTCGGTGTGTGATCGTCAATCTTCGTTCCCGATTAGAAGAGTGCCAGCAGCGTAACGGACACAATTTAGATAACATCATCTTTTCCAGATAATTTTCCACTTTATACTGTAATAATTAACAATAAACTTTTTTTATTTTGAGTAGTTTTTGTTTTATCGAAGTAACAAATACTCGATACTTTTTTTGGACCCCTTGTATATTTAGTCTTTCGCATTAAATACGAAGGACGATATTTTATAATATTTCCTTTAAATCGTTAAACAAAATATTGTCTTCATTATTCAATGCAAAACACCCAACCCAAAATATTAGAAGGAAAAGAAAAAAGAAGAGATGTGGTTCCAAAAAGTTAGCCTATATGTCACAGAGCTGATACTGTGTTCACTTTGGTGAGTGAGAGGTATAACGGCAGGATAATCTCACGACGAGAATTTATGGATTGGCCGTCAGGATCATGTGATTTGACACCTTGGGATTATTTTTATTGGGGCTATGTGAAAGCGCAAGTATAAGCCAACAAGTCACATGGATCACTTGAAATTCAAATTTATTGGCGAAATATAGCCGGAGTTATTGTACAAAATCATCAAAAATTGGAGCAATCGGGTGCATCAGGATTCTTTTTTTCATTAATTCTTGTTCTGATTAAAGGTTTTGCTCAATTAGAGTTTTTTTTGTTTTCCTGTTGTTTCAACTTTTTCAATATTTCTATACTTTCAGCATATGTGTGGAGAACATTTCTTTGGATAATGTTTTTACTTAAGAGTTAATTCAACCCAAAAATTATTTCAAAACTCCATAAAAAGCATGAATTCCTGCTGTAAAGTATTATCATTACTGTTTATTGATAGAATTCTTTCGAAGATGTTTTTTGACTTGTCAATCCTAATCAATTTCAGTTTATTTTGTGTGTGACATATTTTACAGTGAATTGACAGAGAATTTTTCTATTCAGCTTTCAAGAAAATTTTATTGATATTTCATTTATTCTTTATACTAACAAAGTTATGAAACGTTATATTACATCCTTTCTGTGCTCATTTCGCCACATTTCCGAAATACTTAACAATAAAAAAATCGAAGTGAACAGATCATCATAAGAAATATTCCTTATAGTAATCCGATATTCAAATTAATTCAATTTTTCCCATCTCTTCCTGAGAATGAAGGTGATCAGAGCAATATACTTTTTCTTCGCCAATCCAGGAGAAAACAAATTTCATTCTGACGCACTTTTGCCGGTTTTATTAGGTATTTCGTGGCTTTAATATCAGCTCAGTTTTCAATAACCGAGAAAGGTGCGATAATAATTCAGGGCATCTTGTTTTATTGAGGGGTTTAAGTACTTTCAGACATCTTTTTCAGACCACGTCAATGGAATATGATGCTGCAAAGATGTGATATCTGAATTTTATCTTCTCACTAATCAAAGAAATTATTCCTCCTATAGAAATTGATCCATCAATTATTGAAGCCGAAAATTATTTTATGTCATCATTCCATAGTATCCAACGGTTTATCATTTCTTATAAAAAAAAATGGCAATTTAGTTGAGTCTTCAACCCCTCATACTCAATTTAGGGACTATCCATTCATTTTCATCATTAAAGATAGGAACATCTGATTTTGTGAACAATAAATTCCAATGTCTGAAATACTTCAAGATGATTCAATAAAAAATATTACTTCATGGATAAAAATTCCTAATTCCTCATAAAATTATAGAGAACGTTCGGAATTTCAAAAAATTCATTAATATGTTATCGCAAGAATTTTTCAGTTGCACAATTATTATAACTATCCGTTAAAAGCTAGGATATCAAAATAAAGTAAAGGGTCTTTCATTAAAAAAAGAAAGAACCTTTATAAATTCAATATAAAGTAATTACTGAAAAACGTGACGATAAAGTTGAATAAAATATTAAAGAACACTGTCGCCAATACTGTGAATTCTTCAAGTTTATATTTTGAACTAACTCTGAAACTTACACCTTCATTTCTTATATAGCTATAATTTAGGCAAAAACGTGAAAATAAATAAGGAAAGTACAAATAACCAATAATTCTCGGAAATAGATAAAAAAAATTATGCAAAAAAGAGAATCAAATAATCATCGATTTCCGGAAATATCGTGTTTTTTTTAGAGTCATAGAACTTTCGAAAGGGATAACTGTGATTTGACAGAAGGTAGAAGCCGTGTTTTTGTGACATTTCTGTTCAGTAAGCATTGACAAATTATCATGGAAAGACTCACGCCCCAACAACGTTTACAAATTGTTGAAATTTGTTCTCAAAATCAGTGTTCTATTCGCCAAACTTATAGAGCACTTCCTGAAATTTATGGTTTACATAATCGTCCATCAGAGCAACCTATTTGTCGAACATTTTGTCCGAAATCGATAGATTTCGGACAAAATTTTCTCTACTCGATGCAACAACCACAAGACAAAGAACTGTACGTACAAAAGAAAATATCGCTGCTGTAAGTCATACTGTTAAGGATGATCTAAATTTGTCTATTCGTCGACGTTCACAACAAATTGGAGTCTGCGCATCCACCACATGGAAAATTTTGCGTAAAGATTTTGGTCTACACCCATACAAGATCCAACTAGTTCATGAACTAAAGCCACTTGACCATAATAAGCGTCGTTTGTTTGCTGCTTGGGCCCTAGAACAGCTTGAAGTTGATCCACTTTTTATCGTAAAATTGTGTTTAGTGATGAAGCCTATTTCTGGTTGGACGGCTATGTAAACAAGCAAAATTGCCGTATATGGATTGAAAACAGTCCCCAAGAAGTTTTGCAGGTTCCATTGCATCCTGAAAAATGCACTGTATGGTGTGCTTTACACGCTGGAGTCATCATCGGTCCATATTTCTTCAAAAACGATGCTGGAGCTAATGTAACAGTGAATGGTGCTCGTTACAGATCGATGATCAATGATTATTTGTTTCAAATTTTGAATGGTATCGACCCAGAAGAGTTTTGGTGTTTAAATGTGTTTTATTTCAATTTAAAGTTCTATCACTCTAAAAAAAAACACCCGATATATCGTTCTGATGTAAATAATCTCAACATCAGGCGTTGTGGTTTTATATCGGTTCCCTTCCATTGATTTGCCCATTCAAGATATCCTTCACTTTTAATGTCTACAATCATTAAAACAAATTTATTAATTTTAGATATCTTCCGGTATTTGCCATTGGGCATCACTTTTTATTCAATGAACAATGTGCCCTCCAGTAGGCTGAATCTTCATCGACTTTCTCTTGCCTCATGAGAGTTATAAATCCTCCTTTGTCCTTTTTTTTGTTCTTTCATTCTGTCAGCTGATATGAAGTTATTTTGCTTTGTTTTTTTTTTCATTTACTGTTAAACTCAGTGCTTATTCAATTTGTTTTTTCTGCTTTTCATAATAACTTCAGGATTTGGGTGAAAAAGCCGAGGAATCACATCCATCTGAACTCTGCCCTGCGAGTGTTATACTTATAAAATATAATATGTTAAATTCATTTTATTGTTCAATAAATCCCTATTATTATTATTTCAGAACCTTCCGACTTAAGTCAGGGACAATTAGGTTGGAAGCATATTGATGAAATAAGTGGATTTGTGAATGTAGAAAAAAGAAAGGGGTTATATTGTTTTGCCTGTGTATTTTTAAACTGTCTGTGTAAAAATCTTCAGTTAAATGGCGAACGAATAAAACAATGAGAAACAGATCAAACACATGTGTTAAAATTTATCCACCCTATTATATAGACTATTTATCTTCCTATAAGAGGAGAATTCCGATATCCTCTTATAGGAGACTAAATGCAAACTCGCGTAGCATTCGCCCATAGTAACATAATGGCCTCTCCATCATCACTTCGCTCTTGTAGTAATAAATTAAGTTGTCGAGACTCGGGACTGCATATATTTTACCAACATAAATTCAATGCTATCACAATACTCTGAACTGTATCACCCTGCAGCAGAACACATCCTTCCGCTTTCAAAATACGCGTTGTTTTAGTTTTTATGAAAAAAGCATTATAGTTCCCAAAAAAAGCAACTATTCGTGTTTCATTCATTTTCGCTCATGGTTTCCAGTGAAAAATTATCCCTGGTCTCAAGTTTACCATTGATTATTTCCTAAAGTAATGAATCTCTGGAATTCAGCCACTAAAACAAACGATTTTGATCTCCTTTTGTAGGTACATTTCAGGGTTTATTTTCGAAGCAATTAAAATATCCATTGGAAGAAACTGGCAGGTTTCGTAACTTTGTATGTTAACATGAAACAATCTCCTTCTTGCTATTAATTTGGTGATTTTCATAGGATAAATTGAATGTCGTATTTATTTTATGTCCCACTACCATATACCCATCAAATAACCAAAGATAAAGTTATGGAAATCTATTTGCCTCGGTCTCCTAATAAAAAATATTATCTTGAATTCAAGTGGAAAACCGTCAATTTCCTCCTTTGTTTATTCGATTAGATAAAATTGTTTCTCTGTATTCCTTAAATATTTCAAGTGATCATAAATAATACATCTGCAAAATATTTTGATTATTGATATAAAAATCAACATTCAATGTTTTCTCTTGTTACACTCTAAGTTATTTTATAACACGTTGCCACTAGTCGTTGGATAATGGAGAAGGTTATATTCTACTCAAAAGCCACAAAATGAAATTCCTCCTATCAATAGAATTTATAGAAAATAACATATGTTGACCTGTTAGATAAGATTAATCTTATAGAAATGAACTTCAAAAATATTTTGAAAAATTTTGTAAAGTATGTTTCGTATGAATATTCTGTTAAATATCTAAAAATTTTAAAAAACCCTCTTCAAAGAAATATATCCTTTAAATTCATTTTTAGTTAATATAAAATAATTATAATTTATTTTTTCCCACATGAGCACAACATCATTCTGATATAATCGAATCTGGACCATGCCTTCTCTTCTTTATGTATTGTCATGGATTTTGCGAATTACACCTTGTAAACGAGTTATAAATAACCATTATTGAAAAACTCAGATAACGAAAATCCATAAAATTCAAGGAAAAGCTTCACCCTTATATATATATATATATATATATATATATATATATATATATATATATATATATTCCTTGAATCTTATGGATTTTCGTTATCTGAGTTTTTTAATAATGGTTATCTATATATATGTTGACTCGTAAGAGTGAGATCAAATCAAAATTAATTAAATTACATCAATTGAGAAAGAAATATCAAACATTCAACACATTTACATACTCACAAGCCAAAATTTTGAAGAAAAAGCATATTTGGAATACATAACCACTAGTCGAGTAAAAATTCTTTAAACGATAGCCAAAAACCAAAAATCCTCTTGAAAATCTTAAACAGAATTCACAGGGATCGTTCAATTTATAAATATTAAATGTTTAAAGACAGCCAAAGTTATAAGAAATAGAAATAATTGGAATTTGAATATATAATTTGAACTTATGAAGAGAAATGTTTGAAAGAGTTGTTATTTTCATAATTCCCTATAAACTGTATCGAAATTATCAACAATTTACAAGATTAATTGAATCTAACTTACCATAATGATGTAAATTGGACAAATTCGATCAAAATTCAATTAATTAGAGGAAACATAGGGTCTACGTAAGAAATTCAGAAATTATGAATGTAAGAGATATTCTAGAAATACGTTACCTGAGTGTTTTAAATGGAAAGATTTTTTTCCATTTAAAACACTCAGGTAACGTATTTCTTGATACATTTGATGACATTGATGAAAAAACTTACCACAGGTAGAAATAAAAACTTCATTTAATAAATTCATAACAGTATATTCAGTAGACGAACATAGAATTGGACAAATGTTTTCGGCCAACTTCGAACATTCTATCTTCGTTTCTATTTTTGAAGCTCGTGAGTTGGTATATGTGAGAGCAAGGTAGAATAAAAAATAATAATAATAACATTTACGTTTATTACATAATAAATGATATTAAATAAGGTTATTCTGATTTGTAGAAAATTTTATTGTTATTATAATACAACCATTGTTTTGCTATCATAGCAGCATCTTCAAGTAGTTGGTATCTAACATTTTTAAATGATTAAATTTGTTTACGGAATTGGTTTCTATTTCTATTAGAATAGGTACAAAAAATGTATTGGACACTAAAACCCAAAAAAGGGGGTAAAGGCTGTAAATTCCAGTTTTTCTGAATATGTACACCGGCAGCTCAGTGGTAGAGCTTAGGGCTCATAACCTGAAGATCGCGGGTTCGAATCCTGTTCTGGTGAGAAAGAAATTTTCTATCTGGACGAATGGCGACTACCATTTCTCTGTTAGGTCAAAAATTAACAATGCTGTGACCTAAAGTGGCACAAGATCGCCGTAACAAAGTCTACCCAGAACACAACTGAACTCCTAACTCGCACAAGCTGGAAAAATTTCTGAGGGATCTTCACAGAAGATCTAGGAGTTTCAGGATAATAATTAAAATAATAATGTTTACCAGAGTTCAGTTATTCAGGTCTAATTTTTCAATAAGTAAAATTCCAATTTTGTTGTATTTATTTATCTCTAACAGGTTCAAGGCATATGTTTTAATTTCTATAAATGAAATTTCATAATTATCGTTGAAAGTATGTCCTGTTTCTTACAAATATTCGAATATGTGGAATTACTTTTGTTATTGAGGAAACTCTTCAAATGTTCACAAATTCTATGTCGCAAAGTTCTTCCAGTCCTATGTAAATTTTTGTGCAATCATCGCAGGTTAACTTATAAACTCTCGATTTATCATCTTATTGTGTAATGTCTTTAATATTTTCAATGAATTTACTCAGGTAGTTGATTGAAGTTCCTAAATTATATTTATTTTTGAGGTATGTATCAATCTTCTCAGAAATACGTAGTATATTTTAAGGAAATGAATTTTAAATATTCTTTTGTATTGGATATACCATATTTAAAGCTTGTTTATTATTTTTATTCATCAACAATTTATCTATCAAAGTAGGATCGTAGTCATTATTAATAGCTATTTGTTTAATCATGTTGAATTCAGAACTATAATTTTCTCGATTCATGGTGATGTTAACTAATCTGTGGATCATAAATCCTCTTATGATTTATTTCTCATTTTAGTATAGCTATGTAGCCGATATTTTCTGTTGCCTCACAGGTACAGAGAGACTATGAAAAATATTTGTTTTGTTTATCAACGAAATACGTCGTTCAATATGACCTAATAATTCTATTAATTTTTTTGATCTATCAATCACAAAAGTTCGACTGATGATGATGGACGGGAGCTTCGAATGTTGTTCTGGAGAATGTACTTTTTTTAAAACTATTATTTTTATTTATATGGAGAACTTTTCAGGGTAGATTTTGTTATTCATAAGGTTTATTTAAACCAGCTGTATCAGCTAAAGTTTGCTAGGGGATTTCAGTCAATATTCCATATTTTGTTTATGTTTTCCAGAATAGTTTGATTTTTAAGTTTTCTTTATGTCTGCTTGAATAAAAACAGTGTTCTTAAGACATTTTGTTTTAATTGAACATAATTTTTTGCATTCTTGTTATAAAACCCACTATTTTGTTCTAAATTTAAACCAAAGTGCAATAATAAATTCAGCTTAAAGATAGGTATTCTGTAAATGATATCCATACAAATGAACCTTCCACCTTGAATCTCTAAGTATTGCTGAGAACCAAATAATTATAAGATCAATTGTTGAATATGAACACCTATAAGAGGATATTGTCATCCTTTAAAAAATTCCACGACAAATTCAATAAAGGCACTGAATGAGAAGAAGCCTTGGAGGTATTTTTTCATTTTCCGTTCATACAATAACCAAATTGGCACCGATGTGTTTTCATAAAGGTATTCGTACTGAACGAATAACTGTATTGTGTTTTTTAGATTCACAGAAAAATCAGTAAACTGTTCATTATTGATAAATTTGACGCCAAAGTATCTGCAACGGTCTTCGAAACATTGATTGACCAACTGACGTAAAACTGATGCGTTATCGAGGCGGCAGGCATTATTGATTATAAAAATAATTTTTTTCTTTGCACGTGTGCGTTGTGATATAGGTTAGTTTTTTAATTTTGATATTTGGCATATTATCTAGGACCGAAGAAGGGATTACTTAGAATTATATTTGTTTTTTGAAGATAAAGTGCATGTTTTGAGAGATTTCTGAATTAACTTATTCGAATGTTTAAATATATTGAATATTTCAAATAAATTATATTCTTTGAGAAGTCCTTAAGGTGTGCTCATGTTTTTAAAGGGCAAATGGTGTTCTTAAAGGTAAAACCAGAAACAAAATTTTGTCTCCTTTAAGTATTTATTTATTAATTTTAATGACTTTCGTATATCTGTTGGTTTATTTATTCCATTTGACATTATTTATTGAGTTTTGATTATATACGTCTATTAAACGTGAGCGGTTCTTATTTTAGACATTAATTTAATTCTAAAAGTTTTTTGAATAAAAATTTTTTTTGAAATTAAAATTGTAGAAGACAAACATATTTCAATTTGTTTTGATATTCAAATTTTGTTATATTTCTTATATCAAGTAAAAAGCCTTTTTCTATTTTATTTTATACAAAAATAATGATTGATCATGACACTTTTTTCGACCAAATGACGAGATAATTTTCTCGGAATCCAGTAAAACTTTCTTTTATTCCAAGAGATTCCAGGAGAAAAATCGATATCAAAATAACAGCCAAAGTTTTAGGCGAAGTAGATCCCACTGTATATTTCGGATCTCAGACTACCTCATATTATAGAATGTTATTATTAATTGAGAAGAAGTATATATAGATAGGAAGAAAAACCTATTATTTTCATCACCAGGTTGACAATTCAAAATAGAGATGGATCCCGAAGTTTTTTAGAAGCTTTAGTTTCACTGGCGCACTTTGAAGAAACTATGAGCAAAGGTGTTTCATAGGCGAAAGATCAAAATTATATTCCATTTTATTTATTTTTGTGTTTTACTTCAAATCATTTACGATGTGTTTTACTTCAAATCATTTACGATGAATTTCCGTCAAGTGGAGACCGAAACAATCAAGAATTATTTATTTTCCATAAACTTTAATATTCCGTTATATTATTGATTTCCGTTTGAAAATTTCATAAAATATTATTAAAAAACTAAGAATAATACAACAATCCATAAATAGAATATAAGTAGTATAATTTTTCATTCTTTACTTAAGTTCCGGAGTTCCTACCTTTAAATAATTATCTTCGATATCTTCGACTTTTACGGAGCTCTGCAAACAAATTTTATATTATTTTGATAAATATGTAGAAAGATGGAGGTTTCAAGTATACAGAGTATAAGTCTCTCTTATTTTCCTGATAAGTAAGTTAGTTTATGATGTAGCATAAAAAAACACATGCCTTCGCAGTAGAGACCCTTTTAGATTTAAGGATTTCGTGATCTTGTCACAGCGGCGTTTTTGATTTGCATTAAAATATTCGTACATAAAAGTGTACTTCATGACGGAAAAATATTCATTAAGGGTTCAAAATTTCGAAAGTATTTGAAGGACAAGGATAAGGTGAATATTCGAAAACTACAGGATCACTGGAAAATTTACTGTTTTTCAAAATGTCCGACAAAACAGAAAAATTCTCATGAAAATTAAATATATACATAATTGCTGTTTCTCAGAAACAAGCGTAAGATTTCATGAAACTTAAGTAGAAACCATGTTTAGAATGGGTAGTTTTATCAACATATAGGATGCAAACTTGAACCGCGAAAGCTCTATCAACCTTGAAACAGTGATGGTGATGACAAACTTCAGCATTACACTCGAGCTGTACAGGAAGAATAATGGATGCAATTCAACGGACGTTATATTTGCAGTACAACATTTTGCTTTCAACTATTTTTCCAATTCATGGGTTTACAGAGGTATAAGCGATTCGTCTCGATTTACATTCAGAAGACTCCTTGATATGGCTTTTATAAATATAAATCTGCCATAAAAGCACAGCAAATTTTCGAATAATCTGACTGGTGGTGGGTCTCAAAGATTAATGAGTTTTTAAGTTATAGTGATTCATTTCTCTGTGAATGTAGTTATCATTTGTGTATCTTCTTCGTGTTTTTCCAATATTTTGCTGGAGATATGTTTTCTCAATAACCTAGTTGTTTTCTCTATATTTCTAATATCAAAAAGAATAATTCCATGAAACCTCTACAAAACTCAATTCTAAAATTCAATTAAAATGTACCAAATGCCCTATTTCTTTAAGTAGATATAAGAATAATCAAACATCGCACAAGACATCAAAAAACATAAAAGAATCCAAAAAAAATAAAGAATATTGACTGAAATTTCCTAGCGAACTGTAGCCGATTCAGCTAATTCATATGGACCTTATGAATTACAAACACTATTACCAAAAAATTCCCAGCATGAACTTGAAAAATCCTTGAAAAAACTCGGGGTTTAGAACAGAAAAACGGAATGTTTTCTCTGATTTAAACCTCCTATGAAGGTGGCAAGATATGTGAAATATATTTGATTGATTCGGTCTTTACTTGATGGAAACTCATTTTAATTAAAAAAATTTATATGAAACAGTAATTTATTTCCACAAAAATGTTCGTACTACTACAACAATTGTTTCACCACGATGTGGCTTCTTCAGGTATTACATTGTACTGTCTGATGGTATTCAGTGTAGCCGCGTTTTCAAGACAATTAATAACCTTAGTACCTACATAAAAACCAATAAAGATCGAACAAATAAAGAAAATAAATCCGGAGTCTACAAGTTGAGTTGCAAAGATTGCCCTTTAGTATACATTGGCCGGACTGGTAGATCATTCAAGAAAGGTGTCTAAGAACACCGAAGGGGTTATATATCCAATTCTGTACATTCAACATATGCGAATCATCTTAAGGAATTCAGGCATAATTTCAAAAATAATTATGAAATTATCCACGTTGAAAGCAAAAGTTCTAGATTAACACTTTTAGAATTTCTATGAATAAAAACAATATTCTAATTTCCCCTAATATTTTATTAACACTACGATCGTTACGTCATACCATGACATCTTCAGGTGAGTATTACAAGATACTGAGTATACCATGAACAAGAACTTCATTTTATAGTACATGGATATAACAAAAATAGAGGGGGTGAAGAGAGTTTTACAATTCTTTTGGGAATCTGAAAAATTATTCAAAAAAGATTCAACAAAGGGGAGTTACTTAATTCTGTTTGGTCATTCAATAATATTTTTCTTTTATGATATCTATTAATTTCTAAAGTTTCTAACAAGTTCAATCCAAAACTTTTGTTTTCTGAGTGTAAAATTTGAAAGTTACTATTAAAACTACGTCCTGTGTCTAGAAGGTGCTCTGCGTAGGTTGAATTTCCCTTTTTGTTACAATAACATTTTTCATGTTCCCTAAGTCTCGTCTGGAACGATCTTCCTGTCTGAGCAACATATACAAAATGACAAGTACCGCAAGTTAACGTATAAACACCTGATTTCTTGTTCTTAGATGTTTTATTTTTATTATTTGTTATTAGTTTTTCTTAAAAAAAAAACATCTAAGAACAAGAAATCAGGTGTTTATAAGTTAACTTGCGGTACTTGCCATTTTGTATATGTTGGACAGACAGGAAGATCGTTCCAGACGAGACTTAGGGAACATGAAAAAACTTTGAAATTTTACACTCAGAAAACAAAAGTTTTAGATTAAACTTGTTAGAAAATTTAGAAATTAATAGATATCATAAAAGAAAAATATTATTGAATAACCAAACAAAATTAAGTAACTTCCCTTTGTTGAATCTTTTTTGAATCATTTTTCAGATTCCCAAAAGAATTGTAAAACTCTCTTCACCCCCTCTATTTTTGTTACATCCATTTACTATAAAATGAATTTCTTGTTCATGGTATACTCAGTATCTTGTAATACTCAACTCAAGAAGTCATGGTATGACGTAACGATCGTAGTGTTAATAAAATATTAGCGGAAGTTAGAATATTGTTTTTATTCATATTTTCAAGATGAATTTCCGTCAAGTGAAGACCGAAACAACCATAGTTTAGAATTTCTTGAAATCAATAGGTAGAATGCCCGTAATATCCTTTTGAACGAACAAACAGATGTTGATAAGTCTCCATTACTGAATATTTTTCCTTAATGGCATTTTTAGCGGCAAACTCCAATAAACAGCTAGAGTTTTTATGACTTGTGCTTCCATTATTTGGTCACGTACCTAACAATGTATTTAAACTCGGTTACACTGAATATCATCAGACAGTACAATGTAATATCTGAAGAAGCCACATCGTGGTGAAACAATTGTTGTGGTAGTACAAACATTTTTGTGGGAAAAAAAATAAATTTGTTGCCTGTAAAGTCGGTATACGGGCGAAAGTTTTACGTGACAACGACTTTGAGTGGTAAAATAATTTTAATGTGAATATTCATTCGTATAGTAGGAAGAAGGATGAAATAATAGTAACAATTTAAAACATTTATTTATACAAAGAATTTTATTTAAAACATTAATTTATACAAAGAATCTCGCACTGAATTTCATATTAACAAAATTTTATTTATCAATCAGTTGTTATAAGTTATTAATAAATTTAACTTGTTTTACATTGTTATAAATATAAAAACTAAATTTAAAAGTTAGAACATTTATTTAAATCACATTAATTGTTAATATCAATCGATTTTAATTCAAAGTGTATTTTCTAAAACGAGAAAACTAATTCACATTTGATCTTTGAATTTGTAAATCGCGCGCTTACGACCTTGCGCAGTGATTAGTCGTCTCGGTTTGAATGTTTGAAAGTTTCGATTTGACAGGTTGGAGGTTAAACATTGTTATTTCAATTTTTTACATAGCAAGTCGCGCTCATTTTTTCAAGTTAAACAAATTATTATTGGTTGAGAAACGATTTCTACTACTTTTTTGATTGAAAACTACCACAACATTGTGATTACTACAACATAACCTATTCACTTATGTCTTAGTCATTTATTTCATCATGTTATATTATCAGTCTGAAATTATTTACCTTTGCTGTTTGAATTGTTGCGATGGACGAAACTACCTTCACATTATCACTACACAATCGTTTTACAATTAACTGGCAACGTGTAAACTTGTATGCAGGCGCCTAAGCGAAATAGAAGCGCAAGACATGAACCGGTGTGTATGCCTATCTCTCTCACTCTCTCTCTCTCTCGCTCTGTCTCTCTTGCTCTTAGGCGGGCTAACTGTGCTCGAGTGGAAGGGACGCGTGCCTTTCACTTTTTATGTCTGTCTCTCTCGCTCTTAGGCGGGCTAACCATGCCCGAGTGGAAGGGACGCGTGCCTCTTACTCGCTCTCATTGTGAGCGCATAATGTGAGCGGAGCGTAACGCAGTTTCTTGAAGTGTCACCCGGCAAACCAATTTATAAGACGTTGTCACGTCAAAAATCACTGTTTCATATACATTTTTTCAATATGTGAAATATTATTTGTTGATTATTTTCATCAACACTCTGCACAAAAGACAAAACTTCTTGCCTCCAAATTGTTTCTTATACGTAGATATTCCAATTACCAAAGCACAATGGAACAACAAACGATATATAGCAACTGTTCTCACATTAACATTCTTTAGCACGGAAGTATTTGCTCTGAGTTATTTTTCAGCGAACCCGACCAAAATCCCGAGAACTGTACGCACCCAGATAGATCTGGATTTCCTAATTTAGCAGTTCTGGAGCACAAACTTATCGACAGTACGTTCCAGAGAGACACTATCGTGTTCTTCAGTGTAGAACGTTTTACATAAGTACTAGAAGAAAAAAAAAGAAATTGAGATTATTAACTCTCGTACGATTTTGTTGATTTTTTACTGTTGTGCTGTTCTGTACTTGAAGAGTTTTTAAAAACCCTTACCTTCCTATCGCGATCGTGTTAACACATCTTGGTTAGTCGGTAGATATCTCATATAGGATATTATTCTGACACATCGAGGGAAATCTCACAGCCAGGGCTCAACCTACAACTGTAATTTCTTTTAGTCAGTTTTTCAACCTATATCTAAAACGATGCACATGAGAGGGATCCTTGAGGGATACAAAACATAACTGGAATCGATCGAGAGTTGAACTATCAATAGGACTGTATCGGACTTCATCGAGGTGGCCTGAGCAGTTGAAGGTTCAGATAAAAATATGAACAACATATTACCTGAAAGGTCCCGCAAACTTATACTGGAGCAACAACAATACCTGGGGCTCAAAGATTCATCATTCATTCACACATTTCATAAATCATTGAATATCTGAGATATTAAATCTCTACACAATAAAATATGCTACACTGGGACAACCCAACCCTGAAGAACATTATAGGCTTACAATCAATACAATTGCTCACACTGGACGTGAACACATCAATATTGAAAACAAAGTACATAAACCAACTAGAATATTTTAACATGGCACCACAGCCATATAAAATATATATATATATATAAATAAAATAAATGAGCAGATAACGACAAAAATTATGTAAAAAAATTATGTAAAAAGCGAATGAATATTTTACCTCAAATCTGGCAGTGAATATTGTGAATGGTAATTTCAACATTTTGTGCTTCAACTAAATTGTAAGAAGTATAATAACACTATGATATTTTCTATAAATTACCTCATTGGAATTTGAAGACATCCGAGAGGAGTGTGGAATCATCTCACCACATGGTGAGATGGTCACGCCCAAGCAGAAGATACTGGAATGAACATATGTTCAGAATGGGCGATGAGAGATTGGCCAAAGTTGCACGAAATGGCAACCCAGCTACTAAGAGACCACCGGGACGCCCTCCGAAGAGATGGAAGGATAGCTGGTTATCAGCATCTCAAGAGGTCACATGAGAGGTGAAACAAGCCATTGACTTTCGAAAAGATGAAGAAGAAAAAGAAGAATTTATTAATAATCAAATAATATGAAAGCTACAATTGGGGATCATTCCTGTTCTTTATCATTCTATCGGACATGAGATTAAAATACAATTACTCGTACCTATTCCGTAAAATTATTCTTCTTCTTCTTCGTCATACGTTAGGACTTTGTTCTGTGTTTACATCAATGGTTTTCTAGCTGCAGGTGGGATGATGAAGACCAGCTTTTATACCATCTCGTAGGTGGTCGAGATGTATTTGATTTTTTCTCTTTTGCAATCTTTGCGTAAAATTATTGCGTAACATTAATATTAATGTACGTGGGCGCTGAATCTACGCGCTGGAATCCTTTGAAAAAGGTAGATTTGAATGTGGATCAAATGACTAAAATCTGGGTTATCTACACATGTTCAATTATTATTTGGTTTCATATCTTCCTATAAGATGTGGAATGTCTGGTTCCAATTCACTTTGTCAATCTTGGGCTGAAAGTTTAGAAGACGGTCTTCAGAAGAAGGTGTATTTCTGATAATTTGAAATACTTAAAAATTTATTTCTCTCAACCCCTAAATTACGCTGAATCTATTAATTGCCATATAAGATGTTGAAAGAGGTATTTTCCTCCCTAGGTAGAAGTGGAGGGGGAAATCGCAGACTTTTGCCGAGGGTGAGGAATAGATCAATCTACAGAAGTGAGCAACGTAAAATGGAGTAAATAGACGTATGAGACGGAAAAGGGAACAGAGACCGAATTAAAGACGGAGTAAATAAACGTGAAAAACGATAGACAAAACTCAGGTGGCGTAGATAGACCTGAAAAACTAAAGACGGAACTTAGACGGAAAGGCCTAAAAGGAAGGGATATTAAAGGCAACGTTTTCGAGAGTAACTTTCTTGAAATTCAATAATCGAACTATTGATTGTATTTGAAAGTTAAGACGTTCTGCTATTTATGTATATACCTGTAAATATCGGCCCCCATGGCATTTGAGCTTGGCGTGCTGGGGGCGCTTGTCAAGACCAGGATCCTAGTTTCATCCCGGTGAAATGTTAAAGAGAATTAAGTTTTGGTGCCTAACGTAATGCCATTCGCGCCAGTCACTGAACCTGTGTGGTGGAAGATCTTCCGAATGGGGCCCTATTTTTGCCGTTATGGTGGAATGGAGGGCTGAGCCGGTTCATTAACTCTGCGACAGGGAGTCTGTCGCAGCAAAGGGCTTCTCCCTTAAAACTAGCTTACTCTACCCTATTGTAGTAAATCTCCGGATTTTTCTGTCCAATGACCGAGTGCGTTATGTAGCATACTGCGTTACCTCGGGAGGGTGGATTCCCACAGGTGATACTTGTATCACCTGCCCACCCGAATGGTGTTGGACTCGAGGGGGTGGTGGTTGAAAGTCCGCATGCTGGACTAGGGAGGTATTTCATTTATCTGTTCGCAGACCCCCGTGTGCGGGACATTCTCATGAAATGACTCAGGGTTTAGTGGGACTTGACGGTTCGACCGGCCATGTCCTGGACCTGGATCTAATGCGTAACGTTTCAGGGTTTGTGGATCTCAACGAAACGGCAGTCCGTTGGTGCTTGACGCCAGGATCAATCGAAAGATTTCACATGAGTTCGTGGGTCATAACGTACAGTCTGTGTTGACGGTGCTCGTACCAGGATCTATTGAGTCATCAATCTTGGGATTATTTTAATTCATGGAACTGCGTTCTGGTAAATGGATAAGAAGCCTTTCCGGCGTATGAGTTGCGTCCCAAACAACTCGGGTACTGACCATGCAGAGCCAGTAGAGGTTAGATAGTGCTTCGCTGCTACCATTCAGACGGTTGTAGGCTTTCGAGCTGAAGCCCGAACTGGAAGCTGGTGGGTTCAGCTCTTCGGATGGGTTCTTGTTTCGCGCGATGATATGGCGTAATCCTTATCACACTTCCTGCCTCTGGGGGCAGATTGTGGGACTGCTGAGTAGTCACTTGGTGAAAGAGCCTCGCTCATATGCCAATTCAACTAACTGGTAGAATTCACATACCTGTAAATATATCTGTATAGAGTATATCAGGTGTTTTATCTTTACAGTTTGATACTATTTTATCTTTATCAGTATTATATTGTTTTATTGTATTTTAACCATTATTTTAAATTTACAATTTACCACTGTTTCATCTTTGTATATTACTCTGTCAAGAAAGTACCGGGAATTTTCAATTAAAACAACATTTTTACATTTAATCGTCAAAATTTATTGGGTCGCCTTCAAAATAGGCTCCATTTGCTCCAATACATCTATGCCAATGGCACTTCCAATTATCGAAACATTTTTTATAGGCGCTTTCCGGGATGGACTTTAGCTCTCCCGCCGAATTTTGTTTTATTGCTTCAATCGACTCAAAACGGGTGCCACGAAGGGGCAATTTTAGTTTTGGGAAGAGGAAAAAGTCGCAGGGAGCTAAATCTGGCGAATACGGTGGTTGCTGAAGCACGTTTGTTGAGTTTTTGGCGAGAAAGTCAGTCACAATCGTAGCTCGGTGAGAAGGCGCGTTATCGTCATGCAAAATCCATGAGTTGTTCGCCCACAAATTTGGCCGCTTCTTACGGATACGCTCACGCAAACGTTTCATAACGCCTGAGTAATACTCCTTGTTTACCGTCTGACCCTCTGGAACGAATTCGTAGTGCACCACGCCACGGATATCGAAGAAAACAATAAGTATCACCTTCATTTTCGAGCGGCTTTGGCGTGGTTTTTTCGGTTTCGGCTCATTTTTTGCCACCCATTCCGATGATTGCTGGCTTGTTTGCATATCGTACTCGTAGACCCAGGTCTCATCACCAATTATAATGCGTTCCATGAATGTAGAATCGGAATTACAGCGATCCAGCATGTCTGAAGCAACCTGTTCGCAATGACGTTTTTGAAGAAAATTCAGGTCTTTCGGTACGAGTCGTGCGGCCACCTTTCTCATGCCCAAAATATCAATCAAAATCGTACGTGCGGACTCGTGGGATATCTTAAGATCATGTGCTATCTCTCTCAAGCTGGTACGACGGTTTTTCAGCACCCTTTCCTTAATTTTATCGACATTATCTTCGATCGAAGCCGTCGATGGGCGACCACTTCACGACCGTCCTTGAAGGCTCTGTACCACTGATATGCACGAGTTTTCGATAGAGCATTATCACCAAAGGCCTTTTGCAACATTTTCAATGCATCGGCACACAAAAATTCATTTGCAACACAAAACTTTAAACAAATTCTTTGCTCAACGTAATCACCCATAGTAAAAATCGGCACGCACTCTGACATCGACTGACTTAATCAGCTGTTGCAAACACACTAGTTGACAGATCCCGCTCAAGCTTGGCATAGTAATTAAGGACAGTGGTACCAACTTAGGAAAAAAATTTTTTACCTGCCTCATTGCCCCGCCAGATTTAAATCGATAATTCCCGGTACTTTCTTGACAGAATGTATGTTATTCTGGGATCCGTATAAGAATTGTAAATTGTTTTGGATCATCCCATCCATTATTCTTTTGTTCCACATTTCTTGTTTCCTGTTATAAAAGGTATTTTCTTGGAGCAATAATAATAATTGGTACAACCGAGAGCAAGCGTCTGACAATCAAAAAGTCTACTACTGAGGGTGTTCGAAATTTCATGTAATCTTTCCATATTTCTGGAATGTGGAACCACCGAAACTAACAATTCAGTCTTTACTTATGGAATATTCTTTTTTATTTTTCGAAAACACAATTGCATGGAAGAACTGTGGAATGAAAACTATATAATAATATTTGCTGAAATTTTTCCATATCTACTCACAATACACTCTGCTTTCTCTTCCAATATTTGTTCAAAATAAATATCTTCTCTAAATTTCCATTCAAATATATTAACTGGATACGGAATTCCATATTGGCTTCTGCAGAATTCACTAGCAAAAGCGAAAGGTTTTTCAGATTGAATAGTTCGATGACTTTTCCAAATATCCAACTTCTTATTATGATTCAAACAAGTTTTTTTGTACTGTAACCAAGAATTAAAAAATTTACATACTTTTTATGCTGCTGTTTCCAGGTATTGCTTCATCTTTAGAACATCTTAAAACATAGTAATTTCTAAAACTTATCTCTATTATGATCAACTCCCAAATATTAACAGCCGAAACAGTTCAATATCCTAAAATAAAATATAAAGGCCTTTTACTTGATAGATGAAATATAACAAAATTTGAATATTAAAACAAATTGAAATATGTTTATCTTCTACAATTTTAATTTCAAAAAAATTTCATTCAAATTTTGTTATATTTCTTCTATCAAGTAAAAGGCCTTTCTATTTTATTTTATATATAATATATAATTATATTTTGGCTTCAATAAATCTCATTATAGAATGTCAATGAATTTAAATAAACCTTAAAATAACTCACACTGTTCTTTGATTTTGTTAGAACATAGATCAATCTTGAATTATATAGTTGATCTGTAGTTCGAAGCTTAAGTCTTTTAACACGTAAGTGATATAGGTTATGTTTTTGATTTTGATATTTGGAATGTTAAAAGAGGACTGAAGACGGGATTGTCTAGAATTATATTTGTTTTTTGAAGATATAGTGCACATTTTTTAGAGATTTTTGAAATAAATTGTTCGAATATTTAAATATATTAAATATTTAAAATAAATTATATTCTTTGAGAAGTCCTTTAAGTGTGTTCATGTTTTTAAAAGGCAAGTGGTATTTCTTAAAGGTAAAACCAGAAACAAAAAATTTTGTCTCCTTTAAATATTTATTTATTAATTTTAATTACTTTCGTATATCTGGTGGGTTATTTATTTCATTTGACATTATATATTGAGTTTTGATTATATACGTCTATTAAATGTAAGCAGTGCTTGTTAGACATAAATTTATTTGTAAAAGTTTTTTGAATGAAATTTTTTTGAAATTAAAATTGTAGAAGATAAACATATTTCAATTTGTTTTAATATTCAAATTTTGTTGTATTTCTTCTATCAAGTAAAAGACCTTTCTATTTTATTTTATATATAATATATAATTATATTTTGGCTTCAATAAATCTCATTATAGAATGTCAATGAATTTAAATAAACCTTAAAATAACTCACACTGTTCTTTGATTTTGTTAGAACATAGATCAATCTTGAATTATATAGTTGATCTGTAGTTCGAAGCTTAAGTCTTTTAACACGTGAGTGATATAGGTTATGTTTTTGATTTTGATATTTGGAATATTATTCAGGACCGAAGAAGGGATTGCTTAGAATGATATTTGTTTTTTGAAGATATAGTGCATGTTTTAAGAGATTTCTGAATTAACTTATTCGAATATTTAAATATATTAAATATTTCAAATAAATTATATTCTTTGAGAAGTCCTTTAAGGGTGTTCATGTTTTTAAAAGGCAAGTGGTATTTCTTAAAGGTAAAACCAGAAACAAAATTTTGTCCCCTTTAAATATTTATTTATTAATTTTAATTACTTTCGTATATCTGGTGGGTTTTTCATTTATTATTTCATTTGACATTATATATTGAGTTTTGATTATATACGTCTATTAAATGTGAGCGGTGCTTGTTAGACATAAATTTATTTCTAAAAGTTTTTTGAATGAAATTTTTTTGAAATTAAAATTGTAGAAGATAAACATATTTCAATTTGTTTTGATATTCAAATTTTGTTCAATATCCTTATTATAATGTGAGAAAAATGTGTTAGCTATAAAGAAAATAACAAAAATACTTCTTATGTTGCATGTTGCATATATATATGCAACATTCGACATCCAACATTCGACATCCAAATTGAGAAATATCCTCTTTTAAATCGAATATTGTTGTAATATCTTAGTATATTATTTGAATACCTGTATAAGTCGCTTCAATTCTAAACTACATTAATACCGCGAGTTTTCCTGTTGAAGAAACTTGAAAATGTCTAGGACAATTATTAGAAAAAAATATCATCACACTGAGATTGGTCAATAATTGTCCTAGACATTTTCAAGTTTCTTCAACAGGAAAACTCGCGGTATTACTGTAGTTTAGAATTGAAGCGACTTATACAGGTATCCATATAATATACTAAGATATTACAACAATATTCGATTTAAAAGAGGCTATTTCTCAATTTTTCATGATTCCCATGGCCCTAGCTCTGCTTGAATTGGTATTCAATGGAGAAAAGTTCTGTCGCAAGGCTTTCAAAAGTTCTTCCTTTTCCTTCATCGGATCAGCAGTCATCATTATTTCAATCTTAATCAAAGCTCACTCTTTCTGAAGGCGATGTCCAGTAATGAATGCCATAAGAGGATTCTTTGCTAATTTTAAAACAGATTTTTGATCCTTCAGAATAAAAATTCGGAAGAAACTTTCAGGATTGCTCTAAACATGGACAATTCCAATAGAAAGAATCTCTCTCGGTTTCTCCTTTTTCCCTCAGCCATTTTTTATTGTTATACAAAGATGTTAAAGGAAGAGTGGGCCTCTTTTCGCAGTCCTTTTTAACGCTTATCGTTGTGATGACTTAGCATTCAAAACTAAATATATTGACTGTTTCATCAGATGAGGTGTCTTTACTTAGAAATGACCAGAACCTCTAATATTTAATTCTTTCATTGGCCATTTGTAGTTTACATATCCCAAGAATGGCCTCATAAGTTAGTCTATCTACCACAAGGTGAATACATTTATGTACTTGCTAACTTTTGTATATGATTAATAGTTCTCCTTGCAACACTTACTATCTCCTTGGCAAGTCAAGATACTGTCATATAGATCATAAATTAATAGATCTTCAGCTAACAACTCAAGTCCCTCTGCCAAGTTTCTGCATATCATCAAAGTTTTAATTGCCTACTATTGATTATTCCAACGTACTTTATATAGAGAAGTTTATTATCTAAGCTGATTACTAGATATTTAACTTCTGACTTTAGCTCTAGGATGTCCCTGCTCAAGGCCGTTTTAATATTTCAAAGCCTCCTTTTTTGAGTGGGAAAGTTTGTGCATAAATTGGAAATTTCTGATTTATCCGGCTTCAAATCTACGGATAAAAAAATTACCATATGGAATATTCTCTCCTCATTTGTCGCAAAAAAATATCGTTTTATGATTTTCCTCGCTGTTAATCTAACTTTCCCATTACACTATCCTGCCCTCACGTTGAATCAGCAGTTTTTTTCTTCGCTGATTAATTTGACGATGTTTCGAAGCCTGATAACGAAGTTTGTCGGAAAGTTAAACACTTGTTTTAGCAGATAACGGAAAGTTTCTACATAGATCTCATCAATAAGAAATGAACAGAAGACATTCGGTCTACCTAAAAAACCATATATTCCTTCATTTCGGAATCACTTTCATCAAGCAGAACACGTGCTTCGTTAGCTGTTGTATGTAAAAGAAATGTAAAACCGCCCACAAGGCTTCTTCCATTCAATGCCGCTATTGAATTTGTGAAGTTCGCGGAGAGATGAAAATGTAACCTTAGAGGTGCTCATATTTGTCAATTGATCCCGCAATTATTTCGTCTCGGTCTCTACAGAAATCCGAGGAGGAAGTTTTTTTGGATAGAAATAACGATGATAATGTCGAAATAATTAGAGTATCCGAATTGGAAATATAGTAGATTCTTTGGTCGTCTATCTAGGCTGATTTTCAAATAAGGTATTTACGTTTTTCGAACAAACCTTCCAAAGAGGAATGAGAGTTTTTTTAAGGGCTCAGTTAATTTATTTCTGGGAATCCGGATTTTTTCTGTAGTAATTGCTTTATTCCTCTGTAATTTCAATCATGTGCATTACTAAGCATATTTTACTTCATAAACATTCACCGACATCGGTTCGATTATATTCATCTATGTGTATCTCATTAATAATAACAAAGAGAACAGTTTCCACTAAAATTTATTTTTCATAAGTCGAACAGTTTCGATTATTGGTTTATTGTACGTCAGTTAAGATACAGACAGTACTTACAAGTATTTATACATTGAAATAAGGTTATTCTGATTTTCACAAATTTTATTGTTGAATTCACAACAATTGTTTCGCTATCACAGTAGCATCATCAGGCAAGATCACATTTTGAAATTATTCAAAATTCAAGATGCTGTTTACATTCTGTCAAAAAAGTACCGTGAATTATCGATTTAAATCTGGCGGGGCAATGAGGCAAGTAAAAATTTTTTTTCCTAGGTTGGTACCACTGTCCTTAATTACTATGCCAAGCTTGAGCGGGATCTGTCAACTAGTGTGTTTGCAAAAGTTGATTAAGTCAGTCGATGTCAGAGTGCGTGCCGATTTTTATTATGGGTGATTACGTTGAGCAAAGAATTTGTTTAAGTTTTGTGTTGCAAATGAATTTTCTTGTGCCGATGCATTGAAAATTTGCAAAAGTCCTTTGGTGATAATGCTCTATCGAAAACTCGTGCATATCAGTGGTACAGAGCCTTCAAGGACGGTCGTGAAGTGGTCGCCCATCGACGGCTTCGATCGACGATAACGTCGATAAAATTAAGGAAAGGGTGCTGGAAAACCGTCGTAGCAGTTTGAGAGAGATAGCACATGATCTTAAGATATCCCACGAGTCCGCACGTACGATTTTGATTGATATTTTGGGCATGAGAAAGGTGGCCGCACGACTCGTACCGAAAGACCTGAATTTTCTTCAAAAACGTCATCGCGAACAGGTTGCTTCAGACATGCTGGATCGCTGTAATTCCGATTCTACATTCATGGAACGCATTATAACTGGTGATGAGACCTGGGTCTACGAGTACGATATGCAAACAAGCCAGCAATCATCGGAATGGGTGGCAAAAAATGAGCCGAAACCGAAAAAACCACGCCAAAGCCGCTCGAAAATGAAGGTGATGCTCATTGTTTTCTTCGATATCCGTGGCGTGGTGCACTACGAATTCGTTCCAGAGGGTCAGACGGTAAACAAGGAGTATTACCTAGGCATTATGAAACGTTTGCGTGAGCGTATCCGTAAGAAGCGGCCAAATTTGTTGGCGAACAACTCATGGATTTTGCATGACGATAACGCGCCTTCTCACCGAGCTACGATTGTGACTGACTTTCTCGCCAAAAACTCAACAAACGTGCTTCAGCAACCACCGTATTCGCCGGATTTGGCTCCCTGCGACTTTTTCCTCTTCCCAAAACTAAAATTGCCCCTTCGTGGCACCCGTTTTGAGTCGATTGAAGCCATAAAACAAAATTCGGCGCGAGAGCTAAAGTCCATCCCGGAAAGCGCCTATAAAAAATGTTTCGATATTTGGAAGTGCCGTTGGCATAGATGTATTGGAGCAAATGGAGCCTATTTTGAAGGCGACCCAATAAATTTTGACGTTTAAATGTAAAAATGTTGTTTTAATTGATAATTCCCGGTACTTTCTTGACAGAGTAGTATACTTTGTATTAGTGTTATGTTAGAAAAAGGAGGATCTAGGTTATATGTTCTTTGAAACGTGTTCTGAAATTACTTCACAGTTATTCTCATAGACTCCTTATTTAATATATTTGACCGATTTTTGTTTTGAGTTATAAAAGATTTTGCTATAATATATTGATTGAAATAATAAAAAGTGTTTCCACTTTTCATTTACTCACAGTTGTTTCGCCAAAAATGTGTTTCCTTCAGTTATTAAAAGATATGAGAGTCAGTATTTTAATTTCCACAAAAATGTTCACAATACAACAGTTATTTCAATACGATGTGGCTTCTTCAGGTATCTACATTCTACTGACTGATGGTGTCTAGTGTAACAGAGTTTAAATACACTTAAGTACGTGACAAAATAATGTTTAAAACAAATTATAAAAACTAAGGGTGTTTATTGGAGTTTGCTGATAAAAATTGCCATTAGGGAAATATGTTCAGTAATGGGCATCTGTCATCATCTGTTTTTTCATTCAAAAGGATTTTACGGACATTGTACCTGTTGATTTCAAGAAATTGTAAAAGTGTTATTCTAGAACTTTTGCTTTCGACGGGGATAATTTCATAGTTATTGTTGAAATTATGCCTGAATTCCTCAAGATGATTATCATATGTCAGATATATAACTCATTTGGTGTTCATGGATTATTTTCTTGAATGATTTACCTGTCTGGCTAATATATACTAAAGAGCAATCGTTGCAAGTCAACTTCTAAACTCCATATTTAATTTCTTATTTGTTCGATCCTTATTGCTTTTTTGTGAATACTAATGTTATTGATGGTTTTAAAAGCTACACTACAATTGAAAAAATTTTTGAAATATTTAGCAATATTTTCATATAATCCTTCAACATAAGATAACGAAAAGTATTTCTAGGTATTGTCTTCTTTTTAATGACATGTTCTTTTGTTTATTGGATACCATTTTGTTTATAAGAAAGAAGTTGTAACAGTTGTTTGAATATTTAATTCTTTGGAAAAGTTATTTGACTTAAGAGGGCAATTCAAAAGTCTATGAATAAAACTATTATATGCTGACATCTTTTGGTTGGTGGAATGATTTTGAAATTTTATGTATTGTAATATCTGTATGTGTGGGTTTGTGAAACATACTGAAATCATGTGAATTATCTAGTCTTGTTATAGTGAGATCAAGAAAATTAATGCTGTGATTTTTTTCTTCTTCGATTGTGAGTTTGGTTTTTGTGTGGAGTTTATTAATAAAATTGTAGTTGTCGGTCGGTGCCTTTGAAACAATAAGAAATATCATCTACATATCTATACCAGTAGAGGAAGTATTTGCTTATCGGATTTAGGTGAATTTTTTATTCTATATCATACTTGAGAATTTCAGCTAAAATTGAACTTAGTGGATTTCCCATTATCAAACCTTTGTTAGAAATATAGATCATTCCCTTAAATTGAAAATAGTTTTGTTCAAGACATATTTCGAGGCAATTAAGAATATCATTCATATTTTGATGGGGTTGGTGTTATTTTTCTGCAATACTTTCTTTACGATTTGTATTGTTTCTATTGAGGAATGAATTTGGAAAATTTGAATATAAAAACAAATTAAAATATGTTTATCTTCTACAATTTTAATTTCAAAAAATTTTTCATTCAAAAAACTTTTAGAATTAAATTAATGTCTAAAACAAGCACCGCTTACATTTAATAGACGTATATAATCAAAACTCAATATACAATGTCAAATGGAATAAATAAACCAAAAGATATACGAAAGTCATTAAAATTAATAAATAAATATTTAAAGGAGACAAAATTTGTTTCTGGTCTTACCTTCAGAACACCATTTGCATCTTAAAAACATGAACACACTTAAAGGACTTCTCAAAGAATATAATTTATTTGAAATATTTAATATATTTAAATATTCGAATAAGTAAATTCAGAAATCTCTCAAAGCATGCACTATATCTTCAAAAAACAAATATAATTCTAAGCAATTCCGTCTTCAGTCCTGAAATATATTCAAAATATCAAAATCAACAAACTAACCTACATCAAACAACTCACCATGTGTAAATGAATAACGTTTGGAGACATAGATCATCGTTATAATTCAAGATTGATCTATGTTCTAACAGAATCAAAGAACAGTGTGAGTTATTTTTAAGGCTTATTTAATTTAATTCTAAAAGTTCTTGAATAAAAAAATTTTTTGAAATTAAAATTGTAGAAGATAAACATATTTTAATTTGTTTTGATATTCAAATTTTGTTATATTTCTTCTATCAAGTAAAAGGCCTTTCTATTTTATAAATTTGGAACATCAAAAAAAATTTATTTACAATTTTTATGTAATTGGACGGATTAAATATTGTCTATGAGATGGATACTATTTTTAATAGCGTATTTAGCTAAAAATTTTATTTCAGTTTGAATAATAGGAATTAAAACTCTGGATAATTTTATGCTTGGTGATGTGATAAATGAAACTACTACTATAGAATTATTTTCTTTATGAGATTTTATTAATTAATATAATTCTGGAATTTATTGTTTAGCACCAAATTCCAATAAACATCCTAAGTTTTATGTTGTTTTTAACATTATTTTGTCACGTACTTAACTGTATTTAATCCCTAGATCTAAGACCTAAATTCGCCTTGATTCAATCGATCAGCGGATTCTACATTTCACAGGAATAAACGCCATTATACAATAAGCCAAAATATATCTTTTTTTTTCTCTCGATCTGTATCAGAATTATTTTTCTCTAATAAAACATCAGAAAAAAAGGAATCGATTCGCGAAAATTTAATTAAGCCGTCGTGAAAGCTCAAATGAATTATCTGCCCAACACAGAAAAGAATCTAATTCAATTAGTTCTACGCGGGTTTCGAATTTAATTACCATGGATGTATAACACTTTCATAAAAATATCAAATTAGCAAAACCCGGGCTACATCTGGGTGACTCTCCCCCCAGTCGATTCCGTTTCCTGGCGGAAAAACGAACTTCCGGTTTACGCTTAAGGTCAATATTATTTTTCATTATGAAAATCCATAAAACTTCATAACTTCCCGTCGTCTGCGGCACTGTTTGCACTTTTCTTACTGTAATTCGGTTGTGAATTTTCAGTTGAGCTTCGCCTAAACACGGTGTCGCAGAAATCGCATGAATTTTCCGCCGAGTGAGTTCCCGGGGGATATCCTGGGTAAAAACAATTCGTTTCCAATATACAATGTGACGAGACGAGTAAAGTTGAGTGGATCTAGTGGCAAAGAGAAGAAATCTCTTATAGGAATCGGAAAACCTCTCTTGAATGAAAATGCAAATTAAAATTTTGATTAACTTTCTTCTCAAAGAACATATAATATAAAAGTATGACAAATGGTAAATCTCGCAACGCAGTCCTTCTAACGCAAAATTTTTTCTCATATAAAAACGGGTCACTTATTTATTATAGTATCTGTGGAAGCACCTTTTCGAGAAGTCTGTCATAAATTGATATAATTAGTTATTGTAACGTACCACGGTTAGTTTTCCTCAGTATTCTGCCTATTACTCAAGTATTTTGAGATAACAAACAATTGCAAATCAATTAATCGCAATTATTAACTACGAAAGGTGTAGTGGGCGTAGTGTAGTGAAGAATTTAAGATCAAAAGTACTTGTATGTAGTTATCTCGATGATGAACTAGCTTTGTTTATCTAATAAGATAAACCAATGAAGATGATAATGAATTGAAGTAAAATACTTGAACACTTATAACAAAAACGAATCATTATTCTTGGTTTACTGTATATAAACCAAGTCAAATTACACTGAAAACAAATCACTATATTAAAAATAATAATCACAATAGCGATTGAATTATCTCCAGACTCCAGATAATTTACATGATGTTAGTATTTTTCACAAATCCACACATACAGATATAACAATACATAAAACTTCAAATTACCCCACCAACTAAAAGATGTATAGAATAGTTTTATTCATAGACTATTGAATGCCCCTCTGAATTCAGATAACTTTTCCAAAGAATTGTACATAATTAAATAGATAGCTTCAAACAACGGCTACAACCCCTTCTTATAAACAAAATGGTATCCAATAAACAAAATGGTATCCAATAAACAAAAGAACATGGTATTAAATATCATGTACCCAATCATAAAAGAGGACAGTACACAGAAATACTTTTCGTTATCTTAATGTATTATCTGAAACTTTGCTAAATATTTCAAAAATAGTTTCGATTACAACGCAGCTTTTAAAACCATTGATAACCTTAGTACCTACATAAAAAGCAATAAGTTTTAATACTCAACTGATGAAGTCATGGTATGGCGAAACAATTGTTGTGTAAATCAAAAAAATAGCGGAAATTAACATTTTTTTTTCTTATATTGAAGATGAATTTCCGTCAAGTAAAGACCGAGACAATCAAAAAAAGCAATAAGGATCGAACAAATAAAGAAGATGAATCTAGAGTCTACAAGTTGACTTGCAACGATTGCCCTTCAATATAAGTATATTGGCCAAACAAGTAGATCATTCAAGAAAAGAATCCAAGAGCGCCAAAGAAGTTACATATTGGATTCCGAATTTTCGACATATGCTAATCATCTTAAGGAATTCGGGCATTATTTCAACCTTAAGTATGAAATTATCCACGTCGAAAGCAAAAGTTCTAGATTAACACTTTTATAATTTCTTGAAATCAACAGGTACAATGCCCGTAAAATCCTTATGAATGAATAAACAGATGTTGACAAATCGCCATTACTGAATACCTTTTCCTAATGGCATTTTTAGCGACAATCTAAAATAAAGACCCTGAGTTTTTATGACTTGTTTTCCATTATTTTGTCATGTACTTAACTGTATTTAAACTCTATTACACTGGACACCATCGACCAGTTGAATGTAGATACCTGAAAAAGCCACATGGTGGTGGAACCATTGTTTTATTACGACCTAAAAGTATTTTGCCTACATTGTCCAAAATTTTTGAAAAAATCATTAGTAAACAAGTTTGGTCACACTTGGATCTGAACGAAATAATTCCACCTACACAGTCAGAATTTAGAGTGAATCACAGTTGCACTACTGCATTGGTGGATATAATTGACGATATAATAAGGGCTACAGATCAGGGTAAGTTGACTTTGTTGACTCTTTCAGATTACTCTAAAGCTTTCGACAGCCTCAATCACAAAATGTTTGAGGCAATTTTAATACATCTAGGTTTTTCTGAGGATTCGGTAAAGCTTCTTTCCTCTTGTCTGGTGAATCGGTTTCAGGCGGTTTTTCATGGTGGTAAAGTGTCATTCTTTTTAGAAATATACAAAAGGTGTACCGCAGGGTTCCATATTGGGACCACTGCTTTTTATCATTTATATTTCGCTATTCATTAAGTTTATCATATCTTGTTTGATGCATATTCACGTAGATGACAGTCAATTATATATATATATATATATATATATATATATATATATATATCTTTCTACCCGGATGAAAGTGTTCAAGCTATTACATCATTAAATCTGGATTTGAGTATCATTCATGACATAGGCACGAAGCACTGCTTGCATCTCAATACCAACAAAAAGGTTGCTATCTTGTTTGGAAGACGAAATGACAGGAAGAGGTTTCTCGATTTTGATTACCCTATTGCTATTGGCCCTGAAATCGTTGAGTTGTGCGATTAAGTTAAAGATTTGGGTGTTTGGTTAGATTGCGAAATGCGATTTACAGAACATATTTCTTCTTGTTTGCAGAAGGCTTATGGTATGCTGAAAGTTATTTATGGGCACAGGGAATTTTTGTCGAGAAAAGTAAAAATAATGCTTCATGAGTCTCTTGTTCTTTCTCATATGAACTATGCTGACTCGGTTTATGGTCCTTACCTTAATTCTACAGATAAGCGCCGCCTACAAAAACTCCAGAACTCTTGACTATGCCTAATTTTTGGTATAAGAAAATACGATAGAATAAGCCATACTCTACGGAATGTTAATTGGCTCAACATGGAAAATAGGAGATTTCTCCATTCGGCC
The DNA here is from genome assembly GCA_034642435.1 of Megalocaria dilatata. Lineage (NCBI taxonomy): Eukaryota > Metazoa > Arthropoda > Insecta > Coleoptera > Coccinellidae > Megalocaria > Megalocaria dilatata. The sequence goes on from CM067854.1 coordinate 8,644,114, forward strand.
ATATTTTTCATGAAAATTATGAACTCCAAGCGCCTTATCTTTACAACAAGATCACCTACCGTTCTGATGTCCATAATTTGAATATCCGTTTTAGAGGTACACTAACTCCGCCTCTATATGTAACTCAGTTTTTTCGATGGTCATTTTTATATTTTATTACATTTTGCGTCAATAGCATTTCTGTGGACCGTTAGGAGGGTGACTGATATTGGTCGTGTTAGAACCTTATTACACAGAAAGCTTATAAATCAACAGGTGGAACTGTTGTCGAGGTGAATTAAAAATGCTTTTTTTATTATGTTTGTTTCTCTACTCACCAGGGTTATGATAGCATATTAATGAGGTTTGTATTTATTTCTAATATTATAGTTAATTTTGTTGTTAATCGAGCTTGGATTTTTTTTTCAAATAAATCGAGGGTTAGATTGAACAGTGCACCTTCTAAGTGCACTAGGTCTCGTCGCTTCCTTATGTAAATGTTAATGTAATTAACTGATATAATATTGATTGAATAAAGGCCTTTATTATAATTATTATTATAATCATAAGGACCTAATTGCTTCTGAATGTAAATTCTCTATAACAAATACCATTTTTATTGCCGAAAATGGGGCCGGCAATAAATTAGATAGCCAACTCCCCTGGCTCTTATTAACAAGATCATTAATAACGAGTATTCCAATCTCAGATTTTTCGTGCCTGAACCTGGAATAAAATGAATCCTTTCATTAATTTCCAGCCAGTGAACTCTGTAACTTCAACACTGAATAAATAAATAATTCTATACTTTTAAGTCTTCTCCAAGATATCCGCAAGAATATATCCTTATTCTTCTCAAACTTCGTTCATTCGAAGGGGTCAACTTCAACCCTTCGTTAATTCTACTTTCCATGTTTTTTCCTAGATATGTTGGGTCAAAAACTTCTAATTTAATTCCTCATTACATCGAAGACTCGTCCAACTTCCACAAGAGCAGTAATGATTTTGTTTTTAGAATCACTGCTGGGGTTTTCGTAGCATAAGAAAATTGCTCTTTTATCTTGCGAATACTGTATTTTCCCGAGTGGCTCTATCATTTTTGAGTACACCCAGCGAAGTCGCCTTTGTTTGTGGAAGTTATGAGTATTTGGATATAGATATTAGCTATCGCACTCTCAGTTTCTCTTCGGAGAGCTTTCCCTTTGCGAATGAATATTTGTCGAAACCATTCTTCCGCATGTATGAGAAACAGATATGAACGTTCACTTTGTTGAAATTTGTCCGTAAAAAGGAGAATGTTGAGTGTGAGTCGTCGTGGAGGATGAAAGGGATGTAGAATCCTTGTTGAGTAATTGGCAGTATGACTCCTTTGTCGGACAATTTTCCCAGTAGAATCTAACTGAACACATTCAATTTCATCTATGAGTTTGTACGTCGAATTCGAATATTTGCTTTTTGAGAGAAACAGTACGAAATTTCCTGTCGTATTTTGGAATATTGAAAATGGTCTTTCAACAAAAGGTTTTATTTAAGGTTAAGAGAAAAACCCAATACTTTTTATAAAGGGAGGAAGAATATTTTCATTTCATCTAGAAAATCTGAGGTGAATTATGGAATACAATATTTGCTGAATGTCTACTTTTAGAAGGATCAAACTTCGAAGGGAGAGCATAAAAGTTATTTGCAACAAAAAATATCATATAACACATGGCGGAAATGTTGATGGTTATTCTTCAATTTAACATTTCTTAGTTTCACGAAATATTTCAAGTTTTTCCATAAAATCAATTATACTTTATAGACATATATATTATCATCACATGTGGTGGAAATTAACTAATAAGGAATCAAAAAAATATAGAATAATGATAAAATTATTTAGACATCACCTTATACATATATATGTTTCGATTGGATATTAAAGAATCACAAGTTCCTTCACCAAAAAATGTTCAACATATAATTCAAAAAGGCCTTTTTTATTTTTTTTTAAAGGATATATACCACCTTCTCCAGAGAAAGTACCTGATACATTCGGACCCAAGATCTCATCAGTAAGGAGTTATTTGAATAAACAAAATAATCATTTAAAAACATTTAACAATATCTTTAACACAACACGTTTCTGCAATAACTAACCAATTTTGGGGCACGCATGGCCTAAACGAAAATTAGGTTATATCACAGAAATATACAATGAAAGACTCAGGTTCTTTCTCTGGGGAATTTGCTATATATTCTTTAAAAAGGAAAATAAAAAAGGCCTTTTTGAATTATATGTTGAAAAGTTTATGGTAAAGGAACTTGTAACTCTTCAATATCCAATCGAAACATATAATGTATAAGGTGATGTCTAAATAATTTTATCATTATTTTATATTTCTTTTGATTCTTTATTAGTTTATTTCCACCACATGTCATGATAATATACATTCTGTCAAGAAAGTACCGGGAATTATCGATTTAAATCTGGCGGGACAATGAGTCAGGTAAAAATTTTTTTTCCTAGGTTGGTACCACTGTCCTTAATTACTATGCCAAGCTTGAGCGGGATCTGTCAACTAGTGTGTTTGCAACAGCTGATTAAGTCAGTCGATGTCAAAGTGCGTGCCGATTTTTACTATGGGTGATTACGTTGAGCAAAGAATTTGTTTAAAGTTTTGTGTTGCAAATGAATTTTCGTGTGCCGATGCATTGAAAATGTTGCAAAAGGCCTTTGGTGATAATGCTCTATCGAAAACTCGTGCATATCAGTGGTACAGAGCCTTCAAGGACGGTCGTGAAGTGGTCGCCCATCGACGGCTTCGATCGAAGATAACGTCGATAAAATTAAGGAAAGGGTGCTGGAAAACCGTCGTACCAGCTTGAGAGAGATAGCACATGATCTTAAGATATCCCACGAGTCCGCACGTACGATTTTGATTGATATTTTGGGCATGAGAAAGGTGGCCGCACGACTCGTACCTGAAAGACCTGAACAAGGAGTATTACCTAGGCGTTATGAAACGTTTGCGTGAGCGTATCCGTAAGAAGCGGCCAAATTTGTGGGCGAACAACTCATGGATTTTGCATGACGATAACGCGCCTTCTCACCGAGCTACGATTGTGACTGACTTTCTCGCCAAAAACTCAACAAACGTGCTTCAGCAACCACCGTATTCGTCGGATTTGGCTCCCTGCGACTTTTTCCTCTTCCCAAAACTAAAATTGCCCCTTCGTGGCACCCGTTTTGAGTCGATTGAAGCCATAAAACAAAATTCGGCGCGAGAGCTAAAGTCCATTCCGGAAAGCGCCTATAAAAAATGTTTCGATAATTGGGAGTGCCGTTGGCATAGATGTATTGGAGCAAATAGAGCCTATTTTGAAGGCGACCCAATAAATTTTGACGATTAAATGTAAAAATCTTGTTTTAATTGAAAATTCCCGGTACTTTCTTGACAGAGTAGTATATGTCTATAAAGTGATATAGTGTATTCAGGACATGTTTTAAAATTTAATTCTTAATTTTTTCATGAGATTTGTTTAGATTTAAATCTGTAGAGGTTCTGGTGCATTAATTTCGGCTATTATTCTGTAATATTCAAATACTTCTTCGTAGTAATTTTCAATTTATATACTTATGAGAATGTAATCAATTCTTATTTTTATAATTAAAGAAATAGACGATTTGATGTCATGATTCTGAAGGAATGTATTCTCTTTAGTTTAAAATATACCAGAATAACAAATACAAAATAAAATATTTACATACAAAGAAATACAAATGAATAAAAAGAAATAAAAAATAGCTTACTAACCTGGAAGGAATCAAAAACAATGCTATTTCTTCGGGTTTCTCAATTCACATTTCTAACAGCTAACTAAATATGACATGTGACAATTTTAGGTTGAAATCTAAGACATAGAACATAGATCATAGAAGTTACAAAGTTGTTTTCCCTAAAAATAACAGTTTTATTTTTAGATCCCCCCACACAAAGTATGCACCCCTCATTACATTTTTGCGTTTTCACATGGGAGCAAATTAGTTACTTGAAAATAGTTATTGTCCTTTCTTTTATTCCCAATATCTATCTATATAGTGTTAGAAATTTTTTCACTATTGGAAAAGGTCCTATTCTTATTTCATCAATTTTTTCTCTATTCAATTTTGATTTATTGTCAACATAAACATAGTCTCCAATTTTAAAATCATAATGTTTCCTATTCTTGTCAATCAGACTTTTATTGTATTCATGATAGCGTAAAGAATTTTTATATGCTATTTCCTTATCTTTTGGTAAATTTCTCTCTTCAATAAGTTCTTCTGGAGCAATGGCAGCAGTCTTAGTTTTTTTTGGTTTGAAATGGTCTGATTTAATTCATTCTGTACTCTAACATTGTTTACAGTTTTTATGTTACCGGGTACGTTCTTTTGTTCAAAATTATTGGATTTATTCCTTAGCCGACATAAAGTCTCCGGATGAAATCTACCTGAAAAACCATTCTTCTTACAAATTGAGCATGGTTCCTTCTTAACTGGTTTTCTATTTGTTTGTGAATAGGAAGTAATTTGTTCGGCAGATTTATTCATTCTATGATTTTCTTTATTTCGATCGTTGTCATATTTTTTTGAACTTTTTGGCTTCCGCAACTCACCCAATAATTTCTCGAAAGTTGTTACATTTGATCGATCAATTCTATCTTATAAAATATTTGGCAAACTTGTCACAATTAAATCAATTAATATGTCAGTTGGAAAATTATTTCGGAGATTCAACAACAAACTTTCTTTCCTAAAAGCGTAGTCAACTAAACTTCCTCCTATATACCTAAATGAATAGGCCTCTCTATATTTATACCAACTCGTTTCACAAAAACTCTCTAAGCAGTTATCTTTCCATATTTGAAAACATTTGTCTATATCTAATGGAATGAATTTAGATTCAAACCATTATTTCGCTATTCCATCCAGAAAAAACCGTAAAATCAAAATTTTGTGTCTATCTTCTTCTATTTCACAACGTGTGCATTCCGTTCGAATTTTTCTAACCATAAATTCACTGAAACACTCTCACCATCAAAATTATTAAGCACAAAATCCTCCTTCATCCTCTTGTAATTCTTGCTTTTTCTTGAAAGTTCTACCGTATCCTGTGGTTTTGGTGATTCTTGTCCAAATACTGTTCTTACGTATGCGGGTGAATAAATCAGTGGTGAATATTCATTCTTAAACATCACATCTTCTTCGGCATCAAAATATATTTCTTTCAATTCCGGAGTTAATGAAATGACACACGTACGAAATGAACCTCTTACTTTAATCGATTTCAAGACATTTTTCACCTTCGGTAGAGCCAAAAGTTCATGATGGTCAGATATATCCTGTTTGTCCTCTAGTATGTCATAATATTTATTTTCCGTTCCCGTAGTTTGGATCCATTTGAATTTGTATGTATTTTTCTTCTTATCAGTATTGGATGCTTCCAAACCGATGCAAATTTTCATGGATGTCGTCATTATAGCTTACGTTTTTGATTTATAAGAATGTAATCAATTCTTATTTTTATAATTGAAGAAATGGACGATTTGATGTCATGATTCTGGAAGAATTTATTTTCTTTAGTTCAAAATATACCAGAATAACATAAATAAAATAATAACATACAAAAAAATACAAAGAAATAAAAAAATAGGAATTAAAAACAATGCTATTTCTTCGGGTTTCTCAATTCACATTTCTAACAGCTAACTAAATATGACATGTGACAGTTTCAGGTTAAAATCTTAAACATAGAACATAGAAGTTGCAAAGTTGTTTTCTCTAAAAATAACAGTTTTATTTTTACACACTTATCAAATTGGATCACATACCTGGAAAGAGCATCAAATTTGCTACAAGATAAGGAGTTCTGTGTGTCAAAAAATTCTTATTAAGGCCGTAGTCAGATGAATATCACGATTCTGAAGTGAACAAAATCGGTTATATTTCTCCAAAGGTTTTATCGATGAAAATTTAATAATTATGGACATGTTTTCTTTTCAGCAAAAAATACCTCATTTAGTGTTCTTTCAAATGACATATCAACTTTTGTACTAGCTGCCAATTTTTAAAAATTCGTATACACGTAGTTGGATAGCACCCGGGTACGAAAGCATAAAAACAACTTGAACAATTGTAGGAAAGCCTGGCAACAGCCGGCCTATATACTTTTTATTAAATTTGGTTACTGAATTGAGAGTGAACATTTCTGGCAGGTTTAATTTGCTTTCCCTACGGAATTACGAGGACTACATTTTGAATCAACCGAGGGACAAACTGAAGAAATACGTGCTTTTTGTAGGTCCGAAAGCGAATGTAGCTACAGGCAACAGACACATACTACAGCGTCATCGAAAATTGTGACACGATAATCTAATCAATCACATATGAGCACATGGAATGGAACAAGGAGCACAAGGAGATATATTCCTATAGGTATTTCGATGAAACGGATATTCAGCCCGTATGACTGTAAACATAACCCACATGGTAAATAATCTTTATTACATTTGTAACGTAACACCCCGCGATGTTGTTCGAAGTCGATTATCTTATCTCATTAGTAAGCGCACATGTTTGCTTTCAGCACTCGTGTGTAATTAATTACTAAACCCTGTTTGGATAAATTTCGTGAATGGAGAACATGCAGTTGATTTTTCAAATCAGAGCATCTGTATCATATCGTCATTTTCAAAATTTCATATTTTATGGTCACCAGCTCTATGGGTATGGTGACCATACGTTCCGATAAAATCCAGACAGTCCCGATTTTTGCAGGTTTGTGCCGGCGTCCCGAATTGTACAAAAACTGTCCCGATTTCCTAGAATTTTTGTCGAAATTGAATTTTGCTTTTTACTAATTCACTAGTACTAATTTTGTACTAGTGATTAAGCAACGCGGTGGGAGTTCCGCTGTCCCCAACTTAATGATAATTTTCTGCAACCCCAAGAACACGCGGTGCCTGGAATCGGCCTCAGTGGGTCAGTACTCAATTTCCATTTATCTATCGGGTGTTTTTTAACAGTGATAGAACTTTAAAATGAAATAAAACACAATTAAAATTAAGATTTAAGCCAAATTCTTTTTTATTTGAAAGATAATTTTATGACATTCATGTTTTGAAAATAATTTCTGGCATATGTCCACCACGACTAGCTTTGAGGAACCGCATTCGATCAGACCAACTTTGGACCACTTTTTCGAGTAATATAGGTCTTATTTCATCAATAACACGAGTTATGTTGGCTTCCAAAGCGTCTATTCTTTCTGGTTTATCAGCATAAACCAATGACTTGACACGACCCAAAAGAAAATGATCCAGTGGAGTTATGCTGCATGATTTTGGAAGCCAATTAATTGGACCATTTCTCGAAATAATGTTATCGCCAAATCTTTCTTTCAATAAATCAATTGTTACGGTAGCAGCATGAGGTATAGCACCATGTTGTTGGAACCAAAACACTTCTGGGTCGATACCATTCAAATTTTTAAAAACTAATAATCATTGATCATCGATCTGTAACGAGCACAATTCACTGTAACATTAGCTCCAGCATCGTCTTTAGAGAAATATGGACCTAAGATACCCCTAGTTTGTAAAGCACACCATACACCATTACACCATTACACCATTACACCATACAGTGCATTTTTCAGGATGTAATGGAACCTGCAGAACTTCTTGAGGATTGTTTTCACTCCATATACGGCAATTTTGCTTGTTTAGATAGCCGTTGAACCAGAAATGACTTTCATCACTAAACACAATTTTACGATAAAAAAGTGGATCAACTTTGAGCTGTTCTGGGGCCCAATCAGCAAACAAACGAAGCTTATTATGGTCAAGTGGCTTCAGTTCTTGAACCAGTTGGATCTTGTATGGGTGTAGACCAAGATCTTCACGCAAAATTTTCCATGTAGTGGATGAACAGAGTTCAACTTGTGGTGAACTTCGACAAATAGACAAATCTGGATCATCATTAACACTATGACTTACAGCAGCGATAGTTTCTTCTGAACGTACAGTTCTTTATCTTGTTGTTGTTGTTGCATCGAGTAGAGAAAATTTTGTCCGAAATCTATCGATAGTTCAACGAATAAGCTGCTCTGATGGACGATTATGTAAACTATAAATTTCATGATGTGCTCTATAAGTTTGGCGAATAGAAGCCTGATTTTGACAATAAATTTCAACAATTTGTAGACTCTGTTGCGGCGTGAGTCTTTCCATGATAATTTGTCAATGCTTACTGAACAGAAATGTTGAAACAACATGGTTTCTACCTTCTGTCAAATCAAAGTTATCCCTATCGAAAGTTCTATCACTCTAAAAAAAACATCCGTTAAGTTCTCGTCTTTTTCCTTGGATTTTAAAGGAAGTAAACTCGAAGACGCTTCTCGAGCGGCATTTAAAATGTCTTCAGAACAATTTATATCTGTTTAAGTCTATTTGATCATTCAATAAAGTTTGTCTTTTATTATATCTATTAATATCTCCAGTTTCTAATAGATTAATTTTATTACTTTTATTTTCAATATGTAATATTTCAATGTTTGTATTAAAAGTATGACTTGTTTCTAACAAATGGTTGGTATAAGTTGAATTTTTGTTTTCTATTAATGTAACATTTTTCATGTTCCCGTGTCCTTGTTTGGAATGAACGACCTATTTCTTATTAAACTATCTAATGCATTAATTTAATAAAAAATAATAAAGACAAAACAAAAAATCAGGAATTTACCAGTTAACATGTAGTGATTGCCCATGTGTATATGTGGGACAGACATTCCATACAGGCCACGGGAACATGAAAAATGTACAAATGAGTAGAGAAAATATTTTCCGAAATCCATCAATTGTTCGACGAATAAGCTGCTCTGATGGACGATTATGTAAACCATAAATTTCACGAAGTGCTTTATGAGTTTGGCGAATAGAAGACTGATTTTGAAAATAAATTTCAACAATTTGTAAACGTTGTTGCGGCGTGAGTCTTTCCATGATAATTTGTCAATGCTTACTGAACAGAAATGTTGAAACAACATGGCTTCTAGCTTCTGTGAATTCAAAGTTATCCCTATCGAAAGTTCCACACTCTAAAAAAACGCCTGAAACAAACACTAAAGACGATGCTGGAGCTAATGTTACAGTGAATGGTGCTCGTTACAGATCGATGATCAATGATTATTAGTTTTAAAATTTGAATGGTATCGACCCAGAAGTGTTTGGTTTCGCTTACTTGGCTCAAATTTTGACATTTTCAACTTATAAAAATTATATTTCACCAATAAAATCAATGATATTAATAAGTTATGTTGTTCTTGAATGTCCAAACTATTTTTTAAGCCGGTTATCATCTGCGAAAGCTAACTGAAACTCCGTGCCGTGCTACAATAAAACGGCGGAAACTTATTTGTACTCCTAATATATATATAATTGTAATATATGTAGATGACCCCTCCCCTGAATTGAACGCTGGATCCGCCCTTGGTCGTAATTTGTGAGTATCTGGTTAGCGGCTCGTGAAAATGAGTGACAGTAAGGCCGGTAAAAAGCGTAAATGTTCCTCTAATACAGAGCTTCAGATGGAATATATTTTTCCCAAAAAACGTGGAGTTAATCCATACGTTGCTTTTTGTACACGGTGTATCAAGCGAAATAAATATTGCGCAGGGTGGTTTAGCAATATATCAAGATATATCAGGATAACAAGCTCCATTTAAAGACAAAGAAACATTTGGCTGGAGAAAAAGCGGTTACTATGTCATCATCAATTGCAAAATTTGTTAGTAAAGATGATTCTGAGCAGAAAAATTAAGATACCATTTTACACTACTTGAGATATGAGCAAAATCCCGAATGTTGAAATTCCCAGTATTATACTAAGCCCAATAAAATAATTAACATAAAATTACCAAGAAATCCGTTTAAGTAACCGATTTCTTGGTAATTTTATGTTAATTATTTTATCGGGCTTAGTATAATACTGGGAATTTCAACATTCAGAATTTTGCTCATATCTTAAATGGGGCATAATGGTATCCTAATTACTTTAGTTACGTTAGAAAACGTTTGTATGGGAAACAGAAAAGGGCTGTTTTTAGGGTTTTCCCGGCAATAATTCGAATTTTTCTTCACTTTCGAAACTTCCTCAGACCCGCACAATCATTTCAAGACCAAGATAAGATAAATCCGTTCAGCCGTTCGCTAGTTTTAGCGAGACTAAAAAAAATCAATTGATTTTCATATACATAGATAGATTATCAAGTATTTCAACAAAACGGGGAAAATTGTTGAAATTACAAAACTATTACTTTATCATTTGAATATAATTGATAACTATTTATAAGATGTTTCTTATCTCACCAATTACCAACTAAAGTAATTAAGATACCATTTTACTCCACTTAAGATATGAGCAAAATCCCGAATGTTGAAATTCCCAGTATTATACTAATGCCCAATAAAAAAAATTAACGTAAAATTACCAGGAAATCTGTTTAAGTAACCGATTTCTTGGTAATTTCATGTTAATTATTTTATTGGGCTTAGTATAACACTGGGAATTTCAACATTCGGGATTTTGCTCATATCTTAAGTGGGGTATAATGGTATGCTAATTACTTTAGTTACGTTAAAAAACGTTTGTATGGGAAAGAGAAAAGGGCTGTTTTTAGGGTTTTCCCGGCAATTATTCGTATTTTTCTCACCTTTTAAGCTTTCCCTAGACCCCCACAATCATTTCAAGACCAAGATAAGATAAATCCGTTCAGCCGTTCTCGAGTTGTAGCGATACTAACGAACAGCAATTGATTTTCATATTTTTGAATTCCATGTGGAACATTGTTTGATGATCTGATTTGTTATACCTTAATATCCATTCGAATCAAATTTGTTTTGGGTGATGGATTTAGATGATTTTGGTCAATACTTTGTTTTCTTTTGATTCTTTAACGGTTAGTTGCATGTGTTGATAATCTATATGTCTATAAAGTAAAGCAGTTTTCCAAGCCAATTCAGTAAATTTAGTTCTAAAAAGTTTTCAAGAGATTTTTTTCGATTAAATCTATAGAGGATTCGGAGAATTAATCCAGCTATTATCTGTACTCTTCAATACTCTTGACGCTAATGCTGCTATTTCACTATTTGCTCCAATAATCTGCTCAAAATAATATTTTCAAACTTATATTTCAATATCAAGATGCGTGTCATGAAGAACATCCTGTATGGTTCTACTGACTAGCACCAGCACGTGTATAAACGAAAAACAATATTGTAAAACTCCTAAAAACCGATAGCCGATTAGAAATCCCTGGGAATTTAACAGTAAACCCCTGCTGTCCAGATCTCGTGATTAATGACAACAAAAACAGGCAGCTTTAGTTTCGTACATCCACCGCCAGATAGCAGATTGGAAAAAAGGTCATTGATCTGGAAGCGGTGCTTATTACCAGGATTTTCATATGTTTATCCGGTTAACCGGAAATATTCAACTGGTAACGTTTGAGTAATTGAACTGTAAATGAGATCTATGCGTTAGGCATCCCTTTGAGGTAAATCTCGACGGTAAACCTGTGTCTGCTTGGAGCAATTAAAATGAATCGTAAGAAAAATCTGTCTGTCTTGCACTATAGTTCAATATCCCTGAGGATACACATATCTGCCTAAAAGTATCTGGTGTTTTTTTAGAGTGATAGAACTTTCGATGGAGGTAACTGTGATTTGACAGAAGGTAGAAGCCATGTTGTTTTGACATTTCTGTTCAGTAAGCATGGACAAATTATCATGCAAAGACACACGGCACAATAACGTTGACAAATTGTTGAGATTTATTTTCAAAATCAGTGTTCTATTCGCCAAACTTATAGAGCACTTCGTGAAACTTATGGTTTACATAATCGTCCATCAGAGCAGCTTAGTCATCGAACTATCGATAGATTTCGGACATTTTCTCTACTCGATGCAACAACACAACAAGACAAAGAACTGTACGTACAGAATAAAATATCGCTGCTGTAAGTCATAGTGTTAATGATGATCCAGATTTGTCTATTCGCCGACGTTCACAACAACTTGGACTCTGTGCATCCACCACATGGAAGCTTTTGCGTGAAGATCTTGGTCTACACCCATACAAGATCCAACTGGTTCAAGAACTAAAACCACTTGACCATAATAAGCGTCGTTTGTTTGCTGTTTGGGCCCTAAAACAGCTTGAAGTTGATCCACTTTTTTATCGTAAAATTGTGTTTAGTGATGAAGCTCATTTCTGCTTGAACGGCTATGTAAACAAGCAAATTTGCCGTATATGGAGTTAAAACAATCCTCAAGAAAGTCTGCAGGTTTCATTGCATTCTGAAAAATGCACTGTATGGTGTGCTTTACACGCTGGATGCATCATCGGTCCATATTTCTTAGAAAACGATGCTGGAGCTAATGTTACAGTGAATGGTGCTCGTTTCAGATCGATAATCAATGATTATTTGTTTCAAAATTTGAATGGTATCGACCCAGAAATGTTTTGGTTCCAACAAGATGGTGCTACACCTCATGCTGCTACCGTACAAATTGATTTATCGAAAGAAAGATTTGGCGATAACATTATTTCGAAAACTGGTCCAATTAATTGGCCTCCGAGGTCAAGCGACATAACTCCACTGGATTATTTTCTTTGGGGTTGTGTCAAGTCATTGGTTTATGCTGATAAACCAGAAACAATAGACGCTTTGGAAGCCAACATAACTCGTGTTATTGATTAAATAAGGCCTGAATTACTAGAAAAAGTGGTCCAAAATTGGTCTGGTCGAATGCGATTCCTCAGAGCTAATCGTGGTGGACATATGCCGGAAATTATTTTTAAAACATAAATGCCATAAAATTATCTTTTAAATAAAAAAAATTTAGCTTCCTTATTTAAATGTGTTTCATTTCAATTTAATTTTTTGCAATATGCAAGAAATTTTGTTAACGTAAGTAAAAAGTTAATAATGGGCTTAGCGACTCCATAAATAACGACCCTTTTGTACACGTCTAAGCAAAGACTAGATGAGGTTCGATAACTGTCTTCTTGTTGCACCTCATTTCAAGCATTTTAAACTTCGTGAATGAACGTCTGTGGAGAATGGCACAAAGTAGGCAGCTTCCTCCTCATTATATCCTACACATGTTCGATGGGATTCAAATCCTGTAAAAGGGATGGCAATGTCAAAAACATTCAAATCCTGTAAAAGGGATGGCAATGTCAAAAACATTGATACTTCTTAAAGAAAGTTTATAGTTCGATAATAAATACGGAACCTTATGTTATCTTGGTAATGCAGTAAAGTGGTTTATAGAACATCGCCATCACAACATACAACTTTCATGCTACCTCTAAGAAAGGGAAGTGGTGATCAGCTAATATAGATCATTACCTAAACCTTAAAGCCGTGTACACATGCTTCTCAACATCAAATTCTTTCCTTCTACGGCCGTCGTGCATATTCAGACACTGAAGACGACATTATATCTCCCAATTTGGAGTAAAATTGTCGGCAGAAATTTTGAAAGACAGAATGAAGTTCCACTGAAAGATTTTTATCACCAATTTTCGAGAAACGGCCTCCGTAATTTATTAGTAGACACGTGACAAGTACCTGACATTATTATGTTTATTAGAGCACGATGGTGCACCTGTCCACTATTCACAAGTACCCGAGTTTTTGAATTAGTCGCATCCATATCTATGGAGTAGACGTGGAAGATGTATTGCATGAACATTTCGATCGCCGACTCAATTTTTTGAACCATTTTCTATGGGACCTACTTCAGAGAATCAGTTCATGAAACTACTATTCCTAATGGAACAGTGTTACGACAAAAATTAACCATGAGGCAGAAGCAATAACAAGTAATGAACGGACGGGAAATTTAAGGACAAATTTTTTTTTCAAAGAAAAAAATAATTATATATTGAAAATTCACTATGAAGAAGTTTTCGGAATATTACAGATAATAGCTGGATTAATTCTCCGGAACCTCTACAGATTTTAATCTAAATGAACCTCTTGAGAACATTTTGAATTAAATCATGCCATAGATAACACTGTATCGTGTATCTCTTTGAATATAAAGTAATGACCAAATTATTTGAATTCATCATCTAATACAAATTTGTTTCGATCGGATATTAAGCAATTAAAAGTGAACTTTTTGATTGTCTCGGTCTTTACTTGACGGAAATTCATCTTCAATATACAATAAGAAAAACAAATGTTAACTTCCGCTATTTTATTGATTTACACGACAATTGTTTCGTCATACCATATACAGAAAACCTACACATACAGATGGTACGGTTCATTAGACGTCAAACCATCCATTTTCACAAAAATTGTCAGCTTATAATAGTATGCTTTATAGATTGGTTAACATACCCATGACGAAAGAAAATTTTGACAAAGAGTATAAAACCATTAAACAAATAGCTTTCAATAATGATTTTAATCTGTTAATTGTAGACAATCTACTTGATAAAATAAATTACAAGAAAGCAATATCACTTGTATATCCAAAAATTCAAAATTCAAACGAAACCAAATTTATTTCATTAACTTACATAGGCCAAAAATCTGAAAAGATTGCTAGATATTTAAAGAAAAAAGAAAAATATAACATCTCTTTTAAAACCATTAATTCTTTGGGAAGCCTAATAAAAAATAATAAAGACGTCATTCCTAAAAACAAAAAATCAGGAGTTTACAAGTTTACATGTAGTGATTGCCCATGTCTATATGTGGGACAAACAGGCAGCCCGTTCATTCCAAACAAGGATACGAGAACATGAAAAATGTTACATTAATAATGAACCGAATTCAACTGCCAACCATTTGTAAGAGACTGGCCATAACTTTAATATGAACTATGAAATAATACATATCGAAAACAAAAGTCCGAAACTAAATCTGTTAGAAACTTTGGAGATCAATAGATATAATGAAAGACAAATTTTATTGAATGATCAAATAGATTTAAACAGATCCCCCTACTCAATATTTTTCATAAATTTTAAACCATCTCTTTCCACCCCTCTATTTTTTGTACCAGAGCTGTGTATTTAAGGTCATGTTTTGCATTGTATACCTCAGTTTAAATACTCACCTGATGAAGTCATGGTATGACGAAACAACTGTCGTGTAAATGAATAAAATAGCGGAAGTTAACATTTGTTTTTCTTATATTAAAAGTGAACTTACCAAAAAATGTTAAATGTGCTAAAGGGTCTTTCATTAACAGCGCCCCATTTTGTAGAACACATTATTTATTCGAAAATTATCGATATTTTTATTTCATAATTAAGTACAATCGATACCATTAGTTATGAAACAAAAAAAAAACATCATTTAAATGTCCAACACGCAAACGCTGGCAGGAATTAAGTCGTTGAACCCAATTTTCCATGACTCACTCACACTGGACGATTGCTGTAAACTAATGACTTAATGTAATCTCAAAGAAAAAGTCCAATGATGTTAAATCGTAGAAACGAGGCGGATAATTTATCGGTTCATTGCTTGAAATAATTGAATCCCCGAATTTGGTTTTCAATAGTCATTGTGTCATTGACAGTACGACAAGTAGCACCATCCTGTCGAAACCACATGTTCTGCAAATCAAGACAAACCAATTCAGGACATAAAAAATCAGTCAACATCGAACGGTAACGATTTCCATTGACAGCTATCGCCTCATGAGCTTCGTTGAAAAAAAATAAGGTCCGATGACTCCTCCAGCATAAAATCCGCACCAAACATTAAGTTTGTTAGAATGTAATGGCAGTTCTTGATATTCTTCAGGTTCATTATCACTCCAGATCCGTCATTTCTGCTTGTTAACATAACTATTTAACCAGAAATGAGCCTTATCGCTGAGAATGATTTTATGAAAATCAGGATCATTTCCAATTTTTTCTAAGTTCCAATTACTTAATACACGACGCTTTAAATGATCTGTTGGGTTAAAACAATTTTGTATGGATGCAAACCAAGGTCTTTTCGTAAAATTTCCAGAAAAAGACGTATGGGGGTTACTTAGTGCTTGAGAACGTCGAGAAATCGATAAATTTTGGTCTTCACGAACACTTTCGCGTATGACAGCAATATTTTCTTCACTTCTTGCATTTCTTCATGGCACTGTATCATCAACTGTATTTTTATCCGGACAATGATAACGGTCAAAAATTTGAGTTAAAGCACGTAAAGTTAAAATAACAGATCGCGATTTTTCATAATAAATTTGGTTTATTTTGGAAGGTTGTTGGAGTGTGTACTTTTCCATGATCAAATGGTAGACATTGACAACTACTACTGTCAATGTCACAAATAAATAATGGCTGCCATGCGTGAGTAATGTCAATTTAAAAATGGGGTATTCCCATTGAAAGACCCTTTATGTATTTTTCGAAAAAGGTAATAAAAAAGAACTTTTCAATTTCTACGTGGAGCATTTTTTAGGAATTTTTTATTTATGAATATCCAAACGAACTGGCTGTCTGGGTTGAGGTTTGCTCGATGATCACAGTCGATATTTTCTTTAGATTCTTTATTCGTTAACTGCCGCATATATGAGTTGATAATTATATATGCCTAAAGAAGGAAACAGTGTTTCTGAGACATATTTTTCAATTGAATGTTAAAAAGTCTACAAGGAAATGTTTAGATTGCAGAAATTATCCAGTTAATGTCTGAAATATCTAAAAAATCCTTCCTAGTAATTTTCAGTTCATATTTGATCTCTTGCTACCCTCGCAAAACTTAAAATACTATCGTATAAAAAATATAGAGTTGAAACACCCCATATGAATCACCTGGTTAGTCATTTGAAGGGGGAAATGAAATCAGTTGATTCACGCATAAATGAAGTTCCTGCAGCTTTTATCATTCTGCAGTTTCCTGATTCATTAATAAATTAGCATTTCCTTATTGTTGCGTGTTACGGTCGAAGCTACACTTTTCTAATTCATTCTTTTTTCTATTATGCTTCCAATAATGAACAATGAGCACAAAGGAATACTTTTGGACTTCATAGAATGGACGGCATTTCTTTACTTGATCCTTATAGTTTATTCGAGATATACAGGGTATTTTCAAATGTAAGATCGTTTTTAACAGAAGACATAACTATTAAATTTTTTTTTTAATTAGTTAATTGAATCAGTCTTCACTTGATGAAAATCCATATTAAATAATATCAAATAAGGTTATTCTGATTCTCAAAAATTTTTATTGTTATTTAATACAACAATTGCTTCGCTATCACAGTAGCATCATCAGGTAGGTTGACATTTTGAATTTCCAAAATCTGTTGCTGTTTATATTACAGTAGGTATAAAAATTTTTTATTGAACACTGAAACCCAAAAAAGATCTCTGTAAATTCCACCTTATCTGAATAAATTTAACAAGGGTTAGTTATTCAAATCTAATTGTTCTTTAATAAATTTACTCAGGTTTGAATAGGTTTTAAATGAAGTTTTTAAATCATATTTATTTTTGAGGTATGTAGCTATTTTCTCAGAAATACCTTTATTGTGTTTTAAGGAAATGTATTTAAAATAGCTTTTATATTAGGATACCATATTTAAAGCTATTTTGTTATTTTCATTTATCAACAATTTGTCTCTCAACGTAGGCTCATGGTCGTTATTAATAGCAATTTGTTTAATTATATTAAGTTCTGAAATATAATTATATAGCTAGGTTTTAAATGAAATTCTTTGATCATATTTATTTTTGAGGTATGTAGCAATTTTCTCAGAAATACCTTTTTGGTAATGGGTTCCTTGAATGCTGGATAAGTATGTTTATTGCCTACCAGATGAGACGAAGGAGACTGAACAGTTTGTTTTTTAGCAATGTTGATTATCTATCTATCTGTCTATCTGTAGGGTCCTTTCCGTTGAAAAATACCGATGATAACTTGTTTTGCATTTTGAAGGCAATATTGACATCTGATTTTGAAAAACTATTGGCCACTTTTTGACTTATGCGGTATTTTTTAACGCAAAGGACCAAACATACACAAATCAGGAGTTTATGAGTTATCTTGTTCTACGTGCAGTAATAAATATATAGGACAAACAGGACGTTCCTTCAAAACGAGGTTCAACGAACATAAAATGAGTTTCATAAAAAATAAACAGAATTCTACTTTTGCCACTCATTGTCTAGAAAACGGTCATTCCTTTCCCACAATAGATAATCTTAAAATTTTACATGTAGAATCAAAAGGGAATAAACTCGATTATCTAGAATCTGTTGAAATTTTCAAATTAGTTCACAATAACAATAATGTAAAAATAATTAATGACTGTACGGAGCTATGTAAATCGCAAATATTTGAGATATTTAGAAAGTAACATCTGTTTAAAACCTTTTTCAACGAACATAAAATTAATTTAATGAAAAGTAAACAAAAATTCAACTTTTGCCACTCATTCTTTAGAAATTAGTAATTCCTTTCGACCTTAGGAAAATTTTACATGTAGATTCAAATGAAAAGAAACTTGATTATTAAAATTTTCAAATTCGTTCACAATAAAAATAATTTAAAAAATAATGAATGACTGTATGGAGCTATGTAAATCCAAATATTTGAGATGTACAACAAAATAACGTAAAAATAATGAATAACTGTACGGAGCTATGTAACCCAAAAAAATTATTTGAGATATTTGGGTACCATCTGTTTAATAACCTTCTTTGTCGATTGCCGACATTCCGATATCTGTTAGAAGGCCCCTCTTTTTTAATCGGGTTTTTATCACGTTCCGCTTGTAAACCTTTGTACCACTATTAGGTGTTATCTATTGAAATAATCCAAATATTTATCACTTTTGTTTAAATACCACTGTACCACTGTTAGTTCTTCAGTTGACTGATGATGGGATAGTTCATTTCCCGAAACTCGAGTCACAAGAAAATGTGTAAAATATATTTTTATTGGTAGTAAAACATAGTAATTTCTACAATTTGTTTTAATTATGATCAACTACCAAATAGTAACGGCTGAAACAATTCAGTATCTTAATAATTTTTTGAAGCTAAGTGATTTCATGTGCTTAAATATTCCTATTGCTTTTTATTGTCGAATTACCAGAAAACTCGAATATACCTTATAGAACTAGACGATAAAATCTCTCTCTCAATGAATTTCAGGTTATAACCTTCTTCTTCGAGTGAGTATTCTAGCAAAATTATTTGTGCCCATGAAACGGAGTTCTATAAGGCGAGCACTATTCTAAAAAGCGATACTTACAGATGGTGTTGATACTTCTAGATATCAACATGAATCTTAAACTTTGTTATAGAAATGGGATAAGCTGATGAAATCTGTGAAGAACTAATGAAACGGAAAATCGAATGACACAAAAACTATAACTCAGCTAGTGTCAGCCAAACTGCGAAATCTGACAACTTGTTTTGAATGCCGACCGTCTCGAATGACCAACTCCTTTGTTGAAAGCGAGAGTATCAACATTTCTCCCCTCATGAAATCCAGCATCTTGCCATCAAACTCCAGAGAATGGTAGGATCAATATTTGTTTTGTTTACATCTTGTGCTATCTTGGCATATCATCAGATTGGGGCGTATCACAAACCACGAATATTGTATTACAAGTTATTACCCCTGTCGTAATTGATAAGGTACATTTGAACAGTGGATTTTATGCTAATATATTACGGACAATCATATTCCTGGATGTTGGAAACAGCAGACTGAAATGGGGGTATTATTATTCTATCCGCAGCCAGACCTTACGTGTCCTATCGTACCTTATTCTCAACTTCATAACCCTGTCCCTTCGCAAAGGTTCGGGATAGAGTGCATTTCATTGCTAAAAAAGTATTATATTCCTTTAACAGGCATTATAGACGGGACAGTTTCGAAGATAAGGTTTTTAGTTCACATTCCAATAGAAATACGGATCATCCCCAGTCAAATTTTCAACCTAGGGTCGAGAAATCTGTTGAAAAACTACTTTCTTTCAAGGTTGCTCATATTTTCTGGAAAGGGTTCAAAAACACCGGATACAAAATTAACAAGAACACTGACGTGACTTTTGAAGATTTAGTGAGCTTGTGATTTAGTAGATGGTTGAATAAATTCCACATCACATGTACGTGAAGTCAGCTGCATATTTCAGAGAATTGGGAAAAATAATTAATTGCTATCAAAAAATAGTGTTTTTCAAGTAAGAATTATAAGTTCCTAGGAAGTGTTCAGGAAACACATAATGATTTGTGAAGTACATTTTTGCTCTCCACGCAATTTGAATATGGTATCAGAATTCCCGTTCCTCCATCGAAGAAGGACAATAATTAATAAGTATTTGCATTGTCAACATATACCGCATATCACATATTCCAAACTGCTAAAAAAACGCCAATTATCGCGCTATATAACCGAAAGCTCAGTGGTTAGAACATTGGGCTGGGAACCGCAAGATACCGGGTTAAAATCCTGTTCAAGTAGGAAAGAAATAGTTTAGTTGGACAGGTTTCGTCCACCATTTCACTGTTGGGTCGAAAATTAACAGTGCTAAAGTGGCGTAAGGACGCAGTAACAAAACCTAAGCAGAACACAACTGAACTCCTAACTTGCACAAGCTGAAAAAGCTTCTGAGCGATCTTCACAGAAGATTTGAATATCAAAACAAATTAAAATATTTCTTCTATCAAGTAAAAGGCCTTTCTATTTTACTTCACAGAAGATTTAAGAGTATCAGGATAATATCATATCGATATCTCATCAATAACCTGCCATTATTTCACCGAGTGTTAATTCCTGCTTATTATGCCCTTATTTGAATTATTTTTAGTGACAATTTACATAACTTGTTTTAGATACAGTGAATGTGAGTGCAGTTCGAATTCTTCTGCAAGAATCATCCCCAGAAAATTTATCCCGGTTCGAAGGTGAGTTTTTCGTTGCCATCGCAACGCTCTTAACTATGTTAATACAATTCATTTTATGTCTTCTTCCTCTGAGCTATCGTTTTCCATACAAGAAGTTAGACAATGAGTTTTGCGTTAAAGAAAACGTTGGTTACAGTTAATTACGGTATAATATAATGATAATTATTATTATTATTATTATAGACTACCCAGGTTTGTTGATTTTCAAAGTTTGTTTTACCTACTTCATATAAAATTAGCGAGTCATCCAATGGGGTAAATTTGTTTACGAATTAGTTGCTTTTGTTTTTTGTTTATGATGGAATTTATAGTTTTAGTTTCGAACTGATTTTTTGTGGTTATTTGTCTGATTGTATTCAATTCCCTCTTTAGCGTAATATTATCTAAAGGAATTGAAAATGCTCTATGTACCATTGATCTATAAGCAGCTAGTTTATGATTGATCGGATGGTTTGAAAAATTTGGTATTGTTGTATCAGTTGATGTTAGAATATCTTAATAGTTTGCACAAAAAGGTCAAATTCACCATGGAAACACAATTTGATAACAAAATAAATTTTCTGGACATAACTTTAATTAAGAGTAATAATGAAATTTCCTTTGATATATATAGAAAACCCACATCAACTGATACAACAATACCAAATTTTTTAAACCATTCGATCAATCATAAACTAGCTGCTTATAGATCAATGGTATATAGAGCATTTTCAATTCGTTTAGATAATATTACGTTAAAGAGGGAATTGAATACAATCAGACAAATAGCCACAAAAAATCAGTTCGAAACCAAAACTTTAAATTCCATCATAAACACAAAACAAAAGCAACTAATTCGTAAACAAATTTACCCCATCTCCAAATAACAATAAATTCATAAAACTAACATATTTTGAACCAATTTCACAAAAAATAGCTCAAATTTTGTCAAAAATTAACACAGTAACAGCTTTCACACCCTCCCATAAAATTTCTAATCTCTTTTTTAATCCGAAAGACAACTTCCACTTCCACTTAAATATATTCATTCTTCCACTTCTCGGAAACATGGTTGGATTGATTCCAAAATACGTAGAGAACGGAACAATTTGAGGAACTTACATTGGCTCTCAAAGAACTTGAAGACACCCGAGGCATCTCACTTGTATAGTGGGGCAAAAACTCAGTACAATCAATTATTAAAGTCGTCCAAATTTAATTATAATAAAAACATCCTATGCAATTCTGACAATACCTGCAGAACTGTTTGGAAGATGGTCAGTGATGAAATCAATACCAACGCTAAAATTCCTAAGAATATTTCACTGAAGATCAATGATCTGCTTGTTTCCAGTCCTCAGAAGATAGCTGAAACTTTTGCTCGATACTTTACCGAGGTTAATCGTGTCTCTGTCCAAGAGCACTTCGGCGGTTCCTTGTCGGATTCGTGCACTACGCAAGTTCTCCTTGACCATAATTTTTTCTTCTTTCCTGCTACTGCAGAGGAAATTTCTTCTACTATACGTGGTCTGAAGAGCGCTAGTGGTGCCGGACCTGACATGGTTTCAGCCAGGTCTCTGAAATTTTTGGCTCCTCTAATTGCTGAGCCCATCACCTGCCTGCTGAACGAGTCAATTTCTGCTGGATACTTTCCGTCTGTCCTCAAATTGGCAAGAGTTATACCGATCCATAAAAAAGGCGACATCGAGGATATAACGAATTATCGGCCTATCTCCATCTTGAGCCAGATTTCGAAGGTTTTGGAAAGGGTCATATATAATAGAATGTACAACTATTTGACGAAATATTCGATTCTGTCTAGCAGACAACACGGCTTCAGGCTTGGTAGGTCAACCCAGACCGCCTGTTGCGAGTTTTTCGACCTTGTTTACACCAGCTTGGATAGCGGATACTGTGTTGCAGGTATATTCTTCGATTTATCCCGGGCGTTTGACACGCTCCAACACAAGTTCATATTCGAGAAAATGTATCAGATGGGATTCAGAGGTGTATTTCTGGAGTGGGTCAGAAGCTTTGTCTCAGATCGCAGAGTGTACGTAAGACTGAACGGGTGTTTATCCGACGAGTTCGTCAGCGATCTGGGTGTTGCGCAGGGATCTGTCTTGGGCCCGCTCCTGTTCCTTTTATTCATTAATGATCTCCCTACATATCTGCTTGTACCTATATTGATTATGTTTGCCGATGATACCTCCATCGCAATCAGAGCTTCCAGCTGGCAGGAGTTGAGGTTGCATTGCGAGAAAATTGTTCTGTGTTTCGAGGATTGGTGCCACAGAAATTCTCTAATCCTCAACTTATCGAAGACAGTTCTGATTAAGTTTCAGAATCGGGAAAACCAAACTTCGGGACCTCTTGTTATTAAACACCAAAAAGGTTTTTTGCAGTCGACGGAAGTCGTCAGGTTTCTGGGGCTGTTTGTTGATGGTAACCTTGCGTGGCGTCATCACGCAGAGCATGTTTGTGGTAGGCTTAACAAGGCTTGCTATGCTATTTCACGTCTCAGGGGCTGTCTACCAGTCGAAGAATTGCTGAGTGTTTACTACAGCATGGTATATAGTCACTTGAGCTACAACGTAGTTCTTTGGGGTTCAGCGGGGGGATCTCACCGAGTTTTTATTTCTCAGAAAAGGATCATACGCCTTATTTTCAAACTTCGGCCTCGCGATTCATGTCGTCCGACTTTCCGAGAATTTGGTATACTTCCCTTCCCATGCGTGTACATTTTGAACTGCCTTGTGAATATCCACCTAAACTTAAGCAAGTATAAGAGATGTTCAGACTTTCATAAGTATGAAACACGTAAAACAGATATTATAGCCTTTCCTAGACATTCTACGGCCAAGTTTGAATCCTCACCCGATTATATGGGTATCAAACTGTTCAACCATTTGCCTAGTCGACTAAAATCAATGAATGGAAAGTTTTTCAAGAGGGAAGTTAAATCCCTTTTACTCAATAAGTGTTATTATACTGTCGATGAGTTTCTGGCTGATGCCGTTTGTTAATTTTTATATGTGTTTATTTTTACCTATGTTTCTTCGTAAGACTTGTCCTATACATTGTAAATGTCTGAAAGGATCAATAAATTTATTATTATTATTATTATTATTAAAGAGAACCGACTGAATAATTCTGGAGTCTATAAATTAAGTTGTCAAGAGTGTAATAGTGTGTATATAGGACAAACGGGCCGACCTTTCCATAAAAGGTACAAAGAGCATCAATCTGCTTTTAGGAACCGGAAGAATAATTCCAATTTTGCGAACCATTTCTTCAATACAGATCACACGTTCCCAGAATTGAACAACCTTGTTATCTTGCACGTGGAAGCGAAAGGGAAAAAACTTGACATCCTGGAATCCATAGAAATTGAAAAATATAAAAGGCACGTACCAATAATAAAACTACTAAACGAAGAGACGGAACTTTGGAAAACCCCTCTCTTCGAAGCTCTGCCGAAGCCTACAATCAGCATATATAATAGTTGAAATCTAATTTGTTCATTCAGTTTGAAAATGTAGTAAAAACTACGAAACTCGAGTCACTGTATATCAGTTATAATAAAAAGTGATAGAAAACAAAGTAATTTCTTATTTCATTCCATTAAGACGAGAATGTAGAAAAGAATCGGTTATAGTTTTGAGTTAATTTGCTCCTCGAAAAAAGATCTATATGATTTTCATTTTTCCACACCAATAGTACTGCATGTTTTAGTAGTGAAAATAGAATGATTTAATTCCAGATAGAAAAAAACTGGATGCTGCTGAAAGTCAGAAGCATTATTTATTGCGCGGTAGGTTCAAGGAATAGCGTACTATCGTTTCACCCAAACATCTAAGTGATTCTACCTTCAAACTTTCAAGGTTTAATAGTTACTCACGTTAAATGTTCAAACACGTTTTAAAAAGTTCAATATTTTTTCCAAAATTTTGGAACCTACAGATTCGATCGATGTGAAATTCAGCAGTAAGAAGTAGAATAATAACGCATGTTTTTGCAGAGTGTCGTGAGGATCATTGGAAGACCAAAACAAAATTATTTCCTGAGCGCGAAAAGGCTCCTGACTTTTCACCTTTTTTCCTTTCAACGTAGGTTCGAGGTAGTTATTCTCCAATTATAAAAAGAATGAAAAAGTGGGTGAAAATATGTACAAATTTAGGTCGAAAATCGACAAAACTTTCGATGAGAAATCAATGAACCTTTGTGAATCGTTTTCGTCATTTTGAGATACAGATTCGTGAAAACTTCTTGCGTTAAAATCAACGATACAGAGGAAAATAGCGAAAACGACAGATTAAATTAATTCGGGCCATTCTTTATTGCGTATAAATGAAAAATCCTTGATGCGAAAGCCGGACGGAATTTCTGTTTTCTCAGTTCTTAAGTTGTTTATTTCTTGTTCCGTCAGCTGTTTCTTGAATGAAAACATCGATGGAATAATCGCCTCCAATTAAGAAATTTAAAAGCCGGCAGAATAAAGCTAAAATTTCAAAACAAACAGTTTAATTAAATTTCTCGACGCAAGGAAAACCTTATCTCAAATTATTTTTCACTTAGACTAGTTTTCTGTGTCTCAGATGAATTTATTTCCTAATGTTTGTTGGAAAAGAATGCACCACCATGCGTAAAATATATCGTCGGAAAAAATTGAGGGATTTTCTGTTGAGGGATTAATTTTTGAATTCGTTTCATCTCCAACAAAAATTAAAATAATATACTGATGCTATATATTCATTTTCGAAAACAATACTGCAACATTATTATTATTAAATAAAATAAGAAGGAACGGTTTTTTACTTGATAGAAGGATTATTACAAAATTTGAATATTAAAACAGATTTAATCTGTTGTCTTCTACAATTTTAATTTCAAAAAATTCTTTGAAGAAACTTTAAGAATTAAATTAATGTCTTCATAAGCACTGCTCATATTTAATAGACGTCAAAATTCATCATACAATATCAAACGGAATTAAGAAAAACCAACAAATATAAACTGTCAATTGAAATTAAAATATAAATAAGCAAACATTTTTTGTTTCGTTCCAGGCATGCGTAATGAACTCTTCAGACAAACTTACGAAGCCCTGTTTGTTACAAAATGTATTGTTTTCTGATCCTATATTAATGAAAAATAACTCTTTCTCAAAAATATAAAACATAATTTCAAGAACTTCTCAAAAACTAATTTATTTGAAATATTCAATATATTTAAACAAATTACTTCAAAAAATCTCAAAACATGTAGCACATCCTCAAGAAATAATTAAAGTTACGATAAGATCAGTTCAACTTTACATATAAAAAAAATAATAAAATCAATTAAACAATGTATAGACTTACTCAGTGCCATCTCAGATTTTATTATTTTTTTTATATGTAAAGTTGAACTGATCTTATCGTAACTTTAATTATTTCTTGAGGATGTGCTACAGGTTTTGAGATTTTTTGAAGTAATTTGTTTAAATATATTGAACATTTCAAATAAATTAGTTTTTGAGAAGTTCTTGAAATTATGTTTTATATTTTTGAGAAAGAGTTATTTTTCATTAATATAGGATCAGAAAACAATACATTTTGTAACAAACAGGGCTTCCTAAGTTTGTCTGAAGAGTTCATTACGCATGCCTGGAACGAAACAAAAAATGTTTGCTTATTTATATTTTAATTTCAATTGACAGTTTATATTTGTTGGTTTTTCTTAATTCCGTTTGATATTGTATGATGAATTTTGACGTCTATTAAATATGAGCAGTGTTTATGAAGACATTAATTTAATTCTTAAAGTTTCTTCAAAGAATTTTTTGAAATTAAAATTGTAGAAGACAACAGATTAAATCTGTTTTAATATTCAAATCATTATTATTATTATTACATAAGTGATAAGAGTAAAGGTAAACCTATAAACTCAAAAAAAACAAAAATAAAATGAAACTGAGAAGGTACTCTAGAAGTGAAACAATTGAGTGGTGAATGCATTGTAATGGACTTAATTATTGAACCCGTGTAGACCATCCATCCAGAGCGTTCTTGAAAGAATTCACCGATGGCGATGACACAACTTCAGCAGGGAGTCCATTCCACGCCTTGAACACTCGGTTGGGAACAAACTGGCTCCTCGGTGTCGTCCTGAAGTTCTCCTTGGCAAGCTTTAAACGGTGTATTCTTAGCTCGATAATGGTTAAGTGGAAAGAGGTAAGACTTATCCGTACCGAAGAGGTAGTGAAGTGCTCGATAAGTGGTTATCAGATCTCCCCTTCTTCTACTATCCGAGAAGGAGAGCAACTCAAACAACCGCAGCCTCGATTGGTAATCAGGCCGGATTGTGCCAAATGGAAGACGGGTGTTCCACCGCTGGACAGATTCCAAAAGATCCCGATCGCCTTTCAGATTGGCCCACCAAACAGGGCCCGCATATTCTAGAATAGGACGCACATAGGTTGTGTAGAGAGTCCTGCTTGTGGCTACATCGCATCTTGCAAATGTTTTATACAGCTTTAGACACAACAGTCGAAAGGTGAGCAGACCAACTTAAGTCATCCGTGACGGTAACACCCAGGTCACAATGTTGAGAGACAGCAGCTAGCCTCTGCTGGCCAACGAAGAAGGGAGTCCTGGGATTTTTTTCCCGATATGGAGCACGCAACATTTCTCGATATTAAGAGGTAGCAACCACCTCCCACACCACTCAGAGACCTTATTGAGGTCTTCCTGGAGGTGTCCCGCATTAACCAAGGGATAGTTGTAAAGCTTTGTGTCGTCTGCGAACATTGCATAATTGGATGAAAAAAGTCGGGGGAGATCAAAAGTGTACAACAGGAACAAGATAGGGCCCAATACCGAACCCTGCGGAACTCCACTAAGGACTTCCATATCAGAGGAAGAGAAACAGTCACCGACCCTCACCCGGAAAGTGCGAAGCGACAAAAATGACTGAATCCACGAAAGCAGAGGACCCCTCACTCCCAAGAACTCAAGCTTCCTCAGGAGATGACGATGGGGGACACGATCAAATATTCGCGCAAAGTCCAAATAAACAACATCCACCGGACAGCCATAATCAATGCACTTAGTCCAATCGTTGACACAGGAGAGGAGGTTGGTGATGGTGGACCGACCCAGAAGAAACCCATGCTACTCCTTGGGAACTATATCGTTTTGTAGGGCAAACTCTATCAATTTATCGCTAGTGATTCGCTCCAGTAGCTTGCAAACTTGAGATGTTAAGCTTATTGGTCTGTAGTTCTGAGCAGAAAGCTTATCGCCTTTCTTGAAGATAGGTGTAGTGTAGTCATTAGGTACATAATCAAAGACCTACGTCAGATCGACAATTGTGGCAAGACGATAGTCTTTATTCTCGAATATTTCGAGAGTAGAGCTGAAAAAATCAATAATTGCTTCAATTGTGTTTCTGTTCCCACGAAAACCAAATTGACGGTCAGTCGGAAAACTATTACCCTTAAGAAAACAGGAACAAGTGAAATCGGACGGTAGTTGTTGATATCGTCTCTGTCGCCCTTCTTGAAAACAGGGATCCCCTTAGAGATCTTCAAGCACTTAGGGAATATGGAAGAGCTCAAGCATTTGTTTGTCCACTTCGTAAGGCATTTTTTACCACCTTAATTGGGAGACCATAATAATCAGTTGAATTGCTCTTCTTTTTGTTACGTACTATATCTCTTACAGTATTTTGTCAATTTTCATGAAAGCCAAATGTCTTTTCTGCTGGAATTTGTCGAGCTGAGGTAGACTCCCCAAGGCCCTCTATGCAACACTTGAAAACTGTATATCAAAACTCTCTGCATCAATGTTAACCGACTCCCGGGCACAATTGTCCCTAATATGACTTTTTATTACACACCAGGCTGCTTTGGACTTATTCTCGTGAGCTTCAATATTGTTGTAGAAATATTCCATATTGGTTTTCTTTATTACATTCCTATATTTCAGACGTAGTTTGTTGCTGTGTGCACGTAAATCTAATGTTGCATAAACCCGTCACATCTAGTTCACAAGCAGCAAATTATCTCTCAAGCGTCTCATATCATGAGTAAACCAGCCATTGTCGACATGTGGATCCTGCATTCTAGATTTCCTTTCGCGAAATGACATAAGCAAATAATGAACCATGTTCTGTTGAAATACATTGAAACGCAATTCAAGATCTGGGGCATCGTCATCAACAAAGCTCCAATCCTTTCGGTGGAGAGCTTTATGCATTTTGACCTCATCAGTAAGAGGTCGAATTTTTCTGTATTTAATGCCTTTAGATTTATTTGAAATACTCGCACTCAAGATCTGTGCATCATGATTCGAAAAAGCTGTCGGTAGAACATCCGTGCACTCACTCTGTCAAAATTGATGAATATATTGTCCAAACAATTGTTGTTCCTGGTGGGCTAAAAAATTTTCTCTTTAAAACCGAAAGGTGATAACAGATTTTGAAATATTTTAGTCTGCTGATCTGGAACAAAAATTTTACAAGTATCAAATTCAATATTGAAATCTATTTAATAAAACTTTTTCATTATATGAACGGATCACATTAAGTAATGACTCTAAATTATCAATAAATAAATTAAAACTTCTGGAGGGACAGAAATATATACATCAACTATAAAATTAATCTTGTTAAAATTCAGCTTAGCGGCGAATATTTCACAGTGAAGTTCCAAAGACAAACTGCGAATATTCGTTATTTCAGGACAATCAAGAATACTTCTAGTATGATTTACCAGTATCATGGACCTCCTTTAAATAGATTCGTTCTTGTGTATGCATGTCCTATATACCAGCCATTCAAACATAATCCCTCAGCCTCTGTTCTGGATAACCAAAGTTCTGTAAGGCACAGTACATCGAAACTAATCGGCTAGGAATAAATCAAGTACTCAATATCGTTCACTTTATTTTTCACACTCAGTATGTTCAAGTGCATTAAACTTACACATTTTTTTTTCTTCTGCACATCACAGTTGACCAATTTACATTTGGACTGACTGATGAAAAATACAAGGTAAAAAGTAATTCTAAAATAGGAAAAGGCGTTTTACTTGATAGAAGAAATATAACAAAATTTGAATATCAAAACAGATTTAATCTGTTAGTCTTCTACAATTTTGATTTCAAAAAATTTTTTATTCACAAAACTTTTAGAATTAAGTTAATGTCTACAATAAGAACCGCTTATATTTAATAGACATATATAATCAAAACTCAATATATATTAGGAGTACAAATAAGTTTCCGCCGTTTTTTAACACAAATTAAATATTTATTACAGAAGAAAGCTTGCTGAGTGACTTCTAATGTTAGAGCAAGTTCTTTTTGTGTTTGAGATGAATCTTCCTCCAATAATTCCTTCAATTCTGCATCCTCGTAAATTTTTGGCCTTCCACTGCGATCTCTGTCTTCTACGTCGAAATCACCGTTTTTAAACTTTTGAAACCACTCCCGACACGTTCTCTCACTCAAAGCACCCTCACCATATGCTTCTACGAGCAATTGATGCGCCTCAGCAGCAGATTTCTTTAAATTAAAGAAGTAAACTAATATTTCCCGCAAATGACGCCTTCTTGGCTCAAATTTTGACATTTTCAACTTATAAAAATTATATTTTACCAATATAAAATCAATGATATTAATAGGTTATGTTGTTCTTGAATGTCCAAACTATTTTTTAAGCCGGTTATCATCTGCGAAAGCTAACCGCGCCATCTACAATAAAACGGCGGAAATTTATTTGTACTTCTAATAATGTCAAATGGAATAAATAAACCAACAGATATGAAAAAGTCATTAAAATTAATAAATAAATATTTAAAGGAGACAAAATTTTGTTTCTGATCTAACCTTTAAGAACACCAATTGCCTTTTAAAAACATGGACACAACTTAAGGACTTCTCAAAAAATATAATTTATTTGAAATATTTAATATATTTAAATATTCGAATAAGTTAATTCAGAAATCTCTCAAAACATGCACTATATCTTAAATTTTGAAGATAATAATAATAATAATAGATAATTATGATATTGTCTTGATACTCTTAGATCTTAGGTGAAGATATCCAGAAGCTTTTCAGCTTATGCGAGTTAGGAGTTCAATTTAGTTCTGGTTAGGCTACCAGACCTACGTTCTTACGCCAAATGAGGCACAAAAGTATTAATTTTCGACCCAACAGTAACCGAAACCGTCTGACTAAAAAATTTATGTTATTGATGTCTTATCAATTTTTTTTTAAGTCCTTGTACTTTGGAAATTAAAACACTATATTTAATCGAATCTTTTTAAATATTTGATAGATTCGGTCTTTACTTGGTGGAAACTCATTTCAATTAAAAAGATGTATATGAGACAGTAATTTATTTCCACAAAAATGTTTGTACTACTACAACAATTGTTTCACCACGATGTGGCTTCTTCAGGTATTACATTGTACTGTCAGACAAGACATTGTACTGTCAGACAAGACATTGTACTGTCAGACAAGACAGTACAATGTAATACCTGAAGAAGCCACATCGTGGTGAAACAATTGTTGTAGTAGTACAAACATTTTTGTGGAAATAAATTACTGTCTCATATGAATCTTTTTAAATCATTCGCCGGAATGGGATACACGATATTTTCTACTATTACATTATTCACAAGTGTCATTTTATGATGAGGTGTAAGAGGTTCCACATGTTAAGGAGTAGGGATTCGTTTATCTCTAATAGGCTTTTAAGTGTTTGAAGATCGAGATCTTTATGGCTTTTGTTCATTTCTAAACACTCAAGCAAATTCATTTTACATCCCTTGTGAGATTTATGGGGGATATTCAGGTTGTTGATAGCTTGAATCTGTTCAAAACTGCCGAACTTTTGCGTGTGATCAGACGCTCTTTCCATCTTGTTTCAACGTTTACACCTGTAAACGTAAGTTGCGTTAAAATCACTACAATTGATTATGTAGACTGCCGAAACTTTTTTTGCATTGAATGAATCATTTCATAGATTAGAACAAGCTGAAAAGGCCTTTTTCAAATCGAATTCATTGAAATCATTTCAGATTTCAAAGGAAAATATTCAAAATATTATATATTTACCATCGGGATTTACTGTGATTGGATATACAGGCTGTTCTATGAACTATCACAAACTCAGATGAAAGCTCTGCCAATTGGAAACATTTTTATCTTAAAAACATAGGACCGATAGGTTTTCGTTTATAAGATACAAGCATTTGAAATTCTATTATCATATTTAAATTAAAAATAGGCAGACAAGTGTAAAGGCCATTTGCCTTCTGTCTGGATATAGCTTCTAGCTGCAGGAGGACCGCAAAAGTTTTCTTATGCATATACACAAATAATGATTGTGACGAAGCATTTCAATCGAAAGAGCTTCAAAAAATGTAAAAATACACTATTCAAAAATAATTCACTGAAGAAAGAAGACATTCACCAACAACATATTTATGATAGTTCAAAACATATAATACTTTACATAAATAAAGTAATATTTGAAATCCTCTTCCGAAACAATGCTCAATTATTCGCCATTCATATTGGCATGTTTTTGGTGAATGATAATCGGCTTTTCTTTTTTTTATTGATAAAAATAATCTAGTATTTCTTTCAGATAATGCATGTCGAAAATCATATTCATGTTCATTATTTTATGTTGTACCCCTACGAGAAAAATAGAAAGGAACACAATCGTTTCACGATCTCAATGATCTTTTTGACGAAAAAACAATTAACGAAAAGCAACGTCGGTAGTAGTTAGCACGTTTCTAATCAGGTTATACCAACTTGGAAGACAATCCAGAAACACGTGAACTATCAACCAGATCCTACTAGTGGCTTTGGAAGAGAGCGAAAAGGTGATAACGCGAATGCTAACTTCCATGTAGAGAACTCAACAATCGTGCGTAGTCTCAAAAAACTCGAAAAATTATGGAAATTGGCGAGATGGACCCCACACGAACTCTGAAAAACAGCTGATCGAGTCCTAATTTTCTTAGAATGGCAGCAAAAACCGAGCAAACACCTTTTCGGAAGTATCTCCAAATGCTCTATAAGAATGTCGAAAGAAGGAAAGTTCTTGTAGTTTCCAGGCAAAAAGTTTAAAAATCTACTTACTACAAAATTCATATTGCAAAATTTTCAGGGAGCGCAGAAAATTTTTCTTCAATAACAAAAATGTATTATTTTAGAAGATGAATCAAAATTTGAATTACAAGCCATGTGTTTCGTATTGAATGTAATAGTGATAACTTTAAAGAATGAAAAAACAAATAAAGGAGGATAAAGCACATGTGAAAATATGGAGAAAAAATTGTCTCATTAATTCAGTTTGTGCTTCAAAAAACAAACTGAAATTTTGAGCACCTCTAACATTCAGTCTCTGAACAGACTGTGAAATCATTATCATTCGGGTAGTCAAACTTGTCGGATGTAGCATTTGCTACAACATACTCTATTTTCGGATAGTCAAAGTCGTCGCTTTTGACATTTCGGTCCAAACTATACAGTTATTTAACTATATATTAAAATAGTAAAAGTAAACCACAGATGTGCGTGACGGCACGCAGTGCTAACTTCCAGACGCGCAGGATCCCGACGGGCGAAGCCCGTCGCCTGGATATCGTTGCGGACCGAAGGTCCGCACTTCCCTCTAGACCGGTTTACCGTTCCCGTTCCGGGATGACCCTCCGTTCCCGAGATACAGGCGGATAAAGTTCGGGAATTTTCCCGCGCACTCCAACAAGCCCCGCCCACCGTAACCTCGACCCGTTTCTGTGGTGTACGTATAGGGGCGATCCGCGAAGTCAAGTACGGAGACCGTCCGAAAATTTTCGGACCGTCGGAAAAAACGGATATATCTAGCGACGGGCGAAGCCCGTCGCGAAAATACCCATTCGGACCGAAGGTCCGATAGACCCGCTACCCGTTAAAGCCCCTATATTTCGCGGATTACTTTCCGTCGCTACGATACGAGCGGATGATAATTTCCGGACTTTTCCCGCCCTCACCAAACGGGTACCGCCTTACGCGTATGCCGCGTAGGGATGACCAAACGGGGGTGACCAAAGACGGAATTTCAACGAAAAGTAGATCCCACCTAATATTATAGAAAATTATTAAAAAAAATTGTTTTTTTCGAGGTGGATCGATCGAAAAATATAGATCAATCGACTCTACTCGTTATTGTTAATATAGTAATCCGTAATCCAATTGATTGCCAAACTATTGGCATATTCATTATATTTGTTTTTAGTATAATAACCATACCTTTTGACTAGGTTTATGTACAGTAAACTAAGAATTCATTGCTATTATAGTGTATTACGAGTGTTTTACTTCAATTCCTTTTATATAAGAAAAACAAATGTTAACTTCCGCTATTTTATTAATTAACACGACAATTGTTTCGTCATACCATGACTTCATCAGGTGAGTATTCAAACTGAGGTATACAATGCAAAACATGACCTTAAATACACAGCACTGGTACAAAGAATAGAGGGGTGGAAAGAGATGGTATACAATAACTGAAAAATATTAAGTATGGGGGATCTGTTTGATCATTCAATAAAATTTGTCTTTTATTATATCTATTGATCTCCAAAGTTTCTAACAGATTTAGTTTCTGACTTTTGTTTTCGATATGTATTATTTCATAGTTCATATTAAAGTTATGGCCAGTCTCTAACAAATGGTTGGCATAAGTTGAATTCGGTTTATTATTAATGTAACATTTTTCATGTTCTCGTATCCTTGTTTGGAATGAACGGCCTGCCTGTCTGTCCCACATATACACATGGGCACATATACACATGGGCCACATATACACATGGGCATTTAATTTCATTAATTGTATACCATCTCTTTCCACCCCTCAATTTTTTTACCAGAGCTGTGTATTTAAGGTAATGTTTTGCATTGTATACCTGTTTAAATACTCACCTGATGAAGTCATGGTATGACGAAACAATTGTCGTGTAAATTAATAAAATAGCGGAAGTTAACATTTGTTTTTCTTATATTTAAGATGAATTTCCGTCAAGTAAAGACCGAGACAATCAAAAATTCAATTCCTTATCATCTTCGTTGGTTTATCTCATTAGATATACAAAGCATGTTCATCATAGAGATAACTACATACCTTAAAGTAAAACTTTCGCTACACTACGGGAAATAGAGTCAACTAAACCGATCGAAATTAATCATTGCGATTAATGAATTAGCAATTGTTCGTTTTGTCAAAATACTGAAACAATAGGCAAAATACTGCAGTAAACTAACCGTGGTACGAAACAAACTCAATTATTTTATACATTCCATAGAAGGAATTTTCATGTTTCTAAACATTTTTATATTTCAAGTCAACTATTTCCCCATTTCTCCAAAGAATCATTTTAACCCACACTTAAGGCGATTACTCTATAATTGCCGTAATTCTATCTCTGATTCCTCAGGGAAAATAGTTAAACTAAGCAATAAAAACGAAGAATTTTCACCTTTAATATATTTCATGCCCATCTGGAAAATGGAAAATCTAAGTCTGTCATAAGTTCCACAGGAATTCAAAAAACCTGTTTTCTCCAAGTAATTCTCAAGTTCATGAATATACAATGAGCTGTCTGTGTTGAGAAACTTGTCGAAAATCGTCATAGTATTGTCTGAGTTCGCGATAACATTTTGGCTGCAAATTCGCAAGAACTGAAGTTATTAATAATTTGTGAATAATTAATTTTTTTTCTGAATTAAGGGTGGTCCAAATTGAAATTTTAATTCGAAATGCTTTAAAGTAAAAAACATATTGTGGAATATTTTATATTTCTGCACCAGTATACATTTTGTCAAGAAACTACCGGGAATTATCGATTTAAATCTGGCGGGGCAATGAGACAGGTAAAATTTTTTTTTCCTAGGTTGGTACCACTGTCCTTAATTACTATGCCAAGCTTGAGCGGGATCTGTCAACTAGTGTGTTTGCAACAGCTGATTAAGTCAGTCGATGTCAGAGTGCGTGCCGATTTTTACTATGGGTGATTACGTTGAGCAAAGAATTTGTTTAAAGATTTGTGTTGCAGATGAATTTTCGTGTGCCGATGCATTGAAAATGTTGCAAAAGGCCTTTGGTGATAATGCTCTATCGAAAACTCGTGAATATCAGTGGTACAGAGCCTTCAAGGACGGTCGTGAAGTGGTCGCCCATCGACGGCTTCGATCGAAGATAACGTCGATAAAATTAAGGAAAGGGTGCTGGAAAACCGTCGTACCAGCTTGAGAGAGATAGCACATGATCTTAAGATATCCCACGAGTCCGCACGTACGATTTTGATTGATATTTTGGGCATGAGAAAGGTGGCCGCACGACTCGTACCGAAAGACCTGAATTTTCTTCAAAAACGTCATCACGAACAGGTTGCTTCAGACATGCTGGATCGCTGTAATTCCGATTCTACATTCATGAAACGCATTATAACTGGTGATGAGACCTGGGTCTATGAGTACGATATGCAAACAAGCCAGCAATCATCGGAATGGGTGGCAAAAAATGAGCCGAAACCGAAAAAACCACGCCAAAGCCGCTCGAAAATGAAGGTGATGCTCATTGTTTTCTTCGATATCCGTGTCGTGGTGCACTACGAATTCGTTCCAGAGGGTCAGACGGTAAACAAGGAGTATTACCTAGGCGTTATGAAACGTTTGCGTGAGCGTATCCGTAAGAAGCGGCCAAATTTGTGGGCGAACAACTCATGGATTTTGCATGACGATAACGCGCCTTCTCACCGAGCTACGATTGTGACTGACTTTCCCGCCAAAAACTCAACAAACGTGTTTCAGCAACCACCGTATTCGCCGGATTTGGCTCCCTGCGACTTTTTCCTCTTCCCAAAACTAAACTGCCCCTCCGTGGCACCCGTTTTGAGTCGATTGAAGCCATAAAACAAAATTCGGCGCGAGAGCTAAAGTCCTTCCCGGAAAGCGCCTATAAAAAATGTTTCGATAATTGGAAGTGCCGTTGGCATAGATGTATTGGAGCAAATGGAGCCTATTTTGAAGGCGACCCAATAAATTTTGACGATTAAATGTAAAAATGTTGTTTTAATTGAAAATTCCCGGTACTTTCTTGACAGAGTAGTATCACGAAGCTGTCTTCAATTTCTACAAGCCGGCACATATTTTAATAAGTAATAAAACCAATGTTACATCGAATTAAATATCGAAGGAAACATCTTGTTTGTGTTCAGTCTAGCAACAACTTAAGATATCGCATCTGGTAATGAATTAATTTTTAATCATATTCCCTTTTATCTTATCAACTATACGAACTTCCCAATCAGTCTTACCAGTCTTAATTAAATATTAATGGTAAACAAACAAAATATTCCAACATACCAAAAATTAAATGCTTCCAACGAAAAAATTCCAATTTGCAGATCTCTAACGTGAACTCGATTATTTAGCAGACAAGAATCCTCTATATTAGCTTACATCAAACGTTATATTAGATTGATGTAGCTGTTGCTGATGATGATTTTTATTTGACTTTTTAACGAAACACATGTTTCTATTTCTACTTTTTTTTAATGGTACTAACGTACGTTACTTTTATCTTGTTCGACTTCTACAGAGTACAAGGCATATAATGTATCTTTTGAATTTATATAAGGTTGTTCGGAAAGTAATTTCGTTTCTTCCCGACAAAGGATTTAATTGTATTTTTTCGATTCCAATTTCAAACTTGAGCCGCATAATCATTAAATGTTTGGGGAGCTGATATAGCAAGACCTATGTATGAAAAAGTTGATTTAGTTCTACTCAGTAGTTTTTAGTTGGTGTCCTTTTGAATATGGATAGCAATAAGCAGCATTTTCGTCATCTTTCACTTTTTTACTGAAGAAAAGGTGAAAATGCTGTTCACGCCAGAAAGAAATTAACCCCATGTGTATGGAGGAGATGCGTTGAGAGTACGCCAGTGGCAGAACTGGTGTGCAAAATTTCGATACGGAAATTTTTATTTCGAAGATGCACCATGTTCCGGAAGTCCAGTTGGAGCTGATAAAGATATGATGAAGGCACTAGTTTATGCAAATCGGCGAAACAGCACGTGGGATCTATTTGAGGTTGAATTTATCGAATTCAACTATTTATGACTACTTTGAAGCCCTAGGTTTAATCTCAAAGCACGATATATGGGTTCTCCATGTTCTCACGGAGAAAAATTATTGTCATCGCGGTGACGTCTTTGATTCGTTTCTCAAATCTTACGAAAATGATCCATTTTTGAAGCGCATCATTACAGGGGACGAAAAATGGGTTGTATATAACAATGTCAAACGCAAGAGAAAGATGGCAAATGTTGTTGGACCAGAATGGCCAATATATAATTCAATAAAATATTTATTCACTATAGAAAATTGTCTTTTTTAAAGAAACGAAATTACTTTGTGAGCAACCCAATAGTTTCTGATAGAAGTGTACAGATATAATTCCTAATAGTTTATGATAGAAACGTATTCCACACAGAATCATGTTTCAGACTTATCCCTTAAAAATATTTAAAATAAGGTAATAACAGTCGGTCTGGTCGTTTTTAGGATTGTTGTTATCTTAATGTATTTCGTATATTTGTCATGAATTTAGTTTCAGACCTCTGTTTCAAAATTTCTACCTATTCTACCAATATAGATTTTCGAACAATCCAAACAATTGAGTTTATAGATACATATATATGGTAATTGATTAATACCAATTTTCATTTCATTATAATATATTTGACGAATCTGCTCATATTGTTGTTAGTTTTGAGGCTATTTGAATATTTCATCTTGGGAGTAATGTTTTCAATTGTAAACTGATATTTTTTAATATAGAAGTTAGACTAACGTATTTATTTTTTGGTGAATCTTAAACGAATGGTTACATTCCTCTTGAGCCAATCTTCATTTCAAATATTCAATTTGTTCAATCTTTACTTGATGGATATCCATTCGTTGTTAAAGCGTAAATCGACCTATTTCGTTTATGTCAAATATTGAACTAACTTTCTGTTGAAACACAAATAACAGAAGTGAGTCAAGACTCGAAATAACAACTAGTTCAAAATGCCCACCCTTATCATACATACTACTCTGTCAAGAAAGTACCGGAAATTTTCAATTAAAACAACATTTTTACATTTAATTGTCAAAATTTATTGGGTCGCC
Source organism: Megalocaria dilatata (assembly GCA_034642435.1). Taxonomy (NCBI): domain Eukaryota; kingdom Metazoa; phylum Arthropoda; class Insecta; order Coleoptera; family Coccinellidae; genus Megalocaria; species Megalocaria dilatata. The sequence continues at coordinate 8,683,278 of CM067854.1, forward strand.
TTCAAAATAGGCTCCATTTGCTCCAATACATCTATGCCAATGGCACTTCCAATTATCGAAATATTTTTTATAGGCGCTTTCCGGGATGGACTTTAGCTCTCGCGCCGAATTTTGTTTTATGGCTTCAATCGACTCAAAACGGGTGCCACGAAGGGGAAATTTTAGTTTTGGGAAGAGGAAAAAGTCGCAGGGAGCCAAATCCGTCGAATACGGTGGTTGCTGAAGCACGTTTGTTAAGGTTTTGGCGAGAAAGTCAGTCACAATCGTAGCTCGGTGAGAAGGCGCGTTATCGTCATGCAAAATCCATGAGTTGTTCGCCCACAAATTTGGCCGCTTTTTACGGATACGCTCACGCAAACGTTTCATAACGCCTAGGTAATACTCCTTGTTTACCGTCTGACCCTCTGGAATGAATTCGTAGTGCACCACGCCACGGATATCGAAGAAAACAATGAGCATCACCTTCATTTTCGAGCGGCTTTGACGTGGTTTTTTCGGTTTCGGCTCATTTTTTGCCACCCATTCCGATGATTGCTGGCTTGTTTGCATATCGTACTCGTAGACCCAGGTCTCATCACCAGTTATAATGCGTTCCATGAATGTAGAATCGGAATTACAGCGATCCAGCATGTCTTAAGCAACCTGTTCGCGATGACGTTTTTGAAGAAAATTCAGGTCTTTCGGTACGAGTCGTGCGGCCACCTTTCTCATGCCCAAAATATCAATCAAAATCGGACGTGGGATATCTCAAGATCATGTGCTATCTCTCTCAAGCTGGTACGACGGTTTTCCAGTACCCTTTCCTTAATTTTATCGACGTTATCTTCGATCGAAGCCGTCGATGGGCGACCACTTCACGACCGTCCTTGAAGGCTCTGTACCACTGATATGCACGAGTTTTCGATAGAGCATTATCACCAAAGGCCTTTTGCAACATTTTCAATGCATCTGCACACGAAAATTCATTTGCAACACAAAACTTTAAACAAATTCTTTGCTCAACGTAATCACCCATAGTAAAAATCGGCACGCACTCTGACATCGACTGACTTAATCAGCTGTTGCAAACACACTAGTTGACAGATCCCGCTCAAGCTTGGCATAGTAATTAAGGACAGTGGTACCAACCTAGGAAAAAAAAATTTTACCTGCCTCATTGCCCCGCCAAATTTAAATCGATAATTCCCGGTACTTTCTTGACAGAATGTATATGGTCATTTTAATATTAAGATTTACTAGGAATTGAAAAAATAATATTCTGTTAGCTTATCGAGTAGTACAAAAGGTATTTCTGAGAAGATTGCAGCATGTTTTAAAACTTAATATAATTCAAAAACCACATTTAAGACAAAATGAAACTTCAGGGAATTCATCGAAATTTACAAAGATATTGTATCGAATGATGATAAATTTGGAGTTTCTAAGTTAGTCTGTGGTTATAGTGTGTACATAGGACAAACAGGTAGAACCTTCGAAAAAACGATCCATCGAAAGCGAGACATAACTTCAACCAGAATTTCGAAATTTTGCATGTAGAGAATAAAGAAAGTTTCACCCTCGCTTTATTAGAAGTACTTGAAATAAATAGGCACACTAAAATCGGGATTTTACTCCCGAGCAAAGAGTTACGAGGAGTTCGTCGCTTTTGAATATTTTTATTGAACCCAATTCCTAATAAACCTTAATTTCAGATTTTTCATAAACCTGTTATTGTATAAAATTAATGTGTTCAGTTATTCAAAATTCAGAAATGTAAAGTCTGACGATGCTACTGTGAGAAATTTTTTTTTTAATTAAAATAAATATGTGGAATAAATTTCAGTTCTATGTTGAAATATCGCTTGATTATATTGAAATGGGTGGAATGATTCACAATGGATAGTGGTATTTGTTTGTGATGGTTTATTGCAAAATTCAGTTAATTATTTAGTCTAGTAATTGTGAAGCCTAAACGGTTTTTTATTTTTGATGTAATAATTATTTTTTGATGCAGGGTGTTTATAGAATTTTCAAAGGCCTTATTTGTCTGGTGATTTTAGTAAGATATACTATATTATCCATATATCAACAATGTTTTTTTTCAATGAGTCTTCATGAATTTATTTTCAGAAAATCCATGAAAATTTGAGCTAAAAGAGGAGTTGAAGGATTACCTATTATTAAACCTTCTTGAGTAGTGTACATAATGTTGTTAAATTTGAAGACATTCTGGTTGACACAAATATTCAATAAATGTATCAGTTTTGAAATTCGTTATAACAAAAATACTCAAAGAATGCGAGCAAATGACGGAGCAGTAGCCGCTACTTTATTTTCTTCTCTTCTAATTCTCAGTTGATACTCAAAGCCTTTTTATTCGAAAATAAATTTATAACCTATTTATTTGTGGCTTCAATGGTTCAAATATAAAGAGCGGTATTTTTCTCAGAGAAAGGAACGAAACGAAAGTATTCCCTAAACATTATTTAGGCAACATGTTAAATTCGCAAAGCCTTTCCAGACAATTTCCTCCCAGTAATCCACTTGAATGTTCCTGAGGGACACACTTCAACAGAGCAATAAAATGAAAAAATTCTCAACTCACCCCATTGACTTAAATTGTATCCCGGTTCAAGAAGACGAGAACATAGGGGAGGAAACAGTTAGAAATAGACCGCGTGGCTGAAACGCGGCGGAAGAAGTTCCAGTTGCGGAAAAACGCGCTATTAACTCCGGCCTTGCGACCACCCCAAACGGCTATTCCATCACTACTGAGGACCGAACGTGAAAATTGCCGCTGTTGGCGTTTCCTGACTAGTGCCGGCTCGATTCGAAGCGCGCAACGTGCTTTCCGCGTTTGCTGGAATTTGGGATGCGATCACCGACGTTTAATTGAATTTGTCACCTTCCATCTGACAATGTCGATCACCGTCGATTTTATTGCCTATGAGGCGTGTTTGAGAAGATCGGATGCTGCAGACTGTTGAGCGATGCCGCAGTAAAGGGTTTTTTTGTTACGGCACGTGTCAGTGCAGGATCCTCAGAGGAGGCAAGGGAGCATGATAAATGATATCATAATCTGCAAAATAATATTTTTATTGAGGTTTCGATAGGTCTGTGAATGCAATAGGAATAAGACAAAAACATAAACAGACTGTGTTAGGATTCATTTAGAGTTGTCCCTGTCTACATTATAAAACATTTTCTTTCTGTCTGGAGACAACATTCAAATATTTCTCTTTATAAGAATTTCACACTCGTTAACTTCTTTCTGTCAAATCCTTGTTCGAATTTCAATAATTTATTGCCTTTGGACAATTGGGGTAGGCGTTGCAACACAGATCGCTCATCCATAAAACTGGCGTGGTTTACTCGATTGCAGCTATTCTGTCCATAAGGGCGAATACGTCAGTAATAGATCTGTGCTAGCTTTGACGGCGAGGACACGGTGACCTATTAGATTCCTCGAGTTCCTGGTTTCTGGCATCGAGTAGAACTCCTCTTGGCGACCGATAGCCTTCTAGGCTCTTTTTGGAAACAAGGCTACTACGGGATGAATTCCAGGAACTATGGTGACCGGAGTCTCAGTTGGGAGGCGTAGATCCTGTATAGTTGTAAGGAAAAAGATAAATTATTTCGTTCCTTCAGAGTTCTGCAGGGGGGACATGACATCCATTCATGTCCGCTGCCAGGGGGTAAGGAATGCGACGGAGTTTATCGTCTGTTCTGAGTACTTTCCTGGAGACAGAGCTGCCGAAGGACCCCCACCTACAGCCGTGCGGGATTTAGTCCGCCACTGTAGAAAGAAAAATATCCAGCTGATAATTGGATGTGATGCCAATGCTTACCACACAGTTTGGGGCAGCACGGACATCAACCATAGAGGTGAGTTACTTCTAGATTACTTACTTCAAGAGGTCTTAACGGTAGTAAATAAAGGTAACAAACCAACGTTTGTTACCCCTTATAGACAGGAGGTTTTAGACCTCACTATAAGTACTAATTTCATTAACAATAACATTTCCGATTGGACGGTATCCACAGAACCATCATGTTCAGACCATAGGCATATACTCTTCAGTAAAAAAGTCCTAGACCATTAAAATACTACAGAAATGCTAAGGAAACAGATTGGATTGGTTACGTAGAAACCCTCCGGACTAACCTTAGCACGTGTATATCTAAAATATTCAAACAGAATCACTTGGAGATCTTGGCGAAGCAAATCAAAACCGCCATGGTCTCCGCTTATCACGAAAACTGCCCACTAAGATATAAAAAGGATAACCGAAATTCATCTTGGTGGAATAACAACCCAAATAAACAAAGAAAGGAGGTTCGGAGATTATTCAACCGAGCCAAAGTGACCGGTCAATGGAACAAATACAAGAAAGCTCTAATCTTCTACAATAAGAGCATTAGGAGGGTCAAGAGGGACTTGTGTGGGAAGTTCTATGAGGGTATAAATGATGCCCATAGAACTGCCAGAATACACAAGATTCTCTCCAGAGAGCCAGTGAGAACAACCGGTTCGCTCAAACGAGCGGAGGGTGGTTTCACTGGGGCACTGACTCTGTATAGCCTCGGGTGGGCATTGCAACACAAGGCGCTCAATCATAAAACTAGCGTGGTTCTACCCGATTGCAGGTACTCTGGCGAAAACGTCAGAATTGGGTCTGCTAGATTTTAGGGAAGGAAAACTATGACGTATTAGTTTCTTCTTCGTTGATTCTAGCATCTTGACCTTTTATGCCTTCAGTGGCCCCTTTTTAGAACAAGGCTACCAAAGGAGAATGAAGCAGCCCGCGGGAGTATTCATATTCCTGGCCCCCCAATTTGATGTTGGACTCAGTGGTTAAAAGCATGCATGGTAGGCTAGAAAGGTACTCTGGCGTTCAGGGTCTTAGTTCTTGTGCCTGGATAACCGCCTTGATAACCCAGCATTGGGCTGGGCTTGAACCCAGATCGACTGAGGTGTCTACGGCGAGTCTAGGCCTCGAGTGGTCGAATGGATGTTCGAGGCAAAAGCCCCTTCAGCTTCTGAGTTGCGTCTCAGAATACTCGGGCACTGATAATACATCGCGAGAAGTGCTTGGAAGCTACCAGTCTTTACTGGAAGCAAAGGAGGACCCAAGTTTCGTTTTGCGTGCTCTTTGGGCGTATTCTAATTCCGCGCCCTTGAGGGCAATGTCCATAGTCCCTGCGGGCAGGTAGGCCAATATAATCTCAAATCCGGAACGTACTCTGCATAACCAATAGAGGTAGGATGGTGCTTGGAAGCTACCAGACTAGACTGGAAGCAAAACGAGGACTTCTTTGTTTTGCTTGCTGATTTGGCGTATCCGAATCCTTCGCCCATGGGATAGTGACCATAGATCCACGGGTAGGAAGGTCGCTTTGAGCCTTCAACTGCGTTTCCTTTGGACCCCCTCGTCCTAGTCTCCGAGAGTTTGTTAGGTTTCATGTAGAGACGTCGCTGTCTACCTTATAAAATATTCTCTTTCTCTTGTGTGTCTGTTCACAGGGATTACCCTTATCGCTTGTGATTTCGGACCAAATTATTGCATTCATTATTATTCTCATAATAGTCAACCCTGCCCCTTGTGGTCTTTCCGCTTTTTGCTTAAAGATCTTGGTCTACACCCATACAATATCCAACTAATTCAAGAACTAAAGCCACTTGACCATAATAAGCGTCGTTTATTTGCTGATTGGGCCCTAGAACGGCTTGAAGTTGATGCACTTTTTTATCGTAAAACTGTGTTTAGTGACAAAACTCATTTCTGGTTGAACAGCTATGTAAACAAGCAAAATTGCCGTATATGGAGTGAAAACAATTCTCAAGAATGTTCTGCAGGTTCCTTTGCATCCTGAAAAATGCACTGTATGGTATGCTTTACACGCTGGAGACATCATCGGTCCATATTTCTTTAAAAACGATGCTGTAGCATGTGCACGAGCACAGTGAATTGTGCTCGTTACAGATCGATTATCAATGATTATTTGTATCAAAATTTGAATGGTATCGACCCAGAAGTGTTTTGGTTCCAACGAGATTTGACGATTATATTATTTCGAGAAATGGTCCAATTAATTGGCCTCCAAGATCATGCGACATAACTCCACTGGATTATTTTCTTTGAGGTTATGTCAAGTCATTGGTTTATGCTGATAAACCAGAAACAGTAGACGCTTTGGAAGCCACATAACTCGTGTTATTGATGAAATAAGGCCTGAATTTATCGAAAAAGTGCTCCAAAATTGGTCTGGTCGAATGCAGTTCCTGAAAGCTAGTCGTGGTGGACATATGCCCGAAATTATTTTCAAAACATAAATATCATAAAATTATCTTTCAAATAAAAAAAAAATGGCTTCAATCTTAATTTGAATATGTTTTATTTCAATTTAAAGTTCTATCACTCTAAAAAAACACCCGATACCTTTTGGTTTGATTTATTCACAGTAAACCAAGAATTATATTTACTATCGCTGAAATATTCTAGTTTACTTCACATCCTCACCTTCATTATGGTTTATCTTATTAGTTAAACAAAGCTAGTTGATCATCGAGATAATTACATACAAAGTGCTTCCTTTCAGAGAAAGTTGGATTTCTTTCAGTGTCTGCTACAAATTTCTTGAAGTGCGTCGAACTCAACACAACACTGGCGTCCATCCAAGTACAATCGAGATTATTCGAATATTGCAAACCAGAAAGTAGGCAATATTCCATTGCTTATTGATTTGGGATTTTATCTGGAAGTTCTTTTTCAATATTTACATAATCTAAGTGATAATGAACTATTGTCCGAGTGATAAATTCAGAACTTTGTTTTCAATTCAAGAGCGGCTTTGATGAATAAGCCAGAATTGTGATTTTGTTGATAGGGATATGAACAGTGAAATTGATTAATTAGAGGAAATTAAACAATGTAATGACATATTAGGTTACTAAAATGTGTTTCAGCTATTTGAATGTAATATGTTAATTCTATGTTATCAAAATTTTGATGAGACGTCAACCGAATGTTTGATTGTATACAAATCAACTCTGATGTAAATACACTATTTACCCTCATGTCTTCCTTACAGAACAATGAATTTATACTTTTGAATCTCATTCACGATGAAAACGTGTCTTTAATATCAGCAATTTTTCTGATTAGGAAAAATTCGTTGACTAAGGGAGTTCAACTTCATTCTTAATAAGGCAAAATTTTTCAAGTCATCACGAGCCGCTACTGGTGATCGATCATTTAATTCAACAAATCAATTCAGCGAACGGATTTGTCTGTTTTCCTTTCGAAACCTTGGACCCTCCCACAAGAGGATAACTGTGATACCCGAATTCATTTATGGTGATTCTATCAATGTTTCAGAATATTTGTATGAAATAATTCTTAATTCATGAAAGTTAACGCTTGAATTATTCAAATTTGATTAGTGATCTCTTCGTTTCGAAAAACTTCAGTTGAAAATCAATGTCAATCAGAGTTTAAAACAAATTAATTCGGCTGATCTGTGCCAAATATCATTAAGCAGGAATATGGGCTATGGTAATAGAGAGTAACATACTACTCTGTCAAGAAAGTACCGGGAATTTTCAATTAAAACAACATTTTTACATTTAATCGTCAAAATTTATTGGGCCGCCTTCAAAATAGGCTCCATTTACTCCAACACATCTATGCCAACGGCACTTCCAATTATCGAAACATTTTTTATAGGCGCTTTCCGGGATGGACTTTAGCTCTCGCGCCGAATTTTGTTTTATGGCTTCAATCGACTCAAAACGGGTGCCACGAAGGGGCAATTTTAGTTTTGGGAAAAGTCGCAGGGAGCCAAATCCGGAGAATACGGTGGTTGCTGAAGCACGTTTGTTGAGTTTTTGGCGAGAAAGTCAGTCACAATCGTAGCTCGGTGAGAAGGCGCGTTATCGTCATGCAAAATCCATGAGTTGTTCGCCCACAAATTTGGCCGCTTCTTACGGATACGCTCACGCAAACGTTTCATAACGCCTAGGTAATACTCCTTGTTTACCGTCTGACCCTCTGGAACGAATTCGTAGTGCATCACGCCACGGATATCGAAGAAAACAATGAGCATCACCTTCATTTTCGAGCGGCTTTGGCGTGGTTTTTTCGGTTTCGGCTCATTTTTTGCCACCCATTCCGATGATTGCTGGCTTGTTTGCATATCGTACTCGTAGACCCAGGTTTCATCACCAGTTATAATGCGTTCCATGAATGTAGAATCGGAATTACAGCGATCCAGCATGTCTGAAGCAACCTGTTCGCGATGACGTTTTTGAAGAAAATTCAGGTCTTTCGGTACGAGTCGTGCGGCCACCTTTCTCATGCCCAAAATATCAATCAAAATCGTACGTGCGGACTCGTGGGATATCTTAAGATCATGTGCTATCTCTCTCAAGCTGGTACGACGGTTTTCCAGCACCCTTTCCTTAATTTTATTGACGTTATCTTCGATCGAAGCCGTCGATGGGCGACCACTTCACGACCGTCCTTGAAGGCTCTGTACCACTGATATGCACGAGTTTTCGATAGAGCATTATCACCAAAGGCCTTTTGCAACATTTTCAATGCATCGGCACACGAAAATTCATTTGCAATACAAAACTTTAAACAAATTCTTTGCTCAACGTAATCACCCATAGTAAAAATCGGCATGCACTCTGACATCGACTGACTTAATCAGCTGTTGCAAACACACTAGTTGACAGATCCCGCTCAAGCTTGGCATAGTAATTAAGGACAGTGGTACCAACCTAGGAAAAAAAAATTTTACCTGCCTCATTGCCCCGCCAGATTTAAATCGATAATTCCCGGTACTTTCTTGACCGAATGTATAATTTGATAAAATATCTATTCATTATGCGAAAATTGTCTTCAATTTTCCGAAATAAAACGGAAATACTTTCCGAACCTCTTATGTTTCAAATTGACTTCAACAATAATTGGAAGCTTCGTTCTGATATCTCAAATTCATTTAATATATTACATTCAATAAGTAACAAAAGAATTATTATCTACAGAGTACAATTGAGAAAATGAATCAATCGCATACGCTTTTCGTTTCAAAAGTAAATTATTGAAAAGACTTTCTCGGGTCCATTCAATACCTAAAATTAATTATGTCTGTCCCAGACTGACGTTCTTTTCTTTTTAATCTGAGAACTTTGTGGAGGAATACACTGCTATTGTTTGCCATCCCAGGAGAGGAAGTGATAGAGAACTGATTTTTTTTCTTCGAAATGACGAATTATTCCTTTATAAAAAAAATGGTCAGGGTATCTACGCTAACTACGTACATTTATCAGTAACAGCCTTGAATTCTTTTCACTTGGTTCACTGATTTCTTTCTTCTTTGAAACAGAATGGAAACTATCAGTTGTAATTTTTACTGATAACGAAGAAAAATCAAGGTGAAAAAACATTTTCCGACTCATAAATGATAACAAAAATTAAGCTTTTTATCGTATCTTTGCTTCGGTAGTAAGCTGAATTTGTATGCGGAACTCCTATATCGAATATGTCGAATTCGGTAATGCTCAGAATACTATTTTCAATATTCGTAACAAAAATAAGAAGAATATATAAAAAATATAGATAAATTACGGTAACCATGAAGTCAATAAAATTAGACCAAAGCGTTAACTAATTCAGCCGTACGCCAGTATTGGAATTAACAATCTTTTACTTTGCTTTTGATTCAAATCTTACTCCGAAAAAGTTGTGAAAAGCACTGACGTCGATTCAGGAGATTTCGCGCGCTTGTTCACGACTTGCATTAGCCTTGTCATTATTTTATGTCTACAGGGTGAGCCATCTAGAGTTTGCATTTTTGAAGCAGTAGTTATTTCGAGTCTAGCAATACTAGTAATTCGCATTTCAACAGAAAGTTTAATATTCGACATTAACGAAATGAGACGATTTACGCTATCTTGACACTATCTTGGTTCATAGGATTGCGTTCGGGTGGATGGATGAGAAGCCTCTTTGGCGTGTGAGTTGCGTCCCAAACAACTCTGGTACTGACCATGAAGAGCCAGTAGAGGTTGGATAATGCTTCGCTGCTACCAGTCACCGTGTAGCTTTTCGGACTGAAGCTGAAATTGGAAGCTTGGTGGGTTCAACTGTTCGGAGTGGTTCTCGCTAATGCGCGATGATAAGGCGTATCCTTATCATACGTTCTGCTTCCTGGGCAGATTGTGGATACTGCTGAGTAGTAACCTGGTGAAACAGCCATGCTCACATGCCAGTAACCTATCCGGTATGATTCACGATCCCATTTTACTATTCCAAGATATTTTTTGACAACTTTTACGATGTGAGGTCGAGCGTCGTCATGCAAAAGAATAACTTTATCATGTCGGCTCTTATATTCCGGCCGTTTTTATTGCAATGCACTGTTCAAACGAGGTAATTGCAGTATATACCAATCACCCGTAAAGAAATCACAAGGTTTCAGCAGGTCCCGATGGATACATAGCATAATTTTGGAACCATGAATATTCAGCTTTGGTATTAATGTTGAGGTCGATGACAACAATTGGTCGGGAAAAGCGTAGTTTTTTTGGGGGGTTTTAAAAGATGCACTTTTCGTCAACAATCACATCTTTATGTCCATTTTCGAAACGCAAAGCATATCACATTTTGGTAGGTACAGGTATGTAGACTATATATTGGCATGCTTCTGCGGAACACATTCAGAATTAGAAAACACACTAGAATATTTTTAACTAAGAAAAATGATTAAATTTCCTTTGATATATTTAGAAAACCCACATCGACAGACACAATCATACCCAAGTTTTCAAACTATCCGACCACTCATAAACTCGCTGCATACAGATCAATAATACATAGAGAATTTTCAATTCGTTTAAATAATATTACGTTAAAAAAGGAACTGAATACAATCAAACAAATAGTCACAAATAATCATTTCGACACTAAAATCATAAATTCTCTCATAAATAAAAAACAAAAACAACTAATTCGTAAGCAAATATACCCCATTGCCATATCAGATAACATAGACAAAAAATTCATAAAATCAACATATTTTGGACCAGTCTCACAAAAAATAGCCCAAATTTTGTCAAAAACTGCATAATAACAGCTTTCACACCCTCATATACAATTTCCAACTTCTTTTTTAATGTGGCTGAATAAGTCTGGAGTCTATAAATTAAGTTGTCAACAGTGCAGTAGCGTATATATAGCACAAACTGGAAGATCTTACCACAAAAGGTACAAAGAACATCAATCTGCATTTAGGAAGCGGAAAGATAACTCCAATTTTGCGAAATATTTTTTCGAAACCGATCATATCTTCCCAGATATTGGACAATCTTGAAATATTGCACGTGGAAGCGAAAAGAAAAAAAACTAGGAATCCATAGAAATCCACAAATACAAAAAGCACGTACCGATAATAAATATATAATAGATGAGTTATAATTTGTTTATTCAGTTTGAAAATGTAACACCACAAAACTCGAGTCACTGTATACTCAGCAAATAAGAGTGAAAGAGAAGTAATTTCTCATTTCATTCCAATTACATTCACAATACTGACCTGCCAACATGGAATCATTTTTCCCCCTTCGAAAAAAAATAAAATTCTTTAAAAGTTCAACTTAAGTTTTCTACTAAATCATGCACTAAAAACGATAAGATAGAACACTGAAGTAGCACACAGAAACAGAAAAAAGAATCGAGGAATTTAATTTGGGTTAGAAACTCCGGTTCCAAATCCCTATGATATATTTCTTTCAAATATCCCCCGGCATCTTGGCCATAATATATCACGTAAAAAATCGGCAATCGACAGATAGAATTGAGAGATCACTTCATAAGCCTCAAGCGTTTCCTTGTGCGTGACCGTGTAGTTCTTTTTGATCGTTGTTTCTTCCTGCTCTGGATGAACGTAGCATGAATACAACACGAAATTCCTCGTGGAATATTTCAGTCGACTGTTTTCCAATGAAAACGTCTCATAATGAGCTTTAAGAAGTGTTTTGTATATATATATATATATATATATATATATATATATATATATATATATATATATATATATATATATATATATATATATATATAATATATATATGTATATACATTCTGTCAAGAAAGTACCGGGAATTATCGATTTAAATCTGGCGGGGCAATGAGGCAGGTGAAAATTTTTTTCCCTAGGTTGGTACTACTGTCCTTAATTACTATGCCAAGCTTGAGCGGGATCTGTCAACTAGTGTGTTTGCAACAGCTGATTAAGTCAGTCGATGTCAGAGTGCGTGCCGATTTTTACTATGGGTGATTACGTTGAGCAAAGAATTTGTTTGAAGTTTTGTGTTGCAAATGAATTTTCGTGTGCCGATGCATTGAAAATCTTGCAAAAGGCCTTTGGTGATAATGCTCTATCGAAAACTCGTGCATATCAGTGGTACAGAGCCTTCAAGGACGGTCGTGAAGTGGTCGCCCATCGACGGCTTCGATCGAAGATAACGTCGATAAAATTAAGGAAAGGGTACTGGAAAACCGTCGTACCAGCTTGAGAGAGATAGCACATGATCTTAAGATATCCCACGAGTCCGCACGTACGATTTTGATTGATATTTTGGGCATGAGAAAGGTGGCCGCACGATTCGTACCGAAAGACCTGAATTTTCTTCAAAAACGTCATCGCGAACAGGTTGCTTCAGACATGCTGGATCGCTGTAATTCCGATTCTACATTCATGGAACGCATTATAACTGGTGATGAGACCTGTGTCTTCGAGTACGATATGCACACAAGCCAGCAATCATCGGAATGGGTGCCAAAAAATGAGCCGAAACCGAAAAAACCACGCCAAAGCCGCTCAAAAATGAAGGTGACGCTCATTGTTTTCTTCGATATCCGTGGCGTGGTGCACTACGAATTCGTTCCAGAGGGTCAGACGGTAAACAAGGAGTATTACCTAGGCGTTATGAAACGTTTGCGTGAGCGTATGCGTAAGAAGCGGCCAAATTTGTGGGCGAACAACTCATGGATTTTGCATGACGATAACGCGCCTTCTCACCGAGCTACGATTGTGACTGACTTTCTCTCCAAAAACTCAACAAACGTGCTTCAGCAACCACCGTATTTGCCGGATTTGGCTCCCTGCGACTTTTTCCTCTTCCCAAAACTAAAATTGCCCCTTCGTGGCACCCGTTTTGAGTCGATTGAAGCCATAAAACAAAATTCGGCGCGAGAGCTAAAGTCCATCCTGGAAAGCGCCTATAAAAATGTTTCGATAATTGGAAGTGCCGTTGGCATAGATGTATTGGAGCAAATGGAGCCTATTTTGAAGGCGACCCAATAAATTTCGACGATTAAATGTAAAAATGTTGTTTTAATTGAAAATTCTCGGTACTTTCTTGACAGAGTAGTATATATATATATATATATATATATATATATATAATAAAAAATTGAGAGGTGTCAAGGGACACCCGGATGGAACGAAGTTCCTTTCGATTAATTAGTGAAGGAATTGTAATATAATTTCATTTTTTTAAGTTATAATAATATTTTTTTTTATTATTAACAAATATAATGTAATATAAACTTAATTAGTAGTCTCAATTTTAGTGATAATTGGCTTGTGGTAACTGAAGTAGTAAACATATGTTTGGGATTCTATTTTATTTAAATGTCTTGAAAAATTATGCATCGATGATAGTATTATCTACTATCTTCGTTTTTACTCACCATTATCGTGAATGAGAACTTCATGTATTCGTCGTTTATTTTAAGCAATCTAGAAACATACATTTATATATTCTTCAGGAAAATTAAATAAAAAATAATAAAAATATTAAATACGTATATAATTTATACTTTCCTTAAAATATTCCATATTTAGCAATCGGAAACCACTTATAAAATATTGTTCTTCAATCCATCCAGAAACGAACGAAATTATTTTCGTAAAAATTTCAAGAAATAGTCAAAAAATTCAAGAAATTTTTCAGGCCTCCTCAAGAGAAAACAAATTTTGTTCCAGAACAGTGAATACGCCTAATGCTCAATTTAGTCCTTTCTCATTCCGACAATATTGAATATTTCAGTCATTGAGTTATTGGATTGAAACTTTTCGTTTTTTGACCGAAATCGACGTTTTTCGCGAGGTTTCTGGTGGCTTCTCGAAGAAAACGATTTAATCAGGCTAAGTTCGTACCTTTTCCTTTCGGACCGTTTTCTTCTTGATTTCAAAATTTCTGAATTCGATGAATATCTCCTCTTGACGAATGAAATATACCCCAAGCAATGTCTATGGAAATATCTGATTCAGTACCAATATTAGTAATAGTTCATATAATTGAAATTGCTTTGTGAATTACTGATAATATACATTATGTCAAGAAAGTACCGGGAATTATCGATTTAAATCTGGCGGGGCAATGAGGCAGGTAAAAATTTTGTTTCCTAGGTTGGTACCACTGTCCTTAATTACTATGCCAAGCTTGAGCGTGATCTGTCAACTAGTGTGTTTGCAACAGCTGATTAAGTCAGTCGATGTCAAAGTGCGTGCCGATTTTTACTATGGGTGATTACGTTGAGCAAAGAATTTGTTTAAAGTTTTGTGTTGCAAATGAATTTTCGTGTGCCGATGCATTGAAAATGTTGCAAAAGGCCTTTGGTGATAATGCTCTATCGAAAACTCGTGCATATCAGTGGTACAGAGCCAAGGACGGTCGTGAAGTGGTCGCCCATCGACGGCTACGATCGAAGATAACGTCGATAAAATTATGAAAAGGGTGCTGGAAAACCGTCGTACCAGCTTGAGAGAGATAGCACATGATCTTAAGATATCCCACGAATCCGCACGTATGATTTTGATTGATATTTTGGGCATGAGAATTTTCTTCAAAAACGTCATCGCGAACAGGTTGCTTCAGACATGCTGGATCGCTGTAATTCCGATTCTACATTCATGGAACGCATTATAACTGGTGATGAGACCTGGGTATACGAGTACGATATGCAAACAAGCCAGCAATCATCGGAATGGGTGGCAAAAAATGAGCCGAAACCGAAAAAACCACGCCAAAGGCGCTCGAAAATGAAGGTGATGCTCATTGTTTTCTTCGATATCCGTGGCGTGGTGCACTAAGAATTCGTTCCAGAGGGTCAGACGGTAAACAGGAGTATTACCTAGGCGTTATGAAACGTTTGCGTGAGCGTATCCGTAAGAAGGGGCCAAATTTGTTGGCGAACAACTCATGGATTTTGCATGACGATAACGCGCCTTCTCACCGAGCTACGATTGTGACTGACTTTCTCGCCAAAAACTCAACAAACGTGCTTCAGCAACCACCGTATTCGCCGGATTTGGCTCCCTGCGACTTTTTCCTCTTCCCAAAACTAAAATTGCCCCTTCGTGACACCCGTTTCGAGTCGATTGAAGCCATAAAACAAAATTCAGCGCGAGAGCTAAAGTCCATCCCGGAAAGCGCCTATAAAAAATGTTTCGATAATTGGAAGTGCCGTTGGCATAGATGTATTGGAGCAAATCGAGCCTATTTTGAAGGCGACCCAATAAATTTTGACGATTAAATGTAAAAATGTTGTTTTAATTGGAAATTCCCGATACTTTCTTGACAGAGTAGTATTATTAGCACTGCAATATTCATATTTATTTCTTTCACAATTGTTATCAATGAAATGAGCATTATGATTCATCAATCATAATATACCCTTTCTGCCTCAATAACTTCAGAAGATATCTGTTAATTTGGAAGAAGTCTAGTCATCGTCAACAATGAACGGAGCAATTTAGAGCTCAGTTCATCCAGATTATAATCAATTTAAATATCGTGCATTCGCCATTTTGTGCTGCTGTTAAGTAATTCCGAAATTAATTGGATAATCTCATTTGACGAAAATACCTTAGAAATACGAAGTTTCCGGAGAAGTTTGTCTCACTGAAGATGATAATCTTTCTCGTCTCTATTTTATTCAATTAATCAAATTTGACAATAAAATCAACTGACATTTTCAAACCGGCATTTCTATCCTTGGATTGATTGCTGAAGAAATTTGGGACAAAACGAGATATAAGTCATGAAATCATGACACACCATACTTCGCATTTTTACAATGATGAGTAATATCATGAGTTGTTTCTAGACTAAAACTTTCTACATCTGTTCATGATCTAAATGAATTCCTCTGTGATATGGTTCCACATTTGACGTGCGCAAAACTAAAATACAAGTCTCCCAATATTTACCCATCATTTAAGATATCCGTTCCTTCTGAGTACAAAACCAAACATATGGTTCCTGACTTCCTGTCTGGAGGGATAATAGTTTATAAATATTTCCTAAGAAGAATAACCGTGAATTACAACGCCACGTTAATGATATATTAATCCATATGTTGCTAACTTTGAATCTCCAATTCAACAAAAAAAAATTAATACAATGAGGATTTTCCAAGTTAATGTTCAGCCTTCCAAATGAGTTGAACCTTTTGGAGCTGGGCTGGTATCGTGGAATATTTGTGCACTTTACATCGCATTGGTTATATGACTTTGTCGGGTTATCAAATCGCTCAACTACTGTAGTTCTATTTCGCCAATTTTATTTTTATGTGATGATCTGTATATTGATTACCTTTCAGTTGAAGATCCTTGGCAAAAGCTTATTGACGACCCTTTCGTTTCTTTTGTTTTGTTAGAGGATTCCTCAAAGTTTACGGGAATATATAGCTATTGTATAAACACTGACAGGACTAAAATTTAGGTGAATGTATGGGAATCCTTCATAAGTATCATGAAGCTTTCATTTTTGACTATCTTGGCCATGACGAACTTAAAGTTGAGAATGATTTCATAACTTTTAGAAGGATCTCCCTATCAAATTTGGAAAACCTTGCCTCCATGATTTCCAATACCATCTTTAGGTATTGCAATACAATCAATACCAGATCCCAAAATATTTGTAGATATTAACAACTTCAGTTATTACCTTCTTCTCATCAACGTCGGCTTAAATAGATAAATCTCTCAATACTTGAAGCAAAAACTCACTTGAAGAATCTTCAATATAAGAAAAGCAAATGTTAACTTCCGCTATTTTATTGATTTACACGACAATTGTTTCGTCATACCATGACTTTATCAGGTGAGTATTCAAACTGAGGTATACAATGCAAAACATGACCTTAAATGCACAGCTCTGGTACAAAAAATAGAGGGGTGGAGAGAGATGGTTTAGAATTAATGAAAAATATTAAGTAAGGGGGATCTGTGTAAATCTATTTGATCATTAAATAAAATTTGTCTTTTATTATATCTGTTGATCTCTAAAGTTTCTAACAGATTTAGTTTCTGACTTTTGTTTTCGATATGTAATATTTCATAGTTCATATTAAAATTATAGCCAGTCTCTAACAAATGGTTGGCATAAGTTGAATTCGGTTTATTATTAATATAACATTTTTCATGTTCTCGTATCCTTGTTTGGAATGAACGGCCTGTCTGTCCCACATATACACATGGGCAATCACTACATGTTAACTTGTAAACTCCTGATTTTTTGTTTTTAGGAATGACGTCTTTATTATTTTTTATTAAGCTGCCTAAAGAATTAATGGTTTTAAAAGAGATGTTATATTTTTCTTTTTTTTTCTTTAAATATCTAGCAATCTTTTCAGATTTTTGGCCTATGTAAGTTAATGAAATAAATTTGGTTTCGTTTGAATTTTGAAATTTTGGATATACAAGTGATATTGCTTTCTTGTAATTTATTTTATCAAGTGAATTGTCTACAATTAACGGATTAAAATCATTATTGAAAGCTATTCGTTTAATGGAGTATAAAACCATTAAACAAATAGCTTTCAATAATGATTAATGATAAAATTTTTATATATTTAAATAACATCTATTGATCACTTCTCTTTACTGCAGTGATATTTTATAATACTTGCCTGTTTGTTATAATTTTTTACCTATTACCTTGTACCTGCCTGTTTCAAAATTTCCTTACCTCTTGTTAAGTTTTCAGTTATCTTCCAAGAAAGATATTCTTTAAATTTACTCTGATGAAGTACACCACCGTGTGGGAAACAGTACCCATTAAATATATTACAAATAGAAACATGAGTTTCTTCTTTAATGTTAATTTTGAAGAATTTCTACCAAACATCGATCAAGTCCTATTCTGAAAATAATAACAATTAACACCTTTTTCTCGTAAATCTCAAGAAAACTACCTGATAATTATTGAAAGAAAAATTTGTTTAAGTTTCACAAGTAATAAAAGCAACCCAATTAAAGATATTTAAGAATTTGCTGGAAATATTGTTGTCGAAGGAACAGAATTTACCTGTACCAATGACCAATTGAAATTCCATTCACCTTCAATTATATTATATTATATTTGATTTAACTTTCACAGGTAATAAAAACAACCCAATTATAGATATTTAAGAATTTGCTGGAAATATTGTTGTTGAAAAAACATAATTTACCTGTAAGTAATGATCAATTGAAAAATCATTTACCATATTATAACCCATTTTCATTAGTGAATAGAAAGTATATTCAATAATGCAATTATAACTAATTACAGTAGGTAATTTTAAATAGGAATGGAATTTTATCTGGTCATTTATTATTAGAATTAGTTATTTTTAAAAAGTAGCCTTATTTTAAAAACTATACTGGAATGATAGAAACACAGACAATTCATAAAATATTCAGCTTCAGAATGACGAAAATTTTTGGATATGTGGACTTTGAAGCAATCTCAAAATTAGAGTACGATGAGTAAAAATCTAATCTCAATGATTTGTAGTAATCGTGTGACGTACATTAAGAATATTTTTGAAAATAAATATGGGTGTTTTGACCGATAATGTGAATGTAACTTTTCTTTTTGTGTGATGCCACCAATGTAGGTTATATATATATAATATATAACTGGTTAATCCTGCGCGCAACCAATTGGAGAAGAAGAACAAAAATTTTCATATCCTATGCTGCGAGGTTGAATATTATGCTCTAGGAACATTTGGAAATTAAAATTAGTTAAAACGCGCTGTTGTGTATATAGCACAGTTAAAGTGAAAGTATAGAGCATAGTTGAAGTAAATTTTATTTATTGTTTATAGTTGATCAACAAGTGTATAATTGAAAATATTTATTTCAAAGAACTCACGTGTGATTTACAAGAAGGTATGAACTATATTTTATTATTTTATAGTATTTGTATTCTTAATTGTGAAATTTTATATTTTTTGTTCATATACTATCATTTTTACCATCAGTTATATACGTGAGGTAAATTTAAGAATATCTGTTGAAAATTATGTATAAATGAGTTTTAATCCAATTTTAGTTCATTCTTTGAATTTGAATTAATTTCAATAATATTATAAATGAAACAAATTGTTGTATTAAAATTTTATTTGCCATTATATCACAATTAAATTATGTGTTTTTCTGTAATATTTTATACAAGGCTTGAATTTATGGAATATTTTTGCCGCTTTATATCTTTCAATGATATTTATATTTTTACTTGATGTATCAAGTATCTATACCTGCTGTGTTTTCCATATCCAGTATATTAAAGCCGTAAAAATTTTCTAATATAATTCTTTATATTTGTAGATCAATTATGTCTTTCCGAGGTAGAGGACGTGGTTCCCGTGGAGGCCGTGGTGGCTTTGGAGGCAACAGAGGAGGTGGCCGTGACAGGTTTCAACAACACGGCCCACCAGAGAGGGTAGTCCCATTCGGTTATTTCGATTATATATGTCAAGATGATTTAGTAGTAAAGGCCGAAATAGAGGATGTTCCATTTTTCAATGCTCCTGTTTACTTAGAGAATATGGAACAAATAGGAAAAATTGACGAAATATTTGGAGCACCTAAAGAATATTATGTTACTGTTCATTTATCTGATAATGTTCATGCTTCCAGTTTCCAGAAACAGCAAAAGGTGAGTACTTTGTGATAGTATATTTTAACTTGTAGGGAGCTTTATATTAAAGTAAATTAATTCGTTCAAAGGCTGGATTCCTTATTCGCAAAAATAAAGTCGTCATAATGGCGTATCATTATCGTACAGGCATACAACTTTAAGGCTGTTTAGACATTCATGTGAAGAAAATTCGAAAACCTAATTTCGCTAAAATAGATTTTTAATGTGAGTGAAATGATTTCATTTTTGTATCACTGGTAATAATAGCAATTAGATCTTTTACAATTTATTGAAATATAGGCTCACAAACAGAATTCACCTATTTCAATTATTAGTTCAAATGAAAAATGAAATCTGATGGTGCGCTTATGCCAGTGTTCCTATCATTAGGAATTTTTGTCGGACAAATAATTCGTTCCTAAAGCCATTTGTGGACAAAATAACTTTCGATAGAAACAATTTATGGACTTAAAAATTGCAGAATAAGTTTCAATTCAAAATGAGAAGGTTAATATTTGATAGATTCGGTCTTTACTTGGTGGAAACTCATTTTTATTAAAAAAATGTAAATGAGACAGTAATTTATTTCCACAAAAATATGTATGTTCCGTTGTGGAAATAAATTACTGTCTCATATACATTTTTTTAATGAGAAGGTTAAGTTTATGAAATAGATATAGAAGCTCTTGAAAAATGTCCATTGGAAATTTAAATAAATACATACTTTTGAAAATAAGGATTTCGTTAGAAATAAAGAATATTTCCCCAATTCATTAATTAACGATAATTGTTCCGCCAACACTGTGACTTCTTCAAGTTTACATTTTGAACTATACATAGTGAAGAAGCCACTGTGTTGGCGAAAAAATTGTCACTTATCAATAAATGGTGAAAATAGTTCTTGTTATTTTATTTGATTGAAATTAATTCCTATCAAGTAGGGACCGATTCAATTAAATTTTTGTTAGAAAATAATTTATTAATCTTTTGTCATTTTCTAGTGATACGAGAAGGTTGCTTGATTAAGATGTTTTAGAATTTTTTTTATTTATCTAGCTTTTAAATTCAAATTTGGTTCAGGTCATATATTGAAGAAATATAATTTTCACTGAGTATATTTCCAAGTAGGTCATTTACAAACTTCATATCTAACTCCAATTTGAAACCAACTGCAGAGTTATCCAGACTGACTCGAATAATTTTGCCATAAATTCTTCATCTGTTAGTGCAATGTTATGGTTTTATATAATTTTTATATTAACATTCATAAAATGGGACAAAATTATAACTATGCTAGGAGCTCCTCACTTATTTTGAAACTTTTATTAAAGCGATTTCTTTCAGTTTTTTTGAGAGTTTGACATTCTTTTCAAAAAAGATTCTACTTTAGAAGTCTCCAGAATTATTGTACAATAGATAGTTGAAATTATTTCAATGTTATCATAAAGAATTTAAGCCGCTAAAATTAACATGATTATTGATTAAATTTTATGTTTTCATTTTCAGTTATTTATTGATCCAGCCAAAATATTACCTCTCCAAAGGTTCTTTCCAACAGAACCAGCTACAAATAGTGGAGGTAGAGGAAGAGGGGGTAGAGATAGTAGTGGCGGCCGAGGTGGAAGAGGCGGTAGAGGAAGTTTCGGCGGCGGTAGAGGTGGCGGTGGTAGAGGCTTCGGCGGAGGTAGAGGTGGTGGTGGTAGAGGCTTCGGCGGAGGTAGAGGTGGTGGTGGTAGAGGAGGCTTCGGCGGAGGTAGAGATAGTTGTGGTAGAGGTGGCTTCGGCGGAGGTAGAGGTGGTGGTGGAAGAGGAGGTTTCGACAGAGGTAGAGGTTATGGAAGTGGTGGTTATGGAGGAGGTAACAGAGAAGGTTTTGAAAGTGGCCATGAAAGAGGAGGATTTGGAAATGGCGGTGAAAGAGGAGGTTTTGGAGGAGGCGGTAGAGGTGGTGGCAATAACTGGAATAGGACCGCCCCTGTGAAAAGAAGATTCGAAGATTAATTTTGATGTGTTTAAAAAGCAACATCAAATAAACATATCAGTTTTTCATATGAAGTTTATAAATTGAAAATAATTGCTTATTTTTATATAATAAATTCAAGTAAGCCAAATGTTACAAAAAAATAAGAAAACAATTCGAAACATAATTATTCTAGTCTTTCCTAATTGTTTATGACATTTTACTATCTTCAGTATTCCTGCTAAGGCATTAGAGAAAGCTAGAGCCATACACTCAAAGGATTAACCCCTCGAGATTGTTCTATTTCAGGCTATAATATCTAGAAAAATTTTGCTGTTATTTGGATTTTTTTTTTCATGTTTTAAGTAATGGTCGTTTTCATGGAAGATCAACAACTTTTAAATATACATACCATTGACTGCCAAAACATTCTTTTTCTGAAACCATCCACAGGTTTCTCTATGGTATACCCTTAACATAACATAGTATATAATACTCTTTTCCAAGTAATAAAAATTTAACTTTTTTTAAGAATAACTTTAACGGTCGATAAAATGTTCATTTTCCAGACAAAAATTTACAATATAAAAGGCCCTTAATCACTTCTTAGTACATTTACAGGGTATTTAAGTTTCCAGATTTTTTTCATATAGTTTCTGGGTTATTTATATGAAGTTTGAAGTATGGGGTGCTTTTCTAGTTCATATATAATGATAATCAGAATTATTGAGATAATCGGGGTGATACTTTTTCAAGGATACTATCCCTTTTAAACACAAAAACTTTGTTGTCGTACGCCACTGATCATTTTTTTCAGTATGATTTGTTATTTCTTTTTTTCAAAACTATTTTGTAACCCTCATGTTTTCCAGCGTACCTTTGTAATTCGTGAATCTAACTTATGAATGGATCCACAAAAATAGAGCCATTACACAAACTTTTATCTGATTTTACAACATTGAACGTTGAATATGTCAAAAACTTTGCATTTTCGGGTACATTATAAAGCATAATTGAAATTTCGGAAATAATTGAACATTCTCATGAGGACTTGAGATAAAGTTTATCTGCTTTCTTTATGTAGTAGAAAAAAATGATAATTGGAAAATATAACCCTTAGTTATAAAAAATTCTCATGAAAATTCGTCTCCCTAGGAGTAATCATGTTAAAGCTACAGAGGAAAAATGTGTTTTCGTTGAAAAATAACAGCCTGTATCTCCATATCTGAGCCGAACCTGGAAAAATGATGAATAAAACGAATGATTATTGGATGAGAGGAATCTATAGTTAAAATTAATTCACAACTGCAAGACTAATACTGTAATAATATTCATAGTCGTCTTAAAATTCACTACCTAGAGGCTAGATATGTACTCTACAATTGAAAATAAGACAAAGAACACCAGAATCCCGAAAATGACGTCGTTTTCGGGATATAATATAGATTATGTCTATCATTAATTGAGTTAACGACAATGGTTTCGTTCTGTGGCTTTGTCACATCTTGCCTGCATATTTAAAATCAAAAATATCTGAAGGATTGGAATCGACGAAACCAAAATTGTACGTAATTAGCTCCTACAATATCGGAACAATAAACACCATGCACAAGTTCAGCCGCCTGGCATGCATTTTCGCCTTTATCAAAGAAAAACTATAAAATGCACCGAATTTTCTTCTTGTTGACTTCCATTTTTTGAAACCTGTAACTCACAACTGAATGGATCATACAAAAATCAGCAAAAAAATTCTTTAAATGTGAAATGTCATATTAACGACGAGCATATATCTGAAGTTGTTTGATAGATACTTTACGGAATGTCCATCACTACCGAAAAGAAAATTGTGTATTTTTCCCCAACCTATTATATTTAAAATCTTCATTCTGGAGATTTTTATCAGCAAAGATTAATCTTGTCACTCAACATGTAAGTATAACACTCATGAATAATCATTAAATTCAACTTAAATGCTCTGTTAAATCTGCAAAACCATTTTCAGTTTCTTAAAGTAGAAAAACATCAAGGAAAAAATTTATATTCGCAGATATGTTGGCTCTGAAATATTCCTAAATTAATGTACTATGTCTAAAAAAAACTTTGCATGCATTCGTGAAGTGAATTGAAAGCAGAAGGTGAGTCGTTTCATTTCTCCGTAACATTCTCGACACGATTTAGTTCACCTCCTGACGAAAGGTGATCTCCATAGAACGATCCAAAAAAATATTTGTTCAGCGAGATTGACAATGATTGATGCGATACGTAACGGGAACACGAGTCCTTAGCGAAGGAATAAACATGATTTCTCAAGGAGGAATCAAATTTTGTTACTATGGACATACAAAACAGTTGCGTACCTGATCGTCATAGTAAAAAAATTGCAGCTTATATAACGGGATACAAAATTTCAAATGATGAATACATTCGTAGGTTTGTTACAGCTAGGATTTTGCTTATATTGGGTTGTTCGGAAAGTAATTTCGTCCTTTTTTATAAAAATGAAAGAGAATTTTCGTATAATTAATAAATATTTTATTTAATTCTATATTGGCCATTTTGATCCAAAAGCTCTTGCCATCTTTCTGCTAATAGCATGATTGAAACACAATAGATTGGAGTTACTATGTATTTACTACCAAGGTTTTTTATTATTTTTGGTTCACATGTTACCGCGGTTTCGAACGATGACCGTTCATCTTCAGACGTAACAGAGGACTAAAGCACTAGTTACAGATTCAGTTTTGAAGTAATGTTCCATTTGGTACAAAAACTGTATAACAGATGTTACAAATTATTCAGAATAAATATTTCCAGTGAAAAGCAATAACAAGGATTACAGAGGTGTTATGGGTTTTTATGATGGTACATGAACAATTCCTTTTTCAACAGGTAGCAAGTAAGAAATAGCAGAAAATAATTATGTGC
The DNA here is from genome assembly GCA_034642435.1 of Megalocaria dilatata. Classification (NCBI taxonomy): domain Eukaryota; kingdom Metazoa; phylum Arthropoda; class Insecta; order Coleoptera; family Coccinellidae; genus Megalocaria; species Megalocaria dilatata. The sequence goes on from CM067854.1 coordinate 8,708,132, forward strand.
AAATGTCGGTACCTTTTGAAGCTATTTCGGTTACTTAAAAACATTAAATATTTTTGATTTACACAGATCAGTCTGGTCGTTCATTATATCGATATCATCATTATGCAGCGCTTTGAATATTTCAATTGATTCTAGATAATTTAATTTTCTCCCTTTTGATGCAAGATGGAGGATTTTCAGATTTTTAATCGATGGGAATGAATGACCATTGTCAATACAATGTGTTGCAAATGTTGATGATTTTTTATTCTTTTTAAAGTCAGTTTGGTGTTCTCTGAATCTAGTTTTAAAAGACCGTCCAGTCTGACCTATGTAAATACTATTGCAATCTGAACAGGTTAACTCATAAACTCCCGATTTTTCTATTTTTGGGGTGTTGTCTTTCGCGTTGAATAAAATTGAGGATATTTTGCTAACAGATTTGTAGGCTACATTCAAATTCAATTTTGTGTAAATATTAGCGATTTTTTCACTTACGTCTCCAAAATATGACATTGAAATATTTTTTTCTTTATTATATAATTTTGTATGGGGGTATATTTGATATGATACTACTTGGGAATATTTTTTGGCTGATAATTTATTTATTATATTTTCACTGAAACCGTTGTTCTTAGCTATTGTTTTTATGGTTTTTATTTCATTTTCGAAGTTAGATTTTGAGAGAGGTAAGGAATATGCTCTGTGTATCGTGGATCTGTAGGCTGCAATTTTTTGATGATATGGATGATTAGAGTCTATGGGAATGCAAATATCCGTGTAGGTAGGTTTTCTATATATATTTAATTCAATTTTGTTTTTTGAATGTGTTATAGAAAGGTCCAAGAATGAAATATTTCTGTTTTTTTCTTTTTCCAACTTGAATTTTATGGTCGGATGAATGCTATTGATTATTTTTAGAAATTGATTTAGTTGTCTAGCTGTTCCATTGATGCACGCAAGTATGTCGTCTACGTATCTATACCAGAAATGAATTTTCACTGGTAAATCTAAGTCAAATATTTTGTTTTCCATAGATGACATAAAAATATCCGCAAGAAGTGGGCTGAGTGGAGAGCCCATAGCTAGACCATTCGGTTGTTCATATAATTCATTATTAAACTGAAAATAGTTTCTTTGGAGACATAGTTCCAAAAGAATTATGAATTCGCAGTGCAATAATGGATTAACATGTGAACGCTCTAGGATTTCAGATACTTTATTTATTGTATCAGTTCTTGGAATATTTGGGAACATATTATCTACATCTAGACTTAATAGATATGAGTTATTTGGTATTGTGAAGTTTTTCAGTTTTTTAGCTAATTCAATGGAATTTTTTATGGAATGTTTTGAAGTGAAATTTGTCAGTGATTTGAACACTTGATTTAGTTCTTTTTCTAATTTAAATGTGGGATGACTAGTGAAACAGACAACTGGACGTATTGGACAGTTTTCTTTGTGGGTTTTCATCAGACCATAAAGTTTCGGTGGGCTAGGATTCATATTGATAAAAAGTTTGGCGATTTTGTAAGGATGGGACAGGATATGTCCGATAAGGTACTTTTTAGAAGTTTTTGAATTTTAGCTGTGGGGTCAGTGTGAATTTTAGATAAATTTCCTTTTTCTATGAAATTATTCATTTTTTCCATATATTGTGATCTAGGCAATATCACAATAGCGTCTGATTTATCTGCTTTAGTAATAGTGAGATCATTTATTCTGACTTTTTTCTTCAATGTTTTTATTGTTTCGGTTAAATTTTCATCGGATTTTAGTTCATAATTTTTGAGGATTTTGTTGATTTTTGAGGAGATTATGTCTTTTTCTTCGACATGAGTCAGTGCAATTGTTGACTCCACAGCTAGTTTTTTTTTTACAGTTTTTAATTGAATATTTGGTGCAAAATTGTGACCTTTCTCTAACAGTATTTTCAATATTCAATTAAAAACTGTAAAAGAAAAACTAGCTGTGGAGTCAACAATTGCACTGACTCATGTCGAAGAAAAAGACATAATCTCCTCAAAAATCAACAAAATCCTCAAAAATTGTGAACTAAAATTCGATGAAAATTTAACCGAAACAATAAAAACATTGGAGAAAAAAGTCAGAATAAATGATCTCACTATTACTAAGGCAGATAAATCAGACGCTATTGTGATATTGCCTAGATCACAATATATGGAAAAAATGAAGAATTTCATAGAAAAAGGAAATTTATCTAAAATTCACACTGACCCCACAGCTAAAATTCAAAAACTTCTAAAAAGTACCTTATCGGACATATCCTGTCCCATCCTTACAAAATCGCCAAACTTTTTCATCAATATGAATCCTAGCCCACCGAAACTTTATGGTCTGATGAAAACCCACAAAGAAAACTGTCCAATACGTCCAGTTGTCTGTTTCACTAGTCATCCCACATATAAATTAGAAAAAGAACTAAATCAAGTGTTCAAATCACTGACAAATTTCACTTCAAAACATTCCATAAAAAATTCCATTGAATTAGCTAGAAAACTGAAAAACTTCACAATACCAAATAACTCATATCTATTAAGTCTAGATGTAGATAATATGTTCCCAAATATTCCAAGAACTGATACAATAAATAAAGTATCTGAAATCCTAGAGCGTTCACATGTTAATCCATTATTGCACTGCGAATTCATAATTCTTTTGGAACTATGTCTCCAAAGAAACTATTTTCAGTTTAATAATGAATTATATGAACAACCGAATGGTCTAGCTATGGGCTCTCCACTCAGCCCACTTCTTGCGGATATTTTTATGTCATCTATGGAAAACAAAATATTTGACTTAGATTTACCAGTGAAAATTCATTTCTGGTATAGATACGTAGACGACATACTTGCGTGCATCAATGGAACAGCTAGACAACTAAATCAATTTCTAAAAATAATCAATAGCATTCATCCGACCATAAAATTCAAGTTGGAAAAAGAAAAAAACGGAAATATTTCATTCTTGGACCTTTCTATAACACATTCAAAAAACAAAATTGAATTAAATATATATAGAAAACCTACCTACACGGATATTTGCATTCCCATAGACTCTAATCATCCATATCATCAAAAAATTGCAGCCTACAGATCCACGATACACAGAGCATATTCCTTACCTCTCTCAAAATCTAACTTCGAAAATGAAATAAAAACCATAAAAACAATAGCTAAGAACAACGGTTTCAGTGAAAATATAATAAATAAATTATCAGCCAAAAAATATTCCCAAGTAGTATCATATCAAATATACCCCCATACAAAATTATATAATAAAGAAAAAATTATTTCATTGTCATATTTTGGAGACGTAAGTGAAAAAATCGCTAATATTTACACAAAATTGAATTTGAATGTAGCCTACAAATCTGTTAGCAAATTATCCTCAATTTTATTCAACGCGAAAGACACCACCCCAAAAATAGAAAAATCGGGAGTTTATGAGTTAACCTGTTCAGATTGCAATAGTATTTACATAGGTCAGACTGGACGGTCTTTTAAAACTAGATTCAGAGAACACCAAACTGACTTTAAAAAGAATAAAAAATCATCAACATTTGCAACACATTGTATTGACAATGGTCATTCATTCCCATCAATTGAAAATCTGAAAATCCTCCATCTTGCATCAAAAGGGAGAAATTTAAATTATCTAGAATCAATTGAAATATTCAAAGCGCTGCATAATGATGATATCGATATAATGAACGACCAGACTGATCTGTGTAAATCAAAAATATTTAATGTTTTTAAGTAACCGAAATAGCTTCAAAAGGTACCGACATTTGCACATAATTATTTTCTGCTATTTCTTACTTGCTACCTGTTGAAAAAGGAATTGTTCATGTACCATCATAAAAACCCATAACACCTCTGTAATCCTTGTTATTGCTTTTCACTGGAAATATTTATTCTGAATAATTTGTAACATCTGTTATACAGTTTTTGTACCAAATGGAACATTACTTCAAAACTGAATCTGTAACTAGTGCTTTAGTCCTCTGTTACGTCTGAAGATGAACGGTCATCGTTCGAAACCGCGGTAACATGTGGACCAAAAATAATAAAAAAACCTTGGTAGTAAATACATAGTAACTCCAATCTATTGTGTTTCAATTATGATCAACTACCAAATAGTAACGGCTGAAGCAATTCACTATTTGAATAGCATGATTGCATGCTCATAAAATTTTTGATCTTTGCTGGCAAAAGACTGATCCAGGTGATTTTTACCTCTTCATTTGAAGTTAAGGTTTTACCGTCCAAGAAAAGTTTGCAATGACCGGAACACATAGTGATCCGAATGCGCCAGATCTGGGGAATATGGTAGGTGTAGCAATGTATCCCATTCAAGCTATAAAAGCTTTTGGCGAGTGACCAAACTTGAAGTCTCTCATTATCACTACACTTTTTCTGTTGATTAATTCTGGCCTTTTCTATTGAAGTGCATCTTTCAGTCTGTCCAGCTGATGACAGAAGACTTTCGAATTTATTATTAGGTTATCCGGTAAAAGCTCAAAAAAACGATTCCTTTAAAATCCCACCAAACAGACACCATCGACTTTTTTTGATGGGTATTGGCTTTCGAAATATTTTGAGCCGATTCATCTATTTTGCTCCATGATCTCTTGGGTTTTATATTAGGAGTACAAATAAGTTTCCGCCGTACGAAACCCAATTTCCTTCTTTATGAATCATTCCTAATGATTTTAAACGATGTGAGACTGCTTGCTGAGTGACTTCTAATGTTAGGGCAAGTTTTTTTTGTGTTTGAGATGAATCTTCCTCCAATATTTCCTCCAATTCTGCATCCTCGTAAATTTTTGGCCTTCCACTGCGATCTTTGTCTTCTACGTCGAAATCACCGTTTTTAAACTTTTGAAACCACTCTCGACACGTTCTCTCACTCAAAGCACCCTCACCATATGCTTCTACGAGCAATTGATGCGCCTCAGCAGCAGATTTCTTTAAATTAAAGAAGTAAACTAATATTTCCCGCAAATGACGCTTACTTGGCTCAAATTTTGACATTTTCAACTTATAAAAATTATATTTTACCAATATAAAATCAATGATATTAATAGGTTATGTTGTTCTTGAATGTCCAAACTATTTTTTAAGCCGGTTATCATCTGCGAAAGCTAACCGAAACTCCGTGCCGCGCCATCCACAATAAAACGGCGGAAACTTATTTGTATTCCTAATATTATTATATAGAACCCATTTTTCGTCTCCAATAATCATGCGCTTTATAAATAGATCATTTTCGTGGCGTTTGAAAAGCGGATTACAGATGTCTACGCGACAACACAAATTTCTCTCTGTGAGAATATGGGGACCCATATATTGGGCTTCGGGGTTGAACCCAGACCTTTCAAGTGGAAATTCGATGAATTTAACCTCTCACCGTTCTTACGTGAAGTTATTTACCGATTTGCATCAACTAATTCTATTATGATGTCTTTATCATCTTCAACTGGCCTTCCAGAACATGGCGCATCTTTGACTATCTTCGAAATTTTGCAAACCATTACTGGCACTAGCGTACTGTCAACACATCTTGTCCATACACTTCGGTTGATTTCAGGTCTCAAAACATATAATAATAATTATACGGTTTAAATGTGAAGTTGGGTTAGAAAAAACACAATTAAATCCTATGTCGAGAAATTATTTTCCGAACAACCTTATAGTTTTAATCAATTTACACCTGAATATTTTTAATTTATTAATCATTTCTCAAAAAAGCTACATATGATGAATAAAAACAAACAATTCTGTGTTCTATCATCCGAAGGTAAAATAAAATTATTTATCTGCAATTTTAGAACTTTTCTGCTGAAGGAACGGAAAATCTCAAACCTCAAGAAATCAATCAATCAATCGATCAAGGCCAATCGTTGCCATCGGCCTCATCCTAAAGCTCATCTATCAAATGATAGTTGACACAATAAGAGGGCATAGAGCAAACCTAGTGAATGAGTCAGACAATAAAAATCGAGCCATATGGAAAATTATCAAATAAAGAGAAATCGAATGTCATAGGATTGACCGAGGAGAACTTTAATGCATATTTCGCAACGAAAATCCAGAAATGAGTCGAAAACTTCTGAAAAATTAAAATTGTCAAATTCAAACTCATTTTTTTCTAACACCCACAATTCCTGAAGAGATCAAAAACCGCCACGTATGAGTTTAAAACTGGATCGACGCAAGATGTATATGGATGATCATTGAAGTTGCTCAAACAAGTCATCCACTGTCTGTAGGAACCACTCTCTGAAATTGCAAGTAATGCTTTGAACAGGGCTACTTTCCTGAATAATTAAAGACTTCCAGACTCATACCTTTTTCAAAGAATAGCGACCAAGATGTACTCGATAATTTTAGACCAATTTCGAATTGACCAACTGTCTTAAAGACATTCTAGCCTCTCATCAGGAAAACGTTGGTTTCCTATTTGGAGGGTAATTCTCGGCATAATGACAGTGAGCATGGATTTCAAAGATCGAAGTCCACAACCGCACTAGCGAATATCATAGAATTTATAACAAGGGCACCAGATAATTCAAAGGAGGCAGTTATATCATGTCTGGATTTGAGCACGTATCTACACAATATTAGAATTAGGGGCAAGGATTTGTAACTCATGTCATCCTTTTTACAAAACCGGCAAAAAAAAGTTGATTTAGAAGGGAAAAGGTCCTCAAGACGGAGAATTGTCTCGGGGCTTCCTCAGGGATATATACTAGGGCCACTTTAATTTTTGATTTACATGAACGATCTGGTTGGCAATTTTGATGCGGATGAAAAAGTACTTTTCGCTGATCATACATCCTTTGTGAACAGGTCAAAAAACGATCAACTTCTTCGGGAAAAATATCTAGAATATAAAAAAATTTGAATATCAAAACAAATTGAAATATGTTTATCTTCTACAATTTTAATTTCCAAAAGAATTTTTTTATTCAAAAACTTTTAGAATTAAATTAATGTCTAAAACAAGCACCGCTTACATTTAATAGACGTATATAATCAAAACTCAATATACAATGTCAAGTGTGTTCATGTTTTTATAGGGCAAGTAGTATTTCTTAAGATAAAACCAGAAACAAAATTTTGTCTCGTTTGAATATTTATTTATTAATTTTAATTACTTTCGTATATCTGCTGGGTTATTTATTTCATTTGACATTGTATATTGAGTTTTGATTATATACGTCTATTAAATGTAAGCGGTGCTTGTTTTAGACATTAATTTAATTCTAAAAGTTTTTGAATAAAAAATTCTTTTGGAAATTAAAATTGTAGAAGATAAACATATTTCAATTTGTTTTGATATTCAAATTTTGTTATATTTCTTCTATCAAGTAAAAAGCCTTTCTATTTTATTTTATAAATAATATATAATTATATTTTGGCTTCAATAAATCTCTTTATACGGTGTCAATGGATTTAGGTAACCTTAAAATAACTCACTTTGTTCTTTGATTTTGTTAGAACATAGATCAATCTTGAATATATAGTTGATCTGTAGTTCGAAGCTTAAGTCTTTTAACACGTGAGTGATGTAGGTTATGTTTTTGATTTTGATATTTGGATTATTAAAAACGGCTGATGAAGGGAGGATTATCTAGTATTATATTTGTTTTTTGAAAATATAGTGCACATTTTTTAGAGTTTTTTGAAATAATTTGTTCGAATATTTAAATGTATTAAATATTTCAAATAAATTATATTCTTTGGGAAGTCCTTCAAGTGTGTTCATGTTTTTATAAGGCAAGTAGTATTTCTTAAGATAAAACCAGAAACAAAATTTTGTCTCGTTTGAATATTTATTTATTAATTTTAATTACTTTCGTATATCTGCTGGGTTATTTATTTCATTTGACATTGTATATTGAGTTTTGATTATATACGTCTATTAAATGTAAGCGGTGCTTGTTTTAGACATTAATTTAATTCTAAAAGTTTTTGAATAAAAAATTCTTTTGGAAATTAAAATTGTAGAAGATAAACATATTTCAATTTGTTTTGATATTCAAATTTTGTTATATTTCTTCTATCAAGTAAAAAGCCTTTCTATTTTATTTTATAAATAATATATAATTATATTTTGGCTTCAATAAATCTCTTTATACGGTGTCAATGGATTTAGGTAACCTTAAAATAACTCACTTTGTTCTTTGATTTTGTTAGAACATAGATCAATCTTGAATATATAGTTGATCTGTAGTTCGAAGCTTAAGTCTTTTAACACGTGAGTGATGTAGGTTATGTTTTTGATTTTGATATTTGGATTATTAAAAACGGCTGATGAAGGGATTATCTAGTATTATATTTGTTTTTTGAAAATATAGTGCACATTTTTTAGAGTTTTTTGAAATAATTTGTTCGAATATTTAAATGTATTAAATATTTCAAATAAATTATATTCTTTGGGAAGTCCTTCAAGTGTGTTCATGTTTTTATAAGGCAAGTAGTATTTCTTAAGATAAAACCAGAAACAAAATTTTGTCTCGTTTGAATATTTATTTATTAATTTTAATTACTTTCGTATATCTGCTGGGTTATTTATTTCATTTGACATTGTATATTGAGTTTTGATTATATACGTCTATTAAATGTAAGCGGTGCTTGTTTTAGACATTAATTTAATTCTAAAAGTTTTTGAATAAAAAATTCTTTTGGAAATTAAAATTGTAGAAGATAAACATATTTCAATTTGTTTTGATATTCAAATTTTGTTATATTTCTTCTATCAAGTAAAAAGCCTTTCTATTTTATTTTATAAATAATATATAATTATATTTTGGCTTCAATAAATCTCTTTATACGGTGTCAATGGATTTAGGTAACCTTAAAATAACTCACTTTGTTCTTTGATTTTGTTAGAACATAGATCAATCTTGAATATATAGTTGATCTGTAGTTCGAAGCTTAAGTCTTTTAACACGTGAGTGATGTAGGTTATGTTTTTGATTTTGATATTTGGATTATTAAAAACGGCTGATGAAGGGATTATCTAGTATTATATTTGTTTTTTGAAAATATAGTGCACATTTTTTAGAGTTTTTTGAAATAATTTGTTCGAATATTTAAATGTATTAAATATTTCAAATAAATTATATTCTTTGGGAAGTCCTTCAAGTGTGTTCATGTTTTTATAAGGCAAGTAGTATTTCTTAAGATAAAACCAGAAACAAAATTTTGTCTCGTTTGAATATTTATTCATTAATTTTAATTACTTTCGTATATCTGTTGGGTTATTTATTTCATTTGACATTGTATATTGAATTTTGATTATATACGTCTATTAAATGTAAGCGGTGCTTGTTTTAGACATTAATTTAATTCTAAAAGTTTTTGAATAAAAAATTCTTTTGGAAATTAAAATTGTAGAAGATAAACATATTTCAATTTGTTTTGATATTCAAATTTTGTTATATTTCTTCTATCAAGTAAAAAGCCTTTCTATTTTATTTTATATATAATATATAATTATATTTTGGCTTCAATAAATCTCTTTATACGGTGTCAATGGATTTAGGTAACCTTAAAATAACTCACTTTGTTCTTTGATTTTGTTAGAACATAGATCAATCTTGAATATATAGTTGATCTGTAGTTCGAAGCTTAAGTCTTTTAACACGTGAGTGATGTAGGTTATGTTTTTGATTTTGATATTTGGATTATTAAAAACGGCTGATGAAGGGATTATCTAGTATTATATTTGTTTTTTGAAAATATAGTGCACATTTTTTAGAGTTTTTTGAAATAATTTGTTCGAATATTTAAATGTATTAAATATTTCAAATAAATTATATTCTTTGGGAAGTCCTTCAAGTGTGTTCATGTTTTTATAAGGCAAGTAGTATTTCTTAAGATAAAACCAGAAACAAAATTTTGTCTCGTTTGAATATTTATTTATTAATTTTAATTACTTTCGTATATCTGCTGGGTTATTTATTTCATTTGACATTGTATATTGAGTTTTGATTATATACGTCTATTAAATGTAAGCGGTGCTTGTTTTAGACATTAATTTAATTCTAAAAGTTTTTGAATAAAAAATTCTTTTGGAAATTAAAATTGTAGAAGATAAACATATTTCAATTTGTTTTGATATTCAAATTTTGTTATATTTCTTCTATCAAGTAAAAAGCCTTTCTATTTTATTTTATAAATAATATATAATTATATTTTGGCTTCAATAAATCTCTTTATACGGTGTCAATGGATTTAGGTAACCTTAAAATAACTCACTTTGTTCTTTGATTTTGTTAGAACATAGATCAATCTTGAATATATAGTTGATCTGTAGTTCGAAGCTTAAGTCTTTTAACACGTGAGTGATGTAGGTTATGTTTTTGATTTTGATATTTGGATTATTAAAAACGGCTGATGAAGGGATTATCTAGTATTATATTTGTTTTTTGAAAATATAGTGCACATTTTTTAGAGTTTTTTGAAATAATTTGTTCGAATATTTAAATGTATTAAATATTTCAAATAAATTATATTCTTTGGGAAGTCCTTCAAGTGTGTTCATGTTTTTATAAGGCAAGTAGTATTTCTTAAGATAAAACCAGAAACAAAATTTTGTCTCGTTTGAATATTTATTTATTAATTTTAATTACTTTCGTATATCTGCTGGGTTATTTATTTCATTTGACATTGTATATTGAGTTTTGATTATATACGTCTATTAAATGTAAGCGGTGCTTGTTTTAGACATTAATTTAATTCTAAAAGTTTTTGAATAAAAAATTCTTTTGGAAATTAAAATTGTAGAAGATAAACATATTTCAATTTGTTTTGATATTCAAATTTTGTTATATTTCTTCTATCAAGTAAAAAGCCTTTCTATTTTATCTAGAATATAGAAATATCTAGACTGAACGCTGTTCAATAGTTCGGCAGGAATTATATGGAAATTAACCCGGTAAAAACACAAAATTTGTTCATCACCACCAGACAACAGAATATTGATAGCATCTCATTGTTGGGTGTATCTCAATAAGTGGAAATTTTAAATGTGCGTAGGAAAAAGAGACATAAATGTTCGTTATCTTTATTTCCTACTAAGCAATATTCAACAAATCGGAGATATAGACAGTTATAATATTAGGAGAGCATACACAATATTCGATTATACACCGAGTCACGAGACGTAGGTCGCGAAACATCACGAGAGCGCAGCTCGAGTGGTGTTTCGCGAAATACGTCGAGTGAAGAGGTTCGTATAATCGAAATATATTGTTTATGCTCGAGTTGGTATTCATCACGATTATATAACGAATAATTGTTCTAATTTTATATTGATAATATTAATATTGAAGGTACAATTTTTATAATAAATACTTGATGTATTGTCGTTTTGGGAATTTCTAGTGTTGGTACTGTTGGTGACGCTGGAGATGGATGAATTATATGTTTCTCGTTATTTCAATAATTTTTCTATGGTATTCCTCAGTAAGTTTCAAATACAGTTTCAGAAATTCAGATGATAAGTGGACTATCATTTCAGTAATTTCTTGTAAGTTTGCTCCAGAGTTTGCTAAGATATTCACAGCGGAGGAGCAATTTGAATGATATGTTATTTTTCGTTTTTTTGCATCTCTCAAGATACTTTGGGCTGCTGTACTTGTCCATTTACTCAACTGATTGACACCTACAGGGCAATTTTTGTACCATTTTCCTGTTTTCTGCCAATCAATATAAGGTGTTGAAAAGAGACGATTAGTTGTGATACTTGAAGTTCTTTCGCTCAATAATTTTTCCAAGAGACGTACTAAGCATTGATCTACAGATCATTTATTCGGTGTCAACCACTTAGAATCAGTGATGCGTTGTTCACCAACTTGTGCTGTTCTTGAAAACATGGTATTGTACTCGATACGTCCGATATTTTGACCGTAATTTTTGAACTCCTTTTAAAAATAGTCAATCAAGTAAAAGGCTTCTTCAATTCCACGCCATGTCAATTCCACAGCACAAATTGGTAATTTTTTTCTGGTAAATCGTCTGGTGTATTCTCATCGAAACTTGAAACAATTTTAGTTATTTCTTTCTCGTTAAGGGCGTTATAGAAACGACATAACTTTCACATTTCCTTCCAGAGGATCCTATCCTATTTGACAACAAAATCTACTTTAGGCTAGTTCCCTCAGAGCAAATGAGGAAGAAAAGAACTTTATGCAAAAATTATTGAAGATTTATGTCCTAGATGCATGTTTATTCCTAACTGTAATAGAGGAGTGGCGAATTAAAATGAATTAAAAGTGAGACTATTTCGGTGAATAATCAGACAGATCTGATCACTTTCAATCAATTTATGAGGGAAATAACCTTGAATCAGGATACGAAAAATGGTGTTTAGTTAATTAAAAGACTCATTCTGATTATCATTGTTTCATTCGGCGTCCCCCATTATCATAAAAGTTGATTGATGTAGTCGTTGAACTTTTTATCGCGTGAATCCTTTTTTACAACAGGACTGGGATCTACTGTATAATTTAAACGCCACTTCTGAACCATTAGAACAGTTTGTCTACATAAGTTTCATCATTGGTCGATCAAACGTTCTTGCTCAGCAAAAATTTTCTATCAGTGATCTAAGCGGTTAAATTAAGTAGCAAGAGGTAAACTTTACTCTCATTCGATAAAATACATGAAAAAAATCTTCTAATTTAATTCAACGAAAATCTCAAAATAATAATGAGATATTTTGAAAAAACCCCAGTATTTGATTAATGGAGCTGTTTCTTACAAAATTAAGAAATTATTAATTCAAGATTTTTATTCATCAAAGAAAAAAAAATTTTTTTCAATATCATGAAAACTATCTTCTAGTTAGCCAAAATGTAATATTTGAAGAGGTTCTTTATAAAAATACCATTACTGAATGTGAAAAAAACCTATGTTTGAATTATATAATACTTTTCAAATTATCCTTCAGAATGAGATTCCTTGAAATAGAGACCGATTCGATCAAATAATTGTAGAAAATGTGTTAGAGAAAATTCAGTTTAGTTTGCGAAAAAATTTTCAATAGGACGAACTGAAGATTATCAAGCTAGTTTTTAGAATACCATTAACAAGGCAAATGATACAGGATGTCGCCGCATAACTGCATAAATATCGTTGCCTTTGAGTTCATATACTAGGAGACAACATCCCAAGAAAAATTTCGTGCCAGTGTTTCATATAAAATAGAAGTCCTATTGGTATGCGTACCGTTTACCATGAAATACAAAATTTTTGTTCTCATACCATTTTCGATTATCATTGCTTCTCAGTTCTAAACTCTACTTGATGGTGTGATACCGAGAATGACTGCAATGGAAATAATAAATTCAAAATCTATTAGGAAAAGAAGTGATTGACAACGAGACAATTTTCTCTCTTGAAAGATATGTGCATCGCACAATTATCTTCTCGTAAACTATAATATCTTTGAATTCTTCCTAATCCACTTTTCCAACAATACTTGACCACATGTAGCAAAAGTTATCAGAGACTACTTTGAGCAAAACTAAGTCGGTTTGTTGCCATGTCAATTCCAATCTCCGGATTTTTCTTCTATTGTACACTCGGTAGGAAATTACTCAATTGATCACATAGTTTGGTAGATCTTTCTTATGAAGTAAATATATCCTGATATACTCATCATAAAATTAATAACAAAAATTACGAAAATGTTCCATCTACATATTTAATTTCGCAATATATGGTTAAATACGACTGGCGCATTCGCCATTTAGTCTGTACTTATAACTATGGACCATTTAAAATTTGCAGTTTTGATCGGCTTTAATTAAAACATTAATGAATATTTTTACGAAGTTGAAAGTTAATTGAAAAGGTTGAACCTTGACATTTACGTGAAAATATTATTATTCAAATGACCGTAATGAATATCTAAAGTATCCCATCCGATCAACCCAATTTTTCGGTACACTGTCGATTGTTTGTGGCTCAATCTCATAATGGCAACTTCCATTTCGTATTTCCAGGCATCAACCGTTTCTGGATAGTTAGCGTAACATTTATTCTTAATCCCCACAAAAAATTATTCTCCGAGGTGAAAATGAGCTTCAGATGTAAAGATGCTTTTTCTGGGAAAATTAGCACATTGGGCCAAGTGGAAACGCACCAGAAAACTGCACTGAAGCTTTATTATAGTTATGTGTTGAATAAAGTGAATTTCACTTCTGTGATCTGGAACTCTTAATCTAATGAATACTTACATCGACTGAAGACAGTTCAGCAAAGATTTCTTCGCTCTTTGAGTCTAAGATTCAATTTATATATAAATCGAGGAGATCCCAATAATAATAGTATTGGACTCAAATATTTTAACATGATTGCAGAGTAATGGGTGAAATCTTTTATATACGGAAATTATTCAACAACCACATGGACTCTTTGAACATCATACCACTAATAAACATTTATGCTCCAGTAAAGTAAGGAGATTTAGACAGTTGGATTATTTTCATTTGCCCCTTGAGTACACTTACAGCCATTAAAACTCTCCAATCCTGAGAATACTCCATACGTACAGTGTAATCATATCAAAAATCAAATTGACGTATTCTTTCAAAGTGAAAATAAAGCGGAGAATATCTTGAGAAATATCTTTGTGAATCGCCTGTTGCTTCGCCTTTGAATTACCTGTATGTGTTCCTTTTTGAATAAATGAATAAATCAATAAATAGTCTTGATTGTTTCGGTCTTTACTTGACATAAATTCATCATATATGAGTTGAAATAAGACACTTCATTTCCGCTTATATTTATTGTTTACACAACAATTGTTTTGTCAATTATATTTTGACTTCATCAGCAGAGTATGATCCTAACTACTTTTACAAAATCAGTCTCCTCAAATACAAGTCTAAGCAAAAAGGAGCGTGATAACAGAAAGGTTTGTTTTGGAAATTTTCAGAATTTATTAAAGAGGTTCAATAACGGGGATCGGTTCAAATTTGTCTGGTCGTTAAGTAAAATGTGTTTTCCATGATGTCAACTCATTTCTAGTACTTCTAAAAGGTCCAGTCTATTGCATTTGTTCTCTTTACGGAGAACTTCTAAATTATGATCAAAATCATGTGCTGTTTCTGGAAGATGAATAGCATAGGAAAAATTTGATTCATTTTTAATGAATGCATTCTGATGTTCTTTCATCCAATTTTCGAAAGCTCAGCCTGTTTGGCAAATGTATACATATATGTACCTCCCGGTCTCTTGTTCTTATTGACGATATCTTTACTATTTTTTATCGATTTAACTGAAGAAGTAATGTTTTTTTATGGAATATTGTGATTTCTATTCTTACTTAAATACCCAGCTACCAGTTCAGATTTTCGTCCTATATACGGTGAGCAAATATAGTTTTCATTTTTTATTCTAATTTTGGGGTAAACTATAGACATTGATTGTTTTGTTAGATTTTATTTAATAGTTTATCTATAATTGATGCTTCATACTCATTTGCTGCAATTTGTTTGATTATATTCAACTCTATTTCAAAATTCTTCTGTGATATTGTTACTTTAGGCAGTCTATACAACATATGATATGTTGCTAATTGCTGCTAATTTAAGTGATAAGGGGTGATTCGAAGAGGAATATATTGTGAAGTCTTCTTGTGTCTGTTTGAGGCAAATCGAAATGATAATTACGGTTATTTTTAAGTCTGAAAAATTAATACTATTCGTGGGTAAATTTTTTTGTAGGGTATAATTCTTTAATGAATTCTGAGAATAACGAAAGTTACCTGGATGTACCGACAAACAAGCAATTAATATACACAACGAAGCGGTACCAATAAATTAATAGTTTTAAAAGAGGGTGTTCTTGTATTTTGTTCTCGAGGAAATCTTTAAATATTTCAGGGAATATTGAACTGAGTGAATTTCCCTTCGTAGAGTTTTCATTATCTTCACAAAATAGTTCATTAAACGAGAAATTGTTTTGTGCAAAAGGCATATTTTGAGACTATCAATTTTTTCTTCAATTTCTTAATTTTCCAAAAGTTCCGAAACTAAAGAAATGGAAGGCAAAATGAAAAATATATTGTGGTAAAAATGGCATGTTCCGAACGAAGAACCTGAAAACTTCAAATTTTCTGGGTAGTTTTTGATTCTAAATACATCAGTTGTTTTAAAAATAGATAGAATCGACTAAATGGTTAAATGAATATAATTGAAATAAGAAATCAATTTGATTTCTATCACTTAATGGTTGTTGAGGTATACTCATTTGAAATTTTATTTTTGTAATATTTTTGTGAGTATAAATCTGTTCAAATTTAGTGTATATATGTCAAATAACGCCAAAAAATCTAATAATAATAATAATAATAATAATAATAGTGCCTTTATTCAAACATTTACAATATATAAACATAGGGCGAAGTCTAGCTTAAAGCTACTCCACTCAACCCTGAAAAAAAAAACGAAAAGAGAAAAAAAACAAAAGGATAGAAATAAAAATAAGCGAAAAAAAAAATAAAATTAACGAATCAATTCCATTGTGAGTAAACAAAACATATTTCATATTCATAAAATTTTCCTAATTTATAATTGGCTCGTCAAGAATTTTGACTTCAAAATTTTTCTCAGTGATCTCAAAGAAACGCCTTCACACGAAACTAAATGTAACTTCACCGCATTGAAGGTGAAGGAGCGCTGAAACATGGCTGAACCAAATCTTGGCAGCATGAGCCTATGACCATGCCTAACGTCCACGCAATGAACATCACGTCTAAAAATTAGCTTTTCCCTCAAATACGGTGGAAGACAAGAACGTAAAATTCGATGAACCATAATCGTCAGGTGGAGCCGGAAAACATTCTCAACCCTAAGCCATCCCAAGCTGTTAATTCCGTCCCTTATTCCACTGTCATATTTCCTCAAACCGAAAACAAACCGGCTGCATGAATTCTGCATTTTCTGTAGTCTGCGCCTCTGCACGGAATCAAGGCAAGGGTAAAAAACCGTTAATCCATAGTTTAGTTTGGACAAAACGAGAGTCTCACAGAGATACTTGCGTGACTGAAAATCCAAACAATATCTCTGCCGATACAAAAGGCGCAATGCAAGGAAAGAATTCCTCAACAGCAACGAGATATGTTCTCTGAATCTCAACTGGCAATCGAAAAAGATTCCCAGGTTTCTACAGCAGGTGGAGGACGGAATTCTTTCACCGCCCATCTTGATCTCAACCACACCCTGAAATGTCCTGGGAAAAAAGCATATATAAAAACATTTTTTAACATTTATCTTCAAATTATTCATTTGGGAATAACGCATAATTAAGTCTAAATCCTCATTCAACCGCTCGACAGCCTGAGAAACAGAGGAGGGATGAAAAGAGAGGCGAACCTGAGTGTCATCACAATAAAAATGGGTGGATGCGAATCTGACCACTTTATGCATGTCAGCCACATATATAAGGAAAAGCAGAGGGCCAAGAACAGATCCTTGTGGAACCCCTGAAGTTATAGGGCAATAATCTGAATATGTATTACGCAATTTAACGCACTGATGCCTATCAAAAAGGTAAGACTTGAAAAATCTCAGAGTAGTTTCATCAAAACCAATATA
This sequence comes from Megalocaria dilatata, assembly GCA_034642435.1. Taxonomy (NCBI): domain Eukaryota; kingdom Metazoa; phylum Arthropoda; class Insecta; order Coleoptera; family Coccinellidae; genus Megalocaria; species Megalocaria dilatata. Next base: position 8,725,752 of record CM067854.1, read on the forward strand.
AGTTAATTTAGCACAAAGAAGCTCATGGTCCAGGGTATCGAATGCCTTTGCGAAATCCAATAAGGTGAGAATTGAGACATGTCCCCCATCCAAAGATCGCAAAATATCATCAGTGATGTTCAGCAGAAGAGTGGTAGTAGTGTAACCCCCCCTGAAACCCGACTGCCGCGCAGTGAGAATTCCATTGTCGGTGACGTATTTATAAACCTGAAGAAACAATATCCTCTCCAGAACCTTTGACAGAGCTGGTAGCACACTTATCGGACGAAAATCAGATAAGCTCTCAGGACTAGGGATCTTAGGTATAGGATTCACAATAGAGTACTTCCAATCATACGGATAATAACCAGACTCAATGCAAACATTAACAATGTGCGTCATGAAGGGCAGAGTAACACCGAGGGATAATTTAAGCATTCTAGCAGATATACAATCAATCCCCAGAGCGTTCGAACGAAGATCCAAGACAACTGATTTTATCTCGTCTATAGTCGCAAACCCGATCGAAAATTTTTTATTTGCATCAAATCTGTTCGAGCTATAATAACTGGTTCTCTCCGGGCAAGAATTGGAAGGACTAAAAACCGACCGAAAATAGTCATTGAATTCATGAGGGTTAGAAAAGCGTTCAGGCACAGAATTCTGTGAACAAGGATGCAATGTCCTGAAGGATTTCCAAAAAAATCCGGAACCCCGAGATCTGGCCTGGGACATGAAACCGCGTTTCTCCCTTCGCACAGCAGAAGTAACAACATTTCGCAGATGAGTATAATAACTGTAATCAGCTAAGTTCTTCGTAAGCTTATATTTAGATAGAGCAGCATTTCTCAACTTCATCATGCTTTTTATTGTAGGAGTTATCCACGGGGAAAATAATTTAGTAACTCTCGATTCGACGTAAGGGGCATGCTTGTCAAATATATCAGTCAGGCATTGACAAAAAATTGAGATCTTCAAATCAATATCACTAACATAAAGGATTCTATCAAATGACGCACTAGAAAGGTCCGATAAAAAGTCCTGAAGGGCAAACCGACGAAAATCACGATAACGAATAATCTTCGGGGTATTTATTTTTCTCTTTAAATTTATCCTGCAAAAGACACCCCTGTGATCACATGTATACTTGGGTAGGGATAAATTATCAGAATTTCTGGATATTTTTATATGGTTTGGGTCGAAACTATGAAAAATATAAAATATATAAGGTTTTGTTCAGAATATTTTGACACTCTTTCTTGACAGTATGCATATCAAAAGGAGAAGTTTGAATCCTCTTAACCTCTTAAAGGTGTATTTTCCATTTTCACGAGATTTTCCATTTCTTGAGAGTAGTTCTAAAATACATTTATTTGACTTTTAGATGATAGAATACCGAATCCTGTGTTATTCATCACATGGTACTCCTTCAATAGGAAACCCACAGATTTGCAATTTTCAGATCAAATTTTAAAATAACAAGTGCGCCAATCTTTCCGTCTAACATTCGTACTTTTCCACCACATTGGTGGATAAAGTTTAGTACTTAAAAACATTTTTGCGTTGTACTTATACTTAGTTTACCTCATAAAATCCTGGTATAATCTAGCTGACAATTGTTGTGAAAATAATAAAATTTTGTGGAATTGAAATTGTTTTAATTTTATAAATTGGTGGAGTACCTATTTTATAATCATAAATTCTCTGATGAAGTCCACCACTACGGACGAAACGTATCAATAAAACATAGTAAGAAAAGAAATATCGCCTGAAGCTTTTCTAATTCGTGATTTAAAAATGGGAAAAAAGATATACATTTTCAGTTAAAGTTTATTCTAATTTGCTTTTCTACCTATTTATTTCAAAATTTAAAGATTTCTGATGAATATTAGTGCTGAAATAGACAAAAATAAATAGTTGGTCTTCAAGTAGAATATTTCATATAAAGCCCCCATATATGATAGCTTGAAACATTCTCTCATGCGAAGCAGTGATTCTGTTGCAAATCTGGGTTTATTTTGATTTAGCACTGTTTTGAAGTTATCGGAATTGCCATAAATTGAAGTGGCTTTTTATTTCCGCCGAGATTCTTCAGATATAGGTAGCCTATTGCTACGTGACCCCATTGATCAAACATTTCCAATATTCACGACTGTTTTGAGGCACGCTTTGTCAGATTTCTCACGGACTTTTGTAGTGACGTACGAGCATAACACAACACAATATATAAATAATCTTGCATAAATCTTTCTGAATTATTCCGGATATTAGTGGAGCTATAATATCGAATCATAATCTTATATATATTTCCATACTTCCCTTGTATCTCACAATTACTGAAAATGGAGGTGATGGAAGATGGTAACTTAATGGATAAGGTGATTATTTTGATCCAAAGAGATATGGATTATTACAAGGTGAGTATCCAAAAAAATTTTCTTTCAACGAAACCATTCTCTTAATGAGAATGAACTGTTAACATGGCTATTAGATCAAAAATTGAATGAATATCAATGACTTGAAACAGTTTAAAATGAGCGTGAATGAATTCATAGATTAGACGCGAAATATTCAAAGGAGTCTGAAATTGCCCATTTTAACTTGATGTATTATAGAATTTTTCATAATTCTTGATATGGCATATATATTTGAATTCGAATCTGAACACAGTGGCGAATTATCTTATAAGCTCACGAAACACCAACATGGATCCCATATTATCGAACATTTCAACGATTCTTCATCATTTTTTTTATAATAACAGTTTTCAGAAGAAATAGGGTTTATTTTCACGTCGTACAACAGTGAACTTAAAAATTACATGTATATAGAATTCACCCAATATTAGATATTACCAACGTCTCCGCCATTGACTTCTTTTTCGGATTTGGACTTTTTTACCTTTTTTCAATGGAAGTTGTCAAAATTGCACGTGATTCAAACGTTACAATAGTTTTGAGGCAGTGAGTTCTCTTTTCTCGGAAGGACAAAGGCGCATTCAGATGCGATTATGGTAGAAAAACGTAGGATACATATAATAAATCTATAAAATTGTTTTAATAGTATTATAGTGTTAAAGTAATTTAAACAGGGTGAATTATTTAAATTTAATTAAACTAAGAATTTTCTATAAATATTCGTTCCGATAATTATATTAAACAAATCGGCACCAATAGATTTATTGTTTACTCTTTTCTCCAAATGACAAAGACGAATTCAGGTACGGTTAAGGTAGAAAAATGTAGGATACATATTATAACTCTATTATTGGGGGTCAAATAGTGTATAGTTATAATGTAATTTAATGAGGGTTGATGATTTAAATCTAATTAGTACTGACAAGGTAGAATACTAGTGCCACTGGGTACTGTTACGAATTTATAAAATGAAATTTTAATTATTAATTAGCAGTTTATAAACCCCTACGTTGGTGGAGCCAACTTATTACGAATTTAATAACTGAGTTTTAATTATTAATTAGCAATTCCACGTTTTGGGAGCCAATTGTTCTCACACTATTAATTAAATTTTTATTTATGATTTAATTACTTATTAGCCTCACGTTGGCGGCCAATTGTTATTAATTTAAATAAATGATTTTTATTATTATTATCAATTAGCAATCCTACGTTTTTGGGTACTAATTTATTATGAAATTAAATAAAGGAAATTTGAATTAGTATTGATATTACTTATTAGCTTCAATGAAAAAAGTTTTGTTTGAAAACATTTTAATGAGTTATATCTAATTATGGAATTTACTTTTAAAATGAATACTTGTTAGATCACCCTTGTATCTAATTGCATGTATTGAGTATTGCCAACTAACTCTTTATTATAAGTTTGTTATTGAAAATTGAAATCTAAATATTATTAATTTTGATTAGTTTCAATAGTTCAAATTGAATTCAAGTAATTGGATCTTAAAATTCTATATTGAATCAAATTAATATGATATATAAATCTGTGACTACTAAACTAATCTAATGTCTATATTCCTATGGTTCTATGTTAACCTAATCTTATCTCTAAATATTCTAATTCTAACGTAAATAAGAACTGATTTGCTTTTAATTTAAATTGAAAAGCTTCACAGAAAAAACTCATTTCTACCTGTGGTAAGTTGACAATTAACAATGTTCCTTTTATATTGGCTTCGCTTTATTTCAGGAATTAATTCTGGTTCTTGGAGAATGTTTCTGAATGTTCTGATTTCCCAGCCCACTTCCCTAATTTCTTCTTTTGGATTTAATTTATTGTATTCTTGATATTTCCATTTGAAACACTCAGGTAACGTATTTCTTGATCACATTCCCATTCAAAATAACAATTTCAATTTCTTATTTTGTTTTGGAACTGGATTTTTGAATTGCAATTTATTCAGAGCGACGTGTATGGGCTCTGGAACATTTTCATACTGACTGCAATTTCGACTGCCTTGCCTTTTAGTTTTCTCGAAAAATTTAATTCCAAAGCTTACTAGCATTTGTCGAAATTATTGAAAAATGATGGTTTCGATGATTGTACAAAATTTACATTATTTCTGGGCTTGAAAGTATTCTAGATAATTAAATCATTTTTTATGAACAATTTGATACCGGTTTTCTGAAAATTGGTTGAGTTTAAATACTTATTTTTATATGAAGACTTTTCCAAATGTCAAAAAGTTTACTAATTTTAAATTCTAATGCTTCTTATTGAAAAATTACTGCTACTCATGAAATTGATCAAATTTCTTTAGCTTATATAGTATTAAAATTTTGTACATGCATAAGCATCTCTTACATTCACAATTCAAAATTTCTAACGTACACTATGTTTTCTCTAATTAATTGAATTTTGATCAAATTTGTCCTATTTACATATTCTGGTTAGTTAGATTTAATAAAGCTTGTTAATTGTTGATAATTTCAATACATGTCATAGAGGAATTAAAAGAACAAAGTTTTCCTTCATAAGTTCAAATTAGATATTCAAATTCTAATTACTTCTATTCATTCCAACTTTGGCTATCTTTAACATTCAATATTTATAAATTAAATGCTCCATGTGAATTCTATTTAACAATTGCCAAAAGTTTCCTGATTTTTGACCATCGTTTAAAGAATTTTCACTCGACTAGTGGTTATGTATTCTAAATATATTTTTTATTCAAAATTTTGGCTGGTGAATATAATTATGATTTGATTTATCAATATTCCTGTCTGAATTGATCTAATTTAATTAATTTTGATTTGATCATACTCTAAAAAGCCAACATATATACACAGGTAAATGTTTTCCTTGAATTTTATGATTTTCATTACCTGAGTATCTGATAAATAATTATTATTTATAAACTCATTTAGTAGGTGTAATTCACAAAATCCATGATAGTGCATTTTCAGTAGTAAACAAATCGGCACCAATATTTATTTGTATTTAATATCGTTCACTTTCAGTAAATTACTTCATAACATTATTATACCTTATTGAAATATAAATTTAGATGCTTATCCTTCATTTTTTTGACTGTTCACTTGAAAAATCACGTGAAAAGCAAACTCTGGAAAGACAAAGAAGTGCTTTTTCAAATTAGAATGCAGGTAGTACACCGACTAGCAGTTGTACGAAGAGAAAATTGAAAATTCCGTACTTGACACCTTAAGAACAATTGTTGTCGATTCATCAGCTAGTGAATCTACATATAATAGAACAAGGTTTCCTCATGATATTTCGTGATGGCCAATAACAGTTACAGGTAAAATGATTGAATATTATTCAATCAATAAAACCTGTAAAATTGGGGTTATTTCTCAACTGAAAATGTAATATACAGAAGAAACAGGGTATTTCAAAGGTAGGTACAAGAAGCAAATTTTTACACACCGAAAACGAAACGGTTCAAAAGAAAGACGAAAATGGCTTATATTTTCGCAGACAATGAATGCTTTTCACTGTTACATATGTCCGGAGAGTAATTTGGTTTGTTCCGACAGAGGATTTTTTTCGAACCCAAACACACTAAAGTTGCATAATCATTATATGTTTTGAGAGCTGATATAGCAAGGCTTGTGTGTGTGTGAAAAAGTTCAATTCATTCTACGCTGTAGTTTTTAGATGGTGCCCTTTTAAATATAGAGAGCAATAAGCAGCATTTTCGTCATATTTTACTTTTTTACTATAAAAAAGCCAGAAAGAAATTAACCGATGTGAATTAAGAAGATGTATTGACAGTACGCCAGTGCAATAACTGCTTTGCAAAAATTTCGATCCGGCAATTTTGATGTCGCACCACGTCGCGTTGACGTCTGTGATTTGCTTTTTAAACGTCATGAAAATGATCCATTATAGAAACGCATCATTATTGGGGACGAAACATTGGTTGTGTAGAACAATGTCAAACGCAAGAGGAGTAAAAAAGATGAACATGCTCAAAACATTTCGTAAGCCAATATTCATAAAGAGGTGATGCTGTGAGATTTTAAAGGAATCGTTTTTTTTTTGAGCTTTCACCGGGTAACATAACAATTAATTTGGAAATCTACTGTCATCAGCTGGACAAACTGGCCTTCAACAGAAAAGGCCATAATTAATAAATAGAAAAGGTGTAGTGTTCGACCAAGATGATGCAAGCCCTCATACAAAATTGGTCACTCGCAAAAGCTTTTACAGCTTGAATAGAATACATTGGAATTGTTATTTTCTCTGGTCAGAGCAAAATTTTTTCGACAGTGAAACCTATACTTCAAATAAAGAGGTAAAAAATCACATGGATCAGTTTTTTTACAGCAAAGACCAAAAGGTATTGGACCAGAATGGCCAATATGTAATTTAATTCAATATTTACTCATTATACGAAAATTATCTTTCATTTTCCCAAAAAAACGAAATTACTTTCCGAACAACCCAATATTTGTAAATTATTCTCAAAAATTACAAACAACTGATTCCACTGATTTGAGAAATATGACAAAAACACTAAAGGAACTTTAATTTTCAAATGATCACATATCTGCAATATTATTTTATTTTATTATCAATATGACTGTAATATTTCATTTTGTTTGAATTTTAATATTATATAAACACCTATTGTTATCATAATTAGGTTTTTTTCCAAAGAATGTATCATTTATTAGATTATTGTCATTTTTTATTCTTTTCAATTTAGTAGTTTAACGCATTTTGTAGTAATAAATACTTTGATTCCTTCAATTTTTTTGATTCATTGAATCTGTTCATTCATTTGAGTATATATTTCACGTTGTTTGTTTTTGAATTATAGGTATGTATGAAAAGTAACATGTCTAAGTTCAAAAGCATTCGCATGTATTTATACGAGTATATAAATTAAATTAAAAGAAATTATATCTAATCTTCTTGTTTTTTATGAGCATATCCCACAAAGTAGGATTTGTCTTACCACCAGTTAAGTTGATCCGCCACTGTCTGACCTAAAGGGAAAAATTTGTTGCTACGAGAAAATATTCATACACAACAGCAGACATCAGTTAAAATAATAAAAATTGATTTCGTGATTTTGTTTTCATCAAAAAAAAATTATTAATTCAGGAAATTAATTCTATTTGTTTTCTTGAAGAAACAATATATTCTCCTTCTAACAAAATGAGCTTCATATCAATACCTTGATATGAAGCTCTCGGGTGAAATGTGAATGTCGCGAGGGAGCTTCCACCTCTTACTTAGGGAGACGGCCTTTCGTTTCCGAGCATGCGCATCTGAAACTCGTCAGACAGGCGTGATGCGCAGGCTCTGCCTGTGACGCCGGTGACCATGTGTCCGCTTGGAACGCTAATCTTCAAACGCAGTGCCTTACTCTATTTGAACCTGGCGGGGACGGTTAGTCACGATTCTTATGACTGGTCGGGTCCTCTATCGGTACGCCGGTCAAACTACGAAAGAGCAAGGCAGGTTTCTGGGCGAGGAGCGAAGAAGTTGTTCGCTATAGATATAAGTGTAGGTTTTTTTCTATCAATCGTCTAGGAGTTGATTGATTCTCATCCCTCGAATTTCGTCTTCTGCTCAATAAAACACGTAACGTATTATGTACAAATATAATAATTACAGTTATATACACAATTCGCCAAACGTCTTCACTTCAAATTACAATTAGCGGTGCAACTTTGTACTTCGTCTCGAATGTTTGAGTACCGTCTTTCGTCTTCGTTTTTAACGTCTTTTAATTACAACTCTGGAACTGTCCCCGCTGCGTTCTATCTTCGAACTCCCTCGAACTGTCCCGCTGGGATCTATGTTGGTACTCCCTCGAACTGTCCCCCCTAGGATCTATCTTCATACTCCAAGAATTACCCTTTCCACAGGATTTGAAAACTCCACCCTTTCGCGACTCTTAAGTGGACTTAACGCCCCTTCTCTCAAAACTTAGAACTACCCTAGTTACCACGGATTGGCCGGTTCCAATCTTTATTTCAGTGATGGCGAGTACTCATTCTTCATCAGGGCTTAGATAATAAACACGTGTGTGAGATTAAATTATTTTCAAATGAACTTAACACAACTCTTCATATTGAAAAATTGTCAGTTTCAATGAAGAATTAAAAAATATTGAAACAAACTGTGGATTCAACTTTATCTGTTATATTCATATACAGGTATGGAGAAGACACTCGGAAACATAAAAAATACAATATTAATCTAGAGTCCAGTGGAGCATCGTGAATTCTACCGGTTAAGTTACTGGCATGTGAGCGTGGTTCTTTCACCAGGCGACTACTCAGAAGTCTAAACAATCTGCCCAGGAAGCAGATAGTGTGATTAGGATACGCCTTATCATCGCGCAGTAGCGGAAACCACTCCGGAGAAATGAACCCACCAATCTTCCAGTTTCGGCTTCAGTCAGAAAACCTACACCTTGATTGGTAGAAGCGAAGCACTACCCAACATCTACTGGCTCTGCATTGTCAGTAACCGAGATGTTTTAGGGCGCAACGCACACGCCGAAAGAGCTTCTTATCCACCCATTCAAACGCAGTCCTATGAACCCAGATAGTCTCAAGATTGATGCTTCAATTGATCCTAGTACGAGCGCAATCATTCCGGCCTGTATGTCAAGGCCCAAGAATCCTTGGAAAGTCTTTCAATTCATCCTGACTTCAAGCACCAACGGTCGAAGCCGTATCGTCGAGATCCACAAACCCCAGTAATGTTTCGCAAACAATCCTGGTTCAGGACGAGGCCGGTAGAACCATCAAGTCCCGCTAAACCTGAAGCATTTCTCGAGATATTCTGAACTTGAGTTTCCGCAAACAGATAGATGGAATACCCTTGGACTTTCAACCATTACTCCCTCGAGTCCAACACAAAGTAGGTGGTCAGGTTGTACGAATACTTCCCGAGGGCGTCCAGATAATGCAGTATGCTACATAACGCACTCGGTCATTGGACATAAAAATCCGGAGATTTACTGCAATAGAATAGAGTACGTTAGTTGTAAGGGAGAAGTCCTGTGCTGCGACAGAAACCCTCCTCACTGAGTTGGACAACGTGGCACAGCCCTCCATTTCACCTCTACGGTGAAACTAGGGCCCCATTCGTTTGGACTTCCACCACATGGGTCCAGTGACTGGCGCGACTGACATAGCTTTAGGCATCAAGACCTAATCCTCCATTTCACCGGGATAAAACTAGGATCTTAGTCAAGACAAGCGCCCCCAGCGCGTCCAGCTACAATTTCATGGTGGGCGAGTCCAGTGGAGCAGTGGACGAATAAAAATCTCAGCACGATGCGACGACTGTTCTGTCTCAATGGCGTCGATCGAAGCATGCTCCCCGCTGTCACTGAGAGAGAACAGTCGTTTATTCTTCATCGCATCGCGCTGAGGTTTTGATGTTTCTGACTGTCTTTTCCATACTTGTATAAGTTTCAATGTAGATAATATATGGGATGATCATCTGAAAATATGCATTTGAAGCACGTAGACAAACCAGAAGTATATGATTCTGAAACTGAGATTTTTGGTTAAGTCATTATAATCTTTCGCAAAATACTTTCAGTTGCCGCACGGCTTTAAACAGGCTCGGTATGTATAACAGAGTCACTCTGGTTTGGATACCGAGCCACTCAAACTATTTGGGTGACGAGGAGGCAGATCGGCTGGCGTTTACTGAAGCTACGCTGCCTCTGGTAGGACCGGAACCATTCCTGGGAATACCACATGAAGTGGCTAAGCAGGCGATAACAGGCAGAATGAACTCAAGGCTAGAGTCTTTCTGGCGGAGCCATTCTGGCCTGAAACATTCGAAGTTGTTCCTTGGAACAGCTTCGAACAAAAAGATGGCGAACCAAGCGTTAGGTCTGGATAGAAGCAAACTAAGAACACTTGTCGGAATTATGACAGGTCACTACAGACTGAAAGCGCATTTGCACAAAATCGATCTGGCTGAAGACGATGAATGCAGGCTATGTCTTAAGGACATTGAAACAGACATCCACATCGTCTCAGAGTGCCCAGCGGTGAGTCGCATCAGATTCGAGGTCTTTGGTCAGGCTTTTATAACCCACTCTGAACTAAAAAAATTTGCCCTGAAGAAGATTATCGGTTTTATCCAAAAACTGAATCTCGTAGGGAATATATAAATTAGGGGTGAACCACAATAGTCCGTGCGGACGCAGTGTTAGGGTGGACAGACGCCCGCTCGCCATAAATAATAATAACTCAATAAACTCCTTATAGACTCTAGTGACAATTATTATTCTTGTCCCAAAAAGTTATGATATTTTTCAAGGAGAAACAGGCCATCCTTCAAGAAGTCATTTGTCCGGGTGTTGTTGGTGGTCTCTTAGACTTTCCCAGATTCGTTTCGTTCGCCACAATGAAATTAATTTTATGGTGGGAGGAGGAATACGTTGCGGCCTATAAGAAAAGTTCGGCATTTATAGCCAAGAAGCATGGTAGTACCGAGGATGGTGTGGAAGGACAAAGAGATGGAGTATTAAAAGCTTCAGATCCAAAGAGATTCGTCCAGGCAATAAGTAGCTCCGCTAAGAATTTGTTGGGTAAGGGAATGAATCTTCTCTAACACTTTCATGAATTTTCTTTTTTTACCTTACTTTTCAGACCATTTACACGTTGTTACACAAGAAGCACTAGACCATGCCGATCTTACTGTTCTAACTGGTACGATCGGTGCAGCATCATTGTTGAAAAATTGTTTATGGTTTTATATACAATCAATGGATAACACGAGTAAGGACTTAACAGCCATTCTGCAAGAAACGTACAAAAAATACCAGGAAATGGAAGAGGCGCTAGCTGAGCGTCTGTTAGATCTACATTGTAGGCTTGTTACTCTCTATATACTACAAGACGCTGATTGTTTGGATTGGGAGAACACCAATGCTTTTTTCGAATTAGAGAGGGGTTCTTACGTCATCCAGATGTGGTGGCTTTATATGAAAGGTATATTAATAAGAAATATAATTTTTTAGAAACATATATTAAACCACATGGATCCCCATGCTGTTTTGTATAATAAATCAAGAAGATAGGATATTATATTTCATAAAATTTCCGCACCTTTTATAATTTGAATATCGAACATTGACACGATTGGTCTTAGTTGTTACATCATTGTCAAGTATAAAGACAGTAATGAAATATAGGAAAATATCAATACACATGTCAGCTATAGTACAGTTTTCATAAGACTTAGCAAATAATTCTAAGACATTCAAATTATTATTTTGATTTTCATTTTCGAATATTACTGCTCTTTCTTTCAATAGCTAATCTTCAAATATTTAAGATAAACGTGAAACAGTATCTTACCTAGTATTTATCAAATACTGAAAACAGTAACCAAGTATGTTCAATATTTCGAACACTTTCTCAGGAACAAGGAAAGATCTTTGGAACACCGTTCCTCCAAATATGGCGCAGAGGGTTTTCGTAGGTATTTTGAACGAAGCACTCACTATATTAACAGTGCGCTATGTACAGGTGAGTAGATTTTCTAGAAATAGTTCGAGTTTTCCACACTATGGTATTTAGTAATCAATTAAACATAACGCAGCCTCCTACAATATGAAGTACAATAAATTGTTTGTGCTACGGAATCAAATTGGTTGAGATAAATTATTTGAATCATCACGTGAATTCTACCAGGTTTTTGCACGACGAGCATAGCTCTTTCACCAAGTGACTACTCAGAAGTCTCCACAGTCCACCCCTAGAGGTAGAAAGTGTGCTAAGGATTTGGCTATATCATCGCGCGAAGCGAGAACCTCTCCGAAGAGATTAATCCACCAGCTTCCAGTTTGGGCCCCGACTCGATAGCCAGAACCGTCTGACTGGTAGCAGCGAAGGACTATTCAACCTCGACTGACTCTGCAGGTCAGTACCCGAGTTGGTTTGTGACGCAACTCACTCCCCCGAAGGAATTCTTATCCAAGGACCCGAATGCAGTCCCATGAACTAAGATAATCTCAAGATTGATGACTTCTATTGATCCTGGTACGATCACCGTCAACCGGTCTGTACGTCCTGACCCACCGAACCCATGTGAAGTCATTTGATTTATCATGGCGTCAAGCACTAACGGTTAAGCCATTTCGTCGAGATTCACAAACCCTAAATAGTTACGCATTGATCCGGGGCTAGGACCAGCCGGTCGAACCGTCAAGTCCCGTTAAACCCCGAGTCATTTCATGAGAATATTCCGAACATGGGGGTCTGCGAACAGATAAATGAAATACCCCCCTAGTCCAGCATGCGGACTTTCAACCACTGGCCCCTCGAGTCCAACACCAATGGGGTAGCCAGGTGGTACAAGTAACACCTGAGGGCAATCCACCCCCGAGGTAATGCTACACAACGCACTCGGCCATTACACAGAATCCGGAGATTTATACTGCTATAGGGTAGAGTACGCCAGTTTTAAGGGAGAAGCCCTGTGCTGCGACAGTCTCTCTGCCACTGAGCTAATCAACCGGCTAGGCCCTCCATTTCACCAGAACGCCAAAACTAAGGCTCCATTCGGAGATCTTCATTACGTTAGGCTCCATGACTTCACCCTCCATTTCGCCGGGACGAAAGTAGGGTCCTAATCATGACAAGCACCCCCATCATGACAAGATCTAATGCCTGAGGAGCGTATTTGAATCATCAGTAAGATTCTTCGCTAACTAGAATATAATTTTCTTGGCTTCTTATTATTTTTTGGGCACCTTAGCATATTCTATCAAAGAAAGAGAAATTGATTTCTTTAAGAATGGTTTCAAATAAACTAATATATCTGTGGTCAATTTCAATCTATAATCATTGATTTTTTTACAACAATTTTATATTCCATTTAGGGATTTTCTTCAGGATCTTGAATTTTCTTCGATGTTTTTTTCTTTTAATTTGTTACTTCATCATCTTCTGAATTATTTAAATGCATTTTTTAAGCTAAAAGAACGGACCCAATTATTTTCACTCTCAATATATTGTGTAATAAAATTCAGGCATTCGAAATCAAAATAATCAAATTACTTTGCCATCAAGATTTGCATATTAACTGAAAATTCCTGGGAATGAAACTATTCCTCCAGTAAAGTTTCAAGGATTCAATATTTGAACAAACAAAACCAGAAAAAATTATCCGTGAATTGTAATGCTATCATTTTTCCTTGAATGAATATAAGTAATAATGATGATTTAATAGGCCACAGTATCTGAAGCAAGGACAAAGTTGCTTATAGCAGATTTGAGTAACTTGTTATTATGTATAGCACAGTTATTACCAAGCGTTTGTGACAACGCAGAAGAGTACATGGGGATAGCAGTAAATAATAAAAGCAAAATACTGAGAGACATCCATTCCAAATGCCAAGAACTATTGTACTGTCTGATGCTGAAGGGGGCACCATTGGATATTCTCAAGAGGGTAAAGTTAATCTTAAATGTCTTGTTGTCGAAATAATTATGAATCGTCATTATTCTGCTACAGTCTTTTGACAAGAGACATATCGAGGGGTGCACCATTTAAAATTTGCATTTTGGATCGGGTGTGAATAAAATACTAATTAATATTTTTTCGAGACTGCGAGTTAATAAGAAAAGTTGAGCCTTAACATTTATAAATGAATTATTAATGATAAATGGAAAACAATATCATTCAAATGATCGCCACGACTAGCCATACAGTGCACCATCCAACCCGATTTTTTCAGTACGTTGTCGATTGTTTGGGGCTCAATCTCATGAATGGCTACTTCGATTTCGTGTTTCAAGACATCAATCGTTCCTGGTTGGTTAGCGTAACAATAGTGTGCCTAGTGGTCGAGAACGTGAACGGGTTGTTTTATCAAATAACGATCTAGTTCCATGAACTCGCTTCACAAATTGCCGTGAAGGCAATTATATTGAATTTTCCACGTAAATTTCTCACATTTTGGATAGAAGATTATACACTTCGGAAATAAAGTTTTACTATCGGGTGTTTTTTTTAGAGTGATAGAACTTTAAATTGAAGTAAAACACATTTAAATTAAGATTGAAGCAAATTTTCCATTTTAAAGTTAATTTTATGACATTTATGATTTGGAAATAATTTCCGGCATATGTCCATCACGACTAGCTCTGGGGAACCGACCAGACCAATTTTAGACCACTTTTTCGAGTAATTCAGACCTTATTTCATCAATAACACGAGTTATATTGACTTCCGAAACGTCTATTATTTCTGGTTTATCAGCATAAACCAATGACTTGACATAACCCCAAAGAAAATAATCCAGTGGAGTTATGTCGCATGACCTTGGAGGCCAATTAATTGGTCGATTTCTCGAAATAATGTTATCGCCAAATCTTTCAATAAATCGATTGTTACGGTAGCAGTATGAGGTGTAGCACCATCTTTTTGGAACCAAAACACTTCTGGATCGATACCATTCAAATTTTGAAACAAATAATCATTGAATATCGAACCGTAACGAACACCATTCACTGAAACGTTAGCTTTTAAATAAATATGGACCGATGATGCCTCCAGGGTGTGAAGCACACCATACAGTGAATTTTTCAGGATGCAATGGAACCTCCAGAACTTTTAGAGGATTGTTTTCACTCCATATATGGCAATTTTGCTTGTTTACATAGCCGTTCAACCAGAAATGAGCTTCATCACTTAACACAATTTTACGATAAAAAAGTGGATCAACAGTGGCTTTAGTTCTTGAACGAATCGGATCTTGTATGGGTGTAGACCAAGATCTTCGCGCAAATGTGGTGGATGCACAGAGTCCAACTTGTGAACGTCGGCGAATAGACAAATCTGGATCATCATTAACACTGTGACCTACAGCAGCGATATTTTCTTCTGTACGTACAGTTCTTTATATTGTTGTTGTTGTTACATCGAGTAGAGAAAATGTTGTTCGAAATCTATCGATAGTTCGACGAATAAGCTGCTCTGATGGATGATTATGTAAACCATAAATTTCACGAAGTGCTCTATAAGTTTGCCGAATAGATCACTGATTTTAAAAATAAATTTTAAGAAATTGTAAACGTTGTTGCGGTGTGAGTCTTTCCATGATAATTTGTCCATGCTTACTGCACAGAAATGTCAAAACAACATGGCTTCTTCCTTCTGTCAAATCACAGATATCCCTATCGAAAGTTCAATCACTCTAAAAAAACCCCCGATATTTCCCAGTTTTGTTCAACCTATTCCGTAAATGTCAAATATTAAACTAAGTTCCTGATTAAACATAATTGACAGGACTCAAAATAACCATTACTTCAAAATGCAAACGCTAGATGACCCACCCTTCATATTTAGGGATGAAGAAGTACTTCCGTAGAAAACAAGGATATTTTGTTTTATTACAAAGTACCTATTATACAAATTGTCTAATACTATAGTGTGTTCATAAATTTGACTTTGTTTGGTTCACCAGAAATTTGTTTTTGCTTCAAGTTTTTTATAGATATTTGTACTAAAATGTCAAACAGAATTTTCTGTTGAGAGATCCATTATTTATATAAAAAAGTTGAAAAGCACTTACGTGAAGTCAGAAACTTTTGCGCGCTAGTTCATATCACTCACAACATTATATTTTTTTTCACTTCCTAATTAAACGATTCTCACAAAATTTTGCTCGAATATGCGCATTGCTATTCTACTTCTTGGTGTTGAATTTAGGATCGATGGAATTTGTACTTTCGAAAATATCGGAGAAAATATAAAAATATTTGAAACGTGAATAACCTCGAAAGTTCTGAATCGATTTTGGGTGCTAACCATGAAAGTTTCAGTTTCAGCTCTTTCTATTCGAAAGTTAAAGTGTGTACGGGCAACCGGCCGCCAGATAGAATTACTCTTACCTCGGATTCTTCAACATAGTCGTTTGAAACCATTTGCGGCTCAAAATTCGAAAATTACAGACATTTGGGAAAAACGATAGCTTGCTCTTTTCTCTACCTAAGGCGCATAAACCTCCCAAAAAATTGGTGAACCTGTCTGGTATATTTTTTAATTTATTGAATTTAAAATTTCATTGAATCAGTGACAACTTAATGAATTTTAATTTAATAAAATAACAAAGAATATTTCACAATTTATCAATGAAAAACAATTGTTTATCCAACACTGTGGCTTCATCAGATTTATATTTTGAATATACCCAAAAGTTTACACTTCAGTTCTTAAATAGCTATCAAAACTTGAGAAAAGGAGAGATAACTAACAATTTTCGGAAATATATACCAGAAAACATGTGTAGAAAGACGATACAAATGACCAAAAATTTTTAAAAATACCGAATAGGAGAAATTTGTAGAAAAAGGATAAAAATAAACATAAATTATATGGGGCTAATTATCGTAAATATCTCAGTAAAAATATTCAGCAAAGGAGATCTGGTGATATCTGTTTGATCGTTCAAGAAGCTTAAAATTCTTCTCAACGACCAAGCAGATATTTTTTTTGCGTTTATTTCCTTATTTATATTCCACAAAAATTGTTAGATATTTGTATCCTTTCTTTTTTGCAAGTTGGGTCGAAAATTAACAGTGCTGTAACCTAAAGTGGCGCAAGATCAGAGTAACAAAACCTTCCCAGAACGCAACTGAACTCCTAACTCGCACAAGCTGAAAAAGCTTCTAAGAGATCTTCACAGGAGATCTAGGAGTATCAGGACGATATATATAAAAAAATAAACATAAGAAGTGAAGTTGTGATTTTTAAAATTAGTTAAAAAAATAAACCTTTATTAATTGATAAATTATGAAAATATTTTTGATTATTTTATTTGATTCAATTTAATTTGAAAACATCCAGATACTGTACTGTTTCATCCGTTACTATTTGGTGGTTGATCATAATTAAAACAAGTTTTAGAAATAACTATGTTTTACTACCAATAAATTGATATTTTTCAAATTCAATTGTGACTCGAGTTTCGGGAATTAACTATCCCGTCTTCAGACAACTGAAGACTTAACAAGCAGGGCAAGGTATTTATGCATATACAGAGGTAGAAGAGGTGATAAAAACAGGTTAAAAACTATTAACATCTATTAGACTGTTGGCATGCCAAACAAGATTGGTAAACAGATGTTACTTATTTAAATAGCTCAAATATTTTGAATTTACATAAATCCGTACAGTCATTCGTTATTTTCACATTATTTTTATCGTGAACTATCAAATTTCCTTCCTTTTGATGCTACATGTAGAATTTTAAGATTATCTATTGTCGGAAAAGGATGGCCGTTTTCTAAACAATGAGAGGCAAAAGTAGAAATTTGTTTATTTTTCATGAAATTCATTTTATGAACCTCGTCTTGAAGGAACGTCCCGTCTGTCCTATATATTTATTACTGTACGTCGAACAAAATAAGTCATAAACTCCCGATTTATGTATGTTTGGAGTTGTGTGCTTTGCGTTAAATAATACGGATGATAATTTATTTTTTGTTCTGAAAGCAATATTAACATGAATTCACAAAAACTCTCAGCGTATCAATCGATGATCCATAGAGATTTTGCATTTTGATTTTGCCCTTATCAAAAAATAACTGCGAAGCTGAAGTCGGAACTATAAATCAATAGCCGCGAACAACGGTTTCAACCACAATATAATAGATAATTTAATCCGACAGAAACAATCTCAAATAGCTATAAACCAAATTTATCCCATCATAAAAACTGAAGCAAACAAGAAATTCATTTCTTTATCGTTCTTCGGTAGTATAAATCAAAAAGTCGCTAATAGATTTTGAAAACTAAATGTTAATATTGCTTTCAAAACATAAAACAAAATATCATCCGTATTATTTAACGCAAAGGACCCAAGGTTATCTTGTTCGACGTGTAGTAATAGGACAGACGTGACGTTCCTTCAAGATGAGATTTATCGAACATAAATAGAATTTCATGAAAAATAAACGAACTCCTCCTTTCCCAGTCATTGTTAAGAAAACGGCCATCCTTTTCCAACAATAGATAATCTGTTGAAATTCTCGAATTAATTCAAAATAAAAATAATGTAAAAATAATAAATGACTGTACAGATCTATGTGAATCCAAATTATTTGAGACATTTAAATAAGTAACATCTGTTTATCAATCTGCTTTGGCGTGCTGACAGTCTAGTAGATGTTAAGCGTCCTCTCTTTTTTAACCTGTTTTTATCACCTCTTCTACTTCTGTATATGCATAAATACCCTGTCCTGTTTGTTAAGTCTTCAGATGTCTGGATATGGGATAGTTAATTCACGAAACTCGAGCCACAATTAATTGTATGAAATATCAATTTATTGATAGTAAAACGTAGTAATTTCTAGAACTTGTTTTAATTGAAAACATCAATATTTTCTGAATATTTTCAATGCTAAAATATGTTTTACAGTTATTCAGAAAAGGCATCGAAAAAATAGAACTATTGAAATGTAAACACTCAGGACCACTTCCATGGATTTGCTTCTCGTTGCCACATATATTCAGGCAAATTCCTAAGAACGTTCTAAAACTCACAGAGTTTCCAGGAGATGTGGAAATAACGCTTGAGCTTATGGTGTTATTAGCACAACCACAGCCCTACTGGAGTTTACTACTCAAGGTAAGATATGAGTATTTAACTGTGTGTATTTTCCTTCAACCATCTTCTTAAAACACGCATTACCGAGTGGAGCCAACAAATTCTGTCGGGTCCAGATCCTAATTAGGATAAATAAAGTAGAGAACTCCGGGAAAACTGCGAGCTATTCCGCAGGAGAATACATACTTATAATTTGTTCCTATGAAATACAATAAACTGAATCCATCCCAATCCTTGCTACTATTTATATCTCAAATAGAAAAAAATATTATACAAGAAGGTGAAAATCGAAATTAATTATGATACACCCCTTCACAAATTCACATTTAGAAAATTGTCTAAAATGTTTTTTAATATTAAACTGAATAAAAAAACACTTTTTATTTTCAGTAGACATATTGAATTAGCACACATAATATATTGAAAAGAGATGAAAATATCTGAAGAAAATATAGAATATTGACCGAACTTACTCAACAAATGCTTGTGGATACAGTACTTGTTCATATAAGCATTGTGAAAAACAAATTACGCCCTAAAAAATGCCCAACATAAACCTAAAAACTATTCTTTAAAAATCTCTTTCAACAAACTCCCTAAAAAAATGCACCACATAAGGAAGAAGTTTAAGTCTCTCACCGATAATCGTCAGTACACTTTTCTGGAAGCTAAATAAAAACATTTAAAAAAATATATCATACTTCACCAACCACGTTTACAGCACTCGAACAAGAACAAGGTGTAAATGATCGCCTAGAGCTTCGACAGTAAACTATCACTCACATTCTATATTCGACCACAGAATATACACATACAAGATTCAGTTATATTTAAAAAAAATAATATGCCAATGTGTGAAATAATTATTCATTATTATTTTATACAAAGTAAAATAATTAAAAGTGTTTTTTACTTGGTAGAGTGTTTTTTCAATATAATTAATATGAAGCAGAGTAATTTTGTTACACCTCAACAAATCTGATGGCTCCCAAAAACGAAGAATTTCATTATTTATCAATTTATTATTAACACCAACAAAGATAAATTCTACATCTTTAGCACCATCATCTCCAGCAAATGAGCATTCTTTTTAGAACACCTTTTTCTAGTTTGTTTACTTTGCTGATTCGGATGATTCTGAAGACAATATTGCGCTTTCTTAGCTTGAAAAAGTTCTAATTTCTAGCAACTCAAGCTAACACTGATCAAAACAGAAACAGAAAATTAATGAATTGAAAAAGCTCTGAATTATATATAGATGCTAGATACAAAAAACTGGAAAATAAAAAATATTGAATTGAACCAGTTCTTACTTGGTGAAAATACATATTGAATGATATTTAAATAAAGTTGTTCTGATTTTCACCAATTGTTTTTTTTTTGAAAATCAGAATAACCTTATTTAAATATCGGAAAATGAAAGAAAACAAATTGAGAGTTCCAAATATGTGGGAAATTCTATACCCAGACAAAACTGATATTTTGATATCCGGTGTTTTTTAGAGTGATAAAACTTTAAATTGAAATAAAACACATTTAAATTGAGTTCGAAGCCAATTTTTTTATTTGAAAGATAATTTTATGACATGTATGTTTTAAAAATAATTTCCGACATATGTACACCACGAATAGCTCTGAGGAACCGCATTCGACCAGAGCAATTTTGGACCACTTTTTCGAGCAATTCAGGCCTTATTTCATCAGTTATGTTGGCTTCCAAAGCGTCTATTGTTTCTGGTTTATCAGCATAAACCAATGACTTGACATAACCACAAAAAAAATAATCCAGTGCAGTTATGTCGCATGATCTTGGAGGCCAATTAATCGGACCATTTCTCGAAGTAATATAATCGTCAAATCTTTCTTTCAATAGAGCAATTGTTACGGTAGCAGCATGAGGTGTAGCACCATCTTGTTAAAACCAACACATTTCTGGGTCGATACCAGTCAAATATTGAAACAAAAAATCATTGGTCATCGATCTGTAACGAGCACCATTCACTGTAACATCAGCTCCAGCAAGTTTTTAAAGAAATATGGACCTATGATGCCTCCGGCGTGTAAAGCACACCATATAGTCCATTTTTCAGAATGCAATGGAACCCGCAGAACTTCTTGAGGATTGTGTTCACTCCCTATACGGCAATTTTGCTTGTTTACATTGCCGTTTAACCAGAAATGAGCTTCATCACTAAACACAATTTTGCGATAAAAAAGTGGAACAACTTCAAGCTGTTCTAGGGCCCAATCAGCAAACAAACGACGCTTATTATGGTCAAGTGGCTTTAGTTCTTGAACCAGTTGGATCTTGTATGGGTGTAGACCAAGATCTCTATGCAACATTTTCCATGTGGTGGAGTCCAACTTGTTGTGAACGTCGACGAATAGACAAATCTGGATCATCATTAACATTATGACTTACAGCAGCGATATTTTCTTCTGTACGTACAGTTCTTTGTCTTGTTGTTGTTGTTGCATCGAATAGAGAAAATTTTGTCCGAAATCTATATATAGTTCGACAAATAAGCTGCTCTGATGGACGATTATGTAAACCATAAATTTCACGAAGTGCTCTATAAGTTCGACGAATAGAACACTGATTTTGAAAATAAAATTCAACAATTTGTAAACGTTGTTGCGGCGTGAGTCTTTCCATGATAATTTGTCAATGCTCACTGAACAGAAATGTCAAAACAATATGGCTTCTACTCTCTGTTAAATCACAGTTATCCCTATCGAAAGTTCACTCTAAAAAAAAACACCCGATACAAGTCAGACCCAGGATGGTATTGCCATGAAAAATATTATCAAGTATCACAAGTAGTATCATGAGAAACGTATTGCTTTTTCTGGAGAAGACGTCGATGCCTTTGGATGCTATTCAGTGGATAACAGGGAACAGAAATATATTATTCACTGAATTATTCAGTTTATGATCTCAAGTACCAAATATAGATTATAATTTTTTTTTGTTAAAGTTATATGCCATATGACCATACTAAATCATCAGCGATCACCAACATAGTATTTTTTCACATTTTTTTTTGTCAATTAAACGTGTTTACAAATTATGATATTGATCAGGCCCGTTTTGTCCTTCCCTAGTAATAAAAGGCCTTCGAGTGTGGTGGAATCAAAATTTTTATATTGTTTCAGTTTATAATCACATCTGAAACTATTACTTTTCGAGATACACGATGATTATCTTCGATCACCTTAATTTGAATCCAAAAGTCCCTTAGCTAGTTCTTCGTATCCCCAGGTACCTCAGATATTTCTGAGGATTATTCAAGATATAGAAATTGAATTATTCAAAATATAAAAAATTATTTTGAAGGCGTTTTTGAAATAATTCAGACTATAACTAGATCAATTCTCCGAAACGTATACAAATTCAATCTAAAAAATCTCTTAAAGTTTTTTTTAAATTAAATTGAATTAAATAATTTCGAAATGCTGTTTTGCATTATAGACATATAAAATTATCAAGACATATGTGCGACAGTTAATCCATGAAGAAACAAAAAAATTAAAAATTGACGGTGATCATACAGCAAACATCATTCAAAACTGCTTATTTCGATTAGATATTCAGAAATACTAACAAATTTCATCACCAAAAAATGCCTCACATAGAAATTAGAAGGTCTTCTTTATTTCCTTTTTGTAAAAATATAGTGTATTCTCCAGGAAAATCATTTGAAATTCTTACCCATATTATCAATGTATCTAAGACATTTTATTCGATTCAATTTTTTCTTAATATTAAAGGTTTTCTGGATTAAATTTGTAGAGATTTCGGAGAATTGAACCAGTTATTGTCTGATTATTCAAAGAATAATGATTTTTTTGTGACAACAGATTACAAATGTGGTTCAAGAACTGCGAAATACACTGTCAAAGTGTCACTATAATTTGTGAAGAAGAAAATGGATTTAGATTTGTGATGTAGGATGTATAATATACTAAATTATTATTATTTTTTTAGGTGTTAGGACTGAGAGATTGCAGATTACTGAAAATATTAATCGAGTTATGCTCTGTCGAATGCAAGGAGGAAATGAATACAACTAATACAAAAAATGAAATTTGTCCTGGGTTTTTATGTATTAAGGACGGACAGTGCATTAGAGCCAATGAATCATCATCAACCCAACTATATAACCTATTCAGAGCTACTACGGATGTTCTTTTAATAATAGGCAATACTCAAGAAATTACAAAGGTATTTTTGGAACCGATTTCTCAGATTCATCAATGGGCGAAATGTTTGGATAAACGAAATGTGAGTGAGAATTATCGTAGAATACAATGTTTTCAGATCTAATACACGCAGAATTTCTGAGACAAGTTTGCAAAAATGAATCAAAGTTTTCATGGAGATGTTGTGTCGCTAATCGAATTTGAAGAGATTCAAAACTCTCATTGATGCGTGGACTCGGTTCTACACTTCGAGTACGATGTATCGGATGTTTTTTTTTCAGAGTAATAGAACTTTCGAAAGGGATAACTGTGATTTGACAGAAGGTAGAAGCCATGTTGTTTTGACATTTCTGTTCAGTAACCATTGACAAATTATCATGGAAAGACTCACGCCGCAACAACGTTTACAAATTGTTGAAATTTATTTTCAAAATCAGTGTTCTATTCGTCAAACTTATAGAGCACTTCGTGAAATTTATGGTTTACATAATGTCCATCAGAGCAGCTTATTCGTCGAACTATCGATAGATTTCGGACGACATTTTCTCTACTCGATGCAACAACAACAAGCTAAAGTACTGTACGTATAGAAGAAAATATCGCTGCTACAAGTCAAAGCATTAATGATGATGTAGATTTGTCTATTCGTCGACGTTCACAACAAGTTGAACTCTGTGCGTCCACCACATGGAAAACTTTTCGTAAAGATCTTGGTCTACAGCCATATAAGATCCAACTGGTTCGAGAACTAAAGCCACTTGACCATAATAAGCGTCATTTGTTTGCTGATTGGGCCCTAGCACAGCTTGAAGTTGATCCACTTTTTTATCGTAAAATTGTGTTTGATGATGGAGCTCATTTCTGGTTGAACGGCTATGTAAACAAGCAAAATTGCCATATATGGAGTGAAAACAATCCTCAAGGAGTTTTGCAGGTTCCATTGCATCCTGAAAAATGCCCTGTATGGTGTGCTTTACACGCTGGAAGCATCATCCGTCCATATTTCTTTAAAAACGATGCTGGAGCTAATGTTACAGTGAATGGTGCTCGCTACAGATTGATGATCAATGATTATTTGTTTTAAAATTTGAATGTTGAATCTTAATCATTTCTATTGTACTTTGAATACTTTAAAGCTTACTTCGAGTTTATTCGTTCCAGGTTTCGTCTTATTTGGTGAGTTAAATTTTGATCTTGTGATATATTTGAATCTGAATTCAATACATTTCTAAAGAGATATATAGACCTAAATAGCTATCAAATGTTGGAATTCTGGTTCAATTATTTTTGTTTGATCCTTTATTTTTACAATTTTAGATAGTTTTGGAATAGTGGATTTTCTTTTATTTTTATGT
Source organism: Megalocaria dilatata (assembly GCA_034642435.1). Taxonomy (NCBI): domain Eukaryota; kingdom Metazoa; phylum Arthropoda; class Insecta; order Coleoptera; family Coccinellidae; genus Megalocaria; species Megalocaria dilatata. Next base: position 8,750,340 of record CM067854.1, read on the forward strand.
TAATATACATACTTAATTAAGTTTCAATTAAAAAAAACCGCTCGAACTTATTATATTCCTGATAGTTATAATAGAAACGGTCAATAACTAAATTATATGTTATAAGTATATTTATATACGAGCATCTTGAAGTTTATAACTTCAGTTAAGTGCATTTAATAATTTTTCAGTTCAAATTTATTATTTCCGAAACAACACAGGATCATTAATTGAAAAATGAAAATATTCCTGTTATTTCGTTCTATATGCAAATATATATCCGATTTTGTATTCACAGTCACGAACTTACGCAAAATAGCCATTAATTTATTGATGTTGCTTGGTGAATGGAATAATATTCATATAGAAAAACTGTAACGCATAACCGAGAACGATTTTTGCGGGCCCGTTTAACGACTCTTAATTTAATTGCGTACACAAAAGAAAATCTCGTCCCAATATATTATGAAAATATTACCTCGAAAATTCAAAGTTTCATTTCACAATATTATGGCTTGCTTTAATGTTCATTTCATACAAACTTCAGGAGACGCATCTTAAACAGGAACAAGAGGGTGAAAAAAGATGCTTCATGCGGAAATATAAAGAGCACAACTTAATTCTTAGGATGATTTCGAAGGGAATTCATAAAAAAAATTAGTTTGCCAAACCAAAGACGAAACAGAATTACATGTAGGAATTGAATTTCTTGTGTGGAGAAGTCTAATTTCTACTTACGAGTATATATGGTATCCTACCACTACGTGACTCTTTTTCAAGTGTGAATGAAGTATGTAAAGACGAATCAGTGATTTATTTTTTCCTATGACGCCCCCCTACGAAGATAATATGTGCTTTCAAATGATACTCCCATAATTCAGGTTTTTTGTGATAACTTCCGAACGACTCAACCGATTCTGATTATTTTTTTAATTCAAGTCAATACAATACATATCAATAATGATTTGTTTGCAATACCTTCTTTAAAAGTCTTCAAGACCATCAGGGACGGACTGACCCAGGCAAAATCGTCAAAAACTTTATTTAGTTGAAACTATCGGCGAATTTCTCCAGTTATGTATTTTATCATTAATTCTGCAAAAAAAGTGTATGGGTGCAACATCAAAAAAATTCACTTAATACATAAAATGTTAACATGTATACAGGGTTTTTTCAACAAATGGTATAACCCCAAAAATATCCTGCTGCCTCCTCTTGACATTAAACTTTATGAATAAAGATGGTGATGGATTCAAATACTTAAAACAAGTCTTTCCCGAGTTTAAGTGATGCCAAATTGAAGTAAGGTACTTTTATTGGACCTCAAATCAGAAAATTGCTGGACGACGTTAATATTACAGAGAAACTGATCATGCAGGTACTCAGAGCATGGAACTCATTTGTTAGTAGAGTAAGAGGATTTTTGGGTAACAATATGGATACAAGCAAGCAACAGTTAGTTAAGGAACTATTAGATGCCTACAATTCACTTGGTGCCCGAATGACATTAAAAATTTATTTCCTCCATTCGCATCTGCCATTTTTTCCTGAAAATTTGGGAGTTGTCAGTGACAAGCAGGGTATCCTACAAGATATTAAGACAATGGAAATTCACTATCAAGGCAATGGGATCCAGCCATGATGAGTGATTACGGCTGGTTTTTGAATAGAATCTAAACAGGCAGGAACTCATTTGTTAGTATAGTAAGAGGATTTTTGGGCAACAATATGGATGCAAACTTCCAATAGTTAGTTAATGAACTATAAGATGTCTACAAATCGCCCGAATGCCATTAAAAATTGATTACCTCCATTCACATCTGTCATTTTTTCTTGAAAATTTGGGGCAGGGTGAAAGAATCCACCAAGATATTAAGACAATGGAAATTCGCTATCAAGGACGATGGGATCCAGCCATGATGGTTGATTACTGCTGGTTTTTGAACTGAAAAGATATGACTCCACATAAAAGGAAAAAATAGAATTTGATTAATATTCTAAGTCCATATTTTTAATTTTTGTGTTTTTTTTTTAATGTAAAGTACCTTTAGTAAGTTTAAAACTAAATAAAGTCGATATATATGGTTGACAAATTTTTTTCAATACACATCAGATATTGTAACATTAAATGTAGTTCTATAAATATAACAAGAAAACCTCACGCCTTACAACTTTTTTTCTCATTTTCATATTTGGATACGTCCATTCTATCGTAATATGCTATTCAGTTTTATATAGCTGTAGAAATTGTCTCAACAATCATTTTTGTTTTTAATGTTAGAACAAGTATTACACATTCATTCAAATTCATTCTATGTTCAATTTACTTTCTCTCTTTACATTTCGTTTGCAGATATATGGCCTTTTACTGTGAACACTATTTTTGATCGTATTATATTATATAGTCATTTTTAGAATATTTAATTTTTTCTGAAAAACGGAATCTGGAAATGATGCGTACTAAGATAAATAGAATTGATTTATTTTAATTTCAATATCTTTTCCAGGATTTTGTTCATTCAAAAGATTATGTTTTAGTAGAGTCAATTTTTCAGTTTGTCATAAATATTCTCAAATTGGTGTCCTATCGTATTTTTATTAGTCCACATATTTTGGCATTTAATTCGTGAAGAAACGTTATATTTTCACTTTTTCCTCTAAAATTGAGTATTGCATAACATTCCTTCACTTTTCTATCAATTATTCCAGAGATTCAGTTTAATATTTTGGCATTGAATCAAATTTTTTCCAGGTATGGAACCAGATCAAACCAGCTTGGTTTTTAGCTGTTATGGACTTGGCCAAACCTATCTTACCGAAGACCATAAAAACTACAATTGACGCCATAAAAACAGGTGCCAGCATGTACCAAGCAATGGCCATTATCCTCGTGTGCTTTAGTTACTACTGGGACTGCTTAGATTTCACTCTGTTCAAAGTCACTAGTATGATTCAAGATGTCCTCCCTTCAGATATCAGTCCTTTGAGTAATTCGGTTCTACTACAAACACTTATCTCTGCCCTCTACTCTGAATTAATACAAGTGAGTTATACTGATATACTCGAACAGTTTTCTATTTTTATCCAAATACTGTAATTTATCATAATGTTTCATTATGTTATAAGTTGAACAGAATAAATAAGGAGTTCATTGGCTTCTCATAAGATCGCTTAAAAACTTAATGGTGACCATATTGACTTTATAGGTGCCGAAGGTTTCAGTTCCTTCTTTCCTTCATCCACCTTTTCCAAATAAATCCCATTAAACAGTGATGTAAATCTCAAGTATATTTCCTTTGAGATGGCATACAATCAACAGCCTCATGCTTCACTGAATTCCCCACCATCAATGCTCAGTAATAGCCATAATATTTACCAATATATTCGACGCATAAAAAGGGTCATGGTGAATAAACGTGAAATTCCATATTAAATCATGACAATGAGACAGAACCCAAAAACATACTTATCCCCTCTCACTTCAGTGAGTACCAGAGTAGCGTTGTAGATATTATACGAGACAACATGTAGAAGTCACTATATGAATTCAGCTTATCTCTTTCTAAATTCCATTGAATTCGAAATCTTTGAGATGGTCATAGGATTATGACAGTAAGACTTTGGTCTTAAATACTATATCGTTCTCTGGGCTTAAGTTTTCCGAATAAAGATGTTGAAATTTTTTCATTATTTTCTGCACTGTATACAAGTGAAATCTTTTCGAAATTTGATTTTTTTTTCCATAAAACGATTTTCAGATGTTTTTGGAACGAAGTTCCTTATCGCGCGTTGCGAAAGGGGGCTAGACGGAATAAATTAAGACCAAAAGTTGCAACGACACTTTTTGCTGTAGTCTCAAGCCGTGCGGCGTGCACGTCAAGCCAGTTATTTTCGTTTCGTCTTTCTATTTCGCATTAAACAGTGTGGTGTCGGGACGATAATTTTTGTTGATTGTATTAAGTTTATTTGTCGTTACATTTGATGAAGATGAAACTAAATTTCGATTTTATCATAATCGAGTACAAGCTTCATCAACAATATCTCTGGTACAAGAGTTCCATAGAGTGCCATTAAATAAGCTTGAAACGAAGGCAAAATCAGTCATTGATTTCATTACTAGAGATAAAGGCATTTCATTGTGTACGTTCAACATCCAAAGCCTTCGTAAACATTCAGTTGATTTAATCGACTCTGTTACAGAAAAAACGAACATTTTGTTATTATCAGAGACATGGTTGGACAATCGAGAAGAATGTGATATACCGAATTTTAATTGTATAGCTCACTTTAAAGGTGATTTTGTTCGTTCAGGTGTAGTTATCACAATACAAATGATACAACCAATCTTGCAACACCAAATATGTCGGTCATTATGAACAATATTCAGGACTTGCATGTAAGAAGTACAAGTGTTGTAGATTTATGTGCAGCAGAGTATGTAATGGAAAACGGCGTTAATTTAATCATGGCAGTCATATATGTCTCACCAAATAACAAATTAATAGATATTCAGGAGTTCATTCATCGAGCACTGCTAGAGTATTCTAAAGATGTCTCTCAAATAAACTATTATTATTATTATTATAAACGCTTAGCAGATACAACAGTAATTTAGATAAACGTCCACTCATTTTGGCTGGTGATTTTTTGTTTTTCGACTTTTCATATAGCTTTTCAGTAGGGTATCTGCAATTCTTTTTCATTATTTTCAAGAATGGTGTTCTGCATTGCTTCTTTTTTTTTGACATTTGAAGGAGCAGCTTCCCCAGACTGTGATACAACATCTCAAAACAGATTCAACCAATATCAACTGATAACATTTAATATAAACCTTTTATTTCCAATTTCATAATCAACATGCACCTATCTGAGATTCCAATGAATCATTATGTCCAAATATCGGGTGTTTTTTTTTAGAGTGATAGAACTTTCGATAGGGATGACTGTGATTTGACAGAACGTAGATGCCCTGTTGTTTTGACATTTCTGTTCAGTAGACTTTGAAAAATTATCATGTAAAGACTCACGCCGCAACAACATTTACAAATTGTTGAAATTTATTTTCAAAATCAGTGTTCTATTCGCCAAACTTATAGAGCACTTCGTGAAAATTATGGTTTACATAATCGTCCATCAGAGCAGCTTATTCGTCGAACTATCGATAGATTTCGGACAACATTTTCTCTACTCGATGCAACAACAAGACAAAGAACTGTACGTACAGAAGAAAATATCGCTGCTGTAAGTCATAGTGTTAATGATGATTGAGATTTGTCTATTCGTCGACGTTCACAACAAGTTGGACTCTGTGCATCCATACACCCATGCCAGACCCATCTGGTTCAAGAACTAGAGCCACTTGACCATAATAAGCGTCGTTTGTTTGCTAATTGGTCCCTAGAACAGCTTGAAGTTTTTAATCGTAAAATTGTCTTTAGTTATGAAGCTCATTTCTGGTTGAACGGCTATGTAAACAAGAAAAATTGCCATATACGGAGTAAAAACAATCCTCAAGAAGTTCTGCAGTTTTCATTTCATCCTGAAAAATGCACTGTATGGTGTGCTTTACACGCTGGAGGCATCATCGGTCCATATTTCTTTAAAAACGATGCTGGAGCTTATGTTACAGTGAATGGTGCTCGTTACAGATCGATGATCAATCATTATTTGTTTCAAACTTTAAATGGTATCGACCCAGAAGTGTTTTGGTTCCAACAAGATGGTGCTACACCTCATGCTGCTACCCTAACAATTGATTTATCGAAAGAAAGATAACATTATTTCAAGAAATGGTCCGACTAATTGGCCTCCAAGATCATGCGACATAACTCTATTGGATTATTTTCTTTGGGGTTATGTCAAGTTATTGGTTTATGCTATTAAACCATAAACAATTGACGCTTTGGAAGCCAACATAACTCGTGTTATTGATTAAATAAGGCCTGAATTACTCGAAAAAGTGGTCGAAAATTGGTCTGGTTGAATGCGGTTCCTCTGAGCTAGTCGTGGTGGACATTATTTTTAAAACATAAATGTCATAAAATTATCTTTCAATTAAAAAAAATGGCTCCAATCTTAATTTAAATGTGTTTTATTTCAATTTAAAGTTCTATCACTCTAAAAAAACCCCCGATACTGGAGAGATTCAACTCCATATATTGTTTGGCAACTACGGTGGATATCTCCAACACATTATCAGCGTAGTATTTTCGTTGGCTGATCAATTATTGTATGAGAGAAAATAATAAGGTTTATTTTTTAAATATTCAAGTAGTCCTTGATTTAATCATAAAATACCCTTTTCATATCCGCCTAAGCCAATCCCAAGATCTCAGACTAATATAACAGGCTGCACAGTGTCTTTTAAAATTGAAGTGAGAAGAAGCGTAGTAATCAGTTGAACCATACATATTTTTTAAAACATAAATGACACAATATTTCCAATCTAATGGGATAGTGTTTTAACTCATTTGCTGGAATTAACTATGCTTCATTTGATTTTGAATTCGATAGCACTTATTGGAAATGTCACACTGTGGAACTTTTTGAGACAATTTTTGGCTCGAAATTCGCAAAATACAAATATTTGAACGGAATGATATTGCCTTGATACAGGCGCAAATTATGTTTCTAGTTTCTTAATTATTGAAATATTCTATTTCAGCTTTCGTCTGTAAAAAAGCATATTACCATTGCTGATCGAACAAATATTAACGATGTTGGCAATTCCTCGACTATTTTCGATGGAACTAACAGTACCGAGAATGAAATAGCTCTAGCTCTAGCTGAAGCACTATGCAGCATCGACGAGGATAATAAACATACAGATCAAATCGATCAGTTTCTAGAAGAAGCCAAGGATTCTCTGAAAGTATCAGAATTTGAAGAAAAAGGTTCGGCGAGAGTATCATGTTCACAAATGTGTGAAAATTTAATAAGCAGCATGTTGACAACGCAACACGGCAAAAGGAATTTAAAGGTGAAATATTTATTTCAATGGCATGAGATCCCAAAATTTAATAGTTTTTATAAATTATTGTTTCATTGCCAAAAACTGAAATATTTACAAGTTTGTGTTTTTTTAGAGTGATAGAATCTTAAATTAAAATAAAACAAATTTAAATTAAGATTGAAGCCGAATGTTTTTTTATTTGAAAGATAATTTTATGACATTTAGGTTTTAAAAATAATTTCCGGCTTATGTCCGCCACAACTAGCTTTGAGGAACCGCATTCGACCAGACCAATTTTGGATCACTTTTTCGAGTAATTCAGGTTTTATTTCATCAATAATGCGAGTTATGTTGGCTTCCAAAGCGTCTATTGTTTCTAGTTTATCAGCATAAACCAATGACTTGACATAACCCCAAAGAAAATAATCCAGTGGAGTTGTGTCGCATAATCTTGGAGGCCATTCTTTTTAACATTAGCTCCAGCTCTTTTTAAAGAAATATGGACCGATGATATCTCCAGCGTGTAAAGCCCAACATACAGTGCAATTTTCAGACTGCAATGGAACCTGCAGAACTTCTTGAGGATTGTTTTCATTCCAGATACGGCAATCTTACTTGTTTACATTGCCGTATTACCAGAAATGAGCTTCATCACTAAAAACAATCTTACGATAAAAGAGTCGATCAACTTCAAGCTGTTCTAGGACCCAATCAGCAAAAAAACGACGCTTATTATGGTCAAATGGCTTTAATTCTTGAACCAGTTGGATCTTGTTTAGGTGTAGAAAAAGATCTTTACGCAAAATTTTTCATGTGATGGATGCACAGAATCCAACTCTTTGTAAACTTCGATGAATAGACAAATCTGGATCATCATTAACACTATGACTTACAGCAGCGATATAATTTCTTCTGTACGTACAGTTCTTTGTCTTGTTGTTGTTGTTGTTGCTGCATCGAGTAGAGAAAATGTTGTCCGAAATCTATCGATAGTTCGACGAATAAGGTGCTTTGATGGACGTTTATGTAAACCATAAATTTCACGAAATGCTCTATAATTTTGTGAATAGAACACTGATTTTGAAAATAAATTTCAACAATTTGTGAACGTTGTTGCGGCGTGAGTCTTTCCATCATAATTCGTCAATGCTTACTGAACAGAAATGTCAAAACAACATGGCCTCTACCTTCTGTCAAATCACAGTTATCCCTATCGAAAGTTCTATCACTCTGAAAAAAACCGATATTAATCGGGAGTTCACATTTGTGTGACTGAAGACAAAAAATTTTTCTTCATTTTCAAAAACCTAAAATTCAATGAAAGCTATAGAGTATTTATGCACTGCCAAGTACACAATAATGATATCAAGAATATAAATTTCATAAAATGACACAGTAGAGAGAAGTGTTAAATATATTAAATATAAAATTTTCAGATTATTAGAGGTGAACCATTTAAAATTTGCATTTTTGATAAACTATAAATAAAAAACTATCGAATATTTTTTGAAAGTTTGAGTTTATTGGAAAGGTTGTACCTTAACATTTACAAGTTAAAACCAATATCATTTAAATAATCGCCATACAGCCTACAGTACTTCATCCAATCAACAGAATTTTTCAGTATATTTTCGATTGTTTGGGGCTCAATCTTATGAATGGCATCTTCGATTTCGTGTTTCAAGGCAGCAATCATTTCTAGATGGTTAGTGTAACACTTATCCTTAACGGATCCCCAAAGAAAATAGTCCTCCCAGGTGAAAACGCTAAAGATGATCTTTCTGGGAAAATGCTCATATTTGGCCATGCTATCATTAGTCCATTGAGCGAAGTGAGAACGCATTAGATGGTCACGAGGCTTCACTTCTTGAAGTAGTTAAACTTTGAAGGCCTTCATACCGAGGTCATTTTCAAAATTCTCCTCAGAGTAGTGTGATAAATGTTCAGTTCTTGACCACGATGACGAATTGATGTTGATGGATGTTCGCCACATTCTGGACTACAGCACCAATGCATTCACTGTGCTTACTGAACGAGAACGTGAACGGATTGTATTATCAAAAAACTATCCAGTTTTTACTAATTGATATACAAATTGTCTTGAGGGGCTTTTCATTTCTTTTGAATTTTCCGCGTAAATTTCTGACAAGATAAAAGATTTACCGCTTTGGAAATAAGTTTTTAATATTCCCGTTTTGTTCAAGCGTAAATCGACTCATTTTGTTAATATCAAGTATTAAACAAACTTTCTGTTAAAACACAAATGACAGAAGTGTTGCCCACTTGTTTTTGTAAAAAAAATAGTGACCATTTTCCATGCACAATGGATTATCCTGGTGGAAGCCTATTTGTTTTCACCAAAATTTTTTCTAAGTTCGTTACATCTGGTCTAGAATGAACAACTTGTTCTATGTATTTGTTATTGCAAGCTAAACATATTAACTTCCGATTTATGTATGTATATTTATATATAGGGTGTCCCAGAAATCAACGTCAAGCCGAAACTGGGTACCATTTAAAAAAATTCTAAGAATTCTTCACCCTTTGACGGTCTTTTTATTTCTGTTGCACAAACTTCCACTTTTTCCAAATATTTTTTTTATGTTACCTGAATTCTCTAAACTATTATCAAAATTTCAAGACCAGCTGCTCCAACTTGGATGAAAAAGAGACATTTTCCCAAAAAAATTTTAACCAGTTTAAACTGACTACTGAAAAAGAATTGCAGTACTGTCAACATTTGACGCATTTAGTAAGGATTCTAAAATGGTATAACATTCGGTAAATTCTTACTGAAATTGTAGACAATTTTTTCTTTGAAATACTCCCGTTTTTAACAAATTTATATACCTTAGTTGTAAATAATTTTAATGTGTCGTTTCAAGGTACGTTTGAAATAAAATTCCTTAGGTTCCTTAGGGTTTTAATTAAATCAAGATTTACAAGGAAGTTCCACTGGACATTTACGGTAGAATGTGGTACCAACAAGATGGCTGCCCAGCGCATTATGCTGCCACAGTAAGAGAATTCTCACAGCAAATGGGATATTTACCATCAGCTGCAATGCAAGTTTTACATCTCCTTGAAAATGATCTCGTAATAAGGCAATCGTATCTTCTTGATGCGATGTCTTCAACGCCTTCTACAAGTCTTCGTACCCCAATAAAACAAGTCTATTGAGTTCAAATCGGGTGAACGGGCAGGCCACGAAATCACCCTGCTCAATCCACCTTTTGGAGTATTTTTGATTGAAGAACTCTCTTACTGTGGCAGCATAATGCGCTGAACAGCCATCTTGTTGGTACCACATACTGCCGTGAATGTTCAGTGGAACTTCCTTGTAAATCTTAATTCAATTAAGAACTCAAGGAATCCACTGAATTTTATTTGAGACGCACCTTAAAATGGCACATTAGAATAATTTCTAACTGATTGAAAACGAGTTTATTTCTAAAAGAAAAATGTATACATTTTTTTTTCAGTAAAGTCAGTTTGAACTGTCACATATAATTTTTTTATATTTTTCTGAAAACCAGTACGACTTGTCTCGACACCAAGTTCCGGCTTGACGTTGATTTCTGGTAAACTCTGTATTTTTGGGGTTTACTTTCTTGCATTAAATATTATGTTTTATGGTTTGAAAGCAATATTTATACTTAATTTTGATATATTTTGATAATTTTGGGTTGGCCACTCCTCCACTAATGTCACTAAGTATGATAAAGAAATGAATTTTTGGTTTTTGTAGTATTTAAGATGAGGTTCATTCAGTTTAGAGTTAGCTATTGTTTTTAGTTTCATTTTCAGTTTCGTGGTAAATAATTTTTGTTATTAATAGATATATGAACTAGGGACAACTGAAAACATTTGTAGTACTACTTAAAAAAATTTGCTAGACTCATAATTAATTGATTTTTATATATTGTTGAATGCTGATTTCATATTTAAATTTAATGACTCATTTTTTTGAAGGATTCTCACAGATAATGCAAATATTGTTTAAAAAAAAGTATCACAATGTTTATATTTGTAAAAAATTTTCAACATCATACAGATATTAAAATACATACAGGAATTAAAAATTTGCATATTCACAATTTTTTGGAATTTGGCAAAATACTGCTAGTTCAGATGGTTTGTTTTTTTACAGGTTTTATTCGATTTTATTAAAAGTAACTCCTGTTGGGTATATCAGCAACTGGGTACAGGAAAGTCGATACCCTTGGAAACTCCAAATAAAATTAGTCCTCCAGAGGAGTCTCTCCTGTTCACCATGTTTCACATTGGAACAAAGCCATTCGATGAGGTCAGTAATCTTATCATTGAATCAATCAATTTCTATTATTTCTTGATTACATATTCCTGAGATTTTTTTTTCATTTCTTATTTATTCTATTTCAATGAAAATATACTCATGGGTTTTTACCTTTTTCGTCATTCTAAAGATGAGGTGAATTACTGTGATGTAGATGTAAGGAGAAAATTTCGTTTCTTTACAAATTATAAAAACACTTGATTAGATTACCTAGAAAAATATATTTTTCGGATATTCCAAATTTTTTTTCTCAATCTCTTTACGCCTAAAATTGATATCGAGTTATTTAAAGATAACGGTTAAAATGTATCTGTTACTAGTAATTCAGTTTAGCATAAATATTGGCTGAATCTTGAAGAAAAATATAGATATGTTATAGAATAAATACATTATTTCATCAAATTTTCACAATTCGTTCACTACAAATATAATACACGACGCGTTGCCACTAAGACATCATTCTCAAATGTGATTCATTGTCAAAACGCATTAAGTATTACATTGTCAGTTCAAATTGTGAAAATTTCATGAAATTCAGCGCTTTATTCTCCAATATACAAATTAATTTCACAAAATGAAAAAGTTCGAATTGTGTTGGCCTCTACTTGATAGAAATTCAGTTAACACTCAATTGAATAATACACAGATGTGTTGATTTTTATTTATCAACAAAGAATTGAACATGTGACATATTTCATCACATCGTAACTTCTTCAAATGCTTTTAAGTAACTTGTCAAAAATTTGGTGACATACAGTATTGAAATGAATTCAGTTTTGAGTTATTTCAAAATATAACGATACGCGTCATGAGTTCAACTCTTTAAATAACAAATGAAAATCAACATATACCGGTTATTAAAAAACAAAATTTCAATATTTTGGGAGCTGATTATAGACCTCAAAATACGTAAAAAATTTCATATAAACAGCAAATGAGTCGTTTTGGAGATAAAAGCGATTCTCATTTTTCAAATTAACTATGAGCCCAACCAAATACGATATTCGATTTAAAACAATCACAACTGGCATCAAACATTTGGTTTTCATGTGACATTTACGTACTTTTATTGAGTATATGCATCCGATTCGAGTTGTCTATTTTCTTTCACTTTGTTGTTAAGATAAAGTTATTATTCCTGAATTTGAAATTCTTTATTCTGAAACGTCGCCTTTATGCAGAGGCTTATACCGATCGTGAACTACCTTCTCATGTGTTGTTTAATCAAGTTTTTAGATGATTGAGGGAAACTGGTTCCTTAAAAGAAACGCTCGTGATACTGGACGTCTAAGATCTGTAAGTAAGTAAGTTGAAGAGCAAATTTTAAATATTGTGACTGAAAATCTCGGTATAAGTTCAGGAAGAGTTTCAACGGAAGTGGGAATAAGTGACCCCCTTGTCTGGAGAACTATCCATCAACAACTTCTCTATCCATTCCATATTAAACGCATGCAAGCTCTTAATCCTGCTGGTCATCAAGCCAGAAGGACATTCTGGCAATGGGTTTTGAAAAAGATTGCTGTCATCCGCATTTTACTTTAATATCCTCTTCACTGATGAAGCCGACTTTACCAAAGCCGACTTTACCAAAGATGAAATTTTTAACTTTCAGAATAGCCATATTTGGGCGGATGAAAATCCACACGCCATTCATGAGTCCAGGCTTCAACAGCATTTTAGTATGAATATCTGGCTAGGTATTTTAGGGAATCGTTTGTTATGACCAGTAGTTTTACCAAGGAATTTAACAGGAGCAGCATACTAGGTGTTGAAGAACAACGTTTCAATATTTTGAGAACTAATTTTAGACCTCAAAATAAGTAAAAAGTTTTATATAAACATGGGTCCGCAAATTAAACGTTTTAGAGATATGAGCGATTTTGGGTTTTCAAAATATTAACTACTAGTGCATACAACTATGATAAATTACAGAAGTTATTCGATTCATTTTTGACTTGTAGTGTTTTACAGAAGATGTTCCATATGTCCACCGTCCATTTTAACGCAGAAAGTACATCGTCGCGTTAAGGAATTACGTATTCTTTCGAAAAGACCTGGGTGTTCGGATCGTTGGACAGAATAGTTCATTCCAATGTTGCAACTCTTCGATGTTATTCACTGACGTTGTACACACTAAAATTTTCAAATAACCCCAAAGGATTCAAATCGGGAGATCTAGCGGTTCATGGCACTAAGCCTCTTCGTCCTATCCATCTTCTGGAAAATGTTTGATCTAAATGTTCCCTAACAGGAAGTGTATCATGTGGGGGCGCTTCATCTTGCATAAACCAAATATTCGTCCACTGATTTAAAGGTACCACGCCTAGAAAATCGGACAAGTTATTTTGAAGAAATTTAAGGTATGCTGTTAAATTCCGTGGTGAAACTACTGGTCCGAACAAACGATCTCCTAAAATACCTAGCCAGGTATTTATACTGAAACGCTATTGATGCCTGGATTCATGAATGGCGTGTGGATTTTCATCCGCCCAAATATGGCTATATGGAGGATTAAGAGCTTGCACGCGTTGAATATGAAATGGATAGATAAGTTGCTGATGCATAGTTCTCCAGACAAGATCACTTATTCCTACTTCCGCTGAAATTCTTCTTGAACTTGTACCGGGATTTTCAGTCACAATATTTAAAATTTGCGCTTCAACTTCTGGAATACTTACAGATCTTAGACGTCCAGTAATACGAGCGTTTTTTTTCTAGGAACCAGTTCCCCTCTATCGTCTAAAAACTTGATTGAACGTCAAATGAGAAGGAAGTTGACGATCCGGATAATACTCTGCATAAAGGCAACATTTCAGGACCACTTCCGTTGCCACGGCATGAAAACCATATCACTCATTTCAATATTAGAATAAGGAATAATAACTTTTTCTTAACAACGAAGTGAAAGAAACTAAACAACTCGAATCAAATGCAAAATACTCTATAAAAGTACATAAATTTCATTTGAACACCAAATGTTTGATGCCAGCTGTGATTTTTTTTTTAATAAACCGACTGAAAAACGTTTTAATTGTAAGTTCAGTGAACAAGACATCTGAAAGGTGAGAATAAATCTAATATCGTATTTGGTTGCACTAGTAGTTAATTTGAAAACCGAAAATCGCTCATTGGTGGTATGTTTATGAAATTTTTTACATATTTTGAGTAACATAAATAGAGGTTAATACTTGATAGAAGGTGTATAAAATTATTTAAATATTTTGATATTAGCCTTCTACATATTTAATTTCAAAAAATATATTTAATAACTTCAGGAATTAAATTGAAATAATGTCATATAAGTACCACAGAGCTATTTATTTACTTGTAAGATAACCTTATATCGCATTTAAATTTCTCAGCAGCTCATTTGAAAGAAGTTTCTGAATTATTGAAGGGTGAGTAAATATTTGTTGTTGATTGATGTTATATTTTATTGAATATGAATTATTTGAATACTGACGAAGCAAAGTCTTTCTTAAAACTTGTTTTTCAGTAATGTTATTACATATCTTGAGATTTTCTACAAAGTTACTTAGTTAGATATCCAATAATATTGAATATTCTAAGGAAAATAGTTTCATGATGAAATTCTTAAGATCATGTCAAACATTTTTGAAGATATTTGTTTTCATAAGATTGATGAGCAGAAACAAAATTTTGTATCTTCAAAATATTTAATTTATAGAACTTGATTTTGTTATATCATTTGGATGTCTTATAATGAATGTTTATTTTATATGTCGTTTGATATAAGTGGTATTTATCTGACATTATTTCAATTTAATTCATGAAGTTATTAAATATAATTTTTTTAAATTAAATATGTGGAAGGCTAATATTAAAATATTCAAATAACTTATTTTGAGCTCCAAAATATTGAAACTTTGTTCAATTAAATAAAAAAATCAAGAATATTATTATCTAAATATAGATATAATTGCCCTGTAACCAACTTGTTAACTAACAAGTTGGATTAAATATGTATTTAATAAAATAGAAAGGCCTTTTACTTGATAGAAGAAATATAACAAAGTTTGAATATTGAAACAAATTAATATATGTTTATCTTCTACAATTTTAATTTAAAAAATTTTTATTCAAAAAAACTTTTAGAATTAAATTAATGTCTAAAACAAGCACCGCTTATATTTAATAGACGTATATAATCTAAACTCAATATACAATGTCAAATGGAATAAATAAACCAAAAGATACACGAAAGTCCCTAAAATTAATAAATAAATATTTAAAGGAGACAAATTTTGTTTCTGGTCTTGTCCTCAAAACGCCATTTGTACCTTGAAAACATGAACACACTTAAAGGACCTCTCAAAGAATATAATTTATTTGAAATATTTAATATATTTAAATATTCGAATAAGTAAATTCAGAAATCTCTCAAAGCATGCTCTATATCTTCAAAAAACAAATATAGTTCAAAACAATTCCGTCTTCAGTCCTGAAATATATTCAAAATATCAAAATCAAAAACTAACCTGTACCAAACCACTCAACACGTGTAAATGAATAATGTTTCGAGACATAGATCATCTTTATAATTCAAGATTTATCTATGCTCTAACAGAATCAAAGAACAGTGTGAGTTATTTTTAAGGTTTACCTAAATTTATTGACACTGTATAATGAAATTTATTGAAGCCAAGATATAATTATATATTATATATAAAATAAAATAGAAAGGCCTTTTACTTGATAGAAGAAATATAACAAAGTTTGAATATTGAAACAAATTAATATGTGTTTATCTTCTACAATTTTAATTTAAAAAATTTTTATTCAAAAAAACTTTTAGAATTAAATTAATGTCTAAAACAAGCACCGCTTATATTTAATAGACGTATATAATCTAAACTCAATATACAATGTCAAATGGAATAAATAAACCAAAAGATACACGAAAGTCCCTAAAATTAATAAATAAATATTTAAAAGAGACAAATTTTGTTTCTGGTCTTGTCCTCAAAACGCCATTTGTACCTTGAAAACATGAACACACTTAAAGGACCTCTCAAAGAATATAATTTATTTGAAATATTTAATATATTTAAATATTCGAATAAGTAAATTCAGAAATCTCTCAAAGCATGCTCTATATCTTCAAAAAACAAATATAGTTCAAAACAATTCCGTCTTCAGTCCTGAAATATATTCAAAATATCAAAATCAAAAACTAACCTGTACCAAACCACTCAACACGTGTAAATGAATAATATTTTTCTAAAAGTTTTTTTGAATAAAAATTTTTTAAATTAAAATTGTAGAAGATAAACATATATTAATTTGTTTCAATATTCAAATTTTGTTATATTTCTTCTATCAAGTAAAAGGCCTTTCTATTTTATTTTATATATAATATATAATTATATCTTGGCTTCAATAAATTTCATTATACAGTGTCAATAAATTTAGGTAAACCTCAAAAATAACTCACACTGTTCTTTGATTCTGTTAGAGCATAGATAAATCTTGAATTATAAAGATGATCTATGTCTCGAAACATTATTCATTTACACGTGTTGAGTGGTTTGGTACAGGTTAGTTTTTGATTTTGATATTTTGAATATATTTCAGGACTGAAGACGGAATTGTTTTGAACTATATTTGTTTTTTGAAGATATAGTGCATGCTTTGAGAGATTTCTGAATTTACTTATTCGAATATTTAAATATATTAAATATTTCAAATAAATTATATTCTTTGAGAGGTCCTTTAAGTGTGTTCATGTTTTCAAGGTACAAATGGCGTTTTGAGGACAAGACCAGAAACAAAATTTGTCTCCTTTAAATATTTATTTATTAATTTTAGGGACTTTCGTGTATCTTTTGGTTTATTTATTCCATTTGACATTGTATATTGAGTTTAGATTATATACGTCTATTAAATATAAGCGGTGCTTGTTTTAGACATTAATTTAATTCTAAAAGTTTTTTTGAATAAAAATTTTTTAAATTAAAATTGTAGAAGATAAACATATATTAATTTGTTTCAATATTCAAATATGTATTTGTTTTTCACTTCAGATATTAATAATCTAATTATCTAATTACTAGGTATTTCTCATGCCTTAAAAAGTTTTCTGAATAAATATAAGAATATGCTTAATTATGCAACACTATAAAAGGTATAATACTGGTAACCCAAATAAATTCTAATTTCATTATCAGTTCATCCCCATTTGAAGACATAGTTGCATACATTCCGAAATTACAAACAGGACCAACACCCTCAACTCATCCACATTATATTAGTCTCGACTGTATTAATACTCGTACTGTGTTAATACCCTAAGATTATTTTACAGATTCTCTCTGGAAATTGGAAGCCAGATTGGATGAGCTTGTTACAAACACCAATGGGATTAGGTACGGAGAAAATATCAACACACATAAATCGTAGATGGGAGTTTCGTAATATAAATTCATCATCGTTGTCTACCCAAGACGTTCAGGCTATCAACAATATCTCTTCATCTCTGAAGAACAGTCAATAGTTGTTTTTATAGTACAATGATACAAAAATTATGCCGCTTTTATATATATATACTGTGTTATTAAAAGTGTTATACACAGGAAAATTAATTAATTAAATTTGGTTATTTAGCTAAAGGAATACAATATACAGGTATATAAAAGACAGCCGGAAACATAGGAAATTCAATGTTAATCTAGAGGACTGAATCAAAACGACTGTTCTCGCTCAATGGCAGTGGGAGGATGTTCAGATCGAAACGAGGCTCTGCTTTCAGCAATCAAAATCATTCGTACTTCAAACGAGGGATGCGTTAGTTCATATCAGTTAAAAATAAAGTAAAAATTCAGATCATAAAATGGTACTTTGGTAGTCAATCAATTCAAGAAACAAAAATTTATTCGTTTCACCTACAACATCCAATACAAAAATTGTCACATTTCATGAATAAATATAATGTATCTCAAAATGACCAGTCAAAAATATCTTATTTTGGCACTAGTATTGTGTTACGTTTAGGTTCACTTTAGCCAATGGCTAGTCTGTGTTCCCAAACGTGACAACTTTGATCATCCCGAGACTTCAATAATTCACATATAGACAACTATTATACAATACAATGGTTAAAAAAACAGTATTTATAAAGTTACATATTACATATGTTGTCCAAATGGACAGTAAAGTTTAAATAACACCTCAAAACCAGAACACTATAGACTAAAGACAGCAGCAGGAGTCACATACATCAATGATTTAGGAACACAAAAAAAATATATATTATCGAACATCCAAGGATAAGTACAATGGCATTCACGCCATCACATATTTATCAAATAAGTCTAAACACGCTTTAATGAGCGCATTCAATCAGGATATACTGTCATCACAACATCTAAGTTAGTATATTGATAATTGAAGTGATGAGCCAATCTGTTAACCTGCCCTTGAAATTTTTTACGTAAATTTCCACTTTTAAATTTATTGGCAAGTGATTGTACAAATTCTGTCCTACGTACATGAAACATCGCTGGCCAATTGACCTTAATAACCTAGGAAGAACCATATTTGCATTTTGTCGAAATCTAGTTTGATGTGTATACGTTGCATTCCTGTTTATTAATTTATTTTTTACTAAATACAATAAAGAAGTCTTATAGAAGAGTTCCCTGACATTCAGTAACCTCGAATTCTTGAAAAGCAAGTTCGATGGAAATCTCTGGTGCAGATTGAATATTATTTTAATAATTTTTTTTTGAATTATTTCTAAGGGTCTTATATGATTTGAATATGCGCCACCCCATGCTACCATGCCATAGCTGAGGAGTGATTGAACCAAACTAAAGTACATGATCTTTAAATTCCTTATATCTAGTATGTGGGTCATCAGTTTAAATAAATACAATAACGATCTTAATTTCTTAGTCAAGTTTAGGATTTGAAGGTCCCACTTTAAGTTACTATCAATAATGATACCCAGATATTTAGTATTGGTTCTAGTCTGGATCTGGTATGTATGATTTCTAAAAGGTAGATGTAAGTCCAATTGTGTGGTATTTGGTAGTCCATTTTTATAATTTGAAAAGGGTAAATATACAGTTTTATTCAAATTAATGGTGAGAAGACTCTCATCGAACCACTCCACAATCACTTCCAGGTCTTCCTTGAGTTTGGCTTCTACGTCTTCCCATGAGTGTCCCTCCAAAAAAAGTACGGTGTCATCGGCAAATGAAATTATCCTTCCATGAGTATTCAACGTTAAGAGCTCGTTCACATAAATAAGGAATAATATGGGTCCCAATACCGTCCCTTGCGGTATTCCGAAGTTTATCACTCTCTGGTTACTAATGATGTTGTCAACTTGGACCACTTGTATTCTTCTATTTAGGTAATTTTGGAGTAGTGTGAGGGCCGGACCACGAACACCTATATCGTCTAGTTTCGACAACAGCCTGTCGTGACTTACGGTGTCGAAGGCTTTTGCCAGATCGATAAATATCCCCGCACACGGCCTACCGCTGTCCAAGCTTGTGTAAATTCTTTCCACTAGTAGAGCCATGGCATCACAAGTAGATTTACCATCTCTAAATCCGAATTGGAAACTGGATAGAAGATTATTATTTTCTACAAAGCTTACCAATCGTTGTTTTAGGGCTTTTTCAAAAATTTTACCCAGAATAGATATGATGCTGATAGGGCGATAGTTTTTAGCCTCGTTTCGACTTCCATTTTTGTAAACTGGTTTGATTACGGCGATTTTGAATTGAGTTGGGCATTCTCCTTCACTGAACATGAGATTTACCAAGTGGCATAACGGTTTCGCAATAAATTCACTTATTTCTTT
The DNA here is from genome assembly GCA_034642435.1 of Megalocaria dilatata. Lineage (NCBI taxonomy): Eukaryota > Metazoa > Arthropoda > Insecta > Coleoptera > Coccinellidae > Megalocaria > Megalocaria dilatata. Next base: position 8,770,419 of record CM067854.1, read on the forward strand.
TAGGGCTAAGGTTGTTATATTATCATAACCCGGTGTCGAGTTATTTTTTAAGGAATGAATAATATTCTTTATTTCCGTTTCAGAAACAGGCTGGAGAAATATAGAATTCAATGTAGTAGAAGTTGTTCTCTTATGATGTATTGTCTGCGTGTTTGCGAGCTTAATATCGTTTGCCATTTTCTCTCCCACAGACACGTAATGTTTGTTGAATACTTCGACGATATTAGCAAGTTCATTTTCGATTTCATCATTATCATTTAAAATTTCCGATATTTCGTTGTCTGTCTTTTTTACATTTCTGTTACAATACTCATTCATTGTCTGCCATATTCTCTTGCTGTTGTTAGAATTTTCAATTATTTTATCCTTGTAGTAATTTTGCTTCAGTACTGCTGTCAACCTAACTATTCTATTTCTATGTATCTTATATTGATTGTACGTGTGTATGTCAACAGTTTTCCTAAACACATTGAATAGTCTATCCCTCTCCCTCATTGATGCTATCAGACCCATTGTTATCCAAGGTTTCTTTTTGCGTTTCTCTATTTTTACCTTGGTTATTGTGCTGTTTTTTATACCTTCTATTATAATTTCGAATATACGATCTGCGATTTGTTGAACGCTATTATTAGTATTAACGTATATGTCCCCAAAATCTGCCTGTTGTATCACACATTTTAGTCTTCTGTAGTCTATATAAGCGTTTGTGATTGTACGCTTTGGTTTTTTCGTTGAAACGTTATATTTGAGAAGAATTGGAAAGTGGTCTGTTATTCTTGAATGAAGGATCATTGAATTCAGGAAACTATCGGCAATATATTTGCTCTTGAAGAAAATATGGTCTATACATGACGATGAATTTTTTTCTATTCTTGTTGGTTTGTTGACTAGTGATTTGAAACCGTTTTCGTATAACAAATTCAAGTAGTCATGCACCTCAATAGAGTCAGCAAGCAGGTTTATGTTCACATCGCCAATCAACATTTCCGTATCATTCTTGGCAAATGTCTTAACGTATTTTGATAATTCCTCTATAGAGACATTTATGCCGATCGTATGGGGTCTATACACAGCAGTGATGGAGGTATTTTTATTATCCAGTTTCACCGTCAATCTTATCACATTTATTCCTGCCACTGTGTGTATTGCCGAATCAACTTGGAAAATTTTTCTCACATAGACAAGAACTCCATCGTTTTGGTTTACTTCTCCGTTATTGTAAAATATTCTATAATTTTTTAGGTTGAACATGTGGGGGTCATCTATTTTCCAAGTTTCCGTGAGAATGACAACGTCGAATTGATCTTTGATTTCATCCAACAGCACCTCAAGTTGAGTGAAGTTCTTTCTTATACTCCGTATGTTAGTATGGAAAACCGAGAAAGTACCTTGGTTGTTTCTCTGATCCAAGCATTTATTCAAATGTTCCACGTCTCTAACTTCCCTCGTATCTATCTCAAGAATATCAAAATCCCTAATATAATCATCCATAATTCCCACAATTAAATGCGCACCCGGTTACAGTCACACATTAATGTTTAGTTCAAAAGCAGAAAACAAATATCACCATTTTAATGGAGGAGGTGCAGGGTAAGTGAAATTGATTATAATTTATCCCTCGATCTGAGCCTACCTCTAGCCGTTTCTTTGGACAATGGCACTGCGGTTTGCTTGGTTATATTTTTTTTTTATTACACCTGTTTTTGGCGTGTGATGATCTTTTTCAGTTTCTATCCTTGTTTTTTGTCCTATGGGGTTTGTTTGGGGTTCAATGGCAGTTGATGGGTCAGTGGATGTTTGGAGTTGGTGGGGCACTGTTATTTTTTGGTATCGGACCTTCTTCATATATTAATTCTTCAACAGTGTATGCTTTATTATTCACGTATAGCTTATTCGCTTTTATGTAGCTATGGTCATCGGTGTGTTGCCTGGCTTGATAAAGGTGTTCTCGGAGAATTTTACTGTCGTATCTTTGTTTGTCGGTTAGATCATGAGCAATGGATGTTTGTGCATTTATAGTTGTCTTTGAAGATAGGTCGATTTCTTCAAGTTCATCTATTTCTAAAATGATCAAAAATTCCAGAAATGTGTATATTCACGAACATGCAGGCATTGCAAGATTGATAAACCACCAAAAACCAGTAGCGAAAATCGCCTGAAAAATAAGTAGATATGTGTGCTGCTCTTGAAACCAGTGCACCTTGTTCGAGTAAACTAATTGCTGAACAAGTCCATATGAGCGATGGCAGTGTTCGAAATATTTTGAAAAGGAATAGTTGCCGATTTTATCCAAACAAAGCAAAAAATTTTTCGGGAAGACCATGTCAAACGAATGCTATTTTGTGAAACTATGACAGAAAAAGTAAATAAAAATAGTTCATTTCTTAACAATATCAATATCTTATTCACTAATGAGTTATCGTTTTCTTTGAATAGAAAACATAACCCATCAGTAGTGAGATATTGGTCTAGAAAGAAAAAGCATCTGAGTATTCTCGTGCGTACAAAGTATCAAAAAACTTAATGTTTGGACAGGAATACTGGGGAAACGCTGCCAAATAACTGAAGCTTTTAGAGAATCAAATCATTCCGACAGTTCGACAGATACCAATTAATTTCGATGATATCTGGTTTCAACAGGATGGCTATCCAAGTCAAAACCCAGGATTAATCACACAATATCTCAGAACGACTTTTCCGGATCATGTCATTTCTACAAATGGCACGATCAAATGGCCCCCCAGATCACCAGATTTATCTTCCAATGATTTTTTTCCTAGTGTATATCTGCAAAATTTGGTTTATGGGTATGAAATTGATGAAACGACGAATATTAATGAATTAAGGTTCAAAATAATCCAATTTTGTGCCAAAATAGCCACTAGATATGAGATTATCTCCTTATAATAGATTTGGCTACTGTTTGGCTCAACAAGGTGGATTATTCAATTTAAATTTGTTGACCTTCGATTTCGCATTTTTTGTATTTGTTTTTTCGATTAGTGTTTCCTTTCACTGGAGACCACTGACATTAACGTTTGAAATTACTCGAAAAACGGGGCATCATTGGGTGACAGAATGGTTTAATGTCGTAAAAATAGATCATAAAAAAAATAAAGATCATACAATTCTGTATAAAAATTGTTCAGATACTTTTTTTTTTGTTTACCAATCTTCATCCGTGAGATATCGCGGTTTTAAAAGTTGAAAAATTTATATTCTACATAATATGCTCTCATATTAAACCAAGAAACTATTGGTTTGTTTTCATGTGGTGGATGCACAGAGTCCAACTTGTTGTGAACGTCGACGAATAGACAAATCTGGATCATCATTAACACTATGATTTACACGGCGATATTTTCTTCTGTGCGTACAGTTCTTTGTCTTGTTGTAGTTGTTGCATCGAGTAGAGAAAATGTTGTCCGAAATCTATCGATAATTCGACGAATAAGCTGCTCTAATGGACGATTATGTAAACCAGAAATTTCACGAAGTGCTGTATAAGTTTGGCGGATAGAACACTGATTTTAAAAATAAATTTCAACAATTTGTAAACGTTGTTGCGGCGTGAATCTTTCCATGATAATTTTTCAATGCTGAACAGAAATGTCAAAACAACATGGCTTCTACCTTCTGTCAAATCATAGTTTTCTCTATCGAAAGTTCTATCACTCTAAAAAAAACAACCGATATCTTATTTATAGAAAGCCAAGATTGAGCTTTCATGTTGCATCTGTTGGTTATTCAGCGAAAATACAGCTTTCAAATGAACAAAAAGAAAGACTAAAAATAAAAACGAATCTTTCATTTATCCCGTCATTTAGACGAGACGAGTAAAAAGAAAAACAAAAAATAAATGTTTTTATCGTTTATTCCAATAAGACTGATATTCGGGATTACGTGAAGAACTAATAGAAAACGGAGATTCTGGGTTTGTACGAAGGAAGTAATTGCCTCTTGAGCTGAAAAAGTATCAATTAGGTATTATTTTCATTAGTTAATCGACAGGCTCACTTGTAGTTCACCGCAAATCCCATATTGGTAGGAATTTGATTGGCATCACATAACCCTTTTATATAATCCTGCCAAGTATTACATGACACTGACAAAAATCCATATGGATTTATAACTGATTCAGCGTAAAATTGATACGATCGCCAGTGGCTGCAGAATACTGAAAAAAGAAAAAGAATTCAGTTTTATTATTTATATTTAAGACATCCCAAGACGAGGTGAAGGCAACAATACCTGAGTACCATAACTATTCATGCTATTTTCCTAGAATTTTTGTGAAAGATATTGGAAAAATAGATTCACCCAGAAAAAACCATAATGAAGCTTTTCTAGTTTGACATATTTTGGCAGAATTCTCGTGAACTTTTGTAATCGCCCAATAATAATAAATGTGGCAATTAAGAATTTCAATTTATTTTTCCAATCGAATATTTAATTGAATCAGTCTTTACTTGATGAAAATTCATATTGAATTATATTAAATAAAGTTATTCTGAATTTCACCAATTTTTATTGTTATTTAATACAACAATTTGTGACGTTAATAAACGCTCCACTGTTGATTTCAATCGCTACAAAACGCTCCAATAATGTGATTAAACTAAGACCATTAAGAAGTTTGGTAAATTACGTTGTTATCGCATGCGCTGTAGAGTTGCATTGTTGTGTTGCAGTGATGAATAATAATAATAATAATAATAATGACTTTATTGCAAAAAATAAAAATATATATAATTATAATTAATATAATGAATTCTGAAAGGAACACAGGGCGGAGTTCAGATGGCCATAAAGCAATCTGCTTTGCAACCCCTGCTCTTCCACTCAAACCCTGATCAAAAATATATATAAAAAAAAAATAATACAATTCGAGGCGAAAATACAAACAAAAAAAACAGAAAAAGTATTCGGATATTCCAACCTTAACAATTATAAGAATGTATTAAAGTGCCATATATGAAAATGAAATTACTGATCACTCTGACCGCACTGATCTCTATAAATCAAATTCCTGACCCTAGCTTTGAAGGACATCACGGATAGATTCGCAAGAGAACTAACTATATAATTGTTATAGAATTTATAAATTGAGAAACTAAAAGATCTCTCAAATAGTGACAACCTATGAGGAGGGGGAGATATAAGCCCTCTACTACGTGTGTTCAGATTATGGACGTCAGACCTGAACGTTATCTTTCGATACAGATAAGATGGCTTACGAGACAATAAAATCCTATGATAACAAGCTAGAGCTCCCACCAAAAATCTGTTACGCATATTCAACCAATTCACATCCACCAATTTATGACTTATATGCTCAAATTTACGGATTCCAAAAATGAACCTTAAGCAAGAATTTTGTATCCTTTGTACTGAGTTTAAAGTAGCCTGATCCAAGCAGGAGAAAAATACCTGAGAGCAGTAATTAAAATTGGACAGCACCAGGGAATCGCAGACAGCTTTCTTGACCTCAACAGGCAGAACACTACGGTGAGGATAAATTAGCCTCAAGGCGTAGAGAGAACGCCTAATGCAACCCGCAATATGCAACCTATAACGAAAAGAATTGTCCATTATCAGACCAAGGTTACGAACGCTCTTCACGATGGGAATCTCATTACCTCCAATGAAAAAATGGACATGTTCACTCAACTGATCACACACAGACTGATTGCCGAAAAGTATCGCACATGACTTACCAGGATTAACCAAAAGATTTCCCTGATTTCTTCTTCTTCGTACTGTGAGGTTGCACGAAGACACACATTGTGGTGTTTTTATCGATTTAACGTACCTAATCCATGAAAATCGTGGAATATTGAATTTTTATTGTTTCTTATAAGACGTCTGATCAGAAGGCGTCTTAGTATCGGAGATCTTACTACTGGAGAGCTTAGTACCGGAGATCTTAGTACCGGAAATCTTAGTACCGGATGATCTTAGAACTAAACAATCTTGCTGGACTGCCTTTTTTGCTTTGATCATCTTAATACCAGACAATCTTTCTTCTGCCGGATTTAGAGTATCTTATTAAAGAACCATCTTAGTTCCGGACGTTCTACTTGGAATAATTTGAAACTGAAGATCTACTGATTATATGCAGAATAGGAACTATTCTTGGAGAAAGCACTATCATTCCGACATCTTGAAAAACAATATTCCAGGAGAACCTCATACATCTCATACATTCTGTCAAGAAAGTACCGGGAATTATCGATTTAAATCGGGCGGGGCAATGAGGCAGGTAAAAAATTTTTTCCTAGGCTGGTACCACTGTCCTTAATTACTATGCCAAGCTTGAGCGGGATCTGTCAACTAGTGTGTTTGCAACAGCTGTTTAAGTCAGTCGATGTCAGAGTGCGTGCCGATTTTTACTATGGGTGATTACGTTGAGCAAAGAATTTGTTTAAAGTTTTGTGTTGCAAATGAATTTTCGTGTGCCGATGCATTGAAAATGTTGCAAAAGGCCTTTGGTGATAATGCTATATCGAAAACTCGTGCATATCAGTGGTACAGAGCCTTCAAGGACGGTCGTGAAGTGGTCGCCCATCGACGGCTTCGATCGAAGATAACGTCGATAAAATTAAGGAAAGGGTGCTGGAAAACCGTCGTACCAGCTTGAGAGAGATAGCACATGATCTTAAGATATGCCACGAGTCCGCACGTACGATTTTGATTGATATTTTGGGCACGAGAAAGGTGGCCGCACGACTCGTACCGAAAGACCTGAATTTTCTTCAAAAACGTCATCGCGAACAGGTTGCTTCAGACATGCTGGATCGCTGTAATTCCGATTCTACATTCATGGAACGCATTATAACTGGTGATGAGACCTGGGTCTACGAGTACGATATGCAAACAAGCCAGCAATCATCGGAATGGGTGGCAAAAAATGAGCCGAAACCGAAAAAACCACGCCAAAGCCGCTCGAAAATGAAGGTGATGCTCATTGTTTTCTTCGATATCCGTGGCGTGGTGCACTACGAATTCGTTCCAGAGGGTCAGACGGTAAACAAGGAGTATTACCTAGGCGTTATGAAACGTTTGCGTGAGCGTATCCGTAAGAAGCGGCCAAATTTGTGGGCGAACAAGTCATGGATTTTGCATGACGATAACGCGCCTTCTCACCGAGCTACGATTGTGACTGACTTTCTCGCCAAAAACTCAACAAACGTGCTTCAGCAACCACCGTATTCGCCGGATTTGGCTCCCTGCGACTTTTTCCTCTTCCCAAAACTAAAATTTACCCTTCGTGGCACCCGTTTTGAGTCGATTGAAGCCATAAAACAAAATTCGGCGCGAGAGCTAAAGTCCATCCCGGAAAGCGCCTAAAAAAATGTTTCGATAATTGGAAGTGCCGTTAGCATAGATGTATTGGAGCAAATGGAACCTATTTTGAAGGCGACCCAATAAATTTTGACGATTAAATGTAAAAATGTTGTTTTAATTGAAAATTCCCGGTACTTTCTTGACAGAGTAGTATAAATCTCGGAGCTCAAGCTAACTCTAAAACTAGATTATATTGTAAATAAGAGTCACTATTTTAATTGTAAAGTTGAAATAAATAGATAGGAATTAAGAGTTTACATTTTCACTATCAGATTGACGATTTGGGATTCATTCAGGAAAGATAAGTCTTATTTATCTTTTCATTGGCGCACTATGAGGCATTTTATGGAGTAGGATTTTTCCTACTAGCTAGCCCATATTAGAGTGTTTTAGTTTCATTTCCTTTCATCTTTTCATCTTATCCTTCGCTGTAATTGGTTAGCAATTTTGGTTTCAAATTGTTTCGCTATCACAGTAGCATCATCAGGTAGGTTTACATCTTGAAAAACCACTAAACCTACCTGAAAACAATTATTGTATTAAATAACAATGAAAATTTGTGAAAATCAGAATAACCTTATTCAATATTATTTTTCCAATCGTATTTAAACATCTTTCCTGTTCATCAGATCACATTCAAATTTTTTACTTTGGTATGACCATTTTTTATTAGGAGTACAAATTAATTCTGTCTGTTTTTATAGCTCAATAAATGCATTTATTCCAAAAGATAATGAATTAATAAATTTATAGAAATATTATCCATCATTGTTTATTACTTCTCCCTACCTCTCAGGCATTTTCCGAATCCCGTCTCGGAAAAACTTCTTGTCTTTTGAGACGATTCAGTTTTGAAGCCAATTTTCGTATTATTGGTGAGAAATAAAGCTAAATCGTGTGGCATCCATCGAAACAGCCTGTAGTCAGAAGAAGCAAGTTCTTCTTCTTCACGCCGGGCGTGATAAGATATCCCATTTGATCGTTTCTAAATATCTTTTGATAACTTTTACAACGTAAAACGGAGCATCGTAATGCAAAAGAATAACTTTATCATGTCTGTCCTTATATTCCAGCCTTTACCGATCACCTGCAATCGAATCACCAGGTTTTAGCAACTCGTAGTATACAACGCTTCCTTGGTCGGCTTTGGTATTGATGTTGAAGTCGATGGCAACGATTGACCAAGCAAGACGTAGTTTTGTTTGGGATTTCCATAGAAGATCCACATTTCGTCACCAGTCGCTACTCGGTATAAAAAACCCTTTCGCACTGAATCTATAACACTGCGAAGTTTACAACGTTTCTGATGCATTTCTATACAACACAATTTTACTCTTTCGATCAGATCCTCTCGAGTTTGAACGCAAATTGGATATACTTTTTCTTTCAAGGTGTTTGAGACATAAAAATCCAAAGGCGTAAGGTCGGGGCTCCTTGGTGGCCATTCGCAAATCCAAAAATGAACACCATATCGCGATATTCGATGTTTGAAAAACATGCATAATTTACTCGATTTTTTATAAATTTATTATAAATTGAGTCAATTCGTTATATTCAAGGAAACATACTAACACCCAAAATAACTAAGTGACAGAAACTGTCTTATTTTAAATTCAATGTTCACTTAGATATTCAATCACAAGGAGCTTCAAGACAGAGCAAATTTAGGTTTGGAATATTTCAACTTTTCGTTGTTATCTTCTTAGTCATGATATTATGGCATAGAACAAGCACAAAAGTTGATTGGAAAGCACCTTAAATGAGGTATTATTTGCTGAAAAGGAAACATGTCCATAATCACTTCAGAATCGTGATATCAATGTCCTTACCACTCCCGAAATGAACATTTTTTGGCCCACAGAACTTCTAATCTTGCAGCAAATTTAATGCAGTTTCCAGATATGTGGTCAAATTTTATGAGACTACGAGGATAACTGAAGTATAATTGGTTTTATGGAAAAACTTGAAATATTTCATGAAATCAAGAATTGTTAAATTGAAGAAAAACCATCAACATTCCGTCAGTTTTTGTTACAAATAACTTATATGATCTCCCCTTGAAGTTTCGCCCTTTTGAAAGTAGATATCCTGTATAATATATAATAGCTTGATCCAGTATTTAATGTGTAGTAAAGTCTCTAATCGGCGTAAATACATTTTACATTTTTATCCCATGCAACGTCTTGACTTATATACAGTATCCTGTAACACTCCAATTGTCGCTGCTCTCATAATATTTTGCGAAGTGTTTTATGCTTCAAGGATAATAATCTTACATAAAAAAATAAATTTTTCCAAAGCTTCAATAAAGCTCTTTTCAGGTATGCGACTACTGAAATTACCAAAATTTTCTGCCAAAAGTTCGTCGAACCTAGAAAGTTCAGAATTGTTTTCGTTCATCTCAATATAAGACAATTTTTTTCAAGGACATAGCTAGCTGAAAAATTATCTTGAGTAATACATACGTGGTTCAATGAGTGCATCGGGATTTCTTCTTTTCACATCGGGAATCGTACATCCGGGTTGTGGAGAGATACCTTGGTTCGGCCAGAAATCCACGTGACCTATTTGCGTTGGATAACCAAAAATACCAGCATCTGTGTGGATCACGTCTACAAATTCGGCGTCGCCTGCGTCTAATTTCAAATTTTTCGGCCATTTCTTAAACAGAGGACCTGCTGGGTCTAAACCTAAAAAAATCCAATATAAAATTATTCATTGTACTGTTGATCTAACATATATAGTTCAGTTTTGTTGTAGAATGGAAAACCAAAAATAAATATGTTTTATTTCTGGTTGAGTTACATGAGCTGAGGCCGAAAATCATAAAGCTAGTAGAAAACTCCCCAACGTTATTGAGATATAAAGGTAAGAGTATTGTTAAAAACTAAATTATTTCCTTTCAATTAAGTAGAAAAGTAATTCAATAAAGTCAAGAACAACATTTTCTTCACATTTTCCTTGTTTAAATATATATGTTTTAAATATAATTTCATCGGCAAAATTCACCTTTTCATATAGTCCGTCTAGAAAGTATCAGAAAAAAACAAAGCTCAATTGTAATTATTTAGTATATATTTTTAATTCTTGAATTAGAAAATTTTATTAAAATATTCATCTCATTTACTTAAACAACCTCCATTTTACTGTAAACACTTGACTAAACGTCGATGTACACCCGAAACTAGATCACTTCAATAATTTTCGGTGATGGTACAGGACTGTAAAACTAACTGAATTAAATCATCTTTATTTCGTGGCGCTGCTCGTTCAACTTAAATCTTTATTAGTCTCCATATATTTGAGTGGGACTAAGATCTGGTGAAGCTGCTGGTCATGAAATGATTGTCACTTGGTGTTCTTGCATCCAAGCTTGAGTATAGGCCGAAGTATGGCATCTTGCATTATCCTGCTGAAAACGCCAACCCTCTGCATATAAAGCATGCGACGTTTCAAGGAGAAAATTGTTTAGAATGCCACGATACTTTTCACTATTAATGGTCGACGAAGAAAAATTCCAGTTAGTTATTTGTACCCCCCCCCCCTTTTTTCAAGTTTTTAAAAGCTAGGCATATAAGAAGTGAGGATGTAATTTTCAGCGATATGTAGTTCAATATGTAAACCTGAAGAAGCCGCAGTGTTGGCTAAGGAATTGTTATTAATTAAAAAATCAGGGAAAAATTCTATATTATTTTATTTAATTCAAATTCATTTCCATCAGATAAGGACCGATTCAATAAAAAAAATTTATTAAATCTTCATCAAACTGATTCTTGAAAAGTTCAAAATGCCCCGGTCAAATCGACAATAAACGAAGATCACACAATTTGAGCTACATATATTGAAACTCAAGTCTCCCTTAAGCGATCGTATATTTAGCTTTTTGGTGAAGAGGTGTAGGGGGAATTGAGGGGCTTTTCTGCATAACATTAATATCTGATTTACTTGGTGGAAACTCATTTTAATTAAAAAAATATATATGAGATAGTATTTTATTCCCACAAAAATGTTTGTACTACTACAACAATTGTTTCACCACGATGGGTATTACATTGTACTGTCTGATGGTATTCACTGAAGAAGCCACATCGTGGTGAAACAATTGCTGTAGTAGTTCAAACATTTTTGTGAAAATAAAATACTGTCTCATAAAAATGTTTTCAATCAGAACATTAATGTTTCTCAAATGAGTTAACGATAAGTAAATGTACGTTATACTAAAAAACGTATTGGTTTACCGTTCTTGCCTGGATGCTAAAGAAGCTAAAGTTATTCACACGCAGAAGGTTTTGGGATATTTCAAAAATAATTTTTCTTACACATAACAAGCAATCTTTCCGGAAAACCAGGGGCTCTCAGGCAACAACTTTAAATCGCTCTACCACCGTACTTCCCAAAGACCGAAATCGGGTAATCGCTTTTGTTTGCTTCTCCAGAATGTCCAATCCCTCGGTGCAGCTTTGAATGGATTGCAACTGATGGCTAATGAAGAAAAGGCAGACATCTTGGCGATAACTCAACACTGGAAATGTAGAGAAGAACTTCGAGTCTATCACTTAAGCGGTTATAAACTAGTTTCAAACTAAAAAAGGCCGCCATGGAGGATGTGCAATTTATGGTAGAGTTGAACATAAAGGTATTGATAGACCAGGCTATAATTCCCTAAGTATCACTAACATCGTCCAGGTGAATTTTAAATGAACTGGTAGAAAATATAATTAAAAATACCGACTATGGTTATTTCGTACCTACAATATTCATAGATCTTAAGAAAGCATTCGATACAATCGATCATCCAAAACTTATCGAAAAATTGGAGCAACTCGGCCTTGAATCTTATAAATTCATTTCTACTGGACAGATATCAACATAAATGGAACAAAAAGTGTAAAAAGAAAATTCAAAACAAGTATACCTCAAGGATCAGTCCTTAGACATCTGTTATACCTGCTGTATGTTGAGAGTTTATCAAAGGTAAAAGAAACTACAAGGAGAATACTATATGTTTGCAGACGGCACAGCTTTGATATCCTTTCACAAAGATCCCAAGGAACTCGAAAATATGGCAAATAATTCGTTGCTTACTTTCTATAAATAGTAATATTGCAACAAACTCATAATTAACGAAAATATATATTTGATAGATTCGGTCTTTACTTGGTGGAAACTCATTTTAATTTAAAAAATGTATATGAGACAGTAATTTATTTCCACAAAAATGTTTGTACTACTACAACAATTGTTTCTCCACGATGTGGCTTCTTCAGGTATCACATTGTACTATCAGACAGTACACTGTGGATCAACACCATAACGTACAGTTCTTTGTCTTGTTGTTGTTGTTGCATCGAGTAGAGAAAATTTTGTCCGAAATCTATCGATAGTTCGACGAATAAGCTGCTCTGATGGACGATTATGTAAACCATAAATTTCACGAAGTGCTCTATAAGTTTGGCGAATAGAACACTTATTTTGAAAATAAATTTTAACAATTTGTAAACGTTCCTGCGACGTGAGTCTTTCCATGATAATTTCTCAATGCTTACTGAACAGAAATGTCAAAACAACATGGCTTCCACCTTCTGTCAAATCACAATTATACTTATCAAAAGTTCTATCACTCTAAAAAGAACACCCGATAGATATTCATCAACTGAAAAGGAGTTTTCTTTTTAGAGAGGCGCCATTCTCAGGACTTTTTGCAAATTTTCAAAAGACTATACTTCTTACACCTTTTTTTATTATTTATGAGCATGAGTATATTCGATCAGCAGTTCTTTAGAAAACTGATAGAAATAGAGTTTGAACAATAGAAACAATTCAAAGTAACATATTTAACATAATAACCCTAAAATACCTTTGACACACTTGCAGGATATGTGAGGATTATGCAACACACAACTAGGTCTCTCTTTATCGATGTTTTCTTTAATGGGAGGCATTAATACATTACTGAAACCAAGGTTACCTTGGCGAACCTCTCTCATCATATTCATAGCTCATTTGGTCTTATTCCTGAAAAAAGTTTCTGGATATTGTACCAGTTACTTAGCGGACTAAATTTGGTTGTCAACACAAAATCAAGCGTTGCAAACTAGTAAATCTTGTCAAGATTCTACGTTGCTATGAGGTTCATTGAAACCTTGATAACTTCTATTCAAATGAAAAATTCTGGTCACTTTCTTATCTTTTTCAATAATTAAAGAGAGTTATGTCATTTTAATAAAATGTTCTATTTTTCCATAATTTTTCGAAAGCAAAAAAATTATTTTACCTGTTATTCTAGTAACGCGACCACTTCTAACGTTCTGGCCACATACTCCAGCCATTTGGGCACCCAAACTTAAACCAACCAGATGTAGACTAGGCAGATACATTCCTCTGGATACTAGATAATCTATGAATGCTGCTGTATATTTTCCAACTACCTCCGTATTCCTAGAAGCAGTGAGGTACCATGGTCCAGCTTCCAATCTTGGAGCATTTATTAGGATTATGTTGTGATCCCCTCTCTGCAGATAGGCTGAAAGATGAATAAATATAGTAATGATATATCTTTTCCACATCAATCATTAATCAGAAAGTCGATGGTGATTACAATATTTCAGAAAATTAAGATTCACATGGGAAAATTAACATGCAATAGTGTGAATTTTTATTCTGCTGATGCTATATGACTTTTCTTTCTAACGAAGACAGGGTAAAAGTATCAACTTCTGAGAATATTTTGGAAAATTCGTTTTATATTTTCAAATTCAGAAGTTTTTTGTTATTTCAGGGGTTTAATATTTGAGTGCATTAAATTGAATATTCAGTTTGAAAACCTGGAGGCTTCGATTTTTTGATAACCTGCAATCAATGGATTCGTCTATTCAAAGAAAGAGAGCTTAAGCTTCGCACAGTTCCTTCTTACCCTTCGTGAGTAAGGAAAGCATACATAGTCATATGATATACAGTATTCAAAAGGTTAGTTCATATTTCTTTAACGAGACCATGCAGTAAGAGGTGTGGCTACTAGATATTCCTGTTAGTAGCATCTATGACCAGAAATCCTTTTTCAACATATCTCACTGATGAGGTAATTTTAAATATGAACCAGGATGAAACATAATTGCCTTCTCTGATTCATGAATTAAGGTTTACACATTCCCAGAACACCCCTTAAAAGTATACTTGTTCACAAAGTTCTGTGCTACAAAACAGTTAGAGTTGTGTTAAAAGTTTGAATTTGCTCATCAAAGGAGCTAAACATACCTACAAAATTTGCAGTAAAACGGTAAATCATAAAAACACACTGCGGTGAACCAGTTTTGTGGCAGTTTTTATCTCGGTCAGTACATAAATATCGTCGATAATATACTCCATAACCTGCGATGTGAGGATGTCTTATGGACATGTTTTGATTGCCGATTTTTAGTAGCCACAAAATTTATGAGTGTGAGAAGAAAATTATTAGATTGGACGACTACGTCCGGAAAACTTGTCAGTTGTATGATCAGGTGAAATGTATGCTATGTAGACCATGATGAATGATTTGAAGCAGGTCTAACGATCGAATGTATTGTTGAATTTACGAGGATGCAGAATTGGAGGAAGATTCATCTCAAACACAAAAAGAACTTGCTCTAACATTAGAAGTCACTCAGCAAGCAGTCTCACATCGTTTAAAATCATTAGGAATGATTCACATAAACAATTTGTGTCAAAAAACGGCGGAAACTTATTTGTACTCCTAATAGTTTCTGTGTTCTCTGAAAAAGTCAAATTTTGTATCGGGTAACATGTTTTTGCGGGGAGTTTTACTTTATCACTTCATTATGAAGAAGAAGGCTGCCGAAAGTTATCGTTTTTTAGTGAATGTTTATGGTGATCATGCTCTAGCTGAATGTGTCAGTAGTTTGTCCGATTTGAAAGTGAGAATTTTTGGCAAAGCTCAATGAAGATCCATCACAAACGCAAAAGGAACTCGCAAAAGTACTTGGAGTCACCCAATCAGCCATTAGCCATCGTTTAAAGGCAATAGGAATAATCCGAAAGGTAGGAAATGAAACTAAACCCAATAGAAGTTTTCTCACGTGTGAACAACTGCTCAAACGTCAAAAAGAGGTTTTTGCATCGAATGGCGATGAAAAGTGGTCCATTATCATAATCAAATACAAAACGTTTCTGATGCAATTAGAAGACATCTTTATCAACACTCAATCACTAAATAAATCATACAAGGCAGAAATAAACGAAAAAATGGTGAAAAGCACTAACGTAAAGGCGGAAACTTTTGCGCGTTTGTTCAACAGTCCAATAATATCTACTCTGTGAATTCTTGAGGAACCTGTGATAAGTGTTATGTGATATCATTAAAAATAGCATAGAATTTTGTGTTCTATTATCTGAAAGTCGAATGAACGTATGTTGATAGATATATATATATATATATATATATATATATATCAACAGAAAAGATGTAGTATTCCATCAAGATAATGGGAGACCTCATACAAGTTTGATTACTCGCCAAAAGCTTTGACAGCTTGAACACTGCCACACCCACCATAATGTCCAGATCTGGCTCCTACAGATTATTATTTGTTCCGGTCATTGCAGAAGTTTTTGGACGGTAAAACCTTCACTTCAAATAAAGAGGATCAGCTGGAGCTAATGTTACAGTGAATGGTGTTCGTAACAGATCGATGATCAATGATTATTTATTTAAAAATTTGAATGATATCCACCCAGAAGTATTTTGGTTCCAACAAGATGGTGCTACACCTCATGCTGCTACCGTAACAATTGATTTATTGAAAGAAAGATTTGGCGATAACATTATTTCGAGAAATGGTCCAATTAATCGGTCTCCAAAATCATGCGACATAACATAGAAAGTGTGTTGATCGATCAGAGGCAGTGTCTTAAACGTCCTCCTCGTAAGCGTAAATTACTCTTCTTTGCTTGTTCGCATCTTGGCGAGGAAAGAAATTCTTTCGCTAGGATGGCCGGCTATCATTTCACTGTTGGGTCAAAAATTAACAGTGCTGTTAATGTGTCGTAAAGACATACTAACAAATCCTAACCAGAACACAACTGAAGTTCTTGCGCGCACAAGCCATATAAAGCTTTTGAGGTATCTTTACAAAGATCTAGGACAATAGGAACAATATCAATAACATGGTTAATCATCCTAAACTATTATTCCATATATTATCGTTTAAAATGAGTTTCCATTAAGTAAAATCTGACCCGATCCACTATTTTAAGATTTCTTCGTGTATTTATTAAAAAGTTATCTATAACTATAATAAAAGCTGATAACTCTTGAGTAAGTTGTATTTAGAATTCGACATAGCATGAGGTGTCCACATTCAACATTAATGAAACGCAAAGATCTGAATCCTATCATAAAATAACTTGAATTTTTTTCTGTACTTGACTAGAGTTGATGATGTCCATATCAATAGTGAACTTCTCCGATCTTCAATGAAGATCGCTAGAAATTTTGTCATTAGACGTTTGAAGTAATATATTTATTTCAGTCCTAATTGCTCTAAATTTAAAAACATTGTACTGTGATTTCAATAAGAATTGATATTTCTATGTAAGTTCTCTTATAGACGAAGAGAATGTGGAATTAACATTAACTAGAGAAATGCGTTCGTTACAGAGCATATTCCTTTTTCTCCAGAGAAAGTAGGGTATCCAATTCGAATATATGAAGCAAGAATTTTGATTGAGAACTTATGTAATATAGGTGTTAAGCACCGAGTTCAATTTTCAAATATTTCTTGATATTATGTAATTAATTGATAATGACATTTATTGCTTTACGCATAATCATAATTATTATCGATTATTTAATTGTTAAATTCTTCGAAATTTTCAGTTGGATTCTTAGAATAAATGAACCAAAATATTCGGTATTCATTATACAGGATGGTCCACCTTTTTGTAGAATAACTTTAACAGTCGATAGAATATTCAATTTCAGAGCAAAAAATTCCTATAAAGAATAGAGTAGTCGGTTACTGTTATAGTTCATTTTAAAATGGAATGAAATAAGAAATTACTTTCTATCATTTTTCAATAATTATTTAATAATAAAAAGTGGTAGAAAACTACTTATTATTTCATTCAAAAATCTACATACATAAATCAGCAAACGCTTCATAACCCAGCTATTAGAAAAAACTAAATGGATCACATTTCGAATATTGACTTTAATTCTTTTATTGGAGTTGAGCTTTCTTGGAATATGCGAACAATAAAAATGGTTTAAATCACTGACATAAAATCGAAGCTTGTGCGCGCTAGTTTTTATTATCCACGATTCCCACAAAATAATATTTTCTATCTTCTAATTATACGATATTCAGAAAATTTGGTAATAAGTCTTCTTGTCGTTATTTTACAAGTAGCAACTAAATTTGATCTCGATCGTGGGACTGTTTCGGGGTTAAAAAGGGGATGTGACCTTGAAAAATGTATCACCATGTAGATTCTCACAACAATTACTGATACTATTCTATTTCTGATTACCATTATATTTCTCATCGCGAAAAAAGGCCGCTATGCATGCATCGATAAGTGATACTCGAAAGTGTTACTTTGTTCTTAGTATATTACTACCTGGGCCGCGTCACCAGAAATTTTTAACTGTACTCAAGGTCAATGATTAATTAACAACTTAATATTTTGTAGCCCATTATAAATCCATAAAGAATTCTTAACATTTGTAAAAATAAAACAGTATTTGCTCAATTACAATATTAAATAAGAAACTATACATTACCTGTTTTTATTATTGTTGCGGTTAGTGACATACTACTCTCGAAGAATGCATGAAAAAAAATTACTGTCGGTTGAGAAAAGTTGAAATTCGAACTTTGTAGAGCTTTATCGTCCCCAATTATCAATCTTTGAGGAAAAAGTGGATTATGCCTAAAAAAACAATCTGTTAAAAGAAAATACTTTTGTTGATTCCAACTGCTCTGTCTTATTCTCAAGAGAATACTTCAAGCAGACTAACACTAAAAATATTTCATAACTGAAAAGTACTGCACACGAAATCAAAATTTCAAACCTAGATAAATATATCCATCATATAGTTACTTTAAATAAAAAGTCAAAATTTTATATTAATCAAAAATATAGTAAGTCTTTTGATTGAGGTCAATGATAACAAAAATCAATTTTCACAGATAATTAAACAGAAAAAAATATACACCAAACCTAGCCGGACGCGCACAAGTTGAAGTCTTCACATCAACTCGCCCAGAACTTTCAAATTTAATGATCAATTTCGCTATAACAGAAAGAGAAGACACTTGATGATGACCAAAAGCGGTACGAACATTATGAACTGCATTCGTGAAATTTTCATAATTTTTATGGCGAATGTTCAGTCTCTTAATATGTTCAATCTGTTTTTCATAACTTCACAATTTCTACCTGAGAAATGAGAAATAAAACGAAATAGAAAGAATGTGGAAACACTCCAAAGTTTCCTATTATGCTATAAGCGGTGAGTATACAACTGAACTCATATTCCATGATCTGCATTAGCTCTTGTGATAGTAAAACAGATTCTAAGAGTAAAATATCGAAGACTGCCATGTTTCTCATCAAAGTTCTGTTCATGGCAATTTTTCTGAAAAACAATCTAACTTTCTTCAAACCAACGCTTCTACCTCTATCAAATAACAAGTTTTTCACATCTCTGGCAGATCCATTGGTGTGATCTATGGAAGGCTGTTCTCAAAAAATAAATCCTTATGGTGTATTTTTAGAATGATAAAACTTTCTATAGGGATAACTTCGATTTGACAGAAGGTACAAGCCATGTTTTTTTGACATTTCTGTTCAGCAGCATTGACAAATTATCATGGAAAGACTCACGCCGCAACAACGTTTAAAAATTGTTGAAATTTATGTTCAAAATCAGTGTTCTATTCGCCAAACTTATAGAGCACCTCGTGAAATTCATGGTTTACATAATCGTCAATCAGAGCAGGTTATTCGTCGAACTATCGATATATTTCGGACAACGTTTTCTCTACTAGATGCAACAACAATAACAACAAGAAGAACTGTACGTACCGAAGAAAATATCGCTGCTGTAAGTCATAGTGTTAATGATGATCCAGATTTGTCTATTTGTCGACGTTCACAACAAGTTCGACTCTGTGCATCCACCACATGGAAAATTTTGCGTGAAAATCTTGGTCTACACCCATACCAGATCCAACTAAGCATCGTTTGTTTGCTGATGGGGCCCTAGAACAGCTTGAAGTTGATCCACTTTTTTGTCGTAAAATCGTATTTAGTTATGAAGCTCATTTCTGGTTGAACGGCTATGTAAACAAGCATATGGAGTGAAAACAATCCTCAAGAAGTTCTGCAGGTTCTATTGCATCCTGAAAAATGCACTGAATGGTGTGCTTTACACGCTGGAGGCATCATCGGTCCATATTTCTTTAAAAACGATGCTGGATCTAATGTTACAGTGAATGGTGCTCGTTACAGATCGATAATCAATGATTATTTGTTTAAAAACTTGAATGGTATCGACACAGAAGTATTTTGGTTCCAACAAGATGGTGCTACACCTCATGCTGCTACCGTAACAATTGATTCATTGAAAGAAAGATTTGGCGATAACATTATTTCGAGAAATGGTCCAATTAATTGGCCTCCAAGATCATGCGACGTAACTCCACTGGATTATTTTCTTTGGAGTTATGTCAAGTTATTGGTTTATCCTGATAAACCAGAAACAATAGGCGCTTTGGAAGCCAACATAACTCGTGTTATTGATGAATTTAGGCCTGAATTACTCAAAAAGTAGTCCAAAATTGGTCTGGTCAAATGCGGTTCCTCAGAGCTGGTTGTGGTGGACATATGCCGGAAATTATTTTCAAAACCTAAATGTCATAAAATTATCTTTCAAATAAAAAAAATTGGCTTCAATCTCAATTTAAATGTGTTTTATTTCAAATTAAAGTTCTATCACTCTAAAAAAAAACACCCGATACTTGCGTGAATCGTCTGAATTGAAAATCTAAACGGTTACAGTTGGCGATATGTAAAATCAATATTAGAAAATTATTATTATATTCAAGTTGTGAATACAAGGTGTCCAAAAAGAGTATCGGGTATTTGTTACTTCGATAAAACAAAAACAACTTAAAATAAAAAGAATTTTATTGTTAATTATTACAATATAAAGTGGAAAATTATTTGGAAAAGATGATGTTGTAGCGAACAACTTCTTCGCTCCTCGTTCAGAAACCTGCCTTGCTCTGTTTCAGCTTGACCGGCGTACCAATAGAGGACCCGACCAGTCAAAATATTCGTGACTAATCGTCCCCGCCAGGTTCAAATAGAGATGGGCACAGCGTTTGACGATAAGCGTTCCAAGCGGAGCGCATGGTCACCGGCGTCACAGGCAGAGCCTGCGCATCACGCCTGTCTGACGAGTTTCAGATGCGCATGCTCGGAAACGAAACGCCGTCTCCCGAACTAAGAGGTGGAAGCTCCCTCTCAACACTGCATTTCCATTCGAAAGTTTCAATATTATCTAAATGGTGACCATTACGATGCTAGCACTCTTCTAATCGGTCGATGACTCGTATCACTCTGCCTCCATCGGACTGCCGCATATAATCCGCTTATAAGATGCACCGAGGTTTCTGGAACAGTCTCGAATTTCCAGCAATATCCCGAGTTCTTCGTATGCACTGTAGATGACTCATCACCTACCGCCATGGGACTGCCGCGCCCGTTCATAAGATGCGTCGAGGTTTCTGGAACACTCTCGAATTTCTAGCAATATTCGGTGTTTCTGGATCGTCGGGGGAACAAGTACTGATCGTTACAATATGAAGAATATTCTAATGTGAATAACGAACTCAGTTTAGATACTTAAGCCCTAAACCTACCCCAAAAGTTTAAAGTGTCTAGCTCTTTCCGTTCAAATGTTACAATAATTAATGTGACCGGCCGAACACAATTACTTTTGACCTCAGATTCTTCATCAGTGAGTTCCACCTGATTGTTTGAGAGCATTTTTTGCTCAAAATTACAAACACACTTGGGTAAAACATTAGCATGATGTTGCCAGGAGAAACGCGCAAAATCGTGAAAATAGTATATTGTGCAACTAGTGCGAGAAGTTGTCGATTGCCCATTCGCTCGAGTGGGCAATCGACAACTCGCACGAGTTTCACATACTATTTTTTATTACGAATGCGGGGCAAATGGGAGTATAAAATATTTTTATTTAAATGCCAACCTTACTTATTTAGTATTGACAGTTCGACTGTCTTATTTTAATTTTGTCAATTTGCGTGTGCCAATGAAAATTTGCGTGCGAGAAGTTTACTTGTCGCACTCAAATCGACATTAAATTTACTCAAAACTCGTGTGGTAATTGTGAAGTGGGAATTAGCGTCTTTTCGACCCCAAAAGCAAGCGCAAAGACATGAGTAATAAAAATGAATACTTCTCAACGGTTACAAATGGGCACAGTTTCTTTAATATAAAAAAGCGAGAATTTTTGTGTTCTTATTAACAAGCTTGCAATATACATTTCAAACTCCCTACACATAAGTATGAAGTTTAATAACCCTACAAGAGATATTTATTTTTCACATCCTTTTCACTGATCATTAATAATGATTATGAGCTATGGTAATAATAGTACAGATCAGCCGAATTAATTTATTCCTTGTCACTGCTTCTATAGAATTATGAAATAAGTTTCCCTAGGCCCATAAAAATATTCTTAATCAATCATCAGCACTTTAAAACAATCACAATTACGTGCTCAATATTAAATAGTTTTACTCACTGTGTAAATAACTGGTACGATATATCCCTAACAGGATCGATATGTGGGCATTTATGTTTATTTATTGGAATCAACTGCACAAAAGCATTGTCTACACTAACTCCTGGAGGTCCTGAAAAGGAAGTGCATGTAATTATATGGATAAAAATTCAGGATAAAAACAATTAATTTTTATTTTAGAACGGCCCCATTCAAAGTTCTTTACGGTTAAAAATGTGAGCTTTTTCGTTCAAACTTTATGATGAATTCTCAGCATTGTGCTATTTTTGCCATGTGGCAATTGAAACGGGGACAAAATCCTCTCCCTTATAGGTACGGAGTAATTGGTTTTCGAGAAATACCACCTCTTGTCAATCTTTGAAATTTGGGGGTCCAAGTGTTCTATTAATTTTCAAAAAAAAAATTCAATAGATTGCTCAAAGATCTATATTGATAGAACAGATAGAAATTTGGAAGTTTTGGAACATTAAAGAAATTTTTATAAAGATAAGAAAGTCTCATATTATGCTAAACACATTTTAGAAAATAATTATTATTCTTTTGTAAATAATTTTGATGTTTTATATGTTGAAAACAGAGACCTCAACTTGAATTTATGGGAAATAAATAAGCATAAATATAACAACATCCTTTAAACAACAAGACCAATTTTTTTTACAGCCCTTTTAAATATTTTTAATTTTTTAAGACCTAGAAACGTGTTTCTAGGTGGAATGCCCTCAAATTATAAACCACTAAGCATAAATTCAAAACTAAAACATATTAAAATATAAACTGAACCTGACAAAGTCCTTTAAGATGAACAAAACCTATTGTACGTTAGTACCACCAAAATAAACTAGAAATAGAAAGATGTATTGATTTGAATCAGTCTTCCCTTGATGAAAATCCATATTAAATAAGGTTATTCTGATTTTCACAATTTTTATTGTTATTTAATACAACAATTGTTTCGCTATCACAGTAGCATCATCAGGCAGGTTTACATTTTGAATAACTAAGCTTTTTTTCGAAATCGGTTGCTCTTTATATTACAGTAGATACAACTAAGACTGGCCGAATTGGAATTTTAATAATTATAGACATTAAAGCTTACTTCGAGTTTATTAGTTCCAAGTTTTATCTTATTTGATGAGTTAAATTTTGATCTTGTGATATATTTGAATCTGAATTCAATACATTTCTGAAGAGGCCTAGAGACCGCAATAGCAGATATCAAATGTTGGAGTTTTGAGAATTTCAGATAATTTTGGAATAGTGGATTTTCTTGTATTTGTATGTTAATATACATACATTCTTATATAGTTTTTGTTAAAACATATGTATTAATACGTTATACTACTCTGTCAAGAAAGTATTTTCAATACTTTCAATTAAAACAACATTTTACATTTAATCGTCAAAATTTATTGGGTCGCCTTCAAAATAGGCTCCATTTGCTCCAATACATCTATGCCAACGGCACTTGCAGAAAGTCAGGCACAATCGTAGCTCGGTGAGAAGGCGCGTTATCGTCATGCAAAATCCATGAGTTGTTCGCCCACAAATTTGGCCGCTTCTTACGGATACGCTCACGCAAACGTTTCATAACGCCTAGGTAATACTCCTTGTTTACCGTCTGACCCTCTGGAACGAATTCGTAGTGCACCACGCCACGGATATCGAAGAAAACAATGAGCATCACCTTCATTTTCGAGCGGCTTTGGCGTGGTTTTTTCGGTTTCGGCTCATTTTTTGCCACCCATTCCGATGATTGCTGGCTTGTTTGCATATCGTACTCGTAGACCCAGGTCTCATCACCAGTTATAATACGTTCCATGAATGTAGAATCGGAATTACAGCGATCCAGCATGTCTGAAGCAACCTGTTCGCGATGACGTTTTTGAAGAAAATTCAGGTCTTTCGGTACGAGTCGTGCGGCCACCTTTCTCATGCCCAAAATATCAATCAAAATCGTACGTGCGGACTCGTGGGATATCTTAAGATCATGTGCTATCTCTCTCAAGCTGGTACGACGGTTTTCCAGCACCTTTTCCTTAATTTTATCGACGTTATCTTCGATCGAAGCCGTCGATGGGCGACCACTTCACGACCGTCCTTGAAGGCTCTGTACCACTGATATGCACGAGTTTTCGATAGAGCATTATCACCAAAGGCCTTTTGCAACATTTTCAATGCATCGGCACACGAAAATTCATTTGCAACACAAAACTTTAAACAAATTCTTTGCTCAACGTAATCACCCATAGTAAAAATCGGCACGCACTCTGACATCGACTGACTTAATCAGCTGTTGCAAACACACTAGTTGACAGATCCCGCTCAAGCTTGGCATAGTAATTAAGGACAGTGGTACCAACCTAGGAAAAAAAAATTTTACCTGCCTCATTGCCCCGCCAGATTTAAATCGATAATTCCCGGTACTTTCTTGACAGAATGTACGTTGAAATGTAAAAAGGTTTTTTCCGAGACAAATATTTTATATTGATTATATGTAAGGATATCATTTTGATAGCTTTTGTATATAATTTTAATATATATTGTAGAATAAAAGGATGGAGGTTTATACTTGATAAAAGGTATATAAAATTATTTTAATATTTACATATATATTCTATTAGCCTTCAACGATTAAATATAGAAGGCTAACAGAATATATCTGTAAATATTAAAATATTTAAATAATTTTATATACCTTCTACCAAGTATAAAACAAATAATTATATATTATGAATAAAATAAAATAAATGGAGGATAAAAGGTATATAAAATTATTTGAATATTTTAATATTTACAGATATATTATGTTATGTTTTATATACCTTCTATCAAGTATAAACCTCCATTTATCTTATTTTATTCATAATATATAATTATTTAGTTTCTTTAACATTCTTTATACAGATGTCCTTGTGCTATAACAGAGGCCGTTAAATTGCCGATTAATCTTTAGGATCTATGGTAAACCACAGAAATATTTATTTTAGTTCAAATTGGACATCATTTAAATGTTCAGTATTCATTTGCCCAGATCCTTTCTGGATTGTTAAACGTGAGTAAAAAATTTTTCTTGATTGATATTATATTTTTGTTGAATTTGATTGAGTACTAACGAGCAAAGTCTATCTTAAAACTTGTTTTTTAGTAATGTTTTTACATATCTTGAGATTTTCTAAAAAGTAACTTAGTTAAATATTCAATAATATTGAATATTCTAAGTAATATAGTTTTATGATGAAATTCTTAGGATTATGTTAAACATTTTTGAAAGATATCTGTTTTCATAAGAGGGATGAGCAGAAACAAAATTTTGTCTACTCAAAATATTTAATTTATAGGATTTTTGTTAACAATTTGTATTTATTGGATTTTGTTATCTCATTTGGATGTCTTGTAATGAATGTTTATTTTATATATCGTTTGATATAAGCAGTGCTTATATTACATTAATTTAAGTTATAATTTTAAATATAATATAATTTTTTTAAATCAAATATGTAGAAGGCTAACTGAATATATCTGTAAATATTAAAATATTTGAATAAATATATTGTAGAAGTTAGATTATATAATACTGAATCTAAAGTCATTCAAAATTACTTCTATCAAGTATTGACTGACATAAAATGGATTTTTAAATACATTGAAATAAATTCATGTATAGTCTGAATATCCACAATATATTCCTCCATTATTTATTACTTTTGAAATTCTGGTTATTTCCTATTATCATAGGACATTATTTGGGGTGAATAATTTCTGATTATGTCATATTATAATAGGACATTATTTGGGGTGAATAATTTTTGCTATGTTTTTCTGTGTTTCGAGTGTAAATGGTTATTGGTTAATGATAATACCACGTTGATATTTTTGTTTTATTTTGGATACTTTAAAGCGTACTTCGAGTTTTTTTCATTTCAGATTTTCTCTTATTTGGTGAGTTAAATTTTGATCTTTTGGTATATTTGAATCTGAATTCAATACATTTCTGAAGAGATCTAGAGACTGAAATAGCTATCAAATGTTGGAATTCCCGTCCAATTATTTTTATTTGATCCTTTGTTCTGAGAATTTCAGATGATTTTGGAATATTGGATTTTCTTGTATTTCTATGTTGAAATACATACATTCTTATATAGTTTTTGATAATACATTTGTATTAATACGTTTCATGCCGGGATATAAAAAGGTTTTTCGGATACATTGATAAATATTTCATATTGATTATATATAAAGATATCATTCTGATGGTTTTTGTCTATAATTTTTATATATTTTGTAGAAGTTAGAATACATAATTCTGAATTTAAAGTCATTTAAAATTACTTCTAGCAAGTATCGACTAATATTCAAATTGATATTCAATATTATTATTACTTTTAATAAAAATCTTATTTATTTGAACTCCTGGTAAATTGAACTTTTTCGCTGGTCCCTTGAGATTCAAATTATCGAGAGTCGACTGTATATGCAATTGAGTTTATGAGGAACTATTGACTATTTACATAGGCGTGACACCTTCTGTGGGAATTACTGCTTAATCTAATAAAAAATATTGTTTTACATTGTTCCTTGTTCCTATTTCTAGTTCCGAAGTCCATTGCTCTCATTATATCACATTTCTTAGTGCTCGAGCAGCGCGTAATGCAACCTAGTGCTCAATCGGGCGAAACGACAAAAACAAAGTAATACTTCTGAACAATTAAATATATCTTTCTTTCTGTAAGAGTAAGGACAATGAAATTTTCATGACAATTAATCAGTTTCAACAATACTTATTTATTTCGCTTCGTGACCGAACTTAATTATGTGGCTTAGACGTTATCATGATACATTTAGTATTCATCTTAAAAAACATTTTATCAATTGCGAAGCCACTCTCAACTCGACTCTGGTGTTTAATTGATCGAGACAATATTAATATTATCGTATTATTCTTCAATTTTGAAACCTCCACATAATTTGATTAACAAAAAATTAAAAAGTCTTAGAAAAACTATGTTTCTATATAAATAGACGTATTTAATACTTAAATCTCGTATAAAACACCTCAAAACATAAAGAAATCTATAAAAAATAAGAAAAATTTGATTGAAATTAAATAACATACTGTTTTCTTTAGAATATATCCCATTTTGAATTATTTTTTGTAATTAACGTTCACAGAGGTCTTACAGAATAATTCTGTTTTTGCACGCTTTTTCTGGGAAACAGCATCGTTTTATTCAAATATATGTAATTTTCTAATTTTGAGTGAAAATGGCCTCAAACGACTGGTGGTCGACTCACTCAAGAAGAATTCGGGATTCAGATGTAATTCTGTCTGGCAGGTCCAGTTCAGCTCTCTAAAAACACTCTTTCGAACGGAAAGAGCTGGAACCTTAAAACTTTCAGGGTAGGTTTGAAACCTAAATATCTTGATTAGAAATTCCTTAATGGATAAAATCGGTGTTAATATTCCGCAGTTACTCACATTTGAAATTTGTTGTTGTTTTTCCAATAGTTCCGAAACAACTAATCGGATCGAAACCATATTTCCTATTCAGGTGTATAATATGAAGACGAAGAATTTTGCAGAATTTCTCGAAGATCGGCCTTCCAGGCGGAGAGCTAAATTTAAGCGTGATAATTGCTGAAATAAAAGACCTACAGACTTGAAATTTTCAGGATAGGTTGGGAGTGAGAATATATCAGTTATGTAAAAAAATGAACAGCTCGATGGTTCTTGAGTTACCGTCATTTGAAATTTTATTTTTCAAATTATTTCATGAGATTTTCTATTTCTTCTGGAAAATGGTTCTGAAAATGCTAAAAGCTAGGTTTATTTAACTTTCGGAAGAGAGAATACAGAAATATGTGTTAATAATCATTATACTACTCTGTCAAGAAAGTACTGGGAATTTTCAATTAAAACAACATTTTTACATTTAATCGTCAAAATTTATTGGGTCGCCTTCAAAATAGGCTCCATTTGCTCCAATACATCTATGCCAACGGCACTTCCAATTATCGAAACATTTTTTATAGGCGCTTTCCGGGATGGACTTTAGCTCTCGCGCCGAATTTTGTTTTATGGCTTCAATCGACTCAAAACGGGGGCCACGAAGGGGCAATTTTAGTTTTGGGAAGAGGAAAAAGTCGCAGGGAGCCAAAACCGGCGAATACGGTGGTTGCTGAAGCACGTTTGTTGAGTTTTTGGCGAGAAAGTCAGTCACAATCGTAGCTCGGTGAGAAGGCGCATTATCGTCATGCAAAATCCATGAGTTGTTCGCCCACAAATTTGGCCGCTTCTTACGGATACGCTCACGCAAACGTTTCATAACGCCTAGGCAATACTCCTTGTTTACCGTCTGACCCTCTGGAGCGAATTCGTAGTGCACCACGCCACGGATATCGAAGAAAACAACGAACATCACCTTCATTTTCGAGCGGCTTTGGCGTGGTTTTTTCGGTTTCGGCTCATTTTTTGCCACCCATTCCGATGATTGCTGGCTTGTTTGCATATCGTACTCGTAGACCCAGGTCTCATCACCAGTTATAATGCGTTCCATGAATGTAGAATCGGAATTACAGCGATCCAGCATGTCTGAAGCAACCTGTTCGCGATGACGTTTTTGAAGAAAATTCAGGTCTTTCGGTACGAGTCGTGCGGCCACCTTTCTCATGCCCAAAATATCAATCAAAATCGTACGTGCGGACTCGTGGGATATCTTAAGATCATATGCTATCTCTCTCAAGCTGGTACGACGGTTTTCCAGCACCCTTTCCTTAATTTTATCGACGTTATCTTCGATCGAAGCCGTCGATGGGCCACTTCACGACCGTCCTTGAAGGCTCTGTACCACTGATATGCACGAGTTTTCGATAGAGCATTATCACCAAAGGCCTTTTGCAACATTTTCAATGCATCGGCACACGAAAATTCATTTGCAACACAAAACTTTAAACAAATTCTTTGCTCAACGTAATCACCCATAGTAAAAATCGGCACGCACTCTGACTTCGACTGACTTAATCAGCTGTTGCAAACACACTAGTTGACAGATCCCGCTCAAGCTTGGCATAGTAATTAAGGACAGTGGTACCAACCTAGGAAAAAAAAATTTACCTGCCTCATTGCCCCGCCAGATTTAAATCGATAAGTCCCGGTACTTTCTTGACAGAATGTATATATATATATATATATATATATATACATATATATATATATATATATATATATATATATATATATATATATATATTATCTTCAGTTGTCTGAAGATGGGATAGTTAGTTCCCGAAACTCGAGTACCAATTAAATGTGTAAAATATCAATTTATTGGTAGTAAAACAATAATTTCAACAACTTGTTTTAATCATAAATTTTCATATTAGAAATAAAATTAAATAAATTTGCAGAGAATATTCTTGCTAGAAGTTAATATTTAATTAAATATATATATACATACATATATATATATATATATATATATATATATATATATATATATATATATATAACACTTCTAGAAAGAATATTCTCTGCAAATTTATTGTATTTTATTTATAATATGAAAATTTATGATTAAAACAAGTTGTTAAAATTATTTTTTTACTACCAATAAATTGATATTTTACACATTAAATTGTGACTCGAGTTTTGGGAATTAACTATTCCATCTTAAAAAACTGAAGATTTAACAAGCAGAACAGGATATTTATGAATATACATAGGTAGAAAAGGTAATAAAAAGAGGTTAAAAAGGATTTAAAATGAGAGGAGGCTTAACAACTATTAAAATGTCAGCACGTCAAAGAAGATTGATAAACAGATGTTACTTATTTAAATGTCTCAAAAATTTTGAATTTACATAGATCCATACAGTCATTAATTATATTTATTGTGAAATAATTCCAAAATTTCAACAGATTCTACATAATCAAGTCAGTTCAGTACCCAATAATTTATGATTAATTATGAATAAAAATAAACATACATTTTTTTGTTAGTTTTTATTCTTCATTCTAGAAGTCAACTAACGATTTTGGCTGAGATTTTAGAACGTTTTTCTGAAGTATATGTTAAATTGTAATTTTATATAAGGCATTTTTTAGTACAGAATTTGTTAATCATAATAATAGCAGTAGCGTGTTGGTATGTTATTATCATTATTATAAATTCCTTTATATTTTGAAGTGTTATAATAAGTAATTTGAGAATTATATGTTTCTAGTTCTTTCCGTTCAAAAGACAGTTCACGGACGCACCAATCGAACAGAATTACTTTTGACCTTCATCAGCGAGTCTGACCTAGTAGTTTGAGACTATTTTCATTCAAGCAAAATTATAGGACGCTGTTCCCTAGAACAAGCATGCAGAAATGTGTTTTGGGGGATTGTAGGCGTACAAAGGTGGAAAAATACTTGATTCAATAGAACAACATATATCTCAAAGAATTATTGATATGTTTCATAGTGGAGGATTTTTACAGAAAATTCTTTGAACTAGTTCATCCATAATAAAACGTTACATAGAGAAAAAATCTAATGATAACTAATCCTGAAATTCTAAAACAATTTATTCAGGTAACAAAATAATAAATGGGATATTTTTTCCTAAGAAAAATTTCGATTAAAAATTGATTGATATTTAACACTTCAATTGCTTTTTTGAAAACACTAGAATATAAAGGTTAATAAAATTATGCTTAATAAGATTGCATCCACTTTTTTTTGGAATGCTTCAGCTCAAAATTATATAAATAAAGAATGTTCGACTTTCAGTCATTTCATCATATGAACGAGATATCTGCGTTCTTGGACAAACCTTTATAAAACTAGAATTTGGTTATTAGTTCAGAATTCTCAAGGTTCATTTTGAAATACATCGTCCTATTACCTTTAAGTTCATTTTTGACGAAATATATTTCGAAATAAAATTTTATGATCCAAAATTGTTGACAATGTGATAAAAAAATATGACATGATATTATATACAGAATGTTCCATTTGGAAAATCATATTTTCTATTATTTTCGGGTAGAAGCGTCAATGCCGCACTGTCAAATATATTTCAGCTATAATATAAATATTTTAAAAAATTTTGAACAATTTTGAAAAATTAGCCTTCTACATATTTAATTCCAAAAGATTATATTCAATGATTATAACTTCTGAAAATAAATTAAAATAATGTCGTATAAGTACCACTTATATCATGACATAAAATAAACATTCATTATAAGATATCCAAATGGTATAACAAAATCCAATAAATAAAAATTATTAACTAAAATCCTATAAATTACACATTTTGAATAGACAAAATTTTGTTTCTGCTATGAAAACCAATATCTTTCAAGAATATCCAACATAATCCTAAGAATTTTATCACAAAACTATCTTACTTAGACTATTCAATATTATTGGATATCTAACCAAGGTACTTTATACAAAAACTCAAGATATGCAAAACATTACTGAAAAACAAGTTTTAAAATCGACTTTGCTCATCAGTATTCAAATATTCATATTCAATAAATATAAAATCAATTAATAACACATATTCAAACTCACCCTTCGTCTTCGAGAAAAAGTTCTATTTAAAAAATGATGAGAACCTTAAATAGGTATCCACTACAGACAGAAATATCTCTGTGGTTTAACCTGATCTAGAAGTAGTGGATACCTATTTAAGGTTCTCATTTTTTTAAATAGAACTTTTTCTCGAAGACGAAGGGTGAGTTTGAATATGTGTTATTAATTGATTTTATATTTATTGAATATGAATATTTGAATACTGATGAGCAAAGTCGATTTTAAAACTTGTTTTTCAGTAATGTTTTGCATATCTTGAGTTTTTGTATAAAGTACCTTGGTTAGATATCCAATAATATTGAATAGTCTAAGTAAGATAGTTTTGTGATAAAATTCTTAGGATTATGTTGGATATTCTTGAAAGATATTGGTTTTCATAGGATTGATAAGCAGAAACAAAATTTTGTCTATTCAAAATGTTTAATTTATAGGATTTTAGTTAATAATTTTTATTTATTGGATTTTGTTATACCATTTGGATATCTTATAATGAATGTTTATTTTATGTCATGATATAAGTGGTACTTATACGACATTAGTTTAATTTATTTTCAGAAGTTATAATCATTGAATATAATCTTTTGGAATTAAATATGTAGAAGGCTAATTTTTCAAAATTGTTCAAAATTTTTTAAAATATTTATATTATTTTATATACCTTCTATCAAGAATGACCTCTATTTACGTTATTTCAGCTATGCATATCAAATTCCGTTGTCTGGCAACAAAAGTCTCAGAGACATCCATCGTAAAAATCCTTGTATAATCCGAATTTTTTATGTAAGTTCTTCAATAAATTTTTAAGATAATTTCATTTTAATTTAAGCCCCAAGTTGATTGGGCTCAAAAACTAGTTGGGTTATCTCTGGATGATAGATATCTATTTGTTGTTACTAAGAGCATTAATCTCCATTAAAACAGAATTAGAAAAAATATTTCAGTAAACAATTCGACAAGGCGGAATAATAACTCATATTGAGCACGATAACAAAAAAATCAAAGCAGATAATAATGCACCAAGTAAATTCATAACGTCTACTAAAAAATTCCTACATAAATTGTCATAATTATTTGAAATAATCTTTAAGCACCTAATGTTTCATTCAAATGTCTGTATTTCCCTAATTTTTATCTGAAAGTTTTGCCCAACTCAACATTTTAAAATATAAGGATCAGTCCAAGCTGAGATGTAATACGTGGCTGATAAATTTCCGATCAAACAAGTATACCATCACAAATGAAAAATATTTCTGTTAGAAAGAACCAACATACAAAAAATTTCCTGATGATTTAACCTTTGGTTCAAAAGTTACAATGGTTTTAGTAAAATAACTTTTGTGATTTTCAAAACAATGAAAACAATCTGGAAAAGCACTGACGTGAAGTAAAAAGCTTTTGCGCGCTTGTTTAACAGTAAATTTTTAAAATCTTCGAATTTCTTCTTGAAGAGGCTACAAATGAGGAATAAATAACAAAAAGAGGGTTTTTTATAGTTGATGGAAGCTTTTTTCAATATTTTAAATATCACACAGAAAATTTCTGTAGTACCATACTACAAATTTTAATTTCACGAAATCCCTTGAAAAGTTTTAAAATTAAATAAATGCCTCAGAGAACACTGCTCATATAGAATATTGATCGAACTTACTCAACAAATATCCAACATAAAATAAAGAAATTCTTCGAAACAACCTTTCATTAAAAAAGCTCTTTCAAAGAAGACCTACAAAACAATGTAACACATATTCAAATTTGTTCTGTTTGATATTCAGTAAGGTGAAGAATAAATATTCAGGCACTAAACCTACCCTGAAAATGCCAAGTCTCTATCTCTTACACGTAGAAAGTTAGTCTTTAAGATAGCAAATCAGCTCACAAAATATTTTTTGCCCTACGTTCCTCATTAAACTTTGCTCGAATATGCAATTTCTGAATACCAAATTTCAGATTGATCGAATTTATAGTTTGGAAAATATAGAGAAAATTGAGTATGAGTAACTTCGACACCATTGAGTCTATTATACACGTTAACAAAGCGAGATATTTATACTGCAAACCTTTCCTGAAAGTTTCAAGTCCCTAGCTCTTTCCGTTCGAAAGTTATCGTATTTATGGATGTCTGGCTCGACAGAATGGCAAAATGGCCCGAAATACACTTTGAATTTCTCCCATACCCACCTTATTCTTCAGATTTACCCCCAGAAACTTTCACCTGTTCGAACAAAAAAAAACTGCTCACCGAAAAGACATATGGCTTGAATGAGGAGGTGATCGCCCAAACAAACGCCTATTTTGAGGCCAAATTGTTCTCCAAGTATGGTATCGAAAGGTTAGAGAAGTGCTTGAATGGTTTTACTCAAATTTTAGTTTTTCTCATTAAACCGGGAAATTATCTGCCGATATGTTAGCTAACGATGTATATTCATGTGAAAACAACTATGCACTATACATAAAGAACAACCCATGTCAATAAATATTGAATATCTCAAAAGTAATTCCTGAAACTTATGAAAAAAAATGAACTTTGCAGTCGTAACTGTTTGGTAGTTGACAAAAATTGAAAACATATTATTGGAAATGCGTCTTCATGCCAGAAAATTGAGAAGTTAACATTTTTGTGCGAACTAGGGGTTCACATTTCTTTATTACTGCAGCTTGAAAGTATTTCATCATCTTCAAACAATACAATACAGTTGAACAAAATGGATTTGAAATCTGTAGATGACGTTTTGGCTGCTTTTTTTAAATTACGAATATTCAGATTCAATTTAAATAATAATATTAAATCAGTGAATTTTTTTCTATTATATTCCTGAGAAAACTTATATATCAATTAATAATATGAAATGTTTCATACAAATCTAGTATGCTCGTATATAACAACTGAATTAAATTTTGGAGTTAATTTTTCTTTCAAAATTTGAATATCAAAATAGATTTAATCTGTAAAAAAATTTTTTAATTTTTAGTATTAAATTAATGTCTTATAAGCACCGCTTATATTTAATAGACGTATAAAATCAAAACTCAAAGTAAAATATCAGGTGGAATAAATAACCCAAATTGTCAATTAAAATTAAAAAATAAATATTTGAATGAGACAAAATTTTATTTCTGATCTTACAATTATGAAAACTAATTCCTTTTCAAAAACACAAAACATAAATTCAAGGACTTCTCAGAAAATATAATTCATTTGAAATATTTAATATATTTCAATATTTATATAAGTTACTTCAAAAATCTCTCAAAAACATGTATTATATCCTCAAAAAACAATCAGAATTCCGATAAGGTCCTCATCTGTCAAACTTAATTTTTTAAATGTCAAGTTTGACCGATGAAGACCTTAATCTAATCTTAATCTTAATTAAATCTGTTTTGATATTCAAATTTTGTAATATTCGTTCTATCAACTAAAAAACCTCTTCTTATCATTTTAATTTTTCTTTCCATCATAATAACACTTGCTATATTAAATAATTATTACAACTACAAATTATCTTAAAAATCTGTTTCACACATTCGAGCTCATTCATAAATACAATCGAAATAAACTGTAACAAAATATAGTAGATTATATAGATTTGTAGATCCAGGAAATGAATGAATAAAAACCCATGAGAATACCATATGAACGAACACCTTTTAAGAGAAAGCAGGAACGATCATACATACCCGGCAAAGAAGTGATGAAACAATACAACAAAAAATCGGACACTGCCATGTTGAACTGTAGATACTGCTCTAATGGTCTGTATATTGACTTTCGTTGATATCGGATTTCATTGCCCAATAATCCATGCTGCTGGGGTAATTGTACACAAACAAGCAATTTTTTAAGTGCGGTAAACATTTCTACCCATTACGATATTTTTGGCCCGTTTCTCAAGAATGGTAAAGGTAGAGGACTAGGAAAGAAGGAGTTTTCGTCATCACAACCGGGTTAAGGATAATATTTATCATGAGTAATTTTATTTCAAAACATGTATTAATTATTCAATTTGTAATCAATAGCATTTAGATGTCGACTGTGATAATTTTTGAACTCCTGTTGCTACAAATTTTTAATTTTTTCAAATTTTATTTTTCCTATGTTATACCGAGTAGTGCTTCTGTAACCTGTAATCATCAATTCTAAGCCAATTGCTCCAGCTTGGAAAATAATGTCACTTTTTGCCGAACCAAGTATTCAAAATTAAAAGTTCGCCCTACTTCAATTGACTCTACTGATAAAAAATTGTACTACATCAGTTCGGAAAGTTACTTCAAAAGTTAGCACATTTAATTAGTATTCTAAAATGCTAACACTAACTACATTCTTTTTTAGATTGGACAAAAAAAGGTTTTTCTTAAGGAAATTCAGTTTCGTTTATGACAAAATTTAATAAATTCACAAAAGATTTTCAAACTGGTCTCCTTCAGTCGCAATGCATACACGACATCTTCTTGAAAAAGATCAGGGGGCAAATCTTCCGTTATTGTATTGATATTCTTCATTTAGATATTCTCTAACTGAGAGGGCATATTGCGCTGGCAGCCATCTTGCTGAAACCATATTTCTCTGAAAATACTAAGTGACACGTCTTCAAGTAAATTAGGCAACTGATTTCGTAAAAAATCTAAATAAATTTCAGCATTTAAAAACTCTGGCAACTCAAAAGGTCCTATGACGCCTCCGATCAAAATTCCAGTCCATATGTTCGATATATTGAGATCTATCTTGTCTCATTAAATTCGGATTTTTTACGTGCCACTCTTGTAAATTGTGTAGGTTCATATAACCATCTTTTTTAATTGTTGATTCGTCTGATCACAAAATATTTCTAAGAATTGGGGGTCTTCCCGGTTCTTTTGTAGCATGGTTTGGCAAAACTCAACCCGAGTTTCATAATCCCGAGGTAACAGAGCTTGTACTCGCTGTACTTGATATGGGTGGAGCTTATGTTTTTTCAATAGTCGGTGGGCTGTACTTTTGGGCATTCCTGTGCTTCGCTTAATTTGGCGTAGCGAAGTACTTGGATCTTCCTCAACTGCTTGAAGCACAATATCGTCGTAACTTAAGGAAATTCTTCCACCGTGCACTTTGTGTGGAAGTTGGCCCGGTGTGAAGAGTGGAAGGTGCACATTCGTAAAAACTCGATGATCTAGATAACGATCAGCATCAGGGTATCTCTCGCGAAACATTCTCGAAGCTGCACCAGCGTTACATCTGCATTCCCCATAAATGAGGTTCATGTGGCGTATTCCTGTGTGGTATACACAAACATTATGGCAATACACAATCACAGGTTAGTCCAGGTAAAATCAAAGTTCGTCGTAAAGAGATCAAAACTATCCAAATCACAAGCCAAAAGTCGTAAGTACACAAATAACACAATAAAATACGGAAAGATGCGCAGTAGACCAAGGGGCGTAGCGTAATGATCTGTATTGCGTTTAGGTGTGCCAATACCAAATAGTGGCGTCACTATCTGTCTCACTTACATTTTATGGAAGGACTCACCCCATCTCAGTCAAACCAGATTCTTAAAGTATTGGTTGCAGTTAGAATCATTTTTAGAAAGTTCGAGGAAACTGTTCGAAACCGTATTTCTTTATTATTATTATTATTACATAAGTGATAAGAGTAAAGGTAAACCTATTAACTCAAAAAAAAAAACAAAAATAAAATGAAACTGAGAAAGTACTCTAGAAGTGAAACAATTAAGTGGTGAATGCAATATAATGGAATTAATTATTGAACCCGTGTAGACCATCCATCCAGAGCGTTCTTGAAAGAACTCACCGATGGCGATGACACAACTTCAGCCGGGAGCCGATTCCACGCCTCGAACACTCTGTTGGGAAGAAACTGGCTCCTCGGTGTCGTCCTGTAGTTCTCCTTGGCAAGCTTTAAACGGTGTCCTCTTAAGGCTCGATATTGGTTTAGTGGAAAGAGGTAAGACATATCCGTACCGAAGAGGGAGTGAAGTGCTCGATAGGTGGTAATCAGATCTCCCCTTCTTCTACGATCCGAAAAGGAGGACAACTCAAACAACCGCAGCCTCGATTGGTAATCAAAAAGATCCCGATCACCCTTCAGATTGGCCCACCAAACAGGACCCGCATATTCCAGAATAGGACGTACGTAGGTTGTGTAGAGATTCCTGTAGTGGCTACATCGCATCTTGCAAATGTTTTAGATAGCTGGTAGGTGAATTGTCTCGCTCTAGACACAACAGTCGAAATGTGAGCAGACCAACTCAAGTCATCCGTGACTGTAACACCCAGAGAATCAGAGGAAGAGAAACTGTCACCGACCCTCAATCGGAAAGTGCGAAGCGACAAAAATGACTGAATCCACGAAAGCAGAGGACCCCTCACTCCCAAGAACTCAAGCTTCCTCAGGAGACGACGATGGGGGACACGATCAAATGCTCGCGCAAAGTCCAGATAAACAACATCCACCGGACAGCCATAATCAATGCACTTAGTCCAATCGTTGACACAGGAGAGGAGGTTCGTGATGGTGGACCGACCCGGAAGAAACCCATGCTGCTCCTTGGGAACTATATCGTTTTGTAGGACAAACTCTATTAATTTATCGCTAATGATTCGCTCCATTAGCTTGCAAACTTGAGAGTTCTGAGCAGAAAGCTTATCGCCTTTCTTGAAGATAGGTGTAACAGAAGCTGACAACCAATCTTGAGGGAGGGAAGAGGATTGAAGAGAATACGAAAATATCATAGACAGTGGCTCAGCCAAGACATCGGCGCTGGAATGTAGCAGTTGCGAAGAAAATCCATCGCGACCAGGGGCAGAGCGCTTCTTCATCTTGGAGAGGTATCCCAGTACCATCTCCCGATCGACATTGATGCTCTCCACTTGATTGAAGTTGATTCTACTTTTAAGCTTACTCTGCCTACTGTTTGTGATTGAGGTTTTGAGCTGAATTTGGGTAGATAAGAGAACGTGGTCAGATTTTCCAATAGGAGGTGAATATTCGATTTCTGAGATGACATTGGAATCGGAACTGATGAATAGGTCGAGTAGGGAAGGAATCTTCCCTCCCTGTATCTGGTGGGTTGATGAACTAGTTGTTGAAGACCACTGTTGACCATAATTTCAGCATAAGGAAACGATGGTGCGTTTTGTGAAGGCAGCTGCGTGATGGGCCACTGTAAATCTGGACAATTGAAGTCTCCAGCTGTGACAAGTTATTATATTTCTCAGAGCTCTCCGACAGAAAAGCAAAGTCTTCAGAGCAGGGACGAGGTCGATAAATGCATCCGATGAAGATAGAAAAACTTTGCTTTGATATTTCAAAGAAAATGTTGTTGATTCCTGCCCAATCTTTATGGACCTCATTCACTTTGAACGAGGAAGTGATATCTTGTCTTAAGTAGACGCATACCCCCCTGTTACCAGGAGTTGTGATACTATCGTCGCGATAAAGAGTATAATTAGGTATGTCGAATGTGCAGTTTGGAATAGATGGATGCAGCCAGGACTCAGTTATCAGCATAATGAAGGGTTTTTGTAGTGGAACAATGGACAAAAATTCAGAAAATTTGGATGAAAGTGATTGTATGTTAGTGCAAATCAAGGGCCAAACCAAGAGATTATTCAGTTTTTTGTAGATTTACCCAGAGGTTGTGATGAGAATACTATTGTTGGGACACCCTATAAATATTTTATGGTTAGATCGCCTTCACCAGAGTTTTGACGGCGCTTCAACTCGACACGAAGAGAGTCAAGGGCAGTGCCTGTTTTTTTGTCTTATCATCATAAATTGTAACTTGACGGAAGCTTCAAGACAGACCGTCTTTTTTGATCGATCTAAGAAATAATGTAGTAGGTGTTATACCATTTTAGAATCCCTAATGAATGCGCTAACTTTTAAAGTAATTGGCCAAACTGATGTAGTACAGTTTTTTTTCAGTACAGTCAGTTAAAGTTGTGCGAAATATTAATTTTGAATACTTTGTTCGGCAAAAAGTGACATTATTTTTCAAGCTTGAGTAATTGGCTTAGAATTGAAGATCACAGGTTACAGAAGCAATATTCGTGAAAACATATGAAACATAAAATTTCAAGAAAGTAAAAAATTGTAGCAGCAGGAGTTCAAAAATCATCACATGGTGCATTTTCTCGAATAATAAAAAAACGCAATATAATTTGAAAAGTACACGACTTAGATTTTTTTAAATATTTTTCTGATGACTACTTTGACTCAACCTGTTACCCGATTCCGGCTTGCCGTCGACTTCTGGGACACCTCTATGTGCATATTCTGGGTTTTCTTCAGGAGGTGAAATGGTGGCACATATTTGTCCTTTGTTCTGGTGTGGAGGTCGTGAACTTCTTGTTTTCAACGATCTACAAAAGACACTCGAGTATGTAACATGGCGGAGCTGTATGTATACCATATTGCCTGAACAGTGGTCGACAACTTGAAATTCGGTCAGCACCAGCGATCAATCGAACAGCTTTTTTTTGCTTCAGGAAGATGCTGCCGGCCTGTAAAGATGCACCCCATAGGTTAATGCGGTAGATCATCCTTCCATGAAAATGTGCATGATATACAAAGAAAGCTTCGTTTCCGTTAAGTGTATTCTTTATTTTCAAATTAATTAATTCGGCTGATCTACACCAACAATTATTGCCATAGCTCGTACTCCTTATTAATATTCTTATAATTTTTTTTTATTTCATTTAAAATAATTCACACAGTTTTTATGTTTCACAATTTATTCAGAATCCCGACACGTGTTTCGGTCTTTCGGCCATCTTCAGAGGAGTACAAAAAGGAACTGAACTTAAAATTGAAAAATGTGCTATATTTGCCTTATTGCGAACAATGCTGTGGAAAGTCTTTTACCTAACCTGATTAAGTGATGTTCCCAGGTTAGATTTTGCTCCAATTGTTACCCCAAGTAAGGAGATACTGTCCTTACTGCGACGTTTCGTGATGATAACTATTCCTTGTGTCTTTTCGACATTGACTTTCATTCGATTTCCTTCGAACCATTCCAGTGCGTCCTTTATTGTTGCCGCTGATTTCTCCTCCAGTACAATGTTAGTGCCAGCCCTGTTCAAGAATGTTGTATCATCGACAACTTGGATTTGATCATCCGCAACAACGTTATACATCAAGTCGTCAATATACACTAAAAATAGAATAGGTCCGAGCACCGATCCCAGAGTCACACCCAAGGTGATTCTTCTTTTTACTGATAATTTTTCCTCAAAATCCATAATCTGGTAACGACCTTGTAGATAAGACCTGAGCAGGTTTAGCGCTGGCCCTCTTATGCCAACATACTCCAACTCGGACAAAAGTTCCCCCTGATCGACACCATCAAATGACTTTCTTAAGTCCATACAGGTCAAAGTCACTTCTTCAGAATCATCCAATGCCTCCATTATGAACTCGACGATATGCAGTAGAGCAGTTGTTGTGAATTTTCTCTCCTGAAACCATGCTGACGATCACTCAGGAAAGAGTTTCTTTCCAGGAACGATATCAATCTAGACTTGATGAGGGATTCGAAGATTTTTAAGACAGCTGGCAGATCAGAGATTGGTCTATAATTTTCATATAGACCTTGGTCACCCTTCTTGTACACCTTAATCACCCTTGCAAGTTTGAGCCCCTCCTCAAAACTTCTATTCATCAGATGTGAGAGAGAATTGGCTAGGCTTTGAGTAATCTCACGGAAAAGCCGTAAATATCACTTGTTGTTGTTGAGCTTGTTTTTCAACAATGGAACTTCTTTCTTCACTTCCTCAGGTGTTGTCGGAGAGAGAAAAAATGATTTTGTACTATTTACCTTTTTGTTCTTCAATAGACATTTACTTATATCTGAGTTTTCAGTACGCACACTGAGTTTTTCTGCTATGGTAGGAAAACATATATTGAATTCCTCCTCTGATAAGGCAGTGGTGTTATTTTTACTTGGAGTATATGTAATTCTAGAGTTTATTACCTTCCAAATATCGCGTCTCTTGTTTTCTGTTTCATTTATGAATGTCATATTCTTACTCTTAATAGTGTCATTTATTAAAATCTTAAGTTCCATCTTCACGGTTTCATATAATGTCAAAGTATTTTCATCCCTTTTTACTTCGAATATTGTGATAACTTTACTCCAGTGCCAGAACTGGTTTGTAAATTTCGATCCGGCAATTTTGATGTCGAAGATGCACCACGTTCCGGAAGGCCGGTTGAAGCTGATAAAGACATGATAAGGGCATTAGTTGATGCAAATTGGCAAATAACAACACGTGAGATCGGTGAGAGCTTAAATTCATTTATAATTCAACTGTTTATGATCACTTGAACTGTCTGATGTTGTATAACGCATGTCAATCGATTGACCCGATGACCGGAAGCAATTTCATTACAGGGTCAAAAAGCAAATACCAAGAACCACCCAGGTTATCTAGAGAGTTTTTGACCAACAAGAACGAAACAATAGGATGTAATGATGATACACACTTCATTAAAGGCATAGGAAGGCACATGCAGAAAATCAAAAGCCACAAAGAGTACGCGTCATGATAAAATGAAAGGCTTCATTTAAAGTCTTAGCAAACACATAACATATTTCACAATGTCCCTACAACTTATTCCGCTTCTGCCTCACCAGACACACCATATAACCCTTTTACAGTGATTTTAGAATTTTTTTTCGGTGTTTCACCTGGCGATATGGGAACTTTCCTTTTTTGGCGTTTCTAAAGGGTAACCATGAGTCATCACCAGTAAAAAGATTCTTCAGGAAAGGTGTTTACCCGTGTCTTTGAAGCAATTCCAAGAAAATTCGGACACGATCGGCTTCGTTATTATCGGAGAGTTCGTGAAGGACCCATCCAACCAATTTTCATACTTTGGTGATTAACACTGATTCCACGCCCATTAGTTGAGCCTGATTGTCGAAATCAGAAAGTTGATATCTTCCTGGATTATCCTTCAAGCTGGAATTGTCTGATTTTAAACGTGCAAACCACTCTCGACATTACCTTTCGCTATTGACTATTTCTTCGGCAAAAGGTTACTTGGGGTCGCGTAGTGATACAGATAATATGACGAAAATGCTGTTGTTTACGACACGCATATGTTGAAAGAAATAGAGAAACCGATAATCATTAGCAAAAAACATGCCAATGTAAAATTTCGTAACCTCTGAAGAGATCCGCATTCTCTAAGGATCATACGAGCAACATCACCTGTTGTTTAGGTGACAGAATTCCTCATAGATTATATAAATTACATCATAACATCA
The DNA here is from genome assembly GCA_034642435.1 of Megalocaria dilatata. Taxonomy (NCBI): domain Eukaryota; kingdom Metazoa; phylum Arthropoda; class Insecta; order Coleoptera; family Coccinellidae; genus Megalocaria; species Megalocaria dilatata. The sequence continues at coordinate 8,813,457 of CM067854.1, forward strand.
CGGTATTTACCCGCGTTATCTATGTCTCAAATATTCTTTGACACTATAAAATAACACGTATGTGATCGGTGACAATAAGAAAGAGAACAACGTATTTATGGCGTATCCATTATATTTTGAAGCGGCAGAGAGGAAGGTTCTTGGAAATAAACCTCCTGAGCGACATAAAAACATATTCGAGATAATAGTACACATAACAGTTCCTCTAACAATATGTAGAAATAAGTCATTTAGAACAGGTGCGCTATTAAGTTCACTGTGGAGCTTTACGAACCACTGAGTAGAGTAGATTTACCCACAGGCTGATGAATGTTTGTTTCCATTCATTGAAGGTTGTTGCTTTTCAATATTACTAATATAAATATATTAGTCTGACGTTACTGTGTTTTGAATATTTGAACATCCCGTCACAGTTTCCTCTCGTTAGGTGTAATTTGGCTTGCCTACACAACATAAACGTCCAATTCTCCCGCCACTAGAAGATCACGATAAAAATGTTAGCGTTCTTTAGAATGAAGCTCTCTAAGGAAATGCGGTGTTGTGAGGGAATTTCCACCTCTTAATTCGGGAGACGGCGTTTCGTTTCTGGACGAGGAGCGCAGAAGTTGTTCGCTACAAGAATACTCCGTATAATCCCAGATATCTGAGAGTACTCCCTAAAGTCCCGGATGTTTTAGAGTACTCCGTATAGTACGGGATAGCTCTCCTCAAAAGATATTTTAGAAACAGAGACTGGTTAGTTTACCCAGTATCGCCTAGAGAATCTGGATGATGTTGGTTCATTTATGATAAAAGCTAGTAATTTTAATATGCATGGCAGGCATCAGATTGCTTTCACTCTATGACATTTAGGTGTAATGCTGCCTTTAGCATTTTTACGCATAGAAATTGCCTACTCATTCACAGCGTCTCCAAAAAATACCTAATCTAAAATAAAATTTCCGGTGAACGAATTAATTCCAATTTACTTATTGTTAAATATTTTTTATTTGCAACATCTGTGCGATGAGCGACCACGCTGGTAACTGGTGTTTGATTGAAAGTGATCCAGGCGTATTTTCTGAGTTAATTAAAGAATTTGGTTAGTTTGTGTCTATATTAGTGTTATGATTTGCTTGAATTCTGTTTTGTAGGTGTTAAAGGCGTACAAGTAGAGGAACTGTGGAGCTTAGAGGGAGAACAGTTTGATAATTTGAAGTAAGTTCACATATCTTAAGTTATAAAACATATATAAAAACCTTGTTGTTCCAGACCTATCCATGGTCTAATATTCTTATTCAAATGGACCAAACATGATAGTCCTTCTGGTTCCATCGTGCAAGATAGTAGGTTGGATAAAATTTTCTTTGCCAAGCAAGTTATTGATAATGCTTGTGCAACTCAAGCAATATTGAGTATTTTACTTAATTGTCGTCACCCTGATGTGGAATTGGGACGTACTCTCACAGAACTCAAAGACTTCTGTCAAGGATTCGATTCAAACATGAAAGGATTAACTATTAGCAATTCCCCAGTTATCCGCACTGTTCACAATTCATTTGCTAGACAACAACTATTCGAATTTGAAAATTCTGCAAATAATAAAACTCAAGATTCTTTTCATTTTGTGGGATATGTGCCTATCGATGGAAGGTTATATGAATTAGATGGTTTAAGACAAGGACCTATCGATTTAGGTCCAATACCAACAGATACTCCATGGACTACTGTAGTAAGACCAATTATACAAAAGAGAATTCAAAAGTGAGTATTCCCAAAATGCATGCCTTTCACTATTAAGAGTTCTAATTGACATAATAAATGATGGACAGACTATACTTTTATATTTAGTAGCACTCTTTATTGATAACATTAACATTTCATAAAAGAATATTATCACTAAAAAAAATTCAAATTTGAAAATTGCCTTGAGATTATTGATCAGTACTAACTAGATTACAGTGATGAATTATTTGTGATGTATCCAGTTTCAATATTCCTAATTTTTGGAAAAAATACTCAATTGTGATAACTGAACAATAATTACAAATATTATAAATGTGTTGACCTTATACGTTCTGTCAAGAAAGTACCGGGAATTATCGATTTAAATCTGGCGGGGCAATGAGGCAGGTAAAAATTTTTTTTCCTAGGTTGGTACCACTGCCCTTAATTACTATGCCAAGCTTGAGGGGGATCTGTCAACTAGTGTGTTTGCAACAGCTGATTAAGTCAGTCGATGTCAGAGTGCGTGCCGATTTTTACTATGGGTGATTACGTTGAGCAAAGAATTTGTTTAAAGTTTTGTGTTGCAAATGAATTTTCGTGTGCCGATGCATTGAAAATGTTGCAAAAGGCCTTTGGTAATAATGCTCTATCGAAAACTCGTGCATATCAGTGGTACAGAGCCTTCAAGGACAGTCGTGAAGTGGTCGCCCATCGACGGCTTCGATCGAAGATAACGTCGATAAAATTAAGGAAAGGGTGCTGGAAAACCGTCGTACCAGCTTGAGAGAGATAGCACATGATCTTAAGATATCCCACGAGTCCGCACGTACGATTTTGATTGATATTTTGGGCATGAGAAAGGTGGCCGCACGACTCGTACCGAAAGACCTGAATTTTCATCAAAAACGTCATCGCGAACAGGTTGCTTCAGACATGCTGGATCGCTGTAATTCCGATTCTACATTCATGGAACGCATTATAACTGGTGATGAGACCTGGGTCTACGAGTACGATATGCAAACAAGCCAGCAATCATCGGAATGGGTGGCAAAAAATGAGCCGAAACCGAAAAAACCACGCCAAAGCCGCTCGAAAATGAAGGTGATGCTCATTGTTTTCTTCGATATCCGTAGCGTGGTGCACTACGAATTCGTTCCAGAGGGTCAGACGGTAAACAAGGAGTATTACCTAGGCGTTATGAAACGTTTGCGTGAGCGTATCCGTAAGAAGCGGCCAAATTTGTGGGCGAACAACTCGTGGATTTTGCATGACGATAACGCGCCTTCTCACCGAGCTACGATTGTGACTGACTTTCTCGCCAAAAACTCAACAAACGTGCTTCAGCAACCACCGTATTCGCCGGATTTGGCTCCCTGCTACTTTTTCCTCTTCCCAAAACTAAAATTGCCCCTTCGTGGCACCCGTTTTGAGTCGATTGAAGCCATAAAACAAAATTCGGCGCGAGAGCTAAAGTCCATCCCGGAAAGCGCCTATAAAAAATGTTTCGATAATTGGAAGTGCCGTTGGCATAGATGTATTGGAGCAAATGGAGTCTATTTTGAAGGCGACCCAATAAATTTTGACGATTAAATGTAAAAATGTTGTTTTAATTGAAAATTCCCGGTACTTTCTTGACACAGTAGTAGATGCTTATTGCTTGCTCATACATTAATAGTTAAATAAATTTAATTCCTTTGTGCCACCCAGATTCATTCTAATATTGAGGAAATTTGTTGATTATGGAGTCTTGTGGTTCCAGGAAAACCAAGTAATATTTTATAGTAAAACAATTACTTATGTAGCTGATTATTTGGATCTTTTGTTTTCTTATTTTTCAGCTCCTTATATCCACTCCTGATTATCCTGGTATCCTATCATGTATCATCAGATGAAATTTCTTTCCTAATTAAATCTTGAAATCCACAGACTATTTTCTCTGAGGTCTTCCTATACTATGCCTTGTTTGTAAAAGCATCTCTTCAATATTGATGTTCTACAGTACTGGCCATATAAATTCAAATAACATGGTCCTATAGCAGATGCCATTTACTATTATGGCTGTTCCATCTTCATTTCTGAAGAAATAAGGTCTGATGACGCCACCATGCCATAAACTGTACCATATGGTGAGGTTTTCCGAATGCACTCCTGAGGTATCCTCGAACCAATAATGGCAATTTTGCTTATTAACAAAGGCAATCAACCAAAAATGTGCTTCATCTGAGAAGACAATTTTGTGGTCAAAATCAGGATCGTGTTCCCAAGTGCTTGAAAGACCCTATTTTAATAGTCTAGTACAAATCTATAAATGGCAATTGTTATATTCGGTTATTTTTTAGATATGTGCTCTAATAGTTTGAATGTAATTAATGATGCTGAAACTCTTGCAAATTCCTGATTTTTCCATTGGCCGATGTGTATCAAATTTTGGTTAGGCTGGTTTTAATCACTCTGGTAAAAAACTTTTATAAATGAGGAGTAAGGTAAAAATTTCTCTACAAGGACTCCTACCAATTTTAGCATTTTACATTTGATCTGGTCTTCACCAGAACTTTTCACATTTGCCTTTATTTCCTGCCTTGTTACTTCAAAAACATTTTTAAACTCCATACCAACAACAGATTTCATAAATCCTAGATCAGCTCTGATAGAAACATCAAGATTGGTCTAGAAATCCTTAAAATGTTCTCCTTGGTATTATTTTTATGTTGATATTTAATTTTTGAGATATCTTACAACTACATCAAAATTGATCTTGAACTCTTTTATTTGCATTGACTGTTATTCCACTTTTTATTATTTTAGTGTTATGGATCCTAATATCTGTTCTCTGTTCCATGAGTTGTAGTATCTGGATGTATTTTCGGTTTGCTTTTTGTTCTTGATTTCATGCAGATCTTCTTGGTCACGGTGAAGAGGTCAGTAGTAGTATTACGGTCCAACAGATTTATTTTTCCCCCTTTGTCACATATATGCAGTATTTAAAGGTTTTCTAAGGATGCTGTATGTTTTACACTAATGATATGTTCGAAAAAGGCGAATTTATTGTTCTATGTGGAATTAAAACAAATTGTAGAAATTACTATGTTTAATATTACACATTTTCTTGTGACTGGAGTTTCGGGAAATGAACTATCCCCTCGGTAACACCTAATAGTGGTACAGAGTTTTACAATCGGAACGTGATAAAAAACCGGGTTAAAAAAGAGGGGCCTTCTAACAGATTTCGGAATGTCGGCAATCGACAAAGAAGGTTGTTAAACAGATGGTACCCATTTAAATATCTCAAATAATTTTTGGGGTTACATAGCTCCGTACAGTCATTCATTATTTTTACATTATTTTGTTGTATATCTCAAATATTAGGATTTAGAAAGCTCCATACACTCATTCATTATTTTTTACATTATTTTTATTGTGAACGAATTTGAAAATTTCAATAATCAAGTTTCTTTTCTTTTGAATCTACATGTAAAATTTTCTTAAGATTTTCTTTTGTTGGATTACTGAATTACTGTTTTCTAAAGAATGAGTGGCAAAAGTTGAATTTTTGTTTACTTTTCATTAAATTCATTTTATGTTCGTTGAAAAAGGTTTTAAACAGATGTTGCTTTTTAAATATCTCAAATATTTTCGATTTACATTGCTCCGTACAGTCATTCATTATTTTTACATTATTGTTATTGTGAACTAATTTGAAAATTTCAACAGATTCTAGATAATCGAGTTTCTTTCCTTTTGATTATACATGTAAAATTTTATGATGATCTATTGTGGGAAAGGAATGGCCGTTTTCTAGACAATGAGTGGCAAAAGTAGAATTTTGTTTATTTTTCCTGAAACTCATTTCATGTTCGTTGAACCTCGTCTTGAAGCAACGTCCTGTTTGTCCTATATATTTATTACTGCACTTAGAACAAGATAACTCATAAACTCTCGATTTGTGTATGTTTGGAGTAGGGGCCTTTGAGTTAAATAATAACGATGATAATTTGTTTTGCGTTTTGAAGGCAATATTGACATCTGATTTTGAAAAAACTATTGGCCACTTTTTGACTTATGCTACCAAAGTACGACAGAAAAATGAATTTTTTATTTTCTTCGGTTTTTATGATGGGATAAATTTGGCTCACAGCTATTTTAGATAGTTTCTGTCGAATTAGATTATCTATTATATTGGGGTTGAAACCGTTGTTCGCGGCTATTGATTTTATAGTTTGGACTTCAGCTTCGCGGTCATTTTTTGATAAGGTTAATGCGAAGGCTCTATGGATCATCGATTGATAGGCTGACATTTTTTGTGAATATGGGTGATTGGAATCAATAGGACTACATATATCAGTGGATGTGGGTTTTCTAAACACGTTGAAATCTATTTTTCTATTTGAGTGTGATATCGAGAGGTCTAAAATCTACAATTTGTTTTAATTATGATCAACTACCAAATAGTAACAACTGAAACAATTCAGTATCTGTTCTATGTGTGTTAACCACAATAGTCCGTGCAGACAGTGGTAGGGTGGACGGACAAATATAATAAATCAGCAGTATGTTATAATTGCACAGCAGCCTGCACTGGATAGATTGGACGTAATTTTAGAACATCTTTCAAAAAAGATAAAACTACTGGGAATAAATCCACCTCTTTCGAACATATCACAGAAAATAGAAAGTTGGAATCCTACATATATGAAAAATGAATCTGTGAGAATGTTTAGAAAATAACAAACTTCACCAAAACTCATAACACTAAATGCTTGACAGATATCAAAAATTTAACCTAACTTAACATACAATTGAAAACCAGTAATTAGGAAAATTGTACTTGTAACTACTATATGTATCTTGACTTACTAATGACCCAACAGTCGAGACCGGTCGTGCTCACTGTAAAATCAGGTGTAGTGAAAATTAGATAAAAGTATTTTCTTTCTCACTAATACTCTTTTTTTCTTTCAAAACTTGTTCATAATAGGATCTTCAATGATAATTGACAATTTCTATTTATGACATCAAAGAAACAAAAGCCAAAATATCATACAATAAGAAAATTAAAGATTGGTAACTAACAACTCAATGTCTTTCTGGTGTACATTTGTAAATAGAAATTCCACATAACATCAGATTGGAAGTTCATTTAATTACACTTTATATCATAGCTTTCATTTTTCTTCTCTTTGGAATGCACCACGCCCACTCATAAGTGAATAAGCGAAATGTCAAATTTCTTTCAATTCAATGGAGATAATATTATTTTTGTTATTTCGATTTTAAAATAAAATAGAGAAAGGCTTTTTACTTGATAGAAAAAATATAACAAAATTTGACTATCAAAACAGATTTAATCTGTTAGTCTTCTACAATTTTAATTTCAAACAAAATTTTATTCAAAAAACTTTTAGAATTAAATTAATGTCTACAATAAGCACAGCTTATATTTAATAGACGTATATAATTAAAACTCCTTTAAATATTTAATTATTAATTTTAATTAATTTTTTATATCTGTTGGTTTATTTATTCCATTTGACATTATATATTGAGTTTGGATTATATACGTCTATTAAATATAAGCGGTGCTTATTGTAGACATTAATTTAATTCTAAAATTTTTTTGAAATTAAAATTGTAGAAGACTAACAGATTAAATCTGTGTTGATATTCAAATTTTGTATTTTGTTTTATTATTAACCATTGACCACAATATTTTGTGCTGGTTTGCCTAATTCTTTCCACTATACTTTTCTAGCAGTATCATTATACGTTGGAGTTGATGTTTTCTCACAGTTAACATGTGGCCTACAATTTATTCGGCAAGTTCTTTCTTGTCACTGAGATAAATTAAGAGGGTTGATAAATTTTAAAGAATTCCCACCAAAAATAGAATATCCTATTGGCTTATTTATTAAGAAACAAAGTAATATTCTGGCTAAAAAGGCCTATTTGCCTTGTGATGAATAGCTTTTTTTCTTACACCATCAATAAATGAATATTTGTCAAATTTTCAATGTATAAATTAATGGTTTTTTTTTTCAACTTCAGGTACAGTGAAGGAGAAATACATTTCAATCTTATGGCTGTTATAAGTGACAGAAAAATGTTGTATGAAAGACAACTAAAAGTATATGAAAAAGATCTGGAAGAAAATCCAGGTAAAGAATTTTTAAAGAGGGAGATTGCAAGTTTAAAATTGTTAATTGAGGAGGAAGATAATAAAACAAGGTCTTACCAAATAGAAAATATTAGGAGGAAACACAATTATATTCCACTTATAATAGAGTTACTCAAAATATTGGCTAAGGAAGGTAAATTGGTCCCCTTATATGAAGAAGCCAAAGAAAAGACATTGAAAAGACAGAAAACTAAGTAATTGAATTAAAATTATAAGGATAAATTTCAATAAATTATAAGTTTGCTGTAGTACTTTAATATTCCTTCTTCATTTTCATCAGTCATAACTTGATGACTTAAGAAAATTGTGTTCCAATCAGTAGAGGCTCTCTTTAACCAACTTACTGATTCCATAAACTACAGTTTTAATTCAAATTGAAGAAGCGAACCTACAACATCTGTAAGAATACTCAGTTTGATGTAACCTGAGAAGTAAGTAGATGGAGCATAAAGTCAATACTTGTTATTGGTAATAGCCCCAAAACATAAAATACTAGACGTGGATCCTTCAAAATTAACACATTATTTATTTAACATGTTAACAGACACTAATCTTTTATGGTTTGTATAAAATTGGACACAAGCTGTGTAAGCCGCATTCAATTATTTTGATTGGGCACTGACAGCAGATGTCGTGAAAGGCTTAATGCATTGTAAATAACTTTCACTTCAATTTTGCATATAAAAGTGTGTGGAGTGACCCTCTTAGATACCTTAGTCGGGGAAAAAATTTGGTCAGACAATCGACAGATGTTTGACTTATTGGTATGTGACAGATTAACATTTTGTCAGAAAGGGTGTGTACTGAATGTTTTGTTTAATGCGATAATAACTCTGATGATCCAACTGAGCAAAAAGAAATTGTATGGGAAAACACCTGATCTGCCCAGTAGACTTTATGTTCAGCCCTGCTTATGTTAGACTCGCACAAAATATTCAATCCAAGATTTTGAATTGATTTAGACTGAAGAGATAATAGATTATATCCTTGAGAGATTAAATTCATGTGGGGAGACACTCAACTTATTCAACAGACTTAAAACTAGACATGGGCGGTTTTGAATGATCCGAGAATTAACTGTCAATGAATTTAATTTAAATAAATTGTTTGGTTTCAACCTTTTTTTCATTTGAAACTTCGTGCCATTCGGATTTATTTTCTTTTGATCCACTTTATTATCATGCTACCATGTCTGGACAAAGATTTCAACAAATTTTAAGATGTGTCAATTGTTCGTATGATAAAAATAATAATGATTCTTGTTATAATAATAAAATGAAGTCATAACAGGATTCAATGCCTCCTTCTGAGGCATTTCTTTCTGCAAAAATTGATAGAAGTATGAAATAAAATTCTTTGAACTATGCAGTCTTAATTATATTTATAAAAGAAAATTGAATAGAGAGGATGCCAGGGGAACTTCAAAGTTGAACTCATTAGTGTTAAGACCTCTGGAGCCATTTCTAGATAAGGAACAAATAGATAGAAATAGATTATCCTCATCTGCTGCTCACATATTCAGTAAGAGGTTTCATTTTAAACAGCCTTCTATCTGGACAGCTGTCACTTTTGAAGCAGTCATATTCTGACAATTGCCAAGTAAAAATTACGCCATTACTAAAAATGGAACGATAAACTCTTCAACAACGCGTTAAAATGTTTAAAATTCGCTACAAAAATGGTGAAAATTTTGCAGTCACAGTTCGCAAAACTATAGCACTTTTGGGTCGTCCTGAGGCACCTTCTCGACCGGCAATAGTGAAACTGGTGAAAAAATTTGAGCTGTTGGGACAAGTTAGTGATGTGAAGAGTCGAAACCGTGTGCGTCACTCAAGAACAACTGAAAATATTGCTGCTGTAGCCTGTAGTGTTACGGTGAATGGATTGCGCTACTGAGCCATGATTAATGTTTTTTTTTTATGGTCTGAATTGAAAGATATTGATGTGGATGACATTTATTTTTAACCAGACGGCGCTACGTGCCACCCAAGAATTCAACTGTTTATGACCACTTGAAAGGCCTGGGTTTAAGCCCCATGTTCCCGGAGAGAAATTTGTGTCGTCGCGTCGACGTCCGTGATTCGCTTCTCAAACGTCACGAAAATGATCCATTTTTGTAGCGCATCATTACTGAGGACGAGAAATGGGTTATGTATAACAATGTCAAACACAAGAGATTATGGAGTAAAAAGATGAACCTACTCAAAGCATTTCGAAAGCCAATACCCATAAAAAAAGGGTGATGCTGTCTGTTTGGTGGGATTTTAAAGGAATCGTTTTTTTGTTGAGCTTTCACCGGATAACACGACAATTAATTCGGAAGTCTACTGTCATCAGCTGGACAAACAGAATGATGCACTTCAACAGAAAAGGCCGGAACTAATTAACAGAAAAGGTGTAGTGTTCCACCATAATAATGCGAGACCTCGTACAAGTTTGGTCACTTGCCAAAAGCTTGAATGGGATACACTGCCACACCCACCATATTCTCCAGATCTGGCGCCTTCGGATTATTATTTGTTCCGGTCAATGTAAAATTTTTTGCACGGTAAAATCCTTACTTCAAAAAGAGGTCAAAAATCACCTGGATCAATTTTTTGCCAGCAAAACGTTATTGGTTTGTATCTAAAAAATGTCTAGGACAGAATTATTTTCTGTACTAGATTGATACATATTTACATTGAAATTATATATCGTGGCTTCGTTGGGCTTAAAGGCGGCACATCCGATTTTCATTAAATGAAATCGAACTCTTAAAATTGCTTCTGCACTTAATGTTGATAATCGATTTCACATCTTAATTTATAAACTTCAGAATTATTCAGCCGGTTGTTTTTGTTTAATTCTGGAGTCTATAAATTAAGCAGAGTATATATAGGACAAACTAGGAGATCTTTCTACAAATCTTCATTTAGGAACCGGAAAGATAACTCTAATATTGCGAAAGATTTTTTCGAAAGCAATCATATCTTCCCAGAATTGAAAAATCTTGAAATATTCCACCTGAAAGAGGAAGGAAAAAATTTGGCATTCTGGAATCCATCAAAATATCTAAACACAAAAAGCACGTTCACATACTTCACTTTTCTCGAAGTTTTGCCGAAGCCTTCAACGAATATATATAATAGTTGAGATACAAATACAATTTGTTTTATTCAGTTCGAAAATGTAGTAAACTAAATTCTAAATGTGAGCTGCAATATAAGATATTGAATTTGTATATTTTTACCCAAAAAGAACCCCAATAGAAAATCTTAAACCCCCAAAAAATGCCCCATGGAATGTTGTCCCCCAAATTTTCCCGTGTCCAAAAATCCCCCAAATTTGGGGGAAAATACCCCAACTTGGCAACCCTGGTCTGGATCAACACCACCTTTAGCTGGTGTTGTCAGGATAACCACCTTATTATCCTAATACGTCTATGATCACCACCTATCAGAAGAAATTAAAACTGGTTCTCATCATAGACAAACTAATAATGTATGTAGTTTATCTATGGATCTCATCATCCCAACTGTTCTTAGGAAACCATCAAAGCAAAAAATTAATAACATTGTTATGTCTATAGCCCTAACGTTAGAAAAAGAAATTTAATAAAATATGTCTGTGCACATATGTATATTATTAATATATATAGAGATAAGATGTATATTATTATATATTATAATGTATAATGTAATATCACGAATTATTAGTCCTGTGATAGTACTACACTGTATGTCTTATTTACGTAATTTGAAGTGTAGAAAATTTTCTAGCCAGTTTATTTTCAAGTACATATACCAAAATCTAAAATTCATTATGTAAGTATAATATGAAAATTTATATTATTATTATTATCCCGATAATCCTAGGTCTTCTATGAAGATCCCTCAGAAGCTTTTTCAGCTTCTGCGAGTTAGGAGTTCAGTTGTGTTCTGGGCAGGCTTTGTTGCTGTGATCTTGCGCCATTTTAGGTCACAGCACTGTTAATTTTCGATGTATATATATATTCACTTTATATTGTACTGGTTATGAGTGTTTATTGTCAAGTCCATTTTTTGAGATAAGTGAAGAAGATGCAGATGTGGCAAAAAGCCAATGAAATATAGGCTTGCGCAAATAACAGTAGTTTCTAAAGAATTGACTTTCATGTGAGGGATGCATCAGGAGGCAAATAATGTTTATGTGATAACAGAAATAATGCGTACAGGTGCACCCGTTTAACGTTTTTGGCGAAATTTATTTAAGTTTAATTGAAATATGCAGTTTTGAATGAATTCAGTGAGTGAACAGTGTATTTATCTATTGCGGTGTAAAACACTTTACCAGAAGCGCCAATTTACCAGTGCATCTACACGTGTAGTTTTCAAGAAATTATGCCGGCATCTACATTAGATCCAATTAACACGGCCATTAGGGCCTCGTTATCAAAAAATGATTCGTCTGGTACCCTGGAAGATCAAATTGGAGGTTCCAGCAGAAAGGCTCTATTAGATATTAACATGGATTTCGATTTTGATACAAATGTGAAACAGAGTTTTATCGTAGAAACGCCGAACACTGAGGTCTTGATGAGTAAACCACACCAGAATACAAGGTGGGAAATATCTTTAGAATTCTAAATTTCTGTTGCTGAGATAGAGTGGAATTTGCTCATAATAATTTTTTTATTTTCTAGTTCTAAAATGGAAGTTGTCACAGGTGAAAAAGAATCTTTAAAATTACCAAAGGATGAACTTTACCCACTAGAGTCTATTCAGCTTGGTTGGAATGACCTCCCGGATTGGTCTTCTGGTTGTGGAATGATCAACATGGGTAATACATGCTATATGAATTCAACTTTGCAAGCACTATTTCATGTTCCTGCCTTAGCTAATTGGCTGGTTTCTGACAAAGAACATTACTCCTCATGTTACGAATCAGGTAATGTTTTAGAATACCCTTTTAATGAATGTGTATATTAGATTAGTTGTCATTTGGCCTCAAAAGAGTGTTTATGCACAAGTTAGATTTTTGATGAGATCTATTAATAATGGTCATGGATTTAATGTATAATATTTATTTCTATACTTTTCAGGTAGTTTCTGTATTATATGCTCTATGAGAAGAACCTTGTTGGAATCACAAAGCTCTAATATCAATCCAATTCGTCCAGTTCAAATCTTCAATAAACTTCGTGTAATAAGTCGTAACTTCATTTTAAACAGACAAGAAGATGCCCATGAGTTTTTGAGACATTTGATTGAAGCAATGGAAAAGGCTTATTTAAATCGTTTTAAAAATCATGATCAGTTTGATTCAAGGGTTAAAGAAACCACTCCATTGAATCAAATCTTTGGAGGTTATTTAAGGTCAGCAGTGACTTGTCAAGTTTGTGGTAATGTTAGTACTACGTTTCAACATTTCCAAGATCTCCTATTAGATATTAGAAGAGCTCAGACTGTTGAAGAAGCACTTGATGGATATTTCTCTAGAGAAAGAATAGATGATGATACTTATCATTGTGAATCGTGTAGGAAAAAAGTAAGTATTAGTATCCTTAGAACTGAATTCTATGAAGTATGTTGAAAAGATTTAAGCTTTCAAACTCAAATAATTGAAAGCAGTCACTTTGTTCTTAAAAATTATTTTAAACTATTGAAACTAAAGAAGACTGTGTGAATGTGAATATTACATCCAAAATGGTTACCAATATTAAGATATACTGAGACAAGCAGTAAAATATTGTGGTACTATTATTGACAGCCTCCTAAATTCAAAATTTTATTGTTCATTGGTGGTTCACTTTTTTGTAGATTAACTAAGTCTATAGAATGTTCAATTTCTAGACACATTTGTCCTATCAACTTAGGTCTGCAAATGCTTCATAACTCAGCTAAAGGGTTGTTTCACATTGTTTCGTTTTTTCCCAATATCTCTTATAGTTTTCAAGATATTCAGATCAAAATTTAGAGGATGAGATGCTTTTTGTAGCTTAAAGAAAGTGATGATCGGAATTATTGTGATAATCTACAGACTGATATTTTTTTAAAGGTTTCCCTCCCCCAAAATGTTGTTATACACCACTGACTATTGTCCATAGTATTATTTCAATTTTTGTTTTTTTCTTTGGAATTTTTTTGTATTTAGCGTGGTTTTTGTACTCGCGACTATTTATGATAATTTTTTTAATTCGGTATGCGTCAGAATCACTTATGAAATTTTAAAAGTCAAAATTATTTTATCATATTGGTATCTCAAGAAAGTTCGAAATGTGAATCATTATGTTGTACAGATGCACTTTTAATAATAACCTTCATGCAGGTGCAATAACATTCTTATTTCTCAATTCTGTAGCTGGATCAAATTCTTCCCTTGTTTCTACAGTAGACCTCACCTTTCTAATAACAACAAGTGAAAAAATCGAAAGGGGTTAGATCAGGGGAATGTACACTTCAAGATACCGATCCTCCATACCCTAAATATCTCTTTGAAAAATTATTGTTAGGTCAGTTGCTTGCATTTCTACGAAAATGTACTGGTAACTTTGAGTCACAAATAAATTTTAAAAACCGGCAAGATGAAACTAAGCCTTCAGACATCAGTTCAATGAAATTTTTGTCACATATTGACATTCTCTTCCAATAAGTTTCTATTAAGAGCATTCAGATTTTCATGTGCCCATACATGCTGGTTATGCTAACTCACTATTCCCTGATCAATAAAACACACTTCGTCTGTCCATAATATTTTATTCAAAAATTTTTCGTTTTCTTCCATCTTGCAGTTTTGAGACCTTAAATCACAAATTGTTTGTGAATATTCTCAAATACTGATGAATGGGGATGGTGTTATGTTTTTTGGGGAAATAAAATTATATGTATATCTCACATATAATACCTTATTGTTTTTAATTTTATGATATATATGAATAGTATGTATATTCTAAAATAATTAATGTAATTTTCAGGTATCTGCAACAAAACAATTTTCTTTAGAAAGAGCACCTGTAGTTTTATGTGTTCAGTTAAAGAGGTTCTCCGTAACAAACACTAAAATTAACAGACATATAGCTTTCCGCCAGCGATTGGACTTAACTAAGCATACCAAAAATCGACCAAGCACTCCACTGGTATACAAGCTTGTTTCTGTAATCACTCACATTGGATCCAGTGTAAACTGTGGACATTACACAGCTATCGGAAGTGTTCCTTCAGGAAGTTTTTACCAGTTCGACGATAGCAATGTGAGTATTATTTTAAATAATGCAAGTTTATCTTTTCTTATTTCTTCAATTTTTTATTTTTATCCCAACAAACCTCATTATTTAATTAAGGTTTACTAGGGATTAGCGTCAACAAAAAATATTTTAAAGTAGCAAACTGCTCATATGTTTTTTCATTGAGTAAAATTAGGATTTTAATATGTTTATTTATTTGTAGTGCTTCTAACAAAGCGAATGTAAAATTTTAATTTCAACATGCAAAATTTTGAAATTCTGTTCCAAGTCATATACCGCTGGTTTGAATAAGTTGAATTATTTGTTTATGGGGGAAACTTTTAAAATGTTCTTAAATCCTTTTTAGAAAGTTGTTCTACCAGTTTGTCCTATACAAACTTTTTAGAAATCACTACAAAGTAATTTATATCCTCCTGATTTATCATCTTTTGATATAATATCTTTATTATTTTTAATGACTGAGGTTTAAATGAGGTTCTCATATTTTATTTATTTTTAAGGTATGTAGCTTTGTTAGAAGCACTAGAAATATATAGACATAATGAAATCGGAATATTTTTCAATGAACAAACGGCTGTGAGCAGTTTGCCAATTCAAAATCTTTTTTGTTGCCCCCAATTCCTAGTAAACGCCTTATTTGAATAACACAGGGGTCCCAACGAAAATTTGACCCCCCTAGAACTCGGAAACGAATAATTTTCGAATATTTAACAAAAAACAAAATTTGAATATCAAAACAAATTAAATATGTTGTCTTCTACAATTTTAATTTCAAAAAAATTTTTATTCAAAAAACTTTTAGAATTAAATTAATGTCTAAAATAAGCACCGCTTACGTTTAATAACCGCTTACGAATATAATCAAAACTCGATATATAATGTCAAATGGAAAAAATAAACCAACAGATATACGAAAGTCATTAAAATTAATAAATAAATATTTAAAGGAGACAAAATTTTGTTTCTGGTCTTACCTTTAAGAACACCAATTGCCTTTTAAAAACATGAACACACCTTAAGGACTTCTCAAAGAATATAATTTATTTGCACAAAACATGCACTATATAGTGTATGTTTTGAGAAATTTCTGAATTAACTTATTCGAATATTTAAATATATTAAATATTTCAAATAAATTATATTCTTTGAGAAGTCCTTAAGTTGTGTTCATGATTTTAAAAGGCAACTGGTGTTCTTAAAGGTAAGACCAGAAACAAAATTTTGTCTCCTTTAAATATTTATTAATTTTAATGACATTTCATATATCTGTTGGTTTATTTATTCCATTTGACATTATATATTGAGTTTTGATTATATACGTCTATTAAACGTAAGCGGTGCTTATTTTAGACATTAATTTAATTCTAAAAGTTTTTTGAATAAAAATTTTTTTGAAATTAAAATTGTAGAAGATAAACATATTTTAATTTGTTTTGATATTCAAATTTTGTTATATTTCTTCTATCAAGTAAAAGGCCTTTCTATTTTATCAAATATCAAAATTTTCTTGAAAGAATTATGCTAAAGAAGAATTATTTACAGGCTCGACCAATTTCCCACCAAGGTGTACTGAGTACTTTTGCATACATATTGATGTACGAATTGGAATCTCCACCATATTCCCGAAGACATCTTCCATTAAAATCACAAGTAAAAACGACTGCCTCAACTGAACCTAGTTCAAGTAAATCCAAACCTATAGCTAATGGAATTGCTTACACAAGTAATAAAGTATATGGACCTGAACTGCCACGAAATGGACTGAATAAACATAATGGTGACACAGCCGGCATTTCCTTGAACGCGTCTAGTGAAAAGGAATTTGTCAATGACTCTGAGACTGAGTCACAACCACAAAAAACTAGTCAAAATACACCAATCAAAGTTCATTCGCCTAACGAAACAGTCAGCATTGGTGATCAAATAGTTCCCAATAAATCGTTAAAAAATGACAAAGTCGGTTGTTCTAGTAACAGTACAGAAAGTAAGAGTATTACGAAATTAGTTCCATATGATGAGGATGACTCTAGTGATTCAAGTGACTCAAAACCTATAAATAAAACAAATTGTGAAAATACAGTGTCAGACTCATTGAACGGCGTTTGGAAAGTAAGTCATACTAAAGAAAGTCCCTATGGTCCGTCTTCTGAAGGAAAAAGTTGGTTGAAGAACAGTCCTTCGAATGACAAAGTAGTGAACGAGTTGTTTAAAATGTCTCATTCAGGTTATTCAGCCCCAGTGTCTACCTGGAATGGAGCTAGATCACGATTGGATAAGGAAATAGCAAACGAAAGGAGGGAAGAACGAAAGAGGACAATTGAAGATGTTTCCGATCCAATCGATCAGGGTCGCAAAAAACATATTAAGACCCATAACAATTTTAAATCTAACCCTGGATATAATCCAGTAGAAGTAAGTAAAAATCTTTGAATATACTTCTCGATTAGAAACTTATTTTCTGTGATAACTGAAATATGATATAAAATAAATTATTCGAATTAATTTCATTTGATATGTTTACCTTAAGAGTCACAAAAAATTATAGAAACACTTAATTAACATCAGTCAAGTTTTAATGATTAATATATAGAAGAGTAACCTTGAAAATTTTTTGTAAGTCTTGGGCCTTTTCAGAAAGTTTGAAAGACTGATATACATTCTGTCAAGAAAGTACCGGGAATTATCGATTTAAATCTGGCGGGACAATGAGGCAGGTAAACATTTTTTTTCCTAGGTTGGTACCACTGTCCTTAATTACTATGCCAAGCTTGAGCGGGATCTGTCAACTAGTGTGTTTGCAACAGCTGATTAAGTCAGTCGATGTCAGAGTGCGTGCCGATTTTTACTATGGGTGATTACGTTGAGCAAAGAATTTGTTTAAAGTTTTGTGTTGCAAATGAATTTTCGTGTGCCGATGCATTGAAAATGTTGCAAAAGGCCTTTGGTGATAATGCTCTATCGAAAACTCGTGCATATCAATGGTACAGAGCCTTCAAGGACGGTCGTGAAGTGGACGCCCATCGACGGCTTCGATCGAAGATAACGTCGATAAATTAAGGAAAAGGTTCTGGAAAACCGTCGTACCAGCTTGAGAGAGATAGCACATGATCTTAAGATATCCCAAGAGTCCGCACTTACGATTTTGATTGATATTTTGGGCATGAGAAAGGTGGCCGCACGACTCGTACCGAAAGACCTGAATTTTCTTCAAAAACGTCATCGCGAACAGGTTGCTTCAGACATGCTGGATCGCTGTAATTCCGATTCTACATTCATGGAACGCATTATAACTGGTGATGAGACCTGGGTCTACGAGTACGATATGCAAACAAGCCAGCAATCATCGGAATGGGTAGCAAAAAATGAGCCGAAACCGAAAAAACCACGCCAAAGCCGCTCGAAAATGAAGGTGATGCTCATTGTTTTCTTCGATATCCGTGGCGTGGTGCACTACGAATTCGTTCCAGAGGGTCAGACGGTAAACAAGGAGTATTACCTAGGCGTTATGAAACGTTTGCGTGAGCGTATCCGTAAGAAGCGGCCAAATTTGTGGGCGAACAACTCATGGATTTTGCATGACGATAACGCGCCTTCTCACCGAGCTACGATTGTGACTGACTTTCTCGCCAAAAACTCAACAAACGTGCTTCAGCAACCACCGTATTCGCCGGATTTGGCTCCCTGCGACTTTTTCCTCTTCCCAAAACTAAAATTGTCCCATCGTGGCACCCGTTCTGAGTCGATTGAAGCCATAAAACAAAATTCGGCGCGAGAGCTAAAGTCCATCCCGGAAAGCGCCTATAAAAAATGTTTCGATAATTCGAAGTGCCGTTGGCATAGATGTATTGGAGCAAATGGAGCCTATTTTGAAGGCGACCCAATAAATTTTGACGATTAAATGTAAAAATGTTGTTTTAATTGAAAATTCCCGGTACTTTCTTGACAGAGTAGTAACTGATGAAAAAACCATTCTCATATAATTTTCCATTTATTTGCTATGAATGAAAGAAAATATGACATTTCCTAATTTTACTCGGTTCTCGGAGGTCGCAGACAAGATTTAGAAACGCCCTCTCGCCGTAAATGTCGTACGGGTTTGTTTAAACTACAAGCTCATCGTACTAACCCCAAAAAATTTATTAATCAGTTATATTGAACAATCGACTACACAAAAATACTCTTTTTGTGAGTCGATTTTGTGTGTCTCTCTATTGAAGGGGTGGGGATGCTTCGATTGAATTGTGCAGTGCAGAGCCACTTCAATATGAAGAAAAAGGCTGCCGATCATATTTTAGTGGATGTTTATGGTGACATGTTCTAGCTGAACGAAAGTCTTAGAAGTGGTTTTGATTTGGAAAACGAATAACGATCTGGAACGCCACTAAAAGTTAAGGATGAAGAATTAGAGGCAACGCTCGATGAAGATCCATCACAGATGCAAAAACACTTGGAGTCACTCAACCAGCTTTTTGCCATTGTTTAAAAGCAATGGGAATAATCCAAAAGGTAAAAAATTGGGTGCCGTATGATTGTCAAGAGACGTCGAAAAACCGTTTTTTTATGTTCGAACAACTGTTCCAAAGGCAAAGGAGAAAGGGGTTCTTGTATCGAATTGTGACTGGTGATGAAAAGTGAGTCCATTACGATAATCCGAAAGGTCGGGCAACGTATGCGTTTGAGCCGAGCATTGCGAGAAAAACTGTCGTAATATGATTGATGTAACATGGCCAGGCTGACCAGCACTTCTCCAATTATGATGCAGTAAAAAATGGATTGATGCATAGATAGCTGTTCAAGGCCCCGCCCCTTTTTCGTGTTGGGATCAATTAATTGACAGAACGATAAAAAAGTAGTGGCTAGCGAAGAACAATATTTTATTTGAACTTTGAATGTATAACCAATTTTTCACATTAATGCTTCAATTTTTGACAATAACTTATTTTTACTCCTATTAATTCAAGAAGGATTTTTGTAATCGTCAATTCTAATTTATCCATCCAGTTGTATCTTCTATTAGATACCTTTATATTGTTACAGTTTTTGCTCGCTAGTTCCAGATAACAGTGTGTTATGGTTTGGCCCAATGTCTGTAATTTTCAAATTTTGAGCCGAAAATGATCTTAAGTGACTAGGTGGGATTCACTCGTGAAGAATCCTAGGTCAAAAGTAATTGGGTCTGACATGTCTGTAAACACTAAATTTCGAACAGAAAGAGTTTTAACCTTTATGGGAAGGTTATGGGTCCAAGTTCGTTAATGGGCAAAATCAGTTTAATAGTTTCGCAGTTATTCACGTTTGAAAATTTTTCACATTTTCCCAATATACTTTCAAAACTACAGATTCTCAAAAAACAAAATTTTGTGAGTAGATCAGCATTGGGCGCTATCTTAAAGACCTTAAACTTTCAAACGGAAAGAAATAGAGACTTGAAACTTTCAGAGTAGGTTTGGGACCCGAATATCTCAGTTGAGTTTGTTATTGGGCAAAATTAGTCTAATGGTTTCACAGTTATCGCATTTGAAATTTTCTCTTATTTTTATTAATATTTTCCAAATTACTAATTCGATTGATTCGAAATTTGAAAGGATGATGATAACAAAGCAAAGACAAAAATTTTGTGAGCAGAGCAGAGTTTAGTGTTAAAGAAACCATATCACTCCCACAATCGAATTTAAATCTAACATTTAGATGTGAAATAATGATAAGAAGGCTATTACATAATTTCGTAGAGATCCTATAATTAGAAGACCAGAAAAATTATTTTGTGATGATTATGGTTGTGAACTATCAAGCAAAAGTTCCTGACTTCACGTCAGTGCTTTTCCCTTTTTTTGTGAATGTATGTCATTGTTTAAAACAAAATTTAATTTCTCTTCTTTCACTTACCATAAAAGGATCTTGTTCAACAGTTCACTTCCCCTAAAAATTTCAAATCTTTGAATTACTCCTTAAGGAAGCTACATATGATTTAATAATGTTCTGTCATCTAAAAATAAAAAAAATGTTATTTTTTGCAATTCTAAAACTTGTGAAGCAACAGAAAATCTCATGAAAGTGAAAAATACATGGTCAAACGTCTCTTTTTCCCTTTGATAAGCATCAAACATGTTGGCAAAAAAAGAGTGAAAAAAAATTATTGAACAAAACTTCATATATTTTTCAAAATTTTTGCTGCTGAAATCAGATGAAAAAATGTGCAAAAGTCTCTTGAATATATCTTCACGAAGTCTCTAGCTCTTCCTGCTCAAAAGTTACTGTGTTCATGGACAGACCGGCCAGGCCGAATTACTTTAGGTTCTTCTTAAGTTAGCCAAACTTAGTCCTTTTGAAACCATTTTCAGCTCAAAATTCGAAAATTACAGACATTTGGACAAAATGATAACACCTTGCTCTCTAGAAAAAGAGCGTAAAAAGTAAATCTTCAAAACGATTGCCACTCAGCTCAATTGGAAGATAGAATCAATTTTGCTGTTCCCTACAATAAGTGCTAAAAACGATTTATTTTTTCAACTTTGACCCTGTATGTCTTTATATTGAATGAATTCAAAGAAAAAAAAATGGTAATATCAAAAAAAAATTAGAAACCAGATTTAAACTGAAAGAATTAAATGTTGGACTTAATAAATTCACTTCCAGAAATTAATAATTTTTTCTTTATTTCAGGAATATCATAGTACAAAAAACTGGAACCATCGGAATAACTCCAACTCTAGGTTCTATGGTAGTAATAAACAATTTTATAATAACAAGAATGGACATCGACATAGATTTAATTTCCATCATAAAAACTACCACAATAAACACTCTCGAATGTGATTGTAAAAAGCTTTATAATGATTTTCAGTAATTATCTAGGAAAAACCTCAGATTTGTGAAGTATTTTTTTTAATTGATTTCGTTACATGTACAAATGAAAATATTTCTATTTATTGCTTATCTCATATCAGTCGGACTGGTACTTGCAGATTAGATTTTTTATATATATAATAAAATATATATAATTCGTTATTGTGTAAAATTTTTTTCTTTATTTCCATCTATTCTTTTCTAAGAAAATATCTTTTTACATTTTTTCAAATATTTATTCTTTGACATCGTTGTTGCTAGACTATTCAATTGAAAATTTATAGAATTGGACTGAATTTTCTAAATTTTCAGTAACTGTAATGAATATCACATTTACTGTGTTATCTTTTCTAGATAATTACCTTTGTTTTGTACATTTTACAGATAAGTTTCTTAGAACTACCCAGTGTGAACTTGGAAGTCTGTTTTAATTGAAGAATGCTCTTTTATTCTGTATGTACATTTTGCAGATAAGTTAGTATTTTTCATTGTTCAATGTTATTGTGAAAGAGTATTTGTTTTAAATGAAAAATATTCATTCAATTTTAAATCATAAGATAAACTTTTGGACCTCAAAAACAATCCTAGATTAGTGAATATAGCGTACATTGTTGAAATAATTGAATTATATTTATTTTTTGCATTTAGCATCATTTTGTATATTTTATGTTCCTTAGGAAATGTACATAATTTTTTAAGACATTCACACATAATACAATTATATCATGAGATGATTATAATTACATATTTCTTTATTACTCCTGATTTTTATTGTAGCTTATTTTTGTAAATATATTATATAAGTGCCCATAATGTTTGCAGCTCATTTATTTAATCAAAACACCTCAACAACCAACCAAGTTTGACATTAGCAGAAAAACAGACAAATATATACAGTTCACCAATTACCAATACATTTGTTCCAAGTTTTGATGTTCCATTAGGGACGACTTGGTCGGAAATTGTTGCTGCTATTGTCCCAATATGTCCGGGATCCATACATATCTACCAGATTCATCTTGAGGCACAGTCAACTGTACTGTTGCAAGACCAATTTTGAACAACGGTTTGCCGTTGCCTAACGATTAGTATGGTAACTCATTATTACTCACACTTTTCTTCTGTTCTTATTTCCATTTATCCTGTTAATCTGCTCACCTCATCTGACCACCCTAACTGCCTTTTCCACATAGTATTATTATTCACTTTGTATTTTACTCATTCTTTTGTACATTGAGTTACAAATCTTAAAAATCTAAATCACATTTTAAATGAATCTGTTTCAGCCTATCTTGAAAGAAACATAGCATAAGATACCTTAGATTATAACATTGAAAGAAACAAAGCCTGGTAGCCCCTTTGATTATAATCGAATCTTTTTCTCCACTTGTAGTGTAAAGCAACCCCGACATTAGTGAGGGATCAATCAAGGCGTTACAACCTCATAAAACCCATTGTTATAATAATAATAATTTTATTGGGTCCTTTAAGTCATTTAACATGTATAGGACAAGACAGATATCTTCTTTCTTATATATATATAAAAATCAATTGCTGTTTGTTAGTCTCGTTAAAACTCGAGAACGGCTGAACGGATTTTTCTTATCTTGGTCTTGAAATGATCGTGGAGGTCTAGGGAAGGTTTGAAAGGTGAGAAAAATTCGAATAATTAACGGGAAAACCCTAGAAACAGCCATTTTCTGTTTCCCATACAAACGTTTTCTAACGTAACTAAAGTAATTGAGATACCATTATACCCCACTTAAGATATGAGCAAAATCCCGAATGTTGAAATTCCCAGTGTTATACCAATGCCCAATAAAATAATTAACATTAAACTACCAAGAAATCGGTTACTTAAACGGATTTCTTGGTAATTTTATGTTAATTATTTGCATTGGTATAATACTGGGAATTTCAACATTCGGGATTTTGCTCATATCTTAAGTGGGGTAGAATGGTATCTCAATTACTTTAGTTGGTAATTGATGAAGAAACATCTTATAATAAGTTATCAAATACATTTAAATGATAAAGTGATAGTTTTGTAATTTCAAAAATTCCCGTTTTGTTCAAATACTTGATAATAAGTTGATGAATGCATTTAAAGGCAAGACAGTTTGTTTAGAAATCAGTAGTCTGTATGATCTGAAGAAGTTACAACGTAACGAAACGCGTCATCAGTTACTCAATAAAAGTGTAAATTAAACAATAATTGTTTTCATGTTATCTAACTTCAGTTGTTGATTTATCAGATTATTTTGGTTTAGATTAATAAATATTAAGTTTTGTCACAAATTGTGACAGACCCATATCTATAGGATATTCTTTGGAATTTTGTTGATCCAATCAAGAAATACTCCCCTAAAACCCTGACCAAATCCCAAATAATCTTGTTTCCGTTAGTGAAATTGTCCAGAATATTCCTATAAAACTGATACTTAGTGGACTTCAACAAACTCCTACTCTGTGTTTGATAGGATCAGAAGGATGTAATCTATTATGACTGTTAAAGCCTGGTGAAACTGTTAACAATGATCGCTATGAATTGCAAATTATTGATTTGAATCGAGCATTACGTGAAAAACGACCGCAATATGGAAAAGGGCAACACAAAGTCATTTTGTGCCTCATTACACAGAACAAAATGGGTCAGGGAAACGATCGAGCCGTCTAGTTACAAAATACTAGTGCATGTGGCTTATTCTCCAGAATTGGCTGTATCCGATCATCAACTATTCGAATCACTGGGGCATGCTCTCGCTGTACAAGCTTCAATTCGTATGAAAATGTACGAAAATGCCTCGATAACTGGTTCGCTTCGAAAGAATTGTTTTTTTGGCGTGGCAAACTGCAGAAGAGGTGGGAAAATTTATAAATAGCAATGGAGATTATTTTGAATCAAATATTTCTTATCATTTTCAGACACATGTAATTTTCATAAAAAAATTCTGATTTTATACTTCTACACCTGGGATGTGTATACATAAAACTATCCACTGAAGTATGAATAGAATAAAACAAAAACCTAAACAAATGATAACCTCAAAATATAAGCTGAACAGTACCCGAAAGTAATGTCGCTTTTTTGAATTAAATTCAAACGAATAAATTATTGAAAGTTATTATTTTTAATCAATAATGAATCACCTTCGTTATCAACAACCTTTTGCCTCCTAGTGTGCAAATTTTCGATGCCTGATCGATAAAAATCAATGGTTTTTGAGTAAAATATCTGGAAATGGCATTTTAGACATCATCCAATTATACTATAGTGACAGGAGTTGGCAACACTGATCAGAACCATCATATATCGACGAACACTTTGCCGGATCTACACCACCTAGGTGGTGTTGGCTGGACGTTGATCTCTTGTATAGTCTAATGAAGAAAGTACCCATCAAAAAAAAGTAAATATCAGGAGTGGGTCAGGACTTACCCCCACAGAAAATTATATTGTTAAATATGATGGAGAAGATTTATGCAACGAAAATTTTTCTACAGAAAATATGTGATACTTATGCATCTGGGGGCAAAAATTTCTTACAAATTCACTCTTCCTCAAAAGAACAATATGAAAGTGATTCTGAAGGCTCTATTGTCAAACTCTCAGAAGAGCATTATAATTATGTAGACACTCACTGTGGGGAGAAGCACTACACAGAATATTCCACTGGTTGAGAACAATAACTCTTTATTTTCATTAACATATATAAAACTAATATAATAATATGCAACAAAACTTTTACCTAATGAAAACGTTTATTATTATAAACATTAACTTTACAAGTTGTACTTGATATTTTTGAAAGTATTAAATGTATATCTACATTAAAAGAAATACCTAATTATTATCCTGATACTCCTAGATCTTCTGTGAAGATCCCTCAGAAGCTTTTTCAGCTTGTGCGAGTTTGGAGTTTGGTTTGTGTTCTGAGTAGGCTTTGTTACTGCGATCTTGCACCACTTTAGGTCACAGCACTGTTAATTTTTGACACAACAGTGAAATGGCAACAAGAAAAAACTAGCCAAAAATACTGAAGCAGAATAATTATTCTAACTGAAAATATTTTGAGAAAAGATCTCCGCAATTCTAAAAAGTATTTATATTTCTCATTTGATAAACTGTTACAAGGACACTACTTTCGAAAATAATACCAGAAAATTTAAAAAAGAAATAGTAAATGTTGTCTACACCTTGGATCATTTCAAAATTCAACTAACTAAACATGTATACTGAACATGCCCCTTCATTTTAAAAAGCATTCTTACTTCGGATTTTGGTTTATTGGTCAACATTCAGCTGACCAGTAAAATAGTGTTTTACTTCCTTCAAATTAGATCGAATTAATGAAACAAAAAATTTTAAGGAAAAAAATTTGAAAGTAACCTTGAAATGGTCACATATTTATTTATGTGTGTAAATAATAGGCAAATACATTTTGTTTACATGATGATTTATTTTGGGAATAATTAATAGGGGAAAAATAAAATATAATTTCTAATTTACACTATATAATTAATATACCCCTCCTTTATGAAGCTGACAATTGTTTCAACACGCGAGTTTATAGCTTGCTCAGATAGCACCGTATGTTGAAACAATTGTCATTTTCATAAAGATATGTAGGTATATATATATATAGTGTAAATTAGAAATTATATTTTATTATTATTTAGGATGAATATACATGTATTAAATGCCAAAACTATAGAATATTATATTACATTATCCAAAATAGAGAAAATTTCTATATTTAAAAAGTATAAAAATCAAACATTTTGTCAATATTATTTTTATGCCATAATGTTCTTATTTACTGTCACTGGCTTGTCTTCCTCTGTAATTTCTGTTTTATCCTCAGTTGTAGTTCCCGACTCTTCTTCATTTGTTTTCTCTTTATCACTTAAAGCTAAAAGATTAAATTTTTTATACTTCAAAAAATCTGGTATAACACCTATGAATGCAAATCCTCTTATAATTTCTATGACTATAGAAATGTCTGCATCTTTTAGATTCACCTTATTATCTTTGTTCATAGATGATACTTTCTCCGCAATTGTTTTTATGACTTCATCTTTTGATAGAGAGTTATTGTTTCTATGATTGTAAACTACTGAAAAAGTTCTTCCATCATTTTTGAAATACTTTTGAGCAAGTGGTTCAAATGCTTTTTCAATATCTTTTACATAAGCTTTACATGTAACTTCTACAGGTACCAGTCTTATGAGAAATCTTGTTTGTTGCTGTTTAGTTTGTATTATGTCTTCCACTATATGTTGGGATATCTTGACTGGATCCTCCAAAGTAGTACGAATAAATATCAAATTTTTCGCTCCAGAATCACATACATTAAATTTGAATTTCTGCTTGGTATTTTGTGACTTCAAGCTATCAATTTCTTTAGATATTTCGTCAGATACATCAACATTTTCATTATTTGGTTCAATGGGTTCTTTTCCATAAAGCTCATCTACAGCTTTGTTGAGAATTTGATAGGATTCCCTAATACAATCCTTTTCTCTATTATTGCAACTGCATAGAAAACCTCTGAAATTGATATCTAAATTACTAGATTTTTTACGAAGAGGTTTTGAGTAATATTTATTTTTTGGTTTTACAATCTTTCCAGAACTCATTTCAATGAAACACTATTAACTCAAAATATTTTTAGTAATTTTAGTGTTATTTCAAATTAGAGATAACACTATTCGACTATCGTAGACAACACTTCTGTTACTCAAAATTTACACACACCACACATAAATAATTTACAAATTTAACCTCAAACTCAGAGATGATATACAGTATGAATCACTAATTATATCTACTTCTCCTGTAATCTGTACCTACTGGTTTTATTATTCTCTATGGACTTCAATTTTCAAATATCCAGATGAGGAAATGTGTTTTCTATACAAGAAATGAACACAAAATTTTTATTATGGTCACAATGTTCACATAATATAGCTAAAATTTATGATACAAAAGAAAACATAAGATTACTGCAGAAGTTTAATCTATTTTCTTCTTACGTCTGAAATTAACTTCTACATACATATGTCATTTTGTTATGTCATAACAGTAAAGTTTCGTCTGTGTATGACAAAAAAATTATTAAATATTCTCATTAAACATGTGTGAATATGTTTTTAATTTTTACTAATATTTAAAAATTACAGAATTTTTCATACATTCGAACTGAGAAATCTCGTAATATCAATGGTTAATAATGGGATTTGAACTGAATCGCTTTCAAGGGGATGTTGATGAAGAGCTGATTTGCCCAATATGTTCTGGTGTTTTAGAGGACCCCTTACAGGTAAATTGTTGCTAATTCAATTACCTTAGTTTTGCATCATATTTGCTTGTTATTTAAAGGCACCGGCGTGTGAACATGCCTTTTGTAAATGTTGTATAACAGAGTGGATATCAAGACAACCAACTTGCCCAGTAGACAGACAAAATGTTACATCTGCACAACTTCGTCAAGTTCCTCGCATTTTGAGAAATTTGCTGTCAAGGTGAGTTGTTTATATGGAATATTTTATTGATAAATATTACTGAAAGCAGATTTTTAATCACAGTTGTCAAATTTTTATCTTGTCATGAGTTTTTCAGTCGATCATGTCTAAATATTTTTCTTCCAGGCTTTGTATTAATTGTGATAATGCACCCTTTGGATGCACCCAAGTATTAAAATTAGACTCGCTCAACTCCCACTTGGAAGAATGTGAATATAATCCTAAACGGCCACTTCCTTGTGAACAAGGATGTGGATTAATTATACCAAAAGATGAATTGAAAGATCATAACTGTGTCAAGGAATTAAGATCTCTTATACATACTCAAGAACAAAAAATGAAAGATTTTCAGAAAGAACTTGCAGAACAAAAATTTGTGATAAATGAGCAGAAGAGGGAAATGCAACTATTGAAGGTAGGTATTGTTTAATTGAACTTAATATGATAGGACTTTTTGTGGGCTTTTGAAAACATTTCTGACTTATTTTATTGTCTTGATCATCACTGTGGAATATTGTATATTTGGAAATAAAGCAAATGAATGTGAATTAATTCATGTACATAACATGCTCCATAAATAACAGGACTATGTTGTCTTTTCAATTTATTCCTACTATATCATGCTTTTTGACTCTTAATTCAAAATAGAATAGACAGGCAGTAAGTATATCAAATTCTAAGAAGACTTCAAAGTTTACAGTTTTAAAGCATTTAAATATAATTTAAGTAACATACAGTAATAATTGCATTTTGTGTCACTGTTGGTAGTGCAGACTTCAATTAATATCTAATGAAAAATACGTTTAGAATTACTTGTCAGCATTGATTTGTATTTTATTAAGTGCAACTGGCTAATTAATTCTTCTATGTGCAAAGATTCAGCTTTTAGAGTTTTGTAGGCGTAGTACTTTATTCTAAAATGATACTTATAAATGTGAACATATAAGAAAGAATCCATCAAATGATCACAGAAAAGTAAATACTTATACATGCGAAGGTATAAATTCAGCTTTACAACTGAGTTGAGAGTGTAGACAAACATATTTTTTATCATTATTTTTATTATAATTTATTTATTAGTAATCTGAATACAGAATTCTATAAGCTAATTTGATACATATGGAGCATTAAGCCCTCAAATAAGTTTATAAGGTCTCCTCCATTCAAAAAACCTCTTTATCCCTACTTAAGGTCTTCTGCCAAGTTCCTTTTGATTCTTCTATGGTTCAGAAGTTGAAGCAGTGGATATAGTCAGTTGTTTACTGTATCCACCAAACTAGGCATCAAGCTGATTGGTCGTTACAGCACTTGGATCTGGTTTTAATACTTATATTAATAATAATAAAATAATTAATGTTTACCTTTTCTATAGTAAAAAAAGTAAAATATGACGAAAATGCTGCTTATTGCTCTCCACATTTAAAAGGACACCAACCAAAGACTACTGCGTAGAATTAATTGAACTTTTTCACACAGAAGCCTTGCTATATCAGCTCTCAAAACATATAATGATTATACGGCTTAAGTGTGAAGTTGTGTTCGAAAAAATACAAACCATATGCTGACACCAACCAAAAGATGTCAGCATATAATAGTTTTATTCATAGATTATTGAATGTCCCTTTGAATTCAGAAAACTTTTTGAAAGAATTAAATATTATTAAACAAATAGCGTCAAACAACGGTTACAATCCCTTTCTTATAGACAAAATGGTATCCAATAAACAAAAGAAAATGGCATTAAATCTTGTGTACCCAATCATAAAAGAGGACAATACACAGAAATATTTTTGGTTATCTTATGTCAATGGATTATCTGAAAATATTGCTAAATATTTCAATTATAACGCGGCTTTTAAGACAATTAATAACCTTAGTACCTACATAAAAAACAATAAAGATCATACAAATAAAGAAAATAAATCCGGAGTCTACAAGTTGACTTGCAAAGATTGCCCTTTAGTATACATTGGCCAGACTGGTAGATCATTCAAGAAACGTGTCCAAGAACACCAAAGGGGTTATATATCCAATTCTGTACATTCAACATATGCTAATCATCTTAAGGAATTCAGGCATAATTTCAACAATAATTATCCACGTTGAAAGCAAAAGTTCTAGATTAACACTTTTAGAATTTCTTGAAATCAACAGGTATAATGCCCGTAAAATTCTTTTGAACGAACAAACAGATGTTGATAAGTCTCTATTACTGAATATTTTTCCTTAATGGTATTTTTAGCGGCAAACTCCAATAAACACCTAGAGTTTTTATGACTTGTGCTTCCATTATTTGGTCACGTACCTAAAAATGTATTTAAACTCGTTTACACTGAATACCATCAGACAGTACAATGTAATACCTGAAGAAGCCACATCGTGGTGAAACAATTGTTGTAGTAGTACAAACATTTTTGTGGAAATAAATTACTGTCTCATATACATTTTTTTGAATAAATTTTATCAAAACAGTAGATGATGCAATTTAAAACTCTATTATCACAATCTTTGTTACTTCTCCACTATTTTTTAATTACCACAAGAATATATTTTGTATTACTAAGTATATGGAACTTCTGATTGCTTCAATTGTGATGAATTTTCAGAAATCCCCAAAATCGAAAAAAAAACAATCTTCAAGAATCAAGATAAATAAGGTCTTCAAGAAAATTTATTGTCTGTCTTAACCCTTTTTGAAAGTTTCCTTTTGAGCTTTTTCTTTGGTGCTTTTTTAGCGCACTTTGTTTATTTATTTTTCTGGGAATTCACGTTAACACTTAATCTACTTTTTCAAACTAGTTATAAGATTAACATTACCTGCTTGTAGAGTTGATGTTGCTTTATATTGTAAAATATTTTTTGAAGATAATGAATATGTGTGAACTTAATCATTTACATTCTTTACCCTTTTTATAGCTGTTTTGAGAATAATGAGCTAAATACTTTTTAACAAGGCTTTATTCTCAAGCTTGTACAAAAGCATCAATTTTCATGTTTTCATGAAATATGCCCGATATTTTTTCAGAAATGAAAACAAGTGTTTCGGAAACGGGTTTCCAGTATGGTTTTAAATCAACTACTTCTGTTTGAAGTCAGTGTTTTCTCTGCATGCATGCATAAACGGATAAGCAATAATCTTCTGATCTAATCAAATGCTAAATTAGTTATTATAACACTTACCTGTTTTCCAAGTGCTGATCATGACTCAATAAACATATAATAAAGATTTGGTGTTCTGACTATAGAAATCAAATCCAATTAGATGAGACTTTTAGGGTACAAATTTTAACTTTATTCTTTTGGTCAGTGTAGTGTGTGTTGTTTGAAGAGGTAAGTAACCAATTTTTTGGTGTACTTGCCCCCAATCAGTATTTGAGTTTTCTGAAAAAACAATTCTAATGACTCTTTTTTGTTGTAGAAACACTGTGGCTGTCCCAATAAGCTCGTTAAAGTGAGTATTGCTGTTCCTTCCGCTTTTTCCTAATTCTGGTAAGCTCAAATGAGTTTCAGTTAAGTCGAATAATTGGAAAATCCACCTATTAGTTTTGAAGCAACACAAGTTTTCACAAGGAAAACCAGAAAATTACTGTTTTTCATGTTTAATTAATACAAAACTAAAGAGCAGCAATGCTCATGACAAAATCGTGCTTATTAGTATTACATTTTTTTTTGAGATTCCTCTGTATTTGTTCCTAGTAATTGATTATCATTTAAATTATACTACTTTTAGATGATATACTTAGACCGAATACTATCATTGACACTATTAGAATTGCATTGGTAAATACTAAATAACATTAAAATGAAAACACCCAGTAATAGTTGTAGTAGTCTAATAATTTTCATTATACATGTTTCATATGGTTAAATGAGTAAGTGATAAATTTTTATGCCATATTGGTCATTGTTTTTTTGTTATCCTGCTTTTTGAAAAATTATCACAAATAGGTGAAACAAAAGCTTTGTCTGCAAAATATTGGTGATTGCCACCAAATGTATTGTTGGAAAATCATAATAGTTCATGATGAACAACTCACTGCAGTGGCGTGCGGTGAAATTAAAAAAAAAAGGAACAATTTTCAAAAACTCACTTTATCAACCAACTCATCGACTGATTAGGTTCACGGTTCAGTGAAGAAAAAAAATTTTTTTTTATCAAATTTGACTTAATTAATTAACATAGCCTCCTTCAAGAGCGATACACCCATTCTAGAGCTAACTTTTCGATACCTTTCTTGAAGAACGATTTATCTTTGGCTTCAAAATAGACGTTTGTTTCGGCAAACGTCTCCTCATTTGAGCCGAATCTATCCCGGAAGCATTTTTAGGTCAAAAGAAAAGGGTGCATGCAGAAGCAATTAGAAGTGTAATTCATGCAGTTGTCTTGGTGAAATTTCCATTCCTTTGCATATGGGGTCGTTTCTTCGAAACTTCCTCCTTCAATCGATCCAGTAGGGCCGTGTAATTGTTGCTATTGACTGTCTTGCTCCTTTTCAAAGTAGTCGTTTAAAAAATTCTTTACCCATACCAAAGTACGGACGACGAGGTTCACGTTTTTTCCATTGTCATATATCGAGGCAAAAAATCCTTTTTATATCAACTCCTTATTTTTGATCCGCTGCTAGCAAGCGCGGATTCCACTTTGAAATCAGAAAGATAAACAACTGCAAAGAGCACAAGTTGTCACGGCAGAACCACGGAACATGAACATTGTCGTCTTTCACTTTTGACTCCGAGAGACTATAGCACTTTCACAGCAGCGATTGAAGAACAGTACAAAGTTTAAAAATGCTATGTGTATAACTCCATTGATATGCGTACTGTTTATGAAGTCCTCTTTGCTTTCTATGAGAGACAATATGACTGACCAGCGTTACATGCAAAAAGTAGGGGATGTCATGTACTACTCTACCTCTGTAATCCACGGCGGTTTAGAACCGCCGACTATCCGTGGTGAAATAGTACAATTCTCATTTGAGGCAAAATACCTGGGAATAGTCCTGGATAAGACCCTCAGCTGGAGTGTACACCTAGATAAAGTGTGTCATAAAGCCAGAATGGGTTTCTGGACTTGCAGGCGGATCTTGGTAAAACCTGGGGCCTAAAGCCTAGGCAGATGTACTGGCTATACACTATGGTAATTAGACCACGCACGGATAGTGTATGGCGGTGTAGCGTGGTGGAAGAAGGGCCAACAAACGGTTGGCGAACAAAACCTCACCCGACTACAGAGACAGGCTTGCCTTGCAATTACAGGTGCATTTCGCACCTCACCCACGGCAGCCATGAAGGTCCTACTAAATCTACCACCCCTGCACCTACTCGTGCAGAGGGAGGCGGAACGGACCACATACAAACTACATCAACTGGCGATTGACAGGCCAGAGGCAATAGTGATGGGAGGCTCAGGACTGCTGGACGAGCTTTTAACGAACAGTATCCTATCGATGCCCTCGGATCTAATGTCAAAAGTCACGAGCCAAGAACGGAATTTCAACGTAATCGTCCCCAGCCGGGACGAATGGACCCAGCATGCTGAGGTTCTATTGAGAACCGACCTTGTTCACAGACGACTCGCGAACGACGAGCGGAACAGGAGCGGGAGTCTATGGGATCAAACCGATAATTAACATCTCATTGAGTCTCGGTCAAAACGCAACCATATTCCAGGCAGAAATATTTGCCATTGAGACCGCGGCGGAACTGCTGATAAAACGGCAAATCCACCACGGTAAAATCAAAATATTTACTGATAGTCAGTCGGTACTAAAAGCTTTGGAATCCGGCTCTTGTACCTCAAGAACAGTCTGGAGTTGCCGCACGGCTTTAAACAGGCTCGGTATGTATAACGGAGTCACTCTGGTTTGGATACCGAGCCACTCAAACTATTTGGGTAACGAGGAGGCAGATCGGCTGGCGTTTGCTGGAGCTGCGCTGCCTTTGGTAGGACCGGAACCATTCCTGGGAATACCACATGACGTGGCTAACGAGGCGATAACAGGCAGAATGATCTCAAGGCTAGAGTCTTTCTGGCGGAGCCATTCTGGCCTGAAACATTCGAAGTTGTTCCTTGGAACAGCTTCGAACAAAAAGATGGCGAACCTAGCGCTAGGTCTGGATAGGGCCAAACTAAGAACACTTGTCGGAATTATGACAGGTCACTGCAGACTGAAAGCGCATTTGCACAAAATCGGTCTGACTGAAGACGATGAATGCAGGCTGTGTCTTGAGGACACTGAAACAGCCACGCACATCGTCTCAGATTGCCCAGCGGTGAGTCGCATCAGATGGCCAGGCTTTTATAGCCCACTGCGAACTGAAAAAATTACTCTGAACAAGATTATCGGTTTTATCCAAAAACTGGATCTCGTCGGGGAGATATAAATTAGGGATAGACCACAATAGTCCTTGCGGACGCAGTGGTAGGGTGGACAGACGCCCGCTCACCATAAATAACATAACATAATCACATAATCCACTTCTCTGACAAGATAATGCCTGATCACATGTAGCTAGAGTTTCCTTTGAACTACTTTGAACAAATCTGAGTCACTTTGTTGCCATGGCCACTCTGATTTACCGATCTTTCAACCCTTAAGCACTCCCTTAATATTGCAGTTAGATTACTCAATTTAACCCATTCTCCATAAGAGCTGTGAAAAATTTCAGAATGAACTGAGACATTGATTATTCTTGGATTAATCTTGAATTCTAACTGCCCGGTTTTTGATCGTTTTTTTATTCTTAGTATATAGTATATAGAAATATGTATGGAAAATTATTAAAATATTCCAATAGTTACTGGCTGTATTACCTTAGTAATACAGCTTAGTTTAATGTCACTTATATTTGGAAATTATTATGAAAATTAGATGTTTCAATCATGACCCATATTTCAAGTCAAATCCATATTCAGCAAGAACCAACAAGATATAAGATCATATCTTCTCATTCTCAAATTATGTCTATATTCAGAATGTTTGCATATATTGTAAATGTAACCACAACTAGACCTAGAGAGAACAAGGAGAAGCTATATTAAAATCGGTTTGATTTCATAATATGAGAGTCTGAAGAAAGTCTGATATTCAATATAAAGCTTGAAACTTGAGAAATATCTAGTTTCTTTATTTTAAAAATTTAACTTTCAATCAATTTCTCATGTAAAGAAGATGCCATTTAACTTAAATTAAAATCTGGTTTTGACGTCGGAATCTCATTCTTATATACAATTTCTCATGTAAAGAAGATGCCATTTAACTCAAACTAAAATCTGGTTTCGACGTCAGAATCTCATTCTTTTTTGAATTTCATCATCCTCAGAATCTAGAGTTATCAACATTTTGGCAACAAAAAAAATAAAATTTTATGTAGCAAATGGTTATAACTAGATACAGGGAACTTTGAAAAACTCCTTTGGAAAGTAATAAGAAATCATAAATGAGTTAATACACAGTATATCCTGAAACTTCAAGCGGGTACCAATCAAAGAACCATCTACATCAAACAATCAATGTCAATTAGTTAATTGATAATAATAGTTCATATTTTTGAAAAGATTGGCCTTCTAGTTAATATTTTAAAAATTATAAAATATTGAAGAAAGTTACTTTGAGCACTAAATAAATACTACTTGTATTCCAGATTAATCATAGTAAGAGTGAGATATAATGAAGCCAGATAAATAGTAACATTAGGATATGAATTAAAATATGATTAGTATTGAAATTTTTAGAGACGGCGAGGTAGATAATGTCATTGCTTGTTTCAAAATAAAATAATGAATTTAAATTATCACTACAATTCCAATATTTCAATAAGCAATTTTACCCCTTGTCAAAGTCGTTAACATTGTAATAGTTTTGACGTCTTCAAATTTGAGTCATTTTGTTATGCTTAACACTTGTAGATGGAGACACAATAAAAGTATGTGTATTAGGCCAGCTGAAATTTTGTTTTATTACCATAGCATACTTTAAATAAAGTCATTATGTTGCCAAAAAGTCAAGATGAAGAAAAAAATTGAATCGGTCCTTACTCCATGGAAATTCATTTTAATTAAATAAAATAATCTATATCATTTCATTCAATCAAGCTGAAGAAACTATTAATTCTAGGTGTAAGTAACCCTTTTAATGCCATAGAGTATGTTAGATTCAAATCATAAAAACTATCATTGCTAGTTTTAAAATGAAATATGATTTAAAATTCGTATTATAATTCCTTTTGTATAATTAATAATAAAGCAATACACTAATTATTAATTTTGCTGGCACACAATTATATTTTATATACAAAAGTACAGCATATTAGCTCATCTCATTTAAACAAATTGTAGAAATTACTATGTTTTACTACGAATAAATTGATATTTTACACATTTAAATGTGACTGTGTTGTTTTAATGAAGATGGAATACGAGTGTCATTTATCTAATTGGCTTTTAAATTAACTTCCTATGATAGTGAGTACTTTTTTTAAGTTATTTGACTTGATATTTATCGAATTCTGTATCAGATCTTTTAATTTTATTTCATTTAAACTCTCACTTTGTGGTTTGATAAATAACTTACTTGATAACATTGGTTATTTGAGATTACATAAAAAAAATCACTATCTAATCTGGATCAAGAGTAAGAAAAAATGTAGCAAATAACGTAACGAAGTAATGACTTCTTTTCATGTTTGAATTATCAATATATTAATTATTGTTAATATTAGAAATAGAGATAAGTTCGTGCGGTTTTGATAACAGATGTCGCTACTAGTTAATATTATTTCATTGTTTCATCTGGCAACCTTCATTTTGAAGTGAATTGAATTTTGAATTACAGGGAAGGTGGGAAAAAATAATGGCTAGCGACGTACAATACTTTAAACTATGACAACACTAGACCAAACACATCATTAATTACTTGACAGAAATTATTGACACTTGGTTTGAAAGTGATGTCACATCCACCATATAGAAATCCAGTAACTTGGCGCCATCGAATTACCATTCATTCAGATCATTACAAAATTCCTTGAACAGTAAAACCTTCAATGATGATGTAATTACAACAAGATCAGTTTTTTTCTGATAAAAACCAGAAATTCTAGGAGCTTGGAATAATGAAGTTGATAGAATATGACAAAAGATAATTGATCAGAATGAAAATTATATTATTGAATAAAATTTAAGAATTGTATAAAGAGTGATTCATTTGAATAAAAAATCAACAATTACTTTATTGCAACTATTATCTCTTAAATGGTTTATAAATATTTCCTTATTTTCGCCACAATTAGTATAACCTAGTCCAGTCGATTGATATCCACTTTATGTTGAGCATCATTGACAAAGTTTTACTAATTTCTGGTAGAAGCTGCAATGATACATTAACAAAAATCTTCGGTTGTGCAGATAATGCCCATTTATGCATTCTCCCGAATTTTCAGATTGATCATTTATCTGGTTTGCTAGAAACGTTGAATAAATGGCCATCGTGAAAAGTCCTGTATATAAACTATCTGCTGTAATTTTCTCCCTCACTCAAAGTGTCCTAGCAACAATCATTATCAAGTTTCAGATGTTTATAAGATATATTCATTATGTTTAAGACGATGACTGGGTAAATTGAAATTAAACTAGATGTATAATGTAGTACAGGATGAAACAATTTGTATATTGTTACATTTTGGTTTCATTGAATTCACTACCAAAATTCTAAGTAAAGTCGAAAATAAGGGCTAATTAACTCAATACAAATGTTTGGAAGATGCTTTATATGAAACTGTCGATTTTTTCCTGAGAAACGTCATTTCGTTCTTTAAAAACTGCATGAATCAATCAATTGTTCTATGTTTACTATCCATAATATTCCATCAATGTCCAATTGTATTAAGGTTGGAGTAGCTAGCAGTTTAGTCTAATTTTATCATATCCTTAATCCTTTGTTTCCAAGGCATTTTCCACGATGCTGCTAATATGTAGGGATACGTTATCCTGCATAATTGAAAGAGCCTCTGCAAAGTCATGTTATGGGCTGTACCACCAAATCTAAATACCCCTGCCCGGTTAAACTATGTTGTATAAGAATAAGGCAGGTTATTTCCCATAGCATGATTCCTTCCTGAAATATCACTGTTCAACCTTTATATTTAAGGAACAGACTGCTGGTTTGTCCTTCGTCATCTCTCAAAACATTAATTTCTCAGTTGTCAGATATAAGACATCCTGGTTTTGCTTGAAAATAAGATGTTCACCAATACTATATTGCTCAGTTTAGGTGGTCCAAATATCAAGGTAACTTATGTATAAAATAGAAAAAGGCTTTTTACTTGATAGAAGAAATATAACAAAATTTGAATATCAAAACAGATTTAATCTGTTAGTCTCTTGTTCTTTTATTATTTTATTGAACTTTA
Organism: Megalocaria dilatata; assembly: GCA_034642435.1. Classification (NCBI taxonomy): domain Eukaryota; kingdom Metazoa; phylum Arthropoda; class Insecta; order Coleoptera; family Coccinellidae; genus Megalocaria; species Megalocaria dilatata. Next base: position 8,852,318 of record CM067854.1, read on the forward strand.
AATTGTTTCCAGTTTAATCATTATCTGTCACAAATTTATTTTTTGATATTGTTCGGGTATTCTTACATATCTTCGAGTATATAATATTATTCCACAAAAGAATTCAGTTGTTTACTTTATGTTTGTCCATTACAGGAATTCATTAGGGCAATTCGGATATCGAATCCTTCCATGAGGGCAATAGCAGATGCGATGGAAAGGGATGAGGTAGTTCGTTGGAGTAATACACTTCAAAGAGCAAGGGTTAATCGATGGGGTGGAATGATTTCGACGCCAGATGAAGTTCTACAGGTAAGTTTTAATAAGGAAGCATAATTACCTATGGTTTTTACCAGGCCGCTCAAGAAGGAAGTAATGTTTTTAGGTGTATATTTTTTTTGTGTTTCTGAAAGCAAATTTAAATGGAGCACAAGCATTGTGGTAGTCCTACATATATAATAAAACGATAATATTCGCAATAAATTTTATGAACAGGCAATCGTAAAAAATTTAATAGTGTGTTTGGCGACCCTGTAGCCGAGAATACTCTCGTACATGTCTAGGCATTGACAAAATGAGATATCTGGTTGTGGTAACTTGAACGTTGTGGATTAACTGTGTCAGAGTCTGTGGAGGATGGTACAAATTAGACAGTCTCCACCTCATCATATCCCACACATATTCGATGAAATTTGATTCCAGTGAGCTGGGTAGCCATGGCAAAACACAAACTCCTGCTTCTTGGAAGTCCATATGGTGATGTGTATTGTCTTGCTGAAAAAAACGTGTGGATGGCCATATACATAAATCTTTAAAATTGTTTGTAAAATATCATTAACCTAATGCGCAGCTATCATAGTGCCTCAGATGAAGAGAAATGATTATCAGCTATCATAGGCAAATGACACCTAAAGATTTTTTTTAATGAACATCTTTCTACTTATTAAAAATTGTTGCGCAAGAAAGCCCGGGAATGTTGCAGAAATCTGAACTACAAGGATTGTTGGATAAAGCATGATCTTTGTGAAGAAATCAGAAGACACACGGGCTGCATTTGTTTATGAGACAATATTGTCAAAATTGAATTAGGAAACTCGTGCAAAATTTATGAACATAATTATTAGCCTTCAAATATGAACATATACTACCAAAATGTTCGAGAGTTAAGAACTAAGAGTTCTATCAGTTAACATGTCTCTCGAATTTTAATGTTGTCTGCTGAGTCATGGTTGAAGAGAGAAGTTCTCAGTTCAGAGCTGTATACTCATACTGTTTCAAATAACTTGATCTCTTCCTTCAACAAATTGAAGGATATTGTGGAGAATAATGGGAAAGATGAAATTCTAATACTTGGTGATTGAAGAAGAGTTTATGTAAAAGAAGACAATATTGTCCTGTTTAATTGTATCTCAGTGTTTTGATAGTTTGGATTAAGTCTGTGTAAGGTATTATTTTACCTAAGTATTTGCTTTATTTTTATCTCTTCTCGTTTTTTAGTTTTTAAGTATTTCTTCCTTATGATATATTCTTGATTGTATATAAGAAAAACAAGTGTTAACTTCCGCTATTTTATTGATTTACACGACAATTGTTTCGTCATACCATGACTTCATCAGGTGAGTATTTAAACTGAGGTATACAATGCAAAACATGACCTTAAATACACAGCTATGGTACAAAAAATAGAGGGGTAGAAAGAGATTGTATAAAATTAATGAAAAATATTAAGTAGGGGGGATCTGTTTAAATCTATTTGATCATTCAATAAAATTTGTCTTTTATTATATCTATTGATCTCTAAAGTTTCTAACAGATTTAGTTTCTAACTTTTGTTTTCGATATGTAATATTTCATAGTTCATATTAAAATTATGGCCAGTCTCTAACAAATGGTTGGCATAAGTTGAATTCGGTTTATTATTAATGTAACATTTTTCATGTTTTCGTATTCGTGTTTGGAATGTACGGCCTGTCTGTCCCACATATACACATGGGCAATTACTACATGTTAACTTGTAAACTCCTGATTTTTTGTTTTTATTTTTTATTAAGCTGCCTAAAGTTTAATAGTTTTAAAAGAGATGTTATATTTTTCTTTTTTCTTTAAATATCTAGCAATCTTTTCAGAAAAAAATCTGAAAAGATTAAAAGAGATGTTATATTTTTCTTTTAAAACTATTAATTCTTCAGGCAGCTTAATGAAAAATAATAAAGACGTCATTCCTAAAAACAAAAAATCAGGAGTTTACAAGTTAACATGTAGTGATTGCCCATGTGTATATGTGGAACATTCCAAACAAGGATAGGAGGACATGAAAAATGTTGCATTAATAATAAACCGAATTCAACTTATGCCAACCATTTGTTAGAGACTGGCCATAATTTTAATATGAACTATGAAATATTACATATCGAAAACAAAAGTCAGAAACTAAATCTGTTAGAAACTTTAGAGATCAATAGATATAATAAAAGACAAATTTTATTGAATGCTCAAATAGATTTAAACAGATCCCCCCTACTTAATATTTTTCATTAATTGTAAACCATCTCTTTCCACCCCTCTATTTTTTGTACCAGAGCTGTGTATTTAAGGTCATGTTTTGCATTGTATACCTCAGTTTAAATACTCACCTGATGAAGTCATGGTATGACGAAACAATTGTCGTGTAAATCAATAAAATAGCGGAAGTTAACATTTGTTTTTCTTATATTGAAGATTGATAACTTATTGTATGTTACACAATCGTAATTTTGTTAAACTTAATGTATATTATGTACTTCCATGTTATAAGACAGTTCTAACTGTCTGTTGAGGAAGCCCTTACATGTAAAATAAAATAAAAATTTAAAAATTAGCACAGGGATAGCAACAGGTCCTTCTTCAGACCATTGGTCATCAATTTAATGCTCTGTGATACACCTCAGTTGACCAGTTGCTTTTCTTTGTGTTCCTCTACTATGAAACACACCTTACTATCATTGCAGTGCAATTAAAAGATCGGCCACGTTCACGATAGAAGAAACCAACACTTCTATAGACAACAATTATACCCCTATCAGAGTCGGTAACGTGGCGATAATTTTAACTTCTTCGTATCCTGGTCATTTTGATATGCTTAACACTAGCACATCTGTACTAAGCTAGCTCTGATGAATAGGTTGTTTCAAAAAAAGAAAGAAAAAATTTTGTATTGTTACCAATTCCTGCCTCAAATACAGAGTGTCCCAAATTTCACTCCCCAGCGGTCGATGTATTATATAGTTAAAAATAATTAATACCAAAATTGGGGACTATTGAAAAGAAAAAGTCCCATTATGAATTTTTCATTTGATCTGAAGAGACAAAAATACACCATACAATAGTATTTAGAGCCATTGCAACAATGGCAACACCACTCAATCAAACAGATTGCAGAAACAAATAAAACCACTGAAAAAACCTATGCTGATAATGGTTTTTAAGAGATTAGATGGAAGACAATCAATCACAATAAAATCATTCATACAGATAGCAAACTAGGTTGCAACCGAAAAACCAAAAATTTCTAAAATAAATGCAAGTTATGATCCAAATTGAATATACTGACTTTTTAGAGAATGATAAGGAGAACTCTCAATGAAATGGGATGTCCACCGCACATACTAGACAATCTCATGGAAAACTGTCATGAAAGAAGATGGCCACCTGGGTTGTGTTCTTTAGAGACCAGACAGAACAATCGCAGGCAGTATGAGAACTATTTGTGTAAAAGAGTGCCAGGTAAGCAGGCTGTTTTGGTACTTGCATGTGATAATACTCACATGGGCGAAGATATGATGGTGGAACCAGGTCTTGTTATGATATTTGCCCATGGCATTGAGTAAATACTCTTCAAGTTGAAATTTTTTCTACTTATGAAGTTCATCTTATTATTCCCATTAATCACTTGGTTAATATTATTATTATAATTTACTAGTGATTATTAAATATATTTTAGACCATCTGTAAATTAATTTAAAAATAACTATGAATGAATGACAGCGTTGCATTATCAATTTTTTGTCGCGTTTTATTTGTATATTAATTCCAGTAACTAATTTGTTGAATTTTGAGATTCATTTATTTAATTGTACCATAATAACAATCTTAAAAGTTGTATTTAATTTTTGATAAATCCATTACTCAGTATTTCATAAGTCACTAAAAAAAAAGTTATGAACTTTCAATATATCTTCTTAGTTAATGATTATTACAAATCCTTGATACTTATTAATCATACAAAGATATATTTTGAACTTCACAGAAAATAATTGAATTTCCGTTATCTGTTCTCTTTGAATGAATTGACTTATGGTGTAGACCCCCTGTGATATTTATCTTTGAAATTTATATTTATTTCTACACCAATTTCCATAAGGCTGTACTAATTTTTTTTATAAGCTCGTTTTTTTCAATTACTTAAAATATTGGATAATGGATTTATGTTATTAAATTATTAAAGAATATTCGTAGCAAATTTATCTATGAATTTTTGTTCCATTTATTTAACTTTCCTTTAAATTTGATACCAAATATTTTATAGATGTTATATATCTTTAAATTTTCACTGTTTATAAGGTAAACCAAAACATTTTACCTTATACTCCCTAAATTATTTAGATCTTATATAACAAGAATATTAATGAAAACGAAGTCTATTCATTAACTGCATTTAAACCAGATTTATCAATGAAACATGAATATTTATTAATTTTACATTCTTGTTCCATTTCTATTATAACAAATCTGTTATATAATTGAAATTGAAAGAGTTCAAGTAATCATTCAGTAGCTGATAGCTTCTTATGTGTAAATAATGTGTATCTAATTTTTTGATATATGAAACTTTTAGAATCTTATTTATAAGTCAACTACTTGAACTAAAATCGTGAATTATTGAATGGTATACTGCAAGGAATATAAGCTCATTAATAAGTTAGCAAAGGAAAATCATAAAAGCAGTACAAAGATGTGTTTTAACGTCTTTGATACAAGGATTCTGAAAGTTAATTGATTTGAAGATAAGAAAAAACAGATCTTAATGTTTTATTATATAATTGTATGAAAATCAATAGGTGTGATCAACAATTTATTTGATTAATTTAAGTGATTTAAGGATACAACCATATCCTTAAACTGTGATGAACAATTTTGTAAAGAAAATGTAAAAATGTGAGTTGTCCAATTTAAAATCAGATATTGTTACCTCTATGTGTGAACATATTTTGGAATATCTTTTTAAAAATGCCTACGTTTTATCTTCATGTAAAATTAGAGTACTTTTCTGATAAAATTTTGGACAAATACTTTTATACAATGTTTATTTAATTTTTTGATACTTTCTATGTGAAAGACTGAACAGATGATATATCTTGAATAAAATTACAATTCACTATTAAATGTTTTTTCTATATTTTTAAAATGGGTAGAATTTCAAAATTCATAAGAAAATATCCCTTGAATCTGATCTCATAATTTAGTTGTTGGTTTTTGTAGATCTAAAAATCCTAGTCAACTTTTTTTTTTATTGAACGCTCACAATTGAAACTATTTTCTTGAATCTGTAAACGTACTATATAATATATTTTAAATAAGGAAAAATTGGATATGAAACGGCAACTATTCCTCCTTGTACCCTTTATCTACTTTTACATTAATTTGCTTTGAAATATTTGCTTCGTATTCTTTTTTTAAGAATGTCTGCTATTATTTTGTGCTTCCATTTTATTCTCAAGTGATGTATTGAATTTGTTAGGAGGGCATTGTTTGGGTATGTTACTGCCAATAAATATAATAATGTTTCAAGCATAATTGTTTTTTTGTGCATTATATTTATAAAAATCTAGATGCAAAATAGTCAATATCCATCCACACATCTTTTCAATCACATACATCCTCATCACAACGCAAATCTTCAAGCTTTAATAATAATAATAATAGAGCCTTTATTCATACATTTACAATATATAAACATAGGGCGAAGTCTAGCCTAACCTACTCCACTCAACCCTGAAAAAAAACAAAAAAGGATAGAAAATTTATATCGGGTGTTTTTTTTAGAGTGATAGAACTTTCGATAGGGATAACTGTGATTTGACAGAAGGTAAAAGCCATGTTGTTTTGAAATTTCTGTTCAGTAAGCTTTGACCAATTATCATGGAAAGACTCACGCTGCAACAACGTTTACAAATTGTTGAAATTTATTTTCAAAATCAGTGTTCCATTCGCCAAACTTATTCGAGCACTTCGTGAAATTTATGGTTTACATAATCGTCCATCAGAGCAGCTTATTCGTCGAACTATCGATAGATTTCGGACATTTTCTCTACTCGATAACAACAACAAGGTAAAGAACTGTACGTACAGAAGTAAATATTGCTGCTGTAAGTCATAGTGTTAATGATGATCCAAATTTGTCTATTCGCCAACATTCACAAGTTGGACTCTGTGCATCCACCACATGGAAAATTTTGCGTAAAGATCTTGGTGTACACCCATACAAGATCCAACTGGTTCAAGAACTAAAGCCACTTGACCATAATAATTGACGATAACGTCACTTTCAAGGAAACCCATGGCAACCAGATGTTTTGTCTGGTTGATATTGTGATTCAGGAAGCAGTAGGAAACTTAAATCAAGTCATTAACGTATGAGATCTAATTTTATTCATTCGAATTAAATCGATAAAAAAATTTGGTTTAACAAAGAAGGGCTTTTCTAGCAAGGGGAAAGAATATTTAATTCTTTCATAAAGTGTTCTGAATTTAAAGGGACATTCAATAATCTATGAATAAAACTATTATATGCTGACATCTTTTGGTTGGTGGGGTGGTTTGAAGTTTTATGTATTGTGATGTGAGGACCTCACTATAACAAGATTAAATAATTTACATGATTTTAGTATTTTTCACAAACCAACACATACAGACATCACAATACATAAAACTTGAAACCACCCCACCAACCCAAAGATGTCAGCATAATAGTTTTATTCATAGATTATTGAATGTCCCTTTAAATTCAGAAAACTTTTTGAAAGAATTAAATATTATTAAACAAATAGCGTCAAACAACGGTTACAATCCCTTTCTTATAGACAAAATGGTATCCAATAAACAAAAGAAAATGGCATTAAATCTTGTGTACCCAATCATAAAAGAGGACAATACACAGAAATATTTTTGGTTATCTTATGTCAATGGATTATCTGAAAATATTGCTAAATATTTCAATTATAACGCGGCTTTTAAGACAATTAATAACCTTAGTACCTACATAAAAAACAATAAAGATCGTACAAATAAAGAAAATAAATCCGGAGTCTACAAGTTGCCTTGCAAAGATTGCCCTTTATTATACATTGGCCAGACTGGTAGATCATTCAAGAAACGTGTCCAAGAACACCAAAGGGGTTATATATCCACTTCTGTACATTCGACATATGCTAATCATCTTAAGTAATTCAGGCATAATTTCAGCAATAATTATCCACGTTGACAGCAAAAGTTCTAGATTAACACTTAGAATTTCTTGAAATCAACAGGTATAATGTCCGTAAAATCCTTTTGAACGAACAAACAGATGTTGATAAGTCTCTATTACTGAATATTTTTCCTTAATGGCATTTTTAGTGGCAAACTCCAATAAACACCTAGAGTTTTTATGACTTGTGCTTCCATTATTTGGTCACGTACCTAAAAATGTATTTGAACTCGGTTACACTGAATACCATCAGACAGTTCAATGTAATACCTGAAGAAGCCACATCGTGGTGAAAAAATTGTTGTAGTAGTACAAACATTTTTGTGGAATTAAATTACTGTCTCATATACATTTTTTTAATTAAAATGAGTTTCCACCAAGTAAAGACCGAATCTATCAAATATAAATTATTAAATATTGAAATTAAATAAATTTATTCATTCTCTCCAAATCAATTAACAAAATGAATACTGAAAGAAAAGATTATTTCAATATAAATTACTTGTTTTAGTTATTTGGATATTCTTCCAAAATATTTGGATTAAATAAGAATAACATCAAATATTGAAATATATTTTTAAATCATAAACAATTAAATATTTAATAAATATATATTTTTACAACTTGATAAATATCTTAAACCTCATCCTCATTCAAAAGCATATTAGGTATACCATTAGTTATAGGAAAATTTCGCCCTGTTTCTGGACACACTAAATTTCCTTTAACTATTTCAATCTCTAATAAAGCATGATGAACTTTTTTGAGAAATTCTTCATCGTTACAATAGTTTTCTATTAGTTCATTAGGAAGATATCCATTTTCAACTAAAGTATCAGCTGCTTCTTTGAGAACATTCCATTCCAATTTTGGGATCAACTTTTTCATGAATTCTGCACTGAAATCAACAACAGCTGATGTGACATCTTCTGCCTGTAAGTCAATACAACATTATTATTCAAGCAATTAACAAAAAATAATTAGCTGAATATGCAAACATAAGATTTCAAAAATGGAATACCAAATAAAATCATATTCTTTTGATATTTTTTTAATTATAAACTCACCTTAATAATTAAAGGATAGCCAACATTTACCCCTTTGAGGCATCGACTTGATAACATATTGTGGGTTAACAATTTCATTTTCAAATTATTTCAAAAAAATATATTTAAATCCTTGAAGTCGAGTTTTGAATACGGGAAATCGAGACTCACGATGTAAACATGTGAAATGTTCTGTGCATGAGCAACCACTAACCTAGTAAATTAGTACCACAGAAGCGTAGACAAATCAAGAATGTAGTCATTAATGCACATAAGTCAATACCGAAGATAAAGAGGGAATATATGGTGTATTTCAGCTCTACTTTCTAGATCTCGGGATTTGGATGGAAAATAGATTTTCCTGTTGAAATGTCTTATAAATGGGAGTTATGGGATGTAATTTCATCTTAGGGTTTAGACCATAGAAATATTAAAAGAATAATAACTACGGTTTAGACCATAGAGTTAACCCAATTATTTATTAATAGGTCTATGGTTTAGACCTAAGCGATTTTGAGCCATAGACAAACCAACACCACCTAAACACTGTTCACACGAACTGTTGTTTACATATGTTGGACAAAATATATAGTTTATCTAGGTTTCGAGCATTGTCAGCCTGGAATTGACATATGGAATTATTCGAAAAGGATCCTACTCAAGCAGCTTGAGTCAAGCTACCATTCTGAAACAATTTATTGATTTGCTTATTTTTAATCTGATTGGGGTTGAAGTCTTCTATGATTATTGAATATTTATAAAGAGCTGCTTTTGAATATATTTATCAATATCTCAATTTTTGAGAGAGATCGTGCAATTTAACACCACTGGATTTTCTCTTTAGGTCTATTTCAAATATAAAGTATTCGACAATGATTCAAGTACTGAAAGACAATATAGGAGCTGTTATTCGCGAAATAGAGCCACAATTATCCGAATACTTGATGAAAGGGGATAGGACGTCTGTGATAACTCCCGAGACAAATACATTTGGCAGTTATCGTATTCCATTATTAACATCAAAAGAAGCTTCCGAATTACTGGCTTCCAAGCTGAACGACAAATTAATTGGTACAAGGTACTAAAAAAATGTAATGTGCAATCGGGAATTTTTGCGCGCTTGTTCATATTACCCACGATCCTCACGAAATTATGCATTAGCTTTCTCGTCGTTATTTTACATCTAACGGCCGGTTTCATAAACGAAATTAAAGCCTCCTTTTTCCCAAAAAGTCTCCTTTTATGATAAAACGTGTTTCATAAACAAATTTTGAGGTTAAAGGAAACTTAAAAGCGTCCTTTATCTTACGGCTGGTTTCATAAACGAAATTAAAGCTTTTTTTTCCCAAAAAGTCTCCTTTAATGATAAAACGTGTTTCATAAACAAATTTTGAGGTTAAAAGCTTCCTTTATCTTAAAGTGAGAAAATCGGCCCTTTACGGCTGGAAAAGGATCCTTTAACGAGAAGCTCGACACTGCGCAGGTGCTCGATACACACGAAAACAGTGGACATAACCTTGTTCTGTCACATCCCATTTTATTTAATTTTAGCGTACTACGAAATATGTTGCACCAAATGTTGAATGCTGATTTTAGTTCTACTTCTTCATCAAATGATGAAGAAATAATTGTGAGAAGACCAAAAATTTACAGGAGAGACATTTTTCCACGTTAGATGATCTAGATTTCTTCTATCGTTTTTGCTTGACAAAACCAACTGTTTAATCTTTGCTTCAAAAAATTGCAGATCAATTGTACTTCCCATTTTAGAGGTAAACAAATTTCGATTTATTATTTTGTTGATATAATTTTATGTATACCAAATCATTAAATTGACAATTTTCAGAGGCAGCTGTATTGAACCGATTAACCAACTACTTTCCACATTGAGATTCTATGGAACTGGAAATATATGATCAAACCATCTTCAATAAGTGTCTTGAAGAGACAATTTGAGAGTGGTAAATTAGGACGGTATTTGTTACTTGGTGGTAGTGGTTATAGTTTGCAGACTTATCTTATGACAAAGTTAACGGAAGCTATAACTGCAGCTGAAAATTTATATAAGCAGTCAATTATACAAACTAGAAATGTGGTGGAGAGAAAGTATGGAGTTTGGAAGCGTCATTTTCCTATACTTTCTAAAGGAATGAGTGTTAAGTTAACGACCATAAGGGCAATTATTGTTGCTACCACTGTTTTGCACAATATGTAGATATGAACGAAATATTTCCAAATGAATGATTGCAAGAGGAAAAGGACTTTCAAACAAATTCAACTAATGTTAATGCAGCTCGTCAAGCAAGAGTCTATTATTAATAAACATTTTCCTAATTTAAAATTATATTTCTGTGATAATTGAAAATAAATTTCCTTGCCACTTGTGGAACTATTCTTCATATTCAATTTGTATCTTCAACATGACAAGATTTCATATAATTTTTATAAGATTTTATAAGGTATGTATTTAGATAGGCTTCTATGTTTGTATTTCTGATTCATTGTTTTACTTTAAGTAACACCTGAAAAAGTTTCAAGTGAGAATAAAGAAATAAAAATATTATGTGTTATTGAAATTTCGGTTTTTAATTCAAATTTGAGGGGACTTCATAGTCTGCAGCAATGCTGATAGAATTCGAAAGTAATAATGATATAAATTTCAATATACTGTCTTCTGCACATAACCATGTTTATGCAAAGATCGATTTATGCTTCTTCTCTTTTTCTTTTTACAAGTTCCAACGCATAACTCACAATTTTTACAGAATATCACCAACTACATTCGTAAAATCACTAGTTCTCAGGATAGCCAACAGTCGGAAACATATGACTGGCGCATTAAAGGAAGCTTTAAGTAAAGGACGGTCGATGTGCGTTTATGAAACTGATGCTCCCATTTAAAGGATCCTTTTTCGTAAAGGGACTTTATCATAAAGGAGCCTTTTGATGTTGTTTATGAAACTGGCCGTAAATGCTAAATTTAAACTCGAGCTTAACGGCCAGTTTCATAAACAACATCAAAAGGCTCCTTTATGATAAAGTCCCTTTACGAAAAAGGATCCTTTAAATGGGAGCATCAGTTTCATAAACGCACATCGACCGTCCTTTACTTAAAGCTTCCTTTAATGCGCCAGTCATATGTTTCCGACTGTTGGCTATCCTGAGAACTAGTGATTTTACGAATGTAGTTGGTGATATTCTGTAAAAATTGTGAGTTATGCGTTGGAACTTGTAAAAAGAAAAAGAGAAGAAGCATAAATCGATCTTTGCATAAACATGGTTATGTGCAGAAGACAGTATATTGAAATTTATATCATTATTACTTTCGAATTGCTATATTTTATTACGTGGGTTATATGAATGTATATGGAAGAAAACAGAAAAAAAGTATTACTTTAAAACCAGAGGAGGAACTATGCCTCTTGGAATTGATTGAAAAAGAGAATTTTAATATTATAGGATAAAGTCTGGCAAAGAATAGAAACTGCTTTCAATGCAACAGTTCTCCATTGGAGAAATGGGGACCAGCTCAAATCCAAATATGACAATATAAAAATTAAAACTAGAAGGTGGTAGCTGCTCAATGCAGTCATATTGACTGGTGGTAGGGCTCCATTGAAATTGAGGGAGCCAATTTCCAAACAGTTGAGCCCAACTGTTACGAACCCTCTTGCCGAAACGAAAGAGATGTATTATAAAAAAAACGGCTCTAGTAGAAGCTCAGATAGTGGCTATCAAGGAAGAGAATAGAAGAAAAGAAGAGGAGCATTCAAAGCTTAAAATATTAGATTTGCAAATTATGGAGATGAAGAGCAAATTAAATAATAATAATTAAATCTTTTTTATTTTGAATGCACTTTCTGAAAAAGCGGTATTAGAATTCTATCAGCATTGCTGCAGACTATGAAGTCCCCTCAAATTTGAATTAAAAACCGAAATTTCAATAACACATAATATTTTTATTTCTTTATTCTCACTTGAAACTTTTTCAGGTGTTACCTAAAGTAAAACAATGAATCAGAAATACAAACATAGAAGCCTATCTAAATACATACCTTATAAAATCTTATAAAAATTATATGAAATCTTGTCATGTTGAAGATACAAATTGAATATGAAGAATAGTTCCACAAGTGGCAAGGAAATTTATTTTCAATTATCACAGAAATATAATTTTAAATTAGGAAAATGTTTATTAATAATAGACTCTTGCTTGACGAGCTGCATTAACATTAGTTGAATTTGTTTGAAAGTCCTTTTCCTCTTGCAATCATTCATTTGGAAATATTTCGTTCATATCTACATATTGTGCAAAACAGTGGTAGCAACAATAATTGCCCTTATGGTCGTTAACTTAACACTCATTCCTTTAGAAAGTATAGGAAAATGACGCTTCCAAACTCCATACTTTCTCTCCACCACATTTCTAGTTTGTATAATTGACTGCTTATATAAATTTTCAGCTGCAGTTATAGCTTCCGTTAACTTTGTCATAAGATAAGTCTGCAAACTATAACCACTACCACCAAGTAACAAATACCGTCCTAATTTACCACTCTCAAATTGTCTCTTCAAGACACTTATTGAAGATGGTTTGATCATATATTTCCAGTTCCATAGAATCTCAATGTGGAAAGTAGTTGGTTAATCGGTTCAATACAGCTGCCTCTGAAAATTGTCAATTTAATGATTTGGTATACATAAAATTATATCAACAAAATAATAAATCGAAATTTGTTTACCTCTAAAATTGGAAGTACAATTGATCTGCAATTTTTTGAAGCAAAGATTAAACAGTTGGTTTTGTCAAGCAAAAACGATAGAAGAAATCTAGATCATCTAACGTGGAAAAATGTCTCTCCTGTAAATTTTTGGTCTTCTCACAATTATTTCTTCATCATTTGATGAAGAAGTAGAACTAAAATCAGCATTCAACATTTGGTGCAACATATTTCGTAGTACGCTAAAATTAAATGAAATGGGATGTGACAGAACAAGGTTATGTCCACTGTTTTCGTGTGTATCGAGCACCTGCGCAGTGTCGAGCTTCTCGTTAAAGGATCCTTTTCCAGCCGTAAAGGGCCGATTTTCTCACTTTAAGATAAAGGAAGCTTTTAACCTCAAAATCTGTTTATGAAACACGTTTTATCATTAAAGGAGACTTTTTGGGAAAAAGGAGGCTTTAATTTCGTTTATGAAACCGGCCGTTAGTCTCTTGCCTTAGTTCAGTAGTGCTCAAAGCTGGCCTGCTCACAAAATATATTATATTATTTTTAATCTTGTGATTATGGGATACTAACAAAATTTCACACGAACCTACGTGTTATTATTCTACTTCCAAATACTAAATCACAGATCTATCGGATCTGAAGTTCAAAAAATATTGGAGAAAATAAGAAAACATTTCAAATGTGAATGACTGCGGAACCAATGGACTGATTTTTTCCTCATCAACGAACTAAACCGAGATATTTAGGCCCCAAACCAACACTGAAAATTTCGAGTTGTTTGTCCTTTTCGTTGAAAAATGTTCTCGGACGAAAAGATTTACCCCTGACCTCGGATTCGTCCTCAGCGAACATAGTCGTTTGAGACCATTTTCGACTCAAAATTCTAAAATTGTAGATAAAACGATAACTGTTTCCTGGAACAAGCACTCTAAAAGATTTATCGTTGAGTTCTTTATTTTGATATATAAGTTAAATTAATAGTTTTATAATATTGAAAGTTAATTCTTTGGTATTTTTATTTGACCTAAGTTTTTAGCTTATAATATTATAATGTAATATCTTTGAAATTCGAGCTCCTAGACGAAGAATGGTTTTTCGATAAGAGGTTTAATTTTGAATAGTGTACTCTGTGGGCAGCTGTCACTCTTGAAACTGTCATTTTTTGACATTTGACAAGTAATAACTACGCTGTTACTAAAAATGGAACGATACATGCCTCAACAACGCAGTGAAATTGTTAAAATTCAGTAAAAAAATGGTGGAAATTTTGCAGTCACACTTCCCAAAACTAAAGCACTCTTGGGTCATTGTGAAGCAACTTCTCGATCGGCAATCGTGAAACCATTATAAACATTTGAGATGTTGGGAGAATTTAGTGATGTAAAGAATCGCTCAAGAACAACTGAGAATATTGCTGCTGTAGCCGTAGTGTTGACGAAAACATATGTTTGTCGATTCCTCGTCGATCTTTGGAATTAGGCATTCCACAAACGACATTACACTGTATTTTGCATAAAGACTTAGGCTTTTAAAGTTCAGATAACACAAGAACTCAAGCCGGTCGATCACCAGCAACGTCGTATCTTCGCTGATTGGGTCCTCTCCATCCTCATCGTGTCAATAGTTGGTGTGGTTTTCGGGCTGGCGGAGTGATTGGACCTTACTTATTCGAAAATGAGGCTGGTGCAACTGTTAAGGTGAATGGATTGCGCTACAGAGCCATGATCAATGATTTTTTATGCCTGGAATTGAAAGATATTGATGTTTATTTTCAACAAGACGGCGCTATATGCCACACAAGTAACCAAACAATCGTAATTTTGCAAGAAGAGTTTCCTGGCTGTATTATTTCTCGAAGAAGTGATCACAATTGGCCACCGAGATCTTGTGATTCAACACTTTTAGAATTTTTTTCTTTGGGACCACGTGAAAGATAAGGTCTATATAAATGGTCCATAATCGATTCAAGACTTTAAAGATGGAATTCGTCAAGTTAATGAGGATATACAGCCGCAAATGTGTGGAATGGCCTTCCTCTTCACAAAAAATAAACATCCATTGATTTCTCTTATGATATACTCGCTTTTTTTCAATATCAAAATGAAACCTCTTATTGGAAAAGCCTTTATCATAATCGGATTCAAGGCGTTAAATTTGTGTAAAATTACCCCCCAAGTATCCCAGTGCGAAATCATGTGCTGGCCTGTTTACTTGGGGGCGATAAGGAGAACCTGTTTACAATATTTGACGAATAAATCCTTTTTTGCTCCTATAGAACCGATAGCAGAATTCTGTTATGAGAAATATAAGAGTAGCACACACTCCATAAAATAGTATATAAATAGCGGATTTAACATGTTCAAGTGCTGCACTGGAATATCCATACTCAGTTTTTGTTTTGCTCATTGGTAGCTGAATCAAGTTTCTAAGAAAGATATTCTGCAGTATTCCATACTCCTGCAGCCTAAATAATCTGAAAAATAACAAGGAAATAAAATTAAAAGATAAATTTGTGTATATTTACCCTTTTTTCATTTCGGACCTTAATACACTTTGATGATTAATTCCAAATCCTAGTTTAAAAGTATAATTGCTCAATGAAATTGTTGTAGATTCCAGCTGATCATCAAGACTGATTTTATATCTAGAATATTGAAAGTAGACCTCGGGAGCCATCAGTATTGTATCATCCTGGTTTAGGTACTCAAGAAGAACATCCATACTGGGAACTTTATGTGTTTGTTTCTGTCAAATATAATTTTCTGAGGTTCAATATATCAGAAAAATAAAACTTATAATATTGTTTTTTCTTGATGCATTGAATTAATTACTTATTCTACATTAGTTCAGGTCCAATTAAGAACTATACAGGTGTTTTTCAAATCTACAGAAAAAATTCAAAAGGTTATTTCATAGAACATTCTAAGAATATTTTCTCCTTTGCTAGTTTTGGAAATGTTACTTCATAGATACAGAGCGTATGATCGTATGATTAGAAGATTTAAAACAAAAACAAACACTTTGAGCAAAGCAGTTTTGAGCGCTAAAGAAACCAATGCAACGATGCAGTTTAACCTTAGCATTTACGAGGGGCGTTCAATGTATTCTCGGTATAGGCATGAAAGAAAACTCAGAAAATTTTAGAAGAACTCTATTTTTCAGTGGAGTCTCCCAGAACTTCAATACATTTAGTAGATCGAGAAATAAGGGTCTCTAAACCTTGTAAAAAATATTCTTCCGGCTTCTCCTCAAAATAGGTATTAATTATTACCTTCATCGTCGGAAAATCGCTTTCCACGAAGTTATTTTTTCACATTTGGGAATAAGAAGTAGTCACTGGGGACCAAGTCTGGACTGTACGGAGGATGAGAAGTTTCTTCGGAGCCACATTTCCGCACTGCAGTCTTCGCCACGCGGGCCTTGTCATGAAGCAGCAACACCCCAGCTATGAGTTTTCCTCGCCTTTTTTCTTTAATTGCTTCTCTTAAATCACGCACAGTGGTTGCGTATGATGCTGCTGTGATTCTTTCACCCTTTTTAGAGTATTTTATCAATGAAATACCTTTAGAATCCCAAAAGACCGTAGCCAGCGGATAGGGCGACTTTAATCTTCTTTGGGGGCCCTATTCAATTCACTGCATGGACTCTTGTTTACTCTCAGGATCATAGTAATGAACCCACATCCCCAATAACCAGCCGTTTGAAAATAATCAATAGCCTTCTCCACAGAGCTCTAGAAACTCCTTACAGTGCTCGACTCGTACTTGTTTCTGAGGTGCAGTGAGCATTCTCGGTACCTATCTTGCATTGACCCTTGAGATGTTAAGATGGTCATAAATGATAGCATATATGGTACCCACGAATAGGTTTGTCATATCTGCTAACATCTTGATCTCTTCATGTATGACATTTTCCTTGCTTAGTGAGGAACTTTATAACAGGGCGATGCTCCATTTTCTTCATCATTGTGGCATCAGTTATTCTGGTCGTCCTTCACTGAGGATACCTAGAAAACTAATAATTGTGAATTAGTGCAATTTTATATTTATACTCTCAGATAGTGTCATCAGTAAATGAGATAATTAGATTACTTACATTATTAGCAAATCACCCCGATACCGAGAATACATTGAACACCCCTCGTAGATGTAAAATATCGATACAAAAGCTAATGCAAAATTTATATTCATCATATGTAGCTTCTTCTATTCAGAAATTTGAAATGTTCAGGAAAATAAACTGTTGAACCAGCGCCCAAAAGTTTCTGACTTCACGCCAGTGTTTTTCTAAATTTTTAATTTGAAAAACATTCCGTTTACTAAGAACGAAATATTTTTGTATTAAAGAATATATAAGAGACAGTATTTTAATTTCCACATAAATGTTTGATACAATTATTTCACCACGATGTGGCGTCTTCAGGTATCTACATTCTACTGACTGATAGTGTCTAGTCTAACAGAGTTTAAATACGGTTAAGTACGTGACAAAATAATGGTAAGAACAAATCATAAAAACTTAGGGTGTTTATTGGAGTTTGCCGCTAAAAAATGCCATTAGGGAAAGATATTCAGTAATAGGGATCTTTCAATATCTGTTTTTTTATCGGAAGGATTTTACAGGCATTGTACCTGTTGATTTCCAAAGATTCTAAAAGTGTTAATCTAGAACTTTTGCTTCAACGTGGATAATTTTATAGTTATTATTGAAATAATAAGGGAGTTGTAACCGTTTTATATTTTTGTATATTTATACTCTACAAAGGTATAAGAGATTACAGTGTAGCGAACAACTTCTTCGCTTCTCCTCCATGGAACCTGCCTTGCTCTGTCGTAGTTTGACCGGCGTACCAATAGAGGACCCGACCAGTCGAAAGAATCGTGACTAACCGTCCGCGCCAGGTTCAAATAGAGCAAGGCACCGCGTTTGACGATCAGCGTTCCAAGCGGACACATGGTCACAGGCGTCACAGACAGAGCCTGCGCATCAAGCCTGTCTGACGAGTTTCAGATGCGCATGCTCGGAAACGAAACGCCGTCTCCCTAAGTAACGGCCAGTTTCATAAACTGTTCCCAAAAAGTCTCCTTTAATGATAAAACGTGTTTCATAAGCAAATTTTGAGGTTAAAGGGAACTTAAAAGCGTCTTTTATCTTAAAGTGAGAAAATCGGACCTTTACGGCTGGAAAAGGATCCTTTAACGAGAAGCTCGACACTGCGCAGGTGCTCGATAAACACGAAAACAGTGGACATAACCTTCCTCTGTCATATTAGCCCATGTTGTTTGATTTAAGCGTACTACGAAATATGTTAACGTTCAAACCGTGTGTAATTCAGACTTGAGAATCAGAATTATTGCAGCTAGATGACCTGACTCAACACATGATCAACCATCTTTAATAACAGTGTCTTGAAGAGACAATTTGAGAATGGTAAATTTGGACGGTATTTGTTACTTGGTGATAGTGGTTATAGTTTGCAGACTTATCTTATGACAAAGTTACCGGAAGCTATAACTGCAGCTGAAAATTTATATAAGCAGTCAATTATACGAACTAGAAATGTGGTGGAGAGAAAGTATGGAGTTTGGAAACGTCGTTTTCCTATTCTTTCTAAAGGAATGAGTGTTAAGTTAACGACCAAAGGGCAATCATTGTTGCTACCGCTGTTTGCACAATATAGCTGTAGATATGAACGAAATATTTCCAAATGAATGATTGCAGGAGGAAGAGGACTTTCAAACAAATTCAACTAATGTTAATGCAGCTCGTCAAGTGAGAGTGTATTATTAATAAACATTTTGCTAATTTTAAATTTATATTTGTGTGATAATTGAAAATAAATTTGCTTGTCACTTGTGAGACTATTCTTCATATTCAATTTGTATCATCAACATGCGCATTCATTCGAGAGCTTCAACAGTAACAAACGGATATCTCTGAATTGTTTGAACGGGACCACACTTACAATCTGTTCGATCTTTCGGCTTAAACTCACTGTCTTATTTTCTCAGGTACCATTTAAAGTCATTAGTTCAAACAAACTTGAGCAGAGAACTTGCTTATTTAGAAATTTGAATAAAACAAAATTAAAGCCGATGTATATTAAATTAGATACTGCATTGTTTCAGCCGTTACTATTTGGTAGTTGATCATAATTAAAACAAATTGTAGAAATTACTATGTTTTACTACCAATAAAAATATATATTACACATTTTCTTGTGACTCGAGTTTCGTGAAATGAACTATCCCATCATCAGACAACAGTTGTCTGATGATGGGATAGTTCATTTCACGAAACTCGAGTCACAAAAAAATGTGTAATATATATTTTTATTGGTAGTAAAACATAGTAATTTCTACAATTTGTTTTAATTATATGAAATTACTTGAACAGCGCATAAAACGCGTAAATTTGATGTTTATAGAGTTTCAAAGATAACATCTGACTGAGGGCGTCAGTCATTCTCAATGCGCTGCGTTAATGTAAATTTGAAGTTCGTGCTGGAGATCACCAGGAGATGCGTCATTCTTTCCGTATTACAATCTTTCCATAGATTAACAATAATATATACTACTCTGTCAAGAAAGTACCGGGAATTTTCAATTAAAACAACATTTTTACATTTAATCGTCAAAATTTATTGGGTCGCCTTCAAAATAGGCTCCATTTGCTCCAATACATCTATGCCAACGGCACTTCAAATTATCGAAACATTTTTTATAGGCGCTTTCCGGGATGGACTTAGCTTTCGGTACGAGTCGTGCGGCCACCTTTCTCATGCCCAAAATATCAATCAAAATCGTACGTGCGGACTCGTGGGATTTCTTAAGATCATGTGCTATCTCTCTCAAGCTGGTACGACGGTTTTCCAGCAACCTTTCCTTAATTTTATCGACGTTATCTTCGATCGAAGCCGTCGATGGGCGACCACTTCACGACCGTCCTTGAAGGCTCTGTACCACTGATATGCACGTGTTTTCGATAGAGCATTATCACCAAAGGCCTTTTGCAACATTTTCAATGCATCGGCACACGAAAATTCATTTGCAACACAAAACTTTAAACAAATTCTTTGCTCAACGTAATCACCCATAGTAAAAATCGGCACGCACTCTGACATCGACTGACTTAATCAGCTGTTGCAAACACACTAGTTGACAGATCCCGCTCAAGCTTGGCATAGTAATTAAGGACAGTGGTACCAACCTAGGAAAAAATTTTTACCTGCCTCATTGCCCCGCCAGATTTAAATCGATAATTCCCGGTACTTTCTTGACAGAATATATATAGTTGATCTATGAATCTTTCATACTTCCGCTATGTACCTAACGGAATCGTCCTGTCGAAACTACACATTCATTTAATCGAATTTTGACAAGAAAAACGCTCGAATCAAGTGGACACGACGCACAGAAGTAATCGAAACAGCAAATTAGCTGTCTTCAAAAAATCACTGGTTATCAAGGCTCCATCAGCGCATGTTAAGCTTATTTATAGATAAAAGAATTGATTAACGGCAGATCCCGACGATCAACAATACCTATAGTTTGAATTTTGAACTCTTACACAAATACAAGTTGCTCTGTCCCGATTCGAATAACTTTTTGTTATCATAAGTCATTCTCATTGTATATATATTTTTAAATAAATATATCTTTTATTTTTAGAATTATGATTGTTCCCTGGAACAAGCGCGTAAAATGATTCATACAAAATTTCAGGGCGTTAGTTAGTTTTACCCTGAAGTAAATTCTGTATACATTCAGCCTGTCTTACAGTTTGTCAGAAATATTTGATTAAATCAATGACTTTTTATCATTTACAAATTGAAATAAGAACAAAAGTCTTCTTTAACAGAAATACCTTCCCCCCTGCTAATAATTCTTCAAGAAATGAAGGTTACTCACAAATTTCCCAAATGGTATTTCTGAAATACATTCGTAATCTGCTAAACACACCAAACTGGTGTAAGGGGCAACACTTCTCAAATCAGGTGTTATCTCACTTTGTAACAGAACCGATGTTATAGCTGCTGTGAAGCCAGTGTATAAAAGATATGCCATTATGTATCCGATGAGAAATATCACTTTACTAGCAAATCCAATAGGTGCGTATCCTGAACCTAAACAGAAAGAAATATGTTGATAATTTCAATATATTCAATTGGGAAATCTAAGTGCAAAGCCAAATAAAATCACAATACCAGTACAAAAGTATTATATAATAAGTATGGCATAAGTATGGCTTTAGAAACGGACACTCAGCCCAAAAAGCGTCAGTTATATTTTTCCAATCTGTTTATGAGTGTCTGGATAAAAACTTACTTGTTGCGGGTTTGTTTTTTGATTTGTCCTCGGCCTTTGATACGCTATCCTTTGAATTTATACTAGACAAGTGTTATAACTTAGGATTTAGAGGCGTTTTCCTGGATTGGTTACGTAGTTACCTTAATGAAAGAACTATGTCAGTTAAAATTGATGAGTTATTCTAAGAGTCAAGGTATTGGCCTTGGAGTTCCTCAGGGGTCCGTGCTGGGACCGTTGTTGTTTATTTTATTTATTAATGATCTTCCTGCCCATTTCAGCCGTTCTTTGATAACACTTTCTATGGCGATTAAATTTTTGGGAATTTATGTGGACAGATATTTAAGGTGGACATCCCATGTCGATGCTTTGTCATTTTTCGCCATTGTCAGGCTCAAAATGAATTTACCAAAGAGCTGTGGGCTCAATATTTATTATAGCCTAGTATAGAGCCATATATCATACAATATCTTGCTGTGGGGAAGTAGCCCTGATTTTCACAGAGTATTTGTAGCACAGAAGCGAATTTTGCATTCGATATTTAATTTAAGACCATTAACGTCATGTAAGCAAGTTTTTGTTGAAACCCGTATTCTTACTTTACCATGTATTTATATTTTGAAATGTTTAGTGTATGCCAAGAAAAATGAAGGCGAATGGTTGAAATTATCAAGTCACCATGAATATGCTACTAGGAATGCACAAATAATGATGCTCCCTAATCATAAAACTTTTAAATTCGAATGCTCTCCTTTATATCGAGGCATTAAGTTTTTCAACCATTTGCCTTCATCTTTGAAATCCTTGAATTTAAGAGGGTTTAAGAAGGAAGTCAAGGAACTTCTTTTGGGAAAGGGATTCTATTCAATTGATGAATTTTTTGTGATCCCTTGGCGGTTTAGTTTTCCAATTTTTTTCTTTATCTCTTATGACTTATCCTATACACTATGTAGTGTCTTAATGGATTAAATAAAATTATTATTATTATTATTCTTGGCTAGAAAAAATGAAACATTGAATATACGTATTGTATCATACGACGGTTAGTTTACCGCCGTATTTTGCTTATATTTAGAAACAATAAACAAGAGCAAATTAATTAATCGTAATGATTAATTATCCTGTGTTGTTGTGGACTCTGATGTTAAACTTTAATAAAATAAAACAAAAAGTACCGGAGGTAAAGAAAATTATATCCATAAAAGAACAATCGAGAGTATGTATCGTTTTCACATAGTACATAGCTCGACATAGTTATTCTTCGAGCCAATGAAAGTTATTTGTGATATACGAGTATGTTACAAATATGATAGCAGCAATTCAGAAGAAAAGCAAATATTTGAACAAGAGTATCAACATCATATCAAGAGGTAGGAGTTAGCAAGAAAACTCAAGAACCAAAATGGTGGAGTGGCATATTATAAACTCAAATTTTCGACATACGATTTCACAGTTTTTGACTTAACCAGTAAACCATGTGGTACGAGTACATAGTTAAACGTGGTTCGTCTGATATTGCCACTTCTTTTTTGAAACAAATGTGGAGAAAGGAACTAGAATTTAGTCTTTATTCGGATAGTTGTCCAGGACAGAGCACAAACATTTTTTGATTTTATAATTATGTCGTTCAAAAATATAAAATAAAAATAAAACACACATTCCATAAATATATTGTAATAGGGTTCTGCCAAGAGAATATGGAAGAACTTCTATAAATTGGCAAAAAAATGATAAAAATGAAAATATTTGATGGAATAAAATTAAAATCGTTGAGGTTCCACTAGAATTTGCTAATGTGATTTCTTTTCGATACACGTTTGACGAGGAATCGGAAAAAATCGATATACTGAATAAGGGAAGAAAAACTTTGAGTATTAATTTCGAAAAGATACATTTGAAGAAACTCTATAATGGTCAAGTACCACTAACAAAGGAGAAATATGAATATTTGCAACACCTATGTTGATGTGATTATAATGTTATTTAACACAATACTAAAATTTCTTTGGGAAATTCGTGTGATTCAACATTTTGTGGTTTTTTCTTTGGGGATATATTAAGTCACATGTTTATTGCTGATAATCCAACAACAAGCAATTAAAAATAAACATACCATTGATGAAATACAGCCAAATTTATATGAGAGAGTGGTGAAACATTCGGTTGACAGAATGCAGAACGTACGGAGAAGTCGTGGTAGTCTTTTGAATGATGTTATTCTCCATATACGGGGTGTCTATTTTTAAAAGGGCCAAACTTCAAGGGGAGATCATACAAGTTATTTGCAACAAAAAATGTCTATAACACATGGTCGAAAGGTTGATAATTATTCTTCAATTTAACATTTTTTTATTTCAGTATTTCAAGTTTTACCATAAAATCAATTATACTTCAGTTATCCTTGTAGCCTCATTAAATTTGACCATATATTTGAAAACGGAATTGAATTTGCTAGAAAAAAGAATTTCTGTGTGCAAAAAAATTCTTATTGCGGGCGTGGTAAGGGGATGAATATTATGATTCTGAAGTGAACAAAATCAGTTATATTTTTCCAATGGATTTATCGATAAAAAGTTATTAATTATAGACATGTTTTCTTTTCAGCAAAACATATCTCATTTAGTGTGCTTTTAAATGACATATCAACTTTTGTGCTAGCTGCTTGTCCTCTGCCATAATATCCTGGCTAACAACGAAAAGTTGAAATATTCCAAACCTAAATTTGCTCTATCTTGAAGATCTTTATGATTGAATATTAAAGTAATTCTCACGGAAATCATAAATTTATCTGTAGAATCAAAATAATTCAAACGAATAAACTTACTTTTAATAATACAGATTTTATGAAAAAATGTAAAGAAAACAGACTACTACTTTTTATAACAATTGTTCGAAATTTCCACCGCCTTGTTCAATACATTTCACGCATAGTTTTCACGCTGAATCTGCAACACTGCGAAGTTCACAACGTTTCTGACGCATTTCTGCACAACACAATTTGATTCTTTCGATCAGATCCCATCGAGTCTGAACGCGAATTTGATATACTTTTTCTTTCAAGGTGTTCCAGACATAAAAATCCAAAGGCGTATTCATTATATTCATTCATTAAGTTCCGTACATTCCGGCTATTATGAGCTAGACAGCCATCCATTTGAAACCAGATATTATGTCTGTTAGCCAGGGGCATTTCATCCAATATGTCTGTTAAGCTGCTTTGGATTAATGTAATGAATTCTTCAGCGTTGAAGCGATCGGGAAGTATTACTGGTCCGAAAGGTTCAACTCTCATGATTCCCAACAACACGTTTACCCTTAACTGAGAAACAATAGCCGCATGAGGGTTTTCTCTTTTCCATACATGGCTATTTCTTAACTTTATCATACCAGATTTCGTGAAAGTGGCCCCATCAGTCCCCCCCCCTACTCTTCTAACTTATTCAAGTACCACCTACAACATGTTAGTCTGATCTCAGCATCTACAGGTAACAGATCCTGCACCTTTTTCAAATGATATGGATGTAACTTATTTTTTTTTAGTTCTCGGTGTACTGTAGAATGATGAATCCTCAATGTACGGAATTCGACGAGGTCTTGTTGTGGGGGTTCTCCTGGACAGCTTGAAGTATAGTAAGGTGCATGCTGGCTTTGCTGACTATTTCGATCAACTTCTCTGCTTCGGAAACCACCAAATGACCCTGTTTCACTTGTACAAATGTCTTCCCATTTGGTTGTCGTTTGTTTGGAAAACGCAAACCGTACTCTCGAACCGCTGCGCGTACATTTCCATTCGCTTATCCATAAACGAACATATTTGCGATATTCGATGTTTGAAAAAACAGACATAATTTTCTCGATATTTTTTAGAGTATTCTCATTTTATAATTAAAATGAGTTAATTCGTTAGATTCAAGAAAACGTACTAATACCCAAAATTATTAAGCGACACCCCTGTATAATAGTATGATGTAACCTTTCAAATAAAAAAAATATTTCTCATGTGTTTTTTTATTTTTTACTTGTATCAGTGCTATTGGAAAACCCTTTAGAAAATATAAAAAAGGCTTTTTATTATGACATTTTTGGGCACCAATTTCATAAAAATTTGGTACTTCTTGGTCTGGCGTTCACGAACTCAAGCTTTACTACTCTGTCAAGAAAGTACCGGGAATTTTCAATTAAAACAACATTTTTACATTTACATCGAAATAGGCTGCATTTGCTCCAATACATCTATGCCAACGGCACTTCCAATCATCGAAACATTTTTTATAGGCGCTTTCCGGGATGGACTTTAGCTCTCGCGCCGAATTTTGTTTTATGGCTTCAATCGACTCAAAACGGGTGCCACGAAGGGGCAATTTTAGTTTTGGGAAGAGGAAAAAGTCGCAGGGAGCCAAATCCGGCGAATACGGTGGTTGCTGAAGCACGTTTGTTGAGTTTTTGGCGAGAAAGTCAGTCACAATCGTAGCTCGGTGAGAAGGCGCGTTATCGTCATGCAAAATCCATGAGTTGTTCGCCCACAAATTTGGCCGCTTCTTACGGATACGCTCACGCAAACGTTTCATAACGCCTAGGTAATACTCCTTGTTTACCGTCTGACCCTCTGGAACGAATTCGTAGTGCACCACGCCACGGATATCGAAGAAAACAATGAGCATCACCTTCATTTTCGAGCGGCTTTGGCGTGGTTTTTTCGGTTTCGGCTCATTTTTTGCCACCCATTCCGATGATTGCTGGCTTGTTTGCATATCGTACTCGTAGACCCAGGTCTCATCACCAGTTATAATGCCTTCCATGAATGTAGAATCGAAATTACAGCGATCCAGCATGTCTGAAGCAACCTGTTCGCGATGACGTTTTTGAAGAAAATTCAGGTCTTTCGATACGAGTCGTGCGGCCACCTTTCTCATGCCCAAAATATCAATCAAAATCGTACGTGCGGACTCGTGGGATATCTTAAGATCATGTGCTATCTCTCTCAAGCTGGTACGACGGTTTTCCAGCACCCTTTCCTTAATTTTATCGACGTTATCTTCGATCGAAGCCGTCGATGGGCGACCACTTCACGACCGTCCTTGAAGGCTCTGTACCACTGATATGCACGAGTTTTCGATAGAGCATTATCACCAAAGGCCTTTTGCAACATTTTCAATGCATCGGCACACGAAAATTCATTTGCAACACAAAACTTTAAACAAATTCTTTGCTCAACGTAATCACCCATAGTAAAAATCGGCACGCACTCTGACATCGACTGACTTAATCAGCTGTTGCAAACACACTAGTTGACAGATCCCGCTCAAGCTTGGCATAGTAATTAAGGACAGTGGTACCAACCTAGGAAAAAAATTTTTTACCTGCCTCATTGCCCCGCCAGATTTGAATCGATAATTCCCGGTACTTTCTTGACAGAATGTAAACATTTATTTTCGGTACAAAATGTTTTACTTACCCTGTTGACATGCAGCGGCAATTGCCCATAGTGTAATTTCAACCCATGACCAAGGCTCCCAAGTTCGATCAATTTTCGAGTATTGAAGCGTAGATATCCGCAAACATAACGCAAGTACCACCAACAAAACAAAAAATACCAGCCATAGGGTCCCAGAGAATGTAAGTATGAAAATATCTTTAATGAAATGTAATTTTTTTGCTTTGTAAAGCATAGAGTACCTAAAAATATAACAAATAAGAGTTCGTTCAATTAAAGAAATGATATGGAACTCGATCCACTGTAGTAAAAATTTATCTTCTGCGAATCAATTGTTGGCTTAATTTGTAGTAGGTAATGTATCATTCTACTTGCTGCAAATTTGTTGTCTTCAGATTATTATTGAGTTTGAAAGCTATCATACGAGAGTAAACTCGCAAATACACTTGGAGTCACTGAACCAGCCATTTGCCATTGTTTAAAAGCAATGAGAATGATCCGAAAGATAGGAATTTTCATGGCGAAAAGATCATGCTGCGTATTTGGTGGGACCAGATGGGTGTGGTGTATTATGACCTGCTACAATCGAACGAAATAATTACAGGGTACGTCTACCAACCACAATTGATGCGCTTGAGCCGAGAACTGGTACAATTGAACCAAGTGATCACTGGAGAGGTCCACCGTCGACAGTTGATGCGTTTGAGTCGAGCATTGTAAGAAAAATGGCCGCAATACGCCAACAGACACGACAAAGTTGTTGAGAATGCATAACAATGAACACGTATTGCGTCGCCCGTTAAAAGGATTTTAAAAACGCTCAAATGAGAAGTCCTACCCCACCCACCGTACAGCCCATACATTGCTACTTCCGATTACCATCTCTTCCACTCGATGCAACAGTGCCTGGCCGATCAGCACTTTTCCAATTACGATGAAATCAAAAAATGGCTCATCGTATGGAGAGCGGCCAAAGAGCCGGACTTTTGTCGCTATGGGATCCGTCAATTGCCAGAAAGATCAAAAAGTCAAATACGCGTCAGTTTTTAAAATTTTTCTCCTGGAGAAGCGGAAAATCTCATGAAAATGAAAAATACATGTTTAAAAGACTCAATCACTGGACAGTTGATAAGGCAGACATTTGAAAGATGCGTCGCCGGTACGAGACCGTGCGATCAGCTTAAAGTTATTCAGAGTCACCAATTTGAACGATGACGAGCGAACCCGCCACCTATTGGTTTTGATCTAATAAAAGCGCTCCTTCCGTTTCCGGGCAGAGCTCTATTTGCATGTATTAGCTCTAGAATTACCACAGTTATCCAAGTAAATGGAGTACGATCTAAGGAACCATAACTGATTTAATGAGCCTTTCGCGGTTTCACCTTAATTTGGCTTGTACTGTGACATGCATGGCTTAATCTTTGAGACAAGCATATGACTACTGGCAGGATCAACCAGGGAGCCGTGCATAAACGATCGGAACACGAACGAACGTGCCTACGAGTCCGCAAACGATACAATCTTCGGGTACATCGAACGCACTTGTTCGCAACCCCCTTCGATAAAACGTATCGTTATATGGGATCATGAAAGACAACGTAACGTAGTATGTTCTCACGTCATGTGGCGCATGTTCGGTCGATAGACTCAACATTACGCCGCACAATTATTTCACCACAAAGTCCGTAACATCAAGATTCGTGGAATCTAAGAGAATCATCCCAGTCGATCCAGTTTCGAGAATTATACGGGACTAAGCGTGATATATTTTTGTTTCATGGAATTACTGAATCAGCAATACCTCGCCGAGGCGTTAAACGTGAATAACGTAAACCCTCGGCCATCAACTATATTCATACACATTTTCTCTCGACCCTTCGTTATATATGATATTATAACGACTCGGTGATTTCGAGATAATTTTTATAACATTCTCGCTCGGAATGAGGTGAGCAGTCGCAAATTTTTGGAGTATAAAACCATACGGTAATATACGATTGTAACTTATGTTCGATCGCATATGGCCATCCGACTACAAAGAGACGAAGAGGTCCGCATTTTCCCCTCGATTTGTATTGTATCATTACTTATTGGCAATAAATAATGGAAAAAGAATATATTGAAAGAATCATATATTCTCCATATTTAACAAAACAACTAAAAAAAACACCAGCATACTTCACGGTATTTACCCGCGTTATTTATGTGTCAAATATTCTGTGGCACTGTGGAACGTCCCTTATGGCAATTCTTATGGCACTTCCATTGTATTTTGAAGCAGCAGAGAGGAAGGTTCTTGGAAATAAACCTCCTGAGCGACTTAAAAACACACTCGAGAAAATAGTATTTATAACCGTCCTGAAGCTCTTTAGAAATGCGGTGTTGCGAGGGAGCTTCCACCTCTTGTTTAGGGAGACGGCGTTTCGTTCTGAGTCTCCGCACCTGAAACTCTTCAGACAGACGCAGCTCTGCCTGTGACCCCGTTCCTCATGGGAACTTTAGTCATCGAACGCTGGTACTCTGCTCTACTTAATCCCGGTGGGGGCGAATCTTTGAGGTATTGCTCGCTACCTGTCGCGCCCCCTCACATGCTACACGGAAGCTTTAGCAGAGCAGAGTAGAATTCTTTGAAAGGAACCAGCACGCTACATATTCCCCTCCCAGTGAGCTTCGGTAAGGTCACGGAATAGGGCGTTGGGAATGAGGCAAGGAAACAGTCCGCCGTTGGTCTGGTCGCGGAGGCATCTCCAGCGGGGATCTGTGGAACTAAAGGAAAAGGCTGCCTCGAAATGATGGATGGAGCCAATTAGGGCCTCCAAATGAATGGGCAGGTTCGTCGGGGTCGCCAAATGAAACTCTTTAGAAATGCGGAGTTGCTAGATAGCTTCCACCTCTTGTTTAAGGAGACGGTGTTTCGTTCTGAGTCTGCGCACCTGAAACTCTTCAGACAGGCGTGGTGTATAGCTCTGCCTGTGACCCCGTTCCTCATGGGAACTTTAGTCATCGAACGCTGGTACTCTGCCCTACTTAACCCCGGTGGGGCCGGATCTTTGAGGTATTATTTGCTACCGCGCCCCCTCATATGCTACATCGGAAGCTGTAGCAGAGCAGAGTAGAATTCTTCGAGAGGAGCTGGCACGCCACGTACTGAGCGGGCACGCTACAGTCCCTCTTGGTGACTCTTAGTAAGTAAAATTCTTTTAAATGCTTCTGATTAATTACATGCTTTACATTTTTGAATACCACTTTAGTTTTAATGTAAGATTCTCAGTGATTGCACGTTCCTTTAATTTGCACTTTCACTCATCGCTTTTCATTCTTGTATTTTGCTTCAGTGTTATTTAATCCGACCGAAATGTTTCAACTAAATGCATTTATATATAAACTAAAAGCTCATAAGTTTGCAGGGAAATTTACCTAAAGTCGTTCATTCGAGGAAATCTTATAAAATATCATTTGATGGTGTTCCATAAAATCTCAAAAAGTAAAGAAGTTAGCAATCTTCCAGTATTTTTTTCATAATCAGGGCCATAGAAACACCCAATAACGGAAAAAATAAAGGAAACAAGACTTCTTCGGTAGTTTATGAATGCCACATCAAAAGAACAGTTCTCCCTTTGGAGCGAACCAGTTATCGTGCTATTTTCGTATATTTTCATAAGAACTGAAGTAGTTTTGAGCGAGAGTGTGTTCTTGCGATGCGAATATATTATAATTGGACGGAGCCAAGTCTGGAGAATAAGTCGCATGAGCTAGTTTTTCCCAACTGAACGCCTCGGTCATTTCCCTGGCCCGTTTTGCCGTGCGTGGTTGGCCATGGAGCAAAATAACTTTGAGTTCACGTAATGTTCGATTTAAATCGATCATTTTCTGTTGGTAACGATCAGTGTTGACGGTTTCACCAGGTTTTAGTAGCTCATCATAGGTTACACCCTTCTGATCCCAATAAACACAAGTTGTTTTTCGATTTTGTTGCTTTCTTTCATTAAGTTCATGTGAAATTCATTTTCACACTTATTGAATATATCCCATAGCTTTCAAATAAATGGAGACTGCTTTCTGCGACATATTCAATTGATCCGTGAGTTCTTGTTGAGTTTGAGTATCATCTGCATCCAATAAGGCTTACATTCGTTGTCTGCATAATTTTTTGATTGAAATCTGAACCATGATGCACATTTTAAGCTCTTGAGTTATGTTTGTCGCAACAGAATATCAATTTCACTTATGTATTAATGAGCTTGAAACCTTACATGCTATAGGATGTTTCTCGAAATTTTCATGTGAAAATATCTCAATCACATATACGATCCAGATAAGGCTCTATTAATATTCGATTTTTAATAAATTTTGAAATCCAACTTACCTGCCAATATCAACTTGAAAGTATTCAAAATTTTCTTTGCGATTGTCACATAGAGTTACATCCAAATCAGAATTATTCACACTTGTATTTGTATTCAATTCAAATAATTCAATACTGAAAATAAAAGAATTAACTCTTTCACCACTGCTCAAATAAATTTACCATACATGATAGTTATGAATTAAGTCTCAGTGTATTCTTGATCTGCATGTTATTTCTGCAAATGGTCTTCCAACCGAATATTTTCGTAAAATTATAAGCAAGCCGTTTTCTACTTGATAGAAGGAATATTACAAAATTTGAATATCAGAACAAGAAAGAAGTTCTTAAAGTTATGTTGTATATTTATGTGAGAGATTTAGTTTTCATTTATTAATGTTTCGAAATAATAATATATATAATATATAATAATATTCCGAAAAGAAGCCAATATAATTAAAACTATAGCGGTGAACAATGGCTATAGAACTGAAATCATTGACAAAATGATTAATAAGAAAACTTACCACAATATTAAAAAAAAATTATATCAATATGAATAATCCTTATGAAGAAAAGAAAAAATGGTTTTCAATGCCTTATATAAAAGGTTTCAGCAGTAAGATCTGTAATGGTCTTCATAAATTGGGAATTAATTCTTTAACAGTTAATTCAGCTAAAATGTTGGTGAACTATAAAGAAAAGAACCTCAACTTCTCCGAATCGGGTTAAATGTGTTGATTGTAATGCTACATATATAGGACAGACAGGCCAATGTTTACAACATAGAATCAGAGAACATAGGATGTCCATTTTGAAAAACCAGAAATCAACCGGTTTTGCAGAACATTGTATAGAAAATAATAATTTTTTTTAATGAGAAAGATGTCACTTTACTATATAAGGTTAGCAAGAGTAAATTGATGGACTATTTGGAGATTCTTTCAATCAAAAAAGCCATTGAGAAAAGGGAAAATTTAACAAATTCCCAAATACTATTTGGCAACAACCCTATAAATTGGATGCTGTTATTTCCATGCACCATAAAAAGACTTTTTTGTGGGGTCATTTAAAGAGTGTCCTGATTAGGACAGTACATTTTTCTCTAGAAGATCTTTGCCAGAGAATAGTGTTAGCATATAGTGAAATAACAACATATAGCATATAGTGAAATAACAACAAATATTACATAAGATAAGAAAAAAATTTTGAACATAAACAGGCCTACTGTTTAGAAATGAATGGTAGGCAATTTGAACATCTTATTGATTGAACTCGATCACTTAATGCACTTCATCCATCACTTCCAACGAGTTTTTCACTCCGAAACGAACATCAGACTGAAATTTTTTAGCATATTTATAAATAGAATCAAAAAACCTTCAAAATGATGTGTCACTCGATCCCTATTGCCATTTAAGATTCATGAGCCGGTTGCCATCTCGCTTAGGGGGATGATCATACAGCCAAAAATTTGCAATCAAAAGATGTCCCCCTACGATTAAAAATTTACCTGTCTTAGCCTCTTCCGGAAAAACTTATACTTATGGAAATATTCGACTGCACTGTTTTATATGGAACACCTGCATATTTGCCTGTTCATTTTGACTGGAAACTCTACTCACCTGATGTTAAGAATATCAGTCAAATTTTCCAGAACATCCATACTGAAACCTCCCAACCTAGATTGATTTTTTTGGAATTTGTTACAGTCGAAATTATTCTTATTGTTCACGCCAACCTTCAACTTCTGAGTAAAATCATCTGATTTTTTTTCGATGAGGGCTTGATTTCTGGTAATATAATAAGTATACTCCACCCAGGTTGAATTCGAATCGTTCAAAACATTGATAGTATAATTTTGCACTGGTTTATGTTGGAGTAAATACTTGAGAGCGTTCCTTCCGCTGATAGAAATGAAGAGACATGTTAAAAGAAATGTTTGCAAGGTATCCATTTTTCCGAATGAAAGAACTGGCTCTTTCAAATATCAGAACACCGTGGCAACTGTTTGTGAATATTAATTAGGTAAACATGCGAACAAAGGCATCGACTTGATATACTTCTATCAATCAGCTGAATGGATCATGCTATTGTAATGTACAAAATGAAGGGTGTAATTTTTTTTATTTGTATTGTGAATATTAGTGGTGGCTCGTGAATATTTATCATGAGTGAGCTGATTTTGCACAACCATCAAGTACTTCAATCAACGCGTTACTTTTTGCGCACTTGATCTAGGGAACTTTTGAAAGGAAAGAGGTGAATAATTGAAACTAAAGGGTCTTTCATTAACACCGTTCCATTTTGTTTTGTAACCAATTCAGGCTATAAGAAATCAGTTGAACGATAACGATTTCCTTTGATGTCCTCATGACCTTCGTTGAAAAAACAATAAGGTCCAATGACTCCTCCAGCATAAAATCCACAAAAAACAGTAAGTTTGTTAGAATGTAATGGCAGTTCTTGATATTCTTCAGGTTTATCACCACTCCAGATAAGGCAATTCTGCTTGTTAACATAACCGTTTAGCAGAAATCAGCCTCATCGCTGAGAATGATTTTCTTATGAAAATCTGCATCATTTCCGATTTTTTCCAAGCACCAATTACTGAATACACGACACTTTAAATGATCTATTGGTTTGAGTTCTCGGGTTAGAACAATTTTGTATAGATGTAAACCAAGGTCTTTTCGTAAAATTCGCCACAAAGACGTCTGGAAGATGCCTAGTTCTTGTGAGCGTCGAGAAATCGATAAGTTTTGGTCTTCACGAACACTTTCACGT
The DNA here is from genome assembly GCA_034642435.1 of Megalocaria dilatata. Classification (NCBI taxonomy): domain Eukaryota; kingdom Metazoa; phylum Arthropoda; class Insecta; order Coleoptera; family Coccinellidae; genus Megalocaria; species Megalocaria dilatata. The sequence goes on from CM067854.1 coordinate 8,886,449, forward strand.
ACGGCAGCAATATTCTCTTCACTTCTTGCAATTCTTTGTCTCACTCGCACTGTAACATCATGAAGTGTAAAATTTGTTTCAAACTTCTTCACTAAACGTTCAACTGTTCTTTTATCCGGACGATTCTAACGACCAAAAGTTGCCGTTAAAGCACGTAAAGTTAGAGTAACAGATCGCGATTTTTCATAATGAATTTGGATTATTTGTAAACGTTGTTGGAATGTGTACTTTTCCATGATTAAATGGTAGACATTCACAAATGCAACTGTCAATCTCGCTAATAAACAATGGCTGCCATGCGTGAGTAATGTCAATTTAAAAATGGGGCGTTCCCATTGAAATACCCTTTATTAGGGTATGTTTGGGTGCTAAATATCTCGGTTAGGCGTGAGTAAAATCGATCTAATGGTTGAAAAATCCGATGGACCTAAAATTTGGTATTTAGAAGTGAGGGGTAGGCCATTTAAAATTTGCATTTTTGATCGGCTGTAAATGAAAAACTAATGAATATTTTTTATGAGTTATGAGTTTATTAGAAAGATTAAACCTAGACATTAACGAATGAAAAACAATATCACTCAATGTTTTCGTTGTTTCAAGCGTGGTAAACCAACAACATACAGAATTCATGCAAGGACGGTAAGGACACAGGGGTTAATCCAGTACCAAATTCAATTCGAGGTTCAATGCCCTGAATTAATTTGTTTATTCTAATCCCCAGACCAGTTAATGTTAAACTTAGAAGTTCTGTTTCGAGGCACGCACGAACGGCTTCATGAAAGGAAATTCTTTTACTCTGGCCCATATATTGTAACAAAAATCTACAGATTAAAAAGTTCATGAGAGCTGATTGTACAAAACGTAAATATATTTCTTCAGATGAGTTACTGAATGGAAAGTTTGAGAGAAAAACGCTGATTTTGGAATTAACACGTGTGGCTCGACAAGAGCCAAACCTTTCGAAAATTGCTAAGCAGCAATTTTAAGCGGGTGAACGAACTAAAAATTTGGAAGGAGAAAATCTACGAGGTACGAAGTATTAAAAGGGCCGAAAGAGAGTTTTGTCAGGGATTCTTGACCCGCCAGAAAAGCTAGTAAGATCGCCGAGAAAAGATGCGAGGCTCGAATTGGTCTCAAAATTTAGCATTATTATAATTATATTGAGTCTAAGAATTGAGTCAGAAGAATAAGAGAAATTGAATATAGTGCTAAGTTCCGGGACCAAGGAATTAAAGAGTGCCGATAATCGTTCGTTGTTCCATTTCCTGTAGAAAATCGCGTGTGACCAGTTTTGCTTTGAATTTTTGGTCTTGGAGTCTCTACGGATACTTGTCACTTTGTTCAGTAGCTCCGTTAGAACACATCACATTATAAAATCTTTTTTTTCGAGAATGGTGCTTTCTATCAAGTGCAATTTTTATTAAAAAAACGTTTGGAGAATATTATTTTTCGATTAAAAATTCAATCAGATTATTAGAATTAGGAGTCATTAAATGAAAATCCCCCAATTAACTCCGCCATAGGAAGAAATTAGTATCTTTTGTTATCATCAAACAATTTGTCTTATTCAAAATACTGAATGTCATATGTATTTGCCAAATTTTGATGAAATAATACAGGTTTTTGGGGGCCAAGATGAAGGGGCTCTAACTCCAGTATTTTAGGATATAGGTCGATAAAAAGTTTTTCCATATTTTGACCTCTAGAATCATATCCTGAAATATATTGACGTTAAATTCGGTCAGTCTTTATATATTCAGAACTTCACATGATTAGAATAATCTGATCCAGAAGAAAATTTTGGAGGATCAGTGACAGATAGCACCTAATTTTTCTAATCTAATGTCATTTAATTTTGCATAACATTAGAGTTATTTTTTTTTAATATTTTCGATAGGATCGACTTTGAAATTTGTTTCAATTTGTTTTTTCGTAATTTTTTTCTATATCATTCTTTATGAATAATTTTTTTTATGCATAAGTTTCGTAACATGAAGTTCCCAAAAATTTTGTAGGTATCTTGTATTTATTTTATTATGATTGAGAAAATTTTTCAATGTTAATTTTTTCCTCTTTTGAAATATTCTGCTTGTTTGCCCTATGTAAACTTTCTGGCAACCTTAACGAGTTAACTTAGATGTTGATTCTTCATCTTCACATGCAATGTCCTTATTCTTTTGAATGAATATGATGTCCTTATTGTTTTAAATGAATATGATGTCCTTATTGTTTTAAATGAATATACTGACGTTAAATTAGCTCTAAATGGGTTTCTCAAATATGGAATATTATTAGAAAAAGAAGATACATAATTTTGAAATTTTGCATATTTGAAATAAAAATTACACCAAAATAAATTGGAACAGTTCAATTCTTGAATATTTTTTGAAACTCTCACTAAATTTTTTCATTCATGCAGTTAACAGGAATTTCTTCAATAAATTATTACTATTTATGAGCCCTTGAGGTGCACACTTAGAACTCTTATAAAAGTATTACTGACAATCATTTTGAAGGGAAACCCAAAACAGTAAATAGAACATGGTTGTTTGCTTGAAAATCAACTCAATAATGTGTTTATTAATAATAATCTGTCATTAAATATTGACTATTATACATATGAATGCCATTAGTACTTATAAATTTGTATGATATGGTTTGAAAGGATTAAAAAATATTCTATATTCCAAGATCGTTTGTTAATTCCGAAAACTGATGAAATTTAACATCAGGGTCTAAATTTTTCAGGACTTCTTCCCGTTTTTGATGAATCTTTTTGAGTTTATCTAATTTTTCGGAATCTGTTTTATTTTTCAACAGGTCAAGTATCATTTTTGTGCCTACTAATGATGGCCTCAATTTTTCTAACAGCTCTTTCTCACTCTTCAAATGTACCAGAAACTTCTTCTCCTGAAAAAATTTCATTTGGAAACCTGCCAATAAAATGATAATGATATCAAAGAGTCACTCACTCTAACAAATTTTTGATCCAAGTCAGCAACTTTTTCTCGTAACACATTTAATTCATCCACCGTATAAGTTTTCTTTTTTGGTTCTGGATAAATGGGGGCATTTTCAGGGATTTCAAAAATATCCCTGAGTACGTTCTGTAAGTATATAATTATTAATAAAACACGAAATAATGTATTTACAATATATTTACCTTGAAATCCGCCAAAACTTTCAAACATCTACTTATATATAAAGCTTTAAGTTCTGAAACCTCTTTTTCAATTTCCTCTTTTGTGCAAACATTTTCTTCTATCAAAGTTTCTTCAATTTGTTCCAAAAAATCCCTTATACATCTCTTGATGGATTCTTCAACTAAAAACTTTAGACTGATATTTTTGTAGAAACCATTACATCTAATACTTACGTGTATAATGAACTTCTGATGAGCAAATCCCAAAAAAATATCTTTGGTGCTCTTCTTGTCTTAATTGATTCTTGTTCATCTTTAATCCTTAAATAAATTGAACTAATAATCCTTTAACACTGAATAAATTCAAATTCTGCCATTTATTTCCCAGCAAACGGTTATTTTGTTTTGATAGACATTCAAAAACGACCATCGAAAACAGGATTTTACTGTAAGTAGCAATTTTATTTGTTCTGTGATCTCTTATCTTAGGTTAAATTTAGTTTATGGCTGGGTATCTCATTCAAAAGTCTATGGATATTATTTAAAGTATTTTTGGTTGTAAATTGTTTTAAATGAAAATTACGCATATATTAAAAAGTATTCTCATTGGAATCCCAATAGGAGTTACTGTGATTGATTCTCTTGGCTATGTAGCGCGAGTAGATGGTATTTCTATGCAACCAGCTTTAAATCCCGATCTCAATCAAACAGATTACGTTTTCTTAAATAGGTGGGCTGTTAAGGGTTATCAACTACAGAGAGGTGATATTATTGCTTTGATATCACCGAAAGATCCGTCCCTTAACATTATAAAAAGGGTGGTTGGGGTACAAGGTACTAAAATAACTTTGTACTGTTATTCAGAGTAGACTTTGAACCTTCTTATTTTTAGGAGATATTGTTGAAACTATCGGATATAAGAACCTTATTGTGAGGATTCCAGAGGGTCACTGCTGGGTTGAAGGTGACCATACTGGTCATTCTATGGATTCAAATAATTTTGGACCAGTATCTCTTGGATTAGTAACTGCTAAAGCTTCATGTATAGTTTGGCCTCCTTCTCGTTGGCAGTTCTTGAATTCATCTCTTCCTGAATCGAGATTACCTTTAAACCTATCCCCCCCTACCCTCTTACATTCTGCGTAACTATAGTGAAGACATTAGAGTGTAATTATTACTGTGTCTAGGTTCAATTTCAGAATACAACATGCGTGCAATCTCATTAGTCAATCGTATTGAGTTTGAGTTCAGGGGAAATGTTGCTAGGAATGCAGTCGTTTTAGGTGATTTAGACAATGATGGCTCTAATGAATTGGTAATTGGGAGTGATAATGGAAAAGTTGCAATTTTTAAGGTATTTCTCAATTTTAAAGTTATTTGATGAGAATCAAGGGTTTTTTTAACCAAAAATTATTTTTGTCTATTTTATCATCGTATATATTCTTTTTTACTTATCTTTATCATCACATTCACTGGGCGCACACAATATTGGGTGTTAAAATTGAGTACCCCATCTTAATAAAATAACATTGAAGATTATCAAATGTTTTTTGGATTAACAGTTAGATGATATTGATGGTATTAATTCATATTATCTGAAAAATCTAGATCCACATAAGACTATTATGATATTTCCTTAACATAAGTGGAAAAGTGGGATTATATTATTGTTTTAGAATGGGTGTGTTATATAAAGCTCAATATACTTGAAAAATTTAGCGAACGCAACCAGATGAGACAATTTTTTTTCATTATTTTTTACTACCAGTGAAAATAAAGCAAGAAATAAGTGATAAAAGCTTATATTTTATGAAAATCCATTGTATATTGGACAAAACACTATTATATATTAACAAATTTTCACAATTTATTCATTAAGAAGGTGATACACGACGCGTTTCGATCATAATTTCATTCTCAATTGTATAGTATGAAAGAATCCATTGAGATATAGAGGGTGTTATATTGTGAAGAGGGCGGGGCGTGGTCATATATTGAGGATCGGGCATCCACTTAAAGTGCATGCTGCGAATTTTTGGAATCTGTTTATTCTTCGCTAGATGAATCAAATGGGTTTCCTAGGAGTATTTCTAGAATGGATTCTCAACTTTCTCTGAAATTGGTCTATGATGGTTAAGTTGTTTGACTTCTGTTCCTGAAGATATTATCCCAAGTTAGGTGTTCCCCAAGGCTCAGTCTTGGGGCCACTTTCTTTTCTATTAATCATTATCGAACTTCCTCATTATATTGTGGCACACTTAAGAATTCTTTTTGCCGATGATACATCCTTGGCATTAAGAAATGGAAGTCTAGTTGTAATGAAAGAGATTTGTGAATCTCTTTATCAGGAGCTTTATTATCAAATTCTAGAATAGGAACAGTCTAGATTTCACTGTGAATCTTCTGGAGTGCTGCTCAGGTCGTCATCGTGTGTCAGTTTTTTGGAAGTTCATGTTGATATAACCTGAAATGGTACTTTCACATCGATCACAAATGGACAAAAATCATACTTTGCAATATCTCGCTTCAAGAGTTCTCTGTCATTGGATGCTCTCATTGGGGTGTATTTTAGAAATGTGTATAGTCGCCTTTGCTACAATGTGGTTCTATGGGTTTCATCCCCGGATGCTGGGCGTGTATTTATTCCACAAAAAAAATACTTTGTCTCATATTTCACCTGAGACCTCAGGAATCATATCGTTCCATATTCAAAATAAAATATTAAGATTTCCTTCTATATACATATTGAATTGTCAAATTTATGTTCACTAGAATTTGAATCATCTTAAAACATGCACAGAGTTTCACAAGGATACTTTATGTATTCTCATGTATAAAACAAAAAATAGAATTCATCACCTACATTTACAGGAATGAAAATGTGTAATTACTTACTCAAACGTTACAAGCAAATTAATGTGAAACAGTTTAAGATCAAATTGAATTCAATTGCTTTTACAGTATTCAACAGAGGTTTGCAAAATTTATTAAATAAGTTTTTTTTTTATATTCAATTGTATTTCTGTCATTTTATATTCTTTTCTGCTGATAATTCTATCCTAAACATTTATATGATGTCTAAAGGGATTAATAAATTATTATTATTGAAGGTATACAAGAATGTTTTTCAGCAAAATCCGAAATTATACTAATGAATTCAATTTAAAAACGGGTTATCCAAATCCATGAAATATTTTATTCAATGCAAAACAAAAACAAAATAATTTGAATGGTTCAGGAGTTCACAGAATAAATTGTAATTATTGTAACATGACTTACCTTAGTCACACTAGGAACTTTGAAACATTGAAGACTGAAGGAGCATCTCCACCATCTCTTTTCTTATGTAATAAAACTATTTTAAATGAAGTATACATAACGAAATTTTTTTCAACTCGCACGAAAGGAATCAGTGTCACATTCCAATGCAATATTGATGGAATATTTGAAGCAACCTTTGAAAAGTCTATTTGCATAAATTCGATTACGTAATGCCCCCTTTTAATTATAATACATATAATAAGTGAAGGTATTAAAAATATTTTTAATTTACAGGGCCGAAGGAAATTTCAAGTTATATCAAATTTGAGTTTTGTCAGTTGTATTGCTATAGGTGATATATTCAATGAAAAACAAAATAATCTAGTGATAGTCACTGCCGATGGTTGGTGTTATATATACAAGGCTATTTTGAGAAAGAAAGTAGTGGAATATGAAGAAACTCCTGTAGAAGATGTAGATACTGTAAGTTTAATAAAACTTTTTTAGATGTTACCAACATAAGAAATACAGCATATTGTAACATTATTCATTTTTGGGTGTTTGTTTCAGAACTCTTACCATTTCATCATAACATGTACTTTTCCAATTTTGAGGCGAAAATGTTTTTTAAATAATTACATTTGATCTACAGATGATGTCTGAGTCAATTTGTATGCTTGATTTTAATTTGTTCAGGAGAGATAGGAGTTCTGTGTTTATGTCAGAAGATGTTATCATGTGGAAATCATTTCACTTGATTTCATTGTCAGTAATCCTATTGAATTCTTATGGTTGAGGATTAAGTCGGGGAGTACTGAGTTCTTCTTGTGTGTTGTTTACAGACCTCGAAATAGGACGAACATCATTCATGATGTTGACGGGACAATAAGGAAGATTCTTCCATTGGCAAATTTTGTGGTGTTTATGAGGATGTATACGCGAATCAATCCCTTGTCTGATTATCTAGAAATATATGGTTGTAACCAGGTTATTGCTGAGCCCACTAGAATTACAGAGCGCAGGTAGACTCTTATCAACCCTATCTTCATTAATTATCCTGGAGAGTTCGTTTATTATCGTTATCGTTATTTATGGCGAGCGGGCGTCTGTCCACTCTACCACTGCGTCCACACGACTATTGTGGTTCACCCCTAATTTATATCTCCCCGACAAGATCCAGTTTTTGATTAAAACCGATAATCTTGTTCAGGGGTAATTTTTTCAGTTCTCTGTGGGCTATAAAAGCCTGGCCAAAGACCTCGAATCTGATGCAACCTACCGCTGGGCACTCTGAGACGATGTATATGGCTATTTCAGTGTCCTCAAGACACAGCCTGCATTCATTGTCTTCAGCCAGACCGATTTTGTGCAAATGCGCTTTCAGTCTGCAGTGACCTGTCATAATTCCGACAAGTGTTCTTAGTTTGGCCCTATCCAGACGTAGCGCTAGGTTCGCCATCTTTTTGTTTGAAGCTGTTCCAAGGAACAACTTCGAGTGTTTCAGGCCAGAATGGATCTGCCAGAAAGACTCTAGCCTTGAGTTCATTCTGCCTGTTATCGCCTCGTTAGTCACGTCATGTGGTATTCCCAGGAATGGTTCCGGTCCTACCAGAGGCAGCGCAGCTCCAGCAAATGCCAGCCGACCCGCCTCCTCGTTACCCAAATAGTTTGAGTGACTCGGTATCCAAACCAGAGTGACTACGTTATACATACCGAGCCTGTTTAAAGCCGTGCGGAAACTCCAGACAGTTTTGGATGTAAAACAGCTGGATTCCAGAGCTTTTAGTACTGACTGACTATCAGTAAATATTTTGATTTTACCGTGGTGGATTTGCCGTTTTATCAGCAGCCCGCCGCGGTCTCAATGGCAAATATTTCTGCCTAGAATATGGTTGCGTTTTGACCGAGACTCAATTAGATGTTAATTCTCGGTTTACTCCCACAGACTCCGGCTCCTGTTCCGTTCGTCGTTCGCGAGCCGTCTGTGAACAAGCCAAGGTCGGTTCTCAATAGAACCTCAGCATGCTGGGTCCATTCGTCCCGGCTGGGGACGATTACATTGAAATTCCGTTCCTGGCTCGTGATTTTTGACATTAGATCCGAGGGCATCGATAGGATACTGTTCGTTAAAAGCTCGTTCAGCAGTCTTTAGCGTCCCATCACTATTGCCTCTGGCCTGTCAATCGCCAGTTGATATAGTTTGTATGTGGTCCGTTTCGCCTCCCTCTGCACGAGTAGGCGCAGGGGTGGTAGATTTAGTAGGACCTCCATGGCTGCCGTGAGTGTGGTGCGAAACGCACCTGTAATTGCAAGGCAAGCCTGTCTCTGTAGTTGGGTGAGCTTTTGTTCGCCAACCGTTTGTTGGTCTTTCTTCCACCACGCTACAGCGCCATACACTATCCGTTTGGGTGTAATCTGGGTGCTGAATCTATACAGCATTACCGTTTAGTTTTTGTTGATTTCAGTGTAGATTCTCGTCACCAGAAGCATAAATTTTTAACCTACAGGGATATTTCCAGCTTCAATGATGTCTCATTTCTTCAGGATTTTCATGGCAGAGACTACTGAAAGACACTAATGTTGATAAAAGAGTTGAGATTTTGAACAAATTCTTAATTCAAACATTTGATTCCCATGCGCCCGTGAGTACACGAGTAATTAAACCGAAGGCGCATCGGCTTGTGGCGTACATCTGGAATGTGATTTGGCTCTGTTGAGATTTCCGAAGACTGGACTCGACTCTGATTTGTATTCCTGTAGGAAACTTAGAAATCGTACATTAGCTGAAGTTCAAAAAGCTAAGAGAAATGATCTCTTTAAGGGCATTGGTTATGGCATGCCCTTTCTGAACTTATCCGCTAATTTCTTGATTCCTGATGGGTTTTCTGATCCGAATTTGATTTACCAGTTTTTAAGTCTGTTTCTTATTTTTGTCAATGACCTAGAGGACATCGCGTAGGAAGAAGGAGAAGAGTCATTAATAAGCTACGCAGATGACACCAACTTACTGGTTGGAGCAAAAGAAAAAAATGACTTAGTCAGAGCAAGAACCAACTTCTTCAATAGGACGCAAGAATGGTTAAAAAATAATGAATTAGTACTGAATGTTGAAAAGACAAACCTTCTGATTTTTAGCACCAACAGGAATAAAAGAAGCAAACCGACAAGCATAACATTGGGAAATGAGGAAATCCTTGTAACAAATAATACAAAATTCCTGGGGATTTTTGTAGACTCTTTTCTGTCCTTCAGAACGCATGCAGAATACTTAAGTGAAAAACTGAGTCAAATTACCTTTGCCATCAGAATATCTAAAAAATATTTGAATGAGAAATCATTGAAAATATTGTATCATGCAAATTTCGAATCTAGACTCCGATATGGTATAATTTTCTGGGGTACTAATCAAAATTCGAAAGAAATGTTTTTGCTACAGAAGAGAACTCTGCGAATAATTTATAATTTAAAGTTTAGGGAGACATGTAGGAATTTGTTCAAACAAAACAATATATTCACAATTTACGATTTATATAATATATTTATGAATGTACTGTATTTCTTCATAAGAATAAGGATAAGTTCATTGGATATAACACTAGTAATAAGTATAAAACAAGAACACAAAATTTAAACTTTCCAATACACAGATTAACTTTGAGTGAAAAACATCCTGCATACATTCTGTCAAGAAAGTACCGGGAATTATCGATTTAAATCTGGCGGGGCAATGAGGCAGGTAAAAATTTTTTTTCCTAGGTTGGTACCACTGTCCTTAATTACTATGCCAAGCTTGAGCGGCATCTGTCAACTAGTGTGTTTGCAACAGCTGATTAAGTCAGTCGATGTCAGAGTGCGTGCCGATTTTTACTATGGGTGATTACGTTGAGCAAAGAATTTGTTTAAAGTTTTGTGTTGCAAATGAATTTTCGTGTGCCGATGCATTGAAAATGTTGCAAAAGGCCTTTGGTGATAATGCTCTATCGAAAACTCGTGCATATCAGTGGTACAGAGCCTTCAAGGACGGACGCCCATCGACGGCTTCCATCGAAGATAACGTCGATAAAATTAAGGAAAGGGTGCTGGAAAACCGTCGTACCAGCTTGAGAGAGATAGCACATGATCTTAAGATATCCCACGAGTCCGCACGTACGATTTTGATTGATATTTTGGGCATGAGAAAGGTGGCCGCACGACTCGTACCGAAAGACCTGAATTTTCTTCAAAAACGTCATCGCGAACAGGTTGCTTCAGACATGCTGGATCGCTGTAATTCCGATTCTGCATTCATGGAACGCATTATAACTGGTGATGAGACCTGGGTCTACGAGTACGATATGCAAACAAGCCAGCAATCATCGGAATGGGTGGCAAAAAATGAGCCGAAACCGAAAAAACCACGCCAAAGCCGCTCGAAAATGAAGGTGATGCTCATTGTTTTCTTCGATATCCGTGGCGTGGTGCACTACGAATTCGTTCCAGAGGGTCAGACGGTAAACAAGGAGTATTACCTAGGCGTTATGAAACGTTTGCGTGAGCGTATCCGTAAGAAGCGGCCAAATTTGTGGGCGAACAACTCATGGATTTTGCATGACGATAACGCGCCTTCTCACCGAGCTACGATTGTGACTGACTTTCTCGCCAAAAACTCAACAAACGTGCTTCAGCAACCACCGTATTCGCCGGATTTGGCTCCCTTCGACTTTTTCCTCTTCCCAAAACTAAAATTGCCCCTTCGTGGCACCGGTTTTGAGTCGATTGAAGCCATAAAACAAAATTCGGCGCGAGAGCTAAAGTCCATCCCGGAAAGCGCCTATAAAAAATGTTTCGATAATTGGAAGTGCCGTTGGCATAGATGTATTGGAGCAAATGGAGCCTATTTTGAAGGCGATCCAATAAATTTTGACGATTAAATGTAAAAATGTTGTTTTAATTGAAAATTCCCGGTACTTTCTTGACAGAGTAGTATAGGTGTACAAGAATTTTCAATCAGTTATCTAATAGTTTAAAGAATATAAGTAGCACAAAAATTTTTAAAAATAGAATGAAATCATGGATAATAAATCTTGAACCTTATGAACTGGGAGATTTTTTCAGTGCTAAATTTAGTTGATTATGTTAAATTTTAAGGCACTATTTCATTTCAGATTGTCATCTTGGTGAACCTTATTTGAAATAAAGAAATATTATTATTATTATTATTAAGTCAGTTTGGAGGTATCTCTGGTGGCGGTAGCTGTGCAAATTTGATTGAGATAAGACGTATCTCTCTCCTTGGAGTCTCATTGGTGTCCACTTCTGACGTTGAAAAAATATTATATCAGCTCAGATGCTGATGGCTCTGATGGTATTTCTATGAAGATGCTCAGATACTCTGCTCCAGTTGTTGTTCATCTGACTAATTATTCTGCCTTATTCTGTCAGGTACCTTCCAGGCGGCTTGGAAGTGTGCAGTTGGAAGACCTATACCTAATACAAAAAATGTTGAGAGTTTTTCTAACTTGCGAATAATAAGCATCCTACCAGTTCTTTCAAAAATTATCCAGAAGGCTCTCTAAGACCAGTTGTATAAATTTTTTCTGAAATTAACTGCTACCTGACTATCAGGCTGGTTTCTGCAAATCCTTTAGCACTTCAACAGCTCTAGCAACCATAACTGATTCCATATTTCATAATTTGGATAAAAAACTTGAATCTGTTTAAATTCTTTTAGACTTCTAAAAGGCCTTTGACACTATTAAATATCTCTTATTGTGCACAAAGTAGAAATTTTACGGTTTCATCTCACTTGCTGCTTCTCAGATTAGGTCTTTTTTGTCATCGAAAGTTAGGTGGTTGAGACTAATGCTGTAGTATCTGAGTTGAGGTTTTATTGTTCTAGAGTTCCATAGAGGTCAATTTTGGGGCAACTTCTTTTTAAGATTTATACTGCTAATCTTCTTGAAGTTTGGAAATTCTGTTCTCCTCAGGCCTATGCTGATTTATTCTTTTGATATGGATTGTCTAGGTGTAGCTTCCCAGCAGATTCTCTTTGACCTCGAAAGTGTTTGTAATGTTGCTGCTTTTCATAATTTGAAATGAAATATTGTGCAAATATTATATTTTTTCAAATGTTCATCGATACTCCATAGTTAAGGAAAACCTGCAACTATACATTGCCTCTCACCTTGTGCGATAACGTGAGGAATCTTGGTGTTTGTTTTGATTGTAGACTTGATTTTTCTGACCATGTGGCAGGCATTTTGAAGACCGCCTTTCACCTTGTGGATGGTTTATGGTTGTGGTCGCTTCTTGATCTTCAACATCAGGAAATCTGGTTGAGTCTTTGATCATTTCTTTATTTGATTATTGCGATGTGGTTTATGGACCTTGCATCAGTGCCTATGTGAGTAATTCTATAGCTTGTTCATAACTGGTGTTACCGCTTAATTTTCGGTTTAAGAAAATATGATCATATTTCAGGGAAGAGTTGGGTCGTTTGAGGATGAATGTGAGAAGATTTCTGCATTTTCGCTGTTTTGTTCACTTACAACTCAGTATTGTGCCGATCTTTATGGAAGCCTCGTCCCTAGAAGTTCGGTGCATTCGGTTAATATTAGATGCTCCCTTTCATTTACACTTCCTGAGCATCGTACCGCTAAATTTAAAAAGTGTATCTCATACAATGCGGTAAAATTTCTGAACAGAATGTTCAAAACCAATGTATGTTGCTTCAGTCTTGGTGTGATAGAGAACTAGCTTCTGTTGTCTTTTTTCAATTTCACTTTCAATACCGTAGGTGGATGGGCAGGTTTTTTCTGGAGAAAGCACAGATGGTTTGAAGGATGATCAACATATTCCATCCACCAAATTCTTTAAAGAAGTAGAAGATGAAGATGAAATGTTACTTACTTGTGTACATACACAGCGTATTCCTGCCAATTCTAAAGTGAGATCCGATGATTTAATTTGCGGACAAGAATTTAAGTTTGAACTTACAGGATATTTTATTAGCTGATGTTAATGGAGATGGGTCTATAGAAATGATCCTGGGACTAACTGATCGAGTAGTACGCTCCTATAGATGGATACCAAATATAGGAACAAGAAATAAATCCTTTAGTTCAAGTTCAAGTTCGGAAGAAAAAGAAAATAAAACGGATAATTGCCTCGGTAAGTTATCCAATTTGGTACTTATATTGTAGTAATGGAATGAAATAAGAAATTACTTTGTTTTCTATCACTTTTTATTATTACTGATATACAGTGACTCGAGTTTCGTAGTGTTTACTACATTTTCAAACTGAATGAACAAATTAGATCTCAACTATTATATATGCTGATTGTAGGCTTCCGCAGAGCTTCGAAGAGAGGGGTTTTCCAAAGTTCCGTCTGTTCGTTTAGTAGTTTTATTAGTGGTACGTGCCTCTTATATTTTTCAATTTCTATGGATTCCAGGATGTCAAGTTTTTTCCCTTTCGCTTCCACGTGCAAGATAACAAGGTTGTTCAATTCTGTATTGAAGAAATGGTTCGCAAAATTGGAATTATTCTTCCAGCCCCTAAAAGCAGATTGATGCTCTTTGTACTTTTTATGGAAAGGTCGGCCCGTTTGTCCTATATACACACTATTACACTGTTGACAACTTAATTTATAGATTCCAGAATTATTCAGTCGGTTCTCTTTGCCTTTCGGATTAAAAAAGAGATTATAAATTTTATGGGAGGGTGTGAAAGCTGTTACTATGTTAATTTTTGACAAAATTTGAGCTATTTTTTGTGAAATTGGTCCAAAATATGTTAGTTTTATGAATTTATTGTTATTATGATCTGATTTGGAAATGGGGTAAATTTGTTTACGAATTAGTTGCTTTTGTTTTTTGTTTATGATGGAATTTATAGTTTTTGTTTCGAACTGATTTGTTGTGGCTATTTGTCTGATTGTATTCAATTCCCTCTTTAACGTAATATTATCTAAAGGAATTGAAAATGCTCTATGTACCATTGATCTATAAGCAGCTAGTTTATGATTGATCGGATGGTTTGAAAAATTTGGTATTGTTGTATCAGTTGATGTGGGTTTTCTATATATATCAAAGGAAATTTCATTATTACTCTTAATTAAAGTTATGTCCAGAAAATTTATTTTGTTATCAAATTGTGTTTCCATGGTGAATTTGACCCTATTGTGCAAACTATTAAGATATTCTAATGTTTCATTTAATTCTGAATGTGTTCCGCAGAAGCAAGCCGATATATCGTCTACATACCTCTACCAAAAAGTGATAAGCTTTGCGTGTGTGGATTTTAGAATTTTTCTTTCAAAACAGGACATAAAGATTTCAGCGAGAAATGGGCTGAGAGGTGAACCCATGGCAAGTCCATCTTTCTGTTTGTAAAATTTACTATTGTATTGAAAGTAATTTTCTTCCACGCAAAGTTCGAAAAGGGTTAAAATATCGTTTTTTGTGACAGCATTGATGTTATTTTTTGTTAGGATATTTTCGATTATATTCATGCATTCTGTATTTGGTATATTCGGGAACATATTAACTACATCAAACGACACTAGAATACTGTTAATTGGAAGGATAACATTTTTTAGTTTTTTTGTGAGCTTGATTGAATTTTTTATTGAATAAGGAGAGTTTAATTGTGTTATCATTTCGAATTTTGTTTTGAATTGATTTTACTATTGATTTTCCTTTTTTATTCTGTGATTCTGTATGGGTTAGTAGTGAGTTTTTTATTTTTTCTTTGTTGATGTTTGAGTTCGGTGTTTTAATTAGCGCTAATTCGATTTCGGAAGTTAGTGTTTCAATGATATGTTTTGAGGTTATGTGGAGATTGTAATTTGGACCTTTCTCAAGAAGCCTAATTTCATCTGTAGAAAAAGTGGTTAGGAATTTAATTTTTTTGTTCACTGTTATTTTGTTTAAATGTTAGGTTCTTTAGTTTTTTTGATAGAATGATATATTTCTTGTGTTTTATGATAGATATAGTATGTCTAGTACAATCTGCATATATAATAGTTGAGATCTAGTAAACACTACGAAACTCGAGTCACTGTATATCAGTAATAATAAAAAGTGATAGAAAACAAAGTAATTTCTTATTTCATTCCATTAAAATGAACTATCACAAAGTAACGGACTACTCCATCCTATATTGTAGTAAATAATATATCAGAACGTATTGAAAATTCTTAGCCAGCTACAGAAGCAAACAATATATAAATATTCTTAATTAGATACATATATTATAAAGGATGTACCATTGTATATTCATTTGAGCAAGCCAAATTTTACTTTTGATAAGTAGATATAGATACATTTATCTATACTTATCGAAAGTAAAATTTGGCTTGCTCTGCAAATGAGACTTCCACTGTTCCTATCACCTCTTAGCTGAAAAAATATTTACAATCTCAAAATTTTTTCAGTTGAGAGATGAAAGTCAGATCAGGTGAATAAGAGGGATGTTTAAGTAATTCGATCCCTAAATCATGAATTGTTTGCATGGCAACATGCGATTTATGTATAGTGACATTGTCCTACAAAAAAGAAAGTACCTTTGTGTAATTTTCTGTGTCCTCTCTCCATACTTATTTCTTATAGGGTATTAAGTAACATCTAATAGTAATTACCTGGAATTTTTACACCCTTATCCAGATAATCAATCATGATTACTTCATGGTAATCCCAAAAAACCGAAGCAAGAACTTTTTCAACAGATTTTTCAACATGAAACATCTTTGGCCTTTGAGAACCAGAGTATCTTCTTTCTATCAATTGCTGCTTTGTTTCTGGGTCGTACACTTCTTGTCAACATTCAGAAATTTTTCTCACGTCCAGATTGACCTGAACTATATGATATACATGAAATATTAAGTTCCTCAGAAATTCGTTTTGCTCAATTCAATAGCCTGATAGAATCATGATGATTTCTCCTCAAAATGAAAAATTCCATTAAGTGATATAAGCCATGTGGATTCTATTTGAAGTTAAGATAATTTTTCTTAACCAGGTAAGAGGATATAGCCAGTTTTGAACCAAACTTTCACAGTTATAACTACACACACCAAAAATTTTATTAGTTATAATATTAGGAGTACAAATAAGTTTCCGCCGTTTTTTAACACAAATTAAATATGAAACATTCCTAATGATTTTAAACGATGTGAGACTTGCTGAGTGACTTCTAATGTTAGAGCAAGTTCTTTTTGTGTTTGAGATGAATCTTCCTCCAATAATTCCTCCAATTCTGCATTCTCGTAAATTTTTGGCCTTCCACTGCGATCTTTGTCTTCTACGTCGAAATCACCGTTCTTAAACTTTTGAAACCACTCTCGACACGTTCTCTCACTCAAAGCACCCTCACCATATGCTTCTACGAGCAATTGATGCGCCTCAGCAGCAGAATTAAAGAAGTAAACTAATATTTCCCGCAAATGACGCTCACTTGGCTCAAATTTTGACATTTTCAACTTATAAAAATTAATTTTACCAATATAAAATCAATGATATTAATAGGTTATGTTGTTCTTGAATGTCCAAACTATTTTTTAAGCCGGTTATCATCTGCGAAAGCTAACCGAAACTCCGTGCCGCGCCATCTACAATAAAACGGCGGAAACTTATTTGTACTCGTAATAATTTTTCTCTTGTGAATTCGGCATAATAGTCTAATTTATTTATAGGTAAATTGGTAGCTTTGAACAAATGGGAATGCGCCAATCAGATAGGTTCTATCACTTTACACCACTCAGAAGTTGGGCAACCATTACTGCTCATTGCTCAACCTGGAGGTACATTTATGCGAATAAAATGTCAGAATGATATGAATAATCGTCAAGAGTTTGAAAATTCGGAAACAAGCACAGTTAGCTCATCAAGTGATTCAACGTCCAGTTCGCTTGTGGATTATCAGTATTTAGGAATATCAAGGATGAGAAGTCAGAATATATCCACTGAAATTCTGGGAGATTTTAAAACATTAAAATCGAAGTCTGATAAGGAGGAGTTCGGAAGTAGGGAATCATTGAAGAATGATCAGGCAAGGCCGTATGCACTAGCTACACTGGATGGGACAATAATGCTTGTAAAAAATGAGGTTATACTTTGGTAGGTTCTAAAACCTTGGCTATGTTAGAAAATAGTGTTTCTCACTGCAATACATAAACAAGTCTGTTTTCATGTGCGATACATATCTCATGGAGATGTATATCATATTTTACTTTAGCCAATTCTTATTTCAATTTATCAATTATTGGATAATTTTCATCCGGAGATCTGAAAAAAATTGATCTATTTTTATCCAGGACATACTTCCAAGGATAGAACATCACATACTTAAATCAAATGATGAGAAAAAATGTTTCTCTAATAATGATACTACTCTGTCAAGAAAGTACCGGGAATTTTCAATTAAAACAACATTTTTACATTTAATCGTCAAAATTTATTGGGTCGCCTTCAAAATAGGCTCCATTTGCTCCAATAGATCTATGCCAACGGCACTTCCAATTATCGAAACATTTTTTATAGGCGCTTTCCGGGATGGACTTTAGCTCTCGCGCCGAATTTTGTTTTATGGCTTCAATCGACTCAAAACGGGTGCCACGAAGGGGCAATTTTAGTTTTGGGAAGAGGAAAAAGTCGCAGGGAGCCAAATCCGGCGAATACGGTGGTTGCTGAAGCACGTTTGTTGAGTTTTTGGCGAGAAAGTCAGTCACAATCGTAGCTCGGTGAGAAGGCGCGTACTCGTAGACCCAGGTCTCATCACCAGTTATAATGCGTTCCATGAATGTAGAATCAGAATTACAGCGATATAGCATGTCTGAAGCAACCTGTTCGCGATGACGTTTTTGAAGAAAATTCAGGTCTTTCGGTACGAGTCGTGCGGCCACCTTTCTCATGCCCAAAATATCAATCAAAATCGTACGTGCGGACTCGTGGGATATCTTAAGATCATGTGCTATCTCTCTCAAGCTGGTACGACGGTTTTCCAGCACCCTTTCCTTAATTTTATCGACGTTATCTTCGATCGAAGCCGTCGATGGGCGACCACTTCGCGACCGTCCTTGAAGGCTCTGTACCACTGATATGCACGAATTTTCGACAGAGCATTATCACCAAAGGCCTTTGCAACATTTTCAATGCATGGGCACACGAAAATTCATTTGCAACACAAAACTTTAAACAAATTCTTTGCTCAACGTAATCACCCATAGTAAAAATCGGCACGCACTCTGACATCGACTGACTTAATAAGCTGTTGCAAACACACTAGTTGACAGATCCCGCTCAAGCTTGGCATAGTAATTAAGGACAGTGGTATCAAACTAGGAAAAAAATTTTTTACCTGCCTCATTGCCCCGCCAGATTTAAATCGATAATTCCCGGTACTTTCTCGACAGAGTATATAACGAAAATTGATAAGAGATTCCAGGGAAAAACAAAGAATATATTGAAGATTATCTGTGTACCTGATCACAGAAGGCAATATCCTGAATTTTTTGGATATCAATTGTAATAATTAATTCAAAATAACAATAACATAAATAGAGGTTAATTCTTGATAGAAGGTATATAAAATTATTTAAATATTTTAATATTAGCCTTCTACATATTTAATTTCAAAAAATTATATTTAATAATTATAACTTCTGAAAATAAATTAAAATAATGTCATATAAGTACCACTTATATCAAATAAACATTCATTATAAGACATCCAAATGGTATAACAAAATCCAATAAATAAAAATTGTTAACCAAAATCCTATAAATTAAATATTTTGAACAGACAAAATTTTAATAAAATAGAACAAGGCTTTTTACTTGATAGAAGAAATATAACAAAATTTGAATATCAAAACAAATTAAATATGTTAATTAACTTATTCGAATATTTAAATATATTAAATATTTCAAATAAATTATATTCTTTGAGAAGTCCTTGAGGTTGTTCATGTTTTTAAAAGGCAATTGGTGTTCTTAAAGGTAAGATCAGTAAGATCAGAAGTAGGGTCAGAAGTAGGACCCTACTCCAAACATACACAAATCAGGAGTTTATGAGTTATCTTGTTCTACGTGCAGTAATAAATATATAGGACAAACGGGACGTTCCTTCAAGACGAGGTTCAACGAACATAAAATGAGTTTCAGGAAAAATTAACAAAATTCTACTTTTGCCACTCATTGTCTAGAAAACGGTCATTCCTTTCCCACAATAGATAGTCTTAAAAAAAATTTTACATGTAGAATCAAAAGGGAGGAAACTTGATTATCTAGAATCTGTTGAAATTTTCAAATTAGTTCACAATAACAATAATGTAAAAATAATGAATGACTGTACGGAGTTATGTAAATCGAAAATATTTGAGATATTTAAAAAGTAACATCTGTTTAAAACCTTTTTCAACGAACATAAAATGAATTTAATGAAAAGTAAACAAAAATTCAACTTTTGCCACTCATTCTTTAGAAAACAGTAATTCCTTTCGACAAAAGAAAATCTTAAGAAAATTTTACATGTAGATTCAAAAGAAAAGAAACTTGATTATTGAAATTTTCAAATTCGTTCACAATAAAAATAATGTAAAAAATAATGAATGACTGTATAGAGCTCTGTAAATCCAAATATTTAAGATATACAACAAAATAATTTAAAAATAATGAATGACTGTACGGAGCTATGTAAAATTATTTGAGATATTTAAATGGGTACCATCTGGCCCCTCTTTTTTAATCCGGTTTTTTTATCACGTTTCGATTGTAAACCTCTGTACCACTTTTAGGTGTTACCTAGAATCCATTGAAATATTCAAAATATTTATCACTTTTGTTTAAATACCACTGTACCACTGTTAGGTCTTCAGTTGTCTGATGATGGGATACTTTATTTCCCAAAACTCGAGTCACAAGAAAATGTGTAATATACCTTTTTTGGTAGTAAAACATAGTAATTTCTACAATTTGTTTTAATTTATGATTTATTGTTAACTGCAGCATTTGCAATGAAAATAATTTAACATTATTGACTGTTGAAACACTGAATTTTGAATTAATTGAATTGGTGAATATTTATTATTAATATTCGTAATAACTGAAGATCTAAGAGTTTCAGGACAATATATATCATATCAATATTGTTATAGCGGCTACATTAGATATTACTTGAGCATGCGGAAGATTTCTTAGTCTGTGACGTTAGATATAATTGGAAGTATAGTTGGCTTCTTGATTTAGTCTGGGTTATATGCTGCGTACCTATATTCACATACATTAGATGGCGCTGTTCTTTGGAAAAACAGTTGCGAGTGTGGCTGTGTTGTATTCATTGGAATTGCAGCAATGCACTGATGAGTAACCAAAAAGCTATGAAAGATGCATGTCTGCTGCTTATGTTCAGCAATCAACAAGACCTATGAATTGGCGCATGCTGTCACTCGTCAGAATAAACAAAATCGGACTTAAAACAAATTCGAATTAAAAGGTTTCTGGTTTTGCCACTTGAACATTTTACATGGGAGATTTTTGTTGAAATGGTTCATTTTGATGAGATCTATCTTCTGTTAAAAAAAAGTCCCAGCTTTGAAACACTCTGTATAGCTGAATATAATATGGAGGATTATTGAATAATTTTTGTTGAAATTGTTACTTATAGGGCTATGGCTGTGGATCACCAAATTTTTGCATTAACTAAACTGGATGTAACAGGAACCGGTTCTGATGATATTGTGGTTTGTTCTTGGGATGGTCAAACATACATATTGGATCAAGATAAAAATTCTGTTCGGTTTCACTTGGAGCAACCTGTTCAAGCTTTTAATAGTGGTTATTATAATCTTGCCCCAAATGAACCTCCAGTTACCTGTTTAGTCTATGTCACTTTCAAAAATACAGTAAGATATAAGTTTGAATATCTACGATTTCATTTGAACTGTTTTCAATTTCTAGGTCATTATCTACTACGATATCCCCCTTAAAGACCTGAATTGTAGGAAATTTGAGCCTGATTTATCCTTACTAGCAACAAAATTAGAAAAAAATTCTACAGAGGACATAGAGAAACAGTTGAAAGATTTGAACAAAAATATAAAAAAGCCTCTTGTTAGTTATTTATTGTATAATGTAAATTCTTGAAATTAATTACAATTGTATAATTTTATTTTATACAAAATGATTCTCTATAACCTAAACAATATGAACATAAATTGCTTTAGTTTTATACAAGAGATCATTCCCAATTTTCATCAAGGGACTCTGCATGTTCAGTTGGGAAAAATGTACATTTACTACAATATGAACAGTAAGTAACTGTAATATAGTTGAATTTTAAATAAAACTACCTGTACAAAAATCAAAGTTTTCAGTTCATTCAACCTGCCTAGAGTTTTTCAGATTTAAGAGCCCCTTTGAATTTTCTGAACATTACAATTTCGGTTGATTTTTGAACATTTTGGAGGAGAGACTCGAGTACATCGGGAACTTAATAATCCGAATATCCTGCATTTAATATCACCGTAATTAGTGAAGAAGTCATAAATATGTATGCTTGTTATTTGGCCATGTATTTATCGTGACTTATGAACCTCTTTTACATTTTGTGGATTTCAAGTCGTGGGCATTATTATCAAACAAAATAAAACATGAAAAAATGCTATGAAGTTATTTAAGATTTAATTTATGGACATTTATGAGAGACATTAACTTGAACTAATTCTTAATGGTGATGAATTTGGGTTTGGCAAAACTATGGCAAATAAAACAATGGCTGCAGTATCCTAGTTAAGATCCCCTGGATTTAGTAACAAAGAAGAATAACATTTATGCACTGTATGCCTTAGTTTTAGGAAACGATTGAGACTTTTCATTACCTGATGCATAGAAATTAATAAGTAAAACAAATAAATGTTCATGGCGGTGGTTTGAAAATTAAGACTTCTACTGAGAAAAATCTACTGCTAAAATTAATTTTGCTTTTTCATAATACTCTACCATACTGCATCTGATTGATAGACTTGATTGAACAATTTTTTTATTATGTACATGGCTTCCAATTGCAGAGCACTCATGCGAACACTGGATCAAAACCTCAGTCAAAATGAAAATTATAAGAAAAAAACTAAGCAGAATTTTAGATTTGAATGCTCTGTATCTAACATTCTAATAAATGTATAATGAAAGACGCGCAGGATGTTTACTAGCTAATCATTTACATAAATTAAATTTTAGTCTGATCCACTCTAGATTTTGAAGAAAATTGTGACATTAGTTTTGAGCCTGAATATGATCATTGTTTAGACATTTTCCATAGGAGGCTATTTTGACATTGCCAACTTTTTGTTAAGCAATGACACTGACTAAAGCCCAGGGACTGATGAAGTGTTATTTGATGTCACTAACAAAGGAATGTGGTAGTGAAAGTAAAAATAAAGTATGCACCTGAAACAGTAATGGTCCTTTCTCATATAGATTTCATTTCTTTCACACATTAACACAGGGCTGATTGAGCATTTTGTAAGTGGCTAATCCTGCCTGCAACTATAATTTTGGATTTTTTAAATAAACTGTAACAGTTATAATAATGATTTAGTATATTTAAATTCTTTTTTAAATACATATTTATTTGAAAATAATCTGTGGCTCATTCATTCTCTGCGGTACAACTAGCTATAAGTTAATTGATATTCATTTACTCTCTGCTAACATATACATATATACACCCCGCATTTTGCAAAACCTTTATTTTAGTTTAAAAAATATCTTGTTAAAGGTTTCATAGATCCCAACAGTGCATTGATCCCATCAGGATACAAATTTTCAATACAATTTTTGGTATTCGGATTAGAAGGACCCTGCTGTACGAGTTCATAAATGCAGAACAAAAAACATCTTAGGCCTTACAGTTTACCATAGTTACTAACGATCACATAACATTTTACAAATTCTTGGACTTAAATATCTACGATATGTACATTTATGAATAACTAATGATATTCGATGAACTACATTGATGCCCATTTGGCACTTTTGACTAGTTCTTACGATTTTTTAATCTTTAAATTCGTTTATTTATTGTGTTGGTCTGACATGAAAAATATACATTATATTTTGAATATATTTTCATATGTATTTCCGTTACTCGGTGTTTAATATGATAACAATCAGAGCTTCAACAACTTTTGTTTTTTGATATTGAACTCATTATCGTGTTATACAGGTGCTGTTTCATAGTACTTCATCAAACTTCAAACGATGATTATATAGCTTATTCTAAGCAAAAGAGTTATATGTTTATATTTTGAAATATGCTTTGTTACCATCGAAAATAAATATTCCTTTTATTTCTGGAATATTATCTAGAATTCGAAGCTGAATCTCGATGCGTTTAATCTATTAACAACGTTTTTCTGTCTGAAACCCAATGGGGTTCTAATAGGTGCTGAAATGGTAAAATAAGTAAAAAATATGAAAATCTTCAAGTTTCGTTAAAAAATCATGGAGGTCCATTAAATTTTCTGGTATAAACTTTTATTAAAATAGATAGAATTCTTAGATTTGAATTTTAAATACTATCCGATTCTTGAAAACATTTGCCAAAATAATATTGGTTAAGAAGCCACTGGGCCTATAACAGAAAAATTATCAATTTGTTAGTATATTCAGTTAAATCCGAATTCTAGGAAAGAAAAAAACATTCAGATTTTGTTTGATAGTTAACAAAGATTATGATGATTGAAAAGACCTCACTATAACCTCCTGAAGTAATTTGATGTACTTATAAAACATTATGTGCACACTTCTTCATTTATTCTGTTTTGGTAAAAGTAAAAAACGTGAACCGTTATATATTTTGTTCATACAATAAATAAATAATAAAAAAAATATATATACAGAAATTCAATAATAATCGGGAGATTTGGTTCATAATAACTTTAACATATCAATTCATGTTAAAATATCGTTGTTTAAGTAGGCCATTAGGAGATAAAACATGATATCAATTCATGGCAATTGGAAATGTGGTCGATATATTGATAGTCATGAAGGGTAGTTAAAAATATTCGTGAGTGCAAAAAAGAAGACCACAACTTCCTTTTCGTTCTCTACCCTATCCGCGAAACAGAAAATAAAAAAAAAGATTTAAACACAGTACTACATAGTTATAACAAGTAATTAGTGGTTTCGTAAAAATTCTACATGACTATTTTCAATAATAGATCAGGCTACTCTTTAGTTATTGAGGTTCTGATTTCTGAAATTATAAGAAATGACTATATACAATGTGAATTTCAGAACAGGGCTTTTCTCATGAGGGATGATTGTTCATCTTATTCGTCTTTAAAACTAATATTGCTGAATTCTGCCAAGCGGGAATACCATTTTCATTTTCTCTCCCATCCAGAATTGTACATCCACGTTGACTCATCTCTCGATTTGCTCCAGGATGATTCAATTGCATTTTCCTGAAATAAAATTTACAAATTGAAGTACAGGACCATTAAATCATTTAAGTATAAAAAGGACAGAGTTTAGTGCGTTGGTATAAGAACTGAAAAATCCCGCCTATTTAACAAAAATTTCTAGCGGAACAGTAAGGGTTACAACACATATTGATTAAAAAAATAGTATTGTGTTTAAGGCGGCATAAAGACGCCACAACAAAGTTTAACCAGAGTGTAACTGATCTTGGTAGGGTCTCATGAGCTTTTGAAAGAGACTTGAGGTGGCTTCAGAGGTTCAGACAGTATATAATATAGTTTGAATATAATATATAACTGAATTTATTAATTTATTGATACTGCATTCTATCAAGATCTAATATTCTGACTCTTCAACATATTGACACAATTGACTTAATTCATATTATATTTAAATTCTGCGTAGGACAAACAATGCATCAAATAAAAAGTTATAAGAGTATTTCATGGAGTCAATATTAATAAGATCGTAAATTAACTTCATTCAAAACTCTACAATAAATGAAATGAAGACTAATAGACTGCTTCGAAAGTACAATACTCAGTAAATTCTCGGTTATCTCAGTACACAAATGGTAAAAAAGCATGGAATGAATGGAACACAAATGACTCAGTCATCAGAATCATCAGAATCTAGTCAACTAGAATCAAACGAAATAGTTCTTCATGGTGAAAAAACCCTAATGAAGGAAGTTGATGAAAAAAGAAGTACTTGTTTGAAGTTGCCTACATACCCGATAGCCTTCTTCATAGCCTCTATCATCTATATAATTTAAAGGTGTATTATTTACCCCAAATTGTGAATGACTCATGCCTGTTGAGCTGAGGTAATCCATGTTGGAGTAATATGGATAGTTGTTGTAACAATTCGTAGAACTGTTGGTTGTATTCAGCACTGGGGCTTGTGATGACCAAGATCTATGTTGTTCCAACGTGAAACTGTCAATGGAAGCAGGTGACCAAATGCTACCGTTTGTAGAATTGGTGTACATTGACGATGATATCTGAAAGCAAAAAAAATAATTAAAGAATAGTATAAAAAAGACACAAATACATGATGTAGAGGAGGGTTTATAAAAGTATGGGGGTTTATGAAGAAAAAAAATAATTAAAGGACTTTTTGTCTTGAACAAATTTAGTACGCTCATAATAATAATAATAATAATAATGTTTATTTCCCAAATCTACATAAATGAAAGAGTTCTCACAATTAATATAATAATAATAATAACAACAATAATGTGATTTACTTCAAAATAAATTTAGAAAAATTTTATACTAAATTATAACAATCTAAATTAATACAATAAAAAATATATTTGCACAAATACTTAAATAAAGCAATATGATCCAAAAAAAAAATAAATAATAATGATAATAACAAACAAGATCCACGTGCTGAAAACAAGCAACCTTCACTACTCCAATGCGTCTTCAAGTAGAAACCGCGGCCACCCTGTCAATTTCATCTAGAAGCAAATTCTTCAACCAGATTTTCAACTTTTTTTTGTATGAATGAAAGCTGTTCATATTTCTTATATTAGGTGGAACTTGAGAGTAGATTCTTGGAGCTGTATAATAAAACGATCTCTGACCCACCGCTTTAGCTGCCCTTTCTGTGACATACTCGCAATCTCTCCTATGCCTTGTGTTGTGATTATGTTTTATAAACGACAGTTCTCCCCTGTTTCTGTACTGTAGGCAAAGAACCCTATAATAGTATAGTTTTTCCATGTTGAACATTGTTACCTCATCGAAAAGTTTTTGTGTGGGGTAAGTTCGTTCTTTGTTGTAAATAATTTTCAGGAAGGTTTTTTGCATAATTTTCAGTTGTATTTTATGACATTTGTACGTTCCGCCCCAACCTGATATTCCGTATTGTAAATGTGTTTCAACAAGTGCGTGATAGAGAATTTTGAGAAAACCATCTTCCATAAGCTTTTTTAGGCGTTTGAAAGTAAACAACAAAGATCTTAGTTTCTTGGTCACTTTGACAATGTGAAGGTCCCATCTCAGGTGAGGGTCGATCTCGACTCCAAGGTAAGTTTTAGATGATACACATTCAATAAAATCACCAGAATTGCTATCTCCTAGTACCAGATGGTCAATTTTGGGTAGGCTTGATATTTTATTAGAGAAAACCATGCATTTCGTCTTCTCCATATTGAGCATCAGGTCCATCTCATCCAGCCAATCTTTTATTCTTTCCATGTTGTACTCCGCCCTATTCACAACTTCTTCCCAAGTAGAGCCGGTAAAGAGAACTACTGTATCATCCGCGAAAGATGACACATCGGCATCCACCTTCAAAGACAGCAATCCATCGATATACATCAAAAACAGCACTGGCCCTAGTACCGTTACCTGAGGTACGCCGGTTAAGACTGTTTGTAATTCACTGATGTCTTCGTTAACCTGCACGCATTGTGTTCTATTTTCAAGGTATGATCATGATCGAAACAAATCACCTGCGATTCCTCTTATACCAAAGTCCACCATAACGTCTAACAATTTTTGATGATCGACAGTGTCAAATGCCTTGGCTAAGACCAGAAAGACCCCTAATGTGAATTTGCCCTCATCAAGTGCCCGATAAATATCATTCGTTAGACAAACGATAGCATCTTCAGTTGATCTTTTCGGTCTGAAACCAAACTGTCTTCCGGAAAGTAGAGTTTCCCTCTAAAAATTCAAGGAGTCTCACCTTTATAATTTTTTCTACAATTTTTGCGACTGTACTTATTAATGATATCGGTCTGTAGTTTGAAGGATCTTTCCGATCACCCTTTTTATATAGCGGTTTCACTAGAGCTGTTTTGAGATTTTCCGGAAACTTATTCATTAATACTTATAGTTTCTTGTTATAACATTGGTAATTTCTCAGAATTTTTCTACGATTACATGAACTTACCGATGGTGAATTAGCAGCTGCTGTAGTTATGGGTATTTCAGACTTAACGTAGTTCGGGCTTCCTCTAAGATGTGGCGCTGTATGTATGACAGGAGATCCAGCAGAAGACCTGTAAATTATAAATTTTTATACTTGCTTGATGAAATTGAAAATGCAAGAAGTGCTGTTAAGATTAATTTGATAAAAAAAAACGATGATTCTGAAAACCTTAACTTACCCTGTACTGTTGTTATTGGATACTGGTGTGGTCGCTGGCTTTGATACTATATTATTTGTTGGTGGTTTAGTTTTGAGTCTTGCTGTCTTTTCTGTACTCTGCTGTTGAGTATGCTGTTTCTGTTGTTGTCGACATTTGGCTCTTCTATTTTTGAACCATACCTGAAAATTTTAATTACTTATATTTATTGAAATAAACGCATAAATGGGGTTCAAACACGGATCAATTTCACAGTAATTGCACTTCTTGAAATTGATTCCTATGTGTATGCAGAAATAGATAATTCTTAAAACATATTGTAGAAATTACTATGTTTTACTACCAAAAAAATATATATTACACATTTTCTTGTGACTCGAGTTTCGGGAAATGAACTATCCCATCATCAGACAACTGAAGACCTAACAGTGGTACAGTGTTATTTAAACAAATTATAAATATTTTGAATATTTCAATGGATTCTAGGTAACACCTAATCGTGGTACAGAGGTTTACAATCGGAACGTGATAAAAAACCGGGTTAAAAAAGAGATATCGGAATGTCGGCAATCGACAAAGGAGGTTGTTAAACAGATGGTACCCATTTAAATATCTCAAATAATTTTTGGGGTTGCATAGCTCCGTACAGTCATTCATTATTTTTAAATTATTTTGTTGTATATCTCAAATATTTGGATTTACAAAGCTCCATACAGTCATTCATTATTTTTTACATTATTTTTATTGTGAACGAATTTGAAAATTTCAATAATCATCTTTTCTTTTGAATCTACATGTAAAATTTTCTCAAGATTTTCTTTTGTCGAAAGGAATTACTGTTTTCTACAGAATGAGTGGCAAATGTTGAATTTTTGTTTACTTTTCATTAAATTCATTTTATGTTCGTTGAAAAAGGTTTTAAACAATGTAAATCGAAAATATTTGAGATATTTAAAAAGTAACATCTGTTTAGAACCTTTTTCAACGAACATAAAATGAATTTAATGAAAAGTAAACAAAAATTCAACTTTTGCCACTCATTTTTTAGAAAACAGTAATTCCTTTCGACAAAAGAAAATCTTAAGAAAATTTTACATGTAGATTCAAAAGAAAATAATAATAATAATAATAATAATAATATAATAATAATAATTTATTTTTGCCTTCCCATTATTGAACAATTATAATACAAGCATATATTATCCTAAGAAACAAAAATATACTTCAGTCACAGAAGTAGTGCTATACTACTTGTAAGTGACATAATAAATACAACTCAATGGTATCAGCTATAATAAACTTGATTATTGAAATTTTCAAATTCATTCACAATAAGAATAATGTAAAAAATAATGAATGACTGTATGGAGCTTTGTAAATCCAAATATTTGAGATATACAACAAAATAATTTAAAAATAATGAATAACTGTACGGAGCTATGTAACCCCAAAAATTATTTGATATATATAAATGGGTACCATCTGTTTAACAACCTTCTCTGTCGATTGCCGACATTCCGATATCTGTTAGAAGGCCTCTCTTTTTTAACCCGGTTTTTTATAACGTTCCGATTGTAAACCTCTGTACGACTATTAGGTTTTACCGAGAATCTGTTGAAATATTCAAAATATTTATCACTTTATTTAAATACCACTGTACCACTGTTAGGTCTTCAGTTCCGAAACTCGAGTCACAAGAAAATGTGTAATATAATTTTTTTGATAGTAAAACATAGTAATTTCTACAATTTGTTTTAATTATGATCAACTACCAAATAGTAACGGCTCAAACAATTCAGTATAGATAATTCTTGAAAACTAATGTTTCTCCAAATTTGCCTTTCAGTTCTAGATATAGGATTTCAAGATTATCCAATTCTGGGAAGACATGGTCTCGAAAAATGTTTTTGTCATGAGCATTGACGAATAGGTAATTTTACGAGTTGTAGTAAAAGCTATTTTAATATTTTTTCTTGAAATTTATTTGAGCTGTTGTGCAGTGAAAAGATTTGAGCATCCCATATCTGTGATGATATCTTCCATAATCAGTGGGGTGAGTTTGGGAAAGGTTTATGTCGTTGAACGAACCATGGCTAAGACCGATACAAAAGTGTTCTGCAAACCCAATTTATACCATAGATAAGGAATGGTTTGGTAACGGGCGTAAAATTTTCACGTAAGATGTGGCGTCCTGCTATACTGTTAAAAGCGTAAAGAATTCTTGGAGGAGGAAAAAATACCTTTTTTACCAGGGGCCGGAAACTTTCCTGACATGAACCCAGTCAAGAATGTCTGGGAGTGCCTAAAACGGGAATTGGTAAAAGAAAACATTACAAACAAGGTGCAGTTGATGGAGGGAATAATAAATCATTGGAACCACAATGATAAATTGAAGTAATTAAAGCTACATAAAGAGCATGCCCAGAAGAGTGGATGCAATTTAGTTTGAATGAAATCTGTAACATAATATATATGGACAGTTTCACCCTATTTTCGAATTCCAACTATACAAAAGTACAATAAATCACAAGTGGGAGATATTTCCTCAAGGAAGTTCCATCTGTAGCACATATATCGCTCCATTAAAAAAAACACGTCCTTAACCATCATTAGGGACTACAAAAGAACAAACGGAGTAATACGTGTGGCAACAATAAAATAGTTAGCATCGACAACAATACGCAAATAACGCCTCAAAGAAAATTACAACAATGTAAGTTGTAATAAATCAGTACAGGACTCTGCGCTTTGGAATCGACCCCGTCAGAGGGAGGCCTGATTAGCCCCCTGAGCTTATTCTGTGGCACGTAGCACCCAACGGCTTTGTTTGCCGAGAATACTGAACAAGGGGCGGTGCGTTTAAGTTGCCCTTTTGGCGCTGAGCCCTTAAAATTCGCCTTTTGGATTATTATTTTCTATAATGATTGTGATTAATCGAGAGGGGATGAAAAAAATTGAACACCGCGAATAAAATTGTACCATAGAAAAGGAAGAATTTTTCCTTCTCCTAATCTGAGAGTAATTTCAGACTTTTTGA
Source organism: Megalocaria dilatata (assembly GCA_034642435.1). NCBI lineage: Eukaryota > Metazoa > Arthropoda > Insecta > Coleoptera > Coccinellidae > Megalocaria > Megalocaria dilatata. Next base: position 8,917,461 of record CM067854.1, read on the forward strand.
TGTCAGAAGAATCGGAATCGATACAAAAAAAAATTTAAAATTCATGACTAAAAAAATGTGTATCTCTATTTTCAACTTGGATGGTTTATTTTTATGGAATGCAGCCCTTGACTCGTAATCAGTCGAATGAAATCTTGAATTTCACATGGTTGACAATTTTATAAGCTTAAAATATAACGACTAATATAATGGTAATCTGACACCAGAACAACAAGATAAGTATTTTGATTGCATATACGTTTCCGAACTTACTACATCTCAACATTTGAAAAAATTTATATTTACCAAGATCATATCAATATATTTATTCATGGAACATTCAATGCGGGCTAACAGATTAAGCTACCTCTTACACTTTCCATGAAGTTAATTTATTACATAATGTAGTAATCAACGAAATAGGTAGTAGAATTATACTTGAAAACCTTGATAATGAAGTTCAGTCTAAAAGAGTAATGAAATATAAAGTAGTTGTATAATTTGCTGGTTAAACACGTAGATATCTCATCAGAAACTTCATATTTATGGCATCTTCAATAAATATCCGAAGCTACATGAATCTTGTTAGTGAAAAACTTTATGAATAGATAATTTAGATATGGCTATGCAAGCTTTACTTTAACCTTAGCTCACGTTGTATACAGTCACCACAGATGAAGATGGACAAAGAATAAATATTTATTGTCTATTTCATAAATGTTCACATACAGGATGTTCAAGCTTATTTGTAAAAAAAGAACTCGTGTTTTCAAAACAAACATCTCTTTTTGTAGTATCTCATAAACTAACAGGACTAAATAACGCATTCCATATTTTTGCTTATTATTCGGAAGACCTGTTACAGTATGAAAAAAATATATTTCTGGTTTCATGTAAATCTGCTTTCGGAAAGTAGTTTTTCAACCTTGAAGTGATTGAAAAATCGTTAAAATAATACATGATTAAGTGTATGTCGGATGGACTATTTTTAATGCATGTTTAAATTCTGTATACTTCAATATATAAATTAAGTACATTCAAGGAAGTTTGGAAAAGTACTTGTTGCAAGATTTATATAAAAAAAAATTTAATGATCTATTAACATTTCAAATGAATCTAGAAAATTCTCAATTTACAATTAATTATAATAGCTTTTTGTATACTTCTAGCTATATGATCCTCACAAATGTTTACATAGACATTCAAATCGTTATTTTACATCAAACTACACTAGCTCCGTCTAATATACGCCAATTCACATCATACCCTTTTAAGCTAATTCAAGCAATGAACGGTATTCTCGATTATTCCTACTCTTACAAACGTAGAAAACCTCATTATCAAGTTATACCCCACTACCGTGATTCCAGTAATTGAGAAACTTTCTGTTACCAAAGTTCATACTCTTTATTTTATTTAGGAAAAATATCCTACCGTTAATTTAATTCATTTAGAAAAATTTCTGCAATGTGGATGCCCAAATGTTCGAATGGTAACCAAAAGCGTATTAAATCTGTAGTTGGTTTGAAAAAGATATAGACTTCTTAAACTACTTGTTTTCGATGAAACTTAGGAACATCTCTACGAACTAGAAACAAAGTAGCGATCAATGGAATGCAGAAACTGATTTTCCAAGGATTGAGAAGTTTCGATTTAAAAAATCTGGTGGAAAAGTTCTTGTTCTAGTTTTTTGGTATTGCCATGGAGTAATTATGATTGATTATCTGAATAAACGTAGAACAATAATAAGAAATAATTAATTATTCAAGGGTTTTTGCTGGCCAATGCCACAAAAACAATTCTTGATTTAGAGTTCGAATTACTCGAACAGCCTCCTCATGAACTTGAGCTGACTCCGTTCGACTATCATCTCTATTCTGAACTGGTAAAAATTTAAAAGATGGTAATAAATTTTCTTACATCGAAGAGGAGATAGAAACTATGGTACCTGGTTTGCAGAGCAGGATGAAAATTTGTTTTCGATAGGCCTAGAAGCGTTGCAGGTTCCATTGTTATACATACATGTATTCCATCAAGGGAAGAGTATGTTGAATAGTAAAATATTTTATTTGCTTCTAAAGTACGTTAAGAATTTTTCAATAACACCTCGTAATAAAAAGTGACTGCTATTGTTAGGAACATCCTTCACGAAAAGCTGTAATGAGATACTGCAGGGTAGGAATCGATAATGAAGTCGCGTGGTACTCAAGTGACACTGTTACAAAACGAAGCCTCTTAGGTGTATGAAATGAGAGCGTTACCCGTACAGCGACACAATTGTACTTATTGCTTTACACGAATGGGGTTTCTCTCCTATATGAATATCAGTTATGAAACTGTTCTCTCTCTCTCTCTCTCTCTATTACAAGAAAATCTGGAACCAAATACATTCTCAATCCACATAGTGAAATGCATACAATAGTAGTTTGTATTTAAATGACACAAAGAATGATTGAGTTATTAGACTTAAATTAATTCCAGGTTTCAGTACACGTTTTACTTTTAGTTACGGAATTCGATCCTATGATCCTGTTCCTATGATCACCGCGAGCACCTTTGCAGTGACCGATTTTATGCCACTTTTATACACATGTTCGTCAGAATGTTGGCAATTTCGTGTTTGATATTGTCCCCGAGTTCCTCTAATATTGTTAGCTTATTGGTTTAAATTAACTACTTAACGTAACCCCATAAAAATAATTCCTATGTTGTCAAATCGCATGAGCAAGGTGGCCATTCAAACGGAAAATTTCTCCAGATAACGAGCCTCCCTTCAGCAGATCAATCGTTTGACCAGTTGTGTCACATGTGGCTCCATTGTAGAACTTCATATCGCTGATGTCAAATTTTCCAAATTCAGGCCAAAAATAGTCTTCCAACACGGTTGATAGTTATCTCCGCTAACATGGATATTTCATCGATGGAAAAATATGCTCCAATCACACCTCAGGCACGAAATCAACACCACATAGTCAGTTTTTAGGGTGATAGTGGGAACTCTTGAAGTCTATGTGAGTTTGTTACCATACAATAATCCTCAATTTTACTTATCGACAAAGATTTTTATTCCTGAAGATAATTTTGTGGTGAACTTTAAGCCTTATCGAAAAGGTTTGTGGGGCTTCACTTGATCAAGAGCTCTTGAATTAATTTCATTTTATAAGGGTGTAGGCCAAGATCTTGACGCAAAATTTGCCATAATGTTGTTTAAGAGATTCCCAATTCGAATTTGACGTGAACATCATGGAACTGACCGATTTGGCTCATTCTGAACATGTAATATTTCACTGGCACAGGAGCATCCAACAGCGAAAATGTTGACTTGAACCTACTCTATCTGGTGGAACGATTATTATGACCAAAATAAGAGAAAGAGCTTTTAAAGTTGTAACAACCAATTCAGCATTGCAGTAGTATTTTTCAATAATTCACAAAGTTTCCTCGTTAGTTAACTTCACCATAATAAAAATGGTCAGCCTTGATTGACGTTTTAACATTAATAGATCAGGATATATTCGTATTTGAATACAAAATTGTTATATTGCTATTGGAAACCTCGTTATTTCAGTCAAAGTTAATTGAATAAAGGGAGCCCTCCCACACAAAACCTCTAGATTTTTTCAGAATGTTGAGGAAGTTACAATAAAATAGATGTTTCCTGTCACCCAAAAAAAGACGATGAAAACGATGAAAAGACTAGTTCGTTTTTCTGGTGAACTAAATTATATACAGTGAAAGTAATACAATTATTAAAACTGAATGAAGAACTCTTGCCGAAGTTTGTTCGTCCAAACCAATGGAATATTTCTACTTCACTTCGATAGAGGTCAACATAAGGAGATTTACCTACATGTCTATCAAACTTTCGAGGCTTCTAGAGATGGTTCGAAACTGCAGTCACAAAAAAATGTTGAAAAGCACTGACGTAAAGTAAGAAGCTTTTGCGAGCTTGTTTAACAGTCCATTTCCGCTGAAAATTTCAGATCTGTTAATTAATTCTTAAAGGAGCTACATACATTCTGTCAAGAAAGTACCGGGAATTGTCGATTTAAATCTGGCGGGGCAATGAGGCAGGTAAAATTTTTTTTTCCTAGGTTGGTACCACTGTCCTTAATTACTATGCCAAGCTTGAGCGGCATCTGTCAACTAATGTGTTTGCAACAGCTGATTAAGTCAGTCGATGTCAGAGTGCGTGCCGATTTTTACTATGGGTGATTACGTTGAGCAAAGAATTTGTTTAAAGTTTTGTGTTGCAAATGAATTTTCGTGTGCCGATGCATTGAAAATGTTGCAAAAGGCCTTTGGTAATAATGCTCTATCGAAAACTCGTGCATATCAGTGGTACAGAGCCTTCAAGGACGGTCGTGAAGTGGTCGCCCATCGACGGCTTCGATCGAAGATAACGTCGATAAAATTAAGGAAAGGGTGCTGGAAAACCGTCGTACCAGCTTGAGAGAGATAGCACATGATCTTAAGATATCCCACGAGTCCGCACGTACGATTTTGATTGATATTTTGGGCATGAGAAAAATGGCCGCACGACTCGTACCGAAAGACCTGAATTTTCTTCAAAAAACGTCATCGCGAACAGGTTGCTTCAGACATGCTGGATCGCTGTAATTCCGATTCTACATTCATGGAACGCATTATAACTGGTGATGAGACCTGGCTCTACGAGTACGATATGCAAACAAGCCAGCAATCATCGGAATGGGTGGCAAAAAATGAGCCGAAACCGAAAAAACCACGCCAAAGCCGCTCGAAAATGAAGGTGATGCTCATTGTTTTCTTCGATATCCGTGGCGTGGTGCACTACGAATTCGTTCCAGAGGGTCAGACGGTAAACAAGGAGTATTACCTAGGCGTTATGAAACGTTTGCGTGAGCGTATCCGTAAGAAGCGGCCAAATTTGTGGGCGAACAACTCATGGATTTTGCATGACGATAACGCGCCTTCTCACCGAGCTACGATTGTGACTGACTTTCTCGCCAAAAACTCAACAAACGTGCTTCAGCAACCACCGTATTCGCCGGATTTGGCTCCCTGCGACTTTTTCCTCTTCCCAAAACTGAAATTGCCCCTTCGTGGCACCCGTTTTGAGTCGATTGAAGCCATAAAACAAAATTCGGCGCGAGAGCTAAAGTTCATCCCGGAAAGCGCCTATAAAAAATGTTTCGATAATTGGAAGTGTCGTTGGCATAGATGTATTGGAGCAAATGGAGCCTATTTTGAAGGCGACCCAATAAATTTTGACGATTAAATGTAAATATGTTGTTTTAATTGAAAATTTGCGGTACTTTCTTGACAGAGTAGTATAATGAATAAAAACAGAATTTTGTGTTCTGTCATCCGAACGTCAAATAAACACCAAATAAATTTATTCTCCTGAAGAAACGAATAATCTCATGAAAATAAAAAACATAAGGCAAAAAGTCTCTATCCACCTTTCTTCAATCTGCATCTTTATATAATGGCAAAAAACGAATTTTCAAAATTTCATTTCTGCCTAAATTAGATAGGAAAACCAATTCTTCTGGTTTATTTTGAAAAAAAAATTATAATAGGTATGAGCCTTTGTGTCGTTATTTTACATCTAAATACTTAATTTGAAGTAGTTTGCATTTGCACTTTAGAAAATATTTGAAAAATAGACTTCCAAATAAGAATAACTCAGGAACCATCGGGCCGATTTGATCAGTTTTCGAATATAATTCATATATTTACACGACAAACCTACCCCGAAAATTTCATGTCTTTAGGCATTTCCGTTCGAAAATTAGAAATTTGAGAAATGAGAATTTCTCAATACATCCTCCTATCAATACAAAATTTTAAAAAAGCACTTTCATTTCAGAGGTTATATTGAAGGAGCCTTCAATTATTTAAAAATTTTCATTGAATACACACCTGTACACGTGACTCTGGTAAATTAATTTTTAGGGCTACCTCTTCTCTCATGAAAATATCTGGATACCTCGTTTTCGCGAACAGGGTCTCCAGTACGTCAAGCTGCGCTCTGGTAAAAGTTGTTCGCTCTCGACGTTGTTTTCTTTGGTTTCCTTTAAAAATAAAAAAGAAATGAGAAAAATTATTCAATATAAAAAAGAATTGTTTCCGCCCGGGATCGAACCGGGGACCTTCCGCGTGTTAGGCGGATGTGATAACCACTACACCACGGAAACTACACTTAATCGGTTAATATACATGGTTCCCAATTCGAATCGATTGGATTATGTTCACTTTCTACACATCCAAGGCTGTGGATCTAAGACTTCGAGAAACTGGTAAATGATTCCATAATTTATCTCGATAAGAGAAAGAGTCACATTGTGCTGGTGTATTTTTAACAAGTATAAAGTTTTTTTTTCTTATTATACAAATATTTTGTGCTTACCTCCTGGATAGCCCATTGACGAATGCAGGGAATCCACTGGTATTCCATGTAACCCAAGTCCAGGGACTGGATAGGGTGCCGATTTCAAGTAAGCCATTCCGGCCGGACTTCCACCGCAGGTACTTCCAAATCCAGGGAATGACAATTCGCTCTCCGGGTTGCATCTGGATAAATTGGGATACCTTAATTAGCCTTGATTTTTTTGTCCGTTCATAGCTAGGAGACATTTACTAATATCGTATATACTGAGTGTTAAAAATGCATATGTAAAAATAAAACTGTTATTTTTAGGGAAGACAACTTTGTAACTTCTATGTTCTATGTCTAAGGTTTTAACCTAAAAGTGTCACACGTCTATTTAGTTAGTTGTTAGAAATGTCAATCGAGAAACCCGAAGAAATAGCATTGTTTTTGATTTTTTCCAGGTTAGTAAGCTATTTTTTTATTTATTTCTTTTTATTTCTTTGTATGTTATTATTTTATTTTGTGTATGTTATTCTGTTATATTTTAAACTAAAGAAAATCTTCCAGAGTCATGACATCAAATCGTTTATTTCTTCAATTATAAAAATAAGAATTGATTACATTCTTATAAATCAAAAACGTAAGCTATAATGACGACATCCCTGAAGATTTGCATCGCTTTGGAAGCATCCAGGACTGATAAGAAGAAAAATACATACAAATTCAAATGGATCCAAACTACGGGAACGGAAAATACATATTGTGAAATATCAGAGGACAAACAGGATATATCTGACCATCATGAACTTTTGACCGAAGGTGAAGAATATCTTAAAATCGATTAAAGTAAGAGGTTCATTTCGTACGTGTGTCATTTCATTAACTCCGGAATTGAAAGAAATATATTTTGATGCCGAAGAAGATGTGATGTTTAAGAATGAATATTTACAACTGATTTATTCGCCCGCATACCCCGTGAGAACAGTATTTGGACCAGAATCACCAAAACCACAGGATACGGTAGAACTTTCAAGAAAAAGCAAGGATTTCAAGAGGATAAAGGAGGATTTTGTGCTGAATAATTTTGATGGTAAGAGTATCTCAGTGAATATATGGTTCGAAAAATTCGAGACGGAATGCACGCGTTGCGAAGTAGAAGAAGATAGAGACAAGATTTTGATTTTACGGTTGTTTCTGGATGGAATAGCGAAAGAATGGTTTGATTCTAAATTGATTACATTAGGTTTAGACAAAAGTTTTCAAATATGGAAAGATAACTGCTTAGAGAGTTTTTGTGAAACGAGTTGGCATAAATATAGAGAGGCCTATTCATTTAGGTGTACATAGGAGGAAGTTTAGTTGACTACACTTTTGGGAAAGAAAATTTGTTGTTGAATCTCCGAAATAATTTTCCAACTGACAATCGATTTGAATTTGATTCAATTGTGACAAGTTTGCAAATATTTTACAAGATAGAATTGATCGATCAAATGTAACAACTTTCGAGAAATTATTGGGTGAGTTGCGAAAGCTAGAAAGTTGAAAAAAATATGGCAACGATCGAAATGAAGAAAACCATGGAATGAATAAATCTGCCGAACAAATTCCTTCCAATTCACAAACGAATAGAAAACCAGTAAAGAAGAAACCATGCTCAATTTGTGAGAAGAATGGTTTTTCAGGTAGATTTCATCCGGAGACTTTATGTCGGCTAAGGAATAAATCCAATAATTTTGAACAAAAGAACGTACCCGGTAACATAAAAACTGTAAACAATGTTGGGGTACAGGATGAATTAAATCAGGCCATTTCAAACCGAAAAAAAAACTGAGACTGCTGCCATTGATAAAATTGAAGGTGTTTATAAATAATAATGAATTATGGGGAATTTATGATTCGGGCTCAAATGTTAGTCTTCTGAATTCCAAAGTAGCAGAAAAGTTATATCTACGCATTCAAGATAATAGAAACACATTCAAAACAGTCAGTGGCAGGGCAAAATTTTCAGGAAAAATAATTACAAAAATGAGAATCAATAATATCAAAAAAGAAGTTGTACTTTTTGTAGTTAATGAGAAAAATTTCGAGTATGATATTCTACTCGGACTAGATTCTATTTCCAATTTTCAATTAAAACAAGATTTTGATTTGAATATTTATCAAAGATTAGATATGAATGAAGAGAGAAAGATCGATTGTGTCCATAATAATAATAATAATGATAACAATGATTACACCATCAATTTCAATGAAGGGATACCAACAGAACTTTTCGAAGCAAAATTAGACCATTTGGAAACGAATCAGAGAAATAAAATTGAAGTTTTAATAAATAAATATGAACCAGGAAAAGGACATGTAGAAGCAGATTGCCTTTCTAGAAACCCAGTTCTGGAAGAATCGGAGAATATGGACGAATGTATAGGAACAGTTAATTTGGTGGAATTAAATGAAATAAAATACGATCAACAGAATAATCTCTTAAAGATAAACAATATGAGAAGAACTGTTGTACAAAAAGAGATACATTACAAATTGCACAAAAATCTAGGAGTATCAGGATAATAATAATAATATAGAATTAAAGCTCATTACACAGCATCAAAATGTTGAAAAAATGTAACAAGTGTTAATTCTATATGTTCTAAATTTGTAGTGAGGTTAGCAAAATCAATCTGTTTGATATTTATAATAAGGTATTGAAAAAACGTTCTATCCCCTTTTTATTATTTCAGTGAGTTATTTCCGATAATTAGCCCTAAGATATTTTATAGTTATTTGTATGCCTTTTTCGCATATTTTTATTTATCGGTATTTCTCCAAATTGATGATTATTTTTATTCCTTTTTGCATATGTTTTTCTTATCTTCATTTCCAAAAATTGTTAGTTATTTGTACCTCCTCTTTTTTCAAATCCTCCCCGAAAATTTCAAATCTCTAGGTTCTGTTGGAAATTAGTATTTTTAAATAAACTTGATTCCATTTTTCAATTACTGATTGCGACAGTATATCCCATTCAAAACATAATCAATGTAAAAGTGAAAACATGCTAACAGCGAAATTTATTTTAGTTTATTTTTCAAACAATCGATGATATCACGATTGCAGAAAAATAAAGATAAATCATTATAATCTTTCGGCATTCTTTCAAATCTATACTTATGTTGATTTTGAAAATTTTAGTGCTCATAATCTATTCCCCTTAGACGAATTTTGCCATCATTCCTTTAGTGTTTGAAACCTAATATGAATATTTTAAAATTTTATTTATTAAGTTATGGTACGTATAAACGAGCAGACAGGATTGAACCTGACCACACTAAATCTAACATAAGACTTGGTGAAATTATTTTCGATCCAAAATTCGCAAAATTAAAATATTCGAACACTATAATAATCGAACAAATTATCATAATCAAGAACTAATTAAAATTAATCCTAAAAGACAGATTGGAGTTTTCGAAGGAGAGAGTTTTTTAATTCAAATTTCGATAGTAGAAAATTTCGGTTTGTCTTGTAAATATAAGCTCGATGCAGAATATATATTGTGCTTTAAGGTATTGTCGAAATTCTTTTCGCCGCTAAATTGGCACAGCTTTCTTCTTTACTCGCGCGGAATTTGAACGTCATATGTCTTTTAGTTTTTTACCCTATTTGGTCAGATTTTTTTGCTCTATTCTGTCATTGGAGACGTAATCACAAAGCTATTTCCATCATTCCACCACGATTCTATCTTAGTGAAACTCACGATCAAATTAATGGAAATACCATAAATGGCGAATCTTTTTATGTGGTATCTATAGCCTCAAATATTTTATATGCCGTGATACTATTTTCCAATGGGTATAATAGAGGGTGATTTAATTCGTAGTCTCGATTTAACATCTCTGTTTCATTCACATACGTCAAATACAACTGTTACCTGGGAGAAATTAACTGTGTAGCAGATATGTTTAAGAGCATATTGTATTTCCATTTGAGAGTATTATAGACAAAATTGCAAAGATATTGGCTGTATTATAGATGTCTTACGATTTATCCATCATCGAAATGCACGCTTATAGTAAATATGGTTGCCGTTAGTGAAAGTCTTCATGGTTTCAAATCGAAGATTTGTGTTGTGAGCTACTAAATGTGTTAATGTACGACATACGTAAATTCCTGAGGCTTTTAAAAGGATTATTCTTCAATTATTGGCTTCATACGTATAGAAAAGTCATCGCAAATCACCTTGTCAGAATCAAGTCCTGCAATAACTTTCATAGAGGACATTTGAATGATATTATGTTCTATTCACAAGGCCTAGATTAAAAAAATTAAAATAAAAATTCGATGGACATTTAAATCAAATATGTTTTCATTCAAATTCATCTTCGTAACAACAAGTGATTCCTTTCATATTTTCAACGCATCAGTGTCGATTTAAGTTCCTTTATTTGCCTATCGAACACCCAAAGCAGATAAGTGACAGATGCATGACAATTATTTTGAATAGGCGCCAGAAACACAACAAGTATACATTAGTTCGAATATACGAAAAGATATAGCCGAAACGAAACCAAAGACGTAACAGAGATTTAAAAGAAGCCTCGCCCATCATTTCTGTTGAAAACACAGGCAGAAGGCCCACATTAGCCGTTTGAAAAGTATTACAATCAGATCTTTAATCTGGCAAGGAATGACACTTTCTTTTGTGCCAGGGATTACGTCTATATGACGCCTTAAGCTGTCGAAGAAACCTGACCCATGTACGGCAGTATTATGGGGTCCAAGTCCTAACTTGTTGTCTTGTAATGGAACACCATAACACCAAAACTTTCGGTGACATTTTTTTTCTCGCTAGACTCGTTTGGATTATGGTAGATGCGGATAGGTGGATTTTTTGTGGGAATTACCTCAACAAGGAGACGAGAAAAATTAATTTGGAACGTTATCTTCTACGAACAGATTTGTATTTTATCGTTTTGGTAGGTTGATTAGGGGTCTGACAGGGTAATCATCAGATTTCAATTCCATCATGGCTATTAACGACAGATTCTGATTCCTGACACTGATATTTATAATTGTATAGGAAGAGCTATCTTATAGCGAAGAGAAGACATATTCAATTATTTGTAGATGTTTATTGAGTACAACATTGATAAGCTTAAAAATTTGACATAGTGAATTAGAAATATACTTATATGTTTCTACTTGGAAACCTTTTTGGTATCAATAATAATGATGAATATCCACAAGTCTATTATCTTGAAACTATAAAAAATTCTAACTCATTTATGGTGTAAAATGATTGCTCGATATTGATTTTCAAAACCTATAATGCTTGGAATTATGACAATACGCATTAATCAGAATTTTGCCTCCAATTAAGGCCCGATAGTCACTCAAAATTTCGTCCCAAATAAAGGGTCTTCCAAAAAGAAGTTTTATTTGCCTCTAACGCAGTTCAAATTTCACTTTTTGCCCTTTTTTTCATTCTGAAATCTAATCAAACAGGGGTAAAAAAAATCATCCCCTACAATATTTCGCATCAGATTTTTTTGATGCTTTAACATTTTTTAAATGAATAAATTGATTCAAGAACATGAATTCATTAAGAAACTCTTTTGTGTCTTGATTTTTTCTCTTGAGAAAGTTAGTTTGATTAAAAAAATAAAAGAATACTCAGATTCTTTCGACACAAATTCACGGAGTATATCAAAAAATTGTTGTCTTAAATCTAAGCCATTTCTTTGTATTCAGGATTCTGGAAGAACAATTGATGCATCTCTATCGCATCCAACGCGTCCAAATATTCTTACCTCGCTCAATTTTTTGTCAGTGGATACTTCAATTTTTAACTCCTATTTTGTTTACTGATTAGGTTATTTTTTCACGGAAATCTGTTAGAAATTTCCATAATAATCACTTCTAGTCTGAGGAAAATTATCGAAGTGCCGAATTTAGGTTTCAACAACAATTTTAGCTAAATGTGCTTGTTGTCATTGATTGTTTGGTGATCGAAAAATCAGAGAATCATAGATGTTTTTGAAGATGGTTATTTGGCTTTGGGGTTATTCCTAGTTCTCTGAAAGGCTTATAATTGTCTGGATTCACAGTTACTTTTTAAGAAATCAAATACTTATGGAGTTCAGGGAATGACTCTCAAGTGGGTCGTATCATATTTTCACGACTGGACTTTATTAGTTAAAATATACTCAAATGACAACCACATTTGCTCAGACAAAAAGCTAAAACTTAGAATACCACAGGTAGTATATATAGACCACTATATACAGAAGAATAGTTAGATAAAATAGAAAGGCCTTTTACTTGATAGAAGAAATATAACAAAATTTGAATATCAAAACAAATTAAAATATGTTTATCTTCTACAATTTTAATTTCAAAAAATTTTTATTCAGTTACACGTGGTGAGTTGTTTGATGTAGGTTAGTTTGTTGATTTTGATATTTTGAATTTATTTCAGGACTGAAGACGGAATTGCTTAGAATTATATTTGTTTTTTGAAGATATAGTGCATGCTTTGAGAGATTTCTGAATTTACTTATTCGAATATTTAAATATATTAAATATTTCAAATAAATTATATTCTTTGAGAAGTCCTTTAAGTGTGTTCATGTTTTTAAAAGGCAAATGACATTCTTGAAGTTGAGACCAGAAACAAATTTTGTCTCCTTTAAATATTTATTTATTAATTTGAATGACTTTCGTATATCTTTTGGTTTATTTATTCCATTTGACATTATATATTGAATTTTGATTATATACGTCTATTAAATGTAAGCGGTGCTCGTTTTAGACATTAATTTAATTCTAAAAGTTTTTGAATAAAAAATTTTTTGAAATTAAAATTGTAGAAGATAAACATATTTTAATTTGTTTTGATATTCAAAAAAAAAAATAGTTAGATAATAATAATTAAAACAAGTTGTAGAATTACTATGTTTTTCTACCAATAAATTGATATTTCACACATTTAATTATGGCTCGAGTTTCGGGAATTAACTATCCCATCTTCAGACAACTCGAGTCACAATTAAATGTGTAAAATATCAATTTATTGGTAGTAAAACATAGTAATTTCTATAACTTGTTTTAATTATGATTAACTACCAAATAGTAACGGCTGAAACAGTTCAGTAGATCATAATAACTAAATGAATAAATGAAAAACTAAGTTTACATTATTCCATGAAGTATATTCTGGCATAGAATTTCCAGAACATATGACAATTAGAAGCGAGGAGTTTGAACTATCACAATGTTTCAAATTTTTAGGTGTCTACATTGATAAACCATTTAACTGGAAGTGTCACATAGCAAAACTTGAAGGAAAGCTAGGATCATCAAAATATGCCTTTAGAATTACTGCAAGGTGTTTGAGTTGCAGTATATATATAAACTGCATCAATCTTTGAGGGATTTCGGCGTATGGAATAAACGCATATTTTTTGATACTGTTTCATTTCTTATAAATACTATTGCTGTAATCTAAAATGATATCTCCATATAAATCAGGCTAGAACTATGGTTCATGAATGCTGATGCTCTAGTCAATTTCGTTATTGATGCTCGTCCCTACGAGTTTATTCAAACCATCCAATAGGTCGCGGAGGACCGCAAAATTGACATCCCCGATCCCCAGATTTGAATCAATTAGATTTTTGAATTTGGGGTTTTCTGAAAATGCTGCTATATTAGACTTCTGTGCAAAATATATGCATTGTATCCTCTACGAGGTTTTTAAAAATACATCCGGACTATTTCAAAGAATACGAAAATCGTTTAGATGAAGAAAAGAGTCGTGCGTTATTCCTACTTAATTTTATCAATAACTTATAACGTCTGTTAATTTATGCGGAAAGAGTCTGTGCATTTTTTTAAGATTTTGTGATAAAACTAATAATTAAAGGAAATAAGTGATGACACAAAAAAGTCCACCTTGCATTTATCTTCTTAAATACATTCTTTGATTTGAAAAATGTTAAAGCATCAAATATTTCTGATGTAAAATATTGTAGAAATTGATTTGTCCATCTCTTTGTAATAAAACTTCATACATAGACACTGTGTTTGTATCTGATTTTCGAATTTATTTTTCTTAGCAATATATCAATTATGTATTACTTCAAAACTACATAATTCAAAATGGGCAAAACTGGGAAATATCAAAAATTTATTTTCAGAGTGTATTCAATATAAATGAAATGCCCTCACGGCAATTTGTGGATCAATTTGTTCGTGAAAATTCGTTCGTTGTTTGATAAAAACTTGTTCACGTTTCCGTCCAGTGCGCACACCTCAAAATATTGTTGCTGTAGCCCAGAAATGTGGCATCCATCAACTCGTCATCGTACTCAAGAACTGAGCATTTTCACACTTCCCTGAGGAGAATTTTGCATGAAGACTTCGGTAAGAAGGTTTACAAAGCTCAGTGGGCTAATGATCGCATGGACGAAGATGATAATTTTCTCAGAAAAATAATCTTTAGCGATGAAGCTCATTTTCACCTAGAAGAACTATTTTTTTTTGGGGATCCGTTAAGGATAAGTGATTGATGTCTTGAAACACGAAATCGAAGTTGCCATTCGTGAGATAAAGCTCCAAACAATAGACAATTCATGGAAAAATTCCCTTGATCGGAATGGGTACTGCAGCCAGTTGTGGCGGTCATTTGAATGATTTTATTTTTTATTCGTTAATGTCAAGATTGGACCTTTCTATTAAACTCACAACTTTGAAAAAATATTCATCAGTTTTTTTATTTATAGCCGATCAAAAATTCAAATTTTAAATGGCCCACCCATTAAATATGTCATTATGTCAAAGAAATGTTGGAAATAGAACGCAATTTCCATAGTGCATGAAACAGTCATAACAATTTCATGCAGCACCATGACTCCTTTCTAAGGAACCTCATTGTTAAATCGATCAGTCGGACCAGTGCTCTGAATGAATCAGATCAATTCATTATCTTGTAAGCCTTCCTATCAGATCGCATCGGTACCCTGCAAATCAATTTTAAATAATCAGCTTCAAAAATCGGATCAAAACAAACTTCAAAGAATCGCTTCTTGCTGCTTACTACCGTTTAATCTGGCCAATGGAGCATCATTAAAGTTATCATGACAATCGTGCTTCACTAACTTAATTCTGACCCTCTGTTTACCCCGACCAAAGTCTCTAGAGGCAGGAGGGTGAAAATATTGCATCAAAAATCCACCGATAATGGTCGAGAGGATTGTGCTGGTGCATCTCTGCTAATTGGGAGCGCAATTAAGAGAATTAGTCCCATGCAGATTTTCCATCGAGCCATGAAGGGTTTTCCAGGAGGGGCGTTTGCCCGTAATGGGAAAATACAGGAGAAACCGAGAATATCGTGAAGTTGTTGTCATAAGTTGCCTAGTAAAACTATGGCATTTCAGTATATTACACGGTTTTACGTCTTTGTTTTTATGGCTTATTACTTTTTGCTTAGTAGGCAGAATTTTTTTTATTATTCGCTCTTTTTAGTGTAATCAACATAACGGCACGATTTTGATAAGAATAATTGGACCTACAGATGAATAGAATGAAATAAGAAATTTATTCGTTTTCTATCACCTTACAAATAAATAATCCAAGGTCAAATTCATTTCTATCCATCCGCAGAATATTAAATTCATTTATATTCCCCCACTCGACCATTTGTAAGTACGATAACTTTCGAAAGAAACTTGAAAATTATAGGTTAAGTTTTAGCCAAAATAGGAAGATCTAACGCTCTAATAAAAATTTTGCAAAAGAACTCCAGATTAAAAAGAATACATTAAATTAGATATAAAAACAGCTCCTTGTTCTTTGGCTAATTATGACTTAATTATAAATATCAAGTCTCTAAGTTAGGATTCTGGAGTTGTCATTCTTACCGACGGACGATATTTGGAGTAGAAATAAGTTCATGCTGTTTTGATAACAGATATCGCTACTAGTTTATCATTCCATTGTTTAATCTCAGGTGTCATCATAAGGCTTTGTTTTCAGTATCTGTCATATCGCTAAAGTGTAAAGAAAAGAAGAAAAGAACCCCAACATTAATTTTCTTGACCTCACTATAACAAGACTAGATAATTCACATGATTTCAGTGTTTTTCACAAACCCACACATACAGATATTACAATACATAAAACTTCAAATCACACCACCAACCAAAAGATGTCAGCATATAATAGTTTTATTTAAAGACTCCCTCTGAATTTCGAAAGAATTAAATATTGTCAAACAGATAACTTCAACCAACGATTACAATCCTTTTATAGACAAAATGGTATCCAATAAACAAAAGAACATGGCATTAAATCTCGTGTACCCAATCATAAAAGAGGGCAATACACAGAAAAACTTTTATTATCTGAAAATATTGCTAAACATTTCAAAAATAGTTTCAATTACAATGCACCTTTTAAAACCATTAATAACCTCCGTACTTACATAAAGAACAATAAGGATTGAACAAATAAAGAAAATTTAAATCTGGAGTCTACAAGTTGATTTTCAACGACTGCCCTTTAGTATAGATTGGCCAGACAGGTAGATCGTTCAAGAAAAGAATCCAAGAACACCAAAGAAGTTACATATCGGATTCCGTACATTCATATGCTAATCATCTTAAGAAATTCAGGCATAATTTCAACTATAACTATGAAATTATCCACGTTGATAGCAAAAGCTCTAAAAAACCTTTTAATATCTCTTGAACAAACAGATGTTGATAGATCCCCATTACTGAATATCTTTCCCTAATGGTATTTTTTAGCGGCAAACTCCAATAAACACCGTAAGTTTTTATGACTTGTTTTCATCATTATCTTGTCACGTACTTAACTGTATTCAAACTCTGTTACACTAGACAACATCACTCAGTAGAATACCTGAAGAAGCTACATCGTGCTGAAACAATTTTACTGTTAATATTTTTGTGGAAATTAAAATACTGTCTTTTATATATTTTTCAATTACAATATAAAAGTCTAATTTGGTAAAAAGTGTTAAATTGAATGAAAAAAGTTGAAATGTTAATTTCTCAATATTAATCTACACCAAATAATACAAATGAAATTTATAATTACCAATATATGAAATGTTTTTTCGCTTCAATATTCGCTCAGCTATTTTATATTTCATTCAATTTTTTTAATTTAAAAAAGCAGTAATTGTCAAATAGATATTTTCAGAAAAACAATTAGTGTGTTTGAAGTTTAAATGGTTTAATATTGGTCAATATTTTTGAAGAAATAGCTATGAATTTATGATATAGTCTAAATATTTGATGCACTTTTGCATATTGCATATTTCACTTCTGTTCGAAGACAATATTTCAAATATTCATTTCCAATCAATTAATCATCATTTATTTGTCATCGAATAAATACATTAACGGAAAAATCAAAGAAATGAACAAAAATATGACAAAAATTGCTACAAAACGATCAAAAAATCGATGCACAAATGAATCTGTGTAACTGTTTTGAAGGGAACGAAACATTTGTCTTAAATATTTATTTAGGTTCTACATGTTTTTAATGTCTTAAGTGTAATTGTTTGACACTATTTTTGTACTAAGATCACAAAGAACAGATAAACCTTAGATAACGTGCTGATAATCGCGCGGAAAAAATAATTTCTGCTTGGTTGGCGTCAGCCAATACAACATGGAATTTAAAACATTAATGTGGCCTGGAATATTGTCACGGAAATACATTATGCAGTCTCCACAGGTCGCTCAATGGGATGTTTGCAGTACCGCCCTAAGCTTAAACTACTCTTCCAAAATATAATAATAAACCTTTCTATCAAGGAACCTTTGAAACCGCCGGTACCATAGTGTCTGAGAATTCCTAGTTCTTTTGTTGCCTAGGAAGTACCAAGGGACTCGTTAAATAGTGATTATAGTTCATTGTATTTTCAACCATTTGATGCACACTGCTTGTACCACGTACCTTGAATACGTAACTCCCTTATTTGAAAAGATGCGCTGATGCTTATGTCATCGGGATACTTCAAGTTTACTACCGAATACCATAAACGTGACTTACAAGAATTTCTTAAGATCATTCGTTTGAATTTATTATTTCTGAATAATGAATTGTAGAATTTAAAAAATTTTAACCCCCTCTTAAAGTTTCATCACTTAATTAAAAAAATGTATATGAGACAGTAATTTATTTCCAAAAAAATGTTTGTACTACTACAACAATTGTTTCACCACGATGTTGCTTCTTCAGGTATTATATTGTACTGTTATTGTGGAAATAAATTACTGTCTCATATACATTTTTTTAATTGAAATGGGTTTCCACCAATAACGACCGAATCAATCAAATTTTTATCACTTATATATTGGATAAATTGAAGATAAATTTTCTCCATAGAGAGGTAAGAAGAAACACATCTGTTTTATATTTGTCAATTATTTAATTCAATTACATTTCCGTTTCATACCAGGTGAAAATTAACCGGCGCCTTCGCCATTTTGCGACAAAAAATAAATCGCTTTAGTACTGAATTCTATAGACTTTAAAAGTGTTTTCATTCATCTCACTGTAGAAAATATCGTTAAATGGGAAGAATATAATTTTGTCCTATATTTATTCGTCTCTCAAAACATCCTAAGCAGAGTTCCAAAATATATATTTATAAAAATGTTAATTTTTGTTAATGAAAAATGAATATATTTTTCAAATGAACATTCAAACATTTTTGTGGTTGAATATATACAGACATGGAAATGAATAAAAATTTAATTCGAGATTTTCTACTCTATGATACTAAAGTAGCAGGTCCGGCGCTAAAATTTTGTATCGCCGAAGAAATAGAACAACAAAGACTAGTCCAAGAAGTTTTCATCGAGAGATCTTTAGAGATGAAGCAGAAATTCGATATGAGTGAAGAATTGATTCATTAGTTTGAAATACGGAGGGGATAAGAAATCGTCAAATGATAGCATAAGTCGTGTTATATTTGTTCGGTGATCATTTCACGATGATGATTCATTTCTTGATCGGTAATAACTTGCCACAAAAAGTGGATATATACTCAAATTGTAAGCGTATATGTGATTGTCAACCACTGATTCGAAACCACATAATCTTAAGATTTTCTTGTACCTAAATAAGATTCTATACCTTTAACTCTTTGAGTTTCTTTTGGGAAAAGTGAGAGACTTGAAGCTTTAGGGGTAGGTTTGGGGCCTGAATATTTCAGTTGAGTTTGTTATTATGATAATTAATTCGTTTAAATTAGCAACTTCACGGTATTTGTCTAATTTATTCGATATAATTATCGATCAACAATTGTTCAACGAATAGAGATGCAATTTTCATATATCTTAAAACATACACAAAAGATGATCACCCTACGTACCAGGTGTGCACACAACCCTAGCCTAAAAATTGGCCACTCGTTTGTTTCTTTAAGCCCGCCACCCTTATCATAATAATTGCGAGTATCGCAGAGGATTTGAGTTAGTTCGAAAAGGGCGAATAGGCAAGTGTTGAAGGGTATGTGTTATCACCCCTAGAGCACTCTGAACCGAGGTGCTGCTGATAGAGAGACTAAGAGCCAGTTCAAACATGTACACGTGCTAAGGTTTTGGTTAGGATAATAAACATAATGACCCAATGGACATTACCTTAATCTTCGATTATATGCAGTTGATTGGGTACCAAATGGTTGGTAGCGATATACACAGTTGGCAGTTTTAATGAATGAAAATGATACTGCTCATTTGACGATGCAGGTATTACAGGGAAGATGATATCTTGGAACTTTCTTACGAGATTTTCATGGTTAATAAAAAAATGAATGAATGATTGATATCTTTGAAAATCAGTGTTTTCCCCTCGAAAATCTTGGACACAGATCAAACAATGCAAATTTGATTGTATTGTTTTCAAACAGAAAAGTCTTGGTTTTCAGTAGACATTTTTACAGATTATAAAGTTTACAGATTTCCGAAGTCAAAGAAAATAAACCTTGAAAAATGAATAATTTATGATATTTGATTTCCAAATCACCAAAGAGCAAAAGTATAATGTTTAACTAGGTCGATGCACGCTAACGGATGAAAAGTAGATATTGAAGTTTAAAAAATCAATTTAATACAGATAATCTTTCATTGTGTTAAAAAACAGAGAAACATTTACTCAATATATTTCTTGAAAATAATAATAATCCATGAAATTCTAAAATTTATAAGGGATAAATAATAATTAAAAATGAATAATAATAAATTATTGTACTACTGTTGTTACTACTATGTAAGAAAATATAGTTGTAACTTAATTTTAATTTTTTTTTTGATTTATATGTAAAGTAATGTGAGTTTATATAAGTATTATTATCACTATTTAGACGAAAGAATGAAACTAAAGAAAAAAATAATTAATAGTTGGTTTTGCAAACTTACCCAGCAGTGAGAGTGTTTGGCCACATTTAAATCTGAAACAAAAAAAAATATTATGTAAATTATAAAATAAATATAAATGAATTATATTATAAAATATATATTATAAAAAATGAATTTATAATTTTTTTTAAGAATGAATAAGTATTATTGTTATTGAGCTATAAGCCCATTCTTCAACTCTTATATGAAAAGTCTTTTATGACTCGATTTAACTCTTCAATTAAAATTTTTCTCGTACAACTTTTATATCCGAATCAATCTTCCCGTTTTGACATTAACTTAAATACGATATACAACATTTGTTAAATTGATTATAGTTAAAGTTCATTATTTTAAACTGTTCGAAGTGTCAAAAGTCCTAAGATGCGGAGACACTTAAATTTAAATAACTAAGTATTTTTGGGGGTGTTATTCAATTTACAAATTGAACGCTTTATTTTAAATAACTTTCGAATTGTTTACAATTTCTGATCTAAACATTTTCAGTTGATGGATATTTATCTAAAAAATTGCATAAATTCAAGAAATATGGAATCGACTCTTCTTTAAGATGAAACCTAAAGACTATTGAAGAACATTGATTAAAAGCGGGTTTGCCAAAGGATCCAGAAAAATAATCCTTGGCATGTTAGTTTTTTCCTCTTTTGACCCCATTTAGATTGAGTCAATTGTTAACTTTCTCTGGTTAATCATGAGAAAGATCAACAAAGAATAAATAAGTTGAAGCATCCTTAACTTCGCAGTCAAAAACCAGATCAACCTCATTGTACTCCACGCTAAATCGAGTCTTCCGCTTTGTCGTGAATATGGGAATTCCATGTTCCTCTTCCCTATCGCTGAACACCAAAGAATTAAAACATATCTTCGGAGATAGCAGTCGGCAACTTTGAAGCACCGCCAACCATGAGAATCAAGCGTTCTGTTATTCACAGCCCGATGGGTTTTCAATATAAGGCTCATTAAAGAGGATGTAAACTTCAAAACCAATATCCGCCCCGATATTAAATCAATAAAATCATTCGTCTCGACTTCTTATGCGTTTTTGATCTCCCCAGCAAGGTTTTCCCGGTCCCTCTTTGTTCAAACTTGCAGATGTTGGAAACCGCATTGGGAATCAAGTGAGCGTGATGGAGTTGAGCGTAAATATCGAGTGTAGTCGTTATTGGTTTGTTGAGGATTTTGAAATTGCACATTTGGTCGCCTTCGATGAGGATATTGCAAACAGAAGTTTGGGGAACATCGCCTGGATTATTTTTATATGTGAAATGAGATCACAACCGGCGAAAAACTTAGCAACTTTTGCGACCAGAATACACATAATGTATTGGGAGTACAAATTTCAATTTGGTCCGTTTATTTTGCTCAAAAAATTCATTCATTTTGTGGCGATCCAATCTTGAAGCCCATTTTCGATATCTTCGAAAGAAATGAAGCGGTGACCTGGCAAATCATGTTGCATCCCTCGAAACAGCCAGTAGTCAGAAGGAGCAATATCTGTAGAATACGGCGGGTGCGATATACATTCTGTCAAGAAAGTACCGGGAATTATCGATTTAAATCTGGCGGGGCAATGAGGCAGGAAAAAATTTTTTTTCCTAGGTTGGTACCACTGTCCTTAATTACTATGCCAAGCTTGAGCGGGATCTGTCAACTAGTGTGTTTGCAACAGCTGATTAAGTCAGTCGATGTCAGAGTGCGTGGCGATTTTTACTATGGGTGATTACATTGAGCAAAGAATTTGTTTAAAGTTTTGTGTTGCAAATGAATTTTCGTGTGCCGATGCATTGAAAATGTTGCAAAAGGCCTTTGGTGATAATGCTCTATCGAAAACTCGTGCATATCAGTGGTACAGAGCCTTCAAGGACGGTCGTGAAGTGGTCGCCCATCGATGGCTTCGATCGAAGATAACGTCGATAAAATTAAGGAAAGGGTGCTGGAAAACCATCGTACCAGCTTGAGAGAGATAGCACATGATCTTAAGATATCCCACGAGTCCGCACGTACGATTTTGATTGATATTTTGGGCATGAGAAAGGTGGCCGCACGACTCGTACCGAAAGACCTGAATTTTCTTCAAAAACGTCATCGCGAACAGGTTGCTTCAGACATGCTGGATCGCTGTAATTCCGATTCTACATTCATGGAACGCATTATAACTGGTGATGAGACCTGGGTCTACGAGTACGATATGCAAACAAGCCAGCAATCATCGGAATGGGTGGCAAAAAATGAGCCGAAACCGAAAAAACCACGCCAAAGCCGCTCGAAAATGAAGGTGATGCTCATTGTTTTCTTCGATATCCGTGGCGTGGTGCACTACGAATTCGTTCCAGAGGGTCAGACGGTAAACAAGGAGTATTACCTAGGCGTTATGAAACGTTTGCGTGAGCGTATCCGTAAGAAGCGGCCAAATTTGTGGGCGAACAACTCATTGATTTTGCATGACGATAACGCGCCTTCTCACCGAGCTACGATTGTGACTGACTTTCTCGCCAAAAACTCAACAAACGTGCTTCAGCAACCACCGTATTCGCCGGATTTGGCTCCCTGCGACTTTTTCCTCTTCCCAAAACTAAAATTGCCCCTTCGTGGCACCCGTTTTGAGTCGATTGAAGCCATAAAACAAAATTCGGCGCGAGAGCTAAAGTCCATTCCGGAAAGCGCCTATAAAAAATGTTTCGATAATTGGAAGTGCCGTTGGCATAGATGTATTGGAGCAAATGGAGCCTATTTTGAAGGCGACCCAATAAATTTTGACGATTAAATGTAAAAATGTTGTTTTAATTGAAAATTCCCGGTACTTTCTTGACAGAGTAGTATATCTCATTTGATCTTTTCCAAATACATCAGGACCAGCAAAAGAATAACGGTAAATGTCATCGGCAGATATCCACTCTGTCTACAACCGCGGCAATCAACAGTTATTATTTAAAAACTTCATATTTTTAGAGCCATCTTTTGAAAATGCACCGAATCAATTTCTATTCCCAATATTTCAGATCGTCCATGACTATTTTGTGAAGACTTAACACAATATTAATATGAATTCAAAGTAGCGAACAGATTGTTACTTGGATAACTATTCAAAAATATAATGCAATGCATTCTACAGAAAAAACCATATTTCTGCCCGAGGTTGAATAGCTATAGGTCAAGTTAAATACTATAATCGTCATTATATTAACAACTTGATTTCAACCTGGTTTTGATTTGGCCAACATATTGTAAAACAGTCCAGCCGGATATTTCGGTAACTATGAGCTTTTTCGGAAAACGCAGAGACATGGGGGACATCTTTTGATTGCAAATTCATCCCCCTAAGCGAGGTAGGAGAGAATATTGAACAAAGATACCATGAATGTTTAGAACTGAACAGTAGGCAATTTGAACATCATATTATTACAATGCGTTCAGAAGCTCAATTTAATGCACTTCACCCTTCACTGCCAACGAGACAGACAGGATGATTTCTGAATTATTTAAATCATTTTACAATAGGTAAGTTTTCAAGAAATGAAACTATATTTTGTGTAGTGGTTTATGGGCTGTTTTCTTGAGCGTTTGTGAAACTCGAATTAGTTTTCATACCCGAGCAAAACTTGAACTAGATGATTTCATGGACTGCAAACGATATTAGGTAATAGATATCACACAAATTTGCTCAGGTTTTTCCCAGCGAATTTTTGCTCAATCCATTATGAAATCCAAAAGAAAGCCGATTGTTTAATTCACTAAAATAAATAGAGGTTCATACTTGATAGAAAGTATATGAAATAATTTAAATATTTTAATATTAGCCTTCTTCATATTTATTTTAAATTATATTTAATAATTATAACTTCCAGAATTTAATTAAATTAATGTCATATAAGTACCACTTATATACATATAAATTGAACATTCATTATAAGACATCCAGATGATATAACAAAATCCAATAAATAAAAATTGTTAACCAAAATCCTATAAATTAAATATTTTGAGTAGAGAAAATTTTGTTTCTGCTCATCAATCTTATGAAAACAGATATATTTCAAGAATGTTTAACATAATCTTAAGAATTTCATCATAACACTATCTTACTTAGAATATTCAATATTATTGGATATCTAACTAAGTTACTTTTTGTAAAATCAAGATATGTAAAAACATTACTAAAAAACAAGTTTTAAGAGACTTTACTTCGTCAGTACTCAATTATATTCATATTCAATAAAATATGACATCAATCAACAAAAATATTTTCTCACCTTTTAACAATTCAGAAAGCTTCTGGTAAATGAATACTGAAAATTTAAATTTGAGTTAACATTACACTCACTATGTTAAACATTTTTGAAAGATATCTGTTTCATAAGATTAATGAGCCGAAACAAAATTTTGTCTATTCAAAATATTTAATTTATAGAATTTTGGTTAACAATTTTTATTTATTGGATTGTGTTATATCATTTGGATGTCTTATAATGAATGTTTATTTTATATGTCGTTTGATATAAGTGGTACTTATATGACATTAATTTAATTAAATTCCTGAAGTTGTAATTATTGAGTATAATTTTTTGAAATTAAATATGTAGAAGGCTAATATTAAAATATTTAAATAGTTACTTATTAAGCACGAAACAAATGTTTCAAGAGCTCCAGAAATCTATGAGTAACGGGTTGATGATCAATCGAAGGTGCTGAAGCCTAGGCATCTGTCACAGCTGAGGAATGGAAAAAAAACGAAATCACTTGAGTACGCACAACTCGATTCAAGCTGTAAACGTATTATTATTAGAATAATAAGTCTATGATCCAAACACAAAGACATTCTTTCTTTGAGGAACATTGCAAGACATGCCGTACAGAATAACAGTAATTGGTTTGTCTAAAAAAGTTCAGCAAATTGACATTTAAATGTTATAAAGTGCCGTTGTAATAAATTATTATCAACCATTCAACACAAACAAGGATTTTTCAATCTAATGCGCTTACATATTGTTGAAGACACTTTTTCTTTATATTGCAGGTCAATAGGAAATGTTATTTGGTTTATCAATATATGTTTATATTTCTTTTGAACATTTTTTTATATCAGATTAAAGAAAAATTACAAATAATTGTAGGTTACGACAATATACAACTACATGATCGAAATTAATACAATACTAATTGTCCGATGCAATACTTAGCATTACAACATAGTATGTTACCAAAATAGGGATACATATTTATTTTATAATATTTTCCTATCAAAATGATGAAAAACTGCAGTAAAGAGGCTTTTTGACCTGCTTCATGGAGAAGCGTAGATTCACAGAATTAATACAAATTTTTTACACAACATTAGTTACCTACAACATTAACTCATTACCTTCTGAGCGAAAGCATCAGAAACAAGAACACAGTACAGATGTAAAAACCAACAGGTAAGACTTGTTAACACAACAATAGGTCATAACAACTTTAGTCGCTAAGTGAGTCGAAAAAATTCTCCGTATCAAAGCCGAAGTAAAGGAACCAAAATTCTGAGAAGGGACCTACCATAAACCTACAAAGATCATCTTCATATTCCAAACAGATATATAAGAAAAAGCAGCATACTGAACTTATTTCTTCCATATTAAGTTTAAAATTATTTTCAGAATGTTAAGATACAGCAGTATTATTGACGAATGATTTAGAAATGCGCATCTCAACATAATAGGTTAACTATTAGGGCAAACCTGGATTCAAAAAGAGTCTCGATGTTTAGGTGCCACACCAATTAACACCAAAAAATATGATGGAACGGATTTCCATCTGCGAAGCCGTGGCCAAACGGAATTAAATCGACCCATTTCTCAAACGAGTGATGATTGGGGTTGAGAACTGGGTCACATACGACAATGTTATGCGAAAACGATAGGTCAAATCAGGAGTAATGGCCAGGAAGTTATAACGTTCTACTGTGCATTTGGTGGGACTAGAAAAGAATCATTTAATAAGAGTTGCTTTCATATGGACAAACACTAAAGTCGTATACAAAAAGGAATAAGGAGGGAATTGCTTGAAACAATAGAAAAAAGGTAATGGTTACAACCCTCATAAGGACTCAACTGTCAAGAACTGGGCCGCTTGAAGCTAGCGATTGTCCAGAAAAGGCCAGAATTGAACAACAGAAGAGGTGTTGTGTTCTATCGGGACAACGCCAGGCCAGACACACTGTACTGACTAGCCAGAAACTCAAAGAGCATGGTTGGGAAGTTTTGAGGCATCCACCATGTAGTTCGGACCTGGCACCATCCTTTTATCGCATTGCAAAACTTCCTGAGTGATTGGTATCAAGAAAAGATTGTGAAAATCAATTACCAGAGTTTTTCACCAATAAGGACCAATGAGAGAGGCATTTTTAATCTGTCTTTAAAATTTTGATGATTCTAAAACACAGATTACAGTAAGAACTGTGTAGAGAAGGTAAACGAAGTGCAGGAGTGTATTAACACATTGTGAAATCTATAATTACTTAGGAACGAACGTTAACGAAGATTGGGATCACTCCATTGAGGTGAAATGTAGAATCGAGAAAGCTCGAAGTGCCTTCCTCAAGATGAGAAAGCTTTTTACGAGTACCTTAGCTATGAAGACCAAAATAAGACTACTGAGGTGCTATATCTTTCCAGTGCTTTTGTATGGTGTCGAAGCATGGACATTAACAGAAGCGTCCTGCAAGAAATTAGAGGTGTTTGAGATGTGGTTGTAGCGTCGTATTCTGAAGATCTCATGGGTTGACCACATCACGAATGCAGAAGTTCTCCGCAGATTCAACAAGGAGAGGGAGATCTTGTACCAAGTGAAAAAACGAAAACTTGAATACCTGGATCACGTTATGAGAAATCCGGAGAGGTATCGACTTCTACAACTGATAATACAGGGAAAAATTCAGGGAAAGAGAAGCATTGGACGACGAAGAATATCGTGGTTGAAGAATTTGAGAGTTTGGTTCAACTCAACAACCACAGGTCTATTTCGGGCAGCAATTGATAAGGTCCGTGTCGCCATCATGTTAGCCAACATCCAGAATGGACAGGCACCAACAGAAGAAGAAGAAATCTTTAAACGCTTATAAAATTCGACTTGAGCCTAATCTGGAAAAAGTGTGAATGTTAAGAGGAATTTATGGTTATAATTAAAATACAACTTAAAGATTCACCTTGTATATATGAAAAATAAAATGGACATATTGACCAATATGATATATAATTGATATAAAATCAGTATACATTTCATTCGTTCAGTTGATATGACAACTATTGTATTATATTTCCCTGAAAGCTCAGGTATCCTCATGATATACCCCCAATTTTAAAGAGGTGCGGATATAGCCGCCTACCTAAATTGGCCTATACTTATGTCGAAATTCGATCTCTATTTGTGCGAAATTCGGAAGGCAGTTGCAAGTGCAAACCGCCGTAAAATCGGTGTAAACTTACAATTCCTCCGTCGACCTCAGAGCGGATTCTGACACGTATAGCATCTTGGGGGCCCAACAGTAGTCTGTCTGTCTACCTGAGACCGTGAATAGGTCAAACCGGCATCGTAAACAAGAATTCTCGATTCGTATTCCAGGAAAAAAGAATAGAAATTATAAGGCTGATTATGGGACAAAGCGCTTTTAGTCTCTTGGTTATATTGCATGGGTAGTGAGGGAGAAAAGAAATGATGATCATAACACAATTTCTGGTATGAAACTAATTTTTGTTAAAGAATTCTGATCTCGTGTTTGCCGAAACATTAGTGTTCAAAGGCGTAGCTGATTTGTATTCGTTGGACATAACAGCGTACTGATGACTGAAGCCAATAAGCATCGAAACATGTGCATGTCCCAGCGATCAACAAAAGCTACTAGGACTTATTCGAGTTTTGGACTGTTATATAGATATAAAGGGTTTTCCAATAAGAGGTTTCATTTTGAATAGCCCGCTATCTGGACAGCTGTCAGTTAGTGATGTGAAGTATCGAAACTGTGTGCGTCGCTCAAGAAAAACTGAGAATATTGCTGCTGCAGTCCGTAGTATTAACGAAAACATAGGTTTGTCAATTCCTCGTCGATCTTTGGAATTAGGCATCCCACAAACGACATTACACCGTACTTTGCATAATATAAAAAAGAAAACTTCTTAATGGAAAACCCTTTATGTTGCACTGTCCCGATTAGAAGAACCTTCCCTTACCACAGCTCATAGTCCCTATTAATCATATTTGGAAAAGAATATCACTTGCATTAATTTATTTGAATTAAAGTGGCAATTATAGGCATTACGGCGTAATTGGATATGACTTGAGCATAAGTAAGGTTTCATGCGTTAGTAAAGTTAGAAAAAAATCCGAAATACAGTTAATAATTACCTCGCTGGGGTATGTCGTGTAAGTATATTTTTACGTTTCAATATAAAATCTGACCTGCGTTGTTTATTTTTTCAGTTCAGTAAAAGTAGAAATCCACAAAAATGTTGGACCATACATCCTGAATCAATAAGAAATGAACATTTTATTGAAACAGATCCACACAATTTATAAGGGGTAATTTCGATATGCGATATCACTCACTGTAAAATTATTTTAAATATGACTATGTTATTAGAAAAGCTCTTCTATAGAACTGAAATGCTACGTTCAAACTTAAAATATTATATAGTCCGTCTAGAAAGTACCCGGAATTTATTATTTTCCATAATTTTAATATACTTCTCTTTTGTAATATTCTAAGACAAAAGTAATGTATAAAATAGGTTGTGCAGATAGTCGGCTGTGGCCAAAGTTGGATGGCAACACTATTTGTCAGACATTGTTGTTTGTCAACAGGTGTACAATTTATGAAATAATGTCGCAACTAGAAAAAATAAAACAGGTAGAATATTTGCATAGAAAAGGTTTTCGAAATGTTAAAAAATTGGTGCAATTGACTGAACTGGAACAAAGTGCTGTATATGAGACAATAGAGAGGATAAAAATGGCATGGATATGAGGCATAGACCAGTTTAAGGAAGACCGCGTAAGATTAAAGGAAACAATCTAAACTCTTTATTGGCCTTAGGACGACACAATTTGCGCCTGGACTTTCGCAAACTCGCTGACAGATTTGGAAATCAACGAAATATAAAAGCAGAAACCGTTCGCATGTCACTGAAAAGACAAGGCCACATATCAACGAAACCAAAATAAATCCCTATAATGACACCTTTACAAAAGGAACGAAAGATAGAATTGTCAACGTTTCAAGAAGATAATTTCAATATTGTCTTTATATCTGATGAAAGTTGTTTCCACCTTGGTGAAAATCGCTTAAGAATCCTATCAAAACAACCTGTTACTGTTCAAATGTCCCACCAAAATAATGGTTCGGGGAGCAATATCTCAGCGTGGTGCTACGACTCTCTGAACAGTTGATGGTACCATTAATAGTGAAAAGTATTGTGGCATCCTAAACGATTTTCTCCTTGAAACGGCGCATGCTTTATATTCAGAAGGGTAGCGTTTTCAGCAGGATAATACAAGATGCCTTACTTCGGTCTATACTCAAGCTTGGATGCAAGAACACCAAGTGAAAACCATTTCTGTTGACAACCATGCTGGCGAGCAGCTTCACCAGATATTAGACCCATTGAAAACATATGGGGACTAATGAAGATTGAAGTTTAACGAGCAGCACCTCGAAATAAAGATGATTGAATTCAGTCAGTTTTACAATCCTGGACTACCATCATCGAAAATTATAATACGATGAATATTTTGTTATAATTTTCTGATTCAAGAATCAAAAAATATATATAATAATTACAATTGAGCTTTGTTCTTTCCGGGTACTTTCTAGACGGACTATATAATACTTCGCCCACTTAGCTTAACATTCGTACTTTTAATTCTTAATCCAATCACATATGAACATGAAAACAGGAAAATGCTGTAAAGCATCTTAAAGAATTCATTATAAATTCATGAAATATATAACATATTTAGTATTGAATGAACTCTACATGAACAGAATCTTTGATGGTTTGTAGTTTAAACCTAGTATAAACAAAATTCAGACAAAAAGATTTATAAACTCACTTAATGTTAAAATCTTTAGCGCACTCATTAATTAAGAGTTAAATAATGCATGTATGCATATTAATATTTAATATAAGTTCATTCAGATTTCGTTGTTAACAATTTCAATTTCCCATAAATAACAACTTTATATTTACTTAATGATCTATGATCTTCGAGCGTTGTGGTTTACAAAAAAAATATTTACTCTTGTTCTAAGAAATTTCACCTTAACACTTGCTTACTGGCTTCAACTTAGTTGGATTTATATTTATTGAGATACTGACATGAAAAATTTCTCATGGACATACATGCAGAGACTACGAACAGATTTTGCTCGTGCTTGAATCGATTTTAATATTTGGACTAGTGTTATGGCATATGTGAATTGAAAAACCATGAATATCTTTCGTAGGTAAAAGAAATAAAATTAATAATAAACAAATTTCGAAATAAAATCTTTCCTCAACGAATTGAAGAGGAAGCTCATAGTTTATATACAAACAAATATATACAAACAGAATCAGTGTAGTTTTCATATATCTCAATAGATGGCGGCATATATACAAAATCGTGAATTGTATAGAGGTGATACATTGGTTGCAGTTCAAACGATATATTAAATACATTTTCCTTCCATTTTCTCTTAGACAAATTTTTCTCAGACTTGAATATAATTTCTGATTTAGTTTTACATCCTTCATTTGAAGAAATCAATAAGAAATAAGACAATAAGAATTATTGACTAAGGAAATTATATGCGTAAAATTATAAGTCAATTTACTTAAATTTTTGAAAATTAAGTGGAGTAGAGAAAATATCTTACAACAAAGAATTAGACCATTCTGGCATTGAGGAAATAAGGATTCGGCATCGAAACTTGTCTAATACTATTACAAGATATAAACAATATCAGGGTTAAATTTTACTCTGTCCATTCGTCCATTCGTTAGCGTGCACAAGAACTTTTGAAAGGAAGCTCAAATAAAAAGATCAAGTATGCCGTTATGAATGGTGCAGTTCGTTATTTTAAAAAATGGAATAAATAAGAAATTACTTCGTATTCTGTCACTATTTTCATACATTGGATTTATATTTTTCGTTTCGTAGACCTATTACATGTATAAAAAGTTGTATATATTTAAAGAAAGCTTCGGTTTGTACAGAACTTGAAAAAGTGGGGAATATCATAGGTCCGTCTGCTCGTTTAATAGTTTACTGCTAGATGGTGATAATTCTTATAGATTCCAGGATGTCTAGTTTTTTGTCTTTCGATTTCAGATGTAGTATTTCAAGGTTATCTAATTGTTAAAAAACATGACTTTTTTCGAGAAAATGTTTCGCGAAATTAAAGTTTCAGTCGATATTAGTGTTACAATTCGATTACATTAATTCAAATTTTAATGTACGCTATGTCGGTGCTTTTATAATTTTTCAATGAACAATGAGTGAAGGGACAGAGTTTACTTTTTCGCTTAAATGTTAATCTAAATTTCATGGAAAATTCGCTTCGGAATCAGCGCGAATACAAAAGGTTTTTAGATGTTTGTGAAGTTTTTTTACAATACCATGTCCACAAAAATTCGTCATCACTATCAATACGTTCGGAACGATCACTATAAATATTTAATCCAAAAACACTCGTAAACAACTGAATATACCACCAAGTGCTCAAACAATAAATAACTTCCCAACGCAAGCCTAGCGAACGTTTAAATTGGAGCAACCTCAACTTTTGAGTGATTTGCGCGAGAGACGAACGTCGACTGAATTGCCGAGGTTCCGAATTGAGTTCAAAATCCATAATAATCATAATATAATGATAATGCTCTTTATAGGATCCCTGGATTTAGTGGAGAGCCCACTAATCGCCTTACGTGTGAATTCCGCTGCTTACTTTTTCTAATCCCGAACTTAACTTTGTTCGCGAGGAGGAGCTTTGAGGAGACGATAGATCGCTGGGAGCTGGGATTTGTCCTTTGTTGTCGGACAGGCGATGTACTACTCCCGTTTTTGCGCAATCGTTCTCCATGGCTCCCATTTTTTTGTGTTTTGCAAATTTTTCGCAGAAAATATGTAGTTTCAATTGATTAGGACGCATTGCTATCGAGAAGTTGCATTTTGAATTTGGCACCAAAACAAACTGACAGAGATATTGCATTCGACAAGAAGAAAATGTGAAATGATGCGAAATCAATGGATGGGTATACCCTCGCACAATGCTTTAAGATGGTGAAAATTTCACAAACCCAGTTTGTAAAGTTCGTACCGGTTTGGGTCCTTGTGAAGCATTTTCTCGCTCTGTATAGCACAATTAAGCAATAAATTTGAGAATCTCTGAAACGATAGTGATGTTAAGACTCCAACTCTTGCTATTCCGGTCAGACCTCCTAAAAATATCTTTTCTAAAGCTACGAGTGTTTATGAAAATTCAGGTTTATTCATTGGAAGACTTTCACGGAAATTGGGTTTATCTAAATCGAGTATTTTGCATAATGTTTCCTGGCTAAAGGCTTACAAAATCCAGCTGACGCAAGATTTAGAGAGCTTCAAGACCACGAAAATGAATGCATGATCAAGATCACGATTTTTTTACATTTCCAAGTGATAAGTTCGATCTGTCTGGTTATGCGCATAAGAAAACCCAAGTCAGATGATAGGACAATCAGTTAACCAAGAACAAGTAACAGTTAAATACAGTTTTTGGATTGGCGCAGTCACTGAACCTTGCTTCTTTGAAAATTTTGCAGGTGTGACTGCTACACTGAATGGATGCTGTAACAAACCATATTAATTTTTTTTGTCCAAAATGGACCTTTTTTATAAATGATTTCTTACAATCTTGTAATTGCATGATCTGGATATTTTATTCCCAATCAGATTATCAATATGCATTGATTGCGAGTGTAAAAACTAAAATAAACAATCCAGAATCAAAGAAAAAACAATCAAAGAAAAAGAAGTAACTTGCAGTAAAGTTTATACTAATGTTCCAAGCAAAACGAATCTGTTGAAACAACAACTATTCTATTTTTCTGATAATATTCAAATATCCAGAACAATTTCGCAAGGTTTTTTAATCTTGCTTGTGTAAATAGACGGGTATTGAAGACTAAGAAATAACATTACTGAAGGCAGTGGATCTCAGATTTGAGCTAGAAAACATCTTTCCTCACTTCAACATTTTATTTGAATTCTTGACGATGTAACAATATGGTAGTGAAAATATATTTTTAGCTTTCCCGGAAGCTCACTTTCCACGTTACGAAGAATTCAAATATGGTGTAAAAAAACGATCGTCCAGAGCTCTTCTTCGAAACTATTAGACAAAAATTTATGAAGCTTGTTATAAGAAACAGGTATCACCAGATATGGTCCTTTCAAGCTTTCAGCCGGCTAAATGGGCTAGAAGCATTAAAAAAGTGTTATGGGATGAGTAGTTTTCAATATTTACTGGCGAATTTTCATGAAAATTTGTAATTGGATATAACATGGAATCGAGTTTTAGAGTTTTTCAGCTTATTGGATTATTTGATTCAAAATTGAACATTAATTATCGAAATTAAAAATATTTTTGTAAAACTCATCCTTCGGATGAGTATCTACAAAATGAACTATGTATTAGTTAAAATGGTCGATCTAAATT
This sequence comes from Megalocaria dilatata, assembly GCA_034642435.1. Lineage (NCBI taxonomy): Eukaryota > Metazoa > Arthropoda > Insecta > Coleoptera > Coccinellidae > Megalocaria > Megalocaria dilatata. The sequence goes on from CM067854.1 coordinate 8,951,950, forward strand.
TTTCTGTGGAAATGTTTTATAGTAAGCAGTTCTATAGTTACGAAGAAGCTTCAAGTTAGAATGAAAAGAGGTAATTATGGATCCTAATAGAGAAAATTGCAAGTAATAATTTGTATGTGAAATTAGCAGTAATTTTTTTACAATGCACTGACTGGTTCAGAAACTTAAGCGCCAGTAAGAATTACCACTAATTAAAATTCAATAGAATATTTAGAATTATCTGATAATTCGTCAGTTCACGTCTATGGTAAATTTCCAGAAAACGCCATCTATAAAATTTTAATTCGTTTTTGTGACCACCAAAGAACATCTACGACTATTGAATCATGAATTTTCCAGAAAATTGTAATTTGATTTTATTGTAAAAGAACTGTACAGTTTATATTTCAAATGACTCGATGAGTTTTTCTATACATTTAGTGCAATATCCTATATTCTGCATCAACATTCTAATCTAACTTCACTGATTCAACTTTTGCGATCATTATTTCTAGTTATGTTGAAAATATAATTTTAAATTTAATATTATTTTCGAATCCTACAAGCGGACTTGAAAGCTTTGTAAATTTTAAGTCTCTCGGCAAGACGGGCAGACATAATCTTTAATCATGAAATCTGCATCATTCTAACATAATCAAGTCTAATGTAATCTTTCGAGAGTATTATCAGGGCAAAATTGGTAGACATTTAAACGAAATAATAATTGCTTTGATAAATAAATCTTATAGATGTTATGAAAACTTGAATATTAGAACTATTTGTAGAAAGCAAATTTTTATATTGAGAATTTAAAATTTCTATATATAAAAAACATAAGCAAATTTGTATTCAGAATCAATCGTCCAACATTCTACAAGCAAAAATCTTTCTTTAACACTGAATTCATTACTTTCAGGTTGATGGTCAAGAGTTACAGTTATAATATAATAGAGGAGAATCGAATCAACTAGAAATCATACCAAATTGTGTCGAGCTACCTTTAATCTTATGTATTTATAATGATTTTAAGTAGACAAAGTTGATATGATACTTTATATGTTCAAAGTAGATAATAAAAACCTAACAATTTCTCTTCTATATAGTGATGCTTATTATATACTATGACTTTGCGTTTTCGACGATGTGACCGTTCCAGCGCCGCCCCGTCTAGTTTAGATATAAAGCCGAAAACTTCGGAAATACTTTCAAAAAATTGGCTGACTTTCAATTATTCATGAACAATTCGATTCAAATAATATTATGTAACAGTAGGCTATCACATGGAGCAAATAGGGTTGTTCACTGGATGTCAAGAATTATTTTCAATATCAGAGCTCGGTCCTGTTTATTTGTAGTAACAATAATAATAATAAATGTAATAATAAACATTTATTTAATTTGTATTATCGGATCCTTAGTTGAATAGATCCAATAGAGTCGAATTAGGTAACTCAGTTTATTCATTCCATAAATTCCCTGAATTTCTGAATTTTCCAACAGGTTCCGTTTGAGACCCTTATTTTCTTATTGAAAAATATTAAATTGTTTATCGCGTCATGAGAACAACTAACGATAATAAATAGAAATCAACATATATATGTGTATTATTTAACTAAAGTCTACAATTGATTTCTATCTAGTACAGACAACACGATACATAGTGAATTTATAATTTATTATTTTGAACTCCGTATTATAAGACGTACTTTTTCCCTAGAATGATGTATTAACTATAGGTTAGTAACCGTAATAGTAATAAATTTGCGTATATTACATCCATGAAAAAACAGAAAAGGGAAACTCAAGTTTGGGAATCTTTGAAGCGTAGTTTTTGTCGTATCAGAAATAAAGCACTTATTCATCTTGCGTTGTTTATGTACAACAGTAAAAGTCTTCTATTGAAACCATGCAAGAACCGTTATAAGGTAAAGACAAATTTTTGTTCCGGTTTGGCTCCAGACAAACAGTAAACCTGGTAATTATATTTGAAATGGAAATGTACCTTTGGATACAATAAACGAAACACATATATAAAGCCATATAAATAAACGATCTTTGCCATTTCTGATTTACAACTGTATCGACAGTTGCAGGGTTGCACTTCTGGGTATTTAACCCCTTCTACTATCTCTGAACGAATGTTGTCTTCTGGGTAGGAATATGCAATTCACGAAATTCCCGTAATATATAAGGCAGAAGAGATACTCGTTTTGAAATTAGACGAAGGTAGTAGGTATTTAGAAAAATATTTGGGTCATTGAAAGATGTATTTACTACTTTACTGTAGTAAATCTTTGGACACAATGAGATATTTCATTATCTATATATAGGTATCACCAAATGCCGACGGAAAGTTGGGAATTATTGTTTTTGCGATAAATTAAAGAGGAGTTATGCAACATCAAAAAAAGATTTGAGTGATTTTTAAATTTTCACGCACTACAGGCATATTCGATATAAAACAATCAGAAGAATAAGTTAAACGAAGGCTCAAAGAAGATATTGAAGACTGAAATGAAGTTTCTATCGAATTACATTTATCAGTTTTATTTTATGCGTGCTTTTATTGTTGCCGAGTTTAGATCCTTCACTTATTTTAGAGTTGTTATTCTTTTAAGATGAAGGAAATATTTGACTAAGTGATACGGTCGGTTTTTAAGCAATTGGTTCATCAAAAACTGATACAAATTTCGGTTCTATTTCATGTGGTTATTTTCTATGAGTTTATTCGGATACATCAAGAAGTAGTGAAAGAATTGATACAGAATGGATTCACTTGAATGTAGATAAATTAAGAAATGGTTTCACAATATATTCCAGTTTTTTTATGAACAATGGTTCCTACGCAAGTTTGCTGCCATCGTTTGTGCACAGGGCAATTCTTTGATTGGTGATTCATTAAAGATTCTTTTAGATGGACGACTAATTTGATCAAATGTTGTTAGTGGGGATAGATCATATGGTTAATTTGTAAATATGTAGAGGGGGTATATAAGTACTTTACCGTGTATATTATCAGAACCGATTGTTTTCGCCGATTTTCGTTGTCTAGCAAGAAAACCGCACCAGCATAAAACTCCTGTTAGACGCTCAACACGGCGCGTTTAGCACACACACCGCCTGGTAATCAAGTCCTCTGGTATTCCCAAAAAAGCTCACCTCAATCAAATGGTTAAGAAGTCCGATGAAGGAATACGATCGCACACAAACCGGAAGTCAATATATATCACTCCATCTATTTGTTCACTTAGTCAAACACAATGCCGGAGCTAAGCCGTGGTACTTAGTGTAGATAAAACCCGGAGTTTAGCGCAAATCGGTTTACAGTGGATTCCTAACTATATACACGCTTCTAATACGAAAGCTGTATTAAATAAGTCGAATTGATCCTCACTTTTCGTGGCCGAAGCCACGCCCCGTCCCGCAAGCGCAAGTTGGTTCGTCCCTCTGCTCCCCCCGAGCGCCGGAGTAGCGACGTGCGTTCCGTGTGCGCGGCAGAAGCTCGGAAGCGGACCGGGTACCTCTGGAAACCGAGAGCCACGAAAGCTCCGGCGTAACTGGAAGATGGAAGTTGAGGCTCGTCGTCTACGGTATTTTTTTTGATGGGGCGCCCTTGGATGTGCAAATTGGTAATGAGATTGTACACGCTATATAAGTAATATACGTTCATGAAATCGACCAGACCGAATCTTTCTATCATATTATATTCCTTTGTCTGCATGAGCAAATAATTTCTTTCCTTCCTCGAAACCAAACAGATGTAAGTTTTGCTATTACCGCGCGGTCTAAAATTTCACCCATTTTAAAATTTGACGGCATATTCCGGTTTGACTATCAACCAATAACTGAAATACTTTTCAGATACTGAATTGTTTCAGCCGTTGCTATTTGGTAGTGGATCATAATTAAAACAAATTGTAAAAATTACTATTTTTTACTACCAATAAAAAGATATATTACACATTTTCTTGTGACTCCAGTTTCGGGAAATGAACTATCCCATCATCAGACAACTGAAGACCTAACAGTGGTACAGTGGTATTTAAACAAAAGTGATAAATATTTTGAATATTTCAACAGATTCTCGGTAACACCTAATAGTGGTACAGAGGTTTACAAGCGGAACGTGATAAAAAACCGGGTTAAAAAAGAGGGGCCTTCTAACAGATATCGGAATGTCGGCAATCGACAAAGAAGGTTGTTAAACAGATGGTACCCATTTAAATATCTCAAATAATATGTCAGCGTATCAATCGATGATCCATAGAGCCTTCGCATTACCCTTATCAAAAAATGACCGCCAAACTATAAAATCAATAGCCGCGAACAACGGTTTCAACCCCAATATAATAGATATTCTAATTCGACAGAAACTATCTAAAATATTAGGAGTACAAATAAGTTTCCGCCGTTTTTTAACACAAATTAAATATTTATTATAGAAGAACGGTAATATAAATTTATTTAAAATATTGCAATCACTTTTTCCCATCTCTCAGGCAGCATTCGAATCCCACGTCTGAAGAACTCCTTGTCTTTTGAGGCTATCCACGAATCAACCCAATTTTTGGTATCCTCATAAGATGTGAACCGCTGCGCCGTCAGAGCATGTGCCATGGACCGGAACAGGTGATAATCGGACGGTGCAATGTCTGGTGAATACGGCGGGTGGGGTAACACTTCCCAATCAAGTGTTTCCAAGTACTTTTTCACGGGAGCCGCAACATGTGGACGAGCATTGTCATGCAGAAGAATAATTTTAAATGATTTTAAACGATGTGAGACTGCTTGCTGAGTGACTTCTAATGTTAGAGCAAGTTCTTTTTGTCTTTGAGATGAATCTTCCTCCAATAATTCCTCCAATTCTGCATCCTCGTAAATTTTTGGCCTTCCACTGCGATCTTTGTCTTCTACGTCGAAATCACCGTTTTTAAACTTTTGAAACCACTCTCGACACGTTCTCTCACTCAAAGCACCCTCATCATATGCTTCTACGAGCAATTGATGCGCCTCAGCAGCAGATTTCTTTAAATTAAAGAAGTAAACTAATATTTCCCGCAAATGACGCTTACTTGGCTCAAATTTTGACATTTTCAACTTATAAAAATTATATTTTACCAATATAAAATCAATGATATTAATAGGTTATGTTGTTCTTGAATGTCCAAACTATTTTTTAAGCCGGTTATCATCTGCGAAAGCTAACCGAAACTCCGTGCCGCGCCATCTACAATAAAACGGCGGAAACTTATTTGTACTCCTAATAGCTATGAGCCTAATTTATCCCATCATAAATACCGAAGAAAATAAAAAATTCATTTCTTTGTCGTGCTTTGGTAGCATAAGTCAAAAAGTGGCCAATAGTTTTTTTTTCAGCATGGATAGCATTAGTTTTTCAACCGGTCAAGAATGCAAATTTTAAATGGCCCACTTCTTACTTTCCATGTTGACGTTTTCAAGATTCATACAAAGAATGAAAGTTTTCGTGTACAGAAATACAATGTCGTCTAAGCGAAAGCTCATGTAGCATAAATATAAATGATGACCACTTTTCTCCCAAGTGATTAAATTTTTAAGTGTTAAAATAAGTTCTTTCATTTTTGGTAACATATCTCGTTACTTATTTATTATTCCATTGTTTTATCTTTCAACACCTTCATTTTGAAATGTCACCTTTAGGTATTCGTTTCGATATCTCTCATTTCGCTAAAGTGTAAACAACATAATTTCTGTGAAAATGTCAACTTTTGTACCGAATTTCTGCGGGAGCTTTACTTCATTACTTCAATATGAAGAAAAAGGCTGAAAGTTATTGTATTTTAGTGCATATTTTTGGTGACCATGCTCTAGCTGAACTAACGTGTCATAAGTGATTTTGCCCGATTCGTTTGGAAGACGAAGAACGACGGACAGCCATAAAAGTCTAATCAAAGGAAAGACTCGATAAAAATCCATCACAAACGTAAGAGGAACTCGCAAAAACACTTGGTCATTCACTATCGTTTAAGAGCAATGGGAACAATCCGAAAGGTAGGAAATTTGTTGCCGAATAAACTGAAGCCAAGTTGACGTCGAACGTTGTTGTTCTTGTGAACAACAAGGTTTTTGCATCGAATTGTGACTGGCGATGAAAGGTGGGTCCATAACGATAATCCAAAACGTATTGATGCCTCATCATCAACTGTCAAGCCTAATATTTATGGCGAGAAGATTATGCTGTGTACTTGGTATGACCAGTTGGAGTTGGGTGTAGTATATTATTAGCTGCAACATTTGAACGGAAGGATTACTACTGATGATAATTGATACGTTCGAGCCGAGCATTGTGAGAAAAACACATACGCTGACAGACAATACGCAGCATGACAATGGACAGCAACATGTTACGTCGCTTGTTAAAACGTACTCAAAAACGCTCAAATGGGAAGTTCTACCTTATCCGCTGTACAGCCTAGACATTGTTCCTTCCGATTATCATCTCTTCCGGTAGATGCAACATGGCCTGGCTGACCAGCACTTATCCAATTACAATGAAGTCAAAACATGGATTGATGCATGTATAGCGGCCAAAGAGCCGGATTTTTTTTTGTGATGGAATAAAAGAAAACCGCATGAACCTATTTATACTCCTTATACAATATAATTTTCGAATATTTGAAAAGATGGATAAAAACCTAGAATGAAATTGTGGAATCGTGGAATAGCAAGATTTTTATTCAGGGCCTGTTTTGTTTGAAATGCATGCTGAGCAATTTTTTTTTCTTTTCATTTGATTCAATATTATCTCATATATGCACATATGTTTGATAATTAATTGTTCAGATTCTATATAAAGCCTATCAGTTCCGAAACTTCTACTCAAATTAAGGATTATTTGGGTATTATATACAACGTCATGGTATTTTTATTCACTCCATACCTCCACACTATAATCATAGTATACCCGAAAATATTCTTTCTCAGATAGAAAGAATATTACTGATATTATAAATACAGGGTGTCCGGATTTAACGTTCATATATTTCAGGGGGAGGTTCTAGTGGTCAAAGTATGAAGAAAACTTTATATCAACTCAAGTCCTAAAATGCACCTATGGGCGCTAAAGCTTCTTCAACATGACCTCCAAAATCCAACAAGCTAGCGATATCTTTGTCAAAATTTCATGGATTCAAATGAAATTTAGTGCATGGAGGTTTTTAGATAAACGGAATCGTCTGGTGATTAAAAAACATACTGATTCTCATCAGTGACGGAGATAATATAATATTCATGTGTCGTCGTGAGTAGTAGCACGTTCGAGAGCTCCGCTTATTAATTAGTAAAATCTATAATAATATCATCAATTTATTGAAGTTGAATTGCGAGGCTAAATGGCTCTGGCACAGAAAGATATTCAGAAGATTATCAAAGAGGCAATGAAATCAATTTTATCCGATCAAAATTTTATGGAATCCCTCGTGAAGCATGTTTCGGAACATTTGAATGAAAAACTGGAGGAAGTCCTCATCAAACAAAAGGAGAAGTTGGAGGAATATGAGGAAAAAATTACAGCCCTGCAAAGTGAAAATCGAAATCTTCATGAAAAGCTGGATATGCATGAACAATCACAAAGAAGAAACTGCGTTAGGATCTTTGGATTAGAAGAATGCACGCATGAGAATACCGAAGAGTTAGTTCAAAATTTATTGAACAAAACGATGAAAATCAAAATGAATATGACTACACAATCTGAGTCATGCTTCCGTATTGGCCCAATAAAAAACGCACAACAAACAACAAGATTTGGAAGAGACAATATTAATTCCCGACCCATACTTGTGCGTTTTTGCAACTACCGAGATAAACAGCGAGTCATGTGGAATAGAAAATTGTTGAAATCCAGTGGCGTAACTATCAAGGACGACCTAACAAAATCCAGGTTGGAACTGCTTCGGATGGCCGAGAAGAAGTATTCTGCAAGGAATGTGTGGAGTTTTAATGGTGAGGTTTTCGCAAATATTGGAGGTCAGAGAAAGAAAATCCAGAGTTTTGGTGATATATTATAGGAATAACATTTTGTATTTATGGGTATTCAATGGGCGGGGCCAAGATGCTTACTATTTCTTTTTATAATTCTTTTTTGTTTATTAGATTGGATTTGAACATTAATACATTTTTGTTTTATAATTTTATTCCTTGAGTTTGGATTTATATAATGGAAGGGGGACTTATTAAGTGTTATTATCAAAATTTCAGAGGGTTGAGGACAAAGCTCAATGATTTAAAGCTAAGTACTGAAGAGGAAGATTATGATATAATTGTCGGAACAGAAACGTGGTTGTATGACGGAGTGTTTGATTCGGAGGTTTTCAATTTGAAAAAATATCAAGTTTATAGATCAGACAGAGATATGAGAAAGACAAACAAGGTAAGAGGTGGAGGTGTGTTAATAGCCGTTAAGAATGGGTTTAGAGTTATGGAAGTGAATACTAAGGCTGATAGGTATGAATTAGTCAAAATAAGCATTAAGGTGAAAAAGGGGAACCTAGCTATTGTGTCCGTATACTTTCCGCCCAACTCGGGCGATGACAGTTACAATGATTTCTTCCTTCATATTCAGAGTATACTGGAAAGAAATACGAATATTATAATATTGGGGGATTTCAATTTACCTGATTTGCCTAGTGACTTGACAGCGTATGGTGGGCTAAATGAGAAGCATAAAAACTTTTTAGACCACATGAACATAACAATGCTAGAACAAATCAATAACGTCTGTAATGTGAATGGTCGCAAATTAGATTTGATTCTGGTTCCCGGGGATGGATTACACACACTAACGGTATCTAGACCAGATTTTCCTTTGTTACCAGAGGACATGCATCACCCCGCTTTAGTCTTTGATATGGATTTAAAAGGTGGTTGTGACCTAGGTGATGCTGATAGAACGGTGGGTGGTGGTGGGTATTATAATTTCAGGAAATGTAACTTCTTTGAAATGAGTTGTAGAATCAGAGATATAAACTGGAATACACTGTTCGAATATGGGGATGTTAACGATGCACTGGATTTCTTTTATGGTCAGCTCTATATGGTACTAGATCTGGTGGTTCCATGTTCAAATAAAAAGATATCAAGATTCCCGGTGTGGTACACCGATGAGGTGATTCGATCAATAAAAAGGAAAAACCACCTGCAAAAATTAAAAAATCTATCGTTGCACCATATGCATATGTACAAATGTGAAAGAATTATTCTAAAAAAATTAATGAAATTGTGTTATTTAGATTATGTAAAAAATGTTGAGAACTCTATACAGGGAGACAGTAGGACATTCTGGGGATTTACTAAAAATAACAGCAGTAATTGTTCTTCTGTTTCACAGTTTGAACTGGACGGTAGGAGCATCCCAAAATCAGAGATTCCACAGTGTTTTGGTGAATATTTTGAATCAGTTTTTAAGACGGACGTTGCAACTTATCGTACTGACCTATTCGTGAATGGAATGCCTAGTTTTTCCATGTCGGAGATAACTGCGGCGGACTTTTTTATGGCAGTGAAAAAGTTAAAAGCCAAAAAATCAGCAGGTATTGACGGAGTTCCGCCTTATATTATAAAGGGATGTGCTGGGTGGCTTCAGAAGCCTTTACTTTACATTTTTAATTTGGCATTGAAGACAAATACATTCCCGACCTTATGGAAAGAGGTTTTAGTGACACCCATCCATAAATCTGGAAAGAAAATAGAAATAAAGAATTACCGACCTGTCTCAGTTCTATGCGCAGTTGCCAAATTGTTTGAACAAGTCGTCTACGCGAAGTTATGGATGGGTGTTCAGGACAAAATATGCCTTGAACAGCACGGTTTTACACCAAAAAAATCTACGGCGACAAACCTACTGGAGTTCTGTCATGATGTTTCCAGTATTATGGAAAAGTCCCAAGCCGATATAATATATACGGACTTCCGAAAGGCATTTGATAGTGTCAATCACGACATCCTGCTCAACAAGATCGGTGAATATGGAGCAGGTGTTAGCGTTATTAGATTTTTCGCATCTTATCTACAAGGCAGAAAATTCAGGGTGAAATACGGTGGTAATTGTTCAGGGAAGTTTCATGCAAATTCGGGAGTGCCTCAGGGCTCAAACTTGGGCCCTTTACTGTTTTTGGTTTTTATTAATGATTTGCCACAGTGTCTGAGGTTCTGTAAATGTCTACTCTTTGCTGATGACCTGAAATTTTACCATAGGATTGAGGATGTACATGATTTCGTCAGGGTCCAAGCTGATATAAATGCCATTCAACAGTGGAGTGTGAGGAATGATTTGCCCTTTAATAATGCGAAATGTGTTGTACTGTCTTGCTCCAGAAAAGACACAATACTGAAGTTTGGATATCACATGGATGGCACAGTGTTAGTTAGAGTTGAGGAGGTGAGGGATTTAGGTGTGGAGTACAACTTCAAACTCTCGTTCAAAGCACATATTGAGACCATAGCAGCTGGGGCCCTGGGAAAGTTGGGATTCGTGTTGAGGCATTGTAAGAACTTCAAAGAGATAAAAACCATTATATTGTTATACAATGCCTTGGTCCGACCCCAGCTTGAATATTGCTCAGTGGTGTGGCATCCGGCACCCCTCGTGTATAAAAAAACCTTGGAAAAAGTTCAGAACAGATTTTTGAGATTCCTTTATTTGAGAAAACATAGCGTTTATCCTGATTACAATATCGTTCGATCAACTGATCTCAGAAAGGAGTTTCAAATAATATCTCTTGAGAACAGGAGACTCAGGGATAACGTGAAATTCTGCTACAAAATTTTTAATCGGTATTATGACGCTCCGCACATAAAGGATTTAATGAAATTGAGGATTCCCGCACGACATACTAGACTCAAGCAGTTCTTTGAGATACCTCGTACAACCACTCTGATGCATTGTTCATCCGTAATTACAATGCTAAAAATAACGAATGATTTCTTAAATTTGCCCAATACCAGCTTTGCCCTCAAACCCAAGCAGTTTTTTAGATGTCTAAATGCACAATATAGATTTGAATGATCTCCTTAGGGAATATGTATTTGCTTGATTTATTTATTAAGTTAATGTTCATGACTTACCTCGACATGCAAAATGTGATTGCTATCACTGTTACTCTCATGTAAAAAGATTGTTATAATCTGTTTGAGAAATAAATAAATAAATAAATAATGGGGAATCTTTCATAAAATTATTTCTAATTTTTGAGTGAGTGATCAAATTGAAATTTTAATCGAAGAAACAGACTCCTCATACATTTTTCAAGAAAAAAGGAACATGATAGGTGTCTGTAATTTTGACATTCGTTAGCAATAAAGTCCATGGCTCAGTTAGAATGCATATCATCACAAAATCACTTTTTTATCGAGAATGATGGCCCGTGACGCTTTCCACGAAGATAACCTTTTTCCTTAAAAAATTTCTGAGGAGTCTATTTCTTTGATTTAAATTTGAATTTGATCACTCAGTCGAAAATTGGAAGTAATTTTATGAAATACTCCCTTTTATCTCCGTCACTGATGAGAGTCATTAAGTTCTTTAATCACCAGACGATTCAGTTTATCCAAAAACTTTCAGGTTGTTGAATTTCATTTGAATCCACCAAATTTTGACAAAGATATTGCTAGTTTATTGAATTTTGGAGGTCATGTTGATATGGAATTTTCTTCATATTTTGACCTTTAGAATCACCCCCTGAAATACATGACGTTAAATCCGTACACGCTCTACAACACGATAGAAATACATTGTACACTTTAATTAAATAATACACATATATTATGTTATTTTCTATTTATTATACTGAGGTGCTCACATGACGCGTTTTGTTTACATAGTAACTTCTTTTAAATATCAAAACAGATTTAAATCTGTTTTTTTTAGTAACTTCTTAAAATACTTATAAACAACTAGTCAGAAATTTGGTACCTAACATACTGTATTCAAATGGTTTCTGTTTTGAAATAAGGCGTGTAAGTACTAAAAATATTTATTACTTCTGGTAAAACCACGGCGTCCGTAAGTGAATAGATATAAACATATCTTTCACAACTAATAATTCATTAGGAATAATTAAAAAAAAGCAAAACCTAAAATGAACAAAGCGTTTTAGGATTTTGCAGAAAACAAGGATCTCCAACTGAAACTCTTAGAAAGTTTAGACATAAATCGATTAAGAAAGTCGAGGAATTTAGTGAATGAACAAACTGAGTTATCTAATTCACCTCTATTGGGTCTTTTCATCTAGGGACCCAGTAGTTTTACCAAAAGTAGTAAAAAAAATTTATTGTACCCTTATCTCAAAACAGAAACTATTTAAATACGGTGTATTACCAAATTTCAGACAAGTTGTTTATAAGAATTTGAAGAAGTTACTATGTAAACGAAACGCATCATGTTAGCCACTTATAATAATAAATAGAGATAAGTATATTATGATGTGTATTATTTAATTAAAATAACACAGCTTTTTAATTCTTTCACAAGATTAGCTGTATGTTCATTCAAACTTAAATGTTGATTGATAAGAGCCCCAAATCCTGATCGACTAGGTTCTCTTAATAACTACTCTTTGACATTTCGATTGATCATATTGATCATTATGTAGAAGTATTAACTTAAATTCTGGCTGATCAGATGCTTCAAGCGAAAATGTGATGAATATATAATATGTAATCAAACTCAACATGCAGTGTGACAATACTTGATAATTAGTTTTCAAACCCTCCACCGCAACCTGATCCTATGTATATTCCTTTTGAATATGCAACCTCATCAAGATCCGCAGTGCGAAGTAACCAGTCAATAAGAATTAGTAAAAGAATTAGACCAAGTACAGTGCCTTGTAGAATGCCGCAATGGCTGACGCACTCAAACACACAGTCAGATCGTCCAAATAACTGACTAATTGTCAGACAACGGGCAGTACATGCGGTCTGGGGATTTGAACCATTCATGATCAGCTGCTACCTTTCATCCATCAAGCAGTAGACAGGTCTGTTTATCCAGGAAGTTTCGTTCAGATGGAGAGTATTCTTCTAATTAAATAAAATGTTGAAAGGACGCTGTTGAGGTAAGAGCCATGTCCGCTCAAGTTAACAACCAAATACTTCTATGGGTCCTTAGAACGAGTGCAAAATAAATTGAAGAGTAGAAATTATACTTCACTTATGACAAATTCGTTATAATATTGGAAGTTTTAGAAAAAACAGCGAAATAAAGCTGTTTATAAGCATTTGAAGTAGTTACCATATAAACGAAACGTGTCATGTGTCCAACTCACAATAATGAAAAGAAATCAACATATATATGTATATTATTTAGTGTTCAATTAAACTATTTGAAAGTTGATCATTACTGAAAGAACTATTTAGGAATATTTGTTTTACTACTGAAAATTGAGATATTAACACATTTTTGTGACTGTAGTTTCAAAGTATTACTCCATCTTTAGATCACTGGAAAGGTACAGATCTTATCTTTACAACTAAAAAGGTACTGAATCCAAGTTCAGGTACGAAAGAATGATAACATGAATAGAAGTGTTAGAAATTGTCGGCACAGTAGAGGGAATTGGTTAAGAGATTTTATTTAAAATGTTAAATATTTTGGATATTCTTTTGGTCATTCTATTCAGATTATTTTCATCAGGGCCGGAACTAGGGCTGAAAGAGCTCAAGAGCTTGGGCTTACGTCACTGTCAATGTTAAAATGTATCTTCTATGGTTGATACGTAGACGTGCGCAGTGTGAACATAACTCCGGGCAGAATGGCGGCTCTTGTTATATACAGAACGCCGCTTAAGGGTGATGAGTATTTCTTTTAGAAACAGAACGTCATTGTTCGTTGTTCAGTAAATTAAGAGTAGCCACAAAAAAAAGTCGACCTAGGTGGTCTTATGAGGTACAAAGATTGAAATTTTTTTTACTTTTATATTAAATTTATAGAGGTTTCGAAGGATTAATCCAGATATAATTTGTATTTTCACACATGACACATGTGCGTGACAGTTTTCATATATTAAGCCCATGATAGTATCTTCTCTTCATTTTTCTGTTGAATCGTTTAGTTTTTTCTTTTTTTGGTGCTCAACTAGTTGACCATCTCAGTTCGCTTTCGAACAGAATATTTGGTGAATGAAGGTATGTATTATAGATATATTTATTGATGTTCTCGTGAGTGTTGTTTTTGATCACGTATTATTTATTCATTGTTGAATTTCATTATATTTATGCTCCTGCTGGGGTCACCAACTTAAAACGACTATTTAACATATTTTATATAGCGTCTTTACATACATTCTATATATTTGTACCTAGATGTGATTAAAATGAAACTCTGAGAATTCATAGTGTTTAGAGTGAATGAAATGGATCCACAATTGAAACTTTGCACCCAAGTGCCTCAAGCTATGTCGCAACAACATATTCCTGACCACCATATTACGCGCCAAGATTTTTAATAAACAAATTGGATAGTAGGTGCATAAATGGGGGACCTAGGACCATAGCGTCATTGTTTGAACTACTTCTGGGTTCTTTATCACATGTTCCCATTGCCAAGTTATCTGTGTGTTCACTCACTTGGCTGCTGTATTTATTTGTTCAATAATTATGTTTTAGGACATTAGAAGTTTGTTGATCTCTGTGACCTAAATTTTATCAATAAATGAAACTAACCGGAACGGAAAGTAATGTCGTTTCTGCGCATGTCGATATTTGACATGCTAAGGACAGTAGCAACTCCATGTCAGACAATCGTTACCAATCTTTAATCTAAAAATATCCGGCGATTGTCAAGAGAAAAGGCGTTATTCTGCACCACTTAGTGGTAAAAAATTTGAATATTTGGATGATGTCCAAAATGCCATCTCGAGATATTTTACTCAAAACAAAAACCAACTGATTTTTATCGGTCCGGCATTGAAAATTTGCACACTAGATGGCAAAAGGTTGTTGATAACGAAGGTGATTACATTATTGATCAAAAATAAAAACTTGTTAATAATTCATTCGTTCAAATTTGATTTAAGAAAGCGACATTACTTCACAAAATGGCAAAAAGCTATATTTTATATATTTTATCTTTATTATTTTTTTTTAAAGATCAAATATCTAAGAACAAGAAATCAAGCGTTTATAAGTTAACTTGCGATACTTACCATTTGTATATGTTGGTCAAACAGGAAGAATTCAACCAATGCAAAACACCTATTGGACACAGGACATATTTTCAATAGTGATTTTGAAATTTTACACATAGAAAATGAAAGTTTCAGATTAAATCTATTAGAAACTTTAGAAATTAATAGATATCATAAAAAACATATATTATTGAACAACCAAACAGAATTGAGTAGCTCCCCCCTATTGAATCTTTTTTGAATTATATTTTCGGAATTCCCAAGGAATTGTAAAACTTTCCTCATCCCCTCTATTGCCCTATAAATAGAAATTTCTCAAACACTGTAAAATCAGTATCTAGTTGTACTCACCTGAAGTCATGATATGACGAAACGATTGTAGTGAATGAAATAAAATATCAGCGGAAATAAAATAATATTTTTATTCATAATTTCGGGATGAATTTCCGTCAAGTAAAGACCGAAACAATCATAGATAAAAAATTATCTATTGTGAAGTTTGAGGTTTTCTATCATCGTTTACTCACCTTTTGGAATTACTAAACCAACAGAAATTGATGTAATTTCTTCTTTTTCTCTATTTACACAGATTCCTTAATCCAATGAATGAACTTTTAATGGCGGTTTTTCACTATAGATACACAAACACAATCATGTGAAATATATCACTTTTTGAAAATCAATGTTTTATAATGCACAATACTTTTATATATTATGTAGTATATAATAAACTAAACACATTTAATTTCACAAATTGACGGAGTAAGTAACCACTAGATGCAGTTATATACTGAAGGAGAACACTGTTCTGAAATTTTGGTTTGCGAACACAGAAAAAGAGAAGGGATATGATATATGGCCTTTTCAAATATTTTGTTGGGTCGTACAGTTTATGAAATAGAATAATAATATTTCATAATGGGGTTTGTTCCACGAAGTATAACAGAAGTCACCAACCTGCACAATGTTTTTTATAATTATATATTTTTTCACTTTCAATTTTTCCCCAAATTTGGTTTCTAGTTATACAGGTATTTTTAATAATTTCTCAGTATTTTTTTATCACTAAAAAGAGCTATTTTCACCTCTTCTTCAAAAATATCTTTTGTTTCTATGATACCAACATATTAAGCCTCCATGTTGGAGATAATCATATTTTCATTATTAATTTCAATATTTGTCCTATATTTACGTGTTCAAATATTTTGAAAGAATTGATTTGAATATTCACAGAATTCAACAGTTGTACTGTACTGTACTGTACTTAGACAGTACAATGTAATACCTGAAGAAGCCACATCGTGGTGAAACAATTGTTGTATTAGTACAAACATTTTTGTGGAAATAAATTACTTTCTTATATAAATTTTTTTAATTAAAATGAGTTTCCACCAAGTAATGACCGAATCTATCAAATAGTTGTACTTTTCATTATATTGTTAGTTTTTTTAATTCAGTATGGTATAAGTTTTGTTTCATTCAGAATAATCTATTATCTCATCTTTTTCTGTATAATTTTGTTCTCACTTCTCAGTTCTTATAGTATACAAATGCAGGTTTGACTGCCAAAATTAGTATACAATTCAAATCTATTTTTTTTATGTTGTAGTTCACAGGAAATCATATTAGTGGATTTCGTAGGTATTTTATTTAGATAATTAACTGTCATACCTGCTTTATCCCAAGCTAATCTGTTCAGGATAGATAATAAGGTATATGCTGAAATTTTATGCATTTTTAGAGTCTGAATATTTCCCGCTTCATACTCTGTCCTATTACTTAGTCTTAGGATATTTGGATATTTTCCAAATATATTCACAATTTTGGCTAAATTTCCTTTTAGTTTAATAAAAATTCAACTTTATTTGATTTTTAAGAAAGCTCAAGTAAACACCTGATAAACGCAAAAACTTTATAATTGTAACATTTATAGATGTCATAAATAACACTAGAACCATATACATTTAAAATCGTCAATTACTTTGGTGCCAACCTGATAAATCGACTTGTGTTGATTCCCAAATATTTGATATAGAATAAAATAATAAAAACAGGACTTGATAGGAGGATTATTACAAAATTTAAATATCAATACAGATTTAATCTGTTAGCCTCCTACGAATTTTAATTTAAAAACATTCTATTCAATTTTTTTTTAATTAAACTTGTCTTATGAGAACTGCTTCAATTTATAAGATAATAATTTAATTCTAAAAGTTTTTGAATGAAATTTTTGAAATTAAAATTTGTAGGAGGCTCACAGAATAAATCTGTCTTGATATTTAAGTTCTTTATTTTAAATAGGACAAACATACAGAATATTTCTGAAGGGAATAGAAGAACTTCTGAAAGTTTACCTAACCAATAAAAATATTTTCAATTATTGAAGCTAGACCTAGAAAAAAATATAATGTACAAATCCTATTCAGAGAACACTTGAATTTTGTAAGAGACCCTTGTTAAATTTTATTAATACTTAATGAATATTCTTTAGGACCCTCTTTAAAATGTATTACCTATACAAAATGTAATCTATAATCTACTTTATAGCGAAATATTATATTATGTAATAAATGAGTGGAAATTTAAAGAATATTGTTTACTATGTAGTTCAAACAAGGGCACAAAAAGGTGAAGATACCTTTATTTTTTACCTTTTTTTAAAGATACTCTTGAAACATATTTGAGATGTGTAATTCTTAGGAACTTTGATTCATTCAATTTCCACGAGAAGTTTATTTTCTCTTATGTTGAAACGGCTATTTAGCTTATTTTTCATAACAAAATGCAATTTGATATAATTAGTCAAATCGCTATTTATTTAAAATATACAACTAAAAATCTTATGCGAGCACTCAAAAATTATTGTTAAACTGTGGCGATGCGTTATACTATCAAAAATCATGAACAATAATCAAATTTAAATATACTTTTTAAGCAGTCATTGAATTTGAAACTCCACATGCACATGTGCACCTATTGACGAACGCCACTGTTTCAAAGATTGGTAGTACAATATAAACAAATCAGCCATTGAATTTCTAGGAATGGTAAATGACCCTACAATTTCGACGAAAATTATCATCTGGATTAGTTTGAATGATTCCATTAGTTCGTTATTTAAATATTATAATTTGAGGGTGTAACCACTAATCTGATACAGGTAGTAAATCTTCCTGCATACAGATACTGTGATCATTATTACGTCCTTACACTTTTAGTGTATTGGGGATTATACAAATAAAAATAAGTGTAAAACATGCATTATTAACAAAAAGGCAAATCGACCTCAAGTTTGAGATTAAAAAAAAAATATTTTTTGGTCTTCTTATTATAGGATCTTCACAAAATTTTGTGATAGCCTTCTTGTCGTTATTTTACATTTAAATGCTGAATAAAAACTAGACTGTAGGACTGTTGCAATGGTTTCTTTAGCACTTAACGCTGCTACGGTCTCAAAATTTTTGTGCTTGTTTTGAATCTTTTAATCATACGATCTTCATGAAATTTTGCAGGAACATGTGCGTCAGCATAGTCATTCTAAATGTCAAATTTCAGATCAATCGGATATCTAGTTTGGGAAATATCAAAAAATAAGAGAAAATTTCAAATGTGAATAACTGCGAAAGCATAGGACTGCTATTGCGCAATAAAAAAGTCAACTGAGATATTCAGGCCCCAAAAATGATGATCTAGTTTTTTACATTGAGATTTTGTTAGATATCTTCTCAATAAATTAGTATGGAAAGACTATCTAGTTCAATAAAATAAAATAAAATATATTATTTACACAATTTGTTATTAATGACAATTGTTTCGCTAATACTGGGGCTTTGTCAAGTTTACATCTTGAGCAATTCAAGATGTGAACTTGCTTGATAGATATCATCTCATGCATCAAACGTTTTTTTAAGCTTTTTTGTTTGCGTACAATTTTGATAGATCCAGGAACGCAATTGAACTAATCACTAATGAATTCCTTCGGAGTTCCACTTTTAGTTTCGGTGAAAAGTTATTTAACTGTGTTGTCAGATTTAAATGCTACGTTTATGTTTATTTTGGTGAAGTTTTTTTATTCTTTCTGCCAAATTTTCTATGTAAATTATTTTGAAATATTTTTGGGCTTCCTTTTCCTCTGGTTTTTGGCTTTGCGAAGTGACTTCTTTGTTAGGAATTTTCTCTATGAACTTGGTGGGATAGTCATTATTTTCTAGGATTGATTGTGTTTTAGTGATGTTATTTTTGTGAAATTTGCTATCCGAAAGCTTTAACGCTCCATGTTTCAAATTATTTATGATGTTTATTTTTTGTGTCATATTATAATTTGAGTGAAAATTCAGAATTCTTCCAGAAGATATTGGTATCTGGTACCAGTCTGTTATTATTTGGTCTTTCCTTCTTATTAGTAATTATCTAGAAAATGTAGTGAATTGTTTTGTGTTTCTAATTCAATGGTGAATTTTAAGCGGGCATTAATGCTGTTGAAAACTGTTAAGATTTCTTCTGCTCGGTCAGATGGAATAGCAATGTTATCAACATATCTTTTGAAAAATGGTAATTTAAAGCTTAAATTCTCAATAGCTTTATTCTGAACTTCCATTATTAATATGTCGGATGCCCAAAAATTTGTTTGGATATTGTATCCTTAAAAACGAAATGACTATTTATAGAATTTGAAAAGTTGTAAAAACTATTGAATTGACAAAACTGTGTGAGGTTCAATTTGAGAAGGATAACAGATGCACAAGGAATTCTTTCGAGCTCATAGACTTTTTGAAAACTGTCACCATCCCAGAAAACTACATACTGATTTCATTAGATGTAGTTTCCCTTTATACTAATGTTTCGCCTGATTTGGCGCTAACGATAATTGAAAAAAATTGAACCTCACACAGCTTTGTCAACTGGAGAGTTATTGCAACTTTACAAATTCTGTATCGAAAATAGTTATTTCGTATTTAAGGATACAATATTCAAACAAATTTTTGGACTAGGTATGGGAAATAATTTGGCACCAATAACATCAGACATAGTAATGGTGGAAGTTCAGAATAAAGCTATTGAGAATTTAAGCTTTAAATTACCATTTTTCAAAAGATATGTTGATAACATTGACGCATCTATTCCAGCAGATGAAATCTTAATAGTTTTCAACAGCATTTGTCCCCGCTTAAAATTCATCATTGAATTAGAAACACAGAACAACTCACTACATTTTCTAGATACACTTCTAATAAGAAGGAAAGACCAAATAATAACAGACTGGTACCAGATACCAATATCTTCTGGAAGAATTCTGAATTTTCACTCAAATTATAATATGACACAAAAAATAAACATCATAAATAATTTGAAACATAGATCGTTAAAACTTTCGGATAGCAAATTTCACAAAAATAACATCACTAAAATACAATCAATCCTAGAAAATAATGACTATCCCACCAAGTTCATAAAGAAAATTCCTAACAAAGAAGTAACCATAGGAAAAGGAAGCCCAAAAATTTTTCAAAATAATTTGCATAGAAAATTTGGCAGAAAGAATTAAAAAAATATTCACCAAAATAAACATAAACGTAGCATTTAAATCTGACAACACAGTTAAACAACTTTTCACCAAAACTAGAAGTGCAACTCCGGAGGAATTCATTAGTGGTACCATATATAAAATATTTTGCAACGACTGTGAATCAACATACACTAGCCAAACTAGTCGGTATCTAAAGGACAGGATCTCCGAACACAAAAGAGACTCCTTGAATATCTTTAATCCACTAAAAAACAAAAATGAAAATAACACCGCTTTAGCAGAGCATGTGAAAAACACCCTTCATTCCTTCAATTTCGATCCTGGATCTATCAAAATTTTAGGCAAACAAAAAAACTTAAAAAAACGCATGAGATGATATCTATCAAGCAAGACCCAAATTCCAATAATAAAAGAACCGACATTGAAAGTATAAACACGGCATATTGTTATTTAATAGAAAATATGGGACACAAAAATAAATATGAAAAAGTAAAACAATTTTCCAAACAATATTTAAACCCATTATTCTCCAACTCCATCGTACCATCGTTATACATGCTTCCTCCGAAAGCCGCAGATTATTCCACCTTACTACTATAAGTTGAAGAAGTCTATTTGATCCATCAACAAAAAACAGAAAATTCTCCTCACTTATATTAAAAAAAAAAATTATATTTGTTTTGTGTTGCTTTTAAAATTGTATTGTAATATCGTAACTTCAGGATTTTGTAGCTGTATTTCACTTTTTTCATTTCAGAACCCTGATGAAGATTCTGTAATAAAATCGAAACTAGTTGGCCTTTTTGTTAAAAAGTTGGTGTTACTATAACCCTGGGCCTAGAACCTGTTGAAGAATTATTGAATTGTTGTATACATAGGTCTTATTTTAATTAATTTTATCAATATTTTCAGTTGTTCTTGAGCGATGCACACTGTTTCGATTCTTCACTTGTCCCAAAAACTCAATTTTTCATCAGTTTCACTATTGGCGGTCAAGAAGTTGCTTCACGACGACCCAAAAGTGCTTTAGTTTTGCGAAATGTGACTGCAAAATTTCCACCAATTTTGTAGTGAATTTTAACAATTTCAATGCGTTGTTGAACCGTGTATCTTTCCATTTTTAGTAATGGCGTAGTTTTCACTTGTCAAATGTCAGAAGATTACAGTTCAAAAGTGAGAGCTGCCCAGAAAACTGACTATTCAAAGTGAAACCTCTTATTGGAAAACCCTTTACCTACAGATTCAATAGCTTTAAGTATAAAATTGCCCACTCAATATTATTTTACGAATAAATTCCATTCATTATTTACTTTTCAGGTGAAAGGTGTGAAGTTGGGAAGTAAGAATTAGTACTACTAAATGTTTTAAAATTTCTTTTGCCACTTTGATCGGCGTCTTTAAAACAACTCTTCTATATCTGTCTTATTGAACGCAACATTACAAAGCCGACCCTTATCCTTTTCGTTTGGCAATTTGAAATCATAGATACATATCTGTCTACCCACGTTCATGAATATATTCATTCGTAAGGCTTAGTTGTCATAGATCATTATTATGAACACGACTTCACTTACAAATTCCTTAATGATATATTCTGTACGCGATATGAGATCTCTCCATTGGCTCCTTTACACGACTTAGAAATCTCTCTTTGTTTACTACAAATCATGGGGCGTCATGTTTATTTCTCTATCAATTCTCGAATATTCATTAATTATAATAACGTGTAAACGCCGCAAATTTCTCATTGTGGTTCATAAGCTCCCGAAATGTTTATCTTGGGACATTGCAAATCGAAACTAAATTTTTTGTTCAGAATAATACTCTTGCAATCGTATTTTTATCTAATCTGTACTAGAGTTTGCACAGTATACCATTTGAAGTGAAGAATTTTCCAGTAATGACGATATAATCTAAAACTGAAATAAAAAATATTTAATTTGATTATTAAAACAAATTGAAATATGTTTATCTTCTACAATTTTAATTTAAAAAAAATTTATATTCAAAAAACTTTTAGAATTAAATTTATGTCTACACAAGCACCGCTTACATTTAATAGACGTATATAATCAAAACTCAATATATAATGTCAAATGGAATAAATAACCCAACAGATATACGAAAGTAATTAAAATTAATAAATAAATATTTAAAGGAGACTAAGGCTTCGAAATACAGATCAACTATATAATTCAAGATTGATCTATGTTCTAACAAAATCAAAGAACAGTGTGAGTTATTTTAAGGTTTATTTAAATTCATTGACATTCCATAATGAGATTTATTGAAGCCTATTTTATTAAACAATATTTATGATAAACAAACAAACCTTTTATTTCAAAGCACAGCTCCAAATGTCCACCACTTCTTTTGCAAAATCGAAGTCGATAATTCACCAGATAATGCTTGGCTGAATGTTAAATTCCGAAGCATTTCTAGTTCGGTATTTGAAATTTAAAAACAGAAAACAATTTTAACTTCCGCTAATTCAATAATAATAAACTGAGTATACATCTGCAGAAATGTTTCTTGAGTACTAATCTATCGGGTGTTTTTTTAGAGTGATAAAACTTTCGATAGGGATAACTGTGATTTGACAGAAGGTAGAAGTCATGTTGTTTTGACATTTATATTCAGTAAGCATTGACAAATTATCATGGAAAGACTCACGCCGCAACAATGTTTACAAATTGTTGAAATTTATTTTCAAAATCAGTTCTATTCGCCAAACTTATAAAGCACTTCGTGAAATTTATGGTTTACATAATCGTCCATCAGAACAGCTTAGTCGTCTAACTATCGATAGTTTTAGGACATTTTCTCTACTGGATGCAACAATAACAAGACAACGAACTGTGCGTACAGAAGAAAATATCGCTGCTGTGAGTTATAGTGTTAATGATGATCTAGATTTGTCCATTCGTTCACAACAAGTTGTACTCTGTGCATCCACTACCTGGAAAATTTTGCGTAAAGATCTTCTACGCCCATACAAGATCCAACTGGTTCAAGAACTAAAACCACTTGACCATAATAAGGGTCGTTTGTTTGCTGATTGGGCCCTAGAACAGCTTGAAGTTGATCCACTTTTTTATCGTAAAATTGTGTTCAGTGATGAAGCTCATTTCTGGTTGAACGGCTATGTAAACAAGCAAAATTGCCGTATATGGAGTGAAAATAATCCTCAAGAAGTTCTGCAGGTTTCATTGCATCCTGAAAAATGCACCGTATCATCGGTTCATATTTCTTTAAAAACGATGCTGGAGCTAATGTTACAGTGAATGGTGTTCGTAACAGATCGATGATCAATGATTATTTGATTCAAAATTTGAAAGGTATCGATAAACCAGAAAGAATAGACGCTTTGGAAACCAACATAACTCGTGTTATTGATGAAATGAGGTCTGGATTATTCGAAAAAGTGGTCTAAAATTGATCTGGTCGAATGCGGTTCGTCAGAGCTAGTCGTGGTGGACATATGCCGGAAATTAATTTTAAAACATAAATGTCATAAAATTATCTTTCAAATAAAAAAAATTGGCTTCAATCTTAATTTAAATGTGTTTTATTTCAATTTAAAGTTCTATCACTCTAAAAAAAACAACCGATATATTCACAAATATATATACAGTGGCGGAGAAAAAATAGAGGCATGAAGAAAATAGTTTACAACCATCATGGTAATTTCCAAATATCTTAAATATAAAACAGATTAATACTGCTAATCTCACTACAAGTTTTTATTGTGTAAAAAATTTTTTCTCAAAAACTTTTTAAGATTAAATAATATAAATGCCTTAGAAAACACCGTTTCATTTAGTAGACATGTAAAATTAACACTCATTACAAAGCACTAAAACGAATAAAAGAATTCAAAGAAAATATAGAATATTTATTAAACTTATTCAATGAAACACTTGTCGGATAGATCGGTTGTTCCATAACGAATACCAAATTCCAATCCGAAAAAGTATAAAATAATCTCAAGAATTTCTTCAAAAATAATTCTCTTTCAAATGCTCCTTCAAAAAAGCTCCCCAAAAATGTTTAACACATCTTCGAAAAGTCTATTTAGAATTATAGCCAACTTAGTGTCAATCAATAAAAAATATATCAAACCTAATGACCTCGTGTCTTTTCAAAAACTAAAGAACTATGTTTTCCAAACTACTAAATTGAAACTGTTTTCTAAGGCATTCATTTAATTTAGTTTTGATAAGTTTTTGGTAATTTTTTTTATAAATCAAGCTTTTTATTAAGTAAAAAATCCCCTTTTTATTATTTAAATTTCCAAATATTATTCAAAAATACTAAAGCAGTCGGGATTTGTTTAGGTCTGTTCGATCGTTCGGTAACATTTGTTGAATGAAAGAAGAATCTGTCCAATATATTGAGTGCCCAAGTTATATTTGGCCAAATTTCACAAGGTGATTCTACAAGCTTTTTGGAACACCAAAGTTCCTATAGAGTATGGTCCAATTATCTCTCGTTGTAAAGTAATTCAAGGTTCCACTATTTTGTAACGTTTCACAATTTTTTCTTTAAAAACATAGCATAACTTGAGAACTGTCATCTTAGCCAAAAATCAGTGTACACCATTGAAAAGAGCGGAAAATTCTCCGTAGACTAGGGTGGACTTTTTTATAGAATACTTATTTATTATAAGGTAGATAGGAAAAAATGATTATAAAATTTTCTTTAGCTATAATGTTTGTTAGAACACAAATGCTATTTGTTTAAAAATACTTACAAATTTTTTATTGCAACATCTAAGTTGTCACATTTTTCAAGGACTAGTCATTTTTAGAAGCTAGTATCTTCTAAACATATCAGAACAATTATTTGGTATTATTTTTCATCTCAACATTTACAGGTGTGTAACCTGTACCTGTGATGGATGACATTCCAAATATCTAGAAGAGTTGAACCCAAAAGGAACGATTCCTTCTACTTAAATGTTTGTCAAGGTCTCATAGTTCCGATAAAATTTGCAAGAAGTTTATTTATGTAATCTGAAAAAAATAATAACTTATTTCGCAGACTTGTTCCTACTGAGTACACACTTGTCTAGACACTTGTCTAGGCAAACAAAAAAAGATGGTTGATAGGTGCTTGTGGTACCTCGTCCAAGCAACATGATTTTCGTGAAATATATCTTTCAGAGTCTGTAGAGGATGATTCAGGGTGAAATGCTTTTCATAACTTCCATACATATTTTATGGAATTTAAATCCGGTGGATGAGAAGCTCACGACAAAACATTAGAGCTAGTTTCTTGGACGAAGTCCATAGTTCCACGAGCAATAAAGAGACGTGCGTTGTCATTCTTAGGAAGGATTGTCATCTAGATATGGCTGTGCAGTAATTTGTAAGACACCAACAACATGACAATAAATTTCTTCATACTACCTCGAATAGAGGCAACAGAATTCGTCGTGGAAGACGAAATTATGACATTCTGCTTTCTAGTGAGGCCAGTTCAAAGGAAACACTAGCAGTAGACATTATAGGAAAAGTTACAAAACTTGAATGTGTCGATGAAGTATATACATAGTAACATCTTCTTCTTCAAACTGTTTATCAACGATTTGACGAGTATTATAAAAATGGTCTCGTACAGTTTATATTCTGAAGTACATATTTTGACGCTGTGTCACTCCTCGGCTGACCAGTTGGTTTTCTTCATGTTCCTCTATCTTTTACAATACCCGCCTTAACGTCATTTCAATATTATTGCGACGAAGTAAAAATATATCATAGTTTTTCTAGAGTGGGAATCGAGAGGAATTTCATAATGAAACCTTTGGGATAGATGCTAATTCAGAAGGAGAGAATGACAATGAAGGAGTTTTTAGTTTTTTTAAAGTCCCACAATGAATCTGTAAAAATGTGAAAATAATCTGTTTCTCAATTTATTTTACACTTGTTTTAAAAGATCATATAGGCATCTGGTTATTTTCGTGAGATGTGAGAACTCTTGCCTAAACCAGGTCTCTAAGTATTCGAAACCAAACAAATTTTCGTGATATGTGTTAAGAGTCTCTTCTTGTTTTTTCTTTTTTCTCAAATTGTTTCCGCTTTCTTTGCAATTAATGTTCTCAACTTTTTAACCTCGGCGAAATGAACTATGGTCCAGTACACAATTCCCTTATTCTTTTATACCTTGAAATTTAAAGGGATATTTTTCGAAGGTAAAATTAAAATATCGAACTTATTTTAAAATTGTCAAGAAAAAATCAAACTTTCTAAATTAAAAATTGAAATTTGTCATTGAAAAGTTTATGTAGAAAAATAGGTCACTTAATAATTCTTTGTTATAAAACTTATACTATACAATGAACATGGTTACGTTCTCACAGAATTTTAAAACTTTTCCATATTTTGTACAGCTCAATGAATCGAAAATCTATCTAACTTCTTCCCATTCAAAATATCCCATCTCGACTTCCTCACATGTAGGTAAACGAGAAATCCCCAGCCTGCTTATAATCTCAGTCAAGGATGTCTTGAGTTGCATTTAGTTTCTGGCAACCTCGCACAGCATCCCAATGTATCAATCTTGAAATCTCCGCCTCCCTTTGTCTCGATGCCACCCATCGCCGCGCTTGCGCGGTCACGTGAGGCTCCAACGGCCAATACAAAAGGGCTTTCCTAAATCAATTGAGTGTGACATGGATCGGGAAGGAACACGGTCTATTAGGATAAAAACAAAAGCGGGATTAGAGATGGGAGAAGTAGGATGCTGAGGGGGCATTACAGAGTCAAGTTCACTCGAGTTCGATCATTTCATTTTAGGAGGTGCTGGGGCAAAAGCGAAGCTGCTATGGTCTTTGATTTTAGGGCTCTTGAGGAGTTAATGGAGGTGTCATTATTCTTACGGTCATTTCTTCATTTGAATATAATCCGGTCGGACTAGGATTATTATTTTATAACATCACATCATTATACTTTTTCCTTGGAAGAAGTATCGGCTGTGATCATTCAAAAATGGGGGGCAAAATTTATAATAAGCAATGAACTCTAAGTGAAAATGGACAACAGGACCAATTATAGAATAATAATTGACATTTGTTATGTCAATCAACATTTTTGACCATTTTCTTTGACTTTGAAGAAATCGAGGGTCTCAATAAAGTTTGGACAAAGAGAGACTCTAATAGTTTCAGATCTCTGTTATTGATAGGTCTAGAACAGGGGTCGGCAACCTGCGACTCTCTGGATGTGAAGCTGCGGCTTTTTAGTTCCACACGCAAATATTCTTTATTTTATAAAAAAAAAACATTTAAGAATTGCTCTGAATCGATTAAAGAGGACACCGTTTCTAGCTCTCAGCCACTTGTATTCGCTTTTCACCGCATCCTTCCCCCGTGACACACGTCGGCATTCCGTCGAAAGCTCTCGAATGAGGACTTCTTCGAATGTTTTTCTATGTGGGTTTTAATAAGCTTTCGACGCAAGACAATTTGTCGTCTTCACCAGTGCTTTTACTATAGTTTGGTGTTTCAAGTAGAAGTGTAAGAAGCGGATTACCTTCTCAAAGTAATGTTGGTACATATATAATAATAATAAAAAAACCGAAGTGAAGGTAGATAACATAATCTATATATATATAAAAATCAATTGCTGTTCGTTAGTCTCGCTAAAACTCCAGAACGGCTAAACAGATTTTATCTTGGTCTTGAAATGATCGTGGAGGTCTAGGGAAGGTTTAAAAGGTGAGAAAAATTCGAATAATTGCCGGGAAAACCCTAAAAACAGCCCTTTTCTGTTTCCCATACAAACGTTTTCTAACGTAACTAAAGAAATTAAAAAACCATTATACCCCACTTAAGATATGAGCATAATCCCGAATATTGAAATTCCCAGTATTATAAAATAAAATAATAAGGAACGGTTTTTTACTTGATAGAAGGATTATTACAAATTTGAATATCAAAACAGATTCAATCTATTAGTCTTCTACAATTTTAATTTCAGAAAATTTATTTACGAAACTTTAAGAATTAAATTAATGTCTTTACAAGCACTGCTCATATTTAATAGACTTATAAAATCGAAATTCATCATACAATATCAAATGGAATTAAGAAAAACCAACGAATATAAATTGTCAATTAAAATTAATAAATAAATAAACAAACATTTTTTGTTTCAAATATTGAATTGTATCAGTCCTTACTTGGTGAAAATCCATATTAAATAATTTGAAATAAGATTATTCTGATTTTCACAAATTTTTATTGTTAAACTCACAACAATTGTTTCGCTATCACAGTAGCATCATCAGGCAAGATCACATTTTGAATAACTAAGCTTGTTTCCGAAATCCGTGGCTATTTATATTACAGTAAGTACAATAAATTTTTATTGAGCACTAAAAACCAAAAAAGGATCCCTGCAAATTCCAGCTTATCTGAATATATTTAACAGAGGTGAGCTATTTAAATCTATTTGTTCGTTAAGTAATATTCCAATTTTATTATGTTTATTTATCTCTAGGGATTCTAACAGATTAAGGCATAACTTTTACTTTCTATATGTAGAATTTCAAAATTATGGTTGAAAGTATGTCCTGTTTCTAACAAATGGTTGGAATATGTAGAATTACTTTTATTATTGAGGAAACTCTTCAAATGTTCACACATCCTATGACGGAAAGTTCTTCCAGTCTGACCTATGTAAACTTTAGGGCAATCACCGCAGGTTAACTTATAAACCCTAGATTGTTTCCTAATATAAAAGAAAATTTTAAATACATTTTCTTAAAATACACTAAAGGTATTTCTGAGAAAATTGCTACATACCTCAAGAATAAATGTAATTTGAGAACTTCATTTAAAACTAATTCAAACTTGAGTAAATTTATCAAAAATAATAAAGACTACACACATAAAGATGATAAATCTGGGGTTTATAAGTTAACCTGCGGTGATTGCCCTAAAGTGGAAGAACTTTCCGTCATAGGATGTGTGAACATTTAAAGAGTTTCCTCAATAATAAAAGCAATTCTACATATTCCAACCATTTGTTAGAAACAGGACATACTTTCAACCATAACTTTGAAATTCTACATATAGAAAGCAAAAGTTATGCCTTAAATCTGTTAGAATCCCTAGAGATAAATAAACTTAATAAAATTGGAATATTATTTAACGAACAAATAGATTTAAATAGCTCACCTCTGTTAAATATATTCAGATAAGCTGTTGCAGGCACCCTTTTTTGGGTTTTACCGCTCAATAAAAATTTATTGTACTTACTGTAATATAAATAGCCACGGATTTCGGAAACAAGCTTAGTTATTCAAAATATGATCTTGCCTGATGATGCTACTGTGATAGCGAAACAATTGTTGTGAGTTTAACAATAAAAATTTGTGAAAATCAGAATAACCCTATTTCAAATTATTTTTTGTTTCGTTCCAGGCATGCGTACTGAACTCTTCAGACAAACGTACGAAGCCCTGTTTGTTACAAAATGTATTGTTTTCTGATCCAATATTTATGAATATGTAACAACAGGGCTTCGTACGTTTGTCTGAAGAGTTCAGTACGCATGCCTGGAACGAAACAAAAAATGTTTGTTTATTTATTTATTAATTTTAATTGACAATTTATATTCGTTAGTTTTTCTTAATTCCATTTGATATTGTATGATGAATTTCGATTTTATACGTCTATTAAATATGAGCAGTGCTTATAAAGACATTAAATTAATTCTTAAAGTTTCTTAAGTAAATTTTTTAAAATTAAAATTGTAGAAGACTAACAGATTAAATCTGTTTTGATATTCAAATCCCAGTATTATTTTATTGGGCATTAGTATAATACTGGGAATTTCGACATTCGGGATTTTGCTCATATCTTAAGTAGGGTATAATGGTTTCTTAATTACTTTAGTTGGTAATTGATGAGATAAGAAACATCTTATAATAAGTTATCAATTACATTTAAGTGATAAAGTAATATTTTTGTAATTTCAAAAGTGCAGTACGAAGTCTGTCGGGTCAGCTATTATTATTATATTATACAAAAGTTTAGGTATTATTTATCGATTGATGCAGTATGAAGTCTGCCGGGTCAGCTAGTAAGTAATATATGTTTGAAATACTTAGTGTTAGGCTCCAATCTCATGCGCAGGTGACTTGCGCATGCACAGTGTATAATATTTAAGTATTATTGTATATTACCATAGTCAGTTTAAAGAATTCTTAAACGAAATGGAGTCAATATTCCAACCTCCTTCTTTACAATAAAGTGCGATGGCTGTCCAGAGGTAAACGTTTTGCTTTGTGCTTGAATGAAATAAATACATTCTTCCATAAACAGGCATAAATCTCCCTGAATTAGAGAACGACAAATGGTTGCAAAAATTTTACTTTATGGTGGATATCACAGCTAAACGTTTTGGTAGAGAAGAGCGGTAAATTCATTTTCAATTTCTAAAGCAATATTGCCATAAAACCAGTGCGACTGTTGACACGAATTACTTCAGCACAGTTATTAAACAAATTAAAGATGAACTTAAATATTGAATTGTATCAGTCCTTACTTGGTGAAAATCCATATTAAATAATTTGAAATAAGGTTATTCTGATTTTCACAAATTTTTATTGTTAAACTCACAACAATTGTTTCGCTATCACAGTAGCATCATCAGGTAAGATCACATTTTGAATAACTAAGGTTGTTTCCGAAATCCGTGGCTATTTATATTACAGTAACTACAATAAATTTTTATTAGGCACTAAAACCCAAAAAAGGGTCCCTGCAAATTCCAGCTTATCTGAATATATTTAACAGAGGTGAGCTATTTAAATCTATTTGTTCGTTAAGTAATATTCCAATTTTATTATGTTTATTTATCTCTAGGGATTCTAACAGATTTAAGGCATAACTTTTGCTTTCTATATGTAGAATTTCAAAGTTATGGTTGAAATTATGTCCTGTTTCTAACAAATGGTTGGAATATGTGGAATTGCTTTTATTGTTGAGGAAACTCTTCAAATGTTCACACATCCTTTGACGGAACGTTCTTCCAGTTTGACCTATGTAAATTTTAGGGCAATCACCGCAGGTTAACTTATAAACCCCAGATTTATCATCCTTATGTGTGTAGTCTTTATTATTTTTGATAAATTTACTCAAGTTTAAATTAGTTTTGAATGAAGTTCTCAAATTATATTTATTTTTGAGGTATGTAGCAATTTTCTCAGAAATACCTTTAGTGTAATTTAAGGAAATGTATTTAAAATTTTCTTTTATATTAGGAAACACCATATTTAAAGCTATTTTATTATTTTTCTTGATAGACAAATTATTGATGAAGGAAAATAATAAAATAGCTTTAAATATGGTGTTTCCTAATATAAAAGAAAATTTTAAATACATTTCCTTAAATTACACTAAAGGTATTTCTGAGAAAATTGCTACATACCTCAAAAATAAATATAATTTGAGAACTTCATTCAAAACTAATTTAAACTTGAGTAAATTTATCAAAAATAATAAAGACTACACACATAAGGATGATAAATCTGGGGTTTATAAGTTAACCTGCGGTGATTGCCCTAAAATTTACATAGGTCAAACTGGAAGAACG
Source organism: Megalocaria dilatata (assembly GCA_034642435.1). Lineage (NCBI taxonomy): Eukaryota > Metazoa > Arthropoda > Insecta > Coleoptera > Coccinellidae > Megalocaria > Megalocaria dilatata. Next base: position 8,984,223 of record CM067854.1, read on the forward strand.
TTCCGTCAAAGGATGTGTGAACATTTGAAGAGTTTCCTCAACAATAAAAGCAATTCCACATATTCCAACCATTTGTTAGAAACAGGACATAATTTCAACCATAACTTTGAAATTCTACATATAGAAAGCAAAAGTTATGCCTTAAATCTGTTAGAATCCCTAGAGATAAATAAACATAATAAAATTGGAATATTACTTAACGAACAAATAGATTTAAATAGCTCACCTCTGTTAAATATATTCAGATAAGCTGGAATTTGCAGGGACCCTTTTTTGGGTTTTAGTGCCTAATAAAAATTTATTGTAGTTACTGTAATATAAATAGCCACGGATTTCGGAAACAACCTTAGTTATTCAAAATGTGATCTTACCTGATGATGCTACTGTGATAGCGAAACAATTGTTGTGAGTTTAACAATAAAAATTTGTGAAAATCAGAATAACCTTATTTCAAATTAAAAAAAAAAAAAAAAAAAAAAAAAAAAAAAAAAAAAAAAGATGAACTTGTTGACAGATTTGAGCAATTCAAAACCAACAAAACCAATCTAGCATTCATAGTAAATCATCTCATCACAAATAGTAACGAAATCAACATTGGGCCATTTGGAATTGATATTGGATCTCTAGAAATGCAATTGATCGATTTAAAAAGTAAAGCTTTGTGGAGTTGAAAAGCAAGTTCGAAGAGTTGTAGGTATGTACGTAACGCAACAAAAGTGGACAGCTTTAAAAGAAAAAGTTGAGGCACTTATATTACACGCATGTCTTCCAGATTGCTACAGTGAAGTGCAGAAATTGGTATTGGAGTACTGATTATCTTCGGATCGACAGCACGCATTCTCTGCATGAATAAAATTGAAAGTTAAGTGAGAAGCAAACTAACAAATGAAAATTTAGAGTCGTATTTGGAACTTAAATCAAGTTATGAGCCAAATTTATTCAAACTTTCTTTCTTTTCAACCATTCAAGGCCAACGCTCCCATTGAATTTGTTTGCTCAAATGTTATTTATTTCAAAAAAATATTATTTATTTAAAATTTTTGAGTAAAAGTTACATTTTTTATTAGTAGTACTTGAATAACCATGCAAACCCATCCCTTCCACTGAATTTGAATTGTTTGTTATTGAAATTAGTGTTGTAAGTAAATATTTAATTGTTTCAATATTTTACTTACATAATAAGTAATCATCTATTATGCCATATATGTATTATCTAATTTGTTGCAAAAACACAAAACCTTGATAAAGTTAATAATCTTACTTTTAACACTACTTATATTTTTTTTATGAATAAATAGATTAGTTTTTATCAAAAAAACTTAATTTGTGTGCAAGTACTATTTAATGTTGGCAAGAAAAAAATTTGTGGCTCCTTAAAAACTTTGAAATTTTGTAAATTGTAATTTTTGGCTGTTCCCACTCAAAAGATTGCCGACCCTTGGTCTAAAATAATAGAAATGATTGTAACTAAAAACAAGCAAAAATTCCAGATTATATCTATTTATTTTTTTAGAGTGATAGAACTTTAAATTGAAAAAAAAAACACATTTAAATTAAGATTGATGCCAATTTGTTTTTATTCGAAAGATAACTTTATGGCATTTATGTTTCAAAAATAATTTTCGACATTTCGGAACCGAATTCGACCAGACCAATTTTGGACCACTCTTTCGAGTAATTCAGGCCTTATTTCATCAATAACACGAGTTATGTTGGCTTCCAAAGCATCTAATACTTCTGGTTTATTAGCATAAACAAATGACTTGATATAATCCCAAAGAAAATAATCCAGTGGAATTATGTCACATGATATTGGAGGCCAATTAATCGGACCATTTCTCCAAATAATATTATCGCCAAATCTATCTTTCAATAAATCAATTGTTGCGGTAGCAGCATGAGGTGTTGGAACCAAAACACTTCTGGGTCGATATCATTCAAATTTTGAAACAAATAATCATTGATCATCGATCTGTAACGAGCACCATTCACTGTAACATCGTTTTTAAAGAAATATGGACCGATGATGCCTCCAGCGTGTAAAGCACACCATAACATGCATTTTTTAGGATGCAATGGAACCTGCAGAACTTCTTGAGGATTGTTTTCACTCCATATACGGCAATTTTGCTTGTTTACATAGCCGTTCAATCAGAAATGCGCTTCACCACTAAACACAATTTTACGATAAAAAAGTGGATCAAGCTGTTTTAGGGCCCAATCAACCAACAAACGACTCTTATTATGGTCAAGTGGCTTTAGTTCTTGAACCGGTTGGATCTTGTATGGGTGTAGACAAAGGTCTTTAGGCTAAATTTTCCACGTAGTGGATGCACAGAGTCCAACTTGTTGTGAACGTCGACGAATAGACAAATCTAGATCATCATTAACACTATGACTTACAGCAGTGATATTTTCTTCTGTACGTACAGTTCTTTGTCTTGTTGTTGTTGTTGCATCGAGTAGAGAAAATGTTGTCCGAAATCTATCGATAATTCGACGAATAAGCTGCTCTGATGGATGATTATGTAAACCATAAATTTCACGAAGTTCTCTATAAGTTTGGCGAATAGAACATTGATTTTGAAAATAAATTTCAATAATTTGTAAACGTTGTTGAGGCGTGAGTCTTTCATGATAATTGGTCAATGCTTATTGAACAGAAATGTCAAAAAAACATTGCTTTTATCTTCTGTCAAATCACAGTTATCCCTTTCGAAAGTTCTATCACTTTAAAAAAACATCAGATATATATCGCTTTTCATCAACTTGCCCATTCAGTTCAATTTCTGGGCCATATGAATATTTGAAAGAAATATGATGTGGGTATACAAGACAGGTAACTTGAGTGACAGTGATTATTGCCAAGATCATCTGAATACTTTCATTAAATGATACACGCGTTCCTAAACTGGAGATACAAACAAAGAGGGGGATTCCTTGAATAATTTTAAGAAAAAAAGTTCCATAAACATGAGACCGCAAACGATTCTATTTCGAGATACATGGTGTTAATATTTGAATTTTTTTCCCATAGTATCTGCATTTCACAAGATATTCAACTGAAATTTGGCATATATGTTACAATTTAGAGTATACACCATGTGACATGCCAATTGCGATTGCAAATCTACAGGGTGATATTTTTTCTGGAATAGTGTCCTCTGTTTTACTCCACAACGTTTTTCTGATGAACTACCGCTGAAAAGTTGTAAAAAAAGCTTTGATGTTATACTAAGCTTTATGGTCTCTTGAGGTTTTGTCGCATCTGCTACCGATTTCGCGAAAAAAATTGTCAGAAAAATCCAAATTGTCATAAAATGCCAGTTAGTATGCTGTGGTGAATAAATTCAGTATTTGTTTTGACACATCAAATTAAAAGTAAAGGTGGTTGCAATTCAACATCATAACATGCCGAATTTTATAGCTGACATGCATTTCACTTATGGTCTTGCAAATGGAAATTCAAGAGAAGGCAATCGTCTTTACATGGGACGCTATCCAAGAGAGAGGTCAATGAATGTTCTCTCATATTCACAGGCGTCTTTCAGAAACTGGATTTTTTTCTACGAAAAATATTAATGCAGGTAGACTACGAAGTGTGAGATCATCACTACTCAAAGAGGCAGTCTTAAACGAAATAGAATATCTAGGAACCGGTACACGAAAAATTTGTGTTACTTTAAGTACAAGTCATCAAGTTGTCTTGATTCCGGGATTGTCGGGATTCTTTGCTATATAGTATATACAACAATCAGATAGTGCAGGTGCTCCTGTCTCGACATTTTCATCCCAGGATTATTTTTTGTCAGTGGTACTGTAATAGACTATTAAACAATCCTCATTTTGATTGCCAAATCCTATTCTCTGATGAAGCCTGTTTCTCAAGAACAAGTTTCAATTATGAATTTTCATAATGAACACACATGAATTCACATGAAATTAGAAACTCGTTTTGATGAGCAATTTTCATTAAATGTGTGGGGTGGTAATATTGGCGTTTATTCGATTGGTCCTTTCTTTTTGCCAGGTCGACTTACTGGTCAATTATACAAACATTTTTTAGGAAACGATTTGCCCTTGTTATTGGATGATTCACCTCTTATGCTACGATGTGAAATGTGGTTCATGTTCATTTTTCCGTTTTGGGTATGGAGTATTTGAACAAAAATGATGAAAACAGGTGGATTGGACAGGGTGGAAATCAGGCATTGCCCGCCAGATTCCCAGGATAGTTTAGATTTATTTTTATGGAGCCATCTGAAATCTTTAGTGTAGTTAATGCCAGTGAACACCGTGGATGAATTGAGAAATCGTATAATACAGTTAGGAATATTCCGGGAGTGTTTGAAAGAGTTCGATCGACTACAAGAAGACGAACAGAAGTTTATATAAGGCTTGGGGGAGGACATTATCAACAATTGCTGTAGCTCAGTTCCTTTGTTGTTTTTAAGTTTTTTTGTTATGATTGATATTTGAGTTTTCCGTTTCTTGTAGTAATACATTTTTTGTGACGATTATACAAGTTTATCGAATCTTTATCAATCATGGCTGCAGATCGGAAAGATAACCATGAAAACTAATAATGAATTCATTCCCCGCAGGTAACTAACTGGATTTTTATGACAATTTGGATTTTTCTGAGGATTTCGAGAGAATCGTTCAAAATTTCTTCTCGAAATCGGTAGCAGATACAACAAAGCTTCAAGGCAACATAAAGTTAAGTATAATAACAAAGCTTCTTCTCACAACTTTTCAAACCAACACCTGCGCCCCAGAAAAAGTTCTGGAGTAAAACAGGGGATAATGTTCCAGAAAAAATATCACACTGCATATCAAAATTGGCATGTTACATGGTGTAAACTCTGAATTGTAATATCTGTGCCAAATTTAGTTGACTATGTTATGAAATGCAGATACTATGAGAAAAAAATTGAAAAAAATTCAAACTGTAGCACCTTGTATCTCGAAAACGAAACGTTTGCAGTCCCATGTTCATGGGACTTTTTTTCTTAAAATTATTCAGGGAATCTGCGCTTTTCGTTTGTATCTCCAATTTAGGAACACCCTGTGTATGTGTATATATTTAAAGTATTCAGATGATCTTGGCAATAATCACTGTCACTCAGAATACCTATCATATTTCTTTCAAATATCATTGGTTATCATACTTCTTTCAAATATTCATATGGCCCAGAATTTAAACTGATCGAACAAGTCGACGAAAAGCGATACATAGATATATTCTGGAATTTTTAGTCAGAAATTATTGCGAAAAATATTTCATGATTTTTTTTTAGTATTTCGATTGAGAAGAGAACTGTGGCGACCTGTCATAAAATACATATGAATAAATATGTTTTGCCAACTAGAAGTCTTTTAGAGAAATTTTCATCCATATTTTGAAAATTCTTTCACTATTGATTTTTATTGCCAAAATAAGTATACAACTTTTATTTATATGTAATAGAAATGTTATTTTTGAGTAATATAAATTTTATTCTAATAAATAGTTACACGAATAGAGATGAGAGGCGAAATTTACGCGGATATGAGTGTCGATAGCCCAGTGGTTAGAGCTTTGGGCTCGGAACCGACAGGTCTCAAGTTGAACATGTTCAGGTGGAAAAGAAATTTTCTAGTTAGACAGGTTTCTGTCACCATTTAACTGTTGGGTCGAAAATTAACATTGCTGTTATCTAAACTGGCGTAAGATCGCAGTAAAAAAGCCTACCCAGAACACAATTGAACTCCTAACCTGCACAAGCTGAAAAAGTTTCTGAGGGAGTTTCACAGAAGATCTAGGAATATCAGGATAATATAAATAAGTATATAACTATCTAAAGCATTACAAGGTATTATTTTAAACTCTCAGCAACTATGCGCAACCTGAATTCTAGAGAATAAACATAAGTTGCCCAATTCAGCTCCCAAGTTGACCCAAAATTCACAAAGAGTAGTCAGGGGATACTACTGTAGAAGAAGTTGCTAAAGATGACCCTCCACAAACAATAGACTTCTCTGAAAATATTCAGTTCGTCCGAAGTTATCTTGCTGATCGTTTGACAAACTAAAATGAATGCATTCCGTTTTTCTGATATTCATTCTAATCATATTCTTCGATACCAATCAAAAAACTTTGCACAAGATGTTCACATAAACTTTTAGAAATAATATTATCCTGATTCATTTAAGAAGTAAATGATTACAGTTGGATAATTTAATGAAATATTTTCTCAAATTTGTTGAAAAGTCGTTGATGAATAACAAAAACAAGAGTTTTTCAAGAGCAAAACCTTGAGGCACTCTCAAGCTATGCTCATTAACAATCATTAATTCAAATGAACGCCACTCTATTCTTCTTCTTCTCCGAATCCAATCGAGAAAGATAACTCTTAATCCCAAGTTATAAAATTTGTCTAAAATAAACTGATGCGAAAGACTGCAAAATGCTCGTGATAAACCAAAAAATAATGCGGCAACATGTGAGCTGTTATCTAGGTGTTCGTAGTCAATAAAGTTTAAGGATCTAGTTTGGGTTGAGTGAACAGATCTGATATCATGCTGAGGATCGTCAAGAACCCAAAATCTGTCAATACATCTTTCATCTTTCTACAGTATAACAATTTGCCTCGAACACTTTGGAAAAGACACTCAGGATGACAACAGGTCTGTAATTCGAAACATCACTTGCGTTATCTTTTTTGAAGACCGGAATAACAGTGGCCTTTTTGAGGAGATGAGAAAATACTACAGTGCTTACTGACAGGTTTATGATACCAATTATCAGCTTCAATATTAAGTATTTTTTTAATTCATCCTGAATTTCAACCGATCAATTTCGACTGAGCACAATTCTTAAACAAAATTTCCCCTTCTCTATTAAAATCCCACATACAATTCACTTCCGCATCGACTGCACATATTTCGTCAAAATATCGTTTTAACAGATTGATAAGAGCAATTACAACTTGTTCTACCATCTGTCAAGTCTAGAATAAGGACCCTACGCCACGAGAGTCCGATGGGAATTCCATGTACTAAAATGCTACCGTGAAATTGTTTTAACAAATCCCGTCCTTGGAGGGCATTAAGTTACTTGACAGTTCGCTGGCCTCCCTCCGTCATTGATTGAAATTTAATATAGCTTCAAGGAGGGAATCGATACCGGCTAATGTGATGCCTTTACCCGCTCTAATAGTACTAACCTAAATAATGCAGGAGTCAAATAAGGAAAAGAGATGAAAGGTTCCCATTTTTCTTATACAGGGTGTCATCTTTTAAAAGGGCCAAACTTCAAGGGAAGATCATTGCAGTTATTTGCAACAAAAAATGTCATATAACCACATAGTACAAATGTTGATGGTTATTCTTCAATTTAACATTTCTTGATTTCACGAAATTTATCAAGTTTTTCATAAAATCAATTATACTTCAGTTATCCTTGTAGCCTCATCAAATTTGACCACATATCTGGAAACGGCGTCGAATTTGCTACAAAATAAGAAGTTCTGTATGCCAAAACATTCTTATTGCGGGTGCGGTAAGGAGATGAAAATCACGATTCTGAAGCGAACGAAATCATTCATATTTATGCGATGGTTTTATTATGAAAAATTATTGATTATGTATGGTTTTATTTTCAGCAAAAAAATGCTCATTTAGTGTGCTTTCAAATGACATATCAACTTTTGTGCTAGCTGCTTGTCCTTTGCCATATTATGGCTAAGAAGAAAACAAGGAAAGTTGAAATATTCAAAACCTAAATTTGCTCTATCTTGAAGCTCTTAATGATTGAATATTAAATTCTCAAGGAAATCATGAATTTATCTGACAAATCAAAATAATTGAAAGGAAAAAACTAACTTTTAATAATACAGATTAAATGAAAAAATGTAAAGGGAACAGACTACTACTACTTATAAAAATTGTTCGAAATGTCCACCGCCTTGGTCAATACATTTCAGAAATCGTTTACGCATTGAATCTACAACACTGCGAAGTTCACAGCGTTTCTGAAGCTTTTCTGCACAACACAATTTTATTTTTTCGATCAGATCCTCTCGAGTCTAAACGCGAATTTGATATACTTTTTCTTTCAGTGTTCCAGACATAAAAATTTAAAGGCGTAAGATCGGGGCTCCTTGATGGCCATCTTACCGGATCGTACCTTCCATTTTATTGCACCCCAAAATATTGATTCATTAAGTCCCGTAAATTCCGGCTATTATGAGCTGGTCAGCCATTTGAAATCAGACAGTTTGTCTGTTATCCAGGGGCATTTCATCCAATATGTATATTAAGCTGCTTTGGATTAATGTAATGAGTTCTTCAGCGTTTAGGTGATTGGGAAGTATTATTGGTCGTTGATCCTTAATTCATAGTCGTATGAGAGTTTCCTCTTTTCCATACATGGCTATTCCGCAAATTTATCGTACCCGATTTCGTGAAAATGGCCTCATCAGTACATAATATCCTATCGCCCCCCCACTCTCCTAACTTATTCAGGTACCACCTACAAAATGTTAGTCCCGTCTCAGCATCTACAGGTAATAGCTACTGCAACTTTTTTCGAATGATATGGATGTAACTTAGTTTTCTTGAGTTCTCGGGGTACTGTAGACTGATGAATCCCCAAAGTACAACCAATCCGACGAGTATGTGTTTGTTTGATAGCTTCAAGTATAGCAGATGCATGCAGTCCTTGCTGACTATTTCGACTACCTCTGATTTGGAAACCACCAAATGAGCCTGTTTCACCTTATCGCCTAAACACTTGTACAAATGTCTTTCTATTTGGTTGTCGCTTGTTGGGAAAACGCAAGCTGTCTGTCTATTGCGGTTATTTATTTTGAATAATGAAATACTAAATTTAACCAGTGGTAGCAACTTTACGTGAATTTCATTTTCATACATTAAGACAAAGTCCAGATGAACGAGGTCATGGACCTCAGCTAGTAATGAATAATAATTTAATGCTAGCCTACTGATGATTTCTTGTTAATGTACTTAACTCCTTCTTGTTATGCCTTCTGTGAAATGTGCTGCCAAAGAAAACTTATCTATAAGATTTTTTGCCTGAGCCTTTAAAAGTTAGTAGAGAAGCTGTTCTTAAATCATGCATGAAGTATTAGGAGTATAAAAAAGTTCTTGCGGTTTTTTCTAAAATTGAAGTTTTACTGTGAAAAATTGACTTAATCGTAATTAGTGAGGCCAGGTTGCATCGATCGGAAGAGATGATAATCGGGAGGAACAATGTCTGGGCTCTACGGCGGGTGCTGCAAAATAACTATGTCGTGTCTTTCGACGTATTGCGGCCGTTTTTCTCGCAATGCTCGGCTCAAATGCATCAATTGTCATCGGTAGACCTCCCTTGTGATCCTTTGGTGCGATTATAGCAGCTAATAATATATAACACCCAGCTGTACCACCAAATATACAGCATGATCTTCTCGCCATGAATATTCGGCTTGTCAGTTGATAATGAGGCATACATACGTTGCCCAACGTTTTACATAATCGAAATGGACCCACTTTTCATCTCCAGTCACAATTCGATCTAAAACGCCTTTCTTTTTTGCCGTTGGAGCAGTTGTTCGACGTACCTTGGCCTTCCTACTTTTCGGATCATTCCCATTGCTTTCAAACGTTGGAAAATCGCTGGTTGAGTGACTCTAAGTGTTTTTGCGAGTTTTTCTTGAATTTTATCTTTATCGAGCCTTGCCTCTAATTATTCATCCTTAAATTTTGGTGGCGTTCCAGGTCGTTCTTCGTCATCCGAATTCAAAATTGCCACTTTTGGGCAAATTATTTCTGACACGTTAGTTCAACAGAAGCATGGTCACCATAAACAATCACTAAAATACGATGACTTTGGCAGCCTTTTTTTTTCATATTGAGGCAATGAAGTAAAACTCCCCAGAAAAAAATATTATTCAGTAAACAAAATGATATTTTCAGAGCATACAGAAATTATCGGAAGTTCTTTTTAGAGTGATAAAATTTTAAATTGAAATAAAACACATTTAAATTAAGGTTGAAGCCAAATTGTTTTTTTATTTGAAAGATAATTTTATGACATTTTTGTTTTAAAAATAATTTCCGGCATATGACTAGCTCCGAGATACCGCATTTGACCAGACCAATTTTGGACCACTTTTTCGAGTAATTCAGGCCTTATTTCATCAATAACACGAGTTATGTTGGCTTTCACAGCCTCTATTTTTTCTGGTTTATCAGCATAAACCAATGACTTGACATAACCCCAAAAGAAAATAATCCAGTGGGGTTTTGTCGCATGATCTTGGAGGCCAATTAATTGGACCATTCCTCGAAACAATGTTATCGCTAGATCTTTCTTTCAATAAATCAATTGTTACGTTAGCAGCATGAGGTGTAGCATCATCTTGTTGGAACCAAAACACTTCTGGGTCGATGCCATTCAAATTTTGAAACAAATAATCATTGATCGTCGATCTGTAACGAACACCATTCACTGTAACATTAGCTCCAGCATCGTCTTTAAAGAAATATGGACTGATGATGCCTCCAGCGTGTAAAGCACACCATACAGTGCATTTTTGGGGATGCAATGGAACCTGCGGAACTTCTTGAGGATTGTTTTCACTCATATACGGCAATTTTTCTTGTTCACATAGCCGTTCTACCAGAAATGAGCTTCATCACTAAACACAATTTTACAATAAAAAAGAGGATCAACTTCAAGCTATTCTAGGGCCCAATCAGCAAACAAACGACACTTATTATGGTCAAGTGGCTTTAGTTCTTGAACCAATTGGATCTTGTATGTGTAGACCAAGATCTTTACGCAGAATTTTCCATGTGGTGGATGCACAGAGTCCAACTGATATATATATATATATATATATATATATATATATATATATATATATATATATATATATATATATATTTAGAATACATTAGCGAGCTTAAGCTTCTGATGCAGTGTGAAAGCTAGTTTTTATTTTAAATTTTATATCCTAGTATTTAACGTTTTTTTGTATGCTTCGAACGTAGATTATTGTTTGAAATGACTGCGTCAATTGAAATTGTTCCTGTTTTGGACTTATCATCTATCTCATTGACTGCAGCTATAAGGCTCATTAGAAATAAGATGTACTTTCCTGAAAATTTCGATATATCCCATTTTGAAAAATAAAAGATAGAACGAACAGAAGTTAATCAGTATTATTCACTACTTTAAATTTTTTGGGTAATTGAAATCCTTATAAACTTCACTTTGAGTTATACTACTCTGTCAAGAAAGTACCGGAAATTTTCAATTAAAACAACATTTTTACATTTAATCGTCAAAATTTATTGGGTCGCCTTCAAAATAGGCTCCATTTGCTCCAATACATCTATGCCAACGGCACTTCCAATTATCGAAACATTTTTTATAGGCGCTTTCCGGGATGGACTTTAGCTCTCGCGCCGAATTTTGTTATATGGCTTCAATCGACTCAAAACGGGTGCCACGAAGGGGCAATTTTAGTTTTGGGAAGAGGAAAAAGTCGCAGGGAGCCAAATCCGGCGAATACGGTGGTTGCTGAAGCACGTTTGTTGAGTTTTTGGCGAGAAAGTCAGTCACAATCGTAGCTCGGTGAGAAGGCGCGTTATCGTCATGCAAAATCCATGAGTTGTTCGCCCACAAATTTGGCCGCTTCTTACGGATACGCTCACGCAAACGTTTCATAACGCCTAGGTAATACTCCTTGTTTACCGTCTGACCCTCTGGAACGAATTCGTAGTGCACCACGCCACGGATATCGAAGAAAACAATGAGCATCACCTTCATTTTCGAGCGGCTTTGGCGTGGTTTTTTCGGTTTCGGCTCATTTTTTGCCACCCATTCCGATGATTGCTGGCTTGTTTGCATATCGTACTCGTAGACCCAGGTCTCATCACCAGTTATAATGCGTTCCATGAATGTAGAATCGGAATTACAGCGATCCAGCATGTCTGAAGCAACCTGTTCGCGATGACGTTTTTGAAGAAAATTCAGGTCTTTCGGTACGAGTCGTGCGGCCACCTTTCTCATGCCCAAAATATCAATCAAAATCGTACGTGCGGACTCGTGGGATATCTTAAGATCATGTGCTATCTCTCTCAAGCTGGTACGACGGTTTTCCAGTACCCTTTCCTTAATTTTATCGACGTTTTCTTCGATCGAAGCCGTCGATGGGCGACCACTTCACGACCGTCCTTGAAGGCTCTGTACTACTGATATGCACGAGTTTTCGATAGAGCATTATCACCAAAGGCCTTTTGCAACATTCTCAATGCATCGGCACAAGAAAATTCATTTGCAACACAAAACTTTAAACAAATTCTTTGCTCAACGTAATCACCCATAGTAAAAATCGGCACGCACTCTGACATCGACTGACTTAATCAGCTGTTGCAAACATACTAGTTGACAGATCCCGCTCAAGCTTGGCATAGTAATTAAGGACAGTGGTACAAACCTAGGAAAAAAAATTTTTACCTGCCTCATTGCCTCGCCAGATTTAAATCGATAATTCCCGGTACTTTCTTGACAGAATGTATAATCAAAAATATGCGTTTCCAGATTATTATTTTACATACTCTTATCAATACCGTACCGATAATATGCATTTTGTGGGGGATGTGGTATCAAATGATTAAATAAGACTAGATCAACTGCAAATCTCATGCTGGTCATTTCTTTCAAGTAATTTTCGGAATGAGAAACACAAAAATTTGAAATAATTTTTTTCAGCCAAAATGGAAAAATCAACTTTATAAATCGACACAATTCACAAATATGGCAATTTTTTTCATAAAACTCCATATTTGTCTTTTTTCGAGGGTGTAGGGGTCAAACTGACCTCGAATTCGGATTCAGCGGACCAAAATACGTACCCGTAGGTAGGTCCGTTCAAATGCACATTCTACTTCATTTTTTTTGTGTGCCGGTGATCATTAACACTATGACTTACAGCAGCGATATTTTCTTCTGTACGTACACTTCTTTATAAAATAAAATAGAAAAAGGCTTTTTACTTGATAGAAAAAATATAACAAAATTTGAATATCAAAACAGATTTAATCTGTTAGTCTTCTACAATTTTAATTTCAAAAAAATTTTTATTCAAAAGACTTTTAGAATTAAATTATTGTCTACAATAAGCACCGCTTATATTCAATAGACGTATATATTCAAAACTCAATATACAATGTCAAATGGAATAAATAAACCAATATAAAAAAGGCAATTAAAATTAATAAATAAATATTTGAAGGAGACAAAATTTTGTTTCTGATCTTACCATAGTGAAACCAATTCCTTTTCAAAAACATAAAACACAACTTAAGAATTTCTCAAAAAATATAATTTATTTGAAATATTTAATATATTTAAATATTCAAATAAGTTAATTCAAAAATCTCTCAAAACATGCAATATATCTTCAAAAAACAATTAGAATACGGATAACCTCTTCATCGGCCCTAGATAACATTTAAATATCAAAATCAACTAACCATCACTATGTCATACCTTATAACTTAACATGTGAACTTGTTCAAAGAGACTAACTTTAAAAAATAGGTTGTCAGTTCGTCACAAAATCACAGAAAACTGTAATTTTTTTGAAATTAAAATTGTAGAAGACTAACAGATTAAATCTGTTTTGATATTCAAATTTTGTACACTTCTTTGTATTGTTGTTGCATAGAGTAGAGAAAATGCTGTCCGAAATCTATCGATAGTTCGACGAATAAGCTGCTCTGATGGACGATTATGTAAATAATACATTTCACGAAGTGCTCTATAAGTTTGGCGAATAGAACACTGGTTTTGAAAATAAATTTCAACAATTTGTAAAGGTTACTGCGGCGTGAATCTTTTCATGATACTTTGTCAATGCTTACTGAGAAGAAATGTCAAAACAACATGGCTTCTATCTTCTGTCAAATCACAGTTATTCTTATCGAAAGTTCTATCAGTCTAAAAAAATCACCCGATATGTTGTTTACACTTTAACGAAATGACAAATACTGAAAAAAGTTTAACGACACTTGAAAAAAATTGAAGGTGTTACCAGATGAAACAATGGAATAATAAACTAGTAGGAACAGTTGTTGAAAAACCGTTTTTTATTTTAACACATTTCCAGAAATTGTTAGAAAAATAACTATTGCAGACAATGATTTCCTATAATCATTCTCCTTTGAGAATCATTTCAGAAAGAACTATACTTCTACCTGCCTCCATACCATGATGCGAATTCCTTACAGGCAGGAATAATAACGTAGAATTTAACTTGTAACAACGCCAAATCGGGCCAATTAGCCAGAGTTAGTTAAATATTGCCATACACAAAGATGCAGCAGCACATTCTATTCATCTGACTATGGGAATCGTACTCTGGCTCCGATTCCTGAAAATCTCCTTTCAGCGCTTCTGTGTAATTAAATCTCTTTACAGACAGTCAGTCGGTCTCTTTCAACTCTGATGAATAGACGGAAGTTATGAAGTTATACGTCCAAAATTGCGAAATAGGAGCACATCAAAAGGCAGGGGTAATTTGCGTGAATTCCCGTTGTGATTCTGGAGCGGTCGCGCACTATATAACTCGATTTTAAATTGATTCGGGCCCAATTTCTGGAGCCGTTCGACGGAGGCTTTGAAGAATTTAAATCAATTGTTCGGTTCGTGGATGTTCACGACGAATCATCCCGGTTTAGACGTTTTATCCCGATTGATCGCCAGGAGGTCTAGATGGAGGCAGAGGGAGTTCGAGGATTGAATTGATATCTTGTTGCCACACGCCGTTGGAGTTGATTGGTGCTGAGATTTGAAAAAAATGCACATGATACATGAATACATGTATTCTAGTGAAAAATATCGAGAGATTTCACGTGGTTTTACAAACAAATAAATAAACGTTTATTGTTAGTAAAGAGTTAATAACAAGAGGTATAAAGATTTCAGATTTCCCGTTAAGAAGTCTGTTATAGCGCGACAATACAAAACAGGATTAAGATATGGAGTGGATAATTGAAAAGGGTTTTATCGAATATTTTTTTTAGAGTGATAGAACTTTCGATAGGGATAACTGTGATTTGACAGAAGGTAGAAGCCATAATGTTTTGATGTTTCTGTTCAGTAAGTATTGACAAATTATCATGGAAAGCCTCACGCCGCAGTAACGTTTACAAATTGTTGAAACTTATTTTCAAAATCAGTGTTCTATTCGCCAAACTTATAGAGCACTTCGTGAAATTTATGGTTTACATAATCGTTCATCAGAGCAGCTTATTTGTCGAACTATCGATAGATTTCGGACAACATTTTCTCTACTCGATGCAACAACAACAACAAGACAAAGAACTGTACGTACAGAAGAAAATATCTCTGCTGTAAGTCATGGTTTTAATGATGATCCAGATTTGTCCATTCATCGACGTTCACAACAAGTTGGACTCTGTCCATCCACCACATGGAAAATTTTGCGCCAAGATCTTGGTCTACGCCCATACAAGATCCAATTGGTTTAAGAACTAAAGCCACTTGACCATAATAAGCGTCGTTTGTTTGCTGATTAGGCCCTAGAACAGCTTGAAGTTAATCCACTTTTTTATCGTAAAATTGTGTTTAGTGATGAAGCTCATTTATGGTAGAACGGCTATGTAAACAAGCAAAATTGCCATGTATGGAGTGAAAACAATCCTCAAGAAGTTCTGCAGGTTCCATTGCATCCTCAAAAATGCACTCTATTGTGTACTTTACACGATGGAGGCATCATCAGTACATATTTCTTTAAAAACGATGCTGGAGCTTAGTAACAGTGAATGGTGCTCGTTAAAGATCGATGATCAGTGATTATTTGTTTCAAAATTGGAATGATATCGACCCAGAAGTGTTTTGGTTCCAACAAGATGGTGCTACACCTCATGCTGCTACCGTAAAAATTGATTTATTGAAAGGAAGATTTGGCGATAACATTATTTCGAGAAATGGTCCAATTAATTGTCCTCTATGATCATGCGACATAACTCCACTGGATTATTTTCTTTAGGGTTACGTCAAGTCATTTATTTATGCTGATAAACCAGAAACAATATACGCTTTGGAAGCCAACATTACTCGTGTTATTGATGAAATAAGACCTGAATACTCGAAAAAGTTGTACAAAATTGGTCTGGTCGAATGCGGTTCCTCAGAACTAGTCGTGGTGGACGTATGCCGGAAATTATTTTCAAAACATAATTGTCATAAAATTATCTTTCAAATAAAAAACAATTTGGCTTCAAACTCAATTTAAATGTGTTTTATTTCAATTTAAAGTTCTATCACTCTAAAAAAAACACCCGATATGAACATATATATATATAGGGGGAGAAAGAATAGAGGCGTGAAGAAAATAGTTTATAACTATCATGGTAATTTCCAAATAACTTAAATATAAAACAGATTAATTCTGCTATCCGCACTACAAATTTTAATTTTGTAAAAAAATTTTTCTCAAAACATTTTTAAGATTAAATAATATAAATGCCTTAGAAAACACAGTTTCAATTTAGTAGACATGTAGAATTAACACTCATTACACAGCACTAAAAGGAATAAAAGAATCCAAAGAAAATATAGAATATTGATTAAACTTATTCAATGAAACACTTGTCGGATACATCGGTTGTTCCATAACGAAAACCAAATTCCACTCCAAAAAAGTATAACATAACCTCAAGAATTTCTTCAAAAATAATTCTCTTTCAAATGTTCCTTCAAAAAAGCTCTCCAAAAATGTTTAACACATCTTCAAAAAGTCTATTCAGAATTATCGCCAACTTAGTGTACACAAAATAAAAACAATCAATAAAAAATATATCATACCTGATGACCCCGTGTGTTTTCAAAAACTGAGAACAAATGATTTCTAAACTACTAAATTGAAACTGTTTTCTAAGGCATTTATTTGATTTGATTTTTAAAAGTTTTTGATAATTTTTTTTTATAAAATTGAGCTTTTTATTGAGTAAAAAAATCCCCTTTTTATTATTTTAATTTCCAAATATTATTTAAAAATATTAAGCAGTCGGGATTTGTTTAGGTCTGTTCGATCGTTCAATAGAATTTGTTGAATTTTGTGTTTTATTAATATAACATTTTTCATGTTCCCTAATTCTTATTTGGAATGAAAGAAGAATCTGCCTGTTTTTAAAACATAAATGTCTTAAATTTTTCTTTCAAATAAAAAAAATTTAAATGTGTTTTATTTCAATTTAAATTTCTATCACTCTAAAAAAGACACCCGATATGAACAAATTATTTAAAGCCTATGTCTTTCAAACCAAGATCTTGAATGAAAATTTTAACCTATAATTGTAGTTGGAGCAGAGGTTTTTTCTGATGACTTCCGAATGAAGAGTCCTTGTGTTGAAAATCTATATTCGCTAGAAAATTCAACCAAACTGAAACCGTATACAAATAAGATCTTTTATAAATTTCTTCTTGATTTTAAGTTAACGTGACAAGATAACTATGACGCAGGTTGAGGTCATGAATTTACAATGCTATACTATGATACAATACAATACTATGATACAATACAATAATAGAGGCAACGCCGTTGCTTGTAATTGAGAATCTTGAAACCAAGATACGCAAGGTGCATTTTATATCGTGAAGACATATTCAACCAGCCTAATCGATTTAGAGAAGGTGTAATGTGATCTCTCCTTCTTACTTCATAAATGAGCAGCTGTTTTGCATTCTTTGGACACGTTGTTTATCAGTAAACTACAGACAAGGATAGTAAACGATGGGGCAATGATTAAATTGGGATAAAACAAGTGAATCACAGAGTAGCTTTCTAGCATCTTGAGAAAGGCAATCTTGGAAGGTACAAACAATCCTCAACGAGTTATAGACTGAACGATGTTTGTTGTTAACCTATTTGTGGATGCGCAGCTGGTTAATTTTAATTTTAAAAGAATCTTTCACGAGTTCAGGGCCTGTTTGTTACTTATTCTTGACACTGTAAGTCATTGTAGAAGTAGTAATGTTTGACCATATTCCATATTGATTTTTGTCTGCTTGTTCTAGGGAACAGGGTTCTATAGTTTTGCCCAAATGTCTGTAATTTTCGAATTTTAAACCGAAAATGGTCTCAAATGACTAGGTTGGATTCATCAATAGAGACAGAGGTCAAAAGTAATTCTGTCAGGACGGTCAGTTCGAGGGTAAAGAAGCTAATTTTAGAAACTTTCAGCCTATGTTTGGGGTTTGAATATCTTGGATTTATAAATTCATGTGGATAATAACTACACAAAGATTTGTGAGAAATTTGATGACGAATGACCTTCCGATTGGATGGCTGGAGGTGAAAATGTTAATTTCCGAATGAAAAGACATAGAAACTTGAAAATTTCAGGATAGTTTGGAGTCTATTTACAGGTGTCCCATATTTAGACCGACAAGCGTATAGTGGATGTTCTACACATTATTTTGGACACTTTTGATCCAAATCATATAATGCAAAAAGGATTCGTTAAGGAACTAGAGCCCTCTGAAGATGATGTCCAGGAAACACTTCTTTAAAGAATAAACTTTAAGTAAATTAAATGTTTTCCTATTAATTGTTTTATAAGGTGAAGGTTTCATAAAATAATTGAAATCAAGTACAAGAAATTGATATTTCTCTTACTTCATTAGGATTCTTCAGATAATGAGCATTGAGTAGTGAACGGAGAGAAAATTTCAAATCAATTTTTCTGAAAACCGGTGCAACTGGGTGATATCACATAAGAGCACCTTTTTTCAAGAAAAAATATCAGAGTTTATGAATTTGATGTATAACTTGTAAAGTAAAGAAAGGTAAAAGGGTTGTCACTAGAAATACCCTTCGCCTACGCTTATGTTTGACATGAAAAAAATGCACTCAAACCATTCGGTGCGTATTTTTTATATGAGCCAATATGTAAAATTTCAACACTTTTGGTGACGCCGTTTTGGAGATATGTGATAAAAAGTGTTGCCTGGACTATAGCTCCTTAACGAAGCATTTTTGCATTATATGATTTGGGTCCAAAGTGTCTGAAATAATGTCTAGAACATCCACAAGAAGCTTGTCGGTTAAATTATGGGACACTCTGTATAAGGTTGGTGAAAAGAAACCCATTATTTTTTCGTAGATGGATCAAGTGATCGATCTCTCGTAAAAAATCGATCAAACAATTTCAGACTTATTTTCGTTGTCAAGGTGACATTTCATACTAAGAAAATTCTTTTGAAGTTTTTTGTTTGGTGCATTCAGTTGTGAGTTACAGGGTGTTAAAAATGGAAGCCAACAAAGAGAAAATTCGGCATATTTTACAGTTTTTCTTTAATAATGGCGAAAATGCAAGCCAGGCGGCTGAAATTGTGAATGGTGTTTATGGTCGCGATACGGTAACAGCTAATTACGTGTAATTTTGATTTCATGGATTCCGTTTAGAGATGCGCCTTCCACAAGCAGGCCCGTCGTCGAAATTGTCGATAAAATCACAGAAATAATCGAAGTTGACCGACATGTTAGTTGTCGCAGCACCGTCCAGGAGCTAAAGATGGACCACAAAATAGTTTTAAACCATTTGCGCAAAGCTAAATTCAGAAAGAAGCTCGATAGATCGAATTTCCATCTGCGAAGCCTTGGCCAAATGAAATTAAATCGACCCATTTCTTAAATGAATGGTGACTGTGGATGAAAAAATATATTTAGTCCAGTTCAAATTTAGTTTTTGGATGTGAAATAACGACACGAAGGGTCATGCATAATTTCGTGAAGACAAATTACGAGAATTTTTAAAATTTTTTTCTTTATATTTTTTCTCCACTCTTTTTTGTCAATATGTAATGATGCATATCGAAGGTAGAAGGATGGAGAGTTATTCATGTATTTTTCAGTTTCATGTGATTTTTCATTTCTCTAGGAGAGCACTTATAAAAATGAAAAAGATTAAGTTAATTTGATTTTTGGGTCAAGAGAACACATAATTCTATGTTGTATTAATCAAACTTAGCTTCTTTAAGAAGTTATTCAAAGATTTGAATTTTTTAGGGGAAATTGACTGCTGTACAAGTGCTCAAAAACTTGCATCAGAGCTTTCTCAGATTTATATATTTAAAGTTTTCAATAAGAAACTTTTCGTTACCTGAAATAAATTGATATAAGGAAAACAAATGTTAACTTCCGCTGTTTTATTAATTTACACGACAATTGTTTCGTCATACCATGACTTCATCAGGTGAGTATCAAAACTGAGGTATACAATGCAATACATGACCTTAAATACACACCTCTGGTACAAACAGTAGAGGGGTGGAAAGAGATGGTTTACAATCGATGAAAAATATTATTTGTTTGAATCTATTTGATCATTCAATAAAATTTGTCTTTTATTATATATATTGATCTCTAAAGTTTCTAACAGATTTAGTTTCTGACTTTTGTTTTCGATATACATTTATATATCTAGTATAATATATCATATTATAGTTCATATTTAAATTATGACCAGTTTCTAACAAATGGTTGGTTGAATTTGGTTTATTATTAATATAACATTTTTCATGTTCTCGTATCCTTGTCTATCCCACATATATACATGGACAATCACTACATGTTAACTTGTAAACTGATTTTTTGTTTTTAGGAATGACGTCTTTATTATTTGTTATTAAGCTGCCTAAAAAATTAATGGTATTAATAGAGATGTTATAATTTTCTTTTTTCTTTAGATATCTAGCAATCTTTTCAGATTTTTGGCCTATGTAAGTTAATGGAATAAATTTTGTTTCGTTTGAATTTTGAAATTTTGGATATACAAGTGATATTGCTTTCTTGTGATTTATTTTTTCACAGAGAACATGAAAAATGTTATATTAATAATAAACCAAAATGAACTTATGCCAACCATTCGTTAGAGAATGGTCATAATTTTAATATGAACTATAAAATATTACATACCCAAAACAAAAGTAAGAAAGTAAATCTGTTAGAAACTTTAGAGATCAATAGATATAATAAAAGACAAATTTTATTGAATGATCAAATAGATTCAAACAGATAATATTTTTCATTGATTATAAACCATCTCTTTCCACCCCTCTATTTTTTGTACCAGAGCTGTGTGTTTAAGGTCATGTTTTGCTTTGTATACCTCAGTTTTAATACTCACCTGATGAAGTCATGGTATGACGAAACAATTGTCGTGTAAATCAATAAAGTAGCGGAAGTTAACATTTGTTTTTCTTATATTGAAGATGAATTTCCATCAAGTAAACACCGAGACGATCAAAAAATGAAATAAATGGAATACAGGGTGAAAAACCTCGGACCAACTTATTTGATTTAACTTTATTAAAGAAAAGAAATTGAACAAAACAAAAACTGATAATGATAACATAAACATTTGGTAATAATATATTTAAGCGGTTTCGAAGTGACTTCCTTTGCGGCGATATATAGCTTCAGATGCTTCTTGAAATACTGGGTAGTGGGCCGCAGATATTCGGGCGTTAATCGGTCCCATTCCTGGCGCAGGGATTGCTTCAGCGACTCCAAAAATTTGTGGTGTTTAGCACACGCCCTGAGCTCTAAAATTGACAACACGCTGTAGTACATATACATATCAGTGTGAAAAAATTTTTATAAACTGTCGAAAGACAATTTGACGGTTCATGGGGAAGGCTCCACGAACATAATCGTGATTTATGGTATTCGCTCTTAAACTCCTACTTGTTTCGAAATGATGACTTGCACAATCAGGAACCGTGAGTTCGATCACAGATCACGAAATCGAAATAGGATTTACAATTAACTGATCAGTAGCATGCTGCGCAGGGATTAAGGAAGCCTAACATGTAATTCAGACGTCATTGCTGGGTACTGCCTCATGTGACAGCGGAGGCAGAAGAATGGTCTGCTTATAATGTCATTGTATGTTCTGACAAAACGTTTTTCTACGATGCAAGGCGTTGTTTGGAGATTTTACATAATTATGACATGTCCGAGAATGCGTCATTTCCTTTCTGTTCATATAAAGAACATAGGTAGGTCGTTCATTTCATAAGAAAACATTTTCACTAAAATTTTCATATGAAGGACGATAATACATCTCAATAAATCTGGAAACCATTAGTTTTCGTCAAATAATGATCATATTTCATTTCTAAATTTCTTAAATGTGATGCAACGATAATGTTCTTTGCCATTGACTAGCGCAGTCTGACGTTACCAGCTATATACATTCTGTCAAGAAAGTACCGGGAATTATCGATTTAAATCTGGCGTGGCAATGAAGCAGGTAAATTTTTTTTTCCTAGGTTGGTACCACTGTCCTTAATTACTATGCCAAGCTTGAGCGGAATCTGTCAACTAGTGTGTTTGCAACAGCTGATTAAGTTAGTCGATGTCAGAGTGCGTGCCGATTTTTACTATGGGTGATTACGTTGAGTAAAGAATTTGTTTAAAGTTTTGTGTTGCAAATGAATTTTCGTGTGCCGATGCATTGAAAATGTTGCAAAAGGCCTTTGGTGATAATGCTCTATCGAAAACTCGTGCATATCAGTGGTACAGAGCCTTCAAGGACGGTCGTGAAGTGGACGCCCATCGACGGCTTCGATCGAAGATAACGTCGATAAAATTAAGGAAAGGGTGCTGGAAAACCGTCGTACCAGCTTGAGAGAGATAGCACATGATCTTAAGATATCCCACGAGTCCGCACGTACGATTTTGATTGATAATTTGGGCATGAGAAAGGTGGCCGCACGACTCGTACCGAAAGACCTGAATTTTCTTCAAAAACGTCATCGCGAACAGGTTGCTTCAGACATGCTGGATCGCTGTAATTCCGATTCTACATTCATGGAACGCATTATAACTGGTGATGAGACCTGGGTCTACGAGTACGATATGCAAACAAGCCAGCAATCATCGGAATGGGTGGCAAAAAATGAGCCGAAACCGAAAAAACCACGCCAAAGTCGCTCGAAAATGAAGGTGATGCTCATTGTTTTCTTCGATATCCGTGGCGTGGTGCACTACGAATTCGTTCCAGAGGGTCAGACGGTAAACAAGGAGTATTACCTAGGCGTTATGAAACGTTTGCGTGAGCGTATCCGTAAGAAGCGGCCAAATTTGTGGGCGAACAACTCATGGATTTTGCATGACGATAACGCGCCTTCTCACCGAGCTACGATTGTGACTGACTTTCTCGCCAAAAACTCAACAAACGTGCTTCAGCAACCACCGTATTCGCCGGATTTGGCTCCCTGTGACTTTTTCCTCTTCCCATAACTAAAATTGCCTCTTCGTGGCACCCGTTTTGAGTCGATTGAAGCCGTAAAACAAAATTCGGCGCGAGAGCTAAAATCCATCCCGGAAAGCGCCTATAAAAAATTATTCGATAATTGGAAGTGCCGTTGGCATAGATGTATTGGAGCAAATGGAGCCTATTTTGAAGGCGACCCAATAAATTTTGACGATTAAATGTAAAAATGTTGTTTTAATTGAAAATTCCCGGTACTTTCTTGACAGAGTAGTATACTTGCCTTTTAAATGATGGTAATGTTTCTGTGAAAGTTGAGAACTCATGTTCCAAAATGTATAATATAGCGATGGGGGCCGATTCTCTTTATAAATTACTTACATCGTAGTGATCCTGAAATTGAAATCATATATATTCGTTGGTGATACATCAGAGGTGGTCTCGGCTCGAAGTTTTAGGAAGCTTTCTGAAATCTGTAATTCGCTGATGAATAGTATCTTGAATTGGTGCAAATCAAGAGCCTTGATTATCAATGTTGGGAAAACAGAATGTATATTTTTCAATAACAGAAACATTGCAGGACATTGACTGATTATCAGATGCGTGGATCACCGAATTGTTTCTAAAGATATTGTTAAAGTTTTGGGTGTACACTTAGATAGTTCACTGAAATGGGGTCATCATGCTGAATGAGTCTGTAAGGGATTAGGAAGTTTTTTTATGCCATAAGCAGAATAAGATAATCTCTTCCGATTCAGTCTCTTATGAGTGTTCATTACAATCTTTTTCAAATTACATTGTGTTACTGTGGAATAATTTTTTAACTCTTGTAGACTATTTGTAATATAGAAGAGAATATTACGTTTATTATTTAATTTAAAACCTTGTGTTTCTTGCAGATCTATCTTCAAGATACATTGAATATTAACACTTCCTTCTTTGTTTATTATTAGATGTATGATTTATATAGAAGAAAATCAGCATAGTAAGACTATCTTTCATAATAACTCCAACAGGAATGTTATCATTCTATGCATTCCTTCTAATTCGTCCTCTAAGTTTGAATCTTGTCCTGTGTACCAGCTATAACTTTGTATAACCATTTACTAATAAATGTCATTGGATGAGTTCGAGTTCAAAAAGGTTATAAGACAGAATTTACGTAGAAAAAGCTTGAAAAAGCTCTTAGAATGTAATGCAAAATTGTTTTGGTTTGACGTGTCCAATAAATTTTTATAATAATAATAATTATTATTATTATTGCTTTTTCCGCCGACACTGCTACAGTTTCAAGATGTTCTTGAGATCTGTGTGAGATAATATTTGTTATACTAAGGATTGTGCCCAATTGGTAGTTTCTTCAGCTGAAATGGTCTTCTTTGTATTCTAATTATTTTTTGAGGATGTGCTACATGTTTTGAGAGTTTTTCAAGTAATTTATTTTTAGTATTAATTTATTTATTTAGTATTAATCGAAGGTGAGGGTTGAAAAAAAGAATTATCTAATTTCGATACAAAAAACTTTCAGTATTGGTGTTTTTCTATAAATTCTGATGAAAATTCTTATGGAAAATTTGGAACCTTGATTAGAATATATTAAATATTTCAGATAAATTAGTTTTGGAGAAGTTCTTAAAATTATGTTGTATATTTTTGAGAAAGATTTAGTTCTCATAAATATAAGATCAGAAAACTAAACATTTTATAACAAGCAGAGCTGCGTAAGCTTGTCTGAAGAGTTCAGTGCGCATGCTTGGAACGAAACAAAAAACATTTATTTATGTATTAATTTTAATTGACAATTTATATTCGTTGGTTTTTTTTCAATTCCATTTGATATTATATAATGAGTTTCGATTTTATACGTCTATTGAATATAAGCATTGCTTATTAGACATTCATTTAATTCTTAAAGTTTCTTGAATAAAAATTTTTTGAAATTAAAATTGTAGAAGACTAACCGATTGAATCTGTTTTAATATTCAAATTTTGTTTCTTCAGCTAATTCCTCATGAGATGGAATTCAGATTATGATGATCAAGTACTGATGACATCTTTTTTGAGCCAATATGTTCTGCGAATAGATGTTAGTAATAGTTTGGGTTGAAGAAAAATAATCTGTGGTGTATATATAAATATATATGCTGCATACAGAAAGAAATTGATACTTTGTTGGAGAATTGGGTTTGTCGATGATCGAACATGCCACTTCTTGTTAATCTTTGGAAGCATCAGTGTAAATTTCTTATATTATTAAAAACCTATTAGAAATAAGAATATCCAAATATAATATCCTGAAAGTTCAATTGAAGCCTTGAAAACTATGGAAGAAACATTTCTTTCTTGTGAGTAGAGCGTCAGATTCAAATATTAAATAAATAAATGTGGATATTCCACTTTTACTGTGTCTTACAGAAAAGTGTTAGAATTTCTAGGTGAACACGATGGTGGAATATATCTTCAGATCTTCAGCCCTTCCTGCTGCGCAAAACACATCTCACACCGAAATACTTTCCAGTCATGTTTTGCAACATAACTCACAATTTGTTCAATGTGTCAAATGTAAATCTGTGAGAAACTCGATCTGAGTTCCTGATAACGCTGGGGGTTCATTCACCGAAGAACCAAGAATAATACGTTCTAAATGAGATTGGGAGAGTCATATAGTACCTTTTTTCTGATCGGAGATTGGCTTGGTCATGCTACCGCTGATATGTTTATTTACAAGTTGTTCTCCATTGATGCGAGATGTCTGTAGCGTCTCAATTGTGTTTGGACGTGGTGATTCTTCGATTTCGAACAACACCTGTTTTCTTGCAAGTCATAGGGAGTCCAGTTAATAAGCGTGATTGATGTTGAAGATATAACGCTATTAGCCGCCTTACTAATGGTCCATTTACGTCAATGTTGTCTAAGCTATTCCTAATTGAGTGATTAAGAAAATCAATTTACACTTTTCAGTATTTGTAATATCAGGTACCTATAATCCAATAATTCGATTCAGGAGGTGAAGAATAATTGTGTAAATTGACAGAAACGACTTGACGACAATTTATCTAAAAGTCTTATGGCACACAAGAAGGTTTT
The DNA here is from genome assembly GCA_034642435.1 of Megalocaria dilatata. NCBI lineage: Eukaryota > Metazoa > Arthropoda > Insecta > Coleoptera > Coccinellidae > Megalocaria > Megalocaria dilatata. The sequence goes on from CM067854.1 coordinate 9,010,614, forward strand.
ACTCGTAATCTACTCACCTAAAATACTTTTGTTAATGAAGCATTGCCAGTTTTAACTGCTGGTAGTTATTTCCAGAATGGAACATCCAGTAATGATCATTTTATTATTCCTCAGCATTTTTGTATAATTTTTTCCATACCTATCTGGTAATGTTCGGGAGATTAAACACTTGCGTCATAGAGGATGGTTAATAATGCAGATATCCTGTATATCTGAGGAAATTACCTATAGTAAACTCTCTCACATAGAATACCCTCTCCATTATTATATTTTTAAGTAATATGTTGAAATTTAGATAAACCTTCTTCAGATATTCCGAAAGTGAATAGTTTTCGAGGTTAACCATTTTGAATGGAAACAAGTGTGGTCTTGTCAACTATTTTTTATTGCATTTAGCATAAAATTATATTTCATTTTTGAAATAGGTTCTTTATAAGTCACAAGAAAAGCTATAATATAAAGCGAAAGATATAGTGTGTTTTCAATCAAAAATAGAATTATATTTTAGTATTGATCGAAAATGAGGGTTGAGAAAAAGAATTATCTATCGATACAAAAAAATTTCGGTGTTGGTGTTTTTATTTAAATTCGGATAAAAATTATTATGGAAAATTTGGAACCTTGGTTAAAATCTATTTATCATTCTATTCTATTTAACTATTTCTTCTATACATCATTTATAATGCAATAGAATTGCATATGGAGAAGAATCGCATTATCCTTCAGTTACTTTTAGTTAATTAAATTATATAAAAATTTTCGAAAAAAATTTAATTGAGTCGGTCCTTAATTGATGGAAATTCATTTCAATTAAATAAAGTAATATATGATTTGAAGTAAAACACTTTATTTCCACTTATTTTTATTTTTCAACGACAATTGTTTCGTCAATTACATATTGACTTCGTCAGGTGAGTATGGTAACTAACTACTTTAACAAAATCTTTCTCCTTAAATACAAGTTTCACTAAAAATACGTGATAAAATGAAGTTTTCAAGGAATTTATTGAAAAAGATTCGACAACGGAGAACGGTTCACATCTGTTTGGTCGTTCAACAAAATATTCATTTTATGATGCCGGTTTATTTCCATTGCTTATAAAAGGTCCAATCTATTGCATTTGTTCTCGAAATGGAGAACTTGTTCCTGGATCCTACTCTCAAAAGATCTACAAAATCTGCGACAAAAATCTGCACAGATAGCTAGATATTTAAAGAAAAAACGAAATGTCAATATCTCATATAAAACAATAAAGTCTTTAGGTAAATTAATAAAAACAATAAAGATATCGTCAATAAGAACAAGAGATCAGGCGTATATAGGTTAAATTGTGGTACATGTCCATATGTATATGTATATTGGCCAAACGGGTAGATCTTTTGAGAGTAGGATCCAGGAACACCAGAATTCATTCGTTAAGAATAAATCAAACTCCACTTATGCCAGGCATTTACAAGAATCCGAACATGATTTTGACCATAATTTTGAAGTTCTCCATTTCGAGAACAAATGCAATAGATTGGACCGTTTAGAAGCAATGGAAATAAACCGGCATCATGAAATGAATATTTTGTTGAACGACCAAACAGATGTGAACCGTTCTCCGTTGTTGAACCTTTTTTAATAAATTCCTTGAAAACTTCATTTTATCACGTATTTGTTTCAAGACGATCATTCAAAAATTCTTCCATTGTGTAGTACTCTTTTTGGTAAAGTATTTTTTTAATTTCTTGTTTCATTTTATATGTATTCATTTCTTTGAATTTTTCTGGAATTTTATTATAGATGTTTATGGCCCCTATGATATGGTGCTCTGAATTTGTTTGTCCTCTCGTTGTATAATTATATCTTAGAAAATTACGTGGAGAATTCAATAGAAATGAACTGTCCTCATAGCAATTTGTGGATCAATTTGTTCGCGAAAACTGGATAGTTATTTGATAAAACAACCTGTTTACATTCCCGTGCATTGAACACACCTGAAAACACTGCTGCTGTAGCCCAGAATGTGGCCGAATATCCTTCAACCTCAGCTCATCATCGTGCTCAAGAACTGAAGATTTCGCACACTTCTCAGAGGAGAATTTTGCATAAAGACCTTGGTATGAAGTATGAAGTGAAGCCTTGTCCGACGCGTCTTCACTCCACTCAATGTGCTAATGACCGCATAATCGATGAGCATTTAGCAATGCTAAATTACTGAATACCTTAATGATAAATGTTATGCTAACCATCCAGAAACGACTGATGCCTTGAAAGACGAAATGGAACTTACCCATTCATGAGATTGAACCCAACAATTGACAATGTAGAGAAAAATTGGGTTGATCGGATGGGGTACTGCAGCCAGTCATTTGAATGATTTATAATCATTCGTAAATTTCAGAGTTCAACCTTTCTAGTAAACTTATAACTTTCAAAAAATATACTTTAGTTTTTTATTTATAGCCAATCAAAAATGCAAATATCCGTTATATTGGGTGCTATAAATTATTGAATTTCAGCCCGAAAACTTTTGCTTGAATAAATATGTCTAATATTTTCCAACAGAACTCGTATTTCTGCAGTCTATTAAAAAGCATTTAAAACTCCATTAGGTACTGAACATCCAAAAATATTTTTCATTCCTAAATAAATGTGAAGTAGCAAATTAATTTGCCATAAGGAGGTATTGTATTCTCTTTTCTCATTTTCCTTCTCTGACACCTGTGTCTACATTAAAAGGATCTGTTGAGTTATTTACAACAACCCTTTCTTAGAAAGAAAGTTCAGTCAGTTCGTTTTGAATTTGGTGTATGTTGGTGTAGTAATTTTTGCACTCGATGACATATTGGAAATTAATTTTATTTTAGTTGAATTCTAAACTTTTCGAACAAAACCGTAACTGTTCGTGAATTTGATGAATGTAGCGGTACTTACAAGAACTAAAATAAAGGTAATGGCTAAAATTGTGGAGGAATTTTTGAAATATCACGGGAGGAGCAAACACTCAAAAAAATATGAATTATTACCCAATGTTTTTCCTCAATTTGAGTCATATAAAGTTCGGTATGTTCTAAATAGTGCTTTAAAAGTACAATATTTAAATTGTATGGATTCTAAGGAACTTAACATCATTCACGGCATTGTTTAACAATAGAAAACATTTCAAAAAACCAGAACAACCTAGAAAGAATAGAATTTCAGAGCATAATGGCAGAGGAATTGTTATTAAAAGCACTATTCACTATTCAATACATATACAGGGTGTATATGAATAGTTGCGAAAAAATTTAGGGGTGAATCCTTGTCAAAAAATAGGGTGGGTCTTTCATATGTATTTTCATATATAAACTTTATTTTTGTGAGCCCCCCCTGCTTAGTTATGTGACAAAAATCTCAAAATGATTTGCCATATCAAAAAATAATTGTAACTGAATCAAAGTTAATCAAAATGTCATCCGCTTACTAGATAATTTCTAGTTCGGAAATAATTCCAGCCTTTACACCCTGTATATGTTGATAACTATTTATTATGAGTTGCTCACATGAGGGGTTTTGTTTACATAATAACTTCTTGGTTATAAAGAACAAGTGTGAAATTTGGCAACGTACTGTATTTAACTGGTTTCTGTTTTGAGATCAGGATATAATTTTTTTTTATTACTTTTGGTAAAATCACCAATCCAATAGAGGTGAATTAGATAAAATCCCGGAACTTATTAAGCGGTTTATTTCTAAATTTTCTAACAGTTTCAATTTCAGACCCTTATTTTCTTCATACAAATTCTTGAAACTCTCATTAAAATCATGTTTCCCTTTTATTAAATTTTCCGCATTCCTGGAATCCAACTCATATATTGAGAAAGGAGCATGGGTGTTCCTCCATTCTAGTATCAAAGGATCTTCTAGTTTGTCCAATATTAGTTTTTGAACAGGTATCGCTTAATAATTGCTAAACGCCTGACAAATGTAGCAACGTAAGTAATAATTTAAATTCAACGAAAAAAAAAAAACAATTTAGACCAACAACCGATATACAATTCCCAACACAATATAAAGTATCGTTCCATCAGTGCAAAACAATGTGCAATAAAAAGTAATAAATTATGCTACATCATAGTTGGATAATTTGATAATTTCGGTATATGCGGCAGGGTCTAAGTTAATAAACATGTAGCATATGTTGACCAATCCGAGCTCGAGATTCAGGGTACTCGAATTTGTCGCGAAAAAAAAATCGTGCAATTAAAAGTGTCATCAAAATAGTCATTATAATAATAAAAAAGTTATACATTCGATGTTTTTTATCGTTGAAGGAATTTCATATTTTAAGTTATAAGTTTCATTAGTCTTATGGTTGAGATTATTTTATATTCATTTTTTTCTACCGTGAATTGTATACCACTGTAAATATATTAAAAAGAATTCACTTTGAATTTAGCATATTTCAGTGTTAAATGATTCTGATTATACTATACTTTGACGTGATATTATTTTATTTTGTTAGTTTCTTTGTATAATATGTGTATTTTAAGAATACAACTCCGTTGTTCATTTTAGTCATAAGTCAGATTACAATCTAACCTGAGATCACTTTAAATGTCATTTTATTTTGTGTACTGTTGATTTAATAGAACTTATTATTAAAAATACCTATATTTTGGCTTTTGCGCGCTTGTTCTAAGGAACTGCGTGCTATCGTTTTGACTAAATGTCTGTTATTTTCGAATTTTGAGTCCAAAATAGTCTCAAACGACTGGGTTGGACTTACTGATGACAAATCCGAGGTTAAAAATGTAAATAAGGTAGGACGCTGAAATTATTAAGGTCCGTCCGTAAACATTGTAACTTTCAAACGGAAAAAGTAAAATACTTGAAACTTTTTGGGTAAATTTAATGCCCGAATATCTCGGTTGAGTTCTTTGATGGGCGATATCCATCCAACGGTTCCGCAGTTACTCACATTTGAAACTTTTTCTTATTTTCCGATAGTGAAATTACCGATCGAAATCAAATTTGGCGTTTAGCTGTATAATAAAGACATATGGTGCCAAATTTTGTGGAGATTGGTCGTCCGGACGGACTGGAGATAAGAATGTCAATTTTTGAACGAAAAGACCTAAACACTTGAAATTTACAGGGTGTATTAGGAGTCTGACTAGATCAGTTATGTCCAAATATGAACAAAATTAGTTAGATTTAATAGTTTTTGCGTTATTCTAATCTGAAATTTGAATTAACGAATACTTTTCGGAAGTATGAATATTTAGATGTGAAATAACGGCGCGAAGGCTCATGCATAATTTCGTGAATACAAATTCAAAAAGTTTTCTCACTTTTATATTTTTAAAAATAGACTTTTTAAATCTTCAAATATACCTATAAAGAGACTTGCATATTTAAATAGCTCAGGTACCCAAGTTGGCTTACCTCGAAATTTCGATCCAGTGTTCGAATCCAGGAGTGATTTAAAAAAGTTTTTTTTAACCCGATTTCGGCGAAAAATATGAAAAGTATATAAAGTTTTTCTCAATATATTTTTTCCACTCTTCCGTTCTAATAGTAACTATGCAGATCGAAGGAAGAAGGATTTCAACCACGCATTTTTCATTTGAATTGTATTTTACGAATCAATCAGTTTATTTCATCATATGTAGTTTCTTGAAGAAATGATTTACAGATCTGAAATTTTCATGGCAAACGGGAATGTTGAACAACCGTGCTAAAGTAAAGTTAATCTGATCATAATTTAAATTGAGTTAATTTTGTCATTTCTTTATTACGTTCTGTTATCATACAGGGTGTCCCAACGAAAATTTGATCCCCCATTAGTCAGAAACGAAGAATTTCCGAATATTTAAAAAAAACAGGTCAACTTCTGTCTTGAGGGGGACGAAATGTAAAATTTGTTTTACATTTGTTGACAGAGTAATTCATATCCCTAGTAACGAAGCAACACAGTTGCGATTTTTATGCCAAAAATTACAATATTCTTTGAAATCTTGCTTTTCACTTTAATTTGAAGTCTTGCTATAGAGAAAAATGTTGTATTGCACACGACGATAAAATCGCATTATCTCCTCGAGCGTAATTAGCGCTCAAAGTAAAGTTCAAAGTTATCGTCTTGTACAATAAATACCTATTATTAGAAAGAAGAAGAATTATAAGAAAATTTAAGGTAATACTGTTAGGTATTTATTTAAAAACCATTTTCTTAACTCATGACGTTCACTTGACAATAAGTAGGAATTTTATTTCATTTCACTCGGATTCACAGAATTACATCATTCGTAGATAGTTATCACTCCTGTAAATGAATAATATATATGTCAAACGTTGACAGCAGAAGTCGTAAACTCATCAGCATCCACAATTGCGGAAGAGAAGTGTAGGGGTAATAATCCTTAGTTGTATATAATTGTGGTCACAACACCCAGTGACAAGAGCTGCTCCTCTGACAAAAGAACTCTGTAGGGTTTCTTATTCACCACTAGACTAATGCCAAATCTTAACGATAATTAATTCTGGGTACGTAAAATCCCTTAGGGACTAGAGGGAGAATTTTCAGAGGAAGAGAGTGATAAAGGGTGGGCGATCTAGATCATGCATTTTGAAGTAGTGGTTATTTCGAGTTTGACAACACTTCTGTCATTCGTGTTTTGACAGAAGGTTGGTCCAATATTTGTCATTGACGAAATTGGTCGATCTACGCTTGAACAAAACTGGGAAATATTAAAAACTTATTTCCAAATTGATGAATCTTCTACCCAAACTGTTGAAATTCACGTGGAAATCCAATAGAAATGAAATGCTTTCACGGAAATTTGTGGATCGATTTGTTCGTGAAAACTGGAACGTTATTCGATAAAATAACTCGTTTCAAGTTCTCGTCCAGTGAACATACCTGAAACATACATTGCTTCTGAAGCCCAGAATATGGCTGAGCATCAACTTGTCATTGTGCTCAAGAACTGCACGTTTCTCGCACTTCTCTGTGCAGAATTTTGCATAAAAACCTGTGTGAAGGCTCACACAGTTTCACTAGTGCAAGAATTGAAGCCTCGTGATCATCCGATGGGTAAATGGTCGCCTGTCCGAAGATCCGCATTTTCCAAGAAAAATGATCTTTAGCGATGAACCTCATTTTCACCTAGGAGGACCACTTTTTGTGGTGATTTGAAAAGTCCGTAAAGGCATTATCGAAATTCTTTCTGTCGTTGAGTAAGCACAACTGTTTTCTATATTCACGCAGAGTGTGGATGTCATCTATGGTTCGGTTTGTTTGCAGTACTGCATTTTTCAGTCCATCTTCAACGATTTTGAGCAAATAACTAAGTTGTACTCACTGATGAAGAATCCGAGGTGAAAAGTAATACTGTCTATGTGGTCGGTCGGTCGGCTGTCCGTGAACACGCTAACTTTGGAATGGAAAGGGCTAAAGCCTTGAAACTTTCAGGAGGGTTTGTGGTCTTGATATCTCAGCTAAATTTCTACGTGGACAAAATCGGCTCAATTGTTACGTAATTATTCACTTTTGAAATATTTTTATATTATTCCCAACACTTTCGAAATAGCAAATTCGTTCGATTTACAATTAAGCGTTTAGAAATAAAATAATAACAATCATATTCATGCTAAATTTCGTGACGATCGTATGATTAGAGAGCCAAAAAATTTTTTTTCAAACGAATCAGCTTTGAGTCTACGATGGTATGTTCTTATCACTTATGATGTAAGGCAGATCAAATCCATATTCTGCGCTTGGACTATACGTACTTGAAAAATGTCATATGAATTCGTTTCAGAGGGATTAGATGACACTGATAGATTGGGAGCCATATCAAATTTGCACATTCTATCTTCCTGATGACTAGAGTGAAGTACAAATTTCTGAGCACCGACATGTCATCGAATTTCTTTATGCTCCTGAGTATAAAGCTCAAAGTTCTATTGGCTGATGCATATAAGTTTTCGATATAGGGAATGAAGGTGTAGGTAGAGTCGAACAATACTCCAAACTCATACATTTCATCTTTATTGACGATTCAATTGTCAGCTATATGATAACTATAATCCAACCTTGTCGGCTTTCTTGTAAATGTGACTTTGAAACACTTTCTCACATTCAACCTTAGTTTGTTCAGCAAACACCATTCGTAGATATACTGCAAATTGGACTCAAGCAACATCAAATCTGAAGCATTACGTATTTTCAGGTAAATCTTTAAATCTTCAGCTTATGCTAGAGCTGGATTACCGAGAGAGACCAAGAGATGATTAATATAGATATTAAACAATAGCGGTCCTAAACTAGATCCTTGGGGTACTCTACAAAAGAGCGCATCCTTATATGATATGAAGCCATTATAAAAAACATAATTCAGTCTACCCTGTAAATATGACTTCATGAGCCTCGCATATGCCAGACTGAAGCCGAAGGTCGAGAGCTTCGCCAGGAGAACACGTTGATCGATAGTGTCGAATGCCCGCGATAAATCGATATATAGTATATCAAATCAACCTACCACTATCATCCAAGGATTTTGCAATAAACTGTAATATCACCGCTAAATTAGTAACCGTAGATCTTCCACGAACAAATCCGTGCTGGTTTGTAGACAAATGGGAACCAACATTGAAGTGCATATTCCCATATAGCACCTCTTCATAGACCTTTGCAAAGTTGGACAATATAAAAATGGGTCTATAATTTTTGAACCGAGACTTGTTGTCTTTCTTGAAAATAAGTACTACTCTAGCTCGCTTCCATCTATGAAGAAAAAAAAAAAAGATTTTGAGGCTCAAATCAATAATATTATGTGAGGGCTTAGCGAGGACAGAACTACAATCTTTTATGACGTAGGACGGAACACCATCAACTCCAGGGGTTACCTTATCAGGAAATCTTGACATACTCAAGCGGACCTCCTCTTAAGTAACTCTTGATGTTGAAATTAACGGTACTTAAGAAAAGAGCATCAAGCATTCTTCGTTCCCGAGTAATCCCAGATCAACCGCATTCACGAAATGCTCCGCAAATACGTAGACAACCGCTGTACATCACAACTGGTATTCTGCTAGCTCCCTTCTTATGATGAATAAACTTCCAACTTCTGCATTTCTTATCACTCAGAAAGTTTTGCAATGCGAGAAAAAGATCGCTTGGTACCAAGCTCCTGCAGTTTTTGGCGATTCATTACAGATGTCCATGGCTTGGCGATGTCCTAATGGAACACAACACTTCTTCTGTTGGTCAATTCTGTCCGTTTCTTATCAATCGCAGTCCAATTGTTTACAGTAAGTATACGAATTCAGTGACCATATGGAAGCAACTCTTAATATATGATTCCTTTCCAGTTCCACAGAAGAACCTTCCTGGCCGTTAGTCCTGGTTTGGCCACAGTTTGAGCTGTTTCACCGTTTTCGCACAATATGTTTGTATACGACCCATATTGTATGTGAAATTGTTTGATCGATACTTTACGAGATATCGATCATTATAGCCATCTACCGAAAAAATAATGGATTTAATTTTCCCCAAGATTTATGTATACCATGTACAACAAATATGTAACCTTATTCGAAATATCATTTTAAGCTTTTTCAAATTCAACAGAAAAATTAAATTACTCATCACATATTTAATTACACGTAGTTACGTGATTAATCAATTTACAGTATTCTAGCTAGATTTCTGAATTATAATAAATGATCATGGATATTTGTTTCTAAGTAAGTTCTTCAAGACAATGGTTGATTTAACGAGTTTCGAAAAAGTCAAGGAATTCTTTCTCGAGCGAATATTCATAAACTAAATTAATGTTTCATCCTCAACATTCAGAAAGAGGGATTAGTCAATGCTCTGAAAAAGCCATTTCCTTGGAATACCAGCGACGTTTCCCCGTCTCTTGTTTTCAATTAATTAAGATTTTTGAGGGGGAAAGAGACCTGAGCTCACCTCGAGTAAAATGAAATGACAAAACGAAGAAATCAGTTTCCGTCTTGCAATCATCGCCTCTAGGAAAGTAAAAGACAGTTATTATTTAGAGACCACTTGGTGTCTGTATCCGTTGGGATAACAAGCATTGAATTAAAAATAGAAATTTCAAATTAAATATTAAGAGCGACGGATGAAAACTTTTTGTAGAAGATAGAAGGAATTTTGAACAAAATTAGTGGTAGGTTTTAAAACAAATTTATTCGGCAAAAAAATCTCTTGAATTTTTAGTGGTTAATATTGGGACCATCAAAAAGGCAGACTCGAAACGTATAAAGTTGTACAATGTTGACCAATTCAATAAAAAAACTGAAGGTCGTCCAACTCAATGCTTAGGGTTTGTCCAACAAAATTAATCATCTTGAAGTTTTTACTCATCTAAAAAATCCTGATATCTTGAGCATTGGTGCGAACCTCATCAGGTATCCACCATGTCGCTTAAAGGCTACATATGGCTTCTTATAGTCGACCAACGCGAACTCTATATCAAGTCTAATCTTCAAGCTAAGCAAATAAAGCATATTGATCAATTTTCATTAGAATTACAATGTGAATTTTGTTGTATTAATTTGAAAGGTGCTTCCTCAAACGTTTGTATAATTAGTGTTTACAGGCCTTCTGGTGTAGATTTGGAGCTGTTCGGCAATATATTCTCCTGTGTTTTGGATTATTGGCTCATTGGTTCGAAGATTGTTTTCGTATGTGGTGATTTGAATATAAATTACTTCGACTCAAGCAGTAGTCTAGAATATTTGCAAATAAGCTTAATTCTTGATAAAACTTCCACTGATGCTATCAGAGTGTTCACGAACAAAAATGGCAACAAAAGTTCTACTAAAATTGATTACATTCTACCTAATGCAAAACCTGATCTTGTTACCACCAGGGTAGTTGACGCTAACATCGGTGATCACAAGGCTAGTTAGTATCTTGTCGTTCGACTCCGCTACTTCAGATGAAGCCGTTCCACCCCATCTTTTCGTGTGATGTCGGACAAAAATCTGGGAGATCTGTCCTTGATGGCAGGAAAGGTCCCTCACAGATGTTAACTGATTTAACGGCTTCAGCTATATCCGATTCTATTACAGATATACTTGATAAATAATTTGAGCTGTACATATTCTGCATCTGCACAGGCAATTGAAGCCCCACGAGATTCGTACACGCCCTCGAAGAATCTTGCAAACATGTTCGAAATTTCATTACGATTATCTGCAGTATCATCACCATAGATCACCAGATTTAGATACTTACCATGTTTTTTTCGGAGTGACACAATCCTGAAGAGAACCTCAGAGTTTGAAGCAAGCTCCTGTTTGATTACATTGGAATTTCAGGTGAAATTGATGGTTGAATTTAGTCCTGTCATTTATAAATCAAAAACAATATCAACTTCCACTAATTTTCAATGTTTACATAACTAAGGATAAATATGTCGATAATGCTCATCAATTATACCAGTCTTCTAGAAAATAAAAATGACAGCCGATATCACGTTTATATTGAATTTTAAATTAGCTTGTGAGACTTCATTGGATTAATGTGCAATCGAAAATGTTCCATAAACAAAAGTTGTGCTTCGTGTCATCAACTTCTCAAAAAATTTCTAAATCAAACACAATATATTCACCCGTCCCGTGTATAGACAATCTATCCCTTTATCTACCTTACTTAATCCCTATACTTGAATCTATGCAAACTGATATTCTGAATAGACAATCACCCATAACCTAATAAGTTTAATCTTTCTTTCTAGTGTTGAATTGACAATAGTTAAACATTAATCAATTCAGATAAAGTTCAAAGTATATAATTACCTTCTACTTGATGATTAACGTAAAATAAATATTATTTGAAATTCACAAAAGTTTGCCGTAAAATTAATTGCAATTATTGTTTGATTAATTGGTTCTGTTGAAAGATATTTTACGATCGACTTACTTGCAAAGAATTCCAACATTTGTGTTGAAATCTGTTGTAAGAAGACGTTGGATCAATGAAATATCATAATTAATTTTCTAACATCTGTGGAAGTTATTGATGAACAAAATGATGAACTGTTTTGCCGTTATTTGGTAGTCATCATGATTCAAGGAAATCCTTGGAAATTACGTTGTTTGATTACCAACAAAAATGATAGGTGTGCACTTTTTTGTTACACCATCTTCTTTATTGCGTTGAAGTGTAGTACAGACATTCGAACATCTATAACATCACAAAGGCCAGCTTTTGAGGTTTAAACTAACAGCACATACATCAACTAAAAGACAAGAAGATATGACAATATACATATGTTGCAAGAAAATGAAATAAATCAAATGTGAACTCGAACGCTTGAGCTAGATGAATTTGACAACAGTTAAATCAGCTAAAATTAACATTGATGATTCATGGAAAGAATTTACGGGAGTCTATGAAAAAATGTGTCCAGTTTTAGAAGTAATCTACAGAAAAAAATGAGTGGGAGAGCATTCAACTTATACAAGAAAAACACAGGAAGAAGCTGAAAAAAATCAACCTTGATATGAACTAAAAAGGATCCAGTCAGTAATAAAAAGGAACATATTCTAAAATATCATACCAACGAACATCGCTGACGAGATGAACAGATGTTTCATTAATATAGGAAATAAACTGCAAAGAACTGTGCAAGCAACCATAAAAAAAACTTAAAGAACTTGTTAGAATAACTGGCAAATAACGAAAAATTCACTATATAGGTATGCAAGACATCACAGGTAAAGAAATTGAAAAAATTACGAAGAAAATTTTAAGAACACTAAAGATACGTATGGCCTTACCATGAAAGTCTTAAAATGAATCTCCTTACCACTAAGTGTTATATTCTCACCATTTATTTTAGTAGGCATATTTTCCTGACCAGCTTAAGAAGAACCGGGTAATTTTGATCCAAAAAGTGAAAAACTGAGAAATTAATAACTTCCGAAATATTTCTATACAATCTCCCCTATCGAATATTTTAGAAAGTGCGATGAAAGATAGAATTGTAACCTTCTTCAAAAACGATAACATTGAAAAACAAGTAACGAATGCTTTATCCTATTCAAGGGATAATAAACTTTATTTATTTCTTTACAAACATGGCCCGCATGTTCTTTCCAAGACATGTAGATACCGAGAAATTTTGTACACGATTTTGATATTAAAAGAACGTCAAAAATCAGATGTCTTCCACCAGCATCTCTGAGACAAGAGTTCAAACAGTCTGTTTCATGAATATTCAAACTGAAGTATTTTCATGACACCACCAATTAAAGGAGCTTATAATATTTCTACATTCATTTGTAAGCTCCTCAGGACTTCGCGCTGTGACACCTAATGAAGTATGATCAACAAAAATAATGATAACTTGAACCAAATATGTTTTGTTAGATCATTCATAAAAAGAAGAAATAACAAGGATCCCAGCACTGATCCCTGAGGCACTCCCAAGGTTGCATTATGATCACTGGACCATGTATCCTACACTTGAATACAAAAAGTTCTATTTGAAAAGTTCTATCCAGTTCAGAAATATACCTCTTGATCCAAGATGGTAAAGTTTATTAAGGTTAAAATCTAAGATGAGGCAATCAAAGGCTCTGGAAAAATCGAAGAATATGCCTGCTATAGAGTGGCTATTATTAAGACTTTTATAAACATGTTCAACAAATGTGAGAACAGCCGATTTGTTGTTTTACCTTGATTGAAACCATGATGATCAAAAGTTTGAATCTATTTAGTTGGATTGAGAACAATCCTTTCAAAGACATTGGAGAACAAATTTAGGATGGATGTAATTGGCTATGTTATTAGCATCGTTTTTTTTGAAAACTCTAATGACAGTTGATGTTTACAATACATTATCATACTGAAAATTACTGTTTATGACACCCCCATATCACACCAGTTAAATATTGTACGCTCACTGTGAACTAAGAACAAAGGATTTTAGGTATTGAAAGTTTCACTCTCATCTCTTAAGAAATCAATCTTGGATCATTTAATCAAATAGAAAGGCCTTTTACTTGATAGAAGAAATATAACAAAATTTGAATATTAAAACAAATTGAAATATGTTTATCTTCTACACTTTTAATTTCAAAAAATTTTTTATTTGTAGACATAAATTTAATTTTTAAGTTTTTTGAATAAAAATTTTTTTGAAATTAAAATTGTAGAAGATAAACATATTTCAATTTGTTTTAATATTCAAATTTTGGATCTTTTGGTTTGGCTTGTGGAGCTAAGTTTTTCCTATTTCGAAGATCTAGTATAGTAACATATTTTTATTGGGAACAAATTTTCGGTGAATTGTGTGAACGAAAATCTATGCCAGATTCGACTTAAAATTTAATTTTTATTTATTTAGATAAGTTTTTGAATTTAGTATTATTATATTCCTACTCTACTTTTGAAAAGGGCTACATCATTGAAAACACTCTGTATAAAAACTAAAAATATACTAAACGAGTACTTTATAACATGATATTTAGAGAGTTTACATTTATGAGTTTTGGATTGCAAAAAATATAGAGCAGCATAACTTTCCTGAGTTTTAGTGAGTAAATTTGATATCTTTTTAGTTTCCAATATGAAAGTAAAGAATTTGAAAGATTTCAAAATTAGAATGATGAACTTTCAGATAATACTACTTACTATATTTTCTGTTATTTTTTGTACTGATTGATCATATGTTTGGATCTTCCCCACTTGGTGTGAAGACTTCAACTGAATTCATTAGAAACTAGACGATAATGATTCATATAAAAACTGTCTTTCATTTTGTTTTTTGATATGTTGAATTTGTATATTGAAAAATTATAAAAGCACGGATATATTAGAAACTTGATTAACTGTCCAGTCTCCTGAAAGGAAATTTTAAATCGAAAAGATGAATGAAACAAAAATATGAAACGAGTATGAATTAATAAATTCGAATTCCAATATTTGAAATATTAAAGAAAACTTTACTTTTATCTGTCTTGCCCAAATGTCTGTAATTGTCGAAATTTGGCCCGAAAATGGGTTTAAACGACTGGGTTGGACTCAGTAGTGAAGAATCCGAGGTCAAAAGTCATTCTGTCGGGCCGGTCTGCCCATAAACATGCTAACTTTCGAACGTAGAGAGCTAGATAGAGCTTTGAAACTTACGGTGAAGGTTTGAGGTCTAAATATATCGTCGAGTTCGTTAACGGGCAGGATCGGCTTAATGATTTCCCAGTTATTCGTATCTGAAAATTTCTCTTAGTTTTTGCGATATTTTCAGAACTATAAATCCGATCGATCGCGCATAGTCATAAGGATCGTAGGATTGGGTTAAAAAAAATTATATAAGCGGATCAGCTCAAACATCATAACTTTCAAACAGGAAGAGCTAGAGTTGAAACTTGAAATACACCTTCATATTCATATTCATTATATTTCCTCAAAATTTACAGGAGATGTCAAAAAAGTGTATAAACAAAAAAAATGTTTCATATAAAAATAGTTACTCTAATAAATCACAGTGACAAAAATATAAATATATTCATATATATTGACAAACATGCTAAAATTCAATTTGCAATAAATAAGGGGTTTGTTAAAACTTTTGAAGCATAAATTCTTCCACTGAGTAGAATACATCTTCTACCAGAATTTTTCTGATCCCATTTTTGAAGCGCACTCTAGATAGTGTTTTCGAATGCTCGGGTAGTATGTTGAACATTTTCAACCCGTTATATATGTGCATATTCTGTGTTTTCTCCAGACGATGAAATTGTGGCACATATTTGTCCTTTGTTCTGGTGTGGTGATCGTGGACTTCTTGATGTTTATGGAATTTGTCTTTGTTTTCAAAGATGTACACAGGACTCTCGAATATGTAACATGACGGAGCTGTAAGTATACCATATTTCCTGAATAGTGGTCGACAACTTGGAATTCGGTCTGCATCAGCGATCACTCGAACAGTTTTTTTTTGCTTTAGGAAGATGCTGCCGGCTTTTGAAGATGCACCCCATAGAATAATTGGATAGGTCATCCTTCCATGAAAATGTGCATGATATACAAAGGGTGCTTCGTTTTCGGTAAGTGTATTCTTTATTTGCCTTAATGCGAACAATGCTGTGGAAGGTCCTTTACCTAATCCATTTAAGTGATGTTCCCAGGTTAGATTTGCACCAATTTTTATCCCAAGTAAGGAGATAATGTCCTTACTGCGACGTTTCGTGGTGATAACTATCTCCTGTGTCTTTTGGGTATTGACTTTCATTCGATTTTCTTCGAATCATTCCACTGCGTCCTTTACTGATTTCTCCTCGAGTACAATGTTGTATCATCGGACAATAGGATTTGACCATCCGCAAGAACGTTATACATCAAGTCGTCAATATACACTAAAAATAGAACAGTTCCGAGCGCTGATCCCTGAGGCACACCTACGCTGATTCTCCTTTTTTCTGATAGTATTCCCTCAAAATATACAATCTGGTAACGACCTTGTAGATAAGAGCTGAACAGGTTTAGCGCTGGCCCTCTTATGCCAACATACTCCAACTTGGACAAAAGCTCCCCATGATCCCCATGACACAATCAAATGCTTTTCTTAAGTCCAAATAGGTCAAAGGTACCTCTTTAGCATCATCCAAAGCCTCCATTATAAAATCGACGACGTGCAATAGGGCAGTTGTTGTGGATTTTTCTCTCCTGAAACCATTCTGACGATCACTCAGGAAAGAGTTTCTTTTCAGGAACGAGATCAACCTAGACTTGATGAGAGACCGAAAATTTTCTAGACAGCAGAAAGAACAGAGATTTGTCTATAATTTTCATATAGATCTGTTCATTATGTGAGCTAAAGGCTTTGCATGGATGATTTTATAACACCATCATATCCGGTAGATTTCAAATTTTTCATCTTCCGTCTAGTATTAATCAACTCATCTGCAGTTGTTTCAAAGAAGTTACATTATTTTTCATGATATTTTATTGAGTCGTAGTTGAAGCTATTTAAATGTTGATCTATCGAAGAAACATTGACAAAGAAGTTATTGAATTTTTCTTCGAATTGCACCAGGTTCCATTGACTGTATTCGTTTATCTTTTTGAGATCTTCGTTCAAGGAATCGATTTGCTGGCATCTATGGAGGTGAGACTCAACCATGCCAAAAGGTTTTTCACTGATGTAAGAAGACATCAGAAGGATCTCATCCGCGAAGCTTACAATATGATTTTCGGTCGTACTAACAAGATTGTTTATGAGTATCAGGAAGAGGGAGGGCGACAAAACTGAGACTTGGGGTACTCAAGCGTTCACTTTGAAACTACGGGAACCGACATCATCTACATATCCATATTTTTCTTATCTATATTTCCGATAATTGGTGGTTATTTGTATCCTTTTTCTGCTTATGGTTTATTTCTGTATTTCCAAAAAAATTTGGTAATTTGTATTTCACTTTTTCTCAAGTTTTAATGATCATTTCAGGAGTAAAACTGTAATTTTAATGTTTAGTTCAAAATAAACTTGAAGAAGCCACAGTGTTGGAGAAACAATTGTGTATTAATGGATTGTTGAAATATTCTTTTTTCTTTTATTTAATTAAAATTTCCATCAAGTGAGAAAGGACTCAATGGATTTCTGGGAATATTTTCTGTTTCATTGGCCGATTCCTGGTAATTTTTTGACATTGTACTACATTATTTTGAGATTGATTAAAACTTAATGCATACTTCGTAGCGATCTCGGTAATTTAGTTAAAATCGTTTTTGTTATTTATATAGAAGTTACTTGGTAATTATGAATTTTCTAGGCAAAAGAACATCGACTTTGATCATACAATATGTCTCAGCTAAGTAGTAGAAATTTGGTATAACAATTTGGCCGCCCTATACGCATATTAATTTTTCGAAATCGATTCGTTTTTACCGACTTGCCGTTCACAATTCTTTTCAAGCTGACGCAACCCAACTCTGAATCAAAGAAACTCTAATCCTCAACGTCACCGAACGAAAAATGGACACATAAAAACCTTAAAAAAGCGTTCACCTCTCCACAATCACGAATGGCACTTCCGCCAAGGCACAATGCTTGTCGACGCAGCCGTCCCTTTCGCCTTTTGTAGCTCTGCCACCGAAAATAGGGGTTGAAATCTGTATTTATTACTTTTAAATTACGGCATTATCATTATCGCGTCGTTGATGTGAAAAATGGCGGCCGCTGCAACGAGACAAAAACCTAATTGCGAAGATCTGGGAACAGGATTAGGTATGGGACTTCCTTGTCTGGGAAATTTATCGGATGGTTTTCATTGCCAGCACATGGGCTTCCGCATCTGCGTGCTGTTTTAGTGATGAGATAATTTGGTTGCTTTTTATCACATGTACGAGGGGTTTTCAATGTATTCTCGGTATAGGGGTCATTTCCTAATAATGTGAGTAATCAAATTATATCATTCAATAATGATACTATCTGAGGGTATAAATATAAAATTTCACTAATTTACGATCATTAGTTTTCGAGGTATCCTCAGCGAAAGACTAATAGAATGATTGACGCCACAATGATGAATGAAACCGAGCATCGCGCCTTATAAAGTTCCTTACTAAGCAGGGAAAAAGTCAAAAAATCATCCATGAAGAGATAGTTGTTGTTCACCAAGAGTGTCTCCCGTCGTTATTCACCGTTCAAAAGTAGTCAAGTGAATTCAAAAGAGGCAGACAAAGTATTCAATACGATCCTCGCTCAGGCAGGCCCGTTAGCGGACCACTGAAGAAAATGTTAAAAAGGTGGAAAAGCTGGTACTTGAAGATGCCAGAATAAAAATCAAGATATTAGTAGAGATGACAAACCTGTCCGTGGGTACCATACATGCTATCCTTCATGACCATCTTAACCTCTTAAAGATCAGTGCAAGATGGGTATCGAGAATGCTCACTGCACCTTAGAAGCAAGTGCGAGTCGAGTGCTGTTAGAAGTTTTTAGAGCTCCGCGTAGAAGACCCATCGACTATTTTCAACCGGCTGGTTACTGAGGATGGGACGTGGGTTCATCACTATGACCCTGAAATTAAACAAGACTCCATGGGGTGGATTGAAATGGGTGCACAGCCCCCAAAGAATTTTAAAGTCACCCCATCCGCTGGAAAATAATGGCTACGGTCTTTTGGGATTCTGAAGATATTTTATTGACAGAATATACTAAAAAGGGTGAGAGCATCACATCAGCATCATAAGCAACAACTTAGCGTAATTTAAGAGAAGCAATTGAAGAAATAAGGCGAGGAAAACTCACAGCGGGGGTGTTGCTGGCTCACGACAACGCCCGCGTGGCGAAGGCTGCTTTGCGGGAATGTGGCTTTGAAGAAATTACTCCTCCTCCGTACAGTCCAGACTTGGCCCCTAGTGACTACTTTCTATTCCCAAATGTGAGAAAATATCTTCGTGAAAGCGATTTACCGACGATGAAGAACTGAAGGTAGTAGCATTGAAGACATGTTTTCAGGAGAAGCCGTAAGAATATTTTTTACAAAGTTTAGAAAAGCTTATTTCTCCATCTAACAAATATATTGAAGTTCTAGGGGACTACATAGAAAAATAGAATTTTTCCAATATTTTCTGAGTTTTCTTTCATGCCTATACCGGGTATACTCCACATATGTCATTATTTTAAATACTACTACTTTCGTGATGCTTAGGTTGTTTTAATCGAATAATTAAACAGGGTGCCCGAGTTATTATTGGCCAAATTTCACGAGATGATTCTACAGGTAATTCGCAACTCAAACGTTTCTATTGAGTATGCTCCATTTTCTTTCGTTGAAGTTATTCAAGATCCTACTATTTTTTAACGTTTTACAATTTTTTCTCTGAAAACACACCATAACTTGAAAACAATCATCTACACCATTGGAAAGAGCCAAATTCTCCTAGGACTAGGGTGGTTTAATGGAAATTTTTATGAAATACTTATTACTAGAGAGTAGTTAAGGAAAAAAATATTATGAAGTTTTATTCAGTTACAATCTTTGGTCAAAACTTACTCTAAATTCCGCCTGTGAACTCCCATGGAGATTATGTGCAAAAACTGCCTTAATTATGTCTTTCAACGACATATAATACATTCTATTAAATTTTAAATCCGGCCGACCGAACTGGCAGAACAAAATTACTTTTGGCCTCAGATTCTCCATCATTGAGACCATTTTCGACCCAAGATTCGAAAATAACTGACCTTTCGGCCAAACGATAGAACGCTGTTTCCTAAAACTAGCGCGCAAATATATCCTGTAAGCATCGCAGTGTTGACGGCTCCTGAAACCACATCAAGATTAGTAGGATTGAGTTGAAATTCAGCATTTTGATGTGAAATAACGACACAAAGAACTATACGAAATTTCGTGCGGATTGTATAATCAGAAGAGTAAAAAATAATTTGTGAGCAGAGCAGCGTTGAGCAAAACCGAAATAATTATTTGAGCTTTGTTTTAATCAATCTTATGCGATCCCTATAGGAGTGAAAATCTTATGTGCGGTAATAAATAATATATATATATATATATACATATATATATATACATATATATATATATATATATATATATATATTTGAATTGAATAAGGGTTTGACGACTCAAAGGTGGAGAATAAGTTAATGAATACTATTTATTCTTTGCCAAGCTTTCGCATCTTTATTTAATGCATCCTCAGGGCTTCTATAAAAGGTACAATAATAATAACAGACAATAAAAATTATTTTCGTTTTGTTCCAAAACTTACCGAATGTTAGATTTTTCAAATAATCGACATTCAGCAATAAGTCATCCGTTATTCGTAAAATATTAGTAGAGACGTTACATTCCATTAAAAATTATACACATTAAAACATCAAAATTCATGAAAAACTTTTTCACCTTATCACGTTACCATATTTACATTTATAAATTATTAATTATTGAAAAAGTTTTTCATGAATTTTGATGTTTTAATGTGTATAATTTTTAATGGAATGTAACGTCTCTACTAATATTTTACGAATAACGGATGACTTATTGCTGAATGTCGATTATTTGAAAAATCTAACATTCGGTAAGTTTTGGAACAAAACGAAAATAATTTTTATTGTCTGTTATTATTATTGTACCTTTTATAGAAGCCCTGAGGATGCATTAAATAAAGATGCGAAAGCTTGGCAAAGAATAAATAGTATTCATTAACTTATTCTCCACCTTTGAGTCGTCAAACCCTTATTCAATTCAAATAATACACCTGGGACTCTTATTAAACTACAATTATATATATATATATATCCGGGTTTATAGCGTCCTACGTCTTCCGGTTCCTAATCTCCAAGCCTTTCTATCTTGCCAGTCCCCTGGATGTAGATTTCATTCGGACATAGCTTTTTCTATTCCCTCTAACCATGTTTTTTTGGGCCTTCCTCTCTTTCTTCTTTCTGTTGGTGTCCATTTCAGAATCATCTTTGGTAGACGCTCGTCGCACATTCTTTCTACATGCCCGTACCAAACCAGTTGTCTTCTCTGGATTTCATCTTTGATTGTTCTTTCGACTTGCATGACATGTCTGATCCTACCATTCCTTACCTTGTCCATTCTGGATTTTCCTGCAGATCGTCGCCAGAAATCCATCTCAAGGGCCAAAAGTCGCGTTCCACACCCTTAGTCAATTGCCACGTCTCACACCCGTATAGCACTATACCCTCAAAGATAGAATTATATATCTGATGTTTTTTCTCCCGCGATATGTTTTTTGCCCACAATATTGAGTTCAAACATCCAATGACCCTTCTACCTTTCAATATTCTCTGCTCAATCTCAGTTTCTGTTCGGCCGGTGTGATCAATTTGAGCACCCAGGTAAGTATATTTACTACATGTTCCTATTTCTACGTTGTCTTCTAAGTGTAGATTATCTGCTTCCTGTCCAATGCATAAATATTTGGTTTTCGTTTTATTCACAGACAGTCCCCACTTTTCGTATTCGGCGAAGAGTCTTGTCGTCATAAACTCTAAATCTTCCTTGTCTTGGGCCACTACCACCAGATCGTCTGCAAAATGGAGAGTGTACAAAGTTTTTGTATCGTTTAGTTGTATTCCCATACCACTGCAAGATCTTCTCCATTTTCGTAGCGTTTCGTTCAGATATATTTTGAATAACGTTGTGGACAGACAGCATCCCTGTCGTAGGCCTTTTGATATAGAGAAACTTTCAGACATACTCTTACCTAGCTTTATTCGTGATGTTGCCTGACTATAGAGCTGTTTGATGGCTTTTATGACTGTGTTACTTATTGAGGACATTTCTAAAACTTGCCAGAGCTTTTGGGTAGGGACATTGTCGTAGGCTTTTGTTAGATCGACAAAAAGAAGGTGGACCTCCGTGTTTGTAGCCAATTTCTTTTCATTTAGTTGAACCAAACTAAAAATATGATCCAAACATGATCCTCCTGTGCGGAATCCTGCCTGCTCTTTTATTTCGTGTGTTGCGTATTCTTGTTCGACTATACTCCGAAGGATTCGACCGTAAAGTTTACTCATCGTACTTGTGACTGATATTCATCTATAGTTGGAGCAGTATTCTCTTCTTCCCTTTTTATGGATGGGTGTTATCCATGCTTCTTTCCATGTAGATGGTATCGGTTCACAGTTAATATATGAGTTCGTTAACTCCTTTAAGCACTTTATTAGCTTATTAGTGCCATTCTTTAAGAGTTCTGCCGGTAACCCCTCTGGTCCTGGTGCTTTTCTATTTTTCATAGACTTTACTGCTTTCACCACTGTATCTTCGTCGATATTAATTGCTTCTCCTTGTACAGAGCACCGTATAGGCGAGTTGGCAAGATATGGCTGTCTGTCTTCTCTTAGTTCTCGAGCATAATGTTCTTTCCATTTGTCTATTGGTATGGGTTGTAAATTCGTTTTATGAGAAGTCTCTTTCCTTAGTGAACGAATCAGATTCCAAGCCACTGTTGATCTTGTACCACCCATGTAGCTGTCCACTTCACTACATTTCCTTTCCCATGTTTCAATTCTGAATTATATTTTGTAATTATTCAATTAACGAAATTTTCCGTTTCTTCAGGAGAGCAGTTCTTAAATTATAAAAAATGACGAGTATTTGACTATCGAGCAACAGGATATATACTGTGTGTACAACTTAATGCGATCCGTTTTCGAAAGATGGCTCTAGAAACCTTAAATTTTCAAATATGAACAAAACGTTTTCTGTTACGCTGCTGAAAATGGCAAATTTTGTGATAACTTAGACAGCATTCGCGGGAAGTTCAAATTTTTTGTTTCAATTGGAAAAAAAGAACAGCTGAAGCCCACACGAATGCTTGTAGAAGTTTACGTTGACAATGCTTGTGGAAGTTTACGGTGACAATGCTGCAAATGACAAGTCATGTAGAGAATGGCCAAAAAATTCGAAGACGATCAATTACAGACATTACTCGATGAGATCCGTGTCTAACGCAAGACGAGTTTGCATTTACCTTGGGGATGACCCAAAAAGCAGTGTCTGTACATTTGAAATCTATGGGCGTGATTCAAGGAGCAAGGCAATTGGGATCCTTATAATTTTAAAGAGATCTAGGAAGACGATTATTTACTTGTGACCAGCAGATTGAAAGGAAAGAACGAAGAGTTTTTCGCACCGTGTAGTGACTGGTGACGAAAAGTGGATCTTTAACAATAAGCCCAAGAAAAAAAATAATACGCTTTGCTCGGCCAACCGTTCCCATTGGCCCCAACATCAACACCAAAGCCGGACATTCATGGTTCGAAGTGTGTTATGCTGTGTATCTATCTGGTCAGCCTAAGGAGGCGCTGTGTACTACGAACTGCTATAACCTGGTGATTCCATTACGGGTGATCGGTACCTACTGCAATTACTTCGTTTGATTCGTGTGTTACGAGAAAAATTGCCGGATTATAAGGGCACACATCATAAAGATTCATGAGAGTGCTCGGTCTGACATCACAGAAGTTTTCAAAACGTATTTAGAAACCATCAAGCAGATGGTATATCTTACCGCACCCGCCATATTCTCCAGACATTCCTTCTGACTATTGGCTGTTTCAACTTATGCAACACAATTTGCCAGGTCACCGCTTCACTTCTTTCGAAGAAATCGAAAAGTGGCTTCTTAATTGGATCGCCTCAAAAGATTTCCGAGACGGGATTCGGAAATTACATGAGAGATGGGGAAAATTAGTGAGATGTGATGGATAATATTTTGATTGATTCGTTAATTCATTATCTTTTGACATAACTGCCTTTTTTGGAGCTAAAAATATGGACTGAATTAATTTTTACTCCCGATAATTCTTTGCTTTTATTCATGATAAGCAGCTTCCTTAAGATGTAGTTCACAAATTCCAAATTTTCAGGAAAAATGGAGTATTGAACAAGCACGTAAAATTCCTGACTTTATTTAAGTTCTTTTCTGAAATTTTCATTTCTTGCTGACTTTCTTCGAATATATTTAATCTACAGACATTCAAAATCCACTCTCTCATGGCATGCATAGATTGAATGGTGTGACACAATAAATTTCATGTCTCGTTATTGACAAGTAAACGGAGTTTATTCCATTTTCACCGTTTCGATCATTCTAATTAGGATTTGAGGAAAAGTGCATGTTCTGCTTGTAGGTGAGCTTAACTAGAGGCTTTCACGTTCGCCATCAATAGATTATCGCCCGGATTTGTTACACTAGTCATGCCAGATGCACCAGAGGGATGTAATCTGCTTGAGAGAGCAGGGGATTGTTCTGGCCTGCACTATGTTGATAGGGACACCAAAGGCTTCCTTTGACAGATTATGATGCACTAGGGAAAGCTAAGCTCGTGCGAGAAAAATATTTTGGAAGATGTACGATCGATTTTTTAAGCGCCATGCTTAATTAATTATCTTAATACTCAGAGGAAGATATAGGTTCAAAAGTGCCCCTTCAAGATTAAAAAAAATCTTCCAGTTATCTTAATGATCAAAACAGATCTATTCATGATGTTTTTCAATTACATAAAATAGAATTTCGTAATCCCTCCCTTTTGCTCTTGCGTCATCCTCAGATGACAACGAAGATTACCCTAATAGTACACTTTCGCAAAAAAATCTTCAGAATGAAGAAAGGAAGAATAAAACTATATCATTAAAATTGCATAATTGTATATCTGTTCCTTTGAAGCAACGAATGATATCATCTTCAAATCTAAACCAATAAAGAAAACATTGGCTCAAGTAAATTTTTTTCTCTAAATTATCTATAAACATTTCTGCTAAAATCGGAGTAATTGGAGTTGCCATAAATGGACATTTATCTGAACTGTGAATTGAAATAGTACTTTTATAGTACTGTTGTACAGCCATTAAACAGTATCATTCAATTGAAAATAGTTTTGTTGTAGACAAATGTCTAGACTAGAAAATCATTCCTTCTCCAGTGGAATACTAGGAAATAGATTCTGTTCGTCAAAGGAAACGGTAAATTGCTATTTTTAATTTTGTCTATAAGTTCAAAACTATTTTTAATGGAATAATTAGCAAAAATTTTTTTGAAACAAATTGTAGAAATTACTATGTTCCACTTCCAAAAAATATATATTACACATTTTCTTGTGACTCGAGTTTAGGGAAATGAACTATCCTATCCCATCATCAGACAACTTTAGACCTAACAGTGGTACAGTGGTATTTAAACAAAAGTGATAAATATTTTGAATATTTCAACAGATTCTCGGTAATACCTAATAGTCGTACAAAGGTTTACAATCGGAACGTGATAAAAAAAACCGGGTTAAAAAAGAGGGGCCTTCTAACAGATATCGGAATGTCGGCAATCGACAAAGAAGGTTGTTAAACAAATGGTACCCATTTAAATATCTCAAATAATTTTTGGGGTTACATAGCTCCGTACAGTCATTCATTATTTTCACATTATTTTGTTGTATATCTCAAATATTTGGATTTACAAAGCTCCATACAGTCATTCATTATTTTTTAAATTATTTTTATTGTGAACGAATTTGAAAATTTCAATAATCAAGTTTCTTTTCTTTTGAATCTACATGTAAAATTTTCTTAAGATTTTCTTTTGTCGAAAGGAATTACTGTTTTCTAAAGAATGAGTGGCAAAAGTTGAATTTTTGTTTACTTTTCATTAAATTCATTTTATTTTCGTTGAAAAAGGTTTTAAACAGATGTTACTTTTTAAATATCTCAAATATTTTCGATTTACATAACTCCGTGCAGTAATTCATTATTTTTACATTATTGTTATTGTGAACTAATTTGAAAATTTCAACAGATTCTAGATAATCAAGTTTCCTCCCTTTTGATTCTACATGTAAAATTTTTTTTTAAGACTATCTATTGTGGGAAAGGAATGACCGTTTTATAGACAATGAGTGGCAAAAGAAGAATTTTGTTAATTTTTCCTGAAACTCATTTTATGGTCGTTGAACCTCGTCTTGAAGGAACGTCCTGATTATTGAAATTTTCAAATTCGTTCGCAATAAAAATAATGTAAAAAATAATGAATGACTGTATGGAGCTTTTTCAATCCAAATATTTGAGATAAACAACAAAAAAATGTGAAAATAATGAATGACTACGGAGCTATGTAACCCCAAAAATTATTTGAGATGGGTACCATCTGTTTAACAACCTTCCTTGTCGATTGCCGACATTCCGATATCTGTTAGAAGGTCCCTCTCTTTTAACCCGGTTTTTTATCACGTTCCGATTGTAAACCTCTGTACCACTATTAGGTGTTAACGAGAATCTGTTGAAATATTCAAAATATTTATTACTTTTGTTTAAATACCATTGTACTAGTGTTAGGTCAGTTGTCTGATGATGGGATAGTTCATTTCTCGAAACTCGAGTCACAAGAAAATGTGTAATATATATTTTTTGGTAGTAAAACATAGTAATTTCTACAATTTGTTTTAATTATGATCAACTACCAAATAGTAACGGCTGAAACAATTCAGTATCTAAGAATTTTTTTTTCTGTTTCGTTAATTTAAATTTAAGCCTTGGATAATTTAATACTGTGCAATATAATATAAGAAACAACTGGTGTTATTGGATTATTATCTTTCATGTACATTAAAAACTTGAAAATATAAGCACAGAAAAAAGTTAGAACATTGTTCAAGAAATATGCTCTACAGGACTCTCGATAAGGAATATTGAACATTGATCTTATGATCTTCTGGACAATGAACTCTTTCACTAATCACGTATTACCAAAAAAGAATATTTTAAGAGATGTGACAATAAACTAAATCGTAGTAGATACCCAGAAGTGCACTCGACATCGCATAACATGAACTATTTAGTCACTTCGTGACATACAAAAGCAAGTTGTTCATCCTATTTCAAAAGGCAATCCAAATTGAACCCTAGAAATCTTGTGCAGTCTGTAGACTGAATATTGTGGTGAAGCAATTGAAGATTTAAGATTTTGTTTGAGGAGTTATTTCGTTTCCTCAATATTTACACCAGTCAACAAACTTACGAAAAAAATACCGAATCTGCCACTTCCAAGGATTGAACTGATACAATCATAGACGTATCATTGGTGAATTATGTCAGAATTCTGGATTAAATAGCTTCAGGTATGTCATTTATGAATAAAAGAAATATAAAAGGTCCCAGAACGGATCCCTGAGTAATACCAAGATTGATATCGTTCATATCCGAGATAGCGTGCTCTATTTGGACTAATATTTTCCTCCTCATCAGAAAATCAACCTCTAAACCCTAAGTTATTTCTTTCTGCGTACAAAGGTAAGATCAAGTCAGTCAAAAGCTTTCGATAAATCGAAGAACAAATCACCCGGGCGCTTGCCAACATTAAGTGAATCATTTCACTTGTTCGAGCAAGTTACAGGTAGCCGTTTGAGAGAAACCATCTTTGCGGAAACCATGTTATGATATTAAACTTATCTAAAACTACGATCATTCGATTGTACAGTGCCTTTTCGGAAGGCATTAGAGAATGTAGTCAAAATCGAAACGGGACGATAGTTCCGATTTAATTCGGATTGCACTTTTCATAAATTGGTATAATCATAGCTAGTTTAAGAGATAATGGAAAGTTATACGAGTAATAGACCAATTTATTGAGTGAACTAGACAGACGGACATTTATTCGAGTATATGAAACATATCGCGTTTCGTTACGTTGTAGCTTCTTTAGATGTTTCGATGTTTCTAAACAACTGCTTTAAAAATTGGCTACAAACAATATTGAAAGGGGATTTAAGGGTACAACACAGTTTCCATCGGGGTACAATATTTTTATTACTTTGGAAAAACCGCTGGGCTTCTAGCAGAATGAATCAAGCAGAGGCGAACTTAATAATTTTCTCTGGTCGCTCAGTCAATTTCCAAAATTCTCCAACCGATTTGTATCCAAGCTTTTTGTTTACCTTTATTTTCTTCATGCAAAATCTTGAAGAGCTCATCAAAATCGTGTTTTTGCCTTATTTATTGTTCTGCATACGTTCAATCCAAGTTGCTACATAAGAAAGATTGAGAAGCTACAATTTGTTGAAATGCGTTGAATAATTTTATATACCTTCTATGAAGTATAAACCTCCATTTATTTCATTTTATTCATAATATATAATTGTTTGGTTTCCTTAACATTCTTTATACAGATGGTCCTTGTGCTATAACAGAGGCCGTTAAATTGCCTTTCAATCATTAAGATCGATGGTAAATCACAGAACTGTTTATTTCGAGTTAACATTACACTCCATTTAAATTTTCAGTATTCATTTACCAAGAAGCTTTCTGAATTGTTGAAGGTGAGAAAATATTTTTTGTTGATTGATGTTATATTTTATTGAATATGAATATGATTGAGTACTGACGAAGCAAAGTCTCTCATAAAACTTGTTTTTTAGTAATTTTTTTACATGTCTTGAGATTTTCTGAAAAGTAATTTAATTAGATATCCAATAATTTTGAATATTCTAAGTAAGATAGTTTTATGATGAAATTCTTAAGATTATGTTACACATTTTTGAAAGATATCTGTTTTCATAAGAGGGATGAGCAGAAACAAGATTTTGTCTATTCAAAATATTTAATTTAGGATTTTTGGTAACAATTTATATTTATTGGATTTTGTTATATCATTTGGATGTCTTTAAATGAATGTTTATTTTGTATGTCGTTTGATATACAGTAAGTAGTGCTTATATGACATTAATTTAATTCCTGAACTTATAATATTGAATATAATTTTTTGTAAATAAATATGTAGAAGGCTAACAGAATATATCTGTAAATATTAAAATATTTAAACAATGAAATGCGTTATGCTTCAATTCAAAATGAATAATGATCCACATACAGGTTGTCTCGACACTTCGTGACTCTTTCTCAGATGTGAATAAAGTATATAAAGATGAGCCTGGAATGCTTTAATTTTTTTCTTACGACGCCCCACTGCGAAGAGTTGTGCCCCCAAATGGTACTGCCATAATTCAGTTTTATTGTGATAACTTGCGAACGACTCAACCGATTCTGGTAATTGTCTTAATATGAGTCAATACAAATATCAGTAATGATTTGTTTTCAACATCTTCCTCATAGGTCTTCAAGACCGCCAGGACTGATCCCAGCACTTACTAGTCATAAACAGGCTAATATTATTTGTTGAATTCTAAAATTTGACCTCTTCTATCAACAATAGCAGTACCTGCTCTTTGTTTTCACCGCAGTAATATGCTTCTTTCATGATGAAGATATCAGCATCCCACGGATCCAGATCTGGTGAGACCCGATAATGAAAATTCGCATCCCACCGTGTACCCCGGAAAGCGGCTGAGCACGTGACCGGCTAATGAAATCGCCCACGTGGCGTTTTATCCGATAGATCGAGCAAGTTGGTAATGGCCACGTGCCGTCTCATCTTCCTTGACAATTGACAGCGTAACGCGACTCCTTGCACGCCGTTTGACGTTGGTCGAAACGAAAATTGAAAGCTATTCGGTGTGACAATTAGTATAAGGGCTATTCTAGGGAAGTGTTGTTTAGGTTTTAAACTTTCAGAGGGTGAAATCATTCTCTTCATTTGTTTACGATAGAGGCTGTAGGTGTGAGGAAACGTTTGTCTCTTGCAGTCATCATAATATTTTTATATCGCACTAGTCCATTTTGGTGATTTTATTGCTTATTTACCAATTACATAACTGTGCACTATTAATAATGATATTAATAACCTGTATTAAAAAACAACCTATTCATATAACGGGTTATTATCCATTTCGTGGTCCGGATTTCAAAGCCCTGTTATGACATATGTCGAACGGAACTGTGATCCGAAGCCTTATATGCTTAGTTGAAGATTAGCCATTTAACAATATGGATCGTTTATCTATTGTCGAACATGTAAAAATTACTACAAAAATGTTTTGGTACTATAAAAAATCTTTTTTAATTTATTTATTTTAATTATTTGAAATTTTTTGAAATTTTTTGAAATTAAATATGTAGAAGGCTAATATTCAATTATTTAAATAATTTGATATGCCTTCTATCAAGTATAAACGTCTATTTAGTTCATTTTATTTCTAATATATAATTATTTGGTTTCCTTAACATTCTTCATATAGATAGTCCTTGTGCTATAACAGAGGCCGTTAAATTGCCTTTCAATCTTTTAGATCAATAGTAAACCACAGAATTATTTATTTGAGTTAACATTACACTCCATTTAAATTTTCAGTATTCATTTACCAGAAGTTTTCTGAATTGTTAAAAGGCGAGAAAATATTTTTGTTGATTGATGTTATATTTTATTAAATATGAATATAATTGAGTACTGATGAAGCAAAGTCTCTTTTAAAACTTGTTTTTCAGTAATCGAAAACTCGTGCATATCAGTGGTACAGAGACTTCAAGGACGGTCGTGAAGTGGTCGAAGACTTGCCTCGTTAAAATTAAGTAAAAGGTGCTGGAAAACCGTCGTACCAGCTTGAGAGAGATAGCACATGATCTTAAGATATCCCACGAGTCCGCACGTACGATTTTGATTGATATTTTGGGCATGAGAAAGGTGGCCGCACGACTCGTACCGAAAGACCTGAATTTTCTTCAAAAACGTCATCGCGGACAGGTTGCTTCAGACATGCTGGATCGCTGTAATTCCGATTCTACATTCATGGAACGCATTATAACTGGTGATGAGACCTGGGTCTACGAGTACGATATGCAAACAAGCCAGCAATCATCGGAATGGGTGGCAAAAAATGAGCCGAAACCGAAAAAACCACGCCGAAGCCGCTCGAAAATGAAGGTGATGCTCATTGTTTTCTTCGATATCCGTGGCGTGGTGCACTATGAATTCGTTCCAGAGGGTCAGACGGTAAACAAGGAGTATTACCTAGGCGTTATGAAACGTTTGCGTGAGCGTATCCGTAAGAAGCGGCCAAATTTGTGGGCGAACAACTCATGGATTTTGCATGACGATAACGCGCCTTCTCACCGAGCTACGATTGTGACTGACTTTCTCGCCAAAAACTCAACAAACGTGCTTCAGCAACCACCGTATTCGCCGGATTTGGCTCCCTGCGACTTTTTCCTCTTCCCAAAACTAAAATTGCCCCTTCGTGGCACCCGTTTTGAGTCGATTGAAGCCATAAAACATAATTCGGCGCGAGAGCTAAAGTCCATCCCGGAAAGCGCCTATAAAAAATGTTTCGATAATTGGAAGTGCCATTGGCATAGATGTATTGGAGCAAATGGAGCCTATTTTGAAGGCGACCCAATAAATTTTGACGATTAAATGTAAAAATGTTGTTTTAATTGAAAATTCCCGGTGCTTTCTTGACAGAGTAGTATATGTCTATAAAGTGATATAGTTTTAGTTAGTCGGAATCTAAGAACCTGAAGGAAACCTTTTATAGAGGAGAACAAATAATAGAAACTATTAATGACTGGTCAACAGATCATGCTCTGAAATTCAATAATGAGAAAACAAATAGAATTATTTTCAAAACAATTAGATCCAATGTTTTGGTGGCAAATGAATAAGTTGTGCATGATAGAAGTATAAAACTCTCAAAGGTTGTTAACTTTTTGGGTGTTTATGTTGACCAGTTTTTATCGTGGTGTGGACACATTGAAGATATTTGCTCTAAACTGAATTCTGCTTGTTATTGCATTAGATATTTGAAGGACATGATATGAGAACAATGAAGATGACTTATTTTGAATATAACGTTAGATATTTTGTTATTTGGGAATACAACAAAGTTTGAAAGAGTATTTTGTATACAGAAAAGAATAATTTGGTATATTTTGTCGTTATCTTACAGGGAAAGCTATAAAAGTGTTTTATTAAATGACTTTAAATTCAGAATTATATATTCTAACTTCTATAATATATATTGAAACTATATACAAAAACTATCAAATTAATATCCTTATATATAATCAATATAAAATATTGTATAATAAAAAACTTTTTACATTCCGACATGAAATGTATTAACAAAAAGTATATAAGTATGTATATTAACATACAAATACAAGGAAATCCACTATTCCAAAATCATCTGAAATTCTCAAAATAAAGAATCAAATAAAAATAATTGAACAAGAATTAGCCATTTCGGTCTCTTAGACCTCTTCAGAAATGTATTGAATTCAGATTCAAATATCAAAACAACAACAAATATCAAAACAACAACAAGATCAAAATATAAGTCACCAAATAAGATAAAACCTGGAACGAATAAACTCGAAGTAAGCTTTGAAGTATCCAAAATAAAACAGAAAGTATCAACGTGTTGTTACGCATAACCTATAACTATTTGTACTTGGAACACAGAAAAACATAACAAAACTTATTCACCACAAATAATGTCCCATGATGAGAAAAATAACCAGAATTTCAAAAATAAAAAATAATTAAGGAATATATTGTGGATATAATTAATTTTGATTTTGTTATATATTTGAATCTGAATTCAAGACATTTCTGAAGAGGTCTAAGAGACCGAAATGGTTATCAAATGTTGGAAGTCTTGTTCAATTATTTTTGTTTGTTCCTTTATTTTGAAAATTTCAGGTAATTTTGGAATAGTGGATTTTCTTGTATTGTATGTTAATACACATACTTATATAGTTCTTGTTAATACATTTGTATTAATACATTTCATGTTGGGATGTAAAAAAGTTTAAAATAGAAAAAGGCTTTTTATTTGATAGAAGAAACATAACAAAATTTGAATATCAAAACAGATTTAATCTGTTAGTCTTCTACAATTTTAATTTCAAAAAAATTTCTATTCAAAAAACTTTCAGAATTAAAGTCTACAATACGCACCGCTTATATTTAATAGACGTATATAATTAAAATTCAATATACAATGTCAAATAGAATAAATAAACCAACAAATATAAAAAAGTCATTTAAAATCAATAAATAAATATTTGAAGGAGACAAAATTTTGTTTCTGATCTCAACATAATGAAACCAATTCCTTTTCAAAATTATAAAACAAAACTCAAGGATTTCTCAAAAAATATAATTTATTTGAAATATTTAATATATTTAAATATTCAAATAAGTCAATTTAAAAATCTCTCAAACCATGCACTTTATCTTCAAAAAACATTTAGAATTCGGATAATCTCTTCATCGGCCCTAGATAATACTTAAATATCAAAATCAACTAACAATCAGTATATCTTACCTTACAGTGTAACCGGAGCTTGTTTAAAACAAACTAACTTTAAAAATCCAGATAGTCTATGTTCGTCACATAAATCACAGAAAACTGTAAGGTATTATAAGGTTTTCTTTA
The DNA here is from genome assembly GCA_034642435.1 of Megalocaria dilatata. NCBI lineage: Eukaryota > Metazoa > Arthropoda > Insecta > Coleoptera > Coccinellidae > Megalocaria > Megalocaria dilatata. The sequence continues at coordinate 9,044,433 of CM067854.1, forward strand.
AACCATTGTGATTCCATAATGAGATTTATTCAAGCCTAAATATAATTATATATTATGTATGAAATAAAATAGAAAAAAACTTTTTACTTGATAGAAGAAATATAACAAAATTTGAATATCAAAACAGATTTAATCTGTTAGTCTTCTACAATTTGAATTTCAGATAATTTTTTTAAAATTTTATTTCATACATAATTCAATAATTTCAAGAAAGCCTTATAATACTTTACAATTTTCTCTGATTTTATGAGCAACATAGACTATCTGGATTTTTGAAGTTAGTGTGTTTTAAACAAGCTCCGGTTACACTGTAAGGTAAGATATAATGATTGTTAGTTGATTTTGATATTTAAATATTATCTAGGGCCGATGAAGAGATCATCCGAATTCTAATTGTTCTTTGAAGATTTAGTGCATGTTGAGAGATTTTTGAATTAACTTATATTTGAATATATTAAATATTTCAAATAAATTATATTTTTTGAGAAATCCTTAAGTTGTGTTTCAAGTTTTTGAAAAGGAATTGGTTTCATTATGGTAAGATCAGAAACAAAATTTTGTCTCCTTCAAATATTCATTTATTGATTTTAAATGACTTTTTTATATTTGTTGGTTTATTTATTCTATTTGACATTGTATATTGAGTTTTGATTATATACGTCTATTAAATATAAGTGGTGCTTATTGTAGACATTAATTTAATTCTAAAAGTTTTTTGAATGAAAATTTTTTTGAAATTAAAATTGTATAAGACTAACAGATTAAATCTGTTTTGATATTCAAATTTCATAAAAAGTTTTTTCCGAGACGTTGAAAAATATTTTATATTGATTAAATATATTATAAGGATATCAATTTGATAGTTTTTGTATATAGTTTCAATATATGTTGTAGAAGTTGGAATATATAATTCTGAATTTAAAGACATTCAAATTTAACTTCTATCAAGTACTGACTCACATTCATATCGAGTGTTTTATTATTTTTTTCACCAATAAACATTTATTCGAAAAAGATAGAGCAGGGAAACAATGTGATACAAGAAATGTCAATTGTAATTTTCATATACACAGTTTTTCTAGAACGGAGAAGGGAGCTTATTATAAATCCATGAAATTATTTAATCATTTATCGACTGAAATAAAGTTAGTAGGTAATTTGAAGGTTTTCAAGAGAAAACTTCATAGTTAATTAATAGTTATGGAAGTATGTTCTATTGGGGTGTATCTGTTGAAGGGAAGATATTAAATATGAAGATAATCTCCTTATGTTTTTATTTATGAAACATTTGTGAATCAATGAATTATTATTATTATTACCCCTATGAGAGTATTTGTTTTAATGATGGAACTAAATAATTCTAACACTGAACATAAAAAGCATCACCTGTGAAAATATCCTGTGCAATAAGAAAGGAATGGAAATGTTGAATGGAAGTCATAATTATTGCTCTTGATAAAAACTAATCAATTCTCAGCGAAAAACTAATCGTTTATACTCTATTCCAGACCATGTTTGGATAAAATCGTTATATTTGATTTATTGAAGATCATTTACAAGCAGGATTTAAATAGCATGCCATAATTTATGAAATGAATACTTTATCATGAAATTAGTCCCTAACTCCTATTGCAAAACTGTTCTTTTATGTGTATTAGATTTTACGTGCTCTATTGTATCTACCGGACCTTGGGTAATTTTTTCCCAGGGAAAGTTAACAGGTGGAAGAAATGGCCTCAATATTCCTTCAAGGTAACAATGAACTAATTTCATAGCAAACCTTGTAGTTATCTATATCTTTCGTACGGAAGGAAATAATATAATACCACCGTGAAGATGCATCTTGAACGGTCCATCCTCACCTCTATACATATATCGGTGATATATGTGGGAGTTCCTCCGAAGACAAGGTGGAATAACCCTAAAGGGACACCACGTCAACAAAGACCTGATTCCACCCTCTAGCTGCTACTGAAAGAGGCATTGTGTGAATGAGGCAATAATTTATGATATGAATCCTAATAGGAGAAATATTAGACGTGATACGGATCCTCTGAAATCACATTAAATTTTTTATATCCGGGATCAAACCCGCCTGTATAATTCTTGATGGATAATGTGGGTTTTATGGTGTGAATTATGGTTTCCGGATTGGTTTTCTTATCACCGGTAATTCTTGAATATAAGTTTGATTCTGGAAAGTCATTTTTATTTTTCCAAATTAAACATATTTGATTTTGGTGTTATCAATGAACAGAATTAGTCCTTTCCGATGAATATTCAATGAAGATTGTATGCATATATTTTTTATTGATAACTTCATTTTTATCCAAATAAATACTAACTGATGAGATTAGGGTAAAATTTCCAAGTTCTTTTTCTGGAGAATGTGCTCTCTATTTTTTGAAAAGGAAAGTAAAAAAGACATTTTTGAATTCTATGTGGAACAATTATTCGCGACTGAACTTATTATTTCTTAATATCCAATCGAAAAAAGTTATATTCGGTGATGAATTGAAATAATTTGGTTAATACTTCATATTCCCTTTGATTCTTTATGAATTAATTACCACCACATCTGATGATAATGAATATGTCTATCAAGTGATACGGTGTTATATAGGAAATGTTTAAAAATGTAATTCCGAATGTTTTCAAGATATTAATTTAGATTAAAATCTGTAGAGATATTACGATTCTCTGTAATATTCAAAATACTCTTCATAGTTAATTTTAAATATAGAATTATGTGTTCTGTCATCCAAAAGTCCGTAATATTTTGCAATTTTATAACTGCCCCCCTGAAGAAACTAAAAATCTTGTGAAAATGAAAAATAAAAGGTTGAAAACCTTAATTTTTCCTCTTTTGATTTTTTATGGTTACATATTGGCAAAAAAAATGTAAGAAAATAATATATTCAACAAAACTCCATATATTACTTATACTTTATCATACAGAAAAAATATTTTTTTTAAAATTTATCACGAAATTATGGGGAGACTTAATGTAGTTATTTCATATCTAAATATTAATTTCAGCTCGACTGGATTTTTACATTCTAAAATATTTGAAAAACAATATTTTAAATGAGGATAACTCAAAACCAATTGATCCCATATTGTTATTATAGTTTTAAAACAGCTGAATCATTTAGACTCCAAACTCATCCTGAAAATTTCCACTCTCATTGTTCAGAAATTGACATTTTCATCTATAGTTGTCCTCCTCGAAATATGAATTTTCGTATTGTTATTGTGCACCTTAATAATAAATTTCATTTCGATTGGATCATTAGTTCCAGAACTATTGGAAAAATTAAACGATTCCATAATTCAAATACAATATAGAAATTAAAAAGTTCTCGAATAATTACAAAATTCAATATCGAATTTGATGATTATTTCTAAGGTTTTCACTATAGTAAGGATCATACAGGATTGATTAAAAGAAGGCATAACACTAAGAGTGGAGTATATAAGTGTGCACCCAAAAAAGTAACCGAAAAAACATTCTGTCAATTTCTAAGGTTTTAAAAATTGATAACCTCTGATCCTCACGAAACTTTCCTTGTCATTATTTGACATCTGAATTGTAAATCTAAACTCAGTCGCTATTGTTTCGTTAGAACTGGACGCTACACTGCTTACAAAATATTCATTTTTTAAATTCTCATTATACGATTTTCAAGAAATTTTGCCTTTGTGTCGTTATTTTACATCTAAACACTGAATTTCAACTCAATCGCACAACTGTTGCTATGGTTTCGATAGCGGAACAGAAATATGCTCACAAAATTTATATTTTTTTAATCTTATAATTATACAATCCTTGTGAATTTATTATCAGCCTTATTGTCGTTATTTTACATCTGAATGCTAAGTAAACACTCGGATGTGGGACTGTTGCTATTGTTTCGGTAGCCCTCATTGCAGCTCCACATAAAAATATTAATTTTTGTTTTAAATTTTATAATCATGCGATCCTCACATAGTTTCGTATTTACTGCACTTTACTGTACTGCTAAATACCAAATTTCAAATCGATGATATGTGTAGTTTCAAATATTGAGAAAAATGGGAGATTATTTCAAATGAATATAACTGTGAAACTATTTCACCAATTCTATCGATTGGCAAACTCGACTAAAATATTAACATACCCTAAAAATTTCAAGACTCTAGCTCTTTCTGTTCAAAAGTCATTAAGTTCAAGATAGCGCTCGGCGCTGCTCCCCTCAAAAAATATTTTTTCTGAACTTTTAATCATACACTCCTCACAAAGTTCTGCAAGAATATGCCAGATATATTTGTTGAGCTTTTACCGGATTACAACGATTAATTCGGAAGTCTACTATCATCAGCAGAACAAACTGAATGATGCACTTCAATAGAAAAGGCCAGAATCAGTCAACAGAAAAGTTGCAAGATAATAGGAGAGTTTGGTCACTCGCCAAAAGCTTTTACAGCTTGAATGGGATATACTGCCACACCCACAATAGTCTTCAGATCTGGCGCCTTCGGATTATTATTTGTTCAGGTTATTGCAAAAATTTTTGCATGGTTAAACCTTCACTTCAAATGAAGAGGTCAAAAATCACTTGGATCAGTTTTTTGCCAGCAAAGACCAAAAATTTTATGAGCGTGGAATCATGCTACACCAGAAAGATGGCAAAAGGTGTTGGACCAGAATGGCCAATATATATGATTTAATAAAATATTTATTCATTATACGAAAATTATCTCTCGTATTCCCAAAAAAAAAAAAGAAATTACTTTCAGAGCAACCCAATAGTTCGGAAAATATTGAAAAAATATAAGAAATCTTCAAATGTGAATAACTACAAAACCCTTGAACCGATTTTGCTCATTAATAAACTTGATAATTTAGATTTCAGAGCCCAAACCTTCCCTGAAATTTTTAAGGTGCTAGCTTTTTCAGATTTACTTTTGACCTTGAATTTTTCTCCAGACATTTCATTTAGGCGAAACGATAGTACGGTCTTCGTTGAAACAAGCGCGCGAAAATTGGGAAGTTTATATAAGTCACTTATATACAATAATAAAATTTCAACAAATTTTTTTATTCCTCGAATTAGCAGTTATAGCAGAAGAATAATAATTTTATTAAATTTAATGAGGTGGGGTGATAACCCTCAAGAAAATCAAAAATGATCAATTTTGCGTTAAAAACTTAGAATTAATCAGTGTTAAGAAATAAATGGATTTTCATATTTATTTAAATCAAAAAGATGTACAAATTGCAAGCCATGCTAAATTCAACATTTTCCGCGATAATTTTCAATTCTTTTGGAGATTAAAATTTTTTTGTAAACCACAACACTGTCCAAATAACCCCTCGAGCAAGAATACAATAATGATAACCCTCCTGTTATCCGATTTTTCGGAAAAATGTCGATCGAAAATATCATTGTCTGATCATTGTCTTCTAAAATTTCCACAGTTCCAGAGCAAGATGAGACCTGAGTGCAAACGCAGGTCAGATTTATCTGTCAAATTACAATACTATTTCTCGAAATGCAGGTCTAGACATTTAACTATGAATGTTTTCTAGAATAAGAAACATTTCTGTATCTTCAATATAAGAAAAACAATTTGAAATAAGGTTATTCTGATTTTCACAAATTTTTATTGTTAAACTCACAACAATTGTTTCGCTATCACAGTAGCATCATCAGGTAAGATCACATTTTGAATAACTAAGCTTGTTTCCGAAATCCGTGGCTATTTATATTACAGTAACTACAATAAATTTTTATTAGGCACTAAAACCCAAAAAAGGGTCCCTGCAAATTCCAGCTTATCTGAATATATTTAACAGAGGTGAGCTATTTAAATCTATTTGTTCGTTAAGTAATATTCCAATTTTATTATGTTTATTTATCTCTAGGGATTCTAACAGATTTAAGGCATAACTTTTGCTTTCTATATGTAGAATTTCAAAGTTATGGTTGAAATTATGTCCTGTTTCTAACAAATGGTTGGAATATGTGGAATTGCTTTTATTGTTGAGGAAACTCTTCAAATGTTCACACATCCTATGACGGAACGTTCTTCCAGTTTGACCTATGTAAATTTTAGGGCAATCACCGCAGGTTAACTTATAAACCCCAGATTTATCATCCTTATGTGTGTAGTCTTTATTATTTTTGATAAATTTACTCAAGTTTAAATCAGTTTTGAATGAAGTTCTCAAATTATATTTATTTTTGAGGTATGTAGCAATTTTCTCAGAAATACCTTTAGTGTAATTTAAGGAAATGTATTTAAAATTTTCGTTTATATTAGGAAACACCATATTTAAAGCTATTTTATTATTTTTCTTCATCAATAATTTGTCTATCAACTTTGGATCATATTCATTATTAAAAGCTATTTGTTTAATTATGTTAAGTTCTGAAATATAATTTTCTCGATTCATGGGAATATTAACTAATCTATGGATCATACAATTAAATGCTGATAATTTTTGATTTAGAGGATGATTTGATTTATTGTGTTTTAGTGCGCAATAAAAATTTATTGTAGTTACTGTAATATAAATAGCCACGGATTTCGGAAACAAGTTTAGTTATTCAAAATGTGATCTTACCTGATGATGCTACTGTGATAGCGAAACAATTGTTGTGAGTTTAACAATAAAAATTTGTGAAAATCAGAATAACCTTATTTCAAATTATTTAATATGGATTTTCACCAAGTAAGGACTGATACAATTCAATATATAAGAAAAACAAATGTTAACTTCCGCTATTTTATTGATTTACACGACAATTGTTTCGTCATACCATGACTTCATCAGGTGAGTATTTTAGCCGAAACAATCAAAAATTTCTGTATCTACAATGATGTCTGTTGACGTTAGCTTTAAAAAAAATATGAACCATGAGATAAGCTAGTGGAATAAAAAAAATATTGAGCATTTAGTTTATTTCTTCTTCAACCTATAACAATACTTAATTTCAACGGAAGCTTCGAGTTCATAGATCCTGAAATAAAATTGAAAAGTCGAGTGCAGGGGAGTCTCGTGATGAATTTTTCCCGAAATTAATTTCCCATCTATTCATTGCACACGGCGGCGATATTGTCAAAAATTAATAACCACAAGAATCTGCAAAAGTGTTTGTCTACCCTGAGAGCCTTTTATATCGGCCGCAAAGAGTGGATAAACTATACCGTGCTTCCTAATCGCACTTGTCGAGTAATTTAACTCTCGAGCCACCCTCCTTCGCCCCCAAGTTATTTGTTCTGTTCAGTAGAACACGAGATAGTCACGTGTGTGATTCCTGGTATTCTCATTGAGAATATCCCCGATCAGAATGATTAAGGTCTCCAGCGAGGTGCACGCTGAATTCATGAAAATGTTGGGAAACGGGGATATTCAATTACACTGGTCGACAAAGAAAATTTTTTTGGTTAACATAAAGCTGAATAGCTTATTATGGTAGAATGGACGGACGTATCCAAATACGAAAATGAGAAGAAAAGTTTTAACACAAAAAGTTGTAAAATTTTTAGATTTATACATCTACTTAACGTACCTTAGAAAAAAAACACAAAGATTAAAAATATTGACTTAAAATACTAATTAAATTTTATCTTTCAAAAACCAGCAGTAATCACCTATCATGGCTGGATACCATCGTCCTTAATAGCGAATTTCCATTCTGCTAATATCTTCTTGGTGGAATCTTTCACCTTGCTTGTCACTGAGACCTCCCAAATTTTCGGTAAAAAATTACAAAGGTGAATGGAGGAAATTAATTTTTAATGACATGCGGCCAACAAGCGATTTGTAGGCATCTAATAGTTCATTAACTGACTGTTGGTAGTTTGCATCCATATTTTTGCCCAAAAATTCTCTTACTATGCTAACAAATGCTCTGAGTTCCTGTCATGTAAGCATCTCTGTAAAATTAACTTCGTCCAGCAATTTTCTGATTTGTGGTCCAATAAAAATGCCTTCCTTTAATTTGACATCACTTAACTTTGGAAATACTTGTTTTATGTATTTAAATCCATCACCATCTTTATTCATAGCCTTCACAAAGTTTTTGATCAGCACAAGTTTAATGTGAAGAGGAGGCACGGGGGTGTATAAGAGGTTTAAACTTAACATTTTGAAATCCCGGTTGAAAAACACTTCTTTCTGGCCAAATTTTTGTTATATAATGCTGATTTACTGCACGACTGTCTCATAGACAAAGAAAACAGCATTATTTTGTAAATCCTCTCTGAAGTCCCATTAAAATTCCTATAACTTGTAAGTCCACACCTATTGTAGTTTATTTCATCCAAAAAAAGTGCGCATATTTTCATAACTTTCTGACATAGTCACTGAATGGGCAACTGGTATAGAGGGTTTTTAATTTTCATTATGCAATAACACAGCGTTTAAACTGTTTTTAGACGGATCTATAAGTGAGCGACACTCAGAGGGGGAATGCTCAGTAGCAAGTTCCTGCAATAAATCATCAGTATCAGTACACGCACACAACGAATTTTACATACTGTAAAAAGCAGAAAACGGAGCATTTCTTTTTCTGATATTCGTAATTTTTGTTTCGTTGTCTAATAAGTTCCATTCCCTAAGACGGGAGCCAAGAAGTTCTGACTGTTGCTTTGATAACAGCAAATCAGGTACTAAATAATTTAACTCACTTTGAACAATTAAATAAGGCTCGCCGTAATTGGGACCTGAAGTAGGGTCGGTGCACTGTTCTTCTGCTTGATGATGCATTGTCTCCAATATCTTCAAAAGCAACATTTTGATGATCTAAAGGTGCGATCGGCACTGCATCTGCATCATGAGGAATAGGTCGTAATGCAGACTGCAAATTTGAATAGTTGATCTTGTGCTTTCCCTTTTTGGAATAACCTCCAGTCTTTCTCAGGCAAAATAGTAATCGTCTAATGATTAGTAGATTCTCGCCATACAATAAGGACTGCAAAAGGCATGCTTTTTCTTTTCCCATTCATCCACTGCACCAATGAACGCTACAATTAATAGAGCAAACATGGGGAAGCCCACTGCTTGTTTTGATCTCCAATTAAATCACCAAAATATTGGAAATAGGCTTTTTTATGATTTTCAGAAAAAGGCCTGGCTTATGATTTCACCATAAATTCATTGCGTCTCGACATTTTTGCCCTGAAAACACTTTCTTATCTACACACAGGGAACCACTCAACAGAAGACTGATTTTTAATCTTAATTTTATGACTTGTATTGTAAACAACACAGTTTAGGTACTTTTCCTGTTATAGAATGCATCTATTTTGATTGCCCCCTCATAAAATTGACTACTTGCTAATGTAAAATAGTCTTATTGAGTTTCTTGTTCACCATTGTTATTATGCGATATATAACTTCATTGAACACGATCCGTTCATTTCAAAAATTTCAGGAATTTCCTAAACGATACAAAATAAACAAATCATAGTATTAAGAACTCGTTCCCTTCTGACAAAAATGGAGGAATATGAACATAACCCATATTGCAGGATTAGTTAGAAGCTCAGTAAAGTGAAATTACATAAGGTGCAACAACCCATGTAGTCTAGACTTGTATGTAGTATTACACGATAAGTAACCTATTGGTGTTGTAATATTAACAAGCTCATTTTTTTGTGGATTTTCTGACCACCACAAAATGTATAATATTTAGTTTCTCCACTTTAGTTTTACTCCTTAGGTCTGTCTTGTAACTCGAACAAGATACTGCAAGGCAAATGTTTTAATAAAAAAATATATTAACGAACAAAAAAAGGATTTTTGATGATATCTTTACTTTATTGAATGGAAAAACTTAACACTGTTCTAATACTATATTTTAGGAGACACAAATACTGTATTCACAAATAAATAATAATGTATTTAAGCCTATAATGAAGACACAAATGAACCCTCGAGCTAACGCAACTGAAGATCCTTTAAGAAGTATTTTCATTCCATTATTGGATGTACTGGTAGACAACTAGATGTGCAAATATAAAGAAAATAGATTTAATATCATCTGAAGCCTAAATACACTTATTTTTTATTATGCTTATCTTCCAAAGATAATGGTTTTTGTTTCATTAGTTTTCAAGCAAGTAATGTATATTAGTTTTTGATTTTTTGTTTTTTATGAATTACATATTTATTCTGTGGTCTTACATACGGGGGACATTTTTGTTTCTTTATGAAAAAGCAGTTTCATATACAAGTTATTCCTATGTTTTGTTTGTTTTTTTGCTTAAATAATTGATGTTTATCAAAAGAAGAGTCTTTTTCATTTTGAAAGTTATCGACGGCTATTATGTAATTGATAAGTTATATTGGACATAATAAAATACTAAAAGCGGCGTTGACGCTAATGTGACCCAAATTTAGAGAGTGTATCTAAGACCTGTTCATACAAATTCTCTAAATCTAAAGCTTAGCTTTCTCCTCAAGCTGTTACAAGTTTGAATCGTAATTTTTTACATATAATAAGGAACGTTGTTTTCATGTTTCATGATGATACAATAACGACAAGAGCTGAATCATTTATTCAATGAAGAAAAAGTGTCAAAATAATTGAACAAACTTTCAGGATATTCCTATTGGCACCTTTTATTCCATGCTCTGCAAAACTTCTTATATGTCTCTCTATGAAATCCAAGACTTCTTCAATCTTAGTAAAGTAAGTAGGTTCACCTTTGATACCACAACCAAAGTTCACTGAAGCAATACCATACTGGACACCATCACAAAGAAATGGTCCTCCCGAGTCCCCAATGCAACCACCACCTACGTTTTCGAATCCAGAAAATGTACAAAAATAAGTTTCAAACTTGATCAGACTCCTCAAGGAACTGCAATCTTCTACTGAAATCACCGGAAGATCGATACAGCGCAAAGATCTGTTAGAAGGTTTGGCATCCAGAAATTCGGTCTTACCCCAGCCTATGAATGTTCCTTTCATGCATGTTGAGTTTCTGAAGGCATGTTTCACAGGAAGGTTTATAGTGGTGGCTTCTGAAGGTGAAAAGTATTCTTCAAGTATCAGAATAGCTACATCATACTGGAGATCAACTTTGTTGTATTTTTCGTGTACATGAATTTCCTTTGTACTAATTGATATTTTGCCTGTAAAGATGTCTCCAATAGAATTTTAATTCAGGATGAGCAATTATATATTCGAGGTGGAAACGATTATTCTCAGTAACAAGAGGGGTGTGGCATCAGGAAGGAATAGTGTGGTTGTTTTACAGCAAAAATGAAAAGGCAGCTGAAACATTCGCTGATATCTTTTTGAATTCTTTAATAGTTATTGAATGTTAATCAATTACTATGAAATTACAGGATAAGCATAGTTTGAGGAGAATATATAAATAATAATAGAGTGAAACTCGTTTATTTACAGTCCATATATTATACACTATACTATAAAATTTTGGGTTGTTCCACCCAAAATTGAGTGAATTATTGCGATTGAATTTTAATCGATCATAAACCTTTTATTGCTCATAGAAGTAGACTGACGGACTTTTTTACTGTTGCTCGCTTGTGTTCAATATGTTCACTTTACCAATTCACTAATCTCAATTATAAGTGAATATGTCATAGATAATGAGCAGTTGCAAGCTTTTTAGTTGCGTTAGAGATATGGGTTTTCGAGTGACTTGGGCGAAGTGAAGTGTGCTAATGCTGGATAGGTACATATTTTTAACCCACTTGGGCGAATTCAAGTGTGTTTGTAAAAGAGGTAAGTATTCACGTCCTCCTAGGTAATTTGGTCGGGGAGAAATTTATTTAACTGCTTTTGGGGTGAATGTTGGATTAAGATTATTAGGAAAACTGACGGCGTTTTTATAAATAATAAATTATTTTTTAGAAGCCGATCTGGCATTTTGTGAAATGCGACGTCTTTGTAACAAAGTAAAGGCCGGTGCTGCAAGGAATCCTATACATACTGCCTAAATATCGCATAATTTTTTGATAGAAATCGAACAGCAACATTTGGAAGGATCATCATTGTCATGTGAAAAATTAATAATGTTCAATGACACATACTCGATGGGATTTAATCCGGTGATCGGGATAGCAACAGCAAAACATTAGCGCTTGTTTCTTGGAGAGGGTCCATAATTCGACGAGCACTTTAGGGACGTAAGCTCTTTTGCTGAAGAAGGACGTGTGAACGGCCATCCCTAAGGTAAGTAAGTATCTTCAACATGATACGCTGCTCTGATGCTTCCACGAATAAAGAGAAGTGATAATCGGCTACCATAGGCCTTTCAAGCCATTACTCCAACTGTTCTGTCTACACGCTTTTCCACAGCAAGCTCATTATCAGGTCGCTCTTAATGACGCCGTTTTTCCCTTCTACAGCTATCGTAGATAGACAGAATTGCAAATCGTCGCTGAAGAACACATAATGCCATTTTGTCTCTCAGCTACTGTCATTTCCTGCATCAGTTCAAAAATCGACAACAGTGGTCCGCAGTCAAGGGATAGCATTAATAGTGAAAAAAGTCCCAAGTCTCAAGTGCGGTGATAAAATGTCTTCTTTTTCTTCCTCTTCTAATAGGACCAGATCCTGTGACGCTGAACTCCAGCTCTCATACTAGCTTTTTGGTATTCTGTCTATAAGTCTGTGAGTGTTAGGGTTCTGCGTTTTAGTCCACTAGGCCGATCTGTCTTCTGGTATTTTTTCGACATCGTCTTTCCAAAATCGTCTTCGTGTACTGACCCACCTTATCCCATCCTGGTCTGCAAGTTCTTCTCTGATGTCTCCATTCCTTATTCGATCCCTGAGGGTGATTACCTTGATGGTTCTTAATATTTTCATTTCGGTAGTTTCATTATTTTTGTTGTTGTGAATGTCTCGCTTCACATGTCTGTGGCATATGTATGGCTAGTACGGGTTTTACACACGATTTGTAGATTCTGGTCTTACTTTGATACCTCATCATTTCGCTGACTCTCGATGCTTTCATCGCTTGTGTTCATGCCTTTTCTATCAGGTTTATTCAACTTGATAAATTCATTCCCAAGTAATCAAATCTTGACACCTGCTATATTATTCCGTTATCGATCACTAGTTTGCATCTAATAGGATTTTTGGATATGTCCATTGATTGTGTCTTGTCAGTTGAGATTCTCTTATTAAAATTTTCACCAAGTGATTTTATTTTGTATGAAAGACGCTGTAGGTTACCGATTCCACATACTGCATGTTGACTTATTCGGTAATTTGGACCATAATGATGTTAATAGTGTTCGGCTGAAACTGTCCCCTTGTCTAACCAGCATTCATTTGAACTTCTTTAGAGAGCTCTTTCCTAGTTTTAGTTTTTGTTTTATTTCCAGTAAAAAGTTCTTTGATAATTCTTTGATACACATAGTCTATTTTGTTCTTCTGAAGACTCTTGATTACATCGTTTAGCCGTATCCTATTGAATGCTTTGATGTTTATTGAACTATATCGACTTCTCTACAAATTGACGAACTACGAATATTGCGTCCAATGTTGATCTGTTAGGTTTGAATCATCGTCTCTCTTCGGATATTGGTACCTTATCCCTTAATCTATTTAATATGGTCCTCTTGAACCGAACGAAATACTGTTATATTCCTAAAGTTATTAGGATATCTTTTCCCCCTTTTTTGAGGATAGGTCTTGCCAGAGTTCGTAATCTTCTGAAATCATTGAGTAAGTTCTTTTTGTAGTTTTATTCCTACGTACTTGATGAGTTCGTCTTTTAGTTTTTCAGGTTTTCTTGTTGTTGTCTGAACTTGCTCTATATTTATTTCGGATTCTTCGTTTGGCCTGATCTCAAAAGTCGATGCGTAGTCATTGGATTATTCACCTGAAGTTCCTCGGTAACCTCTTGTCCTCTGTTCCACAGCATATTACATACTTTACTTCTTACCTCCCTTCATTTAGACTGAGAATCGCTTCTGGTATTCTTTTTTTTAGTTGTTGTATTTCATGGTTTACTCAGTGATATAGTGTACCCATAGTAACTAGTTAACATAGGTCTACCTTCTTCTCTATACCGTTGATCACCGATTTGAGGCGTAGATTCAGAAGGGTCTCTTAGAGCTACTTGCCTGATGCGCCTTTCTTGAAACTCTGTGGTAAGCCTTCGTCAATTAGTTGGTTTGCTACGTATTCCTATAACACTTCTGTCCGCACACGATACACATATCTAACCTCACTGTACTTGTAATTAGTAATAGGACAATTTCGAGATAGGAAAAATAACACCTAAATTCTACTTCTGTCAAAGAAGGTAGCATGGTACAATTGTTACCTACAAGAAGGAGTATATATTGAACTACTTAGCTGCGGGGTCGTTGAACTGCTTTCTTTCGGACTAAACGTTACTGAAATTTCCTGCAAATGTTATCATTCCATTCTTGATACAAAGCTTCAATATTGTTTAAAAAAATATATTGAAGAAATTATTTCTTCTGGGTGTAGTAACATCTCTAATATTACTAATATATATTAATTTGATGATCCAAGCACATCATACGCTTATGTTATTTTCAATCAATATTCTTAATACAGAGTGTTAGAATAGCAAAGAAATATGTGGGTGCGGATAGCTTGGTTCATGTCATAAGAATAATGAAAGGTATGTTTAATTAAAGTATTACAGTTTACGAGCAATCTAGGTAATAAAAGAAAAAATTCAGGTGAATGTGTTTTTTACCCTTTGGAGTATGTAGAATAATTTTTGGTTCAGCGTATATATCCCTTCTAAATTTTTGCACACAGTGTGCTGCAGTTAAAACTGTATCAAATTTGATTAATGTGCCACTGCATTTTACTGTTGATTTGTTCTTCGTATGACCAATAAGTTGTACAACAAACTTATAACTTTTTGAGTAGCATTCTTTTCCATTGTATATCGAGATACTTGAAGATAAATAAAGTAATATCACTAGAAGATGTGTCCGAACTGTCATTTTATTTTTGAGGTTGAGTGGTGAACTGATGAAAGGATTACAAATAAAATCTTTTAATATATTTATAGGTTTTTACTAGGTTAAGTAGTTTATTTTTGGAATTAGAAGTTAAATAATATCAGTTCATCAAAATATACAATCAATATTAGAATATACTGAAAAGTCAAAAGATTTTAGGTGATTTTAATTGAAAATACCTATACAAATAATAAATTTTATTCAAATAAATTGATTCGGCTGATCTATACCAAATGTCATCAATAAAGAAAAACTTTCTATTACCAAAGCATACACTCCTTATAAATGATAATAAATTTCAATTGATCACTAGAATAAGTGTTGTTTTTACAAATGGATTTAACATGAAACATAAGCTATCAAAATGAACCGTTTTCATAAAAATTTCCCATCTAACCTCTACTATTGTCTTGATTTTCAACGACACATTGTTGATATACATTTTCAACCAACTGAAACAAAGAAATCTTCACCAGACAGAGCGAGAAAGAATATTGTAAAATGCCAAACCAAATTATTTAGGAGAAAATTTTCAATTATTTCACGGAAGTGGTCTTGTTATATCAACGGTGCAGGAAGAAAATGCACAAGAGAAAAATTGTGAATTAACGATGGAAAATTTTAGGAACTGGAGTAAGTCGACGCGTTTATTATCACTAATTAATGCCCCATTTATGATAGAAACTTATTTTTAAATTTTTAAAATCGATTTCTTGTTAAATGGTTCATTCTGATCAGTTTTATCTCATATAATAAAAAGAATCACATTTAAAAGTTGTATAATGTTCCCCTAACACTATACTTCGTTACGTGCTTAATATATACGAAATATTCATCAAAAAGACTAAATAATCCTACGAATATTCGATAACAATACACATTTCCGAAAACTGGTTTCACTGCCAGCAAAAGATTTCAATGTAGGTTCATCTTGTTCCTATCTCTTTCAAGAACTGAGTTTTGTTTTCTATAAGGATGTTTCTTGGATGTATCTGTAACAAGAAAATTTTCATTTTAATACAATGATTAAAAAGTTTTTTGATTATTAATTTGAACACAACGTGAAGTTTGGGAAATGGGAATTACTTCTGAGCGAAGTCCAAAGCTAAAAATTTATAGTTATTTATTGTATAAATGTTTTCGATAGCAAATTATTCACGCTAGAATGTTCAGACAATTTTTATTTTGAATTCTGGATATTATAGCGACTCAAATAGAGGTTAGGTTTTGCGACATCGAAAAACTACATTCCTTGAATCTGTTGAATAATTCAAAATTCTCCATTTATGAAAAAGAATTTTCTCATTAGCTTTTGAAAGACTTGACAACGCAATATAATATTTTTGATATAAATCAACTAAAAATTAACTGTATTAACTATATGGAAACGATATAATAGAAAATTACACAAACCCTTATGAAATGTTTACTCTTTGTCAAGATACTGACTTAAAATTTTGTGCCAGAACTTTTTAAATTATTATATCTTGTTGTTGTTTTGCCAGTGACAACTTATTTTACAGAAAGAAATTTCTCCGCGTTGAAAAGAATTGAAAATTATATTAGAGGTACAACTGGACAGGCGCGATTGAGTAATATTGCAAATATTTCAATTAAAAAGAAATAATAAAATCACAGGATGAGAAAATTTTTACAGACGAGGTAATAGATCATTTCGCTGAACGAAGAATCGCAGAATTCCTTTGGTCTATAAAAAATTCTAATTTTAAGAACTCACTATTTCAATTCATAATATTTTTTTACAACTTTTAGAATATATTCTATATTATACGCTGAGGTCGTAATAAATTAATCTAAAACTGTATGATCGATACTTTACGAGATATCGATCACTACAAAAATCTTCCAAAAAATAATGGATTTCTTTTTCTCCAAACTTTTATGTACAGCATCTCTGCCCTATTCGTTTTTCTGCGCTAGGTCTTTCGTAGTTAGTTTATTTGGTTCTCGTTAATTTGTGTTCTCTTTTTATAACTGATATATTTTTTTGTGTATGTGTTATTATTTTCTGAGCATATAATTGTCGTTTATTTAGTACTTCAGATATCGCGGTTAATGCATTATTAGAAAAAGTTTTTTCTCCATAAATAATCCTTAAAATGTAACTTTGAAGAAATTCTAAGCCTTTTTTATGAACAGTATGGAAATTAAATTTCTCAATTTACGCCATCCTTTCAAAATTTAATAGGACAGTAAAGGTAGCTCGGATCGAATGGGTATCAATTACTGAGTAGACATATGAAGGCAAAAGGCATCCCAATGTCAATTTTTCTTGTTGACCGATTTATGATCGTTGATTTATTTCACTCTAAGAAATGTGTATTTCAAATTACTAGGCGTAACGATATCGCCATATGGGAGCTTAAAAGATAGTGTAAGACATCAGATGAATAAGGCAGCAAGGATAACGGGAGCCCTAAGGAATATCATCTGGAAGAACAACTGCATGACAACAACCAGTAAAGTGAGAATTTACAAAGCGTGCGTCAGACCCCTGATGAAATACGCGGCGGAAACAAGAGCAGATACAGCTGAAACTAAAAGAATGGCACGGACAAACGAGATGCGAGTTTTGAGGGCAATAACGGGGAACACATTGAGAGACCAGAGAAGGAGCGACGAGATCAGAAGGGAATGCCAGACGGAGGACGTAGTTAGATGGACCCGCGCGAGTAGAAGGTTCTGGAATGAACATGACAGGCGACAGAGTAGCAAAAATCGCTAGAAACGGAAGACCAGCATCCAAACGACCCGTAGGAAGACCG
The DNA here is from genome assembly GCA_034642435.1 of Megalocaria dilatata. Classification (NCBI taxonomy): domain Eukaryota; kingdom Metazoa; phylum Arthropoda; class Insecta; order Coleoptera; family Coccinellidae; genus Megalocaria; species Megalocaria dilatata. Next base: position 9,062,202 of record CM067854.1, read on the forward strand.
CCAAAGAGGTGGAAGGACAGCTGGACCTCAACATCTCAAGAACGAGAGGAGGAAAATGGGTGAAACAAGCTAGCAAGCTTTCGTTAAGAAGAAGAAGAAGAAGAAAATCATTAAAATATTCTACATCTGTGTTCTTATTCTAATGTCACTTGGTAAGCGTTATTTTTTATTAACGTTGATGAATGACACGAGCCAACCACCCAACTGCTACTTCGGGATTAAGCTGGACGTCCTGTCATCGCAGAAAAGTCAAAGTCAAAATCAAGCTGAGGCAGTCGATTAAAACAACTGAATTCAATTCGGGATTACCGTTGGGGGAACGATCCCAGAAAATTGAGGGATAACTGTATATATTTTATTCAATGGAATAACGCACAAAAGGTGGAACATGCGACGGAGGGGTAGTTTTCCATTAGTCCGGGGATTATGTAGGGTAGTTCCACAAAAACATCCCGCCCTTCGGTGTCTCTCCCTCAGACGAAGGACCGTATCTCTCATATAAAACGTGAATTATAAAATAACTATTTCGGTTTCCAGCCCTTCGCCTGTTCTTATTTTACCTTACTTGTCAATGGATGAGAGGGAAAATGCTAGGGGCGTGATATCCTTCTAGGGTATAATATTGTCGATTGTTGAGGTCGGAAATATAAATTTTGCGTATGCAGTATTCGGTGAGTTTTGCCGTAACCATACCTGAGAATAATACGAGAGATATTCATGAATTTGCATTCATGAGAAAAAGCTTCATATTTGTTGGGGCTGGGGAGTTAGTTTGAGATATATTTCAATAGACTGAGAGAGAACTTTCCAATTTTAATCCCTGGAAACTCGGTACTTTATGAATTAATGAGAACAAGGGAAAATAACTGAAGTATAATTTTTAATAATTGAGTTTTTTCATCAGTACTTTCATAAATTCTCACTTTCATAAATTCTAGCAAACATGTTGACATATCTTCAACAGTAAATATCTTATCAGTATTACGGCCTACATCAGTTTTATCTTTGCGTATAATCTTTTTGACGAAGTTGAGCCCTGATTATCTATCAAATTTGAATCAGGTAAGGTTTTTGGCTGGCAGGAATGAAGTGGTTGAACCCACACAGGAATGAAGTCGTTGGCTCACAAATCAGGTCGTATGTTAGCAATTACTCGTTCAGTATTGATGTAAATCGTCTAAATTTACTGGACGTTTGCTGTAAACTAATGACCTAATGGAACCTCAGAGAAGAAAGTCCAATGAAGTTAAGACCTGGTAAGTAAGACATAAATATTTCAGCTAAAAGGACCTATAGCTAAGCCATTGATTTGTTTGAAGAATTTATTGCTGAATTTAAAATAATTGTATTCTAAACACATTTTTAAAGTTTTGAACAGAATAATTCTAAATTCAATAATAAATTCTTCGAACAAATCAATGGCTTACCAATGGGAAGTCCAATAAGTCTTTTTAGCTGAATTATTTATGTCTTACTTTGAAAAATATTTATCGCTAACATTACAAATGATAGGTTTGTAAAACTCGTTCACTTTTGGGCTTAATATTTAGATGACGTATTTTGCATTTGGACTTGAACTGACAGGCTGCTATCGCAATTTTTGAATTTTCTGAATAGCATAAATGAAAACATTAAATTCATTATAGAAATAGAAATGAAAACTTTAATCATCTTCTTAGATCTTAATATAGATCATAGTAATTAATAATAAGTTCGAATCCAACATTTTTAGAACATTATTTGAATATTTTAATATTAGCCTTGTAGATATTTAATTTCAAAAAAATTATATTTGATAATTACAACTTCAGGAATTAAATTAAATTAATGATATAACTACCACTAATATCAAACGACATATAAAATAAACATTCATTATAAGACATCCAAATGATATAACAAAATCCAATAAATAAAAATTGTTAACCAAAATCCTATAAATTGAATATTTTGAGTAGACAAAATTTTTTTTCTACTCATCAATCTTATGAAAAAAGATATCTTTCAAAAATGTTAAACATAATCTTAAGAATTTCATCATAAAACTATCTTACTTAGAATATTCAATATTATTGGATATCTAACTAAGTTACTTTTTATAAAATCTCAGGATATGTAAAAACATTACTAAAAAACAAGTTTTAAGAGAGTCAGTACTCAATTATATTCATACTCATCAAAATATAACAGAGGCCGTTGAATTGCCTTTCAGTCTTTTAGATCAATGGTAAACCACAGAATTATTTATTTGAGTTAACATTACACTCCCTTTATATTTTCAGTATTCATTTACCAGAAGCTTTCTGAATTGTTAAAAGGTGCGAAAATATTTTTGTTGATTGATGTTATATTTTATACAATATGAATATAATTGAGTACTGACAAAGCAAAGTCTCTCTTAAAACTTGTTTTTTAGTAATGTTTTTACATATATTGAGATTTTATAAAGAGTTACTTAGTTAGATATCCAATAATATTGAATATTCTAAGTAAGATAGTTTTATGATGAAATTCTTAAGATTATGTTAAACATTTTTCAAAGATATCTGTTTTCATAAGATTGATAAGCAGAAACAAAATTTTGTTTACTCAAAATATTTAATTTATAGGATTTTGGTTAACAATTTTTATTTATTGGATTTTATTATATCATTTGGATGTCTTATTATGAATGTTTATTTTATATGTTTGATATAAGTGGTACTTATATGACATTAATTTAATTTAATTCTTGAAGTTATAATTATTAAATATAATTTTTTGAAATTAAATATGTAGAAGGCTAATATTAAAGTATTTAAATAATTTTATATACCTTCTATCAAGTGTTAACCTCTATTTATTTTATTTTTAGAAAACCTACTACTACTGATACCATGATCCATTCAAAATCCAATCAAACATGGCAAATTAAAATGTCAACATTCCATAGTTTCATTCATACACTTTGGAGCATCCCGTCGAACGAAGACAATTTCCGAAAAGAAGTCAATATAATTAAAACTATAGCGGTGAACATGGCTATCTATAGAAGTGAAATCATTGACAAAATGATTAATAAGAAAACTTACCAAAATATTAAAAAAAAATTTTATATAAATAAGAACGATCCTTAAGAAAAAAAAATGGTTTTCAGTGGCTTATATGAAAAGTTTCAGCAGTGGGATCCCTAATAGTCTTCATAAAATGGGAATTAATTCTTAAGCAGGAAATAGAAATAATTAAGCAGAGATGTAGGTGAACAATAAAGAAAAAACCCAACTTTTCCGAATCGGAGATTTATCAAATAAAGTGTTATGATTATAATGCTACATATATAGGACAGACAGGCCAATGTTTACGACATAGAAAGAACATAGGGTGTCTAATTTTAAAAACCAGAAATCAACCGGTTTTGCAGAACATTGTATAGAAATAATCTTTTTTTTAATGAGAAATATGTCACTTTACTATATAATGTTAATAAGGTTTAATTGATGGACTATTTGGAGATTCTTTCAATCAAAAAAGCCATTGAGAAAGAGGAGAATTCAACAAATTCCCAAATACTCTTTGGCAACACATATTGGATGCTGTTATTTCCATGCGTCAGAAAATACACAGATGTTCTGAATGTAATAAAAGAACTTTTTTAATTTTAAGTGTAGTTCCTTTTTATACTCCTTTGAAGATGGTCGAAAGACCGAAATACGTGCCAGGATTCTGTATAAATTGTGGAACACAAAAACTGTGTGAATTTTTTTTTCAAATTAAATTGTTATAATGTTTCATCTAGAGCCAACCGCATACTCCATTCATTTAATTACTTTATACTTCCGTTGACTTTATTCCTGATTCTTCTTCTTCTGTCATTGTGCTTTTGTTTTGCTAGCTGTCCTATGTCATCTGTGACCCAAAGTTTAGTCTGTTTTCTTCCATCTTTTGTCATAAAAAATTATAATAATAATTGAGCAACCATAAATTTAATCCGTCGAGAAAACGGCGGAGTATATGACAAAATAAATACTTTCGAATAATTATTCATTATTAAACTAATATCCAAGTAACGCCCTTCGACGATATCCATAGCAATTATCACACACTAACCCTAATTTGGCCTGGATCTCGGTAGTAATGTAATCTCGCCAGTCGAAGAGTGTCCGACTTTGATTGCAGGGCTCGAAGCAGGGTGTATGTTCTTGGAGCCTTTGCGGTGTACGTCGACAATGGGGTGCAAACAGAGGGGCGTTCTGTTTGCGTTCTACGGAGTAATGATTCAATTTGAAGAATGGTTGGTCTTTTCAACGCGCTCGCAGCTGCTGCTGTTTGTCGATACCAGAAATACGCAATGACTCGTTCTTGTGAGCAGATATAGTTCTACTAACAATGATTTTATTAATCCGAATGATAAATTGATCAGAGTACTTGCAAGTATTCTTTCCACATAATTCTGTGATAATTATATGAAAAACATTGTTTAATTTCATTATTTAAACTGGATATTCCCAAGTTAAAGGAGTCATCAATATTGTCCATGAAGTTCTAGAAGTTATGTGAATCTAAACAATGAAATGCTTGGTATCAGAAACATTTTCTTTGAACAATTGCAACAGTTACTATTTGGTAGCTGAACATTATTAGGAGTATAAAATTTATATTTTTGTCGAAGATTGAAGTTTTATTGTGAAAAATTAATTATACATTCTGTCAAGAAAGTACCGGGAATTATCGATTTAAATCTGGCGGGGCAATGAGGCAGGTAAAAATTTTTTTTCCTAGGTTTGGTACCACTGTCCTTAATTACTATGCCAAGCTAGAGCGGGATCTGTCAACTAGTGTGTTTGCAACAGCTGATTAGGTCAGTCGATGTCTGAGTGCGTGCCGATTTTTACTATGGGTGATTACGTTGAGCAAAGAATTTGTTTAAAGTTTTGTGTTGCAAATGAATTTTCGTGTGCCGATGCATTGAAAATGTTGCAAAAGGCCTTTGGTGATAATGCTCTATCGAAAACTCGTGCATATCAGTGGTACAGAGCCTTCAAGGACGGTCGTGAAGTGGACGCCCATCGACGGCTTCGATCGAAGATAACGTCGATAAAATTAAGGAAAGGGTGCTGGAAAACCGTCGTACCAGCTTGAGAGAGATAGCACATGATCTTAAGATATCCCACGAGTCCGCACGTACGATTTTGATTGATATTTTGGGCATGAGAAAGGTGGCCGCACGACTCGTACCGAAAGACCTGAATTTTCTTCAAAAACGTCATCGCGAACAGGTTGCTTCAGACATGCTGGATCGCTGTAATTCCGATTCTACATTCATGGAACGCATTATAACTGGTGATGAGACCTGGGTCTACGAGTACGATATGCAAACAAGCCAGCAATCATCGGAATGGGTGGCAAAAAATGAGCCGAAACCGAAAAAACCACGCCAAAGCCGCTCGAAAATGAAGGTGATGCTCATTGTTTTCTTCGATATCCGTGGCGTGGTGCACTACGAATTCGTTCCAGAGGGTCAGACGGTAAACAAGGAGTATTACCTAGGCGTTATGAAACGTTTGCGTGAGCGTATCCGTAAGAAGCGGCCAAATTTGTGGGCGAACAACTCATGGATTTTGCATGACGATAACGCGCCTTCTCACCGAGCTACGATCGTCAAAATTTATTGGGTCGCCTTCAAAATAGGCTCCATTTGCTCCAATACATCTATGCCAACGGCACTTCCAATTATCGAAACATTTTTTATAGGCGCTTTCCGGGATGGACTTTAGCTCTCGCGCCGAATTTTGTTTTATGGCTTCAATCGACTCAAAACGGGTGCCACGAAGGGGCAATTTTAGTTTTGGGAAGAGGAAAAAGTCGCAGCACGTTTGTTGAGTTTTTGGCGAGAAAGTCAGTCACAATCGTAGCTCGATGAGAAGGCGCGTTATCGTCATGCAAATCCATGAGTTGTTCGCCCACAAATTTGGCCGCTTCTTACGGATACGCTCACGCAAACGTTTCATAACGCCTAGGTAATACTCCTTGTTTACCGTCTGACCCTCTGGAATGAATTCGTAGTGCACCACGCCACGGATATCGAAGAAAACAATGAGCATCACCTTCATTTTCGAGCGGCTTTGGCGTGGTTTTTTCGTTTTCGGCTCATTTTTTGCCACCCATTCCGATGATTGCTGGCTTGTTTGCATATCGTACTCGTAGACCCAGATCTCATCACCAGTTATAATGCATTTCATGAATGTAGAATCGGAATTACAGCGATCCAGCATGTCTGAAGCAACCTGTTCGCGATGACGTTTTTGAAGAAAATTCAGGTCTTTCGGTACGAGTCGTGCGGCCACCTTTCTCATGCCCAAAATATCAATCAAAATCGTACGTGCGGACTCGTGGGATATCTTAAGATCATGTGCTATCTCTCTCAAGCTGGTACGACGGTTTTCCAGCACCCTTTCCTTAATTTTATCTACGTTATCTTCGATCGAAGCCGTCGATGGGCGACCACTTCACGACCGTCCTTGAAGGCTCTGTACCACTGATATGCACGAGTTTTCGATAGAGCATTATCACCAAAGGCCTTTTGCAACATTTTCAATGCATCGGCACAAGAAAATTCATTTGCAACACAAAACTTTAAACAAATTCTTTGCTCAACGTAATCACCCATAGTAAAAATCGGCACGCACTCTGACATCGACTGACTTAATCAGCTGTTGCAAACACACTAGTTGACAGATCCCGCTCACGCTTGGCATAGTAATTAAGGACAGTGGTACCAACCTAGGAAAAAAAATTTTTACCTGCCTCATTGCCCCGCCAGATTTAAATCGATAATTCCCGGTACTTCCTTGACAGAATGTAAGTGACATTTATGATCCTTCATATTTAAATGAACTTCGTGCTTATATACTCTATTCCTGCCTATTTTCCCAATCTACTGTTCTAAGATCTCTTTCGGACATTGCTTTGCTTCATCATTTGTGCTTTCCGAAAGTAAACTTGAATAGAACATTCTTTCATTTAGAATATCGATCAAATTTTTATTTCAATATAATGTTTGGACATTGCCATTATGTGTGGAATACATCATTTAAATGTTCTCCGCGTGATCTCTTACAGGACTCGATCCTTGTGAGGTAATTTTCGATGATCCGCCGCCAGATTTAATGCAATATCTCACCAAGAACTTGACGGATGTTGGTTTTCAGATCGTAAATATTCTGATAAATATCGGCAAAAACACGATCCTTCGCATAACCCCACAAAAAAATCTAAAGGCGATAAATCACAAGATCTTGGTGGCCCATTCACATCGCCGAAAGGAGAAATTACGCGTCCTGGGAAATTTTCTTACAATAATACTAAAACAGTTCGTGTTGTGTGGCTTGCAGTAATCACATCTCTTCCAATTCCGTAATAATTTGCCTATAGCGACGAGAATTGACTTCTTCATTTTCAAAAAAGTACGGGCTAATTGCACACCATACATAGACTTTTTGTGGGTGTAATGGTCTCTCAGCAGTTACATGAGGATTTTCACTGTCCCAGATGCTGTTTACATAGCCACCGAGTGAAAAATGTGCTTCGTCGCTGAAGAAAATTCGATGCGAAAAATCGTCATCGTTGTTCAAGCACCCAATCGCCACATGTTCTACGCATTATATAGTCAGGTGGCGTTAGTTATTCTGTCAACTGAACCTTATAAGGGTGGAGATGCAAATCCAGATGAAAAATACGCCATAGCGTGTCGTAAGAGATGCCCAAATGTTGTGCCCCGTGATGAATTGATAAATTTGGATCTTCTTCAACACTTTTCTCAGAAGTCAGAATTCTGTGTTTCTATGGATAGAATTAGCTTCTCGAAAACGTTATTCACATATTTAAAATTTTAAGGGGAAATGGAGCGCAATAACTTCTGTCTTCTCGTCAGTGCTTTCCACCGTTTTTTTATATAGTGTCATTTCATTGTGTCAGTTTGAAGAGGAGTTCTCACCCCTGTTCATCAACAATTTTTTTCCTTTGATTTATCATGAACCTGCTAGAAATATAGTACAAGAACGAATGTTGAATTCATTCCACAACTTTGAAATTCATTGGGAAAATATCACATATACTGGTATCACTACTCGCCCCATATTGGTGGTAGAATCTACAACCCCAAAGATCGATAAAATTGTTCATTCATCCTCCCCGAACAAAAGCAAAATAGAGACGTACAGAACAGTTATAGAAAGTTTGTTTACTTTTGCGGGATAAAGCGTGTAGATGCATAACTCATTTTTCCTCGAAATGTGTCCGAAATCTATCACCGCCTTTTCAGCTGTGTTGATTCTGGGCCATACGTCACTCGGTTATGACATTTATAGTTAGGGTGCCGCCGACTGTGCTGCAATCCATTCTTGATTTCGCACTGACAGACCACAACAGGCGCTTATGCACCGCAAAAAATCGATACTATTTATGGGTTATAGATTGATTTAAATGCCCCAATCTGGTTTCTTCGATGAATATGAAACGAACAACTTCCAAACTAACCTTAACCTGACATTTATTTTGATGTCAGTTAAATGCATTTGCGCGCTTGTTCCACAGTCCATTTTCCCCGAAAATTTCGAATCTGTGAAGTAATTCTTGAAGGAGTTACATATTGTCAATCTAAAAAGTATCCGGAGTTTATCTTTTTTCATAATTTTAATATACTTCTTTTTTGTAACATTCTGAGACAAAAGTAATGTATAAAATAGGTTGTGCCCATAGTCGGCTATGGCCAAAGTTGAATGGCAACACTATTTGACAAATATTGTTGATTGTCAACAGGTATACATATATGAAATATTGTTGCAACTAGAAGAAAGAAAACAGATAGAATATTTGTATAGAAAAGGTTCTCGAAACGTTAAAAAATTAGTGCTATTGACTGAACTGGGAAACTGGGAAAAAGTGCTTTATATGAGACAAAAAGCGGATAAAAAATGGCATAGATATGAGGCATAGACTAGTTTCAGGAACACAAGCATTTCATGGCCAGTAGCTTCACCAGTTCTTAGTCCCATTGAAAACATATGGGGACTAATGAAGACTGAAGTTGAACGAGCAGCGCCACGAAATAAAGATGATTTAATTCAGTCAGTTTTACAGTTCTGGAATACCATCACCGAAAATTAGGGAGGTGATCTTGTTTTGGGTGTACCTCGACATTTAGTCAAGTGTTCACAGTCAAATGGAGGTTGTATAAAGAAAAAAGATGAATATTTTGTTATAATTTTCTAATTCAAGGAAAATATATACTTAGTAATAACAATTGAGCTCTGTTTTTTGCGGAAACTTTCAAGACGGACTGGTCAACACAAGTCTTATTTCCTTTTTTTTCTGTTATTGGGTATTTCTATGGCATTGACTATTGAAAAAAATACTGGGAGACTGTTAACAGCTTTACTTTTGGAAATATACAGTTTTATTATTTTGTCAAAAAAATACAAAGAAATAATAAATTATGTTAAAAAAATTTCCATTGAACACCATCAAATGATCTTTTATAAGATTTCCATGACTTTGGGTAGATCTCGTTGCAAACTCCAGCAGTAGTTTGCCATCATTTGTGAGTCCCAGCTTCCCTAATAACGTCTTTCCATTGTACTACGATCCTGATGGTATATTTCACCTTGCTCCTCAATAAAATCACCCAGATTTTGTGGAGATCGGTCTAATGCAAGTGCAGGAAGTAGATTTTTATGCTCATGTTGCACCCTAGGTCGTGCAAGTTTGATAGCATGCACTCAACCAGCTCGACATGATCGTCAGATTTTTTTTGCCTGGGAAATTACTCATAACCAAAACAAATGAATTCCAAGCTTTGGATTCGACTTCAGTCATTGATTCGACAAAATTTGGATCTTTCAAAAGTTGTCCTTCAAAAATACCAGCTTTCAATATTTGTGTACTTAATCCTGGAAACTTGCGTGAAATAAAATTGAAACATTCGCCACTTTTGTCAGGCGTCTTCACAAACTGTTTCATTCGAGTTGAACATGAAGTGGGGAAAGTATGATGCGGTCTCGGCTAACTTAAGGCACGTTTATAAAATTTGTTGTACCAATTTTTAGCTCTTCCCGCACTGGCCAAACTTTTTGTGACCAATGGTGTTTTTTGTCCCAGAGACACTGAAAGAAAGGAATTTTGTGTACCCCCTTGTGGACTATAACTGTGAACATACACACATTTCTGGCATACAATATGAGGAACCCATAGCTTATCCTGATTACACAATTTTATTTTAAAGTATTGATGATACGCAGTTTTCACAAAGTCTGAAATAGGTTTTCGATATTTTGCAAATATATATTCATCACAAATATACCAAAAACAATCGGGATTGAGCACACAACATCTTCTTGATGAAGCCATATCGAAAACAACAACAAAATATAGTTAGTGTCCAATAAAAAACGTAGTTCTAAGTGAAAATAGTAAATGAATAGTTAGCTTTAACTCAAAAACAAAAGCTGTTAGCCATATTTAAAAAAAAACGCGACAATTTGAGATAGAAATAGAGAAAAAATCACAGGAAACAAACAATTTTATTTTTTTTTGTTGACTATTGTAATAATAATAATATTTATATATCATTCAATTTCTGACATATTAAGAGTATAAATAAGTTCGTGATTTTCGTCCAAAATTGAAGCTTTGTTGTAAAAAAATGGTTATACATTCGAAATTCAAAGTATTGTCCGTCGCTAGCCATTACTTCTTTCCATCTTCCTGATAATTGAAGGATCCTATCGCGAAAAACGTCCGGCTCTTTGGTCGCTTTCCATGCATCGATCCATTTTTTGATTTCATCATAATTGGAGAAGTGCTGATCAACCAGGCCATATTGCATCGATCGGAAGAGATGATAGTCAGAAGAAGCAATGTTTGGGCTGTACGGCGGGTGGGGTAAGACATCCCATTTGAGCGTTTCTAAGTAGGTTTGAACGGATGCGTGTTGTCATTATTAATATTTTTGTCGTGTCTATCGGCGTACTGCGGCCGTTTTTCCAGCAATTCTCGGCTCAAGCGCATCAATTATCGTCGTTAGACCTCCCCTAAGATCTTTTAGTTTGATTGTAGCAGCTCATAATACTCCACATCCAGCTGGTCCCATCAAAGACACAGCATGGTCCTCTCGCCATGAATATTCGGCTTGACAGTTGATGATGAGGCATCCATACGTTGACCGACGTTTTGGATTATCGTAATGGACAAATTTTTCATCGCCAGTCACAGTTCGATGCAAAGACCCCTTCCTTTTTGCCGTTGAAGCAGTTGATCGCACGTGAAAAAACCGCATTCGACGCCTCTTGGCTTCAATTCATACGGCACCCAATTTCCTACCTTTCGGATCATTCCCATTGCTTTTGAATTATGGCAAATGGCTGGTTGAGTGTTTCTGCGTTTTTGATGGATCTTCATCGAGTCTTGTCAGGTAAAAAGCCATGTTGATTTTCCGTGATCTAATTGTTTACAACAGCGAATTTGAGGATCCCTGACGTTATTATTCTTTCAAATACCTTGGCAGCGACAGAAACCAGGTTTATTGGTCTGTAATTAGAAGCAGATGTCTTGGACCCATTTTTGAATATATGTGTGACCGATGTGGTGAGTCATTCTTTCGGCAAAGCTGATGTGGCGAAAGAATTGTTAAATATCATAGAGAGCGGCAGTGCAAGAGTTCGGGCACAATTTTTCATGAAATATGGTGTTATTTTATCAAGGCCGGAAGCAGATGAGGTTTCAAAACTATTGAATTGTGTTTCAACGTCATCTGTAGAAAAATTTATTTCCTCAAGCTTCACCGAAATTCTCTGCAGTAGTAGACCTAGTGGTTCTTCAGTGAACGAGGAGGCAAACGCATCAGCAAAAATCTTGGCAGAGTGTCTCTAATCCGCACATAGTTTTCCCTAGGTATCGCACTATTGGCATGCAAACCTTTGTATTGAGAGAGTTGCTTACATACTGGTTATATTTTTATTTGCAAGCACTATTTAGTAGGGTAGCCTCATAACCTTGCTTAGCCTGTCGGAGCCTGGATCTCAGATCACTCGAGAATCTTCTATGGTTTTCGTAGTCGATATCTGTTCTGCTACGAGTATAACTCTGCCAAAGGGTCTTCATTGAACAAATTATCATCTGAAGATCAGGAGTAATCCACGGTTCTGATGGGAAAACAATATCCTTCACAAAGCACCCTCCATGGCTTGTCGCGCTGGGGGCGCTTGTCTTGACTAGGACCCTACTTTCATCCCGCTGAAATGGAGGGTTAAGTCTTGATGCCTGAAGTAATGCCAATCGCGCCAATTACTGGACCCGTGTGGTGAGAGATCGACCGAATGAAGCCCTAGTTTCACTGAAGAGGTAGAATGGAGGGCTGAGCCGCGTTGATCAACTCAGTGACAAGGGAGTCCGTTGCAGCACAGGGCCTCTCCCTTAAAACTAACGTACTCTACCCTATTGCAGTAAATCTCTGGATTTTTCTGTCCAACGGCCGAGTGCGTTATGTAGCATACTGCGTTACCTCAGGAGGGTGGAAGCCCTCGGGAAGTATTCGTAGGACCTGGCCACCCAATTGTTGTTGGACTCGAGGGGGCAGTGGTTGACAGTCCGCATGCTGGACTAGGAAGGTATTCCTTCTAACTGTTTGCAGCAACTCATGTTCAGGATATCTCGAAAAATGCTTCAGCAAGACTTGACGATTCGACCGGCCTCGTCCTGAACCAGGATCAATTATGAGACGTTTCTGGGGTTTGTGGATCTCGAGGATACGACTAGACCATTGGTACTTGAAGCCAGGATCAATTGAAAGACTTCACAAGGATTCGTGAGTCTTGACGTACAGGCCAGATTGACGGTGCTTGTACCAGGACCAATTGAACCAATCTTGGTTCATGAGACTGCGTTCGGATGGATAAGAAGCCCCTTCGGCGTGTGAGTTGCGTCCGAAACAACTCGGGTACTGACATGCAGAGCCAGTAGAGGTTGGATAGTGCTTCGCTGCTACCAGTCATTCGGTGTAGGTTTTCAAACTGAAGCCGAAACTGGAAGCTGATGAGTTCAGCTCTTCGGAGCGGTTCTCGCCATGCGCGATGATGAGGCGTAACCCTTATCACACTTTCTGCTTCTAGGGACAGACTGTGGAGACTGCTAATAGTCACTTGGTGAAAGAGCTATGCTCACATGCCAATACATTTATTGGTAGAATTCACAATCCTCCACAAAGCAAGTGTGCTTAGATACCAGCGAATGTAGTATACTCGAGAAGATATTCCACATATTATCTATTGACTGGCTTTGGAACACTGGCTTCCAGTCTGCCTCTTGGACACCACGATTAAGTTACAGAAAACTGATAATGCTCCCTGTCTTCATTTGTCTGTAAGTAGAGACAGTTGGGATGAATTGAAATGTAGAAAACAAAGTAACATGATCAGATAGTCTGAATGGAGGCTGGTATAAGATCTCGGAGAGAAGGTTACCATCATTGACTAGGATGAGGTCTAAAAGCGAAGGATTCTGGCCACCGCGGTATCGGGAGTGACTCTCCACTAGTTGAAGTAGGGTTGAGTCCATTAGCATCGTACAAAAATGAGAAGAAGTGGAACAGAGAGAAGGTAAATTTGAAGGATATTGGCCATTTCACATCTGGAAAGTTAAAATCTCCAACGACAATCAGGGGTGTATAACAATTAGATAATTCTCTCATATAATCATAAACGTAGCGGTCGTCTTGTGATGGACGGAGTCTGTAGATGCATCCTAAATTTATTGAAAAAGTTGTATTAGAGATTGAGAAAAATACGCTGTCAAGGAGAATTCATTGAAATCGCGAAATCAGAGCAAACCAAGGAATGAACATAGATGCAAACATCACCATGACCCACTGTAGTGACACTGTTACATCTCAAGATTGAGTATTCGGGAATACCATATAAAGAATCGAGAATAGGAGTTCGTAGCCAAGTCTCAGTGAATAATATATGAAGAGACTTATTCACATTCACGAATGTCAACAACTCGCTGAATTTTGAATGGAGTGACTGAATGTTTATATTAATGAAGTTCCATTATTATTATTCCATTATTATTACTAATTTCAAATTTAGATGAGTATTTACGAAAAAATTTTCCGATATACAAATATATGTAAATTTAAAAAGTGGACCAAACAAAGCAACTCTACCTCTACGGTGAATTATTGTTTAAAAATTGATTCAATTAACAACAGTTATTCAATAATGTCATATAATAAATGAAAACCACAATGGCTTTCTATCAAAATCGATTAATCATATTAGCATTATACTAATGCGGCATATTCAGATAGAAATAGAATAATTATCCATCGGAATTATTCATCCCTTCCGATACGAGTAGGATCCAAACCTCGTATCATGTTTCAATGACCCTAATTACGAAATGGTATATTAGTTATAATAGGTTCATTAATTGGCCATGAATAATATTACTCTATTTTTTACCTATTCCCTTGATTATCCATCATTAAATCTCCAATTGTTAATTTCACATTTCTGAAAAGCATTTAGATATAACTCATGGTGTATTCACTCACTATTCTGTGCAACCGATCGTTCATGCAGTAAGAATTTCCCAGAAAATGGAAAACTGCTTAACGTGGTTCCAATTCCGAAAATGGACGATAAACATAATATTGAAAATTGTAGGCCCATAAGCAAATTAAGTGTTTTAAGTAGAATCCTTGAGTTTTTCGTTCGTGATGGGATTATGAATTCAGTAAGGTCTCCTTTTATTCCTGAACAACATGGATTTGTTCCTAAAAGATCTGCTGTGTCCAATCTGGTTCTTTATACAGAGTACACACATCGTCAAAAGTCTTGCCTCCCCCATCAACTCTCAAGTTGTTGGTTGTAACATGACAATTTTTTGTGTGTGGAATCTTCACTTAAATGAAAACAATAAACCAGTAGAAAATTTTTCTTGTTCGGGAGAATACAGGTTCGAAGTTAATCAGTTTTCAGCTAATAACGAGAGTTGTACTATTGAGAATATTCCGTGGAAAATGCCGGGATATCCAATTTATCAGTTTGATTGGGCAAGAATAGTAGCCCTACATCAAGAAGCTTTGTCGAACCACCAGATTGCGCAACGTTTGAAGATTCCACGGACTTCAGTAAGGTGCATAATGGCCCTTTTCCCGAAAACCGGCAGCGTTGCCCGGTGACCGGTGCCTGGTCGACCCATAATAACATCTGCAAGGGAAGACCATTATATCGCAAATTTTACTCGAAGGAATCGAACGGTATCTGTAACAGCCCTTCGAAGTAATTTTTTGAGGACCTATAGACGGGTAGCCTCAACTAATACCATAAGAAGACGGTTGCATTCTTCAAATTTAAGGGCTAAAAGATCTTTAAGAGTACCTTGGCTATCACCTGGACATAGAGCTACCCGTCGGCAATGGGCAGAACACCACCAAGACTGGCTTTTACCACAATGGCGCAACGTACTTTTTTCGGACGAGTCACGATTCGGTTTACAAAGTGACGAGAAAGTATTTGGAGAGGTCCAGGCAGACTAGAGCGACTCAATTTCGCCCGAGAAGTTGTGCCCTTTCAAGGCGGATCAATAATGTGCTGGGGGGTAAAATGTTCGGTCGCCGTACCCTTCTTATTATCGTTGAACAATGACTGGTGCCATTTGCATCTTCGAACCAATCATTGTTCCTCTGCGCAACAAATTTGGGGATAATTTAATTTATCAGGATGATAAATGCCGCACACAAAGGGTTCAAAACATTCTTCAAGAGAACAATATCCAGAGAATGAACTGGCCACCAAACTGACCAGACATGAATCCAATTGAGCACGTATGGGATTACTTAGGGAGAGCAATATCCAATCGCCAAAATCCACCTTCAAGTTTTCAGGAATTGAGTTTAGCCCTTCAGGAAGAATGGAATGATATACCTGAAAATTTCATTAATGACTTGATTCGTGGTATGCCTAGGCGTATTGGGCTGTTGATTAAAAGGAGAGTTGGTAATACGGACTATTGAATTTGGATTCAGTTATGGAATACCTATAATTATTCAAAAATAAATAATCGATAAATTTAGATTTCTTTTCATTTTCTCTTTTTTGTCTCATCCTGCATGAAGCAGAGAGTAACAAACAAAGATTTTCTATCAAACATATTGCAGTTGAAATAGAGGAAAATATTCATCTCATTACCAGAACATAGATGGTTCGTTTCTTGAGATACCTAGGGGGGCCAAGACTTTTGACGATCTTTGTAATATCTTGAAGCAATGGGCAATCAGATGCAGGTGGATTCTGTGTACACCGATTTTTGAAGGCCTTCGTTAAGGTTGATCATAACATCTTGATAGGTGTGCATGGAGACTTGCTATGTTGGTTAGCTTCATATCTCAATAATAGATCTCAAATTGTTTCCGTTAACGGATATTTTTCATTATCTTTCTGTGGGACTTGAGTTCCTCAGGGGTCTCTCCTTGGATCCCCTTTATTTATAATTTATATTAATGATATGAGTGGATGTTTTAAATTTGGTGAATTTTTGATATTTGCAGACGATGTGAAGATCTTTTTCCGTATAACTGACGCTTTGGACTACTTTAATTTCCAACAAGACTTAAATGCATTCAATAACTTATGAATCGAAAATAAACTATATCTCAACTTGAATAACATTCCGTCGTAAACTGAAGATCAATCATTTTGACTACTCTTTGCGTGAGAGTCGTTTACAGCGTCGGCATGAGGTGCGGGATCTGGGTGTAATATTTGATACAAAAATGTTGTTTGATTCACACATCAATTATGTGGTGACTAGAAGTAGTCAGATGCTGGGATTTGTTATGAGAATCTTGTAAAATCTTAATGTCATATTTACAGCATATTATGCTTCGATTATTCGCCACAAGATGAGGTCTACAAGCATAGATTGGAGATGGTGCAGAATAAATTTCTGAGATATTTAGATTTTTAAGGTTACAAGTAGTAACAATTTCATGGCGAGTTTGACTAGTCTTAGAGAAAATTATGGGTTCGCCTTAGAGAAAATTATGTGCATGGAGACTTCGTTGCCTAATAAGTTCCATTCCTTAAGACGGGAACCAAGAAGTTCTGACTGTTGCTTTGATAACCCCGAATCACGCACTAAATTATTTTACTCACTTTGAACAATTAAATGTGGAGCTGGGACCTGGATTAAAAGTAGGGTCAGTGCACTGTTCTTCAGAGCTGCCTGATGATATCTAATATCTTCTAAAACAACATTATCAGGAACAGGTCGTATTGCAGACTGCAAATTTGGAGAGTCGATCTTGTGCTTTCTCTTTTTGGAATAACCTTCAATCTTAGTCAGGCAAAAATAGCAATAGTTTGAATGATTAGTGGGTTCTCGCCTACCCATTCATCCACCATTGATACGCAACAACTAACACAGCACACATGGAAAGCCCACTCTGATTGTCTTGATCTCCAATTAAAACACTAAAATATTGGAAGTAGACTTTTTTAACATTTTCCAAAAATGGCTTGTTATTCCACCATAAATTTTCCACAAACATAACAAAATTTCTCAGGAGTGATTTTGTAACTGCGGCGTTTCTGTCTCGACATTTTCGTCCTTAAAACACTTTCTCATCTACACCCAGGAAACCACTCACTTCGAAACTCAACAGAAGACTGTTTTTTAATCTTAATTTCACGTCTAATATTGTAAACAACACAAAGTAGGTACTTTTCCTGTTATGAAATGTATCAATTGTGACCGTCTCTTCATAAAATTGACTACTTGCTAATGTAAAATGGTCTTATTGAGCTATTGAAAAGTGCTACGTGTTGGGGTATTAGTGGAGCGCACCTGTTCTTTATTTATTATTATATTCTATGAATCTAGGACAGACAGGCAAAATATAACCTCCCTACAACAGTTGTAATTCAGATACACGTGTAAGTAAAATGTAGAAAGTTAATATTAAATAAAGTTAGTTGTTAAGCAGTGCTTATCATAAGTTATTCATAAACAAAAACCACATGGCGCTGCGAACAGTTTAAGCATTGATAATTAAATAATTCAAAATAATGGGTGATATTCGTGGAATATCTCAAAGGAAGTTGGGAGGAAACGTGGCTGAAAATTGGAAAATATGGAGAAGCTGCTTCGAAAATTATTTGGTCCCCAATGAAGTCCACACAATGTGCATTATTGTTATACCATATTGGAGAAGAATGTTTTCGAATGTATACGACGTCCACATTTGAAGAAGATGAGAAGAACAAACAAACTGTCGAAACTAATCGAAAAATTTGAAGAACATTTTTTACCAAAGGAAAAAGTTATTTATGAAAGGTACAATTCTTTTTCAAGTAGCCAATCACTGGAAAATTTTGTAACAAGTTTGAAAGAAGCATTGATGAAATGTAAGTTGGGAAGCTTTCGGGAAAGCTTAACGAAAACTGTCCTTATCTGTGGTATACTGAACACCTCTACAAGGAAGAAATTACTACACGAAGATCAAGACGACAAAATGACTCTAGAAGAAGCTATCCACATATGTCAGATAATAGAATCACCCAAACAAAGAAGTGAGGCAATTCAATGTCAAAATTACCCTGTGGAAGTCGATGCAGTAAATAAAGGAAATTACATTAGGTTATGCAAGATATGCGATTAACAATTGTCCAGCTTATGTAAAGAGTGCTTCAACTGCAAGAAGAAAATCGTTTCTCCAGATGCTCTTACTAAAAAGTATAAAAAGAAGACCAAAAGAGTGAATAACGTCGATCAAGAAGTCAACGAAGTGATACAAGTTTCAGTTACAGACAATTGGAATTAATTTTTTATTGGAAATGTGGAAAGAATAAATGGATTACTACAGAAATGAAAGTAAATGATAGAATAGTTAATATCAAAGTAGACACATGGGCCATGATTAATGTTTTACCATATCAGATGTTTAGAAAATTGAATTTGAATGAGTCGTTAATTGAAAAAACTAATCAAAAATCAGCTTTTTATACAGGTGATTTTTTGGATGTGAAAGGTACATGTAAATTGAGGTGTCAAAAACGTGATCGTATATTTGATATAATGTTTTACATTGTGAATAATAATTCTCAGTCAACACAACTTAAGGACTTCTCAAAAAATATAATTTATTTGAAATATTTAATATATTTAAATATTCAAATAAGTTAATTCAAAACATGCACTATATTTTCAAAAAACAATTAGAATTTCTATTAGGAGTACATATAAGTTTCCGCCGTTTTTTAACACAAATTGAATATTTATTATAGAAGAACGGTAATATGAATTTATTTAAAATATTGCCCATCGCTTGCAACCACTTTTTCTCATCTCTCAGGCAGCATTCGAATCCCACGTCTGAAGAACTTCTTGTCTTTTGAGGCTATCCACGAATCAACCCAATTTTTGGTATCCTTAGATAATATTTAAAATATCGAAATCAACTAACAATCGGTATATCTTACCTTAAAGTGTAACCGGAAATTGCTTAAACAGACTAACTTTAAAAATCCAGGTAGTTTATGTTCGTCACAAAATCACAGAAAACTGTAAGGTATTATAAGGTTTTCTTTAAACCACTGACATTCCATAATGAGATTTATTCAAGCTTAAATATAATTATATATTATGTATAAAATAAAATAATAAAAGGCTTTTTTACTTGATAGAAGAAATATAACAAACTTTGAATATCAAAACAGATTCAATCTGTCAGTCTTCTACAATTTTAATTTCAAAAAAAATTTTTGTTCAAAAAACTTTTAGAATTAAATAAATGTCTTCATAAGCACCGCTTATATTTAATAGACGTATATAATCAAAACTCAATATACAATGTCAAATGGAATAAATGAACCAACAAATATAAAAAAGTCATTTAAAATTAATAAATAAATATTTGAAGGAGAAAAAATTTTGTTTCTGATCTTACCATTATGAACACCAATCTTTTTTTTACTGTTTAAGCAATTTCCGGTTACAGTTTAAGGTAAGATAAACTGATTGTTAGTTGATTTTGATATTTTAAATATTATCTAGGGCCGATGAAGAGATTATCGGAATTCTAATTGTTTTCTGAAAATATAGTGCATGTTTTGAGAGATTTTTGAATTAACTTATTTGAATATTTAAATATATTAAATATTTCAAATAAATTATATTTTTTGAGAAGTCCTCAAGTTGTATTTTATGTTTTTGAAAAAGAATTGGTAAGATCAGAAACAAAATTTTGTCTCCTTCTAATATTTATTTATTAATTTTAAATGACTTTTTTATGTTTTTTAGTTTATTTATTCCATTTGACATTGTATATTGAGTTTTGATTATATACGACTATTAAATATGAGCGGTGATTGTGTAGACATAAATTTAATTCTAAAAGTTTTTTGAAAAAAAATTTATTTTTTATTAAAATTGTAGAAGACTGACAGATTAAATTTGTTTTGATAATCAAATTTTACGTGTTAGGGCTTCAGGAATATTTTTTAGCAGAGTATTTCCATAAAAAAATAAAGATCTGCTTTGTGTAACAAACATTTTGTATACCAGTGTAATCAATTAAATTTTGGAACTATCAGTTTAATCGCGAAATACTCACAAATTTGGCAAAACTTTTTTTCTAGTGACTGGGCGACAGAAATCATTAATTTTTCACATTCATTGATCTTCCCTCAACGCAACGTACCCTCTCACCTAATTCAAGATTACAATTTCAAATTCCGACCATTAAATTTTCACACAGAATTTTAATGGAAGATTATTGTGCGAAATTCAATATCAATACCGAAACAGCGGAGATTAAGCAGCGACCGTGTCTGTCTCTCTGTGGGAATACTCAGCTGGCCAATGAATGCTTTCCGGGGTGTCAAATTGAATCAGTGCTGTTTTATTGGGGTATTTTAACCGTGATTCCAATCGGAGCTGCACACTCGCGGAGTGACTGATTTATTTGGGGTGTTGAGAGTCAAGAAAAATTTTATTTTCACGAGCCGTCCTTTTCATGGACAACCATTGCTAAAATAAATGCTTCGGTAAAAAGAAATCCATTATTTTTTCGGTAGATGGCTGAAGTAATCGATATCTCGTAAAGTATCGATCAAACAATTCCAAATGTACGATCGATGTCAAGGTAACATTCCACAATAAAAGAATTATTTTGCTGCTTTTCGTTTGGTCCATTCAGTTGTGAGTTGCAGGATGTTAAAAATGGAAGTCAACAAAGAAAAAATTAGGTACATTTCACAGTTTTTCTTTGATAAAGGCTAAAATGGAAGTCAGGCGGCTTAAATTGTGAATGGTGTTTATGGTCCTGATACCGTAACAGTTAATTACGTGAAATTTTGGTTTCGTCGATTCCGTTCAGGTATTTTTTATGTTAAAAATGCACCTCGCACAGGCAGACCCCGTCATCGAAAATGTCGATTAAATCACCGAAATAATCGTAGTTGACCGGCATTTTAGTAGTCGTAGCATCGTTCAGTTGCTAAAGATTGACCATTAAACAGTTTTAATCCATTTGCGCAAAGCTGAATTCGAAAAGAAGCTCGATGTTTGGGTGTTACACCAATTGACAAAAAAAACATGATGGATCGAATTTCCATTTGCGAAGCCCTGGCCAAACGGAATGGAATCGACCCATTTCTTAAACGGGTGGTGACTGGGGATGAAAAATAGGTCACATACGACATTATTGTTCGAACACGATCGTGATCAAAGCGTGGTGAAACAACTCAAAAGGTGGCCAAGCTAGAATGAACGGCCAGGAAAGTTTTACTGTGCATTTGGTGGGACTGAAAAGAAATAATTCATTATTAGTGGCTTTTATATGGCCAAACACTAAATCCGGATCTCTACTGCCAACAACTGAACCATTTGAAGTTAGCGATTGACCAGAATCGTCCAGAATTGATCAACAGAAGAGGTGTTGTATTCATCAGCACAACTCTAGGTCACACACGTCTGTAGTGACTAGCCAGAAATTCCAGTAGCTTGGTTAGGAAGTTTCAATGTATCCACCATATAATCTGGACCTGGCATAAAGCGATTACCATCTTTCTGCAAAACTTCCCGAGTGATAAGAAATTGGCATCAATAGGAGATTGTTAAAATTAATTACCAGATTTTTTCGCCAATAAAGACCAAGACTTCCATGAGAGAGGCATTATGAAGCTTACTTTAAAATGGCAATGTTGAATAAAGCCTTGAAGTTTACGCAAAAATAATGGATTTTTTCCGCAACCTATTATTAAATTCTTCATGAACGTGTTTTGAAATACAGAAAAATTGAGTAGCTTCTGGTTTTATACCAGTGTTTTTCCCTTTAAATGAGTTATATGTGAAGGGTAGTTCAATAAGACACTCGCTGTTGGACGTTATTCGTTTGCCTTTGTACGTGCATACAGTAAGCAAATATAGGGTGCTTTAAATCGTCATTCAGCTTAAGTTCTTGCATTAATTGAATTTTATACGTATGCAACGACATATTTTCGTCAACATCCGATACAAAGTAGCCGTAGACAAGTAAAAAGTGGTGTTTGAACTCTCTACTATATTATTCCTCACGGCAGCAACTTCTTTCGAATTCCTGCAAAAGCAAGTTACGTACTAAAAGAAGTGTGCGAATTGCAGCTTTATACGTTTTCCTATATTCAACTTGTCCAAGATTCATTCTGTAAACGATTAAAGATGTCAAATCAAAACTGACCTCAAAAAACAAGTTCCGTTCACATATAAGATATGTCCAAACTATTATTATATAGAAGAAAAATTATGGAAAGCACCGACGTGAAGTCGGATGATTTTGGTCGCTTAGATCAACAGTCCATTTCCCCTAAAAATTTCAAAACTGTGGATTATTTTTTGAAGAAGCTACATTGCTATGAGGAATAAAAACACAGAATTATGTGTTCTATCTTACGAAATTCAAATAAACGTCATTCTTTGCCATTTCGGAACTGTTCTCGTAAAGAAACGGATAATCTCAACCAAATACGTGGTTAAAAGGCTTCATATTCCTTTCTTCGATCTACTTGCTTACACAGTGGAAAAAGAATATATATTGAACAATCTTCATATATTTTTCCTACTTTATGCCGAAATGATTAGACCGATTAAGGCCATCAACTAATTCAGCTGAGACATTCAGACTGCAAACCTATTCTGAAAGATTCAAGTCTCTAGCTTTTTCGTTCCAAACCTGGTCATTTGAGAACCGGCTCAAAATTCGAAAATTACAAATATTTCAGCAAAACAATAGCACGTTGGTCCCTATAATACCACGCAAAAATAGACAATCACTAGCACTTAGCAAATTCAAGATAAATACTAAGGTAAATAAAAACACTTGGCTTAAGCTTCACTGTTTAATTCATGTCTGTTGACATTTCTGTCAAGAAAGTACCGGGAATTATCGATTTAAATCTGGCGGGGCAATGAGGCAGGTAAAATTTTTTTTCCTAGGTTGGTACCACTGTCCTTAATTACTATGCCAAGCTTGAGCGGGATCTGTCGACTAGTGTGTTTGCAACAGCTGATTAAGTCAGTCGATGTCAGAGTGCGTGCCGATTTTTACTATGGGTGATTACGTTGAGCAAAGAATTTGTTTAAAGTTTTGTGTTGCAAATGAATTTTCGTGTGCCGATGCATTGAAAATGTCGCAAAAGGCCTTTCGTGATAATGCTCTATCGAAAACTCGTGCATATCAGTGGTACAGAGCCTTCAAGGACGGTCGTGAAGTGGTCGCCCATCGACGGCTTCGATCGAAGATTACGTCGATAAAATTAAGGAAAGGGTGCTGAAAAACCGTCGTACCAGCTTGAGAGAGATAGCACATGATCTTAAGATATCCCACGAGTCCGCACGTACGATTTTGATTGATATTTTGGGCATGAGAAAGGTGGCCGCACGACTCGTACCGAAAGACTTGAATTTTCTTCAAAAACGTCATCGCGAACAGGTTGCTTCAGACATGCTGGATCGCTGTAATTCCGATTCTACATTCATGGAACGCATTATAACTGGTGATGAGACCTGGGTCTACGTGTACGATATGCAAACAAGCCAGCAATCATCGGAATGGGTGGCAAAAAATTAGCAGAAACCGAAAAAAACACGCCAAAGCCGCTCGAAAATGAAGGTGATGATTGTTTTCTTGTAAGAAGCGGGCAAATTTGTGGGCGAACAACTCATGGATTTTGCATGACGATAACGCGCCTTCTCACCGAGCTACGATTGTGACTGACTTTCTCGCCAAAAACTCAACAAACGTGCTTCAGCAACCACCGTATTCGCCGGATTTGGCTCCCTGCGACTTTTTTCTCTTTCCAAAACTAAAATTGCCCCTTGGTGGCACCCGTTTTGAGTCGATTGAAGCCATAAAAAAAATCCGGCGCGAGAGCTTAAGTCCATCCCGGAAAGCGCCTATAAAAAATGTTTCGATAACTGGAAGTGCCGTTGGCATAGATGTATTGGAGCAAATGGAGCCTATTTTGAAGGCGACCCAATAAATTTTGACGATTAAATGTAAAAATGTTGTTTTAATTGAAAATTCCCGGTACTTTCTTGACAGAGTAGTATATTTTTCGGGTTTTTAACTCATTGTCAAAACTGTAGAGAACATAAATTAAAATCATATTTATAATGGTGGAACAGGTCGAATTTTGAGGAAGGTAAAAATAAAATATTGTGTCGGTTTTAATCTTTTACAGATAAGAGCAATGGTGATAAATTGAATTCAAGTTGGTCATTTGTTATTGGTAACTGCCTTCTGTGTGCTAAAGAAACTTCCAAACTTTCTAAAATGTCCATTCTTCGGCTTTTATTACCTTCGTGAAAAATTTCAGTTCTGCTGAAATCCATAAAATGGTTGTTAAAAAACTTTCAGATGAAAATAATAATCTTTTCTATTAGAGATGCAGAATTTTGTAACGATGAAATAAAAAAAACATACACAGAAAACGCCTTATATTCCAAACTCAGGACGTTTCCCGGGTAAGTAAAGTGGCCAAATCGATAACTGGAAGTGACATAGAATACCGTACACGAAACAAAGAAGCCAATAAATGTACCTACGACATGTATTTTTCACGCTGTCTACTTGTACTTAGGGGCTTCACTGGAGATCATTCTGACCGAGGCTACTCATCTAACGCTTCATTGACGTCGGTGAACTCTGAAATCTGAAGGATAAGAATTTTTTTTACCAAAGTCTTAAACTTTATAGTTCATTGAACAGTATACTTTCAGATGACAAAAGACATATAAGCTTAAATGGGTATATGCTCGGAAGTAAGAAACATCCGCTTTAATTGAAAAAAATTGTGAAAAATACTGGCGTCAGAAGCTTGTGCGCGTTTGTTCAACAGTACTTCTCCCCTGAAAATTTGAAATCTATGAATTACTTCTGTAAGATCATATATTTCTGAAGATTGCAGTCGGTAAGTCTATACATTGTTTAATTGATTTTTTTTATATGTAAAGTTGAACTAATCTTATCGTAATTTTAATTATTTCTTGAGGATGTGCTACATGTCTTGAGATTTTTTGAAGTAATTTATTTAAATATATTGAATATTTCAAATAAATTAGTTTTTGAGAAGTTCTTGAAATTATGTTTTATATTTTTGAGAAAGAGTTATTTTTCATTAATATAGGATCAGAAAACAATACATTTTGTAACAAACAGGGCTTCGTACGTTTGTCTGAAGAGTTCAGTACGCATGCCTGGAAAGAAACAAAAAATGTTTGCTTATTTATATACTATTTTCAATTGAAATTTATATTCGTTGGTTTTTCTTAATTCCATTTGATATTGTATGATGAATTTTGATTTTATACGTCTATTAAATATGAGCAGTGCTTATAAAGACATTAATTTAATTCTTAAAGTTTCTTCAAGAAAATTTTTTGAAATTAAAATTGTAGAAGACAACAGATTAAATCTCTTTTGATATTCAAATTTTGTAATAATCCTTCTATCAAGTAAAAAACCGTTCCTTCTTATTTTATTCTGTAAGAAGTTTTTCTATCCGACAGTTGACCGACTGGTCAACAGTTCTTTTACGTAATTCAAAGATTTCAAATTTCAGGAGATCGACCGTACAGAAAAACCTTTTAGCACTCTGCTATGGTGCATACAACTTTAATTTTGTATAAAAAAATCCAAATTTTTATGAGCAGATTTGAATGAAATTAATGTGCAAAACACATTTCCCAACAGGATGATTCAATACCGAATTTGCCAATTCCTCTATGGAGTTATTGGAATAAGATTTAGTTTAGTGGTTATACTTTCCAGAAAGGGATTTGTTAAGTCGTTGATCTATGTCAACAAAATTTGGAACAGGTCGACCGCTGCATTATTGAAATAACACCTGATGTCAAAAAAGGAAATTGACACATAAAATATGTATTGTACATCCAAATTTATTTTATCGCCTCCCAAGATCGTCATTTTTGAATATTATATATGTAAGTACATCAACAAAAAATCTAATCATCGAAACATCGACTTCAACACCCACATTCTTTTTTGGAAGCGGGTTCCTAAAGTGGTCCTTTTAGTTTTGGATAGAGAAAAAGTCGGCTGGAGACATACCAGGTAAGCACAGTGGTTCTTTGATAGGATCTGTTTTAGTTAGAAATTCGTTTGCAATTACTTTGTAAGATGGTGTATTTTCGTCGTGCAAAATTCACAATTTTTTCTTCCACAAATCAACTTTTTTCCGACGATTTTGCTCTCTCAAACGTCGAATAACGTTCAGTTATTTAGTGTTTCACCTTTTGCTAACAGTTCTTAGTGAAAAATACTGCGATAATCGAAAAAAGCTGTAAACATTACTTTCACATTGACGTGCTTTTTTCGCACGCGTACGCGCGTGTTCTTGGTAAAACCTATTCGCTCTCAGCCTAATATATCATTTGCAGCAATTCTGCATACAAAATTTCATTTGCAATGTAGATTTTAGGACAGATTCTTTGTTCCATATTCTTACCAGTGAAAAAATCGCAAAATACACTTAATATCAAGCGTGCTTTTTGTGCGCTTGTTTGAGGAAGCGTGCTATTGTTCTGTCCAAATGTCGGCCATTTACAATTTCGAGTCTAAATTGGTCTCAAACGACTGAGTTGTACTCGCTGATGGAGAATCCGAGGTCAAAAGTAAATCTGTTCAGTCGGCCGGTCCGATCCGACTGAACCCGCGGTCCGCAAATACTAAGCTTTCAAACGAGATGAGCTAGAGACTTGAAACTTTCTGAATAGGTTTGGACCCCAAATATCGCGGTTACTTTCGTTAATAGTGAAAAACGGTTGACTGGTTCCGCAAATATTCACATTTGAAACTTTTTCCATTTTTCCCAATAGTTCCTAAACTACTGGTCTCATCGGAATGAAATTTAGTGGGCGAGTGTGTAATAATGGAGTGAATATTCGTGCAAATTTTTCCGAGTATCGGATTATCAAAAGATTAAAAAATACATTTCGTGAGCAGACGACCTTTAGCGCTAGCGAAACCATAGCAATAGCATTAAGTTTAAATTTAGCATGTAGACGAAAATTGATGACCAGAAGGTAAATGCAAATTTTCGATGGTATCGAAAGCTCCTGACTTTGCGTCGATGTCTTTCACCATTTTTTTTAACATAAATTTTTGATACTTGGCTGTGGCTCAAGGCCCAAGGACCCATCATGAAGTATTCATTAATAGTTATTAAATAATCCATTCGCAAGATTTTGGTTTTATAATTTAATATCAGGTATATGTCTGAATCTAATATTTATACATCGTGTTTATAAACTAATCTTTGAATACTTATGTGAAACTAAAGATCTACACAAACATATAACAGAGTCCATTCATTCAGCAGCAAATGAAGCTTTTGGAGAAATGAGTAGAGAAAATCTCTCGAAAAATAACGATATCACATCCACTCTGCAAGAGGAACAAAGGAGAAGAAAACAACAAGCATACAAAGAATGGATGACCAGTAAGCAGGAAAGAGATAAAATTCTATATAAAAAAAAACAAACGCGGTTCGAAAAACTGATAAACGAAACATGAGAACATAAGAGAAATAGGGTGCAAAAGATCCTCAGAATCGTGGAAACTAATTAAGTCCCTTAGAACAAATACTATAAATACAGTTTAATTTTCATCCAATCCAGCTAGACGGATGGCAAAAATATAACGTTGAAGAGCTTACCGAACAAAGACAAAAATATTTGACTATGACACCAAGACGACACCAAGTGCATGGACAAATCATAGACGTGAACGATTCAATGATAAAGAAGGCCATAAAATCCTTGAAAAACGAAAATGCTCCTGGACCAGAGGGATTGTTGGCAGAACTGCTTAAAGGTGGAAGTACAAAACTGATAACACACGTCAAAGAATTGTTCACTAGATACCTAAACGGGGAAAAAATACCAAGTAGCTTGAAAGAAGCCTGGATAACACCAATCACATAAATGTGAAAATTACAGATGCATATCCATCAAAAGCACCATGAGTAATATAATAGAGGAAGAGTATGGGCCCCTAGACATGGAACAACAGGCAGGATTCGGCGCTGGCAGATCGTGTTCAACCACATTCTCACGATGGTACAACTTAATGAGAAGATGGTGGCAAGAAACTATGAAGTACACCTACGATTTAACGAAGGCTTACGACAGAAATTTTGGCAAATCCTAGAAAAATCACCCATGAATAACACCGCAATAAGAGATATACACCAACTATATGAACACTCCGTTTCAAGAGTTGAGATAGAATCTTCTCTTTCAGATAGCTTGGAAGTTACAAAAGGCCTAAGACAAGGCTGCGTCTCCCCAACACTTTTTGAAATATATTTAAATGAAGTACTGGAGAACTGGCATAAATCATGCAATAGAATGGGAGAACCACTGAATGAAGACATAACCCTATTTACACTTCATTTTGCAGACGATCATGTGGTTGTTGCTCACGATAAGGAGGATTTGGAGTTCATGGCGTGTAGACTCATCAAACACTATGAAAAATGGGGCTTATCAGTTAATAAAGCGAAAACTTAGTATCTTCGGGTAGGGGCAGAGAAAATTGAGACTCTTGAAGTTGATCAACAAGAGACCATGGATGCCTGCAATGAATATACCTAGTTAGGAGTAAAAATCGATGAGAAAGGACGAAGAGAGAAAGAAATTAAACATCGAATTACGAAAGGAAAACAAGTAATCGGCTGTCTGAACTCTTCTTTGGTACAATTGCATATCACATGATCAAAAACATCTCCTTTACAATACAGTATTCTTGAGCATAAACCTATATGGACGCGAAATATGGCAGATTAACAAAACCCTGGAACGTCGACTACTAGCACTAGAAATGGACTACTGGCGAAGATCTGCCGGCAAATCAAGACTTCAACACATTAGAAAAAACGTATTAAAGACATAATGGAAATGTCAACAACTATTTTAGAGGAAATACAGAAACGACAACTGAAATGGTGTGTGGACATATCGAAAGAATGGGCGAAGAACGTATTCCCAAACAGTTGATGAAAAGGGTGCCACGAGGAAAGAGGAAGATGTAGGCCAAAGAAAACATGGATGGAAGGAATAGAACGAGGAATGTCTGAACATAAACTACGTCCTGGGGATTGGGAAGACCGAAGAGGCTGGAGACTTGGAATCGGAAGGCGTGGGACGCTCCGGCTGCAAGCCGGAGAGAACAGTAAAAGAATAATACTGTAACACGTAGTGAGGCAGTAGAGTTCAAGTTTTACCCACCGAGTATGTTATTCTGTAGGTTCTTGTGCATTAGATTATCTCACCAATGCCAGTGCTTTGCTTCTACCCCTTCGGCATAATCTAACTAAAAATATCACACCTGAATGTCATGATTACGAATGAATAAAGTAATATTGAGTTATTAAAATACTATATTCTTAATAATTATCAATGAAAGAAATTAATATGTCTAGAAGAAACCCTTCAACTGAGAGGCATTTATAAGTATTCAACACTTTACAAAGAAAGAATCACAAAATTAAACAAATTAAAAATACATCAAACATCTTAATACGATTTCAGATGGAAAAACTGCAATAATTGTGTTTCTAAGTTTTAACTCGTTAGTGGAAAATATCGTTTAGATGAAATTTGGAATTGTCATTAAATGTTAAACTTTAGAATATCATAAAGTTGATGATATATTGAAAAACATATCCATCTTATTGGAAAATCCATTATCCAATTCTAGCCATTTTTTTTATACGTGTTCTCGCACATGGAAAATCCATTATCCCCTATCAGGTTTCATTACCTGAAGATGTTCTGCGCTTTTCATGCAACGCATCGACATTGTTTACATACTCCCGCACTCTTCCGGCAGAGTTTTCCGCCGAATAAGGGTTGTTTCCATGGGGACGGCCACCCAACCACCCCGGTAATCGGCTCAGAGCCCCCCTCGTTCTTGTGCGGTACTCGCCTGACCACGTGGTTTCCTTTGCTGCCTGCCCGTTTTTCCGCTTTCACTGAAGGAGGTGAAGCTGCATCGTCATCATCGGAGAATTGTTGAGATGAAGGATGGGGAGAGGTGGTTTGAATCGATGATACTCCACCAGTTTTCCTGGATGAGTTTTGGAACAATTCTGCACAGTTCTCACGAGGGTTAACTGGTTCTTCATGAAAATTAGAATATCATATGAGTATTTCTGTACCGCTGATTCATTTACACGAATAGATAATTTTATTATTTCCCAGATACAGGGTAGTGTCAAAAGTATGAAAAGTATGGCTGCATGGCTGATAAAGTGAAACCAAACACGATTGTGGAAAATATAAACAACCATCTTTTCCGGACATTTCCATGTGAGAATAGTAAAAGTAAAATTTTGAATCTTAATTTTTTTATATTCTACATGTTTTCAAGATCCACCTGCCATCTGCATCCTTTTTGTATTATAACATTCTGCAGTTATGTCTCCAATCTTGAGTTTTTCATATAGAAATGAGAAAGCAGTCTACAGTATACAGAAAACTCGAAGTTCTGGGCTGTTATTTCGGGAAATGATGCCGTCATTCTATCCAGGGTTATATTTACATCGCGCAAATCTACGAAGCGACCATAGAGTATTTTATCTTTGACACTCACAGAAGTGGGCATGAATTTTCTCTATGTGGTTTGTGCAGCTTAATTTTCTATTACCAAAATTTATGGATCTCATCATTACAATCAAAAGATCTTCCCCCTTAGATGAAAATTGATCTGTACCAGGATTTTCTAGAAAATTCCTTCCTTTTGAAATATTCCAGATATACTATAATACTTTATGTATGCCACGTGTATATGAAATATTATAAATCACTCAGCTTGGCCGTCCAATTTGTTTTCTACAAATGAAGATCTGAACGAAACTGAGTGATATTAATATATAGGGTGTATATGAATAATCGCAAAAAAAATTTAGGTGGTGATTCCTTGTCAAAAAATAGATGGGTCTTTCATTTAAACTTTATTTTTTGAGCCTCCCTGCTTAGTTGCAACCCCTTAAAGATGGCGCCCGAAAAAAGATTTAAATTTTTTTCGTAAAAACCAAAAAACTGACCAAAATAAATTTACCAGATATTTTATGCGGGCGAGAAGGTACTCAAAACTATTTTCGGTGATGTTCCTTTATTATTGCAAGGGGTAGAAAGAGCAACCCCTAAATCTTGTTTCGGAAGAAACATCTTTTCTTATTCATATTTTGCACTAAGAAGATTTTGTTTCGGATAGCTTGATACATTCTCAACAAATAAGGTCTCTTATCATTTCACGCTAAAATTCACAGCTTTAGAGAAAAAAATATAATTCATCAACAGATAATCCGCCTGACTCGTAGAGACTGGAATTATTTTCGACCTTAAATTTATCCATTAGGCGGATATTAAGTTGACAAGTTTATTGATAACTGGTACAAATATTAAATAAATGAACAAAACAAATAATTTTAAAGTTTTCACGAATTAAATAGCATATTAAATAGGTAGAAGATACACGCCGGAACGCCAAATGCAATAATACATCACAAATAGCAAGAAAG
The DNA here is from genome assembly GCA_034642435.1 of Megalocaria dilatata. NCBI lineage: Eukaryota > Metazoa > Arthropoda > Insecta > Coleoptera > Coccinellidae > Megalocaria > Megalocaria dilatata. The sequence goes on from CM067854.1 coordinate 9,094,325, forward strand.
TAATATTCATCGATTGTAACCACCAAAGTGTTGATTTCTATCGATGAATATTTGTGATCATAATAAATGTTCAAAGTGACCACCTTCAACCGTTACACAAGAGTCTAGATGTCGACGCATAGATTGGGTTACCCGGTCAAAAAATCGGGGAATATTTTGAATACCCCTTCATGAAAGAACAATGCGGTTCCTTAAATCTTCCATATCTTGGACAGGAATCTTGTAAACAAATGTTTTTAAATGGCTCAAAAAGTAAAATCCAGAGGAATTAAATCTGGTGATCGGGCAGGCCAGAACTGAGGTCCACCTCGCCCTATCCATCGGTTTTTATATTTATGATTTAAATTTGAGGTGCTCAATACTGAAATGTGCGAGGGCCCCATCATGCATAAACTACATTCGCATCCTTCGGACACGCAAAGGAATATTTTAAAGAAGTTCAGGAAGTTCTTTTTCTAGAAATTGAATGTATGTATTTCCATTAAATCAAGGTGGTAGAAATTTTGGACCAATTAACTGTTCCCCAACATATCCAAGCCAGGCATTCAGAGAAAATTGTTCTTGGTGATGAGCTACAGCAATTGCGTGAGGGTTCTCTTCGGTCCATATGTGGTTATAATGAAAATTAATTATTGGATCTCTAAAAAATTAGCCTCGTCTGTGAAAAGGACTTCTTTAAAAAATTGAGGATATTGTTGAATCATTCCCAACATCCACAGAATTGGAGACGATTCGGAAAATCCCGTGGTAAGAGAGCCTGTAGACTTTGAATGTGATATGGATATAAAAGTTGTTCTTTTATTTTCGCAAACACCGTCATATGGTGAATTTCTAATTGCTGAGCAATTTTACTAGTACTTAATTATTTAAATATTTTAATATTAGCCTTCTACATATTTAATTCCAAAAAATTATATTTAATGATTATAACTTCTGAAAATAAATTAAAATAATGTCATATAAGTACCACTTATATCAATTGACATATAAAATAAACATTCATTATAAGACATCCGAATGGTATAAGAAAATCCAATAAATAAAAATTATTAACCAAAATCCTATAAATTAAATATTTTGAATAGACAAAATTTTGTTTCTGCTGATCAATCTTATGAAAACCAATATCTTTCAAAAATATCTAACATAATCTTAAGAATTTCATCATAAAACTATCTTACTTAGACTATTCAATATTATTGGATATCTAACTAAGGTACTTTATATAAAAAAATCAAGATATGTAAAACATTACTGAAAAACAAGTTTTAAGAAGGACTTTGCTTCGTCAGTATTCAAATATTTCATATTCAATAAATATAACATTAATCAACAATAAATATTTACTTACCCCTCAATCTTTTAGAAAGACTTCTGCCGAACTGAAAAATCTTTGAATGTAGTGAGAACGGTTCACTATACTACTCTGTCAAGAAAGTACCGGGAATTTTCAATTAAAACAACATTTTTACATTTAATCGTCAAAATTTATTGGGTCGCCTTCAAAATAGGCTCCATTTGCTCCAATACATCTATGCCAACGGCACTTCCAATTATCGAAACATTTTTTATAGGTGCTTTCCGGGATGGACTTAAGCTCTCGCGCCGAATTTTTTTTTATGGCTTCAATCTACTCAAAACGGGTGCAACGAAGGGGCAATTTTAGTTTTGGGAAGAGGAAAAAGTCGCAGGGAGCCAAATCCGGCGAATAGGGTGGTTGCTGAAGCACGTTTGTTGAGTTTTTGGCGAGAAAGTCAGTCACAATCGTAGCTCGGTGAGAAGGCGCGTTATCGTCATGCAAAATCCATGAGTCGTTCGCCCACAAATTTGGCCGCTTCTTACGGATACGCTCACGCAAACGTTTCATAACGCCTAGGTAATACTCCTTGTTTACCGTCTGACCCTCTGGAACGAATTCGTAGTGCACCACGCCACGGATATCGAAGAAAACAATGAGCATCACCTTCATTTTCGAGCGGCTTTGGCGTGGTTGTTTCGGTTTCGGCTCATTTTTTGCCACCCATTCCGATGATTGCTGGCTTGTTTGCATATCGTACTCGTAGACCCAGGTCTCATCACCAGTTATAATGCGTTCCATGAATGTAGAATCGGAATTACAGCGATCCAGCATGTCTGAACCTGTTCGCGATGACGTTTTTGAAGTACGTGCGGACTCGTGGGATATCTTAAGATCATGTGCTATCTCTCTCAAGCTGGTACGACGGTTTTCCAGCACCCTTTCCTTAATTTTATCGACGTTATCTTCGATCGAAGCCGTCGATGGGCGATCACTTCACGACCGTCCTTGAAGGCTCTGTACCACTGATATGCACGAGTTTTCGATAGAGCATTATCACCAAAGGCCTTTTGCAACATTTTCAATGCATCGGCACCCGAAAATTCATTTGCAACACAAAACTTTAAACAAATTCTTTGCTCAACGTAATCACCCATAGTAAAAATCGGCAAGCACTCTGACATCGACTGACTTAATCAGCTGTTGCAAACACACTAGTTGACAGATCCCGCTCGAGCTTGGCATAGTAATTAAGGAGAGTGGTACCAACCTAGGAAAAAAAAATTTTACCTGCCTCATTGCCCCGCCAGATTTAAATCGATAATTCCCGGTACTTTCTTGACAGAATGTTTATAAAAATATATCTGTGGTTTACCCTTGATCTAAAAGATTGAAAGACAATTTAACGGCCTCTGTTATAGCACAAGGACTATCTGTATAAAGAATGTTAAGGAAACCAAATAATTATATATTATGAATAAAATAACATAAATAGAGGTTAATTCTTGATAGAAGGTATACAAAATTATTTAAATATTTTAATATTAGCCTTCTACATATTTAATTCCAAAAAATTATATTTAATGATTATAACTTCTGAAAATAAATTAAAACAATGTCATATAAGTACCACTTATATCAATTGACATATAAAATGAACATTCATTATAAGACATCCGAATGGTATAACAAAATCCAATAAATAAAAATTATTAACCAAAATACTATAAATTAAATATTTTGAATAGACAAAATTTTGTTTCTGCTGATCAATCTTATGAAAACCAATATCTTTCAAAAATATCTAACATAATCTTAAGAATTTCATCATAAAACCAGAAGTTATAATCATTAAATATAATTTTTTGAAATTAAATATGTAGAAGGCTAAAATTAAAATATTTAAATAATTTTGTATACCTTGGGTTAACTTGGGCTATCCACACAATATCCTCCCGCAACTAGAAGATCACGACAAAGGAGGGAGTTTACAGAATCTGTCTAAAGTACGGAATAGCACAGTGAATTTACCTTTTCCATAAAATCCACTAAAATAACTTAACTTTCGGCAGCGTTTTGTTTATATTGAAGTACTGGAGTAAAACTCCCCGCAAAAACACATTCGATATAAAAGTTGACATTTACAGAGAATATGTTGTTTACCTTCAGCGGAATGATAGATACTGAAAAGAAAGCCTAATGATGACAGTACAAAATGAAAGTGTTGCCAGATGAAACAATGGAATAATTGACTAATAGGGACATCCGTTGTCAAAACTGCAAAAACTTATTTATACTTCTTATTATGTGTATTTTTCGCTTCTCCAAACATCTGAAAATGTTCAGGTCGATACGAATAAACTACATTTAACGGAATACCTTCTGGTTTAAGAACGCAAAACCAACATGATCAAAAATATCCAGCTCAAAACTAGCACATCTCGCCAAAATCGCGTAACCAACAATTACACGCTTGTTAGGCCCCCATCAGACGCGACAATTCGTCCGGCTCCTCCGAAATCGGATGTTGAATATTTGATAAAGCGCATTGTGCGGAGTGCGCACTTTAGCGTGATATCGAATTACGTCGGGGGCCCCATCACGCGCCCCCAGAGGACGCCCCGATGTTTACAAATCTATTAGCGTCCATGTATTCATTGCGTTGCGTAGGAAAACCCCAAGTGGAAACATTTGGGCCCTCGAGGGGTCGGCTGAGGTTATATTGCGTTTCCTTGTATCGACACTTACCCTGTTTACGGACAGAGACGCTAATTGATTCGTGTAGAAAAGACTGAGGGGCGAAAAATAAATGTTTTCAGAGCGATCATCGGGGTGAGTATCGGTATCGGATAGAAGAGTCGGATGACGATTGGGACAAATAAGACTTTCGTGATTTTCTGGTGAATTAGTATTATGGAAAGTCGGTCAATTTTACGAGAAACTTTGGTTAAATGAAACACATATACAGGGTTTCCTGATTTAACGTTCATATATTTCAGGGGGTGATTCCAGAGGTCAAAATATGAAGAGAACTTAATATAACAAAATTTAAATATCAAAACAAATTGAAATATGTTTATCTTCTACAATTTTAATTTCCAAAAGAATTTTTTTATTCAAAAACTTTTAGAATTAAATTAATGTCTAAAACAAGCACCGCTTACATTTAATAGACGTATATAATCAAAACTCAATATACAATGTCAAATGAAATAAATAACCCAACAGATATACGAAAGTAATTAAAATTAATAAATAAATATTCAAACGAGACAAAATTTTATTTCTGGTTTTATCTTAAAAAATACTACTTGCCTTATAAAAACATGAACACACTTGAAGGACTTCCCAAAGAATATAATTTATTTGAAATATTTAATACATTTAAATATTCGAACAAATTATTTCAAAAAACTCTAAAAAATGTGCACTATATTTTCAAAAAACAAATATAATTCTAGATAATCCCTTCATCAGCCGTTTTTCAATAATCCAAATATCAAAATCAAAAACATAACCTACATCACTCACGTGTTAAAAGACTTAAGCTTCGAACTACAGATCAACTATATATTCAAGATTGATCTATGTTCTAACAAAATCAAAGAACAAAGTGAGTTATTTTAAGGTTTACTTAAATTCATTGACATCCTATAATGAGATTTATTGAAGCCAAAATATAATTATATATTATATATAAAATAAAATAGAAAGGCTTTTTACTTGATAGAAGAAATATATAATATAATTATAAGGCAAGTAGTATTTCTTTAGATAAAACCAGAAACAAAATTTTGTCTCCTTTGAATATTTATTTATTAATTTTAATTACTTTCGTATATCTGTAGGGTTATTTATTTCATTTGACATTGTATATTGAGTTTTGATTATATAAGTCTATTAAATGTAAGCGGTGCTTGTTTAAGACATTAATTTAATTCTAAAAGTTTTTTGAATAAAAAAATTCTTTTGGAAATTAAAATTGTAGAAGATAAACATATTTCAATTTGTTTTGATATTCAAATTTTGTTATATTTCTTCTATCAAGTAAAAAGCCTTTCTATTTTAACTTAATATAAACTTAGGTCTTAAAATGCGTCATATGGACACTAGGACTTCTTCAACATGACCACAAAAATCCAATAAACTAGCGATACTTTTGTCAAAATTTGATGGTTTCAAATGAAATTCAGTACGTGAACGTTTTTGGATGAACTGAATCGTCTTTCATAAAATTACTTCTAACTTTTGACTGAGTGATCCAATTGAAATTTTAATCAAAGAAGTGGACTCCTAATACATTTTTGAAGAAAAAAGATATCCTTCGTTGAAAGCGTTATGGAGCACCATTTTCGAGAAAAAAGTGATTTTGTGCATTCTAACTGAGCCACGGACTGCTTATCTCGAAAAACGTAATAAGTCTGTCACTTTGACACTCGTCAGAAATAACGTCATATTGACTTCTGCCATACTAAATAGTACTAAAAAAAATTGAATTTAAGATAAATAATCCAAAAGAAGATTTATTCCAACATAACTCTCATCAACGTGTTCAACTGGGTAAAGGACAAAATAAAAAAAAACAAAACCTCTTTAACATGAAGGATATAAAATAAATCACATTTACATAATACATTACATTCTAAGACAAATGTAATGTATTAAATAGGTTGTGCAGATTGTCGGGTATGGCCAAAGTTGCATGGCAACATTCTTTATCAAATATCAATAAAAGGTATACAATTTATGAAATAATGTCGCAACAAGAAAAAAAGCCAGGTAGAATATGTGTATAGAAAAGGTTTTCGCAACGTTAAAAAATTAGTCCAATTGACTGAACTGTGAAAAAGTCCTCTGTATATGAGTCAACAAAGGTGATAAAAAATGGCATGGATATGAGGCATATATCAGTTTCAAGAAGATCGTATAAGATTAAAGGAAACAATTTAAACGCTTTATTGGCCTTAAAACGACACAAGCCGCACCTGGGGTTTTGCAAATTGGCTAACAGATTTGGAAATCAGCGAAATATAAAAGTATGTCTAGAGACCGCCCGTATGTCATTGAAAAGGCAAGGTTGCATATCAAGGAAACCGAAAAAATTCTTATAATGACACCTTAACAAAAGGAACGAAGGAAAGAACGTTGCCAAGAAGATAATTTCAATAATGTCTTTATATCAGCAAGATAATAAGATGTCATACTTCGGCCTATACTCAAGCTTGGATGAAAACCATTTCATGGCTAGCAGCTTCACCAAATGTTAGTCCCATTGAAAACATATGGGGACTAATGAAGACTGAAGTTGAACGAGCAGAGCCACGAAATTGAGATGTTTTAATTCAGTCAGTTTTACATTCCTGGACTACCATCACCGAAAATTATGGAGGTGATCTAGTTTCGGGTGTACCTCGACGGTTAGTCAAGTGTTTACAGTTGAATGGAGGTTGTATACGTAAATAAGATGAATATTTTGTTATAATTTTCTAATTCAAGAATTACAAATATATATTTAATAATTACAATTGAGCTTTGTTTTTTCCGGATACTTTCTAGATGGACTATAGTATGGGATGACAAGCATATAAACAATAACAATCCGTTTATGAAATCTAACCCTACATTAACAGCGCTACCACAGAAATATATACATTCCTATTTTCCTTTTTCTATCTCGATGGTGTAGCGATCAAATTTCAGAAAGTGAACTTGTTTCGTGAAACCCAAATTCGTTGATCCGTTTGTCAACTTTGACAAGAGTATATGTTGATCCAGTGATCACATAATTTTTATGAAACCCAGTATTAGAGTCCAAACCTACACTGAACATTTCAAGTTTCGTTTTCTTCATGAACCTCAAGCAACCTCCCAAACGTTAAAGAATTTCCACCAGATTCCAAACACCAAATTATATTCCATCATAGCATTAACTACCTCCATAAAAAGTGAGAAATGTTTTTTCTTCCCAACGGTTTCTACATAAAATCGTATGACCCATAGCCTTCTCTCCATACAGAAATTCATTTAGGGCCATCGGGGACCGAAACAAAACGAGGACCTTAATCTTAAACGGCCATCCGTCTCCTAGATCCGACACAAATTCGTTAATTTGCATCCCGATCTGTGCACGGTAGCCGTAGCAGCGTCAGCGGAAAAAATCAACTCAACAAATCATCGAAATTATACGAAACGCCCTGTCGCGCCCCAAACTGGCTTTGTGCTGTAAATTATTAGGCGGAGACTGGCACTGCGGCTTTTCCACCTGATCGTTAGGGTCCGATTGTCCGTTTATGAACAAACAATCCGTTTTTGGTTTATTGTTATCAAAAATAATAAAGCTTTACTGCTCCAAAAATTTCAATTCCGACGTAAATAGACTTCCAAAATAGAATAAATAAAGTTCGACCATACGCCGTACGCCTTCCTGAGCTTCTCTCAGAAACAGGAGTTCCTTAAACTTAGTACAAAAATTCGAGAAAAGCATTGACGTGAAGTCTGGTACTTTTGCGCGCTTGTTTATAATAATTCCTCATGAAGTTTTGCCTACGCGTCGTTTTAAATTTGGATTATCATATTTGCACTTTCGATAATATTTTAAATCAATACTTCACATGACAATAATTCAGGTACCATTGAGCCTATTCTGTCCATATTTGAACATAACTGATACGTTCGTCCACCGAGGAGCCCAGGAATTTACTTTAAGCTGACTTTTAAAACGGTTCAAAGTAATAAAGGATAAATATGACTCAACTCCATCCCTCTTCTCCGAAAATGTATAATACAGTAACTATTTCATCCATAATCGACCATGGTAAAGGAACATTTAATTTTTCTCATCTTGTGTTGTGTTTGAAAAAATATTGAAATATATTATTCTTCCTTTTACTCGCCATTATTACATCCTTCTTTCTTGGATGAAATTAAACATCTGCTGTATTCTCAACCGTAGCAAGCCAATTGAAAAGCAGAGACGAAAAATGCAGTTTTTTGCAAGTTATCTGATGTATCTTCGCTCCAGCACTGAACCAAATTTTTATACCCGTCACCTTTAAGAAACCCTCAGCTACCGTTTCTTCTCTCAGTTGGTTTATCGTTCTTTGCTGATTTGAATTCTATAACGCTGAACAGATTAAAAATAATACCATATTTCATCAGTAATTTTGCGATCATATTCCAGATTGTCTGCACTGTGAAGTCCTTATACTTATGACTCTTCTCTTAGGGCATATTGAATACCCAATTGGTTAATATTTTCACCTCTTCCACTTTGGATTCGGGAAAAATGATTCGACCATACACCCATTAGTAGCTCTAATATCGAACGTACAAACCACAATGAAAAAAGGTCACAAATCAGCAGCCATCTTCATGGACATCAAGAAAGCAATTGCCGATATGGAGTGAAAACAATCCTCAAGAAGTTCTGCAGGTTCCATTGCATCCTGAAAAATGGACTGTATGGTGTGCTTTACACGCTGGAGGCATCATCGGTCCATATTTCTTTAGAAACAATGCTGGAGCTAATGTTACAGTGAATGGTGCTCGTTACAGATCGATGATCAATGATTATTTGTTTCAAAATTTGAATGGTATCGACCCAGAAGTGTTTTGGTTCCAAAAAGATGGTGCTACACCTCATGCTGCTACCGTAACAATTGATTAAATGAAAGAGAGATTTGGCGATAACATTAAATAATATTTAAATGAGGTTATTCTGCTTTTCACAAATTTTTATTGTTATGTTTACAACAATCGTTTCTTTATCACAATAGCATCATCAGGCAAGATTACATTTTGAATAAATGTAATCTTGAAGATTTTGAATTTTAGATCATTTTTTCGTAATTAAATTTGTTATTGGTTTATATCCAATCGAAAGAAATTTGTCTTGGGTGATGGATTTAGATAATTCTGGTCAATACCTTATGTTTTCTCTAAATTCTTTATTGGTTTGCTGTCGCTCACATGTGTTGATTATCTATACAGTGTGGAAATCACTTATGAAACGAAATTCTTTGAGTCCTTATGTTAGGAAATTATGAAAAAACACTGGGACATGTCAACTTTCAATTTCAATGGTGTATTTTTTAAGGATAAATTTAAATATATAATACATGATGATTCGCTCAAGTCCAGCACAGTCCGTCTCCTTTATTTTAAATGGAACCTCTTGCATATTTTTATATTTTTTTAAATTCCTTAACAACCTGATTTCAACTAATGCATGGTCTGTTATGTATAATACCGGGTGAAGTAATGGAATTAATAATTTATCATGCGTTAAATTATGGTATTTTTTGAATAACCTAAATACAGACTTAACTGAACTATTAATTAATTTCGGAAAATTTCTAAAATTAATTCTCGATACGCTCATGGATCTTGTTAACATTTTTTGTCATGCATACCTAAGAAACTATCTACATATGCCGATAAATAAAGAAAATCTACAAATAATATGAATTGTTATCAGTCAGATGTTGCGGTGTTGAGATTTACATTGAAATAGTAAATTCCTGACTGATACCGTATTTCTTGTAGAATTCATAATAAAATATTCAACTGAGATTCATCAAACTGAGATTTTAGTGATGATCGGTTACAGGAATGATTGGAGTCAAGTTGAAGTGGCAAAATTATTTAATCAGAAGTATTCTCAGTTGTCTTATATTTCAGAAGGTACTGTGTCTAAGTGCATGCACAATTCAGAGAACTTGGACATGTCAAACCATTAAAAAGAAAACCGCAATACGTTGAAGATACTCTGAAATTGGATGTTTCGTTAGGTGTTGAAGAGGATGCAACGACAATTACACGTCAAATTACCCATGAAAATAATTTCATACAACTGTCATCATGAGGTGTCTCCACAAAGAAAAACTTCATCTATATAAAATGACTTTTGTGCAGGAGCCAACAGAAGACGATCCAGATCGAAGAATGGATTTCTGCGAAATAATAACGAATAAACTGAACAGAAATGCAATAGCTGTAGGTACAATCCTGTTTCCTGATGAATCAACATTTTCATTGAACGGAACCAACTAATTTGTAGATATTGGTAAGCGGAGAATGCTCAATGGATGCGTGAGACACATACGCAGTATCCTCAAAAAGTGAACGTTTGACAGGTATTATAGGTGACCATATTATTGGTCCTTCAATTATAGATGAGACTTCGACAGCCGAAAATATTCGAGTTTGATTATAAATGAAATTGTTCCTGCGTTATTCAACTTATTTCCCATTGCAATAGATCCAAGCCTACCAAATGAATATGTCTAGTTCTAGCAGGATGGAGCCCCACCCCATTATACTTCAATGGTCAGAACTTACTTAAACGCAATCTTCCACAATAAATGTATTGGAGGAAGAGATACTATTGAGCGTCTAGCTAGATCGCCAGACCTTACGTCATTGGATTTTTTCTGTGGGATTATCTCAAGAAGAAAGTTCATGCAACACAATCGACGAGCATAGCAGACCTCAAAGAGAGGATAACTACAGAAATGCGGAATATTTCAACTCAAACTTTAAAAAAAGTTGAGAACGAGTTTTGGAGACTCTGTTATTGCCAAGAACGAGGTGGAGAACATTTTGACCATTTACTTTAATGTATTAAAATGAACCAATTAGTAGTATTGGGTTTCTTGAAGCTAATTATAAATACTTTCCAAATTTCATCCGGTATTATTCACAATAACTATATCATAACATGATATAGTTCGTTGAAATCAGATTAGAGCTTTAAAAAATATACAGGATGTTCCATTCAAAATAAAGAGAACTGACTATGCTGGACTTGCGAGAATCATCCTGTATATTTCGATTTATGCTAAAAAAAGCACTATTGAATTTAAATGTTGACATGTCCACGATTTTTTAAAATTTTATAACATTTTTTCTGTAACATTTATTGAAATTTACAATCTACCTCTTACAAGTATTAAGTAAATGTGATGTGTTGAATAAAGACATGTAGAAGTTATCAAACATTATTGGTACTTCTTTACAGAACTTCAATTGAAGTCAGTTGGCCAAGTTCTCTGTAATCTTTATATGTTGAACGGGTTTTCTGCTAGCTGATCTATAATGCTGTTTTCATGTCCTTCCAGATTTTGGTGGTATTTTCTTGAACGTTTTCGGATCTCATCACTAACGAAGAGGATCTTTAAATCATCAGATACATACCAAGGTGCATTTGTTAGTGAACATATTTGTTTGATTGAAGTCGCTGTATAATTTGAATATTGGAAGTCTTAGCACATCTCAGAATTGGATCCCGTATGTCCATATTGGTTTTATGATGACATTATAGACGAATATCTGATTTTGGAGAAATATTTTTGATTTTCTGCCCATTAGCCAATACATTTGTCTAATTTTGATGTTTATTTGTGTCTTTTTAGCTTGAACGTGTTGTTTACAAGTGAGGCGTTGGTCCAAGTGAATACCCGGGTATTTTGCTTCTGTTTCAACTGGAATTTGTGTATTTTAACTGACGGACATATATCACTCTTTTTGGTGAATGTAACTTGTACGGATTTTGTTTCGTTGATGGTAAGGCGCCATTTTCGGTACCATTGTCCTAGATCATTTAGATGTTCCTGAAGGTTTTTGGAAGCTTTGGTTGCTGGATTTTCATGGGATGTCAATATCGCTATGTCGTATGGAAAAAGGGCCAGTGTAGTGTTCTGCTTTTCTGGAATATCGGATGTATAAATCAGATAAAGAAGTGGATCTAATATACTTCCCTGTGAAACTCCTGCTTTAACATCAATCAAGGTAGATTTAGCATCGCCATATTTTACAGCAAAGTATCAATCGGATATGTAGGACCTCAGAATCAAATATTAGGGTTGTGGAAGAAGCTTCTTCAATTCGAAGAGTAATCCACTATGCCAAACTTTGTCAAAAGCTTGAGATGAGTCCAAAAATACAGCAGAGCAGTATTTTTTTCTTCAGGGATTGTTGAAATGGTGTTTATTACCCGGTGTATTTGATGTGTTACTGAATGATTTCCTCTAAATCCTAGTTGATGGTCTGATAGAAGTTTGTGTAGATCGATATCCCTCTTCAATCTTTTGAACAGAAGCTTCGCAAACAATTTGCCCAAAATTGGTAATAGGCTTATTGGCCTATAGGATCTCACATCTTGCTTAGGTTTGTTTGGTTTCGGTATCATTATTTCTGCATATTTCCAGATGGTGGGAAAATAAGAAATACTCATCATTCGGTTGTATATCATATTGAGTGATATTATAGCTTTCTGTGGTAGTTTTTTCAAAATCTCTCGCATAAGGACACAAATAATTTTATTCCATATGTGGTTTCCACGCTGTATCTCTATAAAGTGAAACTGTTTTTGAGACATTTTATTAAATTTAATTCTCAAAAGTTTTCAAGAAATTTTTGAGATTAAATCTGTGGATGTTTCGGTGAATTAATCCAGCTATTATCAATATCTTTTGGTCTTGCGAAAATTTCCTTTTAGCTAAATTATACTCAATATATTTCATGGGCCATTCACCAAAATGCGACTTTTTCCACTTTTTTAGTTTATCTATCAATTCTCAGTATTGTTTGTGGGGTCATGTCAAAAGGATGTTTTCGTAGTACAAAAATAAAGAAAAATTTGCATAGCTATGGAAGTTATCCATGGCACTCCTGTAATATTCAAAGAAAGAAAGTGATATTTTCATTTCCTTGTCCTTCGACGACACAGCGAGGAAGAAGATTCGATATCGGCCAAGAACGACATGAAAACCTTCGGTATCGATCCGGAGTGGCGTTTCGGCCTTGCAAAAGATAAAAGGGCGAGAGAGCAGAGCGTAGCGGAGAGAATCGCAGGTTGGAAAATAAAATCCCTGATAAAGTGCGGAGTGCGGGGCAGCTGGCGAGGAATGGTGCAGCCTTTATAATCCGGGCAAACACGCACATAAAGAGTTGAAAATGTGGAGTCGGACAATTTAGACTCGCCGGATCCAGCTACTGGTATTGAGTTTTATAATGAACGAGAAAGAGAGATTCTTCGGGTACGGGGCGGTCGGTCACAACGTTTACGAACACGCTTAAAATAATCCAAGGTTAAAGAAGTGGAGGATTCTTCTTTCGAGAACTTTAAGGAGGATGTTATTTGATAAAATATTGGAATAAGAAAAATATTTTCTTTACTATCACTCTTTCATTTAAAACGTATACAGGGTGTACTTTTAAAAGGGCCAAACTTCAAGGGGAGAACATACAAGTTATTTGCAACAAAAAATGTCATATAACACATGGTCGAAATATGATGGTTATTCTTCAATTTAACATTTCTTGATTTCACGTAAGGTTTCGAATTTTTCCATAAAATCAAATTAAATTTGCTACAAGATAAGGAGTTCTGTGCGCCAAAAAATTCTTATTGAGGGCGTGGTGAGGAGATGAATATCACGATTCTGAAGTGAATAAAATCGGTCATATTTTTCCAATGGTTTTATCGATGAAAAATTATTAATAATCAACAAATCTTCTTTTCAGCAAAACATACCTCATTTAGTGTGCTTTCGAATGAACAAGCACACTAAATGAGCAACTTTTGAGCTAGCTGCTTGTTCTCTGACATAATATCATGGCTAAGAAGATAACAACGAAAAGTTGAAATATTTCAAACCTAAATTTGCTCTATTTTGAAGCTCTTTATGATTGAATATTGAAGTAATTCTCATGGAAATCATGAATTCAACTTCTACTTATAACAATTGTTCGAAAAGTCCACTGTCTTATTCAATACATTTCACACATCGTTTTCTCACTGAATCTACAACACTGCGAAGTTCACAACGTTTCTGACGCGTTTCTGCACAACACAATTTTATTCTTTCGATCAGATCCTCTCTAGTCTGAACGAGAATTTGATATACTTTTTCTTTCATGGTGTTCCAGACATAAAAATTCAAAGGTGTAAGGTTGGGGCTGCTTTGTGGTCATCTTACCGGACCGAACATTCCAATCCATTGCACCCCTAAATATTCATTCATTAAGTCCGGTATATTCCGGCTATTATGAACTAGGTAGCCATCCATTTGCAACCAGACATTTTGTCTGTTAGCCGGGGGCGTTGAGACGATCAGGAAGTATTACTGGTCCCAAAAGTTCACCTCTCATGACTCCCGATCACACGTTGACCCTTAAATCATGTTGGAAAAGAGAAACAATAGTCGTATGAGTGTTTTCTCCTTTCCATGCATGGCTATTTCGAAAATTTATCATACCCGATTTCGTCAAAATGGCGTCATCAGTCCATGATATCCTATCGCTATCACTCTCCTAACTTATTGAGGTACCACCTACAAAATGTAGGTCTCGTCTAAGCATCTACAGGTAACAGATCCTGCACCTTTTTCAAATGATATGCATGTAACTTTTTTTTTTGAGTTCTCAGTGTACTATAGAATGATGAATCCTCAATTTAGAATCAATTCGACGAGTACTTTTTGTGGGGTCATCCCGTACAACTTGAAGTATAGTAGGTGCATGCTTTGCTGACTGTTTCGATCACCTTCTCTGATTCTGAAACCACCAAATGAGCCTGTTTCATCTAATCGCCTTAACACTTGTACAAATGCCTTTTTATTTGGTTGTCGTCTGTTGGGAAAACGCAAATCGTACTCTCGAACCGCTGCGCGAGCATTTCCATTCACAAATCCATAAATTATTATTATTATTATTATCCTGATACTCCTAGATCTTCTGTGAAGATTCCTCAGAAGCTTTTTTCAGCTTGTGCGAGTTATGAGTTCAGTTGTGTTCTGGGTAGGCTTTGTTACTGCGATCTTGTGCCATTTTAGGTCACAGCACTGTTAATTTTTGACCCAACAGTGAAATAGTGGCCGACACCCGTCCAACTAGAAAATTTCTTTTCCACCTGAACAGGATCCGAACCCGGATCTCCCGGTCACGAGCCCGATGCTCTCCCACTGAGCTATCCACACTCATAAGTAAACAATATATCGCGATATTGGATGTTTGAAAAAACAGGCATTATTTTCTGGATTTTTTCTAGAATACTCATTATAAATTAAGTTAATTCGTTAAATCCAAGAAAAAATTATTAAGCGACAGAAACTGTCAGATTTCAAATTCAATATTGACTTTGATATTCAATCACAAGGAGATTCAATATAGAGCAAATTTAGGTTTCATTGTTATCTTCTTATCCATATTATGGCAGAGGACAAGCAGCTTGCACCAAAGTTGTCATTCAAAGGCGCACTAAATGAGGTATTTTCTGCTGAACAGAAAACATATTCAGAATTAATAATTTCCCATCGATAAAACCATTGGATAAATATGACTGATTTTGTCCACTTCAAAATAACGATATTCATCTCCTTGCCACACCCGCAATAAAAAGTTTTTAGCTCACAGAACTTCTTGTAGCAAATTTAATGCCGTTTCTAGATATGTGGTCAAATTCAATGAGGCTACAAGTATAATTGATTTTTTGGAAAAACTTGAAGTATTTCGTGAAATCAAGAAATGTTAAATTGAAGAATAACCATCATTGATTCGACCATGTGTTATATGACATTTTTTGTTGCAAATAACTTGAAGTTTGGCTCTTTGAAAAGTAGACTTTATGATAAAAAGCATCAAGACAAGACATGTTCATAGATTTAATATCAGAAAGCGCATGTGTGAAAAGTTTGATTATTATTATTATAAATGTACATTTATTGAATATTACTTCGAAGAGTTTTTTCCAATATTTCAAGTATTGATTACAATAATTCTCTGAAACCTCTACAAATTTCAATCTGAAAAATCTCTTAAAAATTTTTTGAAATTAAATGTCTTAGAAACGTTGTTTCTTTTTAGTAGACATATAGAAAGAGTTATTCCAATTAATATTTTAAATTAATTCGAAGTGATATTCAATTTATATTTATTAAATATTAATTTTGTATTTGTGGTGCTATCTGTGTGTCAGGCCGAAAACTTATCAGCCGACGTTATATATTAATAAGTAATCATACTAATAATTATTTGTTTTAATCTACGCAGTGTCCCAGCATAAGCTGGCTATCATTCACCAACCCCAAATAATAATAATGAGTACCAAAAGGGTAAGGGGTGGTTGCTAAACCTGTAGGAATTTTCTTACAATGCGGCATGCATTTAGGATAAACCGCCTTGTCTGTATCTCGATCTAAGTATTGTGCAGTCCTTACTTGTAAAGTCTCTCGAGGTGTTTCTTTAGAGTAATGCTTGTTGTCGACAACAAGCATCTAATATTCTCTTTACATTGAAGAAATCTCACAATTGAATTAGTCCAGTTGATTTTATTATAACAGCATATACTTGTCTATTTTGATGTCTTCAACGAAAGGGATTTATTAATTAATTTTTCCTCTCTATGTGATTCGTATTTGATATGCCTATATCAATTAGATATATTTATTTGTATTTTTGATGTAGTGTTCTGTCAGTTATGATGATGCATATGTAATATATTTTCGCATGTTATTTTAAGTTTCCATCTGGAATTTGGAACATTAAATGAATATTCATAACTGTACAGCTTTTTCTCTTAGTTTAAAATATTTACATGGAATCCAATAAATAATTTAATATTTTGAATTCAATTAAATTCAATAAGAATTCTAGCAAGAAAATATTTTACCAGCCTTTTGTGACAGCCTTTCTAAATGATCCATATGTTTGGACGAAAATTAAAATTCTCATAAGAAGAAATGGAATTGATAGCAAACTGTAAAATCTCATACAGTTGCCATTCATTAAAATATGTGTGGATTCTCATAAGATACGGAATACTATCAATACAAATTATGCTTTAGCGTTTATTCATTCAATATAATTTGTATTGTAATGAATTTATTTTATCGTTTTTAATTCGAATTAAATCGAATTCAATTAATTATAATCGACTACAAGTAGAAAACACTAGGGTGTGATGTAGAACAAAATACAGTCAAAATGAATGGAGTTGACAGAATAAAGGGAATTTAACGTGAGATATATGTGATATCTATATGGGTAACAAATGAGAGTAATTAAAAAAAATCATATCAAGTTTTCCAAGACGGGAAAAAGCAACTTTTCGATGAAATTAATAAAACTACGTACGTTATTTCGAATAGAACACTGCATACTACTCTGTCAAGAAAGTACCGGGAATTTTCAATTAAAACAACATTTTTACATTTAATCGTCAAAATTTTTGGGTCGCCTTCAAAATAGGCTCCATTTGCTCCAATACATCTATGCCAACGGCACTTCCAATTATCGAAACATTTTTTATAGGCGCTTTCCGGGATGGACTTTAGCTCTCGCGCCGAATTTTGTTTTATGGCTTCAATCGACTCAAAACGGGTGCCACGAAGGGGCAATTTTAGCTTTGGGAAGAGGAAAAAGTCGCAGGGAGCCAAATCCGGCGAATAGGGTGGTTGCTGAAGCACGTTTGTTGAGTTTTTGGCGAGAAAGTCAGTCACAATCGTAGCTCGGTGAGAAGACGCGTTATCGTCATGTAAAATCCACGAGTTGTTCGCCCATAAATTTGGCCGCTTCTTACGGATACGCTCACGCAAACGTTTCATAACGCCTAGGTAATACTCCTTGTTTACCGTCTGACCCTCTGGAACGAATTCGTAGTGCACCACGCACGGATATCGAAGAAAACAATGAGCATCACTTTCATTTTCGAGCGGCTTTGGCGTGGTTTTTTCGGTTTCGGCTCATTTTTGGCCACTCATTCCGATGATTGCTGGCTTGTTTGCATATCGTACTCGTAGACCTAGGTCTCATCACCAGTTATAATGCGTTCCATGAATGTAGGATCTGAATTACAGCGATCCAGCATGTCTGAAGCAACCTGTTCGCGATGACGTTTTTGAAGAAAATTCAGGTCTTTCGGTACGAGTCGTGCGGCCACCTTTCTCATGCCCAAAATCGTACGTGCGGACTCGTGGGATATCTTAAGATCATGTGCTATCTCTCTCAAGCTGGTACGACGGTTTTCCAGCACCCTTTCCTTAATTTTATCGACGTTATCTTCGATCGAAGCCGTCGATGGGCGACCACTTCACGACCGTCCTTGAAGGCTCTGTACCACTGATATGCACGAGTTTTCGATAGAGCATTATCACCAAAGGCCTTTTGCAACATTTTCAATGCATCGGCACACGAAAATTCATTTGCAACACAAAACTTTAAACAAATTCTTTGCTCAACGTAATCACCCATAGTAAAAATCGGCACGCACTCTGACATCGACGGACTTAATCAGCTGTTGCAAACACACTAGTTGACAGATCCCGCTCAAGCTTGGCATAGTAATTAAGGACAGTGGTACCAACCTAGGAAAAAAAATTTTTACCTGCCTCATTGCCCCGCCAGATTTAAATCGATAATTCCCGGTACTTTCTTGACAGAATGTACTTTCGCACTCGTCTTTAGAGTGCACCACTTTTTAGATATTTCCTTTTGTTTCAGTTTTTAGGATCTTGAATCATGACACATAATTATATTTTTTTCGAAAAGTCATTAGTCAGGCCGTAAATTTGTTCAAATTGGATACAAGGTTATACACATCAACTTAACCAAACTTTGTTATAGGGGAGATTTTATACTTTACTCAATTTCACGAAACAGCAATAATTCCTTTTTGCTATTAACACTAGAAGAACATACAGAGTGTCCAATTTTTTTGTAGAATAACTTTAACAATCGATAGAATCTTCAATTCGAAGACAAAATATTCTGTAAATATAGGTCCATAAACGGTTTATTACCCAGTTAAAGGGTTTTCAAATTTTAAGAGGTCTACTAGAAGACGATGTGTCTATAGATTTGTGGACAATAAGTAGTTTATATTTCCAGCACACTAATTTTTTCGTTGAGCTTTTAGTGCTAAGTTTTCTTGTAACAAATTTTGCATTCAAAAATACTAAACAATTCCGATGCACAACGCAGTATTTTTTTCGAATTTGGCTTGTAAATGCGAGAAGAATACAAGATGCAAAACAGTTTTGAAGAAAAAATTAAAATGAAATTACACAATGGAAAAAGTGGATCAACTTCAAGCTGTTCTAGGGCCCAATCAGTAATGTTACGATAAAAAAGTGGATCAACTTCAAGCTGTTCTAGGGCCCAATCAGCAGACAAACAACGCTCATTATGGTAAAATGGCTTTAGTTCTTGAACCAGTTGGATCTTATATGGGTGTAGACCAAGATCATTACGCAAAATTTTTCATGTGGTGGATTCACAGCATCCAACTTGTTGTGAACGTCTACGAATGGACAAACCTGGATCATCATTAACACTATGACTTACGATATTCAGCAGTGATATTTTCTTCTGTACGTACAGTTCTTTGTCTTGTTGTTGTTGCATCGAGTAGGGAAAATGTTGCCCGAAATCTATCGATAGTTCGACGAATAAGCTGCTCTGATGGACGATTATATAAACCATAAATTTCAGGAAGTGCTCTATAAGTTTGGCGAATAAAACACTGATTTTGAAAATAAATTTCAACACTTTGTAAACGTTGTTAAGCCGTGAGTCTTTCCATGATAATTTGTCAATGCTTACTGAACAGAAATGTTAAAACAACATGGCTTCTACCTTCTGTCAAATCACAGTTATCCCTATCGAAAGTTCTATCACTCTAAAAAAACACCCGATATTATGTCCACTTTTCACGAAAAATTTTTATGGTGGACTCTATAGTGTAAACAATATTTCTCTTGTTTGTTCTTATCAGTTCTTATCACAAATTTTCTCGATAAGAACCCGGAAAGAAATGTTTCTTCAAGTTTGTACCAAGGATGTAATGAAATCATAAAAGTTCTTCAGATTTTCAGCATAGGTATTGAAACTGGTCTATGCCTCATATCCATGAAAATTTTTATCCTCTCTATTGTCTCATATACAGCACTCTTTCCCAGTTCAGTCAATTGCACTAATTTTTTAACGTTTCGAAGACCTTTTCTATGCAAATATTCCATCTGTTTCCTTTTTCTAGTTGCGACATTATTTTATAAATTGTATACCTCTCGCAATCAACAATATTTGACAAATAGTGTTGCCATGTAACTTTGGCCATAGCCGACTATCTTACTTAGAATATTACAAAAAAGAAGTATATTAAAATTATGAAAAATAATAAATTCCGGATACTTTCTAGATGGACTATACTTACCAGCATAATTTATTTTCTATAATTCAATTCGTTTTTGTCCGTTCCTTTCAGGTTTTCACCATTACGTCTATTATTGCTTGTTTTTATGATTTTTATAGGTCCTTTTTTATTACGATTAAAAGATGGTGAGGACTGAAATAAATATGTCGACTATTTGATTGTCTTCGTCCTAAATTGACGAAGAGTTATATTGAATTCAGAAATCAAAAACAATTTTTTTTATTTTACAACTATTATTTCATTTTATCAAGACTATCAGCTGAAGTTGCTAGTAATTGCCATATAATGCAAAAATTAATTCTGTTAAATGAACTGACTTGAACAGATCTCCAGTATTCAATATGTTTTACGAATTCCGAAATAATTGTCTAAATATATCTCACCCCTTTTATTGTTTGTACAGACAGTTACTCTTTTTTGCCATTTCTCCAAATTCAGCTCAGGCAAAAAGAAGTGCAGCTGAAATCTCGTGACATGGTTATTCCGAATAAACTGAATCTTGAACATTTTTGTGAGTCTTAAGGTTAAAGATTAATTAAGCCAGAGTCCAATCTGAAAAAATGGCTATGGTTAAGATTAATGCACAACCTGAATACTGACCCTGCATAAAAACTAGCAGTATCAACCCCAAACGCATAGTATGACGAAAAATTAGAAAATTTGATAGATACCTGAAATGAAAAATTGTGTTTTTACTGAATATGTCAACCTCTCAAATGTGAAATGTTCTGTACATATACAGATGATCATTTTTGGAATGAAATTATTTCAACATCTTAATTGTTTTCAACATCATATAATAAATTTCGGGTTGCGGCATCGAAGTCGAGTTCTATCAAAACGTGTCGCCCACATAAGTTGGCGCGGTTACGGGAGCAGTTCCTCAGATAACGTCTCGTCTTCTGGGCAGATGATGGGATAGGAAACGAACCCAGAGCACCGTGGGGTTCTAATCCGGATTAGGAGTCGCGAGGGAGAACAGAGAGACCGAGTTGGACCGAGTGATAAGGAAGCCAGACAACTTGTAGCAAGAGTGCGAAAGCTACGTGGAGGGATGAAAAATGGATCTAGTTTCGTCCTTCAGAGGTTACAGCGATGATTTCGAATCGAGAAGAACTTGTTGCGACCTCGTTCATCGTATTGTTACCAAATTCATTCAATTTTCCTAGGTTTGATTCGTTTTTTCACAACTACATTTTAAGAAATAGTCACTTCAATTTCCTTAAAATCTTTCATTAGAAGCAAATGTCTGCATTCTGCCGATTCTGATCGAAACAATAAACAAAGGAACAATAACAGTATTATACAATTGCATTCATTGGATTGAAATAAGAAATTGCTTAGTTTTCCATAATTTTTTAATTTATTGAATATAAATAAGGTATTTCGTATTGTTTACTACATTTTCAAACCGAATAAAAGAAATACTATCTTAACGATAATTTATACTCGTTGAGGCCTTAGGCTTGTGCAAAACTTCAAAAAGTGGGGTGTGCCAAAGGTCCATCTGCTCATTTAATAGTTTTATTTCTAAAATGTGCTTGTACTTAAATATTTCTCTGGACTCCAAGATATCTAGTTTTTCCTTTCGCTTTCAGGTATAATATTTTAAGATTGTCCAATTCTGAAAAAATTTGATTGGTTTCGAAAAAATGTTTCGCAAAATTAGAGTTATCTTTCTAGTTCTTAAATAAAGATTGATATTCTTTGAAACTTCTTTGGAAAGATCTTTGGATTTGGCCTATACTCCTATATACGCTACCGCGTGTCCTATATATACGCTACCGCGTGTCCTATACATACACTAACTCGTGTCCTATATATACGCTACTGTTGACAACTTAATTTATAAACTTCAGAATTATTCAGCCGGTTGTTTTTTCTTTAGCGTTGAAAAAAAGATGTTGGAAATTTTATATGAAGGTGTGAAAGCTATTTTTATGTTGTTTTTGTTCATAAGAGAAAATATGGTTTTTGTTTCAAATTGATTTCTGTGGCTATTCATTTGATTTTATTCAGTTCATTTTTCAACGTAATATTATTAAAGGTTCAATTCCCTTAAACAATATTAAATAGGCACAGTTTGTTTAACGTTCATATATTTGAGGGGGTGATTCTAGAGGTCAAAATATGAAGAAAACTTCATATCAACTCAGGTATAGGCGCTGGAGCTTCTTCAACATGACCACTAATATCCAATAAATTAGCGATATGATTTGTCAAAGTTTGGTAGATTAAAATGAAATTCTGTACATGGACGTTTATGAATAACATAATCGTCTGGTGATCAAAATATTTTCATCAGTGGCGGAGATAAAAGGGGGGCTTTCATAAAATTACTTCTCATAGTCCTCATACATTTGAAGCAAAAAAGGTACCCTCCGTTGAAAGCGTTACGGAGCACCATTCTCGAGAAAAAAATGATTTTGTGATGATACTCAACTTGTTTTCTCAAGATCTCAACGAAAATGTGTACTTCGAACTTTTGATGTATGCAATAATATAATATCACGAATCTTTTTCAAGTAACACAAAAGATAAAAAATTGAACTGACCTTTCAGATATAGTGAGAATTCGTCAAGTTCTTGGTGCCGTTTTTTGTGAGGTATTGTTAAATTGATGAAAGATGTTGCTGAGTTTGATCATCTTCTGGTTTGAGTATCTGAAATCAAAATTAAAACTATTATTTTTGACCATACAAGTTCTAGGTATTATCAATTCTGTACTATGTCGCCCATACGAACTTTATTATGGCAAAGGAAAGAAAAATGCAGAGTTTTCCAAGACTAGCTTTCATTTTCAAATATCAGTCCTCTTATTTTTGAGTCATCTTATTTTTTTGTAACTTGTAGCAAATGCAACTAAAGACAAGAAATACGTTTTTTTCAAATTGAGGAAGTTTTCCTGAATAAAACCCATAGTTTTCTATGTCTTCATAAAACTCTTCGAAAATTACATATAAATGGTCAAGAGTTGGTAGGCTATTTCCTCATTTTCAACTCATTTCATTTGTTTCTGTACTCGATACCATTACATTTTAATCTGAAAAATAGGGAAACATACTGATAAGATATAAAATGTAAAATCATGTATTTATTAGTATAATTGAAAAATTAGTATAATTGAAAAATAAAGGAAAATGTATCAAAAGTGTTGAGTTCAGAATCTAGTTTTAAAGGTTAAATCATTTTATTGGAAGTGTATGGGGAATGCGAAAGACACTGATATGACTAGACTTCAGAATCTTCAGATAAGCAGGATGATATTACCACTTGTTAACAATAAGCTTTACTGATGGTTATATTTTTATTGAATAAAGATCATTTAATTCTACAGAAAATTTGTTATTTGACTAGGTATAGCTGATCGTAATTATCAACAAAGTTTTCCACAAAAATACTGTGACTCTTTTTATCTAATTTCAGGTTTTCAAATTTATTGGATTTTTCGGGGTTGAGAAGCGCCTCCGTTGAAAGAACTTTGAAGCCTTTAAACCAAAACTCATGTTGGAAGTTAATCTGGCGATTTATATTGTTTCTGCCTCTTTAATAATATTTAATGTTGATGTGTTTTTACATATATTCTTAACACATAAACAATGTGAGTATAAATTGACAACAGGGGTACGTAGTGGATTAATGGTAATGAACTATCAAATATGCAAAGGATACTCCTAGGATGTTGAACCAATAAATTGGTTCGTCACAACAACTTATATAGGTACTGATAGAAAAATTTCAAGAAATATGGTTGTTAACAAGTAACATAGAAATAGTTGTTAATATCATCAATAATAATAATTAAAAAAATGTATATGAGACAGTAATTTATTTCCACAAAAATGTTTGTACTACTACAACAATTGTTTCACCACGATGTGGCTTCTTCAGGTATTACATTGTACTGTCTGATGGTATTCAGTGTAACCGAGTTTAAATACATTTTTAGGTACGTGACCAAATAATGGAAGCACAAGTCATAAAAACTCTAGGTGTTTATTGGAGTTTGCCGCCAAAAATGCCATTAAGGAAAGATATTTAGTAATGGAGACTTATCAAAATCTGTTTGTTCGTTCAAAAGGATTTTACCTGTTGATTTCAAGAAATTCTAAAAGTGTTAATCTAGAACTTTTGGTTTCAACGTGGATAATTTCATAATTATTGTTGAAATTATGCCTGAATTCCTTAAGATGATTAGCATATGTCGAATGTACAGAATTGGATATATAATCCCTTTGGTGTTCTTGGACACGTTTCTTGAATGATCTACCAGTCTGGCCAATATATACTAAAGGGCAATCTTTGCAAGTCAATCAAATATCAATAATAATAAGCTACTGCAGCAGTTGTTTTGGGCTATGTTGTACTAATTGCCATGCAATAACCTCTTCGAGAGTTATAATAAGGCATATAAGCTATGATAACAGGAAGTTCTTTGAATCTGGACATGTGAATTCTAACAGTTAGTTGAATTGGCATATGAGCGTCGCTCTTCCACCAAGTGACTACACAGCAGTCTCCACAGTCTGCCCCCAGAGGTAGAAAGTGTGATAAGGATTACGCCATATCATCGCGCGAAGCGAGAACCCCTCCGAAGAGATGAACCCACCAGCTTGCAGTTTGGGCTTCAGCTCGAAAGCCTACAACCGAGTGACTGGTAGCAGCGAAGCGCTACCTAACCTCTACTGGCTCTGCATGGTCAGTATCCGAGTTGTTTGGGACGCAACTCACTCGCCGGAAGGGCTTCTTATCCAAGCATCCAAACGCAGTCCCATGAACTAAGATAACCCCAAGATTGATGACTCAATTGATCCTGGTACAAGCACCCTCAACACGGCCTGTACGTCATGACCCACGAACCCATGTGAAGTCTTTCGATTAATCTTGGCGTCAAGCACCAACGGACTGGCCGTTTAGTCGAGATCCTCAAACCCTGAAACATTACGCATTAGATCCAGATTGAGGACAAGGCCGGTCGAACCGTCAAGTCCCGCTAAACTTTGAGTCATTTCATAAGAATATCCCGAACATGGGGGTCTGCGAACAGATAAATGAAATACCTCCCTAGTCCAGCATGTGGACTTTCAACCATCACCAATCGGATGGCCAGGTGATACAAGTATCACCTCCCGAGGTAACGCACTATGCTACATAAATCACATCCGGAGATTTATTGCAATAGGATAGAGTACGCTAGTTTTAAGGGAGAAGCCCTGTGCTGCGACAGACTCTCTGTCACTGAGTTAATCAACAGGCTCAGCCCTCCATTCCACCATAACGGCAAAACTAGGGTGTCATTGGGGAATTCTTCCACCACACAGGTCCAGTGACTGGTGCGAATGGCAATACTTTAGGCATCGAGACTTAACCCTCCATTTCACCGGGACGAAACTAGGGTTCTAGTCAAGACAAGCGCCCCCAGCGCGACAAGCTATAATGCCATGGGGGACGTTTGAATCTGGACAGTACAACTTGCATATGTGTAACAGTTCAAAAGCCAACTACACCCGAATAGGTTTTGTTGTTCGTCAAGACATAAATTTCACGCGCATCTTTAGAAGCTTATTGGATTCAATCATCAAAGCTAGCTGTAATGCCCAAAGAAGTTCTCGTGAGTAGAAATTAAACATCGTTCACAGGTTCGAGCAGAATGTACGAAATTCTGTTACGGCATACCATAGCAATAATCTAACATACCTCATTTTACCCTAAGTTTGTAGGATGAATCAGCGCAACTGTCAAACGTTGGAAGGATGTTAACTACCATTTGATACGAACAGGTCGAACTTTATTTTTATAATATTTAGATAATTTTCAGACGAACAGTTTCCCGAGCATTGAATTCGACATAGAAGACTCATCTGTTAGGTTTGACACCTTCAGGTTTTTGTGGGTATACGTTAAATCTAAAATCTACCAAGAAAACATCTTTTTTTGACTATTCAGTTTAAGAATCAGTCGTAATTGTGATTTGTGCAGGTGAATAAAACGATTAAGATTAAACTGGGGTTTCGGTCAAGCGTCCAGTCATAATTACTTTTTATTTTCTATAGTAAAAGATTTTTAATTCCATTATGAGGCGTTCATGCACACCCTCTTAGGAAGTTGCTCTTAGATGCCTCAAAGCACCTTCAACATATGTCCTATGAGGAAAAACATTAACCTGTTTTGAGAAATTTCCTCCTTATAGGAAATATTCAAGATTGTTCCTCTTCTTTAGTAGATGCTGTGAAAAGGAGAAGAAGCACAAATGGTTGGAACATGCTTCAGTCTATGTTGTCGGTTGCCGTTTCAAGGAACAGTTATCTCATCTGGCGAGCACCTTAGAATGTTGTTTAATTTACACGCACCACTACCTTCAGGACTCCTCCGTAGACCTCAAGCCAGGTTTTTGCCGGTACACTATTCAATCACAGCGACGTGCCGCCATCACTAACGGATTACGTCTCAATATTTTTCCCTTTTGAGCTTTTTGTGTCCCTTCATAGTGTTTGTTTTGAACGCTACGTCGGCTGACCACAAGGTTCACCTTCTGGGAATGAGATAATGGATCTTTAGCCACAACAAGGGACGGAAAAAGATAATTATGTGCCATTGAAAGAGACTCTTGCGGTCGTTTTAAATACCGGAGGTTATCGTTGAGATGTGCTGACGTTTGCCGAAAGTATTCGTTTTATTGTTCAACTAAGGGTAAAGTGTTACTTATCTATTTATATATTTCTGTCAACAGTTTGGGCGGAAGGTAGACACACTATGAAGTATTTGTTGTTTCCCAACTTGACCGATATAATCCTATGGAATTCATATTCCTTAAATTCGTTTAATTTATAAAGTTATTCCTCATACCAGAGATACTATAATTTTAACATAACATAAATAGAGGTTAATTCTTGATATAAAATTATTTAAATATTTTAATATTAGCCTTCTTCATCTTTAATTTCAAAAAAATTATATTTAATGATTATAACTTCTGAAAATATTTATAATAATATTTATTGGATTTTGTTATACCATTTGGATGTCTTATAATGAATGTTTATTTTATATGTCATTTGATATAAGTGGTACTTATATGACATTTTAATTTATATTCAGAAGTTATAATCATTAAATATAATTTTTTGAAATTAGATCTGTAGAAGGCTCATATTCAAATATTTAAATAATACTATAATTTTGTCGAAATGTCTCTATATCGCGATTTATAAGCCAAACATAGTTTCGACCTATTCCAAATGAAAAATGAATGTCTAAATTAAATTTGTGCGAACTCTAATATGTGAGCAAGATAACCTTATATTTGTAGATAACTTCCGACTGAGGAGAAAGGGTAAGAATTTCAGATGCTTTTTCTGGATAATGTGCTATATATTTTTTATAAAAAAATTTATAATTGAAGTTTTAGATCTATGTGGCAAATTTTCTGGGAATGGCAATTGTTTTTCGAAATCTAATCGAAACAGTTGTCTCGAATGATATTTTTGATAATTAATCACGGTCAATTTTTTATATTTTCTTTTGATTTTGTGCCACTTGACTGTCGCACATATATGTTGATAATTATATCTATGTCTATAAAGTGAACTGTGTTTCTAAGATATTTAATTTTAGAGAATTTTACGAGAGATTTTTAGTTTGAATTTGTAAAGGTTTCGAGAAAAAAATATTCTTATCAATTTTTGAAAATATGTATGTTAAATGAAAACAATCAGTGAAAAATATATCAACATACCTTCTCTTCAACAGATCCGCCTTGAAACAGACTAAACAGAGAACTATACATCGAAATATACAGTATTCTTTAACTTAGCTTTCACAGAAAATCTTGAAAAGAAGGCACAGAATCAATATCTGAAAACGTCCGGGCATATGCGTGAAAGATCAAAATAATATTATTATTAATAAACAGGAATTCAATATTGCGTTGAAGGAAGAATATTAATTAATTTTTTTTCTGTTTTCTCCCCTCCAAATTTAATCTGAAAGATCTATTAAAAATTAAGTGAAATTAAATTAAATGTCTCAGAAACACTGTATTCCTGTATAAAATTATCAACACCTACGTCCGGCAGTCAACAGATGCAGAATCAAAATAAAATATAAAAAATTGGGCGTGATTAATTAGCAAAAACATCATCCGAGACAGCTGCCTTGATTGGATATCAAAAAGCAAATGTCATTTCTAAAAATGCTCCACGTATATTCCAAAGAGTTTTTTCAGAATTTTTTTTTTAATTATTATTTGGAATATTTGTTAAAAATGGCAAACCCTTCAACATTGTATTCGATTCATATTTATTTATAATAATTTAAATTCAGTATTTTCACGCATGTGCGTGGCAGTTTTCAATATATTGAATCTGTGATGGTGTTTTCATTTCAAGATTTTCTGTGGAAGGCATGTTAATGAATACTGAAAACTGTATATTTCAATGTATAAGTTTCTTTTTAGTCTGTTTCAAGCCGGATCGATTGAATACAAGATACCTATGTAGATATATTTTTTTGTTGACAACCTTATGTAACATACTGTATCAGATGCTCTTTCTGGGCGTCATTATTCTACTTCTAAATACTGGATTATCGATCGATCGTATCTGTAGTTTCTAAAATATTATAAAAAATATGAAAAATTTTCGAACGTGAATGCGAAAACTATTGAATCGATTTTGCCTATTAACCTACTTAACCTATTTAGACCCTCAACCCTCCCTGAAAATTTCAAGGCTCTAGTCCTTTCCGTTCGAACGTAAGCGTTCTGCTAATCTGCCACATCATCTCTCTTTTTATTATCCTACTTGTTTATTTCGTCCTCATATTGTGCAGGTCTCTTTTTTTATAGTACTATCATATTGATCTTTTGTATATTTGTAGTCATCATTTAAACCTTGATTGTGGCCCTTTAGGATCAACGGTATATTCCATATTTTCCCAATCTCTGTT
The DNA here is from genome assembly GCA_034642435.1 of Megalocaria dilatata. Taxonomy (NCBI): domain Eukaryota; kingdom Metazoa; phylum Arthropoda; class Insecta; order Coleoptera; family Coccinellidae; genus Megalocaria; species Megalocaria dilatata. The sequence continues at coordinate 9,123,778 of CM067854.1, forward strand.
ACTTCTTTACTTTGTGTAATTTTTTTTTTCGAGGGTTCTTACTGGACTTTTTAGAAAACCTCATGGAATATAGGTACATGTAAATATCGGGTATTTTTTTAGAGTGATAGAACTTTCGATAGGGATAATTGTGATTTGACAGAAGGTAGAAGCCATGTTGTTTTGAAATTTCTGTTCAGTAAGCAATGAGAAATTATCATCGAAAGACTCACGCCGCAACAATGTCTACAAATTGTTGAACTTTATTGACAAAATCAGAGTTCTATTAGTCAAACTTATAGAGCACTTCGTGAAATTTATGGTTTACATTATCGTCGCAGCTTATTCGTCGAACTATCGATAGATTTCGGACAACATTTTCTCTACTCGATGTAACAACAACAGCAAGACAAAGAACTGTACGTACAGAAGAAAATATCGTTGCTGTAAGTCAAAGTGTTAATGATGATCCAGATTTGTCTATTCACCGACGGTCACAACAAGTAGAACTCTGTGCATCCACAACATGGAAAATTTTGCGTAAAGATCTTGGTCTACACCCATACAAGATCCAACTGGTTCAAGAACTAAAGCCACTTGATCATAATAAGTGTCGTTTGTTTGCTGATTGGGCCCTAGAACAGCTTGTTTATCCAGTTTTTAATCGTAAAATTGTATTTAGTGATGAAGCTCATTTCTGGTTGAACGGCTATGTAAACAAGTAAAATTGCCATATACGGAGTGAAAACAATACTCAAGAAGTTCTGCAGGTTCCAATACATTCTGAAAAATGCACTGTATGGCGTGCTTTACACGCTGGAGGCATCATCGGTCCATATTTCTTTAAAAGCGATGCTGGAGCTAATGTTATAGTGAATGGTGCTCATTACAGATCGATGATCAATGATTACTTGTCTCAAAATTTGAATGGTATCGACCCAGAAGTGTTTTGGTTCCAACAAGATGGTGCTACACCTCATGCTACTACCGTAACAATTGATTTATTAAAAGAAAGATTTGGCGATAACATTATTTCGGGAAATGGTCCAATTAATTGGCCTCCAAGATCATGCGACATAACTCCACTGGATAATTTTCTTTGAGGTTATGTCAAGTCATCGGTTTTTGTTGATAAACCAGAAACAATAGACGCTTTGGAAGTCAACGTGACTAGTGTTATTGGTGGAATAGGGCCTGAATTGCACGAAAAAGTGATCCAAAATTGGTCTGGTCGAATGCGGTTCTTTAGAAGTAGTCGTAGTGGACATATGCCGGAAATTATTTCGAAAACATAAATGTCATAAACTTGTTCATTCAAATAAGAAAAAAATTGGCTTCAATTTTAATTAAAATGTGTTTTATTTCAATTTAAAGTACTATCACTTTGAAAAAAATACACGATATTACCATGAGAGTATTCCAGTGGAGGTTAACATCTTCCTTTTATAAGGCTTAGATTGATTGCCAGTTCTGTTCATTCATCTTTCCTAAAAATAAATTCTTGTTATGTTCAATAACGAATCTTCTAAATGATTTTGTATTTTTTATGTGGTCGCAGCTGAACTTTTAAGCTATATGATCTGAAATATGCATATCCAAGACTGGATATTTCCATCCTTCTATGTTTGTGAATATATTATCTTTGCAGATTTTTTTGTACTAATTCCAGAAGTGTATTAGGGATACCAATTGAATCTCTTTAGTTAAGAACGGTGTTAAATTTTACGGAAAAGATTTTTAATTTATTATACATTGAGAATTATAGTGATCTGTTTTTTTATTTTGAACTTAGATCAGCATTTAAATGTTGGACTGAAACAATTCAATTATGAAAAATTTGAATATCAAAACAGATTTAATCTGTTGTCTTCTACAATTTTAATTTCAAAAAATTTTCTTTGAAGAAACTTTAAGAATTAAATTAATGTCTTTATAAGCACTGCTCATATTTAATAGACGTATAAAATCAAAATTCATCATACAATATCAAATGGAATTAAGAAAAACCAACGAATATAAATTGTCAATTGAAATTAAAATATAAATAAGCAAACATTTTTTGTTTCGTTCCAGGCTTGCGTACTGAACTCTTCAGACAAAGGTACGAAGCCCTGTTTGTTACAAAATGTATTGTTTTCTGATCCTATATCAATGAAAATTACTCTTTCTCAAAAATATAAAACATAATTTCAAGAACTTCTCAAAAACTAATTTATTTGAAATATTCAATATATTTAAATAAATTACTTCAAAAAATCTCAAAACATGTAGCACATCCTCGAGAAATAATTAAAATTACGATAAGATCAGTTCAACTTTACATATAAAAAATAATAAAATCAATTAAACAATGTATAGACTTACCGGATGCAATCTTAAGAAATATATGATCTTAAAAAACATGCAAATAGGTACATTTGTATCCAAGGTACTCTATGTTCCATGTTCACAAAAAATCATACAAAGCTTATAAGGCACTTGGCCTTAGTTAAAACCATTCAACACTGTATAATGAATTTCTTTATTTAAAAAAACCTAATATAATTATATATTACATATAAAATAAAATAAGAAGGAACGGTTTTTTACTTGATAGAAGGATTATTACAAAATTTGAATATCAAAACATTCTTAAAGTTTCTTCAAAAAAATTTTTTGAAATTAAAATTGTAGAAGACAACAGATTAAATCTGTTTTGATATTCAAATTCAAGAAGTGTATTAGGGATACCAATTGAATCTCTTTTGTTAAGAACGGTGTTAAATTTTACGGAAAAGATTTTTAATTTATTATACATTGAGAATTATAGTGATCTGCTTTTTTATTTTGAACTTAGATCAGCATTTAAATGTTGGACTGAAACAATTCAATTATTTTGATTTTAATGTTAGCTAGTGGTGGTAGGTTTTCTTCTGAAATTTGGCGTCGTTTTTTTCTTTTGACAGTAGGAACGAAGTAGCATAATATGTTTTCAAATTTCAAAGCGTAAATTTTTCCCATCAAATAGAACATTTATTTCATAATTAAGTGCGTATTGTATTTCTCAACGCTTCCGGAATGCTAATGCCAAGCATTTCATCAACTTACAGATTGAATTTTGAGACCTCTAAATTGTTTCATTCTTGATGCTAGGAAAAATAGCATCATTACATTTCGCAAAACTCAATATAACACTTTATGTACATCTCTTCGCAAGATAAAATATTCAACACATCAGCAAACTCTCACTAATGCTCGAATACTTCAATCCGATTGACTTCCAAATCTGCTCGTGCACTTCATCTGGAATGGAAGTAATCCCAAAATCTTAAATACATGTATACATAGCCAAAGAACAGTCGAGAGCAGACGGCAAAGAATGATAGTTTATACCCGGTAATCAGGGATAATCTGGCTCAACCCCGGAACAAGTTAGCCAAATAAAAAGCGCGTGCAAAACCATGGAATTCGTTCGGGTCGTTTCTGTGTCCTCCGGTTTACCTACTGACGATATAAGCTACAGATTAACTGTTAATGGGGTATCTGATACCTATAAGCACATCAAAATGATGAATTTTGGCAAATAGGATGAAGTTCCGATAAAGGAATTTGTAAGAAAGACTGTTGCACCAAGTGGTATAGAATTAACATAGAAAAGATTAATGTTGACTCATGCACTTCTTTGCAAACACGTTGTCAAGATAAATTATCTATAATCTGGTTTCTATTACAGAATTAAATTTTAGAAAATATTTCAAAGAATTACAGTCGTGCACGTAAATTATCCGACAATTTTTTGTGCAATGCATACGGTTCTCTATCAAAAATACATAGTTAAGAAAATATCGGGAATTGATCATTTGAAAAGTTTGTACAATGGACACCTACACGTCTACAATGTCTTCTATAATTTTTGTTTAGTATTGTATTTTGGTAGTTGATCTCAAGCATGTTTTATAATTTCCACAGAATAAAAATTAATCTTTCTTAACTTCCATTGCAAATAAAATTGCGTGTGCGGAATCGTTGAAAATTTTACATAAGACTTACGGCCGCTTTCATAAACGAAATTAAAACCTCCTTTTTCCCAAAAAGTCTCCCTTAATGATAAAACGTGTTTTATAAACAAATTTTGAGGTTAAAGGGAACTTAAAAGCGTCCTTTATCTTAAAGTGAGCCCTTTACGGCTGGAAAAGGATCCTTTAATGAGAAGCTCGACACTGCGCAGGTGCTCGATAAACACGAAAACAGTGGACATAACCTTGTTCTGTCACATTTACCCATTTTGTTTAATTTTAGCGTATTACGAAATATGTTGCACCAAATGTTGAGTGCTGATTTAAGTTCTACTTCTTCATCAAATGATGAAGAAATATTTGTGAGAAGACCAAAAATTTACAGGAGAGACATTTTTCCACGTTAGATGATCTAGATTTCTTCTATCGTTTTTGCCTGACAAAACCAACTGTTTAATCTTTGCTTCAAAAAATTGCAGATCCATTGTACTTCCCATTTAACAGGTAAACAAATTTCGATTTATTATTTTGTTGATATAATTTTATGTATACCAAATCATTAAATTAACAATTTTCAGAGGCAGCTGTATTGAACCGATGAAAAAACTACTTTTGACATTGAGATTCTATGGAATTGGAAATATATGATCAAACCATCTTTAATAACAGTGTCTTGAAGAGACAATTTGAGAGTGGTAAATTAGGACGGTATTTGTTACTTGGTGGTAGTGGTTATAGTTTGCAGACTTATCTTATGACAAAGTTACCGGAAGCTATAACTGCAACTGAAAATTTATATAAGCAGTCAATTATACGAACTAGAAATGTGGTGGAGAGAAAGTATGGAGTTTGGAAACGTCATTTTCCTATACTTTCTAAAAGAATGAGTGTTAAGTTAACGACCATAAGGGCAATTATTGTTGATACCGCTGTTTTGCACAATATGTAGATATGAACGAAATATTTCCAAATGAATGATTGCAGGAGAAAGAGGACTTTCGAACAAATTCAACTAATGTTAATGCAACTCGTCAAGTGAGAGTCTATTATTAATAAACATTTTGCTAATTTAAATTTTATATTTGTGTGATAATTGAAAATGAATTTGCTTGTCACTTGTGGAACTATTCTTCATATTCAATTTGTATCTTCAACATGACAAGATTTCATATAATTTTTATAAGATTTTACAAGAAATGTATATAGATAGGCTTCCATGTTTGTATTTCTGATTCATTGTTTTACTTTAGGTAACATCTGAAAAAGTTTCAAGTGAGAATAAAGAAATAAAAATATGTGTTATTGAAATTTCTGTTTTTAATTCAAATTTGAGGGGACATCATAGTCTGCAGCAATGCTGATAGAATTCTAATACCGCTTTTTCCAGAAAGTGCATTCAAAATAAAAAATATTTAATTATTATTATTTAATTTGCTCTTCATCTCCATAATTCGCAAATCTAATATTTTAAGCTTTGAATGCTTCTCTTCTTTTCTTCTATTCTCTTCCTTGATAGCCACTATCTGAGCTTCTACTAGAGCTGCTTTTTTTATAATACATCTCTTTCGCTTCGGCAAGTGGGTTCGTAACAGTTGGGCTCAACTGTTTCGAAATTGGCTCACTCAATTTCAATGGAGCCTCACCACCAGTCAATAAGACTGCGTTGAGCAGCTACCACCTTCTAGTTTTAGTTTTTATATTGTCATATTTGGATTTGAGCTGGTCCCCATTTCTCCAATGGAGAACTGTTGCATTGAAAGTAGTTTCTATTCTTCCCCAGACTTTATCCTATAATATTAAAATTCTCTTTTTAATCAATTCCAAGAGGCATAGTTCTTCCTCAGGTTTTAAAGTAATACTTCTTTTCTCTTTTCTTCCATATACATTCATATAACCCACGTAATAAAATATAACAATTCGCACGTAATAATGATATAAATTTCAATATACTGTCTTCTGCACATAACCATGTTTATGCAAAGATCGATTTATGCTTCTTCTCTTTTTCTTTTTACAAGTTCCAACGCATAACTCACAATTTTTACAGAATATCACCAACTACATTCGTAAAATCACTAGTTCTCAGGATAGCCAACAGTCGGAAACATATGACTGGCGCATTAAAGGAAGTTTTAAGTAAAGGACGATCGATGTGCGTTTATGAAACTGATGCTCCCATTTAAAGGATCCTTTTTCATAAAGGGACTTTATCATAAAGGAACCTTTTGATGTTGTTTATGAAACTGGCCGTTACAGTGAAACGACTTTTATCAAAAACATGTGCATGAGTGGTACAGTACATTCGAAAGCAGTCGGGATGTGGTGGAAGATTGTCGTCATCAACGTCTCCAAATTAACTTAAAATGATTGAAGGTGAAAGTCGTTTAAGTCTGAGAGAGATATTTGCTTATATTTCTTTGTTTTTCGAATCAATTCGTGCCATTTCAATTGATTGTTTGGGAATGAAACGCATTGCGACACTGAAAGATGTGTTCGATGTGAACTAATGTCTGACCAAAAACCTAATGGATATTATTATTGTTTCATGACAGATTATGAGATAAAAGGCTATTCATCTCAGAAAAAAGCAAGTATACGAGTATAAAAATTGCCAGCGTGCGCTATGAGAAAAAAAGCTTTTAAATAACCAACACGAGGCTGATAAAACTAAATAAAAAATAGGAAAGTTAACGAATAAAAAAAATATAAATTCATTTTCATTTTTATTACGTAATACTGACTAATGCCCCTGTAAAATGTGTGCTGGTATTTCAAGCCAACTGCTCCAGCTTGGAAAAAATGTGATTTTTCGCCCAACTAAGTATACAAATTAATACCTGGCCCAATTTTTACAGTCTATACTGAAAAAAATGTACTACGCTAGCTTGGTTTATAACTTCAGAATTAGGTGCATTCAATAAGTAATTAAAAATGGTATAACAATTGTTAGAATTATGGCAAATTTCTTGGATATTTTTTGGAAAGTGAGGCTGTTTTGAACAATTTTTTTATTGGCGTGCTATATAATATTCGACTTTTGAGCCAAAAATCATCTCAAATCTCTTTTTTTTTTCAACTAATTTTTACTCAGAAACAAAAACAACTGTAACTGTATTATTTTTTGAGCAGATTCGGTCTTGCTCCTGTCATATGTGAACTTCTTATTACTTTTCCTTTTCAGAATCATTCAGTTTTCATTAAATATACATTTCTTTCAATTATTTTCTTATACCTATAGGTAAACCTAGATTCATGTATTTCTAGATATTTTGATAAACCAACCTTTCAAATATTTCCCAGCATTCATAATAATACTACAAGATTTATCAATCAATGCAAAGTATAAAGAAATTGGAAGCTGAACTCATATTGACATAATAATCCCAGAAACTCATAAAGTCAAAGCTCAATGGTTCAAGCATTTAATCGAAATTTATTGTTGCTAAGGATAAAGTGGTGAAAATGTATGTGACATGATTGATATTTTAGAAGTTTCGTTAATAACCACGCAACTATATATCTGAACTTGAGCTTATTATTATTATCCTATGATGATAGTAAGTATGTTATATATATGATTATGTTATTTATTATTCTTATACTTACACTCAATATAATTAAGTACTTCATAAACAATGAATTTACAACTTCATGTAGTGCTCTAAAGACGATATATCCTTTTGTTCTGAAAATCAAAATAACAATCATTTTAATAATTGAAAATTTTCATATTTTCCTATCGAAAGTGATTATGAATAATCCTACATTCCTGATCAGTGAATTAAGTTTTTATTTTAGTAAAAATATGGCGAAACTTAATAAACTTTATAAAAGTTGTAAACTTGTCTAATTGACTTAAGCGCCAACATTTCATTGAAATAGTCGCTATTGGAGGTTTTAATGATCCCTTTACGAAAAAAAATTGGAGTATATGTTTAATCTATATTTTGATCACATAATAATATCCACTTGAATAAGTTAATTGGGCAAATATTACATATTTTTCAACTGCGTAAGTAGATTTTCAGATTGAATAAGCCCCAAACAATACGGCAAATATAATTCTAATAATGTTGCGGGATAAAGAAGAATCTACATGAAAAGCAATCATTATCTTAAATGTATAATCAAAAACAATCTCATTACATGAATTCAAAATCTCATTAGCTAGATCTTTTTTAATAGCTTCCTTCATAATAGCCAACCTTGAAACCATATGAAATATTTTTATTTATCGATCAAATTTTTTATGATTTGAGAAAATTATAAATCAGCTTATACTATTTGACAAAGTTTCACTACAATGTATAAAAAATTTCTTTGAATTGAGCTTTGTCTTCATGATCATTTAATCAATGTGATACCTATAACTTACCTATAACGGGTGAGTACTCAATTATATAATTTTTTATTGTATATATCTACTATAGAAGAAAATCACTTGTTTTCAGTTGATCCATGTTATTTGAAATAGTTCAATGACACGGAAACATTTTATGTAGAAATGGCAAAAAATATTATTAAATAAGGTTATTCTGATTTTCAGAAGTTTTTTTTGTTATTCAATATAACAATTGTTTCGCTATCACAGTAGCATCTTCAGAATAACTAATTATCAAAGTTATTCAAAATGTAAACCTACTTGAAGATGCTACTGTGATAGCGAAACAATTGTTGTATTAAATAACAATGAATATTTGTGAAAATCAGAATAACCTTATTTAATATTATTTCATTTTAAATAAGAAAAAGGACCATTCTGTCAAACCTCTACATACATTCTGTCAAGAAAGTACCAGGAATTATCGATTCAAATCTGGCGGGGCAATGAGGCAGCTAAATTTTTTTTTCCTAGGTTGGTACCACTGTCCTTAATTACTATGCCAAGCTTGAGCGGGATCTGTCAACTAGTGTGTTTGCAACAGCTGATTAAGTCAGTCGATGTCAGAGTGCGTGCCGATTTTTACTATGGGTGATTACGTTGAGCAAAGAATTTGTTTAAAGTTTTGTGTTGCAAATGAATTTTCGTGTGCCGATGCATTGAAAATGTTGCAAAAGGCCTTTGGTGATAATGCTCTATCGAATACTCGTGCATATCAGTGGTACAGAGCCTTCAAGGACGGTCGTGAAGTGGACGCCCATCGATGGCTTCGATCGAAGATAACGTCGATAAAATTAAGGAAAGGGTGCTTTCGTACCAGCTTCAGAGAGATAGCACATGATCTTAAGATATCCCACGAGTCCGCACGTACGATTTTGATTAATATTTTGGGCATGAGAAAGGTGACCGCACGACTCGTACCGAAAGACCTGAATTTTCTTCAAAAACGTAATCGCGAACAGGTTGCTTCAGACATGCTGGATCGCTATAATTCCGATTCTACATTCATGGAACGCATTATAACTGGTGATGAGACCTGGGTCTACGAGTACGATATGCAAACAAGCCAGCAATCATCGGAATGGGTGGCAAAAAATAAGCCGAAACCGAAAAAACCACGCCAAAGCCGCTCGAAAATGAAGGTGATGCTCATTGTTTTCTTTGATATCCGTGGCGTGGTGCACTACGAATTCATTCCAGAGGGTCGGACGGTAAACAAGGAGTATTACCTAGGCGTTATGAAACATTTGCGTGAGCGTATCCTTAAGAAGCGGCCAAATTTGTGGGCGAATAACTCATGGATTTTGCATGACGATAACGCGCCTTCTCACCGAGCTACGATTGTGACTGATTTTCTCGCCAAAAACTCAACAAACGTGCTTCAGCAATCACCGTATTCGCCGGATTTGGCTTCCTGCGACTTTTTTTTCTTCCCAAAACAAAAATTGCCCCTTTGTGGCACCCGTTTTGAGTCGATTGAAGCCATAAAACAAAATTCGGCGCGAGAGCTAAAGTCCATCCCGGAAAGCGCCTATAAAAAATGTTTCGATAATTGGAAGTGCCGTTGGCATAGATGTATTGGAGCAAATGGAGCCTATTTTGAAGGCGACCCAATAAATTTTGACGATTAAATGTAAAAATGTTGTTTTAATTGAAAATTCCCGGTACTTTCTTGACAGAGTAATATATAATGTTATTTAAAAAAATTCAGAATGCCTAAGCAAAAATAAGGTTCTAATTCGGTTAACATATGAAATTCTCAAATTTCGTACAACATTCCAACATATAACGGAATAGAAAAAAAAATTTGCTTTGGTTTGGTAGTCTAAATATCTAATTGAAACAATGTTGTATCAACCGTGTTCGTTTTTTATTTTCTATCATTTTGTTTTCTACAGATTTCTCTTTGTACGAAATTTGAGAATTTTATATCTACGAAACTAGAAACTTGGTTTTTCTATGAATAATTCTGTTTTTATTATATTAACAATAATATATTAAGCTTCATCTAGAATAACTCATTCAACTGATTTCATTTTATATGTATAGTGTTTAATTGATACTTCGAATTTCTCTTCTCTTGAATGCAATGTTATTTGATATAGGTTGCATTTTGGAAAGTACCTTTTATTTGTGATGTTTCATGTGATTTCGAGAATATTTCTAAGTGTTTTCAAACAAAAATTGAATTTGCTTTGAGTTCACACTTACATTTTTCATTTTATTCGAAGTTGCAGATGGTGTTTTCTTTGTAATGCAAGATTTTTCTTGGTATGTTCTAATCTTCTATTAGAAATTTAGTTTTTCTAAGCTATCTTGATCCGATTTTTCAACATTTAATAAACAATATAGAGGTTTTACCTGGTGAATCTGTTGTCATATTTGAAATTTTCTCATTTACTTCTGATTCTGAAGATTGCATTTGAATTTTAAAATTGGAACCCTACATATACATATATGTTTACATTTTCAATATTTAAAACATTTACTACCTGTTCCTATTCTCAATTTTAACGACAGGATTTGCTTTTTTAAATAAATCTATATAAAAAATTCAAAGATTCCAAGAGCATAAAAACCAACATAAGGAAAACACTAAATGAAAGAAAACAATCGGAGTATCTGGTTCAGATTCAAAATTTTTTTCAACCAAATTTCAGAAGTTCGAAGCTGATAAAAGGTAAGATAGAGAATCAACTGAAGACATTAAAAAAATAAGAATCAATTAAGTTAATTCTTTACAGAATTGAAACCACCAAAAAATAATTAGCCCTGTTGTTATTCTATATGGGTTAAGGAATAAGGTACAAAAAGAAGGAAATTATGTGGAATGTCTGAGCAATAAATCACTTTAAAAAGCAACCAAATCAGAAAGAAGTGTTACTAATACCTCCATCGAGTTCACATTTTACCGACCATATACAATTAGTAAACAAGTAATGACCAAATTATTGCTGGGCAAGTAAACATCAGCCAGCTGCTGACTTCTCGTCCTCAGGTCCTGGCAAAAATGTCAAGGACTATACTCTGATCTGTCATCGCAGCATCCAATGAAAATCATGGGCGTGCCGACAAACACCGATGCGGGTCCCGCCCCGAAACATCCTTGCGCGTTGCCCAACTCCGCCTCGGAACAGCTGCAACGATTTTTTATTCCGGTCGTCCTGTCAATAGGGAAACAAAGGGGAGAATAAAAAGCAACGTACTGCTTTTCCACAACGTGACAAGTGAATGGCAGTTGGGCGCACGTCAATGGAGCATCTGAACGGTTTCGATCTGCTTTTTTATTTCGACGCATTCGCGGCAACAACCCCACCGTTAGTTTTGACTTGTTAGGATTGTAGATTGGGTGATTAGATATCGATTACGGTGTGCGATATGAATTCTGAATCGAGAGTTTTATGTTTGTGTAGTTATCGTTGCAATACATCTAAATATCATTAGTATATCTACATTTTTAAAGAGGTATCCACGGAGGCTGTTCAATATGAAATTCTGAAATTTTATATACAATTTCTGCTCATTTTATTAAACTCACATATTATAAAATATCAGTTTGCATTAAAATAGTGTTTTCACTTTTCAACATGTGTATATGTGAATAGATGGAAGTATTATTCCATTATTAATAGTTAGTCAAACTGCAATTCACTCTCAATAGTGCAACCGCTTTACTGTGCTATTTATTTCCGTTTTAAGCACTTCCAGGCATTCTCTTTTAGGTTCATGTCAGGAGAATGCCTGGTCTTGGTAAAATAGGTATTTTTTCCTCCTCCAAGAATTTTTTTTGCTTTTAGCAGTATGGCAGAGCCGCCCATCTTGCATGACAATTTTACGCCAATTTACAAACTATTCTTTGATCTGTGGAATCGATTTAGTATGCAGAAACTTTTTATATTGGTCCTGCTGTATTGTTCACTAAAAGATATGAATATGCCTTTCTAAATTCTTCCCAGTGCATAACTCATTTCACTACACATTCTGTGTGGTATTTTTCTTGTGATCGCCTCCGAACAAATTGATCTCTATCATTCGTAATTTGGAAAGTTGCTTGGTCATTAAAGGAAACGTGAAAATGTTCAATAACGTTTGTGAAGTATCAAAACAAAATATCCTCAATCATTTACGGTGTGCCAGTCTTCAAGAGAAAGTGTTTTATGCAAATTGGCCCATTAAACCCCTTTTTGATTATGGTTGGTATCAATTTGGCTTTCTAATTGGTCTTTAACATTTGGACCCCATACCATACCAATTTTCTGCGTATCGTATCCATAGATGAGTGCTATGACCTAAAGTGGCGCAAGATCGCAGTAACAAATCCTACCCAGCACACAACTGAACTCCTGACTCGCTCAGAAGCTGAAAAAGCTTCTGAGGGATCTTCCTAGAAGATCTAGGAGCATCAGGATAATATATAATATAGATAGAGGGGGTTAAAAATCGGTGGCATAGTGAGCATAGATGCTGGTTATGGTGCCAGGGATTGTGGGTTTGGATCCCGCTGCGCTCATGGGTGTATTTGTGTACGTCAGGTGGTTGGGTATGGCTAATGACCACAGCAGTCGATGCCATAAGTCACAACGAAAAAAATATAGATAGACAATAGCCTGTTTCTTAAAATTTATTTTCAATATCACAGTGGGTTGTCTTCTGTATGTCAGAGACAGATTCTTCCAAATTCGCTGTATCCTTGGAGTTACTGAAGGTTTTCTACCATAACGACCCTTCCTAGTAGCTTCAACGGATTGGTTTGCTTGCAGATTTTGGTTCAAGCGTCAAATTGTCGATTGAGATACCCAACACGGATTTGCAATATGTCTTTGACTGCAAGTTGTATTACGTGATAGTGCTATAGCATACGATTTTTCTTCTAGAGAAACATCTCAACTTTTCCCCATTTAAAAGAAATATTGGCTGCAGGATGAAGAACGATTTTTTTTTCACAAATACAATCACAAATAATGAACTATTAGTAACAAGAATATTAACCTTGAAATCACTGTAATGGAAAATACCAAACTTGTACGTAAAAAACTTGCTTTCAATGGAATTCATTACAAAAACACAATGAACTTCAGCTGGAATATTGACCGATTAATATACCTTTTCTGACATTTCATCGAAAATTTTGTATTATCGACTGGATAATGTAGTAAGTAAATAAATGTGGCTATACAACTATAAACACTTCTAATGTATCAACATTTGCACACCCTCAAGGTTCAATATCAACTATTTATGCATCCTCAAATACGGTGAAGCAATGTTGTTTGGAGTGATAAATTAAGCATGGATTGTAACACAATTTTTTCATATTCTGATATTATATAGACTACTAGCCGATGCCCATGATTTCGTTCACGTCGACTGTATCCTAACTTATGAAATTGATATTTTACGTATAGTTGCTTAAATTGGGTCTTAATGTTGGTATTTGAGTATTCAGAATGTAGAAGAATCGAAATTCAAATGGAAACAGTTTTTTGCTTGAATTGGCTGGCTACGGCTTGTCGTGTATGTTTATTTGCCTAGATGACGCGACTCTATGATAAATACATTGGTGTTAATGTGCAGAGCGAACAAAGGTGCGTAGTAGATTTGTAGTCATTGTACATCACGGAGAACTGGTGAGAACCAATAAGTCCGAAATGTGCGCCTATCTACTACTTATGTCCCAGTCATCAAGAAAATCTAATGGGGCTTGTTTAGTTTAGAATTGTTATTAGATGTACGTTACACTGTCTCGATTAGTAGAATTTTTCATTGCCATATTATTATTATTTATAGTGAGCAGGCGTCTGTCCACCCTACTACTGCGTCCGCGCAGATCATTCTAGTGGTAAACCTCTGATTTCCCCGTCATGTGGTATTTCCAGGAATGGTTCCGGACCTATCAGAGGCAGCGTGGCTCCAGCAAACGCCAGCCGATCTGCCTCTTGGTTACCAAAATAGTTTGAGTGACTCGGTATCCAAACAAGAGTGATTCTTTTATGCATGCCAAGCCTGTTTAGAGCTCAATTCTAAAGCTTTCAGTACTGGCTGACTATCACTAAATATTTTGATTGTGCCGTGGTGGAATTGCCGTTTATCAGCAGATCCGCCGCGGTAAATAGTTCTGCCTAGAATATGGTTGCGTATTGACCGACACCCAATGAGATGCTAATACTCAGTTTGCTCCCACAGACTCTCGCTCCCGTTCTGTTCGTCGTTCGCGAGCCATGAACAAGCCAAGGTCAGTCCTCTATAGAACCTCAGCATGTTGGGGCCATTCATCCCGGCTGGGGACGCTTACATTGAAAAGCTGTTCTAGGCTCTTGATTTTGACATTAGATCCGAAGGTACCGATAGGGTGCTGTTCGTTAAAAGCTCGTCCAGCAGTCCTGAGTCTTCCGTCACTATTACCTCTGGCCTGTCGATCGCCATTTGATGTGGTTTGTATGTGGTACGTTCCGCCTCCCTCTGCACGAGCAGGTGCAGGGGTGGTGGATTTAGTGGGACCTAATTGCAAGCCTGTCTCTATAGTCGAGTGAGCTTATGCTGGCCTTTCTTCCACTACGCTACAGCGCCATACGTTATCTGTGTTTTAAACCCCAGGTTTATGGCAGATTCACCTGCAGGTCCAGAAGCCCATTCTGACTTTATGACACACTTTGTTTAGGTGTGCATTCCAACTGACAATTTTGTCCAGGACTATTCTCAGGTATTTTGCCTCATTGAAGAAACCAACTGGAAAAAGATCACCAGCACGTCCCTTCAAAAGATGGCGAGACAGTTGGCAGTCCACATCACATATACGGCTGCAAAACTAAACGTGAGGATGAAAAAAATCGTGAAGAACAGGCCTAGGGCCTAATATAAGTAGAAGAAGAAGAAGAATTGTAATGTTTCACCACGGATTGTCAGCGACTCTAATCCATCCAACTGCCGTTTCTTTGTGAACTATACCTATAACTTCCTCTTGTGGGTTAAGGGACTTATCTCCTCTTACACTTTCTGTCGATAGTGTCCAGTATCTTTTGAAGGTCTTGAAGTTCTTGAAGGTGTTTTATCGTCACCTTCTATTTCCCTTTCACTATGATTGCCAGGTCATCAGCAAATGCTTGATCATCGACTCCCCACACCGAGATGATTGCTATTAGGTCATCGACGAGAAAGGTCCACAGTAAGGGTGAGAGAACACCCCCCTGCGGGCAGCCCTTCACAGCCTTGAGCTCGAGGACCTCACCCTGTTATTAATGCTATCTCTCGATTATCGAGATATTGGCTTAATTTTCCGACCAAATTGTGTAATGCAAGTTCTGCTGATTTTCCGTCCTAGTAGGCGTATTGATGAGGGCTAGGGAAACTGTCAATTAGCACCTTCCCCCTGGTATAGACATCTATTACCTATTTCAGACTCTTCAGCAAGAACGATGTCAAACTTATTGTTCTAAATGATGAGGGGTTCGCTTCTGTTCGTCGCACCTTCAGTGTATAGACCACTTTTGTTAATGTCCAGCTTGTAGGGATAACCCCCAAGCCAGACTTGTTCTAAATAATTTTAGCAGATGCAGAATCAACACAACACATTCATGCCCTGTTGAAGTAGGGCTAGAAAGATTCCGTCTAGCCCCGTGTTTTGAAAGTTTTGAAGGACCTTTATGTGTCACCGACTGCTCTATTGCCATAGCTCATACTCCTTATTAATGACTAATGATGATTCAAAATGAAGGTGTTGCCAGAAGAAACAATGGAACAATAAATAAGTGGCGACATATGTTATCAAAATCGCACGAACTTATTTTAACTCCTAATATAATTAGAAAATCCAGTATTAATTGGATATATGTATTCGTAGTGTATCCTTCCAGAAAAAGTCAATTCTTGATTTTTTATTTAATATTGCGAATTCTGAAAACAAATATCTAATACCTTTAACTCTTACGGTTTTCAACAGAAGCTCATTTTTTCGTGTGTCGAAACATCTATTAAATCATCTTATATATTATATAAACTATTTAATCGACACTGTATATCGTGTTTTCAAGCTATACAGCTGGCCAGACATAATTGATTTTGACCGTGGAATCTTCTTCAGTATGTCCAATATAATCAATCTTTTGAGACTAGCATAATATTTACAACAAGCAAAAATAAGAATGAAGTGATAGCGCTCTTGTACACACGTATAAAAACGACCTCATCTGATGAAGAAAGGAAACTGGGTTCCTTATGAAAATGCACCTGTTTATGACTCGATGACTACGTTTTTAAATTCAAAAGAAATAATTATTCTTCCCGAACCTATCGAATTAGCAGAGATTATTATTTATTTATCTATGAGCGTTGAGAGTGTTGTCACTGATGCCATTAATACATTTATAATTCTTCTCATGAAAGATATGTTAATCTTGACTAATGAGATTTGAAAAATATAAAAGAGCAGAAACTTTTTAAACTACCGAACACATCACTCATTATTGAACCTTACTTCATTAACTTCCCTATCAATATGAATTAAACTGTTTATACCAACCCGGTAAATGCTGATTTCAAAGAGGTAACAAAAATGAAACAACCCTTACCTTGATCATCCGCACCCCGTGCCTCACCTGTCGCGCAATGGAGAATCTATGATCCATTCAGAAAATTTCTTTTCCATTCGAAAAGCATTTCTTGCCACACCGATGAACTCGGGAGTCCTTTCAGCTTTCAGAGATGACAAGCGTCACATTTCCGCTCGAAGACGTATAATGTGAAACGTGCTTCTCCACTAGGCCGTCATTCCTTTTCAAGGGAGCCCTTTGAATTGGCCGTGAATTTATAGCTTTTTTTAGGAGATTCGTTTACCGCGACGTGGAATTTAGGGGCATGTTTCGGAAGGAGTGCATGTGAGAAAAATTTGAACCATTTTATGGGTTCTTATAAGAGACTGGATAAATCATCACATGAATGAATTCCATCGCGTTATGAAATGGGGAGTGTGGAAGAAACTCAATGTAAACCCTATCTCTCAGTACTATACATAATAGTACCACAATATTGAAGAAAATATACTCAGTGACATCAGAAGTGTAACTACAATCAGAAGGAATAATTTCTTCAACTTATTTTTTGGGACTAAAAAGAATATAGTATTTAAAATATGATATGGTTCTTATGTCCCTTTGATAATTTTCTGCTGACTCTAGTTTTAAGAGTAACAAGATGCCTGGAATTTGATAAGTTAAAATTATCGGCATATTAGCGACTTCAACAGAGGTAGAATTGATGCCTTTTCGTATTCTTTCATTCCTTCCAGACATGATACAATATATGTCCATTTCATTAGACTTATAATGTTCGACTTGCCAATCCGGAAGTCACGTTGGCAATTCGTAATAGTTGAGAACTTGTTCAAATAAGATGACATTTTCTCATACACCAACCTCTCCATAATCTTTGAGCTGGACCCCTATGGAGATATTGAACGATGATGTGTTAGATCATCAGTTCCATTTTTTTTGTGAATAGAAATAACCTTAGCTGTTCAAAGAACGGGGGCAAACTTTCCGGAAATGACCAGGAAGTTGATAAGATGCGCCAATTGTTCGGAAATTTGGGACGCTATCGTTTTCAAAACCTTCACCGAAATCATATCCTTTTCACACATTTTTTTGTTATTTATGTTCTTTATAACGCTAGTACCATCGGCAAACACTGGAAGGAAAAAATTATTGTTCGATAAAGCCTTAGTCGTGCACGAGGCAGACTTTTTATCACCATAGTGTTCATTAATACTGGAGATACTGATGGTGGAAAAGTACTTGGCTAGAGCCTCAGCCACCTCCAGAGGGTCGGATATAATCATCCACATTTAAAACAATGTTGTTTCTAGTATTGCACTATCAGCCACCTCATTCCTAATCAGATTCCAAATAGTTATGTTTTTGTTGGTGGAGTAATTCAAAACAGTATGTAACAGTGAGATTTACAGGTTCGTGTAACGTTTTTTAGCTACTGAATATCCATTTCTGGATTCATTTGATTTCATATTTTGAAATGATCAATGAAGATTTTTCAAATAACTACTTGCCTTTCAGATATCTTCCGTGATCCACTCAGGGCGTTGGCAGAACGAGCCCTTCTAGCAGGGCACGTAGAGTCGATCAGTGATATCAGAACATCACAGAAAGATTCAAAGCTGCTGACGATATCCGAAAAACCATATACGCACTGAAGTCAATACAAGCTGTCATCGATGATAGGTCTTCGAGGACATACACGGAATAGTTTTATTCTAATTATTAAGACTACCACAATCGAACTCTAGATCAATAGCCTTGTGATCGCCGATATTAGCATCGATTACCTTGGTGGTAACAAAATCGTTGTTTGCATTCGTGAATCTAGTCCATCTTAGTAAAACTAGTGATTTCATATTTGTTCTTGAATACTCTTGTAGCATCACTACAAGTAATAATAAGATCAAAGCTAATCTGTAAACATACCAAACAACTGTGAGAATCAAAGTTATTAATATTAAAATCACCACAAACGAAAATTATCTTGGAACCCGTAAGGCAATAATCTGAAATATAGGAGAATATACTACTGAATTAATCTAAATTTCCACCAGGAGGCCTAAAAAAACTAACAATACAAATATTTAAGGAAGTATTCCTTTATACCACAAAATTTTATATGGTAACTCTAATGAGAATTTATTACTATGCTTTATTTGCTCGGCTTGACAATACATACATTCTGTCAAGAAAGTACCGGGAATTATCGATTTAAATCTGGCGGGGCAATGAGGCAGGTAAAAATTTTTTTTCCTAGGTTGGTACCACTGTCCTTAATTACTATGCCAAGCTTGAGCGGGATCTGTCAACTAGTGTGTTTGCAACAGCTGATTAAGTCAGTCGATGTCAGAGTGGGTGATTACGTTGAGCAAAGAATTTGTTCAAAGTTTTGTGTTGCAAATGAATTTTCGTGTGCCGATGCATTGAAAATGTTGCAAAAGGCATTTGGTGATAATGCTCTATCGAAAACTCGTGCATATCAGTGGTACAGAGCCTTCAAGGACGGTCGTGAAGTGGTCGCCCATCGACGGCTTCGATCGAAGATAACGTCGATAAAATTAAGGAAAGGGTGCTGGAAAACCGTGGTACCAGCTTGAAAGAGGTAGCACATGATCTTAAGATATCCCACGAGTCCGCACGTACGATTTTAATTGATATTTTGGGCATGAGAAAGGTGGCCGCACGACTCGTACCGAAACACCTGAATTTTCTTCAAAAACGTCATCGCGAACAGGTTGCTTCAGACATGCTGGATCGCTGTAATTCCGATTCTACATTCACGGAACGCATTATAACTGGTGATGAAACCTGGGTCTACGAGTACGATATGCAAACAAGCCAGCAATCATCGGAATGGGTGGCAAAAAAATGAGCCGAAACCGAAAAAACCAGCCAAAGCCGCTCGAAAATGAAGGTGATGCTCATTGTTTTCTTCGATATCCGAGGCGTGGTGCACTACGAATTCGTTCCAGAGGGTCAGACGGTAAACAAGGAGTATTACCTAGGCGTTATGAAACGTTTGCGTGAGCGTATCCGTAAGAAGCGGCCAAATTTGTGGGAGAACAACTCATGGATTTTGCATGACTATAACGCGCCTTCTCACCGAGCTACGATTGTGACTGACTTTCTAGCCAAAAACTCAACAAACGTGCTTCAGCAACCACCGTATTCGGCGGATTTGGCTCTCTGCGACTTTTTCCTCTTCCCAAAACTAAAATTGCCCCTTCGTGGCACCCGTTTTGAGTCGATTGAAGCCATAAAACAAAATTCGGCGCGAGAGCTAAAGTCCATCCCGGAAAGCGCCTATAAAAATGTTTCGATAATTGGAAGTGCTATTGGCATAGATGTATTGGAGCAAATGGAGCCTATTTTGAAGGCGACCCAATAAATTTTGACGATTAAATGTAAAAATGTTGTTTTAATTGAAAATTCCCGGTACTTTCTTGACAGAGTAGTATATTGCTGTTCCTTTATGTTGACTTGTCTGACGGCAATAGGAAGCGTCCAGGTATAGCCCTTAATCTCCATGGAGGCTGCTTGGTAAGGTTCGCACCAGTGTTCCACAATGCTGAAGATATGAGGATTCTCGAAATCGAGTCTTCAACCTTGGGCGTTAAGTTGAACCAGTTTTAGTGTATCTGTCTATTTTGGTATATATGGGTTTTGCTGAATCACTAATTTTACCTTTAAAAATTTGCAGCTTGATTGGCGACGTTCACTGCAACACCTTCAGGCGAAAAGGCAGGATTCATCCTTTTATCCAGACATTCAATAGGTTAAGTAATTTTGTAACAGGAATAACTATCCAGTTGCTTGAAGCTTAGCTTCATGCATGAAACATTAGACATGGGATGACCAAAGAAGTAGTTCAGCTGTTTTAGTATCAGAACTGAGTCTACAAATATGCAAATAGAATAGCTGCTTCTTAGAGACAGCATGCAGCGTAATTGTTTTCAGGGTACCGACTATGATTTTCAAGACTTTCCTAGTGAGGTAGCAAAATGGCCGTGTCAAGGGCAAATTCACTATAAATAATTCACTAGTGTGCATCAACATCTGGCTGTAAAGCAGTTTTAGACAGGAAACAGGCGATGGACGTCTTTTATTCGGACTTCTTTGAGTGGCCAGCCAGAGACTGTTTCATAAGTTGCAACATTTTGGTCTTTGGGCATTTTCCATTCTCGTGGGAAGTTTTTTTTCGCCCGATAGGGTTGTGCAGAGGGGCTTCTACCAGGGTTCGGTTCTCGGACCGCTTTAATTCATACTGCATACCAGTGACTTAGCCCATCACATTCAGAGTCTGACTTCGCTTTTTATGCCGATGACCAGAAAATTTTCAAATACTCCACTCAACAAAACCCTTAATTCGATATCTAATTGACAATTTATATTTGTTGGTTTATTTATTCCATTTGATATTGTATATTGAGTTTTGATTGTATACGTCTATTAAATATAAGCGGTGCTTATAAAACATGAATTGAATTTAATTAAGGTTACTGAGAATCATTTCCATAAGACAATCATTTCTGTTTAAAAGGTTATGTTACCAAGCAGAATTTCCGTATCTGGAGTGGTGATAAACCTGAAGAATATGAAGAACTGCCATTACATTCTGACAAACTTACTGTTTGGTGCGGATTTTATGTTGGAGGAGACATTGGACCTTATTTTTTTCAACGAATCTCATGAAGCGTTAACTGTGAATGGAAATCGTTATCGCTCAATGTTGACTGATTTTTTATGGCCTGAATTGGTTCGTATTGATTTGCAGAACATGTGATTTCTACAGAACGGTGCCATTCATCATACTGCCAATGACACAATGACTTTATTGAAAACAAAATTCGGTGATTCGATTATTTCAAGAAATGGACAGATATATTATCCGCATCCTTTCTGCGATTTAACTCTATTGGACCTCTTTTTTTTGGGTTACATTAAGTCATTGGTTTACAGCAATCATCCAGAAAATTTAGACGATTTACAGATCAATATTGAGGAGTAATTGCTAACATACGACCTGATTGTGTGAGAGAGTCATGGAAAATTGGGTTCAACGACTTCATTCCTGCAAGCGTTTCCGTGGTGGACGTTTAAATGACGTTTTGTTTCATAACAAATGGTATCCATTTTTTCTTATAATGAAATAAAAATTTCAAAAATTTTCAAATAAACAATGTGTTTTATTTACAAAACAAAATGGGGCGCTGTTAATGAAAGACTTTTTAGTAAATTTCACAAAACGATGAAACTTATTAAAGCTACCCAGTGCTGTGAAATTATTTTTATGCCCAAATTTCCAGATTATTCACGAAGGAAAACTAATCAATAAATTAAGTGATTTATTAATTTTTTTAAATTAAAAGTTTGACTTAAAATTCAATCAATTATATTGCAATAATAAGTTTACTGTTATAACAAATTGGGATCTCATTTGATGTACGAATCTTGTAACGAATAAAAAAATAAACGCTACACATTTACGAGGACAATATTTCATGAAACCGTTTTCTGAATTCATAGTTTCCAGTTCATTTGTGTCCGTTGATTTCTTGAACAAACGAGCGGCTCCCTTTTGTCGATACGTGTTTTTTTCTCTGATCAGGCCCGGTCGGTGTGAAGCCCAAAGCCCGCTCCTATATATAGAAACCAAATTTACATATAAGTTAATAAAAAGAGAATTTATCGTCGTCAAACTGGATTCAGTAGCAGGTCCCAGATATCTAACTGTTCCTTAATTACATAAGGGATATGTATATATTCAGAGAATGATGGAAGAGATGAAACTTCGAATCTAAATTTTTAATGAAAATTAATAAATGGCCGGCTGATGTGTCGATAGTAAATTCGGTAGATGATGGATGCGGAAATATGGTGTCTGAAAGATTTTGTAAAATAAAATAGAAAGGCCTTTTACTTGATAGAAGAAATATAAAAAAATTTGAATATCAAAACAAATTAAAATATGTTTATCTTCTACAATTTTAATTTCAAAAAATTTTTATTCAAAAAAAATTTTAGAATTAAATTAATGTCTAAAACAAGCACCGCTTACATTTAATGGACGTATATAATCAAAACTCAATATATAATGTCAAATGGAATAAATAAACCAAAAGATATACGAAAGTCCTTAAAATTAATGAATAAATATTTAAAGGAGACAAAATTTTTTTCTGGTCTTACCTTCAAGAACGCCAATTGCCTTTTAAAAACATGAACACACTTAAAGGACTTCTCAAAGAATATAATTTATTTGAAATATTTAATATATTTGAATATTCGAATAAGTAAATTCAGAAATCTCTCAAAGCATGCACTATATCTTCAAAAAACAAATATAATTCTAAGGAATTCCGTCTTCAGTCCTGAAATATATTCAAAATATCAAAATCAAAAAACCAACCTATATCAAACAACGTACCAAGTGTAAATGAATAATGTTTAGAGACATAGATCATCTTTATTATTCAAGATTGGTCTATGCTCTAACAGAATCAGAGAACAGTGTGAGTTATTTTTAAGGCTTACTTAAATTCATTAACATTTCATAATGAGATTTATTGAAGCCAAAATATAATTATATATTATATATAAAATAAAATAAAATAGAAAGGCCTTTTACTTGATAGAAGAAATATAACAAAATTTGAATATCAAAACAAATTAAAATATGTTTATTATCTACAATTTAAATTTCAAAAAATTTTTATTCAAAAAAACTTTTAGAATTAAATTAATGTCTAAAACAAGCACTGCTTACATTTAATAGACGTATATAATCAAAACTCAATATATAATGTCAAATGGAATAAATAAACCAAAAGATATACGAAAGTCCTTAAAATTAATAAATAAATATTTAAAGGAGACAAAATTTGTTTCTGGTCTTACCTTCAAGAACGCCAATTGCCTTTTAAATGTTAATGAATTTAAGTAAGCCTTAAAAATAACTCACACTGTTCTTTGATTCTGTTAGAGCATAGACCAATCTTGAATAATAAAGATGATCTATGTCTCTAAACATTATTCATTTACAAGTGGTACGTTGTTTCATATAGATTAGTTTTTTGATTTTGATATTTTGAATATATTTCAGGACTGAAGACGGAATTGCTTAGAATTATATTTGTTTTTTGAAGATATAGTGCATGCTTTGAGAGATATCTGAATTTACTTATTCGAATATTCAAATATATTAAATATTTCAAATAAATTATATTCCATGAGAAGTCCTTTAAGTGTGTTCATGTTTTTAAAAGGCAATTGGCGTTCTTGAAGGTAAGACCAGAAACAAATTTTGTCTCCTTTAAATATTTATTTATTTATTTCGACTTTCGTATATCTTTTGGTTTATTTATTCCATTTGACATTATATATTGAGTTTTGATTATATACGTCCATTAAATGTAAGCGGTGCTTGTTTTAGACATTTAACAATTTAAGTCTAAAAGTTTTTTTGAATAAAAATTTTTTGAAATTAAAATTGTAGAAGATAAACATATTTTAATTTGTTTTGATATTCAAATTTTGAAAGATTTTGTATTTTGATTTGTAGCAGGGAAATAATAGTTTGGGTAAAAAGAAATTTTTTCAGTAGATGGTTGAAGTTGTCGATATCTCGCAAAGTTAAGATCAAACAATTTCGGATTTATGCTCGTTGTCAAGGTGAAATTTCACACTGAAAAACTTTTGCTGCATTTTGTTTGGTAAGTTCAGTTGTGAGTTACAGGGTGTTAAAAATGTAAGTGAAAAAAGAGAAAATTCGGTACATTTTACAGTTATTCTTTTATAAAGGCAAAAATGCAAGCCATTCGGCTAAAATTGTGACTGGTGTTTATGGTCCCAACACTGTAATAGATAATTACGTGCAATCTCTGCTGTCAACAACTGGACCGTTTGAAGCTAGCATTGACCAGAAACAGCCAGAACAGAAGAGGTGTTGTATTCCATCAGGACATTACCATATTACGTCTGTAGCTAGAAACTCTGGAAATTTGGTGGTTGCCATGTTTTAATGCATCTATTATATAATCCGGACCTGGCAACAAGCGATTGCCATCTTTTTCTCGCATTGCAATACTTCCTGAGTGACAAGAAGTTGGCATCAACAAAAAGATTGTAAAAAACGATTACTATAGTTTTTCACCAATAAGGACCAAAACTTCTATGAGAGGCATTAAGAAGTTACGAATTATAGAACAAAACGGTGCCTGTTCGGACATTCCGAAACATATTAAATAAAGTCTTGAATAAATTAAAATGTGATTCAATACTAGATATAAGTAATTGAAACAACTTCAAATTCAGAATTATATCTTCTAACTTCTGCAATATATATTGAAAATTAAACAAAAACTATTGCAATGATATCCTTATATAATCAATATATAATATTTTTCAATGTCTCAGAAAAAACTTTTTTACTTCACGACATGAAACGTATTAATACAAACGTATTAACAAAACTATATAAGTACGTATATAAACATACAAATACAAGAAAATACACTGTTCCAAAATCATCTAAAATTCTCAAAATAAAGAATCAAATGAAAATAATTGAACGGGGGACTCCAATATTTCAGAATTCTTCAGAATTTCTTCAATAATAGAATTATAATTTTTTTACTTGATAAAAGACTTATTACTATATCACGAATATCATGCAGAATCATTCCGCTAACCTCGTTACAAATTCTAATTTAAATTTTAAAAATTTTTTTACAAAAAATTTTTCAAAATTAAATTAAATAAATATCTTAGAAAACACAGTTTCAATGAAGTGGACAAGTAGAATTGACACAGTCATTACGCAACACCAAAAAGAGTAAAAGAATACGAAGAAAATATAAATTATTGATTGAAAATAATAAATAAACACTTGAAGGATACAAAATTTTGTTTCGTATCGATGTATTATGAAAACCAAATGCCTTTTCAAAAATTCACAATATAACCTCAAGAATTTCTTCAGAAATAAGTTTCTCTAAAAAAATGCATGTCTTCCTATAAATAAACTTAGAATATAGTTGAATTTTTGAAATATCAAAAGGTATTCTATGTCCATCACAGAAATCATACAAAGTTTGTAAGTTATTTTTAAGGACTCAGTTATATCCAAATAATACTATGTATGAGTGAATAATCAAAATATAGTTATTATATATAAAATGATATAATAATTTGGAGTGTTTTTAAGGAACTTTTTTTAGAGAAAGATATTTCTGAAGAAATTCTTGAGTGTTTGAAAAAGAATTTGATTTTCATAATGCAATGATACGACACAAAATTTTGTATCCTTCAAGTATTTATTGAATATTTTTGATTCATTATTTATATTTTCTTCGTATTCTTTTATTCCTTTTGGTTCTTTATAATGATTGTTATTTATATATGTTTACTTAATTGAAACTGTGTTTTCTAAGACATTAATATAATTTAATTTCAAATAAATTTTGAGAAAATTTTTTTATAGCATTAAAATTTGTACTGAGGCTAGCAGAATAAATCTGTATGATATTTAAGATAAAGTCTTGAAGTTCACACAAAAATAATGCATATTTTCCCCTAACCTCTTATAGTGGAATGTGACACTCTATCAAAACAATCAGAAAAGGACATGCATAAATGAATGGATTAGTTTGGAGTAAGTTTCAAGCTTTGCTTAATATCTTGAGGTACCATTCGAAAACACAAAGTCAAATTTTGTACTATTTGTGTAATGCCTTTCCAGGGATTCAACGACCAGTACCGTTGACGAATAGAGTACTAAGTATGTTCAAATTGCAATTGCTCTTTGTGAGAACAGAATGGGGTGTCGTTGTTCCTCAGGTATAAATAAGAATTCTCCAAGGGATTATGGAAATTACTATTTTCGCTAAGTTGGCACAACTGTCTTCCACACTACCACGTATTTGGGGTTTGAACTGTCTGTTTACAGTATGTTTTGTGATTTTCAAGACGGATGAAAATAACGAGAAAAAAATTGTCTTAAATTTTTTATTGCAAATGGATTTTCCTGTACTGAAGATAGGAAAATATTTAATCGGTCAAGAAGAGTCCAGTTTATTGAAAACTTATGCGTATGAAATGGTATAATGGATTCATAATCGATCGAGATACGGTGAAAGGTGTGCCTTCGCCTTCAAATAGCTGAAGTAAAGGAAATGGTGACGAAATCACTATCAATTAACTTAACATTTAAAACGATTGTTTGAGGATGAAACGTGTTGCCACTCGACTAGACCTGAACCTTGAAAGACCTCAGTAACCAGGCTTCATTGTGAACAAATTTCTGATCAGAAATTCAACTAATCATACAACCGGCCGATATTTCCAAACCTTAAATTACCATTTTGAGATGTTGGCATAAGTGTTTTATTTCAGAACGGCTCTATTTTGAAGCTCATGAACTAAATTTTAAAGAATAACACACTCTTTTTGTTTCTATGTCAGATTTCCGGTAAGTTCTTGACACTAGTAATCTTATCAAGTTGTTAATATGGTAGACAAATACACTTGGCTTAATTGAGTGAATGGAGTATGTAATTGGCCCTAGGTGAAATATTATTTTTAAAAAATCACACAGTTTTAATGTTGCACAATTTCTTCAGAATCCTGACACGTCTTTCGGTCTTTCGACCATCTTTAAAGGAACTAAACTTTAAATTGAAAAGGTTCTTTTATTACACTTAGGACATCTGTGTTTTTTTATGGCGCATGGAAATAACAGGATTCAATATAGGGGTGTTACCAAAGAGTATTTGGAAATTTGTTGAATTCTCCTCTTTCTCAATGACTTTTTTGAGAAAAAAATCTCCAAATAGTCCATCAATTTACTTATTAACATTATATATAATAGTAAAGTGACATCTTTCTCATTGAAAAAATGATTATTTTCTATAGAATATTTTGCAAAACCGGTTGATTTCTTGTTCTTTCAAAATAAACATCCTATGTACTTTGATACTTTGTTGTAAACAACGACCTGTCTGTCCTATATATAATAAGATGTGATGATTGTAATGCTCTAGATATAGGACAGACCGCCGATGTTTGCAACACAGAATTAAAGAACATATAATGTCTAATTTCTAAACCAGAAATCAACCGGTTTCCCAGAACATTGTATATAAAATAATCAATTTTCTTGAAGAAAGATGTCATTTACTATATAATGTTAATAAGGGTAAATTTTTTTTTTTTTTTATTATTATTATCCTGATACTCCTAGATCTTCTGTGAAGATCCCTCAGAAGCTTTTTCAGCTTGTGCGAGTTAGGAGTTCAGTTGTGTTCTGTGTAGGCTTTGTTACTGCGATCTTGCGCCACTTTAGGTCACAGCACTGTTAATTTTTGACCCAACAGTGAAATGGTGGCAGATACCCGTCCAACTAGAAAATTTCTTTTCTACCGCGTGACCTCCCGGTCACGAGTCCGATGCTCTCCCGCTGAGCTATCCACACTCATAATTGATGTACTACTTGGAGATATTTTCAATCAAAGAAGCCATTGAGAAAAAGTAGAAAAAAAAATTTCCTAACACTCTTTGGCAACACTCCTATATTGGATGCTGTTATTTACATGCGCCACAAAAATACACAGATGTCCTAAGTGTAATAAAAGAACCTTTTCAATTTTAAGTTTTGTTCCTTTTTGTACTCCTTTGAAGATGGTCGAAAGACCGAAACACGTGTCCGGATTCTGAATAAATTGTGAAACATAAAACCTGTGTGAATTTTTTTTGAAATAAAATTACACTTGGCTTAACTCTCGCAAAAATTTAATTTATGTTGTTGACATATGTTTCAACCCATTTTCAAAACTAAGGAGAATTTAATAATGGAATAAATGAAATCACTTTGTTTACTATCACTATGTTATTTTGGGGATACAGTGACCCGAGTTTCATAGATTTTACTACATTTTCAAAACTGGTGTATATCAAGTCGTTTAGGAATTATATATCTTTAAGGGAGGCTTCGGTGGATGTAGGACTGTCTGATCGTTTAAAAGCTTTATTGGCGGGTTCCAGGAATTCTTGTAGATTTCTATTGATTCAAAGATATCTAGTTTCTTGCCTTTCGATTCGACGTGTAGAAATTTAAGATTATCTTATTCTGGGAAGGTATACCTTGTTTCGAAGAAATGGGAAGGTATACCTTGTTTCGAAGAAATGTTTCGTAAAATTAGAATTATCTTTTCGGTTTTTGAGAGATGCTTGGTGTTCTTTGAACCTTATTGTGAAAGTTCTTCCAGTTTGTCCTACATATACGCTACCACATTCATTACAACTCAATTTATAAAATCCTTAATTGTTAAGCCGGTTGTTTTTGTCAAATTTCAAATTTATGTTATAATCTAAAGACAAAAACAACCGGCTTTACAATTCAGGAGTTTATAACTTAAGTTGTAATGAATGTGGTAGCGTATATGTAGGACAAAAAGGTTTAAAGAACACCTAGCACCTTTCAAAAACCGAAAGGATAATTCTAATTTCGCGAAACATTTCTTCGAAACAAGCCATGCCTTCCCAGAATTAGATAATCTTAAAATCGTACACGTCGAATCAAAAGGCAAGAATCTAGATATCTTGGAATCAATAGAAATCTACAAAAATTCCTGGAACCCGACAATAAAACTTTTGAACGATCAGACAGACCTGTGGGCCTTCCCACTTTTCGAAGTCCTACACCAACCGAAGCTTTCCTTAAAGATATATAATTCCTAAATAACTTGATATACGCCAGTTCTGAAAATGTAGTAAAATCTATGAAACTCGGGTCACTGTATCCTCAAAATAAAGTAGTGATAATAAACAAAGTAATTTCATTTATTCAATTATTATAACGAACTATCACAAAATAACGGACAGCTCAGCGGTAGAGCATTTGGCTCTGGACCGGAAGGTCCGGGTTCGAATCCTGTTCAGATGGAAAAGGAATTTTCTAGATGGACTGGTGTCGGCCACCATTTAACTGTTGGGTCAAAAATTAACAATGCTGTGACCTAAAGTGGCGCAAGATCGCAGTAACAAAGCCTACCCAGAACACAACTGAACTCCTAACTCGCACAAACTGAAAAATCTTCTGAGGAATCTTCACAGAAGATCTACGAGTATCAGGATAATAAGAATAATAACTCCATCCAATAAGGAGATACTTAACATTATATTATAATTCATATATTTCGGACAACATAAAAGTGACAGGTTTTTTTTATTCGAGATTGTTAACAGTAAGTTATACCTGTAACAGGTAACCTGTTGACGATATTTGCTTATTTTTCAAAGGAACTACTTATTAACAGATGTCAGTAATGCGGATAGATGAAATTCCAACTTATCGTTTGCTATCGGCAAATGTTGTTTATGAACCAAAGAGATCTCCATATATTCGAGTAGGTCCAACATTGCTTTTGTTACCTGAGTGTAGAATTTTGGGTTTACAGAAGTCTATGCAGTGATTTTCTTTTATGCAATGGGCAGAAAAACCAATTGTTTTATTTTGGAGTTTGGATTTTTTATATTCGTCTACTATATAATGTTGACTGAACGATCAGTTTGAACTATGTGAGAGGCAAGGCACTCACTAGAATGTAATTTGGATATGCTATTTTCTCCAATTTTCAGACAATATTTGTTTTTAACCAAAATGAAACAACTACTAGTTTTTCTGCTCACTGCATAAAAGAAACTTCATAGACTTCCGTAAAACCGAAATTCTACATTCAGGTAACAAAAGCAAAATGTTGACCTAGTCGAAAACCTTGAGATCTTTTCGGCTCATAAAAAACATTTGCCGATAACAAACGATCAGTTGGAATTTAATCTATCCCCATTACTGACATCTGTTAATTAGTAGTTTCTTTGAAAAATAAGCAAATATCGTCAACAGGTATTATATAACTTCTGTTGTACGAAATATATAAATTGTTATCATAAGTAAATTCTCCTTAGTTTTGAGAATGGGTTGAAACCCGAAACATATGCCAGCAATATAAATTAAATTGTAGTGAAATTTAAGCCAAGTGAATTTCTCTTCCTTGTTAAGATCCATAATGTTTCATCAAGTGATTTGCGAGAAATCAATATATTTAATCTTATTTAGGCTGGTCGCAAAAAATTCTCGATATTCGATGAGAAAAAAAGTTTGAAAAACGCTCACAGTGTTGAATTGTGAGATACTGAATCAGCGTACAAAATATTTACCACTTTTACAAAGAAAACATATTGAAAAGAAGAGTCCACTTTGGTACAGTGACTGAAAGTCAATATGAGCATTTTTCGCATCATTAATTCTGGAAAGGACGATCCAAATATTCATATTTTCGACATCCATCATCACTCTAGAACGAATCGGACGAAATCTAGCATAACCTCCAATTATCCCGGACCATCCAGACAGGTCGTCATCCCTATTAACCTAGAATAGGTAACACAAACGTAAACATCAATGGCCCTCTCACAAAAGATACTTTTTCCTCTGTTAATATGAAGGGCACAATATACTCTTATTTCTCCTGGGGTTTTCGACGTTACTTCTAGTCGGATGCCGTCATTATTCGCTAAATATCTGGGGTTGAAACCCCCGATGCGGAAAATTATTTTGCGGGCGTTCCATGCGCGTTACATTGTTACTAAGTTCGCATTGTTGCCGCACTTACAGCATCTGTACCTTCGCCGGTTAATCCCCCGAAAATACTTTATGCAAGACCAATTCGGTTTATTAGATTCGAAAACTCGGTTCCCCTGGGTGTTGGGGGTCATTCCAATCAGGATATTGATGTTAGGTAAGTTATTTCCATTGTTCGGGACTTGCGTACCACCAGGTTGACGTTATTGAGGAGTTTTCCAATATATTATAACGATACAAAGATTGTTTGATGAATTACTGTTTGTTAATCGAAAGATTCAATTATTATAGTTTATTATTTTGTCGAATAATGAAATTTTCAATTATACAGAGAGTACTTATTCCTAACCATATATGAGTTTTTCAGTCCACACTTCTATTGAAACCTTTCTTATTCGATATTAGAGACATAACAATTCACATACAGTCAAGAATGTACCCGAAATGAATATTTTAAAGAGTTTGAATGAAGGGATTGTTGAAATTTTTTGTCGCCAAGTTGGCACAACTATCTTTTCACATAGAGTTTAAGCCTAAACTGTCATTTAGTTTGA
Organism: Megalocaria dilatata; assembly: GCA_034642435.1. NCBI lineage: Eukaryota > Metazoa > Arthropoda > Insecta > Coleoptera > Coccinellidae > Megalocaria > Megalocaria dilatata. Next base: position 9,155,868 of record CM067854.1, read on the forward strand.
TTTCAGTATTCCAGTAACATAAAATGAAGCGGAACAAACCGCATTGAGAAGCTACTCTTATCACTGTTAAAAACGTCAAATATCAAATATGGATATTCTATGAGAAGCGTACACTTGTACGGTCCAAATAACCCTGAACATATAATGGCGACTTGTTGGTTAGATACAGAATGCCAATTGATGACAAGCGTTTTTGTTAAAAACAGAACGTTAGTACATTGTTCAGTAAACTAAAATTAGCCACAAAGAAAAATCGACCTAGATATTCTAACGAGGTGTAAAAATATACAGGGTGTATATGAGTAGTTCCGAAAAAATTTAGGGGGATGATTTCTTGTAAAAACAAAGGGTGGAGTCTTTCATATAAACATTATTTTTTGAGCCCCCCCTGCTCAGTTACAGCCCTCTAAAGATGGCGCCCGAAAAACATTTTTTAATTTTTTTCTTGAAAATCAAAAAACTGACAAGAATGAAATTGAAGAGACGTTTTATGAGGGCAAGGAGGTACTCAAAAACATTTTTGGTGGTATTCCTCTATGATTTCAAAGGGTAGAAAAAGTCACCCCTAAACCTTCTTTCGCAAAAAACTTTTTTCCATATTCCTATTTTACGATCAAAAAAGGTAATTTTGGATAGCTTCATCCATCCTTAACAAATAAAGTCTCCTGTTATTTCTTTCTAAATTCAAGTTTTTAGAGAAAAAAAATAATTCATCAAATGATAGCGTGAGTCGTAGAGGCTGGAATTATTTCCAAACTAGAATTTATCTAACAAGCCATGCCATTTTGTTATGACAACTGACTAGTTTTGATTGACTTTGATTCAGTTACAATTATTGTCAGTTTTTTGGTTTTTAAGAAAAAACTGTTTTTCGGGCGCCATCTTTAGGGGGCTGTAACTAAGCAGGGGGGCTCAAAAAAATAAAGTTTATATGGAAGTCCACCCTATTTTTTGACGGGAAATCACCCCCTAAATTATTTCGCAACTATTCATATACACCCTGTAGTATTGTATTGAATTATTAATATTAGGAATAGAAATAAGTTCGTGCGATTTTGATAACTTACTTTGATGTCGCTACTAGTTTATTATTCCATTGTCTCACCTGGCAACAATTCATTTTGAAGTGTCATCATTATGCTTTTTTTCAGTACCTGTCATTTCGCTGAAGTGTAAACAACATGATTTCTGTGTGCTCTGAAAATATCAGCTTTTATAGCGAAAAATGTCTTTTTACTGGTTGTTTTACTTCATTACTTCTATATGAAGAAAAATGCTACCAAAAGTCATAGTATTTTATGCCCATGCTCTAGCTGAACGCAGGTATCAGAAGTAGTTTTTCAGATTTAAAAGTGGTAATTTTAATTTGGAAGACGGAGAACCACCATGAGCACCACCAAAGTGTAAGGATGGAGACTTAGAGGCAGGGCTTAATGCAGATCCATCACAAACGCAAGAGGAACTCGCAAAAATACTTGGAGCCACTCAACCAGCTATTTTTCATCGTTCAAAAGCAATGGGAATGATCCGGAAGGTAGAAAATTGGATGCCGTATGAACTGAAGGCAAGAGACGCTGAACGTCGTTTTTTCACATGTGAATAACTGTTACAACGCAAAAAAGGAAGGAGTTTTTGCATCGAATTGTTAATGGCGATGGAAAGTGGGTCCATAACGATAATGTAAAACGTCGGACAACGTACGGATACCCTGATAAGTCGAATATTCATGACAAGAAGGTCATGCTGTGTATCTGGTGAGACTAGCTGTGTGTGGTGTATTCTACCGATGACTACTGATTCGTTTGAGGTGATCATTGCGAGAAAACAGCCACAATACGCCGACAGACATGATAAAGTTATTTTTCAGCATGACACATGTTGCGTCATACGTTAAAACATACTCATAAATGCTTGAATGGGAAATCCTACTTCACCCGCCCTATAGCCCAGATATTGCACGACAATGCACGACCACATGTTGCGTCGCCCGTTAAAATGTACTTGAAAACGCTCAAATAGAACAGCCCACATGTTGGTCCTTCTGATAACCATCTCTAACTTCTTTTTTTTGCTGCTGTTACAATTAAATTTTTTCAATAATGTGGGGTTTTCCCTGTTTTAGCTATCAGCACTGCACTAAGCTCCGCCATCTCATTTCTTGGAGGCTAACAAAAAGAGTTTGAATATAGTTGGTTGAATTTCTTATTTTTCCTTCATGCCTTGAAAATAGGTCATATCTTTGTCTTTCTTTATCCGAGAGTTCTTTATTAAAAAGACCTCGAATCCTAGAAGGCCTCATCGCTTCGTTTGTAAACGTGTCTTCACAAATGTGGCAAAATGGCGATGATGGATTTATGGCATTCTTAATCCAAAAGTTTCATTATCGTACTTGCAAAATATCACGAATTTCATAGACAGATTGACTACTTCTTTATCTTGTGAAAATCTATGCATTTTTTTAAATACTTTATTGAAATTAAACACATATATAGGTAGATTACTATTTATTATCTTCAGTTGTTAACATGGTTAACTTCTTCAGGTGCTTACAAACAACTACCCTGAAATTTTTTAATATGCAGTATATGAATATTATCTATTCAGAGATAAGGGTACAATGAAATATTTTCATTCCGTTTGGTTAAAACCACGGGATACCTAGTTGAATAGATCCAATAAAGATGAATTAGATGACTCACTTTGTTTGTTCAATAAATTCCCTGAATTTCCAACCTTCCAACAGGTTCAATTTTACATCCCTACTTTCTTTATGTAAAATCCTAAAACGTTCGTCAAAATGATGATTCTCTCCTATTAGATGTTCCGCGTACGTAGAATCCAATTTATTATTGAGGAAGGAACGTCTATGTTCAATTATTCTAATGTCGAAACATCTTTCTGTTTGGCCAATATAAATGATAATTGATAAACGCCTAACAGATATGATTTGTTGCTTTTAGGTTTTGGGTTTTTTTTTTAAAGTTCCTAATGAAGTTGTCAGATCTATAAAATATGTTTACATCTATATTATTGAAGAATTTTTTTATTCGTGATTATGGTTTTCCATAGAAAGTGAGGAAATTATATGTTTTTTCCCCGGTTTTTAGCATAGGTATATTTCATTGATAACATTTTGATATTGTTTTTTGGTTATCATACTATCTTTTATTAATGACGAATAACCGTTATTGGTTGCTAGCAATTGAAATATTTTGTTGTTTTCTTATCTCTAAACAGAAAATATTAATATACTGTATATTAGACAATTTTAGACTAGTTATTTGTTAGCATCTGAAGAAGTTAGAGTTAAAGTGTACAATAGATTTTTATGAAGTAAAGGCAAACACAATATACTTTTTTAAAAACATTCGAACCGTTATTTTACCAAAATCTTACTTCCCAATTTGAACCTGTATGGACTTTTATTCTTTGAGATAATAAAGAAAAATGATTGATCCTCTCATTTAGACTTAAAAATTTATCGGGCAAATTTCAAGCCTTTATGTTTTTATTTTCGAAGATTTTCGTACTTGCGAACAAATGACGGAAATATTTGAAATTGTAACCGAATTTGTGGTAGAATGCATTTGCAAAAAGGAAAACTTTCATTTCCCATAAAAAAAACAGACAAATGGACGTAACAATACGTCAACTTTCATTTCCCATAAAAAAACAGACAAATGGACATAACAATACGTCCATTTTTCTAGTTTTTGGTGGAAAATACAAATCTTCAAGGAAAAATTTTTTATTTGTATTCTTTATGGTCACTCCAACTGGAATCTGGGAGGGATAGCAATTTGTGTCAATAACACCATCGACCCTTACTGGTTACGTCAATGAAATTATCCTTCTGATAAAATTATCATTCATTAAGAGAATTATGCTGTTCATTTCGAACCCAATCATCGAGATAGAATCCCTCTTTAAACGCCATAAAAAGGAACAAATTTCATAATTCACCACTTCCAATTTCTCACCGATGATCCACCTAAAATAAAGCCCCGTTCACACTATTCCTCCGCGTCGGACATTCCGACCGATTGAAGCAACATACAAAGCGGCGAATTAGTATCTCGTAAAAATACGCGGCGCGGCACCTGATGCTGAGCGCAAGTAAACAATTCCCGGAGCTACGGCGGGACCCCCTCGACCCATAAATAACGCAAAACATTCGGCCGGACCCTACAATGGGCGCGATAAATCACAATCGTAACCTTCAAGTTAAATACGACGACCGGCCGGTAACACGGCCCCTCTGTAATACCGACATGGCTACCGTGGATTACAGATGCCTCTAATCTGAATTTATTGAAATATATATGCGGAGAGTCTGACGCGACCTGGTCCACCAACAGTGAACGGAGTCCACTAGGCCCGATCTCTTGGGTGGGTTTGGAACGAGTTGACGAGCCAGGGTAATCAACACGTGATTTATGGCGTTACGCAAGGGTCTAATCGCTCAATTTCGTAACACTGACTGTTATTGAGATGGCACCAACTGAACTAAATGCTGAAAGGTAAATATTGGTGTATATCTACTGAACTAATTCGTCATCATACACATATTCGAGACAAAACTGTAGAATAGAATACAAAGTAATGAGGTGTGATCTAATCTCAACTGCAAGAAATTACGGAATATGTTATTTTGCATTCCTACCTACTCTCATGGAGGTGTAAAATGTCGTACCCCTAATATCGATCTTTTTTATCATAAAATGAGAATATCCTCTTCTAAGGTTCATAAACACCAACTAAGAAGATGCGGCGAAAGAAACTAATACCACCAGAAGAGATCGCAAATCAAAGTAAATACAGAAACCGCACTGATAACTAGAAACCACAAGGGTGCAGAGAGGAGCATCTATGTGGCAAATACTTGAACGAGATGACCCAGGAATGTCACCATTCACCAAGAGAAGGAAGCTGGATGGATTAAAACCACCGACAATCCGTGGTGAAACAATGCAATTCTCTCATGAGGCAAAATACCTGGGAATAGTCCTGGGGAAAACTCTCAGTTGGAATACACACCTAAACAAAGTGTGTCATAAAGCCAGAATGGGATTCTGGACTTGTAGGCGAATTTGTGGTAAAACCTGGAGTTTAAAGCCCAGGCAGATGTATTGGCTATACACTATGGTAATTAGACCACAGATAACGTCTGGCACTGTAGCGTGGTGGAAGGAGGGCCAACAAACGATTGGCCAACATAAGCGCACTCGACTACAGAGGGAGACATGGAGGTCCTACTAAACCTACCAACCCTGCATCTGTTCGTGCAGAGGGAGGCGGAACGGACCACATACAAACTACATCAACTGGTAATCGACAGGCCAAAAGCAATAGTGATGGGGGTCTTAGGACTGCTGGACGAGCTTTTAACGAACAGTAACCTATCGATGCCTTTGGATCTAATGTCGAAAGTCACGAGCCATGAACGGCATTTCAATGTAATCATCCTCAGCCAGAACGAATGGACGCAGCATGGTGAGGTTCTATTTAGTACCGACCTTGGCTTGTTCACAGACGGCTCGCGAACGACGAACGGAACGGGAGTCTCTGGGAACAAATCGAGAATCAGCATGTCAATGAGTCACGGTCAATACGGAACCATATTCTATTTGCCATTGAGACTGCGGTGGATGTGCTGATGAAACGGCAAATCCACCATGGCAAAATCAAAATATTTAGCGTTAGTCAGTCAGTACTGAAAGCTCTAGAATCAAGCTGTTGTACATCGAAAACAGTCTGAAGTTGCCGTACAGCTCTAAACAGGCTCGGTATGTATAACAGAATCACTCTTGTTTGGATACCGAGCCACTCAAACTATTTGGGTAATGAAGAAGCAGATCAGCTGCCATTTACTGGAGCCACGCTGCCTCTTGTAGGTCCGGAACCATTCCTGAGAATACCACATAACGTGGCTGAGTGGACGATAGCAGGCAGAATAAACTCTAGACTAAGAGTGTTTCTGGCTGAAACATCCTGGCTTGAAACACTCGAAGGCGTTCCTTGGAACAGCTAGCGCTAGATCTGCACAAAATCAAACTCAGAATATTTGTCGAAATTATGAAAGGTCACTGCAGAAAGCGCTTTTGCACAAAATAGGTCTGGCTAAAAACGATGAAAGCAGGCTGTCTCTTGAGGATACTGAAACAGCCATGCATATCGTCTCAGAGAGCTCAGCGGTGAGTCGCATCATATTCGAGGTTTTTGGTACCCTCGAATAAGATTATCGGTTTTATCCAAAAAATGGGTTTCATCAATAATAATAACAATAAGTCTGTAGTTCACCTAATTAATGTTCCTTTCAATCATTTCCTTGTTCTGTTTCAGGAATTATTCTGTATTTTTCAAGTTCCATTATTTCAATTGTCTTATATAACTTTTCATAAACTGTCCAGCCAACTGTTTCAATTCTTTTCACTGAGTATTGTGGCTCATACTTGATTAATTAATTGTTGAGTTTCTTCATTTTTGTCTTCAGGACACGTATTTCTTGACATGAATTTCTTCTCTTGATGTGATTTCTCTTTTTAGGTTGTGGAGAATTTCATACTTAATGACGTTTTGCCTGCCACCTCCTTTTATAGCTTTTCGAAAAATTGAATTTTCCATAGCTTATTACAATTTGTCAAAATCCTGGGAAAATGATGCTTAAAATAGTTACACAAAAATTACGCAATTACTTCCTGGTTTCAAACTCTTCTAGAAAATAAGTCTGAATTTTAATCTAACTTTTGGTACCAGTTTCACTTCGTTCTGTAGAATTACGGTATAATTGTTCTTGAAAAATTATTCCAAGTGTCAAAAGTTTTCTTCATTTCTTCAACTTATATGCTAATTCAAGTTCATCCATGCTTAAAGCATCTTAGATCATATGCCTTCTATACAAATTTCAAACATTCAATACGAACACTTTGTTTCCTTAATTCATTGAATTTGGAAGTTCTTTGTAAAAAATACATTTCTTCTGTAAGTCAGACGTAATTTAGCTTACTTATTGTCGAAAATTCCACTTAAATTCACATAGATTTCATGATAATAACGAATTTTTCCATGATTTTCTTCACTAATTTCACAACAGATATCCAAATTAAAATTACTTCAATTTCTTACAACTTTTGCTGTTTTGAACATTTGATATTTGTGAAATGAATAGTCCTATCTAAAATTTTCAAACGAATTTCTGATTTTTTGACTCTTTCGAAGAAATTTCTCTGGACTAACTGACGTGTACTCCGAACATGCTCTTTCTTGAAATTATGGCTTGTATTTTAATGAGTTTAATGAGGTTTTTTTGTCGAAAATTCATGAGAGTATCTTCTGATTTCCCAACTTCATTTACCCACGAGCCGCCACTAGCTAGACGAAATTGTGAACGAACTTACAGAGCTCGATGTCGTTTTTTGAATTTTCTCTAAAATATATATAGTAAGAAGAAGTCGATATTTGAATGAACATTTCATATAATTTTGACAAGTTTTATTAACTAATTAATGTAGGAAATTAAACCTTTTTCTAAGAATTGAATACAAATTTTAATCTCTTAGTTTTGTCAGCACAGTATTATATTGTAATACACACACGAAACATTCACATTTCGTGTCTGTTTGCCCAAGATCTCATCTAGACACAGACGTAGACAAAGCTCCTTATTATGCTAATGGCCCCCTTTCCGCATTTATAACCCAGTGGACGTTCTATTCAGTTATTCAAATTTCCTCATTTAAAATACATTCAAGAGCCGAATTGGTATACCGAAAAAACCATAACTAATTTGAAATATGCCGCTACCTAAATATTCGGATGAGGGCAGTATCGGTGATATACGATTTGCATTCACCACACCACCCGTTCAGGTCATCGCCATAGATGCTAGGTGAGGTGGATTCTGATTATGTCACCTGTTAATTTTGGTGTCAATAAATTTTTGTTTTTATCATATAATTAATTATTATGATCTTTCAATATACACATTCATTCGTAATTATTTGCAATATAATAATTCAATAAGTCAATAATATCCTGGTTAGCCGTGATGTATTGAATACATAGTATACTACAATGCTGAAAAAGCACTGGGAAAAGGTGAATGCTACTACACAAAATATGAATATTTCATTCAAATTTATTTTATCGTCTTCAAAATAGGATCTTTCCGAAAGAGTACTTTTAAGTCAAAGAATAATTCAGTTTACAAAATGAATCAACTGAAAACTGGTACGTCTAAGTACTAAGAGAAATTAGCCATATCAAGTGGTATATCAATAAGATTTCGTCCTTCGTGGGTAATAAGATCTTCCAACCAAAATTCTTTCCGGATTAGTTAGCATATATGATTTCCAAATTGCTCATACCCTGTAATTTTTTATCTAATAGTGAAAATTGGATTTTACCTCAGTATTTGACACTGAAGTTCTTTAGGGTGCGGTATAATGGGGCAGCTTCTAACCTCTTAATTTCGGGACATAAGCATTTCGTTCCAGCTTGCAAGCCCCTGAACTCCTCAGATTGGCATTGTGGTGCAAGCCTGTGACCTTATTCCCCGTTGGAACGTAGATGCCAAAACGCTTATACTCTGCTCTACTTAAAGCCATAGGGGACGGTGAACCCTAGAAATTGCTGAAATACCCCTAGTATATATGGGGCATTAAGTCCTGAAACCAAACAGCAAAAATCTAGAAGCTTTTGCGCCTTTGTCCAACAGTTCATTTTCCCTGGAAATTTCGAATCTTCGAATGACTTCTTAAAGAAGCTAAATCTGATGGAAAAAACACAGTTCTGAAGAAACGGAAAATCTCATGAAAGAAAAAATACATGGTTAAAAGGCATTCTTCTCCTTTGGATCTGTACATATTGGCAAGAAAGAGCGGAAAAATATATTGGACAGAACTTCATGCTATTTTCATCTTTCAATTATTAGATGGAGAATTTTACTTTGTTATAGTTCATTTTAAACTGGAATGAAATAAGAAATTACTTCGTTTTTATCACTTTTCATTACTGAAGATAGAGTGAAAAAAAGATCCCTTAAACGATATAGCGTTAAAAGTAAAAACTAAATACTACCAAACAAGTAGCTATAAATAATCATTTCGGAACAAAAATCATAAGATCTCTAATAAACAAAAGAGAAAAACAACAGTTCTGAAACAAACATACCCCACTTCTAAAACAGAACAAAACAACAAAAAATTTGTTAAACTAACATATTTTGGATAAACCCCTTCCAGAAATAATTCGAATCATTTCAAAAATTTACATGAAAATAGCTATCACACCCTCATATAAAATTTCCAACCCCTTTTTTTAATTTAATGAAGTAAATAAAAAACAATTTGGCTTAAGTCTCACTGTTAATTTCATGCCTGTTTTCATATATGTTTCGGATTTTTAGCTCATTTCCAAAATTCTACATTTTATTTATTTTTTATTATATTATTCTGATACTCCTAGATTTTCTGTGAAGATCCGTCAGAAACTTTTTCACCTTGTGCGAGTTGGGAGTTCAGTTGTGTTCTGGGTAGGCTTTGTTAATGGGATCTTTTTAGATCACAACACCGTTAATTTTCGTCCCAACAGTGAAATGTTGGCCGACACCCGTCAACTAGATTTCTTTTCCACCTGAACAAGATTCGAACCTGATACTGTATAAACAGTGTTTCTGAGATATTTTATTTACTTTTTCAAATTTTTGAGAAATTTTTTAATATCAAAATTTGAAGAAGGCTGCAGCAGAATACTCTGCTTGATGTTTAATATCAAATAACCTTTTATCTAGGCCACTGAAATTTTTTAACATGTAAGAAAGATTGAAAGTTAATTTTCAACAAGCAGTATAGCCGTTTGAAGTCACATCGAATTTCAATATCCTGTGCCTCGGAAGTGGACAGAGTTGGAAATTCGTTCTTATTTTCATTAGTACTATCAGTTTGTTTTCCTTCCTCTGGGACATCGTGTATAAAACCAAAAGGATATATCAAAATAGTTTGCTGTAAAAAAAATTCACGTCTGTTTTCTTTTCTGGTTCAATATCAATTTTTTCATGAAAAAAACAACAAGAAATGATATTGGATTCTTTTATTGTCTTTTGAAAAATTCAAAGGAACATTGACACGTTTATAATGATACAAATTGTTTATTTATCATATGTTTCCAAATTAGAAGAAGTCAAATATCGATGCAGTAAAAACTAATAAGTCTCCTTATTAAATAATTCAACACGAAGCGGAATTTTCGGGACAAATCACCATCGTTCTTTTTTATTCGTTAAATATTCATGTCCCCAGTATGAGCATCTTTAAGTCATCGTTATGACTAATAAATATAATTTAGAAAACACGTTAGCCGACCACGGTGTACCCGATTATACATCACTCGACATCCAACACCTTTGTCCGTTGCCGCATTCCTGTGGATTCTTGGGATCTTCCACTTCTTGAGTTTTGACCTCTCGGTTTTCTCCGATTAATTTGATAACTATATAAGCGAAACACATGTTTTGGTGATAAATCAAGGTGAGCTATGAGTTGAATGCGACCAATAATTTCTACGCGAATTTTTTTCATACCTGCATATTTTAAATCTCCGTGATGAGCGTTCTTAAGAATTACATGGAGTATTTATTGATTGTAAGTTCTCAGAATTTTGTAGGTTGAATGAATTCAACCGGGGAGATCTATTGAGATGGTTAGATGGTTGTCTTCCTATATCTACAATCGGATTCAATTGGTTAGTGTTGACGACAACAGGTCTGCAGCATTTGTGGTAACCTCCGGTGTGCCATAAGGCTCACATCTGGGCCCATTGTTGTTTTTTATGTATATAAACGATTTAAAATCAGTCGGAGACTGTTTGATGCCACAGCGAGATCTCAACGAGATCTCAAGGTATTGCGTACTTAATATAGAGAAATGCACGTGTTTATTCACTTGTGCATTTTGAATATGGTTTGAAAAATATCAAAATGAATCGAATAGATAGATAACCTTCTTTATTTCAAGTTTCATATAAAAATTACATAAAAGATGAAATGACGTCAGAAATGGATACTTACAGTTCAGTACAAATTGTCAGAACAAAAATAATCGTTAAGACTATAAGGTTCTAATTGTATCAACATTTTCTTAATTAATTTCTTAAATCTAAATAAACCTTCAACACACTTAATCTGATGTGGCAATTTATTAAAGGCTCGAATACACATATAGTCTGGTCCCTTCTCACTCAGCGTTAGTCTATGATAAGGATATAAAAGTTCTTTGTTTCTCGTGGAATAATAGTGATTGGTATTGTTTTGGAATTTGTCTCTATTCTTGAAAACAAATAAAAGACATTCAAAAATGTACAAGGCATATATAGTCATGATATTCATGCCCTTAAATTTTCCTCTACAAGAATCCCTTACCCTCATATTGCTCAAGGTTCTCATTATTCTTTTCTGAACCACAAATACTGATTCCACTCCCGCTTTGCTACCCCAGAAAATTATCCCAAACCTGAGAACCGACTCAAAATTAGCATGATATAAAATTTTGAGTGTATCAATATTCATATATTTGGCTACAATCCTGATTCCGTACCCAATACTAGACAACCTTAAACATATGTTTTCAATGTGCGTATTCCAACTAAGAAATTCATCTATAGTGACACCCAAGAACTTTGCGCTTGTCACTGGTTTTATGCTGTTATTTCCGAGATTAATGTTGCTTGGCGCATATATTCGACATTGCTTAGCACGAAAAAATATTAAATTTGTTTTTGACTCATTTAAAGTAAGCTTATTCATGGCGAACCAATCGTTAGTTTTTTTAAAGCAGTTCTTTGTGCTATCAACAATATCCGCTGAGTTTGGTCCCGAAATCAATATATTGGTGTCATCGACAAAATTTGTGATTGCATAATTAGTTAATGACAATGGTAGGTCATTTATATATATAATAAAAAGTAGCGGTCCCACAATACTTCCCTGTGCAATACCAACATCAGTGTTACATATATCAGATTTTATGCTATTTTTAACCATAACTTGCTGCTGTCTTCCTGAAAGATACGATCGGACCCAAGCATTAGCATTACCTCTTATACCATACTTTTCCAGTTTGAACAAAAGGATATCATGATCTACACAGTCATATGCTCTAGTCAGATCTATAAAAAGACCAAGAGACATATTTTTATTTTCTAAGTTGTTTAGAATTGCATTGATGAACTGATAAATTGCAGTATTGGTTGATCTGCCTCTCAAGTACCCATGTTGGAATTTAGAAAAAATGTTATTTTGATTCATGAAGCACAGTATTCTAGAGTTCATGACCAATTCAAAAATTCTTGAGAACGCTGGTAAAAGACAAATAGGTCTATAGTTATTGAGGTCATTAGAATTCCCTTTTTTAAATAATGGTTTAATCAATGCATGCTTAAGTTGCGTTGGAAAAATTGAATATTTCATTGAATTATTTATTATGTGGGATAGTATATCGGCAATTGAAGTTATTGATAACTTGACAAGACTTGCTGGTATATCATCGTACCCACTACAGTGTTTGTTTTTCATCTGCTTAGAAAATTCAATCAATTCATCAATACTTACAGGTTTGAGGAACATAGAATTGTCATTTTCCTTAATAATATTTACAAAGGGAATTAATTTTTGACTCATGTGGATATTTTTTATTACTTCTATTAAATGTTCATTAAAGTCATTGGCTAACTTCAATGGATCTTCACAAAGAATATTTTCTTGAGTTACAGTCTTTCCGGTTATTTCGCGACAAATAGCCCACATCGATTTTATTTTGGAATCAGATCTTTTGATTCTGTCCTCATATAATTTAGTTTTTTCTGAGTTCAATCGTATATCATAATCCTTTTTCAGTTTATTATAATGTGCTTGATATGATACGTCAAATTCAGATAATAACTTCAACTTATCTAACTGTTGTTTAATTTCCTGTAGGATAGGATTTTTTTTTGTAATTTGATATCTTTTGTTTTTATACACTGGTTTATTTGGAAAACATTCCTCGAACAAATTCAAGAACTCACGCATAAAAGTTTGCCATTGTTTATTTACTTCGGTGTTCTCGATACAATAAACATTATCCCAGGTTTGCTCCCTTAGCTTCCTCATAAAAGCTGATTTATTAGTCTCGTTAAAGAACCTTTTCCGAACAATATCATTAGCAATATATTTAATTATATGAAAACTAACCTTTTGTGCTCTGTGGTCAGATATGTGATATTCCAAACCCTCTGTTGAAATGATGTTCGAGGAATTTGTACAGATATTATCTAAGCAGCTCTTAGAATGATCGGTTATTCTAGTGTACTCATCAATGAGCACTTTTATACCAAAATTGCCAAGGAGTGAGAAAAACCTATTTTTAACAGCATTCTCATCTTTCAATTCAATGTTAAAATCACCAGCAATAAAGATGGTGCTATTTGGGTCGATTCGCTCAACTAAAATTTTCTCCAAGATCTCGAAAAACAGATCAATCTTACCACCAGGCGGTCTATACACTGCGAGAACCACGAATCTCAATTTATGAGTGACACATTCCACGGCACTGCACTCAAAGTCTCCTGAAACGGAGAGATCACTTATGCTTCGATATTTTTTGGCCCTGCACTGATTGTTGATATAAATGGCTGAACCTCCATGTTTACCTTCCTCTCGACACATACTATCGGCCAGTTTGAAATTTTTCAGGCCCTTTTGATTGATTTGTTCTTGAGATTTCCAGTGTTCGCTTACACATAGTACAAGACAATCCGGATTGCCAGATAGAAGTTTTTCCAACTTGTCGGCACTGTTACCCAGTGACCGTACATTCTGATGAATTATACTTATCACTTGGGTAGAATTATACTTATTCATGGATTTTATTGTTGTTGAGGGTCTATCTTCTGTGATAGGCCCCCTTTTTTGAAAAAAAACTTGGAGACTAAGGAGCCTGCAGGCCACACTTTTTTATTCCACGCTTCTTTGAGATTTTCTCGGCGAATATTTACCTTCATCGATATATATTTATCTGGATGTCTGGATTGGTGTATCTCACAACTGGCATCTGGAAATTTCTCATTTAAAATTTCCAGTAAATCGCTGGGTTTTGTCTCGGGATGAAGCCGGGTAACATGTAGAGAAACATATTTTGGGATAGTTTGGATATTTCCCGCCTGGTCGTTCTGTCCTATCACGAATCGACGATTTGTCTTGCGTTTTACAAATTTCCATCCATCATCCTGATTGTTTTCTTCACCATTGACATTTTCATTCATTCCAATAGCTGATTTTGCTTCCATTAATGCTGATTTTACTTGCTCAGGTCGAAAGATAGGTTGTTTGTTATTATTCCTTTTGATGTTATGCATATTATCGGCTTGTCTACTTGACACACCTGAAGCATCCTCGTCCTTGTTCACTATCTTAGCGTATGTTATCATATTTGATCCACTGTTTATGTTATCATTTCTTATCTGTTGTACTTTTTGTTGATTACTCTCGATTCGGGAATATTTATTCAAATTAACAATTTTCTCCTTAAGAAGAATTATATTTTCTTCCAGGATAGAATTTTTTGAATCTTTCTCTTCGACTAATTGGCGTAACAATGCATTCTCTGCTGAGATCACTTTATAATCGCCATCAATTTTCTTATTTGCCATTAGTTTTTCCCTGCATGGATCACACGCCCAGAAAATATTGGGATTTTCGGAAAGAATTTTTTGCCAGTTATCTTTAATGGCAACACAGTTTAGGTGGTACTTTTCTTCACAGAAAAAGCACTTCACATTTTTACTCGAAACAATGAAATTCTCGGAGCATTTTCTACATACGTCTGCACTAGGCGGCATCTTGAAGATCGAATAGATCAAGTAATGGGTGTAATTCTTGACACGACAACGTCTTTCAACGTCCATGTGGATAACCTTGTCAATTTTTGCCCTAACTTCTTGGTTTTTGGTAGAATATGTAAAGATTTTGATAACGAGGCAGCTATCAAATCGATTTATCACACTTTTATTCAAAGTAGACTGAACTTCGTCAGTATTTTATGGAATACACAGTACAATGTTCATACAATCTGACAAAATAGGTTCCTAAGATTTATACATCATAAAATAATCAAGGCCTATGTAGGTATTGGAGTTGGGTAGGTTCGCTCTCGCTACATTTGGCAGACATTGGTCTAGAATAATGATTTGGTCTTCATATTTAAAATTTTGATCAGCCATTATGATTCATCGAATTTGGTATCTAAGATATTCTATCATGTTCCTATAAGACATACTAAAAATAGACAGTTGCTTGCTAGTCCTAGTTATAACATTTATCTCGGTAGAAATTCTCCAATCGCAAGAATATGTTATTTGTTCAATAAATATTGGGGTAACCTGGGAATATTTTCCTTACCTCAAGAGGTCCATGAATCCTTAGTTTTGGTTATTCAGTTACTTTTGTCATTTTTTATGTGAATATCTTTGAGTTCAAGCACCATTATTTAATTTTTGTCAAAATATGCGAAAAACTAACAATCACTCGAAAGGCTGATGATATTATGATAGAAATTATCTTATGTAAGAAAAATAGTTCGAATGCTGTGTCTATAAAAATGTTTTCGTATTATTTTGAATTTTTTGTTTAGTAAGTCAATAGAACACTTGAATACGATAAAAATAAATTTATTTACAAAAAGATTCTGAAATAACGACTTTCAACACAAATCCTACACCTACGAAAGATTTTTTTTCATATTGCCTAAAAGCTTGTTTGTTACCCTTAATTATTTAAATATTTTAATATTAGCCTTCTACATATTTAATTTCAAAAATTTATATTTAATGATTATAACGTCTGAAAATAAATTAAATAATGTCATATAAGTACCACTTATATCAATTGACATATAAAATAAAACATTCATTACAAGACATCCAAATGGTATAACAAAATCCAATAAATAAAAATTGTTAACCAAAATCCTATAAATTAAATATTTTGAATAGACAAAATTTTGTTTCTGCTGATCAATCTTATGAAAACAAATATCTTTCAAAAATGTCTAACATAATCTTAAGAATTTCATCATAAAACTATCTTACTTAGCATATTCAATATTATTGGATATCTAATTAAGTAACTTCATATAAAAACTCAAGATATGTAAAAAAATTACTGAAAAACAAGTTTTAAGAGAGACTTTGCTTCGTCAGTATTCAAATAATTCATATTCAATAAATATAACATCAATCAACAACAAATATTTACTCACCTTTCAACCGTTTAGAAAACTTCTGGTAAACTGAAAAATCTTTAAATGTTGTGTAACGGTTAACTATATGTAAATATTTCTGTGGTTTACCCTTGATCTAAAAGATTGAAAGACAATTTAACGGCCTCTGTTATAGCACAAGTATAAGGAATGTTAAGGAAAACAAATAATTATATATTATGAATAAAATAACATAAATAGAGGTTAATTCTTGATAGAAGGTATATAAAATTATTCGAATATTTTAATATTAGCCTTCCACATATTTAATTTCAAAAAATTATATTTAATGATTATAACTTCTGAAAATAAATTAAAATAATGTCATATAAGTACCACTTATATCAATTGACATATAAAATAAAACATTCATTATAAGACATCCAAATTGTATAACAAAATCCAATAAATAAAAATTGTTAACCAAAATCCTATAAATTATACACACTAATCCTATAAATTATACACACTATCAAGAATTAACCACTATTTATGTTATGTTACCCTTAATGTTGGGCTTCTTCCAACTTGATTCATGTTCACTGAAATATTCTCGGGGATATAATATTTCTTTGTGAAAACCCTAAACGAAAACGTCGAATACTAAAAGATTACGGTGTGTTCTAAAGACATTTATTTAATTTAATTCCAAAAATTTTTGATTAAATTTTTTAAGTTGAAATCTGTAAAAGGTTTACAGAAGAAATTTGTATGATATTTGAAATTTTGTAATATTCCTTCTATCAAGAAAAAACCTCTTTTTATTATTTTAGTGAATATATATTAGAGAAACTTTTATATAATTAGAAGAATATTTTCATGATATATGCATTTCTGTGGAAAATCCTCCTGTAATAATAATAATTTTTTTCATCTTAGGGTCTCAGCTAAACCCGGAGACAATATTTATTATTTAAATGCAGCAAAATCTTCGAAATGATAAAAATTCGCCATACGATTTGGCAGTTATAATTAGGCGATTAGATACATTAAACAATTCAAACTTCAAAAGTTTTCCAAAAATATTTCCATTCATAAAATTTAAGTAGTTCTTGACGCCTAATCTCTATCGAAATCTGGCTAAGCCTAAGACACTAAACACTGGCAACTGGCATATTTTAGAGAGCTTTCATGTGCTCGCCCGAGTGTGATTCAATAATGGTCGATATTGGTTTCGAAGTTGTTCGTAATAAAACGTGGGTGTTCACTAATACTTTCTTCGAATTTGAAAGAGACCCTTACAACCAATTGTTTCTTTGCTCTTCAATTTGTTCAGCTTATCCGAGCACTGGAGTACATTCTTTATTAGGTTTGCCCTCTTGAATCCATTCAATGTGGCGATATTTAGTTTTGAAGAGGCAATCGACAGAATGTTTTCATTGAAATTTGAATAGAATGAGAAATTTGTCATTTTGGTACGTTAATGTATAAATGATCGAGGCAATAATTTTCATTAATCATATTTTTTAGGAAGGATGTAGCTCTTTCGATGAGTAATCAACAATATTTCCCCATTATTAAAAAACACACATACTAAATTAAAAATAAAGAAATTATATCACCAAATCCACAGAAGTTTGAAAATGAAAGTAATTTATTATTCAATATACTCTTTTTTCAATAGATAAAATTATTTTTCAAGATATATATATATATATATATATACTCTGTTGTGTTTACAAAGTTCCGCGCATTTATATATATATATATATATATATATATATATATATATATATATATATATATAAATGCGCGGAACTTTGTAAACACAACAGATAATATATATATATATATATATATATATATATATATATATATATATATATATTCTCTCGACTTCGTAAACACAACAGCGTATAGGTTAGAACACGCACGACTTGCTAAATACATAAGCATTTATTATTGTCTGTATAAAATCTCTACTTACCTAACTCCATCAGCAATATCCGGAACTTTTGCAGAAACACCGTCTCGATTATTATTTTTTTTATTATTTATTATGTACAAAAAACCTGTATACACTGAACAAAAATAATCGTCACGACACCACACTGTTTAATGCGAAATAGAAAGACGAGACAGACAGACAGAGAAATACGTGCACGCCGCACGGCTTGAAACTATAGCAAAAAGTGTCGTTACAACTTTTGGTCTTGATTTTTTCCGTCTAGCCCCCTTTCGCAACGCGCGATAAGGAACTTCGTTCCAACATGGCTTCTACCTTGTGTCAAATCACAGTTATCCCTATCGAAAGTTCTATCACTCTAAAAAAAACCCGATACTTTGATTGAGGGATGTAATATATTTGGAGTAGCGGAATTTAATTATAATTTATAAGTAGGAAATCAATTAGTGCTATCTGATACAATGTTTCGTTTGAATGATTTTCCATGAAGTAAAGACCGACAAGGTGAAATAGTTAGATATACTCATATGTCTGCCTTTCAATTCTAAATAACCCATATTTATATCTAAGGATCTAGCCTACTTTCATTGTCAAAGTCGTGAAATATTGCTTCAATTAATACCTTGTACATTTCTTCCATCTCGAGTGGTCCCAAAAGTGGTAAGTTATGTGCTGATAAATTCGATCCGAAGAAACTGACGGAGCGTACGAGTGCACTTAAGTTATCGCGGTCCCACTTTTAGGGACCCCCGGTGATACTATCTGGTAACATTCGAACACCTTGGCTACGGACGAAGGAGCTCCTTTTGAGGGGCCGATATTCAGAGAAATTGATGATCAAATTATGCGTTTTAGACTAGTTCAATTGTTGTTGATGAAAGATATTTCGTTTTGTCTTTTTTTTTCAGAGATTTGTGGCATAATATTGAAATAATGAATCAGAAGTGAGGAAAAATTTATTTTGAATCATTAAACTTCATGAGAAATTATATAAATATTTTAAAAAATTTAAAAAAATTAGCCTTCTACATATTTAATTCCAAAAGATTATATTTAATGATTATAACTTCTGAAAATAAATTAAAATAATGTCGTATAAGTACCACTTATATCATGACATAAAATAAAAATTATTAACCAAAATCCTATAAATTAAACATTTTGAATAGACAAAATTTTGTTTCTGCTTATCAATCCTATGAAAACCAATATCTTTCAAGAATATCCAACATAATCTTAAGAATTTCATCACAAAACTATCTTACTTAGACTATTCAATATTATTGGATATCTAACCAAGGTACTTTATATAAAAACTCAAGATATGCAAAACATTACTGATAAACAAGTTTTAAGATCGACTTTGCTCATCAGTATTCAAATGTTGGATATTCTTGAAAGATATTGGTTTTCATAGGATTGATAAGCAGAAACAAAATTTTGTCTATTCAAAATGTTTAATTTATAGGATTTTGGTTAATAATTTTTATTTATTGGATTTTGTTATACCATTCGGATGTCTTATAATGAATGTTTATTTTATGTCATGATATAAGTGGTACTTATACGACATTATTTTAATTTATTTTCAGAAGTTATAATCATTAAATATAATCTTTTGGAATTAAATATGTAGAAGGCTAATTTTTTAAAATTTTTTAAAAATTTTTTAAAATATTTATATAATTGTATATACCTTCCATCAAGAATTAACCTCTATTTATGTTATTTTATTCATAATATATAATTATTTGGTTTCCTTAACATCCTTTATACAGATAGTCCTTGTGCTATAGCAGAGGCCGTTAAATTTGTCTTTCAATCTTCTAGATCAAGGGTAAACCACAGATATATTTCTGTGTGTAGTGAATGCCATATTTAAAGGTCTCATTTCAGTAGAACTTTTTCTAGAGGATGAAGGGTGAGTTGAATATTTATTATTGATTGATGTTATATTTATTGAATATGAATATTTGAATACTGATGAGCAAAGTCGATCTTAAAACTTGTTTTTCAGTAATGTTTTGCATATCTTGAGTTTTTATATAAAGTACCTTGGTTAGATATCCAATAATATTGAATAGTCTAAGTAAGATAGTTTTGTGATGAAATTCTTAAGATTATGTTGGATATTCTTGAAAGATATTGGTTTTCATAGGATTGATAAGCAGAAACAAAATTTTGTCTATTCAAAATGTTTAATTTATAGGATTGTGGTTAATAATTTTTATTTATTGGATTTTGTTATACCATTCGGATGTCTTATAATGAATGTTTATTTTATGTCATGATATAAGTGGTACTTATACGACATTATTTTAATTTATTTTCAGAAGTTATAATCATTAAATATAATCTTTTGGAATTAAATATGTAGAAGGCTAATTTTTTTAAATATTTATATAATTTTATATACCTTCTATCAAGAATTAACCTCTATTTATGTTATTTCATGAGAAATTTACTTTGTACCTCACCATATTATTTTTCTGTGTTTATAGCACCTCAAATATTAATGAATTGTTGTCTTCCTTCTCATAGATATGATTTCAACAAGTTGCATTTCCAAAAAATATGGAAGGTGTTTTGTACTCTAGAGCTTGAAACATTATTTCCGCTAATTCTGATGAGACCTCCTGAACAAACAAACAAAATGAGGAGAAATTAATTTTATCTATGACCTACAAATAGTTGACATATTGGAGAAGCCTTAGTTGTATTGGAAGTTGTGCTCAAAGTTACTTCTCCTTTACTTGCGTAACCATGATGAGGTGAAGATTTCTGTGTAGAGTTTTTTTAACACTCCTGGGATTTTGCAAAAATAAAATTTCAAATTGACATATTCAGAAAGCCCATGAACGTATTTTGGTCCTCCATGAGCTTGATCTTCCTATTTTAGCCTTAAGCCTACTAAGCCAATCAGAACTGTCTAAGTTATTCATTCTAAAAGTTATTATGCTTACAGGAGACCGGCCGGATGAATAGGAATTGATTGGGAATTATTCATCTGAGGCTCAATATATTGGGTAAAAATCAACTGTTACGGTAGCAGCGTGAGGTGTAACACCAACTTGTTGGAACCAAAACACTTCTGGGTCGATACCATTCAAATTTTGAAACAAATAATCATTAATCATCGATCTGTAACGAGAACCATTCACTGTAACATTAGCTCCAGCATCCTTTTTAAAGAAATATGGACCGATGATGCCTACAGCGTGTAAATCACACCATATAGTGCATTTTTCAAGATACAATGGAACGTGCAGACTTTCTTGAGGATTGTTTTCACTCCATGTATGGCAATTTTGCTTGTTTACATAGCCGTTCAACCAAAAATGAGCTTCATCACTAAACACAATTTTCCGATGAAAA
Source organism: Megalocaria dilatata (assembly GCA_034642435.1). NCBI lineage: Eukaryota > Metazoa > Arthropoda > Insecta > Coleoptera > Coccinellidae > Megalocaria > Megalocaria dilatata. Next base: position 9,177,438 of record CM067854.1, read on the forward strand.
AGTGGATGAACTTCAAGCTGTTCTAGGGCCCAATCAGCAAACAAACGACGCTTATTATGGTCAAGTGGCTTTAGTTCTTGAACAAGTTGGATCTTGTATGGGTGTAGACCAAGACCTTGACGCAAAATTTCCCATGTGGTAGATGCACAGAGTCCAACTTGTTGTGAACATCGACGAATAGACAAATCTGGATCAAAATGAACACTATGACTAACAGCAGCGATATTTTCTTCTGTACGTACAGTTCTTTGTCTTGTTGTTGTTGCATCGGGTAGAGAAAATGTTGTCCGAAATCTATCGATAGTTCGACGAATAAGCTGTTCTGATGGACGATTATGTAAACCATGAATTTCATGAAGTGCTCTATAAGTTTGGCGAATAGAACACTGATTTTGAAAATAAATTTCAACAATTTGTAAACGTTGCGGCGGCGTGAGTCTTTCCATGATAATTTGTCAATGCTTACTAAATAGAAATGTCAAAACAACATGGCTTCTAGCTTCCATCAAATCACAGCTATTCTTATCGAAAGTTCTATCACTCTAAAAAAAAAACACCAGATATTTTATCTTTTCTGTAGGTTTTTTGGACAAAAATGGATGAATTTGCGTATACATGTAGCATAAAATATCATAAAATGAAAAATTTATGTTTTCCTGAACAAGTATTAATTTTATTTTCATCTAGTATATATATTTTTAATGTATATAGTAAAAGTTTTTTTCAGATAAGTATATGAGTATAGAATTATTATACAGATGTATGTTACACTGTCTCGATTTATAGAACATTCTATTACCATAGCTCATACTCGCAAAGGTATGTCTTGTATGTATATTTGCATACTCTAGATGGCGGTAGTGTATGCTTAATACCTTAGTGTCTCTGTATAAGGCAAATATAGATACATGACAGATTGGTAGTCACTAGCATACATTACACTGATGAAAACCAACCAGTTTGAAACGTGTGTCTGTCTGCAATTTGACTCTGTGATCAACAAAACCTTGTCGATTTTGATATAGAATATAATTGTTAGACGGATGTATGTTACACTCGATTTGTAGAACTTTCTATAGCTCATACTCTTTATTAATGATAAAAGTTTTCTTGATCTCTGATATTTGTTTTCAATTCTTCATTTAAACTTTCAGCAAGTGAAGTATAATTTCATATTTCGTTGTTGTAGGGAGAAGGTGGCCATATTTTATGCAATGGGTCGCAGAGGTGAAAGTTTTCTTGTTCTTGGTGAATTTCATTTTATTTTCTTTGAATAGAGTCCTGAAAGAACTTCCTGTCTATATATTTGCTATTGCACGTTGGATATTGTAACTAATAAACTCCCCATTTATGTACGTTACGGATTGGGTATTTTTTATTGAGCTTGTTTTAACCGAATTTCAATGAGAATGCAATATAAAAAAAATCCACTGGGTAAAAAACCATTTTGCTCGACATGTAAAGCTTTTATGATACCGTAAATAGAAATTCTATGGAAATACTTCAACATATACCATCTTACATTTCATATTACAAGCATGAGATTTCTCATTCATTACCATCAACATTTCTGAATCATTCAAATGAAGATTTTTTCCAGATCGAGAGGAATGTCAGCGTCGCCACCCATAACAAAATCCCCGTTTCGGTGTTCGCTTATCGAGATTAAGTAATAAAAAACACATTTTCATACATACAGCTCGTAGGAGGTGATAGAAGCACTTACAATATCCAATTTGTAAATCTCGTTCATTAACGCGATTGGAACTTATTATATGTATAATTTAATAGAACTCCATATTCATAGGCACTTATTTACTCGTGTGAGATGTCTTTTATTAGCATAATATCTGCATATGATTTAGACGAAACATCTTAACGGCTTTTTCCAATTCATAAACAATAATTAGCAAGTAAAATATTGTATGTATTTGGTGCTCTCAAGACAAATATAAATTGACTTTATTTCCTTCAGTCACGTGCAATGACCACATGTCACACTCCCATCGATATCGCCAGCTGAAGGATAAATAAATACGTTAATGAAGTATGTATTAGTTATGTAGTATTTTCGGACAGGATTGCAATGAAAATTGAATATTGGAATATCATCGATAAAAATTGTGAAGGGTTTTCCAATAAGTGGTATAATTTTGAATAGCTATCTGGGCAGCTGTCATCTTTTGACATTTGACAAGTAAAAACTACGTCAATACTAAAAATGGAACGAACAAGCTTCAATAACGAACTGAAATTGTTAAAATTCACTACTAAAGCACTTTTTTTGAGTTCGTCTTAAAGCACCTTTTCGGTCGGCAATAGTCAAACTGGTGGAAAAAAGTTAGTGATGTGAAGAATCGAAACCATGTGCGTCGCTCAAGAACAACGGAGAATATTGTTGCTGTAGCCCTACTGTTGAAAGAAACCAAGGTTTGTCAATTCCTCCCCGATCTTTGGAATTAGGCATTCCACAAACGACTTTACACGGTACTTTGCATAAAAAATTAAGACTTAGGTCTCGATACTTTTAAAATTCAGTTAAGAACTCTAGCCGGTTGATCACTAGCAGCGTCGTATCTTTGCTGATTGGGTCCTTGAAATACATAAAAATGATGCATGATAATCCAAGAATGATTGTTGGAAAGCCTCCCCATCTTCAAGGTATCACTGTTTGGTGCGATTTTTGGACTGGCGGTGTGATTGGACCTTACATATTCGAAAATGAGGCCAGTGCAACAGTTACGGACAGTCTTCAGCAGAATCTTCACGACTGAAGATTTCAATATGGACTTTTTGATGACTGGTGATAGCTACTATGATAACCTGATAGAATTATTTCACTTTTTCCAGCTGAAACTGGTTTTCATTCATGCGAGTCGTGCTACGAATCGAACTGCAACATGTATAGATAGAGCTTTCACTGATTTTTGGGTTGATGCTTACCGAATGTTCACATCTAATTCATTTATATTCGACCACAGAGCGCAATTGCTTCACAAGTCAACTAAATTTTGTGTGGATAATGGATTCGGCCTCAAGCGTAAGAGATTTGGAATTAATAGATGTTCAATGGAGAAAATTGGCCCAAGAGTATATCCATCAAACGATTCAGCTGCTTTCAGTTTAAAGTAAACTAGATAATAACAAAAATAGTATTAATAAAACCATATTCTGTAATTGCAAGTATGAATGTACTACATATTGAAAATAGAGTTGATGTGCTCGCTTATGTTTTGGTTGAGAATGGGGTGGACGCTGGCTGTGTCACAGAGCATTGATCTAACGAGGAGAGACTGAGTTGTATGAATTTGGGAGATTATGGAATCGTGGCTCTTTCTGTAGATGTGATAGTAGATATAGTAGAACCGTCCTCGGGCGGAGAATTAAATTTCTGAAAATGATTAACATCAAGACACTTTCATTTGGAAATCATAAAAGAGATTGTGGTAGCAAGGCTACCTACTCAGCAATTAATGAAAGTATCCAGGTACAGGCCGCCCAGTGGAAACAAAGAAGGTTTTTCACCCAGTTCTCAGTAGCCCTTGATGAGCGCCCCCCAATTTTCTTTGTACCTTGACGTGGTGAGGGTGCTGGTCATGACTGAAACCCTAGTTTTATCCCGGTGAAATAGAGGATAAAGTCATGATGCCTAAAGCAGAAATTTCATATTCCATTTTCCTTTCATTCTACTTTCTTTATCGCATACCATTCCAGCATGTTATCCCACAACCATGACCTATCCTTAAACACAACTTTGAATCGTGCTGGGTAATTGTGGCTCTGAATGGAGGGCAGAGTCATGCTATCCTGCGACCAATTAGAATTCTATAATCCATACTTGTCGCTCCTGAAACGTGCATATGGGCAGGGAATCGCGGTTGGGGCCAGTAGTTTTCTCCTATCTCATTGTGCGAACTAGGAGCAAAACTCTCGCCTTCGGGCGAAGACTAAAATCTGCTGAATCTTGGCACAGGCTTTCCAACTTATTTTCAGCGGGGTCGGCTGAAGGAAATGGAACGAAATGGTCGGGTGAAGGAAAAAAGGAGACTTACAACGTTTCGACCTGGGTGGATTCGCTCTTTGCTCGCCTTCAGCTGCGCTTCAAGAGAAACAAAGGGACTTTACACTCTTTGTAGTAGCGTTCTCTCTGTTGCTCTCCCATTCTTTGCCCACGATGAGCACTGGCTAGATGATAAGGAGGGACTTAGGACGCTTTCTATCTGGGAAGGGTCGCCCTCTGTTCGCCCCCATTTTTGGATCATCAACAGAAATAAAAAAAATTTTGAAGAATATCACTCAAAATTAAGGAACCTAGATGGTTGAACATTGAGTATCTAAGAAGGTTTCATATATATCTCTTCTTTCATAAAATAATTTTGAATAGGAAAATTTAGGAGTTACTGTCATAATATTAATATAAGATCTAAAGGTTTGATAACGCCGCACATCCTTACCATTCCCTTCCACCATAATTCAAATCAATTAGTGTATTGAAAATCTTCAACTTAATTCTTTAAATATTACTTCGAACGTCTAAAGTGAACTTCATAACCGCTGTTTTGCATTTTGCAGCATTTCCGGTGAAATCATGTGAAATTATGTATAAAAAGCAGAATGATGATAAAATGAACAACTCTAGTGCTGGTTTTAAGAAGTTACTACATGCTGCACAAAATATCCAAATGGTAAAAAAGAGTAGAAAGTATGCTGAACTCCTCTCTATACCAAAGAAGTATCTCTGTCAAGATCCTCTCAGAAGTAGAAAATTTTCAATGAAAAATTAATGTCAAGATCAAATGACAAAAGTTAGACGATCTGGAATATCATTAATTTGGAATCAGACATAAAGCAGCTCCAGCAAACAAAGTAAATAAACGGCTGATGATATGAGTGTTTTCGTGTCCTTAATTGCTGGGATCTTTGTGCTCACCATCGCTGATCGAGTTGACACAAAATTTCAAAAAAGAAGAATAAATCGTGTATCCAATGTATCCAATATCTCAGGAAGATCCCATAGAAATAGCGAGAAAAGTGAAGTCAACATCTACTGTTCACGGTATGAATGCTATTACATTAAAGAAGGTGATCTATATGATTGTTGAACCATAATATCATATTTTAAATGGGTGTATGGGAGAAGGCATATTTCCGAAAAATTTGAAGACTGCAGAAATTCTGCCAATTCACAAGAAGAATAATGACTGCAACAATTTCCGGCCAATTTCTATTTTGTCATGTTCTTCAAACCATTTGAGTTATAACTGAAGGAAAGACTTCTTGACTTCCTTGGCAATAATCTTAACCTTAGTCAACATGGATTCAGAAGGAACAAATCGAAGGGTACCTCGCTGGCTTTCGAGAGTTATAATAGTTATTAGATATTTACTAGCTGTCAATTTCAGTAAGTTCGATTGCAAGAGGAAGGACATATTGATTGCTAAGTTTGCACATTATGGTAATAGTTGAGTTCTACCTAATGGATACAAATAGTAGAATAGAAAGGTATCCTGTCTATGAGAAAACAATCAATCAAAGAGTATCTCAGAGTTCAATATTTGGTCCCCTATTATTTCTCTTATATTTGAACGATCTACTCGAGCATACCTAGCACCAGAACCATTCAATACGCTGATGATACAAATTTTTCGGGCACTGCACCCTGTGTGAGGGACTTAGAAATACTAACAATGACTACATTGAGCATGGCTGAGAACTGGTTCTGGGCAACAGGCCTGAGATTGAACAGAGAAAAGACGCAGAGAAGGCAATTCGGAATAGATGGAGCTAATGAAAATTTAATCAGCCTTCTGGCCATAAATATTGATGCAAGGTTGAACTGGGGTACACATGTGACAATCCTGGAAAAAATTGTCTACAGCCATTTTTACAATTCGTCGCACAAAGACGGATCTAACAAAGGACATGAGCAAACTCACCTATAACAGCAACTTTCATCCAATTGCAACATACGGAATTCTATTTTAGGTTTTATGGTCCTGGATTAGGGGCTGCTGCTAAAACAAAAACAAGCAATTAGAGCCAAATGAGGACAGATCACGTTTCCCAAACAATGGCTCCAAATGGATCCAAGTATACCTCCTGCATAAAATTATACAAGGTTCCCAAAAGACCGGAAAATACAACTGAGAAATTATCTCTAAAAAACATACTTCTTCCTCAATATCAATTTTACATACCAGATGAATTCTACAATTATATTATGATCTTATTGTGATATAAGCCAAATGTGTTTTTGAATTGTATTTTTGTATATTTCGTGGAGGTGTAATTGCTCGTAAATGATGGTTAAATATATAATCCGTCCAGAAAGTATCCGGAATGTATTATTTTTCTTATTTTTAATATACTTCTTCTACTGTATAAAATAGGTTGTGCAGATAGATTATTTATCACATATTGTTGATTGTCAGCAGGTACACAATTTGAGAAATAATGTTGCACTAGAAAAAAGAAAGCAGGTAGAATATTTGTATGGAAAAGATTTTCGAAACGTTAAAAAATGTATGCAATTGACTAAACTGGGAAAAAGTGCTGTGAATGAGACAAAAAAGAGGATAAAAAATTGATATGAGGTACTGAGCAGTTTCGGGAAGACCGCGTAAGATTAAAGGAAACAATTTAAACGCTTTATTGGCCTTAGGACGGCATAATCCGCGCCTGGGGTTACGCAAATTGACTAACAGATTTGGAAATCAACGAAATAAAAAAGTATGTCTAGAAACCGTCCATATGTCACTGAAAAGACAAGGCTATATATCAAGGAAACTAAAAAAAAATCTCTATAATGACACCATTACAAAAGGAACGAAGGATAATATTTTGTCAATGTTTTCAAGAAGATAATTTTAATAATGTTTTTATCTGATGAAAGTTGTTTCAAATTTGGTGGAAATCACTTGAAAATTCTATCTAACCAACTTGTTACCGTTCAAATTTCCAAATTTCCCACCAAAATAATGGTTTGGGAGCAATATCTCAGCGTGGTGCTACGCCCCTCTATAAAGTTGATGGTACCATTTATAGTGAAAAGTTTTATGGTATTCTAAACGATTTTCTCCTTGAAGCAGCGCAGGCTTTATATCTGGTGGCGTTTTCAGCAGGATAATACAAGATGCCATACTTCGGCCTATACTCAAGCTTGGATGTACGTGACAACCATTTCAAGGCCAGCAGCTTCACCAGATTTTAGTCCCATTGAAAACATATGCGAGCTAATGAAAATTGAAGTTGAACGAGCAGCGCCACGAAATAAAGATGATTTAATTCAGTCAGTTTTACAGTCCTAAGCTACCATCACCGAAAATCATGGAGGTGATCTAGTTTCGGTTGTACCTCGATCTTTAGTCCAGTGTTAAATGTAGGTTGTATATGAAATATACAAAAATACAATTCAAAAACACATTTAGCTTATATCGCAATAATATCATAATATATAGTCCGTTTAACAAGTATCCGGAAAAACCAAAGCTTCAATTTTAATTATTTAGCATATATTTTTAACTCTTGAATTAGAAAATTATAATAAATATATTGTAAATAAGATGAATATTTTGTCATAACTTTCTAATTCAAGAATCAAAAATAAATACTAAATAATTACAATTGAGCTTTGTTTTTTCCGAATACTTCATCTACTTGAACCAAAATTTCATCCTCCTCATTAGATGTAATTTGTTTAGAACGACCACCCAGATTTTTGCCATGAAATGAGCTAGTTTTACCCAAATAAATTTGCAAAAGTTTTATGATCTGCTCGCCTCCTTGATATAAAACCTCATAACCTTCTAGCTGCAGAGCGACAATACATGTTTTCTTGTGCATATACACAAATCATATCCCTCGTTTTTTTATTCGTAAAATTGTAACTAGGCATTCCAATCGAAATATTGTTTTAAAAAACAACAATCAACAATAATCTCACAACAAAAATAATTCAGTGAGAAGAAACGACATTTACCAGGAACATTCTTATGACAGTCCAAAGCTTCTTTTCATGAACGAAATAATATTTGAAATCGCCTTCTGAGACAATGAACTCTTAATTAAGTTTTTCTCGAAAACGCTTCAACTTTAACGCTCTGTACCTTTATCCACAGCAATATTTTATTAAGACCTAATCGCCTTAGTTTCAATAACCTGTCCTTAACCTGTGTACCAATAGTTTTGACTAACCTGTATATTCTTTACCGCAATTCGTTTCATGGATTAGTTTAAATTTTAGTTAGATATTAAATTATTAGTTGTTGAATAACTCTTTTCTTTGGTCATAGTTTTCATACAGGATTTTTTGATACACCAAAAATATTTATATTATATTTTGAATCGAATAGTAAATCCCTGTTTGAAATTCAATTCCATACTTGAATTAGAATAATGTTAAACTATAACATATATAAAAATGTGACATATTCATTATAACTATATTTAAATTTCGGAAATCCATTAGAAAAATGTTTCCACTGCTCGATTCTAAAAGTTATTCAGAATGTAATAAACTAAAGTACCATAATTTGAGCAACAACCATTCGATCCAAACGGACTCCTGGAACATTCCAAGAGCTCTGAGTAACATATTCATAACTGGTTAAATTGATATTGAGTAAAAATAGCAATAAAATTAAAGAACGGCCGCTATCTCGGCTAGCAGCATGTCTTACGGGACGAAATCACATTCTACTCTTTGCTTAATGGCACTTCATTTAAAAACAAGTCTTATGGCAAATGTTGCATGAAGCAGTTTCCTTGATATCTTGCTAATTAAAAGAGATGGGATGTTCCAATCGAGAAGCGTGTATGGAAAAACATGGGAAAAATATATGAACAAAAAGTGGAATCGTTGAAATGGAGGACGAATACGATAAAATTATTAAGTTTTCAGTGATACGTAGTTCATAGTTTCAATTCATTATTTTCCAATAATAAACAATGATCGTTGAATGTCGAAGAGACATTTCAACGTCTACGTTTTTATCATTCCAAATCACCCATTATTTCGTCAAAATTTCTACAGTTACCGTATGTCGAGCTGAGTCTTGCGGTTACATTGGATCTATATATTAATTCGTGATAAAATTCGATCTACCTGCTTGACCATTTGGAAGCACGATTACCTTCGGAAAAACAATTGAGGTAGTCGAAATTTGCAGGTTCTAATCCAAAACAAGAAGATCAAGTTCATGTATGATCAAAATTCGTTGAGGAAATGCAATAGTAAATGGACTTTCTAGATTTTGCATTTTGCAGTAGTGAACAAATCTAGGAACTATTGAAGACTTATTTCCAAAGTGGTATATCGCTTTTACAAACTTCTAGAAATTTACTTGGAACATTCAATAGAAATTAAATGCCCTCACGGCAATTTGTGGATCAATTTATTTGTCAAAACTGGATTGTTATTTTATGAAACAACCTGGACGAGTGAGAAAGAATGAAAGAAATAATATCACCTTGCAGCCGATATCAACAGGGGAATGGAGGAGATATTACGCAAAAGTTGTGGTGGAATATAGAGATGAATTCAAGGAAGTACATTCACTGAAAAATGCTAACCACATTCAATTAATTTCAGAAATCACATTAGAGGAAGTGTTAAATGCAGTGAAATCCTGCAAAAACGGAAAAGCCCCTGGACCTGGGGGTATAAATATAGAACTCATAAAGGCAGCGCTAAATATACTCGTATTACTCGAACAACTAAGAGACTTGTTGAACTTGTGTCTTGCGGGTAATGGAATGCCTGAGCAATTCAGGGAGGGTAAAAAAGAAACATTTTTAAGAAAAGGAATAGAAATGATCCCACCTTTAATCGGGGCATAATTGTATTGAGTTCTATTGGAAGAATTTATGAAAAGTTAAGGCCAGACTAGATGAGGAAATAGAAGAATCAGAAGAGGAGAACGGATTTCGCACAGGCCGAGCCTGCATGGATAATGTCTTCAGTATAAAGCAGATGACAAATGAAAGACTTGCTTATAATTTGGAAACACATCTCCTCTACATAGACCTGAAAACAGGTTATGACAATGTGCCTCTATCGAAACTCTGCAAAATCAAAAAATCAACCCAGTGTATATAAAAGCGATTAAAGACCTTTCTACCACCAACAGGAATTATGTTAAAGTTGGTAATACGCTATCATCAAGCTTCGGTGTGAATAAGGGCTTGAGACAGGGATGCTGCCTGGCGCTCACTCTTTTCAAGATATATTTGAATGAAGTGTTGAAGATCTGGAAAAATAAATGTGTTCCAATGGCAGTCAGCATAACAGGCGATAAGCTATATATTTTGAAATTTGGCGACGATCGGGTTCGAATTTTAAGAATTTTAAGATCTTAAAATTCGAAAATTTCGAACCTATCGGGTGTTTTTTTTAGAGTGATAGAACTTTCGATAGGGATAACTGTGATTTGAGAGAAGGTAAAAGCCATGTTGTTTTGACATTTCTATTCAGTAAGCATTGACAAATTATCAAGGAAAGACCCACGCCGCAACAACGTCTACAAATTGTTGAAATTTATTTTCAAACTGTTCTATTCGCCAAACTTATAGAGCACTTCGTGAAATTTATGCTTTACATAATCGTCCATCAGAACAGCGTATTAATAATAATAAATTTATTAGTTACCCTCAAAATTTTACAGGAATTGTCAAAGAAATATATGATAATGTACATCATATAATAAAAAATTGTAAATATGTCATACTAAAATATTAAAACTTTAAAACCTATAACAATCAATAAAAAACAAACTATTACACCAAGATACGAACTGAAACACAGCAAGTAAATGACTAGTACCGGTACTTCATAAACTCATCCATTGAATAAAATGCACATTCAGTTAGAATCGCTCTAACTTTTCGCTTAAATGTTGTAGAATGCAGTGTTGTTAGGGATTGTGGAAGTCGGTTATAGATTTTCATTCCATTAAATATGTGGTTGTTCTGTGTCCTCTGCAGTCTATGTCTTGGGGCAACAAAGTTGTTCCTATACCGGGTGTCATGACTGTGAATCGTCGAGTGTGTCTGGAAATTATCCCGATTTTTGTGCACATACATAAGACACTCTAGGATATAACAGCATGTTAAAGTAAGTATTCCGTATTTCTTAAAAAGTGGTCTACAGCTAGTGACCTGGTTTACTCCCGCTACTAATCTTAAAGCTTTTTTCTGTTTCAGGAACACTCTTTCTGCATCTGAAGATGAACCCCATAAAATGATGCCGTAGCTCATCCTGCTGTGGAAATGTGCGTGATATATAAGTAACGCTTCTTTTTCTGTGAGCAAGTTCTTTATTCTTCTTATTGAAAATAATGCTGTTGAGAGTCTATGGCACAATTCATTTATGTGCTTCAGCCAAGTTAAATTTCCGCTGATTGAAACCCTAATCAGAGAAATACTTTTTGGTTCTTGATGTTTTGTACTCACAATCAACTCCTGAGTTTTCTCTTCATTCACTCTCATGTCATTTGAACTAAACCATTCTATCGCATCTTTGACTGTTTCATGAGATTTATTTAGGAGTAGATTTCTGCCCTTGGCTCTATTCAAAAATGTTGTATCGTCAGCGAAGAGGGTTTCATCATCAGCACCAACGTTATATATCAGGTCGTCGATATATAGGAGGAAAAGAATAGGCCCGAGCACAGATCCCTGGGGAACTCCCGCAGTAATTTTCATCTTGGAGGACCTTTTACCTTCCAAATCTACAATTTGGTACCTATCCTTAAGGAACGACTCCAACAGATTCAAAACTGGCCCTCTTATGCCAATGTATTCCAACTTATGCAGAAGCTTTTCATGGTTGACACAGTCAAACGCTCATATGTACGTTATTGCCTGAATAAATTTGATTTGATTTTATTTTTTGAAAATTACCGTATATGCAGTGAAAACAATCCTCAAGAAGTTCTGCAGGTTACATTGCATCCTGAAAAATGCACTGAATGGTGTGCTTTACATGCTGGAGGCATCATCGGTACATATTTCTTCAAAAACAATGCTGGAGCTAATGTTACAGTGAATGGTGTTCGTTATAGATCGATGATCAATGATTATTTGTTTCAAATTTTGAATGGTATCGACCCAGAAGTGTTTTGGTTCCAACAAGATGGTGCTACACCTCATGCTGCTACCGTAACAATTGATTTATTGAAAGAAAGATTTGGCGATAACATTATTTCGAGAAATGGTCCAATTAATTGGCCTCCAAGATCATGCGACATAACTCCATTGGATTATTTTCTTTGGGGTTATGTCAAGTCATTGGTTTATGCTGATAAACCAGAAACAATAGACGCTTTGGAAGCCAACATAATTCGTGTTATTTATGAAATAAGGCCTGAATTACTCGAAAAAGTGGTCCAAAATTGGTCTGGTCGAATGTGGTTCCTCAGAGCTAGTCGTGGTGGACATATGCCGGAAATTATTTTCAAAACATAAATGTCATAAAATTGACTCTCAGACAAAAAAAAATTGGCGTCAATCTTAATTTCAATGTGTTTTATTTCAATTTAAAGTTCTATTAATCTAAAAAACACCCGATATATTAAATCACAAATTAAGACACAACTTCTAATTCACTTGTTTGAAAATTTAGTAACATTTACAAAACTTTATACTCTTTCTATGAGAAAGTGAAAACCAAAAAAGAATTTTTTTTATTTCATTCAAAATGAAATACTCCTTTCCAGATATTATATTTATTCAAAAAATATTATTAAAAAAACTTACAAAAAGATAGATATAAAAAAATTAATAAAATAATAATTTATATAATAATATAAATATTCATGCTCATTTTTCTGTAGATTATGATTACTTTATTGGAATTTCTCTGAAAAAATTAAGGATTTTCGGTTATGACGGTGGCTTATTCCATTATATCGAACCGAACCTCGGAATCACTTTTTCTCATTTCAAAATTTTTATATCGATAGGAAAATTCCGAGAAACGTCACAAGACAGCGGACCATAGATATGATAATCAACCATAGAAATAAGGTTTATATTGAGTAGTAGTTTCATTAATTTCAGATCAAATGATGATCTGATATAACACGACAAGAATTTTGTTTCCTACCACTCCACAAAAATTTCAAAGAAAGAACATCTATGGTGTTCAAACCACACCACTGGAAATAAAAAGACCCGTATAATATTCATATGCTATTAAAATTTTATGGTTCACTATAATTAGATATGTCAGTGTGTAAATATTTCAAGAATTTTATGGATCTAACCAGTTTATGGCATTGTTCCCGGTCACAGGAGCAGAATCGTGATCAAGATAACAGGAAAAGCACCTCATTAAGATACATTTTTAGGATCTACCATGATCAGAAATGGCAATAATTCAACTCGATTTGAATATCGCTCAAATATTCATATTTGTGAATTATAATGGGAGCTAACTTGAATTGAATTTTTTGCTGTGATCAGCTCTTTAAGTGGTATTGATATGATAAACTTTCCAAAGGTAAATATTTCTGATTTCTTTGAGTATGACAACAAGTTTATTCAAGATATAAGTATAATGAACGACTTTATGCTACTATGAAATTCATTACAATTAATTAGTGATGAGCTGTCCGAACCGTTAATAATTTATATAGGCTGTAATAATCTTTGTATATTGAATCTTATTCGAATATACTTTGTCGTTTTGAGTATAATTGATCATTACATTAGATGGTACATTTTTTTAAAATCACTATAAAGTTAGAACAAAATTATGAGAACACGTAAACTATATAAAGAGGTTTTGATTCATTTCATTTACCTGTACTATATATTTTTCATTCAAATATGAATGATTGCCATAAATTAAAAACGACATTATCGAATTTTCCATTGAATAATTTAGTAGTAGATAATTTTCCTATTAAATCTTGTAAATATCCACATATTTAAAAGTTATATTTATCTTTTCATAAGCTCATCTGAGAATTGTAAGGTAATTTGCACGTATAATTGAATTACTATAATACGTCTAAATTTCTGAATTCAATTCTGCTGGACCATTATTACTTGAGATATTTAAACCCATGAAATAATAAAATAGATATCGGGTGTTTTTTTTAGAGTGATAGAACTTCAAATTGAAATAAAACACATTTAAATTAGAATTGAAGCCAATTTTTTTTATTGGAAAGATAATTTTATGACATTTATTTTTTAAAAATAATTTCCGGCATATGTCCACCACGACTAGATCTAAGGAACCGCATTCGACCAGACTAATTTTGGACCACTTTTTCGATTAATTCAGGCTTTATTTCATCAATAACACGAGTTATGTTGGCTTCCAAAGCGTCTATTGTTTATCCGCATAAACCAATGACTTGACATAACCGAAAACAAAATAATCCAGTGGAGTTATGTCGCATGATCTTGAAGGCCAATTAATTGGGCCATTTCTCGAAACAATCTTTCTTTCAACAAATCAATTGTTGCGTTAGCAGCATGAGGTGTAGCACCATCTTTTGGAACCAAAATACTCCTGGGTCGATACCATTCAATTTTTGAAACAAATAATCATTGATCATCGATCTGTAACGAGCACCATTCACTATAACATTAGCTCCAGCATCGTTTTTAAAGAAATATGGACCGATGATGCCTCCAGCGTGTAAAGCACAGCATACAGTGCATTTTTCAGGATGCAATGCAGAACTTCTTGAGGATTGTTTTCACTCCATATACGGCAATTTTGCTTGTTAACATAGCCGTTCAACTAGATATGAGCTTCATCACTAAACACAATTTTACGATGAAAAAGTGGATCAACCTCAAGCCCAATCAGCAAACAAACGACGCTTATTATGGTCAAATGGCTTTAGTTCTTGAACCAGTTGGATCTTGACCAACTTGTTGTGAACGTCGACGAATAGACAAATCTGGATCATCATTAACACTATGACTTACAGCAGCGATATTTTCTTCTGTACGTTCTTTGTTCTTTTTGGTGTTCGAGTAGAGAAAATGTTGTCCGAAATCTAATAGTTCGACGAATAAGCTTCTCTGATGGACGATTATGTGAACCATAAATTTCACGAAGTGCTCTATAAGTTTGGCGAATAGGACACTGATTTTGAAAATAAATTTCAACAATTTGTAAACGGTGTTGCGGCGTGAGGCTTTCCATGATAATTTGTCAATGCTTACTGAACAGAAATGTCAAAAAAACATGGCTTTTAACCTTCTGTCAAATCACAGTTATCACTATCAAAAAATTTATCACTCTAAAAAAAACACCCGATAGTTTACGAACGGAAGTATATTGTGATATGCGGTATTCATAACTTCTTTTGAGACGACCAAAGCTTCCAATATAAGACTCCATAATGAGATCTTTACTAATATACATAAGTGTATCAAATAGGAAATTGAAGAAAGGAATGTGACAGAGAAGTATTCGATCAACACTAAAAATCCAAATCATGAGGGATCGTATAAAAGCAGTTTACACTTCTGTGAAGAATTAAGTATGATAAAGCTTCAGTATTGACAAGAAAATGTCCTAGTGTATAATGAGTAATAATAAAACAAAAGAATAGTATTTATTAAGTCCTTCAAGAGTAAAAATATGACTCTGCAAGATTTTTCGCTAGTGTGCATCTTATAGGCAAAAGCAAATAACCGCAGATTGGTTTGTCCGATGATAAATATTAACGAGACTTATATGGAATTGAAAATTTGTTTGTTTCCTTGTGTTAATATTATTTGTTGTTTCATAATCCTGAAATTCAGATCCATTTCATTATTTCTGTCGATTTTGTTTGTTAAACTAATGTCTATTAACTGGAATCTCAGAGTTGTGTTATTTTGTAGATATTAACTAAGCCAGTAAAAATACTGACAGTTTCATTACTTACTACTCTGTCAAGAAAGTACCGGGAATTTTCAATTAAAACAACATTTTTACATTTAATCGTCAAAATTTATTGGGTCGCCTTCAAAATAGGCTCCATTTGCTCCAATACATCTATGCCAACGGCACTTCCAATTATCGAAACATTTTTTATAGGCGCTTTCCCGGATGGACTTTAGCTCTCGCGCCGAATTTTGTTTTATGGCTTCAATCGACTCAAAACGGGTGCCACGAAGGGGCAATTTTAGTTTTGGGAAGAGGAAAAAGTCGCAGGGAACCAAATCCGGCGAATACGGTGGTTGCTGAAGCACGTTTGTTGAGTTTTTGGCGAGAAAGTCAGTCACAATCGTAGCTCGGTGAGAAGGCGCGTTATCGTCATGCAAAATCCATGAGTTGTTCGCCCACAAATTTGGCCGCTTCTTACGGATACGCTCACGCAAACGTTTCATAACGCCTAGGTAATACTCCTTGTTTACCGTCTGACCCTCTGGAACGAATTCGTAGTGCACCACGCCACGGATATCGAAGAAAACAATGAGCATCACCTTCATTTTCGAGCGGCTATGGCGTGGTTTTTTCGGTTTCGGCTGATTTTTTGCCACCCATTCCGATGATTGATGGCTTGTTTGCATATCGTACTCGTAGACCCAGGTCTCATCACCAGTTATAATGCGTTCCATGAATGTAGAATCGGAATTACAGCGATCCAGCATGTCTGAAGCAACCTGTTCGCGATGACGTTTTTGAAGAAAATTCAGGTCTTTCGGTACGAGTCGTGTGGCCACCTTTCTCATGCCCAAAATATCAATCAAAATCGTACGTGCGGACTCGTGGGATATCTTAAGATCATGTGCTTTCTCTCTCAAGCTGGTACGACGGTTTTCCAGTACCCTTTCCTTAATTTTATCGACGTTATCTTCGATCGAAGCCGTCGATGGGCGACCACTTCACGACCGTCCTTGAAGGCTCTGTACCACTGATATGCACGAGTTTTCGATAGAGCATTATCACCAAAGGCCTTTTGCAACATTTTCAATGCATCGGCACACGAAAATTCATTTGCAACACAAAACTTTAAACAAATTCTTTGCTCAACGTAATCACCCATAGTAATAATCGGCACGCACTCTGACATCGACTGACTTAATCAGCTGTTGCACACACACTATTCGACAGATCCCGCTCAAGCTTGGCATAGTAATTAAGGACAGTAGTACCAACCTAGGAAAAAAAAATTTTACCTGCCTCATTGCCCCGCCAGATTAAAATCGATAATTCCCGGTACTTTCTTGACAGAATGTATTATGAAATTTCAATAATAATTTCTACCTGGTACTCTAGTATGTATCAAACATGTAAATGACCGCAGATGATAAATATTATTCCATACTTTTTTGCGGAAATATGTTTGTTTTATTCTATTATTGTGCTACTGATGTACTGTGATTCTAAGATCAACACTCATTTTATCGTTCTCCTTGATTTTGTTCGGTGTTTTCTAGTTATTAATCGACATTCAGATAGGAAGTTCGTTCAATTAACTGGAATCTCGACTTTGTACATAAAATTACGGGGGATAGTTCCAAATGTGATATAAATGACCATGAGAATGATAGAATAGAGTAATAGCAAATTTTTCTCGCACTATTGTTAACGCATTGTCATTGTGAGTCTTTATTTATTCAAGTTAGATGTAAGATAGATAACATAAATAGTATCATATCACCACCAACAAACACTTTAAATTGAAACGGAACGAAATCATATTCATTCTTTATTAAGGTTTGAGTATAACATATTTTTCTCCAATAAGAACTAAAATTGGACCAATTTTACAATTACTTTTTCTTTGTTCCACTGATTATCTTACCGCGTTTGCTTCACTTTAACTCTGTTTGTAATTCACTTATAAATAACATAATGCAAAGGAGGGATTCTTACTTGATAGAAGGCTTCTTCAATATCTTAAATGTCAAACAGATTAATTCTAATTTATTCAATTCAATTCTAAAAAGTTTTTGAGAAATTTGATATTTAAGACATACACTTATAAATTTCTTGGTTCCTCTTTGCCAGAACTGCCGATAATTTTCTTCTTCGTTTCGAATCTATTCAGGCGATTATCAGGAAGGAGTAAAAAACTGTGTTCGAGGAGATAATATGTTGGTACTCTGTCTATGTTACTAGGTTACTTCCTCATGGATCATTAAGGAAGCTTGGATTTCGAAGAGTTTACGTTACTCCAAGATATTTCAGCTCAACTGGAACATATAATATCATGGCTCTTTACGCCTATGGTGATATGCGTAGTATTTAACACTAGAAATATAAAATACATTCAATAAAATAGAAAGACTTTTCTATTTAATTTTATATATAATATATAATTATATTTTGGCTTCAATAAATCTCATTATGGAATGTCACTGAATTTAAATAAGCCTTAAAAATAACTTACACTGTTCTTTGATTTTGTTAGAACATAGATCAATCTTGAATTATATAGTTGATCTGTGTTTCGAAGCTTTAGTCTTTTAACACGTGAGAGATATAGGTTAGTTTTTTGATTTTGATATTTGGAATATTATTCAGGACCGAAGAAGGGATTGCTTAGAATTATATTTGTTTTTTGAAGATATAGTGCATGTTTTGAGAGATTTCTGAATTAACTTATTCGAATATTTAAATATATTGAATATTTCAAATAAATTATATTCTTTGAGAAGTCCTTTAAGTGTGTTCATGTTTTTAAAAGGCAATTGGTGTTCTTAAAGGTAAGACCAGAAACAAAATTTTGTCTCCTTCAAATATTTATTTATTAATTTTAATGACTTTCGTATATCTGTTGGTTTATTTATTCCATTTGACATTATATATTGAGTTTTGATTATATACGTCTATTAAATGTAAGCGGTGCTTGTTTTAGACATTAATTTAATTCTAAAAGTTTTTTGAATGAAAAATTTTTTGAAATTAAAATTGTAGAAGATAAACATATTTTAATTTGTTTTGATATTCAAATTTTAAAATACATTCTTAAAATATCCTTTTTTCCGAAAGTTTTTTATGAAATCATTAACAATTAGATCTGCTTAATTGACATTTAACTATTAGTATCAATCTGAATGATATAACTATTAACATTACACACATTGTTGTATAATAAATGCAGGATTATTTTTCTTATCATTAATTATTTCACTGAAATGAATATAAATGAATTATGGCTTTATTAATTGAATTTTCTTGATTTATGAACAATATAACAAATCTTTTGATTTCGATTTATTCGTATTTCCATACGTGGAAACAAAACAGTTTTGTGATTAATGAATCATGGTATAAGTCGAAAGAACGTATTAAATATTGTTTCACATAAGTTAACCAATTCTTCTAATACGGTACTGTCCTTCATAACTCTAATTTCACATCATTCTTTGAAGTTTGGGTGTTTGACCTCTAACAAAACCTTTTTCCATCTTTGCTTCTTCCATATTAATATAGCAACATTATTAAAATTGATGGGAAGACTCACAAAATATTCAACGAACTGCGGGTGACTGAGAGATGAAGGTTCGCCAACACCTGTGATTTCTTTTATTTTTCCCGACTACTGGTTTCATATAAGAAATGTCATTACGTCCTCGTCCACCACACTGAAGATGTGTACAGAGTTATAATACAAGATGTGTGTTCGATTAGCAATATAATATCTTCAGTAAATATTATCGCATCAAAATAAATTCATAATCTTGCAAAATATTTGTGTTTTGCTGTCAAAGTTTTGTAACTTTGAATCAAGAGAGTTGTCTAAAATTTTACACTTCTTTTTATGACGGTGTATAGAAAATGTATACTTGAATTTATCTATTGGTGTGAAAACTCAAAGAAAGACCATAGAAATGAAAGGATACACAACACAATAATAAAATTAAAAATTTTCTTAAATATTATTGTGTTTAATTCTAAGTGTTAGGGCTATCCGATTGGGAACAGCTATGAAATACGTATGAAAGCTTTTATTTAAATTATTTTATCATTCCTATAAATTTTTTTTTGGGTTTTTACACCAACGAATAAATGTACGTATACATGTTATATGTAATGTAATCGAAAGAAATTTGAAAAGTTTTCTAGACAAAGATTCATTCACCCACAAGGGGTTTAGAAGTCTTTTTCTCATCCCCCCAGAATCTGCATTCTTACTGCAAAACTTATATTATTGGATGCTTTCTGAAGTAACTCCGAATTTCTTCTATTTTCTTAAACTTTCGAACTTTTCTTCATCGGTTCACTTCACAGAAATGTTCAAATTTTCTTTACTGGCTTTATATTGGTTTCCTTGTTAATCTTGATTCCCGAGTATCCGAAAACACAGATGGGAACTTTATTATTCATGCCTTACTAATTGAGGATACCTGACCCTTACCATTTATGAACCGATAACTTAAGAACTCAGTGCTTTGACTGATGCTTCAGCGTCAGAGATTACTATATCGCATCTCTAGTAAACTCTTAACCTTTGAATATCAAAACAGATTTAATCTGTTAGACTCCTACAATTTTAATTTCAAAAAATTTCATTCAAAAACTTTTAGAATTAAATTAATTGTCTTATAAACACTGTTTATATTTAATAGACATATAAAATTTAAATTCATTATACAATATCAAATGGAATAAAAAAACGAAACAAATAGAAATTGTCAATAAAAATTAATGAATAAATGTTTCGTTCCAAGCATGGCACCTGAACTCTTCAGACACGCGCTGCACAGCTCTGCCTGTGACAAAATATTTTGTTTCTAATCTCATATTTTTTAAAACTTAATCTTTTTCAAGAATACACAACATAATTTCAAGAAAATTTGAATATCAAAACAGATTAAATATGTTAGTCTTCTACAATTTTAATTTCAAAAAAAATTTTATTCAAAAAACTTTTAGAATTGAATTAATGTCTAAAATAAGCACCGCTTACGTTTAATAGACGTATATAATCAAAACTCAATATATAATGTCAAATGGAATAAACAAACCAACAGATATAAGAAAGTCTTTAAAATTAATAAATAAATATTTAAAGGAGACAAAATTTTGAGAACACCAATTGCCCTTTAAAAACATGAACACACCTTATGGACCTCTCAAAGAATATAATTTATTTGAAATATTTAATATATTTAAATATTCGAATAAGGTAATTCAGAAATCTCTCAAAACATGCACTATATCTTCAAAAAACAAATATAATTCTAAGTAATCCGTTCTTCGGTCCTAGATAATATTCCAAATATCCAAATCAAAAAACTACAACTATATCACAACAAACACGTGTTAAGAATGGATGCTTCGAAACAGACCAACTTTAAAATGCAAGATTGGTCTATGTTCTAACAAAATCACAGAACAGTGTAAGTTATTTTTAAGGTTATTTAAATTCATTGACATTCCATAATGAGAAATAATATATATGCTGTGATGACAGTGCAGTCTATCTGATCGAAAGTAAAATATTTCCAAATTAACAACTACTTATAAATGAAAAATTAGTTAAATAAACATTTTCCAGTGGACCAAATTGTGAATCTAAACTATTCTCGAATCCCCTTGAACTCACACAAAAAATTTCATCAAAATCGGTCCAGCCGTCTAGGAGGAGTTCAGTGACATACACACGCACACAAGAAATATATATATATATATATATATATACATATATATATATACATATATATATATATATATATATATATACATATATATATATATATATATATATAAAGATATTCTAATGGAATTTACAGTTAAAATAAATAATTACATAAATATATTAAGGAAAAGACTCACTGTTGTATATAAGTTGACTCGTTAGAGTGTAAACAGACCAAATTCAATTCAATGAGATCCATTATGATAGAAATATGGATAATTCAATTCATAAAATTACTCACAAGCTAAAATCATGAAGAAAAAGCATATTCAGAGTACATAACGACTAGTCGAGTGAAAATTCTTTGAACAGTGATTAAAAATCAGTAATATTGTTGACAATTTATGAATAAAATTCACAGGGAGATTTCAATTCACAATTGTTCAATGTAAAGACTGCCAAAGTTGCAAGAAATAGAAGTAATTCGAATTTAGATATCTAATTTGAAATTGTTGAAAAGATTTGTTATTATCATGAATCACATATAAACTTCAGTGAAATTATTGAAAAAAAACAAGCTAAATTGAATATAACTCAACAGAATAATGTAAATATGACAAATTTGATCAAAAATCAAATAATTCAAAGAAAGATAACATCAACGTCAGATATTCTGAAATTATTATTGTAAGAGATATCCTTCAAGATGTTTAGCAACAGTAGAATTGTAATAGCATCTAAGCTAAAGAAATATAATCAATTTCATAAGTAATATTAAGTAATTTATAAGTTATAAGCATTAGAAGTTAAACTTTGTTAAATTTTAACACTTGAAAAACTTTACAGATAAAAAGCAAGACTTTCACTGTTTTGTTTAACATGAAACATACATCAAAATGTAGTTTAAAAAATAGGCTAATTTTCAACAGTTATTTCAAATCAAGAAATATTGTAAATTTTGTAAAATCATCGAAAGCATCATTTTTCCATAATTTTGACAGAAGCTAGTAAGCTTTGAAATTCAATTTTTCGTGAAAACTATAAATAGGCAAGCATGGAAAACAGCAATCAGTCTCCAAATATTCAGAGTAGAGTCCATGTCGGTCCATAATTAAAAAGTTCCAAAAAGTATCATCATCTAAAAAAGATCCTGAAAAATACCAAACCAACATCAAAAGGAACGTGTTAAAGGACAATTAAACTTACCAAAGGTAGAAATAAGTTTATTTATGTAAAGTTTTCCAATTCAAATTTCAAAAACAAATCATTCCTTGTTTACGTTAGAATTACGTTACGATATTTAGATAGGGTTAGGTTAGAACATAGAATTAGAATTCAGATTATTAATCACTGATGACTATATTTCAAATTACTTTGATATAATATATTTTTGAAAAATTCAACCTATCAAAAATTCAAATTGAACCCTTCCTCAAAGATCAAATCAAATTTAATAATATTCAAATTATAATCTTAAGAACTAGCTGGCAACATTGAATATAAGCAACTAAATACAAGGGTGATCTAACTAGTATTCATTCTGAAATTATATTTTTAAACCATATCAAATTGGCTCCAGTAAAGTGGGGTAAAGCAAATTAAAAATTTCAACTGTTTATTCAATAATATATATATATATATATATATATATATATATATATATATATATATATATATACATTCTGTCAAGAAAGTACCGGGAATTATCGATTTAAATCTGGCGGGGCAATGAGGCAGGTAAAATTTCCTAGGTTGGTACCACTGCCCTTAATTACTATGCCAAGCTTGAGCGGGATCTGTCAACTAGTGTGTTTGCAACAGCTGATTAAGTCAGTCGATGTCAGAGTGCGTGCCGATTTTTACTATGGGTGATTACGTTGAGCAAAGAATTTGTTTAAAGTTTTGTGTTGCAAATGAATTTTCGTGTGCCGATGCATTGAAAATGTTGCAAAAGGCCTTTGGTGATAATGCTCTATCGAAAACTCGTGCATATCAGTGGTACAGAGCCTTCAAGGACGGTCGTGAAGTGGTCGCCCATCGACGCCTTCGATCGAAGATAACGTCGATAAAATTAAGGAAAGGGTGCTGGAAAACCGTCGTAGCAGCTTGAGAGAGATAGCACATGATCTTAAGATATCCCACGAGTCCGCTCGTACGATTTTGATTGATATTTTGGGCATGAGAAATGTGGCCGCACGACTCGTACCGAAAGACCTGAATTTTCTTCAAAAACGTCATCGCGAACAGGTTGCTTCAGACATGCTGGATCGCTGTAATTCCGATTCTACATTCATGGAACGCATTATAACTGGCGATGAGACCTGGGTCTACGAGTACGATATGCAAACAAGCCAGCAATCATCGGAATGGGTGGCAAAAAATGAGCCGAAACCGAAAAAACCACGCCAAAGCCGCTCGAAAATGAAGGTGATGCTCATTGTTTTCTTCGATATCCGTGGCGTGGTGCACTACGAATTCGTTCCAGAGGGTCAGACGGTAAACAAGGAGTATTACCTAGGCGTTATGAAACGTTTGCGTGAGCGTATCCGTAAGAAGCGGCCAAATTTGTGGGCGAACAACTCATGGATTTTGCATGACGATAACGCGCCTTCTCACCCAGCTACGATTGTGACCGACTTTCTCGCCAAAAACTCAACAAACGTGCTTCAGCAACCACCGTATTCGCCGGACTTGGCTCCCTGCGACTTTTTCCTCTTCCCAAAACTAAAATTGCCCCTTCGTGGCACCCGTTATGAGTCGATTGAAGCCATAAAACAAAATTCGGCGCGAGAGCTAAAGTCCATCCCGGAAATCGCCTATAAAAAATGTTTCGATAATTGGAAGTGCCGTTGGCATAGATGTATTGGAGCAAATGGAGCCTATTTTGAAGGCGACCCAATAAATTTTGACGATTAAATGTAAAAATGTTGTTTTAATTGAAAATTCCCGGTACTTTCTTGACAGAGTAGTACGTTACATGAGTGTTGTGAATGGAAACATCCCCAATAATAATCAAGAATTCATCAATTTATATCCATAAGAAGCAATCAAGTAGGTGGGCTGGGAGATTCTGGAAATATTCTTCAGGAAACAAAACAAAATCCTGAAATAGAGCAAAGCCAACATCAAAGTAACATTGCTAAAGGACAATTAAACTTACCAAAGGTAGAAATAAGTTTATTTATGTAAAGTTTTCCAATTCAAATTTCAAAAACAAATCATTCCTTGTTTACGTTAGAATTACGTTACGATATTTAGATAGGGTTAGGTTAGAACATAGAATTAGAATTCAGATTATTAATCACTGATGACTATATTACAAATTACTTTGATATAATATATTTTTAAAAAATTCAACCTATTAAAAATTCAAATTGAACCCCCCCTCGAAGATCAAATCAAATTTAATAATATTCAAATTATATTCTTAAGAGCTAGCTGGCAACATTGAATACAAGCAACTAGATACAAGGGTGATCTAACTAGTATTCATTCTGAAATTATATTTTTAAACCATATCAAAGTGGCTCCGGTAAAGTGGGGTAAAGCAAATTAAAAATTTTAATTTTTTATTCCATAACAATATAAATATATATATATATATATATATATATATATAGCGTAGTATAGGTTATCGACCAGACTAATAATAAATCTATTACCTTGTTTTCGGGAATGTGGTCTGTATATCAAGAAAACTCCAATTTTCTTCAAATATCTCAATATTTCGTTGATATAATTTTCAACATCATCAGGAGATAAACTGAAAACAGCAAACAAAAAAGGGCAACATCATTTACAGGAAACAAACAAAGATTTTTTTTTATACAGCACTTACAAGATCAGAGCTTCACTTCCAAAACACAGAATCAAACATTACAAAATTCTTTACTCGAAAAATCAAACATCAAAAATCAGCAACTATATTACATTCAAAAGAGAAACTTCTAATATCCCAAATATTCCAGGTGTTTTAAATTGCTCTCCAATAACCGATATGAAACAAAGAAACAATATGGGAAATATGTGACATCTACAGTATATGTACTAAAGTTTACTTAGAATATTACAGTAAATTGTATTGAGGCCTTCTGTATCTGATTTATAGTTTACTGCATTGTTCTCCTTTTTAATGTGTAGCATCTCGAGAAATAATCGTTTCCTGTAATCATTCTCTTGTTGCAATATACTAACGCTGTCAAAATCAAAATTGTGACCAGTTTTTTTATGATGGTCAACCAACGCACAAGAGTTTTTCCCTATTCGGCAATCACTCTTATGCTGAGTTATTCGATTTTTGAGCCACTGCTGTGATTGGCCAATGTAAGCTCCCGGGCATTCCATACATGGCACCCTATATATAGTATTACTCATGAAATCAGTCGGAGTTTTGTCCTTCAGTTTCGAGAATAACCTTGAGTTATTCATTACATTATATCTCGCGATTTTAACCTGCGGATAATCTTTAAACAAATTAACTACCCTATGAGTTAGTTCGTTCATTTGCGGTAATTTTTTGAACTTTTGCTGCGGTGGGTTGTCATCCGTGGGACCATCATAAAAACTCGCACTGAAAATTAACCTCTTTAAGATATTCCTTGGGTATCCATTGTTGACAAAAATATCGAAGAGTGTATTCAAATTCTTACTTAAAAACCTCTGATCTGAAATGTGAGTGACTCTATTCTTTAAAGCTAAGACTGTGTTCAACTTTTGATTACGAGGATGATTTGAATAAAAATTCAAAAAACGACCTGAGGATGTAGGTTTCTGATACCAGTCTAATATCAGTGTGTTGGTATCATCTCTGATAACCATAGTATCTAGGAATGGTAATTTTTTATCAATTTCTGCCTCTATGGTAAATTTTAAGTGTTCGTCAAAGCCATTGAAAACCTGCTGAACGATATCAATTTTATCACACGGTACACTACAAATCAAATCATCCACGTACTTATATATAAAAGGAAAACTGAAAGGGATCCTCGGAATAACATTATCCAACAAATCATCGAGGACAATCATTGCAATTATAGGGCTCAACGGGGAACCCATTGGTGTACCGAATATCTGCTTGTAAAAACGATCATTAAATGAAAAATAAGTATTGCTGAAAACAAAAGCTATCAGAGTCATGAAATTCTGTTTGGTTAAGCAAGTATGATCAGCTATTTGGTCCCAACGGTTATCTAAAATTTTTAAAGCTGATTTGACCGGTATATTTGTGAACAGGGAGACAACGTCTAGCGACAATAAAATGTACCCATCTGGTAGCCGTAATCCACTAACCGCATTGACGAAGGTGAAGGTATCTTTTACATTATAGTCCGTGCGATCTTCGAATGACTCCCTCAACATATTGGCCAAAAACTTTGCCAAATTATATGTGACAGAATCAACCGAACTCACTATTGGACGTAGAGGTACATTATCTTTATGTATTTTTGGTAGACAATATAACCTGGGAAAGGTGGAATTGTTTTTAATCAAAACTCTCAGTTCAGCGGCACTTATCTCATTCCTTGCATAAATATACTTCAAAAGATCATTGAGTTTCTTTTGGATAGTCATAGTGGGGTCTCTCTTCAAACTTTCGTATGTTTTTCCGTCATTCAACAATTGCTCGGTTTTAATGACACAATCTAACTTCTTCATGGCAACAGTGCAGCCCCCCTTATCGGCAGTTAGTATATAGATCTCCGGATGTAGTTTGAGAAATTTTCCCGTCTTCTCAAAATCAACTACAATATCCGATGGTCTAACCCTGTTTCGACCCATTTTGTGTAAAAAGTTCGTAATAACATTTGTGGTGTTAGCTCTCACAATGTCAGCATTTTCCCTTGGAACATCAATCACAATATTTTCAACGTCAGTAATAAAATGTCTCAACAGTAACTTGTTAACTTATTAGTCTGGTCGATAACCTATACTACGCAACATATATGATGGGATTCTATCAGAATATCAGTAACACCTATGGCAATCGTATTACAAGGCTACTTAAGCATTGGGCCAACACCAGTAGGAAACTTGCCAACAAACAAAACCGTAGATGTTTCTTGCTACGCTGCAGAGCTTCTAATTTAGTACCTGGACACATTCAGGGTAGTACAAAGAATATGTGTCAGCTTCTTTCAAATGATAGTGATCTACAGTTTCATAGTCAGGTTAATAATTTTATAGAGAGAATACATAGAAGAGTTTTATCTTTAGAAATTAAGGTGACATGTAATAGCATCTCGAGACATCAAAAAATGATCGCAGAACTAAAGAAAAAGCTTGGTTTGGTTTTACCGGATACTTTATTGGATAAATATCAATCCTATTTGGAAAATTCTCATAACAAACTTTTTAAAAAAGTAAAATCGATTAATATGTCAAAATTTAACAAATTGTTGAAACAACAGGTGGAAAGTAAAAAACTATTTTATGATAATTCAAAGTGGTTCAAGAATATTTCTGGCATTGAGATTCCTGGGCCTGTTGCTGATTTTTTGTCACTTGGACCTAAATTTAGTGTTGAGTGTACTGACACCAAGTTACTGTTGAGACATTTTATTACTGACGTTGAAAATATTGTGATTGATGTTCCAAGGGAAAATGCTGACATTGTGAGAGCTAACACCACAAATGTTATTACGAACTTTTTACACAAAATGGGTCGAAACAGGGTTAGACCATCGGATATTGAAGTTGATTTTGAGAAGACGGGAAAATTTCTCAAACTACATCCGGAGATCTATATACTAACTGCCGATAAGGGGGGCTGCACTGTTGCCATGAATAAGTTAGATTATGTCATTAAAACCGAGCAATTGTTGAATGACGAAAAAACATACGAAAGTTTGAAGAGAGACCCCACTATGACTATCCAAAAGAAACTCAATGATCTTTTGAAGTATATTTATGCAAGGAATGAGATAAGTGCCGCTGAACTGAGAGTTTTGATTAAAAACAATTCCACCTTTCCCAGGTTATATTGTCTACCAAAAATACATAAAGATAATGTACCTCTACGTCCAATAGTGAGTTCGGTTGATTCTGTCACATATAATTTGGCAAAGTTTTTGGCCAATATGTTGAGGGAGTCATTCGAAGATCGCACGGACTATAATGTAAAAGATACCTTCACCTTCGTCAATGCGGTTAGTGGATTACGGCTACCAGATGGGTACATTTTATTGTCGCTAGACGTTGTCTCCCTGTTCACAAATATACCGGTCAAATCAGCTTTAAAAATTTTAGATAACCGTTGGGACCAAATAGCTGATCATACTTGCTTAACCAAACAGAATTTCATGACTCTGATAGCTTTTGTTTTCAGCAATACTTATTTTTCATTTAATGATCGTTTTTACAAGCAGATATTCGGTACACCAATGGGTTCCCCGTTGAGCCCTATAATTGCAATGATTGTCCTCGATGATTTGTTGGATAATGTTATTCCGAGGATCCCTTTCAGTTTTCCTTTTATATATAAGTACGTGGATGATTTGATTTGTAGTGTACCGTGTGATAAAATTGATATCGTTCAGCAGGTTTTCAATGGCTTTGACGAACACTTAAAATTTACCATAGAGGCAGAAATTGATAAAAAATTACCATTCCTAGATACTATGGTTATCAGAGATGATACCAACACACTGATATTAGACTGGTATCAGAAACCTACATCCTCAGGTCGTTTTTTGAATTTTTATTCAAATCATCCTCGTAATCAAAAGTTGAACACAGTCTTAGCTTTAAAGAATAGAGTCACTCACATTTCAGATCAGAGGTTTTTAAGTAAGAATTTGAATACACTCTTCGATATTTTTGTCAACAATGGATACCCAAGGAATATCTTAAAGAGGTTAATTTTCAGTGCGAGTTTTTATGATGGTCCCACGGATGACAACCCACCGCAGCAAAAGTTCAAAAAATTACCGCAAATGAACGAACTAACTCATAGGGTAGTTAATTTGTTTAAAGATTATCCGCAGGTTAAAATCGCGAGATATAATGTAATGAATAACTCAAGGTTATTCTCGAAACTGAAGGACAAAACTCCGACTGATTTCATGAGTAATACTATATATAGGGTGCCATGTATGGAATGCCCGGGAGCTTACATTGGCCAATCACAGCAGTGGCTCAAAAATCGAATAACTCAGCATAAGAGTGATTGCCGAATAGGGAAAAACTCTTGTGCGTTGGTTGACCATCATAAAAAAACTGGTCACAATTTTGATTTTGACAGCGTTAGTATATTGCAACAAGAGAATGATTACAGGAAACGATTATTTCTCGAGATGCTACACATTAAAAAGGAGAACAATGCAGTAAACTATAAATCAGATACAGAAGGCCTCAATACAATTTACTGTAATATTCTAAGTAAACTTTAGTACATATACTGTAGATGTCACATATTTCCCATATTGTTTCTTTGTTTCATATCGGTTATTGGAGAGCAATTTAAAACACCTGGAATATTTGGGATATTAGAAGTTTCTCTTTTGAATGTAATATAGTTGCTGATTTTTGATGTTTGATTTTTCGAGTAAAGAATTTTGTAATGTTTGATTCTGTGTTTTGGAAGTGAAGCTCTGATCTTGTAAGTGCTGTATAAAAAAAATCTTTGTTTGTTTCCTGTAAATGATGTTGCCCTTTTTTGTTTGCTGTTTTCAGTTTATCTCCTGATGATGTTGAAAATTATATCAACGAAATATTGAGATATTTGAAGAAAATTGGAGTTTTCTTGATATACAGACCACATTCCCGAAAACAAGGTAATATATATATATATATATATATATATATATATATATATATATATATATATATATATATCATTGTGTATCATTTAACTGAAGTGTGAAAAAGTGAATGCATGCTGTTAATGTTGTTTTTCAGAATTTTTTTACATTTCAGAAAGAGTATTCATCAATATTCATAATGGAGGCCATTAAGTGAAGAAAGATTGACAGACATACACAACTGGGCAAAAAGCATTTATCATTTAGGATCAATGAACAATTTGTCGTGCTACGCCACTGTAGCACTTCGGTAAAATTGAGTTCGACACGGGTGTCCTAACTGTCTCGAAACGGAAATTCCAACATATTTCACATATTGTTGTTTCCATAATGAATTTCGAACGTATCAAAAAGCGTATAAAATATTCCCGAAAACCGTGATGCTACCTTCACACCTGTGCCTCCGTCATATTCATCATATGGGCCGCCGAAAAATACGAGCCTCAATTGTTACGCGACTACGAGTCTCGTTCATTTTTCGGCCCGGCACAATAGATCCGACTGACCGTTAAAAAGACCTAAAAAGATCGATTCATTTACGAGATCGGGCCGGTATCCTAACTCTTTTCTTCGTTCCTCGAGAATAAAAGAGCAGTCCCGGACTATTCAGTTTGAATACAGTTTTAATCCGAAATCTTAAAATACTCGTCAAAATACTTAATTATTTAATATTCTGCAAATCTAACTTATTGGGGAAATATCGCTATGTCCAACAAAAATGTTCAAGTCCGGGACAGTGTCCCAAAATAAAATATTTATTCATAATGAAGACACCTTTACATTCATAATCGATAAAAAAAAACATTAATTTATATACCGGAGGAATGTGCTACACATCACACCTACATTTCAATAGAATAAATTAATCAGTGGCGCCTCATTTAACGGTTTGTAACAAGGCCAAACAAAACAAGGTAGGTATTTCATTGCCGATCTTATCAATAAATGGGCTCCCACAAGACCTAAAATGCATTGAACACTACGAGATATTACTGTTGAAGGCTTTGCTGTTTATTAAGCGATAGTCGACGTATCACTTTTCTTAATTTGTCGTATTTTCAGTTAATTCCGAAACTAGTTAACCAAAATATTTCAAGGCGGAAAAACACCAATTAGCCATTTGTGTATTAAGAGCGCAAAATGATATACTACTCTGTCAAGAAAGTACCGGGAATTTTCAATTAAAACAACATTTTTACATTTAATCGTCAAAATTTATTGGGCCGCCTTCAAAATAGGCTCCATTTGCTCCAATACATCTATGCCAACGGCACTTCCAATTATCGAAACATTTTTTATAGGCGCTTTCCGGGATGGACTTTAACAGTGAAATTGCTTTCAAAAAACAAAAAAACTTCAACTTTATTGCTCTGTACCTTTATCCACAGCAATATTTTATTAAGACGTAATCGCCTTAGTTTCAATAACCTGTCCTTAACCTGTGTACCAATAGTTTTGACTAACCTGTATATTCTTTACCGCAATTCGTTTCATGGATTAGTTTAAAGTTCAATTAGATATTAAATTATTAGTTGTTGAATAACTCTTTTCTTTGGTCATAGTTTTCATACAGGATTTCTTGATACACCAAAAATATTTATATTATATTTTGAATCAAATAGTAAATCCCTGTTTGAAATTCAATTCGATACTTGATTTCGAATAATGTTAAACTATAACATATACTACTCTGTCAAGAAAGTACCGGGAATTTTCAATTAAAACAACATTTTTACATTCAATCGTCAAAATTTATTGGGTCGCCTTCAAAATAGGCTCCATTTGCTCCAATACATCTATGCCAACGGAACTTCCAATTATCGAAACATTTTTTATAGGCGCTTTCCGGGATGGACTTTAGCTCTCGCGCCGAATTTTGTTTTATGGCTTCAATCGACTCAAAACGGGTGCCACGAAGGGGCAATTTTAGTTTTGGGAAGAGGAAAAAGTCGCAGGGAGCCAAATCCGGCGAATACGGTGGTTGCTGAAGCACGTTTGTTGAGTTTTTGGCGAGAAAGTCAGTCACAATCGTAGCTCGGTGAGAAGGCGCGTTATCGTCATGCAAAATCCATGAGTTGTTCGCCCACAAATTTGGCCGCTTCTTACGGATACGCTCACGCAAACGTTTCATAACGCCTAGGTAATACTCCTTGTTTACCGTCTGACCCTCTGGAACGAATTCGTAGTGCACCACGCCACGGATATCGAAGAAAACAATGAGCATCACCTTCATTTTCGAGAGGCTTTGGCCTGGTTTTTTCGGTTTCGGCTCATTTTTTGCCACTCATTCCGATGATTGCTGGCTTGTTTGCATATCGTACTCGTAGACCCAGGTCTCATCACCAATTATAATGCGTTCCATGAATGTAGAATCGGAATTACAGCGATCCAGCATGTCTGAATCAACCTGTTCGCGATGACGTTTTTGAAGAAAATTCAGGTCTTTCGGTACGAGTCGTGCGGCCACCTTTCTCATGCGCAAAATATCAATCACAATCGTACGTGCGGACTCGTGGGATATCTTAAGATCATGTGCTATCTCTCTCAAGCTGGTACGACGGTTTTCCAGCACCCTTTCCTTAATTTTATCGACGTTATCTTCGATCGAAGCCGTCGATGGGCGACCACTTCACGACCGTCCTTGAAGGCTCTGTACCACTGATATGCACGAGTTTTCGATAGAGCATTATCACCAAAGGCCTTTTGCAACATTTTCAATGCATCGGCACACGAAAATTCATTTGCAACACAAAACTTTAAACAAATTCTTTGCTCAACGTAATCACCCATAGTAAAAATCGGCACGCACTCTGACATCGACTGACTTAATCAGCTGTTGCAAACACACTAGTTGACAGATCCCGCTCAAGCTTGGCATAGTAATTAAGGACAGTGGTACCAATCTTTTTACCTGCCTCATTGCCCCGCCAGATTTGAATCGATAATTCCCGGTACTTTCTTGACAGAATGTATTTCCAAAAATTTATTTAATTTGATGAATGAAAATTAAAAGTTTTCACAATTTTTTATGACAATTCCAGACGCTGAAGAAAATCTAGATGAGTTTTCAATTGTATGTTCCGCCATTATTACTGACTCAACACTTTGCACTTTAGATGATTCACAATTATACAAAATTTTCTGTACAGTTTCAATTTTATTATTACTGCTTTCTTCAATGCATCCATCGGCTGTAGAAGAACTTTTCCAACCTCCATGACGTTTCAGATGGATGATATCACCTCCTACTTTAACTAAAAGAGTAGCTGACGTGCCACAGAAACTGTGACCTGTATATAATTTATAATCTGATAAATTCAAATACTGGCCGATTTCACAGCGTATTTTTCAATGAAATTTATTCCCAACACTTGTTTAGAGCATTTTCCGTTACAATATCGTAGCAATAGATGATATGGGGTGTCGTCATCGGATGATTTCAACGCAACATACCTTCTGTAGAATGATAAAATATCAAGTTCTTCACTATTAGTAACAGCAAAGACACGACTTTTTCTTGTTTTTGAGTCAAGAATATTTACTATTGATAGCGAATCTTTGTCTTCAATGTCTTCTATTGTCATTTTCACAAGTTCATCTCGTCTACATGCACCGAAAACTACCATAATTGAATAACATAAATAGAGGTTAATACTTGATAGAAGATGTATAAAATTATTTAAATATTTTAATATGAGCCTTCTACATATTTAATTTCAAAAAATTATATTTAATAATTATATATATATATAATAAAATAAAATTATATTATAATTATCTATTTATATATATATATATATATATATATATAATATAGTATAATTATTAAATATAATTTTTTGAAATTAAATATCTAGAAGGCTAATATTAAAATATTTAAATAATTTTATACACCTTCTATCAAGTATTAACCTCTATTTATGTTATTTTATTCATAATATATAATTATTTGATTTCCTTAACATTCTTTATACAGATAAGTCCTTGTGCTATAACAGAGGACGTTAAATTGTCTTTCAATCTTTTAGATCAAGGGTAAACCACAAAGTTGTTTATTTACTTGTAAGATAACCTTATATTACATTTAAATTTCTCAGCACTCATTTACCAGAAGTTTCTAAATTGTTGAAGGGTGAGTAAATATTTGTTGTTGATTGATGCTTTATTTTATTAAATATGAATTATTTGAATACTGAAGAAGCAAAGTCTCTCTTAAAACTTGTTTTTCTGTAATGTTTTTACATATCTTTAGATTTTATACAAAGTAACTTATTTAGATATCCAATAATTTTGAATATTCTAAGTGAGACAGTTTTATGATCAAATTCTTGAGACTATTATTATATACCTTTTTGAAAGATATTTGTTTTCATAAGATTGATCAGCAGAAACAAAATTTTGTCTTCAAAATATTTAATTTATAGAATGTTGGTTAACAATTTTTATTTATTGGATTTTGTTATATCATTTGGATGTCTTATAATGAATGTTTATTTTATATGTCGTTTGATATGAGTGGTACTTATATGACATTATTTCAATTTAATTCCTGAAGTTATAATTATTTAAATTAATTTTTGAAATTAAATATGTAGAAGACTAATATTAAAATATTTAAATAATCCCATAATTGATACTACCTGTCAATAAAATAGCTTATTAATATTTACAGAGTAATGAATAGTGTTATTTGTATTTTTCATTGAAAATATTTCATCTGGCGCTTCACACAGAAATTTGAACAATTCTTTTTTTCTGAAAATTCTTGCGATTAAATTCGTATATTGGCTGATGTCAGTATTATTTCTTACAGATAACACAGGACCGTAGCATTAAGTACACCGATCAAAGTGTAGTAGAGTTCATAGTTTTTTCACTGAAGTGAGCCATCATTACGTTTTTAGTGTACCTTCTAACTTTCCTTGAATTACACCATGTGATGCTTTTCATACTTCCCCCATGACTTTTCTGGCAATAGCGGCTCTTGAAATTTCATGTGGTGTACATGAAAAATCACTACAATCATTTTCTTCTTCCATTTTTGCTGCTTCACGCACACATACGATTATTATTTAGGAAATGTTTCGCTCTAATGAAAGATAACATTTACTCGTTGTCATTGGATACTCTGAGCAATGCATATTTGATTTATAGTTAATAATTGGGAGAGCAAGCGTTTGTTTTATTTAGTCACTTATAAGCGACAAAGTGACATTCTTTGAAAAATATGACGTTTGCGTTGTCAAATACGAGCGCAAATATCTACTTTGTATATCAATTGTAGAAGAACATACTTTCAGGCAATCCTCATATTCTCCCATTTCCGCAGAAAACTTGGACCTACTAATATTGAAAAAAAATTGGAGAGGAATAGAAATTCCATATCACCTATTTGCCACTATCTCAATAATTTTGAAAATCACATGAATTTTCTTCTTTAATTAATTTTCTGACCTGTGAAACATTTCCGTTTTAATATATGTTATAGAAGAATTTTTATGGGGGTCCAAGCACTTTCACAATAAGAAGAAACAAATATGATCATTGATACAAAGCATTTATCGAGTATTTTTTGGTTAAAAGCATATACTAGCCAATAAGTTAGCAAAAATTTTGAATATCGTTATTGCTAAATTTCATGATTTTTTTGATGTTTTGACTGTTTGATGACCTCATCATTGATTCATACTCGATCAGAACTTCAAAGGATATGATTAGAAGGATCATAAAAAATTGGTGTTGATATTTATTCTCGGTATCGGAGTGATTTGCTTATGATGTGATTAATCTAATTATCTCATTTACTGATGACATTGAGTATAAATATAAAATTTCACTAATTTACGATTATAAAATATCTAGATATCCGCAGTGATAGACGACCAGAATGACTGACGCCACAATGATGAGGAGAATCGAGCATCTGGCCTTATAAAGTTCCTCACTAAGCAGGGAAAATGTCAAAAACTCATTCATGAAGAGATTGTTACAGTTTACCAAGAACGTTCCCCGTCGTTATCCACCGTTCAACAGTGGACAAGTGAATTCAAAAGAGGTAGAGAAAGCATTGAAGATGATCCTCGCTCGGGCGGGCCTGTTAGCGGCAACACTGAAGAAAATATGAAAAAAGTGGAAAAGCTGGTACTTGAAGATGCCAGAATAAAAAACAAGATGTTAGCAAAGATGACAAATCTATCCGTGGATACCATACATGCTATCCTTCAACCTCTCAACGATCAGTGCAAGATGGGTACCAAGAATGCTCACCGTACCTCAGAGGTGAGTTCGAGTTGAGTGCTGCAAGGAGTTTTTAGAGCTCTGTGGAGAAGACCCATCGACTATTTTCAACCGACTGGTTACTGATGAGACGTGGATTGATCACTATGACCCTGAGAGTAAACAAGTGTCCATACAGTAGATTGAAAAGGGTGCACAGCCCCCAAAGAAGTTCAAAGTCACCCCATCGCTGGAAAAATAGTGGCTCGGGTTCTTTGGGATTGTAAAGGTATTTTATTAATTACGGTAAAATGGGTAAAAGTATCACAGCAGCATCATACGCAAATTAAAGAGAAGCAATTAAAGGAAAATTCACAGCGGGGATGTTCCTGCTTGACGACAATGTGCCGGTTCACAAGGCCCGCGTGGCGTGGGAATGTGGCTTCGAAGAAATTACTCATCCTCCATACAGTCTAGACCTGGCCCCCAGTGACTACTACCTATTCCCAAATGTGAAAAAAAATCTAAATCATCGTCGATTTTTCGACGATGAAGAACTGAAGGTTCAATTTTCAGAATTTTCTGAGTTTTCCGTCATGCCTATACCGAGAATACATTGAACGCTCCTCGAACTACTACTAACTTCGATTATTTCTGTGATTCCATCGATATTTTCAACGACAGGCCAGCATGTGCGAGGTAAATTTTTAACATGAAAATACCTGAACGTAATCGACGAAACCAAAATTGCTCGTAAGTAGCTGTTGCGGTATCTGGACCATAAAAACCATTCACAATTTCATCCACATGAATTGCATTTTCGCCTTTATCAAAGAAAAACTGTAAAATGTACCGAATTTCCTCTGTGTTGATTTCAGCCAAAGATTTTTCAGTATGAAATGTCACCTTGACAACGAGAATAAATCGAAATTGTTTGATCGATACTTGACGAGATATCGATCACTACAGCCAGTTGCCGAAAAAATAATGGATTTTTCTTCCCAATCTATTATTTATTAGAAGGGCTTCTCAATTTTCCACTCATTTCAGAAAACCCCTTTCGAAACTTGTAAATTCTAATTTGCAACAATTTTATCTCCAGTATTCCGCATTGAGGACGTCCTCTATTCTCCTTCCTGGCCTTCATAAAAGTTATTTTCAATTTCAAGCTGAATAAATACAGAAGACCCGACGAAGAAATGTGGATTCAACAGACCAGCAGACCGTTCTTCAGAAACGAATAAATAAATTACGAAATCCTGTTCCTGCGATATGAAAGAAGCGACCCTCAATTGTGTGAATATAATTTATTATTTTTAAGTGTGTTGGCCAGTAGTTTTTAAGGTAGCACCGCTGTA
Source organism: Megalocaria dilatata (assembly GCA_034642435.1). Lineage (NCBI taxonomy): Eukaryota > Metazoa > Arthropoda > Insecta > Coleoptera > Coccinellidae > Megalocaria > Megalocaria dilatata. Next base: position 9,215,355 of record CM067854.1, read on the forward strand.
AGTTATTTTTTATAGATGCCAGGTACGTTTAAAAGGCAACTTTTATAAATTGCTGATATCTTTTTCGTTCTCGCTTCAACATCTCTGGATGTATATTGAGTTTGGGTATCCTATTTGGGATGGAGTGAATTGTGATGGGTGTTGCGGAAAATTTGATAACCGATTTATGATGCACTGAATTTACTGTGAAATATTTATTCGTTATATCGAAATACCATAGCAGAAATACTGATCATTTTTGTTTGAATGAAAATCCTTCACTTTGCTGAGTTTTACTCTTCACAAATACAGTAGACTCGCGCTATTATGAACACACGTCTGTGTGAACAACCGAATACTGTGAACAAGAAAATATTCTCATTGTAGTGTGAACAATCCACGATCTCGTTAGTGTGACTTACTACATTCCTTTTTCAACTTGTTGAAAAAAACATGCGTAAAGCCATTTAAATGGTAAGAATTTTATTTATTTATTATTATTATTATACCATGATGAGAGTTGAGGCAAAGCCTATAAACTCACAAAAAATATACAAGATATTGAAAAACAAAAAGTGCTTCGAAGAGAAAAAAAAGGTGTTATTCACAAGTGGTAAAAAAGTGACAGACTGCCGCGATCACAACACTGCTGCCTCAGCGATCCATCGTAGAAGTTTTTGAACGCGTTCACCGAACCGGAACAAACAACACTCTAAGGCAAACCATTCCAGGAACCAAACACACGGTTAGAGAGAAAATTTTGCCTACGAACCGTCGAGAAATTCTCTTTCTTAAGTTTGAAAGAGTGACCACGCAAACGTTCGTCCCGGTTGATCACGAACAGGTGATGCATGTCAACACCGAACATTCCACGAAGGGCCCGGAATGTAACAATAAGATCCCCGCGCACTCTATGGTCAGCAAACGACGTTAGGTCCATTATCGCGAGCCTCGCGTCGTAATCGGGTCGCGTATATTGTAGGGCAACCGCGTAACCTGCCTCTGCAATCTCTCAAGTACTGCAGCGTCGCGACACAACACTGGACTCCAAACTGGTCCGGCGAACTCCAAGATAGGACGAATATAAGTCTTATAAAGAGCACTACACGTAGTTGGATCGCACCCACCAAATGCCTTCTGTATTAAAAAGAGAGACCTTCTGGCCTTGCCGACAATAGACAGTATGTGTTCCGACCAGGACAAATCGTCTGTTATAACAACACCGAGATCACAACGGCTACTTGTGGAGGAAATTCCTTGGCCACAGAGATTGTACCGGAGACGAGGGTTATTGGCACCCATGTGCAAAACTACACACTTCTCGATATTGAGAGGAAGCTGTCAGTCCTCGCACCAGAGTGCTATAGAGTCCAAGTCACGCTGCAATGTTTGATCCTCAGGAACACCGTACAACTTCATGTCATCAGCGAACTGAGAGCAGCATGAATCAATACAGGTAGGTAAGTCGGAGATGTACGGGAGAAAAAGTAGGGGCCCCAAAACGGAGCCCTGTGGTATGCCACTGGTCACCGGTTTGGGAGACGAGAGGGAGCTGCCAAATCTTACCTGAAATGAACGATTATGAAGAAATGCTCCAATCCACGCAAGAAGGTCACCTCGAAAGCCTAGATGATCAAGCACGTGCAAAAGTCGTCTGTGGGGCACACGATCAAAAGCACGGGAAAAGTCCAAGTATATCACGTCCACAGGATCTTTCTTATCGAGTGCTTTCGACCAATAATTGACGCACTCCAGAAGATTTGTTATCACTGAACGACCAGGAAGAAAACCATGTTGTCTGAAGCAAATTTGAGGACGCAATCTAGGATCATCCTCTCACAAATTTTGGCTGCAATAGGAACTAGGCTGATGGGACGATAGTTTGACGCATCAAGCTTGTCACCTTTTTTAAATATTGGAGTTACAAGAGCATTCCGCTAGGATGTAGGTGGCGATGATGTTTCGAAAGATCTTGTGAAAATTCTAGATGTAGGAGAGGCTAGGGACTGAGCACACTCCTTAAGTACTTTCGATGGAAGACCGTCACCTCCAGGGGCAGAACGTGCGTCGGGAGCTGAAAGATGCTTTTCCACAATGGCAGGGAGAAAAGTTATACTTCTTAAGTCAGAGTTGACGCGATTTATGCGCATTTGGGTAGGTAAAGCAGTCTCGACGGTGAAATCTGCAGCGAAAGTGTCTGCCAAAACATTAGCAGACGCTTCAGGGTTTCCGCAAGGTTGGTTGTTAGAGTCAGAAACCAGTGGCGTATCGACTTTAGAATTTAGCGACGATATAACGTACTTGAAAAAACGTTTGCGATCTTTGGACTGAAGCAATCTCGACTTAAACTCCCTCTTAGCAGCAGAAATAGTATTGGCGAGAATATTTGAGTATGTGCGATGGGCGTCGTAGTCTCGTTGTTGTCTTCGCCGAATATAGCGCTGCCATATCGACTTTTTGTGTCTGATCATCTTGAGGAAGCCATGGTCGATCCAAGGTTTCGAAGCCACCGTGATGATATTTCTTAATGACAAGCATTCATTAATTAGGTTCCTCAGCACCTCCACGAAACGATCCCACATAGTCTCAACATCAACGGTGGACTCGAACATAGCATCCCAATCAACACCACCGACCCTGAGCTTCAATTGTTCATAATTAATAACTTTTATGGATTTTTTAGACTTCATACTCGGGCTGTAGAACTGGAGCTGTAGTTTTGAGAGGAGAAGGACATGGTCTTATTTTCCCAGAGGAGGATGATGTTCAACTTTGGAAACTAAGTCAGCATCGTTCACTAATATAAGATCCAACAAAGATGGTTTTTGAAAGTTTCGAAAACGTGTAGGCCCCTCCACTAACTGAAGGAGGTTAGAATCCCTAGGAGTAAGTGGCCAATCAACATCTGAGAGGTTGAAATCACTCGCAACAAAGAGGTTCCGTTTCGTCGTCGACAAATTACCCAGAAAAGTTGTCATCTCGATGTCGGACTGAGAAGCTCAAGGTTTATAGACACATCCGATAGTGAAGCTGGAAGACGGCCCGCTGAAAAGGTCAATGAAAACACTGTGGATACCAGGTAAACCTGGGGTAAAGGGTCGAACAGAAAGAGAACTAGAAATCTTACTCACTACATAGATACATAGAGTAACCAGGTATCGAAACTAAATTATCCGGGACTCAGCAACAAGGATGAAAGTAGGCTGATAAGTTTTAGTGAAAGCAAGTAGTTCTGAGTGCTTTGAGAAAAGAGAGTTGGTGTACGCAACCGACCACTCGCGAAGATTATTCAGTTTTTCTGGTTCTCAGGGACAGAAATTTTTGTTATCGAAGGAATACCAGAAATATACTTATACTTTATTACGAGTTATCTTCCACCGCAAGAAGTGTCTTTTAATGTGAAGTATGTAGTAAAAGTGGCTAAAAACAAGAAATTTTTATAAAGTTCTTCAGCTTCATGAAAATTTGAGAAGTGGAAATGAAAAATTTACCGCGAGTAATGGATGGCTGCAAAAGTTCAGAGTTCGTTATGGTCTTAGACTTTGGAAAATTTATAGGGAAAAACCATCATCAGCGGTGCATAATATTCAAAAATCAATTGGTTCAATTAATAGAGGAATTTGAGCTCATTCATGAACGGATATGAGACTGGATTTTACTGGAAAATTATGCCTGATAAAACTTCTGTAATCAATACTGAAAAAACTGCACCTGATCTCAAAATATAGAAGCAGCGAATTATCTCCTGAGGTTATGCAAAAGCATCACGTTCTCACAAACTCAGGCCGTTGATTATTGGCAAAGCAAAATCTCCAAGAGATTATACAAACTTCTGTTCTTCTTCTCATAGACGATCGAACTTATTCAAATACTCCCGAATATTCCTAACTGTATCAAACGCGTCTATTATACGATTTCTCAGGTCATCTACGGTGTTCAGTGGCGTTAAGTACACTTGAGATTTCAGATGACCCCATAAAAGGAAATCTAAAATGTTTAAGTCTCGGAAATCTAAAATATTTAAGTCTGGGGATCTGGCTGGCCATGACTGATATCCACCCCGTCCAATCCACCTGTTTTCATAATTTTTTTTCAAATAGTCCCTAGCCCAATCTGAAAAATGAGCAGGAACACCATCGTGCATGAATCACATTTCATGTCGTAGCGTAAGAGGTCATTCATCCAATAACATAGGCAAATCGTTTTCTAAATAAATTTTTGTATGATTCAGTTTTAAAAAATTTGGAAATTGCTGAGAGATCTGCAGTCAGAATTGTTACACGCCTGAGACAATAGACTTCATAATCCATCAAACGAGCTCCTATATCAGAAAACCAGGATCCAACAGAATTATGATTGGCGATGAAAGTGGCTCCATTACGATAATCTAAAACGTCGGGCAACGTATGGATGCCTCATCATCAACTGTCAAGCCGAATATTCATGGCGAGATGATCATGCTGTGTATTCGATGAGACCAGATGGGTGTAATGTATTATGAAAAGATCATAGGGGATGTCTACTGACGACAATTGATGCGTATGAGACGAGCATTGCGAGAAAAATTGCCGCAAGGCGCCAACAGATACGACACATTACTTTGCAGCATGACACATATTTATTTATCGGCTTTTGTACAATTTGTTCACAAATATTGTCTAATCCTCGAGAGAAGCGAGGTTTAGTCTGTTGACTACTCTTACACTTAACTCCTCCGAAGGAATGAACATGTGTAAAAAAAATATCACAACACAAACCAAATAACCCACCAATAACCAATAAAAGTTGAATATAGAGCAAAAATTGTATTAAAAAAAAACAGTAAGTAGGAGTACCAATCGAGTAGTATGAATGACTGTGCTATGCAAATTGATCCTCCAGCAGACTTCTTCTAAGTCGCAATTTGAAGCTAGAAAAGTTCTAGCCCTACAGTCCAAACATTGCTTTTTGTGATTACCATCTCTTCCGATCAATGCAACATGTCCTGGCTGGCCAGCACTTCTCCAATTAGGATAAAGTCGAAAAAATAGCGGGCCAAAGAGCTGCCTTTTTTCGTGATGGTAGTAGTGTAGTGGCTAGCGATGGACAATACTTTGAACTTTGAATGTATAAGTAGTTTTTCACAATAAAACTTCAATTTTCGACAAGAATCCCCACGAACTTATTTGTACTCCTAATACATTCAGATCTTCGATGGGGTTTCAATTTTTGAATAAGATGTAAAATAACGACGAGACTGCTAGTGCAAAATTTCGTGAGGATAGTGGAGATATCAACAAGCGCGCAGAAGCTCTTGACTTCACTTCAGTGCTTTTCACCATGTTTTATTCTATTTATGAAATTTTGGACCTTCAGAACGGAAATTGTTTCTTCTTCGACCGCGTGTTTATTATTTGAGAAAATAATATACCAAAAAATGAGAAATCAGTGAATGATGAGGTCCAGACAGAAACGATGAAGTAAAACCGTAAAATCGACCATTATTTCGGTACATCAACCCAAGCACCCATGGCGTTGGCACAAATAGAGATGGACCCTCAGATAATGACCATTTAACGAGACATTCACGAAACCGAAAAATGTTAACAGCCTACAATTCAGCTACCGACTCTAGAAAATTTACCTGTGGCGGTTTTTAAATACGCTTCGGGTTGCACGCTTGACTGCTTATGTAATATCGCGCCTTTAGTGTAGACCGACAACAAGAATTTGATTTGTAGCAATAATTCTCCCTTTTTTCGTACATTTCCAAATACAAAATCTTAAATAACCTTTGAATGTCATGGACATTATTTAATAACAGTTCCTTGATCATTACTTGCCATTTCTGGTTTATTATTATTTAAATATTTTAATATTTACAGATCTATTCTATTAGCCTTCTACATATTTAATTTCAAAATATCATATTTAATATTTTATTATAACTTCAGGAATTAAATTAATGTCATATAAGCACCGCTTATATCAAAACACATAAAATAAACATTCATCATAAGACATTCAAATGAGATAACAAAATCCAATAAATTTTCATTTCTTTTATTTCACCAAACTAATTACAAATATTTAACAATTTTTCTTATTTATTCAAAAACCAAATATGCAATAACACAAAAATAAATTCTATTCTGTTTTTTGTTCGTTCTGTCATCTAAGCATTATGCTCGTTTGTGATCTAGAACAAGTATTTTTTCTTTCATTATAGTAATCAGTTCAGTATGAGAAAATATAAATTGTTAACAAAAATCCTATAAATTAAATATTTTGAGTAGACAAAATTTTGTTTCTGCTCATCCTTCTTATGAAAACAGATATCTTTCAACATTGGACTCCATTTAAATGTTCAGTACTTATTTGCCAAGAGGCTTTCTGGATTGATAAAGGTGAGTAAATATTTTTGTTGATTGATATTATATTTTATGGAATATTATTGAGTACTGACGAGCAAAGTCTCTCTTAAAATCTTGGTTTTTAGTAATGTTTTTACATACCTTGAGATTTTCTAAAAAGTAACTCTGTTAGATATCCAATAATATTGAATATTCTAAGTAAGATATTTTTATGATGGAATTTTTAGGATTATTTTAATCATTTTTGAAAGATATCTGTTTTCATAAGAGGGATGAGCAGAAACAAAATTTTGTCTACTCAAAATATTTAATTTATATTGGTTAAAAATTTATATTTATTGGATTTTGTTATCTCATTTGAGAATGTCTTATAATGAGTGTTTATTTTATATGTCGTTTGATATAAGCGGTGCTTATATAACAATTTAATTCCTGATGTTATAATATTAAATATAACTTTTTGAAATTAAATATAGAGAAGAATATATCTATAATATAAATATTAAAATATTTAAATAATTTTATATACCTTCTATCAAGTATAAACCTCCATTTATTTTATATTATTTTATTATTTATAAATGATTTATCTTTGGAAAAGAGCATATAATTTTGATAGTTTTGAAATAGTTTAAATAAAAACACATTATTCATTTAAATGTCCACCACGGAAACGCTGGCAGGAATTAAGTCATTGAATTCAATTTTCCATGACTCTCTCACAAAAATCAGGTCGTATGTTGGCAATTACTCGTTCAATATTGATCTGTAAATCGTCTGAATTTTCCGGCTGCTTGCTGTGAACCAATGACTTAATGTAACCCCAAAGAAAGAAGTCCAATGGATTTAAATCGCAGGAACGAGGCGGCATAAAATCCGCACCAAACAGTAAGTTTGTCAGAATGTAATGGCAGTTCTTAATATTCTTCAGGTTTATCACCACTCCAGATACGGCAATTATGCTTTTTAACATAACCGTTAACCAGAAATGAACCTCATCGGTGAGAATGAATTTCTTATGAAGTTTTTTTCAAAATAAATTTGTATTATTTGTAAATGTTCTTGGAGTGTGTACCTTTCCATGATTAAATGGTAGTCATTGATAAATACAACTGTCAATGTCAAGTTAATAATGGCTGCTATGCGTCAGTAATGTCAATTTAGAAATGGGGCGTTCCCATTGAAAGACCCTATATATTGTTTGAATTTTTTAATAATTTATATTTTCACACATGCACGAGGCTGTTTTCAAATAAAAAGTCTATGATCGTATCTTCTTTTCAACATTTTTTTGTGAAATAGCCTAATTTTTACATGGTGCTCAAACATGTTTTAAAATTCTGCTTTCGAACAGAATATTTGATGAATTTTGTTTTTTTGTTGATTGTTTTTATTTACCATCCAAATAATTCACACTGATGAGCAAATCAGTTAGAATTTTAGATTATTTTTCTGGAGATTGTGCTATTTTTCAAAAAAGGAAATAAAAAACACCTTCTTGAAATCAATCTGGAACATTTTTGTGTTTGAATTTGTTATTAATGAATATCCAGTCGAAACAAATTTGTCTAGGGTGATGGATTTAGATTATTTTGATCCATACTTCATGTTCTCTTTTGATTCGTTAGCTCTTAGCTCTTTTGATTGGTTAGCTGCCGCTCACATGTATTGATAATCTATTGCTTATAAACTGAAACACTGTTTTCTAACGTATTTTATTTAAATATTTTAATATTAGCCTTCTACATATTTAATTTCAAAGAATTATATTTAATAATTATAACTTCTGAAAATAAATTAAAATAATGTCATATAAGTACCACTTATATCAAATGACATATAAAATAAACATTCATTATAAGATATCCAAATGGTATAACAAAGTCCAATAAATAAAAATTGTTAACCAAAATTCTATAAATTAAATATTTTGAATACACAAAATTTTGTTTCTGCTGATCAATCTTATGAAAACAAATATCTTTCAAAAATGTCTAACATAATCTTAAGAATTTCATCATAAAACTATCTTATTTAGAATATTCAATATTATTGGATATCTAACTTAGTTATTTTATATAAAAACTCAAGATATGTAAAAACATTACTGAAAAACAAGTTTTAAGAGAGACTTTGCTTCTTCAGTATTCAAATAATTCATATTCAATAAATATAACATCAATCAACAACAAATATTTACTCACCCTTCAACAATTTAGAAAACTTCTGGTAAATGGATACTGAAAAATTTGTTTTCATAAGATTGATCAGCAGAAACAAAATTTTGTCTATTCAAAATATTTAATTTATAGGATTTTGGTTAACAACTTTTATTTATTGGATTTTGTTATACCATTTGGATGTCCTATAATGAATGTTTATTTTATTTTTTCAGTAATGTTTTTACATATCTTGAGTTTTTATATAAAGTAACTTAGTTAGATATCCAATAATATTGAATATTCTAAGTAAGATAGTTTTATGATGAAATTCTTAAGATTATGACATTTTTGAAAGATATTTGTTTTCATAAGATTGATCAGCAGAAACAAAATTTTGTCTATTCAAAATATTTAATTTATAGGATTAACAATTTTTATTTATTGGATTTTGTTATACCATTTGGATGTCTAGTAATGAATGTTTATTTTATATGTCATTTGATATACGTGGTACTTATATGACATTATTTTAATTTATTTTCAGAAGTTATAATTATTAAATATAAGTTCTTGAAATTAAATATGTAGAAGGCTAATATTAACATATTTAAATAATTTTATATACCTTTTTTATTTTATTCAATTTAATGCTAAAAAGTTTTCAGGAGATTTTTTAGATTAAATCTGTAGAAGTTTCGAAGTATTAATCCAGGTATTATCTATAATAATCGAAAAAACTCTTTGTAGTGAATTTGCAATATATATTTAGGAATTTTCCTAGAAATTAAAAAAAAATTAAATAAAATAAATGTCTTAGAAATACTGTTTCTTTTTAGAAGAGATATAGAATAAAGACACATCTTTATAACATAACACATTTATTTCATTTAATTTCTGAAAAAGTTTTAGGATATTCTCAAAAATCAAATTTGTATAGAGGTGTATCAGAAATACTCTACTTGATATTCAAGTTCTTTTTATGTATTCTTAATGTTCTACGATATGTGTTAATTCTACATGTCTACAAAAAACATTGTTTTTTAGATATTTTATTCAATTTAATTTTCAAAAAAATTTCAGGAAATATTCTAAAAATGAAATTGTAGAGAGGTGTATCAGAATTTCTCTGCTTTATATTTAAGATACAACATTAACATTTTATATTGAAAGATACTATTAGGCAGATAGCGTTAATGTTAATCAATGCATTAATTAATATTTGAGTCAATTTTTGCAGTATATCAACGGTTATGTTGTTGATAACTTCAGCGTCAAAAAAATAGCTAGTATTGGTGAATGAAACACAAAATAATTATTATTAGGAGTAGAAATGAGTTCGTGCTGTTTCGATAACAGATGTTGCTACTAGTTTATTATTCCATTGTTTTATCTGGCAACACCTTCATTTTGAAGTATCTGTCATTTCGCTGAAGTTTGAACAACATATTTTCTGTGTGCTCTGAAAATGTATCGAATAAGATGCTTTTGCGAGGAGTGTTACTTCAATATGAAAGAAAAGACTGTCGAAAGTCGAGGTTCATTTTGAAGGAAAGTGAAAAGAAATATTCGGACCGATCAGATGGCCTGCACGAAGTCGCGACCCTATACTTGTAGACTTCTTCCTTTGGGATGTTTTAAAAGATATGGTATATACTATCCCAATTCATACACGTGACCAGCTTATCGAAATACTACTAACTGCTGCAATATGGGGGTTTACGGGGTGGAATTTAGAGTAAACTATGACAAAAGATTATAGCTGAAGAAAATTATATAATCATTTTTTCTTAACCACCCTATAATAAGTGAATATTTCATAAAAATCTCTATAAAACAACCCTAGTCTTAGGAAATTTTTCCGCTCTCTTCAATGATCTATACTGAATTTTGATTAAGATGATTGTTTTCAAGTTATGCTATGTTATTAGTGAAAAAATTGTGAAACGAAAAAGTAGAATCTTGAATAACTCCACAACGAAAGATAATTGGACAATATTTTAAACAAACTTTTATGTTGCAAATTGCCTGTAGAATCACTTCGTGAAATTTGGCCAGAGATGACTGGGGCACCCTGAATATTAAGGTGAAAATTTTTCAATATTGTAGAAGCTTCATTATGCCAGACTTAACCAACTTCTTCATTGTGCCTTATTACTCCCCATGGATAATTATGATTAAACGGTAATCACATCACAGTCATATATACAAGGCACCCAGTTTGAATCAACGGCTTCGGGCACCACGGTGAAAAAGCGCAGCGTTAACCCCCATTGAACGATTCGCGCCTCTGAAAGGCCAGCCAACAATCCAAATTGAAACATAACCATTAATCAAGTTGACGTCTTATTACTACCACATTACGTCGGTCACTCGGGCCCTAACAAGCTCAGAACGGGCGTGAGTCGAGATCGCCGAACAATCGCTAATTGTCAGCCCTGACGTTTCGTCCGAATTAGCCGGTGAATGACAGCCAGTACAGCCACCATAAAAAAGAATCGTGACGAGCCGACTCTCACTTTTAGCCTATATCAATGCGGAAAGTGGAACATGCTTGAATAACATCGGATTATTAATGATTGGTATTGATTGAGTGAAATATCATTTCGCGTCACATGGTTATCTTAAATGGACTAATGAGAATGTGTTTAAAAACTCATTTCTCCCTGCAAATGACGATCAAAATGACTCAGTATCATCTCGAAAAATATAACCAAAATTAGAAACAGAGCTCGGAGAATCTTCTAAGGCTAACATCCTATTTTGTTCAAATTCAGTGATCTTGTTATCTTTTCGTGTATAAGACCACCTTAACGAAAAATCAAGACAAAGTAACTTTTTTTTTGGACATCCAGTACCCGAATATGTTTACACAATAAACTTCAGTGGGACCAAACCCTGAAACAGAAAACTTTAAAGGAAGTGAAGGATCTCAATAAAAATTTACAGAATGAAATACAAATAAGTGTTATAAAATATGTTGGAATATATACTGAAACAGCAGCTGATATTACAGATTGAATCTGACGCCAAAAAAAATTAGTGAAATAGGAAAAAAAAATAAAATAAATAAAAATGAAAACTTTTTTTGAAATATGTCCGAAAAGAGAAACGATCATTATGAATTGCAAATTGAAAAATAATTGAGAAATGATTGAAGTAATTTCTGTAATGTAAATTGTCAAAACTAGTTAAAATTGTATTGTATATCTTCAAATCGTTTTCAGATTAATACAGATGATCTTAATCACTACGCAATTTATATATCCGTAGTAAAGATGGGAGAGGGAATTGTATTCGAAAGTAACAATAGAGAAGGGAATATTTTCACATTCTGCAATGGATTCGGTAGAGGGCGCTTCATTTTTTGAGAATTGTATGCTTGGGTGGCTGTAGACGTGTTGATTTTATTCTATGAAGACTCTCCTTCTGAACTTCCCCTTCTTCCAGTGTTGTTCCTAGTATATAATTTTGTTTACTTCCATTGGATATTGTCCTGCTCGATACACCTATATTCTCCTGTTACAGACTTTGTTGTTCTCCTCTCATAGTGTAGTTCTTTTGTTTCTCGATTCTGACTTTGAATGGTTATATAAGTTACTCCACATTCATAATATATCATGTCTAGTATTGCGTTGTTTCAAAATATTAATATGGCTTCTGAAGGTTTTGAAATCACACAATATTGCATAGTTTCATGGTAAACAAATTCAGGCAAAGAGATTCCTGGTCGCCTCACGGTCATTATTTTCTATTTTAGAATGCGAGTCCTTTCAAAGTTGTCAACGATCCGTGCAAAATTGTGAACACTTATTTCGGCACATAACATATGATGACAGGTTTTTGGAATTGTGCCATTTGCTATCAAGGAAATATATTGTTTTACCCTCCAGACAATTGGCCAGTTATCTTTCCTATAGAAACAAACTATCTTATAGAGTTAATTGTGTGCTGCAACTATTTTGTCGCTGTGTGGTATATCTTTGTTGATCGGTTAGCTTTCTTCGTATTACTTCACCTTCAAAAATAGCATTTTACTAATGATACCCCAACAAGAGTTCATCTCAAGAAATTCCTCAATTTCGCCTCGCCCTGTATTCGAGATCAAAAATTGGATTGGAACGTCAACTGCTTCTTCAATAACTCCCTTCAATTAACCGACCATAAACTGCAAATATAATGACCGCAACCTTGTGCACTGATTGCCGTTTAACTCACATCTTATTAGACTGCACGTTCAATAGATACAATGACGAGTTTATGGGATGACATAGGCATTTCACCAGTTTATTGACACTTCAGCTTGCCGCAAGACCAGGGATCTGCCGCCGTATAAACATGATTATGCACTCGCGTATCTATTTAAGTAGACAGATCCTTCGAAAACCTATAAAATTGCAGTTTTCGATCCAACTCGACGTATACAGTTTTTATGAAGTATAATTAATACCCGAATACCATTACTCGTTATAAGATGCTGGACTTCTCTTGTATTGAGTTGTCTAGACTTACTTTACTCTCATGCTATTTGAGAGGAAATCGTTCCGCTGTGAGTTTTAAATTATTCAGTAATTGGCCCGAAATGATTCTATAGTTTTGCTACTCAATGCTTTCGACTGATTTAGTACTAGTACCTTTCTAATCTGTTATTCATTTTCACAAATGACAATAGTGATATACAACAGTCACACTAATCAATCTTTCTACACTCTCAGTAGTGCCATATTTCTAGTTAAATTCAAACATTTAGTTCAGCTAACAAACGCTAGCTTATAATTAACTGAAAACCTGACAGGGCGATCGTTGTTTTCCGTCGATATGTACACGTTTATTATTTTTTTTTCTATAGCTAATGTTAAAAATGTTTTTATAGTTATAGTAGATAAAGTATCACTTTAACCGCAAGAGTAAATGAAGTAACACTTTTAACAGCAAGGGTAGATAATTTTTTTTTTTCAATTATAATATATAAATTGAAAATTACTATGAATAAGTATTTTCATATTACAGAATAAAAGCTCGTGAGCAAAGTGATACTTACATTCAAATATTGATTTCATTATTCTGACAGATATAGAGTCCACTATAGTTTTTGATTTTTCAAAGAAACAGTAAAGTCTGAGACTTCACAACCATGAACAGGTTGAAAACAAAATGTTTTACTGTGTAAAGGTGATATACAGGTGATAGTATATTATCATCACATGTGGTGGAAATTAACTAATAAAGAATCAAAAGAAATATGAAATAATGTTACATACATAATGTTACATATATATATATATATATATATATATATATATATATATATATATATTTTCGATATATATATGTTTCGATTGGATGTTAAAGAATCACAAATTCCATCACCAAAAAATGTTCTAAATTAATTCAAATAGGGCCTTTTTTATTTTTTGAAGAATTCTCCAGAGAAAGAATCTGATATATTCGGACCCAAAATCTCTTCAGTTATGATTAATTATATGTTGAACATTTTTTGGTGATGGAACTTGTGATTCTTCAACATCCAATCGAAACATATGTATGTATAAGGTGATGTGTAAATAATTTGGTCATTATTTTATATATATTTTGATTCTTTGTAAGTTGATTTTCACCACATGTGATGATATTAGGAGTACAAATAAGTTTCCGCCGTTTTATTGTTGATGGCGCGGCACGGAGTTTCGGTTAGCTTTCGCAGATGATATCCGGCTTAAAAAATAGTTGTGACATTCAAGAACAACATAACCTATTAATATCATTGATTTTATATTGGTAAAATATAATTTTTATAAGTTGAAAATGTCAAAATTTGAGCCAAGTAAGCGTCATTTGCGGGAAATATTAGTTTACTTCTTTAATTTAAAGAAATCTGCTGCTGAGGTGCATCAATTGCTTGTAGAAGCATATGGTACATGGTGCTTTTAGTGAGAGAACGTGTTGAGAGTGGTTTCAAAAGTTTAAAAACGGTGATTTAACGTAGAAGACAAAGATCGCAGTGGAAGGCCAAAAATTTACGAGGATGCAGAATTGGAGGAATTATTGGAGGAAGATTCATCTCAAACAAAAAGAACTTGCTCTAACATTAGAAGTCACTCAGCAAGCTTTCTTATATAATAAATATTTAATTTGTGTTAAAAAACGGCGGAAACTTATTTGTACTCCTTATAATATACAGGGTGTTTCACGAATTATTGTACAGGCTTTCAGGGCAGATGCAAGACATTTTGGTGAGTCTGATCAGTGTTCTAACTATATTAGTTTAAGAGATACAGATGTTTTATGTTTTTCATCACGCCAGCATGGATAGATCTTCATGAAAATTTGATAGAATGGGTATAGGCCAATGCCTAATATTTGCACATAATCACTTGTCGTTGCGCAGGTCCGGACTTACAAAAATTATGTTCTTTATCCCACATCTTGTAAAACACCCTGTACATCGAATTTTCGAAAAGTGAAATTCTCCTCAGAATCTACAATGAATAATGTTTCAAACAAGCTCACTTGGAATAATTGCACACTTCGCATCAATATTTTATGAGCTATTGAATATCTGGAATTTTCGATTCATAGTAAACGCGGACCTGTGTTTCTCCGAATAATGCGTTAATTCATATTGAATGAATTTAATTTCTCAGTATCATGACATAATGCAGCATTTCTAACCTGTGGGGGCGCCTCTTAAGGGGGTGCTAGCATACCGAAGGGAAAAATTTTAGATATTTAAAAAAATTAATAACTGACTGACATCAGACACACGCTTACAAAACGAAATACTTTTCGACATCCTATTTACACTTTCGGAAATAAATTCTTTTATACCCCTTCCTCCGTTAATTTTTGTATGTTATTTGTTCTCGAAAATTTCTTTTGGCACCTGCTAGCTCTTGTATTGAATGTTCTGCAGCTTTCATTTGCCTTTCTTTCTGGTCCACTATTTATCTTCTCACATGCTGCTTTAATAGATCTGAAACTTAAGATATCATTTATTTTCAATGCTATGTGGGATGACAGAAGAAATTCGTTTACTCTGAATTCAACCCATTTCAAAATCTAAGTGGCTCATGTTAAGAATTTTGACATTTCACACCATTGTCGGGTAATTATTGAAATAGAAAAATACGCAAGTGGTAGATTATTCTATTTTCATAAAATTTCCATTAAGAGAATTATCGAAATGCCGTCATTTACTAATACTGAGTATACTGATATGTTGTTATTTTATGGATTTTGTAAGTGCAATGGTCGTGAAGCTGCTAGGGAATATCGAAGGTTATATAGGGATCGTCGAAAAGACAATAAAAGCTGTCCAAGAAAATGCCCCAACTAGCACTCGGCGTCTTGGTTCTGTTTTAGGTTTGCCACAATGAAAAGTTCTGCACCATGAAAAGTAGCATCCATTTCATTTACAATCCGTCCAAACCTTGGAGCCAGGCGATGAACTACCGAGGATGCGAATTTGCAGATGGGTTTTGCGGAACCAGCGAGATATCTTCAGAACGCTTTTTACTGATGGAGCGACCTTCACAAAAGATGGTATTTTGAATGTTCGCAATGCACATATTTTGTCCAGACTAAATTCGAAAGTGACCAGGAGCATTCACAATATCGTTTTTCAGTCAATATTTGTTGTGGAATTTACAATAATCTTCTAATTGGACCATATATTCTTCCACACAGGCTGAATGGAGTGACACATCTACAATTTTCAATCGAGCATTTGCCAGAGCTCTTGAATGATGGAAGCAATATTCCAAGAGGAATGTACTTCCAACATGATGGAGCCCCGGCACATTGTACCCGTGAAATTGAATGAAGTTTATCCAGATCACTCGTTTGGTAGAGGGGGACCTCATAACTGGCCTGCAAGATCTCCAGATCTTACATGCTTGGATTATTTTCTCTGGGGGCACTTAAAAAATGAAGTTTACTCTGAAGAAATCATAGACAGGGAGCATCTGATTAATCGTATTCAAGCTGCATGTGAAGCAATAGGAAATCGGAAATTTTGAAGAAAGCTGTAGCTCATTTGATCACAAGAGCTATAAAATATTTAGAAGAGAGAGGGGGTATTTTCGAAAAGAAGTAATAATTTTTTTTCTTATTTATTGTCAATTTTTTTCAGTTCCACACATGTTTAGAAGATACATTTTTTATTTTTATTAGTAAGTCAATTTTATAATAGTCCAATTGAATGTTCAATGTTAATTCAAGTTTTCGGTTAAATTTAGTTTCGCAAAAAATATTTGATGTTACCCCTACTTCATGTATTGAATGGAATAAGATGCAGCACAATATCTAAGTCATGTAACTGAGAATTTCAATCGATTCCATATGCATAGACGCATTATTGTAGATTTTGAAGAGAATTTTTTTAAAATTGGATGTACAGGGTGTTTTACAAGATGTGGGATAAAGAATGTAATTTTCTCAGTCCGAACCTGTGCTATCGATAATTCATTATGGGCAGATATTTGGCATTGGTCTATACTCATTCCCTCAAGTTTTCAGATCCATGCAGGCGTTCAAGAGGTATGCCGATTGAAATTTTTTGATAAAATACATAAGACATCCTGTAACTCTTAAACGAATATAGTGAGAATAATTTATGATAGATTGGGCCGTTGCTTGGTAGAAATCAGTTGTAATTGTCATTATAAAATAAAACACTTGTTTACATTTTCTACTTTATTTTTGGTATTGACGTACGTTTCGTCTTTGCTAGAAAGACTTCATCAGTATTCTGATGAAGTCTTTCTAGCAAAGACGAAACGTACGTCAATACCAAAAATAAAGTAGAAAATGTAAACAAGTGTTTTATTTTATAATGACAAATAGTGAGAATATATTTCGAACACCGATTCAGACTCACCAAAATGTCCTGCATCTGCCCTGAAAGCCTCTACAATCATTCGTGATACACCCTGTATATGTCTATAAAGTGAAAGTAGTTAGGATATGTTTTAAAATTTAATTCTAAATGTTTTCATGAGATTTATTTATATTAAAATCTGTAGAAGTTCCGGTGAATTGATTCCGGCTATTATTCTGTAATATGCAAATACTTCTTCATAGTAATTTTCAATTTATATACTTTAATAATTGAATCTACTCATTAAAAAAAATGTATATGAAACAGTAATTTATTTCCACAAAAATGTTTGTACTACTACAACAATTGTTTCACTAAGATGTGGCTTCTTCAGGTATTACATTGTACTGTCTGATGGTATTCAGTGTAACCGAGTTTAGATACATTTTTTAGGTACGTGACCAAATAATGGAAGCACAAGTCATAAAAACTCTAGGTGTTTATTGGAGTTTGCCGCTAAAAATGCCATCAAGGAAAAATATTCAGTAGTGGAGACTTATCAACATCTGTTTGCTCGTTCAAAAGGATTTTACGGGCATTATACCTGTTGATTTCAAGAAATTCTAAAAGTGTTAATCTAGAACTTTTGCTTTCAACGTGGATAATTTCATAATTATTGTTCAAATTATGCCTGAATTCCTTAAGATGATTAGCATATGTCGAATGTACAGAATTGGATATATAACCCCTTTGGTGTTCTTGGACACTTTTCTTGAATGATCTACCAGTCTGGCCAATGTATATTAAAGGGCAATCTTTGCAAGTCAACTTGTAGACTCTGGATTTATTTTCTTTATTTGTTCGATCTTCATTATTTTTTGTTTCCACCAAGTAAATACCGAATCAATCAAATAGAATCTACTCATGTTATCTACCTAAATATCATACATAAACTAGGAAAAGAACAAGTCAAACGTTATTTGTTCAACTCTATTGATGTCTGAATAGATTTGAATTTTGCATTCTATATGAGTAAGCAGTTCGACATGCCGATCATCTGAAGGTGTATAAATTGTACAGGACGATTGATGTTCCATAACACAGTGTCATACTTATAATGCATCTCAAACCCCGAATAAAAAACGAAGGCAGTCCCTGATGATGACATAACAGAAATTTCAATCTCAATATAAATGGATTTGTCGATGATAACATCGAAAATCTATAACGAGTTCAGCCTTTGAATTCCACTGGCATCGATAGTGAAAAACCGATAATGTCCTGTCCCCATCCTTCTGACAGTCCGATTGACGTGGATTTCCTGTTTGGGCCAAATTTGGTATTCTGGAATTCGTTTAAGGATCGTTCTTGATATCTCACTCGAGTCACATGTCACTAGCTGAAAACATGCTAATTTCGTTTATTTTTTAACGAGTCGCCTGATCTATACCATCGATAAATCCAAGAGGTTTTCGTTGTTCTCATAAAATTGTACTTTAATTTTATCGTCTCGGATCTGATGATTTCATTAGGTCGTGTTAGCTGTCAGATTGACATGGGTGTCATGACATTTTGCCCTCAATAGCCTTTCTGTTACTAGATTTAAGGGTAAATATGAATTTTATGCAGTATACGGATGATGATGACATTAACATTCAAACAGTTTTTGCTTCCATTATACAAGCGGATGCACTCGTGATGTTAAAAAAATTTTTTGTCTCGTATGCAGAGGTATGTTTCGTAATATTTAGTGGTTTAGGAATTTTTAATGTTCTAGGTAGCAGCGTTCTATCTGTCGTTTTGGCCAAATGTCTATTATTTTCGAATTTTGAACCGAAAATGGTCTCAAAGGGCTAGGTTGAATCATAGGTCAAAAGGAATTCTGTTCGGCAGGTCCACTTGCTATAAAAGGTTTTCCAATAAGAGGTTTCATTTCGAATATCTCGCTATATCTGGGCAAATGTCATCTTTTGACATTTGACAAGCAAGAACTACGCCATTACTAAAAATAGAACGATACATGCTTGAAAAACGCACTAAATTGTTAAAATTGACTACAAAACTCATCATTGAGTCGCCGTTGCGATAATACGCCCCTACGCAAAAAGCGCGATGCGTTCCCGGGTACTGTTCCATCGTCACTAAAACTCCACAAAATTACGGACACCACGATCCCCTCCCAACTGGTATTTGTTTTGCCGCTGCATTTCAAACTGAGTGACGGAGGGTAGTTGGGAGGGGATCGTGGTGTCCGTCATTTTGTAGAGCAGTACCCGGAAACGCATCGCGCTTTTTGCGTACGGCCGTATTATCGCAACGGTGAATCAATGGAGGCTTCTCAACGTTTGTATCGTGCAGAATATCGTTCATGCCATGCACCAAGGGATGACAGTATTAGAAAATGGATCCGGATGTTCGAGAATACAGGTGCGACGGTGAAAATTCAACACTCTGGCTACCCTCGTTCAGTCCAAGACGAAGAAACGATTCGATAAGTGGAGGCGTAAGTTCGTCAAAATCTGTCTTTTTCCATCCGAAAGCGAGGCCAATCATTAAACATCAAGTAATCGTCCTTGCATTTTATTTTAAAGAAATATTTGCATTTAAAAGTCTATAAAATTCAATTGGTTCAAGAATTAAAGGATACAGACTGTGCTAATCGATTGAATTTTGCCAACGAAATATCACGGCGGTTCAAAAATTTTGATAACATACTCTTCAGTGAATAAGCAAAATTTCATCTGAATGGTCATGTCAATAAACAGAATTCGCACGGCTTAAAACAGGCTCGATATGTATAACAGAATCACTCTTGTTTGGGTACAGAGCCACTCAAACTATTTGGGTAACGAAGAGGCAGATCGACTGACGTTCACTGGAGCTGCGCTGCCTCTGGTAGGCCCGAAACCATTCCTAAGAATACATGACGTGGCTAAGCGGACGATAACAGGCAGAATGAACTCAAGACTAGAGTCTTCCTGGCTGAGACATTCTGGCCTGAAACATTGGAAGGTGTTCTTAGGAACAGCTTCAAACCAAAAGATGGCGGAGCTAGCGCTAGGTCTGGATAGCGCCAAACTCAGAACATTTGTCGCAATTATAACAGGTCACTGCAGGCTGAAAGCGCATTTAAAAAAAATCGATCTGGCTGAAGACCATGAACGCAGGCTGTGTCTTGGGGACACTGAAACAGCCACGCACATCGTCTCAGAGTGCCCAGCGTTGAGTCGCATCAGATTCGAGGTCTTTGGTCAGGCTTTTATAGCCCACTGAAAAAAATACCCCTGAACAAGATTATAGGTTTTACCCAAAAACTGGAACTCGATGGTAAAATATAAATTAGGGGTGAACCACAATAGTTCGTGCGGACGCAGTGGTAGGGTGGACAGACGCCCGCTTACTATAAATAATAATAATACAGGAATTTCAAAGTTTCAACTTAAGAACGTGGTTAACAAGATGAGGCCATTTGCCATACATCAAATCAAGCAATGGAAGCTGCTTACGAATTATTTCCTTATAAGGTAATTTCGCGTAGGGGTAACATCAACTGGCCTCCCAGAAGCCCCGACCTTAGCTCACTTGATTATTTTGCATGGGGATACCAAAAAGTAAGGTCTATGAGAATAATCCGACGAACCTGAGTCAATTGAAGCAAAACATCAGGTCAGATATGGAAACAATATCGAGAGCTATGTGTCAGCGTGTAATCGCCAATTTTCGTTCCCGATTAGAAGAGTACCAACAGCGTAACGGTCACCATTTAGATGACATAATCTTTTCCAAATAATTTTTCACTTCATATTGTGATAATTAACAATATTTTTTTTATTATAGTTAGTTTTTGTTTTATCGAAGTAACACATACACGATACTCTTTTTGTACACCTTGTAAGTCACTTACGTGAACATCCAATCTCGAAAGTGAATCTATCGTAATACCAAGATATTCGTGAGAAGCTTTTGATATGATTTAAACTATTTGACTACTATCTCTTATTAAGTTTCGTATAAGTTGGAAGCTTTTTTAAATAACATTTTTTTCTATATTCATTGTCAAGTTTGGATGGTTGAATCTTAATAAACAGAATCTCATAAAATCTTGATCGATTACTTCGATAATAACGAATTGCCGGACGAAAACCAGATTATCATCATCATTAAAAACGAATCTTCGCTGTATTGTTAGGAAAAGTTCTTTCCCTTCTGTGCTCACCATTGGTACCGGTGTATGTTTGCGGAGAAATAAATTACTGTTATGATGTGAAAGAGGCAGCATGTCGATGACGAATCAATTATTGTGAAGAGTAAATAGACATGTTTGCTTGGGCTGCTGCACTGTTGTATCGGCGCTATTGTTGGCAAAATTCCCTGTGTTTGTTTAGTAACGAATATGATGTGTATAGCATCTCGGTGAAACCCAAACTTTATACGTTTTTCTTCTATAGCTCCTCAACATACCTTTTCTTATTGTTTTTTTTCTCAGCTGCTCATGTATTTTATCAGTTTCGAAAATTTTATTTTACACATCTGAAGTAATGATGAAATTGTACGAATAGTGTGCATGGAATGGTGAATGAGGATTAATCGAGAACACATCTTCCACTAACAGAGAAGTCTCTTGGTGATACCAAATCTTCTGAAAATATCAAAATCGTACATACTTCCTTGAAAGCATTCAAAACCTACTGTGAAGTTTTGTTTGAAATTCATTAGTGGTAACTGTACGGAATCCTATAGATAAGTCTTCACAACCGATGAATAAGGACATTTTAAAAACAGTTGAAGTTAAAGGACAAATTCAGTTATTCCTATTAGTTTTAAGGTGAATATATAACAATCAAAAATTGCATATAAAGTGGCTACTAGAATTTTGGAGGTCCGTGATGAAAGAGACCCAAATTTGATTTCTGTTCGCGTGTCTTAATTTTTGATGAATTCGTTATTTTATTATTATTATTATTATTATTATTATTATTATATACGTACTCAAAATCTAGAGAAAATGATAATAATATTAGGAGTACAAATAAGTTTCCGCCGTTTTTTAACACAAATTGAATATTTATTATAGAAGAAAGCTTGCTGAGTGACTTCTAATGTTAGAGGAAGTTCTTTTTGTGTTTGAGATGAATCTTCCTCCAATAATTCCTCCAATTCTGCATCCTCGTAAATTTTTGGCCTTCCACTGCGATCTTTGCCTTCTACGTCGAAATCACCGTTTTTAAACATTTGAAACCACTCTCGACACGTTCTCTCACTCAAAGCACCCTCACCATATGATTCTACGAACAATTGATGCGCCTCAGCAGCAGATTTCTCTAAATTAAAGAAGTAAACTAATATTTCCCGCAAATGACGCTTACTGGGCTCAAATTTTAACATTTTCAACTTATAAAAATTATATTTTACCAATATAAAATCAATGATATAATAGGTTATGTTGTTCTTGAATGTCCAAACTATTTTTGAAGCCGGTTATCATCTGCGAAAGCTAACCGAAAGTCCGTGCCGCGCCATGACAATAAAACGGCGGAAACTCATTTGTACTCCTAATATTTATTAATTTTCCAGATCAACTTAATGAAGTAAGGGAAAACAAGTCAAAGATCATCAGTTTTAAAGAGTTTCGATATAATTATTCAAAATTCTGATAGTAGTCGAAGTATTCTCGAAGATTATAGGGTTCACCTTGTAAAACAAAATCAGGAACTGTTCTTCTGAAAGGGTTAGAATTTATCAAGAGTTGTCTTTTTCTGATAAAATTTTTAAATATCATACTGATTTATTCCGTTAACGTCCTACAAATTTTAATTACAAAAAATCTTTATTCAAAAACTTTTAGAATTAAATAAAAATAAATTTTTTTAGAACACACTGTCAACTTAGTAGACATATAGAATATAGAAACTTAGAACACGGTACCAAAGGGAATAAAAGAATACAAAGAAATATAAATTGTCATTTAAAAATTATTAAATGAATACTTGAAGAGTACAAAATTTTGTTTCGTTCCTTATTTCATAAAAACTAAATGCCCTTCCAAAAATGCGAAACATAACATCAAGAACTTCTTTGAAACCAACTTGCTTAAAATAAGTTCCTTTCAAAAAAATTCCTAAAACATGCAGGACATCTTCTAAAAGCAATTTAGAATTATTGCAACGGAAGCTCATCAGCTCTACTTCATATTTAAAAAATAAAAATAGTTAACAAAACATATCTTACCATGCAAAACTGAATAAAGTTATCTAGACAAATACTAGAATGAAGTGAACTTTTAAAAATTCTACGTATTCTATGTTCGTCACAAAAACCACATCAAGTTTGCAAGGTTTTTTATGGACTCCTTTAAAACCAAATGATAATATACAATAAGAGTGAACCAAAATATATAATTTTTATATATACAGTAACATAATATAACATAAATAGCTCTCTACCAATCTTAGCTATTTATCTCTAACACCATTGCATTTTAATTTCTTAAGACATTTAATGTTATCAATATTATCAAATTTTTTTGACAAATTCATTAATATACCAATTGAAACTTCGCCTCGTTCGAGTGACATCATGATGTTATTTGTCACCTGGAATATGGCAGTTTCTGTTTTTCGGTTTATGATGAAACCAGGCTACATTTGGTTATTTTGAATTTTTCAAAGAAATTCATCAATCAATTAGCCAGAACTTTTTCAAAATCTGGCGAAGGATGTCAGTAAACTAATTGGTCTGTAATTCCCTAGATCTTCCACTGAGCACCCTTTGAAGATCGGTTTCATAATGGCAAGTTTTAGATTAACTGTAATAAAACCTGATTGAAAGAACAAGTTAATTATATGATAAAGTGATAACATAATCTCATTTCTAATTGTGCATAACCTTTAATCAAAGAAGATATAAAAATAACTAAATATGCCGAAATTAGCCCCCAAGGAGTAATAGTGCGCTTGCAACGTCATTCCATTCGGAGAATGAGATTATTCATCTAATCATCTATTTTTGAGGAATTTCATTCCAGAATTGCTGAAGTTCTGTACGAAAGTACTACTGCTTCAATATTTTTCCCATATAATCGTTGGCCATCAGAAAAAGATTTAATTCTGCTATTTAACAAAATTTCACCCAAGATCATGATCGTATTTTATCCACACTCTTCACATCATGTAGATACTAAATTCGTTTTTTAGTACACAGTCTATAAAATGCGTACTCTCCTATAATCTTAAATGAAAACTAAACTAAACCGATATGTCGCGGTAGATGGCTTGATTTCCTTGGTTAAGTAGCTTCATGGCAGTTTATCAATGAGATAAGCCTCCCTCAAACTCCAGTAAAATTTAAATGCGGTTATTTCGCAGAGCGACGTTTAGGTTTATTGTATCCCCCCACCAATGCTATACTACAGCTCGCCTTCTAGTTTCAGAGTTCTACTGTACTCCAGTATCTGGGATAATTTCAGGGAGGTAACATTCCTGTTCCTATAGGTTTCTAGTCCGAAACTTTTTTTGCGTTGGCTTGTAATGTAACTAGGTGATCCGAGGTTTCTTTCTCCTTCCCATAGAATCTGCACTCGTCAGTGTCTGCTATATCTATTCGCAGTGAGGAAATCAGTTAGTAGTTGAAGCATGTTTTACTGAGATCCAGGTACTTTTTGGATCTTGCAGTGCCCAAGTTGCCAGGAAGATTTCGTTTTTCTTTCAGTTTTTTTCTTCTTTAGAAGGAGAAGTGCTCTTTTTCTGGCAAGTACATTGACTTCCTCATGTCCTTTAATCCCGTGTCACCAGGAACCCAGACTAGAGGATCCCTATTATTTTTCCCTACTTCATAAAGTTTTCTTGGGCACTCCCATATCAATTTTCAATCAATGAGGAACAGTGCGTTTTAGTAGTTCTATTGTCCATGGTTTTGGACGTTATAATTACATCATGAAATCGCTGACGTTAAAAAACATCAATTCTGAAGATCTCATTTGATTACCAGGATAGTGGCGTCGAATTGGAGGGGACTTTAGGATTTTGCTATTTCAATTACCTTGAAGACTACATTCAGTAGATAATCGCCTATTAGGTACTAAGTTTTTGTTTTTTCATGTAAGTTCAGGTGGACTTATAGCACAATTTAGATAACTCATGAGATGCTTTACCTCTAGACTTCAGCTTATCAGTACTTCCTTAGACAACCTATATCTTCTTCAATCAATTTTTTTGTGCTAGAGCCTTTAGATCGTTCGCACATTGATAATTAAATTAATTCCACTGTTTTGTGATAGCCGCAGTTGATTGAAATTCATTTGTATATGCAGGAATTGATTATTTGCAACTTCAATCTTTTCGAAGTTTGTATAAATTTCAATACAACTTTGTCCCTTCGGCAGGAAAATCATATCACTATTCAAACTTTATGTGTATACGTAACTCTCCAGCAAAATCTAGTATTGGCTTCTTTTTGAGGTTTATCAGCGGATTTTGAATATTCACAAATTTGATCTTGCATCCTTATGTTAATCATTTTTCAATTCAAAATTGTGCTAGGTACATACAATAGGCCGAAATGATATCTCTATTGAGTGCTTGCAGAAGAATTTAGGTATCATTATTTATGATATTTTAAAAATAGAAATAAATATTTTCGATTAGTATAATAAAATAATATTTGAAAGGCTATCCTCCTTTTAGTTGATCAAAGTTGTGTCAATAATGGTACTCCATTAAACGATCTCATTTCAACGACGTGATTCATAAGTACCAATATGTGGTATATTACATCCAGAATTAATCTGATCTGGAATCGGATAAAGCGCTCTATCGATTGTTTGACCCAAAAATATCACTGACCTAGAATTCGGAAGCCCTAAAGAAACTGATGCACCCCTAAATTAAATCTAGAATTTCATTACCGGATCTGGGGTGTATTCGTGTCTATCAGATATCACCCCATACATTCATGAAATACAATGGGCATGAAAACTACTCCATACGTTCAGCAAATAGGTTTTATTCTGGGTAGATCTCCCTAAATGATTCGAGGCTTAATATCCGAGTATTTATTTATTTCTTAATCATTTAATAATTTCAATATTAGTAATTATAGATTTGAATGTTTTTGGTTTTTCACTTTGATTTCTTGAAGACTTAGAATAATTTATCGCTATAAGTTAGGTGATTGTTCGGCGGAGTATCATTAATAACATAATATTCTCCATGATATTAAAAGTATTAAAAGGAATAATTTCTTCAACTTGGTTTTTAGCAATGTGGAAGTCTCATGTCAAAAATGACATGATTTCTGGACAGAATATTTTGAACAAGTAACTGAAAAAAAATTATTATATGTTTGGTGATCTCAGTATAAGAGTACACTCCTGTACTAAGGCATCTGTGGATGGTTTGATAAAAGCTCCAATAAGGCGATATGTTGTACGCTCCGAAACGTTCTCGAAGAGCTAGTTATCTGATGGATCTATTTTGGCGCTCGGTACCTAAACTTCGTTTTATCAGACAATTCTCTTCGTGTTTCAGTACATTCTTCTGTCCACACACTCCAGTTATTGGATGGTGACCAATTTCGTAATAAGACAAACCAACATCTCGAAAGGCAACAAACTTGGTGAAATCTCTTATGTGGTGATAATTTTGACGTCTTCAAACTTGAGGCATTTCGTTTACAACAGTAGACGGCTCTCATAAACTTGTTTCTTTTCAAATACAAAATATTGATAATTTTTACCACAGCATGCTTTAAATAAAGTCATTCTATAGGCGAAAAATCAGGTAGAAGAAATTACTATCTAATTAAATTACCTTCTGAATTTCACTAAGTATATTCTGTAGTGAAAATCATATTTGAAATATTTATTATGTTTCCTTACAGTTCTTTTAAATATTCATTACAATTATTGGTTTAAGTCATATATTTTTGGCATGAGATATAAGAAAAAACAATCGTTATTACTTGATTATGGACTCAAAGAGTGGAGTGCGACGTGGTTGTCAAAGCATACACACAGCACTGTTGAGGGAATGGTTTGGGAGCTATTGCGGGCACATTTCACATGGTAGAGAACCCTACCAGTTAGTGTATTGGCATATGAACATAGGTCTTTCACCAAGGGACTATTAGCATTCTCCACAATCTGCCCCTAGAAGTAGAAAGTGTGATAAGGGTTACGCCTTATCATAGCGCATGTCCAGAACCACTGCGAAGAGCTGAACCCACCAGCTTTCAGTTTCGGCCTCAATTCGAAAACCTACACCGTATGAGTGGTAGCAGCGAAGCACTATCCAACATCTACTGGTTCTGCATGGTTAGTATCTGAGTTGTTTGAGACGCAACTCACATGCCGAAGGGGCTTCGTATCCAGCCTGTACGTCAAGACCCACGAACCCTTGTGAAGTCTTTCAATTGATCCCGGCTTCAAGCACCAACTGTCAATCCATATCGTCGAGATCCACAAACCCCAGAAACGTCTCGCAATCGATCCTGGTTCAGGGCAAGGCCGGTCGAAACGTCAAGTCCCGCTAAACCCTGAAGCATTTCTCGAGATATCCTAAACATGGGTTGCCGCGAACAGATAGAAGGAATACCCTCCTAGTCCAGCATGCGGACTGTTAACCATTGCCCCCTCGAGTCCAACACCAACTGGGTGGCCAGGTCGTACGAATACTTCCCGAGGGCCTCCACTCGGCTACTCGGCACTCGGACATTGGACAGAAAAATCCGGAGATTTACTGGAATAAGGTAGAGTACGTTAGTTTTAAGGGAGAGGCGCTGTGCTGCGACGGACTCCCTTGTCACTGAGTTGATCAACACGGCTTAGCCCTCCATTTCACCTTTACGATGAAACTAGGACACCATTTCGTCGATCTTCCACCACACGGGTCCAGTGACTGGCGCAAATGGCATTACTTTATGTATCAATGGACGCATTTCACCGGGATTAAACTAGGGTCCTAGTCAAGACATAGGGTGCGTGCCTATGGTAGTCGACCAGCACTTCTCCTCATTCGAGGAAGCATGGCAGCTCCGTATAATGCTCATCTCCTACAAGAGAACTTACATCCCCATATTCCTCGCCTAATTAGGAACTTTCTCCAGGAAGCAGGCATTACTATTCTGTAGTTTCCAATTGGTTTAAAGGATTTCACACGTGTGGGATATGATGAGGAGGAGACTGTCCACTTTGGGCCAGTTCTAAATATTGGATTTAAGATTTTCAAGTTGTTTGGAACGAGATGTTGCAAGCAGACATGTACCATCTCATTTTGTCTATGCGTAGACACTACGGGAGCGTACTCAACTATTGGGTCGCCAAACATATTATTATTTTATTTTCCAATTATATGTCCATAAATTATTGACGTAAGACTAACACATTGCCAAAAAATTAAGTTGAAGAAATTATTGCTTTTGCTAGTAAGGAGTCTTTCATTATTAACAGCGTCCCATTCTGTTTTGTAAATAAAATACTACATTATCTATTCGAAAATTATTGAAATTTTTATTTCGTTATTGAGTACAGTGGATTCCATTAGTTACAAAACAAAACATCATTTAAATGTCCACCACGAAAGCGCTGGTAGGAATGAAGTAGTTGAACCAAATTTTCCATTACTCTCTCACACAAATCAGGTATGTTCGCAATTACTCGTTCAATGTTGATCTGTAAATCGTCTTAATTTGCTGAATGATTGCCGTAAACCAATGACTTAATGTAAACCCAAAGAAAGAAATCCAATGTTGCATCGCAGGAACGAGGCGGATATTTTATCGGTGCTATTCTTGAAATAATCGAATTACTGAATACACGACGCTTTCAATGATCTGTTGGTTTTAGTTATTGGGTTAAGACAATTTAGTACGGATGTTAGCCAAGGTCTTTTCGAAAAATTCACCACGAAGACGTCTTGGAGATGCCTAGTTCTTATGAACGTCGAGAAATCGATAAATTTTGGTCTTCACGAACACTTTCACGTACAGCAGCAATATTCACTTCATTCCTTGCATTTCTTTGTCTCACTGACACTGTAACATCATGAAGTGAAAAATTTGTTCCAAACTTCTTCATTAAACGTTCAACTGTTCTTTCATCCGGACGATTATAACGGACGATTTTTCATGATAAATTTGGGTTATTTGTAAACATTGTTGGAGTATGTACCTTTCCATAATTAAATGGTAGACACTCACAAATACAACTCTCAATGTCACAAATAATCAGTGGCTGCCATGCGTCAGTAATGACAATTTAAAAATGGGGCGTTTCCATTGAATGACCCTTCAGTAATACTTCTAAGTACACTCACTTTTAAAATCAACCTGTATATATGAAATATTCACCCCGCTATATTCATATCTTTAAATTTGATTAAATCAATGAAGCTGCCTGTTCTCGCCGCCTTCGAATAATTTCCAGTTAAAAACCGTTTAATTTTCCTCTTAACGAAACATCCCTGGAGCAATAACAAACAGGCGGCACTCACTCAACACTATCATTCCTCCTCCATTCTATTCATTTGAATGTTATTACAAGAATTGATTTCGACAGAGTTGTTGATTGAATTTACCGCCGAATGTGCAACCCCCAAAATTGAATGTGTCGCTGAGGGGTTAAAAGCTGTGATTTCAACAGCTGCGAGCTGCATAATAATGTGATCAAACGCAACTCGCCTTTCGCTGCGATTCGTTGAAGATGGCTTGTAGTGTGGTATTTGCATGATCAAACATTTTCTTAATAACACTAATGTCGCTATAAGTACATATGGATATTAACAAAATTAGAAAATATCTAAAAAAACAGAATAAATGTAATAACAACTTATATTACGTCCACATTCAATGCATAGCGTGTCAAGGAAAAGGTTGTAAGTCAAAATACCTAAACTTTTATTTCAAAATTTGTTCAGACGTTTACAAGTTGGCAACTTTCGCAGGTAGTGAACACTAGTGTCGAAT
Organism: Megalocaria dilatata; assembly: GCA_034642435.1. Taxonomy (NCBI): domain Eukaryota; kingdom Metazoa; phylum Arthropoda; class Insecta; order Coleoptera; family Coccinellidae; genus Megalocaria; species Megalocaria dilatata. The sequence continues at coordinate 9,245,621 of CM067854.1, forward strand.
AGGTGAACCAATAAGAGATATAGCATAACCTCAAAAGGTGTCAACGACACATATAGAAAGTCTAAGGCGCAAAATTGTTCAGGAACCTTTATTTTTATTATTATTATTTTTTATTTCATAAAGATTTGATCACTGAATCAAATTTGACAAACACCGATAATCAAATTTGGGTTTCACAAAACAAGTTCAGGTAGGTGATCACGTGGATCAGTTGATCTGAGAAAACATCCCACTTTTTACAATTTGACCGCTATTACGAATCACGTTATTAGAATTACTTCTGTATGTGGAAAATAAAATGCGAAAAGAAATTTAACATGGTTAAAAACGGGCAATTTCAACTGATATCCTTTTAACAACAACAATGTCACTGAAAAGTCAAGGCTACATATCAAGGAAACCAAAAAATCCCTATAATGACACCTTTACAAATGGAACCAAGGATAGAATTTTGTCAACGTTTTCAAGAAGATAATTTTAATAATGTCTTCATATCTGATGTTAGTTGTTTCCAACTTGGGAGAGATCACTCAAAAAACCTATCGAAACAACCTGTTACCGTTCAACTTTCCAAATTTCCCACCAAGATAATGGTTTGGGGAGCAATATCTCAGCGTGGTGCTAGCTACTGTGTATAGTTGATGGTACCATTCATAGTGAAAAGTATTGTGGCATTTTAAACGATTTTCTCCTTGAAACGGCGCATGCTTTATATCCAGAGGGGTGGCGTTTTTAGTAGGATAATAAAAGATGTCATACTTCGGCCTTACAGGAACTCCAAGTGACAACCATTTCATGGCCAGCAGCTTCAACAGATCTTAGTCCCATTGAAATTATGTGGGGACTAATGAAGATTGAAGTTGAGCGAGCAGCGCCACGAAATGAAGAATTATGGCGGTGATTTAGTTTCGGGTGTACCTCGACGTTAAGTCAAGTGTTTACAGTTAAATGGAGGTTGTATAAGTTAATAAGATTAATATTTTGTTATATTTTTTAATGCAAGACTTAAAAATATATACTTAATGATTACAATTGAGCTTTGTTTTTTCCGGACAGACTATATTATTTACTCCGTTGAGGTTCATCTTAACAAGAAAGCAAAAGTAAAGTTTCTGGTAAATAAATGTTCTCACAACCATCTAGTTTTTGGGAAAATAAATGTTGCTACATCGTTCACTTAGAGAAAGAAAATCTTACCAATTTCTAGAGAAATACTACTCTTTATTTGACTAAAATACTCCATTTTATCTATTTGTGGTAATTCAGGAATTCATTAGATTGATGTTATCATTCGAAATGTAAGCTGAAGGAACTCTGACAAGAATAATGCAAAGAACATAACTAAAATTGTTAATGAAAAATTCTGTGTTTATTATGAAAGCTTTTGGCAGTTTCATCTGAATTAAAGTATTCAAATATATAGATCGTCTATTCAGTAATATACCTATTTATCTGTATATTGAACTCAACCAACTGAATGTGCATCTAAGTCGAACTCATAATTATTCTGTTAGCAAAATCTTCCAAAGAGATATTCAACAAACGAATCGTTTCACTTCCTTCTGTTAGAGTTACTTTGCTTCGAAATAAACATGTATATAAAAGTTATTCTTCAGTTAACACGAATTTTCATCATTTCTGGTATCCGTATTATCTCTTCTTTTCTAAATCACAAATTCGTCTTCTTCTCTATAAAATGTTGAATATATAGATGGCCATTAATCACGAAATCGTATGACAGTGGAGATGCTTCCTTCGAGTTCTCGAAATTTGTTCTTTTGTTGAGAACACCCATCTTGCTTGAAAATTTTCTGAGATGAAACGAAGTCATTTCTAATAGGTGAACGCTTCAAGATTCTTTGTGTCGATCACGATCGTAAAATAGCTTTGCTGCCGGAGAACTATGCGTTTAGGTGAGTCTCTTGTCTGCCTGCTGTTAAAAACTTCTGAATGTGGATGTTTACTTAAAATCAACTTATTTTGTTCTCTTATAAACTCTCTAAAGATCTCATCTCGATAGTTTGAGCAAGTTAGATTTTGTGTTCTGCTTAGGCGTTGTTACAGCGTCTTTACGCCACAACATAAACATCACTGTTCATTTTTTCCAATAATGTAACAATGAATTTCTGACCTTAATTGTAATGCTGTCCTCGGTATATTATACTTTCTTTCTATTTTTTTTCGGTTCGCCTTCCTCTATTTCTTTTAGAGCCTGTTGTAATAGCTCTTCATCATACTTTTTTAGGTACCCCGATCCATCCCTCACTTTAAGCATTCTCTTAAAAGAAATACAATTATTGGCTCCCTTGAACGCATTTTTATCGACACGTTGCCAACAACTGTAAAAATAGCAAATTCATATCTGGAAATTATTCTCTGGCTGCAAATCAACATTTCAAAGCGTTCAGAACAATAATGAGTAAGATCATTACGAAAACAGTCATTGGCCCAAGAAACCAATCACTGATTTTTCCTTAAATATTTATACAGTCGTTGGCACCTGAATTTCTTCAGAACTCTTAAGCAAATAATGTATTTTCATCAAAATTATATCCATTAAATATTAACTCATGTATGCAATGAAAAATTTGAAGATTAACACGAATTTGCAGAAAAATTCCAGTAACGAAAACATAGTTACCCTTAAGAAATTTTTAAGACTCACCCTGATATCCATCCATTCACTTCAGAAGACTCAATACATCCACTCCCGCCAATAAACATATATTCAATGAAGTCGTTTGAGAGTCCGTAGATCGTTTGAGCAATGTTGCCAATTTCGAAATAACGGACAAAAATATAAGTAAATGCGACGTTTTCCTTAATAGAATCGAATATTCGATGTCGATGCCAATTAGTTTATGGGTGCCAACTACTGTATGCTTTACTCTACTTCTTTCAGATTAGAACCTAGCAGCTTGTGCTATACTATGACATATGCACGCAATTAGCGTAAAAAGAAAATCTTTCTCTTTCTGCTTAGGCTGAAATATTCCACTTTTACTGCTTAGGCAGAAAAACTGTTTTTTGGTTCTGTCAAGTCACATTAAAAAGTCGCTGTTAACATCATTTGGACAAAAATAACATTCTTAATATAAATGCACTCAAAATTGTATTTTAAAGGTTTTAGTATTACCTCCTGTGAATACAAATAGATGAGATATAGATTAATGAATTGAATGCAGATCACAAAAACAAGCTGATAAAACTGATTTTTCATGCAAGGTATATAGAACGGAACTTTCCAAAGATTAGTTATTGACACTGAAAATGAAAAGTATTTTAAAAGTAAGTCAACGTCAAATTGAAGAGTTAGTATGAAAAGTTGCTAAACTTTATTACAATATTTGAATAATTGATGGTAAATTTATAGGTAGTCAGATTGAAGCAATATATCTCAAATTACAATTCCTCTTTGTATTGATATAATCTTCTTTATCACCTATGAATGCCATTAGGATGTTTACAAATGTTGTAACATCAGATACCTATTTCATGAAAAAAATATTTATAACTTGTTGATTTTAACCCTCACTTGATACAAAAGCCTAATTTAATACCAATAGGTTGTTTATTAATTTGCATATTTGGCACTGATATTCTTACAAGCCTATTTGCTTCTGGCAGTTGACCATACCGAAGTAACCTAATTTTGATGAAGGTATTATGTGCAAAAATATTTCATTTCATATGTAAAGGAGAATCTAAATCTTCATTTTATGTTTTGAACACACTGAGCAATTCAATTGCATGTTTGAAATAGCTTGAGGGTAACAGAAAAAGTAGAATATTAAATTTAATACTCATAGATTCTTGTGTTCGCATCTAACCGTCGGAAAAATACAAAAACAATATTTTTCCGGTTGAGTTTATATATAAACATTTCTGATTCATTTAGGTATTCAAATTGTGACAATTCTAATGTATTTATCACCGTCGTGAAAAATTAATTCAAAAAATTTTAATCAATTGGTTTCAAATCTCAAGTCCCAACGTGTCAATGGCCGAAAACGGTTTTATTTTAAAAATAAGTTAACTCATTTCTTTTATCGATTATTGAATTCACTCAGCTCATAGTTTATTAATGTACGAAGACAAATACATACTAGAATTGAAACATAAAATTATATCAGCTAATTATTTAACACCACGAATAGTTATGTATCTTCTGTTACAAGGATTATAATTGGTATTTTCTTTTAGTATAAGTATAATAATTAAAATTTGCTCTATTTATTGCATAAGTTCATTCTTTTTGTAACTTCATGAAGTTAGTTACGCATATTTATTGATATTTTAACACACTAAATATATTTTCTTCTTTTCTACTGAAAAAATATTGAAGTGTAATTGTTTACCATTTTAATTTTAATGTATAATCTCCTTAAATACTCATGAATTGATTTGATAAATACAGAAGACGTTCTTATCAGTTTAAAACTGCCTGATTTTAACTATCAGCGATAATGTCAACACAAAACAACCTGTTGTGATTGACCTCCTATATTCAAACGGAAATTGTAATTGAATAAATTATACCATAGGGTCACATAAGCCCCCCGCAGCGCTTCACACTTCCATTTTCAATTAATAGGTACTTACTTGAGCGATTTAAATTTTCTGGAGAAAAGTGGATTTTTTCAGTGCATCATTTGAGGTTCACTTTAAATCAAGAATGTCCTTTGCAGTTTTCAGGACACACGTGAAAAACACTTTGAACGGATACCTCAACAACGTTAAAACAAAGTCTAATAGTATATATTGTAGAACAGTCATTGAACCTATGACAGTCACCCCAAGAAACACGTTGTATGCCAAACTGTTACTTCATTGTTTTCATCATTTTGTTACGGCATATATATCGATTATCCACAATTTCAGCGGCACAACGTTGAAAGCACACGTATACCAAAGTTCACAAAGTATCTGCGCCCTTAATACCAAAACGTGCCGTCGCGGCGCTGTCGTCGCACTTCAAATCCGGTTTCAAGATGGCGTCTCCGTACTTCCCGCCATTGGATGGGCCGGACAGGATGGGCGGAACCGCTTTTTCATTCGTCTTTTGTAAGCGTAACTGGGGGAGCGATCTTTGCAGTAAGTAAATTTCGTATTGTGCTTTTTGTCTCATCTTATAATATGAAATATTAAAGGCATGTTGATATCCTACATGCTATTTTCTCCGGGCCTTAAATAACTCAATTTATTAGCTCCGTTGCGATGGAAAAGTGGAGGAATATATTTTTATTAATTATGAATGCGATCGCGATGTTTTTTTCATTCTGACATGCTCCTCCAAGTCTTGACTTCTCAGTTGGGAAAATGGATTATTTTTTTGTGTCTACCTGTAGATTCCTTTATTTGGAAGGATATTGTTGGGGTCCTTGCTTTATTGTCTCATTGGACTACTAAGATTTTGTTTCATCTTTGAATTTATGTTTCAATTAATAGAGTTGTAAAAATGTTGCTCATGAATTGACAATTTCTTAGACTTTGATTCACAGTTTCAAATTTCATTTCAATTTTGAATTATCTGGATTTAATATGAAATGAGTATATTGTTTATTGTTGTTCAGAGTTTTCGGTTTTTGTTGACGTTATAATCAGGAGATTATTAATAAGGACTATAAGCTACGGTGAAAGAAAGTTCTAGAAATCGAGACAGTCTGTATAACAATCCTATACTCAAACAAACTTGACAAGGTTTTGTTGATCAAGTAACGTTAAAATATCGAGAATACATTTATTTACTTAAATTAACTCGCAAAGGTATGTCTTATATGTATTTTGCATGTTATAGATGACGCTAGTGTATTTATAAATACCTTAGTTTCTCTGTGTATAGGGAATATAGATACTTAACAGAGGTGGAGAATTAATTTATTTAAATCAGAAGGGAGATTCAAATACAAAGGATGGGCCGTTTAGCATTTGCATTTTGAAGTAGTGGTTATTTCGAGCCTGGCAACACTTCTGTCATTTGTTTTTTGACAGAAAGTTAGTATAATATTTGACATTTACGAAATGGGTCGACTTACGCGTGAACTGGGAAATATCAAAAACATTCTTCCAAAATGGGCGTCATGATCAAGAACTGAAATTTTTGCACTTATGTGAGAAAACTTTTCATAAAGAACTCTGTATGAAGGCTTACAATCAAGGTTTGAAAGCTGCATTTTTTACCTTCGAAAGCTTGTAAGGAAAAGCAGCAGTAACTATGACAGCAGTCATACATTACCATCCATAAAGGTTGCGTCTTCTCCAAGAATAACCATGAGTGGTACAATATGGCAAAACAGTCAAAGTCCCATTTTGGATAAAGAGTAACTCGATGCGAGCTCCGAAGATATACTTCCGAATAATATAATCGAAGTCTCACACTTCAGCATATCTCTCGCCTTGTCGTTAATATATTCTTACACGTCTGCCTGAACCCATAATATAAAATCGCGATTCATCAGAAAATAATTCTCGACGACAATTCTATATTGTTCATGGTGAGTGTATAATTCAACCTTGCAATCCGGTGTTTACGAAAAAAGCGGTCCTTTTTAGCTGTTGCAGTCCTTCATCGTCCTGAACCAGATCCTCTGGTGAACAGACCAGCCTCTTCGTGATATTTAAATACTCGTTGCATACTGGAGAGACTTACAATAAAGTTTGTCGCTGTTTCACGCTGACCGTGGCCATCTTCCTCAGCCGTCAAAACTAAGACCATAAAAACAGCATTTAGCTATGCGAGGGTTTAAATAATTTTTTCTTGGGGGCGGGCAATCGAAAAAGAATCATCAGGTATACATCGATTACTTTATCCAAAATAAATACTAACAACAAATATGTTTCGTATAAGAAAATATATTTATAATCAAAACAAACAGAAATAACATAGTCATAAATATAACATATGGGCCTACCAACTAATGACTCAAAAACTATTATTATGAAATGGAAATGAAATCGAATATTGGATAGAGTAGTCCGTTACTTTGTGATAGTTCATTTTAATGGAATGAAATAAGAAATTCCTTTGTTTTCTATCACTTTTTATTATAACTGATATACAGTGACTCGAGTTTCGTAGTGTTTACTACATTTTCAAACTGCATGAACAAATTAGAACACCGAACCCAAACTTCACCAAAGAAAAAATAAAAAACTTACTACTAACCCATACAGAATCACAGAATGAAAAAGAAAATCAATAGTGAAATCAATTCAGAACAAAATTCGAAATGATAATTTGATAATGACTAAAGCCGACAAAGGAAACTCTATTGTTACTCTATCCAAAGAAGATTATGACCAGAAAATAAACAAATTTTTAGAGAAAGAATCGCCCATACAACTAAAAAGAGATCCCACCGCAAATATTCAACTAAAACTAAAAACAACGCTCAAAGATGTTCAAATTATTTTATCAGATTATGATAAATTCAAACTTATTAATATGAATCCTACACCTCCCAAACTATATGGCCTTATTAAAATTCATAAAGATAATTGTCCAATACGCCCTGTGGTATCATATATTAATAGCCCCCTTGCGAAACTAGCCTCTAAATTAAATCAAATTTTTAAAGAAACAACACAATTAAACTCACCCTATTCAATAAAAAATTCAATCGAGCTCACAAAAAAACTAAAAAATGTTATCCTTCCAATTAACAGTATTCTAGTGTCGTTTGATGTAGTTAATATGTTCCCGAATATACCAAATACAGAATGCATGAATATAATAGAAAATTTCCTAACAAAAAATAACATCAATCCTGTCATAAAAAACGAAATTTTAACCCTTTTCGAACTTTACGTGGAAGAAAATTACTTTCAATAGAATAGTAAATTTTACAAACAGAAAGATGGACTTTCCATGGGTTCACCTCTCAGCCCATTACTCGCTGAAATCTTATGTCCTGTTTTGAAAGAAAAATTCTAAAATCCACACACGCAAAGCATATCACTTTTTGGTACAGGTATGTAGACGATATATTGGCTTGCTTCTGCACATTCAGAATTAAATCAAACATTAGAATATCTTAATAGTTTGCACAATAAGGTCAAATTCACCATCAAAACACAATTTGATAACTAAATAAATATTCTGGACATAACTTTAATTAAGAGTAATAATGAAATTTCCTTTGATATATATAGAAAACCACATCAACTGATACAACAATACCAAATTTTTCAAACCATCCGATCAATCATAAACTAGCTGCTTATAGATCAATGGTACATAGAGCATTTTCAATTCCTTTAGATAATATTACGTTAAAGAGGGAATTAAATACAATCAGACAAATAGCCACAAAAAATCAGTTCGAAACCAAAACTATAAATTCCATCATAAACAAAAAACAAAAGCAACTAATTCGTAAACAAATTTTCCCCATCTCCAAATCAGATCCTATTAACAATAAATTCATAAAACTAACATATTTTGGACCAATTTCACAAAGAATAGCTCAAATTTTGTCAAAAATTAACATAGTAACAGCTTTCACACCCCCCCATAAAATTTCTAATCTCTTTTTTAATCCGAAAGACAAAGAGAACCAACTGAATAATTCTGGAGTCTATAAATTAAGTTGTCAACAGTGTAATAGTGTGTATATAGGACAAACGGGCCGACCTTTCCATAAAAGGTACAAAGAGCATCAATCTGCTTTTAGGAACCGGAAGAATAATTCCAATTTTGCGAACCATTTTTTCAATACAGATCACACGTTCCCAGAATTGAACAACCTTGTTATCTTGCACGTGGAAGCGAAAGGGAAAAAACATGACATCCTGGAATCCATAGAAATAAGAGGCAAGTACCAATAATAAAACTACTAAACGAACAGACGGAACTTTGGAAAACCCCTCTCTTCGAAGCCCTGCGGAAGCCTACAATCAGCATATATAATAGTTGAGATCTAATTTGTTCATTCAGTTTGAAAATGTAGTAAACACTACGAAACTCGAGTCACTGTATATCAGTAATAATAAAAAGTGATAGAAAACAAAGTAACTTCTTATTTCATTTCATGGAAATGAAATCATTTACTCGTTATAAATTTTTTGTCGTGTTTTCTATAAGACAAATTCCAAGAATCTCCTTTTCATATTCGCAAACCTGTCTATCACAGAATCAATATCTAGTTCAATTTCCCTATGGATGTACAATAAGGCCAAACCTACGATTTTAATCTTTCTTGGCCCATTCTAGATCTGAGCCAAGTTTTTAACTCACTTAATGTTGAAAAAATCCTCCCAGAGCTCGCCACACTTACAGGCATTACAATCAGGTATAGTGCCAGGTTAATATTCGGTTTGAAAATGCAGTAACACTACGAAACTCGAGTCACTATATATTAAGTAAATAAAAGTGATAGAAAACGAAGTAATTTCTCATATCATTCCAACTGGAATTTTTAAATTTTATATTCTGAAATCCTTGGGGGGCTGAATACCTCCAGTACTCCCCCATATCTACGCCCTTGTGACCACTGAAACAAAACATATGCTGATAATGGTGGGAGACTCTTTTTTGATAAACAAGACATCGAAAACAGCAACTTTTTTATCCAAGCAATCACGATAAAGGTATTGCATAAATATTATGAACTATGTTCTAATAATGTCTTCATCATTATAGTTAAGAAATGAACGGTTATTATTAATCAAACTTCGTTCAGAAACTCGAACACTTAGCGCACTTCATCGATCACTTCCAACAAGTTTTTTCACATCGAAAGCAACGCTAAGTAGAAATTTTTTCAACATATTCATAAGTAAAATTTCAAAGCCTTGAAAATGATGTATCACTCGACCCCTATTGTCATTTAAGTTTCTTGAGGGGATGATCGTAAACCCACAAATATAAAATCAAATTGAAATTAACCTGTCCGTAGCAGTATGAAATCATTTTTTGGTTGAAATCATCAAAACAACGCTTCTGTTGGTCAATTCTGACCGCTTCTGATCAATCACTAGCTGCAAAATTCGCCACTTTGATACGAGCGCTCATAAAGAAATTGCAGTACTTGTTTCTTTTTACTTGCTGATTTTCAGTGTGAAGCTCTATAGGCGAATGCGATGTTGTGAGGGAGCTTCTACCTCTTAATTTGCGAGGCGGCGTTTCGTTCTGAGCGCACCTGAACTCTTCAGATTGGCGTGATGCGCATGTGTGCCTGTGACGCTAGTGATTTTGTGATCCACGGAACGGTCGTTGAACGTTGTGTGCTTTGCCCCACTTTCTCTGCGGGGACAGTCAGTCAGGTATTGTTTAAGATTAGTCGTGTCCTCTATATGCTACGCTGGCAAGCTGCAGCAGAGCAAAGCAGAATTCTGGGCGAGCAGCAAGGAAGGTCGGTACAAGTATCGGGTGTTTTTTTAGAGTGATAGAACTTTAAATTGAAATAAAACACATTTAAATTAAGATTGAAGCCAAATTTCTTTTTATTTGATAGATATTTTTATGATATTTATGTTTTAAAAATAATTTCTGGCAAATATCCGCCACAACTAGCTCTGAGGAATGGCATTCGAGCAAAACAATTTTGGACCACTTTTTCGAGTAATTCAGGCATTATTTAATCAATAACACGAGTTATGTTGGCTTCCAAAGCGTCTATTGTTTCTGGTTAATCAGCATAAACCAATGACTAAACATAACCCCAAAGAAAAAAATCCAGTGGAGTTATGTCGTATGATCTTGGAGGCCCATTAATTGGTCCATTTCTCGAAATAATGTCATCGCCAAATCTTTCTTTCAATAAATCAATTGTTACGGTAGAAACATGAGGTGTAGCACCATCTTGTTGGAACCAAAACACTTCTGGGTCGATAGCATTCAAATTTTGAAACAAATAATCATTGATCATCGATCTGTAACGAGCACCATTCACTGTAACATTAGCTCCAGCATAGTTTTTAAATAAATATAGACCGATGATGCCTCCAGCGTGTAAAGCACACCATACAGTGCATTTTTCAGGATGCAATGAAACCTGCAGATCTTCTTAAGGATTGTTTTCACTCTGTATATGGCAATTTTGCATGTTTACATAACCGTTCAACCAGAAATAGCTTCATCACTAAACACAATTTTACGATGAAAAAGTGGATCAACTTCAAGCCGTTCTAGGTCCCAATCAGCAAATAAACGACGCTCATTATGGTCAAGTGGCTTTAGTTCTTGAACCAGTTGGATCTTGTATGGGTGTTGACCAAGATATCTTCACGCAAAATTTTCCATGTGGTGGATGCACAGAGCCCAACTTGTTGTGAACGTCGACGAATAGACAAATCTGGATCATCATTAACACTATAGCAGAGATATTTTCTTCTGTGCGTACAGTTCTTTGTCTTGTTGTTGTTGTTGCATCGAGTAGAGAAAATGTTGTCCGAAATCTATCGATAGTTCGACGAATAAGCTGCTCTGATGGACGATTATGTAAACCATGAATTTCATAAACTGCTCTATAAGTTTGGCGAATAGAACACTGATTTTGAAAATAAATTTCAACAATTTGTAAACGTTGTTGCCAATACTTAATGAACAGAAATGTCAAAACAACATGGCTTTTACCTTCTGTAAAATCACAGTTATCCCTATCGAAAGTTCTATCACTCTAATAAACACCCGATATAATAAAAAGGGCGCTTTCTGCACAGCTAGTTGCAAATTAAGAGTTATGTGTTACTCAAATAATAAACAAGATTTTCATCGAAGATCTTCTCACGTTTATCTCAAGTCACTCACAACATTGGCTACATAATACGTTGGGGAAAAAAACTTGAAGACTTTCTTTAACATGTTTCGGATTGTCCGATTTGGATCAAATATGCACCGATTTGTTCTATAATTGGTTTCCATTTTAAAAGGGGCTCTCGTATTCCATTTTTAACATCCTCTCTTGATGCTAATTTCTTATCACCCGGGAGCTTTTCTAATGCGAGAAAGAGATGCTTGGTGCCAGGTCCAGACTATACATTCTGTCAAGAAAGTACCGGGAATTATCGATTTAAATCTGGCGGGGCAATGAGGCAGGTAAAATTTTTTTTTCCTAGGTTGGTACCACTTTCCTTAATTACTATGCCAAGCTTGAGCGGGATCTGTCAACTAGTGTGTTTGCAACATCTGATTAAGTCAGTCGATGTCAGAGTGCGTGCTGATTTTTACTATGGGTGATTACGTTGAGCAAAGAATTTGTTTAAAGTTTTGTGTTGCAAATGAATTTTCGTGTGCCTATGCATTGAAAATGTTGCAAAAGGCCTTTGGTGATAATACTCTATCGAAAACTCGTGCATATCAGTAGTACAGAGCCTTCAAGGGCGGTCGTGAAGTGGTCGAAGACTTGCCTCGTTAAAATTAAGGAAAGGGTGCTGGAAAACCGTCGTACCAGCTTGAGAGAGATAGCACATGATCTTAAGATATCCCACGAGTCCGCACGTACGATTTTGATTGATATTTTGGGCATGAGAAAGGTGGCCGCACGACTCGTACCGAAAGACCTGAATTTTCTTCAAAAACGTCATCGCGAACAGGTTGCTTCAGACATGCTGGATCGCTGTAATTCCGATTCTACATTCATGGAACGCATTATAACTGGTGATGAGACCTGGGTCTACGAGTACGATATGCAAACAAGCCAGCAATCATCGGAATGGGTGGCAAAAAATGAGCCGAAACCGAAAAACCACGCCAAAGCCGCTCGAAAATGAAGGTGATGCTCATTGTTTTCTTCGATATCCGTGGCGTGGTGCACTACGAATTCGTTCCAGAGGGTCAGACGGTAAACAAGGAGTATTACCTAGGCGTTATGAAACGTTTGCGTGAGCGTATCCGTATGAAGCGGCCAAATTTGTGGGCGAACAACCCATGGATTTTGAATGAATGAATGATTCTTTATTCAGAAGGTACAGGTACATGGTAATGTGCTGTAATACATTAAGCTATTTTTACATCACGAATAAAGAAAATTATTGTCACTAAGGCATCAATATGCCAGCGCGTGACTACACTTCCTTACAGGCGAACAAGAATTGGTACCAAACAATAATTCCATTCACAAAAAACATCAACTAATATAGAATATAGTTACAATTATATAAGGTCTATAAACCCACTTGAAGATACAATATAATATTATAATATTAGGTCTGAACCAAATCTACACTAAACCACACACGCTGAAATGACATCAATAAATGAATCGCAGAACACTCTACAGCATTACATATTATTTTCTTACTTATAACAACAACATTGGATTTAACCAACTGAGCTATGTTGCAGATCAACAATCGAATACTCTGTTTAATATCGTGATATCGACTGCGAAAAGCCATTTCTTACATTCTTTTTTGAAACGTGCATGTTTGAAATTTTGTGTTTTTATGTATGAAGGGAGTAAGTTGAATATTTTGGGTGCTACATATGAAATACATTTCTGAGTTATTCTTTTGTTCTTTTTCGGAATCTCTGCAATGAATTGCGAAATTTGTCTAGTTTTATATTTTTCCATACTGAGAGGCTGTATTAAACTTTGATCTTTGGAAATATTCAGAAGGACTTTGCACGCATATAGTTTCCTCAGTGGAAGTACATGAATATCTTGGAACAATAGCTGAGAGGGATACCTTTGATTTTTGTGCAGTATAAGTTTTAGAGCCCTTCTCTGCAAAATATTCAGCGGATTGATTGAATTTTGATAGCTACTACCCCAAGCTAATAAACCGTACTGCAGGATGGACTCAAATAAGGCGTGGTAAACAATTTTCAAGTTCGATTTATTCATGAAATTTCTTAATTTTCGCAAAATAAAATACTTTTTCGAAGTTTGGTTGCAGTTATCTTCACGTGTTTATCAAATCTCATGCCTGTATCCAAGGTTATTCCTAAATATCTAATATCCTCAACCACCGCCACCGCTGATGCACAATTACAGGTTGCATTCATATTACCAACGCAATGATTTTTGTGTAATATTATTTCTTTTAAATTTGGCCTTGTACGACTGTCCACAAAAAAAGGCAAGCATTTAGTTTTTTCCCAGTTAAGAGTTAGAAGGTTGGTATCAAGCCAAATTTTTATGTTTTTCATTGAATTCTGCATATTAGTTTTTAGTTCTTCCCAAGTTTTTCCGTTCACCAAAACTACTGTATCATCTGCATATGATATGCATTTGCTGTTCCGATCATGGTCGAGTAAATCGTTTATGTATATCAAAAAGAATATAGGGCCTAGAACAGTTCCTTGTGGGACTCCAAAATCAATTGGTTGTGTTGAGCTACTACTCCCTTGTATCGACACCTTTTGTATTCTGTTTTTTATGTAGCTTTCAACCAAATTTTGTACATTCCCGCGAAAACCTAAAATTTCTAGCTTTTGTAAAAGTAGCTCATGGTGTACGGTGTCAAAAGCTTTTCGCAGATCCAGGAAAAACACCAGCTGTCGGCAATGTATTGTCAATATCCCCATAGATAGATCTCGATAGAGCTATCATTGCATCCTCAGTGCATATACCTTTCTGAAATCCGAATTGGTTACCTTTTAAGATTTTATTTCTACTCACAAAACTCATAATCCTTGCTTTGAATAATTTTTCAAAAATTTTAGCTATGTTTGATAAGAGTGAGATTGGCCGATAGTTTGCGACGTTTGATTTATCACCCGATTTGTATAAGGGTTTAATATTCGACATTTTGAAGCAGGAGGGGTATTTGCCAATTACGAAAATGTTATTGAATATATGTTCGAGGGGGCGGCTTATATAACTACATACTTTTTTAAGCAAATAAGGTGTTAAACCGTCTAGGCCAGGGGATGTGCCGTTTTTTAGCTCTCCGATCGTCGTTCTTATTTCTTGCTCACAGGTAGGATCTAAAAATAATGATTCTCTGATTTGATACTTTTTTTTGAATTCTGACAAATAGTTTGACTGTTCTAGATAATTTGTATCAATTTTTTCTGCTAACTCTTTACCTAGCGACGAAAAAAAATCATTGAAACGCTCTGATTTCTCCCTATCTGTAGTTAATATGCTTCCGTCAACATTATATATATCACCTATTTGATTAACCTTTTTTGTAACATTCATTGCGCTTTTGATTGTGTCCCAAAATCTACGAGAATTATTTCCAGCTTCTATCAACTGATTTCGATAGAAATCATTTTTCGATTTATATATCAACTTATGTATTATATTTCTGTATTCTTTGTATTTTTGTCTGAGAGTGATGTTTTCTGGATTCTTCTTGAGATCTTTATGCAGTTTGTCTCTAACTTTGATTGACTCAATTATTCCATGCGTTATCCATGGTGTTCTTTTAGATTTCTCATTATTCTTTCTCTTATATGTTGCGGTATCAATATGACTTATTAAAGTTTTCATGAAATTATTTGTACTAAGCTCTGGATCTATTATGTTTATTACGTTTTCCCATTTTTCTTGTGACAGGGACTGACACAAACTTTTATAGTTCACTATTTGTACCTGTTTAGAATGCTTTATTATTTCGCCTTTAGAATAACCAATTGTTAAAACTACAGCATGATGATCAGTAATCTTAGTCTTCAATACGAACGTTGCTATTCTGTTTAAATTCCGCGTATTGTCAATAAGAACATGATCCAAACAGCTTTTTTGATTATTCACTTCCCTCGTATACTCGTTGACAAGGGATATAAAACCTGATTCATGAATTATGTCTAAATACTCATCTACTATATTTCTATTATGTTCCTTTAATATATCTATGTTAACGTCACCCATGATGAATTCTGTCTGTGAAACACTATTCATTTGTAAAAAATTTTCAAGTCCTGTCAAAAACTCGACTACATTTTGTTCTGGAAGTCTATAAACTGCTGTGAAATTACATTTGTAATCTGATGTTATGGATACACTCAATTTTAGAACAGTTATACCAGCTATGTGATGTTTTGTTATATTTGCATTTCATTTGCTTCTAATTAGAACAATCACCCCGTCGTTCTGGTTGAACTTACCCTCATTGTAAAAAATATCATAATCATTGATTTGAAAGTAGCTCAGATTGTCTATTTGCCATGTCTCGGTAAGTATTATACAATCAAAATCATAATTTAACAAATCCAGAACAACGAGAAAATGTTCAAAGTTTTTTCCTATACTTCTTATGTTTTGGCATATGATTTTAAATTCACTTTTATATTTTACAGCACCTTTATACTCATCGAAATTTTCACATATCAGTGTGTCTGATTTAGTTTCTTCCTCAATTATTTCCCCAATTTCCCTACTGTCCATTTTTTGGTTCAAACCCACTTATTTATCTTCCTTAAACCTATGATTCGACCTAAATATACCAAGTATTACAATAAACCTATCCTACCTTATTTGTAATTTTCATTATTTTTGGGATTCCCCTACTATATCTTATGCTGATGTCTTCTTCTCCTAGCGCTTTCCTTTCTTCCAGCTGGTTTTTCAGATTCCGGTAATATTCTTGCTGCTGCGGCGTTTGATCATTTGATATACGCACAGGCGAGTTCTTCAGGTTTCTCTTGTTTTTTAGGATTGCTAAAACATCCTCAGCATCTTCCAAAATAACTTTTACTGGTCTCACACTATCTTTCTTCTTTCCGAGTCGTATAATGTTTTTAACTCGTACCGACGATGAAGTTATTTTCCTCAGAATTGTGTGTGTTTCTACTTTATCGTGCTCCTTTCGTTGAGTTGCATCAGATTGTACAGACTCCGGTAGGTTATACAGGATCAGATTGGTGGATCTTTTCTGACGCTCAAACACTTCATTTACTATCAACTCGCTCTCCAAGACACTTTCAGCTTTCTTATTTTTAAGTTTCTCTACTTCAAACTGAAGCGAGTTGATCATTTCTCTCAATACTGGAATCTGCTGAAGTCCCAGTTCACAATCTTCACAAAAAAATTTTAGTTTTCTTGTTTGTAGTTGCAAACATTTAGCTTCAGTGGCAGTTAAATTGGCGCATTGTGTGTGTAAGAATCTATTGCATCCATCACATTGAAAACTTGTTTTATTTTCATTGATGTCAAGTTTGCATTTTATGCATTTCTTGTTTTCTCCCATAATAATCGACCTGAGGCCGACTCTGTATAGATATTCACAGAACTTTATCAGTCCGGTTTTTATTCGTTCTTATCACTCCGTTTTTGCCTACACTCCTCACTTATACGATGTTAGTATCTGAGTAATTTTCACAAATTTTCTTATTGGTATTCGGTCTAACTGGAAAAATTATATATCACCTTGTCAAGCTGATATTTTCCGCTACATGTCAACATAATTTTTGATGACGATAACGCGCCTTCTCACCGAGCTACGATTGTGACTGACTTTCTCGCCAAAAACTCAACAAACGTGCTTCAGCAACCACCGTATTCACCGGATTTGGCTCCCTGCGACTTTTTCCTCTTCCCAAAACTAAAATTGCCCCTTCGTGGCACCCGTTTTGAGTCGATTGAAGCCATAAAACAAAATTCGGCGCGAGAGCTAAAGTCCATCCCGGAAAGCGCCTATAAAAAATGTTTCGATAATTGGAAGTGCCGTTGGCATAGATGTATTGGAGCAAATGGAGCCTATTTTGAAGGCGACCCAATAAATTTTGACGATTAAATGTAAAAATGTTGTTTTAATTGAAAATTCCCGGTACTTTCTTGACAGAGTAGTATGTCTAAATTCTTCCGTGTTGAATCGAAACTTTGACAATTTGAAATTCCTCAATATTTTTCCGGTACTACAACACGACATTGCCCACAATACCAAACTGACATGTTCCCCTTATAACTTCACCATTATATGCCCCAATCAAAAGAAACAAACACTGATCATTCTGAAAGCAGACCGAGGAACTCCTATAGCTGTCAACATTTCAAAGAGCTCAATCCGAAACCAGACATCCATGCCTCCAACATGTGGACTCGAACATCCAAGCATCGTGTACAACAATCGGAAATTATTTTTGTGTTGATATAGAATTGAGAATTGCCTCGATAATAGTCCGACTGTATACAAACATTCTGCCAGGGCGTCTTTTGTCCCCCATCGGGAACGGCAATTGCCCGAAGATGTGTATAATATGTCTATTTCTGACCGAAAAACGAGGGACGGGTGTGACAATGTCGGGACAGACCTTCGTCAGGAGCTGTCTATCATCGGATCTTTTCATGGGACTTCAATCGGGACAGTTTTCGAAATTGGAATCCGAATAATAAGATGTAATTTGAGGTGGAGAGATCTAGAAGTCGACATGGAGCATTCGATGCCCGAAATATGAACAAGATGTCGTTTTAGAATAAGAAATATAACACAACAAAAGTCTCTTCTTGTTATATAATAGAGTATTGTCATTTGATTCCATTGGAATTCTATATTTGAAAACATAACCGACTCGAAAGTAGAATCAAAATAAATTAAAATGCGAATCGACACTTCATAGTATTTAAATAAAATGTAAATTCAAAATTATATCTTCTACAATATATATTGAGAATTATATATTAAGTTAACAAACTGATATCATAATATATATGATCAATATTGAATACAGCCTTTAAATTTTTTTATTGACCCTAATTCCTGGTAAATCCTCATTTTTAAATTACTTTAGACCTTATTTGATAAACTATAACGATATAAAGCGTATGTATTACCGAAATGAGTTTAGTATTTCAAAATGTAAAAAACACTACTGGAGAAGCGAAACAATTCTTATATTTATAATAAATATGTGGAAATTAGATTAACCTTATTTAAGATACTGAATTGTTTCAGCCGTTACTATTTAGTAGTTGATCATAATTAAAACAAATTGTATTAATTCCTATGTTTTACTACCAAAAAATATATATTACACATTTTCATGTGACTCGAGTTTCGGGAAATGAACTTATCCCATCATCAGACAACTGAAGACCTAACATTGGTAGGGTGGTATAATATTTAAACAAAAGTCATAAATATTTTGAATATTTCAACAGATTCTCGGTAACACCTAATAGTGGTACAGAGGTTTACAATCGGAACGTGATAAAAAACCGGGTAAAACAAGAGGGGCCTTCTAACAGATTTCGGAATGTCGGCAATCGACAAAGAAGGTTGTTAAACAGATGGTACCCATTTAAATATCTCAAATAATTTTTGGGGTTACATAGCTCCGTACAGTCATTCATTATTTTTACATTATTCTGTTGTATATCTCAAATATTTGGATTTACAAAGTTCGTTGAAAAAGGTTTTAAACAGATGTTGCTTTTTAAATATCTCAAATAGTTTCAATTTACATAGCTCCGTACAGTCATTCATTATTTTTACATTATCGTTATTGTGAACTAATTTGAAAATTTCAACAGATTCTAGATAATCGAGTTTCTTCCCTTTTGATTCCACATGTAAAATTTTAAGATTATCTATTGTGGGAAAGGAAAAAATAATGAATGATTGTACGGAGCTATGTAAATCGAAAATATTTGAGATATTTAAAAAGAGAAATCTGTTTAAAACCTTTTTCAACGAACATAAAATGAATTTAATGAAAAGTAAACAAAAATTCAACTTTTGCCACTCATTCTTTAGAAAACAGTAATTCCTTTCGACAAAAAAAAAAAATTTTACATGTAGATTCAAAAGAAAAGAAACTTGATTATTGAAATCTTCAAATTCGTTCACATTAAAAATAATGTAAAAAATAATGAATGACTGTATGGAGCTTTGTAAATCCAAATATTTGAGATATACAACAAAATAATGTAAAAATAATGAATGACTGTACGGAGCTATTTGAGATATTTAAATGGGTACCATCTGTTTAACAACATTCCGATATCTGTTAGAAGGCCCCTCTTTTTTAACCCGGTTTTTTATCACGCTCCGATTGTAAACCTCTGTACCACTATTAGGTGTTACCGAGAATCTGTTGAAATATTAAAAATATTTATCACTTTTGTTTGAATACCACTGTACCAATGTTAGGTCTTCAGTTGTCTGATGATGGGATAGTTCATTTCCCGAAACTCGAGTCACAAGAAAATGTGTAATATATATTTTTTGGTAGTAAAACATAGGAATTTCTACAATTTGTTTTAATTTTTTAAACCTTATTTAAAATATCAATTTATAATTTCCTTATATGAATTCTTTGAAATCTTCACGAAATATTCTACTTCCAAAATTCAGAATTAAATCGGGAAACTTCTATAATA
Organism: Megalocaria dilatata; assembly: GCA_034642435.1. Lineage (NCBI taxonomy): Eukaryota > Metazoa > Arthropoda > Insecta > Coleoptera > Coccinellidae > Megalocaria > Megalocaria dilatata. The sequence continues at coordinate 9,265,834 of CM067854.1, forward strand.
CATATTGAAAGTTATATATCAAAAATCAGAAAAATATCATAATATATGCGAGGTGTCTACTTTTAAAAGGGCCAAACTTCGAGTGGAGATCATTTGCAACAAAAAATGTCAATAACACATGGTCGAAATGTTGATAGTTATTCTTCAATTTAACATTTCTTTTTTTCACGAAATATTTCAAGTTTTTCCATAAAATCAATTATACTTCAGTTATCCTTGTAGTCTCATCAAATTTGACGATATATCCCTATGTTTTTTTGTGTTCGGAGTACACGTAAGCTTATGACTGTTTTAGAAGACATATCTCTAGGGTCTCCAAAACATTAAATATGTTTGAGTTGATTAATTTCCGAGTTTTATTTTTCTGGTAAGTTGAAAATTGTTTTTGTGAATTACTTTCATCTGAACTCAGTACATATCTGAACAGACAAACTGGGTGGAAACAAATATTTGTCATATTATATGTTAAAGTTCGTGTTCAACTATTTTTATTCTATCCTTTTTTGAAAATTTTATATAGTTTTGGATAGTAGAATTTTTTGTATATGTTTGTTTATATACGTACCTATCCATATGTTGTGTCGTGAAGTGGAAAATGTTTCATGTCGTAAAGTGGAAAAAGTTTTTCCTAGAGATTGAAAAATATTTCATATTGATTATACAGGTATGGAAAAAACAGTTGGAAACATAGGAAATTCAGAGTTAATCAAGAATGCAGTGGAACAGTGAAAGAATCAAAAACTCAGTGCGATGCGATAACAAACAAACGAGTGATCTCTCTCAATGGTAGTGGGAAGCAGACTGCACAGCCTTTCGATCAAAGCATATGCGCAATGCCATTGATATAGAACAATCATTCATTCGTCATCGCATCGCGCTGAGGTTTCGATTCCTCCACTGCTCCACTGCATTCTTGATGAACACTGAATTCTCCATGTTTCCGACTGTCTTTTCTATACCTGTATATATTATGCTATTATTTGGATATTTTAATATATTATTTTCAATGTATATTGTAGAAATTTTCAGATATAATTCTGAGATTGAATTTTATTTCAATATTTCTCTCAAGTATCCGGTCGCGTTTCGATTTATTTTGGTAATTATGGATACATTTCATATAGTCAAAGTTTCCCAAAAATTCCTCAATTATTTTTTAAATTCTGGTTATTTTTCTTTTTCTCATGAGACATTGTTTGGGAAGAATAACATCTATTATGTTACATACACGTGAGTTTATGATAGTTTTACAAGTCATTTTTCTAGGATCATCAATACATTAATCATGTTTGAGTTGATTCATATTTTTCAATATTTTTCATACGTTTGAGTTCTGTTTCAGCTTTTTTTATTGTGTCCTTTATTGAAAGAATTTTGTATAATTTTGGAATAATAGATTTTTCTGTATATGTATGTTTATGTACGTACATGTTGTTTGTATTATTTTATTTATGTCGAATTGTGAAAAAAGTATTCTTCTGGACATGGAAAATTGTATATGTTATGATATTAGTTTGTTTTTCAATATATAACTTTCAATATAGTATTGTAGAATATATCAATATGAATATATAAGTATTAAAACAAAAAAAAAAAGTTTTTCGAATCGGGACAGTGCAACTTTCATCTGTATTACAGTTAGAAACTTAAATGAAGCCGAATAGGTTTTGTTGATCGCTAGGCATAAGCAGAAGATATGCATGTTTCCTAGCTTTTTGGCCACCGATTCAACTTCCTATTTACCGTACTCAAATTCGTGTTAACACATTCGTAATAAATATCCGCCGATTAAATCAATTAACTTGGAGAGAAGTACTAATATTGGTGAAGCGGATTAATTGAATTTTACTTGAGCATGTGGAAGATTTCTTCGTCTGTGACGTTATATATAATTGAAAGTACACTTCGCCTCTTTATTAAGCCTGGGTCATATGCTGCGTACGTATATTCGTGTGCATGATAAGTGGACAAAAAGCTATGAAACTTGCATGTCTGCTACTTATGCCCAGCGCTAAAGAAACCATAGCAACAGTTCAACAATCAAGTTTAGATTTACCATTGAGATCGTATAATGAAAGGACAAAAAAAAATTTGTGAACAGAGTAGCGTTAAGTGATACCAAAACCATAGCATTCTTTCCTGATACGTTCGTTCAGCTAAAGCATGGTCACCTTAAATATCCACTAAAATACGATAACTTTCGACAGTCTTTGTCTTCATTTTGAAGTAATGAAGTAAAACTGCCCGCAAAAACACTTAATTCGGTACAAATGTTTACATTTTCATAGCACACAGAAGTTATGTTGTTTACACTTCAGAGAAATGATAGATACTGATATAAAGTTTAATGATGAACCTTCATTAGTAAGGTGTTGCCAGATGAAACAATTGAGTAACTAACTAGTAGCGACATATGTGATCAATACCGCATGAATTCATTTTTACTCTTAATACGTTCAAGACACGAAAATTCCAAATATTATGGAACATGTTACAAAATGGCGAATGCGTCAGGATAAAATAATAATACTAGTTTTCAGGTTGCACAAAATCGGAGTGAATTGTTGAGCATCAGTTGATTATGATTGAAAGATTTTTAAGGGATACATATCAGAAAGTGCTGTAGATATTTATAATCAAACTTGTTAAAATAAAGTTGTTCTCGAAAGAGTGTGAAAAGCATTGACGTATAATCGGAAGCTTTTGAGAGCTTGTTCACTAGTCTATTTTCCCTAAAAAATTCAAATCTGTAAATTTCTTCTTGAAGAAGTTCGTTTGATAAATAAAAATACAAAATTCAGTATCCTGCCATCCGAAAGTCATTTTTTGTGATTTCAGAAATATTCTCCTAAAGAAACGGAAAGTCTCATGAATCTGAAAACAAATTTTAACTCGATGGGAACTGTACTATAAAATGTCGAATGAGAATAGCTCGATTAAGCCGATTTTGGCCATTTTTGGATATGACATATATATATATATATATATATATATATATATTTCATATCCAAAAATACCCAAAATCGGCTTAATCTAGCTATTCTCATTCGAAATTTTATTTATATTATACCTACTCTGCAAATTTTATGTATTTTTGGTTGAAAACTAGCATTTTTACCTACGGCCGATCCTCACGAAATTTAACTCAAATCTTTATGACGTACTTATACACCTCTATTCGACCGTTTCCCAATAATTCAATTGTAAACTTTTATCTAATTCATGTATTATCCTAAAATTATGATAAAACATATGATTTTCCGATAATAAATGATTACTAGCGTAGTTTGAATTAGTCTTATTATGGAAGAAACTATGTGTATGTTTTTTATTCTTGTATTGAAAGATGTGCCAGTTCTACCTATATATACGTTATCGCAACTACAGCAATTCAACTGATAAACACCCGATTTATATTCTCTCTTTATTTTTGTTTTTGATGAATTTAGCTAAATTATTTTGTGTTCTCAAAGGAATATTAAATTGTTGTTTCTGTAATAAATTTTTCTTATTATGGCTTATTTTACCAACTAATAACTCTATGTAGCATCATACTATGGAACAGCTAATTTATGGTTATATGGATGATTAAAAGAATTATGAATAATTATATCTGTATGTGGGTTTACGAAAAATATCAAATTCATGTTTAATATCTGTTCTTTTTATTGTTAGATCAAGATAATTTAGAGAACTGTTAGTTTCCATTTCAATCGAGAACTAAAGTTTAGGATGAATACCATTAACAAATCAATGAATTTTGTTAACTGACTTCTATGATTTTAAATAAGTTGTATTAAATATCGTGAAATTTTTACTAATGGTGCATTAATATAGGAAACTACAGGTATAATTCTTTGATGTGGTTTGAGAAGTTTGATAAAAGCAGAGAATTGTAGAACTTTTGGCTTAGATAGAATTAGTTTGGGTTTCGTTTTCTCATTTACCTCTATATGTTTTGAAGTAGATGGTTGTATCAGAGTTACTGAAAAAAATAAGAAAAAATATCAAATGTGAATAATTTTACCCATTAACGAAGATAACCGAGATTTTCAGGCCCAAACCTACTTGAAAGTCTCCAGCTCTTTCCCTTCGAAACTTAGATTGTTTACGGACAGCCGGACAGAATTACTTTTTACCTCCGATTCTTCATCAGTGAGTCCAACCTAGTTGTAAATGACAATTTCCGTCTCAAAATTCGAAAATAACAGACATTTTGATAAAACGATAGTACTTTTTGACTAATACTCGGTGGCATTGATGAATGCTTGATGATCCGTGTATCGGTTCACATATTGAGGGTTATTCCGCTTTGAAGGAAAGTTATCGATATATGCCCATGCAACTTCGCGCCAACAATAGAACGTTGTTCCCTACAACAAGCGCGCAAAAAGTATTGTGTAGTGAAGAATAGTCAGATTACTCAGTTACATAGATCGAAAAATTAAAATATTTGATAAATGAATTAATTATATGTAACCGGTATACACCTGAAGGCTCCCACAAAATGAATTAAATCTTAAAAGTAAAATTAATAAGGAGTATGTGCTAGGGTAACAGAAAATTCTTCGAATCGGAACAGTACAACATACATCTGTATAACAGTTCTAAACTCAAACAAGCCCGAATAGTTTTTGTTGATTGTTGGGACATAAGTAGCAGACATGCGCAAGTTTTGAAACGCTGAAATGTCCAACGAATACAAATCAAGCACGCACCTATATTCGCTCTGCATTGGAACACCAATGTATTTATCATACCCTAGGGCTATCTAGTATATGCAAATATATATACACGACATAACACAGCGAGCCAATTCAAGCAAAAAAGTGTGTTTCCGACTTTTTCTAAAGTTACAAACGCAGAAAATTTTCGTCGTACTCAAGTCAGAACCAATTACGCCGTGTTGCTCATAATTAGAATTTTTATTCAAACGAATTAATTAACGTGATTATTTGTTCCAAATATGATTAATATTATTATTATTATTATTATCCTGATACTCCTAGATCTTCTGTGAAGATCCCTCAGAAGCTTTTTCAGCTTGTACGAGTTAGGAGTTCAGTTGTGTTCTGTGTAGGCTTTGTTACTGCGATCTTGCGCCACTTTAGGTCACAGCACTGTTAATTTTTGACCCAACAGTGAAATGGTGGCAGATACCCGTCCAACTAGAAAATTTCTTTTCTACCTGAATAGGATTCGAACCCTGAACCTCCCGGTCACGAGTCCGATGCTCTCCCGCTGAGCTATCCACACTCAATATGAAGTATGAGTAACAGAAAGTAGTTGAAATCGGGATAGTGCAACATACATCTGTATTACAGTTCTAAACTCAAACAAGCCTTTTTAGGTTTTGTTGATCGCTGAGACATAAGCAGCAGACATGCGCATGTTTTGAAGCTTATTGGTAATAATCGTCAGAGCATAGTTTTGTCCAACGAATATACTTCAGCCACATACCCACATTCTCTCCGCCTAGGAACACCAATGAATTTTTCATACACTAGCGCCATCTTTTGCACACAAATATACATGCATGACTTAACATGCACTAGATGACGCTTGTGTATGATGAATACATTGGTGTTCCAATGCAGAGCGAATAAAGGTTCGTGATTGATTTGTCTTCGTTGGATATTACAGCGCACTGACGATTGAAGCTAAAACGTTTCAAAACATGCGCATGTTTCAGCGATCAACAACCATGCTCGCGGCAACGGTATAGTCAAATATTGAGAACTATTGGACCAGTCCAAAATAACAATTTTCTTTAAATGGAATAATTAAAGATAATCGTCATGCTTCACACTGTAATTGAAAAACTTCAATCTAATTCTTGCATTCAACATTTTTATAATTTTGGTTACCTTCATACTGTGGAAAAGGATGATCAATGATAAATAAAGAACAAGCATCATCAGACATTATGTATTTTATTTGAATACATATTATAAATTATACAATTACGCTTCAATATAAAAAGTCAGACGTACAAGTATAAAATCATTATAAAAAGCTAAACTTCAAAATTTATCCTATCCACGATATCTAGCTTATAAATACGTTGCAGTTTTATAGACAGATCAGCGACTTTATAAATATTTTACAAGAGGATATATACAAAAACCATCAATCAGTTCATAAACAATTCGAGTATGAATTGAGTTCGATATAAATAGCTATACTACAGATTTTAGTTGCGCATTGATTACAAACACATAAATAAAATTAAAATATAATAAGACTATACAAATAAATATGACAAAAGTGCATCGATGGTGTTCTCATCAGGAGAAACTAATAGTTTTTCGGAAAACTTCCGGTGACTAGGAAAAACTGAATTAACTTATGAGCTTACGGAAAAACATACTCGCTAAACTCGAATGACATTACAATATATCTTTAGATTTATATTATATTATACTTTGAGTCTATCTGCCAAGAAAATTAAAGTTTCTCTTATTAGTAATGGCCCTCCAGAGTTAATAGGTTTAACAGGTAATTCAGGTGAAATTTAATCAATTTCAGTTGGATAGGAAAGCAATATGGACTCAAGGTTTCCGCTATCAATTTTGGAATGCTATTGAGAATTATTGGAATGTTAAAAATAAAATTTTAACGGCCCCCAAATAGCCAATAGCATTCGTAAGAAAGGTCTTTGCAGATATCAAGTAGACTCAAGAAGAGCCTTTTCTATGCGGACGTTATATTAGAGAAAATGGAGCCACAGAGAAGTATAAAATCGTACAGTACATACAAATATCATTCAAAATTGACTTAATATTCTCAATGAAGAAGAGTATACTTAAACAAGAATTTCTTTGTATGATATTCTAACATTTCAGAAAGAGACATCATCATTTCAAATTTCCATACAAAAGCAGCAGAGATGCGATATAGGTGATGTGAACGCATTTATTAAAAATTACTGGATACTGAATTACGTGAAGAATCCATATTTTTCTAAGAAAGACTCTCCAGGGTATAATCCAAATTTCTAGTCACCAATTTCTGAACGTTTAAAAAAGAATAGTAAATATCATACACAAAACTTTCAATAGTTTTTATAGTCTATATTGAAATACGCAGATTAAAAAAATGGCAGTTTATATTTTATGTTTTCGTTGATAGAAAATGTTATCAAAATGGCAGCCACTTGTTTTAGTTTTAGCATATCTCAAAGGAAAATGAATATACTGATGCAAATTTTCATATAAAAAAACCTATACAAAATTGATTCATCTGAAATAATCTCTCTTTGGTTGTGTTGGATGAAATACATAAATTACAGATTACAATATTACAGTATTTTCATCAATGAATGCATAGAAATTTACAATATAAAAACTTATACTTAGTAAGTAAGTGCAGTGACCCATTGGACGTTATGAACATTTTTGGCAGTGTGTTGTAGCGAATCTGACACCAAATATACAAAAGGTCACGTGTTCGTCATGAATTTACGCTAATGATATGATTTAAGAACGCATTTTACCTAATAAAAATGATATGTACAAAAAATTTCCTTAGACGAGATCAATAAGAAAAAAATACATTTTTGTAAGCAGCGATGCATCGCTACTATCCACGTCCATAAGGCATACAATATCGCTTGAATTTTATAAATATAATGGAAGCTTATGATTACTAACATTCACAAGTTACAAAATTCGGATTATCTCACATTCCGAGAAATATGGGGGTATTCATTATACATACATGATTCTTAAGAGAGAATTACCTATATATAGATGTTAAATAATTGAGATATTCATTCATTCCCACAGTTTCCATACCAAAAAAAATTGTTATGATTAAAAAGAAACATTGAAGTTAAACACGTTCCACAAGTACACATTCTAAGTGAAGTTATAAGAAATATGTTTTATTTATCCCATATATGCAATTCCCAAATAACTACCAAAGTTTTCGGGATATGGTCTTAAACTACTGAAATAGTATAAATTAAACAAATTGGTAAAATGAGAAGTTATTAAAATTGTTAAGAGAAAACCTGAAACTATTTACAGCAATAACTTATGAAACATTTGACTCGCAGCAATGTACTAGAGTGGAGGAAAACAATTTTTCCTTACATGGAATTGCAGGTTATGAAAAATAACTACGGTATATGAGTGTCAGTTTTAGTTGTTATTCTCTGATCATGAACGGAATTGTTTATATTTTGGACAAAACTTCTACCATGTTGCTTGCTATCTCGGTAAATGACGGCCTCTTCTGTGGATCCACCTCCAAGCAGTCCATCTATGAAAAAATGACGATTAATATAATTAATGCTCGATTATACTGTATTCGAATGTTAATTCATTATTCAGAGGATTTATGTTTTTAATATTAGTAGTAAAAATAAGTTCTTGCGGTTTTAATAACAGATGTTGCTACTAGTTTATTATTCCATTGTTTCATCTGGAAACACATTAACTCTGAAGAGTCATTATCTGGCTTTTTTTTCAATATCTGCCATTTTGCTGTGTAAGCAACATAGTTTCTCTGTGCTTTAAAAATGTCAACTTTTGTACCGAGTAATGTGTTTTTGCGGAAAGTTTTACGTCATTACTTCAATATGAAGAAAAAGATTGTCGTATTTTAGTGGGTGTTGATGGTGAGCATGCTCTAGCTGAACGAACGTGTCAGATATAGTTTACCTGATTTAAAAAGTGGAAATTTTGATTTGGAAGGCGAGGAACCCTAAGCGCCATCAAAGTTCAAGGATGAAGAATAAGAGACAAGGTTCAACGAAGATCCATCACAAACGCAAGAGAAACTTTCAGAAACAGTTGGAGTCACTCAACCAGTCATCGTTTAAAGGCAATGGGAATGATCCGAAAGGAAGGAAATTGGGTGCCGTATAAACTGAAGCCAAGAGACGTCGAATGCCGTTTTTCAACGTGTTAACAATTGTTCCAACGCAAAAAAGGGGTTTTGTACCGAATTGTGAATGGCGATGAAAAGTGGGTCCATTACGGTAAACCAAAATGTATTTGGTGGAACCAACTGGATGTGGTGTATCATGAGCTGCTACAATCGAAAGAAAGGAGAGGTTTACCGATGACGATTGTTTGAGTCGAGCATTGCGAGAAAAACGGCCACAATAATCCGACAGACATGACAAAGTTATTTTGGAGCATGGAACATGTTGGCCGTTAAAACGTACTTAGAAACGCCAAAATGGTAAGTCCTACCCCACCCGTCGTACATATTCCTTCCGATTACCATCTCTTCCGATGGATTCAACTTGGCCTGGCTGACCAGCAGTTCTCAAGTCACTATGAAGTCAAAAAATGCATCGATGCATAAGTAGCGGCCAAAGAGCCGGCTCTTTTTGGCGATGAGACCCGTTAATTGTCAGAAAGATGGGAAAAAGTAGTAGTTAGCGGTGTAAAATACTTTGAATGTTTAACCAATTTTTCACGATAAAGTTGCCACCTTTTCCGAAAAAACCGCACGAACTTATACTTCTTATATTATTTCTTCCAACAGATATTACACAAAATTTTAATTGCTCTTGATTGCCACAATCGTGGACATTGACTGTGACCTAAACAACTATGAAATATGGTAGATTAGCAGAAAACTGCAAAAGAGACATGGCGCTGTCAAGGTTAGTAGTTATCTCCTATAATTCTGACCATAGACCTAAGCATTAAACTTGATACAATTTAAAGTAGGACAGAAATTTTCTAATATATACTTTTGAATTATTTCAACCAATCAAAGATCTGTGGAGATTCTATTATGTCCTGACTCACCTCTTCAACATATGTTTTACGTGAAAGAGGAAATAAATTTTCTAGTATCATATTCGTTGTTTAAAAGTAATAATAATAATTATAACTGTATTGAAATGAAATACAATCTTCTGGAATAATCTAACTTAACAAGTAAGGGAAGATAACTCCGATTCATGAGTAAATGCTGAAGAGATTGAATATCAATATTATTCAATAAAAATATTTTTCATTAGACAACGTGTCTACATTTTCTCTTCCCGATATACGAAAGATTTATATGCATGTTCAAGCATTTGCTGATGACCTGGCAATCATAGTGAAAGGTAAATCGGAGGTGACGATATCGGCCGTCCTTCAAGAGATACTGGACACTATCGACAAATAATGGAAGAATAGGGGAAGATAGGTCTCTTAAGCCACAAAGGGTAGTTATAGTACCATTCATCAAGAAACCGAAATTGGATGGTTTAGAACCGCTGACTATCCGTGGTGAAACAATACAATTCTCTTATGAGGCAAAATACCTGGGAATAGTCCTCGACAAAACTCGCAGTTGGAATGCACACCTAGATAAAGTTGTCATAAAGCCAGAAAGGGATTCTGGACCTGCAGGCGAATTTGCGGCAAAACCTGGGCTTAAAGCCCAGGTAGATGTATTAGCTATACACTATGGTAATCAGAACACAGATAATGTATGTACCTGTAACGTGGTGGAAGAAAGACCAACAAACGATTGGCCAAAATGAGCATTTCGCACTACACCCACGGCAGCGTGGAGGTCTTACTAAATCACTAAATCTACCCCCCCCCATCTATTCGTGCAGAGGGGGGCGGAACGGACCACATACAAAAAAAAACTATATCAACTGGAGGATCGACAGGGGCAATAGTGATGGGAGACTCAGGACTACTGGACGAGCTTTTAACGAACAGCACCCTATCGATGCCCTCGGATCTAATGTCAGAAGTCACCAGCGAAGAATGTAATCGTTCCAAATGGGGGCAAATGGACCTTGGATGTTGAAGTTCTATTGAGGACCGACCTTAGCTTGTTCACAAACGGCTCGCAAACTACGTACGGAATGGGAATAGGAGTTTATGGGAGCAAATTGAGAATAAACATCTCATTGAATCTTGGTCAAAACGCAAGCATATTCCAGGCAGAACTATTTTCCATTGAGATCGCGATAGATCTGCAGATGAAACGGCAAATCAGCCACGGCAAAATCAAAATGTTTAGTGATACTCAGTCAGTACTAAAAGCCCTGGAAGCCAGCTGTTGTACATCGAAAACAGTCTGGAGTAGTCGCACGGATTAAAACAGGCTCGGTATGTATAACAGAATCACTCTTGTTTGGATACAGAGCCACTCAAACTATTTCGGTAACGAAAAGGCAGATCGACTGGCGTTCGCTGGAGCTGCGCTGCCTCTGGTAGGACTGAAACCATTCCTAAGAATACCATATGACGTGGCTAAGCGGACGATAACAGGCAGAATGAACTCTTGCAGTTTTTCTGGGTGAGCTCTTTTGGTTGAAACATTCGAAGGTGTTCCTTGGAAGAGCTTCGAACAAAAATATGACGGACCTAGCGCTAGGTCTGGATAGGGCCAAACTAAGAACACTTGTGGGAATTATAACAGGTCACTGCAGTCTGAAAGCGCATTTGCACAAAATCGGTCTGGATGAAGACCATGAATGCAGGCTGTGCCTGGAAACAGCCATGCATATCTTCTCAGAATGCCCAGCGGTGAGTCGCATCAGATTCGAGCTCATTGTCAGGCCTTTATAGCCCGCTGCGAACTGAACAAATTACCCCCAAGCAAGATTATCGGTTTTATCCAAAAAGAGGATTTCGTCGGAGAAACATAAGTTTGGCCAACCACAATAATCCGCACGGGCGCAGTGGTAGGAAGGACAGACGCCGATTCACTATAAAATAATAATAATGATTTCAAAAGAAGAATAACACTTGCGATTAGTTCGGTCATTCCTTAAATGCTGAATGATGAAATAAGAGATATTTTATGTTCTCGTTTAAGTTGCAGTAATAACTTACCTGAACAGCTGCAATATCTTCAGGAGTCGTAGGATGTGCTTTCCATTCCAACTTCTTCTCCTTCAATTTCGTGAGCACACTATTATCATTCAACTTGGGGAAAGGTAGCTCTCCCTGACTGAACACCTCCCAGATGACAACGCCAAAGGAGTACACGTCGCTCTTGGTAGAGTACTCGTCTTCATAGACTGCCTCGTATGGCATCCATCTCAAAGGGATGATCTAGAAATTGTTTGAAAAAGTTCAGTTAAAATTCTCCTCTTTGAAATGTAGTCAATTACCTGGTTGACATGCTTGCAATATTCCTGACTGTATGGATCTCTAGTGAGTCTTGGAAGACCGACCTTAACGACTAAAGAAGACGTAACAAGACAATTTCTAGCAGCCAAATCTTTGAGAACCATTCTATTTGAAGAAATATAGTCCATGGCCTTCGCGATTTGATGCACCACGCCGGCTGCTTGGATAGGAGAGAGAGGTGGTGAGGAACCTTTCTGTGTCGCCAGTAAAAACTGTTTGAGATCGCCCTTGAAGAGAATATATTTTTTTAAATGGATAACATCTGGTCAATTAATTGCTTCATAATTGAACAATAATAATAATAACGTTTATTTCAAAGAAATTATATATCTTTTATCAAAACTCAGAACACAAAATGAAATAGCAGATATTTAGTAAGCTTTAGATTTATCAAAGAAAAAAACAATCTTGTTTTAAATAATTTCAAATTTGTGATTGTTATAAAACTAGTTAAAGGTATATGTAGGGTGTTTTTCCGAGATGATAAGGTTGTGATGTGATTGAAAATTGATTTCACGATTTTCTTTTGAACGCGAAAAATGTACTCAATTCCCGAGTTGGACATACAGAAGACTAGTTCGAATTTCATTAAACTCTCAAAGTTGGCGTAATAAAAATTTTCAGAGACTTCTCGTTCAAATATTTGTATAATAATATAATTTTGTAACTTTCATAATAGAAAAATCTTTACCTTTTCACGGAAATTCCAATAAAGGAAACTATGAGCTGCAAAAGAAACTTTATATCGATCTCACTCTATTCTCCCTATTCTGATGTACGTTGGGTTTTTTCAAATTTCGAAAAAAATTAAAAGTGTAATGGGTATGTCTCCTCAGATTATATGTAATTCTTTATGTCCATTTTCGGGTCAAAATTGGAACAAAGGGACAATGAAAAACTCTCTGGAATGAACAAAAAGTTTATCCTACACATTGTACCTAGATATATGGTAAAAATAGGTAAACTTCCATGTATACTTATTCGAATTCAATATTTTTTGGTACACGCGTATCTATTCTTACTTAGTATATGTTCAATTACTCATACTAGAATTTGGGTTTCATTAGACAACATGGCAAAACTTGATCAATAAAGTTCTTAAGGAAACTTACTTAATCGACCGACCGCTTTAGCGCAATCCTATAATTCAATACGACTATTAAAGTCACTTAGCTAGGAAACCAGTTGAATTCTACTCCCACTAGGCATTTCTATCATTTCAATTACGGTTTAGCGTCTATAGCTGAATGCTGCTATATTTTGAATGACCTTGCAGTAACTGCAAAAACTCAACATAATATTTTTTGTCATTCAGTATTTCTCCCCAATTTATTTTCGATGCAATTTTTGCGGCTTCAATTATTATCAGGTTGATATTTTTCCTACGAGCTCATGTAACGAAAAATAATTTTCTGAAGGAACTATGATAAACAACAAAAGGATAAATAAGTACCTTTCGAAGAGAGATTTGTAGAAATACTCTCGAATAAAAAACTTACCCAATCAGTGTATTCCAACAACATGTAATGTGGCTCGGAATCCCTGCAAAGACCTATCATTTGTATAACATTTTCATGTGAAAGTTTTGTGAACATATCGATCTCCTTCTTGAAATCTGTGAGGCAGTTTTCGTCCTTCGTGTGAGAGAAGGATTTTATCAGCACAAGAACATCCTTATCCTCTGTTATGCTGTTGGTTGTCGATTTACGGTTATCTTGGCTTGGGATCTGACTTTTGGATATCTTTCCTAACAGTACATCTCCAAATTCTCCTCGACCTATGAAAAAATCTTTTTAGTTTGAAGCTCACTTCAATTTGTGTAGGAAGTAAACCATAATATTAATATTACAAAAAGAATACGACAATTTGAAAATCTGGTAATACAATATTTTGAATTTTTAGTCCACGAATGTTCTTTTATCTGTGTTTTGATGGCAAATTGCCAGTGAAACTTATATCTTAGATCTTCACTTACCTATAAGTTTGGTTTCTTTAAGGTTGCTCTTGGGAATAGCAACCTTATCATAGCTTGATTTTGATTTTCGCGACTGTCCAGAGCTTTGAGAATGAGTTGTTTCAGCTCCGTCACTTTTCTGGCCCTCTTTGTGATTTTCAATACCGTTGGCACCCTTTTTGGAGCTACCAGAATTAAGATCTTCCTTCAGTTCAGTGTGTTCAACATCACCGTTTTCCATTTTTCCTTAAACATAAATATCGATTAAATAAAAAGAAATTATGAAAAAATTAATATTTTGCTTATATTCACAATTTGGTTCTTCTTTGGGAAATAGAGAAAAAAAGGTTTACCTTCTGTCACTGGTATTTTTCTGGATTTTCTTCTATAACGGCACCAAACCATCAGCCCTACAACCAGTATGATATAGGCCGCTGCTACAGACATAGTTATCAATACTGCTTTAGTAACAGTCGAATCATCAGAAGCTGAAAATGTAAGAAGAAACTAATCAATGATCTATTATTAATATCATAATGAACTGTCAATGTTATATGCATAAATCTGTTAAAGTAAAATTTTCCTATTGAAGTAAAACAGTTAACAAAAAAAAAGCAATATAAAAAAGACATGTTCTCCAAAGCTGGGGTAGATGGCTTAAAATATCAGGAAAACAATTTACAGAAGCATTATTCAGGATTACTAAAATTAAGATTAAAAATTAAAATTTAAATTTTTAGTAACTGGAGTTGAAACACACTCGCTGAGTGAAGATTTTCTAGAATTTATTGGAAATATTCTCCTCAGAACCCTGTATATAATAAAAATTTCGCTTCATTATGCTATTTTTTTCCAGTAATTCTATAAATATATTTTTGACTTTTACTGGTTATTTAAGTTTTGTGTAGATAGATAATTTTGTATGAGTAAAAACATTCGATCGAAAAATCATAAATAACAACTTGAAGCTTCAAATCAAAAGTAACAATTAATCAAGACTAACTTCTTTATACAAATTGAATCAACTAAGTAAAATTGAGAACGAGCCGCCCCTGCAATGCGTCGCGACGCTATAAACTACGAACGTAACTCGCATGCGCTCCAGCATCTCCGATAACGATTATTTTCGGCATTCCATCAGTTGTGCTTCTGAAAATATCCCAAATCCTATCCGCTCCGGATTTGCCATCACAAAAATGACGGATTATCAACAAAATGATTCTGACATTTTTTGTAACGACTACGTGTGTGAATCAAACGAACTTGAAGAAAAACCCTCGCCTGTGCAGAGTTACTGCAGTAATTTCAAAAGTGGTTATATGCCCGTCAATCCTGAATACATCGAAAAACTGCAATTTACTGGTAGGAAGACTTTCGCCTTTTGGACTTTGGTGGTGATTCTTATCATACTAGCCATAGGAAATCTTTGTTTAACCTTCATAATACTCAGTGTTCTGCGCCTGGGTGGAAACATGGAATCTATAGAGTTCATACAGAAGCAAGATGCTGTAAAATTCTTCGGAGAGACTGACCTTGGACACCTCTACAAAAGAAACGGTAAAATCGAAGGCTTCCAAGATATACCAATCGAAGTATCTTCACAAGACAGTTCGGTTATCTTCAGCCTATCTTCCAAGTTCGGTCGGGTATCCACCAAATTCAAAATGAACCAAAACTCCACAACCTTTGACAGTATCAACAAATTCGTCATCAAAGACGAAAACGACAAGCTTATCTACTCTTCAGTAGATCCAATCTTCAACTCTATTAAAAGCGTGAACAATTTGAAGACGAAGTTGGCGCTGACAAACAGAATTTCCAGTCCGATCAAGGAAGATTTGAACATACAGGGAAAATTTGTGAATTTCAAAGGCGCTGAAGGTACGACCATTAACGGAAAGTTAGTTTTTTGGAGCGCTGATCAAGATCTGCATTTTAAGACGGTGAACGGCTCTATCACAATGACTAGTAAGAAGGATATTTTCATTAACATGAAGAACGTACCTACGGCTGCAGTTAAACAAAATAATCACTTGAGGACTCAGTATAAAATTTGTGTGTGTATGCCCCAAGGAAAGTTGTTCAGAATACCGGTATTGGGAAGTTCGGTCATATCTTGTAATCATGTGAATATGTCGCCTCAACATAATCCCTGTTATTGAAAGAAATAAGCTGGTTATGATGGTATCTGGGTTAGACAAAATATACATACATATCTGTGAATTAAGGAGTGGGATGAAAAATGAATAGATGATTCATATTGTTGTCTGTCCTATAAAACTGTTGCTTATCTTACAATTTTATTCAAAGAAAAATCGATGTTTTGTTAAGAATATATTAGACAATATAGTAAGGAAACATACTAACTTCTTTGTGTACATTTTTTATACAAAATGACAATAAAATAACTTATAAAGGATATTGTTTCCTGGAATAAATACTTCCAATCCTGTGTTATTTCATTTAAATATATAGAAAATATGGATTCAGAAAGGTTTCATAACTTCACAAATTATATACGAAATTAGTTCGTTTTCTATCACTTTTATAACTAAAGTATCCTTAGTTTTGTAGTGTTTACTACATATTTAAGCTTTTAAATGTAGTGAACACTACTGTCCATTCAGTAATACTGATGATAGAAAATGAAGTCATTTCTTATTTAATTCCATTTCAAGATGAACTATCACAAAGTACCTGACTACTCCATGTAATATAACCTCTTAATTAGCGTGAGAAACTTCAGCAATCTCCTTGCTGAATATGGTTATTTTTTACATTAGCAGGCATCTGACGTTTCTAGAAATTTTTATGCTGGTCGGAAAAATTGAAAAATTAAAAAGCAAAAATTGGGACTGGATCCCGTGGTCCTCAATCTTACGAGCGAACGTTCTATTGGCGAAATTTGCTGTTGATTGCAACATATCTACTAAAAATCATTAATAAGGGGGGTGAGCTATGGTAATAGAAAATTCTACAAATGTGGAAATGTATAACATACATCTGTATAACAATTCTATACCCAAACAAACTCGATAAGGTTTTGTTGAACACAGGGGCAAATTGCAGACATGCGCATGTTTCAAACTTGTTGGTTTTCATCAGTGCCAGTGTCAAGTATCTACATTCGCTATACGCGGAGACACTAAGGTATTAAACATATACTAGCGCCATCTAGAGTATGCAAACATACATACAAGACATACATTTGCGAGCTAATTACGTCACCTCGGGAAGTATTCGTACGACCTGACCACACAATTGGTGGTTGACAGTCCGCATGCTGGACTAGGAGGGTACTCCTCCTGTCTCTTCGCAGAAACTCATGTTCAGGA
Source organism: Megalocaria dilatata (assembly GCA_034642435.1). Lineage (NCBI taxonomy): Eukaryota > Metazoa > Arthropoda > Insecta > Coleoptera > Coccinellidae > Megalocaria > Megalocaria dilatata. The sequence goes on from CM067854.1 coordinate 9,283,233, forward strand.
TATCTCGAGAAATGCATCAGGGTATAGCAGAACTTGACGGTTCGATCGTCTTAGTCCTGAACCACGATCGATTGCGAGACGTTTCTGGGGTTTGTGGATCTCGACGATACGGCTAGTCCATTCGTGCTTGGAGCCAGGATCAATTGAAAGACTTCACAAGGGTTCGTGGTTCTTGACGTAGAGGCCGGATCGACGGTGCTCGTACTCGGTTACTGACCATACAGAGCCTGTAGAGGTTGGATAGTGCTTCGCTGCTACCAGTCATACGGTTGTGTGTTTTCGAACTGAAACCCAAACTGGAAGCTGGTGGATTCAGCCCTTCAGAGTAGTTCTCGCTGTGCGCGATGATGAGGCGGAACCCTTATCACATCTTTTTTATGGTCGATCTTTAGCTCCTGGGCGATGTAACGGCCAACTTTGACTTTTCTGCGATTTTATCGGCATTTTCAAAGACGGACGTGCCTGTGCGAGGTGCATCTTCAAGCATTTACAATTTAAACCGTCTGGCTTACATATTCGCCTTTATAAAAGAAAAAATGTTATACGAATTTTGTCTTAATGGAATGAAATAAGAAATTACTTTGTTTTCTATCACTTTTTATTATTACTGGTATACATATGGTTTGAAAAATTTGGTATTGTTTTATCAGTTGATGTGGGTTTTCTATATATATATCAAAGGAAATTTAATCTATATATATAAAAATCAATTGCTGTTCGTTAGTCTGGCTAAAACTGGAGAACGGCTGAACGGATTTATCTTATCTTGGTCTTGAAATTATCGTGGAGGTCTAGGGAAGGTTTAAAGAGTGAGAAAAATTCGATTAATTGCCGGGAAAACTCTAAAAACAGCCCTTTTCTGTTTTCCATATAAACGTTTTCTAACGCAACTAAAGTATTTAAGATACCGTTATACCCCACTTAAGATATGAGCAAAATCCCGAATGTTGAAAGTCCCAGTATTATACAAATGCCCAGTAAAATAATACTGAGAATAAAATAGAAAAAGGCTTTCTACTTGATAGAAGAAATATAACAAAATTTGAATATCAAAACAGATTTAATCTGTTAGTCTTCTACAATTTTAATTTTATTTTGGACATTAATTTAATTCTAAAAGTTTTTTGAATAAAAAATTTTTTTTGAAATTAAAATTGTAGAAGACTAACAGATTAAATCTATTTTGATATTCAAATACCGGGAATTTCAACATTCGGGATTTTGCTCATATATAATATGGGGTAAAATGGTATCTTTATTATTTTATAGTAGTTGGTTAGTTGGTAATTAATGAGATAAGAAACATCTTATCATAAGTTATCAATAACATTTAAATGATAAAGTAATAGTTTTGTAATTTAAAAAATACTTGATAATCTATCTATCTAATTAAGTTTATATTACATTATTTTTGTTAATAATAAAAAAAATATTATTATAACTTAAAAAAAATAAAATTTTATTACAATTCCTCCACTAATTAATCGAAAGGAACTTCGTTCCATCCGGGTGTCCCTTGACACCCCTCAATTTTTTATAATATTCAAGTATGTACTAAAATTTGATTATTTACGCACAACAAAAGAAAACAAAAAATACAGTTTATGAGAAAGTATTAAATTGATTAACAGACTGTATCACAGCAGTGTGTGTCTGTCAATATCAAATTTAAACTTTATAAATAGCCAGTATTTCAGAAAAACTCTGTTTTGTAAGTAAGCAACATGATGTGTCGAAAATAATAATAAAAATTCGTGCTTCATTCAAAAAATGCTTTTTTATTAAATACGGATTCGTTTTGTTTTGAGATTATTTTATACAAAAGTTTAGGACTTTTATTTATCGATTGAGACAGTACGAAGTCTGGCAGGTCAGCTAGTCTTAATATATATAAATCTCGTGTCACAATTTATGGATTTCTTTTTCTCCAAACTTTTAATTCGGGAATATAATTAGTGTTAATATGTTTCAAGTATCTAACGTCCGCAGCAATGTTATAGAAAGTCAAAAATGCTGCCAACCGCTTAGAGGAAAAGATGGTACGGCTGTGCCAGAAGCACTCCTGTCCCCTCAGATAATCACGATTTCTTCATCTTGAAGTCCAGTTTAATCGCTTTCGTCTACCGTATACTCAAAATTCGAGAATTTCAGACAATAGGAAGAATTGACATGCGTCTGACCCGAAGTCAGTCAAAATTGACATTTACTAGTTTTTGTCAGAATGGGCTTCGGTGGTGATCTCGTTTTGGCTATTCGCATATATTGGAGAGCAGCGTTCAGCATAATATGGCCCATCGTACTACTACCCATACTCATCACTGACTACAGTGAACACAAGAGATGCATGTATGTGATTTTACTAATGGCAGGATACTGGATCACTGAGGCAATTCATATTGCAATAACTTCTTTAATACCAATCCTGTTGTTTCCAATTTTCAACCTCATGAATACAGACGATGTGTGCAAAAGCTACATGAAGGATGCAAATGTGATGTTCATAACTGGACTGATACTAGCCATAGCTGTTGAATATTCTCGTTTACATGAGAGAATAGCAATAGCGGCGATCGACGTCATAGGAACTGGTCCAAGAATGCTGCATTTTGGTATAATGTGCATAACCGCTTTTATCTCTTTGTGGATATCCAACACAGCAGCAACAGCCATTGTGATACCAATAATAACGTCGATACTGTTTGAACTAGAATCACAAGGAATCCTAAGTATCTATGTACCGACTGAAAGTACGGACGTTGCTGAGGGACATCTGGAAGATACAAGAACACCTACAAGATCTACCATGTGTTATTACATCAGCGCGGCCTACGCAGCATCCATCGGTGGCATGGGTACTCTTATTGGAACTGGTACCAACTTGAGCTTCAAAGGAATTTTCGAAACCACTTTCAAAGATGGACCCGATATAGATTTCGGATATTATATGCTCATATCTGTACCTATAGTCATCATCATACTTATGTTTGCAACACTTATACTTCAATTATGGTTTCTTGGTTTATTTAGGCCGAAATCGAAAGATTCACAGAGTATAGCCATAGGGCCAGAAGGAAAAGCTATATCAAAACAAGTCATTCGTGAGCGAAGAAAGCAGATGGGACCTATGACATTCCATGAAATAGCAGTTTTGTCGTGCTTCGTTCTGGCTATTATTCTGTGGGTAACAAGAGATCCTCAAATGTTCCCTGGTTGGGCTGAACAACTTACAGACATAAAGGTCCAAGATGGTACAGTGGGCGCAGTCATAGTCCTGTTAATGTTCTGTATACCAGCAAAACCTAATTTTTTCAATATTTTCAGCGAAGATGAAGAGAAAAGACCTAAAGAACCTTCCACTGGCTTGGTTACTTGGAAATTTATTTCCAGAAAAATGCCTTGGGGTCTGGTTTTTCTAATTGGCAGTGGTTTTGCGATTGCTGATGCTGCAAAGTCGAGCAAAATGAATGATTACATCGTGTACCATTTAGGTGGAATGGAAACCATGAATCATTATGTCATTATGGTCATAGGTTGCTTGGTTGCAGGCCTTTTGACTCAGCTCACTACCAATGTTGCTATAGCCAATATTACTCTTCCGGTTATGGCCGAATTGGCGAGAAAATTCCAAATTCATCCATTTTATTTAATGTATCCTGTATGTTTAGCTTGTTCTTTCGCATACACACTACCAGTGTCAACGCCGCCAAACGCTATAGCTGCGGCACCTTGCAATATGAGAACTTATCAGATGTTAATTATTGGTTCATTTCTCCTCATAATGTCTTGGTTGGTTCTGTTTGCTACAGCTCCATTTTTGTCGGGACTTGTCTGGGATTATCAGAACTTTCCTGACTGGGCTAGTAAGAAAGATAACGATACTTTCCGCTGAATTATAACTATGCTATCTTTATTTTTATGAAAAACTGTACAATTTTGTGGTTTATTTTTATTTCCGAATATAGATTTGTTAGTTTAATTTGAACTGAACATAAATGATGTAAAGAACGATGAGAAATTTTCACATTACATAGCATGTATTCAAGTTTTCAAAATCTTTTTTGAATTTATTGTGCATGTTCAATTATTCGTTGTTGAGATAAGGAAAATCAAATGCTTCTATTTCGATATACTATTATGAATTCTGGAGGCATCAGAAAAAACAAAAATGATACAACATAACTGCCAAATGTTCGAATTCAACTCAGAATTTTTCTCTTGGTCGATGGACATTGAATTCACCATGCAACTATTTGATATACATAGATACATAAAGAGTAGAAATGACTTCGTGAGATTTTTATAACATATGTCTACTAGTTTATATTAATCCATTGTTTCATCTGTGTTCATAGAGTTTGATTCATTTTTTCGCAGTGATTGAGTGATTTCACTTTTACCAACTTAATGAAAAGTAGGATATTAATGGAATTCTCATTATAAACATGAGCCATGACGAAAAAATGTACAGGTAATCTTACAATGGAAACAATTGGTTAGTGAATGAAAATGAAGAGGAAATTTAGTGTTTTGTAGTCAGGAAAAGGAAAATATTTCCGTTATAAATGCTTCAGTAAGCACCAATTCATAAGATCTGAGCGAGTTAATAAGTTTTCCCAAAAAATTTTCATCGAATTTCAAGCACCAGATGATTGGCTTCTGAAAGTGTAAACAAAATGCAGGAGTGTATTAGCATGATATGAAATCTTTAAACGCTTGTCAAATGGGTTATTCTAATAGCATAATAAGAAAATTGTGTTATATCTTACGTATTACGATGAGCAATGTTTCCTTCCGGTTCAAACCAGCACTACTTCCAGCAGTACAGCCATATTTGTTCTCGTCATCTTTCCTCACTTCCGAAATGAACAGGCTTCCGTTTTCCAGCACGCTGAATCTTGATTTGTCAAAATCGTTCATCACCAAGTTCTTATCCCAGTGAATCGTAGGTTTTGGTTTTCCCTCAACCACACAGTCTATGATCACACTCTGACCCTCGACTGCTTCGGTAGGATTCTTTGGGGTCACGTTGAATTTCGGAGATACTATAGACACAAAATATTATATATCAGGTAAACAAACATGTTACATACAAATATATTACGAGGAAAATTGTTCATATAATAATCATCACACTTTTGCCAGTATGCTGAGGTTCTACTGAGGACCGAACTTGGCTTGTCCAGAAACGGCTTGCGAATGACGAACGGAACGGGAGCAGGAGTCTTTGGGAGCAAACTGAGAATCAACATCCCATTGAGTATCGGTTAAAACGCAACCATATTCCTGGCAGAACTATTTTCCATTGCGACCGAGGCAAATCTTCTGATAAAACGGCAAATCCAGGATGGCAATATCAAAATAGTTAGCGATAGTCAGTCAGTACTAAAAGCTCCAAAATCTAGCTGTTGTACATCGAAACAGTCTGAAGTTGCCGCATGGCTCTAAACAGGCTCGGTATCCATAAGAGAATCACTCTTATTTGGATACCGAGCAACTATTTGGGTAACGAAGTGGCAGATCGGCTGGCGTTTGCTGGAGCCACGCTGCCTCTGGTAGGCCCGGAACCATTATTGGAAATACCGTACGACGTGGCTAAGCGGAGGATAACAAGCAGAATGAACATAAGACTTTCTGGCTGAGCCATTCTAGCCTGAAACATTCGAAGGCGTTCCTTGGAACAGCTTCGAACCAAAAGATGGCGGACCTAGTGCTAGGTCTGGACAAGGCCAAACGCAAAATACTTGTCGGAAATATCACAGGTAACTGCAGGCTGAAAGCGCATTTGCACAAAATCGGTTTGGCTGAAGACGATGAATACAGGCTTTGTCTTGAGGACCCTGAAACAGCTATGCACATCGTCTCAGAGGGCCCAGCGGTGAGTCGCATCATATTCGAGGTCTTTGGTCTTTGGTTTTTGTAGTTCACTGCGAACTGAAAAAATTACCTCCGAAAAAAAAAATCGATTTTATCAAAAACTGCATCTCGTCTGGGAAATATAAATCATGGGTGAACCACAATAGTCCATGTAGACGCAGTGGTTGGGTAGACAGGCTCCCGCTCACTACAATTAATGAGAATAATAACTACCCGGCTGAAAACTTCATGTTAAACTTGTGTAAAAAAACAACATTTTGATTAGTTGATAGTTTAAATGTCAAGTTTTCTATTATTTGAACTGGCGCAATCACCAAAATTGGTACGATACTTACCTACAACCTCTATTACAATGGATGTGTTGATGAGCCCTTGAATACTGGAGGCTATACAGCTGTACTGACCCTTATCTTCCATCAGCACTCCGTTGAAATGTAGAGTACCATTCATATCAGTAATGTGACTAGGGAAATTGTCTGATCCCATTCCGCTCTTCTCCCAGCGCACATTTGGTGGAGGCGTTCCCTGAGCTTTGCAGTGAACTTTTCCAATACTTCCCAGCTCCAGCTTTCGATCGACAGGAGGCGGCACAAACTTCAATATTTCTGAAAGTAAATATGAATATAAAATACCAGATATCAAATAGCAATAATATACAATTTCTCTTAAGTGTATAATACTAATGAGTTCTGTCAGTTTGGACGAAGAATACGTCAGTAGCAATGAAATATAGTAGAAATAGACATGTATTTCATTTCGAATATCAAAACGTCAACAAACATACTTTATCGGAGTGGAAAAAATCAAATACAAGGTGTCGGGTATTTGATACTCCGATTAAACAAAAACTACTTAAAATTAAAAAAAAAGTTTATTGTTTCAAATGCCGCGCCAAGACAGATACGCTTTTTGGACACGCTGTACTTAAAACAGTATGAAATTATAGGGAACAAAAGACCTTCTTACCAACAATTATCACACTTGCGGGCTGAGATTTAACTGGTTCAAACCTGTCAGTTGAGATCTCACAAACGTAGTCGCCACGATCTTGGGGCTGTACGTTGTGGATTAGCAAGGTAGCGTTCTCCCGAAAAGTTTTGATCCTCTGGTGATGATTAGCAGGATCGTACTCGTGTTTCAGCAGCTTGCCCTCCTTTCTCCATTTAACAGACGTCGCGGATTTCGATTGAGTTTTGTACTTACATTCCAGTTTGAACTCGTCGTTTTCCATTATTGTAAGGTTGACTGGTTGGGCCTCTATCTTAGGAGGTGCTGGAAAAAAATTAATATAAGAATAAGTTCAGACAAAGCTAAGCAACACTTAAATCAATTTGAAGGTGAAACAATACCTGATAGAAGGAAAATTTAAATGACTTTTAAATTCAGAATTATATATTTTAACTTCTACCATATATATTGAAACTATATAAAAAACTGTCAAACTGATATTCTTATCTATAATCAATATAAAATATTTTTCAATGTCTCGGAAAAAAACCTTTTTACATCCCGACATGAAACGTATCAATACAAATATATTAACAAAAACTATATAAGCATGTATATTAACATACAAATACAAGAAAATCCACTATTGCAAAATAATCTAAAATTCTCAAAATAAAGGATAAAATAAAAATAATTGAACGAGAATTCCAAAATTTTATAGCTATTTCGGTCTCTAGACCTGTTCAGAAATGAATTGAATTCAGATTCAACTATAAAACAAGATGAAAAAATATTTCATATTGATTATATATAAGTATATCAATTTGATAGTTTTTAAAAAAATTTGAATATCAAAACAGATTTAATCTGTTAGTCTTCTACAATTTTAATTTCAAAAAAATTCTTATACAAAAAACTTTTAGAATTAAATTAATGTCTACAATAAGCTAATAAAGTTAGTCTGTTTTAAACAAGTTACACTCTAAGGTATGATATACTGATTGTTAGTTGATTTTAATATTTTAAATATTATCTAGGGCCGATGAAGAGATAATCCGAATTCTAATTGTTTTTTGAAGATATAGTGCATGTTTTGAGAGATTTTTGAATTAACTTATTTGAATATTTAAATATATGAAATATTTCAAATAAATTATATTTTTTGAGAAATCCTTGAGTTGTGTTTTATGTTTTTGAAAAGGAATTGGTGTTCATTATGGTAAGATCAGAAACGAAATTTTGTCTCCTTCAAATATTTATTTATTAATTTTAATTGACTTTTTTTATATTTGTTGGTTTATTTATTCCATTTGACATTGTATATTGAGTTTTAATTATATACGTTTATTAAATATAAGCAGTGCTTATTGTAGAAATTAATTTAATTCTAAAAGTTTTTTGAATAAAACTTCTTTTGAAATTAAAATTGTAGAAGACTAACAGATTAAATCTGTTTTGATATTCAAATTTTGTTATATTTCTTCTATCAAGTAAAAAGCCCTTTTCTATTTTATTTTATACATAATATATGATTATATTTAGGCTTGAATAAATCTCATTCTGAAATGTCAATGGTTTGAAGAAAACCTTATAATACCCTACAGTTTTCTATGATTTTGTGACGAACTGACTACCTGGATTTTTTAAAGTTAGTCTGTTTTAAACAAGTTCCGTGTTACACTCTAAGGTATGATATATATATTGTTAGTTGATTTTGATATTTTAAATATTATCTCGAGCCGATGAAGAGATTATCCGAATTTTGTTTTTTGAAGATATAGTGCATGTTTTGAGAGATTTTTGAATTAACTTATTTGAATATTTAAATATATCAAATATTTCAAATAAATTATATTTTTTGAAAAATGCTTAAGTTGTGTTTTATGTTTTTGAAAAGGAATTGTTTTCATTATGGTAAGATCAGAAACAAAATTTTGTCTCCTTCAAATATTTATTTATTAACTAGCTGACCCGGCAGACTTCGTACTGCCTCAATCGATAAATAAAAGTCCCAAACTTTTGTATAAAATAATCTCAAAACAAACAAAACGAATCCGTATTTAATATAAAAGCATTTTTTGAATGAAGCACGAATTTTTATTATTATTTTCGACACATCATGTTGCTTACTTACAAAATAGAGTTTTTTTGAAATACTGGTTATTTATAAGGTTTAAATTTGATAGTGACAGACACACACTGCTATGATACAGTCTGTTAATAAATTTAATGCTTTCTCATAAACTGTATTTTTTGTTTTCTTTTGTTGTGCGTAAATAATCAAATTTTAGTACATACTTGAATATTATAAAAAATTGAGGGGTGTCAAGGGACACCCGGATGGAACGAAGTTCCTTTCGATTAATTAGTGGAGGAATTGTAATAAAATTTTATTTTTTTTAAGTTATAATAATATTTTTTTTATTATTTACAAATATAATATAATATAAACTTAATGAGATGGATAGATTATCAAGTATTTGAACAAAACGGGGAGAATTTTTGAAATTACAAAACTATTACTTTATCATTTAAATGTTATTGATAACTTATGATAAGATGTTTCTTATCTCATTAATTACCAACTATTATAAAATAATTAAGATACCATTATACCCCATATTATATATGAGCAAAATCCCGAATGTTGAAATTCCCAGTATTTGAATATCAAAACAGATTTAATCTGTTAGTATTCTACAATTTTAATTTAAAAAAAAATTTTTATTCAAAAAACTTTTAGAATTAAATTAATGTCCAAAATAAAATTAAAATTGTAGAAGACTAACAGATTAAATCTGTTTTGATATTCAAATTTTGTTATATTTCTTCTATCAAGTAAAAAGCCTTTTTCTATTTTATTCCCAGTATTATTTTATTGGGCATTTGTATAATACTGGGAATTTCAACATTCGGGATTTTGCTCATATCTTAAGTGGGGTATAACGGTATCTTAATTACTTTAGTTACGTTAGAAAACGTTTATATGGAAAACAGAAAAGGGCTGTTTAAAGTTTTCCCGGCAATTAATTGAATTTTCCTCACCCTTTAAACCTTCCCTAGATCTCCACGATCATTTCAAGACCAAAATAAGATAAATCCGTTCAGCCGTTTTCGAGTTTTAGCGAGAATAACGAACAACAATTGATTTTTATATATATAGATTTTAATTGCCTTTTTTATATTGGTTGGTTTATTTATTCAATTTAACATTGTATGTTGAGTTTTGATTATATATGTCTATTAAATATAAGCGGTGCTTATTGTAGACATTAATTTAATTCTAAAAGTTTTTTGAATAAAAATTTTTTTGAAATTAAAATTGTAGAAGACTAACAGATTAAATTTGTTTTGACATTCAAATTTTGTTATATTTATTCTATCAAGTAAAAAGCCTTTTTCTATTTTAGTTGATAGTTTTTGTACATAGTTTCAAAATATATTGTAGAAGTTAGAATATATAATTCTGAATTTAAAGTCATCTAAATTTTACTTCTATCGAGAATTGACATTCATATTGATTTAAATATCCGCAATATATTCCTTAATTATTTATTATTTTTAAAATTCTGGTTATTTTTCTCATCATGGGACATTATTTGGGATGAATAAGTTATCTCATGTTTTTCTGTGTTCCGAGTACAAATTGTTATAGGTTATACGTACAACACGTTGAACATTTCTATTTTATTCTGGGGACTTTCAAGCTTACTACAAATTTATTCGTTCCAGGTTTTATCTTATTTGGTGAGTTAAATTTTGATATTGTTATATATTTGAATCTGAATTCAATACATTTCTGAAGAGGTCTAGAGACGGAAATAGCTATTAAATGTTGGAATTATCTTTCAGTTATTTTTATTGATCCTTTATTTTGAGAATTTTGGATAATTTTGGAATAGTGGATTTTCTTGTATTTGTATATACATATCGGGTGTTTTTTTAGAGTGATAGAACTTTCGATACGGATAACTGTAATTTGACAGAAGCCATGTTGTTTTGACATTTCTGTTCAGTAAGCATTGACATCATGGAAAGACTCACGCCGCAACAACGTTTACAAATTGTTGAAATTTATTTTCAAAATCAGTGTTCTATTCGCCAAACTTATAGAGAACTTCGCGGTTTACATAATCGTCCATCAGAGCAGCTTATTCGTCGAACTATCGATAGATTTCGGACAACATTTCCACTACTCGATGCAACAATACCAACAAGACAAAGAACTGTACGTACAGAAGAAAATATCGCTGCTGTGAGTCATTGTGTTAATGATGATCCAGATTTGTCTATTCGTCGACGTTCACAACAAGTTGGACTCTGTGCTTCCACCACATGAAAAACTGGTTCAAGAACCAAAGCCACTTGACCATAATAAGCGTCGTTTGTTTGCTGATTGGGCCCTAGAACAGCTTGAAGTTGACGCTCATTTTTGGTTGAACGGCTATGTAAACAAGCAAAATTGCCGTATATGGAGTGAAAACAATCCTCAAGAAGTTCTGCAGGTTCCATTGCATCCTGAAAAATTCACTGTATGGGGTGCTTTACGCGCTGGAGGTATCATCGGTCCATATTTCTTTAAAAACGATGCTGGAGCTAATGTTACAATGACTGGTGCTCGTTACAAATCGATGATCAATGATTATTTGTTTCAACATTTGAATCGTATCGACCCAGAAGTGTTTTGGTTCCAACAAGATGGTGCTACACCTCATTCTGCCAAAGTAATAATTGATTTATTGAAAGAAAGATTTGGTGATAACATTATTTTGAGAAATGGTCCAATTAATTGGCCTCCTCTAGGAGGCATGATCTATCATGCGACATAATCTCTCCACTGGATTATTTTCTTTGGGGTTTTGTCAAGTTCAGAAATATTTGTACTCGTACATAAGTTTGAAAATATCGCATAAAAACATGGTGAAACGCACTGACCTGAAAAGTCAGGAGCTTTTGTGCGCTTGATCATATCGCCTACGTCCTCACGAAATTTTTCATTATCCTTCTTGACGTTATTTTACACATTTTTATGGTCACAAAATACATTTTTAAAATCTTTTCATTATACGGTCCTCAATAAATTTGCAGTAGCCTTCGTGTAGTTAACTCACATTTGAAAGCTTAATTTCAACACGATGGTGGAGCTGTTGCTATGATAACAGTAGTGTTCAACGCTGCCCTGCTTATATTATTTTTTGATTTTTAAATTAAATGATCTTCATGAAATTTTGTACGAACATCTGGATATCAATGAGATCAATGGAATTTGTCATTTGGAAAATATTGTGGAAAAGGATAAAAAATGTCAAATATGAATAAGAAACTCTAGGACTCATTTTGCCGATTAAAGACTTTCATCGAGATATTTAGACCTCAAAACTACATTGTAAGTCTTTAACTTTTTCCATTCAAAAGTAACTTCAAAGTACCGCTCAACGCTTCTCTGGTCACAATTTTTTTTTAAGTTTCTGATTGTACGATCCCCATTATTTGCAGGAATATGCGTGTCATTATTTTACACTAATACCAAATTTCGTTTCAATCGGATAAGTAATTTTGCAACTTTTGAGAAAATAAGAAAGGGTTTGAAATGTGAATAATTGAGGAATCACTACACCAATTTTTTCAAGTCTCTAGCTCTCTCTGTTTAAAAATTTGTGTGTTTACGGCCGACCGAACTGACCGTCGCCTCGGATTCTTTATCAGTTAGTCCAACCTAGTTTTTCGAGACCATTTTTAGCACAAAATTCGAAAATTATAAACATTTGAGAAAATAGACAGCAGACAGTACAATTTAATACCCGAAGAAGCCACATCGTGGTGAAACAATTGTTGTAGTAGTACAAACATTTTTGTGGAAATAAATTACTGTTTCATATACATTTTCGTTTTAAATTTGAGAAAATGATAGCACGCTTTCCACGAACAAGTGTGCAAAAAGTATAATACTTACTTATGACGATCAATTCTATAGATTTTTCAGTTCTACCAGCTACATTTTCTGCTACACATGTGTAATTTCCGGAATGTTCCAGATTTATTTTCGATATTATTAATCGACCATCATCATCAACTTTGACTTCGCCAGCATCTGAAATCTGTAGAAAATGTTGGTTTAAAATTGGGACCAAAAATTATTCATGGTTGAAAATATATTTCTTTCAATTGCCATTTGAGTCAGTCAGAAATAAAATCCATTACATCTTTCAGTTATCACATTTTTAACAATTCTTTCAATGCTTCTACACAACGGTTTTCTATCCTACTATCCTAACACGCCAAGAAAACAAACATATTGACATAGGTCACCATTCAGAATATCTTCAGGACTTTTCAAGTGTTAAACATATTATAGAGTGATTAATGGCTTGAGGATGTCTTGCAGTCATGAAATGTCATATTTAAAGACATCCTTCTATTTATTTATCTTGTATTCATTCTAAGAACTCTCTTTGAGACTTGTGTATAATTTGTTTTAAGAACCACAATACAATGCCCCTTTTTATTTTCAGTCTTGATAAGCGTTTATTTCAGTTCGAAATTTTTGGGCATTGCTAGGAATAACTTTCCTAACTTTGCGCGAAGGTCTATTACTTCTTCATTATGCTTGTTCTTCATTCCCACTTTGTCTTTCATTAAATTACTGACAGAATAATGTTACAAATGAATCAAACATAAAAAGATAACATCAAGAATTCATCAAAATAACCCACTTGAAAATAAAATTCCTTTATAATAGTCGTTAATATAATGGACCAACAAAATGTGAGATTAATAACATAAATGTGCGACAAAAATTTTGACAGATGTGTTTGAGGGTATTGATTCAACTCAATACGTGATATATTTAATAATGGTTATATTATGAGTTATAATAATCTCTAACTCTACAATGTTTAACTGATACTGACTTACGTTTCGTCCTTGCTGGTGGACTTCATCAAATGTACGAAACACACATCCCAACCAATAAAATACATTAATAATAATGAGAATAAGGCTTATTGATCTTATTTGAACACAGTGTATAGGGAAAGTCATAAAATAATTCATCAATGCGAAGAAAAGAAGAAGAAAAAACAAATTAATGAATACAGTTGTTATTCATACATTCACTAATAATATAATTAAAATTAAATAACATTTGCTTAATAGTAAATATTTTATTCTCCCACAAAAAGCTGGCATATCAAAGATCTTATTGAATTGGGTAGCTTATTGTACAAAATAAAGCTTCGATATTTAGCTGACAATTCAAATTTAGAGGTTCTTTGTTTGTTTATAAATAGAGTCCTGATATTTTTTTGTAGTATACTTGTGTAAGCTGTAAAATATAGTGTGATTCCTTTTTATTTTTTGTAATGAACAAAAGAAGTTTGAATAATAAAAAGAGGTTTTTTCTTGATAGAAGGATTATCAGAAAATTTCAAATATCATATAGATTCATTCTGTTAACCTCATACAAATTTTCATTCAAAAAATTGTAGAATTAAATTAAATAAAAGTCTTCAGAACACACTGTGTCAATTTAGTAGATTAATAGAATTAACACTTATTAGATAATAGGAAAGGGAATACCTGTTCCAAAACAGGTAAAAAAACGTTCCTTTAAGAATATTCGTAAGAATTTCAGAACAGATTAAATTATTTAGGTGGTGAGCAAAGTGATACTTTATACATTCAAATATTGATTTCATTATTCTGACAGATACAAAGTCGACTATAGTTTTTCATTTTTCAAAGAAACAGTAAAGTCTGAGACTTCACAACCATGAACAGGTTGAAAACAAAATTTTTACTGTGTAAAGGTGATACATTCGGTCAAGAAAGTACCGGGAATTATCGATTTAAATCTGGCGGGGCAATGAGGCAGGTAAAATTTTTTTTTCCTAGGTTGGTACCACTGTCCTTAATTACTATGCCAAGATTGAGCGGGATCTGTCAACTAGTGTGTTTGCAACAGCTGATTAAGTCAGCCGATGTCAGAGTGCGTGCCGATTTTTACTATGGGTGATTACGTTGAGCAAAAAATTTGTTTAAAGTTTTGTGTTGCAAATGAATTTTCGTGTGCCGATGCATTGAAAATGTTGCAAAAGGCCTTTGGTGATAATGCTCTATCGAAAACTCGTGCATATCAGTGGTACAGAGCCTTCAAGGACGGTCGTGAAGTGGTCGCCCATCGACGGCTTCGATCGAAGATAACGTCGATAAAATTAAGGTAAGGGTGCTGGAAAACCGTCGTACCAGCTTGAGAGAGATAGCACATGATCTTAAGATATCCCACGAGTCCGCACGTACGATTTTGATTGATATTTTGGGCATGAGAAAGGTGGCCGCACGACTCGTACCGAAAGACCTGAATTTTCTTCAAAAACGTCATCGCGAACAGGTTGCTTCAGACATGCTGGATCGCTGTAATTCCGATTCTACATTCATGGAACGCATTATAACTGGTGATGAGATCTGGGTCTACGAGTACGATATGCAAACAAGCCAGCAATCATCGGAATGGGTGGCAAAAAATGAGCCGAAACCGAAAAAACCACGCCAAAGCCGCTCGAAAATGAAGGTGATGCTCATTGTTTTCTTCGATATCCGTGGCGTGGTGCACTACGAATTCGTTCCAGAGGGTCAGACGGTAAACAAGGAGTATTACCTAGGCGTTATGAAACGTTTGCGTGAGCGTATCCGTAAGAAGCGGCCAAATTTGTGGGCGAACAACTCATGGATTTTGCATGACGATAACGCGCCTTCTCACCGAGCTACGATTGTGACTGACTTTCTGGCCAAAAACTCAACAAACGTGCTTCAGAAACCACCGTATTCACCGGATTTGGCTCCCTGCGACTTTTTCCTCTTCCCAAAATTAAAATTGCCCCTTCGTGGCACCCGTTTTGAGACGATTGAAGCCATTAAACAAAATTCGTCGCGAGAGCTAAAGTCCATCCCGGAAAGCGCCTATAAAAAATGTTTCGATACTTGGAAATGCCGTTGGCATAGATGTATTGGAGCAAATGGAGCCTATTTTGAAGGCGACCCAATAAATTTTGACGATTAAATGTAAAAATGTTGTTTTAATTGTAAAATTCCCGGTTCTTTCTTGACAGAGTAGTATACTTAATTTTATTTGTGTGTATCCGAACGTTTGATGAAGAGTTCGCTAAGTACCACTGGAGAATTACGGAGCAAAAGATTTATCTCATTAGATTTAGAATAACATATTCCGTCCAATTGACAATTCTCCATATTGTTTTATTCCTATTGACATTCTGTCAATAGGACCCAATCAAATTATATAGTTCAAAATCTTTATTGAAAAAAAATAAATGATATAAAAATGGTTTTATATCGTTGATTTATCCATTGAGCTTCATAATACTAACTTTTGTTATCGACCAAAATGAAAGAAGCCACAAATAGTTTTAAAACTGAATTTTTCTTTCTACTAGTATGAAATTATTTTAACTTACCGTATGACCTCCGAAATTCACCCACCATTTCTTGGCTTCCGGAAAACTTGTTGGTTCTAAACACGTCAGTTGGAATGAAGAACCTTCGGCAAGAATAAATTTTCCTCCTTCTGGTAGAGCAGGTTCAAATGACTCATCGTTCATGAGGGTTAGTTCTATAGAGAAAAGAGAAATTTTTTAAAAGGGTGTCGAATAAGTGAGACAGAAGTATCAAGCGCAAGTTTAAAACTACTTACGAGCAATTTTGAGATCGGCAGTGTAACTTTGTGGGACCTCAGTGGATTCACTTTTGATTCCTACGCAGTTGTACAGTCCTTCATCAGACTTTTGCACTTTCATTATTTCTAGTGTTTGATTAGGATGAATTTTGTACCTTGAAATATATTAAATTGAATAAAATATACCAAATTTTTTTTAAAGAAGAACATACTTCTCTGTGGAGTGTAAAGGTCCCACGTCCTTAAAGTACCACTCTGTTACGTCAGCGCCTTGGTAAATGCAATCGAAAAAAGCTGAGCCTCCTTCTTTGGCTGCTTGATTGGCTGGAGGCATTTGGATTGTTGGAACATGATCACCTGGAAATCTCTCAATTTGAAGTTTGATGGGTTTAGTATGAGAAAAATTGTTACCTTGAACGGCAAGTACAAAATTGGTCCTACTATATTCAATTCCTGCCTCGTTTTTAGCACCACATCTGTATATTCCGTTGTCAATAGGTTTTACAGATTTGAGATGAAGTCGTTTCTTCTTTATCTCTATCCTCGGAGATTTCGTTAAACGGTCTCCGTTTCTGGAAAAATAAATTACTTAGAGAGGGCATTTCCTCTAAAAAATTATCAATAAGAAATATATATAATATGACATATGATATTGGGATATCGTAGCAACAATAACTCATTAATTACCGAAATTGCGGAAATTGAGAAAGTTTAGTATCAAGCTGTCATCAAATATTTGAAGAGGTGATGAGGTAAGCAGATTTATGTAAACGTTAGATACCATAGACTTAGTACTCTAAACATTTTAATACGTCTATGTTCAATACCCTTGAAGATAAATGTCCTTTGTACGAACATGAAAAGTTGGATTGCAAACTTTAAAAGAGATAAATTTTCCATTAGAGATGGAGAACAGTTTTTGTTATCCAGAAGTCAAAAGTGATAGTTACTGAGTGGTGACGGTTTTTAGACTGTTTAGAGATTTCCAGTCTTAATAACATAGAATTGTTACCCTAAGCATTTATGTCTATGCAATACCCTTTGGATTGCAAATTTCAAGAGAGGTAAATTTTCCATTGGACATGGAGGCCAGCTTCTGTGTTCTTATCCGAAACTATTGATGCAGTTCATAATATTGAGGATCGTATAATTGGCTCTACTTTTTGTTATGTTTTCAGTTATCTAAAGATTAATTAATTGTAATCCCTACATTAACCCTCTCAATTGTATTGTGAGTAAAACAATAGTTCCTAAAAACTTCTTTTAATGATGCTATTTTTGTCTGTTCAATTGGAAATTATCTACCTCACAAACGCCCCGCCAGACTTGATACAAAACGAACTAAATCCCTGTCCGATTTACATCGTCCGAACCGTCAACCCTGTTTCGACCTTTGACCCCCCAATCTCACCTGAACCACTCGTAGTGCACATCTCCGGAAGCATCCAAATGACATCTGAGGATGACGTCATTTCCGGCCTGGATGAGGGCAGCCGACTCGGGTTCTTGTAACTGCACGGCCGGTTGTCCGATCCCTGAAACAATAAATAAGGTGTTTAATGTCTAACGATAACATCTCCGGCATTTTCGAGGGCCGAGGGCAGAGAGCCGGTCGAAATTTATCTCGTTATTCCCTTATTTGTATTTCCATCTAAACGGATAGAGGGGTGATATATGTCGCTTGCGAACTGTTTATCGAATTTAAGTTTTAAGGATCCAATGGCGAAGGCGGGAGGGGGTTTTATTGAATAATTAGTTGAAAGGCAATATCGTGATTGGAAAGTAATGCTGATTTAGTGTGGCGATTTTGTGAATACGAAAATGGAGAGAGACTCTTCTTATGTCTACGAAAGTTCTTCGATTCAGAGTTGTATCACTAAGATCTAGAATAAATAAGTTGGCTGATTAATTTCGCCGTTGAAATTAGGCCATTTTGAAAATTTTGTTATAATGACGTACAGGTCCGTCCATGGTACAATTTATCAAATATCAATTATAACTATATAGTTCCGAACTTCAACGTCAGGAACGCTGGCTTGCGTCGAGTTACTACCTAATTATGTTTTTTTATCGACGTCCATTTTGAACATCTTAGTTGAATGCTGAGATGATCTTTTCACTGCTGTTGCCACATGTCTTCACTTTTTCCAAATATTTTTTTTTGTTATGTAACTCCGAATAACGCCTCTCTGAACTGTTATCAAGACTTCAAAACCAGCTGCTCTAGCTTGGATGAAAAGAGACATTTTTCTCAAAAAAATTTCAAAATAAAAATTTTGTCCAGTTTAAACTGACTCTACTGAAAAAAATACTATGGGACTTTGGCAAGTAACGTCAAAATTTGGCGCATTTAGTGAGAATTCCAAAATGGTACAACACTTGGTAAATTCTTGCTGAAATTGTAGACTATTTTTTTTTGGAAATAATCCCGTTTTTGACAAATTTATCTACCTTAGTTAAAAATTATTCTTATGTGCCGTTTTCAGGTGCGTTTGAAATAAAATTCAGTGGATTCCTTAAGTTTTCAACTAAATTAAGATTTAAAGGGAAGTTCCGCTGAACATTTACGGCAGCATATAGTACCAACAAGATGGCTGCCCAGCGCATTATGCTGCCACATTAAGAGAATTCCTCAATCAAGAATACGATTTCGTGGCCTGCCCGTTCACCCGATTTGAACCCAATAGACTTCTTTTACTGGGGTACGATAAAGGAGAAGGATCGTCTTATTACCAGATCATTTTTAAGGAGATGTAGAGCATGCATTGCAGCTGATGGTAAACATTTCGAACATTTGCTGTGAGAATTATCTTATTATGGCAGCATAATGCGCTGGGTAGCCATCTTGTTCTTATCAAATGCTGCCGTAAATATTCCGTGGAACTTCCTTGTAAATTTTTATTTAATTAAAAACTCAATGAATCGACTGAATTTTATTTCAAACTTATTTTAAAAGGGCACATTAGAATAATTTTCAACTAAGGTAGATAATATAAGAAAAACAAATGTTAACTTCCGCTATTTCATTGATTTACACGACAATTGTTTCGTCATACAATGACTTTATCAGGTGAGTATTTAAACTGAGGTATACAATGCAAAACATGACCTTAAATACACCGCTCTGGTACAAAAAATATAGGGGTGGAAAGAGATGGTTTACAATTAAAGAAAAATATTAAGTAGGGGGGATCTGTTTAAATCTATTTGATCATTCAATAAAATTTGTCTTTTATTATATCTATTGATCTCTAAAAGTTTCTAACAGATTTAGTTTCTGACTTTTGTTTTCGATACGTAATATTTCATAGTTCATATCAAAATTATGGCCAGTCTCTAACAAATGGTTGGCATAAGTTGAATTAGGTTTATTATTAATATAACATTTTTCATGTTCTCGTATCCTTGTTTGGAATGAACGGTCTGTCTGTCCCACATATACACATGGGCAATCACTAAATGTTAACTTGTAAACTCCTGATTTTTTGTTTTTAGGAATGACGACTTTATTATTTTTTATTAAGCTGCCTAATGAATTAATGGTTTTAAAAGATATATTATATTTTTCTTTTTTCTTTGAATATCTAGCAATCTTTTCAGGTTTTTTGGTCTATGTTAGTTAATGAAATAAATTTGGTTTCGTTTGAATTTTGAAATTTTGGATATACAAGTGATATTGCTTTCTTGTAATTTATTTTATCAAGTAAATTGTCTACAATTAACGGATTAAAATAATTATTGAAAGCTATTTGTTTAATGGTTTTATACTCTTTGTCAAAATTTTCTTTCGTCATGGGTATGTTAACCAATCTATAAAGCATACTATTATATGCTGACAATTTTTGTAAAAATGGATGGTTTAAAGTATAATGAATCGTACCATCTACATGTGTACGTTTTCTGTTTATGGAAAAATCGTGTATATTATTAATTGTGGTGATTTTTAAATCTAAGAAATTGATGCTATTATTTACTTCATTTTTCTGTATGAATACAATTGTTGGATATAATTTATTGATAGATTCCAAAAATGAACAAAGTTCTTTGAAGAAACTTTAAGAATTAAATTAATGTCTTTATAAGCAAGTAAAAAACCGTTCCTTCTTATTTTATTTTATATATAATATATAATTATATTAGGTTTTTTAAATAAAGAAATTCATTATACAGTGTTGAACGGTTTTAACTGGGGCCAAGTGCCTTATAAGCTTTGTATGATTTTCTGTGAACTTGGAACATAAGTACCTTGGTTATATAAAGGTGTTTACTTATATGTCTGTTGAGGACCGTGTATTCCTAAGATTCACTGAGT
The DNA here is from genome assembly GCA_034642435.1 of Megalocaria dilatata. Taxonomy (NCBI): domain Eukaryota; kingdom Metazoa; phylum Arthropoda; class Insecta; order Coleoptera; family Coccinellidae; genus Megalocaria; species Megalocaria dilatata. The sequence goes on from CM067854.1 coordinate 9,304,055, forward strand.
AAGTCTATACATTGTTTAATTGATTTTATTATTTTTTATATGTAAAGTTGAACTGATCTTATCGTAACTTTAATTATTTCTTGAGAATGTGCTACATGTTTTGAGATTTTTTGAAGTAATTTATTTAAATATATTGAATATTTCAAATAAATTAGTTTTTGAGAAGTTCTTGAAATTATGTTTTATATTTTTGAGAAAGAGTTATTTTTCATTCATATGGGATCGGAAAACAATACATTTTGTAACAAACAGGGCTTCGTAAGTTTGTCTGAAGAGTTCATTACGCATGCCTGGAACGAAACAAAAAATGTTTGCTTAATTATATCTTAATTTCAATTGACAGTTTATATTCGTTGGTTTTTCTTAATTCCGTTTGATATTGTATGATGAATTTTGACGTCTATTAAATATGAGCAGTGCTTATAAAGACATTAATTTAATTCTTAAAGTTTCTTCAAAGAATTTTTTGAAATTAAAATTGTAGAAGACAACAGATTAAATCTGTTTTGATTTTCAAATTTTGTAATAATCCTTCTATCAAGTAAAAAACCGTTCCTTCTTATTTTATAATGAACAAAGTTGTCTATTTGTGCTATTGAATAAACAAATTATGTCATCTACATGGCGGTACAAATAAACGATATCTTTAAAATATGGGAGTTTTTGGATATTGGTTTCTACGTGATCCATGAATATTTCTGATAAAAAGGGGCTTAATGCGTTCCCCATTTTTAGACTTTCTTCGTCTAGATGAACGTGCCGTTGAACATAAAGTAATTTTGATCTAAGGAAACGTTTAAGGCGTCCAATATTTCTGTTTTTACAAGAAGATTAGTTCGTTTTTGGAGTAATAAATCATCAACTAATTTTCTGGTTTCACTGACCGGTATACTAGGAAATAAGTTTTTACATCAAGGTAAAGACCGAGACAATCAAAAAAAAGGTAGATAAATTTGTTAAAAACGGGATTATTTCCGAAGAAAAAATTGTCTACAATTTCAGCAAGAATTTTTCGAGTGTTATACCATTTTGGAATCCTAACTAAATGCGCCAAATTTTGACATCTCTTGCCAAACTCGAGTAGTACAATTTTTTTTCAGTACAGTCAGTTTACACTGGGTAAAATTTTTATTTTGAAAAATTTTTAGGTAAAAATGTCTCTTTTTCATCTTAGCAGGAGCAGCTGGTTTTGAAATTTTGATAACAGTTTAGAGAAGCATTATTCAGGGTTACATAACATTGTTATTCTGATAAATTTAGTATCGAAATATTTTAGGTTCAAAATTTGCGAGGTGTATGTGAACATAAAAGTTCAGAGAACATACACACTTTTAAATGAGGAAATAATGAACTTTTGTGGAATGAAAATTTAGGAAGCTGTTCTGATGGCAGTTCCTTCCCAATGGTTTTCAAAAAAATTCGTCGTTGTTTTAACTATCAGTGTAAAATTTTATTTTAACTTCGTATGTCATAGCTGACAAAATCACAGTTTCAGATTTGAACTTGTAACGCTTCATTCATCCCTCGATTCTGTTTAATTTCACAGCTCCTTTGAACACAAGATAGGCAATCCATTAGTGTCGTGTTCAGCCTTACGCAAACAAATTTCAACAACTCTTGACGATAAAAGCGGGGCATTATTGGTCCAAACAAACTCATCTTATTTACCTACCAATATCTCAATAATACCACCTTCCACCTTCAGCAAAGTTTATCATTCCGGATACCAAAATTTATTTGGAGCGGGGGACAAATTGGAACACGTGTACTCCTGTCAATAAACGTCTTCAAAGTCTGCTGAATCGTCTCGTCAAATGGTAAAATTTCAAAGCCTTTTTGGATTTTCCGTATATTTTTCCAGAAATACCGTTGTATACATACCCATACCCTTGATTTACGTTATAACTAGTCGTATGTCGATGGCGGCATGAGCTCAAAGAGGTTAAAAATTCTAAAACGAGAAAGTTAAAGTAAACGCAATCTACGGCTTCCTTGGGAGAGTAAATAGACAGTACGTATTCGGAAGATAGTGTAAATATACAATACACGATGGCAGCCATCTTTTTACACGTTGTCGACGATCTATCCTCGTCATAAAGCATAACAGATTCACTTAACACGGCTTTTATCGTTGAGTCTTTAGCACCTCAGTCCAACAGGAGTTTACATCTTCCTTCGGTGTCTGGTGTGCCAACAGTTCTGCCAAAACACGGGCCCTTTGTAGCTACAGAGGTTCTCAAACGTTATGGCTGGCTACCAAGAAAATTCAATTGAAGGACACCTGAAGTTAGTTAATAATGTATCGGGTGTTTTTTTTTAGAGTAATAAAACTTTAAATTGAAATAAAACACATTTACATTAAGATTGAAGCCAATTTTTTTTTATTTGAAAGATAATTTTATGACATTTATGTTTTAAAAATAATTTACAGCATATGTCCACCACGACTAGCCCTGAGGAACCGTATTCGACCAGACAAAATTTGGACCACTTTTTCGAGTAATTCAGGCCTTATTTCATCAATAATACGAGTTATGTTGGCTCCCAAAGCGTCTTCCCCAAAGAAAATAATCCAGTGGAGTTATGTCGCATGATCTTGGAGGCCAATTAATTGGACCATTTCTCGAAATAATGTTATCGCCAAATCTTTCCTTCAATAAATCAATTGTTACGGTAGCAGCATGAGGTGTAGCACCATCTTGTTGGAACCAAAACAATTCTGGGTCGATACCATTCAAATTTTGAAACAAATAATCATTGATCATCGATCTTTAACGAGCACCATTCACTGTAACATTAGCTCCAGCATCGTTTTCAAAGAAATATGGACCGATGGTGCCTCCAGCGTGTAAAGCACGAGGATTGTTTTCACTATATATACGGCAATTTTGCTTGTTTACATAGTCGTTCAACCAGAAATGAGCTTCATCACTAAACACAATTTTACGATAAAAACTTCAAGCTGTTCTAGGGCCCAATCAACAAACAAACGACGCTTATTATGGTCAAGTGGCTTTAGTTCTTGAACCAGTTGGATTATATATGGATGTAGACCAAGATCTTTACGCAAAATTCTCCACGTGGTAAATGCACAGAGTCCAACTTGTTGTGAACGTCGACGAATAGACAAATCTGGATAATAATTAACACTATGACTTACAGCAGCGATATTTCGTACGTACAGTTCTTTGTGTTGTTGTTGTGGCATCGAGTAGAGAAAATGTTGACCGAAATCTATTGATGGTTTACGATGTCGACGAATAAGCTGCTCTGATGGACGATTATGTGAACCATAAATTTCACGAAGTGCTCTATAAGTTTGGCGAATAGAACACTGCTTTTGAAACTAAATTTCAACAATTTGTAAACGGTGTTGCGACGTGAGTCTTTTCAGGATAATTTGTCAATACTTTTGAACAGAAATGTCAAAACAACATGGCTTCTACCTTCTGTCAAATCATAGTTATCCCTATCGAAAGTTCTATCCTTCTAAAAAAACACCCGATAGTATTTCGATAAATCTAGTTAGGAATCGATTCGGAATTAGTGCTTACAGTTCTAAACTTACTGAAAGTACTGGTAGATGCTTGAAAGGTCCGGCCGGTTGTTCATAAACATGCTAACTTACGAACGGAAAGAAATAGAGCCCTGAAATATTTCAAGAAAGGTTTGTGGTCTAAATGATGCGGCTAAGTTTGTTAATGGGAATAATCGGTTTAACAGTTTCGTTTAAAAATTTTTCATATTTGCCCACTATTTTCGAATAATAATGACGTACATAATAAATGTGTGTAATATTTCATTTACAACTGAATGGAGATGGAAGGAATTACTTGATCTTTAAAGCTTCAACATGCTCGTTTATCAAATACGTTTACCAGTATCAAAAAATACCGGAAATAGGTCAGTGGAATACAAAATATGTTTTATTCATCAAAATTTATTGTATCAATTTCAAAACACCTCTTTCAAAACAATACATATATACCAACGAATAATAAAATCATCAAACAAATTTTCAGGAATCAACTTTACTATTCGCCGCGCTAAAGTATTCTTTTGAGTGAAAACAGTCACCCGGGAGTGGCAATTTGGATTTTGGAAAGAGAAAAAAGTCGGTCAAAGCCATATCAGGAAATCACGGTGGTTGTTCGATTATGTTTGTTAAGACTTTGGCCAGAAATTTATTCACAATGATAATATGAGTTTATGCAATATCTACACATATGGCATTTTTAGAATAATTTGCTCCCTCGGAAGTTGTATTGCCTCAGATAATATTTTTTATCTATCGCAACATTGCAGAACACCATGATAATAAAAAAAAACCTCAATATCACCTTCACTATTCATAGTAATTGACATGATTTTTTCGATTTGATTTAACAAGCTTGTTGATTGCGAAAATATCAGTGGCGTTCAAATTGGAGACGTTGTAATATCAAATAACCTTTCTATCTACGCCCCTGAAAATATTTGAAACATGCAAAAAAATATTAAAAGTCAACTTAAAACAAGCAGTGTGATTGTTTCGAGTCACATCGAAATATCTTCGAACATTTTGGAATTATATGTGAAAAAGAGTTAATTTTCTCAACTTCAACACCCTCTGTCTTGAAGGTGAACAGAATTAGGACCCATATTTGAAGGAATTTCATCTTATTTTTTTCAATACTATTTACCCTATCAGTTTTGTAAATTTCTGATTAGATTATGGAAAATAGAATTTCGATGAGATCAAAATTGTCAAGACAGTAAAGAGGCATTTGTGAATATTGCTAATATATCAAAATATCCTGTATATTTCGAATCAAAATTGCATTACATTCCCTAAGATATAGCCAATATCTTAATAGAGTGGACTGTATGTAAAATATACCTGCTGTAAGGGACTAAAAGAAAACTATACTAATTCCAGAAAATATATTGAAATATATCTAAAAATATTGGTCACAAATGAACAAATGTGGTTGAACGTTTTGCACGAACGTGTCAGGAGTGTTTTTCTTGATTTAAAAGTGGCAATTTTGATTTGGAAGACGTAGAACTACCCGGAGCGTCACCAAAGTTCAAGAATGAAGAATCAGAGGCAAGGTTCGATGAAAATCTATCACAAACGCAATAAGAACTAACAAAAACACGTAGAGTTACTTAGCCAGCCATTTGCCATCGTTTGAAAGCAAGGATTAGAAAGGTAGGAAACTGGGTGTCGTATGAATTGAAGCCCAGAGACATTGAACGCCGTTTTTCACGTGTGGACAACTGCTCCAAAGGCAAAAAAGGGCGTTTTTGCATCAAATTATGACTGGCGATGAAAAGTGGGTATATTACGATAATCCAAAAAATCGGGCAACGTATTAATGCTTCATCATCAACTGTTAGGCCGAATATTCATGATGAGAAGATCATGCTGTGTATTTTGTGGGATCAGCTGGAAGTGGTGCATTATGTGGTGCTGCAATCGAACGAAAGTATCACAGGGGAGGTCTGCCGACGACAATTGATCTGTTTGAGCCGAGCATCGCAAGAAAAACGGTCGTAGTACGCCGACAGACACTACAAAATTACCGACAATGCATACACTGCACCACCACATGTTGTATCACTCGTTAAAACGTACTCAGAAGTGCTCAAATGGGAAGTTCTACTCCACCCACCGTACAGCCCAGACATTGATCCTTCGGATTACCTCCTCTTCCTATCATTTAATCAATTTATAACTGAAAATTCATATATACTGCTATTTGGATATCACGAATATGAAATGAATAGATACATCTGGAAGGACCGTTGGAATTGGAGGACTATGTGAGAACTGAAGAAAAATTTTTGGGACCGCAGAGAAATCCGTTCGTGTTCACAATATATCGCCAAAGGGAATGCTTTTGATGTTCATGTCGGCCGCTCTACAGAATCATATGGGGATTCTCTTGAGAAGGGTTTAAACTTCAAATACAACTTCCAAACCGCTACCCCAAGTTTTTCGGATCGTATTTCGGTCATCCGGTGCTGGGAGGAAGCTATTGACATACAATATTTAACATTAACCAGATTGAAAAAGGGTTATATTAAGCCTGTTATGAGGGATACCGCATCAAGCACTAAATTATTTATGATTTATGAGTCATTTTTCCATGCACGTAATTGAATTGAACCTATGGGAAATTTATTCATTTCAAAAAGATCTTTATAATTCTTGCTCTGATCCCTATTGATATTTATATTACACTCTAAAACATCTCGGAATCTTCCTGTTATTATATTTTATATTTTTATATTAATGAATCAAATTTGATTCATAATATTTTCCTTGATTTCATACGCAAAATTCATTTATTTGCAAAAAGTAAATTATATATGTAACGATTTTCCTGGCAGAAACATTCACAACAAAAAAGGAGACAGGAATGTTTCGGTTTCTAACTAATAAAATTCTTCAACAAGAAACTCCAACTAGTCTAGGTGTAATAATCCTGCGTATCAACATAACCCATAAAGTTACCCCTCACACCTCCGAGCCTTAACAATGTTAGGCAAAACTCCTTTGCACAATCCGAATTCCTACCCTTGAGGGTAACATCAAACCTTGAAATAACCGGAATCCCAAATGTCCAGCATTCCTTGCGATCCAGGCGCAATTAACGCTATCCCGCTTAATTTAATCCCACACAATGCAAAGACTGACGGACGCGGAGATCCGAGATCTCAGTCGGAGGACCAGCAGCGAAGATCAAAGCGTCCATTCATTTGCATCGCACAGCCACGTCTTCGGCGATCATACTCAAAGAATTTTTAACGTCTGACTTGATTTCAGATATACGAATCACTCCAGAATATAAACGGTAACATCAAATGAATCGATGCAAATCGATTTAATGCGAAAGACACATTATGAATAATTCCGTTTCTTCGACGAGTCGAGTCTTTTGAGGGACTCTTTAGTTGGGTTAATTTACATATCAGACGATCCTCTTCTTGGCGGAGATGTCAAATTCACATCGCTGAACTTGAACTGTTTGATCAATTTACCATTATTCCCGAATCACTCAAGGATTTGATGGGATATGTGCATAATTTGCTTTATGTATTACAAACAGTGGCACCTTCAGGATAAACCCTGATAAGATTCTCTTCGCTACGAAATGCTTAGTGTGTTAGGTAGTTATTTTTGAGTGATCCTTCGTAATTGCCCCGTAATTAACAAAATTGTAAGTTGATTACAATTCATTGAGTATAAAATTGAGAAAAAATATTTTACTTATGGATATATATTAGTGATCCTGAAATAGTTACTTCTGGCGATTTCCGAGTTTATTTATAATTTAAACCTTTGAATTATCTTCAATACAAAAAACCATACGTTGGACTAAGAATCAAAATGTATCGACTTTAAAACCCTACTATGAGAGAAATTTTCTAGAATATATCTCTCATAGTTGAATCTAGAATAATAATGATAAACTTTATTTGCATAAATCAGTACATGAATTAATGAATTCTAAGGAATTAAGGGTACCTTAATGTTTCAATAATTTTTTAGGTAGTTCGAAGATAATGTTATATCACAAAAAATTCAATTCAATCGGTCTATACCAGACGGAAATTCATTTTAATTGAATAATAATTCCAAAACTTATTGAATTAACTACAATTATTAAAACTACATTTGAATTGTATCAGACCTTACTTGGTGAAAATCCATATTGAATAATATTGAAATAAGGTTATTCTGATTTTCACAAAATTTTATTGTTATATTCACAACAATTGTTTCGCTATCACAGTAGCATCATCAGGCAAGATCACATTTTGAATAACTAAGCTTGTTTCCGAAATCCGTTGCTATTTATATTACAGTAAGTACAATAAATTTTTATTGAGCACTAAAACCCAAAAAAGGGTCCCTGCAAATTCCAGCTTATCTGAATATATTTAACAGAGGTGAGTTATTTAAATCTATTTGTTCGTTGAGTAATATTCCAATTTTATAATGTTTATTTATCTCTAGGAATTCTAACAGATTTAAGGCATAACTTTTGCTTTCTATATGTAGAATTTCAAAGTTATGGTTGAAAGTATGTACTGTTTCTAACAAATGGTTGGAATATGTAGAATTGCTTTTATTATTGAGGAAACTCTTCAAATGTTCACACATTCTATGACGGAAAGTTCTTCCAGTCTGACCTATGTAAACTTTAGGGCAATCACCGCAGGTTAACTTATAAACCCCAGATTTATCATCTTTATGTGTGCAGTCTTTATTATTTTTAATAAATTTACTCAAGTTTGAATTAGTTTTAAATGGAGTTTTCAAATTATATTTATTTTTGAGGTATGTAGCAATTTTCTCAGAAATACCTTTAGTGTATTTTAAGGAAATGTATTTAAAATTTTCTTTTATATTAGGAAACACCATATTTAAAGCTATTTTATTATTTTTATTCATCAATAATTTGTCTATCAACTTTGGATCATAGTCATTATTAATAGCTATTTGTTTAATTATGTTAAGTTCTGAAATATAATTTTCTCGATTCATGGGAATATTAATATTATATTAATATTAGTTAATATTCCCATGAATCGAGAAAATTGTATTTCAGAACTTAACATGATTAAACAAATAGCTATTAATAAAGACTATGATCCAAAGTTGATAGACAAATTATTGATGAATAAAAATAATAAAATAACTTTAAATATGGTGTTTCCTAATATAAAAGAAAATTTTAAATACATTTCCTTAAAATACACTAAAGATATTTCTGAGAAAATTGCTACATACCTCAAAAATAAATATAATTTGAAAACTTCATTTAAAACTAATTCAAACTTGAGTAAATTTATTAAAAATAATAAAGACTGCACACATAAAGATGATAAATCTGGGGTTTATAAGTTAACCTGCGGTGATTGCCCTAAAGTGGAAGAACTTTCCGTCATAGGATGTGTGAACATTTAAAGAGTTTCCTCAATAATAAAAGCGATTCTACATATTCCAACCATTTGTTAGAAACAGGACATACTTTCAACCATAACTTTGAAATTCTACATATAGAAAGCAAAAGTTATGCCTTAAATCTGTTAGAATCCCTAGAGATAAATAAACATAATAAAATTGGAATATTACTTAACGAACAAATAGATTTAAATAACTCACCTCTGTTAAATATATTCAGATAAGCTGGAATTTGCAGGAACCCTTTTTTGGGTTTTAATGCTCAATAAAAATTTATTGTACTTACTGTAATATAAATAGCAACGGATTTCGGAAACAAGCTTAGTTATTCAAAATGTGATCTTGCCTGATGATGCTAATGTGATAGCGAAACAATTGTTGTGAATATAACAATAAAATTTTGTGAAAATCAGAATAACCTTATTTCAATATTATTTAAAACTACATTATTAGAAAACTTTTGATTGTAAATAACAGTGATCCAAAAAGAAGAATAATATTCTGAATTGTCTGGAAATTTGTCTAAAACAAAACTATTTTTAATTCACCATTCACCGTTCAGATGAAGGTTTAATTATGAGAAATTCAATTAGTCTGATTTTAGCAGAACTCAAATCCTTTTTGCAAATGAGTTTCTATCGGATTAGATTTGTAGGTTGTATTATTTTTGCTTTATGGGAACTTATAGACAACTACGCAATTTTAATAAGTTCAATAATAAAATCCATCCTAATATTAAAAGAACTGCAAAAGCAAAAGCCTCTTGCTTCACGCCAATGCTTTGTTCGATCACAGAGGTTTATTTTTCAAGAAAATAATAAACAATTTCATTGTGGAACTCTTGAAGGCAGCAATTTAACAAAAAGAATAATTTTTCATTGGTTTATCGGAACCTTAACAGTCTATTAGTTTACCAAATGGCAATGGCATTGAACTTTATACTGTTCGTCTGTCTATATCGTTTATTTATATGAGTTGAGTTCTGTTTTCAATTCGTAGTATCAAGGAAGCAATTAATTTAGTGTTCCATAAAACTTTCGTACTAATCTTGCCAAGTCTTCTCGATTTCTAACCGGAACAATCGTTTTTTCGCAAGGGTCTTTTCGTATACAGGATGTTATTGAATATATGGCCAAGGTTGATGGCCCTATTTTGAAAATATTCTGTTCTTCTATCATTTTTGAAATGCTGCATTGCCGAAATGCTTGATTCGATAATTTCTAATTGAAACTGTTCCAAAACTTCACCATTGCCAATCCTTGTAAGTATCAATGAAAATGCAGCATTAGCCTGTCTCATGACTTGCGTTAGTTCAAAAAATTTAAGACTTCGCCGTAAATCTGGACCAACCATTGTCGTTTTAACAGGTTTATATATCAATGTTGCCCTTACTGGTGGCGCCTGGCGTAAATCACCAATTAAAATGAAGTCAATGCCGCCAAAATCAACATTATGATTTGCAGTAATTTGTTTTAAGCGTAAATCAATTTTGGCTAACAGTTCTGCACTGATCATGCTGATTTCATCAATAATCAATACTTTGACGTATCTAAAAAGAGATCTGTATAAATGTAACATTTCAGATGATAATTGTAATAGTTTAGAAATCGAAATTTTAAGAGCTGTATACCTGTATACAATAAGAAGGAATGGTTTTTTACTTGGTAGAAGGATTATTACAAATATGAAAATCAAAACAGATTTAATCTGTTGTCTTCTACAATTTTAATTTCAAAAAATTCTTTGAAGAGACTTTAAGAATTAAATTAATGTCTTTATAAGCACTGCTCATATTTAATAGACGTCAAAATTCATCATACAATATCAAACGGAATTAAGAAAAACCAACGAATACAAACTGTCAATTAAAATTAAAATATAAATAAGCAAATATTTTTTGTTTCGTTCTCAACAGAAATAATCGTCGCGACACCACACTGTTTAATGCGAAATAGAAATACGAAACGAGTGTCGTTACAACTTTTGGTCTTAATTTTTTCCGCAACGCGCGATAAGGACCTTCGTTCCAATATGAAAGTAGGATCGAAGGAACATTTGCGATGGTTTATTTAACATTTACACCAATTTTCAACTCTATGCGAATTTTGGCTCATAACTTTTTTCTATCTATAAAGACTGGACTGCAATAGGTTGCGATTTTTGGAACCCCTCAATTGCTCACCGAATATTATACCAATCAAATTTGTTTTGATTCCACCCAATCTGTCAAATTCGTTACTTGGGGACAATAATCGCCTACTGAAAAAGACGTACGCAACATCTATTTATGTTTATTACTCTGAGGTAGACAACCATATCAGTACATGATTAGTCGCTAGAAGCGGTCTTAGCTCTTTTTTTACCGTCAAAGAAAGAATTTTACTTCGGTGAACATTCCAAATATATACAACAGAAACTATAATTTCACTTTTTATTGTTACATTGTCCTGTATTAGGAGTTGTTAAGGCGCAAACTCCCGCTACTCTATGTAATGTCATGTGCAGGTCACTTCGCATGCACATTATATAATAATTAAGTATTATTGTATGATGCATAATCTGTATACCGTGGTTGCTTCCAAGTAACTGAGTTGTTCTATGAAAGAAGAGAAACCACAGAAACCGTAGACTAATTTCCATGTTATTTTGATATACCAAAGCTCCACGAGTCTATTCATTTAATTCCTGACACCATATATTCTAATACAGTCCACTTATCTATAATTCTTGACACTAGGTTTTTTACATATTACTTTATTTACACTGGTTATATCTTAAGGAATGCAATGCAGCGTTGATTCTGAAATACATAGGTTATTTTGATGTATTGGCAATATTTCTAACCAGCTCTATAATCTCAAGGTAATTTCGATTTCATTGAGAGTCCATTTGTAATAAACTAATTGCAAATTTACAGGAGTAAAAGTAAGTTCGTGCGACTTTTTTTCCCAAATTGAAGGTCCATTATGAAAAATTGGTTATACATTCAAAGTTCAAAGTATTGACCGCCGCTAGCTACTTTGTCCCATCTTTCTGGCAATTCACAATCCCCATCGCAAAAAAAGGCGGGCTGTTTGGCTACTATCCATGTATCGATCCGTTTTTTGACTTCATCGTAATTGGAGAAGTGCTGGTCAGCTAGGCCATGTTGCATCGATCGGAAAAGATGGTAATCGGAAAGAACAATGTCTGGTTTGTACGACGGAGGGTATATAACTTCCGTTTTAATGGACGACGCAACATGTCGCCGTGCAATGTCAATAACTTTTTCGTATCTGTTGAAATGCTCGGCTCAAATGCATCAATTTTCTTTGGGAGCCTCCCCTCTAATCCTTTCGTTCGATTGTAGCTGCTCATAATACACCAAACCCAGCTGGTCTCGCTATATACACAGCATGATCTTCTCGAAATAAATATTCGGTTTAACAGTTGATGATGAGGCATCTATACGTGGCCTGACGTGTTGGATTAGCGTAATGGACCCACATTTCATCGCCAGTCACAATTCGATGCAAAAACCCCATTTTTTACCATTTGAGCAGTTCTTAATACGTGAAAAAACGGCGTTCGACGTCTCCTGACTTAAGTTCATACGGCACCCAATTTCCTACCTTTCCAAGTGTTTTTCCGAGTTCTTCTTGAATTTAAGATGGATCTTCATCGAGTCTTGCCTCTTATTCTTCATCCTTGAACTTTGGTGTAGCTCCGGGTCATTCTCCGTCCTCCGATTCAAAATAACTAATTTTAAATCGGGCAAACCACTTCTGACACGTTCGTTCAGCTAGAACATGGTCACCATAAACACCCACCAAAATACGATGACTTTCGACATCCTTTGTCTCCATATTGAAGTAATGACATTATATGGTACAAAAATTGTCATTTTTAGAGAACACAAAAACTATGTTGTTTACACTCCATCGGAATGACATTTACTTCAAGATGAAGATGTTTCCAGATGAAACAATGGAATAAAAAAATAGTAGCGACATCTGTTATCAAAACTGCATGAACTTATTTCTACTCATAATAGCTTAAGACAATAAATTCGCGGGATTTTAGCCTTTAGTTTCCGTAAAAGCTCGAAATTCATCCCAACGCCTATGCACGTATAAATAAATAAATATCCCATTTTTACCTCTCCAGATTATAACTTTTCCTGACGCATTACTCTGGCGCGTTCCATTCGCCGAACCTTATGACTACGCCCGAACATCATCCCGCGTGTAGGACCAAATTACATTTCTGCGGGAAAAAGGAACGGAGGACGTGGCCCCGACGTCGTCCGTGATCCCGAGACGGGTCAAAGCAATCTCCCTCGAAATCCTGAAGGAGCGGCAGCACATGGCCCTAGCGCTAGCTGCGAATTATGACATCTTTGTGCGGAGGCGGCGGCGACATTCGCGGCACGACCGACGCTAGGCCTTCTTGATGTTATTTATTATTTTTCATTTTCCCGTTCCCTCCCACGCTTAATCCGTCCATGCGTCCGTCTGAAGGAGAAATCTAATTGTATTTTTGATTTTGGGCATGTCGGATTTGAGATGGGAGACGTGAGGTGGTTGGTTCAATAGGATGGGAACTTTTTCTTGTGACAGGTTGATGATAATTTTCATTTATTTCGATTCACGAAGATAATATTAATTAGCAACCGAAAATCGGATCAGCAAATAGGCCAAAACCCTTACAGATTAACAGTATCATGGCCAGTTAACTCACCCCATTTATTACAAGCAGTTAGTGTTCCATCATTCTATCCCATGGTATTGTTTCACTTTTATTGATTGAAAATGTAATGCGTAATAAACATCACATGTATTCTTTTAATAAATCGATCCAATTTCGAGCACTAACAGACACAACAAGACCCCCATACGATTGAGAAGTCTCTCAATCGATCCCAGTTCGAGCACCAAAGTTCTTCAACTGCATTGTCAAGACCCACAAACTTTGAGAAGTCTGTCAATTAACCTTGGTTGGAGCATTCGTCTAGCCGTATCACCAAGACCCACTAAAGCACAGAGGCAAATCTTCATCAATCCTGTTTCAAGAATTACGTAGCGGAAATGAGTGAAATACCCTTCTAACTTAGCATACAGGTATTTAACCACTGCCCTCACGAGTTCTACATCAATTGTGTGGACACATGTACGAATATTCCTATGGCCTACTACTCTTTTAGTTTAGGAGTGAGCACCCTGTATGAAAATATATGGTTAGATAAGTATATTCTCATTCGGAAAGATACTTCTACAACTGTGTCTGCTACTCACCCCAGTAAGTGTTATCACAACATCTTACTATTCTATAAACACTTTTGCTGTCTTTGGATCCTATCCAAAAAAGTAAATCATAGTTCACATTGCTGTGAAAACAACCAAAATACCTTGTTTTTGCCGCTTCTGCACCTGTCAGTTGTTTAACTCTGCTAACTGCATAAGTTGCTCTTGAAAATTTTAGGTCAGGTTGTAGATATAGTTGGAGAATTTCATAATTCGCTACAATGTTATACCGAGAAACTTGAGGTTTATACTCGATGTCTTTCATATAAAAGCTAGGAAGGAATATCCATGGAAATGATAAGAATTCCTTCGCGAATAATTGATTATTTCGGGATGCCGGTATTTGTTCACGTGTTTATTTGCCATTACATTTCTAATCTCAAAGAATAATGAAGAGTTCGCACGAACAATCAATAGTTCAGCGACTAATTGTCTCGGCTGTGTGATGTCAAATGATTTTACTTTCAGAATTCAGTTTTGGATCGCAAATGTTGAATCTGTTATTCTAGAAAATGTCTGTTGTGGATATTCAAGAGAAAGGATTTTTTCCAATTGGTTGGCACGGTTTTTTTGCAGTCTATGAGCAACTATTAAATCCCTTAAATCAAATGGTTTGTAGAAAAATATACCTTCATCTAATAACTTGTTTATATCGTAAGTCTTCTGTATATCTGGAAATAAATTTAATAACATAAGATTGCATGCTGAAAGCCAACTCGGGTGATTCCATTGGGGAAAAACGTCCAAGCTAAATTTTTGGTTAATAAACTCTGCAGAGAAGGTATACGAAAATCTAGAAGTACCATATAACATCCGAAAATGAGAGAAAAATAAATAATATCAACCAGTATTACGCAATTAAAAATCGAATTTTGATTATGCCAAGACAAGTTTTATCTAAGAACGATGTCAACAGAGCTCATGGGATGCTTCAGGTTTGTCGAACACAAGTGTAAGTGGCCAATTTTTTCACTGTTAGTCGAAGTGTGAAATCAAGCTTACTGGCACGATACTCTGGCGTGGAACTGTTCGTCAAAGATCCAGAAGTGGTACACTACATACTAGAACGTCCGTAGCAGACCGTTTTTCAACACAAGTAAGTGCCTCTCAGCACTTGCAGAAAGGCAAGTCAACGTCTTCAAGATGCCACTGGTATTTCAGTTTTCCTAAGGACAGTCAAAAGACATCTCTGTCAGAACTGACTTATTAGTATTTCAAAGAACCATAAAGTCCCACACATATGTTGATGAAGTTATCAACAGAGTAGTCCCACAATTTCACGTAGCTATTGGAGAAAGTTTCGTTTTTCACTGCCACTCAGATCCCACCAGGTGATTACTGCTAGAGAAAACTATGGTATTCCACATCTAGCCTTAGCTTCAGGATTCTCTGACCTCTATACAATAGAGCACGCTTGGGACCAATTACAAAGAACCCTTCATGCTCACAGACCATAGACGGAAACGCTTCAACAGCTCCGAGATATTTTTTCAAAACTTTGGCATGGAATTGAACAGGATATTCTCAATAACTTTGTGGAAAGCATGCAGAAGTTACCAAGCAGTTATTGATGCTGGTGGTGGTCATACATTATATTGAGAGTGAATACAAATGTGAATATTTGAAACTTTCACAATTTTGGTTTTTCGCATATAACATAAATTTTCCTCTTAATGTTTTATACCATATTTGGAGGATTTCGTATATGACCATCATATCTGAAAGAGAAGTTTCTCTCCAGAATTAATTTTCTTCAGAAAGTGGTTGCTTTTGGAGCCACTAGTTTCCGTAATAAATGCCAAAATTGAATGAATAAGACGGAATGAAAGACGTCGCCCCAACAATAAAATATCCATCCCTCGCATAATCCAACAGTTCGAAGGAAAGTTTTCCCTCTTATATTTCAGCGATTAAAGAGGTTATCGCACCATCCGCTGAAGTTCACTCCTATTTCACGTACGCCATTGGTTTTTACGAGCATCCCTCAGACATAACGGCGCTACCGACGCTCGGCGAGACGTCGACCGTTGAATCACAGAGTCAAGACGCCGGCTGCGTGCGTCCACAGCAAAGGCCATAAAATTTTATGGCCGAAACATCGACCCGTATCTATGGTTACGCGCAGCGTACAGTACGGAGAGCAAGTTTTTGGCGGTGCTCGAAGCACGTGCTAGCGGCTGCCGGCCTGTTCTGGAGGAGAGTGTACGGGCAAATTGACATGTCTTGAATTTTGATGGACCGCTGTCTATGTACGCTGGGGATTATCGGAAGACCATAGAAAATTGGAGAACATGTGGAAGGCGGGATAGTTATTGACTCAGATGAAATTTATGATTGCATTGTTTGAGCTCGCGCGTATTGACGGTTGAATGGGTTTGGAAAGGAATCTTTTTGTTTGTAGTATGCAGTTGAACACAAACTCACATAGTCTTCTTGTCAACAAACCAGACATGACTTTGTAATATTAACTGAAATTCTGAAAGCACACACGAATCAGTTCATGGAAAGTATTTTCTTTGTTTCGACGAATTTTAAATGTGCTGAGGTTTATTTTGGCAATATAAACTGAAAGGATTTTTCATTTCAGTTGTTTCAGCGATTGCGGTACATGAACTTTCATCTAACAAGGTGACTGAAACATATTTCTCGTCAATATAAAAATATTTTTAATAATGAAAAAGTTTATGTTTCCCGGAAGATATTATTATTGTATCCCAATCAAAGTAATAGGTAATTTAGTATTTGCGAGTGACATGCTAAAGCCTGGAACACAGTACGAAAATGCAACATGAAAAGGTCCAGAGATCATAGGATTTTTCAAATGAATAATAACATCAAAGAAGGAATGAATCTGTCTTTATTTTACGAACGTGCAACTGTTACAGTGCATTCTAAACCGATTGAGATGTAGTGAAAGATTTGCCTTGTTTTGGCTGCCATTATCGTCTTCAATTGAGCTCAACACTGCTAAAGTAAAAGAAACGGTGACTGAAAATCATCGTTGAATTAGGAAACCTGTTGGAATTTTGGTGTCTCACGGATCAATTGGTACCATTTTTAACAATTGCATGGGCATGAAACGCCAAAACTGCTCGACTAGTGCTGCAAGATCTTTTTCTAAAAAATACCAAAATTTGGAGAAAATTTGAATCAAGATAACGCATCATTCCACAATGCTATCCTGCAAAAAATTACCTGCTCAAAAACTCAACAAAATCGTATCAAATTATCACTGTGTTTCTCTGATAGGACTATTTCCTCTTTCTAAAACTCAAATCATCACTTAGAAGCACCCATTTGCAGTCAAACATATCTTACATCCATATAATATAGAATCATGACTTCATCAGGTGAGTATTTAAACTGTTTAAATACTCACCTGATGAAGTCATGATATGACGAAACAATTGTCGTGTAAATCAATAAAATAGCGGAAGTTAACATTTGTTTTTCTTATGTTGAAGATGATTTTCCGTCAAGTAAAGACAGGGACAATCAAAAATAACGTACTTTGCCGATACAGCTGTTTCATACGAACCTTATAAATAACAAATTCTGATCCAAAAAACGGTCTAAATAAATTTCAAAATTTATGAAATTCTTCAGAACAGCATTTGAAAGTTATGAAGTTCATATGAAATAGCTGTAATGTTTTTGAGTGATGTGTGATGTTTTAGAATTTGATAGGTCTACTTAAATAGATACAGCGTTTCTGGAACATATTGATTGAATTTTCATCAAATTGTTTAGAATTATATTCTGTAGGAGTTTTACAGAATTATTCTGTTTCAATATTTAAAATTTTTAAAAAACCCTCTTCCAAGGAATTTACCTTTTCAATTTATAAATACTTTTTGTTTCATTCAAATTTTTAAACTGTGGGTTATGCCAGTTAAAATTGTTTTTTATTTATACATTTCAAGATTAATTTCCTTAATTGAAACCTAAACAATCCAAGATTTAAATTAAATATATTTTGAAATGGGAATATCACAACATACTCTTAAAATTCGCATTGTTTTGCACTGTTCCACTTTTTAGTTCTCTGATGTTTTTTTTTGGATAAGGAATAATACTGTATTGAATAAAATAGCTTGGTAAATAACACATATTTTTTTGTAATATGTAAAAAAATGTGGGTTATCCTTTGGAGATAAATATATACAATCTCTCACTTTTTTAAAGATCTTTCTAAGATATACAATTCCATAGTACATAATTTGATCTATCTCGTAAGGTTCAGCCAGCGTTTGCGATTTAAGCGCAAAAAAATGTTTGTTACGACATCACATAACAAATATTTGAATTTTTCAGATTTTCTATACCATAATATATGTATGTTTTATACTTATAAACCTTCCTCTTGAATCTCTTTATCTATTGTTGAAAACTGCATTTAAATCTGTTGAATAGTTTAAAGGATCTAAGCGAACAGACAGCGGAAGCGACTTCATCTTATACTATGTAAAGAAATTTGAATATCAAAACAGATTAAATTTGTTAGTCTTCTACAGTTTTAATTTCAAGAAAATTTTATTCAAAAAACTTTTAGAATTAAATTAATGTCTAAAACAAGCACCGCTTACGTTTATTAGACGTATACTACTCTGTCAAGAAAGTACCGGGAATTTTCAATTAAAACAACATTTTTACATTTAATCGTCAAAATTCATTGGGTCGCCTTCAAAATAGGCTCCATTTGCTCCAATACATCTATGCCAACGGCACTTCCAATTATCGAAACATTTTTTATAGGCGCTTTCCGGGATGGACTTTAGCTCTCGCGCCGAATTTTGTTTTATGGCTTCAATCGACTCAAAACGGGTGCCACGAAGGGGCAATTTTAGTTTTGGGAAGAGGAAAAAGTCGCAGGGAGCCAAATCCGGCGAATATGGTGGTTGCTGAAGCACGTTTGTTAAGTTTTTGGCGAGAAAGTCAGTCACAATCGTAGCTCGGTGAGAAGGCGCGTTATCGTCATGCAAAATCCATGAGTTGTTCGCCCACAAATTTGGCCGCTTCTTACGGATACGCTCACGCAAACGTTTCATAACGCCTAGGTAATACTCCTTGTTTACCGTCTGACCCTCTGCAACGAATTCGTAGTGCACCACGCCACGGATATCGAAGAAAACAATGAGCATCACCTTCATTTTCGAGCGGCTTTGGCGTGGTTTTTTCGGTTTCGGCTCATTTTTTGCCACCCATTCCGATGATTGCTGGCTTGATTGCATATCGTACTCGTAGACCCAGGTCTCATCACCAGTTATAATGCGTTCCATGAATGTAGAATCGGAATTACACCGATCCAGCATGTCTGAAGCAACCTGTTCGCGATGACTTTTTTGAAGAAAATTCAGGTCTTTCGGTACGAGTCGTGCGGCCACCTTTCTCATGCCCAAAATATCAATCAAAATCGTACGTGCGGACTCGTGGGATATCTTAAGATCATGTGCTATCTCTCTCAAGCTGGTACGACGGTTTTCCAGCACCCTTTCTTTAATTTTATCGACGTTATCTTCGATCGAAGCCGTCGATGGGCGTCTGGTCTTCGACCACTTCACGACCGTCCTTGAAGGCTCTGTACACAAAACTTTAAACAAATTCTTTGCTCAACGTAATCACCCATAGTAAAAATCGGCACGCACTCTGACATCGACTGACTTAATCAGCTGTTGCAAACACACTAGTTGACAGATCCCGCTCAAGCTTGGCATAGTAATTAGGGACAGTGGTACCAACCTAGGAAAAAAAATTTTTACCCGCCCCATTGCCCCGCCAGATTTAAATCGATAATTCCCGGTACTTTCTTGACAGAATGTTTTTTTGAAATTAAAATTGTAGAAGACTAACAGATTTAATCTTTTTTGATATTCAAATTTTGTTATATTTCTTCTATCAAGTAAAAACCCTTTTTCTATTTTACTATGTAAAGATATCAGTTCACAGAAGAGAATATTTCAATCTGATTTTGAAATTGGGAATCCCTTCATTCAAAATATTACGTTAATTATATAATCTGACGATATCTCTAGCTAGGGTATATAAGTAACACTTCAACAGTTACTGGCATAATATTTCGATTTTCATTCAGCAATGAAGCCTCGAATATTTGAATGAAATACATTCATTAATCAGCCCGACCATTACTTACAAGTTCACATAGTATTCAGCCCTTCACAACCCTTCAAACGTCGTCGAACTGAAATGAACTTGTCGTTGAACGGGATCAAATCCGGCTTATTACTCGAATAATACGTCCGTATAAGCTAGCACAGAATTAATATTTCGATTCATAACTTTATTCAACGATGAAGCCCGTCAAGTTCGCCCGAGTTTAGAGTTAATTAGTTTGCCAAAGGACCATACAGAGGCAACATTCGCTTTGAGACTTGACGATTGTTCGAATTTACGTAATAAACAAAAGTCACTTCTCCCTTAGAGTATCAGTTACAGAATATACAGAATCGTTCATTTGTGCGAGGGAAGTTTTTCCCCGTCATTGAAAACTTTACCCTCTTACACAATACCCTATTTAGAGGGTTCTATTCGTTAGAAAGAAAAACGGATGGTTAATATAATGTATATTCGGCTGTCGACGTAGAAATTTTTCGAAAATTGTTGAGGGGTATACATTAATTACAATAAAGTCAGTATATTTTCAATCATCCTCTGCTTGAATAATGAATAAAGCCTTTGATTTATCATTTTCTCGAATGATAAAACGCTTCAAATCACGCGACAAAAATTCCTCACCTTCAATGAAATTTTCACAGTTCATCTTTAAAAACTTTTACAAGGTCAGTAGGTCTATGTAAATTAGTATTTGAGTGAAAAATATAAGATATTTTACTTATTTCTTCAAAAAAATATTTCAACATATCCAACCAATTTTGTTAATTTCCTTTTTTTGTGAGAAGGGATGCATCGAGCACTTCTTACGTTCACTCTTTGAACAGACTGTGAAATCACTATTATTCTATTAATAGTCAAACTTATCGTATGTAGCTTCTGCTGCATAATGCATTATCATTCTGGTAATGAAACTTGTACCATGTAGTTTTTACTAAATACCAGTTTTATTCAAACAAAAAAAATTCACCACTAATTATTAGGAATGTAGTAAATGTAAGTACAGTTCTGGTAACATATGTCGTTACTAGATTATTACATTGTTTCATCTGGCAATACCTTCATTTTGAGGTGTCATTATTTGGCTTTCTTTTCAGTTTCTGTCAATTCGTTGAAGTATAGGCAACATACTTTCTGTGTTTTCTTAAAATGTGAACTTTTGTACCAAATAATTTATTTTTTCGGAGAGTTTTACTTCATTACTCCAATATGAAGAAAAAGGTTGCCGAAAGTCATCGTATTTTAATGGATGCTTATGGTGACCAGGCTCTAGCTGAAGAAATGTGTCAGAAGCGGTTTGCCCGATTTAAAAGTGTCAATTTTGGTTTGGAAGAAGAAGAACGACCCGAAGAGCCACCAAAATTTTAGGATGAAGAATTAGATGAAAAGCTCGATGATGATCCATTATAAATACAAGAGGATCTAGCAAAAACGCTTGGAGTCACTCAACCAGCCGCTTGGGATCGTTTAAAAACAATAGGAATAATCCGAAAGATAGGTATATGGATGCTGTATGAACTGAAGCCAAGAGACGTCGAACGCCGTTTTTACACGTGTGAACAACTGCTCCAACGTAAAAAAAGAAGGGGTTTTTGCATCGAATTATGACTGGCGATGAAAAGTGAGTCCATTACGATAATCCAAAACGTCGAACAACGTACTATTAACTGTCAAACCGAATACTCATGGCGAGAAGATCATGCTATGTATTTGATGGGACTAGTTGGGTTTGGTGTATTCTGAGCTGCTACAATCGAACGAAAGGACCAACGGCCACAATACGCCGACAGATACGACAAAGTCATTTTGCAGCATCACACACATTGCGTCGCCTGTTGAAATGTATTTAGAAACGCTCAAATGGGAAGTCCTACCCACACACCGTACAGCCCAGACATTTCACTTTCCGATTACCATCCCTTCCGATCGATGCAACATGGCGTGACTGACTAGCTCTTATCCTATTACGATGAAGTCAAAAAATGGATCGTTGCATGGATAGTGGTTAAAGAGCAGGCCCTTTTTTCGCGATGGGATCCGTCAATTGCCAGGAAGATGGGAAGAAGTAGTAGCTAACGACGGATAATACCTTCAACTTTGAATGTACGAGTATAACCAATTTTTCCCGATAAAGCTTCAATTTTCGAAAAAAATCCGCACGAACTTAGTTATACTCCTAATAAGATACGAAAAATGTATATGAATGAATTAATTTCAATATTAATACTAATTACATATTGTAAAACATCTAAAAATTGCTAGTAGTAAAACATAGTAATAACAAATGTGTTTTAATTATGATCAACTTCCAAATAGTAACGGCTGAAGCAGTTCAATAATTTCAATATAATTGAAATTATTGAAGTGTTTCAGCCGATTGAAGTAGTATCGTTATACTACTTCAATTTTGAGACTTCAACACGTCCTTATATAATACAAGTCAGCCTTATACTTTACTCATTGGGCTATACGAAAAGATCGTAAATGATTTTTATTTCAATATCAGTCAATACGTACAAATTCACCTTATGCTATCGATACAATTTCATAACATAAATAGAGGTTAATTCTTGATAGAAGGTATATAAAATTATTTAAATATTTTGAAAATTTTAAAATTAGCCTTCTACATATTTAATTCCAAAAGATTATATTTAATGTTTAAATATAATCTTTTGGAATTAAATATGTATAAGGCTAATTTTAAAATTTTTGAAATATTTAAATAATGATACAATTTCATAGACAAAACATTAAGTTTCACCTGGTTGGAACTTAGAGTAGCAATTCCCCCTTTGAATATTAGTTACAGACAGACGCACAGGATTGTCTCTCCTTAAATAAGTAGTTAAATAGTCGCCGATGCGTAGTAAAACCTAAGACTGTTCATTAGGCCGTTTTATTGCGTCCTCATGTCTGATCTTTAGGGGCTTTTCATGTGTTTTACGAGGGAATTAATACAACGATTTCACGGATGTGATTCAGAATGGCAGCGCATGGGGTTCTGTAAGAGTTATAAAAATGAGCACGCAAGGGCAAGTTTGAGTTGGTAGAGGAAGGAACTTCTTGTTTTTGCTTATACGGTAGGGGACTCGCGAGGCAGACTTTATATACCTAGCATGTAGCAAACCCTTACCTTAATGGGATTAACATCAATTCGTGTTTTTTACTATCAAATAATAACAAAATTTCGAATTGAGCACTCACCGACTTACCACATCAAATCATATTGTTGTTATGTGTACATTTGTTCACTTCGTTTTTTCATGTTTCCTTTAATCTTTCGCGGTCTTCCTGAAACTGGTGTATTCCTCATATCCATGCAATTTTTATCCTATTTATTGTCTAATATGCAGCATTTTTTCCCAGTTCAGTCAATTGCACTAATTTTTTAACGTTTCACAAACCGTTTCTGTACAAATATTCTACCTGTTTTCTTTTTTCTAGTTGCGACATCATTTTATGAATTGTATACAACAATATTTGACAAATAATGTTGCCGTACAATTTTGGCCATAGCCGACTATCTGCACAAACTATTTTATACATTATTTTTATCTTAGAATGTAACAAAAAAGAACTATATTAAAATTATGAAAAATAATAAATTCCGGATACTTTCTAGATGGACTATAATTTATAAACTAGCTTTATCGAAATTTCGTATTTATTCGAATAATTGTCCTGTTTCATTATGAAGAGATATTTAAAAACTGTTATCGGTATCGATTCACATTTGATTCTCAGTTATGACGTAAAAGAGCTTCGTTCGAACGTAAGCATCGAATAAGCTATTCATCCTATCATCATAACAGTCCATTGTAACAAATTAATACCATGAATAATTCCACTTCAAACGTGAAATATTCAGGAGAAACGTCCCATATTCACCTACACTCAGGCTTTTACGACCCATAAAAAGCAGACCTGATAAGAAGGAAGTGCTATCTGACAAATCGGTAGAGACTTTCGAAGCTCTGACAGCTCAAGAAGTATGAACGAACGTGCTTCGTGAAATATTAATTCGACACTGAGTGTTCCATAAAAATGGTGAAAGGATGGAAATAAAAGGTGAAGTGGCGTTCCTCCATACACGACCCTAAGACAACGAAGTCGTAACGACGTGCCGTATTTTAAAAGGTAAGGTTTCTAAGAGAGAATTTAATAGGGAATTAAGTTCTATGTCGAGTTGGTTTAGAGTGTGATGTATAAAACCCTAAGGTATTAGAATTTTAATATTGTTTAAATCTTATTAGCGACTGCAAATGTCTACTTCACTTCTTTTTCTTTTATGTAGATGATGTCATGTGTCATTCAGAAATGAAGAAAAAGGTTGCCGAAAGTCATCGTATTTTAGCGGATGCTTATGGTGACCATGTCCTAGCTGAACGTATGTGTCAGAAGATGTTTTCCCATTTTACCATGAGTATTATGAGCTGTTACAATCGAACGAAAGAATCACAGAGAGGTCTACCGACGCAATTGATGCGTTTAAGCCGAGCATTGCGAGAAAAATGCCCGCAATACGCCGACAGACACGACATAGTTATTGACAATGCACGGCCACATGTTTCCTCGCCTTGAAACTTAACTTTACTTAAATACGGACTTTTTTCGCGATGGGATCCGTCAATTTCCAGAAAGATGGGAAAAAGTAGTGTCTAGCGAGGAACAATACTTGGAACTTGAATTTATAACCAATTTTCGACAAAAAACCGCATGAACTTATTTATTGTCCTAATATTATCCTAGCAATATTTTCTACAATTAAAGCAAGAGCTGAGCTGTCGTCAAAACGAATTGGTGAATTCATTATATGTGTAGAAAAAGGAACGACAATACGAAGACTGATTGTATTTCTGATGAGGTCAAATAAGCTAGAAATTACCTCAAGGGTCCATATTGGCTGTTCCAAAGCTTGAAATCGGAAGAAAGTAGAAACCTTTATTTATATGCTAAAAAAATATAAAGCCCTCTTAAATTCAACTAAATTAAATTATCACAAGAATCAACTATATTGCTCAAATAATAAAAACTATATAGAACATAGTAAGGAGTGAAACAGGTTCTACTAGATTTACTGCGAGTATAGTGTTGACGGTTCACGGACGAATGATTTCCAGCCAATCAGAGGTGGTAGAGGAATTTGGAACAAGCATTGAGGAACATTTTGGCCTTAACCGATCCAGCTCATGTACAACTCGGACTCTGACTGAAAGCAATTTCTTTTTCTTTGCAGTAGAGGCTAAGGAGGTTGAGTTGGTTAGAAAGAACTTGAAGAATAAAAACAGTAGTGGACTTGATATGATACCAGTTAAGGTTTTGGGGATTTTAGCACCTTACATCTCTAAATATCTTGGGTATCTCATCAACGTTTCAGTCACTTCAGGGAAGTTTACTTCTCTCCTCAAAACGGCTGAGGTTATTCGTATTCACAAGAAGGATCCTGTAGAAGACATCAATAGTTATCGCCCTATCTCTTTGTTAAATTCTCTATCCAAAGTTATAGAAAGACTAGTCTATGACAGGATGTCTAAGTACTTGGACAAATATTCATTTGTCTCAACCTGTCAGCACGGTTTCCGTATGGGTAGGTCGACGAAGTCTGCGACATGTGACTTTGTAGGCTTTCTGTATATCTGTTTGGATGATGGCATTTACGTGGCGGGATTGTTTTTGGCTAAATTCAGGCATTTGATTGCTTGAACTTAAGCTTCATTCTTGATAAATTGTTCAATCTAGAATTGAGGGGGTCTTTCTGGACGAAGAGCAAATTGTTGGTTAATAGTGCAAGTCGGTCAGCACAGCTCGGCCAAGTATCCTGTAGAGATGGGTGTACCTCAAGACTCGGTACTTGGACCCCTTTTATTTATTATCTTCCTAAATGACTTTCCAGACTACGTGCTTGTTCATTTCCTTTATGTGTTGAAAATAAAGATTATGATGTTTGCCGATGATACATCATTTATCATTTCTGCACAAACTTTTAGTGAACTTAAAGCAAGTTGTGAACTATTAGTTCGGTGTTTCTCTGAATGGTGCTTCAGAAATTCTCTAATTGTTAATGTGAATAAGACTGACCAGTCTACTTTCAATTCGGCGATTCAGACCAACGACTGACTCTTAATCTACAATCCTGCCATTTGAAATCTTCTAATTGTCTAAGGTTTCTTGGCTTACGGGTGTAAAAAAATCTGAGTCGGAGGGAACATGCTGACTCTGTTTGTAAAAGATTAACTGGTGCATTTTCACATTGAGGCGCCTAAAGCTCGCCTCGTGAATCTCTGATAAATTCCTATTATTCACTTGTGTACACTACCCTTAACTATGACGTTGTTCTTTGGGGAGATTCCTCATTCAGTAGAGCGGTGTTTATTTCTCCAAAAAAAATAGAAAATAGAAATCGTGATACCGTCTAATGTTCAATTTTAAACCTGGGGAGTCCTGTAGTTCCTGATTTGTCAGGCACAAATAATGAGTTTTCCTAGTATATATATTTTAAGCTGCCTTTTATAAACTCGTAGAAACATTTTGTCACTGCGTAAGTGTTTAGAGTTTCATGACTATGACACTAGATACAAAGAAATTCTCTGTATTCCAAAAAAACGAACTTCTAAATTACAGCAGTCACCTTTGTTCAGTGGCATAATAGTATTCAACCATCTTCCAGATAAATTGAAGGTTTTGGAGTACAGAAGATTCAAGAGTGAAGTTGAGGCCTTGCTGCTCGAGAAATGCTTTTACAGCTAGAAGGAGTATTTCAATTGGCTAGTGAGTTCACGACCAGATGTTTTCTGCTCTTTTACCTTTCCTATATTTTTGTTTGTTTAGTGAATTTAATCGTCGTTGAATATTCTGGCATTATTATAATTTGTTCTATTCTTGGTTCTTATAATGTATCCTATTTTGTCTGAAAGGATGAATAAAATTATTATTATTATGTTAATTGCATAGAACAAGTTTGGACTAATCTGAATAAACTTTAGTATTATTATTTATAATATAATTTAGTTTTTCTCAACTTGTTCTAGATTTCTTATTTTACTATTCATACTGAATACTGCATATGAGATCACAAATGTTATTATATTATTAGAAAAATTATTATCCCAAGAGAAACATTAATACACCCCATAACGAACCAATTAGATCCGTTTCCTGCACTCGCATGTAATTGGTACACGATGTAACACGTGATATCAATTTTCCGTATAGAGGCCTAAGACTGCCTCGCATTTATATTCATTAAAAATGCCGACCGTGCTTATACGTTCATTTTACGAGTGCATTTCCCCATATTCATAAATGCACTCGACTGCACGGGGCCAGAGTGGGCTCCAAAAGACCGTATCTTCCGAGCTACAACGTGAAAGGCTTCTCCGTCTAGCTGAGCGACCTGGCGACGAAGTCGAACGGGACACGAATACGCGCATTATGACCCTGCCGAAACCCCTACGCGGCAGGGTCGAGACCTGCCGGATAGCGCTCTTTTATCGCTTTCTTTTTATGGGTAATAAACGGCACGACTTCTGGAATAACTATCGGGAAGTTTGCGAATATCGTTTCAGTTTTATACAGTAACGTCGAAAGAAAAATCATTCTATGTGGAAACAACAGTAGGGGAATACGAACAAGAAAAGGGTGTTAAACTTAAAATTGAGCTGGTGCACAATTATTCGCGCTTTATAACGGGTTATCCATTTAGTTGTCCGGATTTCACAGCCTTGTTTCAATGAAATATGTTGAACAGAACTCCGAAACTTCATATTTTCAGTTGAAGGTTAGCCATTTAACAATATGGATCGTTAATCGACTGCTGAATGTGTGAAAACTTACTGTAAAAACAATGATTATGTAATAAGTGCGTTTCGTGCATTACGGGTAGATTATGGTCGACATTATCGTCCACCTTAGCGTGAAAAAATTCGAAAAGGCTGGATCTGTTACTGATGTCTTAAGGCCTGTAAGGACTGTATCAATTCATCAGCGCGCAAAACATTTGGGCCTCTCTTACCGCACGCTATGGCGTATTTTACATGGGGATTTGCATCTCCATCCCTATAAGGTTCAGTTGATACAAGAACTAAAGCCAGCTGATCATAGAATGCGTAGAACATATGCAGATAAGGTGCTAGAACAACAACGTTTGGATGACGATTTTACGCATTGAATATTCTTCAGCAACGGTGGCTATGTAAACAAGCAAAATTGTCGCATCTGGGGCAGTGACAATCCTCATGTAACTGCTGAGAGACTATTACATCCACAAAAACCATTGAAAGGTATGCAATTTGGTCTGGTGGAGTGATTGTCCCGTACTTCTTTGAAAATGAAGAAGGTGTCACTCAAACCGTCAGTTCTCATCACTATAGCTAAATGCTTACCGATTTTTTTTGGCCTGAAATTTATGATATGGAATTGGAGGAGAAGTGGTTCCACCAATATGGTGCAACAATACGTTTTGGCTTTATTGCAAGAAGAATTCTAAGGACGCGTAATTTCTCGATTCGACGGTGTGAATTGGCCAACAAGATCTCGTGGTTTATCGCCTTTGTATTTTTTTTGTGGGATTATATGAAGGATCGTATTTATGCAGATAATCCTCAGGCTAGTGATAATCTGAAAACCAACATCCGTCAAGTTATTGGTGAGATATTGCCCGAAATATACTGGTGAGTCATCGAAAATTACCTCACAAGGATCGAGTCCTGTAAGAGATCACGCGGAGGACATTTTAATGATGTCGTATTCTACACATACTGGCAAAGTTCAAGCATTATATTGAAATAAAAATTTGATCGATCTTCTAAATGAAAGAGTGTTTCATATACGTTCACTTTCTGAAGCACAAAATGGATAACCCTATATTGCCACGGTTTTCATTAGGCCTAGTTCGAATGGGGCTAGTATTTATTCGAGTGGAGCATACCGTATACAGTAGCTAAAATACTCATTATTACTCCAAAATCATTCCCACTCTGTTTGAAAATAATTCTTAAGTAAATGGTGTTTTGCAAGATGAACGCCTGCCACGTTATAATAAATAAACTGCACAAACTTACCGTAATGGCTATTTTGACGAAGAAAAGTATAAGGAAATTGGTATAAAATGAGATAAGAAGGTATGGATATGAAAAATAATCAATAGAAGAGATAAGCTAGGGGTTACAAATTGTCTTCTGAAGGAGCTGTTGCAAAATACTACACTGCTGTAATTTTGGGCTCATCTCAAGCTTTTGACAAAGTTTGGCATAGTGGATTACGTATCAAATTGAATAAGCTGGTTCCACAACCCTACTATCTGATTCTGAGCACCTACCTATCCGATCGATACTTTGCTGTAAAATATCTACCTCAAATGAAGTTAAATGAAGAATTCCACAGGGAAGTATATTAGGTCCATTGCTTTATCTGATTTATACGTCCGACATTCCAGAAAAGCAGAACACTACACTAGACACTTTTGCAGACGACATTGACATACCATGAGATTCCAGCAACAGTTCCAAAAACCTTCAGAAATATCTGAATATACTGGGACAATTGTAGCGAAATTGTCGCCTTACCATCAATGAAAAACAAGTTACAAGTTAAATTCACCAACAAATAAGATATATGTCCGCCAGTTAAAATACATGATGAACAAACAGTTAAAACACAAGCAAAATATCTGGGTATTAACTTGGACCAACGCCTCACTTGAAAACAATACATTCAGGCCAAAAAGACACAAATAAACATCAAAATTTGACAAATGTATTGGCTAATGGGCAGAAAATCGAAACTATCTCTCCAAAATAAGTCCAACTCTGAGGATGTGCTAAGACTTCCAATATTCAATCAAAAGTACTACGTTCATTATCGAATGCACCTTGGTATGTTTCTTATTTGACAATTCATAATGATTCAAAGATCCCCTTCGTTACTGATGAAATTCGAAAATGTTCAAGAAAATACCACCAAAATCTGGAAGAACATGAAAACGGCATTATAGATCAGCTAGCAGAAAAGCCGTTCAACATAAGAAGATAACAGAGGACTTGGCTAACTGACTTCAATTGAAGTACTGTAAAGACGTATCAATAATTTTTGATAACTTCTACATGTTTTTTTACAACACATCACATTTACTTAATACTTGTAAAAATTAAGAAGTAACTCTCGCAAAAACACAAAACTCTCTAATTCGCACTCATTCAACTTGTCAAATTCAATCTCAAGGATCATTTCCGTTCATCCTCCTTTGAGAAAACATATATGGCAACATGAAAGCCTGAGAGTAAATGTATTATCTATGATTTTCACACTTGTAATTTAGTTTGGTGAATTGGTGAAGTGAACTCATGATGCTTCTGTTCCAATATCTTCCATCGTTTCCTCCGTTTTATCTAGCAATCAAATACATCTTTTAGGTGGTTTCAAGAGCAAAATTGTAATTCGGTTAATGATTTTGAATGATAATACTCTTTATATGACTCCCCTCACGCATTTTATAAAAGTTTCTCTTTGGTAATTACAATAGACTTTATGTTATCGATTTATCGGAATTCTATAACAAATGGTTCATCCTATGAACTTCACATTCCCTCTTCATTTTTCCGAAACTATGCCCGGACTACTTATTAAATTTTTATACTCGACCAAACACCGTCACACCCGATCTAGCCAGCTAGTCCAGAATTATATCGCACTCAGGGGGTGGAAACCCCGTTGATGAATCATAACTGGATAGTCGTCGCGTATGTGCACTATAATGGCGCAAAGCTGCTTAAATAATGCGGCTATAAATGTCAAGAAATAGAAATATATAGGATGAGGGGTTGCCGTAACCCCGGTGGCGAACTGTGAATTAAAAGGGTCGAAAACGTTGTTTAGGCTTGTACCGCGCGCATAGGGATAGAGTAGTCAAAGTTATTGGACGCATTTGGATTGAAACAAACATGACATGTGTTGTAGAATTGTATCGTGCGTGTTGCTAATGCCGGCTATAAAAAAGATTGAGGGATTGGATGATATGGGATATTAATCCATAATTCTTCTGCGAGTGAAACACCGAGTGCAAGAGTTTTCAGCAATAGTTACAATCCTCAAGAGACCCTCTCCTTGCACTATACCTAGGAAAATACACCTATAAATAAAGTTATAATAGAAACAGGAAACTGACTGAGAAAAGTATACTCAATTGAAAATTTACCTTGAGCTCAGTAAAAAAATTTTCCTTCTGAAATAATTCTACAGTTAGGAGAACGAATCTCCTAAACACTTTGTGATGGAATGTCTTCCCATTGAAAGACATCTCAAAGAGAGTTTGATTCAAGAAATCGTAAAAAATTACTTCGATAAATACCCCGTTTATATACAGGGTGACAAGAAAAACCCCGAACCAATTTTACTGTGTTCTGGAACAAAAGTATTTTAGGGTAGCCAAATAATTTTTATTCTATTAGATCTTCTACACTTTCTTGTACTAATATGTGAATTTTCAGTCTAATATTATTCTATTTTGCAGAGTGTTAGAATGTCAAACAAACGTAGTGCAATTTTGGAGCTGTTTTGTCAAGGTAAGCGTCAATGCAAAAATGTTCGTTTGCTCAATTTTGGACATTTTTTTATTATTCATACAAGTTTAAAACTTATCACAAAAAATTATGAAAATGCCTGCCACATTCTCTAATGCAAAGCCTACATCGTTTTTGGATAGAATCCACTGCTGCAGATTGCAGCAGTTAGGTATTCTTCAGATAAGCTGGTCACGAGTATGAATTCAGGTAACATACACCATATCTTTTAAACTCCAAAGGAAAAGATGTAAGGTCAAGGTTTCGAGCAGACCATCTGATCGGTCATTTATTTGAAATTTCATACGCTTTAATCTATCTATATAGATCGATTCTAATGTGTTCTAGGAATAATCTAAGGGAGAAATATCTTCGTTTCTTAATTGATGTTTAGGCCCGTTTAGATTTCTAGGAATAAAATCATTTATATTTGAAAGGTCTAAATTGTTGAACTCTGGAGACGTAATTGCTACGTACCTGCAAAGTGGATTGAAAAATTCTTTGTTCAAAGTAAATTTGAACAATCAGTATAGCCGCACATTCAACTCGACTTGTACACTGTGCTACGAAGAATTTTGTCGAATAGAAAAGAAGCCATTAACGGTTCCAGCATTCAGAAGCCGCAAGAGGTATTGAACTTGACCGCAGCATTATACAAGCTATTGTTGCCTTGACAATGAATCCACCGGTTACGACTATTTACAGGTTGTTGTCTTCTCAGCTTTAAAATTTCGCCTTTATATTATTATCTTTCTCCCATATTTCAATATTGTGAATTTAGTTCGGGTACATTTGATATTTATTTCTAAACTGGTGAATCTTCTATCCAAACTGTTCGTTATTTACTTGGAAAATTCAATAGAAATGAAATGCCCTCACAATAATTTATGGATAAATCTATGAAGCGATAATCATTTGATAAAACAATACGTTCACGTTCTCGTGCAGTGAGTACACCTGAAAACATTGCTGCTATAGCCCAGAACTGAACATTTCTAGCACTTCTCTGAGGAGATTTTTGCATAAAGATCTGGGTATGAAGTTCAATTAGTGAAAGAAGTGAAACACTATCCGATGCGTTTCCACTTCGGTTTATGATGGCATGAGCATTTTTCCACAAGAAACATCTTTAGCGATGAACCTCATTTTCACTTTAGAGGATATGTGAATAAGCAAACCTCTTCACTTGGGGATCAGAGAATCGACACATTATTGTGGAAAAACCGATGCATCCACAACGAGTAATTGTTTGGTGCGGTTTTTGGTCCAGTGGCATCACCAAGCCATTTTTCTTCGAAAATGGGCAAAGAGCTGCCGTCACGATCGATTGGAAACGTTACCGTGCCATACTCAACCAATTTTTGTGTCCCAAAATATAAAAGGACCACGTAGACGATATTTGGTCAGCGCCACATGCCACCCACCCAACATAACCTTGGATCTTTTGCGTACCGTTTTTGAAAATCGAATAAAAAGTGGTAGAAAACGAAGTACTTTCTTATTTAGTCCATCATCAAAATAATTTCAAAATGTCATTCAAAAACGTCACGCAGTGGGGATTTGTTGAGGTCCATTTGAATATTCGAAAGAATTTGTTTTTATTATACACTGGAGAGCAAAAAAACGGGTTACTAATATTTTACATTATTTTTTCCAATAGACTCCCGTGTTCGAATTCATCAATAACATTTTGTTCATCATCTATCTGTCAGAAGAAAATCAACTAATCATGCGCAAAATGTAGACATATGGGCTAAAAAACTTGATAAAAGAAACCATCTTCGAATAATTTTTCACGATAAAGTCATCATTTATCAGTTGGGTTCAATATTGGTCATTGAGAGGTTTGTTTTCCACTCTGTGAAAGAAACAATTTCATAAAATGAGTTTACCAATTGAAGATTGTGCGAGAATAGTCGCATTCATTTAAAATAGGTTGAGCCAGAGATCTCTTGCTAGGAGAATGAATGTTACCCTATCTAAAGTCCAAAGTATATTGACAAGGCATCGGGAGACAGACAGGCAGACCAGAAGAAATGGATCTGGAAAAAACGGTGCACATCGTTGAGTTCGAAATCGATCGATGGAGGTTCGTCAGGTAAACGTTAGGGAATGGACCGTGAGACGAGGTTTCTCAGAATCGAATTTACAACCATACAGACCTGCAATAGGTCCAGAACTTCTCAGAGACCATCCAATTAAGCGTCTGATGAAACCAGATTCAGCAATCGATGAGCGACGGTCGTAGACGCGTTTACAGACGTCCAGGAGAAAGATACGGCGATGTCTTTATAGAGGAGGGAGTTCCATTCGGTGGAGGATCTGTTATGGTCTGGAGAGGTGTGTCTTTAGAGGACCACACAGAGTTGGTTTTCATAAATGGACCTTTAACAGCAGTAAGGTACAAAGAAGAAATTCTTATGGACCATGTTGTACGTTATATACCATTTCTGGGAGAGCAGGGAATTTTTATGCATGACCATGCACGACCACATACTGCTCGAATTGTGACAGCATACTTGAATGAGGTTGGAATTTCAAGGTTCAACTGGCCAGCACGAAGTCCTGTTGTTCAATCGAACATCTATGGGACCAACTGGGAAGGCATGTCAGAACGATGGTTCCATCGCCAAATAATTTTCAAGAGATCCGTGAAGCCCTACGTGATGAATGGAAGAAATATTCCACAAGATCATATTCGAAGCTCATGACAAGCATGCGAACACGTTTGGAAGCTGTAATCAGAGCTAGGTGAAGTCACACGTCATACCTATACTGAAATTTTCACAGTTACGATACTTTTTTCAATTTCGAAGTTTTTGATTTTTTCAAAACAAGCTTATTATTTCTATACAAATCGAATAAGAGGTTTCATTTTTCTTTGGGCAAATCTATTTTCCCTACCAATTCAGAAATTTCATGACTCTCGTTAAAATTTGAACTAAGAAAGGTATTTGAACAGTAATGATCAAGTAACCCGCTTTTTCTGCTCGCCAGTGTATTTATTGATTTTTGAGATTTCCATAAGATTAAGTCATTAGTTTCATTTCAATTGTGTTCTATTTTGTAGTCGTTAATGAAATGATGTACTGTTTATAGAGAGTGACTTGCATATGTTGATTTTTGTTTTTTATCAGTATAACATTTTTCATGTTCTTCAATTCTTGTTTGGAAGGAACAGTATGTCCAATTAGAGAATCTAGGAGCACCATGAAAAAATTAATCATAGGAGGGGAACGTTATTTCAAAATCTGCATAAGGGATTAACAGTAACTCGTTAAATCGTGCCATATATTATTGTAGAAACATCATTTATTTAGACACCTTTCGAATAAATGATGATTAAACTAAGAAATTCTCGGCCAAAACCCCTTTGACGTTTCACGAAGGTAGTCCACAACGCTATTGGCAACATGAGTTAATTTGTTTTACCACAAATGACACCAATTCGTTAGTGTAATTTGCATTGCTAATTTGACTTAACGTTAGCCGACTCTTGTGTTTTACATCGTTCAAGAAAACGGTGTTGCGAAAATAAGCACCATCAACATCGGTATGTTTGTTTGTGGTGTGAATTGAGGTTATTGACCTTGAACGTATTTACAAAAAGGAAATTGCCTTGTAAAATAATGTTTTGATGTTGAATCGATATAAGGACTTAGTATAAAATGATGATATAAAGTGTGGGCCATTTAGAGTTTGCACTTCTCATTAATTTCTTATTTTCTCAATTCAGCAGATCTTGTGTTGTATAGATACTCACGGTTCGTGGATCATTGAGTTACAATTCTTGAGGTACTCACCTGCAATTAAAAATATGGATATGAAATAACATTCAGAAGTGAATTATAAACAAATGCATTCACAATATTCTAACAAATCTGCTAAAAGGATGAGAAATCGACATTTGTGAAATTTGAGGAAGTTATTTGTGATTAAATGATGTTTATATCGGGTGTTCTTTTAGAGTGATAGAATTTTCGATAGGGATAACTGTGATTTAACAATAGGTAAAAGCCATGTTGTTTCTGTTCAGTAAGCATTGACAAATTATCATGGAAAGACTCACGCCGCAACAACGTTTGCAAATTGTTGAAATTTATTTTCAAAATGAGTGTTCTATTCGCCAAACTTATAGAACACTTCGTGAAATTTATGGTTTACATAATGTCCATCAGAGCAGCTTATTCTTCGAACTTTCGATAGATTTCGGACAACATTCTCTCTACTCGATGCAACAATACCAACAAAATAAATAACTGTACGTACAGAAGAAAATATCGCTGCTGCAAGTCATAGTGTTAATGATGATCCAGATTTTTCTATTCGTCGACGTTCACAACAAGTTGGACTCTGTGCATCCACCACATGGAAAATTTTGCGTAAAGATCTTAGTCTGCACCCATACAAGATCCAACTGGTTCAAGAACTAAAACCACTTGACCATAATAAGCGTCGTTTGTTTGCTGATAGGGCCCTAGAACAGCTTGAAGTTGATCCACTTTTTTATCGTAAAATTGTGTTTAGTGATGAAGCTTATTTCTGGTTGAACGGCTATGTAAACAAGCAAATTTGGCGTATGTGAAGTGAAAACTATCCTCAAGAAGTTTTGCAAGTTCCATTGCAGCCTGAAAAATGAACAGTATGGTGTGCTTTACAAGTTGGAGGCATCATCGGTCCATATTTCTTCAAAACCGATGCTGGAGCTAATGTTACAGTGAATGGTGCTCGTTACAGATCGATGACCAATGATTTTTTGCTTCAAAATTTGAATGGTATCGACCCAGAAGTGTTTTGGTTCCAACAAGGTGAAGCTACACCTCATGCTGCTACAGTAACAATTGATTAATTGAAAGGAAGATTTGGCTATAACATTATTTCGAGAAATGGTCCAATTAATTAGCCTCCAAGATCATGCGACATAACTCCACAGGATAATTTTCTTTGGGGTTAAGCCAAGTCATTGGTATATGCTGATAAATCAGAAACTATAGACGATTGGAAGCCAATAACTCGTGATAATGATGAAATAAGGCCTGAATTACTCGAAAAAGTGGTCCAAAATTGCTCTGGTCGAATGTGGTTTCTCAGAGCTCGTCGTGGTGGACATATACCAGAAATTGTTTTTAAAACATACATGTCATGAAATTATCTTTCGAGTTAAAAAAAAATTTGGCTTCAATCTCAATTTGAACGTGTTTTATTTTAATTTAAAGTTCTATCAATCTAAAAAAAAAACACCCGATTATTCATACAATTTGTATGTATAGTTAAGGTTTTTTTTCGAGTAATTCAGGCCTTATTTATCTTCTGATGTTTGAGAAAACCGGAAATCGAACTTGATAAAAAGCCGATACTTAAGTGTGTTATTAGACCAGTAGTCAGTAATCCAGTGGAAATAATTAAGTCCAACAGGGGGAAGAATTATGTGGAAAACCTATCAGAAAATTTGTGAAGGCTACATTCGTACATTACTTCAAGATAATAGGTAGCGCTTTAATCATTTCAAAAGCCTGCTTAAAGAGATTATCGATAATCCTTTTTTGCATAACTCTCCTTTATGCTTACATGGAGTTTAAGCGCTATCAGTAATTTAGTTGTTAATATATCGCCTACAAATAAGGCTCTTTCCGAAGAAAAAGCCTGAGCGATACAATAAATTTGGACGAATAATACATATTTTGTATTCATTGACCGATTCCTGGCCCTTTTTTGAGAATGTAGTATATCATTGTAACTGATAAAAAGGTTTTTTTTACTTGACAGAAGGTTTTCTCAATATCTTAAACATCAAACTGAAAAATTCTGTTATACCTCGCTAAAAATTTTAATTTAATGAGATTTCTTGAAAACCTTTTTAAATTAAGCCAAATAAATGGATCAGAAAACACTGTTTATTTTTTAATAGTATCTGGTGTTTTTTTAGAGTGATACAACTTCAAATTGAAATAAAACACATTTAAATTAAGATTGAAGCCAAATTCTTCTTTTATTTGAAAGATAATTTTATGACATTTACGTTTTGAAAATGATTTCAGACAGTCGACCACGACTAGCTCTGAAGAGCTAGTCTAGCATTCGACCAGACCAATTTTGGACCACTTTTTCGAGTAATTCAGGCCTTATTTCATCAATAACACGAGTTATGTTGGCTCCCAAAGTGTCTATTGTTTCGGGTTTATCAGCATAAACCAATGACTTGACATGACCCCAAAGAAAATAATCCAGTGGAGTTATGTCGCATGATCTTGGAAGCCAATTAATTGGACCATTTCTCGAAATAATGTTATGGCCAAATCTTTATTTCAATAAATCAATTGTTATGGTAGCAGCATGAGGTGTATCACCATCTTGTTGGAACCAAAACCCTTCTGGGTCGATACCATTCAAATTTTGAAGCAATTAATCATTGCTTTTTGCTCAAACTTGAATTTAAGGAGACTTCTTCTTCTTCCCCTTACGTTAGGACTTAGGTCCTGTGTTTGCATCAATGGTTTTCCAGGCGTATTTGGGATGATGAAGACCAGCTTTCATACCATCTTATAGGTGGTCGTCCAGGTGGTCTAGGAGTATTGGGCCTTTTTTCCTTTGCTATCTTAGCAAACCTGTCATCTGGCATTCTATTTTAGGAGACCGATTTTGTAAAATTATGCAATGCTATGCGGCAGAACAATAACGACCTCATACCAGGATGAGGTCTTCGAATTCAAGGCTGCGAAGGGCTGTCCGCAGGGAGGTATTCTCTCACCCTAACTGTGGACCCATATCGTTGATGACCTGCTAGCGATCATTTCGCTGTAGGGAGTCGACGTTCAAGCATTTGCTGATGACCTGACAATCATAGTGAAAGGTAAATCGGAGGTTACGATATCGGCCGTCCTTCAAGAGATACTGAACACTATTGACAAATGGTGTATAAGGGAAGACATGTCTCTTAACCCGCAAAAGGTAGTTATAGTACCATTCACTAAAAAACGGAAGTTGAATGGTTTAGAACCGCCGACTATCCGTGGTGAAATAATACAATTCTCATTTGAGACAAAATACCTGGGAATAGTCCTGGACAAGACCCTCAGCTGGAGTGCATACCTAGATAAAGTGTGTCATAAAGCCAGAATGGGTTTCTGGACTTGCAGGCAGATCTGTGGTAAAACCTGGGGCCTAAAGCCCAAGCAGATGTACTGGCTATACACTATGGTAATTAGACCATGGATAGTGTATGGCGCTGTAGCGTGGTGGAAGAAAGGCCAACAAACGGTTGGCGAACAAAAGCTCACCCGACTACAGAGACAGGCTTGCCTTGCAATTACAGGTGCGTTTCGCACCACACCCACGGCAGCCATGGAGGTCCTACTAAATCTACCACCTCTGCACCTACTTGTGCAGAGGGAGGCGGAACGAACCACATACAAACTATATCAACTAGCGATTGACAGGCCAGAGGCAATAGTGATGGGAGGCTCAGGACTGCTGGACGAGCTTTTGACGAACAATATCCTATCGATGCCCTCGGATCTTATGTCAAAAATCACGAGCCAGGAACGGAATTTCAATGTAATCATCCCTAGCCGGGACGAATGGACCCAGCATGCTGAAGTTCTATTGAGAACCGACCTAGGCTTGTTCACAGACGGCTCGCGAACGACGAACGGAACAGGAGCGGGAGTCTATGGGAGCAAACCGAGAATTAACATCTCATTGAGTCTAGGTCAAAACGCAACCATATTCCAGGCAGAAATATTTGCCATTGAGACCGCGACGGAACTGCTGATAAAACGGCAAATCCACCACGGTAAAATCAAAATATTTACTGATAGTCAGTCAGTACTAAAAGCTCTGGAATCCAGCTGTTTTACATCAAAAACAGTCTGTAGTTGCCGCACGGCTTTAAACAGGCTCGGTATGTATAACGGAGTCACTCTGGTTTGGATACCGAGCCACTTAAACTATTTGGGTAACGAGGAGGCAGATCGGCTGGCATTGGCTGGAGCTGCGCTGCCTCTGGTAGGACCAAAACCATTCCTGGGAATACCACATGACGTGGCTAACGAGGCGATAACAGGCAGAATGAACTCAAGGGTAGAGTCTTTCTGGCGGAGCCATTCTGGCCTGAAACATTCGAAGTTGTTCCTTGGAACAGCTTCGAATAAAAAGATGGCGTACTTAGCGCTAGATCTGGATAGGGCCAAACTAAGAATACTTGTAGGAATTTTGACAGGTCACTGCAGACTGAAAGCGCATTTGCACAAAATTGGTGTGGCTGAAGACGATGAATGCAGGCTGTGTCTTGAGGACACTGAAACAGCCATGCATATCTTCTTAGAGTGCCCAGCGGTGAGTCGCATCAGATTCGAGGTCTTTGGCCAGGCTTTTATAGCCCACTGCGAATTGAAAAAATTACCCCTGAACAAGATCATCGGTTTTATCCAAAAACTGGATCCCGTCGGGGAGATATAAATTAGGGGTGAACCACAATAGTCCGGGCGGACGCAGTGGTAGGGTGGAGAAGACGCCCGCTCGGCATAAATAACATAACATACTATATTCAACTGATGAAGTAATTTAATTTAATTAAAGTGTACAACTCTTACTGTAATCTTTTATTTGAACAATAACCAATTATCATCTGGTGCTTACAACTCAATTTTTTCTGACAGGCGTTTGAAATTCAGACGTGGTAGATAGAAAGAGTGTGGAATTCTTCCTTCAGGGAAATACTCAGAAGTATATTCCCCTATTACAAGCCGTCATATTCCCATAGTGTAAAAGAGTAATCCAGTGAAACCATAATTTTTCATCACACATTTCCTACTACTCGCTTTCGCTAAAGAACCCTTTTAGGCGAGAGGAAACATTCCCACATTTTCTTCACTTAAGCAAATGTGATAACTACTCTACGGGGACATCAAACAAAAAAATTCTTCGGCTCATTCGTTACAAGCTGTTATCCAGGAAAAATTCTCCTCAAAGCGCGGATCCCGTTAAATCCCCATCCTCAAACCTGTGAATATTTTATTGCGGAGTGCTGGAGAAGAGAGGACGGGGAGTGGATAATGCCAAAGCTGCGGCTGTGGCATTAGCGGAGCTTCTGGGGAGTAAAAAGCCTCACGTAACGAGAGACGAATATGATAATAGTCATGATTTCGGTCGACACGCCATAGGAAAATTCTTTTTGAAAAGAATTCGCAATAAACGCGTTTTTGGAATCCAATTCGGACGGAATTTCAATGGCGTCGTTTACGGTCTATGTTAATTCTTGCACGAAATTGATATTTGATGCGAATCGGGCGAAATGGCCTGAATTTATTAAACATTTATGCGATGGGAAGCGAGAAAGATAAGGGTTGAGGGTAGCTTTTCAAGATTCGCATGAGTTATGAACATTTAGTATGAAAACAATAAAAAATCAGGTTCAAACAAAAAACATGTTTAATGATAAGAATTGTGTAACGTACACGGTTTGCTTTCCGTCGTATTTTGCTCATTATTTCAGTAAATCGCAATGATAAATTACGATAGGTTTTGTGAACTGTATTTCATGCAGTGTAGCGGTAATTTTATCTTCCAAAAAGCACTTGTTTCCAACATCGTTTATCTAATAAAGATAAACCACAACGACGATGAGAAATTGAAGTAAAATTCGAACACTTATAACAACAATTATAATAAAATAATCACAACGTCGATTACAAATAGGAGAATAAATAAGTCATGCGGTTTTTTGTCGGAAATTGAAGCTTTATTGTGGAAAATTGACTATATAGTCCGTCTAGAAAGTATCCGGAAAAAACAAAGCTCAAAAATTTAAATCATTTAGTATATATTTTTAATTCTTGAATTAGAAAATTATAACAAAATATTCATCTTATTTCCTTATACAACCTTCATTCAACTGTAAACACTTGACTAAACGTCAAGGTACACCCGAAACTAGATCATCTCCATAATTTGAATTTGAATATCAAAACAGATTTAATCTGTTAGTCTTGTACAATTTTAATTTCAAAAAATTTACTTAAGAAACTTTAAGAATTAAATTAATGTCTTTATAAGCACTGCTCATATTTATCTTCTTAATATATATAAATCTCGTGTCACAATGTTTGTCCTCAATGGACTCCTAAACCACTTAACCGATTATAATAAAATTCGCACACCATGTGCAGTTCGATCCAACTTGAGAGATAGGATAGTTTAAATCTCAAATTATAGTCGCAATTTTAATTTATTGCTAATTATTTGTCTGTTATTATTTGACAGTCACAATTATCTGTTAACTCCAAATGATTCTAACAGATGTCGATACCTTTCGA
The DNA here is from genome assembly GCA_034642435.1 of Megalocaria dilatata. Taxonomy (NCBI): domain Eukaryota; kingdom Metazoa; phylum Arthropoda; class Insecta; order Coleoptera; family Coccinellidae; genus Megalocaria; species Megalocaria dilatata. Next base: position 9,346,296 of record CM067854.1, read on the forward strand.
CTGGGTTGAGTAAGTAATCAATAGATGGCGCTACTATGGTAAATCTACGAACGTGTCATATAAGCTACATTTTAACAGCATAATTACCACGTGTTGTTGACGCTATAAAATTAATTAAATTTATTTTGTAGTGAACGAAATACCGTATAATTCAATTATTTCATTATATATTATAATGTAATATAACAAAAACTTTAGCCACAGCAACGCGTGGCCGGGTCAGCTAGTAGACGTATAAAATCGAAATTCATCATAAAATATCAAATGGATTTAAGTAAAACCAACGAATATAAATTGTCAATTAAAATTAATAAATAAATAAACAAACATTTTTTGTTTCGTTCCAGGCATGCGTACTGAACTCTTCAGACAAACGTACGAAGCCCTGTTTGTTACAAAATGTATTGTTTTCTGATCCTATATTTATGAAAAATAACTCTTTCTCAAAAATATAAAACATAATTTTAAGAACTTCTCAAACTCTAATTTATTTGAAATATTTAATATATTCAAATAAATTACTTCAAAAAATCTCAAAACATGTAGCACATCCTCAAAAAATAATTAAAATTCAGATAAGACCAGTTCAACTTCACATATAAAAAATAATAAAATCAATAATACAGTTCTGGATTACCATCACCGAAAATTATGGAGATGATCTAGTTTCGGGTACACCTCAACGTTTAGTCAAGTGTTTACAGTTAAGTGGGGGTTGTATAAGTGAATAAGATGAATATTTTGTTATAATTTTCTAATTCAAGCATTAAAATATATACTAAATAATTACAATTGAGCTGATTTATTTCCGGATACATTCAAGACGTACTATATATTGTTTAGAATTCAGCGAAATGACAGATACTGAAAAGAAATCCTAATGATGACTCTTCAAAATGAAGGTGTTGCCAGATGAAAAAAAAAGAATAAAAGGATTAATAAAGACGGAATTGATTGATTGATGGTTAGTAAAGGTTTATAAGCCTATACAATTTAGATTAGATCACTGCTTTTAGTCTACCTCTTACACTAATAATCCTAATATAATTTAAGCATAGAGCCGAGTAATACATTTTTAGCAGCCTCTAGAATTTACAGGGTGTATTTCAAGACTGACACTTCTACCAGTATTGAAGATGAATAGCTCTTATTGCTTTCTATTCCTTCAAAATATTCCCCTCGAAGCTTCACTTTCCTTAATTTCCATCTAATCAACGGATACTGCTGCTTTCTAACCTCTCATCAGAATTCTAGCCATTTCCCTTCTTCTTTCATGCTGGTCTAGGCCCATACGTAGCAACCCTACTTCTTTGTGGAGAATTTTAATTAGATCGCCAAAGACAAGAATTACAACGCCATGGCGCGGTTTGCCAACCTATCTGCTCCGCCTCGGGGTGATTATAAACAGCTGCGTCCACAGACGGAAGAACATTACTCTTCTTCCTTTCCGAATTGGCATTCCTATTTGTTGATCGGCTCGATGTTAACTATACATAACACGAAACGGTGGGTAGAGTCATCTGTGTTTGTTTTGCGGAAGATCGAACGTTAAGCTGGGGTATGTTGACTCGGCGAATTTAAATCGAGTGAGGTATTCATCCTGAAAAATTCTACCCCCATTAAGTTCGTTTTTCTGTATCTTATATCGATCAAGTTTCTATTATCCAACAAAGCAATTTTCATAAAAATAATCCTATCTTATTCAAAATACGAAAACCAAGGTTATACATGATGCCCCAACGAAAATTTCGATCTTAGGGGGTTTCTGTTTATGTGTTTACTTTTATGAAACTCTTATTGCTTGAAACATAATTTGAATGTATTATTACCTATTAACGACAAGAGTGACATTTGTATATTTTTTTAGAAACTATAATTTAAATACCAAAAAACCCTATACCTCGTACTGAAGTCCGAAACGTACGTCAATAGCACTAAGATAAAGTAAAAAGGCAAACATATTTTTCATTCATAAGTCAAAAATAGAAATGTATAACATGAATCTTGAAGGATAAAACATCGTCTCATTAGAGATGGTCCTGTCTACGTTCGATATAATTAATTTTCTTCTTGTCGATTCTTGTCTACCATGTTGACAATTTCAGTCAAGCAGCTTTGAGAAATGTCACTCGAACCGTGAAGTGTTCTTCGTTTCTTAATTATTATATATGGCCTCATAAAACATGGAAATTCTTCTATAGCATTTTGATATATTGATTACTTGTGAATTCCGAGGTCGCAGCATTCGGAATTATAACTTGTTTCTTTCCTCATTTACTAGCATTGATCTCATAATTTTTCTATAACCAATAAGTTAATTTTTTCATTTGGTCCACTCAGAAAAAGTCTTTCCAATCAATTTCGTTAATTTCCCTCTTTTTGTTAGAAGGACTGCATTGAGCTTTTCTAACGTTCAGTCTTTGAACAGACTGTAAAATTATTATCCTTCGGGTAATCAACCTTGTCGTATGCAGCTTCTGCTACATTATGAATTATCATTTCGGTAATCAAACGCATCGGTTGTAACATTTCGGTTCAAGGTGTCGCATCATTACTTGAGTAGTAATCACCCTGTCGTTTTCGGCTTCGGCCAAATTATTGCATAATCATTTGTCGTTGGTAGCTTCTGCCCACATTATTGCATTACTCTCGAGTAGTAATCGCTCTTTGTCGCTTGGGTCTCCACACAAGATTATCGCGATTACTATGAACATAGTGTTCCAGATACTTTATCACTGTAGGTATCATGTACAGTGATACCAAAATATAATTGATGTTATTATTCGAACATTTTTGAATTAATTCACATAGTTTGTAGGATTTCACACATTTTTGAAGAATTTACGCCTATAATGTATTTCTAAAACAAATTGTCTGCGTTGGATAGAAGTGTTGGACTAGTTTGGACGATGCTGTGTGAAAATGATTTTTAATTGACCGATTAATAAAACACAAATTTCTATTTCTACTTTATCTTAATGGTTATAACGAACCTTTAATAAGGATTAGTTAGTGATTCTGAATGGACTGCGTATTTATTAATTATAAACTGATGAAAGTAACATTTGTATATTTTGTTGAAAACTATATAATTTAAATACCAAAAACCCTATACCTTGTACTGTGATGAATTCCGAAACGTATATTAATAATACTGAAATAAAATAGAAATAGGAACATATGTTTCACCAATAAGTCAAATATAGAAATGTATAACATGAATCTTGAAACACTATATTTAATCGAATTTTTACAATTTATTCACTAAGAATGTAATACGAGACGGGTTTCGACTGTTATATCATGGCATGATATTATCCTGACACAGATCTTCTGTGAAGATCCCTAAGAAGCTTTTCTAGTTTGTCCGTGTTAGGAGTTTAGTTTTGTTCTGGATAGGCTTTGTTACTGTTATTGTCAAGTGTAAAGTAATACAGAATGACTTTAAATTCAGAATTATATATTCAAACTTCTACAATATATATAAAAACTATATACAAAGCTATCAAACTGATATCCTTATATAGTTAGTTATTAGTTATTTATGGCGAGCGGGCGTCTGTCGACCCTAGCACTGCGTCCGCTCGGACTATTGTGGTTCACCCCTAATTTATATCTCCCCGACGAGATCCAGTTTTTGGATAAAACCGATAATCTTGTTCAGGGGTAATTTTTTTCAATTCTCAGTGGGCTATAAAAGCCTGGCCAAAGACCTCGAATCTGATGCGACTCATCGCTGGGCACTCTGAGACGATGTGCATGGCTGTTTCAGTGTCCTCAAGACACAGCCTACATTATTCGTCTTCAGCCAGACCGATTTTGTGCAAATGCGCTTTCAATCTGCAGTGACCTGTCATAATTCCGACCAGTATTCTTAGTTTGGCCCTATCCAGACCTAGCGCTAGGTTCGCCATCTTTTTGTTCGAAGCTGTTCCAAGGAACAACTTCGAATGTTTCAGTCCAAAATGGCTCCGCCAGAAAGACTCTAGCCTTGAGTTCATTCTGCCTGTTATCGCCTCGTTAGCCACGTCATGTGGTATTCCCAGGAATGGTTGCGGTCCTACCAGAGGCAGCGCAGCTCCAGCAAATGCCAGCCGATCTGCCTCCTCGTTACCCAAATAGTTTGAGTGGCTCGGTATTCAAACCAGAGTGACTCTGTTATATATACCGAGCCTGTTTAAAGCCGTGTGACAACTCATCCTTATATATAATCAATATCAAATATTTTTCAGTGTCTCGGAGAAAACTTTTATACATCCCGACATGAAACGTATTAATACAAATGTATTAACAAAAACTATATAAGTATGTATATTGACATACAAATACAAGAAAATCCAATATTCCAGAATTATCTAAAATTCTCGAAATGAAGGATTCAATGAAAATAATTGATCAAAATTCAACTCACCACATAATATAAAACCTGGAATAATTAACCCGAAATAAGCTTTGAAGTATTCAAAATAAAACAGGAATGATCAACGTTTTGTTACGTATAACCTATAACTATTTGTACTCGGAACACAGAAAAACATAACAAAACTTACTCATTAGTTTAATATTTTAATATTAGCCTTCTACAAATTTAATTTCAAAAAATTATATTCAATAATTATAACTTCAGGTATTAAATTAAATTAATGTCATATAAGTACCACTTATACCAAACGACATATAGAATAAACATTCATTATAAGACATCCAAATGATATAATAAAATCCAATAAATAAAAATTGTTACCCAAAATCCCATAAATTAAATATTTTGAGTAGACAAAATTTTGTTTCTGCTCATCAATCTTATGAAAACAGATATCTTTAAAAAATGTTTAACATAATCTTAAGAATTTCATCATAAAACTATCTTACTTAGAATATTCAATATTATTGGATACCTAACTAAGTAAGATTGATGAGCAGAAATAAAATTTTGTTTACTCAAAATATTTAATTTATAGGATTTTGGTTAACAATTTTTATTTATTGGATTTTGTTATATCATTTGGATATCTTATAATTAATGTTCATTTTACATGTCGTTTGATATAAGTGTTACTTATATGACATTAATTTAATTCCTGAAGTTATAATTATTTAATATAATTTTTTGAAATTAAATATGTAGAAGGCTAATATTTAAATAATTATATATACCTTCTATCAAATATAAACCTCTATTTATTTTATTCATAATATCTAATTATTTGGTTTCCTTAAGATTCTTTATACTGATAGTCCTTGTGCTATAACAGAGGCCATTGAATTGCCTTTCAATCTTTTAGATCAATGATAAACCATAGAATTATTTGTTTGAGTTAACATTACACTCCATTTAAATTTTCAGTATTCATTTACCAGAAGCTTTCTGAATTGTTGAAAAGTGAGAGAATATTTTTGTTGATTGATGTTATATTTTATTGAATATGAATATAATTGAGCACTAACGAAGCAAAGTTTCTCTTAAAACTTGTTTTGTAGTAATAATTTCACATATCTTGAGATTTTATAAAAAATAACTGAGTTAGATATCCAATAATATTGAATATTCTAAGTAAGATAGTTTTATGCTGAAATTCTTAAGATTATGTTAAAAATTTTTGAAAGATATCTGTTTCCATAAGATTGATGAGCAGAAACAAAATTTTGTCTACTCAAAATATTTAATTTATAGGAATTCGGTTTACAATTTTTATTTATTGGGTTTTGTTATATCATTTGGATGTCTTATAATAAATGTTTATTTTATCTGTCGTTTGATATACGTGGTACTTATATGACATTAATTCAATTTAATTCCTGAAGTTATAATTATTTAATATAATTTTTTGAAATTAAATATGAAGAACGCTAATATTAAAATATTTATATAATTTTATGTACCTTCTATCAAGTATAAAACTTATTCACCCCAAATAATGTTCCATGATGGAAAAATAACCAGAATTTGAATAATAATAAATGATTAAGTAATATATTGTCGGTATTAAGACTCTATATGAATTTATTTCATTATTTAAAAATCAATTTGAATGTAATTCAATATTTGAAAGAAGTAAAATTTAAGTGACTAAATTTATAATACAGAATGCTTATAGGATATTATAAGGGGTGGACTATTTAAAATTTGCACTCATGATGGCCCACCCTTTACCAATTTGAATTCCATCGGATTTCCACTTGCGCAATTATTTGGAAAATAATCCAGGAACCATTTAGTAGATTCTGTTTAGTTTTAGACATAGCTTATACTCCAAACCTGCCTTGAAACTTTAAGTCTCTAGGTCTTGTCGTTCCGAAATTGGCATTTTTACATCGAGTCGTCTGCTCTAACTGCCGATCCTCAAATTCCCAACCTGTGTTAGCGAAAATCAAGTGTTTCACTTCAATCGCATTAATATGAATTTCCGTCAAACGAAGACCGAATCATTCAAGCATTCAACGAAGTAAATACAATTAAATATGCATGAGGATTCAGAACGAATAGTTCACCTCATACCAGGAAATATTCTACAGTTTCCACATTCAAGCATGGTTTAATGTCAGACTGCCACATAGTCGATATATCTTCCACCATACCCATGGCGAGCATACCTCCTCATACGTTCAGCGTCATGATCGAAGTATCTCGCCGCGCCATTTCACTCGGTATCCGTGCTTCACCAAAGAATCCGACTCAATATCCGTCCATGTTTTATTCAATGTCATTTCTTATAGCGAAAAATCCGCGGAATGTAGTCCCATGCGTTACTCTTTTATTTTTCGATGCCTCTGCGGCAGATGGGATGCATAACTTTGCCGTTTCACTCCACATATCAGTGGTAGTGCGTTATTAATAAAGTACCGAGATCTATTAGTACTATTAGTAGATATACCGGCGACGATAAGAAAGATTGAACTTGTTTTTAGTCAGGCTATTAGTTATGACGATTTTATCTCGGTGATGCGTGACTTAATTAAGGTAGTTACTTGTCATAGGTGTCATTACCTGATCAAAGTTGGTTCCAATGGTGGGTATCACATTAAATTTGCTCAGTTCCTGGCTATTTCTTGACTTGATGTATCAGGTGTTTTTTTAGAGTGGTAGAACTTTAAATTGAAATAAAACACATTTAAATTAAGAGCCAAATTTTTCTTTTTATTTGAAAGATAATTTTGTGACATTTATGTTTAAAGAATAATTGCCGGTATACATTCTGTCAAGAAAGTACCGGGAATTATCGATTTAAATCTGGCGGGGCAATGAGGCAGGTAAATAATTTTTTTCTTAGGTTGGTACCACTGTCCTTAATTACTATGCCAAGCTTGAGCGGGATCTGTCAACTACTGTGTTTGCAACAGCTGATTATGTCAGTCGATGTCAGAATGCGTGCCGATTTTTACTATGGGTGATTACGTTGAGCAAAGAATTTGTTTAAAGTTTTGTGTTGCAAATGAATTTTCGTGTGCCGATGCATTGAAAATGTTGCAAAAGGCCTTTGGTGATAATGCTCTATCGAAAACTCGTGCATATCAGTGGTACAGAGCCTTCAAGGACGGTCGTGAAGTGGTCGCCCATCGACGGCTTCGATCGAAGATAACGTCGATAAAATTAAGGAAAGGGTGCTGGAAAACCGTCGTACCAGCTTGAGAGAGATAGCACATGATCTTAAGATATCCCACGAGTCCGCACGTACGACTTTGATTGATATTTTGGGCATGAGAAAGGTGGCCGCACGACTCGTACCGAAAGACATGAATTTTCTTCAAAAACGTCATCGCGAACAGGTTGCTTCAGACATGCTGGATCGCTGTAATTCCGATTCTACATTCATGGAACGCATTATAACTGGTGATGAGACCTGGGTCTACGAGTACGATATGCAAACAAGCCAGCAATCATCGGAATGGGGGGCAAAAAATGAGCCGAAACCGAAAAAACCAGGCCAAAGCCGCTCGAAAATGAAGGTGATGCTCATTGTTTTCTTCGATATCCGTGGCGTGGTGCACTACGAATTCGTTCCAGAGTATAGGACGGTAAACAAGGAGTATTACCTAGGCTTTATGAAACGTTTGCGTGAGCGTATCCGTAAGAAGCGGCCAAATTTGTGGGCGAACAACTCATGGATTTTGCATGACGATAACGCGCCTTCTCACCGAGCTACGATTGTGACTGACTTTCTCGCTAAAAACTCAACAAACGTGCTTCAGCAACCACCGTATTCGCCGGATTTGGCTCCCTGCGACTTTTTCCTCTTCCCAAAACTAAAATTGCCCCTTCGTGGCACCCGTTTTGAGTCGATTGAAGCCATAAAACAAAATTCGGCGCGAGAGCTAAAGTCCATCCCGGAAAGCGCCTATAAAAAATGTTCCGATAATTGGAAGTGCCGTTGGCATAGATGTATAGGAGCAAATGGAGCCTATTTTGAAGGCGACCCAATAAATTTTGACGATTAAATGTAAAAATGTTGTTTTAATTGAAAATTCCCGGTACTTTCTTGACAGAGTAGTATGTCCACCACGACTACCTCTGAGGAAGCGCATTCTACCAGAGAAATTTTGGACCACTTTTTCGAGAAATTCAGGCCTTATTTCATCAATAACATGAGTTATGTTGGCTTCCAAAGCGTCTTTTGTTTCTGGTTCATCAGCATAAACCGAAGACTTGTAATATCCCCAAAGAAAATAATCCAGCGGAGTTATGTCGCAATTAATTGGACCATTTCTCAAAATAATGTAATCGCCAAATCTTACTTTCAATAAATCAATTTTTACGGAAGCAGCATGAGGTGTAGCACCATCTTGTTGGAACCAAAACACATCTGGGTCGATACCATTCAAATTTTGAAACAAATAATCATTGATCATCGATCTGTAACGAGCACCATTCACTGTAACATTAGCTCCAGCATCATTTTTGAAGAAATATGAACCGATGATGCCTCCAACTTGTGAAGCACACCATACTGTACATTTTTCAGGCTGCAATGGAACCTGCAGAATTTCTTGAGGATTGTTTTCACTCCATATACGGCAATTTTGCTTGTTTACATAGCCGTTAAACCAGAAATGAGCTTCATCACTAAACACAATTTTACGATGAAAAAGTGGGCCAACTTTAAGCTGTTCTAGGGCCCAATCAGCACGACGCTTATTATGATCAAGTGGCTTAAGTTATTGAACCAGTTGGATCAGACGAAGATCTTTACGCAATATTTTCATTGTGGTGGGTGCACAGAGTCTAACTTGTTGTGAACGTCGACGAATAGACAAATCTGGAACATCATTAACACTATGACTTACAGCAGCGATATTTTCTTCTATACGTAAAGTTCTTTTTCTTGTTGTTGGATCGTATAGAGAAAATGTTTTCCGAAATCTATCGATAATTCGACGAATAAGCTACCCTGATTGACGATTATGTAAACCATAAATTTCACGAAGTGCTCTATAAGTTTGGCGAATAGAACACTGATTTTGAAAAGTGGATTTCAACAATTTGGAAACGTTGTTGCGGCGTGAGTCTTTCCATAATAATTGTCAATGCTTACTGAACAGAAATGTCCAAACAACATGGCTTCTACCTTCTGTCAAATTACAGTTATCCCTATCGAAAGTTCTGTCATTCTACAAAAACACCCGATACATATAATAAAGGGTTTTCCAATAAGAGGTAAAATTTTGAATAGCTTACTATTTGGGCAGCTGTGACTTTAGAAAACTATCATCTTTTGACATTTGACAAGTAAAAACTGCGCCATTACTATAAATGGAACGATAAATGCTTCAACAATCCACTGATATTCTTAAAATTCACTGCAAAAAGGGTGAGAATTTTGCAGTCCCAGAAATTTTGGGCCGTTGTGAAGCACCTTCTCGGCTGGGATTAGTGATGGAGGATCGGCAAAAGTGGAGGCCAATAGTACAGTCGACCAAGACCTTCCTCGCGTTGTAGAGTCATGGAGTAAGTAATATGAGCTGGATTAAGAGTTAAGAGAAACTTGTTCCATTCTTACTGGGTAAACTCTTCAGTGCAACTTCAAAAATGTATTATTTTGAATATGAAAACTCACCAGACACGTACTCTCATAGAAAAAATCAGCATCCAATGCAACATATTCAAAACTAAGCATAGAAAACACTCGCAAAGATGGAAAAAAGAATAGTGAACAGTGACATCTGAAGTTTTTGAAGACTTGTTCAACATTTCTATTTCCCCTGAAAACTTCCAATCTGTGAATCACTCCTTGTAGAAGCTGTATATATTTTGTACAATGTTGTTTGAACACTAAGTTACTAGAGCCTCCCGAAATTTTGTCAATTGGACTGCTCGTACTTACTAAACTTCTCAGAAGGTACAAAGCGTAAATAATCCATAAAATTATGGGAACCCTAATCAAACAGCTACAAAGACACCTAAAACGAACACACAAAATAAAGTGAAGGAAAAAACATAAATTAGTTTTGGGTACCAACAGTACAGCATGAATGAATAGGCTACGCATTCTGGCACTCCAGCAAACTCTTCGCAACCTTGATCTAAAACGATGAAAGTTTTCCTGATTGAGGTTAGCCTGTTATGCGTTAAATGACTTCACGGCATTAAAAGAGAAAATCCTTCTCAACCTTGCAGTTCGATGAGCAGGAATAGTCAGCACATCAAGATGCCTTATGTTGACGGAAGGGATGTTATTTCTAGCCACAAGTTTTCCTCTGAGATTCTGCGGAGATGGACGAGTAAGCAATATATAAACAAAGCAGCCCATATTTCATGTGAAACGATTCTCCATACGCAACCAACCTATATATTAATTCCCTCAAAAACTCGATCATATTTCCTTAAACCAAATAAAAATCTACAGCACCAGTGTAGAACATACCGAATTTTTTTTTATAATATTTGAGGCAAGTGAAGTAAACAAAATCACAATAGATTAACAGAGATAGCACTAAGGACTCCGCGAGAAGTCTGTGTAACCTGGAAGGATAGATAAACTTTAAACGAGATAACACCGACCTAACTAGACCAGTAGCAGAGAAAGCAAGCTGCCCATCAAGTACTAAACTTAAACTCGGTTAAGAGTTTAAATATGTCAGCATGAAATTTTTTTGGTCGCTACAACACTACAACATTTCTGTTGATTAATTCTGGCCGTTTCTGTTGAAGTGCATAATTCAGTGTGTTCAGCTAACTTTCGAATTACTTGTTGTGTTGTCCAGTAAAAACTCAAAAAAATGATTTCTTTAAAATCCCACCAAACAGACAGTATCACTTTTTTTGATGGATATTGGCTTTCGAAATGCTTTGAGCCGGTTCATATTTTTTGCTTCATGATTTATTGCGTTTGACATTGTTATATATAACCCATTTTTTGTCCCCAGTAATGATGCGCTTCAATAATGGATCATTTTCTTGACGTTTGAGAAGCGAATCATGCACATCAACGCGACGACACATATTTATCTCCGTAAGAACATGGGGACCCCATACTACTCTGTCAAGAAAGTACCGGGAATTTTCAATTAAAACAACATTTTTACATTTAATCGTCAAAATTTATTGGGTCGCCCTCAAAATAGGCTCCATTTGCTCCAATACATCTATGCCAACGGCATTTCCAATTATCGAAACATTTTTTATAGGCGCTTTCCGGGATGGACTTTAGCTCTCGCGCCGAATTTTGTTTTATGGCTTCAATCGACTCAAAACGGGTGCCACGAAGGGGCAATTTTAGTTTTGGGAAGAGGAAAAAGTCGCAAGGAGCCAAATCCGGTGAATACGGTGGTTGCTGAAGCACGTTTGTTGAGTTTTTGGCGAGAAAGTCAGTCACAATCGTAGCTCGGTGAGAAGGCGCGTTATCGTCTTGCAAAATCCATGAGTTGTTCGCCTACAAATTTGGCCGCTTCTTACGGATACGCTCACGCAAACGTTTCATAACGCCTAGGTAATACTTCCCTTTACCGTCTGACCCTCTGGAACGAATTCGTAGTGCACCACGCCACGGATATCGAAGAAAAAGATGAGCATCACCTTCATTTCCGAGCGGCTTTGGCGTGGTTTTTTCGGTTTCGGCTCATTTTTTGCCACCCATTCCGATGATTGCTGGCTTGTTTGCATATCGTACTCGTAGACCCAGGTCTCATCACCAGTAATAATGCGTTCCATGAATGTAGAATCGGAATTACAGCGATCCAGCATGTCTGAAGCAACCTGTTCGCGATGACGTTTTTGAAGAAAATTCAGGTCTTTCGGTACGAGTCGTGCGGCCACCTTCCTCATGCCCAAAATATCGATCAAAATCGTACGTGCGGACTCATGGGATATCTTAAGATCATGTGCTATCTCTCTCAAGCTGGTACGACGGTTTTCCAGCACCTTTTGGTTAATTTTATCGACGTTATCTTCGATCAAAGCCGTCGATGGGCGACCACTTCACGACCGTCCTTGAAGGCTCTGTACCACTGATATGCACGAGTTTTCGATAGAGCATTATCACCAAAGGCCTTTTGCAACATTTTCAATGTATCGGTACACGAAAATTCATTTGCAACACAAAACTTTAAACAAATTCTTTGCTCAACGTAATCACCCATAGTAAAAATCGGCACGCACTCTGACATCGACTGACTTAATCAGCTGTTGCAAACACACTAGTTGACAGATCCCGCTCAAGCTTGGCATAGTAAGTAAGGACAGGGGTACCAACCTAGAAAAAAAAATTTTTACCTGCCTCATTGCCCCGCCAGATTTAAATCGATAATTCCCGGTACTTTCTTGACAGATTGTATATCTAACTTTGAGGTTAAACCCAGGCCTTTTAAGTGGTCATAAACAGTTGAATTCGATAAACTTTAAACGAGATAATACCGACCTAACTAGACCAGTAGCAGAGAAAGCAAGCTGCCCATCAAGTAATAAACTTAAACTCGGTTAAGAGTTTAAATATGTCAGCATAAAATTTTTTTAAATTTCTTTACTTCATAAGCCACTTCTTCAAGACGTAATTCAAGCTTCAAAATTTTCAGCGGAAATGTATTGTTGAATAAGAGCGCAAAAGCTTTCGATTTCACGTCAGGTCTTTTCACCATTTTTTGAGTCCAGTGCTCGAAAATAACCATTATCATCCTGGATAGAGTCGCAAACTAAATGCCAGAGCTATAGCGGAAAGTTTTTTCAACGAATCTTCATACTCGTTTACTCCAAGAACTTGAGAAGTCGTCACATTCACTCACACATCTATTCTGGTAAACCGTAGGTGATAAATGCTATTTATGGTGTTGAAGAAAAAGGAGTTTCTTTTGAGCATACCTGTGACTTGTCGCAGAATGGTTATGAGACAGGCGTATCTATGTTTTCTGGGAAACTACTTCATTAAGAACATGTTTTATAGTTATGTGTTCGGGGACTCTGTTGCGTTTTCGAGAGAATATTGTGATTTTCATGTACTGATTACCTTGACTTCTTATGTTGCCTCAGAATATGAACCATCTGTCTTGAGAATTCGATATCCGGTGAATATCAATAATTTGGACAGATGCTAAATGTGATCGGAGGCTAAACGTCAATTGTTTTTTGAGTTTGTTTTTTGTTCAACCTAAACTCGCCCTTAGAGCTTCTGGAAATATATTATTTCAAGAACTGTGAAAATGAGGAAACCTTACCTGTTTTATAATGATTCAGTTACCAATAACGGAGAAGAAATATGTAAACTGTTCGCATTATGTTTCAAATTTATATGAACATTATATACATTCTGTCAAGAAAGTACCGGGAATTATCGATTTAAATCTGGCGGGGCAATGAGGCAGGTAAAAAATTTTTCCTAGGTTGGTACCACTGTCCTTAATTACTATGCCAAGCTTGAGCGGGATCTGTCAACTAGTGTGTTTGCAACAGCTGATTAAGTCAGTCGATGTCAGAGTGCGTACCGATTTTTACTATGGGTGATTACGTTGAGCAAAGAATTTGTTTAAAGTTTTGTGTTGCAAATGAATTTTCGTGTGCCGATGCATTGAAAATGTTGCAAAAGGCCTTTGGTGATAATGCTCTATCGAAAACTCGTGCATATCAGTGGTACAGAGCCTTCAAGGACGTTCGTGAAGTGGACGCCCATCGACGTCTTCGATCGAAGATAACGTCGATAAAATTAAGGAAAGGGTGCTGGAAAACCGTCGTACCAGCTTGAGAGAGATAGCACATGATCTTAAGATATCCCACGAGTCCGCACATATGATTTTGATTGATATTTTGGGCATGAGAAAGGTGGCCGCACGACTCGTACCGAAAGACTTGAATTTTCTTCAAAAACGTCATCGCGAACAGGTTGCTTCAGACATGCTGGATCGCTGTAATTCCGAGTCTACATACATGGAACGCATTATAACTGGTGATGAGACCTGGGTCTACGAGTACGATATGCAAACAAGCCAGCAATCATCGGAATGGGTGGCAAAAAATGAGCCGAAACCGAAAAAACCACGCCAAAGCCGCTCGAAAATGAAGGTGATGCTCATTGTTTTCTTCGATATCCGTGGCGTGGTGCACTACGAATTCGTTCCAGAGGGTCAGACGGTAAACAAGGAGTATTACCTAGGCGTTATGAAACGTTTGCGTGAGCGTATCCGTAAGAAGCGGCCAAATTTGTGGGCGAACAACTCATGGATTTTGCATGACGATAACGCGCCTTCTCACCGAGCTACGATTGTGACTGACTTTCTCGCCAAAAACTCAACAAACGTGCTTCAGCAACCACCGTATTCGCCGGATTTGGCTCCCTGCGACTTTTTCCTCTTCCCAAAACTAAAATTGCCCCTTCGTGGCACCCGTTTTGAGTCGATTGAAGCCATAAAACAAAATTCGGCGCGAGAGCTAAAGTCCATCCCGGAAAGCGCCTATAAAAAATGTTTCGATAATTGGAAGTGCCGTTGGCATAGATGTATTGGAGCAAATGGAGCCTATTTTGAAGGCGACCCAATAAATTTTGACGATTCAATGTAAAAATGTTGTTTTAATTGAAAATTCCTGGTACTTTCTTGACAGAGTAGTACAAGTTCATACTTTTTACAATGTAGTCGATAATGCACATGCGATTAATTCTTTACTTTCCACATTAGAAATGGTTTCCAATAAAATGAAATCGCTTGATGAAAGGAGCTGGTTACCCATCTTACTTTGTTAAAAATTGATTTCATAATTTATGATATTCATTTTTGAAATTGTTTAATAATTCTATGAAAAGTGGTTCATTCCAAAATATATGGAAAACCGCTAGTATGCGTAAAAAGGTACAAAACGCTTTTTGTGGGTACATCTGGGGTGCCTCAGGGCTCACAGCTGGGCCCATTGCTATTTTTAATTATCATAAATGACGGAGTAGGCTGTTTCAAATATTCTTAAATTCTTTTTTATGCTGACAACCTGCAAATATTCAGTTAAATAATGACGGTATTTGACTGCAAAGACCTGCGAAGGGATCTTGGTATTTTCGTAGAATACTGTAAGAGTAAAGGAATTCATGGTTTTTACCTCTGTGTTCAACGCTTTTTTTTTATTATAAATAGTTAAAGTAGACAAAATCGAAGTGGCCAAAACATTTTATAGTTCACCATATCAAAAGCTATGCAACATAAGCGATACGTTAAAGATTTAATCCTCTAATAAAATGTTAAATACGCAAAAATGAATTTCCTATGGAGTGGAAGTCAGGAGCATATTAAAATTTTAATTAAAATAATGTTCAAAGATATTAAGAATGGTCCTTAAAGTCTACGAAAATGTAATAATATAAACATTCAAATCGAGCGGCATTGTTTAACCCCGTCATTAAACATACATCCCGCCCGAGTGCTTTTATATTGCATTCCAGGAAAATGCTCCAGCTCAGAAAATTGGGAATACACACCTCGATTCCCATTATACCGAAAGATATTGTGTTTTGGTGAAAAGCAGGCCACTTCGTTAAACGAATTTCTAGTCGAGAGGGGGTTGAAGTTGTATTCCTCAGAGGATTTTTCAGCTGGAAATGTTTTTCGCTGAGAAAATACTACCAGAGACGTTTATTATTGCTTTCGCCTCTTGCGGTTCATTGTTAACTGGCATAATTTCGCAATGACGCCTTTTTTGTCCAATTCCCTGCGAAATTAGAAAGCATCTCGAAAATTAATCACTAAATGTTGATTTGTTTTCAAGCCCGAACGAAGCCTACGGAAAAAATGATTAGCTCTTTGTTGGACCATTATTTTCTAATTTTTTTTGTTGTTGTTTCAGTAGATTAACTTTGGAAACTATTTCGAACGCTAATTGGACGTATTTGATGAAATACACTGATTCTAGAGAAAAGCTTGTTATTATCGCTTCGACCAAAAATCTGCCAGTCCGTTCGGTCCGTAAATAATCTTAACTTTTGAACGGAAAGAGCTGGAGACTTGAAACTTCCAGGGACTAAAGGAGAAAATACTCATTTCCGAACGAAAGGACTTGAAATTTTCAGGATAGATTCTGAGTTCAAATATATAAGTTATGTTCAAAAATGCGCAATGGTTCCTTAGTTATTTTCATTTGAAATGTTTTTCCAAATATTTCAATCCTAAGGCTATTAAAGCGTTTAAATTGTTTCCTTTAATCTTAGGCGGTCTTCTTGAAACTGGTCTATGCCTCATATCAATGCCATTTTTTATCTTCTTTATTGTCTCATATACAACACTTTTTCCCAGTTCAGTCAATTGTACTAATTTTTTAACGTTTCGCAAACCTTTTCTATACAAATATTCTACTTCTTTTCTTTTTTCTGGTTGCGAAATTATTTAATAAATTGTATACATGTTGACAATCAACAATATTCGACAAATAGTGTTGCCATGCAAATTTGGCCATAGCCGACTATCTGCACAACCTATTTTATACATGTTACAAAAAATAATTATATAATAATTATAAAAAATAATTAATTCCGGATACTTTCTAGATAGACTATAGTACTGTTAACAAAACCGAACGAATTTAATTCTAATCCTAACACATATTTCCAAAGGAAATTGGGTTTTTCTGAAGAGGAAACAAATTAATTGTATATCCTCAACTTTTGATGATATTCTGTGTACTTCATAATTTACTGAAAAAATAACAATTCAAAAAATTTATTATTGGGTTGTTCGGAAAATAATTTCGTTTTTTATTCAGAAAAATGAAAGACAATTTTCCTATAATGAAAAAATATTTACTAATTTATATATAGGCCATTCTGGTCCAATACCTTTTGCCATCTTTCTGGTAGTAAGCATGATTCCACGCTCACAAAATGTTTGGTCCTTGATGGCAAAAAACTGATCCAGGTGATTTTTGACCTCTGCATTTGAAGAAAAAGTTTTACTGTCTGGAAAATCGCCAGATCTTGAGAATATGATGGTGTGGCAGTATATCTCATTCCAGCTGTAAAAGCTTTTGGTGAGTGACCAAACTTGTATGAGGTCTTGCATTATCTTGGTGGAACACTACACCTTTTCTGTTGATTAATTCTGTTGAAGTGATGAAAAACAGTTGAATTCAATCAATTTAACCTCTCACCGATCTTACGTGTTCAACCGGCCTTTCAGAAAGGGGTGCATCTTCGACATCAAAATTGAGGATCGAAATTTTGCAAACCCGTTCTAGCACTGGAATACAATCAACGCATCTTCTCCATACACATCGGTTAATTTCTTTCTGGCTTGAACATCATTTTTACCTTTTCTATAGTAAAAAAGTAAAATATGACGAAAATACTGCATATCGCTCTCCATATTCAAAAGGGCACCAACCAAAAATTACTACGTAGAATTAATTGAACTTTTTCACACACAAGCCTTGCTATATCAACTCTCAAAACATATAATGATTATGCGGCGTAAGTGTGAAGTTGGGTTCGAAAAAATATGATTAAATCCTCTGTCGGGAGAAAGGAAATTACTTTCCGAACAACCTTATAAAGGGTGTTTCAATAAGAGCGCAAGATGTCTAAAGGCGTTAAATCGCAAGAGCGTGGAGGCTACTTCTGGGGACCAGAAATGACCAGGAAATGACAAGACCAAGATTATTGAAAAGCGGCTGATGAAGGGATTATCTAGAACTATATTTGTTTTTTGAAAATATATTGCACATTTTTTAGAGTTTTTTAAAATAATTTGTTCGAATATTTAAATGTATTAAATATTTCAAATAAATTATATTCTTTGGGAAGTCCTTCAAGTGTGTTCATGTTTTTATAAGGCAAGTAGTATTTCTTAAGATAAAACCAGAAACAAAATTTTGTCTCGTTTGAATATTTATTTATTAATTTTAATTACTTTCGTATATCTATTGGGTTATTTATTTCATTTGACATTGTATATTGAGTTTTGATTATATACGTCTATTAAATGTAAGCGGTGCTTGTTTTAGACATTAATTTAATTCTAAAAGTTTTGAATAAAAAATTCTTTTGGAAATTAAAATTGTAGAAGATAAACATATTTCAATTTGTTTTGATATTCAAATTTTAAAAAAAAAGAGCAAACTCGTTCAAGATCGTCAATGTTTCAAGGGCGGTATGACATTTGGCACCGTCCTTCAGAAACCACATGTCGTCATGATCAATAGCTTCCAAATGAGGCACAAGAAATTGTGTTATCATGGCACGATAACGTTCACCATTCACCGTTACTGCATAACCTTCTTCGTTTTCGAAGAAAAACGGTCCAATTATTCCTCGAGACTATAATGCACACCATACCGTTGTGGATGCATTGCTTTCTGATAAATCATTCGTGGATTTTCTAATCCCTAAATGCGACAGTTTTGCCTATTAACGAAGCCATCGAGGTGAAAATGGGCCTTTCTGTCACACTCTCGTGAACTGCCGTGATTTTTTGTTCTGAACGACCTCTACGAGCTCGTACTTTCGAATTTTTCACAGTAGATGAATTAGGACATTATTTCGACCGAACATTGGATGCACTTTACGAATAGTGGCAATTAAACTTTCACCATTTTGATAATAATTTTTGACAATCAGGACGCGTTGTTCAACCGTGTAATGTTCCATGTTTACTAACTCCCATCTGTCAACTTTCGATCTGTTACGTCATCATGTCATCATGTGACATTATGACTGTCAAACATGCCGCGCAATTCAAATCTGGCACTCTTATTGAAACACCCATTATTAATTAAAATTTTGCTTGAAAGCCTTTACAAAAGAGAAAGATAAGAACCTTATCGTTATAATCCATTAGTGCAAAAAATAATTCACAATAGGCATATTATCCACGAATCGTCAACATGACCACCATAAGTCTCCGCATCAACTCCCTGATGAAAACATCTACTCCCCTTCCCCCTAAACGCTTGTTTTCCAACCCCCGGGTTAACCGATTGAATGTTTGGTTAATTCGGAAATTTTCCAACATCCGAACTGTAAAATATACGGCGGCGGTTCACAAGAGACACGACATCGCTTCCTGCTACCCCCAACTGACTCATCCCCCGCTAACGGTACCCACCCGTCGAATACGGGGAAGTTTCCCAATTAAGCTAAATGCGACTGGGGGCGATTCCTGGCGACTTACGGTAGATCTGATTACGGGAATGCTAGGGATATATTTTTCAGGATTGCATGTTCCTTTCCTGCTAGCGATTTGCATAAGGTGGAATCGGATGCAGAAATTATAGAAAAGTGATAATTTTAAAGGTGTTGAAAGGGAGAAGGAGGGAGGTTAATTCGAGTTTTGGTTGTTGGGAGATAAGGAGAGATTTTTTTCGCTAATTGCTCTTCTCGTTTTTGCTCATTATGCTTCACCAGTGCTTTAAACTTTCCAGAAATTCAGCCTGAAAACCTGTCAAAAGCCCCTCAGCATCATGTCATTTTCTATACTTACCAAACGATGGTCCACTTATTTTAGAATGACTTTAACAGTACATTGAATGTTTGATTTCAAAACAAAAATTTCCTTTTAAAATAAAAAACAAGTCCGCAAACACTTTGAAACAAAGCTACAGGAAGTTCAAATTCCATAACAATATCACAAAGAGGTTTTTTCTTGATTGAAGGATTATAACAAAATTTTAAATATCATACAGATGTATTCTGTTTACCTCCTACAAATTTTAATTTCAAAAAATTTTTCAAAAATGCAAAACATAACCTCAAGAACTTCTTCAAAAACAACTTGCTCAAAATAAGATCCTTCAATAAAAAAAAAACCTAAAACATGCAGAACATCTTCGAAAGACAATTTAGAATTCTCACAACGGAAAACTCATCAGCCCTACTTCACATTTGAAAAATAAAAATAATCAACAAAAACTATCTTACAAGACAAACTGAATGTACTATCTGAACAAACACTAGAATGAAGTGAACTTTTATAAATCCTACGTATTCTATATTCGTCACACGTCACGTAATAATCCTTCTAGCAGGAAAAAACCTCTTTTTATTATTTTATTGTATATATAATAATTATATATCTTGGTTTACAAAATTTGGTTTTAAAGGAGTCCATAAAATACCTTACAAACTTTGTGTAATTTCTGTGTTGACCATATAATATATAGGATTTTTAAAAGTTCCCTTCATTTTAGTGTTTGTTCAGATAAGTATTTTGTCTGGTAAGATATTTTATGTTAATTATTTTTATTTTTTAAATGTGAAGTAGAGCTGATGAGTTTTCCGTTGTGGGAATTCTAAATTGCTTTTGGAAGATGTTCTACATGTTTTAGAATTTTTTTTTTTGAAGGAACTTATTTTGAGCAAGTTGTTTCTGAAGAAGTTCTTGAGATTATGTTTTGCATTTTTGGAAAGAATTTTGGTTTTCATAAAACAAGATACGAAAGAAAATTTTGCACCCTTCAAGTATTTATTTAGTAATTTCAATTATAACTTATATTTCTTTGAATTCTCTTATTCCCTTTTGGTACTGTGTAATAAGTGTTAATTCTATATGTCTACTGAATTGAAACACTGTCTTCATTTTAATAATTCAATTCTAAATGTTTTTGAATAAAATTTTTTGAAATTGAAATTTTTAGGAGGCGCAGAATAAATCTGCATTTCTCTTCAGAAATGTATTGAATTAAAATATATTACAAGATCAAAATTTAACTCACCAAATAAGATAAAACCTGGAACGAATAAATCCGAAGTAAGCTTCAAAATATCCAAAATAAAACAGAAATGATCAACGTCTTGTTACTTATAACCTATAACCATTTATACTCGGAACACCGAAAAACAGAAAAAAATCATTTTTGAAATTCTGGTTAATTATTCGGGTTGAATATTTTTCGTTATGTTTTTCTGTTGTCCGAGTACAAATGGTTACAGGTTATAACTAACAACACATTGATCATTTCTGTTTCAATTTGGATACTTTAAAGCTTACTTCGAGTTTATTCGTCCCAGGTTTTATCTTATTTGATGAGTTAAATTTTGGTCTTGTGATATATTTGAATTTGAATTCAATACATTACTGAACAGGTCTAGAGACCGAAATAGCTATCAAATGTTGGAATTCTCGTTCAATTATTTTTATTTGATTCTTTATTTTGAGAATTTTAGATAATTTTGGAATAGCGGATTTTCTTGAATTTGTATGTTAATATAGATACTTATATAGTTTTTGTTAATAAATTTGTATTGATACGTTTCACGTCGGAATGTAAAAAGGTTTTTTTCCGAGACATTGAAAAATATTTTATATTGATTATATATAAAATTATCAATTTGATAGTTTTTTATATAGTTTATATTGTAGAAATTAGAATATATGATTCTGGATTTAAAGTCATTTAAATTTACTACTATCAAGTATTGACTCACATTGAAATTAATTAATAAGATCATTGTTAGAAGATTGAAATTGAAAGTAAAAATTAATGTCATCATCCAGTTTCTTCACTCCAATGCAGGGTATCTCTCAGGGATCACCATTGTCTCCGTGTCTATACAACATATATTGCAGTGACATTCCCGCAATCCATAATGCAAAACAATATATACTGCAATACGCAGGTGACACAACAGCAATTTCCAACGAGAAAACATTAAAAGACTGCATGGATAACTTCAGGAATACATAAACAACAATACACCATGGTTTGCCAAGTGGAGATTGAAAGTTAATCTAGAAAAGTCACCACTAATAATATCCAACCACAACATTAATCAACAATCCCCAATTATTTCAATAAACAATAAAACAGTGAAACCAAAACAATAAGTAAAATACCAACAATTCAAATAGACAACAAAGCCATCCTGTCCTGTCCAGGCACTATACTTAGGAAAACCAACTGACTCAATCCTTTTGAATTTTTGCTATTTTGAGAAGTTAAATTCGTATGTACTTTGATAAGGTTCAGCCTTTCTAATTAACTTATCACTTTGAAAAAATATCAAAAATGCAAATTTAAAATGGCTCATCCCTTAGATTTGTTTTGTTGTGAGAATCAGCAGGGTGATACTTTTTCAAGGTAACTCTTTTTTTTCAACAAAAAAATTCTTTGCCGTAGGCTACTGGCTATTTTCCATGATATGATCCCATTTTTCGTATTTTTTTTCTGGAAACTTTCTTGCCCCCTGCGTATTTTCCGTACTCGAGACCATGAAAGAGATTAATTCGAAAAAAAAATCGATAAGTTAAGGAATAATTAGGGAAATTTGAAATAAAGATGCCAAGAAAGCTCAACTCTTTGAAGTCAACGAAACAATTGAAGAAAATGTTCTGAATGTGAATGTACAGACACACCGTCCTTTAATAGACCTTCATGTAGGTCCAATAATATTATTATATCTTAGTTCTGCATTTTGAAAGCTAGCCCCATATTCTTCCATCGTTTCCGCAGTGACCATATACAAAGACTATACGAGGGGCGTTCAATGTACTACTCTGTCAAGAAAGTACCGGGAATTTTCAATTGAAACAACATTTTTACATTTAATCGTCAAAATTTATTGGGGCCGCCTTCAGAATAGGCTCCATTTGCTCCAATACATCTATGCCAACGGCATTTCCAATTATCGAAACATTTTTTATAGGCGCTTTCCGGGATGGACTTTAGCTCTCGCGCCGAATTTTGTTTTATGGCTTCAATCGACTCAAAACGGGTGCCACGAAGGGGCAATTTTAGTTTTGGGAAGAGGAAAAAGTCGCAGGGAGCCAAATCCGGCGAATACGGTGGTTGCTGAAGCACGTTTGTTGAGTTTTTGGCGAGAAAGTCAGTCACAATCGTAGCTCGGTGAGAAGGCGCGTTATCGTCATGCAAAATCCATGAGTTGTTCGCCCACAAATTTGGCCGCTTCTTACGGATACGCTCACGCAAACGTTTCATAACGCCTAGGTAATACTCCTTGTTTACCGTCTGACCCTCTGGAACGAATTCGTAGTGCACCACGCCACGGATATCGAAGAAAACAATGAGCATCACCTTCATTTTCGAGCGGCTTTGGCGTGGTTTTTTCGGTTTCGGCTCATTTTTTGCGACCCATTCCGATGATTGCTGGCTTGTTTGCATATCGTACTCGTAGACCCAGGTCTCATCACCAGTTATAATGCGTTCCATGAATGTAGAATCGGAATTACAGCGATCCAGCATGTCTGAAGCAACCTGTTCGCGATGACGTTTTTGAAGAAAATTCAGGTCTTTCGGTACGAGTCGTGCGGCCACCTTTCTCATGCCCAAAATATCAATCAAAATCGAACGTGCGGACTCGTGGGATATCTTAAGATCATGTGCTATCTCTCTCCAGCTGGTACGATGGTTTTCCAGCACCCTTTCCTTAATTTTATCGACGTTATCTTGGATCACTTCGATTATTATCGACGTTCACTTCGACCACTTCACGACCGTCCTTGAAGGCTCTGTACCACTGATATGCACGAGTTTTCGATAGAGCATTATCACCAAAGGCCTTTTGCAACATTTTCAATGCATCGGCACACGAAAATTCATTTGCAACACAAAACTTTAAACAAATTCTTTGCTCAACGTAATCACCCATAGTAAAAATCGGCACGCACTCTGACATCGACTGACTTAATCAGCTGTTGCAAACACACTAGTTGACAGATCCCGCTCAAGCTTGGCATAGTAATTAAGAACAGTGGTACCAACCTAGGAAAAAAAATTTTTACCTGCCTCATTGCCCCGCCAGATTTAAATCGATAATTCCCGGTACTTGCTTGACAGAATGTATTCTCGGTATAGGCATGGAAGAAAACTTTTTTTCACATTTGGAAATAGGTGAAGTCACTGGGGGCTAAGTCTGGACTTTACGGAGGATGAGTAATTTCTTCAATTTGACAGATCAAATTTCGCCAGTGAGGATTATATTACGATATACTCAACATGGCGGTACAGCGGAAAGGCATTTTGATTATAGAAATAAAAATATTAATATATGCAATATAGAAAACGGCCGCAACCTACGCAAAAACAACGAGAAACAACTGGAAAGAAGCCGTCCGTCCACCTGAACTTCGAATCAACAAGCAAAAAAAAAAGGACAGCTAAAATTTTCTGTCAGATACCGACTGAAATAGATCCACTTCAACGAAATGAATAGAATGACGATCAGAGAATTGGAGCCGAGCGAAATAAAATTTCCAACTTCGGATCTGCCCGCTTCATGAAAGAAATTTGAACCTGTCTGGAAAGTTAATTAAAAGAGGCCCTCGTGGCTCCTTAGGATAGCTCGATCTCATATTTTCGAATGGTCGAGACCATAAAATCGGGAAGGTTGCTGAATTATAAACATGTTGACCGGCGAACCTGTTTGTCATAATTAGAGACCTTTTTGTTACGCTCTCGGCCGTCTCAACGAGAGAATTTATCTGTTGGAGTTCCGCTGTACTGGATTCTACTTGAATGAGTTTCTTGATGGTTTTTAGTCTGGAGGAATCAAGCCCGAATTTATTATGGGGTTAAAAGAGGTAATTACGCCCATTAGAGAAGGGCGAAAATAAAGAATGGGATGATAACAATACTGATAACTACCTCAGCCGATTGTTCAATGGGTAGTTCAATGAGCCGGTAGGTCAAATGAACCGGTATGATATTTACGACAAAATTTGTTATCTGCGATCTTCGAAAATCTGTCAAAATGTCATAGTTTCTTTCGTTCGTAGCGAATGAGCGAAAATCGAATGTGAATGAAAGTGCTTTCTTTAAACGGTCTTTCGACATTCGACCCAAACCTGCACTTTTTTGCAGAACCTCTCGGAAAAAACCTTTGGCTCACAAAATGAGCATTTGTAAGGTAACTGCTTTAATTATTAGTACAGGATGAGAAAATACTAGATCTTTTCACATGCAGTAACATTTTCATTTTTATCGATGGTAGAATATGAAAAATAAACAATGGTTTCATTTTGTATCATATTTTTTCAAATTTTGCAATCAAAATAACTTTTGGTTTTCATATCTTTTGGCAGAACATTAGAGTGAACAACCGTTATTGTGGCATTATGACAAATATTGAAAGCAAACATTTTTTCAGAGTTTTGAAATCGAACTAAGGCTTGGGTAAATTCAGAGTACAATCTGGTTGTTTTAGCAGATCAAAATTTTTTTTAACAAATATAAATTCGTAGAAATTTTAAGAATTTTATATCAAATTTTATGAATACTGCTTTTTATTAAATCCATTCAGTTCAATGTGAGTGAAAGAGGCATAATTATGTCAAAATGATTCAGTATTGGACAAAAATTTAAAAAAAAAATCTCTAAAGGTTAACTAGTGATGGCCAAATAAAATAAAATAATATAGATTATTTCCACAATTTATATTATTTTATTCAATTTAAATGAATTTGTATGAAGTAAGGACCGATTCAATTATTTATAATTTTAGTATTTTTACTTGGTGGAAACTCAGCGTTTGATTTTTCAGGAATCCTATTCTTTGTAAATTTTCAAACAAATGTCTATAAAAAATGTAAACAAAAAATCATATAGGGTTTTCATTCAGATTTTCAAAATATCCCTTAAATTTGCTGGAGGAGATATTACTTGCAGAGGTTTTGATGTTCGAATATAAGGTTGAATTTTCATTTAAAGTCAGATATCCTATCGAAAAAGTGACGTTATTAAGAGACTACAATTAAAGGAATTAAATAGAAGTTGACCATTATTAGGATGAAAACAAAATCTGGAGCTAGTAAAAAGTTGTTTAAATTTTGGAAGCTATTATTAGTTTGTGATAATAGATCTGAATAAGTTCATAGCCATCTTCCATAAGGATACTACCATTATTCAGAAACACAAAACTCTCTGAAAAGACTACTTTTGAAAAAAATTCATATATCAGATGTAATTATAAATATTTATACGAATATAAAGACATCATTAAATGCTATATCAATAAAAATAGGCGTGAAGAAGCGTTAGCAGAGGAGAAAAATCATATTCCGTTAGAATTTCAATGCATGGTATTGACTGAACCATTTAATCGTTGCGCTGCTTTATATTTTTATGATTACATTTCTTTACAGAAAATGGTTAATATATGAAGTTTAAATTTCAAAATTGCCTTAGAAATCGACAGATAAATATCAACACAAACACAAAGTGAAGTTCATTCTGAATGCTCGAAAATTTTCACAGATTGGCATAAACCTTTAAACTAGTATTAAATTTTTGTCATTTATTTATTATTGGGAGTCTCATGAAAAATCTTTTAAAAATATATAAAAATAAATGAATATAAAATTTCATTCATTTGAAGTTTTTTTTCTTCGTTGCGAATGTTATTTGTGTTGACAAACTTTTTTGGTATACTGTCGTATAAAATGAGATATCTAAAAAATCAGCTATATTGCAAGTTGAAATTCATTTATTTATTTATTTAAATTAATGTGCGTCGACAATTAGGCTATTGGCACATGGTACAGTGTTCAATCTATAGTATTTTAAATTATATATGAAAATAAGTGTTACATTGAATAAACTAGTATTGAATAATGTGAGGGTTATAAAAAAAAAGGGGGGGAAATGAACTATCGATGCAGTGTCTATATGAAATTGTATAATTGGCATTCCTTGAGGAATTTTAGTGCTGCTTCTATTTGAGATGCCGAGCTGAGAATATCCTTCAAAGTGTCTTTAAGTCCCATTCGATGGCGGACTTCATCATATTTAGAACAACAGGACAGGAGGTGCTTCAGAGTTAAGCGAGTATCTTGACAGTGGTCCCATATAGGAGGTTCTTCTGATGACATCAGGTAGCCGTATGTCGTCCTGGTATGGGATATTCTTAATCTCCTCATCACAATTTTGTCTTTCCTATTCGGATTGCTTTTTATTGGGGAGTTGATTTTAGGTTGGATTGCACCTAGCTTGTTGTTGCTACTATTCCATTGAGTTTGCCAGTCTTGAAGAGATTTCAACTTAATTGTCGCCTTTAGGTCTGAGTGTAGCTGACTGTTTATAATGGGAAGGTCAGAGGATTCTGCCAGTTTCGCGGACTTGTCTGCAGCTTCGTTTCCTTCTAGACCCACATGAGATGTTACCCAAATTATTGACATTGAGATGGCTTTGTTGGTGTTTAGTGTATGACATCGTTCTTGGATTTTTTGTACAAGTGCGTTTTTAGAGTAGATATTGGATATAGACTGAATTGAGGATAATGAATCCGCGAATAGTGCATTATGGTGTCCAGGTGTCATGGTGTTGAATAGTGACTTGTAGATTGCAAACAATTCACCGGTATGAATGCTAGAGGTAGGCGGAAGTTTGAATGATTCTGGATTATTGACTCCGTTGATTATTGAGCATGCAACTCCGTGTTCGTCTTTAGATGCATCAGTGAAAAATTCCTCATCAAATTTTTCATTGTTTTTTAATTCCAGAAAAGATTGTTTCAGGATTGAGGCATGGGTTTCCTGTTTATTGTATCTGTGTAAGGAAGTATTGAGGTTCGGTGAATATTTGGACCAGGGGGCATATTTTGAGTAAGTCATGGGAGCTATATATTGAAAATCTATGGATTCTGAGTGTTGCCGTACGAGCTGTAGGATTGGGGGCAACGTCATAGGCTGTGTAGTGGTGATTGGTGTTTTCATCAGATCATGTGCAGGATGGTTTGGCATAGCAAGTACCTTACAAGTATACGAGAGAATAGTTTGCTGTCGATGGAATTTGAGAGGCATCTCGTGTGCTTCTATATGAAAGTTCTCAGATGGGCTAGATCGAAATGCTCCAAGGATGATCCGTAACGCTGTATTCGGTACGGTATTCAGTGACTTCAGATTTGTTTCACTCGAAATAGAATAGAGAATACCGCCATAGTCTAGCTTCGACCATATTACTGACCTATAGATTCTCAGTAAGACTTCCTCATCGCATCCCCAGTGATGGTGAGATAGGGCAGGATGTTCATAGCTCTCATGCATTCGTCGTTGACGTTTTTCATGTGTTGCGTCCAGGTAAGTCTCTGATCTAAAGTCATTCTTAAGAATTTTATATGGTCAACTATTTTCAAAGGAAGGCCGTTGATTGTGACATGAGATTGTGAAGTTGAATGTCTTCTGGTGAATCGAATAATTTTTGATTTTGAGGGGGAGAAGTTGAATCCGATGTTTTTAGCCCAAGCAGTAATATCAAGAGTTTTCTGCAACAGTTTGCACGTGGTGTTTGTGCTTTTTCCTGAACAGAATAATAAGAGGTCGTCAGCATACATGACTCGTAAGCAGATTCGCCTTCGCTGAAGGCATTAGATCTTGACGAGATGGGGGCGCTTGTCGAGACTAGGATCATAGTTTCATCCCGGTGAAATGGAGGGTTAAGTCTTGGTGCCTAACGTAATGCCATTCGCGCCAGTCACTGGACCTGTATGGTGGAAGATCTCCGAATGGGGCCCTAGTTTTGCCTTTCTGGTGAAATGGGGGACTGAGGTGGTTGATTAACTCAGTAATAGGGAGTCTGTCGCAGCACAGGGCTTCTCCCTTAAAACTGGCGTACTCTACCCTACCGCAGTAAATCTCCGGATTTTTCTGTGTAATAGCCGAGTGCGTTATGTAGCATACTGTGTTACCTCGGGGGGATGGATGGCCCTTAGGTGTTACTTGACGGTTCGACCAGCCTTGTACTGACCTCGGATCAATGCGTAACTTTTTAGGGTTGTGAATCTCAACGAAATGGCTTAGCCGTTAGTGCTTGACGCTAGGATCAATCAAATGACTTCACATGGGTTCGGTGGGTCAAGACGTACAGGCCGTGTGGACGGTGCTAGTACCAGGATCAATACAAGTCATCAATCTTGAGATTATCTTAGTTCATGGGACTGCGTTCGGGTGCTTGGATAAGAAATGTATTGTTTATTGTTCACTTTTTCAAGTGATATAATTGTAGAATGCTTTTTGAAATCAGTTCATCGTCATCATCGGAAGATTATATAAATGGAATTCGAAGACCTCGAATCATTAGAGGCAGGAGTGATCATTTTGCAAAATATGATGGTCTTGATTACAGAATACGTTTTCGTTCCAACAAAAACGTAGTGATGGAATTATCACATAAAATTGGACCAGAAATTGAACCACAAAAGGAACAAATCGATCGATGCGAGATTACAATTATTAGTTTGTATACGATTTTATGCAACTGATGGTTTCCGATTGATAATGGGAGATCATATCGACACTGCAAAATCATCGGTGTGCAGAATTGTTAAAGGGATATCTGTTGAAATTCACTGTTTGAAACCTAATAAAGGAGTTCGTAGTAGTATGGTATGACAAACATATAAACAATAACAATCTGTTTCTAAATTAAAACCCTACATTAACAGCACTACCAGAGAAATATATAAATTTTTATTTTCCTTTTGTCTATGTCTGTAATGTAGGGGTCAAATTTTAGAGTGCGACGTAGTCAGATCAGTGGAATTTATTCAGTCATTAATGAATGAAGATATCAAAGCTTTTATAATGCTTTTATAATTTTTCAAATCTACCACATTACTTTTTCAAAAAATAAATTGTCTGAAAAAGAATTCCAGAAACGTTAGAAGAAAGTTGCGGATGCTGTAACACATACAGTAAAGGAAAACATATTGATTTTTCGTCTGCCCTGAAAGTTTTCCTGGGCTAGGGTGGCTGAACCCAGCGCGGTATCGAATAATCTACAAAGAAGGTCCAATATGTGCATAATTTGAATTCTGTTCCCGTCGTATTCGAATGTATTTTTTCCGTTTCTCTGTTTGATGCATGGAGTCGGGATAATAGACTCGTGAATGCTCTCCATACAAAACATGTTCATTACAGAGCGACGGCTGTAGGGAAACACCAGAGCTGGATATGGTATATCATTATTTAAGTTCGTTCGTTATTATCGAAGCAGGCCTTTGTGGTAAGACAATCCTACCGCGTAAATTTTAACGTGAGATATTCGAGGAAACGTACGCGAATTTTTCGGGGATTATTCTACATGTTATTCGTTGAAGGAAGATAATATTTTTGATATAGTTTCGAAGTTGACTTATTTTGATTTTCATTAAAATTTTCTTTTAGTCCCAATATCTTAAAATGACACTTTGTTGCATCTTGCTATACAACATATTTATTAGATTATTCGGAAAGTAATTTCGCTTCCCAACAGAGGATATAATTGTATTTTTTCGAACCCAACTTCACACGTAAGCCGCATAATCATTATATGTTTTAAGAGCTGCTATAGCAAGTCTTGTGTATGAAAAAGTTCAATTAATTCCACGCTGTAGTCTTTGGTTAGTACCCCATTAAATATGAAGAGCAAAATGCAGCATTTTCGTCATATTTTACGTTTTCATTATAGAAAGGGTAAAAATGCTGTTCAAGCCAGAAAGAAATTAACGCCACTGCCAGAACTGGTTTGCAAAGTTCAATGCGGCAATTTCAGTGTCGAAGATGCACAAGTTCCTGAAAACCGGTTGAAACTGATAAAGGCATAAGTTGATGCAAATCGGAGAGTAACAACACGAGAGATCGGTAAGAGGTTAAATTTATCGAATTCAACTATTTTTGAAAGAAAGGCCTGGGTCTAATCTCGAAGCTTGATATAGAAATTTGTAGTAGTCTCGTTGACGTCTGTGATTCACTTCTCAAACGTCACGAAAATGATCCATTTTTGAAGCGCATCATTACTGGGGACGAAAAATGGGTTGTATATAACAATGTCAAACGCAAAAGATCATGGAGCAAAAAAAGATGAACTGACTCAAAGCATTTCGAAAGCCAAAATCCAACAAAAAAGGTGATGCTGTCTGTTTGGTGGGATTTTAAAGAAATCGTTTTTTTTTTTAGCTTTTACCGGATAACACAACAATTAATTCGGAAGTCTACTGTCATCAACTAGACAAACTGAATCATGCACTTCAACAGTAAAGGCCAGAATTAATCAACAGAAAAGGTGTAGTGTTCCACTACG
The DNA here is from genome assembly GCA_034642435.1 of Megalocaria dilatata. Classification (NCBI taxonomy): domain Eukaryota; kingdom Metazoa; phylum Arthropoda; class Insecta; order Coleoptera; family Coccinellidae; genus Megalocaria; species Megalocaria dilatata. Next base: position 9,377,692 of record CM067854.1, read on the forward strand.
AGATAATGCGAAACCTCGTACAAGTTTGGTGCCTCTACAAAAGCCTTTACAGCTTGATACATTGGCACACCCATCATATTCTCCAGATTTGGCGCTTTCGGATTTTTTTGGACGGTAAAGCCTTAACTTCAACTGAAGAGGTCAAAAATCACCTGAGTTAGTTTTTTAACAGTAATAGACCAAAAGTTTCATAAGCGTGGAATCACTACCAGAAAGATGTCAAAAGGTGTTGGACCAGAACGGACAATATATAATTTAATGAAATATTTATTCATTATACGAAAATTGTTTTTCATTTTCCCAAAAAAAACGATATTACTTTCCGAGCAACCCAATATTCATAAACGGAATGAAATAAAAAATTACTTACTTTTTGTTAACTGAATATAGAGTGACTAGAGTTTCGTTGTGTTTACTATATTTTCAAACTAAATAAAACAAATTGTAGATCAACTTTTATATATCTTCGTTGAAGGCTTGTGCAAAACTTCGAGAAATGGGATGTACTAAGGGTCCGTCTGCTCATTTAATAGTTTTATTTCTAAAACGTGCTTGGGCTCAAATATTTCTTTGAATTCCAGGTTATTTTTTTTCCTCTCGCTTCCAGGTGTAATTTTTCAAGATTGTCCAATTCTGGGAAGATATAACTGCACTGTTGACAACTCATTTTATAAACTCCAGAATTATTCAGCCGGTTGTTTTTGGCTTTTGTAGTAAAAAGAGGTTAGAAATTTCATCTGAGGGTGTGAAAGCTATTTTCATGTTAGGTTTTGAAAATATTTGAAAAAAAAATTTGAATATCAAAACAGATTTGATCTGTTAGTCTTCTACAATTTTAATTTCAAAAAAATTTTTATTCAAAAAACTTTAGAATTAAATTAATGTCTACAATAAGCACCGCTTATATTTAATAGACGTATATAATCAAAACTCAATATACAATGTCAAATAGAATAAATAAACCAACAAATATAAGCAAAGTCATTTAAAATCAATAAATAAATATTTGAAGGAGACAAAATTTTGTTTCTGATCTTACCATAATGAAACCAATTTCTTTTCAAAAACAAAACACAACTTAAGGATTTCTCAAAAAATATGTTTCATTTCAAAGATTTAATATATTTGAATATCAATTAATCAATTCAAAAATCTCTCAAAACTTGCACTATATCTTCAAAAAACAATTAGAATTTGGATAATCTCTTCATCGGCCCTAGATAATATTTAAATATCAAAATCAACTAATAATCAGTATATCTTACCTTAAAATACCTTACAGTTTTCTGTGATTTTGTGACGAACATAGATTATCCGGATTTTTAAAGTTAGTCTGTTTTAAACAAGCTCCGGTTACACTCTAAGGGAAGATATACTGATTGTTAGTTGATTTTGATATTTAAATATTATCTAGGGCCGATGAAGAGATTATTCGAATTCTAATTGTTTTTTGAAGATATAGTGCATGTTTTGAGAGATTTTCGAATTTACTTATTTGAATATTTAAATATATTAAATATTTGAAATAAATTATATTTTTTGAGTTGTGTTTTATGTTTTTGAAAAGGAATAGGTTTCATTATGGTAAGATCAGAAACAAAATTTTGTCTCCTTCAAATATTTATTGATTGATTTTAAATGATTTTTTTATATTTGTTGGTTTATTTATTCTATTTGACATTGTATATTGAATTTTGATTATATACGTCTATTAAATATAAGCGGTGCTTATTGTAGACATTAATTCAATTCTGAAAGTTTTTTGAATAAATTTTTTTTTTAATTAAAATTGTAGAAGGCTGATAGATTAAATCGGTTTTGATATTCAAATTTTGTTATATTTCTTCTATCAAGTAAAAAGCCTTTTACTATTTTATTTTATGAAAATATTTGAGCTAGTTTTTGCCAGATTGGAACAAAATATGTTACTTTTACAAATTTGTTGTCATTATTTTCTGTTTTGGAATATAACCCATTTGTCAACAGTGCAGTATCGTACATATAGAACAAATCAGGAAATATTTCCAAAAATAGTTCAAAGAACATCAATCTTCATTTAGAAACCAGAAAGGTAACTCTTATTTGTCGAAACATTTTTTTGGAAACCAATATCTTCCCAGAATTGGATGATCCTGAAATATTACTCCTGGAAGCGAAAGGAAAAAACTAGACACTGGAATCCACAGAAATATTTTAGCATAAGCACGTTTCATAAATTCAACTATTAAATGAGTAGACGGACCTTTGTCACACTCCACTCCTCGAAGTTTTGGACAAGCCGAAGCCTTCAACGAATATATATAATAGTTGAGATATAACTCAGTTAACTGAGTCCATAAAATACCTTGCAAAATTTGTGTAATTTCTGTGACGAACATAAAATATGTAGGATTTTTAAAAGTGTACTATATTCTGGTGTTTGTTAGAGGAAGATACTTGGCTGGACTGGTAAGATATTCTTCGTTAATTATTTCTATTTTTTAAATAAGTGGGACTGAGGAGTTTATCGTTTGTGAGAATTCTGCTTTTTGAAGATGTAGTGCATGTTTCAGGAAGGAACTTATTGAAAGTAAGTTAATTTCGAAAAAGTTCTTGAGGTTATTTTTTGCATAGTTTTCATAATATAAGATACGAAAAAAAATTTCCATCCTTATTTCTTTGAATTATTTAATTCCTTCTGGTATTGTGTAATGAGTGTTAATTCTATATATCTAATAAATTGAAACTGCGTTTTCTAAAACATTTATTAGGAGTACAAATAAGTTTCCGCCGTTTTATTGTAGATGGCGCGGCACGGAGTTTCGGTTAGCTTTCGCAGATGATAACCGGCTTAAAAAATAGTTTGGACATTCAAGAACAACATAACCTATTAATATCATTGATTTTATATTGGTAAAATATAATTTTTATGAGTTGAAAATGTCAAAATTTGAGCCAAGTAAGCGTCATTTGCGGGAAATATTAGTTTACTTCTTTAATTTAAAGAAATCTGCTGCTGAGGCGCATCAATTGCTCGTAGAAGCATATGGTGAGGGTGCTTTGAGTGAGAGAACGTGTCGAGAATGGTTTCAAATGTTTAAATAAAAACAGTGATTTCGACGTAGAAGACAAAGATCGCAGTGGAAGACCAAAAATTTACGAGGATGCAGAATTGGAGGAATTATTGGAGGAAGATTTATCTCAAACACAAAAAGAACTTGCTCTAACATTAGAAGTCACTCAGCAAGCAGTCTCACATCGTTCTTCTATAATAAATATTTAATTTGTGTTAAAAAACGGCGGAAACTTATTTGTACTCCTAATATTTAATTTAATTCTAAAAAGTTTTTGAATAATTTTTTCTTTAATTAAAGTCTGTATGAGGTTAACAAAATTAATCTATTAGATATTTAAAATGTTGCAATATTTATGAATTATGCACCGGTCAGGTCATCTTTTTGGATCGTCAAACAATATACACATACGTACCTGTATGTCATATATTTCCATTCATCCATAAAGACACTGCCCATCCTACAGGAAATAATTAAGGCATTTGAGGTGATAAATCATGAAACGGCGTGAGCGGGCAGAAAGAGAAAAGATAACTGGCAACTTGATTATTATGAGCAATCGTTAAATCATTCGGGTTTCCAGCGTTAGGCCCTGTTCGTAATTTAATCTCCTACCTTTCGGCGAGGTTCGAGAGAGTTTTGTGGTAAAAGTTGGGGCCATTTAGAAAGAGGTACCAGGTAGACTTCAGCGTGGGACCAAGTGCTCTTGAATGCTGTTCATATTTTGCTGGAGAATTAACTTTCCAATACGAAATTACTAGATGAATAATAATGAATTATTTTTAACTATAGATTAATCAATATTTTAGCTGGTTTCAAAATGTACAACCTGCAGTATTTAGTATGTGGTTTGATCGAGGGATCTTTTAATAGTAATTTGAATACAGTTACCACCGCATTTTTAATGAGCTTATTGAGGCAACTAAAAATAATCAGGAAGTAGTTAACTGCAGGAGTGTTTTTCTTCAATAATTACACGAGTGCATAGAAATTACCTATAAAAAGTTTCTTTCGAAAGGAGATTTCCTTAGTTGCTTACTCTAAAAGTTATCATTATATCGTATACTTTCTCTTCAGTAGCTGTTTAACTTTAGAAACGAAAAATGTTACTAAAAACATTAGAATCCAAAGAAACTATTAGAAGTACAACCGATGAACTCGTCAGAAAGGCACGTGGTACGTATGTTTTGCCCTTGACAAACATTTGAAAACATGTTCAGTTTCTGGTCTTATATTTATGAAAACTAAATTATTTTTTGAAAATACACAACATAATAATAAGAACATCTCCAAAACAAATTTATTTGAAATATTTAATATGTTTAAATATTTAAATAAGTTACTTCAAAAACTCTCAAAATCATGTAGCACATCCTCAAAAATAATTGAAAATTCAGATAAGGTCAGTTCAACTTTACATTTATAATATAAATTCAATTAAAAATTAATAAACTTGTAATCTTACCAAACAATTTCTGCAAAATCTGTGAACGCAAATAAACTAGGTAGCTTATTTAAGACATTAAATTCAATTCTAAAAGTTTAAAAAAAAAAAATTTTTGAAATTAAAATTGTGGAAGACTAACAGATTTAATCTGTTTTGATATTCAGAGTTTGTAATTATTCTTCTATCAAGTAAAAAACCCCACCTTATTATTTTATTTTATATATAATATATAATTTTATTAGGTTTTTGAATAATGAAATTTATTATACAGTTTTCACTGGTTTAATGAAGGCCATGAAATGCCTTTGTGTGATTTCTGTGTTTAGCATAAAACCTAGATTACCTTGGATATTAGATGTACCTACCTAGTTTATTTGCGTTCACGGATTTTGCAGAAATTGTTTGGTAAGATTACAAGTTTATTTATTTTTAATTGAATTTATATTATAAATGTAAAGTTGAACTGACCTTATCTGAATTTTCAATTGTTTTTGAGGATGTGCTACACGATTTTGAGAGTTTTTGAAGTAACTTATTGAAATATTTAAACATATTAAATATTTCAAATATATTAGTTTCGGAGAAGTTCTTAAAATTATGTTGAGTATTTTTGAAAAAGATTTAGTTACATAAATATAAGACCAGAAACTGAACATGTTTTCAAATGTTTGTCAAGAGCAAAACATACGTACCACGTGCTTTTTTGACGAGTTCAGGTGCGTTTGTTCGGAACGAAACATTGGATATTACTTATTTTTAATTTTGATAAATAATTTATTTGTTGGTTTTTTTTATTCCATTTGATATTGTTCAGTGAATTTCGATTTTTATACGTCTTTTAAATATAAGCAATGGGTATTTAAGACATTAATTTAATTCTAAAAGTTTTTTTTTTAAATTAAAATTGTAGAAGACTTACAGATTAAATCTGTTTTACATTCAAAGTTCGACAATTACTTGTTTGTCCATGACTATAGAGAATAACTTCATCAAACGTCCGTATTCCTCTTGCAAGAACTGTAACGTTGAGACATATTCGTCAACCTATTAAAACGAAAAAATCAAGTTAACTCATCAAGAAATTCTACCGCATACAAACGAGCTTAAAATTTTGCATCCATGCATCAGAAAAACCTATATCTCATCCTCAAAAAAAAAAAAAACATTCATTAACAAATGCGTTGACAACTCAATAACGAGCAGGTACTCCAGATCATATCTCTCCGTCAGTAGATCATTATCGGAGGCAGGAAATTCATTAGCACATCCCTACACCATCCAAATGAAACGCATATACACACGGTCTCTTTGTCCGAACCGAAGAGCCAAAGGATACGCAGTCGATTGCGAATCGAAGTTGGCCGTGTAGGAATCTCGGTTTTACGCTCGTCTGAATCATAATTTTATTTCTGACGGCGACAAATCCGCCCACGTTTCGTTTGCTGTTTATTATACCTGTTAATTACTGAGTGGAAGCTGGAGTTATCTTCAGAGATGGTCGCTAGGTTTGTTGCCCACAAGAGAAATGTAGGGATACAAGTTATGAAACCATGAATTTTTTCAACGGAGAGCCGGTGCAAACTCGAATGGGTAACTTTGAAACTAGCAGACTATCAAATTTAGCGATGAAGCTCATTTTTACCTCGAAGGACCGTTTTTTGTGAGAATTGTAACCATTCAGAAAAGATTGATGCCTTGAAACACAAATTCGAAGTTACCATTCAAGAAATTGAGCCCCAAACAATCGACAATGTACTTCAGTACATTTTGAATGGCTTTCATTGCAGTACTCTCCTTATTTATTTCTTATTTTCTCAGTTCAGCTTAGATTGAATAGATACTCACGGTACATGGCTCACTGTGTCATAATTCTTGAGGTACTCACCTGAAATTAAAAATATGGATATTAGATAGGATTCGTTGTTGTTATAAGTGTTATAGAGTTTACTTCAATTCTTTATCATTTCTGTTGGTTTATTTTATCAGATAAACAAAGCTAGTTGGTCATCGAGATAACAACAATACATACAAGGGCTCTTGAAGTTAAATTCTTCGCTACACTACCTCAAATACTGTCCGCTAAACCTTTCTTAATTAATCATTGCTATTCATCAATTTTACAATTGTCGATTATTTCAAAATTCTGAAATGATAGGAAAAATATTGCGGTAAACTAATCGTGGTACGACACAAGCGCACAGAAGGCATTTACCAATTACCTCTTAGGTAACATAAATAGAAGTTAATACTTGATAGAAGGTGTATAAAATTATTTAGATATTTTAATATTAGCCTTCTACATATTTGATTTCAAGAAATTATATTTAATAACTTCAGGAATTAAATTGAAATAATGTCATATAAGTACCACTTATATCAAACGACATACTGTATAAAATAAACATTCATTATAAGACATCCAAATGATATAACAAAATCCAATAAATAAAAATTGTTAACCAAAATCCTATAAATTAAATATTTTGAATAGACAAAATTTTGTTTCTGCTGATCAATCTTATGGAAACGAATATCTTACTTAGAATATTCAAAATTATTGGATATTTAACTAAGTTACTTTGTATAAAATCTCAAGATATGTAAAAACATTGCAGAAAAACAAGTTTTAAGAGAGACTTTGGTTCGTCAGTATTAAAATAAGTCATATTCAATAAAATATAAAAATATAAAAAGACAATTTAACGGCCTCTGTTATGGCACAAGGACTTATCTGTATAAAGAATCTTAAGGAAACCAAATAATTATATATTATGAATAAAATAACATGAATAAAGATTAATACTTGATAGAAGGTGTATAAAATTATTTAAATATTTTAATATTAGCCTAATATCTACATAATTAATTTCAAAAAATTATATTTAATAACTTCAGGAACTAAACAAAACAAAATTTTGTCTATTCAAAATATTTAATTTATAGAATTTTGGTTAACAATTTTTATTTATTGGATTTTGTTATCTCATTCGGATGTCTTATAATGAATGTTTATTTTATATGTCAATTGATATAAGTGGTACTTATATGACATTAATTTAATTTAATTCCTGAAGTTATAATTATTAAATATAATTTTTTGAAATTAAATATGAAGAATAATAATATTAAAATATTCATATAATTTTATGTAAATAAAAATCGTTAACCAAAATTCTATAAATTAAATATTTTGAATAGACAAAATTTTGTTTTGTTTAATTCCTGAAGTTATTAAATATAATTTTTTTAAATTAAATATGTGGAAGGCTAATATTAAAATATTTAAATGCCTCTTAGGTTTTGAAAAAGAATAAACGCCCGAAACATATTTGTCAACAGACATGAAATAAACAGTGAAACTTAAGCCAAGTGTTTTTATGTATATATTGAAAATTACTATGAAGAAATATCAGCATATTACAGATAATAGCTGGGGAATTTATTCTCCAGATCCTCTCTGTTTTTATGTACCATATTTATTTAAAAATGTTTCACCAAGTAATATACGGGAAATCAATATCATCAACCCCGTATAAGCTCGCTAGATTTTTTTTACATTAATCGCCTGACAACCACCAATCAACTGAATAATCCAGTCACCTGAACAATTCATGCTGAAACATGCATAATTCACTTCATCACGCGAAAACCCAACCAGTACATCCCTCTCCATCAGTCACATACGTAGAAGCTACATGTTTGCTTCTCCGCATTCTTCAACCCTTGCCAATTAGAGGAAGTGCTGAGCAAGAAGACAAGAGAGCGGGGTGTAATTTGTTGATATGATCGTGCATTCGGAGAAAAGCACTCGCGCTACCGGTGAAGGGTTGAAGTAAGGAATCGTTAGCTCGCAGCGGGTAACTCTTTCCGAGTTCCGGGAAACGAGGCGTCGCGACGTGAAGCTCCAATATCAGGAGGATGCGGTGGCAGGTAATCTAATTTCCCGATGAGTTATCTCCCATGGCTCGTCTGGATTACTTAGAAAGGGTGAAGACGATGTATTTCCTCCACTATGAGATAAGAAAAAAATAAAAGCGCTAACTCGTCATCACTCTAATGTATGGTCTGGCTAGAAAGTATCCGAAATTTATTATTTTTCATAATTTTAATACACTTCCTTTTTGTAACATTCTAAGACAAAAGTAATATATCAAATAGATTGTGCAGATAGTCGGCTTAGGCCAGAGTTGCATGGCAACATTATGTGTCAAATATTGTTGATTGTCAACAGGTACACAATTAATGAAATAATGTCACAACTAGAAAAAAGGAAACAGGTAGATTATTTGTACAGAAAAGGTTTTCGAAACGTTACAAAATTAGTGCAATTGACTGAACTGGAAAAAGTGCTGTATTAGAGACAATAAAAAGGATAAAAATGGCATGGATATGAGGCATAGACCAGTTTCAGGAAGACCACGTAAGATTAAAGGAAACAATTTAAACGCTTTATTGGCCTTAGGATGACACAATCCGCACCTGGGGTTTCGCAAATTGGCTAACAGATTTGGAAATCAACGAAATATAAAAGTATGTCCAGAAACCGCCCGTATGTCATTGAAAAGACAGAGCTACATATCGAGGAAACCAGAATAAATCTCTATAAAGGAACGAAGGATAGAATTTTGTCTGTCCGTTGATATTGTAATCCGTTGATATTGTCTGTTTGAAACCGCCTTCCATTTTGCTCACACATAAGTAATACTAATAACGTAGATCGTGGTGTTATGGTATGACAAGCATATAAACAATAACAATCCGTTTCTATATTCTAACCCTATAGTAACAGCGCTACTGCAGAATTATATACATTCTGATTTCCTTCTTTCTATTTCTATGGTGTAGCGGCAAAAGTTTAGATGATTCGATCGAAAACGAGCAGCTCTGCACTGCTCGAAGCATCCCCACCACTTCAATTGAGAGAGAACAGTCGTTTGTTCGTCATCGCATTGCGCTGAGGTTTTGATTCTTCCGCTGCTCCACTGGACATTCCTGCCTCTCTAGATCAACATTGAATTGACTATGTTTCCGATTGTCTTTTCTATACCTGTAATGTGTACACAGCATACTCCATACAGCGATTGAAGCAATGAACTGTATTCTCTGTTACTTCTATCTACTTATGTAGAAAACCTTCCTCATGCCTCATTTGGAAAAAAAAAATTGCCGTTAATTAAGTCATCTGTATAAAGCAATTCTGTGTAAAATATTCACATACTAATGTAAGCTGATTTCTTAAATATCTCATTTCATCGACACTCTTAATTTGAACAGAAATATTCAGTCGAAAGAATTTTTGTTGGATTATTTTTTGAACTACATTTCTTCATATTTACAGTTATTAATTTTGTCCGTTCACACAATTTATCTTTCAAATGTGGGTCTTTCTGGCTATTTGAAATACCTACCTTTTTCTTTCAATAGTTGACATGGTTCCAAAGAAAAGAGAATTGACTTTGCCCACGAATAATTCTTCTTCAAATTCATTGTGATGTTTGAAAACTTTTTCGATTCAGAATTTGAAAAAAAACAGACATTTATATATTGAAAATTCACCACGAAGAGTTTTTTTGAATATTATAGATAATAGCTGGATTAATTCTCCGAAATCTCTACAGATTTAATCTAAAAAGTATAGTTTTCAAATGTAAAGTCTATGATCGTATCTTCTTTTAAACATTTTTTTATGAAATAGCCCAATTTTTGCATGATACTCAACCACGTTTTAAAATTTTGCTTTCAAACATAATATTTGGTGAATGAATGTACGTAGATGTATTTTATTGATTGTTTTTATTCAGCATTCAAATAACTTCCAATTGATTAGAATAAAGGTAAGAATTTCAGATTTTATCCGTATTTCAAAAAAAAAAACAAAAAAGGCATTTTTGAATTCTATGTAGAACATTTTTGGTGATAGAATTTGTTATTGCTGAATATCCAATCAAAATAACTTTGTCTTGGGTGATGGATTTAGATTATTCTGGTCAATATATTTTATTCAATTTATTTCTAAAAAGATTTTAACTTTTTAAGATTGAATCTATAGAGGTTTCGATGAATTAATCCAGCTATTATCTGCAATACAGCCATTTGTAGACGAAATCATAAAACCTTAGTGTGTAAGCTCACTAGAGGTTATTTATGTAAAAAAAATTATATAATAAAACAAAATCATAGAACTACGGAAGTATAAGAGTTTTAACAATTACAACTAAGAGCAATTTATTAAATTTGGCCGTTAACTGTAAGATGGAGGAAACTTTGACTGATCAAAGTTGCCATCTTACAGGCAAGGGGTCGTCAATGAACTTCTCTCTTGAATTCTGCAATATGTTGCTCCCGAGGCAATGTTCCGTCTATGAATTACAATCGAAGAGGGCATTCTCTCGTCTACAAGTCCCTCACAATCTTCCATTCAGCGTAGGACATTATTATACCCACCTTCAGATGAATATCGGGGTACTTGACAAACAAAAGCCCGAGGAATCCTGTCGCAAAATAATTGAGAGTTCAATTAGGTCCCCGGGGCGAGTCTAGCTTCCTGGTTTTCGAGATTTCCATTCTGGAGGCATTTGCATATCGGATGAGAGTCGCTTTATTTGGTCCTCTGCTCCAACGCCGATCGACAATGAGCTTGGAAAAATGCAAATACGGTGCTCATTAATTTTTTGAAAAGCTCGGCTCAGAGCCCAAGAAAAATTTATTTAGGGGGACAAGGAAATTACCGGAAGAATTGTTGAATTGAATCTGCATGAAGGAACTCTCCTCCGAGTGCGCGCCTAAAGTGATTTATAGTCAACTAAATATAAAGTTACAGGTAACAGTTGTTCAGTACTATAAGCTTTGTGCTTCTGAGGAGTATTCGAAATTCTGAAAAATTCACCGAGATAAACAAATAAAATAAATGGTTTCATAAAATAATCGTGCATTTCGAACTATGTATCTTTTAGATAAGCAAATACACTGATTTATATGTACATATATGTAGGAATTCGATTTTTCTGTAAAGGAATCTAATTTCTAATTGTATACAATGTAGATAAAAACTTTTTGCATATGGACACTTTCAACTCTGATAGGTCTATAGGTTTCTTATACTCTGTTCAAAAATTGAAGTGGATATTCGAGATAAAACTGACTTTTTGACTTTTTACTGTATGTACAGTAATCCTGAACATTCAATTCAAGTGCAAAAAGTGAGTTAAATCCAAATGATAATATGTATGAGTGATAAACCAATATATAATTATTATGTATACAATAAAATAATATCTGTATAATATTTAAAATGTTGTTATAACCCTTCTATCAAGTAAAAACCTCTTTTTATTATTTTATTGTATATATAGTCCATATAGAAAATATCCGGAATTTATTTTTTTTCATAATTCTAATATACTTCTTTTTTGTACCATTCTAAGACGAAAGTAATGTATAAAATAGGTTGTACAAGTAGTCGGCTATGGCAAAATTGCATGGCAACACTATTTGTCAAATATTGTTGATTGTCAACAAGTATACAATTTATGAAATAATGTCCCAACTAGAAAAGAGAAAACAGGTAGAATATTTGTATAGAAAAGGTTTGCGAAACGTTAAAAAATTAGTGCAATTGACTGAACTGGAAAAAAGTGCTGTATATGAGACAATAAAGGGGATAAAAAATGTCATGGATATGAGGCATAGACCAGTTTCAGGAAGACCGCGTAAGATTAAAGGAAAGAATTTAAACGCTTTATTGGCCTTAGGACGACACAATCCGAGCCTGGGGTTCCGCAAATTGGCTAACAGATTTGGAACTCAACGAAATAAAAAAGTGTTTCCAGAAACCGTCCGTATCTTACTGGAAAGACAAATGACAAATGACACTTTTACAGAAGGAACGAAAGATAGAATTTTGTCAGAGTTTTCAAAAAGATAATTCTAATAATTGTTTCATTGATTCGGTCTTTACTTGGTGGAAACTCATTTTAATTAATAACCTTATAAGAGACAGTATTTTAATGTCCACAAAAATATTTATGATACAACAATTTTTTAACCACGATGTTGCTTCTTCAGATATCTACATTCTACTGGCTGATGGTGTCCAGTGTAATCGAGTTTAAATAGTGTTAGTTAGGTACGTGACAAAATAATGGAAGTCATAAAAACTCAAGGTGTTTCTTGGAGTTTTTATGACTTGTTCTTCCATTATTTTGTCACGTACCTAACTGACACTGTATTTAAACTCGGTAACACTAGATTCCTGAAGGAGCCACATCGTGTTGAAACAATAGTTGTATTATAAACATTTTTGTGGAAATTAAAATACTGTATCTTATATATTTTTTAATTAATTTTAATAATGTCTTTATATCTAAAAGAATTTGTTTCCAACTTGGTGAAAATCACTTAAAAATCCTATCAAAACAACCTGTTACCATCAAATTGCCAAATATACCACCAAAATAATGGTTTGAGGAGCAACACTTCAGCGTGGTGCTACACTTCTCTGTATAGTTGATGGTACCGTTAGTAGTGAAAAGTATTTTGGCATTCTAAACGATTTTCTCCTTGAAACGGCGCATGCTTTATATCCAGAGGGGTGGCGTTTTCAGCAGGATAATACAAGATGCCAGACTTCGGTCTATACTCAAGCTTGGATGCAAGAACACCAAGTGACAACCATTTCATGGCCAGCAGCTTCACCAGATCTTAGTCCCATTGAAAACATATGGGAACTAATGAAGATTGAAGTTGAACGAGCAGCGCCACAGAATAAAGATGATTTAATTCAGTCAATTTTACAGTCCTAGACTATCATCACCGAAAATTATGGAGGTGATCTAGTTTCGGGTGTACCTCGACGTTTAGTCGTGTTTACAGTTAAATGGAGGTTGTATAAGTAAATAAGATGAATATTTTTAAAATACTTCAAAATATATACTATATAATTACAATTGAGCTTTGATTTCTCCGGATACTTTCTAGACGAACTATATAATAATTATATTCTGGTTTGTCATACATATTATCATTTAGATTTAACTGAATCCATAAAATACCTTGCCAGCTTTGTGTGATTTCTATGATGAACATAGGATACGTAGAATAATCTTAAAAGTTCACCTTATTCTCGTGTTTGTTAAGAAGACAGTCATCTAGTCTGGTAAGATATTTTTTGTTGATTATTTTAATTTTTTTAATATGAAGTAGAACTGAGGAGTTCTCGTGGTGGAAATTCTAAATTGCTTTTTGAAGATGTGCTGCATGTTTAAGGAATTTTTTTGAAGGATCTTATTTGAAGTAAGTTGTTTTTGAAGGAGTTATTGAGGTTATGTTTTGCATTTTTCGAAAGGGATTTGGTGTTCATAATACAAGATGCGAAACAAAATTTTGTTTCCTTCAAGTATTTATTTATTTAGTATTTTCAATTAATAGTTTATATTTCTTGGAATTATTTTATTCCTTTTGGTACTGTATTATGAGTGTTAATTCTATGTCCACTAAATAGAAACAGTGTTTCTTATATTTATTTAATTTAATACTAAAAAGATTTTGAATGAAATTTTTTTTTAAATTAAAATTTATAGGAGGTTAATAGAATAAATCTGTATGATATTTAAAATTTTGTTGTAATCCTTCTATCAAGTAAATACCTCTTTAAATTTTTTTTTGTTATATTTCAGGTACTTTTATTCTCATTATTTCATAGTTTGAATGTGAATGTTGAATGCGTGAATTATTTTTGTAAAGGATCTTCCTTTTTAATATATATAATACATAGGGCATTACTAGTCAACTTGTAGACTCCAGGTTTATTGTCTTTATTTGTTTGATCTTTGCTATTTTTTATATGTTATATGAATTCTTGTAAAGGATCTTCCTTTTTAATATATATAATACATAGGGCATTACTAAGTCAACTTGTAGACTCCAGGTTTATTGTCTTTATTTGTTTGATCTTTGCTATTTTTTATATGTTATATGAATTCTTAAATTATAAGCCGTTCTAAAAGCTACATTCAAGCCAATTTTTTTTAATACTTGGCAATATATTGTTGCCAAGTATTTTAAAACAAAATTCGACTTTCTAATACCTGCTTTATCATGCATTAAAAACGGTGTTGTCTGAGGAAGTAAAGCCTAATAATCGTGCGATTCTTGCTGTCTTCGAACGACTTTGTCGCACCGCCCGCAAAGTGTGGGAATATCCGTCTGAAAAAATTACTCACAGAAAACCCGTTCTACCCGAACGAACTGTCATTCTCGGTACGTGATGCCAAGATGGCAATCTTAGCCGGAAATGTGCCAAGCCAAGCGGAGCATAACGTAATGATGATTGTCTTTTTCTTCATTATTTCTGTGCTCTCTGTAATTACTAAGTAATATTGGATTAAGCTGCATGAAAACTGTCATTTTTCGCGATGGTTGTTCACTACATATCGCGGGTAGCTGGTTTTGCAGATGTGAGCTTTGACCAGTGGCGGAGAGTGTCCAGATTTTATAAGAATTACAAATCAATCCAAAAAATTGTTATACACCGTGATGGAGATATAGAAATTTAAATTTTTTGCAGTTAAGTGTTTGCTTCTTAAAATTTCAGAAATTTCATAGACACCTGAATTGTCGCATTTTTCTGAACTTACGTGGAAAATATTACAGGGTTATCCATTTTGTGCTTCAGAAAGTAAACGTGAATAAAACACTTTCATTTCGAATACAGATCAAGTTTTTATTTCAATATAATGCTTGGACCTTGCCATCAAGTGTGGAATACAACATCATTTAAATGTCCTCCGCTTGATCTCTTACAGAGGGGCTAGATCCTTGTGAGGTAATTTTCGATATTTGCCGGCACTTTTCGGGCAATATCTCACCAATAACTTGACGCATGTTGGTTTTTAGATCGTCAATAGTCTGAGGATTGTGAATTCTAACATCATAGTTATATTGGCATGTAAGCGTAGCTCTTTCACCAAGTGACTACTCAGCAGTCTGCCCCCAGAGGCAGAAATTGTGATAAGGATTACGCCATATCATCGCGCAAAGCGAGAACTCCTCCGAAGAGATGATTCCACCAGTTTCCAGTTTGGGCTTCAGTTCGAAAACCTACAACCGTCTGACAGCAGCGAAGCACTATCCAATCTCTACTGGCTATGCATTGTCAGTATCCGAGTTATTTGGGACGCAACTCACATGCCGGAAGGGCTTCTTATCCATCCACATGAACGCAGTCTCGAGAACTAAGATAATCCCAAGATTGATGCCTCAATTGATGGTACGAGCACCGTCAACACGGGCTGTACGTCAAGACCCACGAACTCATGTGAGGTATTTCGATTGATCCTGGCATCAAGCACCAACGGACTAGCCGTTTCGTAAAGATCCACAAACCCTGAAACGTCACACAATAGATCCAGGTTCAGGACGAGGCCGGTCGAACCGTCAAGTCCCGCTAAACCCTGAGTCATTTCATGAGAAAACCCCGAACATGGGGGTCTGCGAACAGATAAAAAAATACCTCCCTAGTCCAGCATGCTAACTTTCAACCACTACCCCCTCGAATCCAACACCAATCGGGTGACCAGGTGGTACAAGTGGGCATCCACCCACCCGAGGTAACGCAGTATGCTACATAACGCACTCGACAATTAGACAGAAAAATTCGGAGATTTACTGCAATAGGGTAGAGTACGCTAGTTTAAGGAAGAGGCCCTGTGCTGCGAGGGACTCCTTGTCACTGAAATTATCAACCGGCTCAGCCCTCCATTCCACCATAACGGCAAAGCAAGGGCCCCATTCGGAAGATCTTCCACCACACGGGTCCAGTTACTGGCACAAAGTGGCATTACGTTGGGCACCAAGACTTAAACCTCCATTTCACCGGAATAAAACTAGGGTCCTAGTCTTGGCAAGCGCCCCCAGCGCGCCAAGCTCTAATGCCATGGGGGACGAGAATTATCACCATGAACACGATTCTTCAAATAACCCACAAAAAAATTCAAAGGCGAAAAATCATAAGATCTTGGTGGCCAATTCACATCACCGAAACGAGAAATTACGCGTCCAGGGAATTTTTCTTGCAATACAGACGGGTCGAGGTGCAATACAAAACGGGTCGTGTTGTGTGGCTTGTTGCACCATCTTGCTGAAACCACATCTCTTCCAATTCCATATCGTTAATTTCAAGCCAAAAAAAATCGGTTATCATTTGGCTATAACGATGAGAATTGACGGTTTGAGTGACACCTACTTAATTTTCAAAGAAGTACGGGCCAATCACTCCACCAGACCTAATTGCACACCATACAGTGACTTTTTGCGGATGTAATGTTCTCTCAGCAGTCACATGAGGATTTTCACTGCCCCAGATGCGACTGAGTGAAAAATGTGCTTCGTCACTGAAGAAAACTCCATGCGAAAAAACATCGACCAAACGTTGTAGTTCGATCGCCTAATCGGCATATGTTCTACGCATTCTATGGTCAGCTGACTTTAGTTCTTGGGTCAACTGGACCTCATAAGGATAGAGATGTAAATCCAGATGCAAAATACGCCATAGCGTGCCGTAAAAGATGCCCAAATGTTGTGCGTGAAATACGGACAAACAGGACTTTTTGCGTCAATATAACCATAGATGAAACATGGAGTCAATTTTATTGTCTGAATCAAAGAGATCGTTAATTTAGTGAACGGCAACCGGTGAACCTCCTTCAAAGTAGTCAAATGCGCAACGAACTATTGGCATGGTTATAGTATTCTTATTTTGGTATCCTTATTGACCACTTTGAAAAGGTCAAGTCGGTCGATAGTGATCGCTGTATGGCCTAACTGGATTGGACGAAGAAATTTGGAAGAAATAGCTCCATATGCAAAAAAAGTGATCTTTCAACAAAACAATGCACTGTGTCACAAGTTGTCGGCCACGATAGCGAAAATTTCAACTGTACCAATCACACCTAATAGAATCACCAGATTTTAGTAGCTCATAGTACACGACGCCTCCTTGGTCCCACCAGATACACAGCATAACTTGCGAACCAAGAATGTTCGGCTTTGGTGTTGATGTTGAAGTCGATGGAAATGATTAGCCGGGAAAAGCGTGGAAGTTTTTTCTTGGGGTTGTCGTAGGAGATCCACTACTTGTCACCAGCCACTACCCTGTGTAAAAATCCCCCCTTTTTTGCCTTTGAACAGCTGCTCACAAGAAAATAATCGCCTTTCCAGATCTCTTGATTTCAATTAATAAGGAACCCAATGCTTTTGAACCAGGTCTATAGATTCCAAACGTACGAACTCTGCTCGTTGGGTTACCCCCAACGTTGATACAAACTCGTTTCGCGGTATATTTAGATCTTCATTGAGTATTGTCTGTAATTTATCGCTACTTTCGAAGCGCCGAAACCATTATCTACATGACTTGCCAGTTGGAGCACCTTAAACTTCCACAAGCATACGATGAGCTTCAGCTGCACTTTATTACAAAAAAAAAAAATTTTAACTTCTCGAAATGCTATTTACTTATCGAAAGATCTGACATTTCAAAAAGCATAACAAAAAACGTTTTGTATGAAACCGAAAAAAATCACTGGATGTTATCGGCAAATGTTCAATCTGTCTAAAATCACGGCAATCACTTGTTACTATTTAGAAATTTAATGTTTTTAGAGACATCTCTTGAAAACAGATTTTATTGATCTGTACTCCTTATAAAATTCTATTTTTCACTTAGAATCGTTAAAAAAGTAAAAAGTAAGCAGCGCGCCCAAAAATAACCGACTATTATATTTTCGAAAATGAGAGGATATTTTAGTCAATTTAAATAAATATCCACCCAGTAAGAATTGAATCAAACACGTACAAAGTATTCATTTTCGCGATATCTGAGTTTACGTACACCAAAACAAAGACAAAGACAATTTAGTCTTTTGTCGATAAGTAAAGTGCATCATGAAAAAATATAACCTTGATGCCTTTTCATGCCTAATTTATCCAGAGCTGTTCCCACATTCCTTTCTCCACACATACCACCTATCGACCGGATGAAGATTGATTATATTCTTTCCGTGACGGGGCAAAAAACGGTCTCGTCGAAAAATCTCATCGGATACCATTCTCGCTTCACTTCTTCAGCCAACAAAAAGCAAACTGGCCGAATTTACCTCGGAGAAACAAAAAGCTCGTCCTCAGATGCACCTTGAAATTGAAATGAAAATGCATGACGCATCGAGGACCAAAAAGAAGGAAGGACGTCATAAAAACGTAGGTGATAACCGATTCATTATCCCAAGTTAAGACGATCTTGAATGGCCCAAATCCAATTTTTATATAGTGAGTCTCAACAGCTCGAAGATGATCGAAATAAGTCCCTGAGCTGGTTTTTGTGAGCAGGAATGTCTTTCACAAATTGTAGACTTCCGTTGCGCTTCTGTATTTCCACCAAGTAATGGAAAAAGATCGCTTCAAATGTTACAGACAGATTTTTTGAAATAAATGGAGGTTTATACGTGATAAAAGGTATATAAAGTTATTTAAGTATTTTAATATTTACTTCTGTTAGCCTTCTACATATTTAATTTCAAAAAATTATATTTAATATTATAACTTCAGGAATGAAATTAATGTCATTTAAGTACTACTTATATCAAACAACATATAAAATAAACATTCATTATAAGGCATCCAAATGATATAACAAAATCCAATAAATATAAATTGTGAACAAAAATCTTATAAATTAAATATTTTGAGTAGACAAAATTTTGTTTCTGCTTATCCCTCTAATGAAAACAGATATCTTTCAAAAATGTTTAACATAATCTTAAGAATTTCATCATAAAACTATCTTACTAAGAATATTCATTAAATTTATTGGATTTTATTATATCATTTGAATGTATTATAATTAATGTTTATTTTATATGTCTGTTTATGTTATATGATATAAGTAGTACTCATATGACATTAATTTAATTCCTGAAGTTATAATATTAAATATAATTTTTTGAAATTAAATATGTAGAAGGCTATCATAATATATCTATAAATATTGAAATATTTAAATAATTTTATATACTTTCTATCAAGAATTAACCTCTATTTATGTTATTTTATTCATAATATATAATTGTTTGGTTTCCTTAACATTCTTTATACAGATAGACCTTGTGCTCTAACAGAGGCCGTTAAATTGTCTTCCAATCTCTTAGATCAAGGGTAAACCACAGAAATATTTATATGTAGTGAACCGTCATACTACATTTAAAGATTTTTCAGTCTGCCAGAAGTCTTTCTAAACGGTTGAAGGGTAAGTAAATATTTCTTGTTAATTGATGTTATATTTATTGAATATGAATTATTTGAATACTGACGAAGCAAAGTCCCTCTTAAAACTTGTTTTTCAGTAATGTTTTACATATCTTGAGTTCTTAGTAGTAACTTAGTTAGATATCCAATAATATTGAATAGTCTAAGTAAGATAGTTTTATGATGAAATTCTTAAGATTATGTTAGATATTTTTGAAAGATATTGGTTTTCATAAGGTTGATCAGCAGAAACAAAATTTTGTCTATTCAAAATATTTAATTTATAGGATTTTGGTTAATAATTTTTATTTATTGGATTTTGTTATACCATTCGGATGTCTTATAATGAATGTTTATTTTATATGTCAATTGATATAAGTGGTACTTATATGACATTATTTTAATTTATTTTCAGAAGCTATAATCATTAAATATTAAAAATTTTTTGAAATTAAATATATAGAAGGCTAATATTAAAATATTTAAATAATTTTATAGACCTTCTATCAAGAATTAACCTCTATTTATGTTATTTAATAACAATTCAGCTTTGTTCTTTCTGGATACTTTCTAGACGGACTATACTATTTGCATATGAAGGAAGTTTATAACTTTTCAAATCCAATGAATGTTGAAGGATTAATTTCGACGAAAAAGAGAATTTCAGTACAAAGCTATCCTTTATGTGTTCTGTATGTAAAAAGAGTTGAGCTTAAATAAAGATTATGGGCCCGAATAGATATCAAATGGAAATTTCAAATAACTCTTCATGAGTAGATATAAAATATCAAAATTTGAATATCAAAACAAATTGAAATATGTTTATCTTCTACAATTTTAATTTCCAAAAGAATTTTTTATTCAAAAACTTTTAGAATTAAATTAATGTCTAAAACAAGCACCGCTTACATTTAATAGACGTATATAATCAAAACTCAATATACAATGTCAAATGAAATAAATAACCCAGTAGATATACGAAAGTAATTAAAATTAATAAATAAATATTCAAACGAGACAAAATTTTGTTTCTGGTCTTATCTTAAGAAATACTACTTGCCTTATAAAAACATGAACACACTTGAAGGACTTCCCAAAGAATATAATTTATTTGAAATATTTAATACATTTAAATATTCGAACAAATTATTTCAAAAAACTCTAAAAAATGTGCACTATATTTTCAAAAAACAAATATACTTCTAGATAATCCCTTCATCAGCCGTTATTAATACTCCAAATATCAAAATCAAAAACATAACCTACATCACTCACGTGTTAAAAGACTTATGCTTCGAACTACAGATCAACTATATATTCAAGATTGATCTATGTTCTAACAAAATCAAAGAACAAAATGAGTTATTTTAAGGTTTACCTAAATCCATTGACACCGTATAAAGAAATTTATTGAAGCCAAAATATAATTATATATTATATATAAAATAAAATAGAAAGGCTTTTTACTTGATAGAAGAAATATAACAAAATTTGAATATCAAAACAAATTGAAATATGTTTATCTTCTACAATTTTAATTTCCAAAAGAATTTTTTATTCAAAAACTTTTAGAATTAAATTAATGTCTAAAACAAGCACCGCTTACATTTAATAGACGTATATAATCAAAACTCAATATACAATGTCAAATGAAATAAATAACCCAGTAGATATACGAAAGTAATTAAAATTAATAAATAAATATTCAAACGAGACAAAATTTTGTTTCTGGTCTTATCTTAAGAAATACTACTTGCCTTATAAAAACATGAACACACTTGAAGGACTTCCCAAAGAATATAATTTATTTGAAATATTTAATACATTTAAATATTCGAACAAATTATTTCAAAAAACTCTAAAAAATGTGCACTATATTTTCAAAAAACAAATATACTTCTAGATAATCCCTTCATCAGCCGTTATTAATACTCCAAATATCAAAATCAAAAACATAACCTACATCACTCACGTGTTAAAAGACTTATGCTTCGAACTACAGATCAACTATATATTCAAGATTGATCTATGTTCTAACAAAATCAAAGAACAAAATGAGTTATTTTAAGGTTTACCTAAATCCATTGACACCGTATAAAGAAATTTATTGAAGCCAAAATATAATTATATATTATATATAAAATAAAATAGAAAGGCTTTTTACTTGATAGAAGAAATATAACAAAATTTGAATATCAAAACAAATTGAAATATGTTTATCTTCTACAATTTTAATTTCCAAAAGAATTTTTTATTCAAAAACTTTTAGAATTAAATTAATGTCTAAAACAAGCACCGCTTACATTTAATAGACGTATATAATCAAAACTCAATATACAATGTCAAATGAAATAAATAACCCAGTAGATATACGAAAGTAATTAAAATTAATAAATAAATATTCAAACGAGACAAAATTTTGTTTCTGGTCTTATCTTAAGAAATACTACTTGCCTTATAAAAACATGAACACACTTGAAGGACTTCCCAAAGAATATAATTTATTTGAAATATTTAATACATTTAAATATTCGAACAAATTATTTCAAAAAACTCTAAAAAATGTGCACTATATTTTCAAAAAACAAATATACTTCTAGATAATCCCTTCATCAGCCGTTATTAATACTCCAAATATCAAAATCAAAAACATAACCTACATCACTCACGTGTTAAAAGACTTATGCTTCGAACTACAGATCAACTATATATTCAAGATTGATCTATGTTCTAACAAAAAAAAAAAAAAAAAAAAAAAAAAAAAATTTTGTCTCGTTTGAATATTTATTTATTAATTTTAATTACTTTCGTATATCTACTGGGTTATTTATTTCATTTGACATTGTATATTGAGTTTTGATTATATACGTCTATTAAATGTAAGCGGTGCTTGTTTTAGACATTAATTTAATTCTAAAAGTTTTTGAATAAAAAATTCTTTTGGAAATTAAAATTGTAGAAGATAAACATATTTCAATTTGTTTTGATATTCAAATTTTGTTATATTTCTTCTATCAAGTAAAAAGCCTTTCTATTTTATTTTATATATAATATATAATTATATTTTGGCTTCAATAAATTTCTTTATACGGTGTCAATGGATTTAGGTAAACCTTAAAATAACTCATTTTGTTCTTTGATTTTGTTAGAACATAGATCAATCTTGAATATATAGTTGATCTGTAGTTCGAAGCATAAGTCTTTTAACACGTGAGTGATGTAGGTTATGTTTTTGATTTTGATATTTGGAGTATTAATAACGGCTGATGAAGGGATTATCTAGAAGTATATTTGTTTTTTGAAAATATAGTGCACATTTTTTAGAGTTTTTTGAAATAATTTGTTCGAATATTTAAATGTATTAAATATTTCAAATAAATTATATTCTTTGGGAAGTCCTTCAAGTGTGTTCATGTTTTTATAAGGCAAGTAGTATTTCTTAAGATAAGACCAGAAACAAAATTTTGTCTCGTTTGAATATTTATTTATTAATTTTAATTACTTTCGTATATCTACTGGGTTATTTATTTCATTTGACATTGTATATTGAGTTTTGATTATATACGTCTATTAAATGTAAGCGGTGCTTGTTTTAGACATTAATTTAATTCTAAAAGTTTTTGAATAAAAAATTCTTTTGGAAATTAAAATTGTAGAAGATAAACATATTTCAATTTGTTTTGATATTCAAATTTTGTTATATTTCTTCTATCAAGTAAAAAGCCTTTCTATTTTATTTTATATATAATATATAATTATATTTTGGCTTCAATAAATTTCTTTATACGGTGTCAATGGATTTAGGTAAACCTTAAAATAACTCATTTTGTTCTTTGATTTTGTTAGAACATAGATCAATCTTGAATATATAGTTGATCTGTAGTTCGAAGCATAAGTCTTTTAACACGTGAGTGATGTAGGTTATGTTTTTGATTTTGATATTTGGAGTATTAATAACGGCTGATGAAGGGATTATCTAGAAGTATATTTGTTTTTTGAAAATATAGTGCACATTTTTTAGAGTTTTTTGAAATAATTTGTTCGAATATTTAAATGTATTAAATATTTCAAATAAATTATATTCTTTGGGAAGTCCTTCAAGTGTGTTCATGTTTTTATAAGGCAAGTAGTATTTCTTAAGATAAGACCAGAAACAAAATTTTGTCTCGTTTGAATATTTATTTATTAATTTTAATTACTTTCGTATATCTACTGGGTTATTTATTTCATTTGACATTGTATATTGAGTTTTGATTATATACGTCTATTAAATGTAAGCGGTGCTTGTTTTAGACATTAATTTAATTCTAAAAGTTTTTGAATAAAAAATTCTTTTGGAAATTAAAATTGTAGAAGATAAACATATTTCAATTTGTTTTGATATTCAAATTTTGTTATATTTCTTCTATCAAGTAAAAAGCCTTTCTATTTTATTTTTGATATAAAATATGAAAAAGGAAGGGCATAAATTATGCCTGAAATAATAGGAATAAACAAACACACTTTTGTTTGGGTCACTAATGTAGTCAGCAAATTTTTTGATACCCAACCTCCAACTCCAGTATCCTTTGAAAGACGTCTTCAATCCCATTCCGGCCTCCATGAATAAAAAATGGAATTCATATATACACAAATTTTAGAACGAACGACGTCTGCCTGCCTTTTTGCCAGATCCCACGCCATGAATTTCTATGACACCGTCAGCTCGCTACCCGACGAGCAACGAACAACAAAAAATCCAAGACAGGAGAACGAAGAAAACGTCCGAAGCCGCACCGAATAACAATAGAATGTCCCTTTGTTTTCAAATTGATTCGATTTCTTACGACGAAAATCGTCCGGTGCATTTCTGCGGGATGATTGAAAAATGTCCGTCAATCTGCGGTCGAATCAAGTTTTTGCATGAGAAGCCCGAGTTGATGTACCAGACGGATCGTCCTGATGCCGGGCAATTGTTAACCTTGGAATTATTTCAGTCTGATATTATGTTGGTATGTTTATTGTGCTGGAGGTGTTGAAGCATGCAGAACGGATTAATAAGTTATTACGAATTATTTTGATCAGGTTGAACGCCCAGGCAATTTGTGTAGATGTGGTCCATTGAGTACTTACGGTGTGTCAATTTCAAACGCTGCTACCAGTGGCGTTTGCTGCATGACAGCAAAGGATACTTGCTCCTTCTTGCAGATAGATATACTAATTGTAAAAGCCCTAAATTTAATTTTTCTGATATTTTACCTGATTTATCATTAGTGAGAATATGCTTCTAAATCAACTCTTAATAACTAGTCAAACTCAGCACCAATTTCACGCAGGTCTCCGTCGACTGCTAGGAAGCGTCTATCATCTATGACAGAGAAAGCCAGAAAAATTCTTCCCGTTGGATGAACACACGTCTACTTTAGAAACAAGCACTGCAAGAGAGTTTGATGTAAGTTACGGACCAGTAAGCAAGATTCTAAGGCGTAAGAGTCACGTGGGATCAGCTGAAGTGAAGAAAATTGTCAACTCTGAAAGAAAAATATAGACAACAACAAGACATTAGAGTTATTTATTTCGACAGAGCAAATTTAACCCAAGGAAACAGAAGGATCGGACGTAATAATACATGATTTTGTAATGTTGATCAGCAAAGTATTGGAGACTTGGTGATAGTATTGAATTCATGCTGTAGAAGAAGTGAGAAGGATATCAATTAGAGTTCTGTTATATCTTGTTAAGAAAATTAGAATTGCATCGTGAACTCGCCGACATGATACTCAAGAGCATCAATTGTAGAGACCTCTTTCAACGGTAAGACTTTTAAGACAGCGAATAATTTAACTGAACTATATATTTTCTTTAGGTGCCCTATTTTATTGATTTCGTCATAAGGATATTAATTGTAGATTCATTGTAAAAATATCTGTGCAATTTATTCCATATCTGATTTAAATTATTACGGTTAAGTAGTACCACATAGTACCACATAGCATATTCTAAGGTTGTTCTAGGTATCAATAGTCATTGTTCAATTGAATTTACCTATATATCTGCCTCCACGGTTGATTTTCCGATTCTAATGTTAGTTTTATTTTGAATGGGGTATTTTATATAGTGTAAATTTTTTGTGATAATTTCTTTTGTTTCTATTTCCTCTAATATCTAGCATTCTTGGCACAATTGTGCTGTTGAAATTATAATGTGTTCCTTTTCCCCATCGATAACAGAAAAACCCCTTTCAAAAGGAATGGCGCCCATACAACACATTCGAGCTAGTTGTAGGATAAAGGTTAAATAAAGGGTTTTCCAATAAGAGTTTTCATGCTCTCTGGGCAACTGTCACTTTTGAGGCGGTATGGATCCACCGCGCCAAGAACTCTCATTTTCTTCGAAACCTCTCCGCTTGTCACAGGTCAATTCTCCTGCTCATGTCGCCAGCCTGTAGAACCGTAACCACGTCGGCTCTCGAGGTTCTCACAGGCTTCATCCCTCTCAACCTAATGGCAGAATATAACTCTGCCAGATACAACTTTAGACGCGGACTTGCATACAAATTCCGTGACAGGACATTCGACTCTATGGATGTCTCTGACACAAACTTCAAAAGTATGTGCACCAAATCCCTGGATGAGTTATGAATATCCCTCAGGCAGAAACACCCATCTCTGGCTTCCAAACGTCAACTTTGCTAGCGAGAACCCTTATTTCAAGGCATCCTATTCCTTAACGTGCTGCATTAAGGGGCACGGTCCCTTCAGGGCAACACTCCAAAAACTCCACCTATCAACCTCATCCTCCTGCCCATGCGGCGCGGCAGACGAGACATCATCGCATGTCTTGTTCGAATGTAGCGCTTACGGTACATATCGACCGCTGGGCATCCAAACCTGTCACCTCAATCCACACTCCCTTGTTGATAGTCCTAGCGGCTATCGACAAATATCGGCTATTACCAAAACCATGTTGGAACGTGTATATCATGTCGTAACTAATTTCATCACACGATATCAACCTCCTTATACTACTAAATTCGCTGCTACAGCTACCCAATCTACATTCTCTAAATAAATTCTCATGTTTCAGAAATTCATCATCCCGAAGAAGCACAAGAAGTTGGTTCTTGCTACTAATCATGTCATTTCTTTCAGCTATCTGGGTTTCCGCTGGGGCTGAACAAGTCTGAGCGGAAACTAAGTGACAGGGAGTCTGTTGCAGCACTGGGCTTCTCCCGTAAAACTGGCGTACTCTGATCTATCGCAGTTAATATCCGGATTTTTCTGTGTAATGGCCGAGTGCGTTATGTAGCATACTGCGTTACCTCGGGGCGGTGGATTGCCCTCAGGTGCTACTTGTACCACCTGGCCACCCCATTTGTGTTGGACTCGAGGGGACCGTGGTTGAAAGTCCGCATGCTGGACTAGGGAGGTATTTAATTTATCTGTTCGAAGACCCCCTTGTTCGGGATATTCTCATGAAATGACTCAGCGTTTAGCGAGATTTGACGGTTCGACCGGTCATCTTTTGACATTTGACAAGTAACGCCATTAGTAAAAATGAAATGATACACGCTTCAATGACCCATTGAAATTGTTAAAATTCACTACAAGAATGTTGAAAATTTTACAGTTATGGTTCGCAAAATTAAAGCACCTTTGGGTCGTCGTGAAGCACATTCACGGCCGGCAATAGTGAATATTGTGAAAAAATTTGAGCTTTTCGGACAAGTTAGTGATGTGAAGAATCTAAACTTGTACGTCGCTCAAGAACAACTAGGAATGTTGCTGCGGTAGCCCGTAGTATTGATAAAAACCCAGATTTGCCGATTCCTCGTCGATCTTTGCAATTAGGAATTCCACAAACGAAATTACACCGTATTTTGCATAAGGGATTAAGTCATAGGGCTTTTAAAGTACAGAAAAGTTTCCTGGACGTGTTATTTCTCGAAGAGGTGATCACAATTGGCCACTGAGATCCTGTTATTTAACACCTTTAGACTTTATTCTTTGGGGCCACGTGAAAGATAAGGTCTATACCAATACTTCACAATCGATTCAAGACCTTAAAGACGGAATTCGTAAAGTTATCGAGAACTAATAGCCGCAAATGGAAACCCTTTAGGATTAGTTGTAGGCAGACAAACAGTTAGGTGATAATAGAAATCTATAATTCTTATTATATAATGAAAAATCTAAAAATTTTACATGTACTATCAAAAGGTAGGAAAATTCGCTATTCAGTTCATTGAATTTTCAAATATATTCATAACAAAAATAATTTGAACGTAGTGAACCTTCATAATCGTTAATGTCAAAATATTTAACACCTTCAAGTAACATTCAAGTTATTAAAACCACCACTTCTCTCTATTGTACCACTATAAACTTGAAATCTTGTTATAATTTTTCTTCACTTGCATAAATACATTGTACCGTTTGCTTGAAGATGAAACAAACTTCAAAAATGCAATAAAAAGTGAACCCTCCACAAATTCTGAACCCTTGAATTTTCATTTCATTTAGTACAACACAGTTATTTCCAAAAACTTGTTTATTCTAATAATTTATTTTTCGACGATCTTCTTGTAAAGATTAAGAATTTGTTTGACCAATTTCAGCACTTTCAAACCGCAATAAGTCTTCTAAATTAACCAATAGAATGGATACATTTAAGATGCAGATGTTGCATTATGGATAGATCTAGCGAAAATTAACTAGCTCTATCCGATCGTAACGGGCCTCCGAAAATAGAAGACAAGCTGTTCCATATCATTGACGTTATGTCGAATATTTCCATTTAAATTGGATTATGGAAGGAAGCCTTTGTTTAAAATTCTCGCTCCATTCGCAAGTCTGCCGAGCCAATTGTCTATCCGTGTTGAATACTAAGCAATGAACCTCTGATTGAAGTTTCCCGAACAGTACATCTCAACAGGCAACGGCCAAAGTCATAAGATAAATTGGAATTCTTTCTTGCCCGAATTTCCCTGGAATTTTTTCATCAATTTCGTGCGAAAAACTACGACTTTTTTGCATGTCGAGAATTCGAAATGCAAACTCAATTGAAATGTGCGTATTCGGGATGGAGTGAAAAATTTTAAGCGATAATAAATATTTCCAGTATTATTCAATGAAGAAATTTCCTATTTTTTATCCAAATCAAACATGATTTTTCATGTTAGCATTAATTTTCATTCAATGATTTCCATATTGATCAGTTACCTTTTTTCATATTTTGTCAACATCATAATTACGAACTCATAGAATTTCTGGTATTTCTCAGCAAAACTGACCCATCTATGAAATAACAGCGTTTTCATCTTTGAATGTTCATCCATTTTGAGAATTTTTTAAAACTCTGATTAATCAAATAGAATAATATGGATTATTTCCACAATTTATCAAGTTAACGACAATTAAAATAATAAAAAGAGGTTTGGACTTGATGAAAGGATTATTACAATATCTTAAATATCTGACAGATTAATTCTGGTAACCTCCTACAGATTTTAATTTAAAAAAAGTTTGTATTAATAAAGTTCTTAAATAAATTTTTCTTTCAATCTGTGGGAGGTTAACAGAATTTGTCACAGACGGAATTTAATAATGTTTACTGAGCCCCCGTATTTATAACTTTTTTAATTCACATCACTCTTGAAATTATTAAAATAAAAAAAAATGCTTCTTATGCCACATGAAAATTACAATATTTCCTGGCCTGAAACTACTCTAGCAAATTAGCCTGAATTTTTGTTTAAATTTCGGTACCAATTTCATTTCATATTATTCATATTTCATCTGAGTGTCAAAAGTTTCCAATGTTTTCAACTGCTAATGCTGCTAACTTAATAATTACTGACAATTACCTATGAAAATTATTTCCTTCCTTGAGTTTTTATATTATTATAAATTTATTTATCAATGCCAAATGCATCTTAAATACATTTTTAAAATAAATTTTTACTAGACTTTCCTTCCTTGAATTCATTGAATTTTCTTATTTTTGGACAAATTATTTTGCTTCGATAAGTTTTATGTCATTAAAATCGCATATTGTCAATATTTCTACTAAAAGTAACATACGTTTCATGTTAATAACAAAGTTTTCACTTGTTTTCTCTGATAGTTTCATAATAGGTGTAAATATTTGAATTACCCTGATTTCTTACAATTTTTACTCTCTTTTTAAAATTGAATAATTATAAAGTGAAGTCAGAGCCATTTAAATTTTGAAACGATTTTCGAATTTTGACCAACGATTAAAGAATTTTCACTCAGCTAGACGATAATAAAATAAGTTAAAAAATGCTCTTCAGCTTTTCTGAATGGCAATACCAATAATTGTTATAAGAAAATTATTTCTACGGTTCTCTTTATAGGTAAGTTTTCACAATAGCATATCTACATTCAGAAATGTTCGAAAAAAAAAATTATTGATATATTTATATCCGATACGTTTACATATCTCAATAATTGTTTGAATAATAGTGATTGTGGTATGAATTGAAAGGTATTGTAATGGATTTTATATAATAAAACTACTTACATCAAATATTATGACTCGTTAAAGAAAACTAATGCTAAATAGACTGAAAGGTGAAGGAAAAGCCTTATATAAAGTTGACTCGTTAGAGAGTAATTTGATCAAAATCATTTAAATAAGAACAATTTATAATTTAACATATGTCAATGCTCAAATAAAACAGAAAAAGACTTTTTACTTGATAGAAGAAATATAACAAAATTTGAATATCAAAACAGATTACATCTGTTAGTGTTCTACAATTTTAATTTCAAAAAAATTTTATTCAAAAAACTTTTAGAATTAAATTAATGTCTAAAATAAGCACCGCTTACGTTTAATAGACGTATATAATCAAAACTCAATATATAATGTCAAATGGAATAAATAAACCAACATATATAAGAAAGTCATTAAAATTAATAAATAAATATTTAAAGGAGACAAAATTTTGTTTCTGATCTTACCTTTAAGAACACCAATTGCCTTTTAAAAACATGAACACAACTTAAGGACTTCTCAAAGAATATAATTCATTTGAAATATTTAATATATTTAAATATTCGAATAAGTTAATTCAGAAATCTCTCAAAACATCCACTATATCTTCAAAAAACAATTATAATTCTAGGTAATCTGAATTAACATATTCGAATATTTAAATATATTAAATATTTCAAATAAATTATATTCTTTGAGAAGTCCTTAAGTTGTGTTCATGTTTTTAAAAGGCAATTGGTGTTCTTAAAGGTAAGATCAGAAACAAAATTTTGTCTCCTTTAAATATTTATTTATTAATTTTAATGACTTTCTTATATCTGTTGGTTTATTTATTCCATTTGACATTATATATTGAGTTTTGATTATATACGTCTATTAAACGTAAGCGGTGCTTATTTTAGACATTACTTTAATTCTAAAAGTTTTTTGAATAAAATTTTTTTGAAATTAAAATTGTAGAAGACTAACAGATTATATCTGTTTTGATATTGAAATTCTGTTATATTTCTTCTATCAAGTAAAAAGCCTTTTTCTATTTTATTTGAGCATTGACATATGTTAAATTATAAATTGTTCTTATTTAAATGATTTTGATCAAATTACTCTCTAACGAGTCAACTTATATAAGGCTTTTCCTTCACCTTTCAGTCTTTTTAGCATTAGTTTTCTATAACGAGTCATAATATTTGATGTTAGTAGTTTTATTATGTAAAATCCATTACAATACCTTTCAATTCATACCACAATCACTATTATTCAAACAATTATTGAGATATGTAAACGTATCGGATATAAATATATCAATAATTTTTTTTCGAACATTTCTGAATGAAGATATGCTATTGTGAAAACTTACCTGTAAAGAGAACCGTAGAAATAATTTTCTTATAACAATTATTGGTATTGCCATTCAGAAAAGCTGAAGAGCATTTTTTAACTTATTTTATTATCGTCTAGTTTATTATTGAACGCTTATTGCGAATAAATAATAATTATTATAAATTTATTACTCACATTGTATATTTAGAGATGCCGATGAACTAGTAATAGAAACTCCCTTGGAGTCGACAGCAACGCAGGTAAGTTGACCAGAATCGCGTTCTCTATCGACCCTCGTGATGTGTAGATTGGAACCCCTTTGATAACGACGCGTCGTATTTTCTAACGAAGAGCCTGAAAAAAATTGAGAAATTTTTTATAAAAAAATATATATTTCAGTATCAGTTTTGTCTTGAAGTTAAAAATATTCATCCCCCACCGTTACTTTTTTTTTGAAGAAGTTCTTGAGGTTATGTTTTGCATTTTTGGAAAGGTTTTCATAAAATGAGGTACGAAACAAAATTCTGTACCCTTCAAGTATTTATTTAGTAGATTTAATTGATATTTTATATTTCTTTGAATTCTTTCATTCCAATATATAAATTGAAAATTACCATGAAGAAGTATTTGCATATTACAGAATAATAGGCTCCTCTTCTTTTATTCTCTTTGGTTCTGTGTAATGAGTGTTGATTCTTTATGTCTGCTAAATTGACAGTATGTTCTAAGACATTTATTTAATTATTTAATGCAAAGGACCCAACTCCAAACATACATAAATCGGAAGTTTATGTGTTATCTTTTTCGACGTGCAGTAATAAATATATATAACAGGCGGGACGTTCCTTCCAGACGAGGTTCAACGAACATAAAATGAATTTCATTAAAAATAAACAAACTTCTACTTTTGCCACTCATTGTTAAAAAAACGGCCATCCTTTTCCGACAATAGATGAACTTGAAATTTTACATGTAGAATCAAAAAGAAAGATAAAATAAAAATAATGACGGATCTATGTAAATCCAAAATTTTTGAGATATGTAATTAAGTAACATCTGTTTACCAATCTTCTTTGACGTGCCGACGTTCTAATAGTTGTTAAGCGTCTTCTCATTTTAAACCTTTTTTAACCTGTTTTTGTTACCTCTTCTACCTCTGTTTATTCATGAATACCCTGTTCTGCTGGTTGAGTCTTCAGTTGTCTGAAATGGGATAGTTAATTCCCGAAACTCGAGTCACAATTAAATGTGTAAAATATCAATTTATTGGTAGTAAAATATAGTATTAGGAGTACAAAAGTTTCCGCCGTTTTTTAACACAAATTAAATATTTATTATAGAAGGACGGTAATATAAATTTATTTAAAATATTGCCCATCACTTGCAACCACTTTTTCCCATCTCTCAGGCAGCATTCGAATCCCACGTCTAAAGAACTCCTTGTCTTTTGAGGCTATCCACGAATCAACCCAATTTTTGGTATCCTCTATAAGATGTGAACCGCTGCGCCGTCAAAGCATGTGCCATGGACCGGAACAGGTGATAATCGGACGGTGCAATGTCTGGTGAATACGGCGAATGGGGTAACACTTCCCAATCAAGTGTTTCCAAGTACTTTTTCACGGGAGCCGTTCAATATATCTCGGCTTTAATTCATACGGAACCCAATTTCCTTGTTTATGAATCATTCCTAATGATTTTAAACGCTGTGAGACTGCTTGCTGAGTGACTTCTAATGTTAGAGCAAGTTTTTTTTGTGTTTGAGATGAATCTTCCTCCAATAATTCCTACAATTCTGCATCCTCGTAAATTTTTGGCCTTCCACTGCGATCTTCGTCTTCTACGTCGAAATCACCGTTTTTAAACTTTTGAAACCACTCTCGACACGTTCTCTCACTCAAAGCATCCTCACCATATGCTTCTACGAGCAATTGATGCGCCTCAGCAGCAGATTTCTTTAAATTAAAGAAGTAAACTAATATTTCCCGCAAATGACGCTTACTTGGCTCAAATTTTGCCATTTTCAACTTATAAAAATTATATTTTACCAATATAAAATCAATTATATTAATACGTTATGTTATTCTTGAATGTCCAATCTATTTTTTAAGCCGGTTATCATCTGCGAAAGCTAACCGAAACTCCGTGCCGCGCCATCTACAATAAAACGGCGGAAACTTATTTGTACTCCTAATAATTTCTACAACTTGTTTTAAGAATAAATCTGTATGATATTTAAGTTTTCAATCGATATTATCAGAATCTATGACCGCAAACCTTCTAAAATTAGAATGAAAGAAATATGCGGATATTCCAAAAATAGTGTCACGCAGAAGTGCATATTCTAAGATCACTTAAATTACCTCCATGCATTGGACTACAAATTAATTTGGTCCGTTTTCAAAACATGGCTCTGAAGATAATAAATTTTTAAATAATAACAACAATTTAAAAAAAAGTTTCTGAATACTAACGCGGTTTTAGATCGAATGGACATCTGTCGATAACATCCAGTTTGAATTGTTCTGAGTTTCATACAAAATCTTTTTGTTATGCTGTTCAAGATATCGGATTTTGTGATTAACAGCATTTACGGAATGTTTCAATTTATTGTTTTAATTGGAAAAAAGTGCAGCTGAATTTTATCATATGCTCGTGGAAATTTAAGATGACAATGTTTCAACCGACAGACCATGTAGAGAAAAGTTTCAGCACTTCAAAAATGGTGATTTCAGCGTTGAAGATAGAAAAATTCGAAAAGGATGAACTACAGACATTACTCTCTGAAGGTCTAGGTCTGACGCAAGATAAGTTTGCACTTAAGTTGGAAGTGACCCAACAAAGCAGTGTCTGTACGAAATCTATATTCAATAGCAAAGCAATTGGTTTCTTGACTTCGGAGATCTGAAAATGCGATTATTTTCTTGTAAGCAGCTGCTTCAAAGGCAAAAAAGAAATAATTGTTTACACCGGATAGTGATTGGTGATGAAGATTGGGTCTTCTACGATAACCCCAAGGAAAAAATACTATGCTTTGCCCGGCCAACTCCATTTGAAATGCAGTTCCACAAAGTAACTACTCTATAGAAAGAAACCATTAAACTTGGTACAGTCCGTACATGTTTGATCGCCAGCTAGTACTTTAATTGTTCATATTTATTCGTAGCACTGAAAATCCAAACTGATGATGCATTCCTAAAAGCACAAAGCTACTTCGAGTTATTAGAAAATTGTTTAATTCAATCACCATCCTACCGGTCCTTCTTCAGGTGAAAAATTTTAATTAAAGGCAAATTTTGCGATTTTAACGAGTTTCCACTCGACGTTTTCAACGAGATCGCACAGAATTTTTCAGCTGAAGACTCTTCACATGACAACCCACAGCTGGCATCAGCATTTTGTTGCACGTTGGACCTGGATCGTGTTGAATGGGCAATAGCGAGCGGAATTTTCCAAGTGGTAGATAATTATCCTCTCGTCCACCCCACCGTTCGCTGATATTTTTTCTCTTGTACGAATATTCAGAGCTCCGCTATACAGAAAACCTCGTCGTCCGTAAATTGCTAATCCGTAAACTTCGTTGAAAATTCCATTCAGTCTGTTTCCATTTTTTCCTCTACTTGGGCCACAATATTCACTTGATGCTTTGCCGCGAGAAACTCATTATACGGGTGCGTTCAGAAACTCACACTCTGTCACCTCTGACGTTTGACGTCAAAGGTGAAGGTGACAGAATAGTCGTAGAAAAAAGTTGTGAATAACCCTCATTATTCTCGAGATTTCTGAGGAGACGTAATTCTTTTTTCGGAGAAAAATTGAATGAGTGGTGTTGAGTTCTTCTATTCAAAGTGATACGAGAATGCCAAAAAAGTCTGAACAGATTCAATGGTAGCATTCTGGTTTGTTATTCAAGAAAATAATAAACCTTAGTGATTGAACAGAAATACGTTAATCACTTCAAAAATTCCCACAGATGATGTTTTGTGTCATACAGTAATCGAATATGAAACGCTGTGAGCATTGAACAAAATGTTCTTTATATCCCAAGAAATTCGTAAATCATTTCTCGCCTACATTACTTGGAATAAGGCTATAAGGGTGAGTTTTTCGAATAAAGATTTCTCGGTTTCCAATATATTTTTGCTTCCTTCCAGGTGTTACTTTATTTAGTATAGTCTGCAGTTTCATGATTCAGCATTTGACTCATATCAATCGGTAGGAATTAATAACAAAATATTATTCAGTTATGGGTACCCAACGTTTATTCACTCAAGAATTGGATCGCCATAATTGGTACTCTGCGCAGGTTTTAGGCCGCACTATG
This sequence comes from Megalocaria dilatata, assembly GCA_034642435.1. NCBI lineage: Eukaryota > Metazoa > Arthropoda > Insecta > Coleoptera > Coccinellidae > Megalocaria > Megalocaria dilatata. The sequence goes on from CM067854.1 coordinate 9,413,630, forward strand.
AAAAAGGTTGAACGTGACCTCACAGAATAGTATATAATTGAATGACTTTATCAATAAGCGAAATTACCATTATTAGTTCTAGAACAACCCAAAAGTGTTCATACCATGGCCTTCCACTCTATGTGTCATGCGTTTTATGGCCATCAGACCTTATTTCATTGATTGAACAAATAATATTTAAATAAGGTTATTCTAATTTTCACAAATTTTTATTGTTATGTTCACAACAATCGTTTCGCTATCACAGTAGCATCATCAGGCAAGATTACATTTTGAATAACTAAGCTTGTTTCCGAAATCCGTTGCTATTTATATTACAGTAAGTACAATTAATTTTTATTGAGCACTAAAACCCAAAAAAGGGGGGTCTCTGCAAGTTCCAGCTTATCTGAATATATTTAACAGAGGTGAGTTATTTAAATCTATTTGTTCGTTAAGTAATATTCCAATTTTATTATGTTTATTTATCTCTAGGGTTTCTAACAGATTTAAGGCAAAACCTTTGCTTTCTATATGTAGAATTTCAAAGTTATGGTTGAAAAGTGTGTCCTGTTTCCAACAAATGGTTGGAATATGTAGAATTACTTTTATTATTAAGGAAACTCTTCAAATGTTCACAAATTCTATGACGGAAAGTTCTTCCAGTCTGTCCTATGTAAACTTTAGGGCAATTACCGCAGGTTAACTTATAAACACCCGATTTATCATCTTTATGTGTACAGTCTTAATCATTTTTAATAAATTTACTCAAGTTTGAATTGGTTTTAAATGAAGTTCTCAAATTATATTTATTTTTGAGGTATGTAGCAATTTTCTCAGAAATACCTTAAAATACACAAAAGGTATCTTTGTTGTATTCAAAATTGAGATCCTATCATTCTTAATGAATGACCATACCTGAAAAAAAGCCCGACAAATGAGGATATAAAACCAGATAAACAAGAATATAAAAATTGCATTAAATAATATAGATTATTTCCACAATTTATTAATTCAACGACAATTATTTCGCCAACACTGTCTTTTTCAAACTTACATTTTGAACTTTTGAATTGTCGTTACCTTAATAAATGGTGGAAATAATCTATATAATATTATTCAATTAAAATTAATTTGCATCCAGTAAGGACCGATTCAATTAAAAGAATATAAAGCTAGACAAACAAGAATATGAAGCTGGGTCATTATTCTTCAGTAAAAGGCATTCAAGTATTAATCTATAACTTCTATGCTTACAAGCATTAGATGTAAGTATTGAAACAAGTTTTTAGAAACTTCGTATCGTGCTGGCCGTTATTAGATAAAAATCCTTTGTACACTTTAGTTAAATGAAATATATATATATATATATATATGTATTATCTTGAGTTATTCACCTGACGCGTTTCGTTAACATAGTTAATTTCTTCAGATGCTTACAAACAACTAGTCTGAAATTTTGTAACATGCAGTATATATATATTTTCTGTTTAGAGATAGGTACAATGAAATACTTTTAGTACTCTTTTAATGCAATGCATTATATACATATTTCCATTAAAAAAATACATATGAGACAGCAATTTATTTCCACAAAAATGTTTGTACTACTACAACAATTGTTTCACCACAATGTGGCTTCTTCAGGTATTACGTTGTACTGTCTGATGGTATTCAGTGTAACCGATTTTAAATACATTTTTAGATACGTGACCAAATAATGGAAGCACAAGTCATAAAAACTTTAGGTGTTTATCGGAGTTTGCCGCTAAAAATGCCATTAGGGAAAGATATTCAGTAATGGAGACTTATCAACATCTGTTTGTTCGTTCAAAAGGATTTTACGGGCATTATACCTGTTGATTTCAAGAATTTCTAAAAGTGTTAATCTATAACTTTTGCTTTCAACGTGGATTATATCATAATTATTGTTGAAATTATGCCTGAATTCCTTAAGATGATTAGCATATGTCGAATGTACAGAATCGAATCAATAACCCCTTTGGTGTTCTTGGACAAGTTTCTTGTATGATCTACCAGTCTGGCCAATGTATACTAAAGGGCAATCTTTGCAAGTCAACTTTTAGACTCCGGATTTATTTTCTTTATTTGTAAAGACCGAATCAATCAAATATAAATATTTCCTGTTTAGAGAAAAGGGTACAACAAATTATTTTTATTACTTTTGGTATAACCGTCGGTTCCCTAGATGAATGTATCCAACAAAGATGAATTAGATAACTTAGTCTGTTTGTTCAATAAATTCCCTGAATTTCTCAATCGGTTTATTTCCATAGTTTCTAACAGATTCAATTTTAGACCTGTATTTTCTTTATATAAAATTCCAAAACATTCGTCAAAATCATGTTTCTCTTTTATTAGATGTTCGGCGTATGTAGAATCTAACTTACTATTGAGGAAGGAACGTTCATGTTCCATTATTCTAATGTCGAAACGTCCAGTTTGGCCAATATAAATTTTTGAACAGGTAACGCATGATAATTGATGAACGCCTGACATATGTGATTTGTTTTTACTCAATAGGAACATTTACAATATATTAAATATCGAACAGATTAATTCTGGTAACCTCACTACAAATTTGAATTTTATAAAAATATTTTCTCAAAAACTTTTTAAAATTAAATGAATATCTTAGAAAATACAGTCTCAATTTAGAAGACATATAGAATTTACACTCATTATAATAAACAAACTCTTTCATTCTGTAGGTATTCATTTAATATTTCTAATTAATATTCTATATTTTCTTTGGATTCTTTTATTACTTCTGGTTCCGTGTAATGAGTGTTAATTTTATATGTCTACCTAATTGAAACTATTTTCATTTATAATTTAATTTTAAAAAGGTCTTGAGAAAAAATTGTTATGATATTTGAATTTGTAGTGAGCAGAATTAATCTATTTGATATTTAAGCATTAATTAAAAATTAAGAGAAAATAATGGGCATGCGTAAACGTTGCAAATTCTAGCCAATTGATGTCGATTCGAAATCATGTCAGGTTAATATTCACCATCTAGTACTAGATGCGAATTGCAGGAAAATTAGGTAAAATTAACAAAAAGAATTATTGATATTGAAGATTGTTAAACGTCTTCATGCACACGGTTATTCTAATACGACTAGTTCAAAACGCTCTTGCTAAATATTGCATAATAAATGTAGCATAATAACTGCTTCTTGGTGCAGAATAAATTCAGAAAAATTCAAAAGATTAAGGTGTATATGCACCTTGCATCTACGACTTCTACGCCACTGCGAAGCGTAGAGGAGCTCGTTTGCGAGCACTACCTCTTGAACAATAAATATGAAAGCCACAGGCCTTCATCTTCTCAAACTCTGCATATCTCTGAGCATTTACGTTATTATGAATCATTGCCATTACAAGACAGGTTGAAACTAGAAAAATATCGAGCGAATCCAATTCTAGACCCTTTTATGGTACCTGACCTGGTACCATGAGGATAAACCTCCATTCATAGATCTCAATAAATCCCTAAATCACTACTATTGACATTCCGAACGGAAAACCAACCAATCTTTCATCTATTATTGCTCGATTAGTAACAGTGCTTTGTAATATTGTACAAAGATTTTGATTTACACTGTAAAAGTACTAACTTAAAATTGTCTGTTTGACCCTCTATTCATCGTCGTATTATTACTTCGCACTCAAATAATAAAATCTACAGTGTGGAACCACTTAGGGAATAAAATTATTTGTGTCCTTATGTTGGAAAATTATAGAAAACACTGGGACTCGTCAGCTTTTAAACATAATTTAAATATGTGGGGCTCCATCATGCTGGAACCAGATATTTTCATTCGGTAGGCTTGGATCTATTGCATTAGGAAATAAGGAAATAAGAGACTAACGCAGGAACAGCTTCGTCTCTTATCAAACTTAAATATGTTTCGGCTGTAAGAGTCCCGTCTATTTTATCCTTTTTATACTTTTTTCCAAATTCTCTACCCTCAGAATACCACCAGTTCCTTAAATAAACGGAATAGACGAAGAGGTACTATTGAGTGGCCAGCTAGATCGCCAGACCTTACGCTGTTGGATTTTTTCTATGAGATTATCTCAAGAACAAACTTTAAACAAAGTAAGGGAGGAGTTTCATAGGAGACGGTGTTATTGACAAGAACAAGTTGGAGAATATTCTGAGCATTTATTTTAATGTATTAAAATCAATTACATCATGTAATTTAAGTATTCAGTTTATGAAACCAATTATTAATACTTTCGCAATTTCATCATATTCATATAGTCATAATAGACTATACTTCGTTGAAATCAGGTTATTAAGGAGCTTTTAAAAATATTAAAATATAAGCGTGTTCCATTTAAAATAAGGAACACGGAGTATGTTTGACTAGCGTGAATCACCCTATATATTCAAATTTATGTTAAAAAAGTCCTCTATTGAATTTAAAAGTTAACGTGTCCTAATTTTCTATAATTTTCTAACATAAGGACATAAACAATTTTATTCCATAAGTAATTTCCACACTGTTTTGAGAAATTTTCGAGATAATTTATTGCTTCAACATTAGTTTTGATTTTTTTCTCTCATTCTATTGTTAGATAATTATGAAAATTTGTTCTATGATATCTAGAAATATCTGCTGCTTCCAAAAATTCCTTCTTTTGTTGAAAAAAGGGACAGTAAAAAAACTGAAATTTTAGATTTAAAATAGGTGCTTGTTTATGGCGTCCACTTTTAGCGTCTTCTGTGTACTTGTTAACATTGAATTATGAGGAATCGTGCAAGGCGACATGTTTAAAATCTTCAATTCAAATATGTGAAGATCGGTTTCATTTAAGTTTCAACTGAGCAACTAAAAACGTGCAAAATTCTGGGAAAATCGCGTATTTTTTTAACATTCAAAGCAGTAAAAATGTACCTGACAATATATCTATAAAAGAACCGTCACATTCCAATAGCTCGGAATGCAGCCCAACTTTTTTTATTTCTTTTCCCACTCCTTGCCAGTATATTATTATTATTATTATTATCCTGACACTTCTAGATCTTCTCTGAAGATGCCTCAGAAGTTTTTTCAGCTTGTGCGAGTTAGGAGTGCTGTTGTGTTCTGGGTAGGCTTTGTTACTGCGATCTTGCGCCACTTTAGGTCACAGCACTGTTAATTTTTGACCCAACAGTGAAATGGTGGCCGACACCCGTCCAACTGGAAAATTTCCTTTCCACCTGAACAGGATTCGAACCCGTACCTTCCGGTCACGAGCCCGATGCTCTGCCACTGAGCTGTCCACACTTATATAACAAAGTACATCAAAGGTAGAAGGATAGAGCCTTGAACCATTCATTTTTGTGCATGACATTTTCCGTTTCTTCAGGAAAACAGTTCTGAAATTACAAAAAAACCTTTTTTCTGATTGTCTCGATCTTTACTTGACGGAAATTCATCTTCAATATAAGAGAAACAAATGTTAACTTCCGCTATTTTATTGATTTACACGACAATTGTTTCGTCATACCATAACTTCATCAGGTGAGTATTTAAACTGTTTAAATACTTACATGATGAAGTCATGGTATGACATGTGAGTATTTAAACAGTTTAAATACTCACCTGATGAAGTTATGGTATGACGAAACAATTGTCGTGTAAATCAATAAAATAGCGGAAGTTAACTTTTGTTTTCTTATATTGAAAACCGTTTTTCTAGAGCTAATGTTAAAATGTTAATATAGCACCTCTTTTGAGTAAAGTATCACTTTAACCGCAAGGGTAGATAAAGTAACACTTTAACTGCAAGGGTAGATAAAATGTTCTAACACTTTTTATTCAATTGAATTTATAAATTCAAACACATCAATTCGAAAATTTAACAATAAGTGTAATTTTACAGTTAACATTATCGGAAATATTTATTTTTGTAACTTGTAGACGGTGTATTGTTTTCGTCGTTCTTCAGCTACCATGTGATATTTTTGATGCTTTTCCACTTTTTAAACGACTGTTTTTTCTTCTCTTACATCATCCTAGATTTTTGGGGCATCAATAAACTTTCTGCTTCAAACGTTGCATTTTCTGCATCTGATGGTTTTCTTCTTCTGGTGTTAATTCTTTCCCGTACATTTCGTATTCGCTTCGTACACAAAACGCAAAAATACTGAAAACTCCGCATAAACCGAAATATAAAATTTGTTTCACTTTGAGATTTTTGTCCCAAAAAATTACAGTTTTCTTTGAAATTTCATTTTTCACCTGAATTTTAAGTCTCGCTTTTGAAAAAAATGTTATATTGCACACGACGATGAAATCGCATTATCTTCTCGAACGTAATTAGCGTTTCGACGCTAAAAGACACTCTCAAAGATAAAGTACAAATTTATCGTCTTGTATCGGCTGTTTTTTTTAGAGTGATAGAACTTTGAATTGAAATAAAACACATTTAAATTAAGACTGAAGCCAATTTTTTTTTATTTGAAAGATAATTTTATGACATTAATGTTTTAAAAATAATTTCCGCCATATGTTCACCACGACTAGCTCTGAGCAACCGCATTCGACCAGACCAATTTTGGACCACTTTTTCGAGTAATTCTGGCCTTATTTCAATAATAACACGAGTTATGTTGGTTTCCAAAGCGTCTATTGTTTCTGGTTTATCAGCATTAACCAATGACTTGACATAACCCCAAAGAAAATAATCCAGTGGGGTTATGTCGCATGATCTTGGAGGCCAATTAATTGGACCATTTCTCGAAATAATATTATCATCAAGTCTTTCTTTCAATAAATCAATTGTAACGGTAGTAGTATGAAGTGTAGCACCATCTTGTTGGAACCAAAACACTTCTGGGTCGATATCATTCAAATTTTGAGACAAATAATCATTGATCATGGATTTGTAACTAGCACCATTCACTGTAACATAAGCTCCAGCATCGTTTTCAAAGAAATATGGACCGATGATGCCTCCAGCGTGTAAAGCACACCATACAGTACCTTTTTCAGGATGCAATGGAATCTGCAGAACTTCTTGAGGATTGTTTTCACTCCGTATACGGCAATTTTGTTTGTTTACATAGCCGTTCAACCAGAAATGAGCTTCATCACTAAACACAGTTTTACGATAAAAAAATGGATCAACTTCAAGCTGTTCTAAGGCCCAATCAGCAAACAAACGACGCTCATTATGGTCAAGTGTCTTCAGTTCTTGAACCAGTTGGATCTTGTATGGGTGTAGACCAAAATCTTCACGCAAAATTTTCCATGGGGTGGATGCACAGAGTCTAACTTGTTGTGAACGTCGACGAATAGACAAATGTGGATCATCATTAACACTTTGACTTACAGTACCTATATTTTCTTCTGGACGTACAGTTCTTTATCTTGTTGTTGTTGTTGTTGTATCGAGTAGATAAAATGTTGTCCGAAATCTATCGATAGTTCGACGAATCTATCGATAGTTGGACGATTATGTAAACCATAAATTTCGCGAAGTGCTCTTTAAGTTTGGCGAATAGAACACTGATTTTGAGAATAAATTTCAACCATTTGTAAACGTTGTTGCGACGTGAGTCTTTCCATGATAATTTGTCAATGCTTACTGAACAGAAATGTCAAAACAACATGGCGTCTTCCCTCTGTCAAATCACAGTTATCCCTATCGAAAGTTCTATCACTCAAAAAAAAACACCCGATACAATAAATAACTATTATTTGACTTTAATGTGACAGAACACATAATTCTGTATTTTCGTTACATATCATTATATGTAGCTTCTCTGAGAAATAATTTACAGATTTTAAATTTTTAGAGGAAATGGATTCTTAAGCAAGCACGCAAGAGCTTTCGGCTTTTTCGCTTTTTAAAATAAAATGGACTATCGGGAAATAGATCCAGGATTGCGGAGGCTGATTTGGAAAACACTTTACTTGTAGCTACACGTTTTTTCCCAATCAGATGTTGAATTTTCTTTGAAAAAATTCCAATTCCTACCCATTTTTCAGAGTGGTAGAATTTATTGGTAAGAAAAACTCTTATAGTACAATTTGTGGACTTTATCAGTTAGTTTAGTTTAATTATTTCGTTGTTATAAAATGTCAGGTATATCAACTCAGTTTCTTCTTTGAGTTGAAAGCATATCCATAACTACTATAGATTCTTTAGCAAAGGACAACTAAAATAAATGCTAGCCAGCACTACTGAATCCTTCCATAATGACAACATCCAGCTTGTCGAGTTTCAATCCCGCCATAGCTTCATATTCAAAAATAAGGGGTGGGCCATTTATAAATTGCACTTATTATCGGCTATTAATAAAAAACTGATGAATATTTTTTCAGAATTGTGAGTTTGTTACAAAGGTTGAACCATGACATTTACCACTGAAAAAAAATAACATTCAAATGACAGCTAAGACTGGCCACACACTACCATATCCTATAAACCCTCTCAATCTTATGAATGGTAACTTTGATTTTTTGTTTCAAAGCGTCAATCGTTTCTCGATGGTTAGCGTGACAGTTATCCTTAACAAAAAAAAGTCCTCCTAGGTGAAAATGAGTTTTCTGGAACAAATTTTTCCACAAATTGCCGTAAGGGCATTTCATTTCTATTAAATTTTCCACTTAAATTTCTAACAGTTTGGATAGAAGATTCACCAATTTGGAAATAAATGTTTAATACTTTTCAGTTTTGTTCAAGCGTAAGTCGACCCATTCCGTTGATGTCAAGTATTAAACTAACTTTTTGTCAAACGAGTGACAGAACTCGACATAACTTCAAAATGGAAGCTCTAGATGGCCCACCCTTTGTCTCCAAAAAGAGAAAACGTGGATTAAAGAAATTTACGAATTAACTTAAATTTTTCACTCTTGATGCTTTATTCTTCTTTCCAATAACCAACCATAAAGGAATACCTCCCTTATCGGTTTAATTACCAAAATAACGCCACTTAAAGCTACCTGCAACTGCAACCTGTCAATCTCTTTCATTATCACTAAACTTAATCCTTAAATGACACGTCATAAATTCATTTACTCACCATTCAGCTCCCAATAGTACCTAACCCCATCGGCGGGTGCCACTTCACAGGGTAAGGTCACGGATCTACCCTGCACCACTTCCACGTTCTGGGGACTTTTGGTGAAGTACAGATCGTCGGCACAGAGGCAGATGTGCGCTGAAACAGGGGATGAATGAAGTTACTGCGAGGTTCAGATGGAGGAAGAAATTTATTATCGGGTTTATTATGCATATTGTGTTTGTGTTTAGGGATGATATTGGGGGAAGCACCTGGTTGGGAAATTACATTGGGTCTATTGATGATTCGATGAACAGAGATGTGTAGGGCATTGTTCAAAGCTAGTTATTTATGTATATTGGATGCGGGCAACGTGGTGGAATGAGATTGAATTCTTTATAGGATGAGAGAGTAGGGTGTTTAAACTTTTTTCCAGGCATGTTCAACCATACTTTGAAAATTTGAATACACATCGTGGTCGTTCCAAAGCGTTCTCATTACTTCGGAAATATACCAAGAGAATTTTTTCTTAAATACCTTGCGTATTTAATTTATCGGTATTAATTTGAATGTTGGATGGAGTAGTCCGTTCATTTTAAAATGAAATAAAATAAGAAATTACTCAATTGTCTATCACTTTCTATTTACTGAGTATACAGTCAAAATATGATGAAAACTTCCTATCAACTTAGATTCTGAAATCCACCCTATGCGCTGGAGCTTCTTGAACTTGACCACCAAAATCCAATAAACTAGCGATATCTTTGTCAAAATTTGGTGAACTCAAATAAAATTTAGTACATGAAGGTTTTTGGATGAACTTAATCGTCTGGTGATCAAAAAAATTACTGATTTTCATCAGTGGCGGTGATAATAGGGGTATTTCATAAAATTACTTCTAATTTTCGAGTGAGTGATCAAATTGAAATTTTAATCAAAGAAATAGACTCCTTATACGTTTTTGAAGAAAAAAGGTACCCTTCGTTTAGAACCTAAGTTGATATGAAATTTTCTTCATATTTTGACCTCAAGAATCACTCCCTGAAATATATGAACGTTAAATCCGGACACCCTGTATATATACATGCGTTGAAGGCTTCGGCTTCTGCAAAACTTCGAGGAGTGCAAAAGGTCCGTCTGCTCATTTAATAGTTTTACTTCTAAAAAGTGCTTGTGTTTACATATTTCTATGGATTCCAAAATGTCTAATATTTTTCCTTTCTCTTCCAGGTGTAATATTTCAAGATTGTCCAATGCTGGGAAGATATGATTGCTTTCGAAAACATTTTTCGCAGAATTAGTGTAATCTTTCCGGTTCCTAAATGAAGATTGATGTTCTTTGAACCTTTTTTAGAAACATCTCCTGGTTTGTCTTATATATACGCTACTGCACTGTTGACGTCTTGATTTATAAACTTAAGTATTATTCAGCCGGTTCTTTTTGTCTTCTGCATTAAAAATGAGGAAAAAAATATCTCAAATATTTTCAAACTCTAACATGAAAACAGCTTTCACACCCTCACATAAAATTCCCAACCTCTTTTTTGATGTAAAAGGCAAAAACAACCGGCTGAATAATTCTGGAGTTTATAAGTTAAGTTGTTAACAGTGCCAGAAGCGAAAATATATGACAATCCGGGAGAACTTTCCAAAAAAAGTTCAAAGAACATCAATCTTCATTTAGCAACCAGAAAGATAACTCTTATTTTGTGAAACATTTTTTCTAAAACAATCATATCTTCCCAGAACTGAGCTCTTGAAATATTACAGAGAAAGGAAAAATGGTTTTGGGGTTATTCACTTGAAGCTTTTTCCTATTTGTCTTAATAATTCCGAAACCACTGATCCGATCGAAATGAAATTCAGTACTGAACGGTAGCATAATTAAAACAAGTTGTAGAAATTAGTATGTTTTACTACCAATAAATTGATATTTTACACATTTACTTGTGACTCGAGTTTCAGGAATTAACTATCTCATCTTCAGACAACAGTTGTCTGAAGATGGGTTTTAGGAAGACCGCGTAAGATTAAAGGAAACAATTTAGACGCTTTATTGGCCTTAGGAGGACACAATTCGCACCTGGGTTTTCGCAAATTAGCAAACAGATTTGGAAATCAACGAAATATAAAAGTATGTCCAGAAACCGTCTGTATGTCACTGAAAAGACAAAGCTACATATCAAGGAAACCAAAACAACCCCTATAATAACACTTTTACAAAAAAAACGAAGCATTTCATGGCCAGTAGTTTCACCAGATCTCATTCCCATTGAAAACATATGGAGACTAATGAAGTTTGAAGTTGAACGGGCAGCGCCACGAAATAAAGATGATTCAATTCAGTCAGTTTTACAGTCCTGGACTACCATTACAGAAAATTATGGAGTTGATCCAGTTTCGGGTGTACCTCGACGCTCAGTCGATTGTTTACAGTTAAATGGAGGCTGTATAAGTAAATAAGATTAATACTTTGTTATAATGTTTCCGAATTCAAGAATTAAATATATATACTAAATAATTACAGTTGACCTTTGTTTTTTCTGGATAATTTCTAGACGGACTATATTTAGATTTAAGACACATGTGAATATCATTTACAAATAATCTGTTCTGCATGAATGTTATTATTTATAAATAATTATTATTTTGTTAACGACCAAAATATACTGATGAAGTAAAATGCGAAGGAGAACAGTTTCATTATTAAGAACTGAATATTAGTCAATAAAAAAAAACCTTGTTCGTTCGTTTGTACCGAATATTTAAAAAAACTTATAGACTTATAGACGAATCATCTAAAAATTTACCCTCTGTCTGATAAGAGCGCTTTGTAACTGAATAAAAGGAAACATAAAACAAAGGTCGTATCGTGCTGGCCTTTACTTGATAGAAATCCATTATACCCTTTAGTTAAATGAAACACATATATGTAGATTTTCAGTTTATTATCTTGAGTTGTTCACATGACGTTTCGTTAACATTCTTCAGATGTTAACAAACAACTAGTCTGAAATGTTGTAACATGCACTATATAAATATTTCCTGTTTAGAGATGAGGGTACAATAAAATATTTTTATTACTTTTTGTGAAACCACCTTAGTTGAATAGATCCAATAAAGGTGATTTAGATATCTCAGTTCAATAAATTCCCTGAATTTCTAAATCGGTTTATATCCATATTTCCTAACAGGATCAATTTTAGACCCTTATTTTCTTTATTTATAATCCTAAAATCAAAATCATGTTTCTCTTCTATAAGATGTTGGGCGTACGTAGAAGCCAACTTATTATTGAGCAAGGAACGTCTATGTTCCAATATTTTAGTGTTGAAACGTCTTCTAGTTGGGCCAATATAAATTTTTGAACAGGTTCTGCATGATAATTGATAAACGCCTGAAAGATGTGATTTGTTCCTTTTAGGTTTTGCGTTTTTTAAAAAGTTCCTGATGAGTTGTCTGTTCTATAAGATATGTTTATATCTATAATATTGAGGATTTTTTTATTCTTGATGATGGTTTTCCATAGTAAGTGGGGGAATTATATGTTTTTTCCCGGTTTTCAGCATAGGGTATATTTCATTGTGATATTCTTTTTTGGTTATCATATTATCTATTAATAATAACGAATAACCGTTATTGGTTGTTAGTTGTTTAGTTTAATTCAATTCTAGATTAAAATTACTTGAAGATAAAGGAATTGTTAATAATTTTTGTATCATGTTGTGATATGCAAATAATTTATGTTGTATTGGATGGAATGACTTTTTGGGAATTGTTATATATGAGAGAGTTTATGAAAAATAGAAAAACAATGTTTATTATTGGCTCTTGTAATTCTTAAATCCAAGTAATAATATCAGATATCATCCACTTACTAAACAGTTGCTTTAATTCAATGAGTTTTGGGTTTCGACATCCATTCTAATCCGAGTCCAATTTAAGCTGACATCTTCATGGATAGTTTGGAAAAAACTATATATATGGATATATGGATGACATAATTGTATGCTTCAAAGGTTCCTATAGACAATTTGAAGGTTTTCTTTATTACTTGAATTCGTTATATAAAAATATTGAGTTTACGAAGAAACCGAAAATTCATTAAATTATTTGGATTTAACAATAACTACACCCAATTATACACATAATTTTTCTATTTTTCACAAACCCTCTCATACAGATATAACAATTCCCAAGAACTTATTCCATCTAATATAACATAAATTATCAGCATATCACAACATGATACATAGATTATTAACAATTCCTTTATCTTAAAGTAATTTTAATCTAGAATTGAATTTAATTAAACAAATAGTAACCAATAACGGTTCTTCGTCATTAATGATATACAGATTGTATATGAATAGTTGCGAAAAAAATTAGAGGGTGATTCTTTTTCAAAAAATAGGGTGGCTCTTTCGTAAAAACTTTATTTTTTGAGCTCCCCCTATTTAGTTACAGCCCCCTAAAGATGGCACCCGAAAAACTGTTTTTAATTTTTTTCTTAAAAACCAAGAAACTGACAATAATTTTTACTGAATCAAAGTTAATCAAAACTAGTCAGTTGTCATAACAAAATGACGTCCGCTTACTAGATAAATTCTAGTTCGGAACTAATTCCAGCCTCTACGAATCAGGCTATCATGTTGATAAATTTTTTTTTCTCCAAAACCTTGAATTATTTTAATTTATTTTCAGAAGTTATAACCATTAAATAAAATTTTTTGAAATTAAATATGTAGAAGGCTAATATTAAAACATTTAAATAATTTTATATACCTTCTATCAAGAATTAACCTCTATTTATGTTATCAGCTTTAGGGGGCTATAACTAAGCCGGGGGGGCTCAACAAAATGAAGTTTATATAAAAGACCCACACTATTTTTTGACATGGCACCACTCCCAAATTTTTTCGCAACTGTATAGTATGATAACCAAAAAAGAATATCAAAATGCTTTCGATGAAATAACCCTATTCTAAAATCCGAGGAAAAACATATAATTCCCTCACTTACCATGGAAAACCATCATCAAGAATAAAAAATTTCCTCAATAATACATATATAAACATATCATATAGAACAGACAACTCATTAGGAACTTTAATAAAAAACGCAAAACCTAAAAGGAACAAATCACATCTATCAGGCATTTATCAATTGTGATGCGGTATCTGTTCAAAAATTTATATTTGCTAAACTGGAAGACGTTCCGATACTTGAGTGCATAGACGTTTCTTCCTCAATAATAAGTTGGATTCTACGTACGCCGAATATCTAATAAAAGAGAAACATGATTTTAACGCCTGTTTCAGGATTTTACATAAAGAAAGTCCAAATCTAGAATTGAACCTGCTAGAAAATATGTAAATAAACCGATTTAGACATTCAGGGAATTTACTGAACGAACAAACTGAGTTATCTAATTCACTTTTATCGGATCTATTCAACTAAAAACTATTTGGTTATACCAAAAGCAATAAAAATATTTTATTGTACCCTTATCTCTGAACAGGAAATATTTATATACTGCATGTTACAAAATTTCACTAGTTGTTTGTAAGCATCTGAAGAAGTTAACTATGTTAACGAATTGAACAACTCAAGATAATAAATAGAAATCTTCATCTATATGTGTTCATTCAACTAAAAAACAAAGGTACATCAGTTGACAGAGGTTTTGAAAATTCACTTGATTTTTGTAAACACAAGAGTCTCCAGAAAAGGTGTGCTAATCTTAGATCATAGACTAACAAACCAAAAGTCTTCCAAGGGTAACCTACCCAAAAATAAAACACCAATCCACATAGCACCTAATCCACTCATTCTCAATCTTGAGGAGCTCATCTCGGCACTTCGAAAGACAAAAACAACGTTATAAATCACATTTCATTGATATCGCGAGTCCTCATCGCACAGGATTCGAAATTGCCAAACAAAATTACCGGCGTTCTAAAGTCACAAAAGTCGAAAACACAGCGGCTCGTTCAGTTTTGACAAATAGGAGCTGCGTGCCTCCCCTTTTCGCTAGCACTCGAGCTGGAAGAGCTGAAAGCTGACTGAAGCCCTATTGCCCCTTCGGTCCCTATTTCGGTTTTCAATCCCTTGCTCTCTCCTCTTCTCTCTTTTCCGTTGCAACCGTCTCTATCCGGTCGGACAGGTTTGAATTTAAATGGTCGGTGTGGTGCAGTTGTTCACTTGGTTCTCATCCGAGCTCGTCCGGCGTGGATCAGGAAATAAAAACCCGATGTTGCCATACTGACCGAGGAATCTGAGAATTGGGAAAATTTCTTCGAATCTTTTTCGAACATTGAATCTTCCTGAAGCTGGAACGATGTTGTATTATACGAGTACATAAATAATAATAAGAAATTTTATTCAAGAAAAATATACAAAATAAACTCTATGATAATTACAGTGTAGGCTCATTAATATGAAAACAAATAATTGTTCACAAGGGCGGATCCAGCGTTCGAATCAGGAGGGGTCATATACATATATTACATTTATACATATGTAAAAATAAAACTGTTATTTTTAGGGAAAACAACTTTGTAACTTCTATGTTCTATGTTTTATGATCTATGTTCTATGTCTAAGATTTTAACCTAAAACTGTCACATGTCATATTCAGTTAGCTGTTAGAAATGTGAATTGAGAAACCCGAAGAAATAGCATTGTTTTTGATTTCTTCTTCTCTAATCAAACTCAAATAATCTCTGGCTGTCAAAGTCCCATCTATCAATGTGGGACCAAAAATATGGTCACCTATGATACCTGCCCAAACGTTCACCTTTTGAGGATACTGCGTATGTGAATGAAGATTTTCCGCTGATCAGTATCTACAATTTTGTTGATTTACCTCCCCGTTCAATGTAAATGTTGATTGATCAGAAAAAAGGATTATACCAACAGCTATTTCATTTCGGTTAAGTTTATTCATCATTATTTCGCAATGCATTCTACGATCTGGATCGTCTTCTGTCAGCTCCTGCATAAAATTCATTTTATATGGATAAAGTTTTCCTTTGTTGAGACCCCCATGACAGTTGTCTGATTTACATTATTTTTCAGGCAATTTGACGTGTACTTGTCGTTGGATCCTCTGCAACATCTAACAAAATATCCAGTTTCACGATATCTTCAACGAATTTCGTTATAACGGTTTGACATGTCCAAAATCTCTGAATTGTACATGAATTTCAGACACAGCATCTTGTGGAATATTAGGCAACTGAGGATACCTCTGATAAGTTTGCCACTTCTACTTGTCTTCTGCAATCATACCCATAACCGATCAGCATTAAATTCGAATTTGGTGAATCTCAGTTGAATATTTCATTATTACTTCTACAATAAATACGTTTTCAATTAGGAATTTGCTATTTCAATGTAAATCTCAACAGCGCAACATTTGACTGATAACAATACACATTATTTGCAGATTTCCTTCATTTATCGGCATCTAGATAATTTTTCAGGTATTCATGACAAAAAAATGTTAACAAAACCAAGATTCATGAGCGTATCGAGAGTTGATTTTAGAAATTTCACCAATTTTATTGATAGTTCAGAAATTTCTTAAGACTGTATTTAGGTTATCATTATTTAAGGCGTGATAAATTATCAATTTCATTTTTTCACCAGGTATTATTCATAAAAGACCATACATGATATAGTTTGTTGAAATCAGATTATTGAGAAGCTTTGAAAAATATTAGAATATACAGGGTGATCCCTTTAAAATAAAAAGGACGGACTGTGCTGGACTTGCACGTGAAGATCTCGAAGGAAATACGGTTTTGTTAGGGAACTTCTACCTCTTAGTTAGAGAGACGGCGTTTCGTTCTGAGTCTGCGCACCTGAATTCTTCAGACAGGCGTGGTGCGCACCTGTGACTGATACATTGTTTTTCTCATTAGGTATATGAATTCACATATATATATATATATATATATATATATATATATTGACAGCTGATCGAGCGGAGAAATATTTGAAAACTAGCATAATCAAAGATCTTGAAAACTGTAGAAATGTTTTGTAACTAAGTCTACTCAAATTTTCCGTGGTGTAGTGGTGATTACATCCGTCTATCTCGCGGAAGGTCACGGTTCGATCCCGGGCGGAAACATTCTTTTCCTTATCAGATAATGAATTTACATATACTAGGTGTTAAAAAACAATATTTCAATATTTTGGGAGCTAATTCTAGACCTCAAAATAAGTAAAAAGTGTCATATTAACATGGGTCCGCAAATGAGCCGTTTTGGAGATATAAGGGATTTTCGGTTTTCAAAATATTAACTACTAGCGCAACTAAATATGATAAACAGCAGAAGATATTCCATTTATTTTTGACTTTTAGTGTTTTACAGAAGATGTTCCATGTGACGATCGCCCATTTCAATGCAGAAAGTACATAGTCGCATGAAGGAATCTTTCGAAAAGATCTGGCTGTGTTCGGATCGTCTGAAAAGATAGTTCAATCCGATGTTGCAATTCTCCGATGTTATTCACTGACATTGCATACACTAAACTTTTCAAATAACCCCAGATACAAAAGTCGAAAGGAGTCAAATCGGAAGATATAGCGGACCATGGCACAGAGCCTCCTTGTCCTATCCATCTTCTGGGAAATGTTTCATCTGAATGTTCACTAAAAGCAAGTGTATAATGTGGGGGCGCTCCATCTTGCATAAACCAAATATTCATCCACTGATTTGGAAGTACCACGTCAAGAAAATCGCGAAATGTATTTTGAAGAAAGTTAAGGTATGCGGCTCCTGTTAAATTTAGTGATCAAACTGCTGGTCCTAACACACGATCTTCTAAAATACCCAGCCAGATATTAGTATTGAAACTGTGTTGATGCCTGAATTCATTAATGGCGTGTGGATTTTCATACGCTTAAATATGGCTATTATGAAAGTTGAACATTCCATCTTTGGTATAGCAGGCTTCATCAATGTAAAGGATATTAGAAATAAAATGCGGATGTTCAGCAATCTTTGTTAAAACTCATTGACAGAATGTCCTTCTGGCTTGATGATCAGGAGGATTAAGAGATTGCACGCGTTGAATATGGATTGGATAGAGAGATAATGATGCATAATTCTCCAGGCAAGGTAGTCACTTATTCCTACTTCCGCTGAAATTCTTCTTACACTTGTATCGGGATTTTCAGTCATAATATTTAAAATTTGCTCTTCCAACTTCTGTAGTACTTATAGATCTTGGACGTCCAGTATCACGAACTTTTTTCAATGAACCAGTTTCCTCAATCGTCTAAAAACTTGATTGAACGTCACATAAGAAGGAAGTTGACGATCCGGGATAAACCTCTGCATAAAGGCGACTTGCTTCAGGACCACTTCCGTTGGCACGGCCATACATGAAAACCATTTCACTCATTTCAATATTAGAATAAGGCATCTCAAATTCAGGAATAATAACTATTTCTTAACAACAAAGTGGAAGAATGTAAACAACTTCAATCGAATGCAAAATACTCAATAAAAGTACATACGTCAATGTCATATGAAAACCAAATGTATGATGCCAGCTGTGATTTTTTTTAATGAACCTACTGAAAAACATTTTAATTGTAAGTTCAGTAAACATCTCAAAGATGAAAATAAATTTGTTAGTATTTGGTTGCGCTAGCAGTTAATTTGAAAACTGAAAATTGCTTATATCTCCAAAACGGCTCGTTTGCGGAGCCATGTTTATCTGAAATTTTTCACTTAGTTTTAGTTCTAAAATCAACTCCCAAAATAATGAAACATTATTTTTCAACACCCAGTATATAATAATATATTGTCTGCTGATCGGGAAGAGAAATATTCCAAACCTAGCATAATCAAAGATCTTAATGACTGCAGAATTGATTTGTCACTAACGTCTAACACGCCTATATATGCCTATATATAATATTTTGACAGCTCATCGACTTGAGAAATATTTGAAAACTAGTATAATCAAAGATTTAACAAACTGTAGATATGTTCAGTAACACACTATGCAAGTTTCCGTGGTGTAGTGGTTAACATCCGCCTAACACGCGGAAGGTCACCGGTTCGATCCCGGGCGGAAACATTCTTTTTCTTATGAGGTATATAAATTTGCTTATATATAATATTTTGAAAGCTCTTCAAGTTGAGAAATATTTAAAAACTAGTATAATCAAAGATTTAAGAAACTGTAGATATGTTCAGTAAATACTGCATGCAAGTTTCCGTGGTGTAGTGGTTATCACATCCGCCTAACACGCGGAAGGTCCCCGGTTCGATCCCGGGCGGAAACAGTATTTTTCTTATGAGGTATGTAAATTTGCTTATATATAATATTTTGACAGCTCATCGAGTTGAGAAATATTTAAAAACCAGTATAATCAAAGATTTAAGAAACTGTAGATGTGTTCAGTAACAAGCTGCATGCAAGTTTCCGTGGTGTAGTGTTTATCACATCCGCCTAACACGCGGAAGGTCCCCGGTTCGATCCCGGGAGGAAACAGTCTTTCTCTTATGAGGTATATAAATTTGCTTATATATAATATTTTGACAGCTCATCAAGCTGAGAAATATTTAAAAACCAGTATATTCAAAGATTCAAAAAGCAGTAGAAATATTCTGTAATAAAATGCATGCAAGTTTCCGTGGTGTTGTGGTTATCACATCCGCCTAACACGCCGAAGGTCCCCGGTTCGATCCCGGGCGGAAACAGTATTTTTCTTATGAGGTATATAAATTTGCTTATATATAATATTTTGACAGCTCATCGAGTTGAGAAATATTTAAAAACGAGTATAATCAAAGATTTAATTAACTGTAGATGTGTTCAGTAACATACTGTTTCCGTGGTGTAGTGGTTATCACATCCACCTAACACGCAGAAGGTTCTCGGTTCGATACCGGGCGGAAACAGTCTTTTTCTTATGAGGTACATAAATTTGCTTATATATAATATTTTGACAGCTCATCGAGTTGAGAAATATTTAAAAACTAGTATAATCAAAGATTTAATAAACTGTAGATGTGTTCAGTAACATACTGTTTCCGTGGTGTAGTGGTTATCACATCCACCTAACACGCAGAAGGTTCTCGGTTCGATACCGGGCGGAAACAGTCTTTTTCTTATGAGGCATATAAATTTGCTTATATATAATATTTTGACAGCTCATCGAGTTGAGAAATATTTAAAAACTAGTATAATCAAAGATTTAAGAAACTGTAGATATGTTCAGTAACATACTGTTTCCGTGGTGTAGTGGTTATCACATCCACCTAACACGCAGAAGGTTCTCGGTTCGATACCGGGCGGAAACAGTCTTTTTCTTATGAGGTACATAAATTTGCTTATATATAATATTTTGACAGCTCATCGAGTTGAGAAATATTTAAAAACTAGTATAATCAAAGATTTAAGAAACTGTAGATATGTTCAGTAACATACTGTTTCCGTGGTGTAGTGGTTATCACATCCACCTAACACGCAGAAGGTTCTCGGTTCGATACCGGGCGGAAACAGTCTTTTTCTTATGAGGCATATAAATTTGCTTATATATAATATTTTGACAGCTCATCGAGTTGAGAAATATTTAAAAACGAGTATAATCAAAGATTTAATAAACTGTAGATATGTTCAGTAACATACTGTTTCCGTGGTGTAGTGGTTATCACATCCACCTAACACGCAGAAGGTTCTCGGTTCGATACCGGGCGGAAACAGTCTTTTTCTTATGAGGTACATAAATTTGCTTATATATAATATTTTGACAGCTCATCGAGTTGAGAAATATTTAAAAACTAGTATAATCAAAGATTTAAGAAACTGTAGATATGTTCAGTAACATACTGTTTCCGTGGTGTAGTGGTTATCACATCCACCTAACACGCAGAAGGTTCTCGGTTCGATACCGGGCGGAAACAGTATTTTTCTTATGAGGTATATAAATTTGCTTATATATAATATTTTGACAGCTCATCGAGTTGAGAAATATTTAAAAACCAGTATAATCAAAGATTTAATTAACTGTAGATGTGTTCAGTAACATACTGTTTCCGTGGTGTAGTGGTTATCACATCCACCTAACACGCAGAAGGTTCTCGGTTCGATACCGGGCGGAAACAGTCTTTTTCTTATGAGGAATATAAATTTGCTTATATATAATATTTTGACAGCTCATCGAGTTGAGAAATATGTAAAAACTAGTATAATCTAAGATTTAAGAAACTGTAGATATGTTCAGTAACATACTGTTTCCGTGGTGTAGTGGTTATCACATCCACCTAACACGCAGAAGGTTCTCGGTTCGATACCGGGCGGAAACAGTATTTTTCTTATGAGGTATATAAATTTGCTTATATATAATATTTTGACAGCTCATCGAGTTGAGAAATATTTAAAAACCAGTATAATCAAAGATTTAAGAAACTGTAGATATGCTAGTAACATACTGTTTCCGTGGTGTAGTGGTTATCACATCCACCTAACACGCAGAAGGTTCTCGGTTCGATACCGGGCGGAAACAGTCTTTTTCTTATGAGGTACATAAATTTGCTTATATATAATATTTTGACAGCTCATCGAGTTGAGAAATATTTAAAAACTAGTATAATCAAAGATTTAAGAAACTGTAGATATGTTCAGTAACATACTGTTTCCGTGGTGTAGTGGTTATCACATCCACCTAACACGCAGAAGGTTCTCGGTTCGATACCGGGCGGAAACAGTCTTTTTCTTATGAGGTATATAAATTTACTTATATATAATATTTTGAAAGCTCATCGAGTTGAGAAATATTTAAAAACTAGTATAATCAAAGATTTAAGAAACTGTAGATATGTTCAGTAACATACTGTTTCCGTGGTGTAGTGGTTATCACATCCACCTAACACGCAGAAGGTTCTCGGTTCGATACCGGGCGGAAACAGTCTTTTTCTTATGAGGTACATAAATTTGCTTATATATAATATTTTGACAGCTCATCGAGTTGAGAAATATTTAAAAACTAGTATAATCAAAGATTTAAGAAACTGTAGATATGTTCAGTAACATACTGTTTCCGTGGTGTAGTGGTTATCACATCCACCTAACACGCAGAAGGTTCTCGGTTCGATACCGGGCGGAAACAGTATTTTTCTTATGAGGTATATAAATTTGCTTATATATAATATTTTGACAGCTCATCGAGTTGAGAAATATTTAAAAACTAGTATAATCAAAGATTTAAGAAACTGTAGATATGTTCAGTAACATACTGTTTCCGTGGTGTAGTGGTTATCACATCCACCTAACACGCAGAAGGTTCTCGGTTCGATACCGGGCGGAAACAGTATTTTTCTTATGAGGTATATAAATTTGCTTATATATAATATTTTGACAGCTCATCGAGTTGAGAAATATTTAAAAACTAGTATAATCAAAGATTTAAGAAACTGTAGATATGTTCAGTAATAACTGCATGCAAGTTTCCGTGGTGTAGTGGTTATCACATATTTTGACAGCTCATCAAGCTGAGAAAAATTTAAAAACCAGTATATTCAAAGATTCAAAAAGCAGTAGAAATATTCTGTAATAAAATGCATGCAAGTTTCCGTGGTATTGTGGTTATCACATCCGCCTAACACGCGGAAGGTCCCCGGTTCGATCCCGGGCGGAAACAGTATTTTTCTTATGAGGTATATAAATTTGCTTATATATAATATTTTGACAGCTCATCGAGTTGAGAAATATTTAAAAACCAGTATAATCAAAGATTTAAAAAACAGTAGAAATGTTCTGTAACAAGCTGCATGCAAGTTTCCGTGGTGTAGTGGTTATCACATCCGCCTAACACGCGGAAGGTCCCCGGTTCGATCCCGGGCAAAAACAGTCTTTTTCTTATGAGGTATATAAATTTGCTTATATATAATATTTTGACAGCTCATCGAGTTGAGAAATATTTAAAAACCAGTATAATCAAAGATTTAAAAAACAGTAGAAATGTTCTGTAACAAGCTGCATGCAAGTTTCCGTGGTGTAGTGGTTATCACATCCGCCTAACACGCGGAAGGTCCCCGGTTCGATCCCGGGCGAAAACAGTTTTTTTCTTATGAGGTATATAAATTTGCTTATATATAATATTTTGACAGCTCATCGAGTTGAGAAATATTTAAAAACCAGTATAATCAAAGATTTAAAAAACAGTAGAAATGTTCTGTAACAAGCTGCATGCAAGTTTCCGTGGTGTAGTGGTTATCACATCCGCCTAACACGCGGAAGGTCCCCGGTTCGATCCCGGGCGGAAACAGTTTTTTTCTTATGAGGTATATAAATTTGCTTATATATAATATTTTGACAGCTCATCGAGTTGAGAAATATTTAAAAACCAGTATAATCAAAGATTTAATTAACTGTAGATGTGTTCAGTAACATAAAGCATGCAAGTTTCCGTGGTGTAGTGGTTCCCGGTTCGATCCCGGGCGAAAACAGTTTTTTTCTTATGAGGTATATAAATTTGCTTATATATAATATTTTGGCAGCTCTTCGAGTTGAAAAATATTTAAAAACCAGTATAATCAAAGATTTAATTAACTGTAGATGTGTTCAGTAACATAAAGCATGCAAGTTTCCGTGGTGTAGTGGTTATCACATCCGCCTAACACGCGGAAGGTCCCCGGTTCGATCCCGGGCGGAAACAGTTTTTTTCTTATGAGGTATATAAATTTGCTTATATATAATATTTTGACAGCTCATCGAGTTGAGAAATATTTAAAAACCAGTATAATCAAAGATTTAAAAAACAGTAGAAATGTTCTGTAACAAGCTGCATGCAAGTTTCCGTGGTGTAGTGGTTATCACATCCGCCTAACACGCGGAAGGTCCCTGGTTCGATCCCGGGCAAAAACAGTCTTTTTCTTATGAGGTATATAAATTTGCTTATATATAATATTTTGACAGCTCATCGAGTTGAGAAATATTTAAAAACCAGTATAATCAAAGATTTAAAAAACAGTAGAAATGTTCTGTAACAAACTGCATGCAAGTTTCCGTGGTGTAGTGGTTATCACATCCGCCTAACACGCGGAAGGTCCCCGGTTCGATCCCGGGCGGAAACAGTATTTTTCTTATGAGGTATATAAATTTGCTTATATATAATATTTTGACAGCTCATCGAGTTGAGAAATATTTAAAAACCAGTATAATCAAAGATTTAAAAAACAGTAGAAATGTTCTGTAACAAGCTGCATGCAAGTTTCCGTGGTGTAGTGGTTATCACATCCGCCTAACACGCGGAAGGTCCCCGGTTCGATCCCGGGCGGAAACAGTATTTTTCTTATGAGGTATATAAATTTGCTTATATATAATATTTTGACAGCTCATCGAGTTGAGAAATATTTAAAAACCAGTATAATCAAATATTTAAAAAACAGTAGATATGTTCTGTAACAAGCTGCATGCAAGTTTCCGTGGTGTAGTGGTTATCACATCCGCCTAACACGCGGAAGGTCCCCGGTTCGATCCCGGGCGGAAACAGTATTTTTCTCAGGAGGTATATAAATTTGCTTATATATAATATTTTGACAGCTCATCGAGTTGAGAAATATTTAAAAACTAGTATAATCAAAGATTTAAGAAACTGTAGATATGTTCAGTAATAACTGCATGCAAGTTTCCGTGGTGTAGTGGTTATCACATCCGCCTAACACGCGGAAGGTCCCCGGTTCGATCCCGGGCGCAAACAGTCTTTTTCTTATGAGGTATATAAATTTGCTTATATATAATATTTTGACAGCTCATCGAGTTGAGAAATATTTAAAAACCAGTATAATCAAAGATTTAAAAAACAGTAGAAATGTTCTGTAACAAGCTGCATGCAGGTTTCCGTGGTGTAGTGGTTATCACATCCGCCTAACACGCGGAAGGTCCCCGGTTCGATCCCGGGCGGAAACAGTTTTTTTCTTATGAGGTATATAAATTTGCTTAAATATAATATTTTGACAGCTCATCGAGTTGAGAAATATTTAAAAACCAGTATGATCAAAGATTTAAAAAACATTTGAAATGTTCTGTAATAAACTGCATGAAAGTTTCCGTGGTGTAGTGGTTATCACATCCGCCTAACACGCGGAAGGTCCCCGGTTCGATCCCGGGCGGAAACAGTTTTTTTCTTATGAGGTATATAAATTTGCTTATATATAATATTTTGACAGCTCATCGTGTTGAGAAATATTTAAAAACTAGTATAATCAAAGATTTAAGAAACTGTAGATGTGTTCAGTAACAAGCTGCATGCAAGTTTCCGTGGTGTAGTGGTTATCACATCCGCCTAACACGCGGAAGGTCCCCGGTTCGATCCCGGGCGGAAACAGTTTTTTTCTTATGAGGTATATAAATTTGCTTAAATATAATATTTTGACAGCTCATCGAGTTGAGAAATATTTAAAAACCAGTATAATCAAAGATTTAAAAAACAGTAGAAATGTTCTGTAACAAGCTGCATGCAAGTTTCCGTGGTGTAGTGGTTATCACATCCGCCTAACACGCGGAAGGTCACCGGTTCGATCCCGGGCGAAAACAGTCTTTTTCTTATGAGGTATATAAATTAGCTTATATATAATATTTTGACAGCTCATCGACCTGAGAAATATTTAAAAACCAGTATAATCAAAGATTTAAAAAACAGTAGAAATGTTCTGTAACAAGCTGCATGCAAGTTTCCGTGGTGTAGTGGTTATCACATCCGCCTAACACGCGGAAGGTCCCCGGTTCGATCCAGGGCGAAAACAGTCTTTTTCTTATGAGGTATATAAATTTGCTTATATATAATATTTCGACAGCTCATCGAGTTGAGAAATATTTAAAAACCAGTATAATCAAAGATTTAAAAAACAGTAGAAATGTTCTGTAACAAGCTGCATGCAAGTTTCCGTGGTGTAGTGGTTATCACATCCGCCTAACACGCGGAAGGTCCACGGTTCGATCCCGGGCGGAAACAGACTTTTTCTCAGGAGGTATATAAATTTGCTCATATATAATATTTTGACAGCTCATCGAGTTGAGAAATATTTAAAAACCAGTATAATCAAAGATTTAATTAACTGTAGATGTGTTCAGTAACATAAAGCATGCAAGTTTCCGTGGTGTAGTGGTTATCACATCCGCCTAACACGCGGAAGGTCCCCGGTTCGATCCCGGGCGGAAACAGTTTTTTTCTTATGAGGTATATAAATTTGCTTATATATAATATTTTGACAGCTCATCGAGTTTAGAAATATGTAAAAACTAGTATAATCTAAGATTTAAGAAACTGTAGATATGTTCAGTAACAAACTGCATGCATGTTT
This sequence comes from Megalocaria dilatata, assembly GCA_034642435.1. Classification (NCBI taxonomy): domain Eukaryota; kingdom Metazoa; phylum Arthropoda; class Insecta; order Coleoptera; family Coccinellidae; genus Megalocaria; species Megalocaria dilatata. The sequence continues at coordinate 9,439,973 of CM067854.1, forward strand.
CCGTGGTGTAGTGGTTATCACATCCGCCTAACACGCGGAAGGTCCCCGGTTCGATCCCGGGCGAAAACAGTTTTTTTCTTATGAGGTATATAAATTTGCTTATATATAATATTTTGACAGCTCATCGAGTTGAGAAATATTTAAAAACCAGTATAATCAAAGATTTAAAAAACAGTAGAAATGTTCTGTAACAAGCTGCATGCAAGTTTCCGTGGTGTAGTGGTTATCACATCCGCCTAACACGCGGAAGGTCCCCGGTTCGATCCCGGGCGGAAACAGACTTTTTCTCAGGAGGTATATAAATTTGCTCATATATAATATTTTGACAGCTCATCAAGTTGAGAAATATTTAAAAACCAGTATAATCAAAGATTTAATTAACTGTAGATATGTTCAGTAACAGACAGCATGCAAGTTTCCGTGGTGTAGTGGTTATCACATCCGCCTAACACGCGGAAGGTCCCCGGTTCGATCCCGGGCGGAAACAGTATTTTTCTTATGAGGTATATAAATTTGCTTATATATAATATTTTGACAGCTCATCGAGTTGAGAAATATTTAAAAACCAGTATAATCAAAGATTTAATTAACTGTAGATGTGTTCAGTAACATATAGCATGCAAGTTTCCGTGGTGTAGTGGTTATCACATCCGCCTAATACGCGGAAGGTCCCTGGTTCGTTTCCGGGCGGAAACAGTTTTTTTCTTATGAGGAATATAAATTTGCTTATATATAATATTTTGACAGCTCATCGAGTTGAGAAATATTTAAAAACCAGTATAATCAAAGATTTAATTAACTGTAGATGTGTTCAGTAACATAAAGCATGCAAGTTTCCGTGGTGTAGTGGTTATCACATCCGCCTAACACGCGGAAGGTCCCCGATTCGATACCGGGCGGAAACAGCTTTTTTCTTATGAGGTATATAAATTTGCTTATATATAATATTTTGACAGCTCATCGAGTTGATAAATATTTAAAAACTAGTATAATCAAAGATTTGACAAACTGTAGATGTAAAAGGAACGGTTTTTTACTTGGTAGAAGGATTATTACAAAATTGAAAATCAAAAACAGATTTAATCTGTTGTCTTCTACAATTTTAATTTCAAAAAATTCTTTGAAGAAACTTTAAGAATTAAATTAATGTCTTTATAAGCACTGCTCATATTTAATAGACGTATAAAGTCAAAATTCATCATACAATGTCAAACGGAATATAGAAAAACCCACGAATATAAACTGTCAATTGAAATTAAAATATAAATAAGCAGACATTTTTTGTTTCGTTCCAGGCATGCGTAATGAACTCTTCAGACAAACTTACGAAGCCCTGTTTGTTACAAAATGTTGTTTTCCGATCCCATATGGATGAAAAATAACCCTTTCTCAAAAATATAAAACATAATTTCAAGAACTTCTCAAAAACTAATTTATTTGAAATATTCAATATATTTAAATAAATTACTTCAAAAAATCTCAAAACATGTAGCACATTCTCAAGAAATAATTAAAGTTACGATAAGATCAGTTCAACATTACATATAAAAAATATAATAAAATCAAATAAACAATGTATAGACTTACTCGGTGAATCTTAGGAATACACGGCCCTCAATAGAAAATAAAAGTAAACACTTTCATAGATCCAAGGTACTTATGTTCCGCGTTCACAGAATCATACAAAGCTTATAAGGCACTTGGCCTTAGTTAAAACCCTTCAACACCGTATAATGAATTTCTTTATTTAAAAAACATAATATAATTTTATATTATATATAAAATAAATAAAAGGAACAAACAGGGCTTCGTAAGTTTGTCTGAAGAGTTCATTACGCATGCCTGGAACGAAACAAAAAATGTCTGCTTATTTATATTTTAATTTCAATTGACAGTTTATATTCGTGGGTTTTTCTATATTCCGTTTGACATTGCATGATGAATTTTGACTTTATACGTCTATTAAATATGAGCAGTGCTTATAAAGACATTAATTTAATTCTTAAAGTTTCTTCAAAGAATTTTTTGAAATTAAAATTGTAGAAGACAACAGATTAAATCTGTTTTTGATTTTCAATTTTGTAATAATCCTTCTACCAAGTAAAAAACCGTTCCTTTTATTTATTTTATATATAATATAAAATTATATTATGTTTTTTAAATAAAGAAATTCATTATACGGTGTTGAAGGGTTTTAACTAAGGCCAAGTGCCTTATAAGCTTTGTATGATTCTGTGAACGCGGAACATAAGTACCTTGGATCTATGAAAGTGTTTACTTTTATTTTCTATTGAGGGCCGTGTATTCCTAAGATTCACCGAGTAAGTCTATACATTGTTTATTTGATTTTATTATATTTTTTATATGTAATGTTGAACTGATCTTATCGTAACTTTAATTATTTCTTGAGAATGTGCTACATGTTTTGAGATTTTTTGAAGTAATTTATTTAAATATATTGAATATTTCAAATAAATTAGTTTTTGAGAAGTTCTTGAAATTATGTTTTATATTTTTGAGAAAGGGTTATTTTTCATCCATATGGGATCGGAAAACAACATTTTGTAACAAACAGGGCTTCGTAAGTTTGTCTGAAGAGTTCATTACGCATGCCTGGAACGAAACAAAAAATGTCTGCGTATATATATTTTAATTTCAATTGACAGTTTATATTCGTGGGTTTTTCTATATTCCGTTTGACATTGTATGATGAATTTTGACTTTATACGTCTATTAAATATGAGCAGTGCTTATAAAGACATTAATTTAATTCTTAAAGTTTCTTCAAAGAATTTTTTGAAATTAAAATTGTAGAAGACAACAGATTAAATCTGTTTTTGATTTTCAAACTGTAGATGTGTTCAGTAACATATAGCATGAAAGTTTCCGTGGTGTAGTGGTTATCACATCCGCCTAACACGCGGAAGGTCCCCGGTTCGATCCCGGGCGGAAACAGTTTTTTTCTTATGAGGTATATAAATTTGCTTATATATAATATTTTGACAGCTCATCGAGTTGAGAAATATGGAAAAACTAGTATAACCAAAGATTTAAGAAACTGTAGATATGTTCAGTAAATACTGCATGCAAGTTTCCGTGGTGTAGTGGTTATCACATCCGCCTAACACGCGGAAGGTCCCCGCTTCGATCCCGGGCGGAAACAGTTTTTTTCTTATGAGGAATATAAATTTGCTTATATATAATATTTTGACAGCTCATCGAGTTGAGAAATATTTAAAAACCAGTATAATCAAAGATTTAATTAACTGTAGATGTGTTCAGTAACATACTGCATGCAAGTTTCCGTGGTGTAGTGGTTATCACATCCGCCTAACACGCGGAAGGTCCCCGATTCGATCCCGGGCGGAAACAGCTTTTTTCTCATGAGGTATGTAAATTTGCTTATATATAGTATTTTGACAGCTCATCGAGTTGAGAAATATTTAAAAATTAGTATAATCAAAGATTTGAGAAACTGTAGATGTGTTCAGTAACATACTGCATGCAAGTTTGCGTGGTGTAGTGGTTATCACATCCGCCTAACACGCGGAAGGTCCCCGATTCGATCCCGGGCGGAAACAGTTTTTTTCTTATGAGGTATATAAATTTGCTTATATATAATATTTTGACAGCTCATCGAGTTGAGAAATATTTAAAAACTTGTATAATCAAAGATTTGAGAAACTGTAGATGTGTTCAGTAACATACTGCATGCAAGTTTGCGTGGTGTAGTGGTTATCACATCCGCCTAACACGCGGAAGGTCCCCGATTCGATCCCGGGCGGAAACAGCTTTTTTCTTATGAGGTATATAAATTTGCTTATATATAATATTTTGACAGCTCATCGAGTTGAGAAATATGGAAAAACTAGTATAACCAAAGATTTGAGAAACTGTAGATGTGTTCAGTAACATACTGCATGCAAGTTTCCGTGGTGTAGTGGTTATCACATCCGCCTAACACGCGGAAGGTCCCCGATTCGATCCCGGGCGGAAACAGCTTTTTTCTTATGAGGTATATAAATTTGCTTATATATAATATTTTGACAGCTCATCGAGTTGAGAAATATGGAAAAACTAGTATAACCAAAGATTTAAGAAACTGTAGATATGTTCAGTAACATACTGCATGCAAGTTTTCGTGGTGTACACATTTGCCTAACACGCGGAAGGTCCCCGGTTCGATCCCGGGCGGAAACAGTCTTTTTCTCATGAGGTATGTAAATTTGCTTATATATAATATTTTGACATCGAGTTGAGAAATATTTAAAAACTAGTATAATCAAAGATTTGAGAAACTGTAAATGTGTTCAGTAACATACTGCATGCAAGTCTCCGTGGTGTAGTGGTTATCACATCCGCCTAACACGCGGAAGGTCCCCGATTCGATCCCGGGCGGAAACAGCTTTTTTCTTATGAGGTATATAAATTTGCTTATATATAATATTTTGACAGCTCATCGAGTTGAGAAATATGGAAAAACAAGTATAACCAAAGATTTAAGAAACTGTAGATATGTTCTGTAACAAGCTGTATGCAAGTTTCCGTGGTGTAGTGGTTATCACATCCGCCTAACACGCGGAAGGTCCCCGGTTCGATCCCGGGCGGAAACAGTCTTTTTCTTATGAGGTATATAAATTTGCTTATACTGTCGACTCTCGTTAATTCGAAACTCGAGGTTCTCTTGAAATATTACGAATTATCGAGTGTTTGAAATATCAAATGGTTTGAAATTTGTGAGAGAAAATAAATAAAACTTCGAATCATTAAGTGTTGGTTAATTTTCATTTATTAATATAAAAATGACAAGAATGAAGAGGTACATTCGTGTACATACATGTATTCGTAATGTGAATTAATTAATCTTTCGAAAGAACTTTGTTATACTGGTTTGCTTTAAAGCACAATTCTGCTGCTCACACTGCTCAATAACTATTTTTAAGAGAAAAAGTGCCTTAAATGCTTTTTCATCACTTTCGTTTTGTAGACAGAAGCTTTGTAAGGTATCAAATGAGGATCTTGCTTCCTTAACTGACACCTCTGCCAAAGGTTCCGATGTATCGTCCTCATCTTCATCGTTACTTTGCGTATCTGTCGCAGCTTTTTCCTTCAACAAATTCCAGCTAATAGACACTTTTTGTCTTCTACACTGTCTTAGCCAAATGACCAGGCTTTCTTCCAGACGAGGAAATTCACCTTTAGTAGTTCTTTTCCGTACTCCAACAGTTTGAGCAGCATTCATTTTCTCCTTGTGCTTTATTATTGTTGAGAGAGTACTCAGAGGAATCTTAAATTCTTTTGCAACATCACTCTTCTTCTCACCTTCTTCTACCTTTTCGATTAACTTTTTCTTTTCAGCAATCGTCAAACATCTATACTTTCTAGGGCTCATAACTAACACTAACTTTTAATCTGCATACCAACGAAAGAGTAACAGTAACTGAATAACTAAACAAACCAATTCGTAAGAAGTGTGTGCGTCAAATAGTCAAACTAATCATAACAAAAACAAAGGCTCGTGTATCTTGATACAAGTTTGAACTTGTCGCAAAATGTACTTACAATCTTTCCGCCTCTTCTCTCTGCAACTTTGAATTGTCGAGTGTTGGACGCTGATGAGTTCGAATGAACGCATCGTTTTGTTAAATAGCAATGATTTTTTCGTTCGAATTACCAAGTGTATGAAAATGTATTGATTTAGTTCGAAATATAAAGAGATTTAGTAGGGAACTCGTGATAACTTTGAATTATAGAGAGGTTCGAATTATCGCAGGTTTGAATTAACGAGAGTCGACTGTATATAATATTTTGACAGCTCATCGAGCTGAGAAATATTTGAAAACCAGTATAATCAAATATTTAAAAAACAGTAGATATGTTCTGTAACAAGCTTCATGCAAGTTTCCGTGGTGTAGTGGTTATCACATCCGTCTAACACGCGGAAGGTCCCCGGTTCGATCCCGGGCGGAAACAGTTTTTTTTCTTATGAGGTATATAAATTTGCTTATATATAATATTTTGACAGCTCATCGAGTTGAGAAATATTTAAAAACTAGTATAATCAAAGATTTAAGAAACTGTAGATATGTTCAGTAATATACTGCATGCAAGTTTCCGTGGTGTAGTGGTTATCACATCCGCCTAACACGCGGAAGGTCCCCGGTTCGATCCCGGGCGGAAACAGTATTTTTCTTATGAGGTATATAAATTTGCTTATATATAATATTTTGACAGCTCATCGAGTTGAGAAATATTTAAAAACCAGTATAATCAAAGATTTAAAAAACAGTAGAAATGTTCTGTAACAAGCTGCATGCAAGTTTCCGTGGTGTAGTGGTTATCACATCCGCCTAACACGCGGAAGGTCCCCGGTTCGATCCCGGGCGGAAACAGTATTTTTCTTATGAGGTATATAAATTTGCTTATATATAATATTTTGACAGCTCATCGAGTTGAGAAATATGTAAAAACTAGTATAATCAAAGATTTAAGAAACTGTAGATATGTTCAGTAACATACTGCATGCAAGTTTCCGTGATGTAGTGGTTATCACCTCCGCCTAACACGCGGAAGGTCCCCGGTTCGATCCCGGGCGGAAACAGTTTTTTTCTTATGAGGTATATAAATTTGCTTATATATAATATTTTGACAGCTCATCGAGTTGAGAAATATGGAAAAACTAGTATAACCAAAGATTTAAGAAACTGTAGATATGTTCTGTAACAAGCTGTATGCAAGTTTCCGTGGTGTAGTGGTTATCACATCCGCCTAACACGCGGAAGGTCCCCGGTTCGATCCCGGGCGGAAACAGTCTTTTTCTCATGAGGTATGTAGATTTGCTTATATATAATATTTTGACAGCTCATCGAGTTGAGAAATATTTAAAAACCAGTATAATCAAAGATTTAATTAACTGTAGATGTGTTCAGTAACATACTGCATGCAAGTTTCCGTGGTGTAGTGGTTATCACATCCGCCTAACACGCGGAAGGTCCCCGGTTCGATCCCGGGCGGAAACAGTATTTTTCTTATGAGGTATATAAATTTGCTTATATATAATATTTTGACAGCTCATCGAGTTGAGAAATATTTAAAAACCAGTATAATCAAAGATTTAAAAAACAGTAGAAATGTTCTGTAACAAGCTGCATGCAAGTTTCCGTGGTGTAGTGGTTATCACATCCGCCTAACACGCGGAAGGTCCCCGGTTCGATCCCGGGCGGAAACAGTTTTTTTCTTATGAGGTATGTAAATTTGCTTATATATAATATTTTGACAGCTCATCGAGTTGAGAAATATTTAAAAACCAGTATAATCAAAGATTTAATTAACTGTAGATGTGTTCAGTAACATAATGCATGCAAGTTTCCGTGGTGTAGTGGTTATCACATCCGCCTAACACGCGGAAGGTCCCCGGTTCGATCCCGGGCGGAAACAGTTTTTTTCTTATGAGGAATATAAATTTGCTTATATATAATATTTTGACAGCTCATCGAGTTGAGAAATATTTAAAAACTAGTATAACCAAAGATTTAAGAAACTGTAGATATGTTCTGTAACAAGCTGCATGCAAGTTTCCGTGGTGTAGTGGTTATCACATCCGCCTAACACGCGGAAGGTCCCCGGTTCGATCCCGGGCGGAAACAGTTTTTTTCTTATGAGGAATATAAATTTGCTTATATATAATATTTTGACAGCTCATCGAGTTTAAAAATATGTAAAAAATAGTATAATCTAAGATTTAAGAAACTGTAGATGTGTTCAGTAACATAAAGCATGCAAGTTTCCGTGGTGTAGTGGTTATCACATCCGCCTAACACGCGGAAGGTCCCCGGTTCGATCCCGGGCGGAAACAGTTTTTTTCTTATGAGGTATATAAATTTGCTTATATATAATATTTTGACAGCTCATCGAGTTGAGAAATATTTAAAAACCAGTATAATCAAAGATTTAAAAAACAGTAGAAATGTTCTGTAACAAGCTGCATGCAAGTTTCCGTGGTGTAGTGGTTATCACATCCGCCTAACACGCGGAAGGTCCCCGGTTCGATCCCGGGCGGAAACAGTCTTTTTCTTATGAGGTATATAAATTTGCTTATATATAATATTTTGACAGCTCATCGAGTTGAGAAATATTTAAAAACCAGTATAATCAAAGATTTAATTAACTGTAGATGTGTTCAGTAACATAAAGCATGCAAGTTTCCGTGGTGTAGTGGTTATCACATCCGCCTAACACGCGGAAGGTCCCCGGTTCGATCCCGGGCGGAAACAGTTTTTTTCTTATGAGGTATATAAATTTGCTTATATATAATATTTTGACAGCTCATCGAGTTGAGAAATATGGAAAAACTAGTATAACCAAAGATTTAAGAAACTGTAGATGTGTTCTGTAACAAGCTGTATGCAAGTTTCCGTGGTGTAGTGGTTATCACATCCGCCTAACACGCGGAAGGTCCCCGGTTCGATCCCGGGCGGAAACAGTTTTTTTCTTATGAGGTATATAAATTTGCTTATATATAATATTTTGACAGCTCATCGAGTTGAGAAATATTTAAAAACTAGTATAATCAAAGATTTAATTAACTGTAGATGTGTTCAGTAACAGACTGCATGCAAGTTTCCGTGGTGTAGTGGTTATCACATCCGCCTAACACGCGGAAGGTCCCCGGTTCGATCCCGGGCGGAAACAGTATTTTTCTTATGAGGTATATAAATTTGCTTATATATAATATTTTGACAGCTCATCGAGTTGAGAAATATTTAAAAACCAGTATAATCAAATATTTAAAAAGCAGTAGATATGTTCTGTAACAAGCAGCATGCAAGTTTCCGTGGTGTAGTGGTTATCACATCCGCCTAACACGCGGAAGGTCCCCGGTTCGATCCCGGGCGGAAACAGTTTTTTTTCTCATGAGGTATGTAAATTTGCTTATATATAATATTTTGACAGCTCATCGAGTTGAGAAATATTTAAAAACCAGTATAATCAAAGATTTAATAAACTGTAGATGTGTTCAGTAACATACTGCATGCAAGTTTCCGTGGTGTAGTGATTATCACATCCGCCTAACACGCGTAAGGTCCCCGATTCGATCCCGGGCGGAAACAGCTTTTTTCTTATGAGGTATATAAATTTGCTTATATATAATATTTTGACAGCTCATCGAGTTGAGAAATATGGAAAAACTAGTATAACCATAGATTTAAGAAACTGTAGATATGTTCAGTAACATACTGCATGCAAGTTTCCGTGGTGTAGTGGTTATCACATCCGCCTAACACGCGGAAGGTCCCCGGTTCGATCCCGGGCGGAAACAGTCTTTTTCTTATGAGGTATATAAATTTGCTTATACAGTCGACTCTCGTTAATTCGAAACTCGAGGTTCTCTTGAAATATTACGAATTATCGAGTGTTTGAAATATCAAATGGTTTGAAATTTGTGAGAGAAAATAAATAAAACTTCGAATTATTAAGTGTTGGTTAATTTTTATTTATTAATATAAAAATGACAAGAATTAAGAGGTACATTCGTGTACATACATGTATTCGTAATGTGAATTAATTAATCTTTCGAAAGAACTTTGTTATACTGGTTTGCTTTAAAGCACAATTCTGCTGCTCACACTGCTCAATAACTATTTTTAAGAGAAAAAGTGCCTTAAATGCTTTTTCATCACTTTCGTTTTGTAGACAGAAGCTTTGTAAGGTATCAAATGAGGATCTTGCTTCCTTAACTGACACCTCTGCCAAAGGTTCCGATGTATCGTCCTCATCTTCATCGTTACTTTGCGTATCTGTCGCAGCTTTTTCCTTCAACAAATTCCAGCTAATAGACACTTTTTGTCTTCTACACTGTCTTAGCCAAATGACCAGGCTTTCTTCCAGACGAGGAAATTCACCTTTAGTAGTTCTTTTCCGTACTCCAACAGTTTGAGCAGCATTCATTTTCTCCTTGTGCTTTATTATTGTTGAGAGAGTACTCAGAGGAATCTTAAATTCTTTTGCAACATCACTCTTCTTCTCACCTTCTTCTACCTTTTCGATTAACTTTTTCTTTTCAGCAATCGTCAAACATCTATACTTTCTAGGGCTCATAACTAACACTAACTTTTAATCTGCATACCAACGAAAGAGTAACAGTAACTGAATAACTAAACAAACCAATTCGTAAGAAGTGTGTGCGTCAAATAGTCAAACTAATCATAACAAAAACAAAGGCTCGTGTATCTTGATACAAGTTTGAACTTGTCGCAAAATGTACTTACAATCTTTCCGCCTCTTCTCTCTGCAACTTTGAATTGTCGAGTGTTGGACGCTGATGAATTCGAATGAACGCATCGTTTTGTTAAATAGCAATGATTTTTTCGTTCGAATTACCAAGTGTATGAAAATGTATTGATTTAGTTCGAAATATAAAGAGATTTAGTAGGGAACTCGTGATAACTTTGAATTATAGAGAGGTTCGAATTATCGCAGGTTTGAATTAACGAGAGTCGACTGTATATAATATTTTGACAGCTCATCGAGCTGAGAAATATTTGAAAACCAGTATAATCAAATATTTAAAAAACAGTAGATATGTTCTGTAACAAGCTGCATGCAAGTTTCCGTGGTGTAGTGGTTATCACATCCGCCTAACACGCGGAAGGTCCCCGATTCGATCCCGGGCGGAAACAGCTTTTTTCTTATGAGGTATATAAATTTGCTTATATATAATATTTTGACAGCTCATCGAGTTGAGAAATATGGAAAAACTAGTATAACCAAAGATTTAAGAAACTGTAGATATGTTCAGTAACATACTGCATGCAAGTTTCCGTGGTGTAGTGGTTATCACATCCGCCTAACACGCGGAAGGTCCCCGGTTCGATCCCGGGCGGAAACAGTATTTTTCTTATGAGGTATATATTTTGCTTATATATAATATTTTGACATCTCATCGAGTTGAGAAATATTTAAAAACCAGTATAATCAAAGATTCCGTGGTGTAGTGGTTATCACATCCGCCTAACACGCGGAAGGTCCCCGGTTCGATCCCGGGCGGAAACAGTATTTTTCTTATGAGGTATATAAATTTGCTTATATATAATATTTTGACAGCTCATCGAGTTGAGAAATATGGAAAAACTAGTATAATCAAAGATTTAATTAACTGTAGATGTGTTCAGTAACATAAAGCATGCAAGTTTCCGTGATGTAGTGGTTATCACATCCGTCTAACACGCGGAAGGTCCCCGGTTCGATCCCGGGCGGAAACAGTTTTTTTCTTATGAGGTATATAAATTTGCTTATATATAATATTTTGACAGCTCATCGAGTTGAGAAATATGGAAAAACTAGTATAACCAAAGATTTAAGAAACTGTAGATATGTTCTGTAACAAGCTGTATGCGAGTTTCCGTGGTGTAGTGGTTATCACATCCGCCTAACACGCGGAAGGTCCCCAGTTGGATCCCGGGCGGAAACAGTCTTTTTCTCATGAGGTATGTAGATTTGCTTATATATAATATTTTGACAGATCATCGAGTTGAGAAATATTTAAAAACCAGTATAATCAAAGATTTAAGAAACTGTAGATGTGTTCAGTAACAAGCTGCATGCAAGTTTCCGTGGTGTAGTGGTTATCACATCCGCCTAACACGCGGAAGGTCCCCGATTCGATCCCGGGCGGAAACAGCTTTTTTCTTATGAGGTATATAAATTTGCTTATATATAATATTTTGACAGCTCATCGAGTTGAGAAATATGGAAAAACTAGTATAACCAAAGATTTAAGAAACTGTAGATATGTTCTGTAACAAGCTGTATGCGAGTTTCCGTGGTGTAGTGGTTATCACATCCGCCTAACACGCGGAAGGTCCCCGGTTCGATCCCGGGCGGAAACAGTCTTTTTCTCATGAGGTATGTAGATTTGCTTATATATAATATTTTGACAGATCATCGAGTTGAGAAATATTTAAAAACCAGTATAATCAAAGATTTAATTAACTGTAGATGTGTTCAGTAACATAAAGCATGCAAGTTTCCGTGGTGTAGTGGTTATCACATCCGCCTAACACGCGGAAGGTCCCCTATTCGATCCCGGGCGGAAACAGCTTTTTTCTTATGAGGTATATAAATTTGCTTATATATAATATTTTGACAGCTCATCGAGTTGAGAAATATGGAAAAACTAGTATAACCAAAGATTTAAGAAACTGTAGATATGTTCTGTAACAAGCTGTATGCAAGTTTCCGTGGTGTAGTGGTTATCACATCCGCCTAACACGCGGAAGGTCCCCGGTTCGATCCCGGGCGGAAACAGTTTTTTTCTTATGAGGTATATAAATTTGCTTATATATAATATTTTGACAGCTCATCGAGCTGAGAAATATGGAAAAACTAGTATAACCAAAGATTTAAGAAACTGTAGATATGTTCTGTAACAAGCTGTATGCAAGTTTCCGTGGTGTAGTGGTTATCACATCCGCCTAACACGCGGAAGGTCCCCTATTCGATCCCGGGCGGAAACAGCTTTTTTCTTATGAGGAATATAAATTTGCTTATATATAATATTTTGACAGCTCATCGAGTTGAGAAATATGGAAAAACTAGTATAACCAAAGATTTAAGAAACAGTAGATATGTTCTGTAACAAGCTGTATGCAAGTTTCCGTGGTGTAGTGGTTATCACATCCGCCTAACACGCGGAAGGTCCCCGGTTCGATCCCGGGCGGAAACAGTATTTTTCTTATGAGGTATATAAATTTGCTTATATATAATATTTTGACAGCTCATCGAGTTGAGAAATATTTAAAAACCAGTATAATCAAAGATTTAATTAACTGTAGATGTGTTCAGTCACATACAGCTTGCAAGTTTTCGTGGTGTAGTGGTTATCACATCCGCCTAACACGCGGAAGGTCCCCGGTTCGATCCCGGGCGGAAACAGTATTTTTCTTATGAGGTATATAAATTTGCTTATATATAATATTTTGACAGCTCATCGAGTTGAGAAATATTTAAAAACCAGTATAATCAAAGATTTAAAAAACAGTAGAAATGTTCTGTAACAAGCTGCATGCAAGTTTCCGTGGTGTAGTGGTTATCACATCCGCCTAACACGCGGAAGGTCCCCGGTTCGATCCCGGGCGGAAACAGTTTTTTCTTATGAGGTATGTAAATTTGCTTATATATAATATTTTGACAGCTCATCGAGTTGAGAAATATTTAAAAACTAGTATAATCAAAGATTTAATAAACTGTAGATGTGTTCAGTAACAAACTGCATGCAAGTTTCCGTGGTGTAGTGGTTATCACATCCGCCTAACACGCGGAAGGTCCCCGGTTCGATCCCGGGCGGAAACAGTTTTTTTCTTATGAGGTATATAAATTTGCTTATATATAATATTTTGACAGCTCATCGAGTTGAGAAATATTTAAAAACCAGTATAATCAAAGATTTAAAAAACATTAGAAATGTTCTGTAATAAACTGCATGCAAGTTTCCGTGGTGTAGTGGTTATCACATCCGCCTAACACGCGGAAGGTCCCGGGGCGAGACAGTCTTTTTCTTATGAGGTATATAAATTTGCTTATATATAATATTTTGACAGCTCATCGAGCTGAGAAATATTTAAAAACCAGTATAATCAAAGATTCAAAAAACAGTAGAAATGTTCTGTTATAAACTGCATGCAAGTTTCCGTGGTGTAGTGGTTATCACATCCGCCTAACACGCGGAAGGTCCCCGGGCGGAAACAGTTTTTGTCTTATGAGGTATATAAATTTGCTTATATATAATATTTTGACAGCTCATCGAGTTGAGAAATATTTAAAAACTAGTATAATCTATAAGATAAGATTTAAAAAACTGTAGAAATGTTCTGTAACAATCTGTATGGAAGTTTTCGTGGTGTAGTGGTTATCACATCCGCCTAACACGCGGAAAGCCTCGGTTCGATCCCAGGCAGAAACAGTATTTTTCTTATCAGTTATATAAATTTACTTATAATTTGACAGCTGACCGAGCAGAGAAATATTTTAAAACTGGCATAATCTTAAAAAGTGAAGAAATGTTCTACGGATGATTCCGTGGAGTAGTGTTAATCACATCCGCCTAACACGCGGAAGGTCCCGGTTTCGATCCCAAGCGGAAACAGTCTTTTTCTTATGAGGTATATAAATTTACTTATATGTTTAATATCACACCGAGCTGAGACATTGTTCAATGTTGGAACTTCGGTTGTCGGAACGCTCGGGCTCTGCTCTATTTGAAGCCGGCGAGAACGGTGAACTAACAATCGAAAAGCGGTAGCGTCCTCTATGGGATACGCCGGGAAGCTATACCAGAGCAAAGCTGAATTGTGGTCAAGGACGGGCTATTTAAGGTCATTTGATTCAACTCGAAATTAGCTTAACCATATAAACTGTCGCTATTTTTCAAATCAGCTTCATAAGAGAATCACAAGATAAAATAAGATGTTTCTGAAAATCACAGTATTTGGTTGTCATAGGTCACTTTGTCTGAAGTCGAATTTTTCGATTAAAAATCGATAGTGGACGGGTATGCGTGACATTTCAATATGTTCATAAAATTCATATACCGGTGAGTCCAACCAAGTTTATTTAAATCTTAATGTAAAGGTGTCCTGAAGCTCTTGGAGTGGGTGCAAAATGTTCCACTGATCATATTTAAATTTTAAACGCTATATATCTGATTTGAAACTTTTTTTTATATATTTGTTTCTCTGATATGTCTGCAAATTTTCATTTTGATTAAAGTTCAAAAGAGTTAAATAAAAACGTTCACTCAGGAAGACATTTGAATTTAGGGAAATATTAGCCATAGATCGCGCAACATCGCATCGAGTGTATCATGACCGTTCCTAACCTCAACAGACCCTCAGGCAAAGGTAGCTATGCGGGCTTCGGCATTGCCATGAATTATATCACAGCTGTACCACCACCGCCTTTACCGAGATGAAATACACTAATGTGGCACTACACTCATTACGGTCATTAGCGTAGATGGCAAATATCGCGAATTCGGAGGTAAATGTTCCGCTGCTAGTCTGCGGAACTATAACAACGAGGTTGTGATTCTACTAATTGGATGAAGAAATAATGATATAAATAAATACAGGGTGTTTTTTGAAGGTGAATCATTTTTAATTCAAGTAACACTTATCTGACTGAACCATTTCAAGAAATATTGCCTTCATAGAAGTTTCAAGATTAACAAGGTCATTATTAAAGAGTATGAGCTATGGTGTTAGAAAGTTCACATTCTAAAAATGTATAACTACACCAATAAAGGATGTTTTCAACAAATCTAGATAAATTTGTCTACTTAGCACTTAACGTTTTAATTAATAAATCTTTTCTTTGTTAATAATATTGTATGAGTATTGATAGTGAGTCCAGATCTCAGATAGCTGGTTCTCCACTATGGATAATATATCAATCGAACAACTCTACAGGCAATTCGTAACGCTAGCGAAAAGAAGCTATTTAGGGGAGCAGCTACTGAAATCAATGAAGAGGACATAAACCTGGCCAACCAGGGCTACCCTGTTAGAAAAGTGACCAAAATGAAAGGAAGAAAAGGCTCTCCAATACAATTAATTCTCGTCGATATAGACAAAATCCACAAAGGGATATTAGTCCAGTCATTATAGTAAGTTCACCTCGGAATTCGAGATACCCAGCTGTAAGTCTGTAAATACTTGAATATTGACACCCTAAAAGTTGTCTCAAAACCTACATATGGTAGGGTGTAAGCAACTATTAAATTTCAAGGTCAAAGGTCACAAAAATCGTTTTTGTTTTTGAAATATCTCATTTCCTACGGGTTTTTTGCTATTAGTATATATTATCAATTTTGTAGAATACAAAATTCTCTACAAATTTTGTCTGAAAAAATTTTTTATATGATAAACGGTTTTCGAGATAGAGGGCGCAGAGCGCGCGGTCACACCATCACTTCAGGTCAACCGGTGCCTCCGGTCGAAAACGCGCCATATATAGTTGATGAACTATCGATAAATCAATGATTATAAATAATTGTCAATTTTTATTGACTATTATATTATATTTTATCATTTTTTTCCTGACCTATCTACTTTTTATTCAGTATTAATTTATTTAACAACACTTACCTGCCCATGTAATTGCAGAATTGTTAATGAAAATATAGAAATTATATTTAAATTTTAACCTGATTAATATTAATAACTTTTTACATGATGAAAGAAAAAACAAATAAATTATGAATTAATCTTTTTACTAAAAATATCATTCAATTCATTTATTTTTATTGAAAGTAAAAAAATAGAATAAAAAGTACAAAAACTACAATTTATAATTTTAATCATCTTCTTCCTCTTCATTGTCGTCTTCTGGCTGCTGGTAAATTTCAAACTGGTCTTCATTATCATCTTCAACGACATTTGTCTCAAGTTCTTCCATGATTTCGGGGTCAAAGGTTCCATCCACGTTAATGTCGCTCTGATATGGTTGAGCATTGAGACAAGCTTGCCCATTACATTGGCCACAAGCTAAAGAGCATTGCAAGCCCGCTTTCCTGCATCCGCATCGCGGATTTCTATTTAAAATGTCATTAGTGTAAATGGGAATATAATTATGTTATGACTTAAGTTCTTCTCTTAATTATTTTTCAATTTTAGAAACGGTTATCAGTATTATTGAATAGATATAGATTTAATACATGAAGAAAATGATAAAATATAATATAATAGTTAATAAAAATTGACAATTATTTATAATCATTGATTTATCGATAGTCCATCAACTATATATGGCGCGTTTTCGACCGGAGGCACCGGTTGACCTGAAGTGATGGTGTGACCGCGCGCTCTCCGCCCTCTATCTCGAAAACCGTTTATCATATAAAAAATTTTTTTAGACAAAATTTGTAGAGAATTTTGTATTCTACAAAATTGATAATAAATACTAATAGCAAAAAACCCGTAGGAAATGAGATATTTCCAAAAAAAAGCGCAAAAAAACCGATTTTTGTGAGCTTTGACCTTGAAATTTAATAGTTGCTTACACCCTACCATATGTAGGTTTTGAGACAACTTTTAGGGTGTCAATATACAAGTATTTACAGACTTGCAGTTGGGTATCTCGAATTCCGAGATTCTTACCTTATTTAAGCTTAAATGACTGGACTATATTTACAAGACAAGAGACATGTTGTGGCTGTTCGTTCAAGTGGACAGCCTAGGGATAAGAACAGCAGTCATTCAATGCCACAGATGCTCTCAAAGATTCTGCTATGCAGACTTTAAATGCAGGAAATGTGTATTAAGCACACATGACCTCGGCATGTAGACACTACTAAAAGATAACGCGTGGAACAAACCAAAAGAAGAAAGAAGCGATCAAGAAAGAAGACACAAAAGCACGAAAAATGATAAACCAACAGGCACAAAGATAAGAAAGACAAACCAACAATCATGAAGACGAGCTGAGAAGAATGACGCTATAATTATACGAAATGAACGCCATCACAGAACAGGAGATATCCGGCAACGAAGAACAAAACAAATTGATCAAGCTTCAAACGAAAATGAACACCACAACCAACACTCTAAACATCGAGATTATGGAACGCAAATTCATTTGTTCCGAAGAGCTAACACTCTTTATGAAACAAACAAAAATTGATTTCCTTCTGCTAGGAGAAACACACTTAAAGCCGTCAAAGATCTTGAAATTAGGGAAAGCTACAGAAAAGATAGTTCTAGTGAAAAGAGAAATTAGTCACTACGAACTACCAGAAGTACCGATAAGTCAAATAGAATAAAATGGAAAAAGCATAAAAACAAGAAAAGAACAACATATTATCTGTTTATAAACTATAGAAAAATATCTTGGAAGAAAAGGAAATAACGGCCTTTGTCCGGAATAACCATAATCGCAGTAGACTCGTTTGGAACAGCAGATTTGCGAACAACTTAGGAGAAACACTGAGGAAATAACATAGGCACGATTTATAGTTACTTACACACATTTACACAACCTCGGAACGCTGGATATACTAGAAGTGACGATATTCAAGAACGTATTATAGAACTACGAGATTGAAACAATTATGGACTTGTCATAACTTCATTCACCAAATATTCTGCTCGAGTTACGTATCATAATTAAAAAGTACACAGGCCAAACAATAAACGCCTTCTTTTTGCTGCAATGTTACTTTTCACTAAACGAATACTCGTGAAATGTTTTAACTTTAATAAAATTATATCAACATTAATGTTTAAGAAGTTCAGAATGTCCCAGTCAAATCGACAATAAACGAAAGTCACATCATCACCCACGACGCGTTCAAAAAACACCCTCATCTGAGATTAAAACGTTAAAGAGCTGCATATATAGCAGCTCAAATCTTTCGTATGCGACCGTATATTCAGCTTTCAGGCGAAAATATGAACAGGGAATGGCAAGGCTGTTCGTAGATTCTGCAACTAATTAATATTACTCAAATAGGTTCACGATTAATAAACCTACCGTCATATTGAATAACTTATTGCTGTACCGGTCTTGCGCTATTTCTAAAGGGGCTAAAGTTGTTCACACGCTGAAGGTTTCAGATTATTTTCGAGATGTTAAAAAAAAATAGACGCAGTACAATTTTTAACTTCTTTCCAGAAAAGTTACCTATCTTACTAAAAAAAAATTGGTGGTGCAGCTCTGCAGCACATGACTAGAAACCGTCCTTGCCTCAGAACATTTTGTAATGAACGAACAAGTCCTTTATTCGTATTTTTATTTTATAGCATTTTTTCCCAAACTAAGGTCTTTCTGAAAATCGCACGACTCGACATTTTTGATTCAATAAGGATAAATATTGTGTTGGATCTTTGATAAATAAGTACAGTGTTGACAATATAGAATTCTCAATTTATTAATTTGCTACAAGAACAGAAAATTAATGAAGAAGAGGAGGCAGTAAATAATAAATCTACTACCGTAGAACAGCCTTTTTGAAAATTTTTGGTGCAATATTTTTCCATAATAAAACTCACTTCATATTCGGATATTCCTTATACAAATGATTCCGATAAACCGTGCTCCTATTGAATTAATTAAGTGTATTGTACAAAAATGCAATAATTCGGTTTTATATTTATGATCAAACTATTTCTAATTATGTAAGAGATTTCAAAAGTCAGTATAATATCCCTAAAATTAGAAACTTTCTTTTAGAGTGGTAACTTATCTAACGCATCTTCTGTATGATGTGTTGCATAGTACTATGAGACTACAATAAATCAGCTGTCAGATGACAAAGTACTGTCAGATATTCATTTCTTGCAAGAACGTCACTTCGAAATGACAACAAATACTATCACTATCAAACAGTCGAGCGTTGGCGTATCATTTTAATGTTCGCATTTCCATTATCTCAAAATTTCCATCTGGAACCTGAACTACTTACGGGTGAATGAAAAGTGCATTTTAGTGTTTTTCTTTCTTTCAATCCACATTGAAAATGATCAACACTTGCAAGGTAATTTTTAAAATCAACCTTGATCAAAATTTATTAGTTTTATGGGATTTCCAATGAATGGATTCTGGGAAGTAATATTACGTATTTTTTTCCAAGGAATGTGGATGTACCTGCAAGCATTGCGGGAGAGCTGACAATGATATCCATCTTCATCTTGAAATTGAAAATCTCAAACAGAAACTTGCTGAAAGGGACAGTCATATCATAAGAATGGAAACCAATTTTTTGAACGAGTCTGCTGTTGATAGTGATGAAGTGATGCTGCTCAAAGATGACTTAGTCACTTGGCAAGATAAATATAAAAGGTCTGTTAGATTGAAAATAATCAATTGAAATATTTGAACTTAATAACAAACTTTCTAATAAAATTTTGGATGTTATTCCCATTTCCAGTGAAAGTTTGTTGGTTTCTATTAGTTATATTCTGAATCAATATTCTAAATGAAAACATATTACAATCAGTTCACCCTGTTGATTAAACCATTACATGTTATTCCTTCAATAATTTATAATGATGTATGATTGTTTACAATATTTGTTAAGCAACATGTCAACAAGTTATCTAGTACTAGTCAACTGCGAGATATAAAAGTAATATTTGATCATGAAATTTATAATTTGTAATTATTTAATTTTCAGGCTGTCTGATGCACATAAACGTGTCCAAAGAGTAAATCAAGGATTAGAGGATAAACTCTTAAAATTAGTAGATGCATGTGAAACTGATAAGAGTGCACTGGCTAAGGATGTAGCAGTTTTATCAGAAAAATTAGCAGAAGCAAATTATACAGTGAAAAAACTGACAGAAAGTAATGTAAGTATATCTATCAAATTTCATCAGTGACTAACTGACCGAAAAAATATGGAAACGTAGGAAACCAGCAAGATGTCTAATAAAATTGAAAGTTGATTTATGGACAGAAAACTGCATAGACCGACTTGAAGATAATATTATGCCATCCGTATACACATAAATAGCAAGATTCATTAAAATGCAGGGCTATGAATTTTAGAATTTTCATAATATTTCCACGACTAAAAGATAAAGAAATATATATTGATTCATAGCGTCTCAAATTATCCATTAAAAATAATTATCCATTCAAATTACATGTTATCAGTCTCTGTCATTCAACAATTCATTTCGTTTCTTATTATATTCAGTTATTATTGGAAGGTAATCAAATAAATTTCTGGTTTGAATATAAAATAATATCTCATAGGAATTACTGCAGTTCACCTTGAAATTTTAACTTGACTATTTTCCACTTGAGAAAACCATATCGGAAACTTGTTTTTACTCAGTAATGGCAATAATTATAGGTTGTATTTTGCTATTAGTTTTGATAATATATAGTTCACCATATGAAGATCTCAACTAATTTTCATCAAATATTGGGAAAATTGAGAAAGTAAAATTTTATTTTTGGAAAAATACAAGGCTATTTTGTATAATGAATAAATATTTCATTAAAATATACTACTCTGTCAAGAAAGTACCGGGAATTTTCAATTAAAACAACATTTTTACATTTAATCGTCAAAATTTATTGGGTCGCCTTCAAAATAGGCTCCATTTGCTCCAATACATCTATGCCAACGGCACTTCCAATTATCGAAACATTTTTTATAGGCGCTTTCCGGGATGGACTTTAGCTCTCGCGCCGAATTTTGTTTTATGGCTTCAATCGACTCAAAACGGGTGCCACGAAGGGGCAATTTTAGTTTTGGGAAGAGGAAAAAGTCGCAGGGAGCCAAATCCGGCGAATACGGTGGTTGCTGAAGCACGTTTGTTGAGTTTTTGGCGAGAAAGTCAGTCACAATCGTAGCTCGGTGAGAAGGCGCATTATCGTCAAGCAAAATCCATGAGTTGTTCGCCCACAAATTTGGCCGCTTCTTACGGATACGCTCACGCAAACGTTTCATAACGCCTAGGTAATACTCCTTGTTTACCGTCTGACCCTCTGGAATGAATTCGTAGTGCACCACGCCACGGATATCGAAGAAAACAATGAGCATCACCTTCATTTTCGAGCGGCTTTGGCGTGGTTTTTTCGGTTTCGGCTCATTTTTTGCCACCCATTCCGATGATTGCTGGCTTGTTTGCATATCGTACTCGTAGACCCAGGTCTCATCACCAGTTATAATGCGTTCCATGAATGTAGAATCGGAATTACAGCGATCCAGCATGTCTGAAGCAATCTGTTCGCGATGACGTTTTTGAAGAAAATTCAGGTCAGGTTTTGCCCAAAATATCAATCAAAATCGTACGTGCGGACTCGTGGGATATCTTAAAATCATGTGCTATCTCTCTCAAGCTGGTACGACGGTTTTCCAGCACCCTTAATTTTATCGACGTTATCTTCGATCGAAGCCGTCAATGGGCGACCACTTCACGACCGTCCTTGAAGGCTCTGATATCCACTGATATGCACGAGTTTTCGATAGAGCATTATCACCAAAGGCCTTTTGCAACATTCTCAATGCATCGGCACACCAAAATTCATTTGCAACACAAAACTTTAAACAAATTCTTTGCTCAACGTAATCACCCATAGTAAAAATCGGCACGCACTCTGACATCGACTGACTTAATCAGCTGTTGCAAACACACTAGTTGACAGATCCCGCTCAAGCTTGGCATAGTAATTAAGGACAGTGGTACCAACCTAGGAAAAAAAAATTTACCTGCCTCATTGCCCCGCCAGATTTAAATCGATAATTCCCGGTACTTTCTTGACAGAATGTATATTGGCCATTCTGGTCCAACACCTTTTGCCATCTTTCTAGTAGTAACATGATTCCATGCTCATAAAATTTGTGGTATTTGCTGGCCAAAAACTGATCCAGGTGATTTTTTACCTCTTCATTTGAAGTGAAGGTTTTACCGTCAGAAAGATTTTGCAATGACCGAAACAAATCATAACCGGAAGGCGCCAGATCTGGAAAATATGGTGGGTGTGGCAGTGTATCCCATTCAAGCTGTAAAAGCTTTTAGCGAGTGAAAACCTTGTATGAGGTTTCGCATTATCTTGGTGGAACTCTACACCGTTTCTTTTGATTAATTCTGGCCTTTTCTGTTGAAGTGCATCATTCAATTTGTCCAGCTTATGACAGTATACTTCCGAATTAATTGTTGTGTTATCCAGTAAAAGCTAAAAAAACGATTCCTTTAAAATCCCATCAAACAGACAGACAGCATTTGTCAAAGAGCAATAAATGAATATGAGTTTTTATGCAAAATTCAAATTTCTTACTACTGCATTTTAAATTTTATAAATCAGGAAATCAGAATAAAATATTAAACCTTTGGAAACAAGATGAAAAAATTTTCTAACCTCTTCAAAACTTATGTTGAACAATTTCTTCAACTCTATGATTTAAAGTAAAACATTTTATTTCCGCTTATATTTGTTATTTACACAACAATAAATATTAGCGGAAATAAAGTATTTGATTGATTGGGTCTTTACTTGGTGGAAACTCATTTTAATTAAAAAAATGTATATGAGACAGTTATTTATTTCCACAAAAATGTTTTTACTACTACAACAATTGTTTCACCACGATGTGGCTTCTTCAGGTATTACATTTTACTGTCTGATGGTATTCAGTGTAACCGAGTTACACATTTTTAGGTACGTGACCAAATAATGGAAGCACAAGTCATAAAAACTCTAGGTGTTTATTGGAGTTGCGCTAAAAATGCCATTAAGGAAAAATATTCAGTAATGGAGACTTATCAACATCTGTTTGTTCGTTCAAAAGGATTTTACGGGCATTATACCTGTTGATTTCAAGAAATTCTAAAAGTGTTAATCTAGAACTTTTGCTTTCAACGTGGTTAATTTCATAATTATTGTTGAAATTATGCCTGAATTCCTTTTCTGACTATGGTTTAATAATTGGAAATCCACTCAGTTCAATTTTAGCTGAGATATTCATGAACAATCTAGAATCAAAAATTCACTTGAATCCCATAAGCAAATATTTTCTTTATTGGTATAGATATGTAGATGACATTTTTTGTTGTTTCAAAGGCACCGACCGACAACTACATATCTTCACGAATTTCATTAATAAACTCCACCCCAAAATCAAATTCACAATCGAAGAAGAAAAGAATCAAAGTATTAATTTTCTTGACCTCACTATAACAAGACTAAATAATTTACATGATTTTAGTATTTTTCACAAACCAACACATACAGACATCACAATACATAAAACTTCAAACCACCCCACCAACCAAAAGATGTCAGCATAT
This sequence comes from Megalocaria dilatata, assembly GCA_034642435.1. NCBI lineage: Eukaryota > Metazoa > Arthropoda > Insecta > Coleoptera > Coccinellidae > Megalocaria > Megalocaria dilatata. The sequence continues at coordinate 9,463,768 of CM067854.1, forward strand.
AATAGTTTTATTCATAGATTATTAAATGTCCCTTTGAATTCAGAAAACTTTTTGAAAGAATTAAATATTATTAAACAAATAGCGTCAAACAATGGTTACAATCCCTTTCTTATAGAAAAAATGGTAGCCAAAAACAAAAGAAAACGGCATTGAATCTCGTGTACCCAATCATAAAAGAGGACAATACACAGAAATATTTCTCGTTATCTTATGTCAATGGATTATCTGAAAATATTGCTAAATATTTCAAAAGTTGTTTCAATTATAACGCGGCTTTTAAGACAATTGATAACCTTAGTACCTTCATAAAAAATAATAAAGATCGAACAAATAGAGAAAATAAATCCGGAGTCTACAAGTTGACTTGCAAAGATTGCTCTTTTGTATACATTGGCCAGACTGGTAGATCATTCAAAAAACGTGTCCAAGAACACCAAAGGGGTTATACATTCTGTCAAGAAAGACCTGAATTTTCTTCAAAAACGTCATCGCGAACAGGTTGCTTCAGACATGCTGGATCGCTGTAATTCCGATTCTACATTCATGGAACGCATTATAACTGGTGATGAGACCTGGGTCTACGAGTACGATATGCAAACAAGCCAGCAATCATCGGAATGGGTGGCAAAAAATGAGCCGAAACCGAAAAAACCACGCCAAAGCCGTTCGAAAATGAAGGTGATGCTCATTGTTTTCTTCGATATCCGTGGCGTGGTGCACTACGAATTCGTTCCAGAGGGTCAGACGGTAAAAAAGGAGTATTACCTAGGCGTTATGAAACGTTTGCGTGAGCGTATCCGTAAGAAGCGGCCAAATTTGTTGGCGAACAACTCATGGATTTTGCATGACGATAACGCGCCTTCTCACCGAGCTACGATTGTGACTGTCTTTCTCGCCAAAAACTCAACAAACGTGCTTCAGCAACCACCGTATTTGCCGGATTTGGCTCCCTGCGACTTTTTCTTCTTCCCATAACTAAAATTGCCCCTTCGTGGCACCCGTTTTGAGTCGATTGAAGCCATAAAACAAAATTCGGCGCGAGAGCTAAAGTCCATCCCGGAAAGCGCCTATAAAAAATGTTTCGATAATTGGAAGTGCCGTTGGCATAGATGTATTGGAGCCAATGGAGCCTATTTTGAAGGCGACCCAATAAATTTTGACGATTAAATGTAAAAATGTTGTTTTAATTGAAAATTCCCGGTACATGCTTGACAGAGTAGTATATCCGTTTCTGTACATTCGACATATGCTAATCATCTTAAGGAATTCAGGCATAATTTCAACAATCATTATGAAATTATCCACGTTGAAAGCAAAAGTTCTAGATTAACACTTTTAGAATTTCTTGAAATCAACAGGTATAATGCCCGTAAAATCCTTTTGAACGAACAAACAGATGTTGATAAGTCTCCATTACTGAATATTATTCCTTAATGGCATTTTTAGCGGCAAACTCCAATAAACACCTAGAGTGTTTATGATTTGTGCTTCCATTATTTGGTCACGTGCCTAAAAATGTATTTAAACTCGGTTACACTGAATACCATCAGACAGTACAATGTAATATCTGAAGAAGCCAAATCGTGGTGAAACAATTGTTGTAGTAGTACAAACATTTTTGTGGAAATAAATAACTGTCTCATATACATTTTTTTAACGGAAATAAAGTGTTTTACTTTAAATCATATATGATAAATTTTTTTCAATTAGAAACGGAACAATCAAGAATTTCATTGGCGATTGAAAAAAATATTTACCAGAGATTTTCCGTCAACTACTGGACAAAAATTAGTGAGTTAAAAAGTTGAGCAAATTTTTATTCCTCGATTGGAGGATTTTTGAGATGGAATTAGGGATTAAATTTTGGAATTTAAAAATATATTGTAAAATATCAAAATCTGTTCATCAAATTTCAGTGTTCAAGTTAAAATGGTTCCTTCACTTTTTTGTAGAAAACACTGATTTTACATTTGTTATTTAGGTTTTCTAGATGAATTTTCTTTGGATTACCATAATACCCGTTCGAGCGACATAACATATTAGGTAGTATCAGTTTTATATGTTCCACGGGTTATGAAAGTTCAAATATCTTTTTGAAAGATAGGCAAAAAAGTTGCGAATTTTAACAAAGGTTTATTATCTTACAACTAAAATTAGGATGTTTTATGAGAGTTTATATATAATCTTTTCACAAAATGTTGTGAAATTTGGATGCTTACTTTATGAGTAAATTTTATTTTTGCGCGTTTGTCCAGGAAAAAGCGTGCTATTTTTCGCCAAAAAGTCTGTTATTTTAGAATTTTGAGCTGAAAATGGTCTTAAATGAGTAGGTTGGACTCACTGTTGAAGAATCTGAGACCAAAAATAATTCTGTCGACTGGACACGATTGTAAACACGCTTACTTTTGAACAGAAAAAGCCTAGAAACTTTCAGGGAAGGTTTGGCGTCTAAACATCTGGGCAAAATTGGTTTAATAGTTCGCTTGTTCTGAGAATCGTTTTGTCCAAATGTCTACAATTTCTTAATTTTGAGCCGATAATGGTCTCAAATAACTAAGTTTGGTCTATCCACAAACATTATAACTTGCGAACCGAAGGAGCTAGACACTTTAAACTTTCAGAGTAGGTTTGGAGCCTGCAAATCTCGATTGAGTTCGTCGATTTTAAGAAATTTTCAGGACAAATGATCTGTTGAACAAGCACGCAAAAACTTCTAGATTTTTTAATCTCAACCCTTAGAGGTTTGCGTAAAAAGCTTGAACATCATTGTTGGACAAAACCCGATTTTTGAATCAAGCTTCTGCACATTACTGTTAAATGGTACCTGAGAAGATTTCTGGGCGACAGATGCATGGATTTTTTAAATCTATGTACTCCAAAACTCAAACAGAAATTCTTCTTAGTTTGATCACAAAAGTTTATTCTTAGAAAATAACAAACCAATAGATCTTCAAATCAATACCAAAAAACAGCTTCTAGCATACTTAAAATCAGATTTAATCAAAAAAAAAAATTGTCGAGAAGGTTGAGTGAAATTTGAAGAGTGTGTCCAATAACATCAGTATTTTCTCATTCTTTTAATATTTTGAAACATACATCTAAATAATTTGTATTTTCTTTTTCAGGAAAGGTACAAAACAGATGTAAATGTTGCCATACAATTCCTTCAGTGCAAGCAGAGCAACTTTGTTGCCCATAAATTGGATAGTGTAAGTTCATAGAATTGAACCAGGTAAAAGATTATCACTTTTTTTCTTCAGCTACCTCCAGAGATTCAAAATGAGGTATCCGTATTCATGACCCACAAGAAAAAACCTGAAGAACGAAAATTGATAGAACCAAAAAGTATAAAAGTTCCAATACCCACTTTTCCACCTACAGCCATGTTTTACTCTGTACCAAAATCTCCAAAAGAAGATAGAAAGATTGAAGAGGAGGAACATTCTTCAACCCCTCCAGTTGACGTAGTTTCAGCTGCAATAATGGCTAAAGTTCTGGAAGAGAGGCAAAGGGAAAGAATGTGCATCAAACATTGCGACACATGCACGTGCTCAAAAAATATGAAAATAACCGATCCCAATAAATATCATGATACAGGAACTCAAACTGAAGAGTCTAAACAGTCTTGTAAGACTTGCAATGATTTATCTCAGGCTAACTTTCAGATTTCAAAATTACCCAGAAGCACAGATATAGCAAATACTAAAGTGCCAAATTTCGAACTCGAAAATTGCAACAATATTGTCAAAGTTCAACCGAACAATTTTCTGGTGGAAAAAAGTAGTTCTAATGCCTCCAGTCTTATAGATCTGGATATAAATTTAAATTCTGATTCAAACAGTGTTGTCTTGGAACCGAATAGTTTAAATTTGTGTTCGGGTAGTGCAGTCAATATTGAACATAACAACAGAATCAATGAACCTAATTTGATGTTAGATAATAGTTCGAATTCCATTACAAAGTACGAAGTTTCACAATATCAAGCACTTCCAATGAATCAGGTTGAGCTCAGTCAGAGTTTCAAAATTCCAAGTGATGTTCATTTGAATATAAATAGAACGCCAATAGCTGCATTTACTTCGTCAGTTGCTCATTGTATACAAAACGAGAAGAAGAGTCAGACAGTCAAAGCGTTTAGCAGTAAACTCAATCTTGTTCACGCTCACAAAACTACTGATCAAGAGGTTGAAAATATTAATTTACTTAAGAAAAGTGACAGCAGTAAAACGATAGAAGAAGAAATGGTTATAAATGAAAGGGTCCAAAACAAAGAAAATTTTCAAAATTTAGATAGGTCCAAATACCAAGAAATGGAGGAAAATGTAAAAAGATTCCTTTTCAAAAAGACTGAATTGTGGAAAGAGCGGGCAGAAAAGATTACTACAACTGAACAGGCTTCAAATGAATTGCAACAAACTTTTTCACATACACAAACAGAAATCTAATTTATAAAAATCTTAAATTTTTATTGTTATTTTTGTATTATTTGGAGATTATTTTTGTTGATATTTTTATTAATTCAATTGCACTATATTCTTGTCCAATAAGTCTTATTTAAGCTTGTCATATACATTTATATTTTCAATATATCCCCGTACTCAATAGCTATATTCAAACTTTTCGTGTTACCTCATTTGTTATCTACTTTTGATGAATTATCTTCGGATGGAATTTTTGTCTTACAGAAACGGCGATTCCAAAAATGAAGTGAACTAAGATTAAAAAATTCATATACATGGTATGTCAGCTGTATTTGTGTTGTGAGTATGAGCTTTAAGATAAAACACAGGGAACAGTGTAGCAAATGAAGATATATATATATATATATATTGTAGGTTATGCAAATGTAAAAAATTGTAAAACTTTATTCTGATAATTGGTTAGAAATGGTTGTGCGATAGTATCGAGCCCAGTGAAAAAGTGTATATTTATTAGTACATTCAAAATTCGTTTCAAATCAAACAGTATTTACGCGTTCCATATATGCTCAAACAAGTGGAAAATTGTGTGAAATTTACAATTATCTATGCTCATTTGTGTATCGACTTGTTTTCTCGATAATATTTTATATTTTGTTTTAATCAGTTGTGATTGTGAAATTGAATAAATACAATGGTTCCTTATATTCATCAGGGGGCATGTACTGATAAAAAATTCCCAATTGGGGAATATGATGAATGGTATACCTTGAACTTATAGTCTATCATGTCGAAATGAACATTTCAAAGAAAGAGAATGTTGTTTTATTTCACAAAATATAATGATAATGTTGAAATGCCTTTGAGAGGATATCTCATAAGCTTTATCAGCCATGTATTAGGAGTACAAATAAGTTTCTGCTGTTTTATTGTAGATGGCGCGGCACGGAGTTTCGGTTAGCTTTCGCAGATGATAACCGGCTTAAAAAATAGTTTGGACATTCAAGAACAACATAACCTATTAATATCATTGATTTTATATTGGTAAAATATAATTTTTATAAGTTGAAAATGTCAAAATTTGAGCCAAGTAAGCGTCATTTGCGGGAAATATTAGTTTACTTCTTTAATTTAAAGAAATCTGCTGCCGAGGCGCATCAACTGCTTGTAGAAGCATATGGTGAGGTTGCTTTGAGTGAGAGAACGTGTCGAGAGTGGTTTCAAAAGTTTAAAAACGGTGATTTCGACGTAGAAGACAAAGATCGCAGTGGAAGGCCAAAAATTTACGAGGATGCAGAATTGGAGGAATTATTGGAGGAAGATTCATCTCAAACACAAAAAGAACTTGCTCTAACATTAGAAGTCACTCAGCAAGCAGTCTCACATCGTTTAAAATCATTAGGAATGATTCATAAACAAGGAAATTGGGTACCGTACGAATTAAAGCCGAGAGATATTGAACGCCGATTATGCTTAAGTGAAATGCTGCTAGCTAGACATAAAAAAAAAGGGTTTTTTACATCGTATCGTAACTGGTGATGAGAAGTGGATACATTATGACAATCCAAAAAGAAGAAAATCATGAGGATTACCTGGCGACGCGTCAACATCAACAGCAAAACCGAATATTCACGGAAAAAAACTTATGCTGTGTATTTGGTGGGATCAGCTAAGTGTAGTGTATTATGAGTTGCTTAATCCGAGCGAAACAATTACTGGAGCCCTCTATCGAATACAATTGATGAGATTGAACCGAGCTCTGAAGGAAAAACGCCCTCAATACTATTCTAGACAAGAAAAAATTATTCTTCTGCATGAGAATGCTCGTCCACGTGTTGCGGCTTCCGTGAAAAAGTACTTGGAAACACTTTATTGGGAAGTGTTACCCCACCCGCAGTATTCACCAGACATTGCACCGTCCGATTATCACCTGTTCCGGTCCATGGCACATGCTCTGACGGCGCAGCGGTTCACATCTTATGAGGATACCAAAAATTGGGTTCATTCGTGGATAGCCTCAAAAGACAAGGAGTTATTCGGACGTGGGATTCGAATGCTGCCTAAGAGATGGGAAAAAGTGGTTGCAAGTGATGGGCAATATTTTAAATAAATTTATATTACCGTTCTTCTATAATAAATATTTAATTTGTGTTAAAAAACGGCGAAAACTTATTTGTACTCCTAATACAATTTTTCATTTATTATATTCTATACTACCATACTGTGTTTCACAATAGATAGAGGCTCAAAAGGCTTATTTATTTATTTATTTAAAGGAATACAAGACGGGACGAACCCAAAATTATGTATTCACTAATAATCCAATCACAATGTTTCTTAAAAACCAATAACAACGAAAACAGTAAATTCATCTGAACCATAAATAAAAAAATACAAATATGAAACAAAATTCAGTAATTTCCCAGAAATCGTTTCAAAGTGCAAGAGAAGGCCAATAAAGAATCAGAAAAAACGTCAACGGCAGCGAGATTAGATAGTGTAGTTCTGCAGCATCTCATCAATGGTGAATTCAGATGATAATTGGAAGAACTTTGATCTATATGGAATAAAAACTTATTTCTTGTGCAATATTTAGGTACATTGAAACTGAGCATATTCACAATTTCAGTGGAATCGAGAGAATTAATAGTCTTGTAAATAAACTTAAGGATTCCAAATTATCGACCCGTAGCTCAACACACTCTGGACATAAGCCATCTATAATGCTCTAAGGGATTGATGCTTACGAAAATGCTCACAAACTCTAATGATGAAACCCAGCATACCGTGAGCCTTTTTCGAAATATAAGCGATGTGGCTGTCAAAGATAAGCTTTGAGTCAAAAATGATTCCCAAATCCTTCACCAGCGATACCTTAGTCAGAACACAATTTTTGATGTTAAATTGAGTACTAAAAATGTTTTTATTTCGTGAAAAAGTTATGTGGTGACATTTACTGAGGTTGAGATACAGAAAGTTTTCGTGACAATATTCATGGAGTCTATTTAAATCCTCTTGAAACTCGATCAAATCTCGTAGGCAAGAAACAACAGCAAAGATCTTCAAATCATCAGTGTACATTAAAAATTTGGCAAATCTGAAGCAGCCTGCGATATCATTAATAAAAAGGTTGAAAAGCAGAGAACCCAAATGTGACCCTTGTGGCACACCAGAAGTGAGATCCCCATAAGAGGAGTAACATCCACTGATTACAACTGACTGACGTCGACCCACCAAGTAAGAAGCAAACCAATCAAGCAAAGCACCGTACATACCAACACCAGCAAGCTTCCGCATCAAGATAGCATGATCAATTTTGTCGAAAGCCTTGCTGAAATCGGCGTAAACGGCATCAACCTGAGAACCCACGTCCATCTACTCAAGCAGAAACTGAGTGTACAAAAATAAATTGGTTTCAACAGATCGCCCCTTCATGAACCCATGCTGCTCAACGTTTAAAATGCCTTTAACCTCATTGTATAAAAAATCGAAAATAATCGATTCAAAAACTTTGGCAATAATGCACAGTTTAGATATAGGTCTGTAGTTCTCTAATAGTTGTTTGTTGCCTGATTTATGTACTGGAACAATCAATGCAGTTTTCCATATTTGTGGAAAGCAACCCTCTCTCAAAGATATATTGAACAATTTGTGTAGTGGCTTAACGAGGACATGCACACAATTTTTCAGCAGGCATGTTGGCAGCATATCTGGTCCAGGAGGCTTACTGGGTAACTCATTAATCTTCCTCATAACAACCTCAGACTGGATACTGCTCAAGTTTATAGGGTGTGAACTATATTTATTGTTCATAGGCATGGCAACATTGACAGAATGAGGCGGATTGAACACAGAAATGAAGTGATTCGAAAACTCCTCTGCAATGCTCTGATGATCCGCAAAAACACTAACAGGGTTTTTATCTCTGATCGACACCACCACAGGATTTCCTCTTTTACTTTTCGCGAACTGCCACAAGGTTTTCGGATTGGAAATGACTGAGGATTCAACTGAGTCTATATAATTACTGTAGTCAGACTCGATCAGAAATTTTGACCGGCCTCTCAAAATTTTGAATTCTTGGTAGTCTAGCAAATTTTTATACCGTTTCCATTTGCGGTGAACCCTCTTTTTCTCATTTATTACCCTTATTGTTGCTGAATTCAACCCACACGGAAAATTTGATGATTTATTGAATGATTTAGGGACATATTTTTCAATTATTTTGTAAATACTTCCATAAAAAGCTTCTGTACACTGTCCGATATTTTTATTCTTAGAAACGTTGTCCCAATCAACCTCACCCAATTCCCTACTTATTTCCCGATAATTAGCTTTAGAATAGTTGAAACTACTACTACTACTACTTTGAGCCGAGCATTGCGAGAAAAACGGTAACAATACGCCGACAAAAAAACAAAGTGATTTTGCAGCATGACATATGTTGCAAGAAAGTTGGGAAAAGTGGTGGCTTGCGATGGACAACACTTTGTTCACAATAAAGCTTCAATTTTTGACAAATCTATGTCAGACAGTTGTTAATGAAATGACAACCATATACAGTGGGTGATCAAATTATTAGAGCGATAGTGAAAAATATGCAATTCTGGTTATTGTAGAAAAATTATATCACTTTCTTTCATATATATTTGTCAGTTTTTTATTGAAAAACAGAAAAAAAAAATATGAAGAGTTCAGTAATAATTAAGAATTAACCTGTTAACATCCAACATGTTCTCAGATCTAATACTTGCTACTACCACCTTTGCGTCTATGACTGCTTGGCACCTTCTGGGCATGCTTTCTATGCATTTTTGACAATTTTCTCTTATTTTTTTGCTCCTGTGCCACACTTCTATTGAACGCTCTATCAGTTGACGCTTACTACTAATTATTTCGTTTGCAATTTTTTCTTCAACTTCCAAAGGTTCTCGATCGGGTTGAGATCTGGAGAATTGCCAGTCCAGTCTAGAACCTTTACTCGGTTGTCAGAAAGAAATTTAGTAACTTTTTTAGCCTTGTGGCATGGCGCCGAATAATGCAATAATGAATATGTAGCGCTCATCTGGGAACCACTCTTGGACCTGGGGAAGCATTTTTCTTTCAAGGTCATTCATATACTGGTCCTTTCTCATTGTTTCTTCAAAGATGTACAGGCGACCTAGTCCCTGACTGCTGATTATAGACCACACCATGTTGCTTAGAGGATGCTTGACCGTTCTAACGATGCAGTCATCCTTAAAGTTTTCCCCCTGTCTTCTCCTTACAAATACAGATCTGTCCATGAGAATTTTTACGGTTGATTCATCCGAAAATCAGACCTGGAATATTTAGTAATCCTATTAGTTTACCATTTCTTTATTATTAAATTTGGGAACCACCTGTTTCCAATCATCAACTGTTCAATCCTGATATTTATCCCATTGGAGTCTTTTTTTCATCATGACTGGGGTGATAAGAGGTATTTTTGCAGGCTGAGATGCTGAGAATCCCAAATCCTTTATTAGTCTTCGAGCTGTAATTGGTGAAATGTTCACCCCTGACTCTTGCATGATTCTTGTGAGTGTCCAGAGAGGCTGTTTTCTGTTTTTTGCCATAACAATATCAGGTATTTTTCGCTCATCTCTTGGTGTTGTAATTTTTTTCGACCACATCTTCCATTTGCGTCGTGGGGTCATATCTAAGTTTTCATCCATTTTTTTCTTTATTCGGTCTACTGTTGCTCTCGAAACTTTAGTAATGGATGTTATTTTTCTGTTTGTGTAATCTATATTTGATACCAAATATTTTATCTCAGATGCTCTTCTGGGTGTGATGTATTTTGTCTTTCCCATTAATAATTTAATTTTTTTTTTAATCAACTGATGTAACAAACACAGAATAAAGACTTGACTGCTAAAATCACCTGAAAATAAAGCGCAACAATATAATACGTCGATAAAAAGTACCAAAACAAACCAGAACGTCTTAGAAAACCGTAAATAACGTGAAAATACCCGACCGCACAGCGAGGCTGGCTAGCTAGAACCATAGATCAGCAAGACTATATTATTGTTTTTCTATGGCTAGAACTAACAACACAGATGCATCATGGTGCATGAGTTAATTGGTGGGGGTATCTGCAAGGTTGCCGGTTTTGCTCCTACAAATAAATATACTCTAGTATCATAATTGAACGAGAAAAAGCAGATTAAAATGCTTCGTACCCTAATTTCAGTTAATTTCATAAAGAAGTGTTCAATTTTTTAAGGTGGCTCTAATAATTTCATCAGCCACTGTATACTCGACAATGAAGTAACCAACGAATACCTTGACTTAATGAGTGAGTTTGATTTCATACCTATGATTAACTCATATACAAGAATATGTAACAATTCAAAATCCTGCATAGACCATATGTTCCTGAAAATGAAACACAGTATTGAAGAATGCCTTCCTAAAGTTCTTAAAACTTGCATAACTGATCATTTTCCAATAATACTGAAAATACCCTTGAAGAAAAAAATCCTCAGAAGTAACCGATCCTCTTGATTCATTCAATAAATACACAGATAATGCAAAACTAAGTGAAAAACTTAAAAACATTTGCTGGGCACCTATATATGAAGTCCAAAACGTGAGTGTAGGAGTTGATTTTTTTGTGAATCAACTGAATGAAGCAATAGAGGAGAGTACTGTAACAAAAAAAGTTCTTCATAAAGAAAAAAAGACAGATGTGGATTTCTAGTGCATTGATAAAGAGTATAAGAGAAAAAGAAAGACTCTATGCACTTTCATAAAGAGATCAGCAGAATGAAGTTTTGAAATCCAGATTTATCAGCTACAGAAACAAACTAAGAGTCCTACTCAGGATCGCGAAAAAACCGTATTACGGTAACAGGGTTGTACAAAGTGGAGATAATTCAAAACAACTATGGAACGTAATAAATGAAATAAGTAATAACGAAAAGAAAAAGACTATAATTAACGAGGTAAAACTAGAAGATAATACTATAGTAACAGATCCCGCCATTATGAGCAATGAATTCAGCAAATATTATGGAAATTTAGGAGGGAGTCTCGCTAACAAGATAATAAAACCCTTGACCACTACCTCATATTAATCAAAATACAATGTTCATGGAACCAACGAATAAACATGAAGTAGAGGCAATTATAAAAACATTAAAAAATAATAAAACACCTGGATTGGACGGGCTGAGGGCAGAAACCTTAAAATGTATCTCTTGCCACATCTGTGAACCACTTGCCTACCTCATTAATCAAAGCATCTCAATGGGAGACTGGCCTAAAAGTCTCAAAGAAGCAATAATAAAGCCTCTATTCAAAAGCGGAGATAAGACTAAAATGGTGAACTATAGGCCCGTATCAGTAATTTCAAACGTGGCAAAGATTTTCGAAAAAATTATCAAACATATGTGTTAGATAAAAATATTATCTCAAATAGACAGTTTGGATGTCAGCCAAACAAGTCCACTGAGGATGCGATTTCTCTGCTTGTATCAAACATTTATGAGGCTTTAGATAGGAGTAAGCCAGATCTGTGTGTTTTTTTAGACTTAGCAAAAGCCTTCGACACTGTAAGCGACCCAAAATTATTGGAGGCCTTGGAAGACATTGATTTAAGGGGCAATGTGTTTGATCTGATTAAGAGCTATATATCTAGCAGACAACAATATGTCAACTGTATAAGTGATGCTTTCGGGGTTAAGTTTGGAGTTCCACAAGGAACCTTACCGGGACCTATATTATTCACTATTTATATGAATGGTCTACTTAAATTGGATAGCCATGGGAAGATAATTAGTTTCGCAGACGACACAGCCATTTTATATCAAGCTGATAGCTGGAAAGAACTGAGAGACCAAGCTGAAAACGACATAAAACCTATCATAGATTGGATGGATTGTAATTTATTGACAATTAACTTTGAAAAGATCGAATATATCACATTCACTTGCTTGGATAGGAACTTACCAGACTATGAGACACTGAAAATTTATGAGAATTGTGTAATCAAAAGAACCAACTATATTAAATATTTGGGTGTTATTGTGGATGAACATTTGAGATGGGATAAACATATAGAAAACCTAAGCAGGAATCTCAGATGTTTAATCTATAAATTTAAGCTTCTGAGAACCATTCTAGACACAACCAAACTCAAAATGGTTTATCATGCTTTGGTGGGTTCACGTTTAAACTATGAAACCATAGGGTGGAGTGGAGCAATGAACACACAGCTTAAAAAAATTACTATAATACAGAAAAAAATCTTGAAAATAATCTTAAGGAGACCTCATACCTTTCCGACAGATAATCTCTACACAGAAGCAAAGATCTTCGGCATAAAGCAATCGTTTTATCGTTCCATTGTGGTATATCAATTCAAAAATATATCAAATCTAGTATCTCTTACACATCAATATAATACGAGGAAACATAGAACTTGCTACAGAACTCCATTTTCAACGAAGACAGTTGGCCAGCGCAGTTTTACTTTAGCACCGAGAGTGTATCAGATTCTACCCAAAGATCTAACAGAACTTCATAATCTACGCCATTTCAAGAAAAGATTGAATGAATTTATTACAAAGTACTCGAGAGATGAACTTGTCAAAATAATGGACATGCGAAAATAAATATTTGTGACACTGAATTATATTACTCCCTTCTTATATCTTATAGTTTATATTATATACATACCTTCATTAATACATCATTTTATCTGTACACACTATCAATATATGATGTTTTATCTGTACATTTTATTTGTTTGTATAACTAGTATTTGTACATTTTTTATCTATATTTGTTTATACCTTATCTTCATTTTATCTATACACTGTTTTTAAAATAAAATTAGTATTAGTATAACAAACCAATATCCTAAATCCCAACTCGCGCACAGGCAATATGCCTTACTGAGTTTTTGCGGTTTATTGAAACTATATTTCTGAATATGTATAGACTGATTTTTATACAAACTGTCCTTTTTCAATAAACTATATATTATTATTATTATTATTATACTAAAAGACGAGAGCGCCACAGCTTCATAGTCAAAGTAACTTGTTCTAGCGTCTTATCATTATGCTCCAACGTCTATAATTTTCCAATTTTAAGCCGAAAATGGTCTCAAACGAATAGATTGGACTCACTGATGAAGAATCCAAGAATAATTCTACCCAGATGGCCGATCCGTCCGTATACATTCTATCTTTCGAAAGGTAATAGCTACAGACTCAAAACTTGCAGAATAGGTTTATAGCCTAAATATCTCGATTGAATTTCTTAATGGGTAAAATCAGTCCAATTGTTTCGAATCTATTCATTTGAATCCTTTTCTTATTTCTCCCAAAAGATCGGAAACTATTCAGACGATCGAGATAAAATTTGATATTAAGCTAAACAATAACGAGACGAAGATTTTTGCCTATAACCTATAAACCTATAAACTTAAAATTTTCAAGGTAGGTTTCGAGCCCGAGTATATCAAGTATGTTCAAAAACAAACAGAGTCGACTCAATTGTTTCTGAGTTATTCTTATTCAATTTTTAATTTATTATTTTTGAAAATACAAATCCGATCCAGTTCGAATTTAAATAACGGGAATTGATTTCGGGCAAAGTAATAATGTTTTTTGACTTACGGATCATTTTAGGCTTATAATCATCTTTGAAAAGTTATTCAAGTATTTGAAATTTTCAGGGAAAAGGGATTGTTGAACAAGCGTGCAAAATCTTATTACTTCACGTTTCATCATTCATCGCGTTTGTCGTAGGATAATAAGATTATTTGAAATTCTTCTGCAAAAGGACTTCTCTTCAGTTCCAAAGTTATACATTTGAAAATTAAAAATCATAAGCTTGCCGCCATTCGGAAAGCTTTTACCGAGAATCCTCCTTAAATTGTTCAATTCCTCAATAAAGTTACGCATTCCATTCCTTCTTAAAATACGATCGGAATAAACGAACTCTTAAGTAAACCGTGTCCTTCATTTTTTCAAATGCCGGATACCAGATGCGCGTAATGGTACATCTCATGGTACATGCCCGAAATAACTAATGCGGTAATGTGAGCCTGAAGTCCTCAAGAGCGGAACCACTTTGAGGAACCATAATGCACTGTTGAATGCTTCGGATTTCTGTAAATGGAGATCTTCTGATGCTTTAGGAAACCGGAAATCGGACTTGATAAAAAGCCGATACTTAAGTGTGTTATTAGACCAGTAGTCAGTAATCCAGTGGAAACAATTATGTCCAACAGGAGGAAGAATTATGTGGTAAACCTATCAGAAAATTTATGAGGGCTACACTCGTACATTATTTCAAGATAGTAGCGCTTTAATCATTGTAAAAGCCTGTTTAAAGAGAATATCGATTATCCTTTTTTGCATAACTCTCCTATACACTCACATGAAGTTTAAGCGCTATCAGTAATTTAGTTGTTAATATATCGCCTTCAAATAAAAGGCTCTTTCCGAAGAAAAAGCCTGAGCGATACAATAAATTTGGGTGAATAATACATATTTTGTATTGAATTGTATCAGTCCTTACTTGCTGAAAATCCATATTAAATAATATTTAAATAAAGTTATTCTGATTTTCACAAATTTATTGATTCTATCATCAGGCAAGATCTAATGTGATCTTGCCTGATGATGCTACTGTGATAGCGGAACAATTGTTGTGAACATATCAATAAATTTGTGAATAGGTGTAGACCATATTTCATTGTTGTCTTCTGGTACCCCAAGGTACCATCTATTTACCATCAAACAATGTACAGTTTCTCGCGGACCATTCTGTATTGTAGAAGTTAGAATATATAATTCTGAATTAGTCATTTCAAAATTACTTCTATTGAGTATTGACTCACATTCCAATTGTTTTTTGATTTTTTTTTTGTTGACTAGTGTTATTAAACACTAACACAAGCTTGCATTAAAGTTTACAGATACCTATTGACAGATAAAAGTTGACAGGAGCAATTTCAGATTTGAACTAGGCGGAAATTATGATTTACCAAAGTGTCCTCCTACCCTAAACATCTTGCAGGATTACTAGAAAGTCAATACTAATAAATGAACCATTGTGCAAACTTTGCAGCCTCTTTCTATTTCGGTTCAGGTAAAAGGTTTCCTTTGGTTATCATCAGCATGTGAAATCGGCCTCACGCATCTTTTCAGAAAGTTTCGAAATTTAGAGAGAGAGTTTGAATGAGCGACGGATGACCTTTAATCTGGTGTAAGTATCTCGGCAGTTATTCATGGTAACGCATAATAGAAATAGGCTTTTTTAATTAGCGTTAATGATGCCGCGTGACTTTAGACTCATTTCAGGAGCGTATGAATCTATTGTTAATTGTCACGAATTCTAGTTCCGAAATGTGCAGACAAGAATCACGAATTGTGTTCAAGGACCAATAGGAGCAGATGGCGCATTGACCATGGAGAGTCCGGTCAATGGCGCAGAAAAAAGAGTCGGACAAAAGGAGTGTTATTTCTTAACGTGCTTTTATACAATTGAAGTACCTTAGGAATAAGGAAATAACGCTACATTATTTGTCAAGGTATTTTTAGTTTTAAGTTAGGAAACAGAAGTTTGGAAGAAAAATATCATCGTTCGACTCTTTACCATTTTTATTCTAAGACTTTTGAAGGAAGGTGAAAACTACTGACGTGAAGTCAGGAGCTTTTGCGCGCTGGTTCATATCACCACCCAAGATCTTCAAAAATGATTTTTTTTGGTCTTCTAGTTATACGATCCTCACAAAATTTTATTCGATTATGTGACTCATTATTCTTCTTCTAAATGCTAAATTTCGAATCGATCAAATCTGCAGTTTCGAAAATATTGAGAAAAATATGAAAAATTTTCGAACGTGAATAACAATTCTGCCCATTAACAAATTCAACCACGACATTCAGACTCCTAAAAGATTTGAGGCTCTTACTCTTTCTGTTCGAAAGTGAGCTTGTTTACGGACAGACAGAATGACTTTTGACCTCGGATTCTTCATCGGTGAGTCCAACCTAGTCGTTAAAGACCATTTTCGGCTCAAAATTTGAAAACTACAGACATTTGGGCGCTGTTTCCTGGAACTATGGTGTAAAAATAGAACTGATTATTGAGGAAATCAAAATATGTCGATTTCTAAAAAAATATATGCATGACATCCAAAAAAATTGATAATGGTAAACAAAAATTTTAAAAATCCCATTTATAACGAAAATGGTGAGATTTTGGAGTCCTCACAGGGTGTACATGAATAGTTCAAGGATTCACTGAGAACAAAAAAGTTACGCAATATATGAATAGTTGCGAAAAAAAGTTTCTCGCGAAACAAGGTTAAGGGGTGGCTTTTTCTACCCCTTGTAACAACACCAAAATTTTTTTTCGAGTGCCTTCTCGCCCGCATAAAATGTGTGGTTAATTTTATTCTTGTTAGCTTCTTGGTTTTCAAGAAATATATTAAAAACTGTTTTTCGGGTGCTATCTTTAGGGGGCTGTAACTAAGCAGAGGGGGCTGAAAATACTGAAGTTTATATGAAAGACCCACCCTATTTTTTGACAAGGAATCACCCTTGCATTTTTTCGCAACATACCTTGTATATTGCGAAACCCATGAACCTGGGAGCGAACCTCTGTATCTGACCCTTTAGGGAAGCCGTGTTCACAGCCCTGTCGCAAGAATCTTCGGCCAAAAGTTCCTTTATCACCTCCGCAAAAGCTTTGATAGAGACCCCTTCATGCTGGAATTGGTGGTGTTGATATCCTTAATATAGGCATCCTGTCGAAGATACTCCAACAGTTGTTTGGTATTGGACAGACATTGAATGACGTAGTTCATGAAACAAGTGTTACCGATGTTCTTGAGGCCATTAAGACCCAGTGTTTTCACGCTTGTTGTTGCGCAAACTGCGGTTGGACTGCTTGTTCCTAATCGATAACTGAGGCTGGGAGATCTTTCGTAAGAGTCTTCGTCGAAGATCCCACTGCGTCTTTCCCTCTCCACTGATTTTCTACCAAGAGTGTTCAAATTCAACACACCAGAAGTACCAACGCTATTGGTAGCCACGGAGCCAGATGGGGACAACCTGCTCTTGTTTGTTTTAGGTGAAGATGCCAAGTCCCTAGTGTAAGGAATGGGCTTTTCGATGTAACTAATCTCTGGCTCGCTGCAGTTCTCTAGAACCTTATCGATCACAGACTGCTTATCTCCACCTTCCAGGTTCTTGCTGGATATGTAAGAGGCGAAATTGTTCGTCCTGGAAACACTCCCAGAGACAGACTCTTCATTCAGGCTTTGACTAGATGAACTATCCACTTGGTCCTTGTTTCCGTCATCCTCGCACTCCCTACTGGTATCCAACGCGTTCCTCTTCTGGTCCACAACACCGTTCGTCAGTTTTCCCTGTTCACTGTTAATTTTGACATTCAAACTGTCAACTGTGTCAATGTCTTTCAACATCACAGCTTTCGTCTTTTGTTTATCCAAATTCATTTTCTTTTCTGTGGCCAGGCTAGTTTTCTTGTCGAGATTCGTTGGTTTCTTCTCGATGCCATTCCTTTGTTTGTCATTGCTGACTTTTGGGGTTTTGAGGTTAGTTTTAGCCTGCTCGTCTATTTCTTTGTGTACCCCAGCTATCTTGATTATTTTGCCGTGGTTTTCCAGATGTTCCGTTTTGGAGTCGTCGATTTTGATTGGAGCCTTCTTGACCGTGGCTCTAGGCAGGGAAGACCTGTTCATTGTTTTCAGACAGTTGGGAATTTTTTCCTCATTGACCTTAAGATTAGACTGGTCTAGTTTTTTGACCTTATTTACATTTTTTTGTATGTTCTCAATGAATCCTTGAACACAAATCTGGAGGTAAGACAGTTTTCAAGTAACTTTAAATTCAGAATTATAAATTGAAACTTCTACAATATATATTGAAAATTATATACAAAAATATCAAAATAATATCACGATATATAATCAATGTGAAATATTTTTCAATATCCAGGAGAATACTTTTTTCGCTTTACGACATGAAACGTTTCAATACAAATGAATTAACACAAACAGCAAGTAATTTGTATCGTGAAAAATATCCAGAAAGACAACCGTTCAAAGATATTTTCGCACAATTGCGTCATAACTTAATGAATGAAGGTCTTTTTGAAGAGAAAAGACGGAAGAGATATCTTAAGAATACAGATCAAAAAGAAGTTGTCGTTTGTCGTTTTATAAGCTGCTGAAATCAAACCTAGAACATCAATTCGTATTATAGAAAAATTTACAGGAGTACCAAGAAAGAATGTCAGGATTCTGAGAAAACAAATTCAAACCTTATAGAGCCAAAAGAGTTCTTTTCTTCATCTCATGCCTGGACATTTTGAACGCTGTATTGGGTTTTGTCGATGGTTCCTGGATAAATATAACCAGACGTCTGATTTCCCACTCAATTATATTTGGGCATATGAAGCTCATGTGTGAAGTAACAGTATTTTCAACCCCTATAACTCCTATACTTAGGCATAACAAAATCCCCATTCAGTTATCAAGCAGAGAAATCAAGGAAGATTCGGGTTTAGTATATGAGCAGGTATTTACAGGGACAGAATTATAGGTCCGTTAATTTATAATGATAATTATAACATCATAGAATTATCTACAGATCTTAAGGTGACAAATAGAATCGGAATATTTATTTCCAAGAAGGCTAGCATCATCAGGAGTTTTTTAATAGCAAATTTTGACGACAATTGGATTGCCAACCGGTGGCCGGCTAGGTCGCCTGACCTAACGCCCATGGACTTTTACCGTTGGGGAAGATTAAAAGATAAAATCTATAAAAAGCCAATCAACTCTATAGAAGAACTGGAAATGCTGTAGTTCATGGTTTCATTTCCAGTGAACTTATCAATTCAAAAAAAAATATTCAGAAAAGGTGCCGCATGTGCTTGAACGAAAATGGTCGACACTTTGAACACCTCATTTGATGGAACTCTTCGTTTATTGTTATTTTGAAATCGAATTGTTATGGTTTTTAATAAGACTACGGGTTTTATTCAAACTATTAACTGTTTGAATCGAACTTTGACAGCCAACAAATAATGTTCGCATTACTTTATTTTCACCACCGCACAGTTCAAAGCCTGCTTATTCAAGAGATAAAATTCCATATCTTGAACATGACTTCAGAAAAATATCTAGTATGCTATATTTATGGAATGGTGATTTAAAGCTCCATCGAAATATGTGGAAATATACGGGGTATCCCATTTGAAAATAATATTTTCATAGCGATATCTAATAAAATATCAGTTTGCAAAAAATTTATTAACGTCTTAGAACTACGAACTATAGGTTGCTATAGGAAAGTTGTTACAGAAATAGAAAATTTTCAACAGAAGAAAAGTTACAGCAATATTTTGTAAATGAACATTTTTGAGAAACGCCTTGGTGACAGAAATCGACATGCGGTTTTCGCCAACTAGTTTCTTATTCCTAGATATCTAATCGAAACAAATTTGTCTTGGTTGATGGCTTTAGATAATTCTGGTCAATACTTCATATTTTCTTTTGATTCTTTATTGGTTAGCTGCCGCTCACATATGTCTATAAAGTGAAACAGTGTTTTCTAAGGCATTTTATTGAATTTAATTTTAAAAAGTTTTTGAGATATTTTTTAGATTAAATCTTCAAAGGTTTCTGAGAATTAATCCAGCTATTATGTGTAATATTCCTTAATTGTGAAACATAAAAACTGTGTGAATTATTTAAAATGAAAAAAAAAGAAATATAAATTATCAATTAAATCTACCAAATAAATACTTGAAGGGGACAAAATTTTGTTTCCTTCCTTGTTTTATTAAAACCAAATTCCTTTCCAAAAATACAAAACATAACCTCAATAACTTCTTCAAAAACAACTGGCTCAATATAAGTTCCTTCAAAAAAAAACAAGTGGTTTTTGAAGAAGTTCTTGAGGTTATGTTTTTCATTTTTTGAATGGAATTTGGTTTTAATGAAACAAGGAACGAAACAATTGTCCCCTTCAAGTATTTATTTAGTGGATGTAATTGATAATTTATATTTCTTTGAATTCTTTTATTCCCTTTGCTACTATGTGATAAGTGTTTAATTATATATGTCTACTAAATTAACACACTGTGCTCTAAGACATTCATTTGATTACATATTATGTGTATATATGTAAGGTGTATATTACATGGGCAATCACTACATGTTAACTTGTAAACTCCTGATTTTTTGTTTTTAGAAATGACGTCTCTATTATTTTTTATTAAGCTATCTAAAGAATTAATGGTTTTAAAAGAGATGTTATATTTTTCTTTAAATATTCAGCAATCTTTTCAGATTATTGGCCTATGTGAGTTAATGAAATAAATTTGGTTTCGTTTGAATTTTGAAATTTTGGATATACAAGTGATATTGCTTTCTTGTAATTTATTTTATTAAGTGAATTGTCTACAATTAACGGATTAAAATCATTACTGAAAGCTATTTGTTTAATGGTTTTATACTCTTTATCAAAATTTTCTTTCGTCATGGGTATGTTAACTAATCTATAAAGCATACTATTATAAGCTGACAATTATTTAAATATTTTAATATTAGCCTTCTGCATATTTAATTTCAAAAAATTATATTTAATGATTACAACTTCTGAAAATAAATTAAAATAATGTCATATAAGTACCACTTATTATCAAATGACATATAAAATAAACATTCATTATAAGACATCCAAATGGTATAACAAAATCCAATAAATAAAAATTGTTAACCAAAATCCTATAAATTAAATATTTTGGATAGACAAAATTTTGTTTCTGCTGATCAATCTTATGAAAACAAATATCTTTCAAAAATGTCTAACATAATCTTAAGAATTTAATCATAAAACTATCTTACTTAGAATATTCAATATTATTGGATATCTAACTAAGTTACTTTATATAAAAAAACTGAAGATATGTGAAAACATTACTGAAAAACAAGTTTTAAGAGAGACTTTGATTCGTCAATATTCAAATAATTCATATTCAATAAATATAACATCAATCAACAACAGATATTTACTCACCTTTCAACTACTTAGAAAACTTCTGGTAAACTGAAAAATCTTTAAATGTAGTGTAACGGTTAACTATATGTAAATATTTCTGTGGTTTACCCTTGATCTAAAAGATTGAAAGACAATTTAACGGCCTCTGTTATAGCACAAGGACTATCTTTATAAAGAATGTTAAGGAAACCAAATAATTATATATTATGAATAAAATAACATAAATAGAGGTTAATTCTTGATAGAAGGTATATAAAATTATTTAAATATTTTAATATTAGCCTTCTACATATTTCAAAAAATTATATTTAATGATTATAACTTCTGAAAATAAATTAAAATAATGTCATATAAGTACCACTTATATCAAATGACATATAAAATAAACATTCATTATGAGACATCCAAATGGTATAACTGTTTAATGGTTTTATATTCTTTTTGTCAAAATTTTCTTTCGTCATGGGTATGTTAACCAATCTATAAATCTATTATAAGCTGACAATTTTTGTGAAAATGGATAATGAATCGTAGCATCTGTATGTTTAGGTTTTCTGTATATGGAAAAGTCGTGTCTATTAACACGACTTTTAAACACATACAGATGGTCCTTATACTTCAAACCATCCATTTTCACAAAAATTGTCAGCTTATAATAGTATGCTTTATAGATTGGTTAACATACCCATGACGAAAGAAAATTTTGACAAAGAGTATAAAACCATTAAACAAATAGCTTTCAATAATGATTTTAATCCATTAATTGTAGACAATTTACTTGATAAAATAAATTACAAGAAAGCAATATCACTTGTATATCCAAAATTTCAAGATTCAAACGAAACCAAATTCATTTCATTAACTTACATAGGCCAAAAATCTGAAAAGATTGCTAGATATTTAAAGAAAAAGAAAAGTATAACATCTCTTTTAAAACCATTAATTCTTTAGGCAGCTCAATAAAAAATAATAAAACGTCATTCCTAAAAACAAAAAATCAGGAGTTTACAAGTTAACATGTAGTGATTGCCCATGTGTATATGTGGAACAGACAGGCCGTTCATTCTAAACAAGGATACGAGAACATGAAAAATGTTATATTAATAATAAACCGAATTCAACTTATGCCAACCATTTGTTAGAGACTAGCCATAATTTTAATATGAACTATGAAATATTGCATATCGAAAACAAAAGTCAGAAACTAAATCTGTTAGAAACTTCAGAGATCAATAGATATAATAAAAGACAAATTTTATTTAATGATCAAACAGATCCCCCTACTCAATATTTTCCATTAATTGTAAACCATCTCTTCCCACCCCTCTATTTTTTTGTACCAGAGCTGTGTATTTAAGGTCATGTTTTGCATTGTATACCTCAGTTTAAATACTCACCTAATGAAGTCATGGTATGACGAAACAATTGTCGTGTAAATCAATAAAATAGCGGAAGTTAACATTTATTTTTCTTATATTGAAGATGAATCAAGTAAAGACCGAGGCAATCAAAAATCCTTCTATCAAGTAAAAAACCTCTTTTTACTATTAGGAGTACAAATAAGTTTCCGCCGTTTTTTTGTAGATGGCGCGGCACGGAGTTTCGGTTATCTTTCGCAGATGATAACCGACTTAAAAAATAGTTTGGACATTCAAGAACAACATAACCTATTAATATCATTGATTTTATATTGGTAAAATATAATTTTTATAAGTTGAAAATGTCAAAATTTGAGCCAAGTAAGCGTCATTTGCGGGAAATATTAGTTTACTTCTTTAATTTAAAGAAATCTGCTGCTGAGGCGCATTAATTGCTCGTAGAAGCATATGGTGAGGGTGCTTTGAGTGAGAGAACGTGTCGAGAGTGGTTTCAAAAGTTTAAAAACGGTGATTTCGAGGTAGAAGACAAAGATCGCAGTGGAAGGCCAAAAATTTACGAGGATGCAGAATTGGAAGAATTATTGTAGGAAGATTCATCTCAAACACAAAAAGAACTTGCTCTAACATTAGAAGTCACTCAGCAAGCAGTCTCACATCGTCTTCTATAATAAATATTTAATTTGTGTTAAAAAACGGTGGAAACTTATTTGTACTCCTAATAATTTTTAATATATTTATTCAAATATGTGGTCGAATGATGTTTGCTAATTAATCGCGATCAATGGTTTCTATTTTCCTTTGATTCTGTATCGCTTGACTGTCGCTTATGTGTCGATAACGCTATATTTCTCTGATATAAAAAAACAGTGTTTAAAAAGTTTTAATAGATTTTCTTGATTAACTTTGTAGAGGTTTCCAGACAAAAAGTTTCTAGTTTATATTTGAAATATTATGTTTACGGAAACTTGTATAGAGAATGGACCAAGGAATCACAATACATACTCATTCTCTATAAATCTCAGCTTTCGGTTCCGTGCAACACGGTTCCTCTGTCCCTCTCTATCGCACTCAGTCCCCCATCTTCCCCACTTCTCATCCTATCCCTAAACCTCTGTTACCCGACCGCCGCAACTCCGGCTTTCGTTAGCCGGTACCCATCAACCAATTTTCTCCACCATTCGTTTCGTATTCATGGTCGCGGTGTGCCATGGTCGAACGTGTTTTTGTGCATCCTCGACGTGAACGGTGAACCTGCCGATTTGTTTACGCGAAAAAAGCGCGTCTCGGTGTCCGACAGTGTGAAAAAACCAGTGGTGTACGGAGTGCGATGTGACAATTTGGTTCTTGGCTGCTGACAATGAGCATGAGCGGCAGTCTCATCGATGACGATGATACGTGGGAAGATTTCTGGGGTGAGTTGTTGATTAATGTGGGTAGTGGCGCCAAGGGATGGTGTCGAAGGTCGGGAGGAAATCAGGGATGTGACATCTTCCTCCTTTGTGATTTAAGGACGCGATGACCTCAACGTAAACGGCGATTGCAGTAGATCAATCGGCCGAAACTGCACTGACCTTGAAAGTGTGGTGGGTTAACCTAGAAATGGGGATTGAGACGGAGTAACTTGAGGGTGGACCATGACAGCGAAAAATTTGACAATATAACGATTCCATACATTAACTAGAATAAAAGCAGAATTCAATTCATTCTTTTCGCCTCTTATAATGATTATAAAGAGAGTTCATATCATCTTCTTGGTAATGTTCACTCTGAATTGAGCACGTGTAAAAGTGTCACCTGAACTGTGATAAAGGAAGGATTTTAAAATTGAAGATGAAACTCTGGTTTTGTATCGGAGAACCCACTAGAAGCGTTCGTGCGTTTCTTTTCGAAAATGGACCCACTTTTTATTGCCAATCACAATTCGATGCAAAAAATCCTTTCTTTTTGCCGTTGAAGCAGTTTTTTCACACATGAAAAATGGCGTTCAAAATCTCTTGGCTTCAGTTTCCTACCTTTCGGTTAATTTCCACTATTTTTAAACGATGGCAAATGGGTGGATGAGTGACTCCAAGTTCTTTGCAAGTATCTCCTGCGTTTGTGATGGACCCTGCCTCTAATTCTTCATCTTTAAACTTTGGCGGTGCTCCGGGACGTTCTTTGTCTTTCAAATCAAAATTACCACTGTTAAATCAGGTAAATCACTTCTGACACGTTCGTTCATCTAGAGCATGACATCAACTGAAATGCGATTACTTTCGGCATCCTTTTTTTTCATATTGCCTACTGACGAAACTTCAAAATGAAGGTGTTGCTAGATGAAACAATGGAATAATAAACTAGTAGCGACATATGTTATCAAAACCGCACGAGCTTATTTTTACCCCTATTATGTGGACATAGTACATTTTATGTCGAAACGAATTAATTTTGCGTCGATAAAAAATATATAGAATCACTTCTATCAATATTAGTCTAGTTAACATATCAAATACATTTAGAATGGAGTCTTTGTTCTCGACAGTATCAGATGAAATGAGCTCAAATTTTAGTTTCCTTGCAGAAGCTAATAATCTGTTACCAGCTTTTCGATAAACAAGAAAACAAATTCGGCTTTGTTCCCATATCAGATAAATAAACCTGTTATATGAAACTACGAAATTTGAAGAAAGCACTTTAAACAAAGTCGGTATTAAAACTTAAATGTTTTCCCCTAACAACTGAAATATAAATTATAATCATAAATAAGGGGTGAGCCATTTAAAATTTGCATTTTTCATCGGTTGCAAATAAAAAAGTAATGAATATTTTTCAAAGTTATCAGTTTATTAGAAAAGTTAAACCTTGACATTTACGAATGAAAAACAATATCATTCAACTGGCAACAGTACCCACATTCAATCCACCCAATTTCTCAGTATATTGTCGATTGTTTGGGGCCTAATCTCATGAATAGCAACTTCGATTTCGTGTTTCAAGGCATCAATCGTTTCTGGATGGTTAGCGTAACACTTTTTCTTAAAGGATCCCCACAAAAAATAGTCCTCCAAAGTCAAAATGAGCTTCTACGCTAAAGATAATTTTTCTGGGAAAATGCTTATCTTCGGTCATGCGATCATTAGCCCATTGAGGAAAGTGAAAACGCATCAGATGGTCACGAGGCATCACTTCTTGCACTAGTTGAACTTTGTAAGTCTTCATACCGAGGTCTTAATGCAACATTCTACCCAGAGAAGTGTGAGAAATGTTCATTTCTTGAGCACGATGACGAGTTGATGTTGATGGATGTTCAGCCACTTTCTGGGCTACAGCAGCAATGTTTGCAGATGTGCTGACTAGACGAGAACGTGAACGGATTGTTTTATCAAATAACGATCTTGTTTTTGCGAACAAATTGATCCACAAATTACCCTAAAGGCATTTCATTTCTATTGAATTTTCCACGTAAATTTCTAACAGTTTGGATAGAAGATTCACCATTTTGGCAATAAGTTTTGAATATTCACCAGTTTTTTTCAAGCGTAAATCAACCCATTTCGTTAATGCCAAATATTAGACTAACTTTCTGTCAAAACATGAATGACAGAAGTGTTGCCAGACTCGAGATAACCGCTATGTCAAAATGCAAACTAGATGATGGAGTACTTAACGAGCATACACAAAATTCATTTATTTTGATTTTAATACCGCATGAACCTAACTGGAATCCATTGAATTAAAGAAAAACGCTGATAAAATATATGAGTTCTTTAGTATAGTTAAAATAATAAAAAGAGGTTTTTTACTTGATAGAAGGATTATTAAAAAAAATTTAAATATACAGATTTATTCTATTAACCTCCTACAAATTTCAATTAAAAAAAAAATTTATTCAAAAACTTTTAGAATTAAATTAAATGAATGTCAAAGAACACTTTGTGTCATTTTAGTAGACATATAGAATTAAACACTTATCACACATCACCAAAGGGAATAAAATTAATCAAAGAAATATAAATTATCAATTAAATATACTGAATAAATACTTGAACGGACCAGATTTGGTTTCGTTTCTTGTTTTATTAAAACCAAATTCCTTTCCAAAAATCCAAAACATAACCTCAAGAACTTCTTCAAAAGGAACTGGCTCAAACTAAGTTCCTTCAAAAAAATTCCTAAAACACGCAGAACATCTTTAAAAAGCAAATTAGAATTATTACAACGGAAACTAATCGCCTACTTCACATTTAAAAAATAAAAATAATTAACAAAATATATCTTACTATACCAACTGAATGCAGATATCTGAACAAACACTAGAATGAAGTGAACTTTTAAAAATCCTACGTATTCTATGCTTGCCACAGAAACTACACAAAGTTTGCAAGGTATTTTATGGACTCCTTTAAAATCAAATGCTAATATGCTAGTGTAAATAAAATAGATAATAATTTTTATATATACAATAAAATAATAAAAAGAGATTTTTTACTTGATAGGATTATTGAAAAAATTTTAAATATCATACATATTTATTCTGTTAACCTCCTACGAATTTTAATTTCAAAAATTTTGTATTCAAAAACTCTTTGAATTAAATCAAATAAATATCTAACACACTGCGGCAATTTAGTAGACATTTTTAATTTTTAGTTTTCGAATAAAAATTTTTTGAAATTAAAATTTGTAGGAGGTTAACAGAATAAATCTGTACGATATTTGAATTTTTTTATAGTATAGTTGTTTTTCAATATATATATATATATATATATATATATATATATATATATATATATATATATATATATATGCAGAAAATCTGAACTTGATTTAATTTTTAAGACCTTGAAGTTTGTTATGCCTCTTAATACTATGATTTTTAAAAAATTATGTATGAACTTTCTAGTATTTTCTCATATCGAACTATTTAATTTTCAACTGGATCGAACGTGTATTTGTTAACATATAGAGAAAAGAGTATTCCAAGACGTCGCAGACCTGTATTATGGCCATTCATGAAACTGATCTTTTCCTTTTAGCTTAAATTGATATAATATAAAATCTGTACATTAAGAGTATGTTTCTCAAATGTTTTTATCGCTAACTACTCGTACTAGACGTGAGATCATTTTTATTATCGTATTACAAAACCTAAATTGATGCAAAAACACTAAATAAGTGCTATATTAAAGCAGACTCTTTGCTCGGTAGCTTTATATAGCACGTTCGTTCATTGGATGTTCAGATAAATTTAACTGTCCTGTACGTATTAAATAATATAATTTCGATTGAAATATGCGAATAATGAATTGGCCACTGATTGATCTGTACAATTTCAGAAACCATTTATTATTTTTTAATGGAATAATACAACTTTACCAACAGTAATTATATCTCTGATTGTGTTTGTAGAAAATTTTCACTTCTCGATGCAAAATAGCTGATTTTTTAATCAAATAATTTCAAGGACTTGAACTATATCTATATAAAAAGATTTTCAGTTTAACCTAGTGAATTGTTCTTGATTCAATATTTATTGAAATGAATTTTTAATGCTTTCACGAAATTTTTCATAAACATTTAAATTGATATTCTAGATGTCACTTATAGATTCAACTTTTTCAGATAATTATTCTGTGACAAATTCAAAATGAAAGTTTCAATGGACATATTTTCGCACTGAATTTTGACAATTTCCGAGCTTGATCTTCACATTTCGGCTCAAATTAAAATCTAACCTACAAATTTAATATTTTTAACTTATGTATATCTAAAGTTGACCTTAAAAAATAAAAAATTTTGAATAAAATTATAGAGCCCTGCTATGAGCGCGAAAAACACATCTCAACGATTTTTCATACTTTAATATTTCGATTCAAACACTTATACTAATTTTACGATTATTAAAGGATATTCAGTGCCCGCTTTCTTTTAAATCCTCTATTGTAAGCAAATATTTCTGCAACTTCAATTAGTTTGTATCTTTTTTGTTCATTCAAAATGGAGCTCTTGCCATTTTTACATTATAATTGTCATGAATTCTTGAAACGTGAGTTACCTCAATTGATGAACAATAAACAATTGATTAAATTAATTTATTGATTATCAATTGCATCGCTTGTTTCGAGCGATTGAAAAGTTTATAATTGATAATTTTGTTGGTATGTTTGAAATGATTTTCATTGAATTCATACTAATTTGCTTACAATTGTTATCATTGAAGGAAGCCGTTAATGGCTTTGCATATCAAAGATATCTTTGGATGTTTCGTATAATTTATTCCAAAGTGCATTTCAGGCACGCTATATCAAAGTTTTCCACTATTAGTTGCTTGAAAATATGGACCTTCGATAAGCATTAAACTACTATACACAAATATAAATTCATCAGAGTTTCTCTGGTGACAATTTTTTTATTAGTATAATGAAGACTAGTTTAATGAAGATATTCTCTCCACATGTTATCAAATTGTTATAATGAATTAAAAAAAATATATATGAAAGCGAAATAGACCTCTGAAGCTTCAGTGAGCTAATAGAATCGTGAGTGTGTTGGTTGGCAGTATAATACTCTGTCAAGAAAGTACCGGGAATTTTCAATTAAAACAACATTTTTACATTTAATCGTCAAAATTTATTGGGTCGCCTTCAAAATAGGCTCCATTTGCTCCAATACATCTATGCCAGCGGCACTTCCAATTATCGAAACATTTTTTATAGGCGCTTTCCGGGATGGACTTTAGCTCTCGCGCCGAATTTTGTTTTATGGCTTCAATCGACTCAAAACGGGTGCCACGAAGGGGCAATTTTAGTTTTGGGAAGAGGAAAAAGTCGCAGGGAGCCAAATCCGGCGAATACGGTGGTTGCTGAAGCACGTTTGTTGAGTTTTTGGCGAGAAAGTCAGTCACAATCGTAGCTCGGTGAGAAGGCGCGTTATCGTCACGCAAAATCCATGAGTTGTTCGCCAACAAATTTGGCCGCTTCTTACGGATACGCTCACGCAAACGTTTCATAACGCCTAGGTAATACTCCTTGTTTACCGTCTGACCCTCTGGAACGAATTCGTAGTGCACCACGCCACGGATATCGAAGAAAACAATGAACATCACCTTCGTTTTCGAACGGCTTTGGCGTGGTTTTTTTCGGTTTCGGCTCATTTTTTGCCACCCATTCCGATGATTGCTGGCTTGTTTGCATATCGTACTCGTAGACCCAGGTCTCATCACCAGTTATAATGCGTTCCATGAATGTAGAATCGGAATTACAGCGATCCAGCATGTCTGAAGCAACCTGTTCGCGATGAAGTTTTTGAAGAAAATTCAGGTCTTTCGGTACGAGTCGTGCGGCCACCTTTCTCATGCCCAAAATATCAATCAAAATCGTACGTGCGGACTCGTGGGATATCTTAAGATCATGTGCTATCTCTCTCAAGCTGGTACGACGGTTTTCCAGCACCCTTCCTTAATTTTATCGACGTTATCTTCGATCGAAGCCGTCGATGGGCGTCCACTTCACGACCGTCCTTGAAGGCTCTGTACCACTGATATGCACGAGTTTTCGATAGAGCATTATCACCAAAGGCCTTTTGCAACATTTTCAATGCATCGGCAAACGAAAATTCATTTGCAACACAAAACTTTAAACAAATTCTTTGCTCAACGTAATCAACCATAGTAAAAATCGGCACGCACTCTGACATCGACTGACTTAATCAGCTGTTGCAAACACACTAGTTGACAGATCCCGCTCAAGCTTGGCATAGTAATTAAGGACAGTGGTACCAACCTAGGAAAAAAAATTTTCACCTGCCTCATTGCCTCGCCAGATTTAAATCGATAATTCCCGGTACTATCTTGACAGAATGTATTATTGTGTCACAAAGGCATAAAAAGAGTTTGCAGCCTGGTGTTATTAACTGCATAGCTAAGGTCGTTTTATGCATGTACGAAACAAGTTTCTTTTCAAAAATACTGAAAGTTCATGTGAATTATTAAAATTAACATTCTTCTTGACTTTAGAAGTAGTTCCAAGATTTAAAATGGAGACCATAGTGTACCTGAATTCACAATTTTTGATCTTTCCGATAGACAACGAAGTAAAACATTTTCTGTTAAGTTTTCGCTTTTTTTTTTCCTATTGTTAGAACAATTCAACTACTTCGTGAATTCTTCATCACTGACTGAATTACTACTTTCCATTCAATATTTTAAAATTCAATAATCTATGTAGGGATTCCTCAGAATAATTTTGTTTTTCTATTCAAAAGTGATTTTGTGTCTGTTAGCATCTTCCTTGGAATCTTAATATTTCGGTTCCCATCAATACACTATTAATCACTCGTCCTCTACTTACTTTGGATTACTCATTAAGTCTTACACGATAGTTTACATATGTTCGAAGGCGACCCCATCTTCATCTGCTGGATGCTAGAGCGTACGAGTTGATGAACCATGTCTTTCAAGTCTTGCGTTCAGAGCTATTACATGACGGCATTGATTGGTATGGAAGCGTAATTTGAAATATAGTTAATATCTTTTTCATGATGATGAGTCCATGGTGCAGCTCAAATGTGTATTCTCTCACCTATCTATGCAACAATGAGTACAGGAGTGTCTGCAGATTGAATGTTTTTAATATTTATTGGAAGACTGGAAGTTTTCGGAAATATTATTTATTCAGGTTGTTTCAGAAAAGCAAATTTGGACATATTTAGATGAATATGCGTTTTCGAAGAGTGTACGGATTGTGTGAACAAAAACGATTTCTTGAAAGAAATTCAATGCCACAAGTAATACGATTTGAATGCTTCTTCACATTACCAAAACGCTAAACCACTCAAACCAGGATATTTTCCTTGAAATGAGGCCAAACAGGTAATGCTCTGTCAGATGTGGTACCGCTTTATTGAAATCATACTTTTTCCACTATCATATCCTCAATTTAAGGCAGTAAAGATTCGGCTACAGCCGCGAAATCGATAGGTTTGGATCATCTTCAACACTTGCACTAACAGCAGCTATATTTTCTATAGAAGGTGCATTTTCATGCCTATTAAGTGAGTCATAATCTCCTTTGAACGTACCTATTACAAAATTAAAACTTTTGTAGTTTTTACAAATGGTAAACCTTAAGCAAGATGTACAGTCTCGGTTTGCCATAAGGGAAATTGAAGTTTTCTGAAAATTACAAAGCAGTCAAGTTAACAAGTCAGAAAATTAGATTGAAAATCCGTTTGTGACGTTTGAATTGATATTGTCAAGCAAGCCGGAGTTTTCCCGTTTTTGCTTTATTGGTTTCAAGTTGGTTGAAATTAAGTCTATCGTCGAAGAGTACTCCTAGGTATTGTGCTTCATCTTTCCATTTGATTGAAAGAAACAGCTTTATTTTCGAAGTTGGGGTTGAACCAAATCCCGAATTATCGTAGTTATCTCGGTTAGATTTACAATGGGAACACAGGGGTTAATCACCCCTTTAAACAATCCCCTCTGAAATATAATTCGAAACGTTTAATGGGGAATGACAAGTAAACAAATGGGAGTTCCCGTTTAACTTAATAAATTCATTGAGGTCATTAAAAGGTCATTTTGGGGATGTCGTGTCATATAGCCGTGCCTTGTTGACTAACGTGGTTAGTTGAAGTTGATCTATTTACTTTCATTTATCTGCCTCTACTACCAAGTTCGATGGTTTTACTCTGATAAAGTTGGTTTTTCAATTATTGCTCTATAAAATTAGGTGCATAAGGAAGTAATTTTATTGTTCGACGTTGATGCAATAAACACTGGAACTATTTTCATTAATTACATATGTATCATGTTGACTTTACATCACTATAAGTTATCCTTGACAATTTCAAAAAACTAATTATACGTTTTTTAAAAAGTAATAATATACATATTCATTTATTATTATTAATCGAGACACAGAATATCAGATACAAGAGTAAGCTAGTTCGAAGCAATTATCTTTCTGTACGAATGTTTGCTTTTGTTATTGAGAAATTGAGGAGATTTTATTCGATTATTATGTCTAAGTTCATTTATTGCATATAGTTAATTTTACCCAATTGTACGCTTTTTTTCTTAATTTGGAATACGTAGTATGTTTATGCTTTTCTAGATTTTCCACTTATCGCATCTTATATCTGTAATAATCTCTTTGAATAATGTCACACAATAATTATTTCCCTTTGAGGAGTTACTAACTTTTGTTTATATACAGGTTGTCCAGTAAAAAAACTGTTGATTGATCAGATACATCAGATATCACAATATCTGAATTTCTTCTTGACAATCTCTCCTAGGAAACAAGTTTCAAATTTGGGAATTTTCGATTTCTCACCTTGTTCCGTTAAGAAAATGAAAATGAAATGAAAATCAAAAAATTTCTCAGAAAATAACGGAAAAAAGGGATACAAATAACAGTAAAATATATTGAGGTCAATTTTCGGAAATACCCAACTAAGTAAAAGAAAGGGGTTTGCAATAAGAGGTTTCATTTTGATATTTAAAAAAACTAGTATATTTTTAGAGAAATCATTGTGAGGAGGAAGGTCTGCCAATGGAAAACGACATCAGCCAAATGGCCGCAACGACTACATTTGCAGCACCATAATCCTTTTCACGAAATTTTCCATGACTAATTCGCACATTTGCTGCTGCAAGTCCTCGATAACTTCACGAATTCCATCTTCAAGTCTTGAATCGATTGTGGAGCATTAGCCTCATCTTCCACGTGTCCCTAAGGAAATAGTCTAAAGGTGTTAAATCACAAGATCTCGGTGGCCAATTGTGATCACCTCTTAGAGAAATAACATGGCCAGGAAACTTTTCTTGCAATATTGCGATTGTTTCGTTGCTTGTGTGGCACGTAGCACCGCCTTATTGAAAATAATTCCGGCTATGAAAAAATCTTTAATCATGGCTCGGTAGCGCCGTAACAGTTGTACCGGCCTCATTTTCGAATAAGTAAGGTCCAATCACACCGCAAGCCCAAAAACCGTATGAAACGGTGATACGTTGAGGTTGCAGAGGCTTTCCAATAATCATTCTAGGATTTTACCAGCCCCAAATGCGACAATTCTACTTATTAACGCACCCTACGAGGTAAAAATGGGCATCACCACTGAAGATGATTTTTCGATAAAAATCCGGATCATTTTGACGCATTTCAAAGACACAATCAGCGAAGATACGACGTTGCTTGTGATCAACCGGCTTGAGTTCTTGTGTCAACTAAACTTCAAAAACCTTAACACCAAAGTCTTTATGCAATAACAATACAATACGATATAATGCCGTTTGTGGAATTCCTCAGTCCAAAGATCGACGAGGAATCGACAAACCCGGGTTTTCGTCAACACTACGGGCTACAGCAGCAATATTCGCACTTGTTCTTGAGCGACGCACACGATTTCGATTCTACACATTATTAATATGCCCCAACAGCTCAAATTTTTTCACCAGGTTCACTATTGCCAGCCGAGAAGGTGCTTCACGACGACCCAAAAGTGCTTTAGTTTTTCGAACCCTGACTGCAAAATATTCACCATTTTTTAGTGAATTTCAACAATTTCAGTGCGTTGTTGAAGCGTGCATCTTTCCATTCTTTAGTAATGACAGCTTCAAAAGTGACAGCTGCCCAGATAGGGGGATATTCAGAATGAAACCTCTTATTGGATAACCCTTTATTTGACAATATCTACAGCTGTTTGGTCATTTGGAAGGATTAGAAGGATTTTGAACCTGTTAATCCCTAATGCTTTCAAAGGCGTGTGTCGGGTAGTTTTACTTTCATTATTGATAATTTCATAGGGCTTGGAATTCTGCCCAAATTCCTTCAAATGACTCAAATGTGTTGAGAGTGAGAAGTTTGATGTATAACTCCTCTAGTGATCATGTATTCCTTTTTTTTTAAGAATAAGAATTTCTTAATTATTAATCGTTCTAAAAGTCATATTTTAGTTCAATTTTTCCTCAAAACGCGGTAATATTATTCGATATTCTATTTATGCAAGGATAGACATTTATTTTTTAGTCAAAACATTTAAAACAAGGCATACAGGTCTCAATGGAATTCTGCTATCTGTTCAATAATATTCAATTCTTCAAAAAAATTATCACGATTGGTAGGTACGTTAATTTATCTCTGTTTCATACTGTGATATGCCGCTATTTTCTGGTTAATATACAAAGCGACAAAAATATTAAGTTTTGATTTCCTAAAGATGAAATAGTCATTGATAAAAAGGAACAATCTAGAAAATGTCAAAAATAACGTTTTATGTAATCAACCTAAAACAGAAATGTAATTGTTCATTCGATATGGCAAATTAGTACGATATATTACCATGAACATAATGTCGTCACTCTCTCACGTTCAGATTCGACGAAATTCGGTAATCATTTCAGAGATCGACGGATGAATTGCTTAACCCGTATGAAATGAATTGGTTAAGCCAGTTACATTTGTCTTTAACTTGAAGATGAGAATTGTTACCAACCAGGCATTAAGCTCTTACGAGTTGAACTGTTCGAGACAACATTTACATGAATTAATGAAAAGTCTATAGCATTGGGACAAAACACAGTTTTGAAAATGGTTATAATCTACGAGTGACTGATTGGATATTTTGTGGCCGACTAGGTCACTAGACTTCAATTCATTGGAATAAATACGGGGGATATCTTAAAGAACCATTTCACGCCATACTTTATATCTGGCGAGAATCAATTCACAATTCTTCTCTTTAGATAACACATTTGCAAATTACCTTCATGTTATTATTCTGTTCGATGTCAAAATATTGATTCTGTGGTTTGAATTTTACATTAATTAAAGAAGCAGTTGAACTGGCAGTTCCTTTTTCTTGAAATCTCTTATAAAACATATATTTCGGCCACATGTTAGCCCAAAAAAATACTATACTCTAATGTAAATCTTTAATATCAAACAGATTAATTCTGTTAACTTCGCTACAAATTTCAATTCAATGAAAATTTATTCGAAAAAGCTTTTTAACATTGAATTAAATGAATGACATATGATATAAACACTAAATAGACAGCATCAAAAGGAATGAATGAATCCAAAAAAATATATAGCATTGATTAAAATTATCAAATAAAACGCTTGAAGTATATAAACGTTTGTTTCATATCGGCATTATGAAAACCAAATTCCTCTCTAAAATAACTCTTTTTAAAACAGCTCCTTCAAAAAACCCTTCAAAAATATATAGCACATCTTTGACTATTTGGAATTCTAGCCAATAATCATTAGTTCCGCTTCCTGCCCGAGAAATAAAAACAATAAATAAAAAATACATGATACTTGAATGCGTATGGTTCACCATTTAGAAATAATTACAATTCTATTTTATTTTGTGAAAGGACACAAGACTCGTCAGGTATGATGTATATTTAATGATTGTTTTTATTTTTTGGACACGAAGTCGTGATTGTCGGCTAGAATTTCAAAAATTTTTTTTGAAGATGTGCTCCATATTTTTGGAGAAGTTTTTTAAAGCAGCGTTTTTAAAGGGAGTTATTTTAGAAGAAATTCTTGAGGTTATGTTGTGCATTTTTGGAGAGGAATTTGGTTTTCTTGATACCGTTATGAAACAAAAGTTTGTATCTTTCAACTATTCATCTAATAATTTTAATCAATTTTCTATATTTTCTTTGGATTCTTTTATTCCTTTTGATGCTGTGTAATGAGTGTTAATTCTATATGTCTACTAAATTAAAACTGTTTGATTGAGATATTTATTTAATATAATTTCAAAAAGTTTTTGAGAAAAATTTTTATAATATTAATATTTGTAGTGAGTTTAGCAGAACTAATCTGTTTGATCTTTAAGATATTGTTAAAGCCTTCTATCAAGTGAAAAACCTCCTTCTTATATTTTATATCTAATGTAATAATATCACTCCCTCCAGAAATAATGAATATCAGTCTTCAATTAATTCCAGTTTTAAAGCCAATAATGTCGAAGTTACAACATAGAATTGGTGTAATTAAAATCTGACATTCCAACTCCATTTTGCCGAAAAATGTCTAAAATTTAAAAATGCCCATTAACTCGAAAACGATATACAGAACGGTCATATCTTGACCTATCAACATTACTAAGATTGTGTAAGGTTGACCGGACACTATGTTTATCGGGTCTAAGTTTTTTTGTGAATTAATTTCATAGAGTTATGTAGAGAAACGTTGGTAATGGATGACTGAAGAGTTGAAGATTATCTTATCTTGTTTCTTGATATGAATTATATGGGTTAAATTTACTCGATTTGATGTGGATCTATTATACCATTAAGAAATCACTCAGTGCTCTAATAAGACAGAAAATAATAGAATAATTAAAGGGGGTTCTTTACTTGGTAGAAGATTTTTCATAATATTTTGAACAACAAGCATCACCTCTGTACAAATTTTAATTTTAGAAAATTTCCTAAAAATTTATGAAAAATTAAATTGAACAATATCAAAAACTACTGGTCTGATCGGATTTCATTCTTTATGTAATTTGATTGATCTTTAGATTTCAGGGGGGTTGTGGATTCAATAATTGTAAATTATAAATTTGTCATTTTTCCCTTATTTTTGAAACTATGATTTTGACATATTGAGAATATTAATATTTCTAATTCGTAATAATAATTGTGGATTCATTGATATACTTTTTTTGGCTTCGAGCGGTGTTGTTAATAGTGAATTGGAATCTATAATATTTTCTTCGATCAGTAGAGAATATGCATAAGTAGGATCCATCTTCATTTCTGTTATGTCTTATACACTGATTTATACTTCAATTTTTTATATTCCAATTCCTTTTCCTTTCGGTCAAAGTTAACTTTTCTTTTTTCTTTCTTCTTAGAGATTTCCTATAGTTGTTTATGATGGGAATTTTTCTGGCAATTTGTTGTTATATTAATGTGTTTGAGACTTATACCAATTCATGTTTATGGCAGTTGGGATTGTTTATTGTTTCCAGTTTTATATATTGTTATGGTCCCTTCACACAGATTTCTTAGTAGAATCTTGCATGTTTATATTTATCTGCGAATTAATAATAATACCAATCGTCTTAAATTGAAGACAAAGAAATGAAATACAAAATACAATATGTTGAAAACAAGGGACAAAACGTTGTCGGAAATTATACATACTCGTATAGAAAGCACTCAATACAAAACAGATAAAATCAACACTCTTAAATAAATATTAGGTGCAGAATTCCAAGAATTAATAAATATTAATGATCAAGGTTCAAAAACATAATTTGGATTCGAACTTTTGGTCCCTGCACTATCGGATGAAGAAACAGACAGGTGATTAATTCTTCCTACTCTGTCTGTCTCCAAAAAGTTAACCAGTTCTGATAATTATGAGGTAGTTCAAGAAACGAACTTAAAGATAACAAAGGACGTCGTATGGAGCCTCCCAAAATTTCTGATTTATCGCGATCGTTCGTTGAGTATTTAACTCTGGAACCCCTGCCATCTGCTGTCCACGTGCCATAAGCTTTTCCTCCGAGATATTCGAATACCGGTGTTGTGCAGGGTTGATTTTGGGGTTTATATTCCAGTAAACAAAGAGGGTCAGAATAAAATGTCCCCTAGAAAGGATACCTTTCTCTAGATAAATGCTATTTGCTGATCGAAATAGTTTTCCCGTTTGCAATTTATTCAATGTCATGTGTCGTAGGTTGATATTGATTTAATCTAGTCGCCTTGTTGTTACTATGTACTTTGAACGGTGACTTCATAGCAATGATTATTATTTCATTGCTACCAGTTAAACCTTTTAATAATAGTAAAAATGTACACTTTCTTGTCGGAATTTCAGCTTCTGCAATTCAATTCTTCAACCCAAGAATTCAAGTTAATTTAAACTTTCTTTAATTTCTTACAACTACTATTCTACTTCTATACGCCGAATTACAGGTCGATCGAATTTTTAGTTTCGAAAATATTGGGAAAAATAGGAAAAAATTTACATCTAACGGATTCTATTAACGAACTAAGTCGAGATATTCAGACCCCACACCACAAAATTACAGACATTTTGGCGAAACGATAGCGCCAAAAATGCGATGAGACTTCTTCAAAACAATATATATATTGTATTGTATTGTTTTTCACGAACAAAACCATTTTGTATTATCAAAAACAACATTCATACGCAATTAAATTATTTAGTGAACTTATTTTTCTGTAAAATACTGAGTGTTTCCACATAAGCTTGATTGTTTGTAATTGGTTTCTTGAATTACATCTGATCTGTCTTCTAGCCAGTTTCCAAACATAACAAATTCTTCATCGAAGTTAAGATATACTCCATTAAGCACTTGACTTCACGATCGAACCGATAACGTTTATGATATCGATAATAGGACTTCTCAAGTGGTGAAGTTATGTGATTGGAACCATAAAACTATCAGCAGTTTATTGAGAAATATTATCATTTGAAATTTACTAATTATTTTCAACTGAAGATAAAATGATGCTGTAATGGTCTTTTGAATGATATATCTTGTAGATGGATTAAGGATTTCATTGCCTGTTTCATTGTTATATGTCAAACCTAATAATTTCAAAGGTTTTCAGTTATAATGCTTGAAAGATTTTATGATACTACTGCTTTCTTCATCTGACGTTTCTCTGAAATACATGTTCATTTGTTACTTTATCATGATCCAATTATTATATATCTATACTACTGTATATATTATATCTACATAGTTATTATTGTGAACACGAGTCTATCATTTAGTCCAAATTTTCTTCGTTTTTACACATTCTAAAAACACCTATTCTGTCGTGAAAATATATGGATTTTTCGTATTTTTAAAGGAAATATTCTTGAATGATCAATTAGGTTTGCAGATGAAGGCTTTGTGGTCACATTTAATTCATGTACATCCTCCAATATGTAAATATTGCAACACTAGAAATAATCATCTCGGAGATATAAAATTTACAGGGTGGAATTTAAGTTTAAATTGATAAAATTCCTAAAACCAATTATTGAAATATGATCATTAGAAACCTTGCTTGCTGGAGATCTCAAAAACCGTTCATAATATTAAATTAGAATGAATACAAAAATGCAGTATAGTTTCGACAGATGTTAAATGTTAACGAAGCTTAAAATGAAATTGGATTTTGAAATAAGCTTTTTGTTTCAACATCTTCGGTTATTTACAGATTGAAACATGGAAAATTTGAGCCTTGAACAACGTGTTAAAGTAATTGGAGCCTATCACAAGAGTGCATTGCTAGCTTCTCGTGATTTTCTCAGCCTGCATAATGGATCAATCGAGAGTACTACTGAAGAAATTGTGAAATTCAAATAAATCAGGTTTGCAGCAAATGCTAAGAATCCAGAAAGTACAAAACGTTTAGCCGAAAATATTATTGCCATAAGGGAGAATATGGCCGAGTCGAAACAACTCTATTCACTTGCCCATGGTCACTTATCATCGGATATAGACGAAAGATCTGTCGTATCACGCGTACGAAATTCAGTTAACGCAAGAAATCAAACCTACGGACGTTTTAAAGTGCCATTCATGTGTCGGTTGGATATATGAACAATGACAAACGAATTACCTTTTATGTAGACTACTTTCCATCCTTTATATAATTTTTGATTTAATCAATCAGGCTCTAGCAGCAGAAGTGGGAATTACAATTCATATGTGGCCGCCATGGTGACGTCATCGAATTTATTTGAATGAGGAGATTCGGTTCAATCTTTTAGATCATATCTTTTCATTTTCGACATCTTCAAGGAGTAGATGAATTCCAAGAAATGTAAGACGTCAAGAAATCGTATTACAACAATATGCTTTCTTGAATATTTTAATGTAAAAGGTAAACATTCTGTATGCTACTTATCAAGTTGAAATATACTCCAAGTTTTTGCCAGATCATTGAATGGTTTCCGATATTTACTCAATTTGTTTTTTAATTTCCTTCTATCTATAATTTTTACCCTTTAGAAAATTTATTCCGGGTGAAAAGCTTGAATATAACATCGAAATTTCTGTGAAGTTAACATAAATTTTCCTCTAATAATTTTGTAGGAAAGGTCAGGGACGTAGTTTTTTTTGGATTATTCTTAATATTTAACTAAGTCTGCCATGGAACAAAAACTAGATCATACTCTGATATTCACAGTTCACGTATGGAAGTATGTAAAATCATTACAAATCCCTATGTTTCATACAGATCGATTTTGACCAAATCAAATATGAATAGTACATCGATTAAAATGTAGCTGGTAGCAAATGTCTCATAAATTGTGAATGACTGTAGCTACTGGCTGTTATATTTATAGGTCCTTGTATTTTGACACAAGTTGAAATTAGGGAAATGAGGGCGACAGTAATTGAATTGACATGAATATTCTATTTTTACTGAAGTTCAATTTATATAAGTTCATTTTTGAAATATGTCGTTTCAAATGTAGCGAAATCGCTCATAATGTTGGTTGGTGTTACTGCAACAATAAATATACAGACCTTATGTCTATGAATGAATTAAATAAAATGGCTAATTAGTAGATGAATGTCTGTTGCATAGATTAAAAAGCCACTAAAAATCTTTGAATAATGAGCCCATCCTTTAATGAAGAATGAAACGATTCTCAGGCAGAGTAAACAAAAATATATACAGCCCGATTCCACCGCAATCTATAAAAATTCCCAGCATGAAGTATTCCATTCGGTCCATAAAACTAGAACTGAAGAATTTTCGAGCGTGCATCATAGAAAAGCATGATGATATTAATATTTATGACAAGAAAGTGGTAGGTGCTAAAGAATCATTGTAATGTGATATCTCCGATATCCATCTCATAAAAGATTGCTTCGAAACTGGGCTCTAAACCAGTTTTAGTTGATCACTTCTTGGTCTAAAAATAAAATCTGGGCTTAGATCTTCGGGTGCTACAATGAAAGGGTTAGAAATCACGCGTAATGGTCCAAGAAACCAGGCTAATGTTCGATTAGAAGGACAGAAAAACTGTCTAGGGAGAGATAAAAACACCTGATGGGATTTCGAGTTTTTTATCAATATTGCAGCGAAGAACCATTTGCCTGAAGACAAAGTGATAAATCATGCAATTTATGAGGTACCTTACCTTTTATCATCTGATAACTTGCTAAAAAGGTTTTTTCGGTTTCTAATTACAACGAAGGTGACTCTCCTTGTGTGGGATTGATACGTACAAGTTTATCTTGTCTGTATGTTAACGATAAATTTGTTTTCTTGAATGGGAAACCCTATTAAGAATGGAATTTATTGTGTATTGATTTTAAA
The DNA here is from genome assembly GCA_034642435.1 of Megalocaria dilatata. Lineage (NCBI taxonomy): Eukaryota > Metazoa > Arthropoda > Insecta > Coleoptera > Coccinellidae > Megalocaria > Megalocaria dilatata. Next base: position 9,505,958 of record CM067854.1, read on the forward strand.
TGAAATCGAGAGTAGCTAGGATTGGAACTCATTTTTCTTCGATGTTCCAACTTTAATTTAAAATTAGAAAATAAACTTTTCGTCCAAATCTTTTGTTTATTTTGAGACGAAAATGGTATCAAACGATTTCATTATATGTGCCGTTGAAGATTTTTTGGGAAATTCAATTATGTCTATTAGTCAACAAGAAAAGAACAGATTATCGAAATATAGATAAAAAAAGAAAGATCGGTATTTAGACTTCGTCTTTCCTAGATTGGGATGTTCCCCATTCGAATATTTTCGAGAAAAAATGTTCTAATTACCCGGATTGTTCTTATTTTTCATTTGTTTTTTGATAAACATTTTCTAAGGCTCGTCTCTGGACGGATTCAGGAGTTGATAAATTCTGAACTAGTAGATACAGTTTAATGCTCTTATGTCTTATCGATTCTATTCGCATTAGATTCTTAATGTTTCTAGCAGTTCCAGGATGGATACATCATTATTTTTATGCTTAATAACGATTTAAAATATGAACTGCTTCTATTTGGTAGCTTACCAAAATTGAAACAAGTTTTTAAAAATAACTATGAGATGTTTGCAAATTTCTTATGTGATTTTAGTTTCGAAGTATCACTTCATCTTCAAACGGTTGCAAGAAGATGAAGTAATACTCTGGAACTCCAGCAAATAAAGTGTGAGCATTTCAAATCTTCTCTGTTATTGAAAGGTAGTTCCTGAAAATTTGTTTTAATCATTACCGATTGTATTTATTTCTTATGTTATAGGAACTCTACTATAGCTTAGTATTGAAATATGAAAAGTTTTGTCAATTATTCTTCTGCTTATTCTGAATATTGAGAATGGCAGTAATTTCCGAAAATGTAAAAAAATCAGAATTAATTCAGATCTACACATGCGTACTTTCATGAGCCTGAGAGGTGGTTAGGAATCTGCTTGAAATTGGACCCACAAACTAAGCTGATACTTTTGTGAGAAATTCCTCGTGAACATCTGCCATGTCTCTTCTTTCACGTTGCCAGTTATTTCATTCATTAAAGACAATCGTTTGAGACGTCTATAGACTTCTTGGAAAAATTATTCCACTCATTGTTGTTACTCAGGTAAAATTACCTGACAGTTGTCTTGATGACTCCATACCGATCTTTTCAAGGTGTAATTGACGATGACTTTGGTGATTTGTTCAATAAAATTGGTGGGAATTGCGTTCTCATATTTCAGGAAAATAAACTGCAATTAGTAGTAGATATAATTTAGACTCTCATAGTAATTCCAGAAATTTTTGAGCAATTTAGAAAAGATGACATTGAGAAACATTTGATATTTCAAAAACATTTATCAAATTCCTTAAATTTTCGAGGAAATAATCAAAATCATTTATTTGTCATTGTTTTCGATGGACTCTCAAGAAACGAATTTGTAATTCATTGTGAGTCGAAGGAATAGAACAGGTAAAAAAAAGTTAGAAATACGTTTCAATCTTATCAGTGAGACACGCATTTTTTTATTTAAAATGTTACATTATACCATTTAGTATGGAAAAGAACACGTACTACATTCTGTCAACCCAATTTTTTATCACTCTCACAAATTTAGCTATATTTCATCAATGATATGTTCAATGTTTATTTTTAATTGCTCAGTTGTTCTTGGATTATCAGCATAAACCTAACATATCCACAAGATGTTGAATCGTACGACCTGGGAGCATAATGAACTGGACCATTTCATGAGATAATTAAGAATACAGATATAAAAAATTTTTCAATGTCTGGGAACAAAATATGATACGTTTCATGTTGGGATGTAAAAAGGTTTTTTCCGAGACATTGAAAAATATTTTATTTTGATTATATATAAGGATATCATTTTGATAGTTTTTGTATATAGTCTCAATATATATTGTAGAAGTTAGAATATATAATTCAGAATTTAAAGTCATTTAAATTTTACTTCTATCAAGTATTGACTTACATTCAAGTTGATTTTTAAGTTATAAAAAAAATTCATATAGAGTTAGGGCCGATGAAGAGATTATCAGAATTCTAATTGTTTTTTGAAGATATAGTGCATGTTTTGAGATATTTTTGAATTAACTTATTTGAATATTCAAATATATTAAATATTTCAAATAAATTATATTTTTTGAGAAGTCCTTAAGTTGTATTTGATGTTTTCATGTGTTCATAATGGTAAGATCAGAAACAAAATTTTGTCTTCTTTAAATATTTATTTATTAATTTTAATGACTTTTTTTATATCTATTGGTTTATTTATTCCATTTGACATTATATATTGAGTTTTGATCATATACGTCTACTAAATATAAGCGGTGCTTATTGTAGACATTAATTTAATTCTAAAATTATTTAAATATTTTAATATTTAATATATTATATTATATTATATATTATATTATATATTAATATATTGGCGCGAAGTTGCATGGGTATATATCGATAACTTTCCTTCAAAGTGGAATACACTCAAATTGTGAACCGATACCGGGTCATCAAGAATTCATAAAATGCCCTTGCAGGCATTAGTCATTTTAATATTAACCTTCTACAGATTTAATTCCAAAAAATTACATTTAATGATTATAACTTCTGAAAATAAATTAAAATAATGTCGTATAAGTACCACTTATATCAATTGACATATAAAATAAACATTCATTATAAGACATCCGAATGGTATAACAAAATCCAATAAATAAAAATTATTAACCAAAATCCTATAAATCAAATATTTTGAATAGACAAAATTTTGTTTCTGCTGATCAATCTTATGAAAACCAATATCTTTCAAAAATATCTAACATAATCTTAAGAATTTCATCATAAAACTATCTTACTTAGACTATTCAATATTACCTTAGTTAGATATCCAATAATATTGAATAGTCTAAGTAAGATAGTTTTATGATGAAATTCTTAAGATTATGTTAGATATTTTTGAAAGATATTGGTTTTCATAAGATTGATCAGCAGAAACAAAATTTTGTCTATTCAAAATATTTGATTTATAGGATTTTGGTTAATAATTTTTATTTATTGGATTTTGTTATACCATTCGGATGTCTTATAATGAATATTTATTTTATATGTCAATTGATATAAGTGGTACTTATACGACATTATTTTAATTTATTTTCAGAAGTTATAATCATTAAATATAATATGTAGAAGTTAAATTAAATATGTAGAAGGCTAATATTAAAATATTTAAATAATTTTATATACCTTCTATCAAGAATTAACCTTTATTTATGTTATTTAATTCTAAAAGTTTTTTGAAAAAAAAATATTTTGAAATTAAAATTGTAGAAGACTAACAGATTAAATCTGTTTTGATATTCAAATTTTGTTATATTTCTTCTATCATCTATCTGTTTCTATTTTCATTTAGGTTTGAATAAATCTCATTATGGAATGTCAATGGTTCAAAGAAAACCTTTTTAGAGTTTATTCCTTCCAGGTTTTATCTTATTTGGCGAGTTAAATTTTGATCTTGTGATTATATTTGAATCTGAATTTAATACATATCTGAAGAGGTCTGTAGACCGAAATAGCTATTAAATGTTGGAATTCTCGTTAAATTATTTTTATTTGATCCCTTATTTTGAGAATTTTAGAAAATTTTGAAAAAGCAGATTTTCTTGTATTTGTATGTTAATATACATACTAATATAGTTTTTGTTAATACATTTGTATTAATACGTTTCATGTTGGGATGTAAAAAGGTTTTTTACTAGTCACTGAAAAATATTTTATATTGATAATATATAAGGATATCATTTTGATAGTTTTTCCACTATATATTGTAGGAGTTAGAATATATAATTCTGAATTTACAGTCATGTTAGATAAAGTTTAGAAGTTCACGCAAAAATAATGGATTTTTCCTCAACCTTATACATTATTCAAAAGCATGCTGGGTAAATAAGATGAAATCTACTTTTTCTTTATTCACAGTATATTTCTTTCAAGCCCTAAACTTTTTAGCTTGAAAGGATCAATCCCCAGCTACGTGTTCCATAGTTCATTCACAAACCAGATTCTCGGAATATTCGAACATGCTCGAATATTCACCTTCCAACACCTACCCTAAACGGGTCTCCTACCTAAACTCGCACGGGCCTCTAAAAATAACAATTTTACCAAGAACAGACGCCCGTAGCGACGTGATTAATTTTGTGTTCCGGACTTTACGAATGCCTGTCAAGTACGCCGCATTTTTAAATGTCCCAGACGGGATTCTTGGCTGTATCTTTGTCGGAATAATTGCCGGTTCATAAGATAAAGAAGTATCGGTCGCTTTTGTGTTAATGCGATTGTTGGGCAAAACGTTTTTTTTTTGGGCACGTGCGAACTTGCTGACAGGAATTGCTATTCTCATCGTTTCATATATTTTTTAGGAATTTGCAGTTTATTTATCCTCTACTTTGTTAAAATCTGATGAAGTACACTTCATTGAATAATACGTACATATATATTGATTTTCATTTATTGTTATTGGGTTCAACATATGACACATTTCGCTACATTGTAGCTTCTTTAACAACTAGCAGTTCTTTAAATGCTTTCAAACAAGCTAAAATGTAGCGAATGTGTGTGAATAAATTTGAAAGCTTGACAAATGATTGAGTTTCACTTATACTATTATTATATATATTAAAATTTAGTTTATTCGTTTGAATTATTTTTATTCTACAGATAAATTCAAGATTTCCATGAGAATTACTTTAATATTCAATCATAAAGAGCTTCAAGATAGCAAGATAGAGCAAGTTTAGGTTTGGAATATTTCAAATTTTTGAATATCTTAACAGATTTAATCTGTTAGTCTTCAAAATTTTAGTTTCAAAAAATTTATTCAAGAAACTTTAAGAATTAAATTAATGTCTTTATGAGCACTGCTCATATTTAATAGACGTAAGAAATCGAAACTCATTATACAATATCAAACGGAATCAAGAAAACCCCAACGAATATAAATTGTCAATTAAAATTAATAAATAAATATTTTTTTGTTTCGTTCCAGGCATGCGTACTGAACTCTTCAGACAAACGTACGAAGCCCTGTTTGTTACAAAATGTATTGTTATATTTATGAAGACTAAATCTGTCTCAAAAATATACAAAATAATTTTCAGAACTTCTTAAAAACCAATTTATTTGAAATATTCAATATATTTAAATGAATTGCTTCAAAAACTCTCAAAACAATGAGCACATCCTCAAAAAGAATTAGAATTCAGATAAGACCAGTTCAACTTCACATTTAAAAGATAAAATCAATTAACAATAAACAAACTTACTCAATACGATCTCTAGGAATATGTGTTTGTTGAACATTAAAACTAGGTATATTCTAATATTCAAGGTACTCTATGTTAATTTGGTGAAATCAAGAAATGTTAAATTTAAGAATAACCATCAACATTTTAACCATGTGTTATATGACATTGTTGCAAATAACTTGTATGATCTCCACTTGAAGATCGTATCATTAGAAGGCCAGAAAGAAATTATTTTGTTTGGGTGATATATTACGTAATTTTTTTTTCAAATTTATGTTATTTTTCAAACTACATTGAATTTCTGAGAGCTCTAAATGAATTCAATTAATCGATATTTCGATGTTGAAATATTCTTCATGGACTGTTCCGATTGTTGTAGCTCTTCGTCATACTTACATCAAAACCATCGGATTGATTTAAACAGAGGAGATTTTTTACTTGGTAGTAGGTTTTTTCGATATCTCAAATATAAAACAAAATGATTCTTTCATATATACCTCCCTATATATTTTAATTTTATTAAATTTCTTATTTTTTTTTGTAATTCAATAAAATGAATGTCTAAGAAACACATAAAATAGCAACTAATAATATTAAATATAGTTATCCTGATTTTCACAAATTTTTATTGTTATTTAATATAACAATATTTTTGCTATCACAGTAACATCATCAAGTAGGTTTACATTTTGAATATTCAAAATGTAAACCTACCTACATTATCTATATTATGAGATGGTGTTTCAAGGTTTACAATTTTTATGGGAAACCTTGCTTCAGAATAGATCATAAAATATTCTTGTGTTTCCACTCGGGAAAAATTTCATTGAATGAATTGGGACAAAAATAACCAATTTGTCTAGGTATCATTGCAATTTTCTCTGAATGAGACATAAAACTGGCACAATTTTCCCCCCCCCTTCCTGTGTTATTGCAATAACCTCGGCATTAACTCTATTTTTTGCCATTACACATACCTAGTTTAATTTCGACGCCATTTCCATTGTTTAAACGACGATAAGGCAAATGAAATATTTACGCTGGAGACGTGAAATATTGAGAAACGGCTTATCACGTCGTTCTATTTCTCGCTGGTCCGATTTTAATCTGTCACGTAAAGCAATCCGCCTCGAAAAACGCAAGAATACTTATACTAGGAATAGGAATTAGCCTTATGATTGTTTTGCTAATAAATCCTTCCGTTTGTCGTTGTTGTTAGTCATGCTCAGAAATGTGCCTCGAAGAACTGAGGCGCCTTTCGGAGCAACTTATTGTTAGACTTGTCTCAATATTTTTTTACAGCTTATCACAGTCAATGTCAGGTCTGCATGTTTGCTGTCGGTTTTTATGTCGATGTGTAATGCATACTTGAAAGTGATGTAAGCTATATCTGAGTGTATGAAATGTAGTATAATTGGTACAAGCTAGTCTCTTATGAATACAATAAGTATTAGTAATGAAGGAATATTGCAGGTTTCACATACAATTTTTAAGGATTTTCCAACCAGTTTTCAATCTTAAATGAAGAGAAAACGTTATTTTTAGGTGAAAAGGCAATTTTTTTGGTCTGAAATTGATGCGAAGGATGTAGACAATGATTATTTTCAGCCACACTGCTAATGAAATATGGTGTAGTCTCTTGAGGACGATACAAAAACTGTGAAAAAGTGTTCATAAAACGAAGAAATGTTTACTGGAGTGAGTGGCAGACACAGCTGCAGAAGTATCTTCCCAAGTAAGAATATACTTACCTCATCATCTATATTCTTACTTACCTGTGTACTATTCATCCATGATCATAAAGACAGCCAATTGAGAAACAAACAATTGTTGACACGACTATAATACGTGAAATGCAATTAACTCCACCTTGCAACGCCATAGGATCAACGCCGTCCAAGTATAGGGTGTTTTCTTCAGAGTGATAGAACTTTAAATTGAAATAGAACACATTTAAATTAATTGAAGCCAAATTTTTCTTTTATTTGACCACGACTACCACTGAGGAACCGCATTCGACCAGACCAATTTTGGATCACTTTGGAGTAATTCAGGCCTCATTTCATCAATAACACGAGTTATGTTGGGTTCCAAAGCGTCTATTGTTTCAGGTTTATCAGCATAAACCAATGACTTGACATAACCCCAAAGAAAATAATCCAGTGGAGTTATGTCGCATGATCTTGAAGGCCAATTAATTGGACCATTTCACGAAATAATATTATTGCCAAATCTTTCTTTCAATAAATGAATTGTTACGTTAGCAGCATGAGGTGCAGTACCATCTTGTTGGAACCAAAACTCTTCTGGGTCAAATTTTGAAACAAATAATCATTGATCATCGATCTGTAACGAGCACCATTCACTGTAACATTAGCTCCATCATCGTTTTTAAAGAAATATGGATCGATGATGCCTCCAGCGTGTAACGCATACCATACAGTGCATTTTTCAGGATGCAGTGACCTGCAGAACTTCTTGAGGATTGTTTTCACTCCATATACGGCAATTTTGCTTGTTTACATAGCCGTTCAACCAGAAATGAGCTTCATCACTAAACACAATTTTACGATAAAAAAGTGGATCAACTTCAAGCTGTTCTAGGGCCCAATCAGCAAACAAACGAAGCTTATTATGGTCAAGTGGCTTTAGTTCTTGAACCAGTTGGATCTTGTATGGGTCCAACTTATTGTTAACATCGACGAATAGACAAATCTGGATCATAATATGACTTACAGCAGCGATATTTTCTTCTGTACGTACAGTTCTTTGTCTTGTTGCATCGAGTAGAGAAAATGTTGTCCGAAATCTATCGATAGTTCGACGAATAAGCTGCTCTGATGGACGATTATGTAAAGCATAAATTTCACGAAGTGCTCTATAAGTTTGAAGAATAGAACAATGATTTTGAAAATAAATTTCAACAATTTGTAAAAGTTGTTGCGGCGTGAGTCTTTCCATGATAATTTGTCAATGCTTACTGAACAGAAATGTCAAAACAACATGGCTTCTACCTTCTGTCAAATCACAGTTATGCCTATCACTCTTTAAAAACACCCGATACATATAAATCACACTACAATCAAGATATTTAACAAAATGCCACCCTATCTTAAAGAAATGACAAGGACGAAATTAGAGAAAGAACTCAAAAAATGTTAATGAAGAAAGCATAGTACAGTGAAGAGAAATATTTCTGCGATATAATTGACTGGTTTATCTGGTGTTTATCATTTGTATATTTTATCTGGCCACTTGAAAGTGGTTCTGACTCCCCATGTAAGATTTATTGGTGGGTCAAATTTTTTCTGTTTTTGTCGATATACATTATTATTGTCATTATAACTTGTGAAATATTGGTATGAATGGATTGATTAAATAGATATTCTAAACACTTTATATATTGCTACTCTGTTGTAGTAACTGGTTTGGATAACTGAATTTACCTCGCTCATAGATATGTCAACTAAGAAATCTCACGAATATATTATATTTTTATTCAAAAAAGAGCGAAGTTTTTTTACCATTTTTCTCATACGGAAATATTTCAATTACCTTCACGGTGTATATGACTTTCATAAATATTGGTGCATTTTTCAAAATGAAAACATCTGGAAATACACAAAGATATTGCTTTGCTTACTGTATCAAGTATCGCTTGAAATTCGCATGGAAAACTTTTAATATTAGTAGTACAAATAAGTTTCCGCCGGTTTTTAACACAAATTAAATATTTATTATAGAAGACGATGTGAGACTGCTTGCTGAGTGACTTCTAATGTTAGAGCAAGTTCTTTTTGTGTTTGAGATAAATCTTCCTCCAATAATTCCTCCAATTCTGCATCCTCGTAAATTTTTGGCCTTCCACTGCGATCTTTGTCTTCTACGTCGAAATCACCGTTTTTAAACTTTTGAAACCACTCTCGACACGTTCTCTCACTCAAAGCACCCTCACCATATGCTTCTACGAGATGTCACTATGTCGGCGAACAAGAAGGACGAATCACTGGTGGCTCCGCGATTGGAGTCTTTAAAATGTGAAAATTGTAAAAAGCCAATTGCAAAAAGTGCATTAAAGTGTTCAACTTGTTCCAAAGCAAACCATCCAAGTTGTGGAAGAAATAAAAAGTGTTGTGAACGTGACATGTTATTAGTTGATATAAAATCAACAAGTGGAAGTACAACACCTACACTGACCCAATCGGTCAATTCTTCAAAGGAATCAAAATCAGTAATTACAAGTGAGTCGACGCAAAACGATTTGCTATGTAAAATAATTGCTGGTTTGGAAGATAACAATTCCGTTTTGTTGGAAAATATTTCATTGTTGAAGTTTAAAATATCTACATTGGAATCAAAGTTGTTGGAACGGGATTCATTGATTGAAGACCTCAACAAAAAGTTGAATACTACAAAAACTTATCAGCGTGATCGATACCGGAACGATTCAAAACACCGATGTTCTCGAAACTGGCGGAAAACCTAAAAATAAAAGACCTGATGTTAAGAAGCAATTTCACTCATCAGGATCGACCGAGAATGAATTAATAAGAACTGATTCGATTGATCATACTATGAATACATCAAAGATGAAATCCCAACCAATGCCAGAAAGGGTTGTTTACGACTCCGATGGCTTTAGAGTTGTTCAAAATAAAAGGAAGAGAAAAATTTTAATTGGACGCAATGATGATAGGATCGTTCAAACTGTTCCTAAATTAACGTCCCTTCACGTTACCAGGTTGAATCCTTCTACAAAGGTGGAAGATATGGTAACATTGCTGGATAATAAACTAGGCAATGTTGATTGTGAGATACATCCCTCTAAGCATCCTTCTTCCTATGCTTCCATGAAGATCACAATTTCTCAAGAACAGCTGAAGAAAGCTTGGAATAAAGATTTATGGCCGGAGGGTGCGGTTGTTTCTCATTTTTTAAGGAGGAAATCGACTCCGAAAAGCAAAACTTAACCCATATGTTACCAACCAAACGACTCAAACGGATGACAGTATATTATCAAAATGTACGAGGTTTGAGGTCCAAGACTGAAGACCTCTTCACTAGTGTGCTGTCATCCGATTTCGATATCATAGCCCTGACGGAAACTTGGTTGAACGATGGTGTACTTAATGAGGAAATTTTTGATGAGCGTTATGCAGTGGTAAGAAGAGACAGAAATTCAGGCCAAACCAGGGGAGGAGGAGTTCTTCTCGCAGTCAAATGTGATATTAATTTTGAAGTGATACGAAATGAGTGTTTGTTGGATTGTGTGCTGCTGAAGTTGGTAGTGGGGAACTGTGAGTACTATATCTCTATTGTGTACTTTCCGCCTAACTCAGATCATTCTGTATATGCAAGTTATTTTGACATTTTCGGTAACGTTTTATTGGAAGATAAGAACCTGTTGATTTTAGGAGATTTTAACATCCCTGTCTTCTCTGAAAACTGTCAGAAGAGTACCTTGGTAAATAGTTTCTTGAATTTATTTGATCTTAAGCAGCATAATGAATTTCCTAACTTTATGGGTAGAATGCTTGATTTGATATTTTCTGATCTGAATCTGTTGGTGCGGAAATCACAGGTTCCTATTCTTCGTGAGGACAGATATCATCCAGCGCTAGAGATATCCTTCAATTCTCATTGTGATGGTCAATTGGGAACTAGATTCGTCAAAAAACACAGTTATAACTATTCTAAAGGTGATTATATGTTGCTATACTATCTGATGTCGCAAACTGATTGGTCGGAAGTAATTAGTTGTGGGTGTGTTGATGAAAGTCTAAATCTCTTCTATGATAAAATTTACACCATGCTTGATCAATCTATTCCTAGATTTAAAAATTCGATTGCTGTGGGGGGGCATAAATTTCCCATATGGTTCTCCCCGGAATTGAAACAAAAAATAATAAAAAAGAATAAATTACATAAAAATCTAAAGAAGGAAGATGATACAATATTCTCTTCTCTTAGAAAAGAAATTAAGCATCAAACGAAACTTGAGTATACAAGATACAAAGAACAACTCGAAAAAAATTTCAATAGTGATCCTTCATCATTTTGGTCGTTTATCGGTGGAAAGAAATCTCAAAATAAAATCCCAATATCGATGCAATTCGAACAAGAATTGCTCAATAATGCAAAGGACATTTCTTGTGCTTTTGCTTCTTTCTTTCAGTCCGTATATACTAGTGAAGATGATTCGTGTGAAACGAGCCCAACGGGAGGACGTTTCAAATTCTCCGTCATTTCAGAAGATGATCTAAGAAAAGCTGTGATAAAGTTGAAACCGAAGAAATCTAATGGTCCGGATAATATTCCCTCCTATATTTTCAAGGGCTGTATTGACTTTCTAGTGGTTCCACTAGTGCATATTTTTAATTTATCACTTTTAGAAAATACCTTTCCAGATCGTCTCAAGTCATCTATAATAACACCCGTCTATAAAAAGGGACAAACAAATCTAATTGAAAACTACCGGCCAATCAGCATTTTGAATGCCCTATCTAAACTATTCGAAATAATAATTTATAATGATATAATTAAAAATTCCAATATTAAATTCGATATCTGTCAGCATGGTTTTGTAGAAGGGAAATCAACAATAAGTAACCTTTGTTCATTCGCTGAACTTGCAGTGGATGCAATAGAAGAAGGTTTACAACTAGATACGATATACACTGACTTGCTAAGAGTGACTTTTCGAGGGATGCTTGTGATTTCATTGAATCCTATCTGCATCAAAGAGTGCAAGTTGTGAAAGTCGGTGATGAATTATCACAAGATATAAAACAGAGTTCAGGTTTTCCCCAAGGTAGTGTTTTGGGGCCGTTACTATTTCTTGTATTTGTTAATGATCTCCCTGCCTGTCTACGATTTTCCACTGCACTCTTGTTTGCGGACGATTTCAAGCTGTCTAGGAAGGTCTCGAGTTTGACTGATTGCTCTCTACTGCAGGAAGACTTGAACAGTGTGGGGAGATGGTTCAAAGATAATAAAATGTCCCTCAACACAAAGAAGTGTTACGTGGTCAGCTTCACTCGAAGATCCAACCCGCTAAATTTCAGTTATGTAATTGAATCGGAAATTCTTGAACGCAAGTCGGAAACTAAGGACTTGGGTATAATTTTTCAACAAAATTTTAAATTTAATAGCCACTTTGACTTCATCGCCAACAAAGCTTACAAGTTACTAGGTTTAGTTTTTAGAAATAGCAGAGATTTTGATTGTTCCACTACCATTTCACTCTATAAAGCCCTCGTAAGACCTCAGCTGGAATATGCTTCAGTGGTTTGGATGCCGTCAACCATATCTCATATTGACAGAATTGAAAAAGTGCAGAAAAAATTCCTTCGCTTTTTACACCTGAAAAAATACAATGAGTATCCTTTCATGAAGTCATATATTTCCATGTTGACAGATTTCGATATGTGCACTTTAGTTAATAGACGTAAGTGTAACGCAGTTCTTTTCATTTTTAAAGTTGTGAATAATTTAACATTTCAAGACTGCCAGTTTACTAATCTTTTGAAATTTAAGATTCCTAATTTATATCTGAGACTTAGAGATAGGGAAATTTTTTATGTAACACCAGGTAGTTCATCTCCTATTAATAAAATGATGTCCATATGCAATGAGTTGATTAATAAATCTGATATAGATTTATTCAATACTAGTTTACAAAATGTGAGAAGACTGTTCTCCTAGGTTAAGTGATTGTTGATAGTATTTTGTTGTTCTCCATCTGTAATTACCCATTTGGGTGTTTGTGTAGAAGTAAATAAATAAATAAATTGATGCGCCTCAGCAGCAGATTTCTTTAAATTAAAGAAGTAAACTAATATTTCCCTCAAATGACGCTTACTTGGCTCAAATTTTGACATTTTCAATTTATCAAAATTATATTTTACCAATATAAAATCAATGATATTAATAGGTTATGTTGTTCTTGAATGTCCAAACTATTTTTTAAGCCGGTTATCATCTGCGAAAGCTAACCGAAACTCCGTGCCGCGCCATCTACAATAAAACGGCGGAAACTTATTTGTACTCCTGATATTTTTAATTTATTGAAGCAATTAATTTGGGAATAAAGTTCATCTCGTTCGTCAAATATTTCTTATTTCAATTTTGGGAATGTATTCAAATATTTTGTTTTTTGTGGATAAAAGAATAAGATATTACAATGCTATGAAATTCCGCTACATTTTATGGTTGTTTGAAATATTTTGCAATAAGAGTGGTCCAATTTGCAATGACTACTTCGCATAAATCCGGCTGAATTTGAGCAATGATCGTTATTTTTGAGCTCCTGGGTCAGCAGCTCTAAGGCCCAACGAATGGAACGAGGCTGCATAGGAACGACAGAGTTTGTACCAAAGCCCAGTGCCATCTATGCATGTCAATATCAATTGCATACGGAGCATTACTTGAATTATCTAAAAGGGGAATACTACACACACAACACTCGAAAGTAAGATTTCATCGAGGACTTTGAGGTCTCGAAATTACTTTCAGCTTCTTCGAACGCTCATGAATTTATCACAAATTTACATAATAATTTTTCTATTTTGGGCGTTTTGGAGAGAAAGCGAAGTCGAACGATAAGTTATTAGCCATTAGGTGTAAAGTTGATGGACGAGGTTATGAATAACGCCTTTACTTATGAATAATTGACCCATAATGAGCTCTACTTAGGACGTAATTGCGCTTTAGAAATTGTTCGTTAAAAATACGAGGATGAATTATTGTCTAGTTCATTGACGTTGAATTTAACAGCTTGTGATCATAGCCGTACCTGTTACGATAGATGGGTCGAATATCGATCGTTAACCTCAAATTTCTGGCTGGCTAAAATCTTAGTATATTGGTACCGTAAGTCTAGCCAATAACTCTATCAGTCCATTATAAGTTGAACAGAAGTATTTGAGTCCCCTTCTAGTCACCGCTTTACTGAAATTTGTTAGTGCCATATTTATGAATATTTCAATAGAATATAAAGAAAATACTGACGCTGTATAATGGCCTTGAATTGGTGTAGTTTGAAAAAATTTGAAAACACATTAAAATGTAAACTATACAAGTACACGGGTGTCCCAAGGAAAATTTGACCCCCAGGAACTCAGAAACGAAGATTCTAAAAATACAGGTCAACTTGTTTTGAGGGGGACGAATTTCCATCATGAGATTGTTCTGAAAAAACAACATTTTTTGAATAGGTAAGAAATATCGAGTGTTGGTTAGTTTGAAAGTTATTTATGTTCTGTGTATCTTTCTTTCAATAAATCAATTGGTACGGTAGCAGCATGAGGTGCATCAATAACACGAGTTTTTTTGGCTTTCAAAGCGTCTATTGTTTTTGGTCTATCAGCATAAACCAATGACTTGACATAACACCAAAGAAAATAATCCAGTGGAGTTATGTCGCATGATCTTGTAGGCCAATTAATTAGATCATTTCTCGAAATAATGTTATCGCCAAATCTTTCTTTCAATAAATCAATTGTTACGGTAGCAGCATGAGGTGTAGCAATTTTGGACCACTTTTTTGGGTAATTAAGGCCTTATTTCATCAATAACACGAGTTATGTTGGCTCCCAAAGCGTCTATTGTTTCTTGTTTATAAGCATAAACCGATGACTTGATCATCGATCTATAACGAGCACCATTCACTGTAACATTAGCTCCATCATCGTTTTTAAAGAAATATGGACCGATGATGCCTCCAACGTGTAAAGCACACTATACAGTGCATTTTTCAGGATGCAATGGAACCTGCAGAACATCTTGAGGATTGTTCTCACTCCATTTACGGCAATTTTGCTTGTTTACATAGCCGTTAAACCAGAAATGAGCTTCATCACTAAACACAATTTTACGATAAAAAAGTGGATCAACTTCAAGCTTTTGTAGGGCCCAAGCAGCAAACAAACGACGCTCATTATGGTCAAGTGGCTTTAGTTCTTGAACCAGTTGAATCTTGTATGGGTGTAGACCAAGATCTTTACGCAAAATTTTTCATGTGGTGGATGCACAGAGTCCAACTTGTTGTGAACGTCGACGAATAGACACTATGACTTACAGCAGCGATATTTTCTTCTGTACGTACAGTTTTTTGTCTTGTTTTTGTTGTTGCATCGAGTAGAGAAAATGTTGTCCGAAATCTATCGATAGTTCGACGAATAAGCTGCTCTGATGGACGATTATGTAAACCATAAATTTCACGAAGTGCTCTATAAGTTTGGCGAATAGAACACTGATTTTGAAAATAAATTTCAACAATTTGTAAACGTTGTTGCAGCGGGAGTTTTTCCATGATGATTTGTTAATGCTTACTGAATTGAAATGTCAAAACAACATGGCTTCTACTTTCTGTCAAATCACAGTTATTCCTATCGAAAGTTCCATCACTCTAAAAAAACACCCGATACATTAGAAGTTGCCTACTAATAGACGACAACTGTTTTTCGTTGATTAATTTTCATTTTCCATTGATACATCGATTGTTGTGTGCTTGGAGTTACTTGTTAACATCGTGTTTACTTAGATTAGTATATTGCAACGACCTCTAAGAATTGGGTGATCTTGCATTTCATCATTTTGGCCATGTCTATCATGAAAGTATTGAATAATAGTGTTTCCAAGACAGATTCCTCTGTTGTTGTCCTAATTTCAAGAGATCTCTGCTGTCAACCGAGTTCCGAGTTCCCGGTTTCTCAGGGTTCCAGAATTATCTATGTGTTTTTCTGGACTCAGCCGGTCATCGGAGTTCCATGCATAGTCGTGATCTTTCTGGTCTCCCATAACATTATTATTATCAAGAATATGGAATAAATATTATGAGATAAAATAGAAATAAAATAGAAAAAGGCTTTTTACTTGATAGAAGAAATATAACAAAATTTGAATATCAAAACAAATTAAAATATGTTTGTCTTCTACAATTTTAATTTCAAAAAAATTTTATTCAAAAAACTTTTAGAATTAAATTAATGTCTAAAATAAGCACCGCTTACGTTTAATAGACGTATATAATCAAAACTCAATATATAATGTCAAATGGAATAAATAAACCAACAGATATAAGAAAGTCATTAAAATTAATGAATAAATATTTAAAGGAGACAAAATTTTGTTTCTGATCTTACCTTTAAGAACACCAATTGCCTTTTAAAAACATGAACACACCTTAAGAACTTCTCAAAGAATATAATTTATTTGAAATATTTAATATATTTAAATATTCGAATAAGTTAATTCAGAAATCTCTCAAAACATGCACTATATCTTCAAAAAACAAATATAATTCTAAGTAATCCCTTCATCGGTCCTAGATAATATTCCAAATATCAAAATCAAAAAACTAACCTATATCACAACGCACACGTGCTAAATGAATGCTTCGAGACCAGAACAACTTTAGAATTCAAGATTGATCTATGTTCTAACAAAATCACAGAACAGTGTAAGTCAATAACTTACACTGTTCTGTGACCAGACCAACTTTAGAATTCAAGATTGATCTATGTTCTAAAGTTGGTCTGGTCTCGAAGCATTCATTTAGCACGTGCGCATTTTGATATAGGTTAGTTTTTTGATTTTGATATTTGGAATATTATCTAGGACCGATGAAGGGATTACTTAGAATTATATTTGTTTTTTGAAGATATAGTGCATGTATATAGAGATTTCTGAATAAACTTATTCGAATATTTAAATATATTAAATATTTCAAATGAATTATATTCTTTGAGAAGTCCTTAAGTTGTGTTCATGTATATCTGTTGGTTCATTTATTCCATTTGACATTTTATATTGAGTTTTGATTATATACGTCTATTAAACGTACGCGGTGCTTATTTTAGACATTAATTCAATACTAAAAGTTTTTTGAATAAAATTTTTCTGAAAAAAAAAATATTATGAGACTTTCTTGCTTTAATCTCAATCGCTAAATTCTTCCTTTTACTCGTACGGAATTTCCACAACTCATTCTTATCCTCGCAATAACAGAGAGTCGATATTCAACTCTATTTTCGAGTAATTGACAGCCGCCGAAGACGGCGACAAGCCCACGAGGTCTACCTGCAACCTGGCAGTACCACGCAATTACAACTGCCCACAACGCACCAATATGTTAGTACCAACACCTCACTAACGTTTCTCTAACTGTAAATCAATAACGCAGCTCAGTTTATGTCAACATGGGTAGCGTAATATCACAAAAAAATGTGTATTGAACCATTTGAAAATGTTATTTTACACACAATGTTAATTGATATAAACGCCATATGGCTGACCGTGAACGTTGTAGAGGTAAAGTGCAGTTGTGAAACAACTCGACAAAGTGGGCTTGTTCTCATTAGTAAATGGAGTCTTAGAGGTGGAATGAATACGTTCATTCAGAGTGGAGAAGATATGTACGAAGATAATTAACATGTTCACTTATTCATGGCTTTGATGTGTATCGATTCGGCGCATCAATCTTCCAAACATGAATTTTAATGGTTTCTGAATATCAATGAAGAAAATAAATTTAAAGTCTATTGGGAATTTGGGTTAGTTTTTAAGTGCCACTTTTACTTTTGATCGTTAATTTCCTTTCGATTCACTTATTTTATTGTGTTAAACACTTTGCTGGATTCTTTACTACTGCTACTAAATATAAATTATTTTCTTTAATTGATATTAATGGACTTGACAATAATATGTTCGTGAGAGACCTAAAAATCAAACTTCTTGTTTTGGACATCTTACTTTTTGTTTATTGTCTCAATTATATATATTTTTTCATTCAATTGAGCGTCAATGCCGAAACAATAATACAGTATAATATTAGGAGTTTCCGGAAATTGAAGCTTTATTTCTAATCTTTCTGGCAATTTTTTTTATGAGTGTGGATAGCTCAGCGGGAGGGCATCGGACTCGTGACCGGGAGGTCCAGGTTCGAATCCTGTTCAGGTAGAAAAGAAATTTTCTAGTTGGACGGATATCTGCCACCATTTCAGTGTTGGGTCAAAAATTAACAGTGCTGTGACCTAAAGTGGCGTAAGATCGCAGTAACAAAGCCTACCCCGAACACAACTGAACTCCTAACTCGCACAAGCTGAAAAAGCTTCTGAGGGATCTTCACAGATCTAGGAGTATCAGGATAATAATAATAATGATAATTAACGGATTCCATCGCTTTTTTGACCGCTACCCATGCTTCGATGTATTTTTTGACTTGGGGTAGGTCATTCCATTCGAGTACGTTTCAACATGCGGCCGTGCATTATCATGCATTGTCAATAACTTTGTCGTGTCTGTGGGCGTATTAAAGCCGTCCCAAACACATCAATTGTCGTCGGTAGACCTCCCCTATGATTCTTTGGTTCGATTGTAGCAGCTCATAATAATCCACCAGCTGGTCCAACCATATGCACAGCATGATCTTCTCGTCATGAATATTCGGCATGACAGTTGATGAAGATGTATCCGTACGTTGCCCAACGTTTTGAGTTATCGTAATAATACGCCTATTTTCCATCGTCATTCACAATTTGATACAAACACCCCTTTCTTTTTTTCCGTTGATGCAGTTGTTAACACGTGAAAAACGGCGTTCGACGTCTCTTGACTTCAGTTCATACGGCTCCTAATTTCCTACTGTTCGGATCATTCCCATTGCTTCTAAACGATGATAAAAGGCTGGTTCAGTAACTCCAAGTGTTTTTACGAGTTTGTCTTGCGTTGCCGTCTGTGATTCGCTTCTCAAACCTCACGAAAATGATCGATTTTTGAAGCGCATCATTGCATCATAATAATGTCAAACGCAAGAGATCACGGAGCAAAAAAGATGAACCGGCTTAAAGCATTTTGAAAGTCATATCCATCAAAAAAGGTGATGCTATCTGTTTGGTGGGATTTTAAAGGAATCGTTTTTTGAGTTTTTACCGGATAACACAACAATTAATTCGGAAGTCTACTGTCATCAGCTGGATAAACTAAATGATGAACTTCAACAGAAAAGGCCAGAATTAATCAACAGGACAGGTGTAGTGGTTCACCAAGATAATGCGAGACCTCATATAAGTTTGGTCACTCGCCAAAAGCTTTTAGAGCTTGAATGGGTTACACTGCCACAACCACCATATTCTCCAGATCTGGCGCCTTCGGATTATTATTCGTTCCGGCCATTGCAAAATTTTTTGGACGGTAAAATCTTTACTTCGAACGAAGAGGTCAAAAATCACCTGGATGAGTTTTTTGCCAGCAAAAACCAAACATTTTATGAGCGTGGAATCATGCTACTACCAGAAAAATGGCAAAAGGTGTTGGACCAGAATGGCCAATTTATAATTCAACTAAATATTTACTCATTATATGAAAATTGTCTTTCATTTTCCCCAAAAAAAACGAAATTACTTTCCGAACAACCATATATATCAAACTGTTGAGTTATTTCTGAGATGTATAGATCCCACGTAAAGCAATGGGTGAAGTAAAAATACAAATTCATAGCTATCTACAAAATTATGTTCACATATCCAAAATTAGTCAATGGATAACAACAATTCAGGAATAGTTATGTTAGTTTATTCTACTGCTAATTGTCTTTCCTTTTCATTGAAATAAAATGGGTGATATATTGGACCTTAGGCCTTGGTGTTATAACTAGGCATGCAAGTTTAAGATTTTCACTATTGGAAAATCTATGAAAAATTGGAAAATGGTGGTAAATTTGTCAACAGTTAAATGCTGAAAAAAGCTCCGAAGCTCTTTAAAAATCGGCGTTTTGAGTTTTGACGGATTTTTTTGTGGAAAGATGGAGGTTTCGTCCCAGTTTTATCCATAAACTCTTCAGATAAGTTATATGGATGAGTCGCAATTTATTCACAGTGTTAACGAAGGTACTTCTAATACTGCTTCTTTAGTTGAAGCTGGAGGGATCGGTTGACTAAGAGACAAGAGAGTGGTGGCGCACTCTGTGCAAAATGACGGAAAGTCATGCTGGAACAGGATAGAGTTCTGGGGGGATTCGATGCGCCTTCACGTATCGTTTTAAAGCGCGTAAAGTTGGACTGTGCATCGCCACATAACTTTTCTCAAGTGAAAATGTAAGGGTCCACATAAATTGCAAGCGATGTGTGGAGGAGTTGGGCAGTGAGTCGCTACAGAACTCAGTGTTCTTTTCATTTACTTCTCCTCTTCATTGAACAGCATACTCTTCAAGTCTTCACTCCTGTTAGCTTTTTCACCCAGCTTGAAAATATTAGCTAACATCTCTGCTTTATTTATAAATTGTGTATTTTCCTTTGGTTGGTATATTTACATTTTGGAATCTTACACATCATCATTGTTTCGTACCATGGTTAGTTTACCACAGTATTTTTGCTTGCTGTTCCAATGTTTTTAAACAACAATTAAGAGAAAATTAATTGATCGCAATCTAATAACACAATGTTGATGTGGACTGAATCTAATGTATTGTGGCGTTTGTTTTTTAAGAGCTCTGAGAACGAATGAGCTAAAGTGTGCAAAGGTAAAAAACTATAAAGTACGAATGATACAGATCAATTACACGTAGATTGAAAAATTAACATGAAATAAAATTCGCGGCCACCTGCGATAAGAAAATAAATGAATTATGTTCTGATGCAGACAGGGCCCTCTACTATCAGGTGTTTTTTTAGAGTGATAGAACTTTAAGTTGAAATAAAACACATTTAAATTAAGATTGAAGCCAATTTTTTTTTATTTGAAAGATAATTTTATGAAATTTACGTTTTAAAAATAATTTCCGGTATATGTCTACCCCGACTAGCTCTGAGGAACCGCATTCGACCAGACCAATTTTGGACCACTTTTCCAAGTAATTCAGGCCTTATTTAATCAATAATACGAGTTACAGTATGTTGGCTTCCAACATAACTCGTATTCCAGTGGAGTTATGTCGCATGATCTTGGAGGCCAATTAATTGGACCATTTCACGAAATAATATTATCGCCAAATCTTTCTTTCAATAAATGAATTGTTACGGTAGCAGCATGAGGTGCAGTACCATCTTGTTGGAACCAAAACACTTCTGGGTCGATACCATTCAAATTTTGAAACAAATAATCATTGATCATCGATCTGTAACGAGCACCATTCACTGTAACATTTGCTCCAGCATGGTTTTTGAAGAAATATGGACCGATGATGCCTCCAGCGTGTAAAGCATACCATATAGTGCATTTTTCAGGATGCAGTGGAACCTGCAGAAATTCTTGAGGATTGTTTCACTCCATATACGGTAATTTTGCTCCATATACGGCTTACATAGCCGTTCAACCAGAAATGACCTTCATCACTAAACACAATTTTACGTTAAAAAAGTGGCTTTAGTTCTTGAACTAGTTGGATCTCGTATGGGTGTAGACTAAGATCTTCACGCAAAATTTTCTATGTGGTGGATGCACAGAGTCTAACTTGTTGTGAACGTCGACGAATAAACAAATCTGGATCATCATTAACACTATGACTTACAGCAGCGATATTTTCTTCTGTACGTACAGTTCTTTGTCTTGTTGTTGCATCGAGTACAGAAAATGTTGTCCGAAATGTATCAATAGTTCGACGAATAAACTGCTCTGATGGACGATGGACGATGGACGAGCGTAAATTTCACGAAGTGCTCTCTATAAGTTTGGCGAATAGAACAATGGTTTTGAAAATAAATTTCAACAATTTGTAAACGTTGTTGCAGCGTGAGTCTTTCCATGATAATTTGTCGATGCTTACTGAACAGAAATATCAAAACAACATGGCTTCTACCTTCTGCCAAATTACAGTTATCCCTATCGAAAGTTCTATCATTCTAAAAAAAACACCCGATACTAACAATGAACACTATGAACAGTGCGAAATGCAATTCCAATTTTTAGGTATTCATTAACTTCACTAGTTAGGGTGAATGTCGATGAATGAACAAATTTCCTGAATCAAGTTGGATAGAATTCCGCTGATTCACAATCTTGATATTTCCATTTTGGTTCAAAATTAACATTGAAAATATTAAACTTACTTCATACCAAATTTATCGTACTTCAAATTGGTCGGACGGAGATAAATTATTTTGATCATTTATCTCCTGCAGTGTGATAGTTTGAAACTGTTTTAATCTCGAAATAAAGACATTTGCATACGTACCGCAAAAATAGTAAATAGTAAACGAAGGTCGCAATCATACTTTCATAATAATAATTTATTGTACTTTTAATTCATACGAAAAACATACAGTAGTGACAATTTCCAAATCTTTAAACAATTTGCCCAGTTGATAATCACCACGACAGTCTCTAGCAGTTGCATTATGTTTCGTCTGTTTCCTTTAGTACAACCGATGAAGGCTGCCATATCACCATCGTATCAAGTTCACGAGTGCATGACTATATTGAAAACAATTAAATATCGAAATAGGATCTAGGTGCATGGTTTTCGGTTACACCTTCTTTCGAGCTGCTGATGATAATAGAGTGCGAAGTGTGTTGAAGGGGGTCAGTAAACTGGAAACTTTCAAATGCGAAATTTCGTGTCGAAAATTTCAATTATTATGTGAAACTTTCACTCAAGGTGGACTCCATACTGACACATGTATTCGCGAAAACACTGGACTATCAACAAAGTGTCTCGAAAAATTATATTAGCAAAATTAATCGTTTCATTGACATGCTTTTTATCGAGATTTACAAACTGCTATTACATAAATCCTAGAATGAATATTCAGAATATGGAATTAGATTTGAGTAGTTCTTACTAAAGAATGGTAATATTATCTAAAGGAATTGAAAATGCTCTATGTACCATTTTCAATTCCTTCAGATAATATTACGTTAAAGAGGGAATTGAATACAATCAGACAAATAGCCACAAAAAATCAGTTCGAAACCAAAACTATAAATTCCATCATAAACAAAAAACAAAAGCAACTAATTCGTAAAAAAATTTACCCCATCTCCAAATCAGATCATAATAACAATAAATTCATAAAACTAACATATTTTGGACCAATTTCACAAAAAATAGCTCAAATTTTATCAAAAATTAACATAGTAACAGCTTTCACACCCTCCCATAAAATTTCTAATCTCTTTTTTAATCCGAAAGACAAAGAGAACCGACTGAATAATTCTGGAGTCTTATAAAGTTGTCACTATTACATACAAGTGTAATAGTGTGTATATAGGACAAACGGGCCGACTTTTCCATAAAAGGTACAAAGAGCACCAATCTGCTTTTAGGAACCGGAAGAATAATTCCAATTTTGCGAACCATTTCTTCACTACAGATCACACGTTCCCAGAATTGAACAACCTTGTTATCTTGCACGTGGAAGCGAAAGGGAAAGAACTCGACATCCTGGAATCCAAAGAAATTGAAAAATATAAAAAGCACGTACCAATAATAAAACTACTTAACGAACAGACGGAACTTTGGAAAACCCCTCTCTTCGAAGCTCTGCCGAAGCCTACAATCCCCATATATAATAGTTGAGATCTAATTTGTTCATTCAGTTTGAAAATGTAGTAAACACTACGAAACTCGAGTCACTGTATATCAGTTATAATAAAAAGTGATAGAAACAAAGTAATTCCTTATTTCATTCCATTAAAATGAACTATCACAAAGTAACGGACTACTGCATCCAATATTTTCCATACCTGTATGTTGATTTCTATTCATAACAATGAGTTGACACATGACACGTTTTGATACATTGTAACTTCTTCAAATGCTTTCAAAGATCTTGTCAAAAATTTGATAAAATGAAATATTTGAATGGATTCAGTTCTGAGATATAAAGTAGCGTACAAAAGCTCATGACTTCACGTCAGTGCTTTACACCTTTTATTGCCAAAATGAAGTACATCACCGCCTTTGGCGAGAAATATCGTAACTCATAACTTCGTATCTCGATAATGTTCGAAGCAAATATCATTACTTCAGAATAAAAAAATTATCATGACCTGGAATGAATATGAATATTTACGTTATTTAAATTTGTGCTAAGTTTTATCTCTATCGGAAATATCCGTCGATTATTTTTGATAACGATAACCCTTTAGTTTCTTCCTTATTCGTTTCAGATTTATTTATAGTTGCTTTGCCGCACGATATTTGTAGTGGAATTTTAAAATAAAATTGGATTTAATTAGATAGTTCAATCTTCAAACATTATCGATAGTTGACTTCAGATAATACACAATATATTTGATAATGATATAGCTCTTTAGAACCCTGAAAACGATCAATCTCACACATAATATTGAATAGATCTATCAATCACCTGATCAAATCAAATTGAAAATGTTTCTTATAGTGGCGTCTAAGAGAAAATGTTCATCATACAGGATGTGGCATTGATGATTAATGATTTTCCCGCTAGTTTGTATTACATTTATGAAGACAGCCATGAAGTATTACTGCAAAATATACCTCAAATTAGACGTCGTATCTTCAACATCTACATGAAGCACTAGTAAGCATCAAAATTCATCACAGATAACTGGATTTTTTGCTTGTATTGATATTTTTAGTGGAAGTTCTACATATGAGACAGCCTTTCTGCGCTGAGACTAAGTAGATCTTGTGTACTTTTGATTCCTGCAGTGTGCTCGGTGAGATTGTGTTTTAATCTCACTTGTTTTCTATTGGCACATGTCAACGTATCATTTCAATGAAGTAATAAACCTTTTCATATTCGTTTCAATAATAGTTATTTATAAAATATATTGAATATTTCAAATTAATTATATTTTTTGAGAAATCCTTAAGTAGTGTTTTATGTTTTTGAAAAGGAATTGATTTCATTATGGTAAGATCAGAAACAAAAAAAAATTTTGTCCCCATCAAATATTTATTTATTAATTTTGATTGCATTTTTTATATTGGTTGGTTTCTTTATTCCATTTGACATTGTATATTGAGTTTTGATTATATATGTCTATTAAATATAAGCGGTGCTTATTGTAGACATTAATTAAATTCTAAATGTTTTTTGAATAAAAATTTCTTTGAAATTAAAATTGTAGAAGACTAACAGATTATATCTGTCTTGATATTCAAATTAAAAAAAAAAATAATTTAGGAGTACAAATAAGTTTCCGTCGTTTTTTACACAAATTAAATATTTATTATAGAAGAACGGTGTGAGACTGCTTGCTGAGTGACTTCTAATGTTAGAGCAAGTTTTTTTTTGTGTTTGAGATGAATCTTCCTCCAATAATTCCTCCAATTCTGCATCCTCGTAAATTTTTGGCGTTCCACTGCGATCTTTGTCTTCTACGTCGAAATCACCGTTTTTAAATTTTTGAAACCACTCTCGACACGTTCTCTCACTCAAAGCACCCTCACCATATGCTTCTACGAGAAATTGATGCGCCTCAGCAGCAGATTTCTTTAAATTAAAGAAGTAAACTAATATTTCCCGCAAATGACGCTTATGTGGCTCAAATTTTGACATTTTCAACTTATAAAAATTATATTTTACCAATATAAAATTTTTAAAGACCCAGTTATATTCAAATGAGTGAATAACCAAAATATAATATATAAAATAAAATGATATAAAGGTGGTTTTTACATTGTTAAAGCCTTCTATCAAGCTTTTACAATGTCTTCAATATCACATAGATTAATTGTGCTAATTCATTTAATTTTGAAAGCTTTTGAGAAATTTTTTTTTTGATAAGATTGAAATTTGTGGTGAGGTTAGCAGAATTAATCTGCGTGATATTTAAGATATTGATTGTTTAAATTTAGTATTAAGATGTAACATAACGACAAGAAGGCTAATGCAAAATTTCGTGAGAATCTTTGGTGATATTGCGCGTCAAAGCTTCTGACTTCACCTAATTTTTTTGAAACAGGAACTAGGCATATTTCACATGCTCTGAATATTACGGTTCATTTCGCCCAATTTAGAGCAATTTCATATATTAGTGAAATGGATATCTTATGTATGAACTGTGTATATTTTCATTATACTTATTTTCATCTCACAACACGCATCAATTTCCAATTATTTTTCCAATCAAAACTTGAACGAACCCGTTGGGAGGAACTCGTTCATCCCACCGACACACCTGAAACCATTCATTCGATTTCATAGTCCCAGTCATAAACCGAGAGTAAAATTGCAATGGTCTTGCGTGAAACCTGGAATTATTACTTATCACTTACCGCAAAAGATAAAATAAATACATAATTACGGGCCATTCTAATAGACGGACGGCTAAATAAGGACATTACATATTTTATCTGGCTTGTTGGCACGAACTTCCACGCCAGATCGCAGCTCGCAACGATTTTCCATCATCAAGTCCGGCGTATCATCATCATACGCAATGTGAACTTTTTTTGCGAGAACGACGGCGTGTAAATAGTGATGTTGGTGTTGGTAAGGATATAAATAGCGAATGTGAGGGTATGATTACGATGGGAGATAAGCTGATATGTGTGGGATTTACCAGAGGATGCGGTATTTGGATCTTGTGTGGCGTTTTGGATGATAGTTTTAGAGGTGGAAACTAGATACGACCGCTGGTTTTTGATATTCGCATTCGACTGAGGTATAACTTGGTTCACAAGTTAAAAAACGTGTTAGTTATTACGTGGTAAAATACGTGTGACTGCCTATTAGATTCGCAAAAATATCTAGAAGACTGCGAAACTTACCAACACGTATATAGTTTAAAAAGTTTTTCAGAAATTTTATTTAAATAAATTGAAAATTATTATGAAGAAGTATTTGCATATTACAGAATAATAGCTGGAATGAATTCTTCAGCTATTCTGTAATATGCAAATACTTCTTCAGAGTAGTTTTCAATTTATATATATATATTAATAATTGAGGAATTTCTTTGTATTACATCACATGCATCATTGTATATTTCTGTGATAGAACCAAATTTTCGTATAGGCCATGATTATCCCAAAATTGGTTAGTTTTTGCAGAAATGTTTTGTGATAAAAAAGGTATTTTTATATATTTTTAAATGATTATTTTGTTCATTCAAATAACTCCTTACTGAGGAGATTTTGGGTCCGAATTTATCAGATTCATTCTCTGGAGAATGAACCTTCAAAAAAGGAAAATAAAAAAAAGTCTTTTTGAATTATATGTTGAAAATTTTTTGTTGATGGAAATTGTGATTCTTTAACATATTACTCTATATTTCTTTTGATTCTTTATTCGTTAATTTACACTACATGTAATGATAATATATATGTATATAAAGTGATACAGTGTATTAAGGACGTGTTTTTAAAATTTAACTCTAAATGTTTTCATGAGATTTATTTAGATCAAAATCTGTAGAGATTCTGGAGAATTAATTCCAGCTGTTATTCTGTAGTAAATAGTTCATATTTAAGATATTGGGAAAACCTTCTATCAAGTAGAAAAATTCCCTTTTTTTATTATAGTAATTTCCCCCAAAAACTCGAGTTGAAGAAATTAGTACTTCCTGAATTTTTTTCAATTTGGAGAATTTTATAAGACTGAAGCTTTAATGAAATTCATTCATTTCGAATGATCTGGCATATTTCCCAATTATCCCTATCAAAACTGGAAATACTGTCTCTTCACCTATAACTGACCGAGATGTTGACAAAGAAGTCATTGTGAGATCGGCCAACAACATAATCATTCACAGATATACTTAACTATTTCAGGCAAGTCTCAATTTTCAACGACGACGCTATTCGTGTTTATCTAACCATTGATTAATGACTAGCATCCAGATAAAACGAAAGTAACCTTGTGCCACCTCGTGTAAAGTCTGTAATTGTTTACCTTTTTATTTCTTGATCGCGTTTCATGTTTGCTCTTACATGTTTGACATAGGTGCTCGAGAAGAAAATACGAATAGGTTTGATTGATGTGTTTTTCCACATCATTGTTCTGATAAAAGTTACAAGATGTTGTTTTATTCGATAAGTTATATTTGAGTTGCTCTTCTACTAGTTGATGACTTAACATGAAAAAATGTGAATTTTGATTAATTGTTCACGTGTTGAAATCACAGGAAGTTGTTTGAGGTATTGTGTTGTTCGGAAAGTTATTTCGTTTTTTTTTTGAGAAAATGGAAGACAATTTTCATATAATGAATAAATATTTCATTAAATTATATATTGGCCATTCTGGTCTAACAACTTTTGCCATCTTTCGTTGATCGAAAAATTTTTGCAATGAGCAGAATGAATAATAATCCGAATGCGCCAGATCTGGAGAATATGGTTGGTATGTCAGTGGATCCCATTCAAGCTGTAAAAGCTCTGGGCGAGTGACGAAACTTGTATGAGGTCTCGCATTATCTTAGTGGAATACTACACCTTTTCTGTTGATTGATTCTGGCCTTTTCTGTTGGAGTGGATCATTCAGTTTGTCCAGCTGATGACAGTAAATTCCTGAATTAATTGTTGTGTTATCCGGTAAAAACTCAAAAAAAAAGATTCCTTTCAAATCCCATCAGACAGACAGCATCACCTTTTTTGGTGGATATTCGCTTTCGAAATACTTTTGGTCGGCTCATCTTTTTTGCTCCATGATCTCTTGTTTTTGACATTCCTATATACAACACATTTTTCGTCCCCGGTAATGATGCGCTTCAAAAACGTATCATTTTCGTGACATTTGAGGAGCGAATCATAGACGTCAACGCGATGACAAAAATTTATCTTCGTAAGATTATGGGGAACCCATATATCGAGCTTCGAGATTAAACAGTTGCATTCGATGATTTTGACCTCTCACTGATCTCACGTGTTGTTTTTCGCCGATTTTATTCAAACTTATGCCTTTATCGTGTCTTTATCAGTTTCAACCGGCCTTCCGGAATGTGGTGCATCTTTGACATCAAAATTGCCGGATCGAAATTTTGCAAATCATTTCTGGCACTGGCGTACTGTCAACACATCTTCTCCATACATATCGGTTAATTTCTTTCTGGCTCAATCAGCATTTTTACATTTTATATAGTAAAAAAGTAAAGACGAAAATGCTGCTTATCGCTCATATTTAAAAGGGCACCAACCAAAAACTACTGCGTAGAATTAATTGAACTTTTTCACACACAAGCCTTGCTATATCAGTTCTCAAAACATAAAATGATTATGCGGCTCAAGTCTGAAGTTGGGTTCGATAAAATACAATCAAATCCTCTTTCGGGTAAAACGAAATTACTTTCCGAACAAGCTTATATTTCCTTTGGATATTGGACAACTCGTTGAAAACTAAAACTAATTGATATGATATGTTCCTGATAATCTTAGATCTCCTATGAAGACCCCTCAGAAGTTTTAGTATAGTTTGTACTCATTAAGAGATCAGTGGTGTTCTGATTAAGCTTTGTTTCTGTGGTCTTACACCACTTTATGTAATCGAAGAGGATTTTGCGCTTATGAGTCGAATATTTAAGCCACTCCCAAAAAATGATCTATATTAATCTTGATAAAAACCAAATGGGCCTGATGATGTAACTAGCTTTCATTTATTTTTAATCTGGATCAAAGAGTTTGACGTCTTAGAATATATAAGTCAATGTTCTAGAAATCCACATTAGTAATATAGGACATGAGACCGAATTTTCTCGTTAATACTTTTTTAAAGTTTTTTGGCTAATTTGCTGAACAATGTCGCTACTGTTTAATTTTTTTTAAATGTAGCACTTTTCCAGAACACCGTTTGAAATTCCCTCCCAATCGTCAATCGACTATTTTGAATGATGACTGAGAACATTATTCTATATTTTCCATAGATCGAGCGTTGTGTGATATTTGAGAATTCTATATATCTACTCAAATGGAAACATTGTTTCTAAGACATTTTGATTTAATTAATTTCTGTAGAGGTTTAGCTGAATAATTCTGTTCAATATTTTAAATATACTATGAATATTGAATTATCATTAGAGCTCTTTAGGAATAGGCGTTATCAGGGAGCTTACAAGAATCTTGTTTGTGGGAAGATGGACGTTTCGTTCCGGCTAAATAAAAATAAGGTGAAGCCAGCTAAAGATGCACATGTTCCTTGTTCCATTAGGAACGAAGATAATTGAGCTAGGGCTGCTGCTCCACGTAAAACTGTAGGAATCGGGTCATTTCAAAATGAATGCCCCCGAAGGTTTCGACTGAGTACGTCGATCGGTTTTTTTGTATATTAAAAAATTTAAATTAGTTGAGAAGTTAGATTTCTTATGTTACGTGTTCGAATATCAGAAGAGGTCACGATACTAGACAATGTCAAAAAATTACCATAAATCAGCAATCGGTAATACAAAAACTACGTATGTTTCCTCATAATTTATTGTTTTATCGACTTCGACGTAGGGCTGTTTCAAAGTAATACACTCCTGCCAATGAATAATATGATTATGAAAATATTGTGTATTTCAGTATGAAGAAAAGGCCTGCCGAAAGTCATCGTATTTTAGTGGATGTTTATGGTGAACGAACGTTTCAGAAAAGATTTGACAATTTTAAATTGGGTCACGAAGAACGACTTGGAGCGCCACTAAAGTTTAAGGATGAATAATTAGAGGCAAGACTCAATGATGATCCATCACAAATGTAAGAGGAACTCGTAAAAACACTCAACCAGCCATTTGCCATCGTTTAAAAGCAAAGGGAATGAACCGAAAGGTAGAAAATTGAGTACCGTATGAACTGAAGCCAAGAGACGCCGTTTTTTCACGTATGAACAACTGCTCCAACGGCAAAAAAGGAGGAGGTTTTTGCATCGAATTATGACGGGCGATAATCCAAAACGTCGGGCAACGTATGGATACCTCATCATCAATTGTCAAGCCGAATATTGATGGCCACAAGATTATACTGTGTATTTTGTGGAAATAGCTGGGTGTGATGTATTATGAGCTGCTACAATCGAACGAAAGGATCACAGGGAGGTCTTCCGACGACAATTGATGCGTTTGAGCAGAGCATTGCGAGAAAACGGCAGCGATACGCCGACAGAGTTATTGACATTGCATGAAAATGCACGTAACCTGTTAAAACGTACTTAGAAACGCTCAAATGGAAAGTCCTATCCCACCCGCCCAGAGATTGCTTCTTCCGATCGATGCAACAAGGCCTTGCTTCTCTGCACTTCTCCAATAACCATGAAATTGGATATCGAGGCTGCCTTTTTTCGCGATGTAAACCGTCAATTGCCAGAAATATGGGAAAAAGTAGTGACTAGCAACGGACAATACTTTGAATACATAACCAATTTTTCACAATAAAGCTTCAATTTTCGAAAAAAACCGCACCTCTTGTTTATATTTATACGTGAAGACTGATATATTGCCAATTTGTGAAAAAACAGAGGAATTTTCTCGAACCGAATGTTTTAAATTGTGAAAAATTCAATATTTAGAAACCAGCTACCAGTTCCACCTGAACGCGCAAAGACAAATACGAAATCGTGTGGAAAAAGTAATTTCCATTTCGACCAAACTATTCGCAATTCGTTCCCGGTCTGTCCTTGGAGTAATCAAAACTAATAATTATTATTCTCGCCACCAGCCAGAGGTGGAACGTACTCGCTCTGAGTCATTCTCAGCGCGAAACAAAAGAGCGTCGTTTGGTATCATTAATGTCCGTCGAATGGTGATTATCCAATGGATTGTTTACCCTCCTAAACCATTTAATTATAAGTTGTTCAACCGCAATAGTTGGCAGATTTAGGCCCGTTAGACGAGTTTAATTTGGTGTGATTTTTTTGTGTGGCGGTTTTGGCAAGGGTGGAGATTGACACTAGGTGCAGTATGTCTGACAGGTATGTTGTTTCCCGTCAAAAATTGACGAAGGATAGGCACTTCTATAGCGGGGTATTTCTATTGTATTTGTGCAGCCAAATGTACCAATAGTACGCCACTGATTGAATAATGTTTCTACCTTAATCACATCGAAGTCATGTATAATGTCATTATTTTTAATTTGCTGATGAGTATAACTAAGATCTATGATGTCTAAGTTGTACCAAGGAAAATAACTAGTTGAATAATTTATTTGACGGTACTTTGAAGTATTATGAATGCAAGGTCGAATTCTCAAAACAATCTCCTTATGTTCTGAGGGTTTTTTGATTTATTTTTCTTCTTTCAAAAGCGCCAAACTTCAAGGGGAGATCATACAAGTTATTTGCAACAACAAATGTCAGATAACACATGTTCGAAATGTTGATGGTTATTCTTCAATTTAACATTCCTTGATTTCATGAAATGTTTCAAGTTTTTCCAAGAAATCAATTATACTTCAGTTATCCATGTAGCCTCATCAATTTTGACCACAGATCTGGAAACGGCATTAAATTTGCTACAAGATAGGTTCTGCGTGCCAAAAAATTCTTATTGCGGGCGTCGTAAGAAGATGAATATCACCATTCTGAAGTGAACAATATCAGTCATGTTTCTCCAATGGTTTTATCGATGGAAAATTATCAATTATGGGCATGTTTTCTTTTCAGCAAAAAATACCTCTTTTAGTGTGCTTTCGAATGACGTATCATTTTTTGTGCCAGGTTTTGTCCTCTGCTATAACATCATGGCCAAGAAGATAACAACGAAAAGTTGAAATATTCCAAACCTAAGTCTTGAAGCTCTTTATGATCTAATATCAAAGTAATTCTCATGGAAATCACAAAGATCTTTCTATTTGGTTGTCGTCTGTTGGGAAAACGCAAACCGTACTCTCGAACCACTGCGCGAGCATTTCCATTCGCAAATTCATAAATGAACAACATATCGTGTTATTCGATGTTTTTTGAATATCTGAATGTCTTCTACAAGCACTGCTTATATTTAATAGACGTATAAAAATCAAAATGCACTATACAATATCAAATGGTATAAAATAGAAAGGCCTTTTACTTGATAGAAGAAATATAACAAAATTTGAATATCAAAACAGATTTAATCTGTCAGTCTTCTACAATTTTAATTTCAAAAAAATTTTTATTCAAAAAACTTTTAGAATTAAATTTATGTCTAAAACAAGCACCGCTTACATTTAATAGACGTATATAATCAAAACTCAATAAATAATGTCAAATGGAATAAATAACCCAACAGATATACGAAAGTAATTAAAATTAATAAATAAATATTTAAAGGAAACAAAATTTTGTTTCTGGTCTTACCTTTAAGAACGCCAATTGCCTTTTAAAAACATGAACACACTTAAAGGACTTCTCCAAGAATATAATTTATTTGAAATATTTAATATATTTAAATATTCGAATAAGTTAATTCAAAAATCTCTAAAAAAAATGTGCACTATATCTTCAAAAAACAAATATAATTCTAAGCAATCCCGTCTTCAGCACTCATTTAGTATTCCAAATATCAAATTAAAAAAACTAACCTATATCTCTCCACGTGTGAAAAGACTAAAGCTTCGAAACACAGATCAACTATATAATTCAAGATTGATCTATGTTCTATCAAAATCAAAGAACAGTGGTATAAAAAACCCAACAAAAATAAATTATTAATTAAAATTAAAAATGAGTGATATCGAATGTTTCGTTCCAAACATACGCACCTGAACTCGTCAGAAAGGTCGTGGTACTTATGTTTTGCCTTTGACAAACATTTGACAACATGTTTAGTTTCTGGTCTCATATTTATGAAAACTAAATCATTTTCAAAAATATACAACATAATTTTAGGAACTTCTCCAAAAGTAATTTAACAGATTAAATCTGTTTCGATATTCGAAGTTTGTAATTATCCTTCTATCGAGTAAAAAATCGCATCTTATTATTTTATTCGATGTTTGAAAAAACAGGCCTAATTTTCACGATTTTTTGTGGAATACCTATTATAAATTGAGTTAAATCGTTAGTTTCAAGAAAAAGTACTAATACTCAAAATTACTAAGTGACAGAAACTGTCTTATTTTAAATTCAATGTTTTCTTTGATATTCAATCACAAGGAGCTTTAGGAGGGAGCAAATTTAGGTTTGGAATATTTCAACTTTTCGTTCAACTTCTTAACCATGATATTATGGCAGGGGACAAGCAGCTAGCACAAAAGTTGATATGTCATTTGAAAGCACGTTAAATGAGGTATTTTTTGCTGAAAAGAAAACATGTTCATAATTAATCTTCATCGCGTGCAACTTTTCGATTTAATCCGACGTCTCGCGTAGAACACTAACAGATTAAATCTGTTTTGATATTCAAATTTTATTAAAATAAAAAACCTTTTTTAAAATATTTATACTTATTGCGATCGTGTGGATATGTAAACTGAGAGCTCTTTCTTAATGGGAGATTGTTCTGAAGAAAGGGTAAAAGGAAGTCATTCATTCCACCTTCATTTCCTACGGAAGTACAAAGCACCTGCGCAAATTTTTTCCGAAAAATATATCAATCTTGCATGCGGAGAACGTAGTATGCGATATCATGTTACATAGGTCTTTTACATTGTAGTGTATATTACAAATTTCAATAAGGAAATATTATGTTGCCCTTCGGTCATTGGAAAGTGTCAGAGAAATGAATCAAACACACAATAGGTTTCTCGATTACTGGCATCAAGACTGTTTTACTATTTATGCAGTCTATTAGGCTTGAATTTATGACTTGACCTTAACGTAGTTGCTTATTTGAAGAATATTACCCTGTCCCTCCGAGTGTATTACGTTATTTTTCGTGCCTCCTGGTAATTCATTGCGTTTTGTTGGACGAAATGTCACTATTATGAATTTCACAGTCCATTTGGGTGTGTCTGATGGTATTTTAAAATATTTTAGAATGTTAGAAACTAAGAGATTTTCATCAGTTCGGAAATGATTTTAAAGGTGCCTTCATGCTATGGATTTTAAGTCTATTTGGCGATGGTGTTTATGACCGTTATTACTTGTTTCCCAGATAATTTATTTTGAGATTACATTACTTTAAAATTGTTTTGCATCTTCACACCTAACATATGATCTTAATGTATACAACTATTAGGACATAGGTTAAGGACATATTATTTGGACCAAAATATGGAAATTGGATCAAATATGCTTTAATGATATATAACTAGAAAAAAGATCAGTTGAATTTTTTTTCTTGATTTGCCAATAATTTTACTGTTTACTTATCAATTGTTATCAAAATCGGCACAGAGGCACAGTAGCTTATTTTGGCGAAAATTGATAGCGATCTAGATTAAAATCTACGATGTAAAGATAATGTTTACGTTATATTGGTACTCTTGTTTAAACACGATAATTTCACCAGTTTTCGGTAAAAACGCAATTGAAGAGTTCATTGTCTAAGAAAGGGATTTCAAATAACAGATAATAAAGAAAATTGTAACGTAAGACTTCTGTCTCAGCAGTGAAGAAGAACACGAAACAATTCAATATAAAAAGAGCAAACTTTAAGTAAATGTTCTACGTGGCTTCCTCCGACTTCGATGCCTTTTCTTTCAACACCAATTTGAACTCTGAAAAAGTCTTTCTTTAACAGCATGCGGGTTTTTTATTCCTAGTTATGACTGTTTCTTCAGTTAAGTATCCCACGTCTGGTTAAAGTCGCTTAATCGGTGAACATAATATTCTCAATAAAATTTCGGTCATCACTATGCTTATTGAGAATTCGTTAGCGAACTGTAACAGTCATGGCAGATCTCTTGGAAGCAAATTTTGAACAAAAGTTAAATTTTTGTAAGTTTGGTCGGAAAGTAATTTCGTCTTTTCCCGACAAATTGTATTTTTTCGAAACTAACTTCACACTTAAGCCGCATAATTATTAGATATTTTGAGAGCTGATATAGTAATGCTTGTGTATGAAAAAATTAATTTAATTCTACGCAGTAGTTTTTGATTGGTACCTTCTTAAATATGGAGAGCAATATGGAGCATTTTCGTCATATTTTACTTTTTTACTATAGAAAAGGTAAAAATGCTGTTCAAGCCAGAAAGAAAAAGTGAACTAATATCGGGTGTTTTTTTTAGAGTGATAGAACTTTCGATAGGGATAATTGTGATTTGACAGAAGGTAAAAGCCATGTTGTTTCGACATTTCTGTTCAGTAAGCATTGATAAATTATCATGGAAAAACTCACGCCGCAACAACGTTTACAAATTGTCGAAATTTATTTCAAAATCAGT
This sequence comes from Megalocaria dilatata, assembly GCA_034642435.1. Taxonomy (NCBI): domain Eukaryota; kingdom Metazoa; phylum Arthropoda; class Insecta; order Coleoptera; family Coccinellidae; genus Megalocaria; species Megalocaria dilatata. The sequence continues at coordinate 9,542,402 of CM067854.1, forward strand.
GTTCTATTCGCCAAATTTATAGAGCATTTATAGTCCATCAGAGCAGCTTATTCGTCGAACTATCGATAGATTTCGGACAACATTTTCTCTACTCGATGCAACAACAACAAGACAAATAACTGTACGTACAGAAGAAAATATCGCTGCTGTAAGTCATATTGTTAATGTTGATTTTACGTAAAGATCATGGTCTACACCCATACAAGATCCAACTGGTTCAAGAACTAAAGCCACTTGACCATAATAAGCGTCGTTGGTTTGCTAATTGGGCCCTAGAACAGCTTGAAGTTGATCCACTTTTTTATCGTAAAATTGTGTTTAGTGATGAAGCTCATTTCTGGATGAACGGCTATGTAAACAAGCAAAATTGCCGTATATGCAGTGAAAACAATCCCCAAGAAGTTTTATAGGTTCCATTGCTTCCTAAAAAATGTACTGTATGGTGTGCTTTACACGCTAGACGCATCATCGATCCATATTTCTGTAAAAACTATGCTGGACCTAATGTTACAGTGAATGATGCTCGTTACAGATCGATTATCAATGATTATTTGTTTCAAAATTTGAATGGTATAGACCAGATGTATTTTGGTTCCAACAATATGGGGCTACACCTCATGCTGCTACCGTAACAATTGATTTAATGGATGAAAGGTTTGGCGATAACATTATTTCGAGAAATGGTCCAATTAATTGGCCTCTGAGATCATGTGACCTAACTCCACTGGATTATTTTCTTTGGGGTTATGTCAAGTCATTGGTTTATGCTGATAAACCAGAAATAATAGATGCTTTGGAAGCCAACATAACTCGTGTTATTGATGAAATAAGGCCCGAATTACTCGAAAAAGTGGTCCAAAATTGATCTAGTTCAATGCGGTTCCTCAGAGCTAGTTATAGTGGACTTTTTCGATCGAAGCATTAACACTGCGCAGAGTATAAATTAGAAAATTGATACAGAAACGTAGATGAAAACATTCTTCATCTAATAGTACGAAATTGGATTGTGGATGGTTCGGGAGTTTTACCTGCAAAGGTGAAAATTGACCGAAAAAACTGAGACAAATATTCTTATCTTGTGTGTACATGTGATGGTCTGGCTACATTCAAGAGATAATTGACAAGTGAAATCGACAGGGAATAAAGAATACCATACACTATCGAACAAACTTAGTTGATGATGTTACAAGGCGAAGGAGAAGAAACGATATCATTGAAAGATCTGTTGCAAGAAATCAAATGTTCTAAGGAGGAGGTTAAAAATTGCATTTCGGCTACAGAAGTGAGACTGCTGTTGGAAATTCAGACGCTTAAAAATAGAAACGAAGTATTAGAAAAAGAGAATAAGATATTGAAGGAAAGGCTTGAAAAAACAGAACAGTATCGTAATAAAAATAACCTAATAATATTTGGTTTGAATAGAACAAATACATTAACAACGGAGTATATTTGCGAAGAAATAAATAACTTGTTGGATATACAGATCGAACCAAAAGAAATAAACGACTGTTATTGATTGGGAAAAGAAGATAGTAGCCCAATTAAGGTAGAGTTCATTTCTTATCAAAGTAAAAAAATTATTTATCGACATATTAAAAAATTAAAGGGTACAAATATTGCGGTGGCCAATGATTTAACCTTGAAGCAACGACAGGAACTGCAAAAGTTGAAGTCATTTTTAAGAGAAGCCAGATCAAAATATTCAGAGAAATCATATTTAAAAGGAAACAAACTCATGATAGGGGAAAAATCCTACACTTTGGAGGAATTGGAGAGCTCAAGCCATAAGGTTACAAAAATAAGCAGTGCCCCAAATACACCTTCCACAAGTTGTGGAAATACTGATGTCAACAAACATGAGCAGGATATTTTAATGTCTGATGAGGAGTCTGGAGAAACTGAAATACAGGAGAAGAGTGGTAAAGACAAACTGTTCCATAATACACCCCATCTATCGACTCATAGAAAGGTTTTATCAGTTAGTAAAAAATATCCAGCAAAGACGAAGAGTGAAGGAATGCGGCTTCGGCAAAAGTATACATCAGAGCGGAAAAAATAACTTTCAACTATCCCGAAACAGTGAGTAAACCTCCATATACATGTTATAGTTAAGGGTGGTGGAGGCGGTGTATTTTTTGGGGATAACTCACTTGAATGTTTTTAGAAAATAGGTTATCGAATGGTTTTGTATGAATTTTTTTTTTTTTTCCTGAAATCGAAATGGACCCTTACATAAGACAATATCGAAATGAAGACGTTGATACTATCATCATTCAAAATATAAATGAAATTAGCAATTTTAAAATTGAAGATATGTTTAATATTCTTCAAATGAACATACGGAGCATACAAAGAAATTTTGAAGAGTTTGAACTGATCTTGGAGAGGACTGAAATTAATTTTGATATAATTGTGCTAACAGAAACATTCATAGTGGACGATATCAATTTATACAAATTGGAGGGGTACGAGCATATCTATAATGGTGGAAAATACAATAAAAATGATGGTACCATAGTATATGTAAGACAAAATATTGTCTTCGAGCACGAAATAGTAAAATTAGGAGATATCGATGCCATAGAATTGTATATTCAACACGAAGGAGAAAAAATTAAACTAACTGCAATGTATAAATCACCACAATATTCCATTCCTGAATTCAATGAAAAATTAGCATTATATTTAGATAAAAAAAATTGTAAACAGCATATTATTACTGGAGATATAAACATCAGTTTATTGAGTAATGAACATAGTGTAGCAGAGTACAAGAACATATTGAACTCATTCGGCTTCACATCACTCATTAATAGTTATACACGGCCTGAGAGTAGAACGTGCCTGGATCATTTTTTCATAAAAGGCATCCAACCAGGGGACTCAAACGTTTACGGTGTTGTTCTTCAAAATTTGGTCACTGATCATTTTCCTGTATTATTAAAGAAGAAACTTTTAAAAGTAAGGAATGAAAAGAAATACACTAATTACCATGACTTAAAAAATTCACTCAGACAGGAAAGTTGGGAGCAATTATATATAAATGGGGATGTGAATAGTGGCACTGAATACTTCATAAATACTTTAAAGAATTATATAGAGACTAATACAACTACAATCTGTAGAAAAAACAAGAAGAAAATAAAAAAAGAATGGATTACTCCGAAAATATTGAAGGATATAAATGAAAAACAGAAAATGTACGCGAGAATAAAAAAAAATCCTAATAATAATAAACTGAAAGAGGACTACTCCGAATTAAAGAAGAAGTTACATAAATCAATTCTGCGAGCTAAACAAGAATACTTCAAAAAATGCATAGAAGATAATCAGAACGAAACAATAGCCTTGTGGAAATGTGTGCAGAATAACTCAAGGAAGGAAACACAAATCAAATATATTAAGTCAGAGGATGAAACTGTTATCGAAGATGATCAGGAAATGTGTGATGCTTTCAATAATTATTTTAGCGGATTAGGACAAAGATATGCCAACGAAATAACCGAACCATCTGACTTCAGGGAAAAAATTGTTCAGAAAGATGAGACCTTTTTTTTACTCCCGACAAACTCCAATGAAATCGAAAAAACTATTGATAAACTCAAAACCAAGAAATCAACTGGATATGACGGAATTCGTTCAGAAATACTTAAACAAGTGAAACAAGAGATATCAGAACCTCTCGCCTGTTTGGTAAATAACTGTTTCGAAAAAGCATGTTTTCCGGAGATTTTGAAAATAGGTATAGTGAAACCTTTACATAAGGGAGGAGACAAATCAAATATTAGCAACTATAGACCAATTACCCTTGTGTCGAATATATCTAAGATCTTTGAAAAACTAATAAAGGTTCGTATGGTCGCATTTATGGGAAGGTTCAATATTCTGTCAAACAGTCAATTCGGATTTCGCCAAGGGATGTCGACTGAAGATGCTATAAAAAAAGTAACTGAAATTGTATATAAAAATATCGATAAAAATATTCCATGTTTAGCAGTTGTGATAGATTTGGCAAAAGCATTTGACACCGTAGACCATAAAAAATTATTAGAAAAACTTTCAGATTGTGGCTTTAGGGGAAAAATAAATACTCTCCTCAATAGTTTCCTTTCAGCACGAAAACAAAAGACAACATTAAATGGCAAATTTAGTAACACAAACATACTTACTTATGGGGTTCCACAGGGGACGGTGCTTGGGCCTGTTCTTTTTTTAATATATTTAAATAACATATTTCACCAGAAAGGCAGTGGGGAAATTGTAGGCTTTGCAGATGATATGGTAATCATGTACGAAGGAACAACTTGGGATGATCTGAAACAAAAGGCAATAACGGACATAACGATTCTGAAAAAATGGTTTGAAACTAATAAACTTACCTTAAGTCAGCAAAAGACTAAATATCTGACCTTCTCATCTAACCAAGTAGGACTACCGAACTTAGGAACCCTCCAAGTGGACAATCAATTCAAAATCTTAAATACTAGTTGCACAAAATATCTGAGCATATATATTGATCAACACTTAAAATGGGATGAACATATGAATTACTTGATAAAAAAGCTAAGAGGTATCGCATATAGATTCAGAGAAATACGGAAGAAGGTCCAGTCCATACGACATCTCCAAGTACTCTATGATGCATTGGTTCAGTCTCATCTCTCATATGGCATTATTGGATGGGAAGGAGTATTGGATTGTCATAAAAAAGGCTTGGATATTGTACAGAAATATATACTGAAAATTATGTATGGAAAAGAGTATACATTTCCTAGTCGAGAAATTTATGACATATCCAAAGCATTAGATGTAAGACAACTCTATGCGAGTAAGATTCTAATTAGTGTTCATCAGAAGAAGATACCTCTGGTACTGAGAGAACACAATTACTCGACCAGAAGGAAAAGTTGTAGCTTTGTAAGAACTAAAGCAGAGAAGAGATTGGGCCAGAGAAGCTGTACATATCTAGCTTCAAGACTTTACCTCAAAATTCCCAGGCAAGTAAGGGAAATGAAAAGTACAAAAAAATTCAAGATAGCAATAAAGAACTGGTTGATTGCTGAAGACCGCACGCTAATTCATCGAATTATAAATTCCTCATAAAAATAAGACAAGAGAAAGGAAGTGAAAGAAAAAATACCGACCGTGACAAAAATTCCTGAACGTGACAAGATTAGCCCAACTAAGACTAAAATTCTCGGATATGACTACAAGCCCAATGAAGACTAAAAAGAGAAACCAATTGTGACAATGAATGATGTATGAATTATTGTTTTTTTTTTTCAATTTTGCTGTCGTTAGAATCAAACTTATTTTTTACAACTGTAAACAGTTATATTAATAACTCACAGTTTTTTCTAGAGTTTATAACACTTTGTATAAATGTTGAATAAACTCATATCTATCTATCTATCTATCTATCTATCTATATACCGAAAATTATTTTTAAAACATAAATGTCATAAAATTATTTTTCAAATAAAAATAAAATGTGGCTTCAATCTTAATTTGAATGTGTTTTATTTCCATTTTAGAGTTTCAGATATCACTCTAAAAAAAAACAGCCGATACATAAAATAATATTCCCAATCCAAAATTATGCCTCAGTTTTAATTTTGATAAAAATCGAAAAAAGCAAAATTATTAGCACAACAGGAAAAAAACTTTAACGCCCGTATCTTTTTCCAAAGCAATATTTTATTGAGACATATTTTCGTCCAAATAATCTGATTTTAGCCCATGTTCGAGTATTTATGATTCACATTGTATATACTTTAAATCTTGGATTTGAACAACTTCATTCAAATTACAGATGTCAAATTTTAATCTGTCCGGCTGTTTGTGAGCACAAATTAGAATAGTACGTTCGTAAAAAGGCTCTGGAAATACTTCATTGTCAAAGTAGAAAAAAAAACAATGAAACACAAAATTTGGATTTTTACAGTAATGGGTAAATTTATGTACTTATTTGAAATGAAAAATAAATGTTTTTCCAGACAAGTATTAATTATATAATTAATTTCGAAATTATTATTAAGTTCTGTTTTTGATAAGAGAGTACATCAAGTGGAATTATTTTGTTGATGGAGATAACTTGTCAGATGTTCTTCTATTCTCTTTCAGATTGTCCAGGCATTTGACTTTGTAAACTTTTTTGCAATCGTCACAAGTGGATTTTTGAATTCCTGATTATATTATCTGATGGAACTACTATGTGGTGGAACAATTGACTCATCCAAAATGAATTTGTGACAATTTATAATCAATCTAGAAAGTATCCAAAATTTATTGTTTTTCATAATTTGTAACATTCTAAGGCAAAAGAAAAGTTGTGCAGATAGTCGGCTATGGCCAAAGTTGCATTGCAACACTATGTGTTAGATATTGTTAATTGTCAACTTGTATACAATTAATGAAATAATGTCGGAACTAGAACAAAGAAAACAGGTAGAATATTTGCATAGAAAAGGTTTTCGAAAGGTAAAAAAATTAGTTCAATTGACTGAACTGGAAAAAAGTGCTGGATATAAGGCGTGGACCACCCTGGGTTTCGCAAATTGGCTAACAGATTTGGAAATTAACGAAATATAAAAGTATGTCTAGAAACAGTCCGTTTGTCACTGAAAAGATGAGGCTACATATCAAGGAAACAAAAAATATCCTTACCTTTACAAAACGACCTGTAACTGTTCAAATTTCCAAATTTCCCACCAAAATATCTCAGCATGGTGCTACGCATCTCTGTATAGTTGATGGTACCATTAATAGTGAAAACTATTGTGACATTCATTTGGGCTTGAAAACTATTCTGGAAATTAAAGTATCTAAAATATTTTTTCTAGAAGTTGTCGTGCTTTCAAACAGACAGCCAAATCGACAAAATTGCTTTCGATCACCACTGTATCCTTTGAGAAAATGTTCGTTTTCAAAGTTGAAAAATACTGACATGAAGAAATTGATAGAAGCTTTGTGAAAGCCTAGAAAAAGTTTCAACATTTCTCGTCGTCCATTTTAATATCAATTTGAATTGAGTCTTCATTTTATCCGTGTGATCTTCAATAAATTCAGAATAAAGAAGTCTGTACTGTTACATTTTATGTTCATTATGCGCAGCAAAAATGTCCGTGATTTTTTTCGCGGTAGGAGCCCCTACTCGTTCTTGAACTCTAGAGTGAATCAGAGTAAAACTCAAACTAACAAAATCAAATTAATATTAAAACAAGACCATAACATGAAAACTACAAGGCCAACATCATTGGGCAACTACTTACCAGATTTCTCTAAATAATATTAAAGTTGCTTTATTTTTTCCTTCCATCCACAATTTAAAATGTGGATGAAGCCATTTATAGTTGTTATGTAGAAAAGGAATACTAGGAAGTCCAGCAGTACATTCAAATCTTCTCATTAAAAATTCACTCATGGCTAGTCAATTATGTAAGATGAAATGCTTTGTCTGCAATATATCGGATATTATTTCACTTTTACTGTTTTGGTCTAACGCGTTTGTCGAGTCTTGTTAGCGCGAGTTGAACAACCTCATCTGAAGACATTCTAAAGTGCTCTGTTAAACTTGGAAAAGTGGAAAAATTAGCCCTATTCCACTTAAACCTTCATTATCTTCTTATAATTAGTTTCATTTAATTATTTTATATATTATATACATTTAATTCGACATTTATTTACAAAATGGCGAATGCGCCGTATACTTTGAAAAATAGGTAATAAGCATTGAGAAAACATCTAAGTTTTCCATAACGATAAATAATGGATATTCTTCAGATAATATTTTCACTCTTTCCATTCATTTCAGTTCGATAATTTCACCCAAATGTGTATATTTTGAAATTTTTGTGCCGAAAATGGTCTTAATTTGGTAGAACACTGATAGTGAAATACGAGCATTATTTCATATTTACTCATAAGCATAACTGAAAAAAAAAATAAATTTGGACTTGTCACTGCGGAGAAAATTTTTTTCTTATCAAAATAAAATAATAAAAATAGGGGTTTGTTTTGATAGAAGGCTTATTACAATATCCTGAATATTATACAGATTCATTCTGCTAACCTCACTACAAATTTTAATTTAATAAAAATTTCTCAAAAACTTTCTGAAATGAAATTAAATAAATGTCCTAGAAAACACAGTTTCAATTTAGTAGACATATAGAATTACACAGCACCAGAAGGAATGAAAGAATACAAAGAAAATATAAAATATTAATTAAAGATATCAAAAAAATACTTGAAGAATATTAAATTTGTTTCGTAACAATGTATTATTAAAACTAAATTCCTTTTCAAAAATGCACAACGTAACCTCTAGAATTTCTTAAAAAATAACTCATTTGAAAAAAGTTCCTTAAAAAACCTCCAAAAAATGCAACACATCTTTGAAAAGGCCATTTGAAATTACCACATCCATAACTCAGTCTAACCTCGTATCTAAAAAATAAAAGTAATTGATAAAAATATATCTCATCCGACCAAAACCACAAGTCTTTCTATAAGGATATATTTAAGTGCGGTTCTGTTAGTTTTGGCGACGTCAGCGAGCATGCGGCCTGGATTAACAGCATGTTTCGATTCAAACGCTGAATCAAGATTGAAATATTCTTCGAAAGATGCCGTATTTAAATACAGAGAGGTAGTACGATCATATATTATTATTATTATTATTATACGTATGTCCACGTAAAATCGGTAGTAACAAATTTCACTTTATCTCACGATAATGAATCCGCCATACGAATTTCTGGTTGGGTGTATTATTTTGAAAGCGGATCCATTTTGCGTTTCAATGACCGATTCTTGCTAGGATATATTCCTTCCAAATCGGTCTGACCTCAGGAGAAATCTATGATTTGATTGCTTACATCTCCTATTCGGACTAACTGGTACTCTATCTAGTTAATATCGAAACACGTCGTTTAAACCAATGGATGCGTGTACGGAATCATTTCATTTCCGTGTAGGAAAGTGAATTTTGCTGTTTCCATCTGATTTGAATACCCCATATCGTAATCTTCTCCTTATTCAAATCATAACATAACGGCACCAATTATCTATTAACTGAAATTGTACTTCCACGCGCAGATCCCACTGAGCCTTTCCATTACAGGAAACAACATGTCTTTAAGCTATTTACTCATTTCAGCAATCTGAGCTTTTTGCAGAATTGCCACGACTTGATATAAACGCATATTAGAACATCTCATTTGAATGACCACAACGACATAGTTGGCGTTTTCAGTGGCGTGGTGGAAAATTTGTTTCATGACAAGTGATTGATCGTTGTCAGATAGTCAAACACAATGGATCTTTTTCGGATCGTTGTTTCGTTCTCACAGGAGTGCTACAGGGCTCTATATTGGGACCTCTGCTTTTTTAATTTATACCACTGACGTCCTAAATAAAATAACTACAAAAATTCATGCTTATGCTGACGATGTAGGCCTCTATATTTCAGTTTCTAGGAATAACTCTTCGGAATGCATTCGTAGGTTGCAGTTGTGTTTAGAAGATGTTTGCCAGTTGTCCTTACAGCACAACCTAACTTTAAATCCCAAGAAATGTGTAACTATGTTTTTTGGTTTTACATCCCGACTTGAAATGTATTAATACAAATGTTTTAACAAAAACTATATAAGTATGTATATTAACATACAAATACAAGAAAATCCACTATTCCAAAATTATTTAAAATTATCATTTAAAGGATCAAATAAAAATAATTGAACGATAACTCGAACATTTGATAGTTATTTCGGCCTATATGGCCTCATCAGAAATGTATTGAATTCAGATTCAAATATATAACAAGATCAAAATTGAACTTACCAAAATAAGATAAATTTGATCCTTTATTTTGATAATTTTAGATAATTTTGGAATAGTGGATTTTCTTGTATTTGTATGTTAATATACATACTTATATAGTTTTTGTTAATACATTTGTATTAATACATTTCAAGTCGGGATGTAAAAAGGTTTTTTCCGAGACATTGAAAAATATTTTATATTGATTATATATAAGGATATCAATTTGATAGTTTTTGTATATAGTTTCAATATATAATGTAGAAGTTAGAATATATAATTCTGAATTTAAAGTCATTTGAATCTGTATAATATTTAAAATTTTTCAAATAATATTAATATCAAGTAAAAAACCTCTTTTTAATATTTTATTGTATATATAATAATTATATATTTTGGTTTACACTTATAACATATTATCAATTGGTTTTAAAGGAGTCCATAAAATACCTTGCAAATTTTGTGTAGTTTCTGTGGGGAACATAGAATACGTAGGATTTTTAAAAGTTCACTTCATTCTAGTGCTTGTTCAAATAGCTATATTCAGTATTGTCTGGTAAGATATATTTTGTTAATTATTTTTATTTCCTGAATGTGCAGTGGGGCTCATGAGTTTCCGTTATAATAATTCTGAATGGCGTTTTGAAGATGTTCTGCATATATTAGGAATTTTTTAAAGGAACTTATTTTGAGCAAGTTAATTTTGAAGAAGTTCTTGAGGTTGTTTTCCATTTTTGGAAAGGAAATCGGTTCAATAAAACAAGGAACGAAAGAAAATCTTGTACCCTTCAAAGTATTTATTTTGTGAATTTAATTGATTGATGATTTATATTTCTTTGAATTCTTTTATTCCCCTTGGTACTGTGTGATAAGTGTTAATTTTATATGTCTATTAAATTGACACGGCGTGTTCTTAGATTCTTATTTAATTTAATTCTAAATGTTTTTAAATAAATATAGATTTTTTTTGAAATTTAAATTTGTAGAAGGTTAACAAAATAAATCTGTATAATATTCAAAAATTTTTGAATAGAAGTCTTCAAAAATTTTCTTTGATATTTTCGTGCCACCGGATTAGGTGCTCCATCACTGTTCTGAACATCTCATCTGACCGGGCGTGCCATAATGACATAGATAACATGCCAGGTATCACGAACTGCATCTAATGTCGCGTTCAAAGAATTCGAATTACTCGTCGGCTCGAGTTTTGCATGAAGGTAATGTTTGAACTCGTGCACTGCCAGAGTAATCAGTGCCTCCTGATCGTTTGATTGCCTATGTAGGCTGAGGTTGCGTTCTGGTGTCATTACGGAGGAAGATGCTTGCATGCGGAGGAGTGAAACATCTATGTATGATTAGTGCATTCATTGAATATTACCTTGAAAATTATTGGTTCAGTGGCAACTCGTGGTAAGAGCGTGTAGATTCCACTTAATTAAATAATAAAAAGATTTTTTTCTTAATAGAAGGATTATTACAAAACTTTAAATATCATAAAGATTCATTCTATTAACCTCCTACAAATTAAAATTTGAAAAAAAATTTTTATTCAAAAACTTTTTGGAATGAAATAAAATAAGTGTCTTTAGAACAAACTGTGTCAATTTAGTAGAAATATAGAATTAATACTTATTAAACAGTACCAAAGGGCATGAAAGAAATTCAAAGAAATATGAATTGTCAACTAAAAATTATTAAATAGATAGATACTTGAAGAGTACAAAATTTTGTTTCGTTCCTTGTTTTGCATTTTTGGAAAGTAATTTTGTTTTCATAAAAGAAGGAACGAAACAAAATTTTGTATTCTTCAAGTATTGATTTAATAATTTTTAGTTGACAATTTATATTTGAAGATTTGAATTTCAAAACAGATTTAATCTGTTAATCTTCCACAATTTTAATTTAAAAAAAAATTTTATTCAAAAAATTTTTTGTTTACAATAAGCACCGCTTATATTTAATAGACGTATATAATCAAAACTCGATATATAATGTCAAATGAAATAAATAGACCAACAAATATAAAAAAATTCATTAAAATTAATAAATAAATATTTAAAGGAGATAAAATTTTGTTTCTGATCTTACCATTATGAACACCAATTCCTTTTCAAAAACATGAAACACAACTTAAGGACTTCTCAAAAAATATAATTCATTTGAAATATTTAATATATTTAAATATTCAAATAAGTTAATTCAAAAATCCTCTTAAACATTTTTTTTTGAATTAAAATTGTAGAAAACTTACAGATGAAATCTGTTTTGATATTCAAATTTTGTTATATTTCTTCTATCAAGTAAAAAGCCTTTTTCTATTTTATTCTATATATAATAGTTAATTATATTCAGGCTTTAATAAATCTCATTATTGAATGTCAATGGTTTAAAGATAACCTTATAATACCTTACAATTTTCTGTGATTTTGTTAAGAACATAGACTATCTTGAATTTTAAAGTTAGTCTGTTTAAAGCAATTTATCCTGTTGAACACGTGGAGGTGAGATATAGTGATAGTTATTTGATTTTCATATTTTGAATATTATTTAGGGCCGATGAAGAGATTACCAGAATTATAATTGTTTTTTGAAGATATAGTACATGTTTTGAGAGGTTTTTGAATTAACTTATTTGAATATTTAAATATATTAAATATTTCAAATAAATTATATTTTTTGAGAATTCCTTAAGTTATGTTCATGTTTTTGAAAAGCAATTGGTGTTCTTAATGGTAAGATCAGAAACAAAATTTTGTCTCCTTTAAATATTTATTTATTATTTTTAATGACTTTTTTATATCCGTTGGTTTATTTATTCCACTTGACATTATATATTGAGTTTTGATTATATACTTCTATTAAATATAAGCGGTACTTATTGTAGACATTAATTAAATTCTAAAAGTTTTTTGAATAAAAATTTTTTTGAAATTAATATTGTAGAAGACTGACAGATTAAATCTGTTTTGATATTCAAATTTTGTTATATTTCTTCTATCAAGTAAAAACCCTTTTTCTATTTTATTAGACAATTTATATTTCTTTGAATTTCTTTCATTCCCTTTGGTACTGTGTAATAAACATTAATTCTATATGTCTATTATGTCTACTAAATTGACACAGTGTGTTCTGAAGACAGTTATTCAATTTAATTCTACAAAGTTCTTGAATAAAAATTTTTCTTTATTAAAATTTGTAGGAAGTTAACAGAATAAATCTGCATGATATTTAAAATTTTGCACTTAATTTGAATATTATCTTTCTGTTGAATGGAAGAAGAAAAATTGTTTTCTAGTCTGTCCTTAAAATTTCAGTTTCCCAATTTAATATTTTTGAGGAAAGTCCCAAACAGGACGTTTCATTTAAATTCTTGATTGTGGCTACAAAACTCACACAGATACCAGATAATGAAGGGTGGGCCATGTAGAAGTTGCAAGACATCGGCCTGTCTTCAGACAGACCGATGTTCAGAACATAGAATCAAAGAACATAGGATGTCTATTTTGAAAAACCAGAAATCAACCGGTTTTGCAGAACATTGTATAGAAAATAATCATTTTTAATGAGGAAGATGTCACTTTACTATATAATGTTTATAAGGGTAAATTGATGGACTACCAATTGATGGACTTTCAATCAAAAAAGCCATTGAGAAAAAGGAGAATTTAACTTCCCCAAATACTCCTTGGTAACACTGCTACATTGGATGCTGTTTTTTCCATGCGCCATAAAAGTACACAGATGTGTAATAAAAGAAACTTTTCAGTCTTAAGTTTAGTTCCTTTTTATACTTTTTTTTTCTTTGAATATCAAAACAGATTTAGTCTGTTAGTCTTCTACAATTTTAATTTCAAAAAATTTTTTATTCAAAAACTTTTAGAATTGAATTAATGTCTACAATAAGCACCGCTTATATTGAATAGACGTATATAATCAAAAGTCAATATATAATGTCAAATGGAATAAATACACCAACAGATATAAAAAGTCATTAAAATTAATAATAGATTTATAAAGGAGACAAAATTTTTGTTTCTGATCTTACCATTAAGAACACCAATTGCCTTTCAAAAACATGAACACAACTTAAGGACTTCTCAAAAAATATAATTTATTTGAAATATTTAATATATTTAAATATTACAATAAGTTAATTCAGAAATCTCTCAAAACATCCACTATATCTTGAAAAAACAATTATAATTCTGGTAATCTCTTCATCGGCCCTAAATAATATTCCAAATATCAAAATCTAATAACTATCACTATATCTCACTTCACACGTGTTTAACAGGATAATTGCTTTAAACAGACTAACTTTAAAATTCAAGATAGTCTATGTTCTCAACAAAATCACAGAAAAGTGTAAGATGTTATAAGGTTATATTTAAATCATTGACATTTCATAATGAGATTTCTGAATTAACTTATTTGAGTATTTGAATATATTAAATATTTCAAATAAATTATATTTTTTGAGAAGTCCTGAAGTTCATGTTTTTGAAAGGCAATTGGTGTTCTTAATGGTAAGATCAGAAACAAAAATTTTGTCTCCTTTAAATATTTGTTTATTAATTTTAATGACTTTTTATATGTGTTGGTTTATTTATTCCATTTGACATTATATATTGAGTTTTGATTATATACGTCTATTAAATATAAGCGGTGTTTATTGTAGACATTAATTAAATTCTAAAAAATTTTTGAATACAAATTTTTTTGAAATTAAAATTGTAGAAAACTAACAGATTAAATCTGTTTTGATATTCAAATTTTGTTATATTTCTTCTATCAAGTAAAAAGCCTTTTTCTATTTTCCTTTTTATACTCCTTTGAAGATGGTCGAAAGACCCAAACACGTGTCAAGATTCTGAATAAATTGTGAAACATAAAAAATATGTGAATTTTTAAAAAAAAATTTCAAATTTTTTTAACTTTCATTTATGTTATGAAACCGATTATTTTATGCGTGAAATAACTATTCGTAAAGAGTGATAATTCCTATAAAATACACCTTAACATTATTTAATTGCTTTTTCATTTTGTTTTCAGGTAAGGATTTCCATACTTCCACTATTATAGAGGATTATGATGGTGAGTTTTAGGCTGAACTAGTGGAATGAACATCCTAATTCTGGTATCATGATGCAATTTAGAAAATAACATCCTTCCGCGACATGCTATTTTTAAGTGTAGGTCATCGCTATTTGAAACATTCGGAACAATATTTCAGCGGTTTCACAAGCTTCTGTTCTACATAGTGTTTATTAGCTAATTCCATATTACGGAAATTGGAGTAGGATTAATTTTGAAATGTTACATAGTTATATCCGAGTTTCAAATTTGTACAATTCTTCAATGTTATATCAGTGAAGTATTTCGAAATCAGTCATGAAATTTTTTATTACTTCTTTGACAATTGTTCTTGCATACAATCTCTTCGTAAATGACTTCTTTCTTAATAGACGATAGAATTTTTCAAATATTGTACAAAATTCCAAAAATATGAAGAAAATTTTTAGAAGATATAACTGGCTGTCATCGTCAAGACAAAACGTAGTTTTCGTTGGAAAATTTTGTTTACCATCAAATTTTGATCCGAAAATGCACCATACAAAATAAAAAAATATAACACAATATTCCAAAATCTATTCACCAAACTCGTAAGTTAATCTTCAAAAATGAAGCATAAAAACTATCTAAAAAAACAATACAATCAGTTTATCTCATTGTTATTGCCACGTTTCTTCAAATGTGAAAAGATTATCTAGATATCGCAGTTTTAAATAGTTTTTATATTTAATTTTTTAAGTTTGACTGAGGAGCATGAATAAATGTGTTGCATTTTCAGTCAAAATTAGTTAGTCAAAAAAAAAAAAAAATTCTAGTGAAGTAACGATTGTTTTGACCATAAAATATTGTTTTATTTGCATTCAAATCATATATTGTTATAGGTTTTGAAATTTTTACAATATTTGAAAAATTCTGTTATCAAACAAAATAGAAACTTAATTTTTCTAAAATGTCGCTAACGTAATTGTGTTGAATTAAATAATTATATAATTACTACAGATTTTGGTTTCATTATTCAATATAAAGATTAATAATGGTACTAGGTCTGGACAAAATCTTTTCCATTTAATGACTTTGAGAATAAATTAACCATTGTTTTATCGATTAAAATCAGCAAAATTCATTAAATTAAAAAACTTTACATGAAATAAAAAGTTGAGACAATACTGTTTTTCCTTGAAGCTAGGATACTCCAGAGAATAAGTCGCTCAAAAAAATCTAAATTTGAAAAACTCACCTGTTCTGTGATAGATATGAAATAACTTTATGCTGCGTCTCAAAAATATCCATTTTACACCAAAGTGATTGTTGCTAGAAAACGAACGTAAAAAAATATGGTATGAAATAAAATGTTGATGAATCTCTTATGAGTATAACATCTCGAAACCAAGTGACAGTTTCAATAAATCGTAATATCCGTTAAATGATGAAGATTCATTGTAGACATATTATTCATACAGATCATTGGTAAAATAAATAGAGGTTTATACTTGATAGAAGGTATAAAAAATTATTTTAATATTTACAGATATATTCTGTTAGCCTAATATTTAATTTCAAGAAATTATATTTAATATTATAACTTCAGGAATTAAATTAATGTCATATAAGTGGTACTTCTAATATTAAATATAATTTTTTGAAATTAAATATGTAAAAGGCTGACAGAATATATCGTGAAGAACAGGCCTAGGGCCTAATATAAGTAGAAGAAGAAGAATATATCTGTAAATATTAAAATATTTAAATAGATCATTTGTGAAGGTTTTTCAGAATTATTAGATTTTTTGTTTTATCCAAAAATAAATTTTGGTAATTAAATATTTCTGCTGATGTTTCCAATGATAATTCTTGTTATATGAAGATCTTATCATTGAAATATAAATTTTTGGATTTGATTAATCCTTATTATCCAAATTTGGTGATTTTGTGTCGAAATAGCTATTTATATAAGTGTTTCAGTCATGCATTATGTTTTCCATGTTTTTACCTGAATCTTGTTGAATCTTATATACAGAGTGTTATCAAAGGTAAATCTTTCTTTCAGTAGTAGCTAGAATTCATTAAAATGAACCTTTTTACCAAGAATCGCCCATGTAGAATACAAATAAAGTAGGATTCATTTTGAGTTGTCTGCTATCTGGGCAACTGTCACTATTGAAGATATCATCTTTTGACATTTGACAAGTAAAAACTACGCCATTACTAAAAATGGAGCGATGCACGCTTCAACAGTGCATTGAAATTGTTAAAATTCAATACAAAAATGCAATCACAGTTCGCAAAACTAAAGCACTTTCGAGTCATCGTGAAGTACTTTCTGGGCCGGCAATAGTAAAACTGGTAGAAAAATTTGGGCTGTTGGAACAAGTTAGTAATACGAAGAATCGGAACCGTGTGTGTCGATCAAGAACAACTGAAAATATGCTCCTGTAGCCTGCAATGGTAACGTAGACCCAGATTTACCGATTCTTCGTCGGATCTTTGGAATAGCCAGTTTTCTTTGGGGCCACGTGAAAGATAAGGTCTGCCAATGCTCCACAATCGATTCCAGACCTTAAATATGGAATTCGTGAACTTATCGGGGACATAAACCCGCAAATGAGCGAATTAGTCATGGAAAATTTCATGAAAGGGATATGGTGCTGCAAGCGTAGCCATTTGGCTGATATCGTTTTCCATTGTTAATAGCATGCCTTCCTCTTCACAATGAAATAAACATTCATATACTCGTTTTTTGTAAATATCAAAATGAAACCTCTTATTGGCAATTCCTTCATTTAAGCGCTGCAATGAAATGAAATTTCAAGTCCCGTTCTGTTACTTCAAACGCTTCTAGCGCTTGAAGCGATGGCTGTATGTCACAATTCAGACACCGAATCGAGTTCAGTATTCACATAAACATTCGGCGAGTATTACATATGACCAATTAGTTTTAGTGAATTTTTTGACTTCCGTGAATTGGTTGAAAGTACTTATTTAAATATTGAACTCGTTGACATGATTCTGGTATATGAGGAGTGCAAGAAAAATGCGAAGTTAGCAAGCAGATTGTATGTCGTCCACAGAAGTGATAAATACCACTTTGAACAACGTCTGTGAATAATTTGTATCGATTTGATTGATGAGTTTTTGCACGTGATTACTTTGAATTTTTCGATACTTTTGATTTCTAGTCTTGCAATATTTTACATAGGTAATTTTTCGTGGAATAGTTAATTTGGAAAAGTTCTACCACCTGTTTAAAACAGCTTTAATAGTTTTTTATGATAAAAACAATGTTTTCCAAACAAAGACAAATTTGTATAGGTGACACATAATCTATGATTTCTTAATAAAATTCAATTTTTCTCGGATAACTGATATATTTTGTTACACAGTTTTTTTCTTAAGTGAACATACCTATAACCAAATTCCCTGTTATTCCAGTACGTGTATATATTTTGTTACACAGTTTTTTTCTTAAGTGAACATACCTATAACCAAATTCCCTGTTATTCCAGTACGTGTATCTCTGTCTTCTTCGGGGAGGTGAACCAGCCTTGATTATAATTAGACCGCAATCTAAATCCGTCTGCTCTCCACGACTGCCAGATCGGTTCGAACAGTTTGCTCAGCTGACTAGAAACCAGAATGTGGTGTTTACACTAAACGTAATGAGAGTATAAGTTCAAGTACGTGGTCAGACACTGCCCCGAAGAATGTTGCAAGAAATTTCGACATGCCCAAAAATGGAAGAAATCCATTTTTCAAATTGACGAAACGAAGAATTCAGTCGGCTGGTAGTCAAACAAGTCGAGTTTTGCTGCCTGTCCGAAAAAGTAAACGCTAAGGCAGACCCGATGTTTAAATGCCCACGTTTTGTGTGGTAAAAAGATAGAAAGGTTTCATTTAGTCGATAGCGTCTCATTTATCTTCATTTAGATAACTGTCTATTGTATTCTGTATGGTTTGGACAAATTGATCCCGTTTTGATGTAGGATAGGGCTCTGATCAACGACCATCGCGTCTGTCGGAATATATCTAATCTCAGAAACTTTTGGAGGGATTTTCATACAGTTTTCAGAAATTGATTAATTCACGAGGTAGGTGTGAAAACTAAATTTGAAATTAATTCAGATTGTCCGAGCTATAAATTTTTTTAAAAGTCTTCGAATATTCACTTACATCGTTTAATTTGTTCGTATCAAAATCATTTTATTCTTGTAAACTACTTCACATCAATGTGCTCTCATTGTTTCATCGAGCAGTAGGGCTTTTATATGAGACAAGGATTTAAGTATCTTGAAGTACATAAACACCTAGATATGTAATAAATTTCTCAAACTGACCAGATATATCGAAAAAAACCTTCCAAAATAGAACCAGTTTTGAACTACCTATTTAACGTGTATTCAAACGGCAATTTTAACACGAATCGTATTTCTTTCTTGAAAGTAATGGAGTTCAAAAAGAATAATTTATTGATATTGTCTGATTGCTTATGTTAACAAATGTTTTTTCCGAAGAAAAATCTAATAACCAGCAATAGGTACTTTAAAATAATTCACATTATCTGGGAAAAGTCCCTAAAAAGGAAAGAGCACAAGTTAAAAAATGTTTTCAATAAGAGGTTTCATTTTGATATTAGAAAAAAGAGTATATTTCAAGAGAAATCGATGGATGTTCATTTCATTGTGAAGAGGAAGGTTTGCCATTAACAATGGTAAACGATATCAGTCAAACGGCCGCTACGATTGCAGCATCATATACTTATCATGAAATTTCCTATGACTAATTTGCTCATTTGCGGCTATATGTCCTCGATAACTTCACGAATTCCATCTTTAGGGACTTGAATGAATTGTGGAGCATTGGCATAGACCTTATTTTTTACGTGGCCCCAAAGAAGAGGAAATAACACCGCTAGGAAACTCTTCTTGCAAAATTGCGATTGTTTCGTTGCTTGTGTGGCACGTACCTCGGTAGCGCAATCCATTCATCGTAACACTACGGGCTACAGCAGCAATATTCTCAGTTGTTTTTGAGCGACGCACATGGTTTCGTTTCTTCACATCACTAACTTATCCCAACAGCTCAAATTTTTCTGCCAAACGCACTATTGCCGGCCCCCGAAACTAGATCACTTCCAAAATTTTCTGTGATGGTAGTCCAGAACTGTAAAACTGACTGAATTAAATAATCTTTATTTCGTGGCGCTGCTCATTCAACTTTAATCTTCATTAGTCCCCATATATTTTCAATAGGACTAAGATATGGTGAAGCTGCTGGCCATGAAATGATTGTCACTTAGTGTTCTTGAATCCAAGCTTGAGTATAAGCCGAAGTATGGCATTTTGAATTATCCTGCTGAAAACGCAACCCCTTTGGATATAGAGCATGCGCCGTTTCAAGGAAAAAATAGTTTAGAATGCAACAATACTTTTCACTATTAATGGAACCATCAACTATACATAGAGTCGTAGCACCACCCTGAGTTATTGCTCCCCAAACAATTGTTTTGGTGCGAAATTTGGAAATTTGAACGGTAATAGTTTGTTTACATAGGATTTTTTAAAATATTTCCACAAAGTTAGAAACAACTTTCATCAGATATAAAGACATTTTTAAAATTATCTTCTTGAAAACGTTGACAATATTCTAACCTTCATTCCTTTTCTAAAGGTATCATTATAGGGATCATGTTTTGGCTTCCTTGATATGTAGTCTTGTCTCTTCAATAACATACGAACGGTTCTGGACATTTATATTTCGTTGATTTCTAAATCAATAGCCAGTAGCCAATTTGCGAACCCTTGGCGCGGATTGTGTCGTCCTAAGGCAAATAAAGTGTTTAAATTGTTTTCCTTAATCTTACGCGGTCTTCCTGAAACTGGTCTATACCTCATATCCTTGCCATTTTCATCCTCTTCATTGTTTCATGTACAGTACTTTTTCCCAGTTTAGTCACTTGCACTAATTTTTTATCGTTTCGGAAACCTTTTCTATACTTATATTCTACCTGTTTTCTTTTTTCTAGTTGCGACATTATTTCATGAATTGTATACCTGTTGACAATCAACAATATTTGACAAATAGTGTTGCCATGCAACTTTGGGCCATAGCCGACTATCTGCACAACCTATTTTATACATTTCCTATGTCTTAGAATGTTACATAAATGAAGTATATTAAAATTATGAAAAATAATGAATTCCAGATTCTGTCTAGACGGTTCACTATCTGAAAACAAATCGTAGTTTTCGAATTCAACAAAAAAAAGTTCTCCAGCAAAGTTTTGTTTGAGTTACTCACCCGAAAAATATGGAAAATGTGCGAATCATGAATTTTGTGCTCATCTTAAGTAATAATAAAACCATTGCTTATTCATACTGAATCAATTTATATTATACTGAACACATTTTTTTCGAATGACATTGTACGACATTAATATGTAAGACATGTTGAGCAATTGGATTCCAGCTCTAATTAAATCCTTTAATATCGGCATAAATAACAAGAACCACTTGCTGTGCACAAAAAATAAAGTACTCTATTTCATTGCTAGTTTCGTCACGTCTCAGTGCTTAAATCCAGGCTTAAATACACCCTCAGGATTATGAACTGATGCCGCCATCCAGGTTAGGATATAATTTCCCAGTATCGTTCTCATTTGAAACTTTCTCAAACTTCCAAAGAAACATGAAAAATATTCCTGTTTAATTCGTAGTTTTTAACATGCTTAGTAAAAGAAGACTTTGAGAAATATATTCTGTATGGATATGTAAAATATTAAATTCTGTAAAATTTATTTTCATATTAGTTTCAAACATTCGAATAAGAAATAGAAAATTATACTAGCGAAAACAGGTTACAGCGATATAGACGAATAATTATTCTGAACTTTCTATCTTCTATTTTGGAGGAAACCATTGGAAATGTTTTCCTAATTTCCCTCAATCGTACAAGTTTGAGGGAAGTTGTTTTTTGAAAACATGTTTTCAACCCTCAAATTTAATATTTGACTTCATTAAAGATATAGAGGTCTAAATCTCTGAGGAAATTTTATGAACTGATGTGCTCCATATCTCCTTACATTTTATCTTTTATGGCAAGTTCTTCCTTCAATCTTAATTCGGAATTCCTGCCCCTTCCTTGAGACTCGTTATAGTAGGTGAAATTCTTTTAATGATGTGTTTGGTTTGGATTTTGCATTGTAAACATAAATGTCATAAAATTATCCTTCAAATAAAAAAAAATGTGGCTTCAATCTTAATTTGAATGTGTTTTATTTCAATTTAAATTTCTACCATTCTAAAAAAAACGCCCGATACATGTATGATTGGACGTTGAAAAGTTCCATCACCAAAAAATGTGCAACATATAGCTAAAAAAGGCCTTCTTTTATTTTCCTTTTCAAAGAATATATAACACACACACCAGAGAAAGAACCTGATAAATTCGGACCCAATTGCCTTCAGTAAGGAGTTATTTGAATAAACAAAATAATCGTTAAAAAAATATATAAAAATACCTTTTTTTCACCCGACATTTTTGCAACAACTAACAAGGATAAGCAAGGTCTTTTACGAAAATTGGGTTATATCATAGAAATAAACAATGAAAGAAGATACGATTTAGACTCAGCATTAGATAACTGCCACGTGCATGTGATATAATTCAAACAAATTTCTCAATTATTATTAAAAAAAAGGTATTTTTATATGTTTTTTAACGATTATTTTGTTAATTCCAATAACTCCTTACTGAAGAGATTTGGGTCCGAATTCATCAGATTCTTTCTCTGGAGAATGTGCTAGATATATATATATATATATATATATATATTTTATTTTTTTTTTTTGAAGAAAGTGAAAGCATTTTTGAATTATATGCATTTACACCATTTTTGGGTGTTGAACTTGTTATTCTTTAACAACCAATCGAAACATGGTACATAACTTGGTATTTTATATTTAGCTTGATTCCTGATTAGTTGATTTCCACCACATGTGATGATAATATATATGTCTATAAAATGAAACAGTGTTATCTAGGACATGTTTTTTAAAAATTCAATCCTAAATGTTTTCATGAGATTTATTTAGATTTAAATCTGTGGAGATTCCGGTGAATTATTTCCAGCTATTATCTGTTAAATTATTGTTAAAAACGAGAAAAATTATCAAATTTAACGTCCTGTATCGTTTTCCACAACAATTTTATTGGGGAATAGTTGGTCTAATTGTCATATTCAAATAAATAAATTCGCCTGATCTGTACCAAATATCATTAATAATCTTTAATGCTAATTGTCATTAATAAGGGGTATGAACTATGGTAATAGAAAGTTCTAGAAATCGAGACAGTTTAATATACATCTGTATAACAATTCCATACTCAAACAAACTCGACAAGGTTTTGTAGATCACAGAGGCGAATTGCAGACATGCGCACGTATCAAACTGATTGGTTTTCGTCAGTACAATTTATCTTAGTGACTCCAAATCTGTCAAGTATCTATATTCGCTATACACAGAGACTCCAAGATATTAATAATACACTAGCGCCATCTAGAGTATGCAAAATACATACACAGAGACTCAAGATATTAATGATACACTAACGCCATCTATAGTATGCAAAATACATACAAGACATACCTTTATGAGGTAATTCAATTAAAGAAATGTATTCTCGATATTTTCACGTTACCAACGCAGAATAAGCTTTCCTCATACTCAAATTAGACCATAATTTGCCGTAATGCTTAATGATTTGAGCACGAGGAAAGTTTATTATGCGTTGGTAACGTGAACATATCGAGAATACATTTCTTTACTTGAGAATCAACTCGCAAAGGTATGTCTTGTATGTATTTTGCATACTCTAGCGTTAGTGTATTATCTTAGTGTATTATCTTAGAGTCTCCGTGTATGTATTTTGCATATTCTAGATGGTGCTAGGGTATTGTTGATATTTTGGAGTCTCTGTGTATAGCGAATATAGACAGATTTGGGGTCACTAGCATACATCAGTTCGATACGTGCTTATATCTGCAATTTGCATCTATGATCTACAAAACCTTGTCGAGTTTGTTTGAGTATAGAATTGTTATGTTATATGTTACACTGTCTCGATTTCTAGAACTTTCAATTACCTTAGATCATACTCCTTATTAATGATTTTTGATGAAGATAGTCGAATTAATTAATTTCAATCCTGATTATGATATTTGGCTCCAAATAATCTGTTCTTAGACCATGTACCAATAGTTATGCTTCACATTATTGATATTTCCTTATTATTTTGAAGTACCTCTTATTGGCGAGTTAACTGACGAGGGTAACATATTCCTAATGCGGATCTTAGACAATTCCAAGTTAAACGGAATCAATAAAAAGCTGCAGACGCCACGGATGGGATGCTGGCAGTCATAAAACTCTTCTGGTCTGTGCTTGCGAACCGTATTAGGAATAGCGTAACATTGTTTTCCTTAAAGTCTTTTCTCCACAACTCAACCGGAGGAGTCACTGCACTTCAGCTTTCGATGTTTAGAGGAAAGGTTAGTGTCAAGGATCCGTTCCGTTTCTGTGATTTTTAGCGGGATGTCACTTGTCAGCCGCGACTAATATGGACACTGCGGGTGCAGGTGAGTGGAACCTGTGACATTTTTTTCGGACTTTGCCATATCAGGGTTTTCGATCTGTATAGTATTTTAGCAGTTCTCGTTTCTGAGAATATAGAATTTGTTGTAAACGAACAAGCTTGTGTAGATTGTACTGTTTCGTGGAACCAGAAGTTCTTCATTTAATATTGGTTCCGAGAAGTAACATAACTGTTATATTTAAGCGAGGCATTTCTCATTGCCTTCGTAAAGTCAAAGGATTTGTGGCTGCAAAAGCTCTTTCAAAACTTTCATCCCTAAATGGGATATATTTCAAAAGCCTCACGTAGTCTTTAAATGCATTTTATAATTTACTATTCGATTTACTACTTGGCTGAATCTCTACTTCAAATAACCATTTGGTTGAATCTTCAGTTCTTTAAATATTGGTTGGAATAGTCCGTTACTTTGTGATAGTTCATTCTAAAAATGAAATAAATAAGAAATGCTTTCATTTTGTATCACTTTTTCATCATTGAGGACACAGTAACCTGAGTTTCGTAGTCTTACTACATTTACGAACTGGTGTATAACACTTTAAATTATACACATATAAAGTGTGGAAATCACTTAAATGTATGTATATTTTTATGTTCTTTAAAAGTCCTTAATCACCTGATTTCAACGAACTGTATCATGTATAGTTGGCCTATTATGAATGCCGGATGAAATTTCGTATATATAATTGTTTTCAAGAAACTTAATACTCAAATTACATGATGTAATTGATTTTACTATTATACATTGAAATAAATGCTCAATATGTTCTCAGTCTCATTATTGGAAATAACACAATCTCCTCTAAAACTCGTTTCTAACTTTGTTTAAATGTTGTAATATTTCGCATTTCTGTAGTTATCCTTTCTTTGAGGTCTGTGATGCTCGTCGAACTTGTTGTATAATCTTTGTTCTTAAGATAACCCCATAAAAAAAATTCAATGGTGTAAGGTCTGGTGATCTAGCTGTCCAGTCAATAGTACCAATCCATTTATTGGGGAAGATTGCGTTTAAGAAGTTCTGACCGTTGAAGCATAATGGCCCCATCCTGCTGGAACCAGAAAGTTTCCTGCGGTAGGGTTGGATCTATTGCATTAGGAAATAAGTTGAGTAACGCAAGAAAAAATTCGTCTCTAATCAAACTCAAATATTTTTCGGCTGTGAAAGTCCCATCTATAAATATCAATAATATTGTCACCTATGATACCTGCCCAAATGTTCACCTTTTGAATATACTGCGTATGTGTCTCACGTATCCAATGAGGATTTTGCACAGACCAATATCTACAATTTTGTCGGTTTACCTCCCCGTTCAATGTAAATGTTGACTCATCAGAGGATTGAACCAACAGCTATTTAATTTCTGTTTAGTTTATTCATCATTATTTCGCAGAAATGCATTCAACGATCTGGATCGTCTTTTGTTAGGATGAAGTTTTTCTTTGTGGATAAACCTTATGACAGTTGTTTGACTTACATTATTTTCACGGGCATTTTGACGTTTACTTGTCGTTGCATCCTCTGCAACACCAAACAAAATATCCAATCTCACAGTATACGCACAGAATTGTGGAGGAATTTTAGGCACAGTACCTTGTAAAATAATAGGCAAATGAAGATATCTCCGATTAAATAAGTTTGCCACTTCAACTTGACTTCTGAAATTATGCCCGTAACCGATCATCATCAAAATCTCAATTCGGCGAGTATCAGTTAAATATTCCAATATTAATCTACGAGAAATACGATTTCAATTAGGAATTTACTATTTCAATCTAAATCTCAAAACCGCAACATCTGACTGAAAAAAATTCACATTTTTCCAAATTTTCTTTATTTATCGGCATGTAGTAATTCTATACAACTAGGAACCCGGTGCTTTTACCAAACGTAATAAGAAAAATTTATTTTACTTTTATCTCAAAACTGAAAATATTTATATACAGTGTGTTGGCAAATTACAATGAAATGAACATCTGTTGATTTTTCTTAAAATATACTCGATTTTTTTAATATCAGAATGAAAACCCTTTACAATAACAATCAGCCTAACTCGCACAAGCTACCCTGAAACTTCTGAGGGATCATCGCTCTAGGAGTATCAGTATAATATCAACATCAGTATCTTGTAGAACTGCTGTCTTCATATTGCTCGTTACAAAATTATTAACTTGTATTTGCGAATGCGCTGATCCCTTCATATTTTTTTACTAGTCTCCAGCCAGTGAAAAAATGATAAATACCAGCAAACCTAAAAAGTTAAATGAAATAATAAAAAAAGGGTTTTTTACTTTACAGAAGGCTTATTACAATATCTTAAATATCATACAGATTTATTATTGTAACCTCACTACAAATTTCAATTTTATAAAAATTTTTTCACAAAAACTATTTGAAATTAAATAAAATGAATGTCTTATAATAGAAAACAGTGTTTCAATCCAGGGAACATATAGAATTAACACTCATTACACAGCACCAAATGGAATAAAAGAAAACAAATAAAATATGAAATATTAATTAAAAATATTAAATAAATACTTGAAGGATACAAACTTTGTTTCGTATCGATGTATTATGAAAGCCAAATTATGTTGTGCAAACATGCACAACATAACCTAAAAAATTTCTTCAAAAATAACTCGCTCCAAAAAAGTTTCTTCAAAAAAACTTCAAAAACATGCAGCATATCTTCAAAAAGTCATTTGGATTAACCACATGGATGACTCATCAGTACAACTGATTCAAAAATATCCAAAAAATAAAAGTTATTAATAAAAATATATATCTTTTCCTTTGGTGCTGTGTAATGAGTGTTCTAAATATCTACTAAATTGAAACTTCAAAGATATTTATTTAATTCAAGTTCTTGAGAAAAAAATTTTATAAAATTAAAATTAAAAGTTGTAATGACGTTAGCAGAATAAACCTGTATGATATTTAAGATATTAAAGTTAAATGAAAAGTCCTGAAACACAACGTGCAAAAGTGATTGAACCAAACCCTGTCTGTCAAATAGAGGGAAACCGTGCATTATTTCTTATAAATGATCTCTTCGGCCTTCTGCTTCTCGAGAACCTAACGAGATTAATGTCAAGGTGTTTGTACGGATTCCAATATCTGGACACTTGCAGCCACAATTTCGCAGTTCGCCATAATTGTCGCATATGGTCAGGACGGGTCGTATTTTTTTCGAATGGACCGTAGGTGTTGAACGGGGAGATTTTTGTCTGGGTCTTTCTGGTCAGGTTTCGAGAACGCGTAGGATCCCAGACTAAACATCCCACTTTTAATGCTAATTCTTTCTTAATCAGCTCCTACAATCCACGTAACGTAGTATTTTATGCCGATGTAGTCGACACGTGGGACCGTGAGGTGGTTTCACATTAACTCTTTGGTTATGATTTCTAGTGGTGCGGTACAAGTCGGCCCATATACAAAATAATTCAAACAAATGAAATGGAAAATATGAATATTATTCTTTCTTTTATTCCGAACCGTAGTTACGTCATTCGAGTTATGTTTTGGTACCTTGATCACAAATTTCCCAATATGACAATGATTTCATTCAAATAAACCTAAATAATCAAATGCTAAAGGGTGGGCAAAGGTTGCATTTTGAACTAGTGGTTATTTCGAGTTTGGCAACACTTTTGTCTTTCGTATTTTGACAAAGAGCTAGTTTAATATTGAACATTAATGAAATGGATCGCCAAGATGCAAACCCACATTCTAGAGGATTCTCCACTTATGAGTTGTTTGAAATACTACATCACCGACTCCCATTACTAATTGGAGAATAGATTTAACTGAGGGATCTTCACAGAAGATCAGGAGTATCATATCATATCATAAGTGAAAACGCCTTCAATTTTGGACGAAGTTTTTCTATTACAGTGCTCTCATGCCTTCCAAGCATTTTCGGCAGGCACGAAGATGCTACATGAAAAATAAGTTCAGCTCAGTGTTAAGGTTATTTTTTCGAATACAGTTGAGGATTAAAGTGACCTTCCTATCCTAGGGTTTATAGCCACTGCCATGGGCGCGGAATTGGGGTACGCCAAATTAACGCGCAAAAGCCCCCCTTTGCTTCCTGTAAAGACTGGTAGCTTCGAACCTACCAGTAGCTACTCTACATTTACTGGTTTTGCAGTGCTGGCGCCTGAGTTGGTTAGGACGTAACTCAAACGCGAAGGGAATTATCCATCGCCCAGTCGCAGCTCGAGGCTTTGAGTCCGCCCTAGAGATACTCCTGATCGATTCAATTTCAGGCCCAACGTCTAGCGTATGCTCAAGCCTGTCAAACCTCCAAGAGATGTCCCGGAACATCTAGATCCAAAAACCACGAACTCCAGATAAATGGAATAGCTTCTTCCTAGCATGTAGGTTTTCAACCACTGCCCCATAAGTCCAACTTCAATTCTGTGGCTAGAAGTACAAGTACTTCTTCCACCCTCCCGTGTTAGCCTTCTTTTAAAAAGGAACCATTGAAGGTTTACGGTCGACAAAAAGAGTTCTACTCTATGCCAGAAACCACGAACTCCACGAATCTAACAGTTCCTCGTATCCCCCCTTAAAGCTAGCACAGATCTATTACTGACGTATTCGCCCTTATAGGCAGAGAACCTGGAATCAGATGAATCTACGCCAGTTTTATGGGCGTGCAACACCCATCCTTAAGATGGGTCAGTCTTAAGACGTTGTTAGAAAAAACCATATATATTTCATTATTCCTTAACCTGAGATAGCCAAGAACGTAATTAATTGTATACAGGTTCTTAAGATACACAGAGCTAATTATAACAATATATATGGAACTGAAACGTGTGATAGCTCAAACTATCAAGCTCAAATTACCAATTGGAAGCCTTCGAAATGTGGACATATCGAAGAGTCCTCAAACTACCATGGACGTCACATACCATAAACGATGAAGTTTAGCGTCGCATAGGAACAGAAAGTGAATTATTTAAACTAATAAAGTTCCGTAAAACAGCATACTTGGGCCACATCCTGAGAAATGACATGCATCGGTACGCACGGTAAATTGTGAAAGGAAGAATTGAAGGTAGGCAAGGACTGGAAAGGAAGAAGATGTTGTGTCAGAGGAATATACGCCATTGGACTTGACTACGAGAAGCTGGTAAGAACTGCTGAAGAAAGAGAAGAATTTGCCGAAGTGATATCCAACCTCCACTGATGACACAAGAAAAAGAAGAAGAAGAAGAAAAATTATAACAAGTGAACAAGTAGGAAAAAGTAATGTGTGAACGACTAATTGACATGAAAGTTGAACAAGTAGAGAAGATATAAACAACCTGCAATGCTTTTTAAATCCACTCACTTGGACCTCCCATAATTTGAAAAAGGGAAATCCTCAAATTTGGTTGGTATACGATTTCGGGATTAGGAAATTTCATGGTTAATCCAATCAATCACAGAGTTTCGTGAGATAGAGAGAAAAGAGGAACTTTTGCAACCATCTTCTTCTCCAATTATCGAGCAGGCACAAGGTACAACATCCAATTCTAATAATGGGTCTTTCAATGGGAACGCCCCATTTTTAAATTGACACAACTCACGCATGGCAGCCACTGTTTATTTGCGACATTGACAGTTGTATTTGTCAATGTCTACCATTTAATCATGGAAAGGTACACATTCCAACAACGTTTACAAACAATCCAAATTTAGTATGAAAAATTGCGATCTGTTACTCTATCTTTACGTGCTTTAACTCCAATTTTTGGTCGTTATAATCGTCCGGATGAAAGAACAGTTGAACGTTTAGTGATGAAGTTTGAAACAAATTTTACACTTCATGATGTTACAGTGCCAGTCAGACAAAAAAAAATGTCAGAAATGAAGAGAATATTGCTGCCGTATGTAAAAGTGTTCTTGAAGACAAAAATTCATCGATTTCTCGACGTTCACAAGAAATAGGTCTTTGTGGCAAATTTTACGAAAAGACCTTGGTTTCCATCCATACAAAATTGTTTTAACCCAAGAAATCAATCAAACAGATCATTTAAAGCGTCGTGTATTCAGTAATTAGTGCTTAGAAAAAATCGGAAATGATGCAGATTTTCATAAGAAAATCATTCTCAGCGATTTAACTCCATTGGATTTCTTTCTTTGGGGTTATATTAAGTCATTGGTTAACAGCAATCATCCAGTAAATTTAGACGATGTGCAGATCAACATTGAACGAGTAATTGTTAACATACGACCTGATTTGTTTGAGAGTCATGGAAAATTGGGTTCAAAGACTTCATTCCTGTCAGCGTTTACTTGGTGGACATTTAATTGATGTTTTATTTCATAATTAATGGTATCCATTGTACTTTATAATGAAATGAAAATTTCAATAATCTTCAAATAAAAAATGTGTTTTATTTACCAAACAACATAGGGCGCTGTTAATGAAAGGCCCTCGTATCTCTGTCTTCAACACGTTGTTCAATGCTCAACTTTTCCATGATTCAATGTGTAAATGACTGAAGATGCTACAACAAAAAACTAACTTAAAAAAATAATTAACTTTTAGGACAAGTTCACACTTAACATCTGTCCAAATTTTTGACAGCACGGAAGTTCAGTTTTATTGAATTTTGTCAATCAATAATATTTCGTACTTTCTGAAAAGTATTTCGTGGACAGATGGTTTTCGTAACAGGGCACAACAAATCTTTGTAATCTCCATTAATTGTGCAACAACTGAAGCAAATATCCAATTCGCTACGATATTCTGTGTCGAGCTAACACCGTAATGTGAGAAAATTAAGATTAAATCTGAATTTCGCGTCCCTTAGGCGACAATTTCGCCTCACTTCTACAGTACCTCTTTTCTTATCTCGCCAACTGTTCCCTCAAACGCCACACGGGTCTCTCAAGATCGTCTATGGATAGCCGAGCACACTATACATTCGATTCAAAATGGCGCATCAGTTAGCACACTGAAACCATTCTCTGCAGCCCGACTAACGAGGCAGTTTCACCTGCATGAAAATATAGTAAGAAAACGAGCCAATTATAATGTTTCCGGAACTGATAGACTTATGTAACATTATTCCGAATATCCTAGGGATATTTATATCTGGATAGATCTGTGCCGTGAACGGGGTCTCAGAGAACGAAGAAAGGACAGAGTAAAATGTTAGCTCGACTCGCCGGTTATTATGTCATTTTTTGTCCAAGATATTTGAATAGGCGGAAATATCATTTGTGTGATCAAGTTGCCCGAAGAAGGAGATTATTGGTCGAGTCAAATGAAGCGAAGTTTGTGACTTCAGTGCCAGGATAATTCTGCATGTTAATTACACTCAGAATTTTATAATTTCAAAATATAATCCACTTTTTTCATAAACTATTAGTAAACTTAATTGATATACACCAAAGCGGAAAAAAAATTGGTCTTACTGAACTGCGGTTGAACCCTTTAGACAGAAACAATATAATTTCTTGTTACTCAAACTCTAGATAACAAAAATTAAATGAACTGTACACATACCAAATGATACAATTCAGAGAAAGTGACCTCATAATCAAATCGCGGCTACAGGACCTATAATGATGTAAAACAAAGTTTATACAAACTGGTTAAATAAACGAATTGCCAATCTACCAAAGATTTCAAGGATATTTAAACATTTGGAAATATTGGGAAGTGAGACACCATTTAATTTTGTTATCGATTTTGGGGATTGACCTTAGAGAGAAGGCGAAATTTTGGGGATAGGCTTCCGAACTTACAAGGGTATAAAACGAAAATGTTGAAAAACGTCACTTAAGATAAATCCTTTCAAAGTGATATTATAAGGTTTAAAAATAAATTCATTACTCGCAACTGGAAGTCACAAATGTAAATGATTCAGTACGTGATTTGGGGTTATCAAAGCAACAGTCAGAACTTCTTGGTTCCCGTCTTAAATGAATGGATCTTATTAGGCAACGAAACGAAAACTACGAATTTCACAAGAAGAAATGTTCCGTTTTCTGCATTCTACAGTTTGGAAAATTCGTTGTGTGCGTGTACTGATGTTGATGGTTTAATACAGGAACTTGATATTGACCATTCCCCCTCTGAGTGGCATTCATTCATAGATTCGTTTAAATGCAGTTTAAAAGCTGTGTTAATGCATAATGGAAATTTAAAACCCTCTATACCAGTTGCCCGTTCAGTGACGATGAAAGAAAGTTATGAAAATATGCGTAATTTTTTGCATAAAATAAACTTTAATACGTATAAATGGCAGATGGGGCTTGAACATTATAGGAATTTTAGTGGGACTTCAGGGAATATTGACAAAATATTGCTGTTTTCTTTGTCTATGGGACAGTCGTGCAGTAAATCAGCATTATATAACAAATATTTGGCCAAAAAGAAGTGTATTTCAACTGGGATCTCAAGATGTTTAGTTTATACCTCTTGTAGACCCCAAAAATGTCCTTTTGCCTCATCTTCTGAAACTTTGTGAAGTCTATAATTAAATATGGTGATGGATTCAAATACTTGAAACAAGTCTTTCCCAAGTTGAGTGATGCCAAATTATAGGACGGCATTTTTATTGGACTACAAATCAGAAAATTGCTGGAAAAAGTTCATTTTACAGACAAGCTTACCAGGCTTAACTCAGAGCATGGAGGATTTTTGGGCAACAATATGGATGTAAACTACCAATAGTTAGTTAATGAACTATTAGATGCCTACAAATCACTTGGTGCCCGAATGTCATTAAAAATTCATGTTCTCCATTCACATCTGTCATTTTTCCTGAAAATTTGGGAGATATCAGTGACGAGCAGGGTGAAAGATTCCACCAAGGTATTAAGACAATGGAAATTCGCTATCAAGGATAATGCGATCCAGCAGTGATGGGTGATTACTGCTGGTTTTTGAAGAGAAAAGATTTATGACCCCTCATAAAAGGAGAAAAGAATTTAAAAAGTCAATATCTTTAATCTTTGTATTTTTCTCAATTATCAAATATGAGGTATTTCTAGTAGGTGTAAAACTAAAAAACGGTTAAAAAATTCTGAAATCATTTTTTTCAATGCACATCAGATACTGTAACATTGACTGTGGTTCTATGAATGTAACAAGAAAACTTTACGTGTTACCAAACATCAATGATCTTTTACACTTGTTACTCATTCGAAACAGATATCAATTTACATGAAAAATAAACACCAATAAGACAACGAAACGCAAGAAACCAATAAAATATCAAATGCAGTACAGATTATGCAAATGGGTCAATTAACTGATGTTCCCAAGAACTTGGCTTTTCAAGAATGACAAACTAGGGTGCATCGAGAGAAGATTAGGATTTAGATTCATGTAAGATTGTGCGGAGAACAAAACTTTTTGACCGTAATAAGCGTCTTAGGTTTGCTGATTGAGGTTTAGAGCAAATTGAAATTAATCCGGATTTTTCAAAAAAATTATCTCTCAAGAGGAAGCGCCTTTTAGTTAAATGATTTTTTTAACATTTAATATAAAAATTGACTCTTAGAGTTTGAAAATAATCCACAGCAGATTCATGGAAAGCATTTGTAACTAGAAAAAGTTATTGTAGGTATTATAGGATTTATTGCACGTTGCCTCATCTGACTTTTTTTTCTGGAAGTATTTTAAAATACAGTAGCAGTGAATGGTAAACTTTATTGATCATTGTCAACAGATTTTTTGTGATCAAAATTGAATCGTAAGGCAAACTAATGTTTGCAAAATTGTATTTGAATTGGAATTTTTTTTGAACGCAATCTTTCATGATAAGTAGTAACAAAGTTTCAGAAAATGGAATATCAGACGAAGAAAAGAGGAGTATTTAATATTTTGTTAGGAAATAATATAATGAAAAAGTTTGCAGCATTTTTCACTCCTCTTGCTGAAAGCAACATAGTATAATATAGCGATAAATTAGTGTTTAATTTTTTATCACTTCAATCATTAGGATTTTTAATTTGGACAACCATAGTTTCGGGTCATTCCTTTTTTGAAAGGGATGATGTAGTTTATAACGAATCGTCATAAAATCCATTTTACATTCAAACCACGTACTTCACATTGAAGATCTCTAGCATATTCAACAGTTCTGCTCACTTGGCACAAAACGGAAATTTTCCAGTAAACACGCCAAATAAGAAAAGTATTACGAGACATAACGAGCGACGAATAGCGTTGAATGGCGCCATCAGATAGCGAAGAAAGTAAAAATCTGGTATCCGTCGACGTTTTATTACGAATGAAATGAATAATACGAGGTAAAAACGCAATTAATCTGAAAACGTCATTAATCTAGTCCGTTGTAGATATCGAGACTCATTAGAGAAATATCCGGACGCCAGCAAATATCCATTTTATTTTGCGACGTTACCAGATAAATACATTAGAAACTACCATTCTGTCTCGAATAACTTCACGAATTGGCATCGAAAGAAGATATTTGTGCCCGATTCAATCCGTGCAGTGACTTATTGGTAAAGTAGGGTATGCATAACTCGGATTTTAATGTATTTCCGGTAATGAGTAAATATTAGGAATCGAAAATCTTCGTTGGGAAATTGGAATTTTTAGAGTTTCACATCTCACGATTATGAATAGAAATCATCATACAGTGTGGTCCAACGAAAACTTAACACCTATGATTCCGGCTTTGAAATGAAAATGTGGAAAATCGCTTGGACCCATCAATTTCTGATTCGAGGGGGAACAACTTTTCCGCCCTTCGCATCCCCGTAACTACAACCGCTTAACGGGGGTGAGTACAACCCCTTGATTTTTAATAGGGATGAGGGGTGTTGCGATACCTCATTTTGAAGATCATATCGAATACTCTCTGATCCTGAAATTTCGCTTCAAAATTTCCATCGATAACGAACGACAGGTAAAATAGTGGAAGAGTACTTTTGTGATTAGTTCATTAAATGCTGGAAATGGCCACCATTTACTTCCATGCAGAAATGAGAGTTTTGCTGAAAAAATTCACGTACGTTACTCAAGATTCCTAGTGTAATTTGACGGCTATAATTAATGATCCTAGTTCGCAAATCATCCAGTGACTGAGGCTGGGTAGTGTAAATATTGAATTTCAGGTGATCCCATTGATAACTGACAACTTTGGTCACGACGTCTGGTGGCTAAAAAAAAGTACTAGTTTTAGTGTGCACTTTAATATAGAATCGTGTGTAATAATTTCAGTATTAAAAAAAAAATTCAATACGAAATTTTTAATCACGATGGAAGTTATTAAATTAACGCCTCGTAAAAAAAATAAAAGTCGAGTTTATTGTGCTGTGAATGGTTGTGGTAGTAAATCACATGAAAATTTAGAAATAAGTTTTCATGCTATACCCAAACCAGGTAGCAGTTTTGTTTATATCGAAAATTTATTTGGAAAAAAAGAAAAAATAGATAGGTTTAAAGCTTGGCAACGGGCTTTAAAATTAAAAAATATAAACCCTCACATGAGAGTATGTTCGTTACATAATTTGAAATAAGGTTATTCTGATTTTCACAAATTTTATTGTTAAACTCACAACAATTGTTTCGCTATCACAGTAGCATCATCAGGCAAGATCACATTTTGAATAACTAAGCTTGTTTCCGAAATCCGTGGCTATTCATATTACAGTAAGTACAATAAATTTTTATTGAGCACTAAAACTAAAAATATAAATAGCCACGGATTTCGGAAACAAGCTTAGTTATTCCAAATGTGATCTTGCCTGATGATGCTACTGTGATAGCGAAACAATTGTTGTGAGTTTAACAATAAAATTTGTGAAAATCAGAATAACCTTATTTCAAATTATTTAATATGGATTTTCACCAAGTAAGGACTGATACAATTCAATATGTTCGTTACATTTTGAAAGAAATGATTTTGTTTTACCAGGTAAGTTAACTGTGTTTAACCTTAAATGAAGGAAAAATAAGAAGGGACGGTTTTTTACTTGATAGAAGGATTATTACGAAATTTGAATATCAAAACAGATTTAATCTGTTGTCTTCTACAATTTTAATTTCAAAAAATTCTTTGAACGAAACAAAAAATGTTTGCTTATTTATATTTTAATTTCAATTGACAATTTATATTCGTTGGTTTTTCTTAATTCCGTTTGATATTGTATGATGAATTTTGACTTTATACGTCTATTAAATATGAGCAGTGCTTATAAAGACATTAATTTAATTCTTAAATTTATGATAGATTGGGCCGTTGCTTGGTAGAAATCAGTTGTAATTGTCATTATAAAATAAAACACTTGTTTACATTTTCAACTTTATTTTTGGTATTGACGTACGTTTCGTCTTTGCTAGAAAGACTTCATTAGAATATTCTGATGAAGTCTTTCTAGCAAAGACGAAACGTACGTCAATACCAAAAATAAAGTTGAAAATGTAAACAAGTGTTTTATTTTATAATGACAATTAATTCTTAAAGTTTCTTCAAAGAATTTTTTGAAATTAAAATTGTAGAAGACAACAGATTAAATCTGTTTTGATATTCAAATTTTAAATGAAGGATAATGAATATGCCAGTTACAAATAGAATTATTATTTTTGAATCATTTTTACAGGTATAATTTCCAAAAAGATGACTTTAAAAAAAACAAGCGTTCCTTCGTGCAATTTAATGGATCGCAAAGTATCAAAAGATGTTGAAAAAAATAAAGAGGTCAAGTTAATCGGAGTTTTAAAAAAATAGCTGTTGAGAAAAACAAAAACATTAGTGAAAATTGTAATTTGGATTTTCAGTGAGATCGTTTACAGTACTCCATGCAGGACACTTCCGTTTTATTGTAGCAGTAGATATCACCTGCTCAAAAACTTCACCTTCTTGAACTTCAGCAAGATCTTCATCATAATCTTCTTGGGTAACACGGTTATTAACAACGAGTGGGTCACCGGTTAAACTTTTATTGACTTCATTTTGACATTTCAACTCAGAAAAACAAGCATGCAGGTGGATTGGAGTAGAATTATATTCTTTGACGACACGCTCTTGTCTATTTTTCCATTCACATTTTTTATCAGTACATGATAAAATACCAAGTTGGTCCCCTTTCCTAAAAAAAATAATTATTTTTTATTATTATTGTTGTGTAAAAAAAGGTTTATGAAATCATAATAAATTCTTGACTGCAAAATGACATTTAAGGTTAGAAAGTTACGTACCGATAGCAATATAACAAAGTTGCAACCTTATGCTTACATTTTTCGCCTAGTCCAGCTTTACATGAGCATTTCACTGATAAAATCTTCCCTTTTGAAACAGACCCATGAATTTCATGGGGTTTTTCTTTTATGTGGGAGCTCTGTAAACATAACGCTGTGAAACTTACATCACCGCTTGTACTTTCACTGCTTTTACCGCATTTAATTAAATGGCCAGCATCTAGAATTTTTTCTGCACTTACAACATTTTTTTGAGCTAGATTTGAACCAACCCAATCAAAAATTTCTTTTAAAGAAAACATAAATAAACTTAAAAATCACTCTAACTTAATGCAAACTTAATGGGTAAACTCTTTGGTTGCACACAATACGTAGCCATGTTTTTTTAAGCCACGCCTTCTGATCAGTTCTCAATAGACAAAAGTCCAGATCAGGTGATATGGGTGGCCACTCAATATGTCCCCTTCTTCCAACCCAGACGTGAGGAAAATTATCATCTAAGAACTTACGCACCGGTTGAAAGAAATGAGGTGGTGCGAAATCTTGTTGGAAAATGATCGTTTGATAGTCTTCTGCATTCTCCAATACTTGCACAAGGGCTAGATAAATAGCCAACAGATCTAAATAAATTTGCCCAGTGAGATTACTGGGTATAAAAAAGGACCGATTATGTGATTTCCATAAATACCCGCCCAAACATTTCATTTTTGGGAACGTTGAGTATGCACCTCACGAAATAATCTTGGATTTTCATCTGACCAATACCGACAGTTATGCAGGTTCATAATGCCGTTAAGGTAAAATGAACAGTCGTCCGAGAAACAGATATCGAAAATGTAGTTTTGATTACCGTTAATCATTTCACTGACCACTTCCTAGAGGTGGAGTCGGCGATCGGGATCATCCTCATTCAGTTCCTGAACCAATCGTAACATATAAGGATGGAATTTATGTTGTTTCAGAATTCAGGATCTGTGCGTGAAACAGCAGATACATCGGACAATTTCCTAGTACTCAAGTTCGGATCCATTGCTACATGACTTAAGACAGCCACGTCCCTCGGTTCGTCTCTTGCATGCACAGACATGATTTTTTTTTATTAATTTTTTTATTACAGTCGACTCTCGTTAATTCAAACCTGCGATAATTCGAACCTCTCTATAATTCAAAGTTATCACGAGTTCCCTACTAAATCTCTTTATATTTCGAACTAAATCAATACATTTTCATGCACTTGGTAATTCGAACGAAAAAATCATTGCTATTTAACAAAACGACGCGTTAATTCGAATTCATCAGCGTCCAACACTCGACAATTCAAAGTTGCAGAGAGAAGAGGCGGAAAGATTGTAAGTACATTTTGCGACAAGTTCAAACTTGTATGCGACAAGTTCAAACTTGTATCAAGATACACGAGCCTTTGTTTTTGTTATGATTAGTTTGACTATTTGACGCACACACTTCTTACGAATTGGTTTGTTTAGTTATTCAGTTACTGTTACTCTTTCGTTGGTATGCAGATTAAAAGTTAGTGTTAGTTATTAGCCCTAGGAAGTATAGATGTTTGACGATTGCTGAAAAGAAAAAGTTAATCGAAAAAGTAGAAGAAGGTGAGAAGAAAAGTGATGTTGCAAAAGAATTCCTCTGAGTACTCTCTCAACAGTAATAAAGCACAAGGAGAAAATTAATGCTGCTCAAACTGCTGGAGTACGGAAAAGAACTACTAAAGGTGAATTGCCTCGTCTGGAAGAAAGCCTGGTCATTTGGCTAAGACAGTGTAGAGGACAAAAAGTGTCTATTAGCGGGAACTTGTTGAAGGAAAAAGCAAAAGAGTTCGCGTCTACTCTAAGCATCAAAAACTTTGCGGCAAGTGAAGGGTGGCTTACAAATTTCAAAAAGAGAAATGGAGTTGTTTTTAAAAAAGTTTGTGGGGAAAGTGGAAGTGTTGATGATGCAGTTTGTTTAGATTAGCACGGTAAATTGAAGACCTTGATTGAAAACTATGATGCCCGAGACATTTTTAATACTGATGAAACTGGCCTATTTTTTAAATGTTTACCGGACAAGACGCTTACTTTTAAAGATGAAAAATGTCACGGAGGAAAACATAGTAAAGAGTGGTTGACAGTTTTACTTGCAGTAAATATGAATGGATCGGAAAAACTTAAACCCTTAGTGATAGAAAAAGCAATGAAACCGCGATGTTTCAAAGGAGTGAAATCGTTTCCAACTGATTATCGTGCTAACAAAAAAGCTTGGATGACGACAGAACTTTTTAACAATTGGCTTTTAACAGTTAATGGGGACATGGAACGACAAAAGCGGAAATATTTACTATTTTTAGACAACTGCACTGTCCACAACAGTCCTCCTACATTGTCTAACGTGCAACTCTACTTCTTTCCGCCAAATACAACTTCCAAATTGCAACCATTGGACCAAGGGATTATCCATAATTTTAAGACGTTCTATCGCAAAGAAATTGTTAAGATCGTTTTAGAATCTCTCGACAAACAGCTAACTGCAAATATCACGGTTCTGACAGCTATTTTACTAATTGACAAAGCATGGAGAGCTGTAACACCCCTAACGATTCTAAACTGCTTCAAAAAATCCGGTTTCTCAAAAGAAAATCAAGAAAATCTTCCAATACTTATAGATGATGAAGAACCAGCAATAGAACCATTAGTTGACATCAGCGGTGTGAGTTTTTCTGATTTTGTTCAAGTGGATGAAAATGTTGCTGTCTCAGGTTCACTAACCGATGGCGAAATTTTATCTGCGACAGATACGCAAAGTAACGATGAAGATGAGGACAATACATCGGAACCTTTGGCAGAGGTGTCAGTTAAGGAAGCAAGATCCTCATTTGATACCTTACAAAGCTTCTGTCTACAAAACGAAAGTGATTAAAAAGCATTTCAAGCACTTTTTCTCTTAAAAAAAGTTATTGAGCAGTGCGAGCAGCAGAATTGTGCTTTAAAGCAAACCAGTATAATAAAGTTCTTTCGAAAGATTAATTAATTAACATTACGAATACATGTACAATATGTACACGAATGTACCTCTTAATTCTTGTCATTTTTATTAAATAAAAATTAACCAACACTTAATAATTCGAAGTTTTATTTATCTTTTCTCACAAATTTCAAACCATTTGATATTTCAAACACTCGATAATTCGTAATAGTTCAAGAGTCCCTCGAGTTTGGAATTAACGAGAGTCGACTGTATTTTAATAATAAAAAAATTAATAAAAAAAAATCATGTCTGTATTTGTGGCAGTAAGAAGAATAGGAAAAAAATATAAAGTAAAAATTTATTTGTTTATAACAAATTGTTTATTATATAAACAATGAAAAATTAAACAAAACGAAAATTTTTTTATATGGAAAAGAAAAGTAAATCATGATTTTTAAAGAAAAAATGGTTCCTTAATATTAGTTAAAAGTGGGAGAAAACGATTGTTTATTAACAAATGCGTTTTTAAGCAATAAAAAAATTTTTTTAAGGAAAAAAATTTTTTTTTAAATCATTATTTGCATCAAAGATTGATATTCCTTAAAAAAATTTTCAATTATTTTATAAACAACGCATTTGTTTATAACAATTTTTTAAACAATAAGAGATAAAAATAAAAAAAAAATATTTCTATGTAGCTTCCTACAACATAAAAACGGATCATTAATAATATTAAAAAAAAAAAAAAAATTTTCGATAATTAATCTAAATTTTTAATTTTGCAACAACGAAAATTGTTAATAAAAAACTGAAAAATAAACATTTTAAAATTTTTCCAAAGGGGATCTATTCTGAAGTGTTCCAAAAATTGCTCCAAGAGAGAAAAAAAATCTCAAGTTGATAGTTTAACAATTAATACACTTGCAATGTTCATGTCCAAGCAGAAAAAAATTATTAATTAACTATTGCATAACTAATTGAAAAATTGAGATAAAATTTTTTTTTGGCGGATTATTGTTCATTTATCTATCCAGTATACCCCTGAATTTTTTTATTTATTAAATTTCATATTTAATCTGTTAAAATAATTTTTATTGATGAAGTGTCCAAAGTAAACGTGGCTTACGAAAGTCAGAGTACCCGTTTTCGGCCGTATTTTCATCCCTCTGCGAAAATTATTAATATTGGGACTACAATTCCGGGAGTCGACACTTTTTTAGGAAATTTCCTCCTCGTTTTGATTTTTTTTTTAATTTCAAAATTCTTTATTAGTTTTTGAGATATTTACAAAAAACTAAACTTTTGCAATTTTTGCAAGCGGAACTTCATTTTTTTCAAAAATCATTTAGATGCCATTCCGAATCGAATGACACCTTGATCATAATTTTCGGAGACTGCTGAAAAAAGTTGACCCAAAAGGCACTTGTTGACTACGACATGAGATTTTCCCCAATGAGTTTATCATGAAAATTGGCCCTTAGATACCGACATCAGTTTTCGTCTATCTACTTCTCATAAAACGAATTTACAACCCATACCAATAGACAAATGGAAAGAACATTATGCTCGAGAACTAAGAGAAGACAGACAGCCATATCTTGCCAACTCGCCTATACGGTGCTCTGTACAAGGAGAAGCAATTCATATCGACGAAGATACAGTGGTGAAAGCAGTAAAGTCTATGAAAAATAGAAAAGCACCAGGACCAGAGGGGTTACCGGCAGAACTTTTAAAGAATGGCACTAATAAGCTAATAAAGTGCTTAAAGGAGTTAATGAACAGATATATTAACGGTGAACCGATACCATCTACATGGAAAGAAGCATGGATAACACCCATCCATAAAAAGGGAAGAAGAGATGACTGCTCCAACTATAGATGCATATCAGTCACAAGTACGATGAGTAAACTTTACGGTCGAATCCTCCGGAGTATAGTCGAACAAGAATACGCAACACACGAAATAGAAGAGCAGGCAGGATTCCGCACAGGACGATCATGTGTGGATCATATATTTAGTTTGGTTCAACTAAATGAAAGGAAATTGGCTACAAACAGGGAGATCCACCTTCTTTTTGTCGATCTAGCAAAAGCCTACGACAATGTCCCTACCCAAAAGCTCTGGCAAGTTTTAGAAATGTAATCAATAAGTAACACAGTCATAAAAGCCATCAAACAGCTCTATAGTCAGGCAACATCACGAATAAAGCTAGGTAAGAGTATGTCCGAAAGTTTCTCTATATCAAAAGGCCTACGGCAGGGATGCTGTCTGTCCACAACGTTATTCAAAATATATCTGAACGAAACGCTATGAAAATGGAGAAGATCTTGCAGTGGTATGGGAATACAACTAAACGATACAAAAACTTTGTACACTCTCCATTTTGCAGACGATCAGGTGGTAGTGGCCCAAGACAAGGAAGATTTAGAGTTTATGACGACAAGGCTCTTCGCCGAATACGAAAAGTGGGGACTGTCTGTGAATAAAACGAAAACCAAATATTTATGCATTGGACAGGAAGCAGATAATCTACACTTAGAAGACAACGTAGAAATAGGAATATGTAGTAAATATACTTACCTGGGTGCTCAAATTGATCACACCGGCCGAACAGAAACTGAGATTGAGCAGAGAATATTGAAAGGTAGAGGGGTCATTGGATGTTTGAACTCAATATTGTGGGCCAAAAACATATCGCGGGAGAAAAAACATCAGATATATAATTCCATCTTTGAGGGTATAGTGCTATACGGGTGTGAGACGTGGCAATTGACAAAGGGTGTGGAACGTCGACTTTTGGCCCTTGAGATGGATTTCTGGCGACGATCTGCAGGAAAATCCAGAATGGACAAAGTAAGGAATGATAGGATCAGAGATATCATGCAAGTCGAAAGAACAATCATAG
This sequence comes from Megalocaria dilatata, assembly GCA_034642435.1. Classification (NCBI taxonomy): domain Eukaryota; kingdom Metazoa; phylum Arthropoda; class Insecta; order Coleoptera; family Coccinellidae; genus Megalocaria; species Megalocaria dilatata. Next base: position 9,585,990 of record CM067854.1, read on the forward strand.
ATGAAATCCAGAGAAGACAACTGATTTGGTACGGGCACGTAGAAAGAATGTGCGACGAGCGTCTACCAAAGATGATTCTGAAATGGACACCACCAGAAAGAAGAAAGAGAGGAAGGCCCAAAAAACATGGTTTGAGGGAATAGAAAAAGCTATGTCCGAACGAAATCTACATCCAGGGGACTGGCAAGATAGAAAGGTTGGAGATTAGGAACCGGAAGGCGTAGGACGCTATAAACCCGGATATATATATATATATATATATATATATATATATATATATATATATATATATATATATACTACAGAAATAGGACTTCCCCTTCAAAAGTGTCCAATTTGACCCAGCCTGCTTTATCCTTCATGAAGTAATTTTGATCCATGAGAGGTAGGTTTAGGAAACTGAGTCAAATAATTTTCGATAAAATAGCATTTAGATGACTTCATATTTACGAAACACTCAGTGAAAGATATCATTCGTTTAGAGGTAGAATAAACAGAAAGTAATCAAATAAATGCATTAGAGGTCACCAACCACATTTGATTACTAATTTTTGTACACATTACTGGTGATTTCAATTATTGTTGTGAATATGATGACTCCTTGTTATAGTTTACTGTCCTTGAATGAACCTGTGTCTAGAAAAATCAATACCTACTTCTATTTGCTCACACTTAATTAGAATACTCAAATATTTGCTTAATATCATAATGTAGCTAGCTCATTGAAACCGACACATCAATGAAAATTGTATGCTCTCTGACCATCGTACGTCTCTGCCTATTTTTAGTTCGTAAGTCAACAACCTCCCTGGTAAATATTTACCACTAATAAAAGAGCAATTTACGCCGGTGCTAGGGAGAACAGACTGCTTTTTATGTCAATTTGAACAGAAATGTAGTCAAACTAATCACAAGTACGGGTAATTTCTTGAATACTAAGGAAAAAGAATGCTCTACGACATTTTTACTCGGAATTCAATGGCTGCACTTCGAGGTTTGAGTTATTGACAACTTTAAGTTGTCTTAGAATCAATGGCCATTACTGCTTGGATCAATTTCCATCAGATTGGGGTGAACTGGAAATTTTAACCAAAGTATGTTATGAGACGTTGTAATAGATATGGATTAGTAACTCATTTGTGTAATATACTTATTTTCCCCTAACTCTCATTTTTAATTTTGTTTAACAATTTCAATTTTGTTTCAGGTGAGTTACATGCTGTCCTGAAAAACAGAGTGAGTGATATTCGATTTGATTCAAGGATATCCGTTTGACATTCCGAGCTGCAATTTAATTTTTTTAGGAACACGATTCTTGTTCTAAAGATGTCGAATTAAACTTGCATTGTTTGCTCAAAAAGGAAATATTGCAGATTTTGGATAAAAACTCATAATTTATGTGATTATGAGGAAATATTATTTGAGAACTGAAGGGTTCTCCAATAAGAGGTTTCAATTTGATATTTAAAAAAAAACGGGTTCATTTAAAGAGGAATCTATTGATGTTTAATTTATTATAATGAGGAAGGAATGTCATTAGCAATGGAAAAATAACAACCAAATGGCCGCCACGGCTAGAGTTGAAGCACCATATCCTTTTCATGAAAATTTCCATGATCAATTCCCCTATTTACGGCTGTATGTCTTTGATAACTTCACGAATTCCATCTTTGAGGTCTTGCATCGAATGAGCATTTGCACAGACCTTTTATTTCACGTAGGCCTAAAACAAATTCTAAAGGTGTTAAATCGCAAGATCTTGGTGCCCAATTGTGATCACCAATCGAGAAATAACACGGTCAGAAAACTTTTTTTGGAAAATTGCGATTGTTTCGTTGTTTGTGAGGCAGGTACGTCTTGTTAAAAATAAATGTCGTCCACATCAATATCTTCCAACTCCTGCCCTAAAAAAACATTAATCTTAACTCGGCAGCGCATCCATTCACCGTAACAGTTGCACCAGCTTCATTTTCGAAAATAAATAATGTCCAATCACACTGCCAGCACAAAAAGCGCACCAAACGGTAACGCGTTGAGGATGGAAGGGCTTTTCAACGATCATTCTTGGGTTTTTGTCAACACTACGGCTACAGCAGCAATATTCTCAGTTGTTCTTGAACGACGCACACGGTTTCGATTCTTCACATCACTAAATTGTCCCATCAGCCCAAATTTTTCCACCAGTTTCATTGCGGACCGAGAAGTTGCTACACGACGACCCAAAAGTGTTTAGTTTTGTGAACTGTGACTGCAAAATTTTCACCATTTTTGTAGTGAATTTGAACATTTTCGGTGCGTTGTTGAAGCTTGTATCGTTCCATTTTTAGTAATGGAGTAGTTTTTAATTGTCAAATGTCAAAAGATGACAGCTTCAAAAGTGACAGCTGCTGGACTATTCAAAATGAAACTTCTTATTGGAAAACGTTTTATATTAAAATGTGGAGAGTTGTTGGTTTTTTGTGTGATATTATGATTTGAGTTAGCGAGTATTTTGAGCGTGCGGAATTAACGATTAAAAAACAGTTATAAACAATTAAATTTCTTGAAATCGTAATTAAGGATATTGTTATCTATTGTATAAAGAATAAAGAAAAATATCTTAATATATATAAATCTCGTGTCACAATGTTTGTCCTCAATGGATTCCTAAACCACTTAACCGATTATAATAAAATTCGCACACCATGTGCAGTTCGATCCAACTTGAGAGATAGGATAGTTTAAATCTCAAATTATAGTCGCAATTTTAATTTATTGCTAATTATTTGTCTGTTATTATTTGACAGTCACAATTATCGGTTAACTCCACATGATTCTAACAGATGTCGATACCTTTCGACTGGGTTGAGTAAGTAATCAATAGATGGCGGTGCTATGGTAAATCTACGAACGTGTCATATAAGCTACATTTTAACAGTATAATTACCACGTGTTGTTGACGCTATAAAAGAGTCCATTGAGGACAAACATTGTGACACGAGATTTATATATATTAAGATAACAAAAACTTTAGCCACAGTAACGCGTGGCCGGGTCAGCTAGTAATTTATATATAATATAATAAAAAAGTAAAAAGCCTTTTTCTATTTTATTTTATATATAATATATAATTATATTAAGGCTTTAATAAATCTCAACACCTTACACGCTTCTCTGTGATTTTGCTAAGAACATAGACCATCTTGAATTTTAAAGTTAGTCTGTTTGAAGCAATCATCCTGTAAACACGTGTTGAGGTGAGATATAGTGATAGTTATTTGATTTTGACATTCTGAATATTATTTTGGGCCGATGAAGAGATTACCAGAATTATATTTGTGTTTTGAAGATATAGTGAATGTTTTGAGAGATTTCTGAATTAAATTATTTGAATATTTAAATATATTAAATATGTCAAATAAATTATATTTTTTGCGAAATCCTTAAGTTGTGTTCATATTTTTAAAAGGCAATTGATGTTCTTAATGGTAAGATCAGAAACAAAATTTTGTCCCCTTTAAATAATTATTTATTAATTTTAATTACTTTTTTATATCTGTTGGTTTCTTTATTTCATTTGACATTATATACTGAGTTTTGATTATATACGTCTATTAAATATAAGCGGTGCTTATTGTAGACATTAATTTAATTCTAAAAGTTTTTTGAATAAAAATTTTTTTGAAACTAAAATTATAGAAGACTTATAGATTAAATCTGTTTTGATATTCAAATTTATATATATATATATATATATATATTTTTTTTTTTAATATATTTTCAATCGGTCAAAAGGACCCAAATTTAAGATTTCTTCAACCTTTAAAAATTCATATCTCGAAAAACAATTACTTTATCGTAATAAGCCATAGAACCCTTTTTAATTGTATTTCAACAAAGAATTAAAAAAATTTTGTCCGTTTGAAAAATAACGATTCCTTGTAATTTTTTAAACAATTTCGGTTTGAACAATATGGCACGGGGTTGCCCCATGGCAACATGCATTTATATCATTAGTAGGGTAATTTCAAGAGAATCGCATAAAAAAAATTGAGGTGGAATAGTTTTCGGTACTCAATCGCCGATTCGTCCTGGACTCCGCACTTCCTCTGAAACCCGTAGATTTTTCCACCTCATTCTTTCGACAGTCTCTCATTTGGCCAGTAGTTGTCATTTCCAAAATTCCACATATTCAATACTACAAAAACCAAACGAAGAAGAAATGTAATTTGGAAAGAAGAAAAATCTATTCGATACAACACCGAAAATTTCCTCACTTATAAATTGTATATTTGTTTTGTTGTGATTTTAAATTGAATTGTAATGTCGTAACTTTTTTTAACTGTAGTTCTCGTTCTTCGTTTCACAGCCCTGATGTAGATTTTAAAAGAAAATAGATACTAGTTGGCTTTTTTCTAAAAAATTTGGTATTATAATAATAACCATTTTTTATTTGGGAGATTAATTGAGTTAATATGGATGTAATTACTCCACAAAATCCGGTGGATACCGAAACGACAACAATTCCCATATTTTGCAAATGTCCTGAATGGACATACATACCGTCTGTAGCTTAAAATTTTATTGAGACTTTGACCCCTTCAATACCGTCTGCATTTTTTCACGAAAATACCATCCCGAAGTAAAAGAACAATAAAAAACTCATGGCTTGCAATGGATATCTGGGAAAAAACGTTCAAAACATACATCCACGGTGTCGTTAACAGATGCTCGATGCACGCGGATCATTACTTCTCGAGGAGACCTTTTCCTAATTGGTGTTACCCTCTATAAATATCTTTTACAGCAACTCGACTTCTCGGGGTTATGATCATAACACGTAAAAATGCACAACTTGATACCCGACGAGGTGTGCTCCTGTCAGGATGATGTATGTTATTACATTCTTTGAACGGAAAGTGGAAAGGGGTTGTCTGGAAGTTGGATCGAAAAAGATTTTTATTACTTGGACAAGTGTTTAGGTTTAATTTTGCTCGCTTTGGTTATCTTGTTTGTCCGTTCAATCGAGAGATGTTTTGAATTGGTACATAGGTCGTATATCAGTTTTAATATCTGTATTTTTGGTGGAAATTACTTCTTAAATCTTCAAAACATTAGATGGAGCAGTCCGTTCTTTGTTCATTTTGAAAATAGAATAAAAAGTTACTTCGTTTTCTATCACTTTTTTATTATTGAGGCTACAGTGACCCAAGTTTCGTAAATTTACTACATTTTTAAACTGGTGTATAACCAATTGTATTTCAAAGGTTTTTATAAATTAATAGAAGCCTTCGGTTGGTGTTGAACTTCAAAAATTGGGGAGTACCTCAGGTCTGCTTATTTAATTGTCTCATTGCGGTATAATGATGATATTTGCGAATATCTGTTGATTCCAGGAAGTCTAGTTTCTTGCCGGTTCCATATGTAGTATTTTAAGATTATCTCATTCTGGGAAAACATGAATGTGTCCCAAAATTAGAATTATCTTTTCGATGATTAATGATGCTAGATGTTCTTTGAACCCTTTGTGAAAATTCTCTCGGTTTTTCCTTCATATACGCAATCTCACTGAATTATTGTATTAAACGGGTTGTTTTTGTCTTTAGCATTATTGAATTTTTCTTTTCTTTATGAGAGAATTTATATTTTTTTTTGGAAATGATCATTAACAGCTCTTTGTTTGTGTGTATTCAGTTTCCTTCTTAGCGCAATATTATTGAAGGGAATGGGAGATGATATCAATGATCTATAGGTATTGAGTTTAGATGGTTTGAATGTTGTACCTGTTGTTATGGGTTTTCTTAATATATCGAAGAAATCTCATTATAATTCATAATTGAAGTTATGTTCAGAAAATGTATTTCATTATAAGATTTTGGTCTCTTAAGTATCAATTCAAAAGATCTCTTCGGCAAATATACTCTGTTGAAGAGACAAAGTAACCAGAGCGAGCAAAATTTAACCTAAGTATCGAGTTTTTTTTTTAGAGTGATATAACTTTAAATTGAAACAAAACACTTTTAAATCAATCTTGAAGTCAATTTTTTTTATAATTTATGACATTTATATTTTAAAAATAATTTCTGGCATATGTCAAGCTCTAAAGAACCGTATTGGACCAAAGCAATTTTGGATCACTTTTTCGGATAATTCAGGCCGTATTTCATCAATAACACGAGTTATGTTGGCTTCCAAAGCGTCTATTGTTTCTGGTTGATCAGCATTAACCCATGACTTGACATAACCCCAAAGAAAATAATCCGGTGGATATGTGGCATGATCTTGGAGGCCAATTAATTGGATCATTTCTCTAAATAATGTTATCGCCAAATCTTTCTTTCAATAAATCAATTGTAACGCTAGAAGCATGAGATGTAGCACCATCTTGTTAGAACCAAAACACTTCTGGGTCGATACCATTCAAATTTTGAAACAAATAATCATTGATCATCGATCTGTAACGAGCACCATTCACTGTAACATTTGCTTCAGCATCGTTTTTAAATAAATACGGACCGATGATGCCTCTAGCGTATAAAGCACACCATACAGTGCATTTTTCAGGATGTAATGGATCCTGCAGAACTTCTTGAGAATTGTTTTCACTCCATATACGCCAATTTTGCCTGTTTACATCTGTTCAACCAGAAATGAGCTTCATCACTAAACACAATTTTACGATAAAAAAGTGGATCAACTTCAAGCTGTTCTAGGGCCCAATCAGCAAACAAACGACGCTTATTATTGTCTAGTGGCTTTATTTCTTGAGCCAGTAGGATCTTGTATGGGAGTAGACCAAGATCTTTACGCAAAATTTTCAATGTGGTGGATGCGCAGAGTCCAACTTGTTGTGAACGTCGACGAATAGACAAATCGGGATTATCATTAACACTATGACTTACAGGAGCGATATTTTCTTCTGTACGTACAGTTTTTTGTCTTGTTGTTGCATCGAGTAGAGAAAATTTTGTCCGAAATCTATCGATAGTTCGACGAATAAGCTGCTCTGATGGACGATTATGTAAAACATAAATTTCACGAAGTGCTCTATAAGTTTGACTAATAGAACATTGATTTTGAAAATAAATTTCAACAATTTGTAAACGTTGTTGCGGCGTGAGTCTTTCCATGATAATTTGTCAATGCTTACTGAACAGAAATGTCAAAACAACATGGCTGTTACCTTCTGTCAAATCACAGTTATCCCTATCGAAAGTTCTATCACTCTAAAAAAACACTCTATATTTGTGTGTATTCAGTTCCCTTCTTAGCGCAATTTTATTTAAGGGAATGGAAGATGATCAATGATCTATAGGTATTAAGTTTAGATGGTTTGAATGTTGTATCTATCGTTATGGGTTTTTTAATATATCGAAGGAAATCTCATTATAATTCTTGATTGAAGTTATGTTCAGAAAATGTATTTCATTATAAGATTGTGATTTAAACCTATACCGAGAATACATTGAACACCCCTCTTATGTATCAATTCAAAAGATTTCTTCGGCAAATTTACTTTATTGAAGAGACAGACAAAATAACCAGAGAGAGCAAAATTTAACCTAAGTACTTGTTCTAGGAAAATTCTCGATAATTTCCCCATGTGAACAAGGTATCAGCATTTTAGAAACACCTTTAATGACCGCAAATAAAAATTTGACTTCGACAGTTAGAAATTAATTCTATTTTTTTGAACGATAACAGATATGTATAGGAAAATAGGAAATGGAATTGTTGAAAAAGTAATAGTTAATCATTAATTATATATGGGTGCTATCATTGAATAAAGAAACATTACCAGTTTTTGGGAAGGAGCTCAAGTTTTGTTATCCAAAATATTTTATATAATTATATCATAGCAATAAATTTTCAAACACTCTAATTGAAAAACATTGTAATATATTGCATTTTATTTGGGAAGTTTTTTAAATTTCTATCACAAATTCTTATAGCTTAAGGTAAATTAATCCCTAAGAAGACCTAATATTAGCGGTTCATTAAAAAAAATGCCTAATTTTCGTACCAAATTTCATGCATACTTGTGTTATAGTTGAAAAGAAAGGCAATTCATGAATTTTAAGTACTTGCGAAAATTATGGAAATTTCTGGTCAAAATAGCTTTTTATATAGATGTCCAAGTTTTCGTCTAGCAAATTATTCAATTATGCAAAGTAGAAAGACAGAGACATTTTATACCAAAAGGAATCATATCATTTTTTCATTAAGTGTTTTTGAATTAGTTATTCGTTTGCATTTGCAAATTAGAGAGGAGTTAAAATTTTCATAAGTGTACGAAAAATTTTCTTGCTACTCGATTTTAAAGATAACAAAATCGAATCATATAGCCCATCTAAAATTTCTATAAATTATTAATAACACGCTTTCAGAAAAATACCCAATAAAATTTTCTCCTTGCAATTATACACTGATTGTTTGAATCAACTGCTTTCATTGCTGCTTAAGATAGCTGTAGTATTAAATATTCTGTTAAAAACTGTTCAAGTGTAAAAATTAAACTGACAGCGGATTAATTTTAAGTTGCAATTTGTACATTTGTTATTGATCTTGTTTCTATTAAACTGGCTTTCTGATGTAATTTAAACACGAATGCCAAACAGAAAATTTTCAACTGGGCTGTTTTATGTGGACTAGCCTGTATAGCATCTTCAGCTACTACTAAGTATATTAAGCTAATAGTTTTTCTTCAATTCATCTATTGAAATGACTTCAGGTAAAAAAGTATTTATACCAATCATCTAAGGTGAACTTTTTCCACTTCAAAGAATGGCTGGAAATTTAGATTGAATTTTTATAAACACACCGATAGTAACAATGGTTTGAACCTATAACTTGTTTTGTAGGAGCTCATTCTGGAAAAAACCATATAGAAAGTTAAATATCAAAAACGTCAAACTGTGTCCACAAGTCAGAGACCTCTTCTATAATAACATCTGAGCTAAGAACAAATTATAGTTTCCTAGAAATATTTCCATATTTCACATTTGATACCAAAATTAAAGCTAAAAAACTTGTATATTATACTGCCAAAAGTTGTAAATATTTTATGACGATAAAAAATATCCAAATCATCCACCATATGGTCAGAGCTGCTCAACGACTATTTTATTGGACTTGTTCAATGAATAAATTCAGTATACATAAATGCATAACGCGCTTCTGGATCCGAAAATTCATAACAGTAAAATGAGGAAGACGTTCGAGCTATACGTAGGAGTCCCACCTGGTGTAATGTCTTACAGATAACCATCTTCTAAGTTATACAATATTTAATATTACATTATTACATGTTGACCTAGAAACAGTCAGATTCATAGATGAACTACAATAGTGAAACTCGTCCGTTTTAGTTTTAATAGAAGTCACAGGCAATGTCCAGGAAGTTTGTTTTTCTGCATAAATCCTTAATACATTTGAATAAGATTTTTAAACTTCGAATCATGTTGCCTTCACTTGTACACTTAATTAAATAATACGCATATATGTTGATTTCTATTTATTTTTGACAGTCCCTAACATGACGCGTTTCGTTACTTGGTAACTTCCTCAAATGTTTATAAAAAACTGGCCAAAAGTTTGGTAACATACAATACATTCTGTCAAGAAAGTACCGGGAATTATCGATTTAAATCTGGCGGGGCAATGAGGCAGGTAATTTTTTTTTCCTAGGTTGGTACTACTGTCCGTAATTACTATGCCAAGCTTAAGCGGGATCTGTCAACTAGTGTGTTTGCAACAGCTGATTAAGTCAGTCGATGTCAGAGTGCGTGCCGATTTTTACTATGGGTGATTACGTTGAGCAAAGAATTTGTTTAAAGTTTTGTGTTGCAAATGAATTTTCGTGTGCCGATGCATTAAAAATGTTGCAAAAGGCCTTTGGTGATAATGCTCGAAAACTCGTGCATATCAGTGGTACAGAGCCTTCAAGGACGGTCGTGAAGTGGTCGCCCATCGACGGCTTCGATCGAAGATAACGTCGATAAAATTAAGGAAAAGGTGCTGGAAAACCGTCGTACCAGCTTGAGAGAGATAGCACATGATCTTAAGATATCCCACGAGTCCGCACGTACGATTGATATTTTGGGCATGAGAAAGGTGGCCGCACGACTCGTACCGAAAGACCTGAATTTTCTTCAAAAACGTCATCGCGAACAGGTTGCTTCAGACATGCCGGATCGCTGTAATTCCGATTCTACATTCATGGAACGCATTATAACTGGGTGTACGAGTACGATATGCAAACAAGCCAGCAATCATCGAATGGGTGGCAAAAAATGAGCCGAAACCTAAAAAACCACGCCAAAGCCGCTCGAAAAAGAAGGTGATGCTCATTGTTTTCTTCGATATCCGTGGCGTGATGCACTACGAATTCGTTCCAGAGGGTCAGACGGTAAACAAGGAGTATTACCTAGGCGTTATGAAACGTTTGCGTGAGCGTATCCGTAAGAAGCGGCCAAATTTGTGGGCGAACAACTCATGGATTTTGCATTACGATAACGCGCCTTCTCACGGAGCTAAGATTGTGACTGACTTTCTCGCCAAAAACTCAACAAACGTGCTTCAGCAACCACCGTATTCGCCGGATTTGGCTCCCTGCGACTTTTTCCTCTTCCCAAAACTAAAATTGCCCCTTCGTGGCACCCGTTTTGAGTCGATTGAAGCCATAAAACAAAATTCGGCGCGAGAGCTAAAGTCCATCCCGGAAAGCGCCTATAAAAAATGTTTCGATAATTGGAAGTGCCGTTGGCATAGATGTATTGGAGCAAATGGAGCCTATTTTGAAGGCGACCCAATAAATTTTGACGATTAAATGTAAAAATGTTGTTTTAATTGAAAATTCCCGGTACTTTCTTGACAGAGTAGTATTTAAATGGTTTCTATTTTGAGTTAAGAGTACAATAAAGTTTGTTATTACTTTTGGTAAAACCACCGGTTCATTATGAGAATAAACCGATAGAGGTGAACTTGTTAAGCCGGTTTGGTCATTGAATAAATTCCCAGAATTTCTTGAAAGGTTTATTTCTTAACTTCAGGCTCAGCTTCAGGCCCTTATTTTCTTTATGCAAAACCTTAAAACGCTCATCAAAATCATATTTCTCTGTTATCAGAGTTTTCGCATACGCAAAAGATGTCGCTGCTAGTTTATTATTCCATTGTTTCATCTGGCAACAACTTTATTTTGAAGTGTCATCAGTATCCTTTTTTTTAGGTATCTGTCATTTCGCTGAAGTGTACACAACATATTTTCCGTGTGTTCTGAAAATGTCAATTTTTTTACCTAATTAAAACAATATATACAGGGTGTATATGAATAGTTGCGAAAAAATTTAGGGGTGATTCCTTGACAAAAAATAGGGTGGGTCTTCCATATAAAATTTATTTTTTGAGCCCTGTATGCTTAGTTACAGCCTCCTAAAGAAGACGGCCAAAAAACGGTTTTCAATTTTTTTCTTAAAAATCAAAAAGCTAACAATAATTGTACCTGAATTCAAGTTAATCAAAAAAAGTCAGTTATAACAAAATAACATCCGCTAACTAAATAAATTCTTGTTCTGAAATAATTCCAGCCTCTGCTACTCGGGCTTTCATGTTGATAAATTATTATTTTTTCTCAAAAACCTCGAAATTTAGCAAGAAATTACAAGATACCTTATTTGTTAAGAATGGATCAAGCTATCCAAAATTGACTTTTTTCATTGTAAAATGGGAATATGGAAAAAATTTGTTGCAAAAGTTTAGGGGTGGCTTTTTCTACTCCTTTCAATAATAGAGGAACACCACCAAAAATTTTTTTTGATTGTCTTCTCGCCCGCTTAAAATGTCTCCTTAGTTTTATTTTGGTCATTTTTTGGTTTTTGATAAGCAAGGGGGCTCAAAAAAATAAAGTTTAGATGAAAGGCCCGCCCTAATTTTCGCAACTATTCATATACATCCTGTATAAGAGACAGTAGGTATTTTAATTTCCAAAACAATGTTAACAATACAACAATAGTTTCACTGCGATGTGGCTTTTTCAAGTATCTACATTCTACTAGTAGAATGTAGCTTTTTATTACATTTTTGAGTCAAAAAATGCCTCAAAAATGAGTAAGTCAAAATACTCACTTGAAACAATTGTATCAGTCATATTTGTTTTATAACTTCCATCAATTTTCTTTATATTTTATAGACTCCTTTATGTTTTGAATGTTGTACTATATTTGACAATTCTACGTATACTAAAATATAAAGTTGATTTTTTTAAGACATTTCGAAGTCATTCTTTCTAATAAATAAATTATGTTTAGGTTTTATGAAATAATTCTGTTTTTAAAATTGAAATTAACATTAAGTTGGTAAAATTGTCATAATATATGAAAAAAATTAATTTTAAGTAATATCAATGTCAAGGAACCCTTTCTATAAATTAGTCACCCAGTCAGTCATTACTATTCAAGGTACTTCAGGATGGACCTTCGAGAAAAAATCGAATTCATCAGATATTCTTCACGAACATATAGATTTCGTATTGTGTTTTTGTCTATACAAGATTCCGACACGAAATGCCGTTGGAGCCTCAATTAAAACTAGAATAGATCTCGTTTCCTCTGACAATCACTTGCCCTATTGTTGTAACGATAGCCATAAAATAAGTAAGTGCAAGGTGTTAACCGATCTCGGTCATAAGACTGAAGACAGCTATTAATAACAAATGTCAGGGATGGTGTGGTCCTTTCTATTTAGACGCTGCGGCCATTGTTACATCCTCGATTGTTTATTGATAGGAATGATATTTCAAAGAGTTGCGAAATGGATCTCTCGATACACTTCCTAGATCATTAGGGCCAATCATTTATCGTGGGTCATGCCTCAAAATACCTAGATGAAAAGTAATGGGAAGATAGTAACTAAGTAAAACAAGGACCTTAAGAACTTATCTGAAGACTAAAGGTTGCAGCAACAAATTTAAAATTAAATAATAAGAAAGCGGTGTTTTACTTGATAGAAGGATTATTATAATATAAACTTTGAATATCAAAACAGATTTAGTCTGTTAGTCTTCTACAATTTTAATTTCAAAAAATTCATTCAATAAACTTTAAGAATTGAATTTATGCCTTATAAGCACTTCTTATATTTAATAGACGTATAAAATTGAAACTCATTAAATAATATCAAATGGAATTAAGAAAAACCCAACGAATATAAATTGTCAATTAAAATTAATAAATAAATGTTTTTTTGTTTCGTTCCAAGCATGCGTTCTGAACTCATAAGGCAAGCGTACACAACCCTACTTGTGACAAAATGTTTTGTTTTCTGATCTTATATTTATGAAAACTAAATCTTTCTGAAAAATATACAACATAATTTTAAGAACTTCTCACAAACTAATTTATTTGAAATATTTAATATAATTAAATAAGTACGCATGCTTGGAACGAAACAAAAAAACATTTATTTATTTATTAATTTTATTTGACATTTTACATTCGTTGAGTTTTTCTTAATTCCATTTGATATTGTGAATCTTGTGAAAACAAATATCTTTCAAAAATGTCTGAAATAATCTTAAGAATTTCATCATAAAACTATCTTACTTAGAATATTCAACATTGTTGGATATCTAACTAAGTTACTTTATATAAAAATTCAAGATATGTAAAAACATTACTGAAAAACAAGAGAGAATTTGCTTCGTCAGTATTCAAATAATTCATATTCAATTAATATAACAACAATCGACAACAAAAATATTTACTCACCCTTCAACAATTTAGAAAACTTCTGGTAAATGGATATGACAAATTTAAATGTAGTGTAAAGGTTAACTATAGATAAATATTTCTGTGGTTTACCCTTGATCTAAAAGATTGAAAGACAATTTAACGGCCTCTGTTATAGCACAAGGACTATCTGTATAAAGAATGTTAAGGAAACCAAATAATTATATATTAAATAAAATAAGAAGGAACGGTTTTTCACTTGATAGAAGGATTATTACAAAATTTGAATAACAAAACAGATTTAATCTATTGTCTGCTACAATTTTAATTTCAAAAAATTTTTTTTAGGAAACTTTAAGAATTAAATTAATGTCTTTATAAGCACTGCTCCATTTCATTTGATATTGTATGATGAATTTTGATTTTATACGTCTATTAAATATGAGCAGTGCTTATAAAGACATTAATTTAATTCTTAAAGTTTCTTAAAAAAAATTTTTTGAAATTAAAATTGTAGAAGACAACAGATTGAATCTGTTTTGTTATTTAAATTTCAAATTATATATTATGAATAAAATAACATAAATAGAGGTTAATTCTTGATAGAAGGTATATAAAATTATTTAAATATTTTAATATTAGCCTTATTTTGGTTAACAATTTTTATTTATTGGATTATGTTATACCATTTGGATGTCATATAATGAATGTTTATTTTATATGTCATTTGATATAAGTGGTACTTATATGACATTATTTTGATTTTTCAGAAGTTATAATTATTAACTATAATTTTTTGAAATTAAAATATGTAGAAGGCTAATATTAAAATATTTAAATAATTTTATATACCTTCTATCAAGAATTAACCCCTATTTATGTATATTTTATTCATAATATATAATTATTTGGTTTCCTTAACATTCTTTATACAGATAGTCCTTGTGCTATAACAGAGGCCGTTAAATTGTCTTTCAATCTTTTAGATCAAGGGTAAACCACAGAAATATATATCTATTTTTAACCGTTACACTACATTTGAATTTTTCATATCCATTTATCAGAAGTTTTCTAAATTGTTGAAGGGCGAGTAAATATTTGTTGTTGATTGATGTTATATTTTATTGAATATGAATTATTTGAATACTGACGAAGCAAAGTCTCTCTTAAAACTGGTTTTTCAGTAATGTTTTTACATATCTTGAGTTTTTATATAAAGTAACTTAGTTAGTTATCCAATAATATTGAATATTCTAAGTAAGATATTATAGTTTTATGATGAAATTCTTAAGATTATGTTAGACATTTTTGAAAGATATTTGTTTTCATAAGAATGATTAGCAGAAACAAAATTTTGTCTGTTCAAAATATTCAATTTATAGGATTTTGGTTAACAATTTTTATTTATTGGATTTTGTTATACCATTTGGATGTCTTATAATGAATGTTTATTCTATATGTCATTTGATATAAGTGGTACTTATATGACATTGTTTTAATTTATTTACAGAAGTTATAATTATTAAATATAATTTTTTGTAATTAAAATATGTAAAAGGCTAATATTAAAATATTTAAATAACATGAGTTGGTAGTATTAAAATAGATATTTTTTACTCTTCTGAAGATTCATTACTGAAAAACATTTAATATATATGAAATATTTGAAAGTATTATCAATATTTAGCTAAACAGTCTCTCGCTTTCAATAGCACATCCACTTCTCTGGGCATTTTATTTATGTAACTTAAAGCAATTTCCTTCAATATATTATTGCGGTTATGTTATACCATTCTTTTGATCAAGTGCAACTTGTTTGTAATGTTTCCTTTTGCTAATTCTTGTTTTGGACACTTCCAGACAATTATGATTGGAGAGTTTCTGATGTATGGTAAAAGAGGTATTTTTTTCTCCTCCAAGAATTTTTTTTCGCTTTTAGGCATAGGGCACCGTACATGAAATCTTAACTAAAATAAAATAGAAAGGCCTTTTACTTGATAGAAGAAATATAACAACATTTGAATATTAAAACAAATTTATCTTCTACAATTTTAATTTCAAAAAGATTTTTTATTCAAAAAACTTTAAGAATTAAATTTATGTCTGAAACAAGCACCGCTTACATTTAATAGACGTATATAATCAAAACTCAATATATAATGTCAAATGCAATAAATAAACCAACAGATATACGAAAGTAATTAAAATTAATAAATAAATATTTAAAGGAGACAAAATTTTGTTTCTGGTCTTACCTTTAGGAACACCAATTGCCTTTTAAAAACATGAACACACTTAAAGGACTTCTCAAAGAATATAATTTAATTGAAATATTTAATATATTTAAATATTCGAATAAGTTAATTCAGAAATCTCTAAAAAAATGCACTATATCTATGTAAAAAGACTAAAGTTTCGAAACACAGATCAACTATATAATTCAAGATTGATCTATATTCTAACAAAATCAAAGAACAGTGTGAGTTATTTTAAGGTTTAGACATGTTTTAGACATAAATTTAATTCTAAAAGTTTTTTGAATAAAAAATCTTTTTGAAATTAAAATTGTAGAAGATAAACATATTTCAATTTGTTTTAATATTCAAATTTTGAAATCTTAACGCCTATTACCAAACCATTAATTGATCTGTGGTATCAATATGGTCTGTAGAACCCTTTTTTTGCATTGGTCATGTCGCATGGTTTCCTCAACGCTATGAATGAAGCCTTCCTAAACTCTTCCCACTGATTGCCGATCATATTATCATCACAGTTTCAACTATTTAATTGGTTTTTGGAGAACCTCACAAAGTTCTCCGTAACGTAGCCCTAAATGCAGAAGAGCCCGCCTCTTGAGATTTGTTTTTAATTTCACAGTGGCTTGCCCTTCTGTATTTCAGAGACAGATTATTCAAAATTCACTTTTCCCTAGGAAGGTTCTCTATCACAACGACCTTTCCGAGCAGCTCCAATGTCAATTTTTTGATATTTCAACGGAAATTCTGCAGAAGAGATAGGTGAATTCAACGCATTCTTCCGTATCCAAAGTGAAAAGGGTTGGTTTGACAAATATTGACGACACACCATAAAAACTAGAAAATAAATTAATAATAATCGGAGTCTTCAGATATACAATTCATGCTTCCGAAACACAAAACCACTCATCTTGATTGAGAGCCTGACGATCGCACAAAGAAGTGCTGACTTCGAAATGAAGCAAATAACGAGTATTCTTGTTTTCACAGATAAATTCCGGACGTTCTTGCAACGAATCCTCACGTCGTGAATCATCCCGAAAAAAATCTAAACCGACCATAATAAAGTGAAATAGTTCTTGCAACGCCACGAATACCGCAACTTTTCATGGTCCGGCATCAAGTTTGCGGTAAAGTCAATTTCTCAACGCGTCGTCTCCCGATGATGGAAGGTCCGAGGAAGCAATAAAACTTCGCGTGCTTGAGATTGCTCGACTATGAATCAGGTGTGCGAGTGGAACCCAGAGAGCACTCGAGACCACGGGGATTACGAGTCGCTTTGAAATTTATGCAAAACGATCCTCTCCTTCCGACCGATGACCTCCCAGATTACAGTAGCTACATGCGCTCGATCTCTTTTGTGATGATAATCCGGTGGTCAAGCACGGCCGCGGTGGATGGGACGCCGGCGTTGTTTGTTTCATCCGGAGACAAAAATTGATGTTAACGTCACGAGGATGTGGGAGCAGCCTTTGTTGGGCTACGATCGTGTGTTGTGTTCAGAGGTTAATAGTCCAATTGGTTTCGTGCACGTTTGAAACTTAGCCGACCCTGAAAGTAAAACAAATATCATATATATCATATATTTGAAGAATGAAAAATTATCAACAATTGCTCTATATCGTAAATTACTCAGTGGAAACATGAAATCAAAGAAGGTGATCGAAAGTTTTCATAATAAGTATGTGTTTATATAAGTAAATAATGTGATAAGATATTTTATTATCCTAATACTCCTGGATCTTCTGTGTAGATCTCTCAGAAGCTTTTTAGCTTGTACGAGTTAGGAGTTAAGTTATGATCTGGCTTTGTTACTGTGTTCTTACGCCTGTTAATTTTCGACCCAAAAGTGAAATGGTGGCCAAAAGCCGTCTAACTAAAATATGTTTTGACTTAGATGTGACCTGAACTTGGACCGTTTGGTTCCCTGCCCCCAGGTACTCATATATACAAATTATTTGGGATTATTCGAAGATATAGTTAATGACAACACATCATCGGCATACCCATTAGGTTGCATTTGCCAAAATTCCAACTGAAAATTCTTGAAACATGTATTATACTTTTGATTGTCGAAATACAGTAAAGAGGAAGACCAAATGAGTTCATCAATAATTGAATATTAAAACAAATTGAAATATGTTTATTTTCTACAATTTTAATTTCAAAAAAATTTTTTTATTAAAAAAACTTTTAGAATTAAATTAATGTCCAAAACAAGCACCGCTTACATTTAATAGACGTATATAATCAAAACTCAATATATAATGTCAAATGGAATAAATAAACCAACAGATATACGAAAGTCATTAAAATTAATAAATAAATATTTAAAGGAGACAAAATTTTTGTTTCTGGTCTTACCTTTAAGAACACCAATTGCCTTTTAAAAACATGAACACACTTAAAGGACTTCTCAAAGAATATAATTTATTTGAAATATTTAATATATTTAGGTATTCCAATGAGTTAATTCAGAAATCTCTAAGAACATGCACCATATCTTCAAAAAACAAATATAATTCTAAGCAATTCCTTCTTCAGTCCTGAATAATATTCCAAATATCAAAATCAAAAAACTAACCTATATCAGAAAACTCACCACGTGTAAAGGACTAATGCTTCGAAACACAGATCAACTTTATAATTCAAGATTGATCTATGTTCTAATAAAATCAAAGAACAGTGTGAGTTATTTTTAAGGCTTATTTAAATTCATTGACATTCCATAATGAGATTTATTGAAGCCAAAATATAATTATATATTATATATAAGGTAAAATAGAAACTTGATAGAAGAAATATAACACAACTTTAATATTAAAACAAATTGAAATACGTTTATCTTTCACAATTTTAATTTCAAAAAAATTTTTTTGAAATTAAAGATAAACATATTTCAATTTGTTTTAATATTCAAATTTTGTTATATTTCTTCTATCAAGTAAAAGGCCTTTCTATTTTAGTTCATCAATAAGGATAGTAATATTTTTTTTAAACAAGTTTTCCCTTCACCATGAATATTATATGTTCATATATTTTATTTCTATAGTTAAAGTACTGGTGCAAAATTTCAATGTGGGAAAGTTAATATTTCTACAATTCAAAAAATGGCTTTTATAAATGTATAGTCTGCGTTGAACATGGCAACGAAGAAATACAGGTATTACAGATTCAATCTAAATAAATGTCTTGAAAACATTCAGAATTAGGTTTTATAACATGCCTTAGACAACACTCAATTTGAATATCAAAACAGATTTAATCTGCCAGACTTCTACAATTTTGAATCAAAAAAAAATTTAATTCAAAATACTTTTAAAATTAAATTAATGTCTTATAAGCACAGCTTATATTTAATAGACGTATAAAATCAAAACTCAATATACAATATCAAATGGAATAAATAAACCAACAAATTTAAATTGTCAATTAAAATTAATAAATAAATATTTGAAGGAGACAAAAATTTTTTTCTGCTCTTATAATTATGAAAAAAACTCCTTTTCAAAGTTACAAAACATAATTTAAGGGCTTCTCAGAAAAAATAATTTATTTGAAATATTCAATATATTTAAATATGTAAATTTAAAAATCTCTCAGAACATGCATTATATCTTGAAAAAAAAAATAAGAATTTCGATAAGGTCTTCATCGGTCCTACTTCATATTTAAAAGATAAAATCAATCAACAACAAATATAACTCAGCTAAAAAGTTCTCCTGGGATCATCGCTTTGAACAACTAACTTTAAAATCCAAGATATTCTATGTTCGTCACAAAAATCACAGAAAGCTGTAAGGTATTATAAGGTCTTCTTTAAACCACTTGACATTCCATAATGATATTTTCATTCTAAATATAATTATATATTATGCATAAAATAAAATAAAAGGAAAAAGTTTTTTACTTGATAGAAGGAATATAACAAAATTTGAATATCCAAACAGATTTAATCTGTCAGTCTTCTACAATTTTAATTAAAAAAAAATTCTTATTCGAAAAACTTTCAGAATTAAATTAATGTCTTATAAGCACAGCTTATATTTAATAGACGTATGGACGTCATAATATATAGAATTGACCAAAATTATCTAATCATTACCTTATACAATTTTTTCTTGTGGATGTTAAGGAATAACAAATTTAATCACCAAAAAATGTTCCACATAGAATTTAAAACGGTTTTTTTTTTCATTTCTCTTCCAAAAAATAGATAGCACATGCTCCAGAAAATAACTTAAATAAAGGAATTAATCCAGCTATTATATCTAATATTCAAAAAACTTTTCTTGGTAAATTTTCAATATATATTCTTTGAGAAATACAGGTGCAAGTCTCCAGTTAGAAAAAAGATGTAATAGGATAAACGTTCCATCTCAAAATGAAATAATTATATGTAATTCGTCATAACATTGTATTCTGAATTCAACGGAAGTTATAAGAAAGTTCAGTGACCACGTCTTTATTAAGCTTTTAAGCCTGCTAATCTAAAATTAGTCTCAAGTTCAGACCATAAAACACAACGTAATATTCTAGATCTGGATTAGTAAACATAATGATTTCCTCAGTCATTTGGCCTAGACCGATACACTTCTTTAGCCAGCCTAAATACGAGTGAAAAAGCTGTTATACAAGTTTTTAAGATCTGATAATCCAATTAATATTAATAATAAAGTTAATAATCACTCATGAAGTAATACAATTTTCGAATTATATGAATGATTACTTTGAATTCTCAATAAATAAATTGTTTTAAATCAACATCTTGGGCCATGAAATAGTTCAGTGCTTCATCAGTTACTTGTTGTAGATTTCAACATTATCCAATAGACATTGAATTGTTTCGGCCGTAACCATTTGGTAGTTAATCATAATTGGAACAAATTTTCAGAAAGTACTATGTTTTACTGCCAAAAAATTTAAAGTTTGCACTTTTTGCGAGGTATTATATAATATTATAATAAGTACTGATCCGATCGAAATAACATTTGCGAGAAGTCGGACTAATTCAACTTTTCACTCTTTTGAGAAAAAATTAATCAAAGTTGAAGGTTTATATTGACTTCCTCTTAAATTAAACCACATTTATTTATTTTACATCTCAGAGAGGGAACTTAAACTCAACTTTACCTTAACTAAGAACTCAAATTAAATATGCTTTTATAGAAATACACATTTTAAATTTTTTATTCAGATTTTGTCTATCAATTTTTTCAGCAACTCATCTTTTTTAATATTACTACCATGGTTATATTAATATATTCGATTGAATTAATATGAGCTTGATAACTAACATAATTTATTATCCCAAACAGAAAAAACAAGAAAATTGTTTGCTTTTGGATTTGTTCTACTTTTTCTCTGAACCTGAACTCATATACAGACTTAAAATTTTCAGAGTAGGTTTGAAGTATAAAGATGGAGAAAATAATTCTAAATTTGCAAAAAATTATACCCATGTGACTCCTCAACATTTTCGTCGGTTTTCCAAGCATGTGAACAAATTTTTTACGACTCCTGCTAGAGATTTTTCTTATTAGTCCATAACGTTAAATTTACGGGATGCATAATACGTGAGATAACTTTTGATAATGTTAAAATCTTTATAATATATCCTGAATTAATCTCTAGACATTCATAAACGATCATTCTCGGCTCCATCGCAAACACTTCAACTTGTGTGGCCGCAAAATTGAGATTGAGGGGATACATCCTTCCTGGCCACTGGGTATCCATTATAACCTATATTCCAATGTCTGAATTATGGGATAGCTCAGTCTTTGAAGCAGGCGAAACGCTTGAATTCATTTAAAGTAGATTGGTCAATAATCTATATCAGGATGCCTCCAGAAATCACTCGACTGGCGCCTACCGCACTTGTGTCCTGTTACCATCATAATATAATAATATCACGCTCCATCAAGTCATTCACTGAAGTGCCAAATCAATGGGTTAACCACATAAATATTGCTGGCGGAATAATGGATCAAATATAAAAATCAACCCAATACTTATGGAAGTTTAAAGTTTCATTGGGATAATATAGCAGTACTTTTATCTAACTGTATTCACTGTGACGAACTTTTGGATTATGTTGGTTGCCATTAATAACCTTTTTTTTCTTCTTAAAATCCTTAGATATTTGATAGATTCGGTCTTTACTTGGTGGAAACTCATTTTATTTAAAATAATGTATATGAGACAGTAATTTATTTCCACAAAAATGTTTGTACTACCACAACAATTGTTTTACCACGATGTGGCTTCTTCAGGTATTACATTGTACTGTCTGATGGTATTCAGTGTTTAATACATTTTTAGGTACGTGACCAAATAATGGAAGCACAAGTCATAAAAACTCTAGGTGTTTATTGGAGTTTGCCGCTAAAAATGCCAGGAAAAATATTCAGTAATGGAGAATGATCAACATCTGTTTGTTCGTTCAAAAGGATTTTACGGGCATTATACCTGTTGATTTCAAGAAATTCTAAAAGTGTTAATCTAGAACTTTTGCTTTCAACGTGGATAATTTCATAATTATTGTTGAAATTATGCCTGAATTCCTTAAGATGATTAGCATATGTCGAATGTACAGAACTGGATAGTTAACTCCTTTGGTGTTCTTGGACACGTTTCTTGAATGATCTACCAGTCTGGCCAATGTAAACTAAAGGGCAATCTTTGCAAGTCAACTTGTAGACTCCGGATTTATTTTCTTTATTTGTACGATCTTTATTGTTTTTTATGTAGGTACTAAGGTTATTAATTGTCTTAAAAGCCGCGTTATAATTGAAACAACTTTTGAAATATTTAGCAATATTTTCAGATAATCCATTGACATAAGATAACGAAAAATATTTCTGTGTATTGTCCTCTTTTATGATTGGGTACACGAGATTTAATGCCATTTTCTTTTGTTTATTGGATACCATTTTGTGTATTAGAAAGCGATTGTAACCGTTGTTTGACGATATTTGTTTAATAATATTTAATTCTTTCATGAAGTTTTCTGAATTTAAAGCGACATTCAATAATCTATGAATAAAACTATTATATGCTGACATCTATTGGCTGGTGGGGTGGTTTGAAGTTTTATGTATTGTGATGTCTGTATGTGTTGATTTGTGAAAAATACTGAAAGACAAAATGATATCCAATAAACAAAAGAAATTGGCATTAAATCTCGTGTACCCAATCATAAAAGAGGACAATACACACAAATATTTTTCGTTATTTTATGTCAATGGATTATCTGAAAATATTGCTAAATATTTCAAACTCTATTTATGTTATGTTGATATACTTTTTATTGATTGTTTTCATTGTATAGTATATAGGACGGACAGGCTGATGTTTACAGCATAGAATCAAAGAACATAGGATGTTCATTTTGAAAAACCGGTTTTGCAGAACATTGTATAGAAAATAATAATTTTTTTAATGAGAAAACAGTCACTTTACTATTTGGACTATTCTCTCAATCAAAAAAGCCGTTGAGAAAAAGTAGAATTTAACAAATTCCCAAATACTATTCGTCAAGACCCCTATAATGGATGACCCCATATTATGGTCTGACTTGAGCATGAGGAAAGTTTTTTCTGTGTTTTTGAGGTGAAAATATCGGGAATACATTTATTTACTTGAATAAGCTCACAAACGTATCTCTTGTATGTATGTTTGCATACTCTAGATGGCGCTAATGTATGATTAATACCTTCGTATCTCTGTGTATAGCGAATGTAGATACTTGACAGATTTGTAGTCGCTGGCATTCATTGACGGGTGAGAACCAACAAGTTTGAAACGTGCGCATGTCTGCAGTTTGACCCTGTGATCAACAAACCCTTATCGGGTTTGTTTTGAGTACAGAATTGCTATACAGATGTATGTTACACTATCTCGATTTGTAGAACTTTCTATTACTATAGCTCCTTATTACTGAAATTTGGTACAGATAAGCCGAATTAATTTATTTGAATATCGTATTATATCAATTGTTCCTCATTTTATATTGGATCTTAAAGGACATATTCCTGGATCCAAAGTTCAATGTAATAATAATAATACATTTTCAGTATCATATCAGGTGTTTTTTTTAGAACTTTCGATAGGGATAACTGTGATTTCACAGAAGGTAGAAGCCATGTTGTTTTGACATTTCTGTTCAGTAAGCATTGAAAAATTATCATGAGAAAGACTCACGCCTCAACAACGTTTACAAATCGTTGAAATTTATTTTCAAAACCAGTATTCTATTCGCCAAACTTATAGAGCACTTCGTGAAATTCATGGGTTACATAATCGTCCATCAGAGCAGCTTATTCGAATTGTCGATAGATTTCGGACAACATTTTCTCTAGTCGATGCAACAACAACAACAAGACAAAGAACTGTACGTACGGAAGAAAATATCGCTGCTGTAAGTCATAGTGTTAATGATGATCCAGATTTGTCTATTCGTCGACGTTCACAACAAGTTGGACTCTGTGCATCCACCACATGGAAAATTTTGCGTAAAGATCTTGGTCTACACCCATACAAGATCCAACTGGTTCAAGAACTAAATCCACTTGACCATAATAAGCGTCGTTTGTTTGCTGATTGGGACCTAGAAGAGCTTGAAGTTGATCCACTTTTTTTATCGTATAATTGTGTTTAGTTACGAAGCTCATTTCTGGTTGAACGGCTATGTAAACAAGCTAAATTGCCGTATATGGAGTGAAAACAATCCTCAAGTTCTGCAGGTTCCATTTCATCCTGAAAAATGCACTGTATAGTGTGCTTTACACGCTGGAGGCTTCATCGGTCCATATTTCCTTAAACACAATGCTGGAGCTAATGTTACAGTGAATGGTGCTCGTTACCAAACGGTGATCAATGATTATCGGTTTCAAAATTTGAATGGTATCGACCCAGAAGTCATTTGGTCCCAACAAGATGGTGCTCCACCTCATGCTGCTACCGTAACAATTGATTTATTGAAAGAAAGATTTGGCGATAACATTATTTCGAGAAATGGTCCAATTAATTGGCCTCCAAGATCATGCGACATAACTCCACTGGATTATTTTATTTGGGGTTATGTCAAGTCATTGGCTTATGCTGATGAACCAGAAACAATAGACGCTTTGGAAGCCAACATAACTCGTGTTATTGATGAAATAAGGCCTGAATTACTCGAAAAAGTGGTCCAAAATTGATCTGATCGAATGAGGTCGTGGTGGACATATGCCGGAAATTATTTTCAAAACATAAATGTCATAAAATTATTTTTCAAATAAAAAAATATTGGCTGAATGTGTTTTATTTCAAGTTCTATCACTTTAAAAAAAACACCCGATACTTAAAACTCGACTGTTCGGACAGACACTGTTAAGTTCGACTCTGAATATTTTCACCTTGGGAAGTAGTGAAATCTTTGTTTCTAGTGATGGTCAAAATAAAGGTATGTGAACAAAATATTTGGAAAATCAAAGTTTTGTAATGACGAAATAGGAAACCGTTGTTTATTATTTTGCAGCGTAACAGGATAACGCATAGATATTGTTCTTTTCCACATATAGTGATACATCAACTCAAGCATCTGAATAAAGGACGGAAGGAATTAAAAATTATTATATGCTCGTGTGTCCCATCTCATCCTTTTTAGTACATACAAACCGACCAACAATGGTGCTTTGTTTTCAGCTGTGTGTTTATTCATTCATAGAAGTCTTGCTTTATTTGAAGCGCCTGTTGAAATTTTGACGTATATGGTCGCCGTATCATAGGCGTACATTAAATTTCACTCTTTGATGGCACACGAAAAGGTGTGAATTGATTAGATGAGCATGTATAATTTAAAGATGAGTGAAAGTTGTGATAAAATGTACGTCTCGAAAAACGAGTTCGTAAATAGGTACCTGCCGTTGACTGAACCTTGTCGAATGTGAAATAATCGGATAATCATGCATATCATCGTCAAGTTCTCACCTGTATTTATCAGGGAAATGGAAATTTGATTCTTATAGGATTTAGAATTTAAGTGATGTTTTTCTTCAAATCTTGATCAACAAATTCAGGGCTTCTGAGAACCTGAAAAATCCTAAATCATTAATTTAAATATGTCAAACATTAGTTTTTATATTTTGAATAATTTCATGATCCAGTTAAAAATTGAAATGGAACAGTTTATCAATTTATTTATTCATAAACGAATGGATTGATTTGAGTTGAACATTTGTTTGAATTCAGTTATTCGTTAATAAAGAGTGGCCCACATATAACAGTCCAGCTGGATATTTCCGTTAGTATGAGTTTTTTAAAACGCCGAGGTTTGTCAATTTTTATATAGAGGGGAACATCTCTTAATTGCATATTCGTGGGTGTACGATCATCACCCTAACCAGAGTGGTAAACCCCTCAAGAATGGCAATGGGATTAGAGAAACACATCCATTAAAATGTTTTGCAATCCTATTTATGGATATGATGAAAAGTGAGCTCCATCGCTAAAGATGATTTTTCTGGGAAAATGCTAATCTTCGGCCATTAGCTCATTGAGCGAAGTGGAAACTCATCGTATAGTCACGAGGCTTCACTTCTTGCACTAGTTGAGCTCTATAAGCCTTCATTTCCCGATGCAAAATTCTCCTCAGAAAATTAGGAGAAATATTCAGTTCTTGAGCAAAATGACGAGTTGATGTTTATGGATTGTTTATGGCCACATTCTGGGCTACAGCAGCAATGTTTTCAGGTGTGCTCACTGGGGGTGTTTTATGAAATAACGATCCAGTTTCACGAACTGATTGATCCACAAATTGTCGTGAGGACATTACAATCTATTGAATTTTCACGTAAATTCCTAACAGTTTGGATAGAAGAGTCACCATCCAATTTGGAAAATAAGTCGATATTTCTTAGTTTTCTGTTTGAAAAAAATTTCTTGGTTTTGTTAATCGACACATTTCGTTTATGTCAAATATTAAAAAATAACTTTCTGTCAAAATACGAACGAGTGTTGCCAGACTCGAAATAATCACTAGTTCAAAATGCAAACGCTAAATGCCCCCCTCCCACCCCACTATGCTTTATCAACAAATATTTCCATTAAGTTAATTTATTCACGAAAATACTGAGAATTCACATGTTTCTGGATAGTAAATTATTAAAGTAAACATATTTTACAATATAAAGTAGCCCGACAAACGGAATAGCCAATTTCTCCAGACTACTCGTTTTATCAACACTCTATGGTTGAGCAGGTTTCCAGCTTAATATACCGAATAAGATATTCTCCAGATATCAAAAATGTATTTGAATAACATTTTCTGTATATTTTTGCTATGAATCTCACGAAAATTTTCTCAAATATTCTAATAATTATTCTTCAACCTTCTTACTTTCTTCTACTTTTATTTCCAAACGGTTCCCGCAAATTTTCACCTGCTCACGAACTTAATTTTTTCATTAATAAGGAGTATCACCTGTGGTAGTGGAAAGTTCTACAAATAGAGATAGTGCAACATGCATCTGTATAATAATTCTAAACTCAAAAAAAGCCCTTTAAGGATTTGATCATCGCTGAGACATAGTGCGCACGTTTCGAAATTTGTTGGTTTCTCGTCAGTGCCCTGTAATGTTCAACGACTACAAATCTGTCACGCACCTATATTCGTTTTTCAAATGAACTCCAAGGTATTTATCATATACTAGCGCCCGCTAGTGCACGCAAATTTTATTACTATTATTATCCTGATACTCCTAGATCTTCTGTGAAGATCCCTCAGAACCTTTTTCATCTTGTGCGAGTTGGGAGTTCAGTAGTATTCTGAGTAGGCCTTGTTACTGCGATCTTGCGCCACTTAGGGTCACAGCACTATTAATTTTCGACCCAACAGTGAAATGGTGGCCTACACCCGTCCAATTAGAAAATTTCTTTCAAACCTGAACAGGATTTGAAGCCGCGAGCTTCCGGTTACGAGCCCTATGCTCTACCATTGAGCTGTCGGCACTCATAAACATACATAACATACCGCCAATTCAAGCAAAGAACTGTATTCTCGATTTTTTCTAACGCAGAAAACTTTCCTCTTGCTCAAGTAAGATATTTATATTCAAATAAATTAATTCGGCTGATCTGTATCAAATATCATCAATAAGAAGTATGAACTATGGTAATAAAAAGTTCCACAAATCAAGACAGTGCAACATACATTTGTATATTCCAAACTTGTAGAACTTTCCATTACCATTTAATCAATTTTTCCATTTGTGTTTGAAGCCCATCCTACAAATTTCCAATTCCAGTGTAATACTCGTATTTTGAGACAAGTTGCACACCCAAAATACACTATTATCCGAAACATTTCCAATAAATAATACTTTTGTTTCGTTCTATATTGCCTGGTTCATTTCCTGCGCCACTGGTCGTCTATAGAAATGCATCACATCACATGGTCCTTCACTCGCCGGATGTGCGAGGTTCTCCCCCCATCGCATATCATTTGTATTTCTATGTGTACAAATGTAGATGCGCCGATGACATGTACATAAACATTACAGGGCACTCCCTCTATGATGTACCTATTAGATATCAGCGACATAGAGAACTAACTCAATTTAATCTTGCCCCCCTATACGAACCGAATGATTAATTGCCACACTCAAAGCTTGCTGTCGAATTGCATTATCGAAATTGATGAGCAGATGGTCTAGAAGCGTAGTTTTGGGAATGAATAGGATGATTTTTGAAAATGTAGAAAAATATGAGTGCGTTCAAGAGGGGTGTCAATTACCCATCACTTTCTTTCCTGGCATGCAACTGCCAGCTATGAATGACTATATATTAGTCACTTATTGTTGTGATTCGTTATGCTCATCCTCACGAGGAAGTGTTCTCCTTTATTAACGGCTGCATTACCATAGCGAATCCGATTCCAATAGAAATGCATCAGTATTATCGGAAAATAAATAATTATAATTTTAATCAAGTAGTTATTTTCCGTATTATTGACGTGTTTTGTGTTATAATTTTGAATTACGATCGTTACAGATTGGTTGTTAGAGAATGAAGAGTGAGTCTAATTCCTTATTATTATTCTTAAATATCTTATGGTTCGTGTTGATGAGTTCTCATTGTATATTGGATGGATTTAATTTCTTCTTGGAGAAATACTTTTTATGTTCTTTCTTAGATTTAGTTTAATTCAATCACTCTTTACTTGATGAAAAACTATTTAAAATAATCTTAAATAAGGTTCTTCCGATTTCCACATATTTTATAATAATACAACATTGGTTTGGTAACTCAGTAGCATCGTCAGAAATTTTGAATAACTAAATTTGTTTCCGAAATTAGCATCTAAAGGGTTTTCTATTAAGAGGTTTCGTTTTGAATAGCCCGCTATTTCGGCAGCTGTCATTTTTCAAGCTCTCATCTTTTGACATTTGACAAGTAAAAAATACGTCATTACTAAAAATGGAACAATACACGCTTCGATAACTCATTGAAATAGTAAAATTCAATACAAAACTGGTGATAATTTTGAAGTCACAGCTCGCAAAATTAAAGCACTTTTGGGTTGACGTGAAGCACCTTCTCGGCCGGTAATAATGAAATTGGTGGAAAAATTTGAGCTGTTGGAACAAGTTAGGGATGTGAAGAATTGAAACCGTGTACGGTGCTCAAGAACAAGTGGTAATATTGCTGCTGTAGCCTGTAGTGTCGACGAAGACCCAGCTTTGTCGATTCTTCGTCGATCTTTGGAATTAGACATTCCCCAAACGATATTACACCGTATTTTGCATGAAAACTTAAGGCTTTTAAAAGTCAATCAACAGAAGAGATCAAGCTGGTCGATCACCAGCTGATTGGGCCCTTGAAGTGCATCAAAATAATCCGGATTTTCATCAAAAATCATCTTCAGTGATGAGGTCTACGTTCAACTCGGAGGCTACGTACGTAAATAAGCAAAATTTTTGCACTTGGGGCTCCGAAAATCTAAGAATGATTGTTGAAAAGCGTCTCCATCCTCAACGTGTTTAGGTTTTGGGCTGGCGGTGTGATTGCACCTTACTTATTCGAAAATGAGGCTGGTGCAATTATTAGAGTAAATGGATTGCGCTACCGAGCTATGATTACTAATTTTTTATGGCCTGAATTGGAAGATATTTAACACACAAGCAACAAAACATCCGCAATTTCGCCAGAAAATTTTCCTTGGCCGCATTATTTATCGAAGAGGCGATCACAATAGGACACCGAGATCTTGTGATTTAACACCTTTAGTTTTTTTTTCTTGAGGTCACCCGATAGATAAGGTCTATGCCAATGCTCCACAATCGATTCAAGACGTAAATGTGGGAATTTCATGAAAAGGATATGGTGCTGCACCCGTAGACGTGGAGGGCATTTGGCTGATATCTTTTTCCATTGTTAACGGCGTACAATGAAATAAACATCTATAGATTTCTTTTTAAAATATACTCGTCTTTTTTTATATCAAAATAAAACCTCTTATTGGAAAACCCTTTATTTATATTAGACAAGGTACAAAATTTTATTGTGATCTCTGAAATTTCCAGTTGATCTGAAAATATTTAACAGTGGAGGGTTATTTAGGACTAATTGTTCGTTGAGTACTATTCCGACTTTATTGTATTTATTTAACTCTACTGAATAACAGGTTTATTGCATAACTTTTACTTTCCATACAGGGCGTCCATCATGAGTTTGTTCCGAAAAAACCACCGCCATGAAAGTGGCATCAACCTCCAACTTTTCTTGATTAGGAAAGAGATGTCGAGTGTTGGTTAGTTTCAACGTTCTTTATTTTCTGTTCACAACCCAGTTAAAATTATCAAAATCGGTTTACTATTCACGAAATAGTGTAATATTGAACGTACCGTCAAAAGGTGATGTTGAACATACAGTTGAACCGCCCATACTCAAGAACCTAAGAATTTTGTAGAATCCAAAAATAATTTTCAAGTTCTGTATTAGGAAAAAAGAATTTTTATGACGACATTGTTCCGAAAAAACCACCTGAGGATAGTAACAACCCCAAAATTTTTTGAATAAGGGGAAAATGTTGTTTAGTTGAGAAGTTTTTTCTGTTCTCTAAACATCGTCTTTGCAATTTTGAAATTTGTTTATTTAATGGCAGAACAATTTGAGTTTTTTAATGTTTTTACTTTAAAAACATTCGATTTTCTTATCGTTCATGATGGGAAAATGTGTGAAACGTATGAAATTCATGACAATGTATACTATTTTTTTGAAGATTCTTTCTCAAATGTGTTTCAGTCTTTCGTTACTGCATCAAAATTGGGTTCGAGACTTGCGTGGGCGATAAAGGTCTATTCTATGGAAGAAAGAATAGAAATTCTCAAATTATACTATCCAAATGAAAATTCTAGATTAATTGCAAGGTATTTTAATAACAATCATCCAAAAAGAAATGTAAATCACCAATATGTTAATAAGCATTCGATGAATAAACTGGAAACGACTGGTTCCATTCAGAATAAGAAACACGAAGTTGAGCATTCAGTCCGAAATGAAGCGGTATTGGGATATTTACAGATGGATAATCGGCAATTTATAAGAACTTTAGCACGAGCATCTAATCTTCCGAAATCTAGCATTCATCGAATTGTGAGGGCTCTTAAATTTCACCCTTACAAGATAAGGCTGGTGCAACAGTTGAATGAAGATGATCCTGACCGTCGAACTCAGGGTTGTGAACAATTTAGTGAAATACTGAACAATAGCCCACACAGACTCTACAATACAATCTATGCAACTCCACCTGAAAATCTTGCAAAACTGCGACAAAGAATCATCATGCAATGCCAATTACTGACACCAGACATTATTGAAAATGTTAGAGAAGGATTTGAAAGTAGACTATATCATGTATGGAGGTTGGAAGTGGTCAATACATACGTTAGTTCTTCAAATAGTTTACATTTTTTTACTGGATATTCCCTATCATTACTTACAGGTCTGTTGTATTTGAATGTATTGGGTTTCTGTTTGAGTTACCCTTCTGATAAGGTTCAATATCAAATTGCTTGAAAAAACACCCACTAAAAATTTCAACTGGGATGTTTAGGGAACCAAAAAATCTTTCAACTAAAACTTATCCACCATCACCATCGTTGGAGATGGTTTTTCCGGAACCAATTCATGATGGAAATTCACTCCCTCCAAAACAGAAGTTGACCTATTTTTATTAAATCTTCGAATATTCTTCGTTTCTGAGTTCTGGGGGGGGTCAAATTTTCGTTGGGACACCCTATATGTAAAATTTCAAAATTATAGAAAACTTTCTTGTTCTTCATTGATCTTTTAAATTCTGTTGATGAATTTGAATGTTTATGTCATTACAATAATTGAAGGAATGTATTCCTCTGATCCCACCTCGTACATTTAAAAAGTCGTTGACTTCAAGACTTCTTGAGGGAGATTCCAAATATCCCACTGACGGCGACAAAAACTCAACTTGAAATTCTCACGACTTAACGAGAAATGGCTAACGACAACCATTAGCTAGATGTCTCTTTCCGAGAGCTATTTAAGATGGGTTTCACCGTTAATAGCCTGGGGTCAGTCCTATTAAGATGGCATAATATCGTACATAACCAAACTTCATTCATAAAAATAATAGGTCAGAGCATAGCGGCTTGGCCAAATGCTTATCAAAATTCTATGAAATAATTATGAGTCATTAGTGTTTTTAGTGAATCAGTAAACTCCAGAACTCAACGCAGCTACTTTAATCTGTAAAGGTCATGATTAAGATTTACTTCATGTGTAATAAAATGTGAATGATTTATATCCGTGGAGAATAGTACAAAGAATGAATTTCTAATCTTATATTTACGATTTGTTATTGTTGAAATAAATGGCAATTACATCATGAGCATGTAATGAAGAAATCACTTTAATTTGATATCTCACTCTCATTTATATTCAGTCTAGAAAGTATCCGGAATTTATTATTTTTCATAATTTTAGTATACTTCTTTTATTTAATTTAATAAACTTTTTTTATGTAACATTCTAAGACAAAAGTTACGTATAAAATAGGTTTTGCAGATTATCGGGCTGTGGCCAAAGTTGCATGGGAAAACTATTTGTTAAATATTGTTATTGGTGCTCTTGCATCCAAGCGACAACCATTGGCCAACAGCTTCATCAGATCTTAGTCCCATTGAATACATATGGGAACTAATGAAGACTGAAGTTGAACGAGCAGCGCCACGAAATGAAAATGATTTAATTCAGTGAGTTTTACAGTCCTTGACTACCATCACCGAAAATTATGGAGGCGATCTAGTTCCAGGTGTACCTCGACGTTTAGTCAACGTGTAGTCAGTTAAATGGAGGATGTATAAGTAAAAACGTTGAATATTTTGTTACAATTTTCTAATTGAAGAATTAAAAATATATACTCAATTGAGCTTTGTTTTTTCCGGATAATTTCTAGACGGACTATATATCCAGAAATGAATGAGAAGTTGAAAAAGGATCCAAATCACTCAATGTACAAAATTATTGGAGGAGTCCACAAGGAAGCTACCCCCAAATGCATTTATCCTGTAATATTGTAAAGAGTAGGTCTTGTAGCGTTTGCTACTTTTGAAGTAGTGGTTATTTCGAGTCTGGCAACACTTCATTCTTGTTTTGGAAGAAAGTTAGTTTAATATTTGACATAAACGAAATGGGTCGATTAACGCTTGAACAAAACTGGAAAATATTAAACACTTATAATATTTCCAAAGTGTTGAATCTTCTATTTATGTAAGAACTCAAGGTTGAAAATTCAATAGAAATGAAAAACCCTCACTGCAATTTATGGATCAATTTGCTCGTGAAAACTGTATCGTTATTTGGTGAAACAATCCGTTCACGTCCTCGTCCAATAAGCACACCTGAAAACATTGCTGCTGCTGCCCAGAATGTGACTGAACATCAACTCTTCATCGTTCTCAAAAACTGAATATTTCTCGCTCTTCGCGGAAGAGAATTTTGCATAAAAACCTCGATATGAAGGCTCACAACGCTCAACTAGTGCAAGAAGTTAAGCCTCGTGACCACTCAATGGGCTTATAATCGCATGGCCGAAGAGGAGCATTTTCCCAGAAAAATCTTCTTTAGCGATGAAGATTTCACGCTGGTTGATTATTTTTTGTGGGGATCTGTTATGTATAAGTGTAACCCTTACCATCCAGAAACGATTGATGCCATTCATGTGCCCCTCATGACATTGTAGCTTGACGCGCTTGTCTTGACTAGGATCCTAGTTTCATCCTGGTGAAATGGAGGAAAAACTCATGTTCAGGACATCTCGAGAAATGCTTCAGGGTTTGGCGGGATTTGACGGTTCGACCAGCCTCTTCCTGATCCAGAATCGATTGCGAGACGTTTCTGGGTTTTGTGGATTCGGACGATACGGCTCTACCGTTGTTGCTTGAAGCCAGGATCAATTGGACGACCTAACAAGGGTTCGTGGGTCTTGACATATAAGCCGGATTGACGGTGCTCGTACCAGTATCAATTGAGGCATTAAATCTTGAGACTAGCTTGGTTCATGGGACTGCGTTCGGCTGGGTGGATAATAAGTCCTTTCAGCGAGTGAGATGCGTCACAAAACAACTCGGGTACTGACAATACAGAGCCATTAGAGGTTGGATAGTGCTTTGTTGCTACCAGTCACGGTGTAGGTTCTCGGGCAGAAGCCGAAACTGGAAGGTTGGTGGATTCAACCCTCCTGAGTGGTTCTCGCTAATGCGCGATGATAAGGCGTAACCCTTATCTCACACTTTCTGCTTGTGCAGATTGTGGAGACAGCTGAGTAGTCACCTGGTAAAAAGGCCATGCTCACATGCCAGTAACCTAACCGGTAGAATTCACGATGATGCCATTCATGAGAATGACCTCCAAACATTCGACAATCTAGGTACTGAAAAATTGTCGGTCATTGGAATGGTATTGTTTTTCATTATTAAATTCCAAGGTTCAACCTTCCTAATGCACTCACAACTTTGAAAAACTGGTCTTTAGTTTTTTTATTTATGGCAGAACAAAAATGCAAATCTTAAATTGCCTCACTGCTCATTAACTCCTCAAACACCACCGGAAACTATCCTGAGGAAATATCTGCTAGTATTACTTATTCATCATCTGATCAACGAAAATCAATAAATTATTCAAACTGCAGATAGGAAAACATCGTACATCCTTTCATAGAGCACAGAAATCACATGCCTTGTCGCTCTTCTGTCCATGCCGCCATATTGTCGCGGTACACAGAGTAATCGTTCGTTAACCATAGAGATTCAAACGACTGATAGACTACTTCGGTATTGAACAAACGGCGGACGTGTTTCTCAACACTTTCCAATGTCGGATGAATTGAATCGGCTTAATTATCGGTCGGCTTTTCCTTAGGTGTTTTGCCGTTATTGAATGTCCAATTGATGTAATCATGTTTGAATACGGCGTCCATACTAAGAATTTCTTCGACTATGATTGTAAGCATAAAATGTCTGAAACAATGGA
The DNA here is from genome assembly GCA_034642435.1 of Megalocaria dilatata. NCBI lineage: Eukaryota > Metazoa > Arthropoda > Insecta > Coleoptera > Coccinellidae > Megalocaria > Megalocaria dilatata. The sequence goes on from CM067854.1 coordinate 9,621,499, forward strand.
AATATCCCGTCAGTTGACGGATACAACAGAAAATTGTATTGAAGTATGAACTGGTCCATATGAGAATTTGGGATATTGTTAAAGCTAAACGTTAATTGAAAATTAGTAACATACAGAAAAGAAGATTTCTTTAATCAAACATGTTGTTTGGTCTATTACAATTGAGTGTGGGAGATGATGCCAAATATCCACCATGATCCAACTGCTCACGTCGATTCAAAAGTTATGTGAATGTTTAGACATGATTCATTGTAAGCCATAAAACTGAGATGAAAATTAAATATTTTTTATCAATAATTTTCAAACTTAAACACAAACAACAACTTAATAACTTTAATATAATAATCCGTGATATTTACTGAAATTATTTATTTTCCTCTTCTAGGGCAACATATCCACATTTATCCAGAGTAATTCTTCCTTGAAAAACTCGACAATCCATACCTGTATTTTGATTGGCCATTTTTTAATAGAGGCCTGCTCAATTGATAAAGTCCCTGGAATAGATTCATAAAGAGTTCCTTCCACTAACCGAAATCTCAGTAATGCACCATATGCCTCCCAACAGATCGAAAGTCGGCTATTTTAATCTATTTTATCTCGGTTACTAATTTGGGAATTTTATTTTCGATACAAATAGTTTCCGACTGCATCTCTGTTTCGGATAACAAGAACTACTGAAACGTATGTTTATCAAAAACCGTGAAGATGTCAAGAGGAGATGACAGTAATGACAAGTTGCAGCATTTGTCATTATGGTGGCTTTGAAGTTTTCACTCATTTATATGAGGTTTGTTGTGCTCTTATGAAAATAATGACAACATTGATGGCGCATAAATATATATGCTTAATGATACTAGATCAAGGATAGGAGAGTTTTCACATTGATTCCTGCTCAACTTCTTCAATTTTGGTCTTGAATATTTCACGTTCTTCTTATATTTTTTCTCAATAATAGTCCAAAATGAGCAAAGCAATGCGATTCAGGTCCTGTGATCGTGATGGCCCGTCCCGAAGCTATCAATTGACATTTTTGGGAAATTTCATTCATATGTTGATCTAGTGTTGTAGCAAAATAGACTAATCTTATCAACGAAAAAATATCTATGTTCATTATTATGTTGTCTTAACGCTCAAATCTATTGAATTTCATTTCAAACTGAAGATTAAGCTCTTCCCTGGGTATTACCGCATTTTACCATTTAATGTGCTTTAGATCGTTCTATGCAACTTTTCTTGTTACTTCAACGTTCTCGGTCTTTCCCACTAAATTCACTAAGGCGATTTTGTTTTTTACGAATGTAGTTGACGTATAACTCCTCTGATGTTCATGTCTTCTTTTTTCAAAGGATTCACCTATTTGACCAATATATACAATAGAGCAATTATTTCAAGCCAACTTATAAATTCCAGATTTATTGTCTTCATTAATTTCATCTTTGTTGTTGTAAATCTTGAGTTTATAAGTTGACTTGTAACCAGTGCTTAGTGATATATATTAGTTAAATGGGTAGATGCTTTAAAAGAAGAATACGTGAACACCAGAGGAGTTATACTTACATCAGACAACTCAGACTCAACATACGCCAGTTATTTAAAAGAATTTGAAAGAAACTATGAAATGATTTATGATGAGATTAAAAGTATTAGACTTACACTATTAGTAACACTCGAAATCAAGAGGTACAAAATAATAAATATTCTTTTGAATGGACAAAAAGATGTCGACAGATCTCCCTTGTCGAGTATTTTTCACTTGCTTAAGTATTTTCGAAGAACCCAATATGTAAAATAATTTTACCGTTATTATATAGTTCCTCTAATAAATTCTGGAATTATTCTTTATTATTTTATTCATTTGAATGAATTTCCATCAAGCAAGGATCGACTGGATTCAATTCCCAAAATAGTTTTGGTTGAATTAATTAGAGTGGCACTGTTAAGAGTAGCTGCATCATTCATAAAATTTCATTTTTATTTTTAACTCTCATTTTTATATCTATTCAACAAGTTCAATTTTGTTACAGGTGAGTTACATTCCATCCAGGAAATTAGAGTGAGTAAAATTATATCCAAATATAATTTATTTGAACTTTGACCAAAGAATATGGCTGAAGGAAATTTTATAATAATTTTTTCCTTACCCACCTCATAATAAGTAAGTATTTTATAAAAATCGTCATGAAACCACCTTGAGGAGAATTTTCCGCTTTTTCCATTAGTGGGGTAGCTATGCTATGTTTTTAGTGAAAAAATTGTGAAATTTTACAAAATAGTAGAATCTTGAATAACTTTACAACGAAATATAATTAGTTCCTACTCTATAGGAACTTTTGTGTTGAAAATTGCCTGTAGAATCACATTTTACCAGAGATATCCTGGGGACCCTCTGTATAAACATTAATTTCCTTGTGAATAGTAGTAATTTTTTTATCCGTTGTTAACAACACCTGATTAGTCTCTCATTAATCAGCTTATTTTTATCCTTCAAAAATTATTACATAATATAAAACGATTAAACTCAGCAATAATGGAATAAAGTAAAACAGAAACACCTAAATTGGCACCTATTACACGATCCTCAGCTGTTAACAATACGCCAGGTGGGAGGCTTCCACTTAAATTAGTATGCAAAACGCGCACTACAAGCAATAGAATATAGCCGATCGATACAAACGAAGAAAACTAGTAAAACGTAAAATCTAACAATGGGACAATAAATAACACTCGAATAAACAATCCGTGCGGCTTTATTAATAGAATTTCGTAGGAACAATGAGCACTAATAACGATTGGTAAAAAGTTCCGTTGTAACACTAAAATAAGAGTTTATGAGTACCTGGCAAGAGTCAATGCTGAATGAGTTGAAGGCTAGTGAACTGAAAGCGCATTATCTCGTTTTGTTCATTTCCTTATTTTCATTGTGATGCCACAAACGATCATTATTGTCGATATTTTGTTTAACGTCGTGAAATTCACGCACATGGTCGGATGTACCTGCTTCATCGATGAAATATGAATATAAGTGCTAGTAAGAAACTACGTATCAAATAATAATGGATGGAGTAGTGCACAACTTTGTGATAGTTAATTTTAAAAATGGAATAAATAGGAAATTACTTTCGTTTTCTATTATTCTTCCATTTTTGAGGATACAGTGAACCAGGTTTTGTAGCCTTCCTACATTTTCAATTTAGTGTATAAAAAATTGTATTTAAAAGGTTTATATACAGGTGTCCCAGAAATCAACGTCAAGCTGGAACTGGGTAACGAGGCAACTTGTGCTGGTTATCAGAAAAATATCTATGTGGCATGCTTTCAAAATGATAGGCATTTAAAGAAATTCTACACCCTGTGACGTTCTTTTTACTTCTGTTGCCATAAATCTTCACTTTTTCAAAAAAATTTTTGTTATGTAACCCTGAATAATGCTTCTCGAAAGTGTTATCAAAATTTCTGAATCAGCTTCTCCAGCTTGGATGAAAAAGAGACATTTTTCCCAAAAAAATTTTGCCCAGTTTGAACTGACTGTACTGAAAAAAATTGTACTACGCGAGTTTTGCAAGCGACGTCAGAATTTGGCGCATTCTGTAAGGATTCCAAAATGGCAATTTGTTCTTTGGAGATAATCCTGTTTTTAATAAATTTATCTACCATAGTTAAAAATTATTCTAATGTGCAATTTTCAGGTGCGTTTGAAAAAAAATTCAGTGGATTCCTTAAGTTTTCAATTAAATTAAGATTTTCAAGGAAGTTCCACTGAAACTATAAGGCAGCATGTGTTACTAATAAGATGGCTTCCCAGCCGATTATGCTTCCACAGTAAGAGAATTTTCACAGAGAATGTTCGAAATGTTTACCATCAACTGCAACACAAGTTCTGAATCTCCTTAAAAGTGATCTCGTAATAAGACGAGCGTATCTTCTTGATACAATGTCTTCAACGGGTGCTGCAAGTCTTCGGCGCAGCTCGTCCAAATTTTAGATCGGTTTGGAAAACACTTTCTCGTTTATCGTACCCCAGCAAAATAAGTTTATTGGGTTCAAATGGGGTGAACGGGCAGGCCGCGAAATCGTACCACCTACCCCAATCCACCTATCGGGGTATTCTTGATTGGGGAATTCTCTTACCGTGGCAGCATATTGCGCTGGGCAGCCATCTTGTTGGTACCACATGCTGCCGTAAATCTTCAGTGGAACTTCCTTGTAAATCTTAATTTCATTAAAAACTTAAGGAATCCACCGAATTTTGTTTCAAACGCACCTTAAAATGGAACATTAAAATAATGTTACTAAGGTAGATGAATTTATTAAAAACGGGATTATTTGCAAACAAAAAGTTGTCTACAATTTCAGCAAGAATTTACCAAGTGTTATACCATTTTGGAATTCTCACTAAGTGCGCCAAATTTTAGCTTCACTTGCCAAACTCACGTAGTAAATTTTTTTTTCCTTACAGTCGGCTTTAACTGGTCAAAATTTTTATTTTGAAAACTTTTTTGGGAAAAATGTCTCTTTTTCATCCAAGGTGGAGCAGCGGGTTTTAAAATTTTGATAACAGTTTAGAGAAGCATTATTCAGGGTTACATAACAAAAACAAAATTTGGAAAAAGTGTAATATTTGTGGCAACAGGGGTAAAAAGATCGTCTCCGGATGTAGAATTTTTAGAATTTCTTTTAAGTGGAAGTTCCGCATAGTTTTTTTATATTTTTTTAATACTTCTGGTAGTGTAGAACTTCGAAAAGTGAGGAATGAATACATTAGGTCCGTATGCTTGTTTATCATTTGATTCCAAGATGTCTAGCTTTCTGCCTTTCAAATCCAGGTGTAGTATTTTAAGATTATCTAATTTTGTTAGTTACTTCACTAAGTTGTAATCATGTTTTCGATGCTTTAATGATTCTCGATGTCCTTTAAAGCTTTTTGTGAAAGTTCTCCAAGGCTTGTAATACATATACGTAATTGAATTCATGCCAACTCAATTTATGAACTCCTGAATTATTAAGCCGGTTGTTTTTATCTTAAATATTATAACAAATTCTATACCAAGAAGCCCTATATATTAGAAGTAGAAATAAGTTCGTACGGTTTTGATAACAGATGTAGATACTAGTTCATTATTCCTTCGAAAAAATCAATTGCCAGAACGAAAGAAGAATTCGAAAAAACTCTGGGAGTCACTCAACCAAGTGACATCGAACGCCGTTTTTTCACGTGTGAACATTTGCTTCAACGGCAAAGAAAGAGGTTTTGCATCGAATTATGACTGCCTATGAAAAATGAGACCATGACGATAATCCAAAACGTCGGGTAACGTATAGATGCCTCATCGTCAACTGTTAAACCGAATATTCATGACGAGAAGACAGTATTTGGTGGCACCAGCTGGATGTGGTGTATTATGAGCTGCTACAATCGAACGAAAGGATCGCAAGGGAGGTCTACTGACGGCAATAAATGCATTTGAGCCGAGCATTGCGAAAAAAACTGACACGACAAAGTTATTTTGCAGCACGGCCACATGTTACGTCGCTCGTTAAACGTACATAGAAATGTTCATATAGGAAGTCCGCCGTACAGCCCAGACATTACTCCGATTACCATCTCTTCCGATCGATGCAACATGGCCTGACAGATCAGCATTTTTTCAATTACGATGAAGTCAAAAATGGATCGATGCATGGATAGTGGCCAAAAAACGGGTCTTTTTTCGAGATAGGATCTTTAAGTTGCCAGTAAGATGGAAAAAACTAGTGGCTAGCGACGGGCATTACTCTGAACTTTGAATGTCTAATAAATATTACACAATAAAGCTTCAATTTTCTATAAAAAATCCGTACGAACTTATTTATACTCCTCATTTAATTTGTATACATTGCTCTATCGCGTTGTTAATAAAATAAAGGTCAATACTTCTTCATACCATTTGTCAAAAACTATTACACTCTATATAAAAAAACCTACATTAAAACTTTTCATATTCGATTATCCAAAGCCTCTTGACTAAACATGTTCATTGGAATTTTTGATTGTCTCGGTCTTTACTTGACGGAAATTCATCTTCAATATAAGAAAAACAAATGTTAACTTCCGCTATTTTATTGATTTACACGACAATTGTTTCGTCATACCATGACTTCATCAGGTGAGTATTTAAACTGAGGTATACAATGCAAAACATGACCTTAAATACACAGCTCTGGTACAAAAAATAGAGGGGTGGAAAGAGATGGTATACAATTAATGAAAAATATTAAGTAGGGGGATCTGTTTAAATCTATTTGATCATTCAATAAAATTTGTCTTTTATTATATCTAGTGATCTCTAAAGTTTCTAACAGATTCAGTTTCTGACTTTTGTTTTCGATATGTAATATTTTATAGTTCATATTAAAATTATGACCAGTCTCTAACAAATGGTTGGCATAAGTTGAATTCGGTTAATTATTAATGTAACATTTTTCATGTTCTCGTATCCTTGTTTGGAATGAACGGCTTGTCTGTCCCACATGGGCAATCACTACATGTTAACTTGTAAACTCCTGATTTTCTGTTTTTAGGAATGACGTCTTTATTATTTTTTATTAAGTTGCCTAAAGAATTAATAGTTTTAAAAGAGATGTTATATTTTTCTTTTTTCTTTAAATATCTAGCAATCTTTTCAGATTTTTGGCCTTTGTAAGTTAATGAAATAAATTTGGTTTCGTTTGAATTTTGGATATACAAGTGAATTGTCCACAATTAACGGATTAAAAGCATTATTGAAATCTATTTGTTTAATGGTTTTATAATCTTTGTCAAAATTTTCTTTCGTCATGGGTATGTTAACCAATCTATAAAAAACTTATTTCCTAGTATACCGGTCAGTGAAACCATAAAATTAGTTGATGATTTATTACTCCAAAAACGAACTAATCTTGTTGTAAAAACAGAAATATTAGACGCCTTGAACGTTTGCCTAGATCAAAATTATTTTATGTTCAACGGCACATTTTATCTAGAAGTAGAAAGTCTAACAATGGGGAACCCATTAAGCCCCTTGTTATCAGAAATATTCATGGATCACGTAGAAACCAATATCAAAAAACTCCCATATTTTAAAGATTTCGTTTATGTAGATGATAATTTGTTTATTTAATGGCACAAATAGACAACTTGGTTCATTTTTGGAATCTATCAATAAATTAGATCCAACAATTGAATTCACACAGGAAGATGAAGTAAATAATAGCATCAATTTCTTAGATTTAAAAATCACCAAAATTAATAATAGACATGACTTTTCCATTATCTTCACTCCATCAAAAATTGTTAGCTTATAATAGTATGCTTTATAGATTGGTTAACATACCCATGACGAAAGAAAATTTTGACAAAGAGTATAAAACCATTAAACAAAAAGCTTTCAATAATGATTTTAATCCGTTAATTGTATACAATTTACTGGATAAAATAAATTACAAGAAAGCAATTTCACTTGTATATCCAAAATTTCAAAATTCAAACGAAACCAAATTTATTTCATTAACTTACATGGGCCAAAAATCTGAAAAGATTGCTAGATATTTAAAGAAAAAAGAAAAGTATAACATTTCTTTTAGAGCCATTAATTCTTTAGGCAGCTTAATAAAAAATAATAAAGACGTCATTCCTGAAAACAAAAAATCAGGAGTTTAGAAGTTAACATGTAGTGATTGCCCATGTGGGACAAACCGTTCATTCCAAACAAGGATACGAGAACATGAAAAATGTTATATTAATGACAAACCAAATTCAACTTATGCCAACCATTTGTTAGACACTGGTCATAATTTTAATCCGAACTATGAAATATTACATATCAAAAACAAAAGTCAGAAACTAAATCTGTTGGAAACTTTAGAGATCAATAGATATAATAAAAGACAAATTTTATTGAATGATCAAATAGATTTAAACAGATCCCCTCTACTTAATATTTTTCATTAATTGTATGCCATCTCCTTCCACCCCTCTTTTTTTTTGTACCAGAGCTGTGTATTTAAGGTCATGTTTCGCATTGTATACTTCAATTTAAATACTCACCTGATGAAATCATGGTATGACGAAACAATTATCGTGTAAATCAATAAAATAGCGGAAGTTAACATTTGTTTTTCTTATATTAATGTTCATTGGAAGAAAATTGAAGTTTTATAGCGGCCTTGATGCCCGTTCTTCATCAAATAATTTTACCAACTTATTGATTTTAGCGTTCCATAACGGTGACCGCACCAACTGCAACTCCAATTTGCGATTTTCACAGGAGGTAGGTAGTAGAATATAAATAAACCAAGCGGCTGTCATGTCTAGAAATTTATTTATGGTTTTATGCCCATAAATTCATTAAAAGTTGTGCTGTTGAGCAATAAGCAATTCGCAGAACGAGAGGAATCTGTTAAATTGCTATTCATCATTGAAATTTGAATGAACTGTCTGAGAGTCTCTTGAGTATTTGCAAGAAGGATTTCATTTCATATTCAGGGGCAGCGTTTTATTAACAGATGTCTGAAGCCCTCATTACACTTACATGATGATAAATTACAATCTGAAGCCATTGATGAAGTTGAGAGGTTAGACCTCCATGCGATCATCAGATTAATCTGAAAAGCATTTTCAGTAGCATTAATTGATTCTGTTCCATAAACAGGATGTTCCATCAAGAATTATCCATGTAGAAACATGTTAAAACTTGGCATACAGTAAAAATACAGGTGTCCCAACGAAAACGTACCATCAAAACGTTCAACCGACAGTTGAACCGGCCAAACTCAAGAACTTAAGAGTTTTGAAGAATCCAAAAATTATTTTCAACTTCTGTATTAGGAAGAAAGAATTCCTACGACGACATTGTTCCGAAAAAACCACCTTTGGGAGGCAACAAACCCCAATTTTTTTTAATAGAAAAGAGATGGCAGATGTGTTTTAGTTAAAAAGCTTTTTTTTCTCTAACCATCCTACTTGAAATTTCGATGATTTTTTTGAGCAAATTATTTCGTGAAAATGAACCGATTTTGAAAATTTTATTATAACTGGGTTGTGTACAGAACATAAAGAACTTTGAAACTAACCAACACTCAACATCTCTATCCTATTCAAAAAATATTGGGGGTTGATGCCACCTTCATGGGAGTGGTTTTTTTCGGAACAAACTCAAGATGAAAATTGGTCCCCCTCAAAACAGAAGTTGACCTGTTTTTTTAAAATAACATAAATAGAGGTTAATTCTCGATAGAAGGTATATAAAATTATTTAAATATTTCAATATTAGCCTTATACATATTTAATTTCAAAAAATTATATTTAATGGTTATAACTTCTGAAAATAAATTAAAATAATGTCATATAAGTACCACTTATATCAAACGACATATAAAATGAACATTCATTATAAGACATCCAAATGATATAACAAAATCCAATAAATAAAAATTGTTAACCAAAATCCTCTAAATTGAATATTTTGAATAGACAAAATTTTGTTTCTGCTGATCAATCTTATGAAAACAAATATGTTTCAAAAATGTCTAACATAATCTTAAGAATTTCATCATAAAACTATCTATATATAGTGAACCGTTACACTACATTTAAAGATTTTTCAGTTTACTAGAAGTTTTCTAAACGGTTAAAAGGTGAGTGAATATTTGTTGTTGATTGATGTTATATTTATTGAATATGAATTATTTGAATACTGACGAAGCAAAGTCTCTCTTAAAACTTGTTTTTTAGTAATGTTTTTACATATATTGAGATTTTATAAAGAGTTACTTAGTTAAATATCCTATAATATTGAATATTCTAAGTAAGATAGTTTTATGATGAAATTCTTAAGATTATGTTAGACATTTTTGAAAGATATTTGTTTTCATAAGATTGATCAGCAGAAACAAAATTTTGTCTATTTAAAATATTTAATTTATTGGATTTTGTTATACCATTTGGATGTCTTATAATGAATGTTTATTTTATATATTATTTGATATAAGTGGTACTTATATGACATTATTTTAATTTATTTTCAGAAGGTATAACTATTAAATATAATTTTTTGAAATTCAATATGTAGAAGGCTAATATTAAAATATTTAAATAATGTTTTTTTAAATCTTCGTTTCTGAGTTCTAGGAGGATCAAATTCCGTTGGGACACCCTGTATAACGGGTCTCAATAGAAATGATACAATTGAAAATCGTGATAATGGCAACAATTTATATTATTTTTGACATTTTCCATGTCATTTGTGTTCAGTAGGTTTTGCCATTTAATCATACACGCTTCAACAACGTTTAGAAATGTTGAATTATTTTATAAATTAGTTAATTATCCTCCCAGTTCGTGTGTGTTAACACATTATGATTTCTTTTTTTGAGGATATGTTAAGTCACACGTTTATGCTAATAATACAACAACAACTGAGCAAATAAAAATAGAAATTGAACGTACCATTGATGAAATACAGCCAAATTTATGTGAAAGAGTAACGAAAAATTGGGTTGACAGAATGCAGTACGTAGGAAAAAGTCATGGTGGTCATTTGAATGATGCTATTTTCCTTACATAATGGTATAATGTAACCTTTCAAATAAAAAAAGAAGTTGTGTCTGATTAAATAACTTTTTTTTTTACTTTTCAACTTGTACCATCGCTATTGGAAAATCCTTCATAACTATAACTTATATAGTGGTAAAAGATATCTGCCTAACAGTTATGACACAAATAAGTAGGATCAGCTTACCCTGTTTCATAACTATCATTAACTTGATTAAATTTTAACAACACTCATTCAAAATAAGTATTGAAATAAAATGGAAATTATAAATTTCAAAAATTACTTTTGAACGCGAATAACTTGAAAACTACTTATTTCATAGCATTGAGGCAAGAGGGCAATATTTACGTAAAGAGTAACGAAGAATCAAAAAAGTATCCTAACACATGTTAACTGTTTGCAAATTACAATAAAAAATAATGGGATGAAATAACTTTTGGAGATTTCGAATCGAATACCCTCTATCTCGATAAGGAGAAATATTTTATTTTAATGATTCAGGTTAAATATTCATTTTCAAGTTACTATAAGAAAAATTATAAATGAAATACCCTGTATTATTGGTAGAAAATTAAATGGAATGAAATAAGAAATTATTTTGTTTTCTATCACTTTCAATTAACTGAATATATTCATTTTGTTTCGAATTCGAAACAAAAATCCTAAATTCTCTCATAAACAAAAAGGAAAAACAACTCATTCGAAAAAAAAAAATAAACCCCACTTCCAAAACAAATAATAATCACAAGAAATTTGTAAAACCAATATAATTTTTACCAATCTAGCAAAAAATAACTCAAATATTTTCAAAAACCAACATTAAAACAGATTTGACACCCTCACATAAAATATCCAGCGTCTTTTTTAATGCAAAAGACAAAAACAACCGGCTGAATAATTCTGCAATCTATAAATTAAGTTGTCAACAATGCAGTAGCGTATATATGGAACAAACCGGGAGATCTTCCCAAAAAAGGTTCAACCGTAAAGATAACTCTAATTTTGCGAAACATTTTTTCGAAACCAATCATATCTTCCCAGAATTGGACAATCTTGAAATATTGCACCTGGAAGCGAAAGGAAAAGCAAGACCTGGAATCCATCGAAGTATTTAAACATAAACTGCACGTTCCGACAATAAAATTATTAAATGAGCAGACGGACTTTTGGCACACTTCTCGAAGTTTTGCCGAAGTCTTCAACGAATGTATATAATAACTGAGATACAATTTGATGTTTATTCAGTTTGAAAATTCAGTAAACATCACTTAATTAAAACAGATAGAAAATAATGTAATTTCATATTTCATTCCATTTGAAATGAACTCTCAAAGTAACTGACTACTTCATCCATTATTTGGTGGAAATTCCTTCAGCTTTTTCTCGGACATATGGCCGAAATCTATAAAACTTTCTCACCAGACCAAAACAAAAAACGGTACTCGATTGTTTGATTATTGTCATTCGAATCGTGAAGTGGGCGATAAGAAACTGTCGATAAATACTCGTGGACCGTATTATATTTGTGTAGCACCTCGAAAGATTCAAATTAAGTTACTCAACTGCCGAAGATGATGGGAATAGATAAGCACCTTTTTGGATCGAATAACACATGTGATTTTACGTGTTTAAAATGCCTAATGCGAACCCCACGCAGTCATGGCGCCGTAAGGACCTAACGCAGAGTCTTCCGAGTCCTACTCATAAAATAACTGAATAAGGTGCTTCACTAGGTGTGACAGAGATTTTATTCAGTACATAAATAATAATATCATTCCTCTAATAGATAATAGTGCAGAAGATGGACATATTTTCATATCATGTGATGCACCCATAGACGTATTAATTAGGATAAGTTATGGATGTACCCGATTTGATATGAATTTCGATTTTGAAAATGTCTTTTATTGTACTTGTTATTTAATATGATTTTGATATGTAACCCATGATTACTCATAATGTTATTTCCAATTGCGCAGCTCAAATGTAAATTTCCAACAATGTCATAATTTAAGAGTCCTTGTTGGATGCTTGTTCCAGCGAACAGCAAATGTCTGTAATTTTCGAATATTGAGCCGAAAATGGTCTTAAACGACTAGATTGGACTCACTGATGAAGAATCAGAGGTCAAAAGTAAAACTGTTGGATTTATTTCGAACCGAAACAGTTAGAGCTTGAAACTGTCAGGGAAGGTTTGGGGTCTAAATATCTCTGTTGAGTTCGTTAGTGGGCAAAACATTGAAATTTGTGTTTCACTAATAATTTCGTAAAACGGCAAATCCACCACGGCAAAATCAAAATATTTACTGACAATCAGTCAGTACTAAAAGCTTTGGAATCTGGGTGTTGTACATCGAAAACAGTCTGGATTTGCCGCACGACTCTAAACAAGCTTGGTATGTATAACATAATTACTCTTGTTTGGACTCAAACTATTTGGGTAATGAAGAAGCAAATCGGCTGGTGTTTGCTGGAGCCACGCTGCCTCTGGTAGGCCAAGAACCATTCCTGGGAATTCCATATGAAGTGGCTAAGCGGACAATAACAGGCTGAATGAACTCATGGCTGGATTCTTTCTGGCTGAGCCATCCAGACCTGAAACATTCGAAGGCGTTCCTTGGAACAGCTTGGAACCAAAAGATGGCAGACCTAGCGCTAGGTCTTGACAAAACTAAACTTAAAATACTTGTTGGGATTATGACAGGTCACTGCAGGCTGAAAGCGCATTTGCACATAATCGGTCTGGCTAAAGATGATGAATGCAGGCTGTGTCTTGAGGACGCTGAAATAGCCATCGTCTCAGAGTGCCCAGCGGTGAGTGGCATCAGATTCGAGGTCTTCGGTCTATTATAGCCCACTGCGAACTGGAAGAAATACGCCCGAATAAGATTATCGGTTTTATCTCAAAAACTGGATCTCATCGGGGACGCAGTAGTAGTAGGGTGGACGAACGCCCGCTTACTATAAATAATAACAATAATAATCATTTCATGTCATTTAAAATGGTTGTTTGGGCATTCAATCCATTATCGCTTGACTAGTGATGAAAAACCTGAGTGAATAGCAATATCATTGTCTACAACCTTCCTAATTAAATTTTTGAAGATTTCCTCGAAATTATGTTACCAGATTTTTCTTTAGACATTTCTTCTTAATGTAGTCATGCAAAATTTTCATTTCTATCATGATTAATATGAGTTTTCAAAACAATATCCCATATTGTACTGACGTGAGCACTTTTCACTTTAAAATTCTCGTCTAATGCTAAGAATTCAACATAATTAATGTAATAACAATATAATACCTGATATATTTCGTTACATTTACACCAATTTTTCTGTTTAGATAATTTTTTTTGACTAAGTATAATAAATTTCATTCTTCAAATCCCATCATTTACTTTCTTCAGAAAATTACATATAAATTTTCAATAATTAACCCTGAACATTATCACATTTATTTAGCTTGAATCTGTATCTGTACCCATAACACAGATCTTCAAAATCCTTCGAAGAAAGAGTTTAGTCGATGTGTTATACTTTAAATAAACTTTTTAACTTTCTATTTTGGACATTGGAAGTATGATAAATATAATAAATTATACACTTTACTTTGCAGAATTATTGATTCAAAATTGATTTCATACATTTTTCGGAGAAATTTCGAAAATATTTGAGAGTTCTATGTTTTTGCTGAATTTTACAATATCTTCTTTGAAATATTCTTTCTTAGCAGTCTTTGATGTTAATTGAATATTTTTATAAATAAAAAAAAATTTTAACTTCCGCTAAATGTTATTGTTTACAAATCAATTGTTTCGTAATACCATGACTTCACCAGGTAAATTTAAATAATGAAATTTATCGGAACTTAAAATTATAAATTTCGAGTGAGCTATCGTTTTGCCTCAATGTCCGTAAACAATTTTTGAAAAGAAATAGCTACAGACTTGAAACTTTCATGTAAACATCTATCTTATCGAACAACAATTATATTTTGTTTAATTGAATCAGTCATTACTTAATCAAAATCAATATTAATTGAGGTTATTCTGATTTTCACAATTCTTTATTGTTATTTTAATAAAATTGTTTTGCTTTCACAGTAGCATCTTCAGGTAGGTGGTATCTTACATTTTTGAATAACTAAATTCGTTTATCGGATTTCATTTATATTGGAGTAGGTACAAAAATTTGTATTGAGTACTAAAACCCAAAAAAAGGTCTCTGTAAATTCCAGTTCATCTGATTACATCTAAGGATGAGTTATTTAGGTCTAATTGTTGGTTAAAGACTATTCCGATTTTGTCGTATTTATTTATTTGTAGTGACTCTAAGAGGTTTAAGGCATAACTTTTACTTTCTATGTAAAATTTCAAAATTATAGTTGAAAGTATGTCCTGTTCCTAACGAATGATTCGAATATGTGTGGAATTTTGTGATTGGGGAAATTCTTCAAATGTTCTCTATGTCGGAATATTCTTCCAGTCTGTCCTATCTAAAAACTTTCGGGAATCATCGCAGGTTAACCTATAAACTACCTATTTAACATCTTTATGTGTAAGATCTTCATTATTTTCAATGAATTTAGTCAGGTTTGAGTAAGTTTTGAATGTTTAAGTTTTTAATTTATATTTATATATATATATATATATTTTTTTGAGGTTTTTGAAGTATCAACATTTAATTGTAAGATCCACAGATTAGTTAACATCCCCATGAATCAATTATATTTCTGAACTCAACATCATTGAACAAATAGCTATTAATAATGACTACGATCCTATACTGACGAAAAACGTTTTGTATAAAACTCAAAACACTTTAAACTAGATGTTATCGGCAGATGTCTAAAACGGCGGCAATCAGCAGTTACTATTTAAAAATTTAATGTCTTTAAAACTTTATTTTGAAAACGGACCGAATCGATTTGTACTTCAATAGAAGCAAACCTTACTGAAGTATGAGTTTTGCTAGGAAAAACTTTTGAACTATACTAAGCACAACTGTCAATTCTATCAATTGAATATGTGAAATAAATGTAACATATTTCTCGCAAAGGTTCGTTATATATTCATCAAAACCTTTATTTTGTTCTTAAATTTTTCATTATTTTACTTCTGTTCTCTTAAATCTTTTAATTAATGGCCATAGAACATCATGAGAAAACTGCTATATTAGTAATAAAGTAAAAGTAGAATTATTTCCAATGAGAGACTTTTTCTTAATACAATATCAAAATGGACAAACCTGTCTACAGAAAAGATAGGATTATACAATCACAAATCACTCAAATCGTTTCATCGCAGTTAGTCAGTTACTACAATCTGGCATTAATGAAAAATAGGATATGAAAAGTAATAGAGATAAAAGTTCGAGCTCCATAAAACAGTACTTATATTTTAGTGCCAAACATTATGAGTCCCTAATGAATGTTTTGAGAAATACTCCAAATAATAATAATGATTAATATATCAAGTATTACATTCTATCCACTTAATGATCATACTATTCAATATTTTTACAATTGCACCAATGATTGTCAAGAAGATTGAATTTTGTTCGTATTCATAAAATACTATTTATTATTATAGGTAGCAAATATTTAATAATTAAAATAAATTATTTGTGAATCATTCTTGATTTTTCCACGGCAATATTTGATTACTGCATATTTGCTCCAATCGCCATATTTTGGTCCAAATTCTATGTCTCAATAGTTATGATACATGCTGTACATATATGCTGATTGTAGGCTTCGGCAGAGCTTCGAAGAGAGGGGTTTTCCAAAGTTCCGTCTGTTCGTTTAGTAGGTTTATTATTGGTACGTGCCTCTTATATTTTTCAATTTCTATGGCTATGGATTCCAGGATGTCAAGTTTTTTCCCTTTCGCTTCCACTTGCAAGATAACAAGGTTGTTCAATTCTGGGAACGTGTGATCTGTATTGAAGAAATGGTTCGCAAAATTGGAATTATTCTTCCGGTTCCTAAAAGCAGATTGATGCTCTTTGTACCTTTTATGGAAAGGTCGGCCCGTTTGTCCTATATACACACTATTACACTCTTGACAACTTAATTTATAGACTCCAGAATTATTCAGTCGGTTCTCTTTGTCTTTTGGATTAAAAAAGAGATTAGAAATTTTACGGGAGGGTGTGAAAGCTGTTACTATGTTAATTTTTGACAAAATTTGAGCTATTTTTTGTGAAATTGGTTCAAAATATGTAAGTTTTATGAATTTATTGTTATTATGATCTGATTTGGAAATGGGGTAAATTTGTTTACGAATTAGTTGCTTTTGTTTTTTGTTCATGATGGAATTTATAGTTTTGGTTTCGAACTGATTTTTTGTGGCTATTTGTCTGATTGTATTCAATTCCCCCTTTAACGTAATATTATATAAAGTAATTGAAAATGCTCTATGTACCATTGATCTATAAGCACCTAGTTTATGATTGATCAGATGGTTTGAAAAATTTGGTATTGAAAATTTATTTTATTATCAAATTGTGTTTCCATAGTGAATTTGACCTTATTGTGCAAACTATTAAGATATTCTAATGTTTCATTTAATTCTGAGTGTGTTCCGCAGAAGCAAGCCAATATATCGTCTACACACCTGTACCAAAAAGTGATATGCTTTGCGTGTGTGGATTTTAGAATTTTTCTTTCAAAACAGGACATGAAGATTTCAGCGAGTAATGGGCTGAGAGGTGAACCCATGGCAAGTCCATCTTTCTGTTTGTAAAATTTACTATTGTATTGAAAGTAATTTTCTTCCTACAATCAGCATATATAATAGTTGAGATCTAATTTGTTCGTTCAGTTTGAAAATGTAGTAAACACTACAAAACTCGATTCACTGTATATCAGTAATAATAAAAAGTGATAGAAAACAAAGTAATTTCTTAGTTCATTCCATTTAAATGAACTATCACAAAGTAACGGACTACTTCATCCAATATATGTACATATACTTGTAAGAATTTAGTAACTAAAAAAGTTTTTCATGTTAGATTTGGTATTCCTGATTAGAAATTTTATCCAAGGCTAGATAGACAATAATTAGGTGCTGCACTGCAAAAGTGAAATGATATGGTCTATTTAGTTTCATGGTCTGCAGAATATCATTGTTCAAACAGGAAATCTCAAACAAGCTACTAACTACTTCGTCAAAAGGTTGTGGAATTGTTGCAATCATCTCTGAAATATAAAAGCACTGGCGTAACGTGATGTGCTTTGGCACACTCTTGCAATACTATTTTCTCACGTTTATTCGTTCCTTTAGGTTTACGTGTGGTAATGAAGTTATTTCTGATCTTACAATGCAGACATTAACTAGTTATACGGCATCAGTTAGTATCCAATATATTTTTGGTTATTTTTTAGACCTAGAATAATTTAAATAGTAAACCAAATTCTAAACAAGGACTGAGCTCTTCACTCAGATATTCTAAGATCACAATTAATAGAGTCCTCATGTTTTTCATGCTGAAACAACTCTATTGTTGGAATTTTGGATACCTACACAATATTAAAAGTCCAAATTTGAAATTTTCAAATTATATTATATATTTTCCGACCACCCAACTGAAGGACAAAATAATATTCAACCTTAATCTTCCATTGTAATTTCCACCAACCGCGAGAATCAATTTAAGTTTTATATGTCATCTTACTTAAATTCCTCGAGAATCATATAGAAAATGATCGATTGTATTTGTGGATATAAATGATGACCCAAGTCACAAAAATATCGATGAATAATATGAGCAATCACAGTCGAGTGGCTGAAGATAATTTATTGCGTTATTCTACGACGTTTACATCCATTACCTGGGTAGAAACACCATTCACGGGAGCGATCATATAGGTTTATATCAAAACATGTCAAACGCATAATGGCAAATTATATGGCCTCCTGCCACTGGTTATGTGTCGTGTTTTATAATACGGCTTACCTCTCCAGAGGTGAGGCTGATACTAGATCGAGTCCATAAAATTTGAGATGCATGCAGATTTATTTTATATTGGGACTATCTGTCCGTTTAGTCTTTAGATGTCTGAAAAATATGGAATTTCATGGTAATATTCAACAATTTTTGAATATTACCATATTGCTTCCTCAGATGTTAGTAGCAAATAAGTACCAATAACTTTGTTCAAGGATCGAAGAAGTCATTCACTCTTTTCACAGAACTCCTTAGTATAGCTTTATAAAAGGAAATCTGCCATAACCCAGTTCTGATTTACTACCCCCTAATGAAATTTTGTGCCATCAATAGCATTTCGCTAATCTCTAGAAACATTTCATATTATGTTGGTCTTTTTACTGTATAGAAATTCATTGTACACAATTTGAATAATACACATAATCGTAAGGGGTGGGTCTGTTAAAATTTGCATTTTGATCGGCTCTAAATGAGAAACTAATGAATATTTTTTCAAAGTTTGAGTTTATTAGAAAGATTGAACCTTGTTCAGCCTTTCTAATAAATTCCTACAACCTCCTACAATTTCAATTTCAAAAAATTTTACTCAAAAACTTTTAGAATTAAATTAATGTCTTATAAGCACTGCTTATATTTAATAGACGTATAAAATCAAAACCCATTTTACAACATCAAATGGAATAAAAAAAACCAACAAATATAAATTGTCAATTAAAATTAATAAATATATACCTGTTTGTTTGTTTCGTTCCAAGCATGCGCACTGAACTCTTCGGACAAGCGAAAACGCAGCTTTGCTTGTGACAAAATGTTTTGTCACAAATGGTCAGTCTTCACATTAAAAAGATAAAATCAATTAACAATAAATAAACTTACCCATACGATCTCGTAGAATCTCTGTTTGATAAACATTCACACTAGGTACATCTAATATCCAAGGTACTCTATGTTCTATGCTCACCACAAAAATCACACAAAGCTTGTAAGGCACTTTATGGTTAAACCACTCGATACTGTATAATGAATTTCTTTATTTGAAAACCTAATATAATTAATTATATATAAAATAAATTAATAAGAAGCGGTTTTTTAATTGATAAGAGGATTATCACAAATTTTGCATATCAAAACAGATTCAATCTGAATTCTAATTATTTTTTGAAGATGTGCTACATGTTTTGAGAGTTCTTGAAGTAACTTATTTCAATATATTAAATATTTCAAATAAATTAGTTTTAGAAAAGTTCTTAAAATTATGTTGTATATTTTTGAAAAAGATTATATTTCATAAATATAAGATCAGAAAACAAAACATTTTGTCACAAGCAAAGCTGCGTTTCCGCTTGTCTGAAGAGTTCAGTGCGCATGCTTCGACCGAAACAAACAAACAGTTATGTTGTCATTATAAAATAAAACACTTGTTTACATTTTCTACTTTATTTTTGGTATTGACGTACGTTTCGTCTTTGCTAGAAAGACTTCATCAGAATACCAGAATAACAGTTATGTATTCATTAATTTTAATTGACAATTTATATTTGTTCTTTTTTTTTATTCCATTTGATATTGTATAATGAGTTTTGATTTTTTACGTCTACTAAATATAAGCTTATAAGGCGCTAATATGATTCTAATAGTTTTTGAATTAAATTTCTTGAAATTAAAATTGTAGGAGACAAACAGATTAAATCTGTTTTGATATTCAAAGTTTGTAATAATCCTTCTATCAAATAAAAAACCGCTTCTTGTTATTTTATTTTATAAAATATTCTTAATATAAATTTTTTCATAGAAAATATTTCATTAATATTACTACTACCACCCTAAAATAAAATACCATTACGAGCTAACGTTTCCCAATTTGCGAAATAAACATGTCTATGACAATAAAAAGATGGGTTTTTTTAGAACTCAATAGAAGATTTTTTTAATATCTTAAATATCAAACAGAGCAATTCTGTAATATGAATTTTGATTTTATAAAAATTCTTGAAAATTTTTCAAAATTAAACTGAAAAATGCCTCAGAAAATACTGTTTCATTTTTAGTAGACATAAAAAGTTAAGAAATGTCACAAAATTAAAATTTGGAGTGAGGTATAACAGAATTACTCTGTTTGATATTTAAAAAAGCCTTTTATCAAGTAAAAAATCCTTCCCGGAAAGCGGTTTTCCGACGATGAACTGAACTGAAGATAGCAGTTAAGACCTATTTTGAGGAGAAGCCAAAAGAATATTTTTTACAAGGTTTAGAGAAGCTTATTTCTTGATCTAATAAATGTATTGAAGTTCCAGGAGACTATATTGAAACATAGAATTTTTCCAAAATTTACTGAATTTTCTTTCATGCACATAGGAGAATAAATTAAACACCTCTCGTAATTACAATTACAATTCGTGTTTTCACTCGAACACACGGTATTTTTTGGATATAACTGGGTCTTAAAAACTGCTTTATACTGTGTATTTTCTGTGGATGAACACAGAATGTGAATGGTAACCGTTAAGAAATAACCCATTGCGTTTTAGCTTAGTTTGAAATGCCAGGAGGTCGTGTAAGTATGAAAGATAATTTTTATTGATTGTTCTCATTTTATTATTTAAATATTTTAATATTAGCCTTCTACATATTTAATTTCAAAAAATTAAATTTAATAATTATAACTTCAGGAATTAAATTGAAATAATGTCATATAAGTACCACTTATATCAAACGACATTTAAAATAAACATTCATTATAAGACATCCAAATGATATGACAAAATCCAATAAATAAAAATTGTTAACCATAATTCTATAAATTAAATATTTTGCATAGAAAAAATTTTGTTTCTGCTGATCAATCTTATGAAAACAAATATCCTTTAAAAATGTTTAACATAATCTTAAGAATTTCATCATAAAACTTTCTTACTTAGAATATTCAATCTTATTGAATATCTAACTAAGTTACTTTCGATAAAATCTCAAGATATGTAAAAACATTACTGAAAAACAAGTTTTAAGAGAGACTTTGCTTCGTCAAATTATTCATATTCAATAAAATATAACATCAATCAACAATAAATATTTACTCACCCCTCAACAATTCAGAAAACTTCAGGTAAATGAATACTGAGAAATTTTTAAATGTAATATATGGTTATGTTAGAAATAAAATTATTTATTTGTAACTTAACCTTATATTACATTTAAAAATTTTTCAGTATTCATTTACCAAAAGTTTTCTAAATTGTTGAAGGGTGAGTAAATATTTGTGTTGATTAATGTTATATTTTATTGAATATGAATTATTTGAATACTGACGAAGCA
Source organism: Megalocaria dilatata (assembly GCA_034642435.1). Lineage (NCBI taxonomy): Eukaryota > Metazoa > Arthropoda > Insecta > Coleoptera > Coccinellidae > Megalocaria > Megalocaria dilatata. Next base: position 9,643,334 of record CM067854.1, read on the forward strand.
AAGTCTCTCTTAAAACTTGTTTTTCAGTAATGTTTTTACATATCTTGAGATTTTATAGATAGTAACTTAGTTAGATATTCAATAATATTGAATATTCTAAGTAAGATAGTTTTATGATTAAATTCTTAAGATTATGTTAAACATTTTTAAAGGATATTTGTTTTCATAAGATTGATCAGCAGAAACAAAATTTTTTCTATGCAAAATATTTAATTTATAGAATTTTGGTTAACAATTTTTATTTATTGGATTTTGTTATATCATTTGGATGTCTTATAATGAATGTTTATTTTATATGTCGTTTGATATAAGTGATACTTATATGACATTATTTCAATTTAATTCCTGAAGTTATAATTATTAAATAAAATTTTTTGAAATTAAATATGTAGAAGGCTAATATTAAAATATTTAAATAATTTTATATACCTTATATCAAGAATTAACCTCTATTTATGTTATGTTTTTATTTTGCTGGCATGAAAGTGAACTGAAGATTATCGGTGAGTATCTCAAATGGCCTTTTTGAAGATGTGCTACATATTTTTGAAGAAATTTGTGAAATGAATGTTAATTTCTATATGACAACAAAAAATAAAACAGTGTTTTCTAAGGCATCTATTTAATTTAATTTTAAAAAGTTTCTAAGAAATTTCATGAAAGTGAAGTTTGTAGCGAGTTATAACAGAATTATTGTGTTTGATATTTAAGAAACTTAAATTATAGATAACACTCAAACTACGTTTCAGATACTGAATTGTTTCAGCCGTTACTATTTGGTAGCTGATCATAATTAAAACAAATTGTATAAATCACTATGTTTTACTACCAAAAAATATATATTACACATTTTCTTGTGACTCGAGTTTCGGGAAATGAACTATCCCATCATCAGACAACTGAAGACCTAACAGTAGTACAGTGGTATTAAAACAAAAGTGATAAACATTTTGAATATTTCAACAGATTCTCGGTAAAACCTAATAGTGGTACAGAGGTTTACAATCGGAACGTGATAAAAAACCGGGTTAAAAAAGAGGGGCCTTCTAACAGATATCGGAATGTCGGCAATCGACAAAGAAGGTTGTTAAACAGATACTACCCATTTCAATATCTCAAATAATTTTTAGGGTTACATAGCTCCGTACAGTCATTCATTATTTTTACATTATTTTGTTGTATATCTCAGATATTTCGATTTTCAAAGCTCCATACAGTCATTCATTATTTTTATTGTGAACGAATTTGTTCATAATAAAAATAATATAAAAAATAATGAATGACTGTATGGAGCTTTGTAAATCCAAATATTTGAGATATACAACAAAATAATTTTAAAAATAATGAATGACTGTACGGAACTATGTAACCCCGAAAATTATTTGAGATATTTAAATGGGTACCATCTGTTTAACAACCTTCTTTGTCGATTGCCGACATTCCGATATCTGTTAGAAGGCCCCTCTTTTGTAACCCGGTTTTTTATCACGTTCCGATTGTAAACCTCTGTACCACTATTAGGTTTTACCGAGAATCTGTTGAAATATTCAAAATATTTATCACTTTTGTTTAAATACCACTGTGCCACTGTTAGGTCTTCAGCTGTCTGATGATGGGATAGTTCATTTCCCGAAACTCGAGTAACAAGAAAATGTGTAATATATATTTTTTGGTAGTAAAACATAGTAATTTCTACAATTTGTTTTAACTCAAACTTCGTGTTGGTATAGAAGACAGACAGTTGTTGTGCCAACATAAAAAAAATTGCCACAGCCGCTTCCAGCGGGTTCCTCAAATGACCAATTCGACTGAATGTAAAACCTAAAATTTAATTATTGAGGAATAATTACACAATTAACTCGAGCAATTAAAACCTCTCTGGCACAACTTTGAAGTACACAATAAGCTGATAAAAGGCAAACGGAAACACATAACTTTCTAGTTACCCCCATATATACCTTCATCTAAAATTTGCATTTCATATGAAATGAAGGCTAAACTTGAGTCAACCCGATCGAATGATCATCATCAATCCATCGTGCCCGTTCTTGCACAGATAACAGTAGGTCGCAATGGAATGACAATGGTTTTCGTGGGCGTCCGTCACCGTGAAACGGAATGCAGGGATTTATTTCACGGGTGATTGGCAGCGGCGGCGCGTGTTGGTAAGAATGCAGCGAGGCGCCAACTGATATATCGGGGTCAATGCTTTAGTGGATACGAACACGGGAATCTTCGCGAAAGCAAGGTACATGGACGATTGGAGCGCTGGTTTATGCACAAGGTAACGATTTTATCTGTATACTACGGTTATTAGTATCAAAAAGGTAATGGGAATCGGTAATGAAACACACACTATGTTTTATTCATCCAAATTTTTTGTATCAACTTCAAAGAAAGTCTCTTCCGAAATAATACACTTGAAGAGACATCAAAACACGCTTTAATTTCGCCGTTAAAATATCAAGTATAGGAACCCCTAGTACATATATTTCCTTACTTCAACGCCATAAACACTGGTTTTCGTATAGTTGCGGCGTAATTATGTTTTCCTTACCTACGATGTCGACGTCCATTTTGAACATCTTAATTGATTGATGACTTGGTGAAATTGGACGAGTTAAAAGTTGGATTGCCGGATTTTCTTTCAAAGAATATAGTATCAATTAATTTTGGATTATTTGGAGCCTTTGATTTTAGTTTTTGGAGTTATATTCGGCCAATAAAGTTGATATTTTCGGATTAGCCAGGAGGCCATCTTCTTTAACCTTCGTAACATTTCCATTGAATAAATGGGAAACTGTTATTCTTTTGACAAAGTGCGTTGAACAAAAAGAAGTTTTGAATTTCAAGATACGGCTTTCAACCCCATCCGAAGAGGAAGAATCCGATCACACCCTTTATTAGTAGACTTGGGTTAGATAATTCAGGTCGTATAACTATTGAGTTTGATCATCTGACAATTTAATAAAAGGTCAGTATATTTTCGACTTTGAACCATACATTGAAGAATAATCAACAGTTGTTGGATAATTGATTCAGTTCTTTAATATTGTGCAGATTTATATAAACAGATTCCTGTAATTTTATTATTTGTTTACTGTATGTTTTTAGTAGATCGTCTGACTTGAAGTAATAAAATACCATCATATATTATAGCCTAGCCTGCGATAGTGAACCTACTTTTAAAAGTACACAATTATTCCCTATTCCCCTCTTAGTAAATATACAGAATCTCCCAGCCCTGAGTTCAGTATATTACCTTGACATCCTTCTTAAAGAAGGTGCCCATGAAACCCTGAAATTTTATGTGAACATGCATTTTCAGGAATAAACTTCAATACTCTCCGCTAATATTTTTTATATTTTCTATCGGATGGCGCAAAGTGGTCATTTTTGTTGTAGAGAAGGAGAAAGTCGGTTGGATCCATATCAGGGGAATTCGCTGATTTTTCGATCAGAATTGTTGAGGTTTTGATCACAAATTCGTTGAGAGATGAACTGCTGTCGTAGTGCAAAATCCACTAGATTTCTTTCGAAAAATCTGGTATTTTTCAATAATTTTGCTTTCTAAAACACCGCCGCATAGTATGCAGATAATATTCTTTATTTACTTTCTCATCTTCTAACAATAATTCAGTATACAACATCACGAAAACCGAAAAAACTGTAACGTGCTTTTTCCGCACTCATAAACAGGTGTTTTTGATAAAATAAATTCATGGTACAACTAGTATAACATTGTTAGTAGTAACTTCTACACACGAATGTCCATTTGCAATACAAAATTTAAAACAGATTGTTCATTCGATATTTTTATCCGTAGTACAAAACCTTCTACAAACTGAATATCATATAATACTTAAATTCTGCGTGAGCGTAGAGGGCAATTGTGCCAACTCAACAAAAAAAAAAAGAATTTTGACAATCTTTTCAAGCTGGCTTTTGACTGATAAATTCGCTTTACTTTCTTATCAATACAAAGTGCTCAAGTTTGTGATACAAATTGGCGAAGGCGCTGGTCACATACATATTATTTAATTGAACATCGGCCGATAAGCATTCGCACAAATGGCAATAACAAATACAAAATCAGTAAATGAATCAATATTTGATTGATTCGGTCTTTACTTGGTGGAAACTCATTTTAATTAAAAAATGTATATGAGACAGTAATTTATTTCCACAAAATGTTTGTACTACTACAACAATTATTTCACCACGATGTGGCTTCTTCAGGTATTACATTGTACTGTCTGATGATATTCAGTGTAAACGAGTTTAAATATTACATAATACATTGTTAGGTAAATAACTTGTGCTTCCAAATAATGGAAGCACAAGTTATAAAATCTCTAGGTGTTTATTGGAGTTTGCGGTTAAAAATGCCATTAAGGAAAGATATTCAGTAATGGATACTTATCAACATCTGTTTGTTCGTTCAAAAGGATTTTACGGGCATTATACCTGTTGATTTCAAAAAATTCTAAAAGAGTTAATCTAGAACTTTTGCCTTCAATGTGGATAATTTCATAATTATTGTTGAAATGATGCCTGAATTCTGTTCTGTTCTGAATATATTGCTAAATAATCTAGGAACTTTCGTGAATTATTATTTTCTAGGTTGAATTTAAATCTCTTTTCTAAAAGGTTGGATTCTCTACTAGAATCAAAAATACACCTGAATCCGATAAGCAAATATTTCCTTTATTCGTATAGATTTAAATTCAACCTAGAAAATAGTAATTAACAAAAATCCCTAGATTATTTAGCAATAGATTCAGAACTCGCCATTAAATCTATTCAATCACTCAAAAGTCAATCAAATTCAAATTACAATAAATATATTATTGCTGACATAATTAAAGACAAAAAGAATTTAGTTAAATCAATCATCGAAAAAAAAACACCAATAATTTAATATTCACTCGAGCCGACAAAGGAAACAGTATCGTTGCTATTCCAAAACATGAATATTTCAACAAAACTACTGCTTTTTTAACCCCAGATAAATATAAAACCGTTACTAAAGACCCCACAGAACATTTCCAAAAACAAATAAAAAATATAATAGATCAATCTGTTAGCCTTTTCAATAACTCATAAAACTTCATAAAGAAAATAATCCAATTAGACCAGTAGTTTCATTCATCACATCACCAAGCATAAAATTATTTAGTGTTTTAATTTCTATTATTCAAATCGAAACAAACTTTTTAGCTAAATACGCTATTGAAAAAAGCATCCAACTTATAGACAATATTGAATCCGTCCAATTGCCCAAAAATTGTAGATTAATTTCTTTTGATGTGCAAAATTCATTTCCTAGTATACCTCCAATTGAAACAATACAAATTGTGAAAAAACTATTAATAAAAAAAAATACCAATCCCATCAAAATGATATACTTAATTGCCTGGAAATATGTCTCGAACAAAACTACTTTCAATTTAGCAGAATATTTCTGACAATGGTTTAATAATGGGAAATCCACTCAGTTCAATTTTAGCTGAAATATTCATGGACGATTTAGAATCAAAAATACAACTGAATCCGATAAGCAAATATTTCCTTGATTGGTATAGATATGTAGATGACATTTTTTGTTGTTTCAAAGGCACCGACTAACAACTACATATCTCCACGAATTTCATTAATAATCTCCACCCAAAAATCAAATTCACAATCGAGGAAGAAGAGAATCAATACCTGAAGAAGCCACATCGTGGTGAAACAATTGTTGTCGTAGTACAAACATTTTTGTGGAAATGAATTACTGTCTCATATACATTTTTTTAAGTAAATGAATCGATTTAATCGGCTGGTATTTATTACGAAAATGGCAACACGAATTAGAGAATGGTAAATAGGAAGTTTTTTTAATCGGAACAAGGCAACTTACATCTGTATTACGGTTCGAAACTTAAAGAAAGACTAATAGGTTTTGTTGATCGCCTGCCATAAGCAGCAGAAATGCATGTTTTATAGCTTTTTGGCTACTCACCAGTGCATTGCTCTAATGTTTTTCCAAACAACAGCGCCATCTAATGTAGTCGAATACACGTACGCAGCGTACAACCCAGGCTAAATCAAGAAGCGAATTGTACTCCCAATTACATCTGACGTCATAGACGGAAAAGTATTCCTCATGTTCAAGTCATATTTTATTTTGGCATAGCGATTAATTGGATATTACCTGAGCATGAGGAAGATTTCATCGTCTGTAACGTTAGATGTAATTGGGAGTTCAGTTCACTTCTTGATTTAACCTAGGTTGTATGTTGCGTACGTATATTAGCTGTTTGGAAAAACTATACGCTTTTTTCATCAACTTATCTATGCAAGTAGGGAAGGATTCTCGGGGCTTCTAATAATTGAAAACAATCACCGAAATCGGTTCGCGGCCAGTACTGACATGTGTTTCGCTTTGAGTAGCACTAAACTCAGACTTCAGAATTTCGCCCCCCATGGCATTATAACTTGACACACTGGGGGCGCTTGTCTTGACTTGGAGTCTAGTTAGTCCGGTGAAATGGAGGGTAAAATCTTGATGCCTAAAGTAATGCCACTCGCGCCAGTCACTGGCGCGATATATACTATATTTATAGAAGAAACTTTAGAGATTATTGAGGACAACATATATTTTATGTAAGTTTTCGCAACCTCATACCACGGATCTCTGAGAGAAAGAAGTCAACAACTTATTTGCACTTCAGAATTATCTCCTTCAAGCTATCGACTGGATCGATGCCAGCCTGGGGCATTTGATAATTTTAAAAAAACCCTTCATGTTTTAGACCAGCATGCGTCTATACTCGAGCTATATCTACAACGATCATTAAGTGTATAAAATACCCCTTGTTAACGACGTATTATCCAGCTTCAAATGCGTAATAAACTCTGGTAATAGGCTTCGAAACTTCGTAACAATAGATACATCAGATGCTGGGGGGATTTGATCGAGTTAATGGCCACTCGTCACGACCGCATCTTGAGGTGCCTATGAGTATGCCCTTGATCTCATTCTTCGGGAATGCGGGAGTAAAAAATAGGGTGTTCGCCTATGTTTATTCCTGTTCGTCGTTTTTCACGGAAACATTGTTTATTTTAAGTAAGGTTAATGCTAACACTAACGCTTATGTGTTTCAATACACATTTAACACAGAGCCTCTTGATTTTTTTTCAAAATACCAATATACATTTTTTCTATTTTCGCATACCGCGGAGCACTAATTATTTCTTTGCATCTGTATCTTTCTGACTAACTGGCCGAATAAGAGATTGAATTTGGGCTGGACAAGGTAGATCAGGTAGATTCCGATACAACATTCGACTGTTGTCGTCTTGAAACGGCTAAAACGGTTCTAATGGGTTTCTAGGGACAAATATTTTCGTTTCCTTACTGGTGTTTAGGCCCGTTTAGGTTTCTAGTAATTAAATGCGACATATTTGAACTCTGGGGACGTAAATCTTATATCTACCTACATAGTAAATTGGAAATTCTTTGTTCAAAGTAAATTTCAACAATCAGGTCTCTTGAAAACACTATAACATGTCGTCATATCATATTTGGCAAATTAGACGCTTGTCATGTGTTTTGTAGTTGAGTTGATTAGGTTCATACCAAAAAGCTTATGTTATAATTCGTGAAACTCTCGTTTCAGACCTTTCTAATATGTCAATATTTGATTTTGCTGAACTTCCTCAAAGTTGAATACTATTGACTGAAATTAATTTTAGAATACTTTTGTAGACCAATTTTATATTCAGATTTACTCGAAAATAAAAAATTTAGGGTAGGTCATTTAAAATTTGCATTTTTGATCGGCTATAAATAAAAAAACTTATGAATATTTCGCCAAAGTAATGATTTCATTAGAAAGATTAAACCTTGCCATTCACGAATGAAAAAGAATATCATTCAAATGACCGCCACGACTAGTCATACAGTACCCCCATTCGATCATCTTAATTTATCAGTACACTGTCGATTTTTTGGGGCTTAATCTCATGAATGCCAACTTCAATTTCGTATTTCAAGGCATCACGTGAATTCTACCAGAATAGTTATTGGCTATTCGAGGATACCTCTTTTCCAAGTGACTACACAGCAGTCTCCACAGTCCATCCCTAGAGGTAGAAAGTGTGATGAGGATTACGCCATATCATCGCGCGTGGCGAGAACCCCTCCGAAGAGATGAACCCACCAGTTTCCAGTTTGGGCCCCGACTCGAAAGCCATAACCGTCTGACTGGTAGCAGCGAAGCACTATCCAACCTCTACTGGCTCAGCAGGTCAGTACCCGAGTTGGTTTGAGACGCAACTCACCCGCCGGAGGGAATTCTTATCCATCCACCCGAACGCAGTCCCATGAACTAAGATAAACTCAAGATTGACGACTACAATTGATCCTGGTACGAGCACCGTCTAGCGGCCTGTACGTCCTGACTCACCGAACCCATGTGAGGTCATTTGATTGATCCTGGCGTCGAGCACTAATGACGGAGCCATTTCGTCGAGATCCACAAACCCTAAATCGTTACGCATTGATCCAGGGGCCAGGACAGGCCGGTCGAACCGTCAAGTCCCGCTAAACCCCTAGTCGTTTCATGAGAATATCCCGAACATGGGGGTCTGCGAACAGATAAATGAAATACCCCCCCCTAGTCCAACATGCGGACTTTCAACCACTGCCCCCTCGAGTCCAACACCAATGGGGTGGCCAGGTGGTACAAGTAACACATGTGGGCAAACCACCCCCCGAGGTACATAACGCACTCGGCCATTACACAGAATCCGAAGATTCATACTGCGATAGGGTAGAGTACGCTAGTTTTAAGGGAGAAGCCCTGTGCTGCGATAGACTCCCTTGTCACTGAGTTTCAACTGAGCGGCAAAACTAGGGCCCCATTCGGAGATCTTCCACCATACAGGTCCAGTGACTGGCGCGAAATGGCATTACGTTAGACACCAAGACTTAACCCTCCATTTCGCCGGGACGAAACTAGGGTCCTAGTCATGACAAGCGCCCCCATCACGTCAAGATCTAATGCCTGGGGGCGATTTCAAGGCATCATACTCAGAATTGTACAAGTTAAAATATGAGCAGAGCTTTCTAATAACATTAATGTACCATTGTCATCATTGTTGTCCCGGGTTTCTGCTCAAGTTTTGACACCCCAGCAGACCCCGAAAAGCTGAAAGAGAAAGAAAGGAGTTTTGGAGAAAGGATTATAGAGCACTCCGCGCCAGCACAACTAGGTGAGGGACCCCCACAAGTCACCTCTCCCACACCAAAGAGGATCGCCGTTGCGATCCCACCACTCAATCATTTGAGCAGAATGTCTATGGATTATGAAAGACTGAAGCAACGAATCAACACAAATAACAGCTTGTCAACATGGACCCCCCGCACCACAGGATCGCTGTCGCTGTTCGCCCCCAAAAGCGAGGCTCCGAAGCATCATAGGATTGGGCCTTAAGATCAAAAGGGCGCCAGAGTTTGGGGGAGAGCAGAGCGTATCTTTAAGGACCCTCAAACCTTGTCGAAACGTCGTAGTCTCCCTTTCCCTCCAGCGGACCACCCGCAGCGGAAAAAGATAAGTTTAAGGATCCACGAATGGGGCCGGAGTTAGGGGAGAGCGCAGCGAATATCCCAAGGTCCCAAACTTGTTCAAAACGTCGTAGTCTCCCTTTGTCCTCCAACGGACCAATCAGGACCCCGCAGCAGGAACTTCAGGAACTAAAAATGGAGCCAAATTTGGGGGCGAGCAGAGCGAATCTCCCAAACCTCCTTGTTCGAAACGTCGTAGTCTCCCTTTCCCTCCAGCGGACCACTTCCGACCCCGCAGCGGAAAAAGATAAGCTTAAGGATCCACGAATGGGGCCGGAGTTAAGGGAGAGCGCAGCGAATATCCCAAGGTCCCAAACTTGTTCAAAACATCGTAGTCTCCCTTTGTCCTCCAACGGACCAATCAGGACCCCGCAGCAGGAACTTCAGGAACTAAAAACGGAGCCAAATTTGGGGGCGAGCAGAGCGAATCTCCCAAACCTCCTTGTTCGAAACGTGGTAGTCTCCCTTTGTCATTCAACAACCATTTAAGATCCTTCAGCGGGCTAAGAGGACGAAGGTTGGAAACCCACGCTAAGGACTAGCGGGGATCGCCTTCGCCAATGAAAGGAAAAACAGAACTCTAATCGATCGCAGATTCTGGTCGTCAATCAGAGCCAGCTTCCCCGTACGATTCCAAGTCCTGCGGCAGGAAAAGGTAGGATTGGGACAACATGATGGAAAGGTATTATGCAAGAAAGAAACAAAGAAAGGAAATTAGGATTGCGAGTCATCTGCTTTAGGCATCATAACCATATCCTCCATCTCATAAATGAAACTAGGACACTCGTTATGACAAGCTCCCCCACCACGACAAGGTACAGAGACAGGGGCGGGGAAATTTCAAGGCATCAGTCGTTTCTGGATGGTTGGCGTAATACTTATCCTTAACGGATCCCCACAGAAAATAGTCCTCCGAGGTTAATATGAGCCTCATCCCTAAAAATTATTTTTCTAAAAATGCTCGTTTTCAGTTAGGGGATCATTCGTCCATTTAGCGAAGTGAAAACGCATCTGATGGTCACGAGGCCTCACTTCTTGCACTTGTTGGATTTTGTAAGCCTTCATGCCGATATTTTTATGCAAAATTCTCCTCAGGGAAGTGCGAGAAATATGCAGTTCTTGAGCGCGATGACAAGTTGATGTGGATGGATGTTCAGCCACATTCTGGACTACAGCAGCAATGCATTCAGGTGTGCTCTCTGAACGAGGACGTGAATGGGTTGTTCATCAAATAACGATTCAGTTTTCACGAACAAATTGATCCACAAATTGCCTTGAGGGCATTTCATTTATGCGCCATGTCTGGCTAAATGAAATTCCAAAAGCTTCAACCATTGTAGAATAACCCTGGTGATTCTACGGAATCTTGATTTTATCAGTGTTCTGCAGTTACTGTATGATTCACCCTTTGCGACAAGAATTCCTCCGTGGATTTTTCACAAGTCATTAACAATACCCTGCTGTTACATGACGGCAACATGAAAGCAAACAATGGAACGGCATAACCCAACACATAAGTATCCGTCAACCACCATAAAACTCCCATTTATCGCACAATACGTATTTGATTGCTAAACAACTGACTAATACTCGTAAATATCAAAAACCGTTTCGTGGCAATAGCAGCATGGTCGGGGGCGCATAGCGCTCGGCAATTAATCATGGACATTCCGACTTTCAATTACACTAATTTCCAACGGTAATTTATCGGGTTTCGTATTACAAATCTCTCACGGCGTATGAGCCTCGTGGAACTGACCCCATGTGATCTCTAGTGACCGCGAGGCTTAACGCGTTAGCAGTTAGTAGTCAAAATCAATTTTTGTAGCAGAATTTTCAATTGATTTTTGCTTGGAGGTATGTAGGTGGTTCGTAAACTTGATTGTGTATCCAAACGACGGCTATATAAGACACGCAAGCCTTAAGGTTATTTACTGCTCGGTGTATCAGTTAATCGCACTCAACAAAAGAAGAGAATTTAATTTTAATACATTAGTTCCAAGAGTGTTTTTATGGCGTAATATAATTAATTAATCAACTGGCTTAAGCATTGGATATTCTTTGAGAGCTCTGTATAAAGTTTCTCATACCCCTATTAAAGTCTGTTCCAAGTGGATATTTATCTAGGGGTTGGAAATTTGAAACAAGCCTTTAGAAATGACTGTTTTAGTACCAGAAAAATTGAGATGTTTACACATTTTGTGAATACAATTTCGTAATATTACTTCATGTTATAACATATTTATTGTTGATAATAACAAAAAATAATTTTTGATTGTCTCGGTCTTTACTTGACGGAAATTCATCTTCAATATAAGAAAAACAAATATTGACTTAATTTGAATATTAAAACAAATTGAAATATGTTTATCTTCTACAATTTTAATTTAAAAAAAATTTTTTATTCAAAAAACTTTTAGAATTAAATAAATTTCTAAAACAAGCACCGCTTACATTTAATAGACGTATATATTATTCATTGTTTGAATCGAGAAAAAGCCCTACTATTGAAATCTGTACGGGATCTTGATTACACTGTAAGTCTTCAAAAATCAATCATTGAGTCCTCAAAAAATGGTTCCGTATTTAACAATCAACATAAAATAGAAAAAAATGTAACATCTAATCGGAATGTAAACAGTTCTGATTCATCATTAATCACCCGGTCTAATCACGATGCAGATGAACAACCTAAGGATGTTCCGAAGAAATTCAAGGTCCCATATGCACGGAATGAAAATGCCAGCAATCAATCTAAACAAGATAATGTTTCTAACCGCAATTTGGTGAACAACAAAATTTCCACTGATGGAAAATCAATAATGCCTGCTCAAAAGTGGTCTTCAATGAAAGAACTTCCACATGACATTACTGGTGAAAATTCCGACTTCAATTCAAAAAGTGTAAACAATACAAACTATGAATGGCAAACTGTAAAAAAACGAAACAAACCCAGAAATAGAAAATTCGTTATGGGTAGTGGTGGGACTAATTCGGAAGTCAAAACAGTCCCTAAATATACGTATCTTCATGTATCAAGACTTCATCCCAGTACTAAACCAGCCGATCTGCGGAGGTTGTTGGTGACAACGTTTCCAGAAGTGCAGTGCGAATTACTGCAATCTAAACACCCTCTCATTTACTCGTCAATCAAGGTTTCCATCCATCAGGAAAGTTTTGAAAAAGCGTGGTGCAGGGATATATGGCCGGATGGAGCTCTAGTTTCACGATATTTTTTATTCAAGAAGGAACCTCCCCAGTTGGATGGTGGCCCAAAGCAAAAAGATATGAATGTAGGGACAGTAGTAATGTAATCAGCATACTACACATTAATCTACAAAGTATCTCTACTTCTTTCAACGGTCTACAACAACTTGCTGCAGATGGAGATTATGACTTCATGGCCTTCACAGAGCACTGGCAAAGTACTGAACAATTATCTTTTTACTCTATTCTTGATTTTACTCAGATTACAAGTTTCTGTCGTCCAATTAATAGACATGGGGGGAGTGTACTCTATGTTCGAAAAAATATTGAAAACTGTATTATTAGAACAGATATTAACAACCTATGTGTTCAGTATGCATTTGAATGCTGTGCAGTCCAATATCCTATTGGTGATAATGTTAAATTAAATCTAATTTGTGTATATAGATCTAATCATCCTACTCTAAGTGATGTGGACTTATTCTTCGAGAAGATGACAGCCCTGCTTGATATTCTCACCAGAGAGAAAAAGAGCAAATATATAATAATTGGGGATTTCAATGTTGATTTTCTCGAACCGCAAGTTAATGTCTGTCAAAATTTGTTGAATATTTTAGGAGCGTTTGGAGCCGAGGTCATATTTCATCGACCTACTCGTGTAACTCACAATTCTTCTTCCTGTTTGGATAATGTTTTCACTAATATAGTAGATGGGAGGGGGGAGATGTTTCAACCCCATCTCTCGGATCACAAAGCCATCTCGTTTAGTTTCAGTGTGTGTGGATCCATCAACAATTGTCCAAGAAGAGTTGTAAAGCACCGTAATTTTAGTCTATGTAATATTAGGAAATTTGTTGCTTTGCTTTCTGATATGGATTGGTCTACATTGTACTCATTTGACAGGGATGAGATTGATGATATGTGGAACTATTTTTTTCATAATTTTGAAATACTGTTTAAGAATTCTTTTCCTAAAGTTCTGAATAGATATAGGAAATCAGTTGGAACCCTTCGGAATGATCCCCAACTTTTGAAGATCAAAAATGAGTTGGATATCTTGTATATCATGTCTAGAACGAACGCGCAACACTTACTGCTCTATAGATCAAAAAAACATGAATATGACAAACTAATAACTAAACTTAGACAAGGACATTATGGTAATTTAATCTCAACCTCTACAAATAAATCTAAGACTACTTGGTCACTGATAAGAGAACTTAACGGTGGTGGAGGCGCTAAGGTGTCAAAGTTTCCTACTGGCAATCCTAGAATATTAACTGACAAATTTAACAACTACTTTGATAATGCTGGAAGCATATCTGTCACGCCGATCAATGATGATACTTTTCATGTTTTGACCAGGTGCCCAAGGTCATTCTTCATGTTTGAAGTAACTCCTTCTGAATTATTGAATATTGTGTCAAAACTAAATAACTCGTTATCTCACGGTTATGATGAAATTCCTATGAAGATCCTGAAAAAGTGTATACATGAAATTGCTGAGCCCTTAAGTTTCATAATAAACAATTCATTCACATCAGGCTTATTTCCCGATTCGCTGAAAATATCAATAGTGAAACCAATTTATAAAAAAGGATCTCATGAACAATTGGAAAATTACCGTCCTATTACCTTGTTAACATCGTTCTCTAAAATTTTTGAAAAGGTTTTATCTGTTCGACTGATCTCTTTCTTTTCTAGGTTTGAAATATTCAGTAAATGCCAGCATGGGTTCGTACCACACAAATCCACTGAGACAGCCATATTTGAAGCGATAAATGAAATTCTTATAGCCTTTGAAAACGGCAATATTCCCATAGGAATGTTTCTTGACCTATCGAAGGCCTTTGACAGTATCAATCATGAAAGACTGCTGTCAAAATTGGAGGCATGCGGCATTCGTGATAATCAGCTCAAACTCATCCAGAGCTATTTGAGTGGTCGCAAGCAGAGAGTTGAATTGGTGAAGGATGGCGATGTCTTCTACTCTGAGGACCTCTTAGTTTTGATGGGCATTCCGCAGGGTAGCATCTTGGGGCCCCTGCTCTTTTTAGTTTATATTAACGACATGCCAGATCTGATCAGTCTTCTTTTCAGGATTATTCTCTTTGCAGATGATACTAATGTCATTGTCTCTGATCCTTCCATAGCTACAGTCATTCAAAAAGTAAACATTGCGTTCGAATCCATTACCTCTTGGTGTAATAATAACCATCTCCGATTGAACGTGAACAAGACCGACCTAGTTTTCTTCCACACTGATCGATCACGCCTCTCATTCCCAGAGTCGATCAGAGTCGGTAACACTGCCCTTTCCGTGGGTGAATCAACCAAGTTCTTAGGTATCTACCTGATCCATAAATGTTTTGAAACGTCAGGTAACAATCGACGTTTTGAAGGTGGTTTACTTTGCAAATTTCGAAACATTGATCTCATATGGTATTATCTTTTGGGGAAGCAGCCCACATGCACGACGTCTTTTCATCATCCAGAAAATGACTTTAAGATCCATCTTACGACTTCCTTACAGAGAATCGTGTAGAGGTTTATTCAGAAAGAACAACATCCTGACACTGCCAGGTTTGTTTGTATTTAGGACATTGTGTTTTAATCGCAAGAATCCTGATCTCTTTGCACGGTTCTCTAATTCCAACAATACGAGAAGGATGATGCCTTACCTCCTACCCAAATGCTCACTTACTCTTACGCAGCAAAGTTGCCAATATAGCTGTATGAGATTTTTTAATGCTCTACCGAGATCACTTCAACAGACCAACAATATGCGGTTATTTAAAATAAAGGTACGCAAGTTTATACTTAATATGGAACCCTACAGTGTAGAGGAATTTTATAATTATTGTCGGTCAACTAGTGACTAATTGAATCGGTTTGACTTGTTTCAGTTTCATCACTGTATTATGTATATGTATATATGTGATAATTTTTGAAATAAATGTGTGTTATTATTATTATTATTATTATTATAATCAAAACTCAATATATCATGTCAAATGGAATAAATAAACCAACAGATATACGAAAGTCATTGAAATTAATAAATAAATATTTAAAGGAGACAAAATTTTGTTTCTGGTCTTACCTTTAAGAACACCAATTGCCTTTTAAAAACATGAACACACTTAAAGGACTTCTCAAAGAATATAATTTATTTGAAATATTTAATATATTTAAATATTCGAATAAGTTAATTCAGAAATCACTAAAAACATGCACTATATCTTCAAAAAACAAATATAATTCTAAGCAATTCCTTCTTCAGTCCTCAATAATATTCCAAATATCAAAATCAAAAAACTAACCTATATCCAAACCCTCAACACGTGTAAAAAGACTAATGCTTTGAAACACAGATCAACTATATAATTCAAGATTGATCTATATTCTAACAAAATCAAAGAACAGTGTAAGTTATTTTTAAGGCTTATTTAAATTCATTGACATTCCATAAATGAGCCTTAAAAATAACTCGCACTGTTCTTTGATAGAATTATATTTGTTTTTTGAAGATATAGTGGATGTTTTTAGTGATTTCTGAATTAACTTATTCGAATATTTAAATACATATAAAAATAGTATATTAAATATTTCAAATAAATTATATTCTTTGAGAAGTCCTTTAAGTGTGTTCATGTTTTTAAAAGGCAATTGGTGTTCCCTAAGGTAAGACCAGAAACAAAATTTTGTCTCCTTTAAATATTTATTTATTAATTTTAATGACTTTCGTATATCTGTTGGTTTATTTATTCCATTTGACATTATATATTGATGCTTGTGCTTGTTTTAGACATTAATTTAATTCTAAAAGTTTTTTGAATAAAAAAAAAATTTTTTTTATTAAAATTGTAGAAGATAAACATATTTCAATTTGTTTTAATATTCAAATTTTGTTATATTTCTTCTATCAAGTAAAAGGCCTTTCTATTTTATTAAATATTGAGTTCATTGATTTACACGACAATTGTTTCGTCATACCATGACTTCATCAGGTGAGTATTAAAACTGAGGTATACAATGCAAAACATGACCTTAAATACACAGCTCTGGTACAAAAAATAAAGGCGTGAAAAGAGATAGTTTACAATTAATGAAAAATATTAAGTAGGGGGATCTGTTTAATTTATTTGATCATTCAATAAAATTTGTCTTTTATTATATCTATTGATCTCTAACGTTTTTAACAGATTTAGTTTCTGGCTGTTGTTTTTGCTATGTAATATTTCATAGTTCTTATTAAAATTATGACCAGTATCTAACAAATGGTTGGCATAAGTTGAATTTGGTTTGTTATTAATATAACATTTTTCATGTTCTCGTATCCTTGTTTGGAATGAACGGCCTGTCTGTCCCACATATACACATGGGCAATCACTACATGTTAACTTCTAAACTCCTGATTTTTTGTTTTCAGGAATGACGTCTTTATTATTTTTTATTAAGCTGACTAAAGAATTAATGGCTCTAAAAGAAATGTTATACTTTTCTTTTTTCTTTAAATATCTAGCAATCTTTTCAGATTTTTGGCCTATGTAAGTTAATGAAATATATTTTGTTTCGTTTGAATTTTGATATTTTGGATATACAATTGATATTGCTTTCCTGTTATTCATTTTATCACGTAAATTATCTATAATTAACAAATAGCTTTCAATAATGATTTTAATCCGTTAGTTATAGATAATTTACTTGATAAAAGTAATAACAAGAAAGCGACATCACTTATATATTCAAATTCTAACGAAACAAATTTTATTTCATTAACTTACATAGGCCAAAAATCTGAAAAGATTGCTAGATATTTAAAGAAAAAAGGAAATTATAATATCTCTTTTAGAACCATTAATTTTGCAGGCAGCTTAATAAAAAATTTTAAAGATGACATTCCTAAAAACAAAAAATCAGGAGTTAACAAGTTAACTTTTTTTTTGCTATCGGGTTTTTTTATTGGATATTTAATGAGGTATGTTTACTACTGAAGCAACAAATTTGTTAATTTTAGGGTTTATGAAAAAAAAAAACATGAAAAATGTTATATTAATAATAGACCAAATTCAATTTACGCCAACCATCTGTTAGAGACTGGTCATAATTTTAATAGAAAGTATGAAATATTACATAGCAAAAACAAAAGTCAGAAATTAAATATGTTAGAAACGTTAGAGATCATATAATAAAAGACAAATCTGATTGAATGATCAAATAGATTTAAACAGATTCCCCCTACTTAAGTAGGGTTTTCATTGATCGTAATTTTTTCATTGATTGTAAAACCACCTCTTTCCACCCCTCTTTTTTCTGTACCAGAGCGGAAGTTACTATTTTTTTTCTTATATATAATAACAAAAAATAAAAACAGATTTCCTATTCTGTCATCCGAAGGTTAAATAAACGTAATTTTTTGCTATTTCAGAACTGGAGAAACGGAAAATCTCATGAAAATGAAAATACCTGGTAAAAAAGCTCCATCCTTCCCCTTTCGATCTGATAAGAAAGATGGGGAAAGGAATATTGAACCAAACTTCATATACTCTTCATATTTTTTTTCCGGAAATCGAATTAAAAAAATTAAAAAATTCACATTATTTATCTTCACGAAATTTGGCACTTTTATCTATATTTTATTTATTATTTATTAATTTAGCACATTTAGTTTAGTTATTTCACATCTTAGTACTAAATTTGAACTCGATCGGATTTCTACTTCCGAAAATATTTAAAATTTCAAATGAGAATAACTCGGAAATCATCGAACCGATTCTGTGAATATTCGAACATAATCCGTATATTTAGATTCATAACATACCCTGAAAATTTTAAGTGTCTAGATCTCGTCGTTCGAAAATTAACATTTTTACCTTCAGTCGTTCGCCCGGACGGACGATCCTCGCGAAATTTGGTACATTTGTTCCTATGGTTATTATACGTCCGGATAACAAATTTGGATAAGTATTTTCAAAACTAATGGAAAAATTTTAAAAATTCAAAATTAATAACACGAAACTGTTGGTCCAATTTCGTCCATGAATGAATTTTCAGTATTTTCTCAACTTTTCAGTTGGAATGATTTCATTTATTCAGTAGTAGTTCTTTCATCGATAACATCTTGTTTGTCATTTTGATCGATGCAAATCACTTCTATTAATATATTTTATCTTTATTTACGATGATGTAGTGTCCATAATTAAGTATTATGCTTTGAAGAATTCAACGATTTTATTCCAGTTCGCTGACTTCATCTGCGAGAAGGAATCTTTGTGGTAATTTTGCCATGAAACAAGTTAGTATATAGTACATCAGCGTTTCAGGTGTTTTGCATATTTTAGCTAAATGTCGTTTGATTCAAATATTCATTGTCTGCAAATATTTGTGAATAATTATATGATCATTAATAAGTACTTTAAGTTATGGTCATATAAAGTTCAAGAAATCGAGACAGTGTTACATACATCTGCATAAAAATTGTATACTCAAACAAACTCGACCAGGTTTTTTAGATCACAGAGGTGAATTGCAGACATGGGCACGTTTCAAACTGATTAGTTTTCGTCCGTGCAATGTATGCTAGTGATTTCAAATCTGTCAAGTATCTATATTCGCTCTACACGGAGACTTTAAGATATTAAGAATACACTAGCGTCATCTTGAGTATGCAAAATACATACAAGACATATATTTACGAGTTAATTCAAGTAAAGAGATGTATTCTCGATATTGTCACGTTACTAGCACAGAATAAACTGTTCTTGCCGTAACTCTAATAATTAACATATTCATATTAAAATAGATAAATTCGGCTGATCTGTACCAAAAATCATTAATAAGAAGTATAAGCTATGGTAATAGAAAGTTCTAGAAATAGAGACAGTGCAACATACATCTGTATAACAATTCTATACTCAAACAAACTCGACAAGGTTTTTTAGATTACAGAGGCAGATTGCAGACATGCGCACGTTTCAAACTGATTTGTAAAGCCAATAAGTTTGAAACGTACCATAGCTCATACTTCTTATTAATAATTTTTGGTGCAGATCAGCCGAAGTTATTCATTTTAATAAGTTTTGAGTTAACTTGAAAATTCTAATTTGAAATTAAAAATTTTAAACTAAAATAATGATTCTGAAAAAACTTTTACTATATCTAAATATATTACAGATTCATGCGGAATTAATGCACGTCTATAAAAACATTTCAAAAAAGTTCGGGAGAAAGGCCGAAATAATTGAAATGTTATCGTTGTGGAAAGGTTGAACACATGTTCATTGTCAATTTTCTAACCTTGTCATTATGTTTAATTCTAAATATTAAAGTTGAAAATCGACGATTATCATGAAATACCTACCTATAAGGGCTTATATTGTGAATTGAGTGTATTGTCTTTTTTGTATTCCAATTTTGGTTTTATTTTAATTTTTGCACCGATGGATAAATTTACGTATATATCTTTGTATCCAATGTCATAAAATGAAAAATAAATGTTTTTCTTGACATGTATTCTTTTGGTATTGATCTGATTAATATATACTGAAAGTTTCCCAGAATTCTGATTTTAATTTTTGATCATCAATATTATTTGTGAACAGTTGAATGGATTTTCGTAATAGTCAAATTTTGATTTATTATCTTTTTTCCAGGTAAGTCACTTTCAAAATACGAGGAGGAGAACGTTGAACTGAATCAAGTAGTAAGTAACAATGCTATTCTGAACAGATAGTACTCTTCGAAATTTTTATACTCGTTCGAAACTTTCAAAATGAAATTCTACAATCGAAGAGGATTTCGAAAAAGGAAATACAACAATTGTGATTATATGAGTAATATAATAGCATAATAATGTAGTGGTTACGGCACCTAATTGATGCTAAGATGACCGGCCACAGTTTTACTGTTGGTAGGTGAACGGACCACGATTAGTTTATGGTGGTAAATTTATTGGTTTCAGTCTGATGAAAACAACAGTGAGAGAATTAACCGTTGGCTTAATTAGGGTATTTGTTACCAATTAAAGGAAACTCAACAAATGAATGATCGGTGTTTAATTTATGGTTGTATATTTGTTTGATTTCAGTATCGCGAAACCAGAAATTTAGATTTTCCAGCAGTGAGTAAAGCACTGGATGAATTCTGGTTTTTTATGAATTAATTTATTAATTAATTAACGGAAACATAACAAATGAATGAGCATAGTTTTATAACTGTGGCTCACGCTGAACACGTTTATTTAAGTTCGCTTCTGAACAATATATTTGTTGAAGGATGTTGATATACTTATTATTATTTTTTAAATATTTTAATATTAGCCTTCTACATATTTAATTTCAAAAAATTATATTTAATAATTATAACTTTAGGAATTAGATTAATGTCATATGAGTACCACTTATATCAAACGATATATAAAATAAACGTTCATTATCAGACATCCAAATGATATAACAAAATTCAATAAATAAAAATTGTTAACTAAAATCCTATAAACTAAATATTTTGAGTAGACAAAATTTTCTTTCTGCTGATCAATCTTATGAAAACAAATATCTTTCAAAAAAGTTTAACATAATCTTAAGAATTTCATCATAAAACTCAATTCAATATTACTGGATATCTAAGTTATTTTCTATAAAATCTCAAGGTATGTAAAAACATTACTGAAAAACAAGTTTTAAGAGAGACTTTGTTTCGTCAGTACTCAAATAATTCCTATTCAATAAAATATAACATCAATCAACAACAAATATTTACTCACCCTTCAACAATTTAGAAAACTTCTGGTAAATGAATACTGAAAAATTTAAATGGAGTGTAATGTTAACTACAC
Source organism: Megalocaria dilatata (assembly GCA_034642435.1). NCBI lineage: Eukaryota > Metazoa > Arthropoda > Insecta > Coleoptera > Coccinellidae > Megalocaria > Megalocaria dilatata. The sequence goes on from CM067854.1 coordinate 9,664,993, forward strand.
ATAAATAATTCTGTGGTTTACCCTTAATCTAAAAGATTGAAAGACAATTTAACGGCCTCTGTTATAGCCCAAGGACTATCTGTATAAAGAATGTTAAGGAAACCCAATAATTATATATTATGAATAAAAAACATAAATAGGGGTTAATACTTGATAGAAGGCATATAAAATTATTTAAATATTTTAATATTAGCCTTCCACATATTTAATTTCAAAAAATTATATTTAATAATTATAACTTCAGGAATTAAATTAATGTCATATAAGTACCACTTATATCAAACGACATATAAAATAAACATTCATTGTAAGACATCCAAATGATATAACGAAATCCAATAAATAAAAATTGTTAACCAAAATCCTATAAACTAAATATTTTGAGTAGATAAATTTTGTTTCTGCTGATCAATCTTATGAAAACAAATATCTTTCAAAAAAATTTAACATAATTGTGAGAATTTCATCATAAAACTATCTTACTCAGAATATTCAATACTATTGGATATCTAACTAAGTTACTTTCTATAAAATCTCATGATATGTAAAAACATTACTAACAATTTTTAATTATTGGATTTTTTTATATCATTTGGATGTCTTATAATGAATGTTTATTTTATATGTCGTTTGATATAAGTGGTACTTATATGACAATAATTCAATTCCTGAAGTTATAATTGTTAAATATAATTTTTTGAAATTAAATATGTAGAAGGCTAGTATTAAAATATTTAAATAATTTTATATACCTTCTGTCAAGTATTAACCTCTATTTATGTTATGTTGATATACTTTTTATTGATTGTTTTCATTGTATATCCAAATAAATTCCGACTGATTAGATAGAATATGGTTAAGAATTTCAAATGCTTTTTCTGGACAATGTGCAATATATTTTCAAAAACGGAGTTTTTAAATCCTGTGTGGTGCATTTTTTGGTAACGGAATTTCTGAATATCTAATCGAAACAGGCTATTTAAATATTATTCAATATGGATTTTCACCAAGTAAGGACTGATTCAATTCAATATTTGCAACAGGCTATCTTATTCCCCGGATAATCAGGGTCAATATTTTATATTTTCTTTATTGGTTAACTGCCGCACATATATGTTTATAATTCTATATTTTTATGAAGTGAAACAATGTTTCTAACACATTTTATTTAATTAAATTTTAAAAAATTCAAAGGGATACTTTGGATCGAATTTGTAGAGGTTTCATAGATCCATTTATAGTCTAAAAAATTTTTAAAAACCCTTAACACTCTTCAATTTATATTTGAAATGTTTTAAACTTTCAAATAAGTTCAAAATGGAAATAATCTGACAATAATGAACAACCTTACAGATCTATGTTAATTTAATTTTTTAAATGACATCTGCTAACCTATTATTCCTAATGTGTCAACATTTCATAACGCTTGTATTCTTGCTATCATTCTTTTGCAACCTGAACTTGCATAAATACTCAATTCTTTTTATTAAGAGCCACAAATATGTATAGAACATCTCAATTTTTGGTAGTAAAATATTTATTTTTCAAAAACTGTAATATTGTTGAACAACATGAAATAATCAAGATCGTATTGTCTCATGTACCACTCTTCACACATTTAACGAATCACGCGTAAAATTGGTTTGTTTATCACAGTTCCTCCTTTGGAGAAATCATTTTCATTAGAATTGTCTATTACTGATGCGTTAAATAGCGGTATCAACGTTTGATCGCCGTGAAAGCGTTAAAATCCCTTGTAATTTCCGAAAGAAAAAACGTAAAAATTTTCGTCGAATTCCATGCACAAAAGTATTCCGACATGCATATATATAGTCATCTTTTTAATTATGCCCCCTAATTGTTAATTACATATCATATTGAATATTTCCTCATTCCGACGGGGAGGCACTCGATGGCTATCGATTTAATTGACTGATGCGATTACTTCATGTAAGGTTTAATTACTCATTAAGTTTCGAAAGTATCGGTCATGACGATGTGAAATTTTTCGGAAACTTTTTCTTCGGCATCCTAAGGACAGAGGGAAATTAAATGCCGTTCATTTTTGCACAATCTTGGTTTTGTACACGAACCACAATAATGAAATGTCAATCAAAAATAACCTATCGAAACTTATAGAAAAGTCACGAATTCTTTCTCAAAACGATATACAGGGTGTCCCAACGAAAATTTGACTCCCCCTAGAACTCAGAAACGAAGAATTTTCGAAGATTTCAAAAAAGCCGGTCAACTCCTGTTTTGTGGGAAACGAATTTCCATCATGAGTTTGTTCCGAAAAAACCATCCCCATGAAGGTGGCATCAACCCCAACATTTTTTGAATAGCGAAAAGATGTCGAGTTAGTTAGTTTGAAAGTTATACTAACTGTGAATGAAACTGCAACACCCAGAAGGAGCTGTTTAAATTTTAAATTTTTTTTGATAAAACGTAGATGGTATAGCAAGCAGTAAATGATTAAGATTTGAGAAAAAAACAAAGGGTTTACAATTTGTTTTGATAAATTTGTTAATAATGTGTTTGTCCACCACGATCATCTATACACTCCCCAACACGTCTTGGCATTGATGCAATAAGATGGCCTACTTCTTCTTGAGGGAAACTATCTGAAGGTACCTGTAGTTCATGTCTCAGAGCCGCCAAAGTCCGGGGGGGCTTGGGTAAATTTCCAAGCCTTCTACCCATGATGTCCCAAACATGCTATATGGGAGAAATATTGGGGAATATGGGCAGCCATGGCAAAATATTCACATAGATCGCTTCAAAAAAGTTTAAACTAACTCTAGCAACATGAGGTCGAGCATAATTTTGCTGAAATATAGGATTCTGGAGTCGGTTAAGTTAAGGGAGAACCATATGGCTCCACTATTTCTTGAAGATGACGCAGCGCTGTCATGTTACCTCGAATAAAGATTAAAGGTGACCTACTTGCATGTGAAATAGCACCCCGTACCATAACGCCTACTGTCCGGTGTACATGACGCTCAATATCAAACTGAGGTTCATGTCTTTCTCCCAGACGTCATCTAACGCTTCTTCGGCCATCATGTGCACCCAAGAAGAAACGAGATTCATCAGAAAAGACGACTTGACGCCATTCCACATTCCAATGTTGACGTTTTCTGCACCACTGTAATCGTTGACGGCGATGCTCAACCGTCTTTGGTAACACAAGATGGGGTCTATAATGCTGCAGTCCGGCGGTAAACTGTTCGAACAGTTACAGGATGGCCCGCCCCCCAGGCATTAGATCTTGTCGGGATGGGGATGCTTGTCATGACTAGTTTCGTCCCGGCGAAATGGAGGGTTAAAAGTCTTGGTGCCTAACGTAATACCATTCGCGCCAGTCACTGGACCTGTATGGTGGAAGATCTCCGAATGGGGCCTTATTTTTGCTTTTCTGGTAAAATGGAGGGCTGAACCGGTTGATTAACTCAGTGACAGGGAGTCTGTCGCAGCACAGGGCTTCTCCCTTAAAACTGGCGTACTCTACCATATCGCAGTATGAATCTCCAGATTCTGTGTAATGGCATACTGCGTTACCTCAGGGGGTGGTTTGTCCACAGATGTTACTTGTACCACCTGGACACCCCTTTGGTGTTGGACTGGAGGGGGCAGTGGTTGAAAGTCCGCATGTTGGACTAGGAGGGTATTTCGTTTATCTGTTCGCAGACCCACATGTTCGGAATATTCTTATGAAATGACTCAGGGTTTAGCGGGACTTGACGGTTCGACTGGCCTGTTCTGGCCTCGGATCAATGCATAACAATTTAGGGTTTGTGGATCTTGACGAAATGGCTCTGCCATTAGTGCTTAACGCCAGGATCAATCAAATGACTTCACATGGGTTCGCTGAGTCAAGACGTACAGGCCGCTAGGCGGTGCTCGTACCAAGATCAATAGTAGTCATCAATCTTGGGATTATCTTAGTTCATGGGACTGCGTTCGGATGGATGGATAAGAATTCCCTCCGGCGGTGAGTTTGTCTCAAACCAACTCGGTTACCGACCTGCAGAGCCAGTAGAGGTTGAATAGTGCTTCGCTGCTACCAGTCAGACGGTTCTGGCTTTCGAGTCGGGGCCGAAACTTCGGAGGGGTTCTCGCTTCGCGCGATGATATGGCGTAATCCTTATCACACTTTCTACCAATTGGGGTGGGCTGTGGAGACTGCTGGGTAGTCACTTGGATAAGAGATATGCTCAACATGTCAATAACATTACCTGGTAGAATTCACGTTACAGGATGGCCTTGTTCTCCTAACCACTCATCAGCCAAAGATCGAGTTGTCGCAAATCGGTCTCTAGTAGCCATAAGACGTCGATCTTGAACTTCATTTGTGCCCCTTCGGCGTCCGGTGCCTACTCTTCTTCGATTTTGGGCATTATCAAACCAGGCTTGATAACATCTCATAACAGTAGTTGGATTTCTGTTGGAACAGTTAGGGATTTCTCGAAATGACAACCCCGCCTCCCGTAGACCAATAATTCGACCTCTTTCAAATTCACTGGCGATAAATTTCGCGTACACGTGCTCTAGGCATTTTAACAACAACTAAACATCGACTTTGGATCTCATCGAATAGCTGGTTTGTTGTAAAATTTAAAAAGTTTGCAAAAACGACTGCATATTTAAGTAACAAAAAATGTTTACATGAAAAAACCTTCACGATTATTTTCTCCAAATTTTAATCATTTACTCCTTGCTATACTATCTATGTTTCACCAAAAAAAAAATTAAAATTTAAACAGCACCTTCTGGGTGTTGCAGTTTCTTTATCAGTATATTTTTGTTCTGTTCACAACCCAGTTAAAATTATCAAAATCAGTTCACTATTCACGAAATAATGTAATATTGAAATTATCGTCAGAAGGTGATGCTGAGCAGGCAGTTGAACCGCCCAAATTCAAGAATCTAAGAGTTTTGAAGAATCCATAAATAATTTTGAAGTTCTGTATTAGGGAGAAAGAATTCCTATGACGACATTGTTCCGAAAGATTGTCATCTTCAATGCTATTTCTGCCTCTTTTGAATTGACTTGACCACTTTTGAACGGTGTATTACAACTTGGCACAGTCTTGGTAAAGAGCAACCATCTTTTCATGAATGATTTTTAACTGTTTCCCTGCTTAGTGAGGAACTTTATAACGGCGTGATGCTCGATTTTCTTCATGATTGTGGTTGTCAGTCATTCTGGTCGTCTTTCACTGAGCATACCTAGAAAATTAATGATCGTACATTAGTGAAATTTTATATTTATACCCTCAGATAGTGTCATTAGTAAATGAGAAATTAGATTACTCATATTATCAGCAAATCACCCCTATACCGAGAATACATTGAACCTTCCTCGAAACAAGATTAGAAACTCATCAAATCGAGAATGTATTGGGGAAAAATCCGAACGGTATTAGCTGTAATGACGTGTTACACTTACCAGCAACTCTGGAATCAAACATGTATACGAAAACATATCTATTGGTCAAAAACCCAAAAAAAGACTACAGAACTACAGGTGTAACAAATCTAATATTACAGTCAACCTGCCTCATTTAATAAGACACAACCAATTATGACTAAGAATCCTAGAAGGATTAGTATGTTTTCCAACATGTTGCCAAAGATTAAATTAATGTCTGCTAGTGCATGCCAATCATCAGGTCACAGCTGATCTACGTGAGTTGTGTTTGACACATAAAAAAGGAAGAGCCTACAGTGTTAAATAATGACGTGTTCACACACAACCCCCACATTCACCATCCCTTTTACGACATTCAAAATTTAATGTACAATAAACCGCTCGACACCAAATAAAATGGCGCCTGGACTATCTCCGATCTCCCCATCTGATTACAAAACGAGTCGTTGACATTGATCCACATATTAGGATAATGAAAGACCATGTGGTTGGTGAATTGGTAAATGGAGTAGGTGCACGACCGAATGGTTTCAATGAAATGTTGACTTTCCAAATCGTCGTTACGTAATTCGGACACACGACGGAGATATGAATGAATGATTCAGACTGGTAATTTGTGTTTGTCTATCGTTTATATGGCAGTATCTTCAATTAACATCCTAATTATTCAGATGAACTTTCCTTCATTTCCTAAAAAGGCTCTCCTAAGATGAGGCGCGGAATTTTTATTGCCAATTTTCTAATTGCGGTCGCCACGTTTTTCTCGTATGTACCATTCGGGAAGCGGGATCTCGGTCTGGGTTATGCAGAAGTTGGTGCAATATTTAGGAATTAGTAGTCTCCGTTCAGTTGAAAAAAACTTATGAAAGTTACTAGCGAGAATTAATTAGTTTCAGAATGCTATATCAAACATTCTACTACTTCATAACGTATTTATTCTTGTATACGTATAAATTGAGAGTGAAGTTTGTGATCTATCTCGATAAATGAATCTGTACCCTAAGTCTTCAATGATAATCATCAAGAACTTAGATAATTATACTTAGTTCATCACTCGCCCAAATTTTAATTGCCACAGTATTCGTTTTTTTTTTATTCAGTATATAACAGGCCAGGAAACTTGTCTTAAAAAAAAATATATTTAATAATTATAACTTCAGGAATTAAATTAAGTACCACTTATATCAAATGATTCGATTAATTAAATTTCTGGAAAAATATGAGATTCTGTCCGGTAGACACTATGGGTTTCAGAGCAACAAATCAACAGAGGATGCAATGGTGTTCCGGCATTGTACATCTTTGTGGATCTATCAAAAGCATTTGACATCATCTAGCAACGGGATCTGCTTTCAACATTCGAAAATGTGGGATTTCGAGGAAGATCATATAAACTGATGGGAAAGTTATTTAGAGAACCGAAGGCAGATTTTGGTGTTGGACGGCGTACCGCAGGAAACGGTTCTCGGGCTATTGTTGTTCTGCCTGTATGTTAAATGAATTGTTTAAGTTGCCAACCTGTGGGGACATAGTATCGTTTGTGGAAGACACTGCAGTGCTTTACACCGGGAACTCTTGGGCTTCCCTCAATATGAAGGGCTTTCAGTTGATTTTGGATTTTTTCAGAGAAAAGCTGCTTACTGTAAATTTCGAGAAAACCTCTTATGTGCCGTTCACTAGTTGTGTGTCTACGCTTCCTGAATTTGAAGAACTCTCAGTTCAACTGGACCATGAAACAGTTCATATAAATAGAAAACAAAATGTAAAATATCTTATAATTGTTATAAAGTCCTATCTACTTTGGGATCGTCAAATTGAACATCTAAGTTGAGACGGCATCTAGGCCTTTTCAAACATGTAAGGGCATTTTGTAGTTTGGCCGATCAAAGAATACTTTATTTTTCGTTGGTGCAATCATTGATCTCATATGGTATTCTTGTATGGGGTGGCGTTGATGCCATCCACTTGAAAAAGTTGGAAATTTTGCAGAAGAGAATATTGAAGATCTGTTATAGAAAGGACCTACTCCTCTGATGCGTTATTTAAGATGGCTGGAGTTCTAGACCCTAGACAACTATTCTGCCAGAGCTTCATGTTGTTCTTTAGGTACAGATGTGAGAAGAGAACAACCGATCATAAATTTTACTAATGATTTAAAAATACATTAGGAGTACAAATAAGTTTCCGCCGTTTTACTGTAGATGGCGCGGCACGGAGTTTCGGTTAGCTTTCGCAGATGATAACCGGCTTAAAAATTAGTTTGGACATTCAAGAACAACATAATCTATTAATATCAATGATTTTATATTGGTAAAATATAATTTTTATAAGTTGAAAATGTCAAAATTTGAGCCAAGTAAGCGTCATTTGCGGGAAACTGCTGAGGCGCATCAATTGCTCGTAGAAGCATATGGTGAGGGTGCTTTGAGTGAGAGAACGTGTCGAGAGTGGTTTCAAAAGTTTAAAAACGGTGATTTCGACGTAGAAGACAGAGATCGCAGTGGAAGGCCAAAAATTTACGAGGATGCAGAATTGGAGGAAGATTCATCTCAAACACAAAAAGAACTTGCTCTAACATTAGAAGTCACTCAGCAAGCAGTCTCACATCGTTTAAAATCATTAGGAATGATTTTGAATAAATTTGTGTTAAAAAACGGCGGAAACTTATTTGTACTCCTAATATTTCAATTTCAGATCCAATCCTTCTTATCGGGAAATCTTTTTACAGCAGGTTTCACAAGTTTTCAGCTAATAATTTCAGCGAAAAGCTTAAAAACATGAAATTTTCCATTCTGTTTCGATATCCTCTTGTCCTCTTTATCCAAATCCACAAACCAACAAGAAAACCCACATCTAAAGATAATATATATGTTTATCTAGCGTGTTTACGATACCTAAAGTTAGCAAGCACGAAATAGAGGCCAACCTTCTTCTGGTCTAGTGGGCGCTCGGAAGCGGTGTCGTGCTAGTTTCCTCAGTTGTGACGTAAGGTAGTCTCCTTCAGCGATTTCGAGTGTGCACTTCCTCCAGCCTTTCTTTAATCGGCCCGTAGTGAAAAATAACCGCCGCGTTCAAAAAGCAATCGAGTGTTTTCCCTTCTGTTTCTTCGATTGATCTCGTAGGATAGGAATGTCATTCACTGGCGTCTAGTGCTAATAGTGTGTGCAGTGGGCAGAACTGGCGCCGGAATATCATTTTGACGGCGGTTCTATATAAATCGAATTTCCTGTACTGGATAATTGCAAGGCGGTTATGGAAATCATGGACTGTCGAGTGGTATATGTCTTGCTGGATGAAAAAGCGCCAATAATGAAGATAACGGCAACTAGACGATAGTATGCCTCGATGATGTGGTTAGTTCAAGAAATTTACGATCATTCTAATGTATCTTATGCTACTTCATTCATTACTCAATTATACATTGTGATTTTAAAGGTGAACCATTTGGTTTATATTTTCAGTTGGTTGATTACATTGAAACAGATTTGGATATTAATTGTTTTCGATCTTATGTGGGTGAAACTTGTCTTATTGACCACAGGACCCCATTTTAGAGTGTTTCTTTCTGAATAGGACAGAACATATAACTAGACAAAAACCAGAAACCAAATATGTCCGAATAATTTCTCCGATTTAGTGTCATCTGTGATGATGTGGATATTGATACAGATTTTCAAGTTTTTATGTATTAGGAGTACAAATAAGTTTCCGACGTTTTTTAACACAAATTAAATATTTATTATAGAATAATTATTTTAAACGATGTGAGACTGCTTGCTGAGTGACTTCTAATGTTAGAGCAAGTTCTTTTTGTGTTTGAGATGAATATTCCTCCAATTCTGCATCCTCGTAAATTTTTGGCCCTCCACTGCGATCTCTGTCTTCTACGTCGAAATCCTCGTTTTTAAACTTTTGAAACCATTCTCGACACGTTCTCTCACTCAAAGCACCCTCACCATATGCTTCTACGAGCAATTGATGCGCCTCAGCAGTTTCCCGCAAATGACGCTTACTTGGCTCAAATTTTGACATTTTCAACTTATAAAAATTATATTTTACCAATATAAAATCAATGATATTAATAGGTTATGTTGTTCTTGAATGTCCAAACTATTTTTTAAGCCGGTTATCATCTGCGAAAGCTAACCGAAACTCCGTGCCGCGCCATCTACAGTAAAACGGCGGAAACTTATTTGTACTCCTAATATATTTTTAAATCATTAGTGAATGAAAGTTTCCTTTTGGGAAAAGTTATAGTTTCTGATGATTCCTCTGGGTGGGTTACTGAGGAGGTAAGAGGAGCTAGCGCTAATTTAAAAACCATCTACTGGCTCCATGCCAACCTGAAATCTCAATAAAGTATTGATTTATATATTATAATATTTTATTGCATTCAAGCAAGCTTCGTTATCACGAGAATCGTCTAGAAACGTCGAAAAATAAAAATAGACCAATATGGAATATTATAGAGAAAGAAACTAGTAAACAAACTACTCGTAGAAACAATGAAAATATCAGTTTAAATATGGGAGGAATTCTGTGTTCGGGACCATCTGATGTTTCCACAGATCTTGCCGACCATTTTTCAACAATTGCTGCCCCTGGTCTACAACGTTGTCACGGCACTCATATTTCCCAGTAATGTACAGAGGCCCCAATGCTGAACCAGATATTTTATTTTTTCCCAGTTCATAAAAATGAAGAAATTGTAGGTTAGGAAATAAAAAGAGCACAGGAACTGACTACATTCTTCAGAAATTCTGAGGGTTTCAGCGGAATATATTGCGGAACTTGTGAATTTATCAGTGTCATCTGGAAAATTTCCAACACTTCTGAAAACATCTATTGTTATTCCAGTATTCGAGAAGAATGATGTTAACGATATTGTCAACTATCGACCTATAGCGATTTTAAGCACTTTGTCCAAAGTATTTAAGAGAATTGTTTTCACGCGAGTTGTTAACTTCACAAATAAATTAAATGTAATATCTGACTGTCAGCACGGACTCAGATCTGGTGGCTCTACTGAGACAGCAACATTATCTTTTATCGAATTTGTATATGAATGCTTGGATAAAGGTATAATGGTTGCGGGATTATTCTTTGACTTGTCGAATGCTTTCCATGTTCTTTCCTACAAGTTCATGATATATAAGTATCGGGTTTTTTTTAGAGTGATATAACTTCAAATTGAAATAAAACACATTTAAATTAAGATTGAAACCAATTTTTTTTTATTTGAAAGATAATTTTATGACATTTATGTTTTAAAAATAATTTCCGGCATATGTCCACCACAACAGATTTTGGACCACTTTTTCGAATAATTCAGGCCTTATTTCATCAATACCACGAGTTATGCTGGCCTCCAAAGCGTCTATTGTTTCTGGTTTATCAGCATAAACCAATGACTTGACATAACCCCAAAGAAAATAATCCAGTTGAGTTATGTCGCATTATCTTGGAGGCCAATTAATTGGACCATTTCTCGAAATAATGTTATCGCCAAATCTTTCTTTCGATAAATCAATTGTTGTGGTAGCAGCATGAGGTGTAGCACCATCTTGTGGGAACCGTAACACTTCTGGGTCGATACCATTCAAATATTCTATTTTATTTTTCATCACTAAACACAATATTACAATAAAAAAGTGAACCAACTTCAAGCTGTTCAATCAGCAAACAAACGACGCTTATTAAGGTCAAGTGGCTTCAGTTCTTGAACCAGTTGGATCTTGTATGGGTGTAGACTTTATCTTTACGCAAAATTTTCCATGTGGTGGATGCACAGAGTCAAACTTGTTGTGAACATCGACGAATAGACAAATCTGGATCATCATTAACACTATGACTTAGAGCAGCGATATTTTCTTCTGTACGTATAGTTCTTTGTCTTTGTTGTTGTTGCATTAAGTAGAGAAAATGTTGCCCGAAATCTATCTATAGTTCGACGAATAAGCTGCACTGATGGACGATTATGTAAACCATAAATTTCACAAAGTGCTCTATAAGTTTGGCGAATAGAACACTGATTTTGAAAATAAATTTCAACAATTTGTAAACGTTGTTGCGATGTGAGTCTTTCCATGATAATTTGTCAATGCTTACTGAACATATAATAAATGTCAAAACAACATGGCTTCTACCTTTTCTTAAATCACAGTTATCTCTATCGAAAGTTCTATCACTCTAAAAAAAAACACCCGATACTATAATCTTGGCTGCTGTGCCGTTTTTTTGAACTGGCTTTATAGCTTTATTTCGGAAAGAACTATGAAGGTTCACGTAAAGGATGCTTGGTCCAGTGAATTCAATATCACTTCAGAGGTACCTCAGGGTTCAGTATTGAGGACGCTTCTATTTATTTTGTATATAGTCGATTTACCGAACAACATCCATAGAAGTAAGATAACTTTATTTGCTGACGATACTTCTGTTGCTGTGGCAGCCGAATGTTTTGAAGAACTTGCAGCTACTTGTAATGAGCTTGTCCAGGACTTTCTGACTGGTTTCAAACAAATTGTCTCACTGTAAATGTCAATAAAACTGAGTTTATCTACTTCATCAGAGTTCCATTGATTATTAATTGTCCAAATGCAGTTATAACATCACAGGGAGGCATAGAATTTTTAGGCGTTCAAGTAGATGACAGTTTACAGTGGTATCAACATATCGACACGCTCAGTAAAAAATTAAATAGTGCATATTATGCAATAAATCGTGTAAAGGATGCTTTTCCAGCCAGATCATTCTAGAAGGTTAGTTTATAGTCATATAGCCTATAGTATTTTACTGTGGAGGTCTTCCTCCGATGCAGATAGAATACCCATAGCACAGAAAATAATCCTACGTATGATATTTAATCGTGATCTAGGTTCATCTTGTAAACCATTGTTTATTCATGATGATATATTAACTGTTCCTTGTATCTACACATACAAATGTCTTCATCTCTTCCGATCGATGCAACATGGCCTGATGGACCAGCACTTCTCCAATTACGCCACTTTGGTGGCATTCCGGGTTGCTTTTCGTCTTCCAAATCAAAATTGCCGCTTTTAAATCGAACAAAACACTTCTGATACGTTTCTTCATTAAACATAAACATCCAGTAAAATACGATGACTTTCGGTGGCCTTTTTCTTCATATTGGAAAAATTAAGTAAAACTCACCGCAAAAATCATTATTCGGTACAAAAGTTGACATTTACAGAGCACACAGAAACTATGTATTTTACACTTCAACGAAATGACAGATACTGAAAAGAAATTAATAAGTAGAGGTTTTTCACTTGATAAAAGAATAATTACATAATTTAAATATCAAAACAGATTTATGCTGTTAACTTCCTATAAATTTTAATTTCAAAGAATTTTATTCGAAAACTTTCAGAATTAAATTGATGTCTTATAAGCACTGCTTAAATTTAGTAAACCTATAATGATTATATAATATCAAATGGAATGAAAAAGCCCAACAAATATAAATTGTCAATTAAAAATAATAAATAAATATTTGAAGGAGACAAAATTCTGTTTCTGATCTTATATTTATGAAAACCAAATCTTTTTCAAAAATGCAAAACATAATTTCAAGAACTTCTCCAAATCTAATTTATTTGAAATATTTAATATATTTAAATAAGTTACTTCAAACATCTCTCAAAACATGTAGCACATTCTCAAAAAACAATTTGAAATCAAATAAGGTCTTCGTCACTCCAACTTCACATTTAAAAACTGTGTATTAAATTGAATCAGTCCTTACTTGGTGAAAATCCGTATTAAATAATATTTAATAAGGTGATTCTGATTTTCACAAAAAAAATCAGAATAACCTTATTCAAATATTATTAAAAACTGTGCTTCATGTTTTGAGAGATTTGAAGTAAGTTATTTAAATATATTAAATATTTCAAATGAATTAGTTTCGGGGAAGTCCTTAAAATTATGTTTTACATCTTTGAAAAAGATTTGGTTTTCATAAATATTAGAGTAGAAACAAAATGTTGTCTCCTTCAAATATTTATTTATTAATTTTAATCGACAATTTATACTTGTTGGGTTTTTTTATTCCATTTGATACTATATGAGTTTTGATTTTATATGTCTACTAAACTTGAGCAGGGCTTATAAGACATTAATTTAATTCTAAAAGTTTTTGAATTAATTTTTTTAAAATTGAAATTTGTGGGAGGCTAACAGAATAAATCTGTTTTGATATTTAAATTTGATACTTCAAAATTAAGATGTTACCAGATGATACAATGAAATAATAGAATGGTAGCGACATATGAATCAAAATGGCACGAACTTATTTCTACTCCTAATAATTCAAATGCGAAGACGTTGAAGAAAATGGGTGTAAAATAGAAATAATACCATGGTCATTACAAACTGTGCACCCAGTGCCTTGGAGCACTTTTTCTTCAAATTCCAAAAGTAGCTGATTGTAATAATTTCATTAAAAAAATTAAATCCTATTTTTCCGATTTATATTAGTTTAGTACACTGTACGTATCCAAAGAAGGTTAGATTCTTCGCTTCGAATTCCTCGAAATACATGGAACTCTGTGCAAATTTGTTACCTGCGTTCGACCAAGTAGAACCGACATATTTAACATTTTCATTGAAGTATCTGAGGAGGAATAGGTCCTCTCATTACACTGGCCTTGAAGCGTCATTCTCAGACATATTTTCACTCAAATTTGAAACAGATTTTATTACATTGCAAAAAGTATTCAACCCGAAGGGGCAGTTATGGTTCTGTTCCCCTTTTACAGATTAGCATTTGGTTTGTGACTTCTTTTGAAACATGTGTATAATCTTAGTGCGAAATCTTGTGTCATTCATTGATTTGTTTTCATATCAATATAAGAGCTACTGCGGTGAATACGTGAACGTTTTGATTTTACTAAGGGTAAGTAGTAAAATGGATAATTTTTAACCCGAGCTGATCAAAGCAACACCATTATTGCTTTATCGGAAAGTGATTATATCAACGAATCAATTACTTTCCTAGAATTAAATAATTTTCAAGTTATAAATCATGACCCGACGATAATTCTCCAAAAACAAATTGAATCCCTATTAAAACTTGAATTCAGCCTGTTTCGGAACAACCCAAAAAATAAAATAATTTTAATGAACCCACAATCTCCAAAAATGGATTCTTTGATCAAATTACATAAGGAAGATCGCCATATTGCCCTTTCTAAAGAACTAATTCTGATCATTTTAAAATTAAATTTCAAACTGAATACTCCATAAAAAATTTACTACATCTAATAAATAAGATAAAATATATCCGCCTACCACATAATGCTAAACTCATTTAATTTGATGTTCAAAATTTATTTTCGAGTATTGCACCTAATGAAACAATTGAACTTGTAGAAATTTACTAATAATAAACAGATGTGATACAATTATCAGAGAAAATATTTAAGAATGCCTTAAAATTTGCACTAAACAAAATCATATTCAATTTAAAAATCAAATATAAATCCGAAAAAGGTTTGATTATCGGAAACCCTTCGAGTCCTTTGTTAGCAGAAATATTCATGAATAATATTGAATCTGAAATTCACCATAATCTCCTTAGGAAATATTTTTTTTATTTACATAGATATGTAGACGATATTTTCTTTTGCTTCACTGGTACAGACTATTAAAAAAAAATATTTTTGTTTATCAACGAAATAATAAATACATCCTTTAATATTATTCACCATGAAAACCGCACATAAAAACTCTAATAATTATCTTGATTTAACAGTTCAGAATTAATAATTCACTTGAATTTTCATACTGATACTATTATACACAATAAATCAAATCATCCTATAAACCAAAAATTATCAGCATTCAATTGTACGATCCGCAGATCAGTTAATATCCCCATGAATCAAGAAAATTATATTTCTGAACTCAACAGCATTACACAAATAGCTATTAATAATGACTACGATTCTACAGTGATAAATAAATTGCTGATTAATAAAAATAATAAAATAGCTTTGAATATGGTATATCCCAATACAAAAGAAAATTTTAAATCCGTTTCTTTGAAATATTTCAAATTTCTGAGAAAATTGCTACATAACTGAAAAATAAATATGATTCAAAATTATCATTCATAAAGCCTGAATGAAGTAATTGAAAATAATAAGACATTACACATAAAGATGATAAATCAGGAGTTTATAAGCTAATCTGCGGTGATTGCCTTTGGATAAAAAAAAAACTTTCCGACATAAAACTGGTAAACATTTGAAGAGTTTCCTCATTAAAAAAAGTAATTCCAAATATTCAAACCATTTGTTAGAAACAGGACATACTTTCAACTATAATTTTGAAATTTTACATATAGAAAGTAAGTTATGCCTGCTAGAATCACTAGACATAAATAAATACGACAAAATTGGAATAGTACTTAACGAACAATCAGACCTAAAACTCATTCTTCTTAAATATATTCAGATAAACTGGAATTAACAGAGATCCCTTTTTTGGGTTTTAGTGCTCAATAAAAATTAAGTTATTTGAAAATGAAATGCCACCTACCAAAAGATTCTACTGTTATAGCGAAAAAAAAGTTGTATTATAATTGCAATAAAAATTTGTGAAAATCGGAAAAAACCTTATTTAATATTATTTAATTAGAGGCTATCGAATGATATGATATTTTTTATTGGATTTTGAATAATAATTAATAGCAAATTGGATATCGAGCATAAACTGTAAGTGAGCAAAATTTTAGCGAAACATCAGCCGAATTCAATTTCTTTAAAGTCAACCGACTGACCAAATACATCTATCGCATCTGATTTTTGTTCGTGAATTTATACTTTGGAAACTTATTAAATTGAGAATATTTCCTTAAACCCAACTACTTTTCTAATTTGAAATGTATAAATACATTTTTTAACTAAGACTTCGTTGCCCATTATTAATTCAGTCCTTTCTTCAAATAACAATTTTGTTATATTTGTATAAACTATTTCATCTCAAATCGCCTAAGCAATGAATGAAAGAACTGGTATCATGTCCAAATCCACAAAATTCTGGACAAATTTCCAGATTATATCCTTAATATTCTTGTATTTTGAGAAAGATTTATTGTAAAATCGTTTATTTTGATGAGGTCTTCAGTGTAGTTTTTGAGCCCAAATTACAAACAAGATTAATTTTATAAGAGTGCTCCGATAAGAAATTAGTTTTTTTCAACATTTGCACAAAATGAAATATACTGTTGATGCAGCATAAGGATGTAAAATTTATGCAAAATTTCGTAGGGGCAAAATGCTAAAAACTTATTTCGAGAAATTTTGGATATCTCCAAATCACATGTAGTCCTTAGTTGAAACAATGAATGCTCTACCATGTCTTTTAATTGTAATTCGTTGTATTGTATCAAATACTGGAGGTTTCTCTTTATATATAATTATACGTATAAATGCGCATGTCATGTTTTTGATGTGTATATTTGAATTTATTGCTTTACAGACTGCTGGGAATTAAGGTTTTAGGGTTCTACCCTATTTATTTACATTGTGTTAATTATATACTGTAATGAGTGCGGACAGCATAGTGGTAGAGCATAGGGCTCGCGACTGAAAGATCCGGGTTCGAATCCTTTTCAGGTGAAAAAGAAATTTTCTAGTTAGACGGGTGTCGGCCACCATTTCACTGTTGAGTCGAAAATTAACAGTGCTGTGACCTAAAAAGGCGCAAGATCGCAGTAACAAAGGCTACCCAGAACACAACTGAATTCCCAACTCGCACAAGCTGAAAAATCTACTGAGGGACCTTCACAGAAAATCTAGGAGAATCAGGATAATAATTATGTATTCTTGGTGAATAATCATTATTATTCTTGATTCAAATGGATTAATTCCTCTCATAATGTACCAAATATGATTAATAAGAAGTATAAGTTATGGTAACAGAAAGAATCGGGAGACTGCAGCATACATCTGTAGAACAGTTCTTAACTCAAATAAACCAGAATAGGTTTTGCTGATAGCTAAGATATAATCACCAGACATACGCATGTTTCAAAGCTTATTGGCTTCATCGTGAAATCTACCGGTTAGTTTACTGGCATGTGAGCATGGCTTTTTCACCAGGTGACTAATCATCAGTCTCCACAATCTGCCCAAGAAACAGATAGTGTGATAAGGATGCGCCTTATCATCGCGCATTAGCGAGAACCACTCTGAAGAGTTGAACCCACCAAGCTTTAAGTTTCGGCTTCAGTCCGAAAACACCGTGACTGGTGGTAGCGAACCACTATCCAACCTCTTCTGGCTCTACAGCGTCAGTACCCGAGTTATTTGGGACGCAACTCACACGCCGAAGGGGCTTATTATCCACCCACCCGAACGCAGTCTCATGAACCAAAATAGTCTCAAGATTGATGCCTCAATTGATCCTGGCACGAGCACCATCAATCCAGCTTGTACGTCAAGACTCACGAACCCTTGTGAAATATTTCAATTGATCCTGGCTTCAAGTACCAACGCCGTATCGTCGAGATTCACAAACTCCAGAAATGTCTCGCAATCGATCCTGGTTCTCAAGATATCCTGTCAGAGTCTCTGCGAACAGATGGATGGACTACCCTTCTAGTCCAGCATGCGGACTTTCAACCATTGTCCCCTCGAGTCCAACACCAATTGGGTGACCAGGTCTTACGAATACTTCCTGAGGAATACTTCCTGAGGTCCCTATTGGAAGAACCTTTACATTAATTACTATTTTACAAGCTCTGTGCAACATTGACTTTGAAGAAAGTCTACAGACTACAGCATCAACTCTTGGCAAACTACAACTGTCTTCTTCCACATAATTGGTGTTCATAAACAGAAAGTGCTCAAAAAAAAAACATGGACTAGGTAAAATATCAATATCACTAGACATTAAACCAGTTAACAGTTCGCAAGAAACTTAGGAACAACACTAAAGGATAATCGTATGAGTGTGTGTGTAGTCTAATGCAAAATGCAGTTTAAAGGCCTATAATAATAATAATACTCTTCACGCTGTTGAATATCCTATTCATAATATATTTGGTTCTGTTATTTTCGTCCTGATCTTTATACGACCCAAATGTATGTTCAAGTTATTTATTGAACATTTACAAACTTTTAGATAATTTTACATTTGGTTTTATTATCTTTCTTTACTCTGAATGCAGCAAAGAATTAAATCTCATTTGATTATCAATTGAGAGCACCATTTTTCATGCGGAAGTAGGTCGTTAGTCTTAAGTGATTAACTTCATGAATGAACTAATTTCTGATTTATTAAGGAGCCATCTGGGACTATTATCATTGAGGATCATTTTGGGATGTATTTTGTGCATGAAGTAGGTCTAGTATTCATTTACTAATAAAAACAAGAGACATTTTAATGGGTAATCATATATCTAAGAAATTACCACATTCTTAATTGTTGCATGTGGCGACAACGTTCGTTATAGACAATATTACAATAGATTTGACAATTTCTCTAGAAGATTTCCGCCAAAAAATAGTATTTACATGTAATGAAGTAGCACCTAAAATATTACATAATGTAAGAGAACATAGAATTGGTAGGATTTTTAAAGTTCTCTAATTTAAGTGTTTGTTCAACAAGGATACCACGGTCCAGTTCTGTCTGGTAAGATATTTTTTGTTAACTGATTTTATTTTTTAAATGTAAAGTGAAGATTTCATTTAATTTCAGATGTTTTTTTAGGATGTACTACATGTTTTGAGAGTTTTTTGAAGTAACTTATTTAATTATATTAAATATTGCAAATTAATTAGTTTTCGTGAGGTTTTTAAAATTATGTTTTGCATTTTTTAAAAATATTTGGTGTTCATAAATATAAGATCAGAAACAAAACTTTGTCTCCTTCAAATATTTATTTAGTAATTTTAATTGATAATTAATATTTCGTTGGGTTTTTTCATTTCATTTGATAGTATATAATGGGTTTGATTTTATATTTCTACTAAACTTCAGAAGTTCTTATAAGACATTAATTCAATTCTAATAGTTTTTGAATTAAAATTTTTTGAAATTAAAATTTGTAGGAGACTAACAGATAAATCTGTTTTGATATTTAAATTTCATAGATATAAATTTGTGAAGTTATAACATTGGATTAAAAATGAAATTCATTCAATCAATAATGTAAGGGTGCGTTAGAACTTCAAACGTCACTAAATGTTCACTACCACTGTACTGTGCTGACATTGAAATTTTCAATTAAGGAAACAACATCCATTTTCACATGATTTGTCACTAACAACACGGTAATCGACCTTGGTTAAATGAAACTACGATTTCATAATGTTCCAATGAGTGTGTATATGGAAAAAGGAAATCTTAGTGATTTTATGGGGACTGAGTCACTGTGACGGAAATTTCCCAACTTCTACAAATAATATAAATTCAGATATAAATGAAAAGTGCAATGCGCGAATATATTGGTTTTTTTCAAAGGTGTCTCTTTTAACGGGAGGTAGAATTCTTCAAAATAAACCATTTCGCCAAAAATCCCTCTTATAAAATATTTGAAAGTAATTTCAAATCAGGTTCATGTGTATTTCAATTTCTTGAATATATTGAAAAATGCCGCATATTTATTCAAATATTGAATTTTTAAAGAACTCAAGCAAAATGCAACAGAAAGATATCAATTGGGAAATTCTCGATATCCGCGAATTCTCAGTTTAATGAGTGCAGATATGTAGAGTAATAAACACATTGAACAAGTTATGTGAATCAATTTTAAAACAAGTTCTGGAAATTACTATGTTTTACTACCAATAAATTTATATTTTACACATTGAATTGTGACTCGAGTTTCGGGAATTAACTATCCCATCTTCAGTGAATATTTTATAGAGGTCGAAATGGTTTATTTTGATGAGTTAAATCCAATGTTAAAAAAGACTCAGCTTTGAAACACTCTGTAAATAATTAATGGAAAATGTGATTTTCTGGAATGTGAGAAATTAGTTATTAAAATGAAGCCAATCAGTAGTGACTTGAAGACCAATTTCTCGCGGCATTGTCATATTAGTCGTCTTTTCCTTGTGCTTTTTGTTTTTTTCTTCGAATGTGGTATCCATTCGAAAATTTATACCGACTATAGTTTAGTTTTATCACACGCATAAACCGCATGCGGTCCTCTGCTTATGGGACAATTACAGTTAGCCAATTTTGCCGCGATATAACAAATTACTTTTCAAACTGGTTTTTTGCACATAATTGTATCAGAAATTCCAAGATCACAATTTTAACTCCAATTCGGCGGGTATTTAGCGTAAATAACTATAACGGGGACTTTCATTATTATTAACCGAATAATATGCAAAAATTTCTGTCATAACAACATGAACATAATTATCAGAGCTGATTTGTTGCGAAAAGAAATTCCTTTGGAAACTCCCGTTCAGTTGTGAAACGTTAAAAAAAAAACGCCTCATTTTTTAAAATTCATATTCATTTTTATGTCGTTCTTGGGTCCAACTAGTCGATTCAGACCGTAACTCGTAACATACATTTAGTCGAGAAAATACTCATCAGATCGAAAGATCACTTGAAGGGATTGCCAAATTTTTTTTGTCGCGAAGTTGGCTATCCTTTATAATCATTCGAAATTAGAGTGTGATTAGTCTTTTTATTTATATACAGTGCTGTTTTTTATCATTTCGTCTCATTAATAAGGTAAATAAAAACACTTGGCTTAAGTTTCCCTATTTATTTCTTGTCTGTTGATATACATTCTGTCAAGAAAGTACCGGGAATTATCGATTTAAATCTGGCGGGGCAATGAGGCAGGTAAAATTTTTTTTTCTAGGTTGGTACCACTGTCCTTAATTACTATGCCAAGCTTGAGCGGGATCTGTCAACTAGTGTGTTTGCAACAGCTGATTAAGTCAGTCGATGTCAGAGTGCGTGCCGATTTTTACTATGGGTGATTACGTTGAGCAAAGAATTTGTTTAAAGTTTTGTGTTGCAAATGAATTTTCGTGTGCCGATGCATTGAAAATGTTGCAAAAGGCCTTTGGTGATAATGCTCTATCGAAAACTCGTGCATATCAGTGGTACAGAGCCTTCAAGGACGGTCGTGAAGTGGTCGCCCATCGACGGCTTCGATCGAAGATAACGTCGATAAAATTAAGGAAAGGGTGCTGGAAAACCGTCGTACCAGCTTGAGAGAGATAGCACATGATCTTAAGATATCCCACGAGTCCGCACGTACGATTTTGATTGATATTTTGGCCATGAGAAAGGTGGCCGCACGACTCGTACCGAAAGACCTGAATTTTCTTCAAAAACGTCATCGCGAACAGGTTGCTTCAGACATGCTGGATCGCTGTAATTCCGATTCTACATTCATGGAACGCATTATAACTGGTGATGAGACCTGGGTCTACGAGTACGATATGCAAACAAGCCAGCAATCATCGGAATGGGTGGCAAAAAATGAGCCGAAACCGAAAAAACCACGCCAAAGCCGCTCGAAAATGAAGGTGATGCTCATTGTTTTCTTCGATATCCGTGGCGTGGTGCACTACGAATTCGTTCCAGAGGGTCAGACGGTAAACAAGGAGTATTACCTAGGCGTTATGAAACGTTTGCGTGAGCGTATCCGTAAGAAGCGGCCAAATTTGTGGGCGAACAACTCATGGATTTTGCATGACGATAACGCGCCTTCTCACCGAGCTACGATTGTGACTGACTTTCTCGCCAAAAACTCAACAAACGTGCTTCAGCAACCACCGTATTCGCCGGATTTGGCTACCTGCGACTTTTTCCTCTTCCCAAAACTAAAATTGCTCCTTCGTGGCTTCCGTTTTGAGTCGATTGAAGCCATAAAACAAAATTCGGCGCGAGAGCTAAAGTCCATCCCGGAAAGCGCCTATAAAAAATGTTTCGATAATTGGAAGTGCCGTTGGCATAGATGTATTGGAGCAAATGGAGCCTATTTTGAAGGCGACCCAATAAATTTTGACGATTAAATGTAAAAATGTTGTTTTAATTGAAAATTCCCGGTACTTTCTTGACAGAGTAGTATATGTTTCGGGTTTTTCACCCATTTTCAAAACTAAAGAGAACATAATTTCAACTCATGCTTATGATAGTAACACTGGTAGAATTTTGGGGGAAGTACAAATAAGATGTAGGGTCGGTTTTAATCTTTTGCAGCTAAGAGCAATGGTGATAAATTAAATTCCAGTTGGTCATTTGTTATTGGTAACTACCACCTGTGTGCTTAAGAAAATTCCAAAGTATCTAAAAGGTTCATTCTTCTGCTTTTATTACCTTCGTGTAAGTTCTACTGAAATCTATGAAATGGTTGTTATTTATACAATGAAAAACCAGTTGTTATTTTATTATGCAATATACTTTTCTTGTGTTCTACCCTTATGTTTATAGATCGTCGTGGCTGATCTATGTAAAATGCAGGGCATTCATTAAAACATAATTTGTTTTAACGCTTTTTTCACACGTTTCACGACAGTCTTTGCCATTTACTAAAAGTGAAAGTTTTTCTTGTTTCTACTAATAGTGTTGATTTTTTTTCAGTCAACAAATTTTGTTACTAAATAATGAAGTTTATATTATGGAATGTTTTTTTTTTCTTTGTCCTGAAGTTTGGGATAAAGTGAAGCTAGAGCTTTTTCATGTTGTTTCTTAAAAATTCATTTATCTATTACGTTCTTATTGTAACCATTGTTCGATACTTATGATTTCAAAACTTTAATTCCTTTGTTAAAATTTTGTATTGAGAGAGCGGTTGATAGTAACCTATGTATGAAGACGTGAAAAGGAGATATTTTAACTTTATGAGGGTAGAAGCTGTTAAAATGTCTCCTTTTCACATCTTTATACAAAGCTCACTATCAACCCCTCTCTCAATAGAAAACTTCAACTTTTAAGTTCTGAAGTTATTAGCGTCGAACAATTTAATTTAAAAATGTTTCAATTTTTACAATGGATTGAAATTACAGATAATAGCTGGATTTATTCTCCGAAACCTATACAGATTAAATATGAAAAATCTTTTATAAACCTTTCAGAAATAAATTGAATGAAATACCTCCGCTCTTTAATATTCTCTGATATCTTCTAAGATATCAATGAAATGCTGTTGAAAGCAGTTTTGATCTGCATGAAATGTACAACGTATGTCATATATTTAATTGGGAAAGGAATAATTCTGCATGTATAAAATAGCTTGGTAAATAACACTTATTTTTTTGTAATATGTAAAAGATAAAAATGGGGTGTTCCTTTGGAGATAAATATATAATACCATCGCGGCCTTTTTTATCAATCTTTTTAAAATATACATTTCAGTAGTAGATTAATTTAATCTATCTCGTAAGGTTTAGTCAGTGTTGACGATTCAAGCCCACAAAAATATATTTGTTACGACATCACATTACAAATACATTACAAATATTTGATTTTTTCGGCTTTTCTGTACTATAATATATATGTTTTATACATATAAACCTTTCTCTTGAATCACTCCATCTATTGCTGAAAACTGCGTTAAAATCTGTTGAATAGTTTAAAAGATCTAAGCGAACAGACAGCGGAAATGTCTTCATTTTATATTATATAAATGTGAGTGGCAGCTGAACAATAAAGAATCAAAAGACAACATAATACTGACCACAATTATCCAAATCAATCATTCAAGTTAAAAAAATATATATGAGATAGTAATTTATTTCCACAAAAAAGTTCAGACTAGTATATTTCTTTAATTAGAATGAGTTTCCACCAAGTAAAGACCGAATCAATCAAATTTCAAGAATTCAAGAATAACAATTTCCATCACCAAAAAAATGTTCCGCATATAATTCAAAAAAGAGCGTTTTTATTTACTCTTTAAGAATATATAACACATTCTATAATCTGAAATTCTAAACCATAAACCATATCAGTTGGAAGTTATTTGGATGTCAAATAAAAACAATCACTAAAATTTATCTACATACCTTATTTTACCAAATATTCTATTCGAAAACGAAATTGAACAAATGCATACAACATTTGAAAATATTAGGCTATTTCACAGAAAAATGTGCCATCTATTTTTCAGAAAGGGATTTTAAAAAAACTTTTTGAATTCTATGTGGAACATTTTTTGGTGATGGAATTTGTTATTCCTGAATATCATGTGTTGATATTAAGATGAGATAAGATGAATAAGTATTTTCAAGGCATTTTATTCAATTTCATTCTGGAAAGTTTTTTTTATTTAATTTCATTCTGGAAAGTTTTTAAGAAATTGTTTTGATTAAATCTGTAGTGGTTTGGGAGCATTTATCTGCAATTTTTCAAAAAAAAAAACCTTCTGAGTAAATTTTAAATCCATATGGATAAAAATATCGAACAATTTGTCTCGAAAGCTGCATTGCGCATGAAATTCGTTGGTATAAAAGAAAAACGTCCTACGTTATGTTCAAAAAAGTCTTTGATAAATATTTATGAAATAACTGCTGTGAACATACTGACAAAAAGAAACAATTTCACATCTCAACTGTAAAGAACATTATTGTAATTTCCGAATTATTTCGATATACATGTTCCTCAAAGCTGACAAAAAACTTGAAACAAAATCTTCAAAGAAAAAAACAGTTACAAAAATGCCAAATAGAATACAAAAAAATACATAAATATATCCTAAGATGTGAACAATTACTGAGAAAAAAGAGTGTCCAAAAAACGAATTGTATTGCGTGTTTACGACGTTTCGATCAGTTTTCACGTTACTAATAATTCACTTATCGGGTTGGTTTGAGTTTAGAATTGATACACTGTCTCGATTTGTAGAATTCTCTATTACCATAGCTCATACTTCTTATTAATGATACTTTGAATACATGGTTGGCCGAATTAATTTATTTTGATATAAGAATGTGATGTACCGACTTGTTTAAAACAATAAGCTTAAAAATACTGAACAGAAGGAAAAATGAATTATTGTAATCAAAAACTAGTAACAAAATAAGAATCACTGAATATTCCAAAACAAAAACAAAATTGGTGTGCTTTTAAATCATTCATTTTCAACAGCACCTAGCACCTTTTATCGCTGACTTTACTAAATATTTTTTTACTACTTTAATATCATAACAACTTTTATATTGACCTACGTACTTAACTTTTGGTATATAATAGTTTTGATATCGTCTTTCTACCCAATTTATTTTCATCCTTTTTCTTCAATATGAGGATAGCCGAAAATATTCGTTCATTACTTCCTGTTATCTGAATGTAGGTCTCTTGTAAAGATTGGATAAAAAGTCATTCGTTCGTTTGTACAGAGGCCACTAACTTAGATATCGATCCTTACATATTACAAAATAGAAATCTTTTTTACATTCGATTATTCTATTAGGCGTTAGATATAAAAATCGCTTTATATGGAGAAATCCAAGGCAATTCATAGTTTCAGAAGAATTTCGATCTACATCGGTAGAAAGGTTCAAAATTCGGTTGATCTACGGAAATTTCGGTACATAAGGCAACCCTGAATGATTTTTTATATCTATTGGTGTAATGAATACTCAATTTTCCAGATCATTTTCAGTTTATTAC
This sequence comes from Megalocaria dilatata, assembly GCA_034642435.1. Classification (NCBI taxonomy): domain Eukaryota; kingdom Metazoa; phylum Arthropoda; class Insecta; order Coleoptera; family Coccinellidae; genus Megalocaria; species Megalocaria dilatata. The sequence goes on from CM067854.1 coordinate 9,691,052, forward strand.
GTAGGAAATAATGATAATAAAAAAAAAACTTTATGTGGGTCGATCTCCTACTGTATGCAGTTTTCAATCAGAACCTTACATCTGATCGTTCTTGCCAAGATTTTTAGTATATTTAATAACTGATAGTTGTTTTCCTGACCGCTGATTATTACCCGCACAACTTTGCATCGCGAGTTCTGATCTAAGGTTAATTGATGGTCATGGCCTTCGGTTTCTCCAATTCTACCACCCACTGAAAGTAACTAGAACGAGGAAGTAAAAATTTGAATCTTGAATTATTTCAGACTTCTTCACTTCACTATTTATTTGTTAAAATAAAAAATAATAATAGAACAAAGGAACCCTTAATCTCACTTTGCGTTTTTCATTCCACATATTGTCCATTCGTATCAAAGATATTCTAACTTGAGGAATTTGGATAATTACAAAATATTCCGGCGATTGCTCACAGTAGATTACTTCTAAAGAATGAAAAAGAATCTAAATTATGTTCTCTAGCCGGTCACAACGTAAAAAATATTGAATATGAAAGATCAGTAATGAAAGATTCGGTAAATAAAATATGTAAACATAATTTCCAGTGTTATTTAGTCTCATCTTTATCTTATATGATCTTGAATATGACCCATTATTTTCAAGATTCTTATCAGCAAATTGTTAATACATGTTTCATACACTCTTTCATGCCTTATTCATTCAAAGATTACCGTATTGTGTGTTAAAATACAACCAACAATACATTTACTGAAATGTTTTCTCGATAGCATCGAAATCCGTTTTGTATGGTAAAAATGTATCACCACAGATCGTTCGATAATCTAGTAAGGCTGTTGGTCATACCTTTCAGTCTTCTTGTATTGATCATTTTTCGGAAGTCATTATTATACACTCGTTTTTTTATGAATGAATATTTTAAGGGATTCATATCATTGAAAAGATCATTGTGATTACTTTTGTATGACACTATAAAGAATTTCTTTCAAGTTGCTTTCTCTCCTTTACGTCTGAAATCTGGAAAGTAATTTCAAGGTTGGAGATTGCAGGTTATGTCTGATGATACTTCATTAATCAATCTACAATTTTTAACAGTCTGCTGATTAATATGGAAAAATAGACCAAATAAATTGAATAAGAAAACAAGCTCGAAAGATTAGGAATATCACTTCAAAACTTGAATCGTGCTCTCTCTCTCTCTTTTGGTCGCGAAATTCAGGTCATTTTATTCTCTTTCGTTACTTCCATTGGTTACTACAATTATGAAAGATGTTAAAAATGATGATGATCCTATTGGGAATAATAGTATGCAATAGTAACTTACCACTTCACATTGCTATCGGTTAAATATTTTATTTCGTAACACATCATCTGCACTAACAAGCTGTTGCTCGAAGAGTTCATAACATATTTTAAAGTGATGTAATGGAGAGTCAATAGTACTCTACTAAGAAATATACAGGGTGTTTCACGAATGATTGTACAGGCTTTCAGGGCAGACGCGGGACATTTTGGTGAGTCTGAATTAGTGCTCGGAATATGTCTTAGTTTAAGAGATATAGGATGTTTTATGTATTTTATCAAAAACTTTCAATCGGCATAACTCTCGAACGCCTGCATGGATCTTCATGAAAATTTGAGGGAATGAGTAAAGGCCAATGCCTAACTAATATTTGCACTCAATCACTTGTCGATAGCGCAGGTTCGGGCTGAGAAAATTATATTCTTTGTCCCACATCTTGTAAAACACTCTGTTCATGGAATTGTCGAAAAATGAAATTCTCCTCAGAATCTACAATGAATACTCTTTCGAACAAGCTCATTTGAAATAATGGCACACTTTGCATCAATATTTTATGAGCTATTGAATATCTGGAATTTTCGATTCATAGACACACGCATACAAAAAGAAATACTTTTCGACATCTTATTTACACTTTCGCAAATAAATTCTTTTATACCCCTTCCCCCATCAATTTTCGTATGTGATTTGTTCTCGAAAATTTCCCTATTTCTTTTTGACACCTGCTAGCTCTTGTATTGAATGTTCTGCAGCTTTAATTAGCATTTCTCCCTGGTCTAACATGCTGCTTGAATCGATTTGAAGCTTAAGATATTTATTTTCAATGCTATGTGAAAGATCACAGAAGAAATTCGTTTACTCTGAATTCAACCCACTTCAAAATCTAAGTGGCTCATGCTAAGAATTTTGACATTTCAAACCATTGTCGGGTAATTATTGAAATAGAAAAATACGCAAGTGGTAGATTGTTGTGTTTTCATAAAATTTTCATTAAGAGAATTATCGAAATTCCGCCATTTGCGAATACTGAGTATACTGATATGTTGTTAGTTTATGGATTTTGTAAGTGCAATGTTCGTGAAACTGCTAGGGAATATCGAAGGCTATATCCGGATCGTCGAATTCCTAACCACCAAACATTCGAACATGTTAATCGCTCACTTCGTGAAACTGGACACTTTCCGTCAGTAAGTAAAGGAGCAAGTTCGATGGTAATCCATGAAGAGATAATAGAGGTTGTCCAAGAAAATCCTTCAACCAGCACTCGGCGTCTTAGTTCAGTTTGCCACATTGTCAGGTCTGGCGAGTTCTGCACCGTGAAAAGTGGCATCCATTTCATTTACAATCCGTCCAAACCTTGGAGCCAGGCGATAAACTACTGAGGATGCGATTTTGCGGAACCAGTCGAACTATCTTCAGAACGCTTTTTACTGATGAAGCGACCTTCACAAAAAATGGCATTTTGAATGTTCGCAATGCACATATTTGGTCCAGAGTAAATCCGGAAGTGACTAGGAAACGCAATTCACAACATCGTTTTTCAGTCAATATTTGATGTGAAAATTACAAAAATCGCCTAATTGGACCATATATTCTTCCACACAGGCTGGATGGAGTGACATATCTACAATTTTTATTCGAGCATTTGCCAGGTCTCTTGAATGATGGAAACAATATTCCAAGAGGAATGTACTTCCAACATGATTCCATATAATTCCGTTTTATTCCTCTATGCTTCTCAAAAAATTTTTGGATTGATTACCCAAGCTATATTCCTCAGAAAGCTTTCGAACATCTTTTATATAAAACTTTAAAATTTTGATTAACCAATAAAAATTCGGCTTCATGAAGTTGATACCTCAGTTCTATTTTAGTTTACTTCTCAATTCTTGACCTTTAGTTTTAGAAAACGATATGACAGACTCTCAAACTTTTCTTTCAATTACTTAATAGTGACGTCCCTTCTAATAAAATTAACTAATAAAGAATCAAAAGAATTATGAAAAAATTAACAAATTATTTAGACGTCACCTTATACATACATGTTTAGATTGGATGTTAAAGAATCACAAGTTCCATCACCAAAAAATGTTCAACATATAATTCAATGCTTTTTAAAGTATATATAGCACATTCGCCAGACAAAGAACCCGATATATTCGGACCCAAATCTCTTCAGTAAGGAGTTATTTGAATAAACAAAATAATCATCAAAAAATATATAAAAATACCTTTTTTCACTAGACATTTTTGCACCAACTAAGCAATTTTTGGATAAACATGGCATACTTAGATTCAAATGTAGAGGTTCCGGAGATTTAATTCCAGCTCCTGTAATGAATGTTGAAGCTTGAAATTTTTAATGTGATATATAATATATATTAATTGAACGCTTAGATGGAGTTAGTTTTTACCTCATGGATACTTATTTTAGATACAACCTACAGCAAATGACATGTCTTCCATTTTAATTATGGTAGCTATGACGTTTGGAAAACATATTGTTTTTATTGGGAAACCCAATGTAGTCAGAGAAATTACTCAATCTCACTGAGCATAATCATAAGTGTTGCATATTCAATAGTTGATTCGTCTATATGATTGAAACCAAAAAAAAAAATTATTTCAAAAGATCTATCGGCACAAATAAATGACGGTAAAGTAGGTTGCACTAAGGAATATCTTCGCATCTAATACAACATTCCCCTTAAGGCAAAAATTGACGTAAACAACAAACACAAAACAAGGAACCGCCAGTTAACGGAACCGCCTGAAACTGATATCCATGAGACAATGGGGTACAGATCTCGTCCATTCATCACATTAAGGCTTCTGCATCCCATCTCCTCACTTCTCCGAAAGCCTCCGTCACCCTAGCCGCTCGCAAGAAACGACAATTAAACTAAAAAGATGATTCATACCCGAACAACGTAGCGGTCGAGGCTCCCATCGCTAGATCAATTCGGAACGCAATGACTTAAGTCAGTTAGTTCACTATGCTCTGTGGTTGGGATCGCTACGCGCTACTGCGACTACGAGTTCCCGAGTTCTTTAATCTCTAGTTGCTGATATCGCGATAGATATCCAGTTTTGTGCCGTAGTGCCTTCTTAGCGCATCGTTATCTTGACATTATGTGAATGTTTGACATCAAAATGTGCACTAATACCGGATTACAAATCACAGGTGAGTTCCGTTACGTCCTCCCACAAACCACAAATATGTCGAAAAAGTCCACCTCTGTGAAGCCACCCTTTCAATGTTGTGGCACGGAACCTGTAATTTGGATTTATTTCTATCCTTTAGAAGGTCTTAAGCCGCTCTGCGTTGACTTAAATTGATGAACCTGTCTCGAAAGTACCCAGTTGGCGACAAATGTGTGGGACCTTGAATTATAAACAGTCTCTTGTTTATTTCTAATTCGTTTGGTGTTTGTGAATGGGTATGTATGGTGGTGTGTTACGACATCCTGGGTCGTACAAAAGGTCTTTTATGCTGCATTAAATCTTTTTCTCTGACTTGCGGCTTTGAGTACTTGTGTTTTGTCTTGTTTTCAACAAGGAAGAACGATCACGTCATTATCTTAATTAGTGAATATATACATAATACATTCAAGGCCTATTTAGGCAAATTTACAAATCAACACTTCCACATGATAACTTGCGTTCATTTGGAATCTGTTTCAACATCGGTTTAAAAACCACTGATCATTACAATCTAAAAACAAATGAAACGATTAAAATTGAATAATAACAAACGTGATATATTGTTTGTAGCTTAAAAGCAATATTGAATGCTATCTAACTTAAAAATACTATTGATTATCAATAATAATGCCTAAATATTTTATATTTCTTAGTTCTATGAAAGATCGGCGGAAACACCTTCGGATCAAAGAACCCATAGTCTCCATTACCGTTGATGATGTCCAGATCAACAACACATAAACCCATATTGCATAAGCGAAATTTATGCTAATCCTAGTTTTGAAACAACTGGAACGAATTTCAGACTTACAAACCGGTAGAGTGATGGAAAATTGATAATGATATGAAATCATCGCTCAATGTGTTAGCGCAACTGTTCCACATCGTCAAGTTCCTGGTGAATGAAAGGAGGAAATTTGCACAGCGACATTTCCGATGCAGTGAAAGCTAAATATAGAATAAAAAATCTGAATAATTCTTAGAATTGATAGAAAAAAGGCCGCCAGTATCAGCGAAGAAACATTCATTTCATGTTTTCTTCATGATCAGATATCAGAGATACGTTTTCCTCCAAGTCTCCAGCTTTATTAAAGTGTTTGACACTGATAACGAATTTCTCAGAATTAAAATTTTCTCAATACATCTATTATTCCAGACAGAGCACACGGTCATATTTAAAGTATCGGCAAACATTTTTTTGAAGATAAATTCAAGATAATATTCGATTTTTTGTAGCAAAATTCAGGAATTGAGGCGAAGGAAAAAAATTCAATAAAAAATAATAAAGAGAAGTAATGAATGAAAAGTAATTTATATTATTTTATTTAAATATTATAATATTAGCCTTTTACATATTTAATTACAAAGAATTATATTTAATAATTATATAATAACTTCAGGAATTAAATTAAATTAATGTCATATAAGTACCACTTATATCAAACGACATATAAAATAAACAATCATTATAAGATTGGATGGAGTAGTCCGTTACTTTGTGATAGTTCATTTTAATGGAATGAGATAAGGAATTACTTTGTTTTCTATCACTTTTTATAAAAAGTGATAGAAAACAAAGTAATTCCTTATTTCATTCCATTCATTATAAGACATGAATATAACAAAATCCAATAAATAAAAATTGTTAACCAAAATCTCTCGTTTTTTAGTAATGTTTTTACATATCTTGAGATTTTATAAAAGTAACTTAGTAAGATATCCAATAATATTGAATATTGTAAGTATGATAGTTTTATGACGAAATTCTTAAGATTATGTTAAACATTTTTGAAAGATATCCAGTTTACATAAGATTGATGAGAAGAAACAAAATTTTGTCTACTCAAAATATTTAATTTATAGGATTTTGGTTAACAATTTTTATTCATTGGATTTTGTTATATCATTTGGATGTCTTATAATGAATGTTTATTTTATATGTCGTTTGATATAAGTGGTAATTATATGACATTAATTTAATTTAACTCCTGAAGTTATAATTATTAAATATAATTTTTTGAAATTAAATATGTGAAAGGCTAATATAAAAATATTTAAATAATTTTATATACCTTCTATCAAGTATAAATTTCTATTTATTTTATTATATTATTTTAGCTGAGTTTATAAACCGAATATCAATATGCAGAACAAAACAATATTCTATTATTTAAAAAAAAATTTAATTTTCAGTGTTATCCTATGAAAATCTTCAGCGTGAATTTTTCTAATCGAAAACTTTTTGATAAATTGTATTGATTTCTCGCAGATCACTCGGTGAAACATTTTCAAATTAATAAAGTAAATAAAAACAACTTGGCTTAAGATATGTCAACAGACATCAAATAAACAGTGAAACTTAAGCCAAGTTGTTTTTATTTACTTCATTAATGAAAACTTTTTATCGTAAAGTGTTCAAATTCTTCACTCAGGATGTTTTTATTGTACAAAAAGTTGTACTTGCAATTTGATTCCACGTAGTTATTTTCCTCAAGTCATTCAGGAACAATATTTACGATAGTGTTCCAGCCGATCATCTCATAGTCTTGTAATCCAACACTGGCGTTTCCTTGAATCATGAATGAATGTACCACCATGAGACGTGTTACCTTTCAAGCTTCCCATGCAAACTCTTATGGTGTTCGCTGACTGATATATTTTAAAGTTTCATCATCAGATCCGTAAATGTAACGTGAAGTGGTTTACTACTTGCATTTGATGTTATACTTGACAAGTCTTGAAACATTTTCTTCTACTCACTCCATTTTGCTGAAACATTCTTCAATTTTGATTTGGATATTTTTTGCGAAAGAGGTTTGATGAAGAGTATCGAATTATATGGTCACCCAGAGAGAAAATCATAAAAATGGTGAAAAGCATTATCATTATTTTTGATTTATTAGAAGACGCCTCTGAACCAACGACCCCAAATTTGGTTTCAAATGGACGATTGGCCAGCGCACAATATTTCAATGGGAACGCCCCATTTTTAAATTGACATTACTCATGCATGGCAGCCATTTTCATTTGTGACAGTTATACTTGTCAGTGTCTAATATTTAATCATGGAAAGGTACACTCCAACAACGTTTACAAATAATCCAAATTTAGAATGAAAAATTGCGATCTGTTACTCTATCTTTACGTGTTTTAAGTCCAATTTTTGGTCGTTATAATCGTCCGGATAAAAGAACAGTTGAACGTTTGATGAAGAAGTTTGAAACAAATTTTATACAAAGAAATGCAAGAAGTGCAGAGAATGTTGCTGCCGTACGTGAAAGTGTTCTCGACGTTCGCAAGAACTAGGCATCTCCCAGGCTTCTTTATGGAATTTTACGAAAAGACCTTGGTTTACATCCATACAAAACTGTTTAAACTCTAAAACTCAAACCAGCAGTAGATATTTCATAAAAATCTCCATGAAATCACTCTTATTTAAGGAGAATTTTCCGCTCTTTCAAATAGTGTACACTGAATTTTGATTTAGATGATGGTTTTCATGTTATGCTATGCTTGTAGTGATAAAACTGTGAAACGTTACAGAATAGTAGAATCTTGAATAACTTTACAATGAAATATAATTGAACAATACTCAATAGAAATTTTTTTGTTGCAAATTGTTTGTAGAACCTCCTTGTGAAATTTGGCCAGAGATAACTTGGGCACCTGGTATATTAGGAAGAATATTTTCCAGTATTGCTGACTAACTATAACGTAAAAAATTCTATAAGAGCAATGACGTGAAGTCAGAAGCTTCTACGCGGTTGTTCATTACACCCATGATCCAAGACATTTTTGTTAGCATTCGTTATTTTACATATGCATGCTAAATTTAAATTCAGTGCTCTAGATCCGGTAGTGCTCAACGTTGTTGTGCTAACAATTTTTTTTAGATATTCTGATTCTTCGATTCTCACGAAATTTAGCGAGAACACGCCCTTTATGAGTCTTCTCCTAAACACCAAATTTCATATCGATCGGATCTGTCGTCCCAGAAATATCGATAAAATAAGAAAAAACTTGAAACTTGATTAACTGTGGAACCATTGAACCGATTTTGCCTTCTACAGGATGGCAAGAAAAACCTCGGACAATTTTTTTTTCATTTAACTTTATTGAACAAAACAAAAACGAATAATAATAACATAAATATTTGGTAATAATATATTGAAGTGGTTTCGAAGTGGCTTCCTTTGGCGGAGTATAAAGCTTCAGACGCTTCTTGAAATTTTCGGCAATGGGACGCAGCTCTTCGGGTGTTAATCGGTCCCATTTCCGGCGCAGCGATTGCTACTGAGACTCCAATATTTTGTGGTGTTTAGCACACGCCCTGAGCTCTAAAAGCGACCACACGCTTTAGTCCATTAGGTTGAGATCCGGCGAGTAAGGCAGATGTGATGAAACCCGAAAAATGGATCTTACACCATTCTTGCTTCATTTTCGCTTTGTGAGCCGGAGCAGAGCCCTGTTGAAAGGTCCAATGCATGTCGCTGAAGTACTGCTGGGTCCACGGAAGTACTACGGCCACGAGAATGTCGCAGCGATAGACTTCTTGATTGATTTTGACCCCTTGATCCACGAAAATCAAGAGTATTTTGCCGCTGACGCAAATCCCACCACAGACCATGACGGATTGCGGATTTTGACTATGTTCGATGTACCAGGAGCCTCTGCGAACCAGATTCTATGGTTTTGGTGGTTGTGGGATTGTTCTAAGGTGATAAGCTTCTCGATTTGAATGTTGAAGGCAAAGTATTTTGATAATTTTGATTTCGGACATGCATTGCCTGAATTCTTTACATACACAATATATTATAATTTGATCGATGGTCGGATGTTGTTTATGTGTTGCAAGAAAAGGCCCAGTTCTCCTGCGGTGTTGTTTCATATGATGAAAGTGTCATCAACATATCGCAACCAAGTCTTGGGCGGGATCCTTGATGATTTAATTGCTTCATCTTCTAACCACTCCATATATATGTTTGCTACAATCGGTGATAGCGGAGAACCCATTGGAAGCCCGTCGTCTTGAGAATAGTACTTGTCGTTGACTATTCTCAACATAACAACTCTTTCTTGTCATCAAATCTGGGTCACCTTCCAGTAAATTAACAATTCTGAGGAAGTAAGAAAGTCAACAACCTCAATTTTTACCAACCAAAAGTTTACGGCGAATTCCTCATAGGGCACCACCATTGAAACTCGAACAATGATTCCTTTTACATATGCATGATCCCTCGGAATCATAATTGCCTCTGGTAGCGTTACCGCGTGTGTGGCTGCGATATTAAATCACTACTAAAAGACCATAATTATGACTACGATTACAGTTACAAGACAATTTTCCTTGAATTTGTACAACAATCGTTGTAATTAAGTATATTTATAAACACGCGGAGATATTTCCGTTGTTCCTGATAGGGGAAGAATGAAGATTATGGTGTTGTCTTATCAGCCCGGAGTAAACAATAGTTCTGTGAATTTAATCCAACGAGAAACAAGGAATGTGTTCCCGCAAACATTCTCTCTGTCTGCATGAAAGAATCTATTGAGAGGTTCAATTTGGTCGGAGATGGTTGAACTTTATGGATGTCACGTTTAAAATTTTAGTTGACATTATAGCGACTCCCACGATTATGAAGAAGATCAGGTTTCATCATCGTTCCACGGTGTACTTACTCTTCGGTTTTTACTGATATTTTCACCCAAATTTTTTGTAACTCATTTCCTGAAAGAATGTTTTTTGTTGGAATCGTTTTGTCTAAATGGCTGATATATTTTATGTTTGAACTATCTCAAAGCTTTCATTCCATTTTTTCCTCACATTCCCTCATTCCTGCATTTATTCTTAAGGCTTGCTCAGGCGCCAGTGGCAAATTTTATACAAGGTTCCAACTAGTTGTTCAGATCGTCCATTTCTTTCCTGGGTAGATTTTAGATAGTTGGAAAAAGGTTCTATCTATGATGAAAGCGATAAATTGATACAAGTTTCCTTTAGTAAACAGGAAAAAGTTAAAATAATAAATTTTCAAAGAAACGATGTGTTCACAAGAACAAAAATATAATATCTGAAAAGCTGTAGAATTTTACGAAAAACTGAAATTCCCAAAATTCATACTTGTATTCACTCTCAATACAAAGTATGACCACCAGATGCACCAATAACTGCTTGGCATTACCTCTGCGTGCATTCAACAAAGTTATTGAGAATATGCTCAATTCTATAACAAATTTGAGGCAAAAAGATCTCGGAGCTGTTGAAGCGTTTCCGGGTGTGGTCTGTGGTCATCAAGGGTGCTTTGTAATTGGTCTTCAGCGTCCTTCATAGGAATTACAAGGTTCGTAGATCAAGGGATATTTGAGGTAATGCTAGATGTGAAATACTCTGTTTATAATTTCATCAACATATGTCTGAAACATGATGGTTCTTGGAAATACTTAAGTCAGTTCTGCCATCGAAACAAACTCCACCTCAAATCATAATTGTGCCTCCTCGAAAAGGATGGACTTTTTGAACAGAGTACAGTTTCTTATGAGTGGATAGTCGCGTCAACTATCAGTAAACATCATCGGACTCATCAGTAAAGAGTATATATCGCCATTCATCTTGCCAGTGTACCCTCTTCATTGCCCACTCTAATCTTCGACGCTTGTGTTTGCGAGTGAGTAGAACTTTTCTTAATTAGCGTCTCGATGTTAGATTGACTTTATGGAAACGTCTTCTGACTGTGCTTAGGAAAACTTAAGTATCTATGGCATCTCGAAGACGTTTACTTGCCATTCTGCAAGTAGTGCTGAGAGGTTGTCTGCTCACTGAAAGAAATAAAAAACGGTCTTCTACTGCCGTTGGAGCAGATGGTATACCATTTCTGGATTTTTAACCAACCAGTGCCAAAGTATCGCGCCAGTAATCACTTTGGCTAAGATTTGCCATCGTGAATTCTACCGATTAGGTTACTGGCATGTGAGCTTGGCTCTTTCACCAGATGACTACTCAGCAGTCTCCACAATCTGTCCAGGAAGCAGATAGTGTGATAAGGATACGCCTAATCATCGCGCATTAGCTAGAACCACTCCGAAGACTTGAACCCACCAAGCTTCCAGTTTCGGCTTCAGTTTGAAAACCTACACTGTGACTGGTAGCAACGAAGCACTATCCAACCTCTACTGGCTCGGCAGTGTCACTACCCAAATTGTTTGGAATGTAACTCACATGCCGAGGAGGCTTCTTATCCATCCTCCCGAACGCAGTCCCATGAACCAAGGTAATCTCAACGATTGCTGCTTCAGTTGATCCTGGTACGAGCTCGCTTTCCGACCCTACCATCAATACCCAGAAACCCTTGCGATGTTAATCAATCGATCCTGTACCAAGCACTAACGCATTAACCGTATCGTCAACCCCAGAAAAGATTCGCAATCGATCCTGGTTCAGGAGTCGAACCACCAAGTGCCGCAAAACCCTGAAGCATTTCTCAAGATACCCTCAACATGAGTTTCTACGAACAGATAGATGGAACACGTTTCTAGTGCAGCATGCGGACTTGCAACCACTGCCCCTCGAGTCCAACACCAAATGGGTGGCAGGTTGTTCGAATACTTCCCGAGGGCCTCCACCCTCCCGAGGTAACGCAGTATTCTACATAACGCACTCGGCCATTGCACAGAAAAATCCGGAGATTTACTGCAATAGGATAGAGTACGTTAGTTTTAAGAGTGAGGCCCTGTGGTGCCTTGTCAATGAGTTGTCCATTTCACCGGGATGGAACGAGGATCTTAGTCAAGACAAGCGTCCCCAGCGCGACAAGCTACAATGTTATGGGGGCGGACTAACATTGGCCAGTTACAAAACATCAAATAATTCCAGTTTTATACTTACTAAATATGTCATAAAGTTCCAAGACTAACATACAGTTGGCACCGCCAATACCATGTCACTTTTATTTTCGGTAATAACAACCTTCAAAAGATAAGCGTAAAAATTTCATGGCATTCAGTTCGGTACTAGTCGAGATATTGAAGGTTAAGTGACACTACATTTGTTTTTGACTAATAGAAACCAGGTTCTTGGTAATAAAACACAAATATTTCCAATTAAAAAACATAAATCTGATAGATACATATATATATATATATATATATATATATATATATATATATATTAGAAATATGTTTATTGTTGGGAAATCTTATTCAGAAAATAGCTGTAAGTACAAAAACACTACTATTCAACTAATTTTTCCATTCATACATTGAATCAGACATGTCTAGCCGTATTGACTGAACTTATCACAAGATAAGCACTTCCTACAGAAATCTGTAATTAGCCATTTTCTGTCCACACAAATAGGTAACTCACCCATTTCTCATCACTACCTAGCACATATCCAAGTTGGCCTTGTTAAGCTGAGTTATGTTTCAAGAAATCTGATTGACGCCGTCGTTTTTGCCTAGACGACACGATTTTTTCACGCATTTTGATCTCCGGACGGAATAAGTAATGCAAGAGGACGTATATGATCTTATCGTGGTTTGCTCAACTATTAACTTTCTATGAACCTTATAAACACTGCTTAGATCCGTGAACGAATGACCATAGATGTAGAAATCGTTTCTTACGCTCGGATGGTCTCCGTCAGATCGCCTGTTGTCGACTGTGATTTGATTTTTGAAGTTGACGTTGGTTGATTAATTGATAATCTTGAACGTTTACATTTACTACGGTTTGAATATAGGAGAACTAATGAATAACAGTCTCATGGTGAAATACTTTTAGGAAGTTGGGAGACAAGGTTGATATAAAAATATTCAAAAGTATTGACGGAAATCGGAAGCTTCTGCGCACTTGTTTAACGGTCTATATTCCCTGAAAATTTCAAATTTTTGAATTAATTCTGGAGAAAAGCTACATGTGATGAATATCAACACAAAATTCTGTGATCTGTCATCCAAAAATCAAATAAATGTAATTTTTTTCAATTTAAAAATTGTTTCCCGATCTGCACCGGTACATATTGGTGATAAAGAGTGGAAAGTTAATATATCATGAACAAAACTTCATATACTTTTCCTATTCTTTGCCGATAGCAGATAGGAGGAAATTTTTTTAAAAATTCGGGATCTATCTTAACGAAATTGTGCATGAGCCTTCGAGTCTTTATTTTACACCTAAATACTAAATTTAAACTCGATCGAATTTGTACTTTCGAAAATTTTCGAAAAATAAAAGTGGATAACTCAGGAACTATCATTTTTAATTATATTTTTGAACATAACTGATATATTTAAACTCGAAACCTACCCTGAAAATTTCAAATATCTTTGTAATTTTACTTGAAAATTGGTATTTTTACCTCCAGTCATCTGCCCTGACAGCTAAATCTCGCTTAATTTGGCATAAATCTTCTTGTCTTATACACTTAAACACCAAATTTAGTTCCGATCGGATCAGTTTTCGGAAATATTGCAAACATTGGAGAAAGTTTCAAATGTAAAATAACTGCGGAACCACAAGACAAATTTTCCCATTGACATTAAGTAACCTTCACTGAAAGTCTCAAGCTCTTTCTCTTCGAAAGTAGAACAAACGCGCAAAAACTTCAATCTATTTGGAAATATATTAAAATTTTGTACCTATTATTTATTATCGGTAATTAATGAATTTTTTTCTCGTACTTTCAATAATTTTTATCCGCCATTCAAACCACATAAAAGAGATAACATCAGAGTTCCTATAAGTGCGTTGAAATGTTAGTCATGTAAAGCCTTGTAACTAACAATATTTACCACAGAAATGTTCGAAAAGTAGTGATAAAGTTGCCATTGTTTATCAATGAATCATAACTGTGAAGGAAAAGCATTTTCTCTGATTAGTTGGAAACTATTTCGACCAATTGTTTAGTCATCATTAAAACGTGATATTAATGAATCTATGGCTATATTGTTACCAGTCGATTGAATTTATTGAATTGGGATAGAAGTCTAATGGATTGCGCTACAATTGTTGGAATTTACTTAAAGAATAATTGTAAAGAATATACTCGTACAAGCTACCATGACAAGCAACGAGTACAACAGTTATTTGCCGTAGTTGAAGATTATCCACAGAAGCGAAATGGACGCAATGAAAACAGTAGATTCCTAGAAATGAAGCACTGTCCTAGAATAGAGCACAAATTAATGAAAGACGAACTAACAGCAAAGTATACGCTCGACGAGAATCTGGAAATAAGGTGATGAATCTAATGAAAGCCATTATTACCCTTGCATCCTCCATTTTCAGCTAGTAGTTTCATGTTATAAAATGGAGCATTATAGAGTCTAATAGAGAAAGTTGTGAGGGAACACTTTCGAAGAACAAAAACTAGAGAATTCATTTCAAAGATTAAGCTACCACATCAGATATTAAATATATTAAACACAAGTACAACTTATATTCATTGCGAACCAAAGTGACAACAACAACCACATCTATAATCAGAAACGTACTTGGAAACAACAAAGATGGAGAGAGACGCCATGCAAGCCATTTAAAGGTTATCCATCAGTGTGCAGAAATTTCTGTGTTAACATCTCTGAAAGATTATTCAGGAATTCGTCAATGAAACACAAAATATGTATTATTCATCCACATTTATTGTATCGCTTTCAGAGTAGATCCCTTACACTTCGCCAACGAGTAATGAAGTCATCGAAATATTCTTAACCGCATTTTCGGGAACGACATTAGTACTCTCTGCAAATTTTCGGCCTGATGGGAACACTGTGGTTGTTCGATAAGATATGTTTAGTTTAAAGCCAGAAATTCTTTCACAATGCATTTCATGTCCAAATGATCGTTTAAAATCAAACAAATTGATTCGTGAAACACAGAAATTTCAACAGCTATTTCTTTCAGATTTAAACGACATTTATAAGTCACCATTTCATTTACTTTAGCGATGTTAAGATCAGTTAAAGACTTTGAAGGCCGACATGAGCGAAACAAATTTTCTACTACATCTCAACCGCTTCTAACTATCATTCATACGCACGTGTTTTGATGAAATGAGCCTTATATAATATTTTCATCGCTTCCGGACATCAAGTTCCATTTGCAATGAAAGACATTCGAATTTGTACCACATATGAGACTCCTTCATAAGCTCGTATATTTTGGTGTCAGGCGAGCAGTTTTTCGGTTGATAAAATCTTTTCTACAGGTTCGCCAGTTTCAGATGAGGATAGAACGTTGCTTCTCGGTGTTTTTCAGTCAGCAGCGGTGTGCCTTAGAGCTCTGTCCTTGGCCTAATCCTCTTTCTGACCTACGTCGCTGATCTACCGAAACGGTTAGGCTGCCGCCACCCTTCCAACGCTGATGACCTCAAAATCTTGGTAGATGCATCGTCGGGCGTTTATTCACAACAAGACTTTAATAGCATATTTGAATGCCCTTTGTATGACTATTTAATTGATGGACATCTTGCGACAGTTGCCAGTTTCTACAGCGACCTAGAAGTTGTAATATCCGACGACCTCAGATGGTCCCATCCCATCGATGGTGTAGTGAGCAGAGCTAATACCTCATCGTGAGATCATTTCCTCGTTGCTCAGTCGAGACTTGCAAATTACCGTACACGACGTATATTCGACTCATTCTTGAGTATGCTGGTCGCCTGTTGGTGTTCGGGATAGAGAAGCCTTAGAGTCAATCCAGCGGAAAGCTGCCAGGATTCCGTTCGGTACTATTCATCCAACGTGCGAGGGGAGGCTTGGTTTAGTAGGTCTGTCATCTTTTTCAGACCGTCGTGTGAGGGGTGACATTGTACCATATCGCGCCCTCCACGGGCTTTTCGGGTGTGATGTGACTGGTCTGTTTGTGCTGGACGAAGTCGTCTCAAATTGTAACGCCACAGAAGTCTACTATTCGAGAACATTTCCTTTTACATTGTGTTTTGCCTTGCCACTTTGGTCGATACATTCAAGAACCATCTTGATAAACACTAGACCGCGTCGTTTCATTCTGCTCTCTTCCTTGTATTATGAAATGGAGGAATATTACTCCTTTTTATTGGTTTGAATTCTATAATCAGTTATTATTCTTGATTAGAATTGGAACGGTATTCTTTGACATCATACATGTATAACATAGATTCATTTGCATCAGGTGTTAAAGTGGGTCAGATATACCATTTCGATGTATTACCTACTGAAATCCTAAAAAGTATACATATAATGGCAAATATTAACTCCTGTAGTTATTCCTTCTTCCATATAGAACTACACAAAGCAAAATTTTAGCAGGAATTATATTCCCCTCTTATTATTATTTCTTATATTATATTTCACTAATTTCGATTTCTATTGCAGGAACCTCAACGGAGTTGATGCCTTCTATTTTGGGCGTGTTCGACTCCATAATTGAAGAAGGAAAACGAGAACCAGCCCCAAAACGAACATACCAATCTAGCAACTTCGCCCACTTATCTCCCGGCGTCCAGAAGCTGTTATCTCATGTGCCCGATCAAGAAATCAGCAGAAACTTCTCATCGGAGGAGTACTTAGGCTTCAAGAAGTCCAACTCTTCCATCTACAGGTCTCTGAGAGGCCACGCTAGAAGCAACACCACCCTGAACCGTAGCAACGAATCTCTGGACATCATTTCGCCGAACGTGCAAAAGATGCTGTCGAACCTGCCGGACACGGAGCTGATCATCTCTTCCAGTCATGGTGACAGGAAGACGAATCGCTCCTTTCTGCACGCGAGAAAGAACAGTTGTGAGACGTTTACGAATGACAATGGCCTAAGTACGGGAGCTGATACGGACAAATCTGATTGCGAAACCATTATTTGTAAAAAAGAAAGTTGTGAAATAAGTGCGCAAGATGAGAGCGCGAGTGATAGTTTTAAACCAGTGCCTTTAGGATCGTACCTGCACACTTCGCCACATGGCATCGCTTCTAGGACTCCCGTAGGGAGGAAATCTTTGGGAAAATATCTGCAGGTTAGTTCTTAAGAAAATAACAATATTTGAATGTATAACATTTAAACTTGATTTCATTTGAATATTTTTTATATGTTTTTGTAATTCCAAGAGCAAAGTGTTACGATAAGAAGGATGGATATTAAATGTTTATTAAAAGGTAGTGATGTTCAAAAATGAAGATTTTCCGATGAAACGTGTTACTTGATCCGTTACTTTACATTACATTAAGTGTGAAAGATTGTACCTACCCAATGTCCACCACGGCTTCTGCAACACACGTCGATCCGAACATAAAAATAATAAAAACTTCTCCCATTATTGCTCATCAATGCGAATTGAACTCTGTCGTCTTTGAATTGCTGGATGCTGGTTGACTTGTTGACATGAGTCCATGAAATTTGTTGTCTAAAGAAGCCATTGTGGCGTAGTATATGTGGCATGTTACGCCATTTTGTAGGAACCACATATCAACAATGTTATAATCTTACAATTGTAGCTTTTATTTGATTTGAAATATGTGTTACCCTATTGGCTCTTGTGAGTTACATTTTGTTTCCTGGTGATCCGACAATAAAAGTCGATAACACAAGAAAAAATAACAAATAGCGTGAGTGAATGCAGTTTTGAATGAACGCCCATTTTCGCAAAAGGTTGCTGCAACATATTGTTCAATGCTCAATTTTTCTATGATTCAATTTGTAAATGACTGAAGACGTTGAAACAAAAAACTAACCTCCAAAAACTTGAAGTTTCCATTCATACCTCTGTGATTGTCGGATTCATTTTTCGCATGATTTTGCTGCCAAGGTTCCATTCTTGATCGATATGAGAAATCATTGAATCAGTGTCACTCAGTTCACATCTAATATTGTGAAAAATTTCAGTAAAGATTCATTCTTGCGGGAAGTAACTTTATACAATCCTGCATTCTCTCTTAATCCACGCATAACACCCATTACCGTCGAACATTCGATATGCCCACTTTACTCGATCATTCGTTAATTCCGATCGCAGATCGCCGATATCGTTAAATGAAATCAATACTAATTACCATAGCCCGTCCAATTAATTAGTGTCCATTCCTGATTGATTCATTGCGTTTTGTTCTCATTTATTAAATCTGACATTATTATGAGGCTCATGTTTCGGCTCAAGTGTGTCAAGGAAACGCGCGGTATCTTGAGCACGGTTTGCAGTATCCGTTTTTGAATAACGCATGTTACGATGATGATAGTGCCTCCGGTAAGGAAAGAATTGAACCAACACTCATCGCAATTGAAAGTGCGGTCGGTCTATTTTGGCGGTCTTACGACAACAATTAGCCCCCGGGTATCGCGAATTTATCGGATTTGGTGTCGAAATTCAGGACACCTGTTAGTCTATGGACACTTACATTGAAGCTGAACACTTGATTGCACATCTCTAGATAATGGGTGTGAAACTAGCTATTACGGTATTACACCACCCCAACAGATGGCTCCTACCCATAGATGTATTAAAACCGATCCAATTGTTTACGTTTTCGACTGAGGCTTATATTATACGAGGGATGTTTAATGTATTCTCGGTATAGGCATGAAAGGAAATTATATAAATATTTTAAAAAATTTTAAAAAAATTTTAAAAAATTAGCCTTCTACATATTTAATTCCAAAAGATTATATTTAATGATTATAACTTCTGAAAATAAATTAAAATAATGTTGTATAAGTACCACTTATATCATGACATAAAATGAACATTCATTATAAGACATCCGAATGGTATAACAAAATCCAATAAATAAAAATTATTAACCAAAATCCTATAAATTAAACATTTTGAATAGACAAAATTTTGTTTCTGCTTATCAATCTTATGAAAACCAATATCTTTCAAGAATATCCAACATAATCTTAAGAATTTCATCATAAAACTATCTTACTTAGACTATTCAATATTATTGGATATCTAACTAAGGTACTTTATATAAAAACTCAATCTATTTTATTCATAATATATAATTATTTGGTTTCCTTAACATTCTTTATACAGATAGTCCTTGTGCTATAGCAAAGGCCGTTAAATTTGTCTTTTAATCTTCTAGATCAAGGGTAAACCACAGATATATTTCTGTGTGTAGTGAATATCATATTTAAAGGTTCATTTCAGTAGGACTTTTTCTAGAAGATGAAAGGTGAGTTGAATATTTATTATTGATTAATGTTATATTTATTGAATATGAATATTTGAATACTGATGAGCAAAGTCGATTTTAAAACTTGTTTTTCAGTAATGTTTTGCATATCTTGAGTTTTTATATAAAGTACCTTGGTTAGATATCCAATAATATTGAATAGTCTAAGTAAGATAGTTTTGTGATGAAATTCTTAAGATTATGTTGGATATTCTTGAAAGATATTGGTTTTCATAAGATTGATAAGCAGAAACAAAATTTTGTCTATTCAAAATGTTTAATTTATAGGATTTTGGTTAATAATTTTTATTTATTGGATTTTGTTATACCATTCGGATGTCTTATAATGAATGTTTATTTTATGTCATGATATAAGTGGTACTTATACGACATTATTTTAATTTATTTTCGGAAGTTATAATCATTAAATATAATCTTTTGGAATTAAATATGTAGAAGGCTAATTTTTTAAAACTTTTTTAAAATTTTTTAAAATATTTATATAATTTTATATACCTTCTATCAAGAATTAACCTCTATTTATGTTATGAAAGGAAAGCCAGAAATTTTGGAAAAATTCTATTTTTCAGTGTAGTCCACTGGAACTTCAATACATTTGTTAGATCGAGAAATAAGCTTCTCTAAACATTGTAAATAATATTCTTCTGGTTTCTCCTCAAAATAGGTATTAATTGCTATCTTCAGTTCTCCATCGTCTGAAACTGATTAAGCAGCAACAACCCCCCTGTGAGTTTTCCTCATCTTTTTCCTTTAATTGCTTCTCTTAAATTACGGAAGGTTGCGTATGCTGTGATGCTTTCACTCTTTTTAGTGTATTCTATCAATAAATAGCCAAAAGATCGTATCCATGATTTTTTCAGCGAATGGGGTGATTTAAAACTTCTTTGGGGGATCTGCACCCTTTTCAATCCACTGCTTGGACCCTTGTTTACTATCAGGGTCATAGTAATGAACCCACGTCTCATCCCCAGTAACCAACTGGTTGAAAATAGTCGATGGGTCTTCTTCAGAGAGCTCTAAAATCTTCTTACAGCACTTGACTCGCACTTGCTCCTGAGGTGCAGTGAGCATTCTCGGTACCCATCTTAGACTGATTTTTGAGAAGTCAAGATGGTCATAAAAGATAGCATGTATGGTACCCACGGATAGGTTTGTCATCTCTGCTAACATTTTGATTTTTATTCTGGCATCTTCAAGTACCAGCTTTTCCACATTTCATATTTTTTTCAGTGGTACCGATAAGGGGACCGCCCGAGCGCTGATCGTCTTAAATGCTTTCTCTGCCTCTTTTGAACGGTGGATAATGATTTTTTTACTTTTTCCCTCCTTAGTGAGGCAATTTATAAAGGTGCAATCCTCGATTTTGGTCGTCTTTCACTGAGGATACCTAGAAAACTAATGAAATGAAATTTAATATTTATACCCTCAGATAATGTCATTAGTAAATGAGATATTTATAATAGATTACTCACATTATTAGCAAATCACCTCGATACCGAGAATACATTGGACACCCATCGTATCACTCAATATTCAACTAGTCGATTATAAGCTCTAATAGGTCCTGTGTTGCCAAATTACTCATTTGAGAATATGTTTTCTTTTAAAACCGTTACTCTTTTATTTAATCTAAGAAAAATTTCATTATAAACAAAGGACGGACCACTTAAAATTCACTTTTTAATCGGCTATAAATAAAAAACTAATTAATTTTTTTTGAAAATTATAAGTTTATTAGAAAAGTTGAACCTTAACATTTACGAATGAAAAACAGTATCATTCAAATGGCCGCCACGACTGGCTACAGTACCCTATCCGATCCCCACAAAAAATAATACTCCGAAGTGAAAATGAACTTCATCGCTAAAGATAAGTTTTCTGTGAAAATGCTTAACTACGCCATGCGGATCATTAGTGCATTGAGCGAAGTAGAAACGCATCGGACGATCACGACGCTTCACTTCTTGAACTTTGTAAGCCTTCATACAGAGGTCTTGATGCAAAATTCTCCTCAGAGAAGTGCGAGAAGTGTTCAGTTCTTGAGCACGATGACGAGTTGATGTTGATGAATATTCAACCACATTCTTGGCTACATAAGCAATACTTTCATATGTGCTCAAGAACGTGAACGGGTTGTTTTATCAAATAACGATCCAGTTTTCAGGAACAAATGCATCCACAATATGCCGTTAGAGCATTTCATTCCTATTGAATATTCCACGTACATTTCTAGAAGTTTAAATAGAAGGTTCACCACTTTGGAAATGAATATTTTCCAGTTTTGTCTAAGCGTATGGACCCATTGCGTTTATGTCAAATATTAAACTAATTTTCTGTCAGAAATGACAGAAGTGTTGTCAGACCCGAAATAACCACTACTTCAACATGCAAACTCTAGATGACCCACCTTTTATAATCAATTCACAACTGAAGTGTTACAGAATCTTCGGGAAAATGTTTAAGGACGATTAAATTAAATGTTGGAAAGCATTATGGAGATTTAATTGATTAAAACACTTTTGAACACTTGATTATCTGATTTATTTCTTTAACTTTCTTTCATTTATATTTTCCAATTTTGATATCACATTCCAACTCGAGACATGAATACCAGATTGAGTCACCAATCTGAAATACTGATTGTATGGGAGGAAATGAATTGGTATAATCGTATTTCTAGGTACTAAAGAAGGTTAATAGCGACCAATAAAGATAATCTCTTAGTCATTTCACGCTAAGTTATACTGGTTTCATTTGGTTTTCATCAATGCGTTTCAAATGAAAATCCTCTGAAAAGTGATTTTCCACTCGATAAAATAATTTCTGTAAAAATGGTTTCATTTGTTGCGTCATTCGAAATGGATTGAAGGAATTTGGAAATTTTTTCGACATATATTGATTACAGCGTATCAAATCTTACCTCTGCAGATCACTTAGGCTTCCAAAGGTTGATCACATTTTGAACGAATTTTTGTTGTATTCTCATTGTATAATTAGAACCACAATTGAATGAATATCTAGCGAAAATTAAGAAAAATAAACTTCCTCACAATCAGCATAAATACAGGTATAATTCTCTAAAGTGAATATTACATAGACGCCTATTCCCGAAACGGTCACATCACAAACATCGTGTGTTGTTTTTTTAGAGTGATAGAACTTTAAATTGAAATAAAACACATTTAAATTGAGATTGAAGCCAAATTTTTTTTTATTTGAAAGATAATTTTATGACATTTATGTTTTGAAAATAATTTCCGGCATATGTCCACCACAACTAGCTCTGAGGAACCGCATTCGGCCAGACCAATTTTGGACCACTTTTTCGAGTAACTCAGACTTTATTTCATCAATAACTCGAGTTATGTTGGCTTCTAAAGCATCTATTGTTTCTGGTTTATCAGCATAAACCAATGACTTGACAGCACCCCAAAGAAAATAATCCAGTGGAGTTATGTCGCATGATCTTGGAGGCCAATTAATTGGACCATTTCTCGAAATAATGTTATCGCCAAATCTTTCTTTCAATAAATCAATTGTTACGGTAGCAGCATGAGGTGTAGCACCATCTTGTTGGAACCAAAACACTGCTGGGTCGATAGCATTCAAATTTTGAAATAAATAATCATTGATCATCGATCTGTAACGAGCACCATTCACTAAAACATTAGCTCCAGCATCGTTTTTAAAAAGATATGATGATGCCTCCAGCGTGTAAGCACATTTTTCAGGATGCAATGGAACCTACAGAACTTCTTGAGGATTGTTTTCACTCCATATACGGCAATTTTGCTGGTTTACATGGTCGTTCAACCAGAAATGAGCTTCATCACTAAACACAATTTCACGATAAAAAAGTGGATCAAGCTGTTCTAGGGCCCAATCAGAAAACAAACGACGCTTATTATGGTCAAGTGGCTTTAGTTCTTGAACCAGTTCGATCTTGTATGGGTGTAGACTAAGATCTTTATGGGTGTAGACTAAGATCTTTACGCAACATTTTCCATATGGTGGATACACAGAGTCCAACTTGTTGTGAACATCGAGAATAGACAAATCTGGACCATCATTAACACTATGACTTACAGCAGCGATATTTTCTTCTGTACGTACTTTGTTGTTGTTGCATCGAGTAGAGAAAATGTTGTCCGAAATCTATCGATAGTTCGACGAATAAGCTGTTCTGATGGACGATTATGTAAACCATAAATTTCACGAAGCGCTCTATAAGTTTGGCGAATAGAATACTGATTTTGAAAATAAATTCCAACCCAACAATTTGTAAACGTTGTTGCGGCGGTGTCTTTCCATGATAATTTGTCAATGCTTACTGAACAGAAATGTCCAAACAACATGGCTTCTACCTTCTGTCAAATCACAGTTATCCCCATAGAAATTTCTATCATTTTAAAAAAAACACCCGATATATAAACACCACTCGATAAAGACCATCTAACCTACGTTCAAACCACTCAAGACGTCTATCATCCATATGAAAACCGAAGTTCCTCGACTCCAGCCATGAGAATCCAACAACTTCTAGATTCATAACACTGTGACAGTTTATTTTCAATATACAGTCTGTTTATGCTTCCGTCGCAAACTTGTTCCATAAGAAGACATCGAGAAGAAAAGCATAACTTTTCCTATTTTCGAATTAAGAGGTTGATAACTTTCTCATTACACTGTCAAAAACGATAATTCACTTGTAATTCCAATTTGCCTTTAATGTGGACCTGGCGATATCTTTCTTCTTGAGATCAAATTTCCTATCAAAGTTAAAACTCTATAACATGATATCCAAAATATACTTTTGACCTAGTTATCAGATAATATCAAACAATATAGTCTTATCGATAATCACGATAAGGTATTGAAAATAAATTTTATTGCCATTATCGGTTCAATAATATAGAAAGAACACCTAGTTATACGAAGTTTCAAGAATATCCCAAAATTCTTTCTCGATCCACTGCAGTGCTATATAAACATAACCCAATAACATTTGTATATTACACAATCGATGAACGTATGTATATATTTATATCATGCTTATCTTTAGTTCGATTCTGGAGTATTTTGAAATATTTAGGTGTTAGATAGACTATTAGCGAATGTTTATCGAGCTGAATCAGACTCGTTATAAATTATTTCTCATCATTTTATTTAGAAGCTTAACTATCATTTTCCTTGTAATGAAATTTCATTTGACAGATTATTATGAAATGTGACAAATGAAAATATCTGTCAGTTTTAATTAATGTTTATGGATAAATATGCTATTATCTTTTTTCATACACCTCATAACTAATAACATTATTCTGAGATGGGAAAACTTGTGAAGAAATGTCTACAATTGGCAAGCAGGGACAAAACAAATTGTGAGTTTCAACTCTTTTCATCTTACTTCACTACATACCTCTGTATATATTTCTATTCCTGATTGTTTTAAATGGGATTGAATAAAATTTCGCCTTTCCACATTTGAATGAATATACATTCTGTCAAGAAAGTACCGGGAATTATCGATTTAAATCTGGCGGGGCAATGAGGCAGGTGAAAATTTTTTTTCCTAGGTTGATACCACTGTCCTTAATTACTATGCCAAGCTTGAGCGGGATCTGTCAACTAGTGTGTTTGCAACAGCTGATTAAGTCAGTCGATGTCAGAGTGCGTGCCGATTTTTACTATGGGTGATTACGTTGAGCAAAGAATTTGTTTAAAGTTTTGTGTTGCAAATGAATTTTCGTGTGCCGATGCATTGAAAATGTTGCAAAAGGCCTTTGGTGATAATGCTCTATCGAAAACTCGTGCATATCAGTGGTACAGAGCCTTCAAGGACGGTCGTGAAGTGGTCGCCCATCGACGGCTTCGATCGAAGATAACGTCGATAAAATTAAGGAAAGGGTGCTGGAAAACCGTCGTACCAGCTTGAGAGAGATAGCACATGATCTTAAGATATCCCACGAATCCGCACGTACGATTTTGATTGATATTTTGGGCATGAGAAAGGTGGCCGCACGACTCATACCGAAAGACCTGAATTTTCTTCAAAAACGTCATCGCGAACAGGTTGCTTCAGACATGCTGGATCGCTGTAATTCCGATTCTACATTCATGGAACGCATTATAACTGGTGATGAGACCTGGGTCTACGAGTACGATATGCAAACAAGCCAGCAATCATCGGAATGGGTGGCAAAAAATGAGCCGAAACCGAAAAAACCACGCCAAAGCCGCTCGAAAATGAAGGTGATACTCATTGTTTTCTTCGATATCCGTGGCGTGGTGCACTACGAATTCGTTCCAGAAGGTCAGACGGTAAACAAGGAGTATTACCTAGGCGTTATGAAACGTTTGCGTGAGCGTATCCGTAAGAAGCGGCCAAATTTGTTGGCGAACAACTCATGGATTTTGCATGACGATAACGCGCCTTCTCACCGAGCTACGATTGTGATGACTTTCTCGCCAAAAACTCAACAAACGTGCTTCAGCAACCACCGTATTCGCCGGATTTTGCTCCCTGCGACTTTTTCCTCTTCCCAAAACTAAAATTGCCCCTTCGTGGCACCCGTTTTGAGTCGATTGAAGCCATAAAACAAAATTAGGCGCGAGAGCTAAAGTCCATCCCGGAAAGCGCCTATAAAAAATGTTTCGAAAATTGGAAGTGCCGTTGGCATAGATGTATTGAAGCAAATGGAGCCTATTTTGAAGGCGACCCAAAAAATGTTGACGATTAAATGTAAAAATGTTGTTTTAATTCAAAATTCCCGGTACTTTCTTGACAGAGTAGTATAGGGTATCCCAGAAGTCGACGTCAAGCCGGAAGCGGGTGATAGGCCAAGTCATATTGAAGGGTCTTTTATTAACAGCTTCCCATTTTGTTGTGTAAATAAACGTTACTTATTTAAAAATTATTGAAATTTTTATTTCATTATGAAGTGCAATGGATACCATTAGTTATGAAACGAAACATCATTTAAATGTCTACCACGGAAACGCTGGCAGAAATGAAGTCGTTGAACCCAATTTTTCATGACTCTCTCACACAAGTCAGGTCGTATGTTAACAATTACTCGTTCAATATTGATCTGAAAATCGACTAAATTTGCTGGATGATTGCTGTAAACCATTGACTTAATGTAACTCCAAAAAAAGAAATCCAATGGAGTTCAATCGCAGGAACGAGGCGGAAAATTTATCGGTTCATTTAATGAAATAATCGAATCACCGAATTTTGTTTTCAATAAAGTCAATGTGTCATTGGCAGTATGACAAGTGACTCCGTCCTGTTGAAACCACATGTTCTGCAAATCAAGGCGAGCCAATTCGGACCATAAACAATAAGTCAACATTGAGCTTCATTGAAAGAAAATAAGTTCCAATTACTCCTCCAGCATAAAATCCGCACCAAACAGTAAGTTTGTCAAAATGTGATGACAGTTCTTGATGTTCTTCAGGTTTATCACCACTCCAGATAAGGAAATTCTGCTTGTTTACATAACCGTTTAACCAGGAATGGGCCTCATCGCTGAGAATGATTTTCTTATGTAAATCTTTTTTCTAAGCTCCTATTACTGAATACACGACGCTTTAAATGATCTGTTGGTTTGAGTTCTTGGGTTAAAAAAATTTTGTATGGATGTAAGCCAAAGCCTTTTCGTAAAATTTGCCACGACAAAGACGTCTAAGAGATGCCTAGTTCTTGTGAACATCGAGAAATCGATAAATTCTGATCTCACGAACACTTTCAGTGATTTTCTCTTCGCTTCTTGCATTTCTTTGTCTCACTGGCAGTGTAACATCATGAAGTGTAAAATTTGTTTCAAACTTCCTCACTAAACGTTCAACTGTTCTTTTATCCAGACGATTGATTATAACGACCAAAAATTGGAGTTAAAGCACGTGAAGTTAGAGTAACAGATCGCGATTTTTCATAATAAATTTTGATTATGTGTAAAAGTTGTTGGAGTGTGTACCTGTCCATGATTTAAATGGTAGATATTGACAAATACAACTGTCAATGTCACAAATAAACAATGGCTGCCATGCGTGAATAATGTCAATTTGAAAATGTGGGTTCCCATTGAAAGACCCGTTATAGGAAATATATAGAAATCTAGTATTGGATGATTTGTGACAGTGAATGAAATAAAAAGTTACTCAGTTTTCTATCACTTTCCATTAAAAAATCTAGTAGTTTTTCAAAATTTTCTGTACCGTAAACTGGGGCTACTTTGACTCTGAGGGACACTTTAACATTTTTTGGGGCTACTTTATCAACGTCCCTTGTATAAGCAGAAACAGAGGATAATTCTACGTTATATTTATAGAATTATTGTCTGTACGTGTTGGAACATTCCGCTGTGTATTGTGCCTTTAATATTTCAAAAAAATTGTGCAAATATGGTTGTAACCTACAGAAAAAAGCGGGGGGTCGTGCATACAACAGAAACTACAGTGAAGAAAACATGCAAAGAGTTATAAGTGAAGTAAAATGCATTAAATTATCGCACAAGGCAACATCAGAAAAGTAAAAAATTAATAGAACAACGTTAAGTGCTCTATAAGTTTGGCGAATAGAATACTGATTTTGAAAATAAATTTCAACAATTTGTAAACGTTGTTGCGGCGTGAATCTTTCCATAATAATTTGTCAATGCTTACTAAACAGAAATGTCAAAACAACATAGCCATTGACCTTCTGTCAAATCACAGTTATCCCTATCGAAAGTTCTATCACTCTAAAAAAAACACCCAATACTTATTGCCAAGAAAGCAGCAAGATGAAATTAGTATGGCACAAAAGGAAGAACGTTTCTTCTACATAGTAAAAGAGTAAAGAAAGAAAGTTAAAAAGAAAATTGTAGTGCTTGATACAGTTCTAGTTCACATGCCTTCTTGGTTTAGCAGATCTTCGTGTAATGGTACCTGCAATACTCATCTCTAACAAAATGGAAATGAAGAAATTGTGTATATACCGCTCGTCGCTTGCATATCTGTCATCCCTTTCGGATAAAATACTTATAAGGCTCTCGAAACCAACCAGCCTGTTAATCATCTCGAGATAACAGCTCGATATAACCACACATATTGCAACTTGACGCCAGACGTGTGAAAAAACGCAAAAGGCAGACCGTATCGTCCCGAGACAAGATAATAAAAACCTCTCAAACACCCCACACATTGTCCCCCACACATGTTGGCAATTCCACAGGAACGGTTGGCGTCGTTTATATCTGGTTCTCTTATCTAGCTGGTATGTTACATTGACGTATTCATATTTGTCATTTGTCAGCTCGCGGAAACTGACGTTTCAATTACCTCACATGAGGTCCGCCATTTTTCATAGTTAATCGCCCTGGATGGATTGAATAATCAAGTCGCCTAGAATTGAGACGGCGATTTGTTAAAGGCGTCGGCGACTCTGGATGCAATTAATCTGGAGCCATATCTGACTTGAAGTAATTGGGTTGCGTTATGTCTTTCTGTTTCAGACGATTTTTGTGATAGCAAGTTTTTAATTTAAGGCAGTCCAAGTAGACTTTGACGCGTCCGAAATGCGAATCAATATGCGATAAAATACCTGTCAAATTAAGATTAGATTATTCTCCAAACAAATACTCCCTCGTCTTTATACTTCTAATATCATGTAAACACTATCTAGTTGAAGTAGAATGAATTGGATTTGGCTTATTACCAATGGCCAACCGGACACGAAATTTCACCATCATACATTTTCGGCTCAAAATTCGAAATTCTTCAAAAACAGACAGACATTTGGACGAAACGATAACGCGCTGAAACTGAAACAATTCCTTGTCCGTGCAAATAAACAAACATCTTGCGAAGTCGATTCCAAATCGCAAAAGTCATATTGCCCCATAATTTCGATAAGACCTCGTACCCGATTTTGCCGAGCCATCGAACCGCAAACTTTTACGATCAGCGACGTGTTCACACCACGCATGATGCATGTTAGCATGACGTAAGGCGATATTTAACGATTCGACTCGCTTTTCCTTAAAAAAAACTCGCTACATTCGCGGACATGAGCTCGCGATCATGCAATTTTTTTTTATTAATTTTAATATCGCGATATTAAACGAGTCCGCTCCGCATTCCTGTATCGGCGATGGCCAAACAAAATGCGAAATATTCAAATCCGCCGCGGTATTACCATTATCGGCCGGTTTCAGATCCTCCCATATCGGGGGCCGCCCACAACTTGATGTAGAAATACTTGGAAGAGGATCCTCCGTGGAGAGGATATACAAATTGATGAGTTTGATGAAAGATTAATTTTATTCAGAATCTTGATTAGAAAAAATGGGGGAGGTTTCCTATGAATATATAAACTGTACAAGAATAACTTGAAAGGTTTCCTTAAGAACAAGTAAGGACGTTTCTGCAGTCCAGTCATCTTACAATTACATTAAATTTTCTTTTCTCTACTGCTCTTTCTCTTTCTTTCCGTTTGGTTTATGTGAAGGGTTTTCCACTAAGAGGTTTCATTTTGATGCTAAAAAACTCAAATCAATTTTCGAATTAATAAAGTCCAATCACACCGCCAGCTCAAAAACCGGTCCAAACAGTGACACGTTAAAGATGGAGAGGCTTTTCAACAACCATTCTTGGATTTTCCGTGCCCCAAATACGACAATTCTGCTTATTAACGTAGATGGACCTTATCACTGAAGATTCCGATGAAAATCCGGATCATTTTTATTTGACTTCAAGGACCCAATAAGCGAAGATGCTACATTGCTAATAATCGACTGGCTTGAGTTCTTGTGTTAACTGAGGTTTAAAATCTTGAAGACCTTAGTCTTTATGCAAAATATGGTGTAATGTCTTTTGTGGAATGCCTAATTCCAAAGAACACCAAAGGAATCGACAAACCTGGGTTTTCGTCAACAGTATGGGTTACAGCAGCAATATTCTCAGTTGTTCTTGAGCGACGCACGTACACGGTTTCGAAGCACATCATTAACTTGTCCCAACAACTCAAATTTTTCCACTAGTTTCACTATTGCCGGCCGAGAAGGTGCATCACGACATCCCAAAAGTTTTGAGAATGGTAAAATTTTCACAATTTTTGTAGTGAATTTTAACAATTTCAATGCGTTGTGAAGCGCGTATCGTTCCATTTTTAGTAATGACGTAGTTTTTTTCGTCAAATGTCAAAATATGACAACTTCAAAAGTGACAGAGGCCCATATAGCGGGCTATTCAAAATGAAACCTTCCATTGGAAATGTACTTCTTGGATGAATAACATCGTCACATAACTCTTCTATATTCTATCTTACCTATATTGTGTACTCAACTTGATTAGTAGCTTTGAAAGGCATTAAAATCTTTGTATTCCTTGTAGGTTCCCAGTGAAAGTAGTCAAGGGACTTCAAGCAGTACCAATTCTTCCGAGGTATCTAGGCCTGTGTCCCTGACGAGTATAGGATCATGTTCTTCAAGCGGAAGCAGCGGCAACAACCAACCCGGGTCTGCTTATTTGGCTTCTGCAGAAAGCTTGGATAGTGATCCAGAACCTAGTGGTAGTCAGGGTAAGTAAGTCGACATATTGGAAAAATATTTGATTGATTCGGTCTTTACATGGTGGAAACTCATTTTAATTAAAAAAAAATATATATGAGACTGTTATTTATTTCCACAAAAATGTTTGTATTACTACAACAATTGTTTCACCACGATGTGGCTTCTTCAGGTATTACATTGTACTGTCTGATGGTATTCAGTGTAACCGAGTTTAAATACATTGTTAGGTACGTTCCTTGGAATACCACATGACGTGGCTAACGAGGAGATAACAGGCAGAATGAACTCAAGGCTAGAGTCTTTCTGGCGGAGCCATTCTGGCCTGAAACATTCGAAGTTGTTCCTTGGAACAGCTTCGAACAAAAAGATGGCGAACCTAGTGCTAGGTCTGGATAGGGCCAAACTAAGAACACTTGTCGGAATTATGACAGGTCACTGCAGACTGAAAGCGCATTTGCACAAAATCGGTCTGGCTGAAGACGAATAATGCAGGCTGTGTCTTGAGGACACTGAAACAGCCATGCACATCGTCTCAGAGTGCCCAGCGGTGGGTCGCATCAGATTCGAGGTCTTTGGCCAGGCTTTTATAGCCCACAGCGAACTGATAAAATAACCCCTGAACAAGATTATCGAAAACGAAAACCAATCTGTTTGAAAACTGCGCATGTCTGCAAGTTGCCTCTGTGATCTACAAAACCTTATCGAGTTTGGGCACATCCCCTGTCTGGCGCAGGGGATGTGTTCAACTCTACCTTTCTGCTAACTGGCGAATGAGAGAGTGGGTTTGGGTCCGAAAAGGTAGCCCAGGTAATTCCGATACGACAATCGTATTGAAACGGCTAAAACGGTTCTAATGGGTTTCTAGGAATAATCTAAGGGAGAAATATCTTCGTTTCTTAATTGGTGTTTAGGCCCGTTTAAGTTTCTAGGAATTAAATGATTCATATTTGAAAGGCCTAAATTGTTGAACTCTGGGGACGTAATTGTTACGTACCTGCAAAGTGAATTAAAAATTCTTTGTTCAAAGTAAATTTGAACAATATGGACCATACGGAAGTCGTAGAAAATGATTCATCTCGATCGCCGAAGAATCCAAATAGTACAGTTACGGTTTTCTGTCATTCGTTTTATAAATTTTTTATGATCACACCCGTTTTGTTGTGTGTGAGATCGGGCATTATCATAGCGAAAAATTACTTGTGTTTTTCATGCAATGCTCGATTTCAGTCGATTATTTGGTAGCGATAAATATTAACGGTTTCAGCAGTTTTTAGAAGGTTATAATAGATGATCCCACCAAACACAGAGGATGTCCATGATTTACGACGCTCAAGATTCTCAAAATATATACATTTTTCATCAGGATTCGATGGATAAATCACTTTCTTTGTAACTGTCGAGCAGCATTTCAGGAATGGTTTTCAGATTTTTTTGCCATTCATTCAGTTCGTGCGTAACCAATTTATTCATTTTCTGAATCTTTTGCATAGCTTTCAAACGAATAGAGACAGCTATCCTATGTTTATTCAATTGATTCTCGAGTTCTTGTTAAGTTTGAGTATCATCTTCATCCAATAAGGATTTGCTCTTTCGGTGGTTTCCCACACCATCTTCTCTCACCACTTTTGAATTTTTTGAACCACTCGGAACACTGTATTTTACCAAGAGTATGTTTACTGAAGGTTTCGACAAACATACGATGCGATTTGGCAGCAATTTTCTTCAATATGAAAAACCAATGCTGTCTTAAAAACGTAATTCGTAAATGAAAAACTCGAAATGTTTAAGGTTATAGTAAAAGATACCGGTATATAAAAATCAATAAGGAGCACCTCGGGGCAATGATGATGAAAAACCTCAAACAGCACTAATTTTTCACAGCAAATGCTCACTGTGTCTAACACTTGACGCTCAGCACCTCAATTTTTATATCCTAGCACTAAACCTCACGAAATTTAAACGTTTTTCGACCTATCCTCGCGCAACAGGTTCCTTCCATAAATTGCCGATAAAGAAAGAAGAAGAATAAAAAGGCGGAATTTATTCGCATGCCGTTAATCCAGTAACATAATTTCGGTAGAAATCCTCGAGTTCTCGAGACCCGTAACCGCATTAATAGCGGGATGCGTACAAGAAGTTGCTCGTGCTCTGGCTACAAGCCAAAATTTATGTATTCAATTTAATCTCATTAATGCGGACCAGGGTCCGGGTAATAAATGATATGAGAAGGATCTACTTGAATTATGGTTGTTGATCGGTTAAAAATAAAATAATAATTTCGGGTCGGAAAAAAAGAACGAAACCCGAGCGATTTCGAACAGTTCAGGATGAAAGTCGATCATAACGAGAGAAAGTATTGTAGTGTTGAAAATTCGTGCCTGTTTTATATTCCGTAATCGCATGAAAAAATATGTTGATGTCTCAATATCTTCTTCACTGGTATAAGTGACCTGTAAATGGAGGACTCCTGGTTTCTAACCTGATTATTTCATCTTGTTTGAGGTTCTTATCGACCAATAGTAAAAGGCATTAACATTCATATTTGCCATTTGAATAAGAGGGTACCGTTTTTTTGAACTACTGATAGGACAGAACCACCCCATTCGCTTTAAATGTCTTAAACCTAAAATGTTATGCTACCTTGTAGATTGTAGAACATGCCGATAGGAGAATGTTCACTAAGCATTTTCCACTGCTCTGAATGAACTATGAATTTGTATGTTTTTTATGATTAAGAATTAACTGAGCCGCTACATCAGAATGTCTTCACGTCCTTTCGTAGTCGCTGACCACGTTTTTCCAATGTAAATTAAATGTAAGTTTCGACAGGTAAATAGCTTAATATGTCATATGTATTAAGTGACAGAGATAATTTTCTTAGTACGCAGAAATTCTAAAGACGTGTTCACATCTCTTTAATTAAGGAACTTGGAGCAGAAGATTCAGGTTCAACATCTCCGAAGGAAATAACTACAAGCGGTTGGATCCCAACTACCACGTTTTTTGACGCAATCATAACGATTACCTCATTTCCACTACTTAACAGTAAAATCGAAAATAACATAAAAAAATTTGAGAGAGAATATAGTTACAGTACCTATACAATATTTTTATAGATGAATCTTTTCTCTCTAATAAGATATATTATAAGTTCCATTAAAAATCTAGAAATAACTCCTTCCAAAAAAAGATAACTCAATAACTCGCCATTAAAATTGCTACTCCAGTATTTAGTAATTTCACCAAGTTTTGTAAAAATCATAAGCTGTGATTGTTTTTAATTTCATTAGAATTTTTGTAAATTTATCTATTATACAAGGTATTTTCAAAATGCCACTTTAGTTTGAAAGATGTTTAATAAACAAAAAATCTCTTATGTACATAAAAATTGCGTGATAATCAAGAAATAGCGTGTTAATATTCGTCATTCATTTTCACATGTTCGCTGATCCAAAACGTTAAACTGCTAAGTCGAGGCCGATTAAAGTGTGAAAGCATGGTTCAGACTAAGTTTTTTCATTTGGCTAAACTTCTTCGCCTCTCTTTTCTTTGTCTTATGCGAATCTAATGATAAATGCCACAAACTTTCGTGAAAATTTTCAATATAACCGTAGAGTTAAGGGAAATTCTGCTTGAACTTTAATAATTGCCAAATAAACAAGAACAAATTTTAAAATTGAAGAATGAGTACCAAGTCAATGAGAATCCTACAAATTTTTTGACGCTGTAAAAACGCATCTCCAAAAATTGTCCTGAAGGATCCACTGGTGTATACTTTCTTCCATATTTTTTAATGTGAAGTGAAGATTTCTTAGAAAATAGTTTTTTAGTATGTTTCTTGACCTTTGAAGAAATTCTGTATTGGATTTTTAAAGCCAAATATAGTTTTGCGTCATATTTTCATATATATCCAAACTGAGACATCATCTGATTAAATAATAAGACAACATAGGTTTATAAATACGAAAAATAAGTTTATCCCCGGTAGAAATTTTTCTTTTTTCAAAATAATGATTTCTATTATACCACATTGCGTTTTTGTGTAACAAATCCATCAATTTCTTCATGGTAAAATATTCTTCATTAAAATACCAATAGATTTGCAAGAAACCGTATAAATAACTGTAGTCATTTTTTCTTAAAAAGAAAGCCTGAGTGGTTAACTTTTTTTTTCAGGCAGATTTCAAAATAGTACATTGCGTCTCATAACTTACGTAAATGCGAAAATATTGCTACTAGTTAACAGAAGGAGAAAATTCGACTGAATAACGAAATATTGAAGATTCAATAATTTCTCCTCTGAATGGAAACCTAATGATAAGGGCTTCCTAAAAAACAACAAAAAACCAATTTATTCATTCTGAGACTATACTAAAATTGATAGCAAATTTCTTTCCCTGGACTGCAGCTTAATTCGTTTATTCACGAAAGGTTCTCGGATGTGGTTACAAAAACGAAATAAATGATCACATCAAAATCAACGTGTGCCGGACAGAAAACTTGTTTGATGATGGTACTATTTAAATGTCTACATGTACCAGGCTGGAATTCTTAATCTGAATTTATGTTGTTCATTATGCCCATCTTTCACATCCTACAAGTATCTTCTCTGAATAAGAAATTAAAAACGTCTAAGCTCATTACTAGTACATCCAAAGCGTCAAACCCACTGATTTTTTATCCAGCATCCTTGAATATGGTGTACGTAATGATAGAGTCGAAAAATTGTCCACTGTTCTCTACCACCTCATGGTTTCCAAAGTGTGGACGTGCATTCTTCATCGGCACATCAACAAACATCTATTTATCATCTTGTATCTGATTTGGTCGATAGCAATTAATCCGGAACCATTATTCAAAACCTTCAGTCGTCAGATAACAATGAATCATCTCGGAGGAGTATCAGCTTCCACGTAACGTCAACTGAAAATAAGAAAAAAGAAAGGAAGGAACGGACGATATGTAGACTGTAATATTCGTCTTGTTCGCTCTAGGCCAGGCAAAAGAAACCTTGCTTCTCTTCTAGACCCTCATATGTTATAATATTGGGTTACAACGGGCATCTGATACTGGTAATGATGCCTTTGTTAAATGAATGAGTGAAAATTGAACCTTGGTGTCTGGATCCTACAAAGATAAGATTCGATCACTACGTCTGCTCCAGCGAAAATACTGATTCTGCCATTATTCTGAACGCCAAACCAGGAATACGAAGGAAATGAGGGATGTGCCATCGTGAAAATAACCCTTATCTACTTCCTCAATTTTCTGTAAATATATGCGATAACAACAATTATTTGGCTCATATTATATTCACTATTGCAATAATATATGTACTTACATAACTTTATCACTATGTATCTTTGGATATAAGTTGAAGTTCGTACCAATATTTACAAGTAATTCATAGTGATTGGTGGTTCGTTAGAAGTTTCTGGCGGAAGAATATGGAGTCGTGCAGAAAATAAAGTGGAAGTACTACGGGAACCTCATTGGAATGAGAATTTAGTTGAACAACTCCTTACTTGCTAGAAATTCATTTAATTTACTAAAATTGTTCCGCCAACACTGTGACTTCGTCACATTAAATTCTCATACATCGTCGTATAAACCTGATGAATCCTTAATGGAATACTGCAAAATGCTAGACATGGCACAGCAGTATGTTAGAGGTGGGAGGTTAAAATCTCATAGTGAAATAAGCAAAGGGGTACCGCAAGGGTCTATTTTGGCTCAACTGCTATTTCTTATATATGACGACAGTCAGATTTATTTTGGTTTTACTCAATTGAGGCATGTTCTTCAAGCAACAAGGATCTTCATTCCATCATGAGGTTTGCGAAAAAGCCTATTAATTCGAACAAATCCAATCTCATTTTGTTTGGTAGTAAGCCTTGATTTCCAAAGCTAACTTAACATCCACACTATTGCACAGACGTTCCTTGAACCTCAAACACTTATCACGAATCTCGGTTTGTTGGTTTATTATCAATTGAATTTCTTAAATCATCAATTGTTTTCAGAGGGCATATTTCTTCCTGAAACTCCTTCATAATAATCGTAATTTTCTCAGCAGAATGAGGAAAATGCTGTATGATCAACTTCTTTTATCATTTTTCAATTACTGCGATTATTCGCTTCTGGATAATTTCGATTAATCGTGTATACGATCTGTTCAGATTCATTGTTGCCTATATAAACTCGTTAGGATGGATTAAAATGAAAAATCGTTAGAGATTACAATTAAGTTGTTTCATCCATAAGATCATTAAAACAAAACAGCCACCATGTTTATTCGGTGAAATGAACTTTAGACATGACACCTACTCGCTGAATTGGAGAGATCAATTGGTTATCGATATTCCCCGCCACAGCACTGCAAAGTTCAAATGTACGAAATACAATTTCACGCAGCTACGGGCCAAAAATTTCGTTTTTTGGTAAAGGTGCTTACTGCTAGAGAAAACCGCGGAATTCTACATCTAGCATTATCTCCAAGATCCCCCGACCTGAATTCAATGAAGCGCTCTTGGGACCAATTACAAAGAACCTTTGCTGCTCACACACCACTATTGGAAACGCTTCAGCAGCTCCGAGCCACAATATGGGCAACAAATCGAGGGATATTCTCAATAACATGGTGGAAAGTATGCAGAGAAGACACCAAACAGTTGTTGATGCTCGTGATGGTTATACTTTGTGTTGACGGTAGATGTATGAATTTTTGAAATGGTGGTCCCACTTGAAAAAAAAGCTGTTTATAATATCAGATAAGTTCTGTTATATTTGAAAGATCTGCAGTAATTGAGGATACATCACAAATATTTGCTATCTACTTCCTTGAGAAGATGGTATGTTTTTCGATTGACTGGATCTGCTATAAGTTATTTTGGGACAATCTGCTGAAGTCTTGAGCTCGCAATCATCTATCCAAAATAATTTTTATTATGGATTTGACTCATTTTGTGTTTCTGAGCAGTGGCTCATGGTTGCCGTTTTGATATTACCATTTTAGCGTTCGTGGAACAAAATGATTTAGCCGAAATTCTTATGGATTTGGGAGAGAGTTATTAGTATTAGTTGCAGAACACTTAGAAGGTTCAACGAAATATATTCGTGTCTACTGCCAATAAACCTCAGGAAATTTGAAACCAATTCAGAACAGTTATATTTTGGATCAACTTCACATGTAATAAAATTATAAAATTACAAAAAAAATTGATTAAAAGAATCAGATACCTTATTGAATCTAAACACTTCAAGAGAACACTTGCTAAATTATAGCATACTATCAATGCATGGTAAAAGACATCAATTTATGTCCATTACTTTCAGACAACACCTCTTTATAGTAGACAAGGATTCAAGTTGAATTAGAAACATCGATTTTTTCGAATCTAATTTTGAAATGTGCTACTACGAACTATATAATATTCCTGTCTTCATTCGTTTTAAAAAAACAGGTCAAACAAATATTGCTCGACTGGCGGGCGTCTCTCTTATCAGCCTGCGTCCTTTTGTTTGAACGAAGTTGCAATATCGCGGGTAAGAGATGTCTAGAAAAAAATTACATCAGACCAGACAGTCTCGGTGCCGACATAGTCGTGATTATGCTGAACTAATTTAGGAGATAAAAACATACGGGGACTATTCGAAAACAATAAGAATTCTAATAGTTTATCGTTTGTCACTTTCATCTTTATGTTGGTTGAAAATTCAAGTGTGGGATACTGGCATACTTACGGCGAGGCAAAAGATCTAAAGAACTATGAAGACGAATATAGACGTACAATAAAATTGTGCTTGCTTGCAGCTTGCCAGGAAGTAACACATTGAGAAGACATTTTCAAGTGAAATGGCATGCAAGCAATCACGAATTATCTTCCATGCAATTTTACTCGAAGATGTACTCTCGGTGTACCATATACGAGCCAGTACTAAATAGTGTTATTGCTTGGTCTCTTTTCCTTCTCTTTAAAAGATATCAGGAAGCATGCAATTAAACTCGAAAATCTGTCCACATTCTGTATAAGATACTTATCAATTTGTATACCTCCAGCTTAATGTTCAAAGTATTGCCCATGAACACAAATCTAAAGTCAAAGCTTTGGGCTCAATTTAAGAGCCACGAAATAAGGATGATTTAAATCAATCCTGGACTATCATCACCGAAAATTATGAAGGTGATCTAGTTTCGGGTGTACCTCGACGTTTAGTCAAGTGTTAAAGTTTAATGGAGGTTGATAAGTAAACAAGATGAATATTTTGTTATAATTTTCTAATTCAGAATTAAGAATATATACTAAATAATTACAATTGAGCTTTATTTTTTCCGGATACTTTCTAGACGGACTATATTTACACCCAAAAAATCTTTGATAGAGTTGCTCTCAAATCGTGCTCCATATTATCCAGATTATATACTATTTGTCTATTACATTTATGGATTAGTCATTCTCAACATCGATAAAAGCCATTCTCAACGCGATTAAATTTTCGTGGTAGTAAAGAGTTGGCCATCTAGAGTTTGCATTTTGAAGTTGTGGTTATTTCGAGTGTGGCTACAGTTCCGTCATTCTTGTTTCGACAGAAAGTTAGTGTAATATTTGACATTAAAGAAATGAGTCGATTTACGCTGGAACAAAACTGGGAAAACTTATTTCCAAAGCGGTGAATCTTCTATCCAAACTGTTAGAAATATACGTGGAAATTTTGATAGATATGAAATGCCCTCATGGCAATTTGTGAATCAATTTGATTGTGAAAAGTTGATCGTTATTCGATATAGCTACCCGTTCACTTTCTAGTCCAGTAAGCACAACTGAAAACATTGTAGCACAAAATAAGGCTGAACATCCATCAACATCAACTCGTCAACGTGCTCAAGAACCAAAAATTTCTTGCACTTCTCTGAGGAGATTTTGCATAAAAACCCCGGTATGAGCATTGTGCAGGCCTCAAAATATCGATATTTCCGATAAAATCGACTTTTCCTGCGGTACCCGTTGGGCAACTGTTTCCAACCATAATCGTCCTTCATGTCGACTTATTTATAACTCCCGGAGCTCTTCCTTCAAATTACTGTTATTTTATTCATATTTATATCGCACCGCAGCGACCAATTTGTATTCGCAATCCCCAGGGCGATGGCACTTCGAGATACGGGATTCCACGCTGCTACGAAGTACGGGGTGTATTGGGAAAGATTCCAATGAAAATTTTGATAAGTGACTGCGAATCATCGGATGCTTCCAATTTGCATTTATATTAATCTATGGATCATTCTAATTCCAGATAAAATCAAAGGAAACATGCTGGAGTTATTCATTTATGACATCTTATCCACCCAATTTTCCTCCCTTCGATATGAGGGACTGTAATTCATGTCTTCTTCAGCATTCAAACCAGAGGGTTTTCCAATAAGTGGTTTCATTTTGAATAGCCCGCTATCTGGCAGCTGTCATCTTTTGACATTTTACAAGTAAGAACCACGCCATTACTATAATTGGAACGATACACGCTTCAACAACCCATCCAAATTGTTAAAATTTTGAGTCGCAAAACTAAAGCACTTTTGGGTCGTCGTGAAGCACCTTCTCGGCCGGCAATAGTGAGCTGTTGGGACAAGTTAGTGATGTGAAGAATCAAAATCGCGTGCGTCGCTCAAGAACATTAAGAGTATTGCTGTTGTAACCAATAGTGTTGGCAAAAACCCAAGGATTGTCGATTTCTCGTCGATTTTTGGAATTAGGCATTCAACAAACGACATTACACCGTATTTTGCATAAAGACTAAGGTCTCAAGACTTTTAAAGTTCAGTTAACACAAAAACTCAAGCCAGTCGATCGCCAATAACGTCATATCTTAGTTGATCGGGAAATGCATCAAAATGATACGGATTTTCATCGAAAAATCGTCTCAGTGATGAGGCCCATTTTCATCTTGGAGGCTACGTTAATAAGTAAAATTGTCGCATTTGGGGCTCGGACAATCCTTAAGGTGTCACTTTTTGGTGTGATTTTTGGGCTGGCGGTGTGATTGAACGTTAATTATTCGAAAATGAGGCTAATGCAACTGGTACAGAAAATGGATTGCGCTACCGAACTATGATTAATGATTTTTATGGCCGGAACTAGAAGATATTGATGGGGACGATGTTTATTTTTAACGAGACGGCTCTACGTGCCATACAAACTACGAAACAGAGGTGATCGGAATGAGCCACCGAGATCTTTTGATTTAACACTTTCAGACTTCTGTGGGGCTACGTGAAAGATAAGGTTTATGCAAATGCTCCATAATCAATACCAGACCTTAGTGAAGTTATCGAGGTCATACAGCCGCAAATGTGTGAATTGGTTATGGAAAATTTCATGAAAAGTGAATGGTGCTGCAACCGTATCACCCATTGGCTGATATTGTTATTTATCAATAATGGCATACCTCTCTTTATATGAAATAAAAATCCATTGATTTCTCTCAAAATATACTCGTTTTTTTAATATCAAAATGAAACCTGGAAAACCCTTCAGTAGGAGAGGACCCTTTTATTCTTACAATAATGTCATTTTATATCTATTTTCCTTGACTTCTTGACGGAATATTTGTTTTAGTTAATTTGAATTTCAAGAAAGTGCAAGCAAACTCCTTGGAAATGTGGCTTTTTGTCGAAACGTCAAAGCTGCAGCTACTTTTATCCTCCTACATGTCGAAATATTGTATCGGGTGTTTTTTTTAGAGTGATAAAACTTTTGATAGGGATAACTGTGATTTGACAGAAGGTAGAAAGCCATGTTGTTTTGAAATTTCTGTTCAGTAAACATTGACAAATTATCATGGAAAGACTCGAGTCGCAACAACGTTTACAAATTGTTGAAATTTATTTTCAAAATCAGTGTTCTATTCGCCAAACTTATAGAGCATTTTGTGAAATTTATGGTTTACATAATCGTCCATCAGTGCAGCTTATTCGTCGAACTATCGATAGATTTCGGGGAACATTTTCTCTACTTAATGCAACAACAACAAAGACAAAGAACTATACGTACAGAAGAAAATATCGCTGCTGTAAGTCATAGTGTTAATGATGATCCAGATTTGTCTATTCGTCGACGTTCACAACAAGTTGGTCTCTGTGCATCAACCACATAGGAAATTTTGCGTAAAGATCTTGGTCTACACCCACACAAGTTCCGACTGGTTCAAGAACTAAAGCCACTTCACCATAATAAGCGTCGTTTATTTGCTGATTGGGCCCTAGAATAGCTTGAAGTTGATCCACTTTTTTATCGTAAAATTGTGTTTAGTGATGAAGCTCATTTCTGTTTTGGTTGCAACAAGATGGTGCTAAACCTCATGCTGCTATCGTAGCAATTGATTTATTGAAATAAAGATTTGGCGATAACATTATTTGAGAAATGGTCCAATTAATTGGTCTCCAAGATCATGCGACATAACTCCACTGGATTATTTTCTTTGTGGTTATGTCAAGTCATTGATTTATGCTGATAAACTAGAAACAATAGACGCTTTGGTAGCCAACATAACTCGTGTTATTGATGAAATCAGGCCTGAATTACTCGAAAAAGTGGTCCAAAATTGGTCTGGTCGAATGCGGTTCCTCAGAGCTATTCCTGGTGAACATATGCAGGAAATTATTTCTAAAACATAAATGTCATAAAATTATCTTTCAAATAAAAATTGGCTTCAATCTTAATTTAAATGTGTTTTATTTCAATTTAAAGTTCTATCACTATAAAAAACACTCGATATATACAAGAAATGAAATGTGATTATATTTCATGTGATTCCGTTTTTTCCTCTATGCTTCTCAAAAAATTTTTGAATTGATTATCCAAGCTATATTTCTCAGAAAGCTTTCGAACATCTTTTATATAATAAAGGTTTTTATTTATTCAGTTAGAGGTTACAAATATGCTAACAGAAAAAAAAAACATAAGGTAGGAAAAGGCGAGATTCAGTGCACTTTATAAGTGCTCTGTTCGATCTAACCTGTATATAAAACATTTATTCGAAAAAGTGGACCTAAATTGGTAGGGTGGAAAGCGGTTCCTCAGAGCTAGTCGTGGCGGACATATACCGGAAATTATTTTTAAAACATAAATGTCATAAGACTACCTTTCAAATAAAGAAAAATTTGCCTTAAATCTTAATTTGAATGCGGATTTCAATTTAAAGTTCTATCACTTTAAAAAAATTAATTTTTCACCCTTACGACTAAGTATGCTTGACAACGTTTCAAACCGCTTAATGTCACTGCTGAAACAAGCCTCACTGAAATTTCCCATTGTTACTTCTGGCAATAAAATGGAATTATCGAAGTAATTTCTTATGCCTTAACATACCAGCAAGCGTATCC
Organism: Megalocaria dilatata; assembly: GCA_034642435.1. Classification (NCBI taxonomy): domain Eukaryota; kingdom Metazoa; phylum Arthropoda; class Insecta; order Coleoptera; family Coccinellidae; genus Megalocaria; species Megalocaria dilatata. Next base: position 9,734,649 of record CM067854.1, read on the forward strand.
AACTGAAACATACAGGTGAAGCAACACAGAATAATCGTAAAGTACTTTTTCTTACACTTGCAATGTGTCTCTACAGTCAATAAATTCAAGGCGATCTGCATGGAGATTTCAAAGAAGGCTTATATACTCGTACGTGGCCTCCGTTTTATTCAATACCGATTTATCTAAATTGTCAAACCGTCCGGGTTCTATGCTAATTCTACACCACCGTTCTAATCTCTTCCAATATATCCGAACGGTATGTACAGTCTGACCAGAAAAAGTTGCAAATTTTTACGCTATGGAATCTTCGACTCCACTTCGTGATACAATTTAAATATCGTCTTAAGATAACTTTCCTCATTTCCTACCAGACATTTTCCTAGAAACAAAAATCCTTGGTTAGTTCAAGTCTGATATCAGTCAGCTTCCTTGTAAGTAAAGGGTATTTCAATGGCAACGCTCCATTTTTAAATTGACATTACTCACGCATGGCAGCCATTGTTTATTTGTGACATTGATAGTCGTGTTTGTCAATGTCAAATTTATTATGAAAAATCGCAATCTGTTACTCTCTGTGTTATTTTAAGTGCTTTAACTCTAAATTTTGGTCGTTGTAATCGTCCGGATAAAAAAACAGTTGAACGTTTAGTGAAGAAGTTTGAAACAAATTTTATACTTCATGATGTTACAGTTCCAGTGAGACAAAAAATTTAAGAAGAGAAGAGAATATTGCTGCCGTACTTGAAAGTATTCCTGAAGAACAAAATTTTTCGATTTCTCTACGTTCACAAGAACTAGGCATCTCCCAGACGTCTTTGTGGCGAATTTTATGAAAAGACCTTTGTATCCATACAAAATTGTTTTAACCGAAGAACTCAAACTAACAGATCATTTAAAGCGTCGAGTATTCAGTAATTGGTGCTTAGAAAAAATCGGAAGAAATGGACCGATACATTTTCCGCCTCTTTCCTGCGATTTAACTCCATTGGACTTCTTTCTTTGGGGTTACATTAAGTCGTTGGTTTACAGCAATCATCCAGCAAATTTAGACGATTTAAAGATAAATATTGAACGAGTAATTATTGTTAACATACGACCTGATTTGTGTGAGAGTCAAGGAAAATTGGGTTCAACGATTTCATGCCAGCGTTTCTGTGGTGGACATTTGAAAGATGTTTTGTTTCCTAACTAATGGTATCATTGTACTTAATCTTATAATGAAATAAAAATTTCACTAAATTTCAAATAAATAATGTGTTTTATTTACAAAACAAAATGGAGCGCTGTTAATGAAAGACCCTTCAGAAAGGAACGCGGTGTGGTTTTTATACGAGAGTCCATCAAATATAAACCGGCTTTAAGAAATAAATATATTTTATTATAAAAAATTTGATATAATCTATTTTTCTACATAGACACCGCTTCTATCAATACAATATTTCCAATTAAAACGGCGTCCTCCCAATGCTGCTTTCACTGGACCAAACATGTGATAGTCACACGGAGATAAGTAAGGGCTGTAGGGTAGATACTCGCTTATTGCTAAGTGAAATTTATCCAATTTTTCTCGAGTCGAGTGTAATTCACTATACCGACTCCTGCTTTTAAGAACAGTCGTCAATTACATACAGTCCGTTACTTTGTGATGGTTCATCTTAAAAATTGAATAAATGAGAAATTAATTCGGTTTCACTTTCACTTTTTTATTATTAAGGATACAGTGATCCAAGTTTTCGTACTTACATTTTCAAACTGGTGTATAACACGTTTCAATTCAAGGGTTTTATATATTTATGGAAGACTTTATTTTGTGTAGAACAAGGAGAAGTGGTGAACACCAAAAAATTGTCTGCTCGTTCAATTCTTTTACTGCGGGATCGTGATAATTTTTGTAAGGCCCTATTATTCCAGGATATGTAGTTTCTAGCTTTTCGCTTCCAGATGTAGTATTTCGAGATAATCTAATTCTGGGAAAACATGACTTCTTGTTTCGAAACTTTGTTCGCAAAATGAGAGTTTTCGATGTTTAAATGATGCTTGATGTGCTTTGAACCTTTTTGTGAAATTTCTCCCGGCTTATTTTACATATACGCAATCGCACTCATGTCAACATTTATAAATGCCTGAATTATTAAGCCGTTTGTTTTGTTTTATTTTAAAAATAAGTTGGTAATTTTATATGAGGTTGGGAATGTTATTTTTATATTGGTTAAGGAAATTATTTGAGCTACATTTTGAGAAATTGATTCAACATATGTTAGTTTTACTAATTTGTTGCTATTATTTTACGTTTTGGAAATGGGGTGTTTTTGTTTCAGAATGAGTTCTTTTTTCTTTTTATAATTATAATTTTTGTTTTGAAATGAATATTTATAGCTATACGTTTGATTGTATTTAATTCCCCTTTTTAACGCAATTTGATTTGAGAGAATGGAAAATGCTCTATGTATCATTGATCTTTAGGCAATGAGTTTATGAGAGTTCGGAATTATAATTTGAACCATTTTCAAGAAAAACTTCCTTCTACGTACCGATAACCAATTTACAGACAGAACAGAACTCCAAGAAGAAGACTAATTGATTAATTACGTTTATATTTTATATTGCAACAAACAATGAATATGAGAACTTTCAATAGAATTTCTTCCTCATTTCCTACTCGAATTGCACCATGATTAAGACCATTCATCAAAGAGTGCACATGCGATAATATTCAGTGACCGCTTGCACGTTCAATGATCTCCAATCAGTACCGACAACGACGCAACACGATTGCAAACCAGTTATTCGATAAAGTTTTGATTTATATCCGATCGTAAAAATGCGCTTCCCTAGATTTAACATCGCTTTTTGCAGGTCTAAGGAGCATCTGCTTCGTCTCAGGAAAAAAAAGTAAGGGCCTGCCTTGGTTGTTGCAATCTGATAAAGCTGTGAAGAGTATAAATATGATTTCAAATGAACAAAGTTCCTCATCAGATAGACGGTTTTAATAAACAGTATAAAATTTTTCTGAATTAGGGTACATTTAAAAAATTTGCACCTGCCATATACCAATTCAAATTTCTTCACCTAGTAGGCAAAATAATAAAGAGTCGCCTAACCTGAGATAACGATTCATCCTTCTTTAGCGGCGCAAACTTTGAACAGCTTGGTCACTACGTGTCACGTATCTTGGATTCTGCCGCTTACCAAAATTATCAAATGGCCCAAGTATCATGAGGCAATATTCGTAATGCCCAAACTCTGTAATAAATAATGAAATTTAAACGATTATTAATCACTTTTTCCGATTCGACTATTCGACAGAAATTATTTTAACTTGGTCTAAAAATCGGTTGCTGTGTAACAAAGATGCTTCAAACGTTTCAGCCTAATCAATTCAATTTCTGAAGGTTGAAATATAAAAAAATTATCGTAAACTTACAACCAGATTTTTCATTTCAAAATCCTTTGTGTGTAATTTGCGGCGTTTTTCTAACATAATGAAATAATCTAATAATATTTTGTTTCAGGGTCGGCTGACAGCGGTATTGCAGAACAACCTTCAGTAATGACTGCGGAAATGAGAGTTCTACAAGAGGTGCTAGACTCTGAAGCCGTCTACGTATCCGATCTCAACGAAGTAATCGAGGTAAGTTCAGCTTCACTAGCCCCAATAAATCAAATGAAGCTATCTGATATTAGTCACGTCATACACCATGCGTTTATAGACACCACAATTTTATTTAAACTACTATCAATCATCATGGACCACTATTGCGTGGACAAGACCTAATTGATGGTGTTTTAAAGGCGATGGGACTTCGAACAAAATCAGTCCGATTGCTCGCTACCGAGGCAACTATTTCCTCTTGGATAAACATAGTTATGCGATCATCAACCTTCAAAAGCATTGTTGATGTCATTCTAATGTTTCCGAAGGAAATATACTGAATTATGTACTTATGACCTTCGCGTTCATAGTGGGACAGGTTTGATTACGTGTTAGGAGAAAAGGAATATGGAAAAGATACTCGGTGAATCTATCATTTTGATATGATCTTAAAATTCTGATGATGTCATGTAAAGAAGTATGCTGAACCGTAACTACCTAGTGTTGATTCAGAGGCGGCTCCTCGAAGGTTGTAGCTTAGACCCAGCCTCCTCAAAAATTTTCTTACCTGTATTTATACACAATCAAATTGAAATAAAAATGATCATATTTGTGTGATTAAAGCAAGTTTTTAGAAATACTATGTTTTTTTACGAAAAAAAATTTAAATATTGACATCTATACGTATAACTAAATAGTAGAATTAGATGTTTCTAAGTCTAGTTCTATTTTCAATCGAAATATTAAAATTTTTATTCAAAAAATTCACACAGTTTTCATATTTCTGACACGTGTTTCGGTCTTTTGACCATCTTCAAAGGCGTGCAAAAAGTACATAAGTACAAAAACTTAAAATTGAAAAAGGGGCTTTTATTACACTTTGAACATCTGTGCATTTTTATGACGCATGGAAATAACAGCATCCCATATAGAGGTTAGGAAAAAATGTATAATAAAATAGAAAAAGGCTTTTTACTTGATAGAAGAAATATAACAAAATTTGAATATCAAAACAGATTTAATCTGTTAGTCTTCTACAATTTTAATTTCAAAAAAATTTTCATTCAAAAAACTTTTAGAATTAAATTAATGTCTACACTAAGCACCGCTTATATTTAATAGACGTATATAATCAAAACTCAATATATAATGCCAAATGGAATAAATGAACCAACAGATATAAAAAAAGTCATTAAAATTAATAAATAAATATTTAAAGGGGACAAAATTTTGTTTCTGATCTTACCATTAAGAACACCAATTGCCTTTTAAAAACATGAACACATCTTAAGGTCTTCACAAAAAATATAATTTATTTGAAATATTTAATATATTTAAATATTCAAATAATTTAATTCAGAAATCTCTCAAAACATGCTCTATATCTGCAAAAAACAAATATAATTCCGATAATCTCTTCATCGGTCCAAAATAATATTCCAAATATCAAAATCAAATAACTATCACTATATCTCACCTCAACACGTGTTTACAGGATGATTGCTTCAAACAGACTAACTTTAAAGTTCAAGATGGTCTATGTTCTTAGCAAAATCACAGAGAAGTGTGTAAGGTGTTTTTAAGGTTATATTTAAATCATTGACATTCCATAATGAGATAATTATATCTTATATATGAAATAAAATAGAAAAAAAAATGTATATGAGACAGTCATTTATTTCCACAAAAATGTTTGTACTACTACAACAATTGTTTCACCACGATGTGGCTTCTTCAGGTATTACATTGTACTGTCTGATGGTATTCAGTGTAACCGAGTTTAAATACATTTTTAGGTACGTGACCAAATAATGGAAGCACAAGTCATAAAAACTCTAGGTGTTTATTGGAGTTTGCCGTTAAAAATGCCATTAAGGAAATATATTCAGTAATGGAGACTTATCAATATCTGTTTGTCCGTTCAAAAGGATTTTACGGGCATTATACCTGTTGATTTCAAGAAATTCAAAAAGTGTTAATCTAGAACTTTTGGTTTCAACGTGGATAATTTCATAATTATTGTTGAAATTATGCCTGAATTCCTTAAGATGATTAGCATATGTCGAATGTACAGAATTGGATATAAAACCCCTTTGGTGTTCTTGGACTCGTTTCTTGAATGATCTACCAGTCTGGCCAATGTATATTAAAGGGCAATTTTTGCAAGTCAACTTGTTTTTATAGTACATTTTTGTGGAAAAAAATCCTGTCTCATATACATTTTTTTAATTAAATTAAGCTTCCACCTTGTAAAGACCAAATCAATCAAATATCCATATAGAGGTGTTCCCAAAGAGTATTTAGGAATTACATAAATTCTCCCTTTACCCAATGGATTTTTTGATTGAAAGAATCTCCAAATAGTTCATCAATTTACCCTTTTCAACATTATATCGTAAAGTGACATCTTTCTCATTGAAAAATGATTTTTTTCTATACAATGTTCTGCAAAACCGGTTGATATCTTGTTTTTCAAAATAGACATCCTATGTTCTTTGATTCTATGTTGTAAACATTAGGCTATTTGTCCTATAAATGCATTGCAATCATCATATTTGATTTGATAAATCCCCGATTCAGAAAAGTTGGGGTTTTTTTCTTTATTGTTCACCAAAATCTTGGCTAAATTATTTCTGAACAATAAAGAAAACGGGGATTTTTCAAATTAATTGTGATGATTGTAATGCTACATATATAGGATAGACAGGTTTACATCAAAGAATCAAAGAACATAGAATGTCTATTTTGAAAAAACAGAAATCAACCGGTTTTGCAGAACATTGTAGAGAAAATAATCATTTTCTTAATGAGAAAAATGTCACTTTAATAATATAATGTTAATGATTGATGAATTGGGAGATTTTATCCATTGGGAAAAAGGAGAATTTAAGTGTAATAAAAGAACCTTTTTTAATTTTAAGTTTAAATACTTTTTGTGCTCCATTGAAGATGATCGAAAGACCGAAACACTTGTCAGGATTCTGAATAAAAACTGTGAAATGTAAAAACTGTGTAAATTTTTTATATAAAATTTTTATAACGTTTCACCTAGAGCCATCCGCAACTCCATGAATTTTAGAAATATGAAAAAATACGCACGCAATCTTATTTTCATAATTAAAGCAATTTTTCAGAAATAAAACATTTCACTACCAATTGAAATGAGATGTTTACTCGTAAAATATATATAATAAAACAGTAGGAATAGAATACCTATACATTGAATATATTTTCCGCAATGGAAAAATTTTCAAAAATGTCTGTTACAGCTATTCTTCGAAACTTCCCAACAGATTTTTAGGCAGCCTTTACAGGTATATTATGAAAAGCCTGAAATAAAATTTGAGCATGCATTATTTCATCAAATATCTATAAATTAAATATATTTGCTAAACATTGGAAGAGTGTAATTAAAAACGTAACACAATAGAGAAAAATGCATAGATACAAGGCTCCATCCATCCTTCTTCCTTCAATCTGCATCATTACCTATGGCAAGAAAGGACGGAAAAAGAATATACTGAACGAACTTCATACACTTCATACTTTCTGGTGAATCAGATAATAAGGATTAAAAAAATTGTCTTAAATCTAAATCTTCACGAAATTAGGCATGAGCGTTTGTGTCGTTATTTCATAAGTGAATACTAAATTTGAACTCGATCCGATTTGTATTTTCAACTCAGGAACATTTCAGCCGATTCTATCCATTTTTGAACACTGCTGATATGTTCAGGCTCCAAAATTACTCTGAAAATTTCAAGTCTCTAGGTCTCTTATTTCAGAATTATATTATATTTGCACCCATAAACTGGCGTGGTTTTACCGATTGCAGGTATTCTGTTCATAAGGGCTAGATCTGTGCTAGCTTTAAGGGGTGGGGTATGATGAGGTATTAGATTTCTCGAGTTCGTGGTTTCTGGTATCAAGTAGAACTCTTCTTGGCGACCGTTAGCCTTGAAAGGCTACTTTTGGAAACAAGACTACCAAGGAAGGGTGGAACTCCGCAGGAGTATTTGTACTCCTGGCCGCCCAATTTAGGTTGGACTCGTGGGAGCATCGTGAATTCTACCAGTTAGTGTATTGGCATGTGGGTATAGCTCTTTCACCAAGTGGCTATTAGCAGTCTCCACAATATGCCCCAAGAATCAGAAAGTGCGATAAGGGTTACGCCTTATCATGGCGCATGGCGAGAACCACTCCGAAGAGCTAAACCCACCAACTTCCAGTTTCGGCTTCAGTTCGAAAACCTACACCGTGACTGGTAGCAGCGAAGCACTATCCAACCTCTACTGGCTCTGCATGGTCAGTATCTAAGTTATTTGGAACGCAACTCACACGCCAAATGGGCTTCTTATCCAACCACCCGAATGCAGTCCCATGAACCAAGATAGTCTCAAGATTGATGCCCCAATTGAGCATGATACGAGCACCGTCAATCCGGCCTGTACCTCAAGATCCACTAACCCTTTTGAAGTCTTTCAGTTGATCCTGGCTTCAAGCACCAACGGTCTAGCTCTCCAGGAATAGGCCGGTCAAACCGTCAAGTCCCGCTAAGCCCTGAAGCATTCTCGAGAATCTGACCATGAGTTGCCGCGAACAGATAGAAGGAATACCCTCCTTGTCCAGCATGCGGACTGTCAACCACTGCCCCCTCGAGTCCAACACCAATTGGGGGGCCAGGTCGTACGAATACTTCCCGAGGGCCTCTACCCTCCCGAGATAACGTAGTATGCTAGATAACGCACTCGGCCATTGGACAGAAAAATCCGGAGATTTACTGCAATAGGGTAGAGTACGTTAGTTTTAAGTGAGAGGCCCTGTGCTGAGACGGACTCCCTTGTCACTGAGTTGGTCAACGCGGCTCAGCCCTCTATTCCACCTTTACGGTGAAACTATGGCCCCATTCTGTCAATCTTCCAGTGACTGGCGCGAATGGCAATACTTTAGGCATGAAGACTCAACCCTCCATTTCACCGGGATGAAACTAGAGTTCTTGTCAAGACAAGAGCCCCCAGCGCGTCAAGCTGTAATGCCATGGGGGGCCGACTCGTGGTTGCTAGGCTGGAAGGGTTGGTGATTATTGGACCTGAATGGTCCGATACATCTCTTGGAGCTTTGAGGGGCTTGATCATACGCTAGGCGTTGAGCCTGAAACCGAATTGACCGGGAGTGTCTACGACGGTTTCAGGTCCTCCAGCCGTGACTGGGTGGTGGATAAGCCCCTTCGGCGTGTGAGTTATGTCTCACCCAACTCGGGCACTGACACTGTAGAGGCAGTACAGGTAGGATAGTGCTTCGAATCCAGTCTCTACTTGAAGCAAAAGAAGGCAACTTCGTTTGCGTGCTAATTTGGCGTATCCAATTTCCGCGCCGATATGGGCAGAGGTCGTAGACCCTAGGGTAGGAAAGTCACTCTAATCCGAAACTGTAGCCGCAATCTATATGTCTACTTAAATAGACATAATAGTGTTTCTAGGACATATTGATTTAATGTAGTATGTAAATTGAATTTTGTAGGGGATTCAAAAGATTATTTTGTTTCAATATTGATTTTTTTTCAAATATTATCCTCTGCCAATGAGTATACCCTATAAAACTATCCTTTTATACTTATATATTACAATTACTGATGTTAGCTATGAATGTTTCTGCAGTTACGCAATAAAGATTGCGACCTGTCGCACTCAAAGATGTCATAATCTGTTCATTGGCTTAGCGTCTTCAGTGCCTTCTGCGAACATAATGTGAAAATACTTTTCTAGATCCCCAGTCATCCGTTTTGTACGACGTTTTTCCAGTTGCATATTCGCACACAGCGTATTATATGAATCTTGTTTTAGACGTATTTGCTTCGGAATAAATCAACGCCATAAAGCAGCTGTGCCTAGTAGCATGTTGGAAAGCAACATCGTCTGAAAAAGTCGAAGATATGTCGTCCTGAGCGCCAGAAGCTCGGAGTAAGAGTCGTCGTTCGAACGGTTCTGCACATTTGTAGCACCACCGGCCATCGATCGCTCGTAAACGGTACAAAATTAGTTTATGGGTCTACGAAGCTCGCCGTTTCCGTTAGCGAACGTCCGAAGACGTACAAAAAACTATTCGGTAATTCTTCCTGCGGACACACGCCTCCCGATAAGTAAACTTCCTGTCGAAAGGAGTTTACTAGATTACAATTTTAGAAACGTCCAATCTGGACTGGTTGTTTGGCCGCCATATGTTACGACTTAAGCGCTTAATGGGCCTTTTAGCGGCCATATTCTACGTACGCGACGTAGTTACAAGAATTGAGAACCCATTCACGAATTGCCCCAACTCATTGCCATTCACATCTTAAAAAATTCTAATTTATTCTGTATAGGAACTTCCCAATTAACTCCCGAAATCTGAAGAATAAATTCAAACAAGCAACGTGAATACGATTGGCCTTCCATGCAAATAATAAAAAATAGTTCAGTCAAAATAATCTCCATTGCTAATTATACATTTTTCCCACCTCTTCGACAGTTTATGAATGCCACTCCAAAAAATCGAACCAATTATCGAGCCATTTTCGTACATTGAATTGAACGGATATTCAGCAAGAGCGTGTCCCAATGATGCGAATAGATAGAGTCAAATTTGGAGAATAAGACGAGATCTTTTCCCTGTTGTGTGTGATGGAGCATTATCATGAAGCAAAATGACTTAATAAAATAGAAAAAGGCTTTTTACTTGATAGAAGAAATATAACAAAATTTGAATATCAAAACAGATTTAATCTGTTAGTCTTCTACAATTTTAATTTCAAAAAAAAATTTTATTCAAAAAACTTTTAGAATTAAATTAATGTCTACAATAAGCACCGCTTATATTTAATAGACGTAACTCAATAAACAATGTCAAATGGAATAAATAAACCAACCAATATAAAAAAGGCAATTAAAATTAATAAATAAATATTTGAAGGAGACAAAATTTTGTTTCTGATCTTACCATAATGAGACTAATTCCTTTTCAAAAACATAAAACACAACTTGAGGATTTCTCAAAAAATATAATTTATTTGATACTCAATTGTTTCAGCCGTTACTATTTGGCAGTTGATCATAATTAAAACAAATTGTAGAAATTACTATGTTTTACTACCAATAAAAATAAATAATAAAATATATTTTTTGGTAGTAAAACATAGTAATTTCTAATAAATTAGATTATTAGATTAAATCTGTTTTGATATTCAAAAAGTTTCAATAATTCAAAGATTTGTTTTCTGATATTAACTCCAAGAGAAAACAAAACCAAAGTGAATGACTACGCCGAGGTATGCTTCTAAAAAGTATCCCTACACATGGACGCAGATAACATTCAAAATATAAAATGTTATATATTGATATTGAATTGTTTCAGCCGTTACTATTTGGTACTTGATCATAATTAAAACAAATTGTAGAAACTACTATGTTTTACTACCAAAAAATATATATTACACATTTTCTTGTGACTCGAGTTTCGGGAAATGAACTATCCCATCATCAGACAACTGAAGACCTAACAGTGGTACAGTGGTATTTAAACAAAAGTGATAAATATTTTGAATATTTCAACAGATTCTCGGTAACACCTAATAGTGGTACAGAGGTTTACAATCGGAACGTGATAAAAAACCGGGTTAAAAAAGAGGGGCTTCTAACAGATATCGGAATGTCGGCAATCGACAAAGAAGGTTGTTAAACAGATGGTACCCATTTAAATATCTCAAATAATTTTTGGGGTTCCATAGCTCCGTACAGTCATTCATTATTTTTACATTATTTTGTTGTATATCTCAAATATTTGGATTTACAAAGCTCCATACAGTCATTCATTATTTTTTACATTATTTTTATTGTGAACGAATTTGAAAATTTCAATAATCAAGTTTCTTTTCTTTTGAATCTACATGTAAAATTTTCTTAAGATTTTCAAAAGAAAATCTGACTGAATGACTGTATGGAGCTTTGTAAATCCAAATATTTGAGATATACAACAAAATAATCTAAAAATAATGAATGACTGTACGGAGCTATGTAACCCCAAAAATTATTTGAGATATTTAAATGGGTACCATCTGTTTAACAACCTTCTTTGTCGATTGCCGACATTCCGATATCTGTTAGAAGGCCCCTCTTTTTTAACCCGGTTTTTTATCACGTTCCGATTGTAAACCTCTGTACCACTATTAGGTGTTACCGAGAATCTGTTGAAATATTCAAAATATTTATCACTTTTGTTTAAATACCACTGTACCACTGTTAGGTCTTCAGTTGTCTGATGATGGGATAGTTCATTTCCCGAAACTCGAGTCACAAGAAAATGTGTAATATATATTTTTTGGTAGTAAAGCATAGTAATTTCTACAATTTGTTTTAATTGTTATAAATTGGTTCGCAGGCAACCCAACAAACACGAATATCACGAATATACAGAATGTCTCTGCTCAATCTTAATGGTTTGCACCATAAGGTCAAATTCACTAAGTAATAAAATAAATTTTTGGACGTAACTTAAATTAAGAATAATGATGAAATTTCCTTCGACTTATTCAGAAAACCCACAACCATACCCAACTTTCAAACCATCCGAACACTCATAAACTCGCTACTTACAGATCAATGATACATAGAGCATTTTCAGTTCCCTTAAATAAGATTAAGTTGAAGAGGAAACTGGATATATTGAAACAAATAGCCATAAACAATGATTTCGAAACAAAAACCATAAATTCTCTCATAAACAAAAAATAAAAAACAACTAATTCTGAAACAAATATACCCCACTTCCAAAACAGAAAATAATGAAAGGAAATTCGAAAAAGCTAACATATTTTGGACCAATCTTTTCATATCCGTATATCAGACTTTGGACATCCGATGATGATTTAATTCGTCTGAAATCTCAACAATGTTCTTCCTCTTGCAACAGTCGAAGGCAATTTCGTTCCGAGAACGAAAGAAAACTAACCGACTTAATATGCAGGGCGATCATCGGTCCATTCAAACAAAACAATTCGAGTACTTAGTAGTAGGATTTCGCCCGCTTCATAAGCGACCAAGAATGAATGAATCACGACCATTGTCTGATGCGATTTTAGATGCAATCGGCCGACAGGAAACACTTGACCACGAAGAATACGTCTTGTTAACCGACGGGGAATTCGATGGAGACCTTTGGACTCATCTACCTGGAAGTACTGAGTCATCGATGCGAAAGCACGAGCGCTGGTGCTCATTTCGAGCAGAAAAGTTGGCTTAACTTTCAAAGATTTATGTAAAACGCTAAACGGATACGAAAGGAAGATGAACACTATTTATTACTTTTTTGAAAATTCGTTTTGAATATTGGAGTGAAAATCTTTTTTATCAAGCATTGACAAACTATCGTGGACTCACGCCGCAACAACGTTTACAAATTGTTGAAATTTATTTTCAAAATCAGTGTTCTATTCGCCAAACTTATAGAGCACTTCGTGAAATTTATGGTTCACATAATCGTCCATCAGAGCAGCTTATTCGTCGAACTATCGATAGATTTCGGACAACATTTTCTCTACTCGATGCAACAACAACAAGACGGAGAACTGTACGTACAGAAGAAAATATAGCTGCTGTAAGTCATAGTGTTAATGACGGTCCAGATTAGTCTATTCGTCAACGTTAACAACAAGTTGGACTCTGGCATCCACCACATGGAAAATTTTGCGTAAAGATCTTGGTCTTCACCCATACAAGATCCAACTGGTTCAAGAACTAAAGCCACCTGAACATAATAAGCGTCGTTTGTTTGCTGATGGGGACCTAGAACAGCTTGAAGTTGATCCACTTTTTTATCGTAAAATTGTGTTTAGTGATGAAGCTCATTTCTAATTGAACGACTATGTAAACAAGCAAAATTGCCGTATATGGCGTGAAAACAATCCTCAAGAAGTTCTGCAGGTTACATTGCATCCTGAAAAATGCTCTGTATAGTGTGTTTTACACACTGGAGGCATCATCGGTCCATATTTGTTTAAAAACTGTGCTGGAGGTAATGTTACCGTGAATGATGCTCGTTACAGAGCGATGATCAATGATTATTTGTTTCAAAATTTGAATGCTATCGACCCAGAAGTGTTTTGGTTCCAACAAGATGGTGCTACACCTCATGCTGCTACCGTAACAATTGATTTATTGAAAGAAAAGTTTGGTGATAACATTATTTCGATAAATGGTCCAATTAATTGGCCTCCAAGATCATGCGACATTACTGCACTGGATTATTTGGGGGGTTAAGTCAAGTCATGCTGGTAAACCAGAAACAATAGACGCTTTGGCAGCCAACATAACTCGTGTTATTGATGAAATAAGGCCTGAATTACTCGAAAAAGTGGTCCAAAATTGGTCTGGTCGAATGCGGTTCCTCAGAGCTAGTCGTGGTGGACATATGCCGGAAATTATTTTAGAACATAAATGTCATAAAATTATCTTTCAAATAAAAAAAATAATTTAGCCTCAATTTTAATTTAAATGTGTTTTATTTCAATTGAAAGTTCTATAACTCTAAAAAAAACACCCGATATGTTGGTATCATGTAACGAAATCTTTAACCCTGCGTAGTACGCGGTCTAGGATTCCTAAGATCGGGGCGCGGTGAGCTTGAGAGGCTCATTTTCTCAAAATGTCTCAGAATATTAATAAAACGCCATTTTGATATGGATCGAAATTGGTCATGCTTTTTTAAGATGTGAAGAACGGTTGGAAAAAATATACAGGCTCCAAATGGTGTTTTAGCATTTATTATCGAGGTATTTTATTTAGATAAAATCAAATATCACTCTTTAAACATGGAAGTAAAATTAAAAAAACAACTTTATGATATATTTCGACGTTCTCTTCAATAATATCAATCGGAATCATCCTCTATCATTTCCGTGGCAGGTCTGCAGGACCACTCTGAAACTAACTCTGACTAAGGTATAATCCTCTGTGGCATTTTTTACAAAAGTAGTTCGTAAGTCGACGTTTACCCGTTTCCACCGTGCGGTCATAGAATCTTGACCTTTTATGAGGGGGTGGGGGTGATTTTAGATGATCATCAACTGGAAGGAGTGTCTTCAGACGAAGTTTTAAGGACGTGTGAAGTACAGATGACATTTGGCTTCGCTGAAGTTGTTGAATATGCAGACAGTACTTTGAGGAAACTCCTTCTGTTCATTCCAATTGATCCAATTGATTCCTCCCAGATTCAACATGGCGTAAAAAATAACTGAAGGCCAACGTTGAGTATTTCGCTGCACGCTGTATGTGTCACACAATGGTCAGCAGTGTCGACGCCACTTTTGTGAGCATTGTAATAGGTGATGATCTCGGGATTTGCTTGCTCTCCAGTACTTTTATCGATGGCTATGTTGTCGTGCATCGATGAAACTAGTAAAACACATTCATTTTTGCGTGGGACATAGGAGGTCAAAACTTTTTCATTATTAAAACCAAAAAGACTTATGTATTGATCTCTTCCTTTTGTGCTAATGAAAAGAGCTGGCAGTGCTCTCTTGTTCTTCCCTAGTGTACCCACATATGAAACTTTCTGGCGTCTCAATTCATTGATGATAATTGATAATTGATGATATTCATTGATAGAAATCGGTGAACCAGTTTGCAACAATGTGACGATCTGTTCCCAACATTGGTTTTGCCAATCTCATAACTACATCACTTGGCTTATTGCTCAACTGAAATGGACCAAGCTGCTTTCCAACGTACACCTGAAATCTACGAGGGCAAAAATCTTGATACCATACTTGTTTAGAGGGGATATATTGGCGGAAGGAGCATCGTCTCCGGAAGGCAGGTGTCATTTCATCGATTGTCACGTTTTCTCCTGGAATATAACACTTCTGGCAGTTTTCGACGAACATTTCAAAAACATCACGAACTGGAGCAAAGCGGTCAACCTGTATTTGAATGTTCCTTGAATTTTTATCGTCGAAACGGAGACAATGAAGAGCTTAAATCTCTTGACATTCATGACGAGGCCAAATTTTTCGCTGCCATCGCCATTTTTACCCTATATTTCTTCCAGAAACAGGCTATTTCATTTGTAATCCCCCGCCAAGTATAGCAAACCAATCAAAGCTTTTAGTTCAATGATATCTGTTTGTTTAACATCTCTTTCTTTGTCAAAATTATCCTTTACGTAATCGATGTACTGGTTTGTATACTTTACTATTATTTCCATCAATTCATCTGGAAATCGATAGTGAATCTCACAAACTTTAAAACATCTTATTGAATTGAAACACTTCTCAAGGACCAATGACAATAATAATAATAATAAACTTCATTTGACATAAATCAGTACATGAATATAAAAAAATTCCATCACCCTGACGTGGATCATCAGTATTAACAATCAAGTTTATCAAGGTGAGGTCCAAAAAGTTCAGTTTTCAAATTATATCAAGTTGAAGTTGGTTTAAAAACTATGAGGAGTAGAAATACTACTACTACTAGTATATTATTTCATAGTTTCATCTGGCAACACCTTCATTTTGAAGTGTCATCATTAGGCTTTCTTTTCAATATATGTCATTTCGCTGAAGTGTAAACAACATAGTTTCTGTGTGCTCTGAAAATGTCAATGTTCTATTTTTCGAAAGTACCAATCCGATCGACTTTAAATTTAGTATTCAAATATGAAATAACGACACGAAGGCTCATGCATGATTGCGTGAAAATTTTGATATTTTTTTCTTATTTGATTTTGGCAAAAACTATGAAAAATATAAGTTTTGTTATTCATCCTTGCCAATATGTAACGATGCAGATTGAAAAGTTAAAGATGGAGCCTTTTAATCCTGTATTCTTAATTTTCATGAGATTTTCCGTTTCTTCAGGAGAACAGTTCTAAAAATCACAAAAAATTACGTTTATTTAGCGACAGAACGAAGTGCTGTTGTGATTTTATTCATCATATGTACTACTCTGTCAAGAAAGTACCGGGAATTTTCAATTAAAACAACATTTTACATTTAATCGTTAAAATTTATTGGGTCGCCTTCAAAATAGGTTCCATTTGCTCCAATACATCTATGCCAACGGCACTTCCAATTATCGAAACATTTTTTATAGGCGCTTTCCGGGATGGACTTTAGCTCTCGCGCCGAATTTTGTTTTATGGCTTCAATCGACTCAAAACGGGTGCCACGAAGGGGCAATTTTAGTTTTGGGAAGAGGAAAAAGTCGCAGGGAGCCAAATCCGGCGAATACGGTGGTTGCTGAAGCACGTTTGTTGAGTTTTTGGCGAGAAAGTCAGTCACAATCGTAGCTCGGTGAGAAGGCGCGTTATCGTCATGCAAAATCCATGAGTTGTTCGCCCACAAATTTGGCCGCTTCTTACGGATACGCTCACGCAAACGTTTCATAACGCCTAGGTAATACTCCTTGTTTACCGTCTGACCCTCTGGAACGAATTCGTAGTGCACCACGCCACGGATATCGAAGAAAACAATGAGCATCACCTTCATTTTCGAGCGGCTTTGGCGTGGTTTTTTCGGTTTCGGCTCATTTTTTGCCACCCATTCCGATGATTGCTGGCTTGTTTGCATATCGTACTCGTAGACCCAGGTCTCATCACCAGTTATAATGCGTTCCATGAATGTAGAATCGGAATTACAGCGATCCAGCATGTCTGAAGCAACCTGTTCGCGATGACGTTTTTGAAGAAAATTCAGGTCTTTCGGTACGAGTCGTGCGGCCACCTTTCTCATGCCCAAAATATCAATCAAAATCGTACGTGCGGACTCGTGGGATATCTTAAGATCATGTGCTATCTCTCTCAAGCTGGTACGACGGTTTTCCAGCACCCTTTCCTTAATTTTATCGACGTTATCTTCGATCGAAGCCGTCGATGGGCGACCACTTCACGACCGTCCTTGAAGGCTCTGTACCACTGATATGCACGAGTTTTCGATAGAGCATTATCACCAAAGGCCTTTTGCAACATTTTCAATGCATCGGCACACGAAAATTCATTTGCAACACAAAACTTTAAACAAATTCTTTGCTCAACGTAATCACCCATAGTAAAAATCGGCACGCACTCTGACATCGACTGACTTAATCAGCTGTTGCAAACACACTAGTTGACAGATCCCGCTCAAGCTTGGCATAGTAATTAAGGACAGTGGTACCAACCTAGGAAAAAAAATTTTTACCTGCCTCATTGCCCCGCCAGATTTAAATCGATAATTCCCGGTACTTTCTTGACAGAATGTATTTGAAATTTTCAAGGAAAATGGGCTGTTGAACAAACAAGCTTGCAAAACTTCAGTGCTTTTCGCCATTTTTTTCAGAGAAATTTCAATAAATGAACTGTTAATTTGCAAAAAAAGGGAAAGAAGACAGTATATCTATCTTCTCGTATTCTTTCTTTTTCAGTTTTATACAAACGCTGGCGATAAGTCAACTCGATTTATAATTTTCAACGAAAATTTTTTATACTAGGTGAAGATTTTGTGAAATATTTCCCTTCATTCAATAACAAAGTATGAGATATTACTGAGACAACATAAATCGAAATTAAAAAGCTTCTTATCGTCTAGATATTCTTGTATACATAGAATTATTTTTTATTATTGCTTTTGTATAGGCTAAAAGAAAACAAATGTTAGGAAACGTACTGCGGTAAGTTGAAGAATAAATAGAACTCTCACAAATATTTAACTCTAACGTAAAAAAAGATTCTGTTTTGTGATGTAATTATGTTATGCAGGCCCAAATTTTTCAATAAAATTATGTACTAATATTGAATATTAATCGATTTATATTCAATAAAATTATGTACTGCATCAGTGCGTAATTAATTTATTCCTCATTCATAAATATTTCATTTTTATTATATTATATTATTTTCCCATTTATTTGCAGGGGTACTTGAAACGATGGAGGTCAGAACCTGACTCTGTGCTGACTCCACACCTTGACGCGTTGTTCAGCAATATCGAAGAAATATACGAGTTTAACAAGTAAGTTATTATCCATTGTTCACTACCTATTCTATTCACTTTTCGGATTATTTCATTGAATACTTCAAGTTAAATCACAAGTAATGCTTGATTGACGAAATAATTTATTTCTCAGAAAATTCCTGGAACAACTAAGAAAAGCCGAAGGAAACTCAACCAAAATAGCTAATGTTTTCCTCCAAAATGATTCTGGATTTTCTGTTTACCATGAGTACTGTCAGAACTACCCACGAACTATGGACGTTATTGGGGATTTGACGAGGGACGAAAAAATGGTTCCTGTTTTTAGAGAAAAACAAATAGCTCTGGGGCATGCT
The DNA here is from genome assembly GCA_034642435.1 of Megalocaria dilatata. Classification (NCBI taxonomy): domain Eukaryota; kingdom Metazoa; phylum Arthropoda; class Insecta; order Coleoptera; family Coccinellidae; genus Megalocaria; species Megalocaria dilatata. The sequence goes on from CM067854.1 coordinate 9,753,562, forward strand.
CTACCCTTGGGTTCTTATCTTCTTAAACCTGTGCAAAGAATTTTGAAATATCATCTTCTACTCCAGGTAAGTTTCTAAAGAAATTTATTGTTGTGCATTCTTACTTGCAATGACAACTTGAGTTAGTTATTGAAAAATAATACTTGTGAGCCTGTAAAGCTATGGTGACATAAGGAAGCAATAAAGTTGTCATAGTTTAAAGCTGGGAAATACAATACAGAACCTTAGTATAACTTAGTATAACATTGATTGATCTAGAAATAATTCAATCTAAAGTTGAAGAAGTTGGATCAGATTGTGCTCATTCTTATCGATCCCAAAAAACCTCACCGATCACTTAAAATGAAGAACTGGGCTGTTTTCCTCTCAGATTCTAATCCTAATGTTGAAGAGAATTAAAGAAGTAAACAATGAATTAAAACTATATCCGCAAAGAGCAACTAAACATGTATGAACACCAAAAATTTAGTCAAATAGATTAGAGAATAATTTAGTCGAGTTGATCCATTTAGTTCAATTTTTATGGTCGAATAGTATCTCATATGACTCAGTACTCATTAGTTCACTGGCTAGAACAGTTTGAACATATCATTTTAGTCGACTTCATTAGTTGGCGCAAAATTTCTGGAACAAACATACAATTTTAAAATGTATTGCTGAATATGTAGAGCATGAGTTCTTGTGTGTTATAAAGTGCACTGACTATATGAAACAATCCGCACATTTGAAAGTAGAAAATACAATTAATATACTCAAATTTGATGAAAAAGAAATTCTGAAATAGTTGATCTTCCGATTTGAAATATATGTATGCGAGTGGCCTTAAACTACATCCAGTAGCAAGAAAGTAGAGAATTGCTTGTAATTGTTGGAATCTTACTTCTTAAACGGGTATCTTTACGCAAAATTTCAGACTGTATTTTATTTACAGAAAATTTACACAACTTTCAGACATTCTCAAACTATCCAAGTGTTTTTTGGGATCTTATTCTAATTCCTTTAGTAGACAATTTGTAACTTCTGGTTCATCTCTTCTGTTCATTCATTTCCATACCCATACCTTTTTTTTACTTATTATACAAATTGCCTCATCTACTTCTTCTAAAATAGTCATTATTGTAAACTTATTCAGTTCATTTATTATTGAGTGGTTAGCCTAGTCCGAACTAGGCCTTACTGTGATAAATTTAGTACATGATTATTTACTTGAGCAAGTGAATTGTGTCATTCGACATTCTCTGATCTGCCTACCTTAGCAGATAGGAATTTTTAACTAAAAATAGCAATTATAAGTAACTTTAGATTCTAAGCGATATTCACTATATAATCAGAAGAGCAGATATATTAACGTTAATAGATGATAACGATTAATATGAATTGTTGCTAGTTGGTGAAAGAAACGATAATAGTGGTGATTTTTTTCAGAGACTTTCCAAGCAATGTGAATCTGAGCACAAGCACGTCGTGGATTTGGCTTTGACGACAATGACTGGTATCGCTTCGGACATCAATATGATGAAGAGGAAGCATGAGCATGCTGTTCGTGTCCAAGAGATCCAATCTCAACTCTACGGGTGGAACGGACCGGATTTAACTGCTCTTGGTGAACTAATCGCCGAGGGTACCTTCAGAGTAGTCGGTGCCAGGGGCAGAAGACACGTTTTCCTGTTCGACAAAGTGTTTTTGATGACAAAAAGTAAACAGGGTGGTGTGCTGGCTTATAAATTTCATATCATGGTGAGGAACTTATCATTACACACAGACAATTAATAATAAGTTAAAATGAATGATTACTTGCAACATATTTTCCTTTTCAGTGTTCAAATTTAATGTTAGTAGAGCAAGTCAGAGGAGAACCTTTGTCATTTCAAGTGCTGCCTTTCGATAATCCAAGGTTACAGTGCACTCTTCGAGCCAGATCGCCTCAACATAAGAGAGAATGGACTTTACAAATAAAAAGAGTGATCTTGGAAAACTACAGCGCTGTTATACCAAATCATGCCAGGCAGCTAGTCATGCAACTGGGTCAAGACATCAATGAAATTGGTATATATTACTTTTGTTTCTGCTATATATTAATAGAAATGTTACACTAAATGTAGGAAAATGAACACATTTAAACAATTGTGTTGCAAATGTTGTTTTCTGTAGATTAAATCAGTGTAACAAATAAATTCTTAAATTTCACCATGGACATTATGGATTAAACTATGACCATACAAAAACAAAATTTGAATTCTCATCACATTTCATTTAAATTTTCCCGAACATTTCTGTTCATTTACACACATCGGCAACTAAAAACTAAATGAACTCATTTTGTTATTTATAGTCAAGTTCCCACTTAGTCGTGGTTGGAAATACATGCTGTCCCACAAAGCGATCGCAATGAAAGTAATTGAGAAGTGTACGGGAAAAGCAATGAAAGTCCACTTTTTATATTTCTTTCACTTATTAATGTTTCCTAGAAATATATATGGAATGCTAAATAGCTTTCTTGCTTTTTTTATTTTTATTACTCAATTTTTGAAAGATGACATGAAGAGTTTATAGAATACTTGAAAATAATGGATATGGACACTATAGTAATCTTTAATCTATTTTTAGAGGAAACTGAAGAAAAATGGACCCCCCTAAAGCATTCAAACAACACCCCACACTACCTCGAACGCCGCAGCCGAATAAGAAAAACCGTTGACCACTCCAACCGTCGCGCTGCATCTCAAGACCGATCTTTTCCCTCACTGACCAACTGGAGGCGGAAGTCCGAACCGGGCGTCATCCCCCAATATACCACTAAGACACTTCCGCATAAAATTACCAAATTGAAAAAACAAAAAGCTGCCTCCAAATTCTACACCGACCTCTCCGACTCTGAGAACTGCGAAGCGGTAACCGAATCCACAGAGAGTCTTGCCTCGCAAAATAAAAGTCTCGATTTCAGTTCCCAAGAACTGAACGGGGAACCCAGGATGGACCTGGAGAGGATAGTGTCAGACATTGTGAACGAGGAGTTCAAGAAGTTGAAGAAGAACAAACGTGCCCTCAGGGATAGCGAACCCTCCCCCGCTGTTTGGATGGAAGACGCGCCGGCGAAACTGCCTGCCAAGGCGGACTCTTTGCCGAGGTCTTTCCAGCTGAACGAACAAGGTGGGAGCGAAAACTATCACAAACGCGTGTTGGATAAATCGTTGAAAGAGAATCCCGGCGTTAGTATGGAGGATCAACCCGAGAAGTAAGTACCTTTTCAGACTTACCAAGGCGCTATTCTTAACTGTTCTCATTTTTCAAGATCGTGCACATCTCCAGACATAATTATATTCTTGTTCGTTTGTTTGCTACTACGAACGGTGTTGCCCATTCGTAGGGGAAATTTTTACAATATTAGGTTAGGTTTGACATCATAATAACTAGACCTTGAAAAGTAGGGAAGCTACCTCCTATCATTTAGCTATAAATATAATTATATCAAGTTATAGTAAGTAATCTTTCAGAGAATCAAATCCTTCTTCCAAAATTGTCTTCTTTTCTTTGCTCCAGGAATTTTAAATTTTTAAGGTATTCAGATGTGTCATCTATGTGTACTTGAATATTATTTATTAATTCATAAAAATATTTGCGACTTTGACTTTATGAATCCAATTTCTGTATGTTTAAAGTATCTTCTGTTTGGAATCTTTTTCTTTCTGGTTCTCTGGACAGAATTCCTAAATGTTCGAATTTAAACCAAAATTTCTGGAATTGTGGATCTTGCGATTTGACTCTGTTGAATTATTGGGGTTAACTGTCTTTGGAATCATCTGTAAAGTCTATGTCAACAGGCAAACCACCCAACATTTCAGATTTAAGAATTTTACGGCGTGTTGATGAGATTGAATTATGTTAAGTTATTATCAAAAATTTTGATATGCAGAGTCGTGGGGGACATTTGGCAGGCATTATCTTTCACATTGAATTGTAATGGATCAAATAACATGTTTCATTGAACAAATCTTAATGTTTGTACCTAACTGATGTTTAGTTAACGTTTAATATCGATCCGACTTATTGTTTCAGCATTTACTTTTAAAGATATGATTTTTTTAAATATCAGGTTGAAATATATTGGATATTTATATATTTATATTGGATACTGTATGATATGCATGCAGTCACTATATACATTCTGTCAAGAAAGTACCGGGAATTATCGATTTAAATCTGGCGGGGCAATGAGGCAGGTAAAAATATTTTTCCTAGGTTGGTACCACTGTCCTTAATTACTATGCCAAGCTTGAGCGGGATCTGTCAACTAGTGTGTTTGCAACAGCTGATTAAGTCAGTCGATGTCAGAGTGTGTGCCGATTTTTACTATGGGTGATTACGTTGAGCAAAGAATTTGTTTAAAGTTTTGTGTTGCAAATGAATTTTCGTGTGCCGATGCATTGAAAATGTTGCAAAAGGCCTTTGGTGATAATGCTCTATCGAAAACTCGTGCATATCAGTGGTACAGAGCCTTCAAGGACGGTCGTGAAGTGGTCGCCCATCGACGGCTTCGATCGAAGATAACGTCGATAAAATTAAGGAAAGGGTGCTGGAAAACCGTCGTACCAGCTTGAAAGAGATAGCACATGATCTTAAGATATCCCACGAGTCCGCACGTACGATTTTGATTGATATTTTGGGCATGAGAAAGGTGGCCGCACGACTCGTACCGAAAGACCTGAATTTTCTTCAAAAACGTCATCGCGAACAGGTTGCTTCAGACATGCTGGATCGCTGTAATTCCGATTATACATTCATGGAACGCATTATAACTGGTGATGAGACCTGGGTCTACGAGTACGATATGCAAACAAGCCAGCAATCATCGGAATGGGTGGCAAAAAATGAGCAAAACCGAAAAAACCACGCCAAAGCCGCTCGAAAATCAAGGTGATGCTCATTGTTTTCTTCGATATCCGTAGCGTGGTGCACTACGAATTCATTCCAGAGGGTCAGACGGTAAACAAGGAGTATTACCTAGGCGTTATGAAACGTTTGCTGCGTGAGCGTATCCGTAAGAAGCGGCCAAATTTGTGGGCGAACAACTCATGGATTTTGCATGACTATAACGCGCCTTCTCACCGAGCTACGATTGTGACTGACTTTCTCGCCAAAAACTCAACAAACGTGCTTCAGCAACCACCGTATTCGCCGGATTTGGCTCCCTCTTCCTCTTCCCAAAACTAAAATTGCCCCTTCGTGGCACCCGTTTTGAGTCGATTGAAGCCATAAAACAAAATTCGGCGCGAGAGCTAAAGTCCATCCCGGAAAGCGCCTATAAAAAATGTTTCGATAATTGGAAGTGCCGTTGGCATAGATGTATTGGAGCAAATGGAGCCTATTTTGAAGGCGAGCCAATAAATTTTGACGATTAAAAATGTTGTTTTAATTGAAAATTCCCGGTACTTCCTTGACAGAGTAGTATACTAGACTATACTATAGTACAGTCTAGGTGCCAAGTAAAATGGAGCCCTCTGCGACTCACTGAGTCTGGCATAAGGTATATGCAAATCATTATTTTCACAAGTATGGTACAAGTGACCATCCTTATTTCCACTCCATTGAACATGATTTTTGTGAGCATACAATAAGATCTCATATGGGAACAGAAAGGGCTAAGTTAAAATTTTTAATTTCTTAAAAGATACTCTGCAGTAATCTCTGCATCCTAAATTATTCTTGATTCTCATCATTTTTCTTTGTATTTTGAATATATCGTCAAAACTATAAACTTGACATCTCTAATGATGGAAAATCAATGTTGAATTATTAAGCATAACAAAATTCCTGTAAAGATCACATGTAAGAAGTTGACAATGAAAAGTTATCTTAGTAAATTAACATTTTGACTCCTGTTAGAGTTGAATTTTTTTCACCTGACAACAAAGTAGATGATAGCTTTATTATTTGAAGCTCCAATTGTCATAAAATACCATTTTAATGTTTTGATTTCCTATGGCATGGTTTAAATATAAAAGCATGGAATCATTATAATTAGAACCGCTTTTTTGTTAATATTAGCTCGGCTCTACCACTCAACCACTGCTCTTTAAAATGCCCATGCAGGGGGAAAAATTGATAGGCATTCCATCCTTTAAATTCAGTTGCTCCAATCCAGTATTTGTATAAATCTGTGTGATATCATATTGCACAGATGTTCATTTTTTCAATGTACGAATTAAGGTATTAAATACCGCTGTTCTTTTCTTCATCCTGTTTCATAGTAAAGGATATAGATAAAATGCAGCTATTGAGCAATTTATAAAATAAAAATTATCCTAAACTTACAATGATTATTTTATTACAGCGATCTTACTTCTCACATCGACGATTCTGAGCATCCTGATCACAAGATCTACAGAAAATCAGCCATACGAGTCAGCCTTCTCCAAAGAATACGAACCCTGATGTCTGAACAACAAAAGAAAACCAGTACACCGATATGGAAACAGAATTCAAGAAGTACTGGAGAACGTATAGCAAATCCAGAATATGTAGATCCTCAAAAATTCATCCTAAATTCTAGCCGTACAAGCCTCATACAAGACAAGATAGATGATGATAATGGTCTGTTAGATGAGCCTGAAAGATTAGATATGACCATCAATGAAAATGATGTACTTACGGAAATTGAGAATCGTTTACAAAAATCCATGTCCTTAGATGATACTGGTCAGATCAAGAAATTCAGTTGCTTTTCTAGTCGTACAGAAAAATTCGAACAATCAAGTTTATCAGTAAACTCTTTTAATTCTAGTCAAAATGATGATAGCTATTATGAAAGCATTCTAGATGACCATTTAGTGGAAGAATATATCAGAGATGAAAATGGGGCACTTATTTTAAAGCAAGACAGTTTTAGAAGTACTGAAAACAAATATATCATAAATAAAAGTAAAGGTAAAACGAATACTGAAACGACCATCAAACCAAACATTTCTTCTAGTAAATCAGAAAGTAAGCTTTCCGAAAAGAAAACAGTGATAAAAAGGCCTAATAAGGCACCTCCTCCAATTCCAGTAAAACCTACACATTTAAAGAATGGACACAAAAACGTTGGTACAAATGAGACAATAAGAATTAATAGTAGCGAAAATAAAAAAGAAATCTCTGAAGAAACAGTTCCCGCAAAAAGTTGGGTAAAAGCTATGGTGGGAAGGTTTGAATGACATTTAGAGGCCACAAAGACTGTTATTTTTAATAATCACCAAACAGATTAATTTGAATATATATAAGACGACTATGGTATTCTTAGTGAAGTTTTTTATATTTCATTCTGTTCGCAAGTTTTTTTTAGTTAGCTCAATTTAATTTTTTCGCTAGAATTATATCTTATTTCATTTGTATCAAATGGTTTTGAAATATACTTTTTCTGATTGGTTGTATATAGTATGAGTGTAAAGCAGAGGTAATGTATGAATTTATTAATCAAAATTTTGCTTGATGATATTTCTTGACTTCTTAAATGAACAACCGATAGATTTCTTGTTTTTTCAAGTTCATTTAGAATTAATGTATAGCAAAAATTCATCCAACTCATTAATTTCTTTTCTAATATTTAATTTCTAACTTTACACTCGCCAAATACTTTTTTCCATTCCGTTTTTTAATTATTATACTTTTGACTTCTCATTATTTCTCAGTTTGTTGAAAAAAGAAAAAAATGGAAATCCAAATATTTTTTCTTTATGTACGATCAGATGAGAAGAGAATAATATATGGTAATCAAAATAAGTGGCTGTTGCAAAATATTTTTTACTTGTTGACAATATCGAAAAGTTTATATAAAACTTATATGAGTCACTTCCAGTATGCATTCTGTGTTTATCAAGTAAAAATAGATAAATATCTACTTAACAATACAATGTGCCAAATAGATATCATTTAAATTATTGTTGATTAAATTAATATAATTTTGTAAAAACATTATGCATAATATTGAAATATATTATTGACATGAAATAATTGGGTTTGTTTAATTCACCTAATCTGATTAATTCAAACTAACCTAACCTAACCTAATCTAATTCAAAGTTATTTTCTCATTCAAATAGTCCATAATAATTATGAATATCTTTAATGGTATTCTGTTAATGTTTTGCTCATTAAAAATCATATATGAATAAATGTACTCAATTTCCTTGAATTAGAATTAAATGACGAAACAACATTTGAACATCTTGAATTTCACCCATGGAGAAATGTGGCAATTTCATCATTCTTGTCAGATTTTTCAAGCAGAAACACAAAATAATTCTGATTACAGGTGGTATTCATTTTGCACACTTATTCTAGGAAACAACGTGCAAACGTTTTGCGCCAGTGTCTGTAATTTTAGAATTTCGATCCCAAAATGGTTCAAACCAGGTTGATGAAGAATCTGAGGTAAAAATGTATTCTGTCTGGCCATTCCGGTCCGTCCGAAAACACTATCTTTCAAATGGCTCACTTCAAATTTTCTCATACATTTGGAGCCTAAATATATCAGCCAAGTTCGTTAATGGGCAAAATCGGTCCAAAGGTTTCGCAGTTATTCACATTTGAAACTTTTCTTATTTTCTTAATAGTTCCTAAACTACGAATCCGATCAAAATCAAATTTAATATTTAGGTGTAACGACACGAAGCTTTGTGCCAAATTTTTGTCAGGATCAGTTGTCCGTGCAAATGACTGGAGGTAAAAATGCTATAATTTTCAAATGAAAAGACAAAGAGATTTGAAATTTGTATGGTGAGTTTGGGATCCAAATATATCAGTTATGTTCAAAAATGAACAGAATGGTTCCCCAGTTATTCTCATTTGAAATTTTATTTTTTCAAATATTTTCGAAAGTAAAAACCCCATCGAGTTCAAATTTAGTATTTAGATGTGAAAGAAAGACAAAAAGACTCGTTTCGTGAATATAAATTGCGAGTTTTTTTTAATCTTTCAAATCGTTAAAAAGGTGAAAATCACTGACGTTAAATCGGGAGCTTTTGTGCGCTGTTCATATCACCCACGATCCTCACGAAATCTGGCACGAACATGCGCATTATTATTCTACTTCTAACTGCTGAATTTCAGACTAATCAAATATGCAGTCGAAAAAATATGAGAAAACTTCAAACTACGAAACTATTAAAACCAACTTAGCCGACCCCAAACCTTTCCGTTCGAACGTTAGCGTGTTTAAGGCCGGCTGAACTGGCCGGACAGATTTGCTTTTAACTTCTGATTCTTCATCAGTGTCCAACCTAGTCGTTTAAGATCATTTTCAGGTCAAAATTTGAGGCTGTTGCTCTGGAACTATCACACAAAAATGGACGTTTGGAACTTGAAAATTTAAAAGAAACCATCAATTGCTCAAGTAGTCAGTTGGTACCAGATCGTATTTCAAGCTTTCGAACCAATACTCGAATGCAAGTGCAAATTTAATTTTTTTTTATCTGATTGGTAAAAAGTATGAAATGTATATCAACTTTTGTTCCATAAATTTTATTTTTCCACTCTTTCTTTCCAAAATGTAACAACATCATATCTTGCCAATATATAACATCATAATATCTCACCAATATATAACAGACCGAATTGAGAAGGAAGGGAGCCTTTCAATCATGTATTTTTCATTTTCACAAGATTTTCCGTTTTTTCAGAATCCTTCCAAAATTGCAAAAAAGGGGTTTTTCTGACTTTTGGATGGGGGAATACATAATTCTGAATGTTTATATTCTTCTTTAAGAAGTAATTCACAAATTTGAAATTTTCTGGGGAAATTGACAATTAAACAAGCGCGCAAAAGCTGAAGTCTTCACTTCAGTGTTTCTCGCCATTTTTTACCTTTGTATCTCAAAGCTACTGACCTAATCTTAACTAACTTGATTAACTGCTGCATTTGTCCCAAAGGTCAACAAAACCTATTTAGGCTTGTTTGCGTTTTGAACTGTTATACAGATGTATATGTTGCACAGTCCCAATTTGAATAACTTTCTGTTACCATAGCTCATACTCCTTATTAATCATATTTGAAAAAGATTATTTTATTAAAATTAGTCAAATTACTAAGTTATATCTGCCTGCGACTATACTTTTTTCACTATTAAAAAGTACACAAGCAAAACAATATAACACGTTCTTTTTGCTGACCCACAAATCTACTTATTTCGAGAATATATTTCGCGATTAAATTAAGTTTTTTTAGATTTCCCCCACTTAAGCCAGGAGCTTCTAAATTAATGTCTGAAAATATTCCTTTTTCTTTCACTGTTCTTTTTGAGTAAATAAATATTTGTGAAATTTTGTAACATTAATAAGATTATATTATAAATAATATCTTCATCAGTGCTTATTTTTAAAATTTCGAAATGTCCCGATCAAATCGACAATAAGCAAGTCTCACATCAACACATTCAAAAGACAAATCTCATTTGATTTCAAAATGTTCAAACCATGCATATATTGCAGCTCGAATTTCCTATAAGCGACTCCACATTTAGCTTTTATGCGAAGAGGTGAACGATGACCATTCACCGTTCACCTCTTCGAGGCTGTTCGTAGGCTGTGCAGAACACTGATGTTACTCAAATGAGCTGACGATAAGTGCACATATCGTCATATTGAATTCAGTTTGAAAATGAGTTCAATAAAGAGTGATGGAAAATAAAGTAATTTTCTTATTTAATTTCAACTAAATTGCTATAATTTACGGAAACAAAACCAAAAAAAGCTAATTGCTAAGTTTTTGGTTTGTACATCACTTCAATGAGTGCAGGATTACTGCCCTTATTGAGACAATTGGAGCACTGCCATTGCTGTGTGACAGATTCTGACAAAAATAATATATAGAAACTTTAATTGAGATTCAATCAATAGTTTCGTCTATAAATAGATAATAAAGATGTGTCATCAAACGTTTAAAAGCTTCTGTTGAAAGGGGGAAGAAAAATTAGTTTTTGTGCTAAATCATTTAACTGAATTAAACAACTGAGTATGATAGACCAATGGTTTACGTTGCCTGTATAAAAGCACTAGTAGGTTATAAACACTGAACAAGGTAAAATTAATGTACCAATATGTTATTTCAACAATTTTTATTTCATAAAAAATATTAGTCATTTCATGGCTGCATCCTAACTGCACCATCTAATCTGATAACTTCTCCATTCAACATTGTATTTCTGATAATAGTTTCCACCAACTGAGCAAACTCTTTAGGATCTCCTAGTCTTGAAGGAAAAGGAATAGATTTCTCCAGAGCTGCAATTACCTTTGGTGGCAATTCGTCGATTAATGGTGTTTTGAAAGGGCCTGAGAACAAGCAAAAATCAAGTAGCCAAGTACATCATCTATTTAGGATTCCTACCAGGTGCAATTGTTACTACTCGGATTCCTTGGCTTGCCAAATCTCTTGCTAAGGGTAAAGTCATGCCAACTATACCACCTTTAGATGCAGAATATGCTACTTGACCAATTTGTCCATCAAATGCTGCAACACTTGCTGTATTAACAATGACTCCTCTCTGACCTGTTTCGTTTGGTTCATTTTGGCCTATAAGGCCTACAGCTAACCTAATAACATTGAATGTTCCTACTGTGTTTACCTAAGAATAATAAAAATATATTAAATAATGAGCACTAAAAATTTTGAATATATTCGAATAAGACGAAAAATTAATATGCGCATCACCTTTTTAATAAAGAGGTACTCAGTAATCTAAGCTTCACAGTGTCGCTATATTTTCAAAGTGGTGTATTACAAATCGTGTTTAACATACATATTTTGTTGTATCAATTTCACAAAGGATACCTTAAATAACTTCAGGAAATACACCGGCAAGCAGAAAAAATGGGTCACTTGATTATTACTGTTTAAATACCTTTCTTAGTCAAAATTTTTACGAGAATCATGAAATTTATGAAATGGTAGGGAAAAGAGAATTTCCCAAAGAAAAATTAAACTTTTTATTCGATATGTATGAAAATAATAAACTTTTTTGAAAAAATCAAAAACTTATTTGAAGGAAATTGAAAAAAGTATTGTAACCGTGAAAATTTCAGTATAACTATAACGCGTGACCTCCCCTAGCTCTGATTACAGCTTCCAAACGTCTTTACATGCTCGTGATGAGCCTTCGAATATTCTCTTGTGGAATATTCTCCCATTCATGACGAAGGGCTTCATGGAGCTCTTGTAAATTATTGGGCGATGGAACCATAGTTCTGACTCGCTTTTCCTGTTGGTCCCATAGATGTTCGATGAGATTCAAGTCACAACTTCGTGCTGGCCAGTTGAACCTTGAAATTACAAACTCATTCAAGTACGCTGTCACTATTCGAGCAATATGTGGGCGTGCATTGTCATGCATAAAAATTCCCTGCTCTCCCGAAAATAGTATATAAGGTACAACATGGTCCATAAGAATTTCCTCTATGTACCTTACTGCTGTTAAAGATCCATTTATGAAAACAAACTCTGTGCGGCGTATCTTTCTCCTGGACATCCATAAAAACGCGTCCATGACCATCAGCTCCTCAAATGCTGAATCTGAATTCATTAGAGAAAAGTACCTGGGTCCACTGAGCTTGTGTTAACATAAAATGTATTTTATTTGCTTGAATATCCATTTCAATATTTTCATTCGTACCATCCATATTTTTAAGGCATTCAAAAGATAAACAGAAAATAGAGAACTTTTTTTCAATATTTGTATCGTATCACGGTTAGTTTACCTTAGTATTTTGTTTATTGTGCCTGTATTTTGAAATTACAAACAAGAGCAAATTTGTTACTTACAATGATGTCTTGCTGAGAACTCAATCACAGTAATGTGGCGATAAAACTTTTAAACACCTTGGAAGAAGTTATCTTGATGATTAACTAGCTTTCTTTGTTTATCTAGAAATAAGATAAACTATGGCTATAATAAGGAAGTGAAAAACTCAGACACTTAGGACAAAAACGAAATGTATTTCTTGCCAACTTCGGCAATGGACAAGTTATGTGGTGAACTAAGTTAGCAATAATAGCAACTATTCTTGGACTAGCAACCATCAGAAGACACAAAGGTGATTCTTACGTGAATAAAAATACGAAAATTATTGGATTAACAAGATGACTAAAAGCGACAAGGGTGATTACTATCGGAATAATAATGCGACGATTTTTGTCCAAGAGGCAAGAGACAAAGGTGATTACTACTGGAATAATAATAATGCAACAAATTTTGGGACAGAGGTCACAAGTGACAAAGTTGATTACTAAATAATCATAATGATTTCTACAATTAGTACAGGTTTTGAAAAATTTAGGTATAGATATGAATTAACCCATCCCTTCTGTAGTAGTAGCCAGTATCCATAAACAACAACTGAATAGTCGGCGAAACTTTTAAACATCTGTATAAATTACGTGATTGTATGAATAAATAGTGGTATTAATCAACTTTATTGATAGTAATCAACTGGTAGGAAGACCAAGGTCTTCCTACCAGTTACATTCATAATAATTAATGTTAAATAGGGTTTATTGAATGGGAAAAAAAGTTTACTCTAAAGATAAAATGTATTCAAAAATTGGTAGCGCTGATAGTTTAGCCTTTGATGTGCTTCCTATGTCATAATGATTTAATTTTAATTTTTTATAATTATTATCCTGAAACTCCTAGATCTTCTGTGAAGATCCCTCAGAAGCTTTTACAGCTTGTGCGAGTTAGGAATTCAGTTGTGTTCTGTGTAGGCTTTGTTACTGCGATCTTGCGCCACGTTAGGCCACAGCACTGTTGATTTTTGACCCAACAGTGAAATGGTGGCAGATACCCGTCCAATTGAAAAAATTTTTTCCACCTGAACAGGATTCGAACCCGGACCTCCCGGTCACGAGTCCGATGCTCTACCACTGAGCTATCCAGCTAATGATGTATCAATGGTTCCATATTAGCACTGTTGGTGTGCTTCGTGACAAATTTTTTGCTCAGTTCTTGAAGTCTTGGTAATATTGACTCTTATTTTGTTGATTTGCATAAGAGTTGGTTTGGAGGTTTATGCAACGAGTTGTTAGGGTGTCTAGTTTTCGTGATTTTTCTCAAACTTGGTCTTTCGCCTAATTGTAAATTATAAACCATTGATGTAGAAGAGTTAAGAAAAATTGTATGGTAAAATTCAATCAAGAGCTGAGCAATAAAATTTGAAAAAAGCATGTTGACCGAAATTGTGAAAATTAAGTTCAAAGCCATCATCAAGTATTTGGAGAGGTGGGGGCTGGGTTGAAAAGGTGGAAAGATTTATAAAGATATGTAATATAATATGATGGTAAATGTCTTTCAAATAAAAGTTATTTTTCCACTGAAGAAGTAGAAGGTTCGGGAAGGCCAATTTTTGTGTTCATTCGGGAAAATATCACTGCAATCTATCCGTAAATGGTTTGAAAAAGATGCATAGGTCTCAAGCTGTCTTATTACTATGGATGCAAACTTGCATACATTTCTAGGAACCAGAAACAAAACAGCAATCGATTAAATAGACGGACACACTTTGAATCTTCAAGGTCTAAAAAATTTCTTGTTCAAAAATCTATTGGAAAAATTCTTGCTTCAATTTTTAAAATTTACTATAATAGAGTAATCATGATTGAATATTTCGAGAAAATGTGATACTGACAGCCATAGTAATCCATTAAGAGAGCCTAATATTCGTTTTTGAGAACAAACAAAAAAAAAAATATAACACGAGAATTACGGAACTGAAGTATCCTATACACAGGCTTTCACTAACGGAAAAGAGAGCTTACTATAGATGTACAAAGTATTATAATAAGACCTCAAACCTAACAAAGGAAATAACAAATTTACGGACATTCAAGAAGACAATCTACAAATTATTAATGCTAAAAGAACCAAACACAGTGGAAGAATTTTTAGTGTATGATCTTAAGGATAGGAAATAGTCGTTGACACCATTTAAGTTCGAGTAGATAATGTGACATTGTACATATTCTGCTTTATTTAAAATAAAGTTTATTATTATTATCTGGATAAGGGTAGAACAAAAACAAGGTTTTTGCAGGACACTAATCACATGCTGCTATGCAAACAATTCACCTATTCTGTCACCATCTGACTAATACATTTCTTTCCTCAAAAGAAACAAAGTTTCAATGGTCCTAAAATTTTTTCTAATGAAGAGGTCACAAAAACTGGCTTGGGTTATAGAGATAAAAATTTGTTTTTGAAATATATAAATCTATTCGATTAGGAAAGTATGTAAGTAAGAATGTTTCAATATCTCTCCTTATCAGCTACCAAGATTCCAAATTATAAGTTCATCTGGAGAGATAATGAATTGGGAGATTATAAATGGAATCTTGTTCCAGCTACCTATTTAATAATGTCTAATTATTTATACTATAAAATTAAAAACAATAAAATTGAATAAAAATTGTTAGGAACCTACTACATGATAAACTCAATACTCACAGTAACAACTCTGGCAAATTCTTCCAATGTATGTGCTTGATTCTTCTTAAAATTATATGTCCTTTCTGCTGCTGCCG
Source organism: Megalocaria dilatata (assembly GCA_034642435.1). Classification (NCBI taxonomy): domain Eukaryota; kingdom Metazoa; phylum Arthropoda; class Insecta; order Coleoptera; family Coccinellidae; genus Megalocaria; species Megalocaria dilatata. The sequence goes on from CM067854.1 coordinate 9,769,109, forward strand.
TACCGGCGCAATTTACCAAGTAGCTCAACTTTCCAAACTTATCTTTTGTTAATTTCAAAACTTCATTTACTTCTTCTTCAGAAGTAACCTATAATTTTAATAAAGGCAGTCAAAATGATTCCATCTAATACAGTAGAAAAACTCACATTTACTGGTGCGAAAATGGCTTTATCTTCTCCTAAAGTTTTCGATAATTCGTTACCTTTAGAAGATGGTAAATCGCATATTACAACTTTGCTCCCTTGTTGAACTAATCTCTCAACAGTTGCTCTTCCTAAACCAGAAGCACCACCGGTAACTAGGGATACTGCACCCTATAATAATGAATATTAAAAAAAAACCATTCCATAATTTTAAATTTCAATAAAAATATTCGATGAAATAAGACCATTGGGAGTACCTTAAGCATCTTAGTAGAATGATCAAATCACAAATGACTGAATGATGTATTCTAACTCATGAAATGCTGCAAAGACATAAATATTACTGATAAAAAAAAATATAATAATGATTAAAATGGGGAAGTTTAAAGTTCAAGAATTATTCGAACCAGAGGTGAAAATAAATAACATGAGAATATACCATGTTTTCTCTGTATTTATCATAGAGATATCTCTGTGGTATTTATTCATAAGTACTCATAACTCATGCATATTTATCAATATTGAATTAATGCTAGTACAGAATACGAATAAAAAACAGAAGGAGAACTGAATATTCATCTATTATTTTTAATTCATTCTTCAAAATTAAACCATTCTTCAAAGTTAAACCACAGAACATCTTGGTTAGTCCCAGTTGTTTAATGTCCAATTTGGGAACCTGCTGGTGTAGACCTCAGTTATTTATTAACATAGTTCATAGATAAACTATCTCGTTTATCTATGAAATAGTTTACTGCATAAATCCATTGTATTATGGGTCGACAGAGGAGAAGAAGAAGGGAAGTTTAATTAATAAATTAAGTTCGTTGTATAGAGTACTATTATCGTACATTAAGGAGTTCCGAAAAATCCTTTCCTTTCTATCCTGAAAGTCAAATGTAGGGACGCTATGTCCCTACACCTAAACGAGGACAATGAAACAATGGCGGGAAGTTCAAATATTCAAAACACAGTAAAGTCAAATAGTACATTGTATCGGTAACAATATATACAGTACTCTATCATCCTGACGTGTTAGTGAATGTTACAATGAAAAACAAAGAAATATTAGGAGTTAAAATGAGTTTCCGCCGTTTTTTAACACAAAAATACTTATTATAGAAGAACGGTGCGAGACTGCTTGCTGAGTGACTTCTAATGTTAGAGCAAGTTCTTTTTGTGCTTGAGATGAATCTTCCTCCAATTCTGCATCCTCGTAAATTTTTGGCCTTCCACTGCGATCTTTGTCTTCTACGTCGAAATCACCGTTTTTAAACTTTTGAAAGCACTCTCGACACGTTCTCTCACTCAAAGCACCCTCACCATATGCTTCTACGAGCAATTGATGCGCCTCAGCAGCAGATTTCTTTAAATTAAAGAAGTAAACTAATATTTCCGCAAATGACGCTTACTTGGCTCAAATTTTGACATTTTTAACTTATAAAAATTATATTTTACCAATATAAAATCAATGATATTAATAGGTTATGTTGTTCTTGAATGTCCAAACTATTTTTTAAGCCGGTTATCATCTGCGAAAGCTAACCGAAACTCCGTGCCGCGTCATCTACAATAAAACGGCGTAAACTTATTTGTACTCCTATTAGGTAATGGGGGGATCACACAATAAAATGTAAAAATCAGTTATATACCAGACACAAATAAGGAACCATTATTAATAAATAAAACAAACAACAAAGGAAGCACCGAGAGAAATGAATTATATTTACCGTAAACATGGTCTCTAATGAGACGAAACATACACTTTGGAATTAGCCGTCTCATATATTCTGATAGAAAATTCTTTCACATTAAAATAATTGGGAAAATGTCCAAAAATGTATTTTCTCTTCTTTTAAATGTTACCTAGTTGCTGTATGAAGGATATAAAAATATTCGTTTGTTTCCAAAAGGTGTTTTGTGAAAAATATAAAATATTTTCAAAAAATCTTTTTTCAAACATTTTCATCAATATGACAGTATCTTGAATAATTATCTCCAAAAATCTATTAATTTTATCAAAAACGCAATTGGGTTAAATTAAAAAAAATATCTCCAGATCTCTTATTGTAGTAATATTCTTCGGAAACTGTAACACCGATTTGCACTTATCGAGCTATCAAACTACAAAATATTGAATTATAATAAAATTCCACAAATGAGAAGATTTGAGTTTGGTGTGTCATAAAGATAGCATAATCATAGTGATCTCCCATTTCCCAAAACAACTAAGCATCTAAATAATATTCACTAAAGATCTGGGTTAATCAGGGGAAATATCAAGTATAAAATATTGTGGTTTTTCCATTTCATATATAATTGCAGTTATATATATAGTTATCGCAAGATAACACAGGAAAATTAAACCAACTGGTATAAATTTTATTTTCAAGTAAACAAAAGTTTAAAGATTCATCCAATGAACTGCAAATGAAAGCCACTTCGTACACATATAACAGATATTACATTATGAAAATGAAGGAGCTAATCCACTGATGAAAATAGAGCAAAATGGCTCAACTTAACTATATCACTCACTAATTTACTACATTAAATTTTTACTATCACACATGTTTTGATGCAAAAATACTAGTGTTGACCAAAGTAGGCCATATATTTTTAGACATAAGCCATTGCATTATGAATTAAATCTGAATTCATAGTTCTTACAATATTATCCAAAAATGGAAAAATCATTATACATTTAAAGTGGAGATTAATTCAGAGTTGCAATCTCAAAGCACCATCCAGTCTTATAGTCTCCCCATTCAACATTGGGTTATCAATAATGTCCTCAACCAACTGGGCAAACTCATCAGGATTGCCTAATCTTTGTGGAAATGGCACAGACTTTTCAAGAAAAGCTAATACTTTTTCTGGTAAAAAATTTAAAAGTGGTGTACGAAAAAGACCTGAAAGTATAAAATGGATGATTTTTCAGAGTATTGAGAAAAATATTTACCAGGAGCTATTGTTACAACTCTAATTCCCTGAGTAGCTAGATCTCTTGCTAATGGTAAGGTCATTCCTACAATAGCTCCATTTGAAGCTGCATATGCTGCCTGGCCCATTTGTCCATCATATGCTGCCATAGCAGCAGTATTTATAACAACACCTCTCTGTCCATGTTTATTTGGTTTATTTTGACCAATTAGACTTACAGCTAATCTGATTACATTAAAAGTTCCTATTGTATTCACCTAAAAACATCTTTTAAATAATTAAAATAGCAAACTAGAGTGGGTGGATTTACAAAATTCAGTGTCTAAAAAATCATCTATACTAACGTCTTGAAATAAGATTATGGAATTGATTTGGTTTTAAGAATTTAGTACTTGATAGAGCAAATTTTTTGAAAAACACAAACCTCTGAATGACATAAAAAAAAATTTGTAATCACTTACCTCGATTACTTTGAAAAAATCATCCAAGTTATGAGGTGAACTCTTATTAAAATTATAGGTCTTGAAAGCTACTCCAATTCCAGCACAATTAACAAGATAATTTAGTTTTCCAAATTTTTCTGTAGTAACCTCTAGAGCATGTTTAATATCATTTTCAGAAGTTATCTAAATGAAAAGAAAATTTTTATGTTTGTTTTTTTTTCTGAACTCAGTCACTTACGTTTACCGGAATAAATATGGATTTGTCATCACCTAATGATCTAGAAAATTCGTTTCCCTTAGATGTTGAAAGGTCGCATATAATAACTTTAGACCCTTGTTTGATGAACCTTTCAACTGTAGCCTTACCTAAACCAGAGGCTCCACCTGTTATGAGAGTGACTGCTCCCTAATAAAAGATCATGAGAAATGATGATTAAGAAAATTATAATATAATGTCATAGAAACCTTTAGCATTATTTTAACAATTAATATAGAGTGTAAAACAAATATATTCAAACAAAATTTTGAATGGATTAGGATAGGTTATATCTTGTATGGCGGTCGGGACCACAGATTAAGAAACTAGTGTCCAAAAATCTGTGGTCGGGACTACACATTACGGATAATAGTGATATTCATCACTAATCAAAGATTTCGAATAGTTTTTCAGTAATCTGTGATCCGGAGCATACATTGTCAAACCATTGAATGAAGTTTTTCCGCAGGACCAAATCCGGGCTACAGAATTCATATACGCAATAAAGAAAATATAGGAACTCATTTTTAATATTCAACTAAGTGTATTAAGAAAATTCCAAATAAAAACTGATTTCAGAAATATCACTATAAAAAGCAGTATTTTCAACATTCAGTTCACCAAAAACTAATATTTAAAATGAGATGCATGTTTTTCACAAAATTCCTATAAAAATAACGAAGGTGCACAGATCTGTATTCTTACGTTTGAAACTTGGAATCTAAATCCACATATTATGAATAGTTAATTCATCAGTAATCTGTGATCAAAGTCAAAAACATGGATAAACGAGACTGAACATTCTTGATAATCTATGGTCAAAAGTGAAGCAAAGAAACCGTTGGCTGTTGTTTTGTTATTTTTCAGAAAATTTGAAATTTTTAGTATTTCCTTGATTTTTCTTGTTTTGTCACAACATCCAACTATGTGGAATGATGATTGAATATATATGAATGATAGTTTTATATATAATTAGTAAACATGGTGGAAGAAAATGAACAATCTCATATTAGTATTTCAAACATACCTACTGAAAGAGACACAAATTCACTTCATTCTCTTATGCAAGAAGTTCTGAAGACTGAGAAAGATAATGATCGAAAATTTGAAACTTCTAATTCTATATATACTTCCATATCGGCACAATATAATAAAACACTAGAAAATAATGAATGTGAGGAAACTAGCGAATTGTGTGGAAAATATTTTAATGCACCTAAAAAAATTCAATATGAACATGCAAACTCAATGAGATATCACATGGAAGAAATAAAACTGAAAAAGGAAATTAGAGAATTAGAAACAAAATTAAATTCGAGCTTGTTGAAGAATCAAATGATACCACAAGAAGTATTAGTCTTCCGAAAGAAAAGAGCTATAACAGAAGAAGCCTTATGTCTTGCTAAGAAGTATTATTCAAGTATATGGGACATGAATATACATATAGAAGACTCAAAGGAAGATAGATTCACATGTATAATTAATTTTAAGTTCGATTGTGGGAGACATCCAATTAAATTTATAATAGATCGAAATAACCATAAAATAATAAATTGGGATGGTAGTTCTTTACTTAATACCAATGAAGAAAGTGAAATGAAAGAAAGATACTCTGGAACAGATCATTATTTTCCAAAAGTATTGTGTGAATTGAGATTACTTGTCTTGAATAAAATCCAAATGTCTTAAACATACTATATTCATTATCATGTATTATGAATGGAAATGTAAAAACCTCCTTTCAAAGCTTTATATGGTTCAAAATTTGTATAAGTATTTTGTAGAACATTATGTATAAAATGTATAAACTTTTGAATAAAATACTATATATTGATTGTATAGTGATTTAAACACTTAAAGTGAATATGGATTCGAGCAAACTGTGAACAAGAATTTAATTGGTCTTTACATGAGAGACCTTCATTTTAATTAAATAAAATAATACTGAATGTTTCCATAATTTAATAATTCACGATTGTTTTGCCAACACTGGCTTCTTCAGGTTTACATTTTGAACTAACTCTAGAAATTACAACTTCTCATCTTATAAAACAATTGTTTCGGCAAAAATTAAATTTAAAAAAGGATACAAATTGAATCCCCGTATTTTCAAGTTTTTTTCTAAACCATAGTGATATAAAATGTGCGGTTGTAATATTTTAGAGTTAGTTCAAAATATAAACATGAAGAAGTCATAGTGTTAGTGGAATCATTGTTGTGAATTTATGAATTGTAGAAATATTTTTCATTATTCTATTTAATATCTGTGAACATCTTATTCTCTAGATATATAGTTTACACTCAGTACATATTACATATACCAGTAATTGGTGAAATTAAATACAATCTTTAAACTTATTTGAATAACGCATCACCAAAAAAATTTACTAGCTATATTTTTAAGCTTTCATTTGTAGAAGGAGAATAATTCCATAAAGTTATTAAAACTTCAAATCTTCACTTCAATAAAATACACATTGACTTTTACTCATAGATCAACAAGACTATTGTATTTATTGTTAATCTACGCTTTTACTTAACTTTGCCAGTGACAGAATTCGATAAGAGCCATATAGCCGTAAGAAACGATATGGATGCCCTCTGAAGAGACGGGGTGCAGATAACCCGAAAGGGGTATCTGCAGTAGTTTTCGCTAATAGTCAGTTGGATTTGGTTTCGCAGTAAAACAAGAACAAATGAATCATGATGTTACGTGTGTCGAAGTTCGAGTTTTTTGTTATATTATCTAGAATAGCAGATTCGGCAAACCTCGAAAAAGTATGCTAAATCCGCAACGTGGACCACCATTTCAACGGAAAATAAACATTTGCTAAATATTAGTAAATCATCTGCAAACACAGATTGGTTGTATTGACAGATGTCACCCGCTTTTACAGGTACTTTAGACATAGTAGTCGACATCTATGACAAAGAAAAAAAGTTGCCCGATGATGTTATTTTGTCTGGATTTTGAATGAAAATTTCCGATAGGGTTAATACTTCATTCTTCTATGGATCTTGAAAAAAAACATTTGATCGATTTCGAATCCTGCTGGGTATGTTTATATGCGTCAGGTAGTGGTATGTCAGTGAATCATTTAATAATAAAAATTGTCCAAAGTCCATGTATGAACGAGAGTGAATATTGAAAAAATTGATGATTGAAAAATACGAAATTGATGATTGACTACATAATCGAAGAGTTGAGGCCATAATGAGAGAATAAATTAATGAATGTTGAAATCTTAAAATATTCTATACTCCGATTTTAAACATCATAGAAATGTATATGTATATATATATAAATATAACTTAATATATATCTTGTGATTTCACAACAAAATTCTAAGATGTAAATGTTATTTTTTACTTCTACTCAATATGAAATGACCCAACGATCAATTTGTTATATCTTCCTTAGTTTATATTATAGTTTTTATAGAATCCAATTGAAAACTGGTCATATATCATGTGAATCATGAGCCTACTAAGTTTTTTTATGAGACAGAAATTAGTATTGCACAAAAATTTCAGACCTCATGTCTATTTGCTTTATTTAAATATCAAAAATTTACAAATATGATACACCAAATGGGAGGTTACTTCCAAGTAACCGTAATAATTGGCATCTTACTTAAGATGATGCTTCGTGTTTGGGCCTATTCAGGAATAATACTTGTGTTTTGTTTCTTGCTTTATTATATGTATGGAGGCATCCTTGCTTTTACTTTACTCTTCTTGTCTATTTTAGGTAATTCCTATAAAATAATAGTGCAATGAGAAATTGATATAATAATTGATTTTAGGAATTTTATATCATGCTCAGGATAATTTTTTATTCTATCCAGAAGTACCGAGTCATTCCAGAGTATACATTCCAATTCCTTCAATGTTTGGGTTACCATATGAAAGTTTATATACCAAAGCATCAGATGGTACAGTAATTCATATGTACTTCATTCATCAGCCATTGGAACGAAGAAAAAATTCCCCCACAATTATATTTTTCCATGGAAATGCAGGAAATATGGGGCATCGTTTACAGAATTGTGTTGGACTATATCATAATTTGCACTGTAATATTCTTCTAGTTGAATATAGGGGTTATGGACTCTCGGAGGGTAGTCCAACAGAAGAAGGACTGTATTTAGATGCTAAAGCTAGTTTAGAATATTTATTAACAAGAAATGATATAAACTGCAATGAAATAATAGTGTTTGGGAGATCTCTAGGTGGAGCTGTAGCCATTGATTTGGCTTCACAAGACGAGTATTCCCTTAAAATTTGGTGCCTCGTTGTTGAGAATACTTTTACTAGCATTCCTGATATGGCTAGGGTTATTTTTGGTTGGAGACTGTTTCATTTATTACCTCTAGTATGCTATAAAAACAAAGTAAGTTTATGATTCTATTTTTTAATTTCAATATTAAAATTTTCTTTATCGTTGGCATCTAATTGAATATTATCTGTTATCTTGTAATGACACATTATCTTGTAATATCTCTTATAATTTGTACTTGCAACATTCTATTGGTTGACAAATGGAATTTTAGTGGAAATTGAAAAAAATGGCAAAAATGAGAAATATTTTAACTTGAGTACAATTTTAGATATTAAAAAGCTTAATTAAATACTAGTGAAGAAATAATTAGTATTTGTTACAGTTTTGATTGATAAATAATCAAAAAATTATGGACACATGAACTTGTTCAGTTGTAAAGTCCCAATTCTTTAGTTTCACCATTTTATACAACTTTTCTATGTAGAATAAAAAAAGGTCCTCACTTTCTTTTTATAAATATAAGGAATTTGTAAGGATACACTCATGTGAATAATATTCCATTTTTTGTTCATATGTTTACAAACATATAATTTTTTATTATCATTAATTAGGAGCTATGGTAACAGAAAGTTCTTAGAATCGGGACAGTGCAACATACATATGCAGCAAACATGTGCATGTTTCGAAGCTTATTGGCCTCAACCATCAGTGTGCTGTAATGTCCAACTAATACAAGTCGGCCAAGCATAGCAATACTAATGTTTTATCAAAGCGTAACCTAGCGTATGCAAATATACATACACAACATAATGTTAGAAACGCAGAAAATCTTCCTCATGCTTAAGTCATATCCAATTACGCCGTGATGCCCATAATTAGGATTTTTCTGTTAACCTTAGCTCATACTCCTTATTAACCATATTTGGAAGAGATTATCCACCAATTTAATTCATTTGACTAAAAATGGTAATTATGGGTATCCTGACGTAATTGGATATGACATGAAGAAAGCATGAGAAAGGTTTTCTGCGTTTGTAACGTTAGAAAAAATCAGAAATAGTTATTTGCTATAATTGGCTTGTTATGGTATGTCGTGTATATATATTTGCGTGCACTAGGTGGCGCTAGTGTTTGAAAAAACATTAGCCTATGCAGGGCGAATAGACTGACTTGTATTCGTTGGACATTACAGCGCACTGATGATTGAAGCCAATAAGCTTCGAAACTGCAGCTTATGTCCCAGCGAACAACAACAGGATTCTAAGAACTTTCTGTTAATATAGCTCACACTACTTATTAATCATTTTTGGATCAGATTATAGCCGAATTAATTCATTTGATATGATTTTTTTTTAAACGTTTAAATTATATTTTTCAAATAATGTGAACTTCTGGAATTTCAGTATTTTACATTATGTTTCCCCTGATATATCAAAGCTAAAATTGAATCAACCTTTTTCAGTTTCTTTCTCTCAACAAAATGAAGTCACTCCGAGTGCCATCATTATTTATATCAGGTCTGGCCGATACCCTTGTTCCACCAAGAATGATGAATGACCTACATGGCACTTGTACCAGTTATGCAAAGCAACTTCTTCAATTTCCAACAGGAACACATAATGAAACATGGACATTGCAAGGCTACTATCATTCTTTAGCCATGTTTTTCCAAAATTGTAGAATTCAAAATCCTAAGTCTTATAACAAAGATGTATTCATGAATTATTCAGAGAAAAAAAAAGATAGGATAGAAATACTTTGAATATTGTACATAAAAATGTTTTCAATAATATTCACTCTGTTGTTGTGAAATATATTTTTTTAATCAATGATAACATCATTGGGTGTTTTTTTATACCAATATATTAAATTATTATGTTAAACCTAGACGATATAAAAAAACATTATAAAGCTAATAAGTATAAACAGTTAATGAATTAAGAATTTGAAAAAATTTATTATTTGAATGAATTCATAAATCTATTTCAAGCATAATGTTATCAGTGAAATTCATGTTTTCTATAAATCTCTGGGATTTAATGAAATTTTTTTGACTTCAGCAAAGTAATAGTATTGTTCTCTACTTTCAGGGATAAAAAAATATTGATACCATACCAATAAGTTATTAGGAGTATCAATGTAAGATTTCAGGTCAAAAGGGCACTCCAGAGCTGTGCAATAAAATTTGAAAAAAAGGGCGCCGACTGAAATTGTGAAAATTGAAAAGTTAGAGTATTGAGCCATCATCAAGTATCTTTATTTTGAGGGAGTTAAAAGGTTATTTGCAATGATATGCTTAATACAATTGCTGATCAATGTTGTTTATATGTGACTGAAAAATTGGGTTGTAAACCTGAAAAGAGTTAAATTTTCCGTTGAAGATGACCCATTGGGGAGGCCAGTTTCTGTTTCCTCCCCAGAAAATATCCATGGACTTCACGACTTGATTTTAAATGATCACCGAATTAGGCAAAAAGGAATATATGAACACTTACTATTTCATATAAACATGTCCATACTATAGTTCAAGTCGATTGGGATGTGAGAAAAAATTCAGCAAAATAAATCTCAAATGTCGGAATGTTGACTAGAAATGTGCGAGGGTAGAAGCATCGAATTTATCTGTGCTCTGTTTGAAAATGATACAGACCAGACCTAAAAATTGCAGCAATAGATGGAATGAAGACACTCGACTTCTCAAAGTATTTTGATTGTCAAATTTTGTGTGCCCCTATAGTAAGCTGAGAATTTTTTGATAAATCCTCGTATATACGGAATTTTTTATATTTATTGTAAACTGCAGTCATAGCAGTGATGAATATTGATAAACCATGCTGTCATGTGGTTTACAAAAAATCTCATTTTCTCTTATGGTTAACTCATTTTAACGATACCTATATACAGGTGTTCCAGAAAGCAATGTCAAGCAGGGATTTGGTGATGAGGCAAGTTGTACTGGTTATCAGAAAAATATATGTCACATACTTTCAAAATGATAGGCATTTAAAAAAAATTCTAAAAATTTCATACCCTGTGACGGTCTTTTTACTGCTGTTGCCACAAATCTCCACTTTTCCAAATATTTTTTTTGTTATGTAACCCTGAATAATACTTCCCTAAACTGTTATCAAAATTTCAAATCCAGTTGCTCCAGCTTGCATGAAAAAGAGACATTTTTCCCAAAAAAATTTTACCCAGTTTAAACTGACTGTACTGAAAAAAAATTGTACTACACGAGTTTGGCAAGTGATGTCAAAATTTAGCGCATTTAGTAAGAATTCCAAAATGGTATAATACTTGGTAAATTCTTGCTGAAATTGTAGACAATTTTTTCTTTGGAAATAATCCTGTTTTTAACAAATTTATCTAACTTAGTTACAAATTATTCTAATGTGCCATTTTAAGGTGCGTTTGAAATAAAATCCAGTGGATTCCTTAAGTTTTTAATCAAACTAAGATTTACATGGAAGTTCCACTGAACATTTACGGCAGCATGTAGTACCATTTTTAAAGACTTGAAAGTTCAAAAGCTTCGTAATTTATTTTCACGAACTAATGGATGAGCCTTCCTGTCGTTATTTGGATATATTTATTCAATCAGATTTGAATTTGATAAATAAAATTTCAAATGGTAGAACTCAGGAAACATAACTGATATACTCGGACTCCAAACCTAGCTTGAAAATTTCAAGTCTCTGGGTCTTTTTACTCAGTAATTAGAATTTTTTTTTTCAGTCCTCCACCCGATTCTCACGAAATTTGAAATAAATCTTCTTGTCATTATTATATGTATACTTAAATACCAAATTTTATTTCGATCGGATCAGTAGTTTCGAAACTATTGGGAAAGTGAGAAAAAGCTTCAAATGTGAAAAACTGTGGAACCATTGGATATTGGACTGATTTTGTCAATTAACAAACTCAATTGAGAGATTTAGGTCATCATGCTCTGAAAGTTTCAAGCCTTTAGCTCTTTCCATTCAAAAGTTATATTGTTTATAGGCGGTAGAATCGGCTTGATAGAATTTTTTTTGACCTTGTATTCTTCATAAGTGAGTGCAACCTATTCGTTTGAGACCATTTTCGACTCAAAATTAGAAAATTACAGACATTTAAGCAGAACCATAACACCTTGTCCCCTAGAACAACTGTGCAAAAAGCAAAATAGTGGTACATATCCCAAAGAGGTTTTCAACTTTGCACTGCAAAACAACCTACCTATAACTTGGAAATGGAATTAAAGACCTGAAGTTGATATGATAATCTTGTGGTAACACCTGGAATGGAAAATGGCACAAATTTTTAGAAAATGCTGGATATATCTGCTTAAAAATATAAAAAAAATTCTGTTCCAAATTTTACATCCACTTGACAAATGAGTTACTGAGAATATTAAAACTTATGATGAAAACCTTACATTGAAACATCTGCTATTAAATATTGAAATTGCTGGTGTTTTAATAATTAATCAAAAAAATTATGTCTTTAATTGCAGTTAACTCAGCAAAAACCCCTTGAAAACAACCAATGAGAGTTCAGAAAATTACTTCCATAAGCAGGTACAGTCGACTCTCGTTAATTCGAAACTCGAGGGACTCTTGAAATATTACGAATTATCGAGTGTTTGAAATATCAAATGGTTTAAATTTGTGAGAGAAAATAAATAAAACTTCGAATTATTAAGTGTTGGTTAATTTTTATTTATTAATATAAAAATGACAAGAATTAAGAGGTACATTCGTGTACATACGTATTGTATTGTATGTATTCGTAATGTGAATTGATTAATCTTTCGAAAGAACTTTGTTATACTGGTTTGCTTTAAAGCACAATTCTGCTGCTCATACTGCTCAATAACTTTTTATAAGAGAAAAAGTGCCTGAAATGCTTTTTCATCACTTTCGTTTTGTAGACAGAAGCTTTGTAAGGTATCAAATGAGAATCTTGCTTCCTTAACTGACACCTCTGCCAAAGGTTCCGATGTATCGTCCTCATCTTCATCGTTACTTTGAGTATCTGTCGCAGATAAAATTTCGCCATCGGTTAGTGAACCTGAGACAGCAACATTTTCATCCACTTGAACAAAATCAGAAAAACTCACACCGCTGATGTCACCTAATGGTTCTATTGCTGGTTCTTCATCATCTATAAGTATTGGAAGATTTTCTTGATTTTCTTTTAAGAAACCGGATTTTTGGAAGCAGTTGAGAATCGTTAGGGGTGTTACAGCTCTCCATGCTTTGTCAATTAGTAAAATAGCTGTCAGAACCGTGATATTTGCAGTTAGCTGTTTGTCGACAGATTCTAAAACGATCTTAACAATTTCTTTGGGATAGAACGTCTTAAAATTATGGATAATCCCTTGGTCCAATGGTTGCAATTTGAAAGTTGTATTTGGCGGAAAGAAGTAGAGTTCCACGTTAGACAATGTAGGAGGACTGTTGTGGACAGTGCAGTTGTCTAAAAATAGTAAAATTTTCCGCTTTTGTCGTTTCATGTCCCCATTAACTGTTAAAAGCCAATTGTTAAAAAGTTCTGTCGTCATCCAAGCTTTTTTGTTAGCACGATAATCAGTTGGAAACGATTTCACTCCTTTGAAACATCGCGGTTTCATTGCTTTTCCTATCACTAAGGGTTTAAGTTTTTCTGATCCATCCATATTTACTGCAAGTAAAACTGTCAACCTCTCTTTACTATGTTTTCCTCCGTGACATTTTTCATCTTCAAAAGTAAGCGTCTTGTCCGGTAAACATTTAAAAAATAGGCCAGTTTCATCAGTATTAAAAATTACTCGGGCATCATAGTTTTCAATCAAGGTCTTCAATTTACCGTGCCAATCTAAACAAACTGCATCATCAACACTTCCAGTTTCCCCACAAACTTTTTTAAAAACAACTCCATTTCTCTTTTTGAAATTTGTAAGCCACCCTTCACTTGCCGGAAAGTTTTTAATGCTTAGAGTAGACGCGAACTCTTTTGCTTTTTCCTTCAACAAGTTCCCGCTAATAGACACTTTTTGTCCTCTACACTGTCTTAGCCAAATGACCAGGCTTTCTTCCAGACGAGGAAATTCACCTTTAGTAGTTCTTTTCCTTACTCCTTACTCTCGTTCGAATTACCAAGTGTATGAAAATGTATTGATTTAGTTCGAAATATAAAGAGATTCAGTAGGGAACTCGTGATAACTTTGAATTATAGAGAGGTTCGAATTATCGCAGGTTTGAATTAACGAGAGTCGACTGTATATGCAAAGTAGAGACAAGGGGCATATTTCACCAAACTACCAAGTAACTTTTGTTTTGTATTTCTTTAAGGTTTGATCGGACACTTTAGGTTGATCCTATTATTGTCTGCCCAAAGGAGATTTCACCAATATTTTTTTAAAATCTGAATGGCTTCCAATTTCATCAATATTTTTAAATTTTGTTTATTGAAATGCTGTATTAAACAATTCATAATTATTTAATCTATTAGTATTTTTGAAGTTTTAATATTAAACCTCTACTAAAAGATTTAGGATTAGGATTGTAATTAAAACTGTCATCTGCTAATATCTCATCGGCGCAGAATATATGAACATGTAATGCAAGACAATTCTATAATTGTCCTTATAAAGTGACAAGACTTAATAATATTCATTCTTTTTTTTAGTGTATTTAAAAAACATTCACTGCTAAAGTAGAAAATCAATAAGTGGATTTTGATTACACAATGAACGATTATAGTAATAGAATATTCAAATAATTTATATTTTAAAAATCTTCTACATAAATCATATCTAGATAAATAACATAATAAATGGGCAATACTATTATTGGAATGCAAACTATGAAGAAATAATAAGTCATAATAGATTTTAAAATAAAAATGAACTCAGTATCAATATACTGCAGTGGAATGACAAGTACTTTATCATAGATATTTTTATCTAAGTAAATGAAGCAAAAAGCAATTGTTAATAGCTCAAAGCATTCTTAGATAATATTTTCTTTCTGTTATTTATTAATTAATTGATTCTATTTCAAATTGAATCAAAATCAGGGTCCTCAGTATTATATTTTAGCTGTATAGCCTTGAAACATTTCTCTGGACCATTGTAAACAGCTTGGACAGCAGTATCCATAAGCATATTTTTTTTCCATTCATGTAAAGTTGGAATACTATCTTCAGAAAATGGTAGCTTTTCTTGGACCAACATATCCAATACCTTTGCTCGTTCTGCCCAAGGCCACAGCATATAGTCAACCATTCCTGGCTTATCACCACCAAAAAATTTGGTACTTCTAGATTTGAGTTCTTTTTCAAAAGGTTCCATAGTGTTGAGGAACTCTTTCACCCAATCCTCAGAAGTCTTTTCTTTAGGATTCATCATGCATTTTCCGAAGAGACCACTCACCCCATCGATTTTTTTGATTAAGTCTCTTTCACTTTTAGCAACTTCAGGCTCTGCAGAGTATAACGCAGGTGTGGGATAAGTTTCATCCAAGTAATTGCATATATCCAAACTTTCAGTGATTATATCATTTCCAATATCCAACGCAGGCACTTTCTCTGAAGGATTGATAGAAGAATACCACTCAGGCTTTTTTTTCAAATTGATATTAACCGCTTGATACGCCAAACCTTTTGCTTGCAGAACTAATCTTACTCTCTGAGCATACGGGCAATATTCAAAGGAGAATAAGCTTAATGTTTCTGCTTTAGATGGCCTTGGCGAACCCTGTGTTAAATGTTTAGTTTTAGTTTCCATCTCCGAAAAAAAATTGCAGAGCAGGAATACAATTAAACCAACTAATTTCAACCGCAAACTATTAAATGATGACAGATGACAGATCGGTGTGGGTTGAAGAGCATAGATTTTTTTATATGTCCTAGGCATCTTATGCCATCTAGACTACTCCTTAATCAAACTCGTTCTACTTATTCACACATATATATACATACGTTTTTCATTATTAGATATACATAAACACTGCAATGGCGGGACTCGAACCTATTTAGTCTCCACCGTAGTCGATATCTTCTACCGCTACGCTACAGAGTATGTGAAAGGAATGGCTAAACTACCAAACTTATAAAGACCGTTTCTAATGGGCATAAAAATAAAAGAGAAGCTAACTTCAACAGGAAATGCGCTATTACAATGTTATAGATTATTTCAACCTTCTGGGAAATTTTTTTTTTGTTTAAGTCTCTAAAATAAAATGCGTAAATGGTAAGTTATTAATTATCCACAATAGTGGAATAAACTAACCTATGAATAATGTTTCTAATAGACTCCAAGTAACAAATATGCTAACTAGACATAGCATATGCGCAGTCATAATATTCTCAAATCATTTCAACTGATCTAAAGTTTTTCGTATTTTCCTGTGATTCTTCATAATTTATACGAAAAATTGGAAAACATACATATAAAATATTTATAATAAAAATTGGAAAACATACATAATTAATACATAATTATGATAGAACATATATGAAAGAAATAATTTTTCAAAAATGGAACATAGACATTATAAAGAAGAACATAGATAAAAAGTGTAACCTCTATACCATCTGTGCTGTAGTATGGTTCTCGTTCTCTGGTTTTCTCTTCACATTGGTGTAACAAGATACAACCAGCATGGTAAGATTTTTATATCTTTTTCTAGTTTTATAATTGTGATCTTTTAATGTAACTTCTTGAAATGGTTCGACTTATAAATTTGCTGTTGCCGAAAAATTTACTAAATATTTATTTTTTTAGGGTATTGACATAAACCATAAATACGACCGTAAGGTTAGGAGAACCGAACCCAAGAGTCAAGATGTATATTTACGCCTCCTAGTAAAGGTAAAAATTTGATATTATTACATTTTATAACCTTCTTTATAATATATGCTTCATTTCGTTACAGCTCTACAGATATTTGGCTAGGCGTACTGATGCTAAATTCAATAAAATAATATTGAAGAGGCTCTTCATGAGTAGAATTCATCGTCCTCCAATTAGCATTGCAAGGATTGTGAGATTCATGAAAAAACCAGGCCGTGAAAATCTCATAGCAGTTGTTGTTGGCAATATAACAGACGATGCTAGGATTTGGGAGCTTCCCAAATTGACTGTTTGTGCTTTGAAAGTATCAGACAAGGCTCGTGCAAGAATAATTAAAGCAGGTTAGTTTACCATATATTCTGATCGATATGACACCCAGTATTTGTACACGTTTTGATAAGAGTATTTTATAGTGCTTCATCAATATACCTAATATTATTGATTATAGATTTTAACATCTTTGTTTTCAACAATCTTCGTATTAACAATTCCACCTATGTTAAATTGTACACACAAGCTAACTGATATCTGATTTGTTATCCAAAATCTGTATATCATGAGATAACAATTTTTTTTCATATCAAATAGGAGTAAATATGACTGCTAGGATTTTATAACATGTTTATATTAAGTGATATGTTTCATTTGGGATTGCTACACATACTATATTAACCAAGATATTCATCTCATTTTGAATTTTATGTGAGTAATTTTCTCTATATAGTTGAAATCAGTACCCTCGATAAATGATTGAAGTAATGCCATCATGTAGAAGTATTAAAACCAAATTTCCCTGTAGAAGGTTTATGCCCTCAGTTTAGGGACCGTAAGACACCCTCTGCAGCACCATTATTTCTAACATTTCAACATGAAGAACCTAAGATCCATTCACATGTTTTTATAACCTGAAACTTGTGACTATACAAGCTACGATTTGTTATCATTTGAAGAAAACTGCTGCAGAATCGCATCAAAGGTTATAGTAAAAATGCTAGGGTAAAAAATTTCAGGGTGGTTATTTTGACGTGAGAAACAAAATGTGGCGAAAAAGTTGCAGACATTGAACTGGATGAAGAGGATTCTCAAAGAAAAACTCGAAGATCAAAGGTAATGCAGAAAGCCATCTTCATTTATTTGAAAGTGGAGATAGGGATCTACATAAACTGAAAGAAAGGCATCAAGAAAATTGAAGAACCACTTGTGAAATGCTACTAGACAGACACAAAAGGAATTCCTTTCTCAAACGATTTGTGACAGGAGATGAAAAACTGAGATTGCTTTGGAAAGAAGACTATCAGTGCTTTGTGTTTGGTGTGATCAGAAGGGAGTAAGCTGCTATATAACCTTGTGAAATTAGGATCTCTACTAACAGCAAATAATCAATTTAAATCAAGCATTATGTAAAAAGTCAATTTGTAAAATGCTTATCACACTCGAGAAAACGATCTAGGTGTTCAGTTGAGAAAGAATATCTATTTGAATCACTAGGAATTTCTCTCGCTGAACATCATTTCAATTTGTACGAGAATGGACCGCCCTTTAGCACGACAGCATAAACAGGAGGAGAGGTGGCAAAAATTTATAAATCTCAATGGAGATTATTTTGAACAAAATATTTCCTGTCATTTTCCTACAGACTTGTAGTTTTTACAGAGAAATTCTGGTTTCAAACTTCTACACGTGATGCACCAATCATACTAAACTTTGTTGTGGCATTTTTATTTTTTCAAGATATACAGATGATTTTGTTGAAATCATTATTAGGACTAAATTTGTTCTGTTCCTTATCTCATATTCTTTGGGATGTGTCAATAACATTTCTTGGCTCCTCATAATTATTAACCGTATACAGTTTCATAAAACCAAGTTTTGTACAATTTTTTTGATCTGAAAAGTTCATACGTTCGCACAAACTCTGTTGATTTCTGGTGATTTTTAATATTAACTCTACTGTTAAAATTAAAATTTGTGGAATTACTAATTTTCCATTTCTTTACAGGAGGTGAAGTTATCACTTTTGATCAGCTTGCCTTGAGAGCACCATTGGGACAAAAAACTGTCCTTATGCAAGGCTGCAGAAATGCCAGAGAAGCTGTTAAACACTTTGGTCCTGCTCCGGGAGTTCCTCACTCTCATACTAAACCTTTTGTTAGGTCTAAGGGACGTAAATTTGAGAGAGCTAGAGGTCGCAGGAAGTCATGTGGCTACAAAAAATAAATTAATTTTATGTTATGACATTTCATTCGATATGTTTACTTTAGAATATAAATTGGTTTTAAAGTAAACTTTTTCCTAAGTCTACCCTTTTTTTGTATAAAAATTGAAAACCTTTACATTAGTAGTTTTCAATTTGAAATCCCATTCTACTAAGAAAATATATCAAAAGGATAGTTAGTGCCCAACCTACCGTACAGATAATTGTTATTTGAAAAGAATATCTACAAAAGAAATACTAATCCTAAGTTGGAAGATGCTGTATAGTTCAACATCCATCAATAATAAACACCCAGATATTGTAAGTGTTTACTATTTGGTAGTTACTTTGTTGGTACCAAAATAATTCAAAAACGCAAAATCTTCTGGCCAAGGAAGATTTAACAAAAGGTACAGGTGTAGAAGAACAAGAATACAATTATGAGTAAAAAATTTTCTGCTCTTTATTGTTTAGATAATTGTTTTGTCTTGGCAAACAACGGTTACAATCCCTTTCTTATAGACTAAATGGTATCCAATAAACAAAAGAAAATGGCATTAAATCTCGTGTACCCAATCATAAAAGAATACACAGAAATATTTTTCGTTGTCTTATGTCAATGGATTATCTGAAAATATGCTATATATTTCAAAAGCAGTTTCAATTATAACGCGGCTTTTAAGACAATTAATAACCTTAGTACCTACATAAAAAACAATAAAGATCGTACAAATAAAGAAAATAAATCCGGAGTCTACAAGTTAACTTGCAAAGATTGCCCTTTAGTATACATTGGCCAGACTGGTAGATCATTCAAGAAACGTGTCCAAGAACACCAAAGGGGTTATACTACTCTGTCAAGAAAGTACCGGGAATTTTCAATTAAAACAACATTTTTACATTTAATCGTCAAAATTTATTGGGTCGCCTTCAAAATAGGCTCCATTTGCTCCAATACATCTATGCCAACGGCACTTCCAATTATCGAAACATTTTTTATAGGCGCTTTCCGGGATGGACTTTAGCTCTCGCGCCGAATTTTGTTTTATGGCTTCAATCGACTCAAAACGGGTGCCACGAAGGGGCAATTTTAGTTTTGGGAAGAGGAAAAAGTCGCAGGGAGCCAAATCCGGCGAATACGGTGGTTGCTGAAGCACGTTTGTTGAGTTTTTGGCGAGAAAGTCAGTCACAATCGTAGCTCGGTGAGAAGGCGCGTTATCGTCATGCAAAATCCATGAGTTGTTCGCCCACAAATTTGGCCGCTTCTTACGGATACGCTCACGCAAACGTTTCATAACGCCTAGGTAATACTCCTTGTTTACCGTCTGACCCTCTGGAACGAATTCGTAGTGCACCACGCCACGGATATCGAAGAAAACAATGAGCATCACCTTCATTTTCGAGCGGCTTTGGCCTTCATTTTCGACCGTCCTTGAAGGCTCTGTACCACTGATATGCACGAGTTTTCGACAGAGCATTATCACCAAAGGCCTTTTGCAACATTTTCAATGCATCGGCACACGAAAATTCATTTGCAACACAAAACTTTAAACAAATTCTTTGCTCAACGTAATCACCCATAGTAAAAATCGGCACGCACTCTGACATCGACTGACTTAATCAGCTGTTGCAAACACACTAGTTGACAGATCCCGCTCAAGCTTGGCATAGTAATTAAGGACAGTGGTACCAACCTAGGAAAAAAATCATTGCCCCGCCAGATTTAAATCGATAATTCCCGGTACTTTCTTGACAGAATGTATACATATATACCTGTCGAATGTACAGAATTCTGTACATTCGACATATGCTAATCATCTTAAGGAATTTAGGCATAATTTCAACAATAATTATGAAATTATCCACGTTGAAAGCAAAAGTTCTAGATTAACACTTTTAGAATTTCTTGAAATCAACAGGTATAATGCCCGTAAAATCCTTTTGAACGAACAAACAGATGTCGATCATTCTCCATTACTGAATATTTTTCCTTAATGGCATTTTTAGCGGCAAACTCCAATAAACACCTAGAGTTTTTATGACTTGTGCTTCTATTATTTGGTCACGTACCTAAAAATGTATATAAACTCGGTTACACTGAATACCATCAGACAGTACAATGTAATACCTGAAGAAGCCACATCGTGGTGAAACAATTGTTGTAGTAGTACAAACATTTTTGTGGAAATAAATTACTGTCTCATATACATTTTTTTAAATTGTTTTGTCAATTACATTTTGACTACATCAAGTGAATACAATGACTAATAGTTGCGCAACCTGTGAAATAGAATAATAAGTAGCGGATTTTTACTTGATAGAAGGATTATTACAAACTTTGAATATCATAACAGATTTAATCTGTTAGTCTCTTACAATTTTCATGTCAGAAATTTTTTTTTTCAAAAACTTGAAATTAAATTAATGTCTTATAAGCATTGCTCATATTTAACAGACGTATAAAATCAAAACTATACAATATCAAATGGAATAAAAAAATCAACAAAATAATAAACGGTTTTTTACTTGATTATTACAAAATTTAAATATCAAAACAGATTAAATCTATTAGTCTTTCACAATTTTAATTTCAAAAAAATTATTCAAGAAACTTTAAGAATTAAATTAATATCTATAAGCACTGCTCATTTAATAGATGTATAAAATCGAAACTCATTATACAATATCAAATGGAATTAAGAAAAACCCAACGAATATAAATTGTCAATTAAAATTAATAAATAAATATATATATATATATATATATATATATATATATATATATATATATATATATATATATATATATATATATATATATATATATATATATTTTTAATTCCATTTGATATTGTATAATGAGTTTCGATTTTATAAGTCTATTAAATATAAGCAGTGCTTATTAAGACATTAATTTAATTCTTAAAGTTTCTTGAATAAATTTTTTGAAATTAAAATTGTAGAATAAAATAGAAAAAGGATTTTTACTTGATAGAAGAAATATAACAAAATTTGAATATCAAGATATAGTGCATGTTTTGAGAGATTTCTGAATTAACTTATTCGAATATTTAAATATATTAAATATTTCAAATAAATTATATTCTTTGAGAAGTCCTTAAGGTGTTCATGTTTTTAAAAGGCAATTGGTGTTCTTAAGAGATGATCAGAAACAAAATTTTGTCTCCTTTAAATATTTATTTATTAATTTTAAGGACTTTCTTATATCTGTTGGTTTATTTATTCCATTTCACATTATATATTGAGTTTTGATTATATACGTCTATTAAACGTAAGCGATGCTTATTTTAGACATTAATTTAATTCTAAAAGTTTTTTGAATAAAATTTTTTTTGAAATTAAAATTGTAGAAGACTAACAGATTTAATCTGTTTTGATATTCAGATTTTTAAAATTGTAGAAGACTAACAGATTAAATCTGTTTTGATATTTAAATTTTTTTTTTTAAATCTACAGATATAAATTGTTAATTAAAATTGAAAAATAAATATTTGAATGTTTCGTTCCAAGCATGCGCACCTGAACTCTTCAGACAGGCGTGGTGCGCTGCCTGTGACGAAAATGTTTTGTTTCTAATCTTATATTTATGAAAACTAAATCTTTTTCAAAAATAAAAAACATAATTTTAAGAATTTCTTTAAAACTAATTTATTTGAAATATTTAATATGAAGCTCTAGAAGGAAAATGCGGTGTTGTGAGAGAGCTTCCACCTTTTAATTCGGCAGACTGCGTTTCGTTCGGAGTCTGCGCAGCTCTGCCTGTGACGCTAGTGACCATGTGATCAGCTTGGAACGGTGGTCGTTAAACGCTGTATGCCTTGCCCTATTTCTGAACTAGGAGCGAAGAGGCTGTTCGCTACAAATATATACAAATAAGTTACTTTAAAAACTCAAAACATAAAACATGTAGCACATCCTCAAAAACAATTAGAATTCAGATAATAATAATAATAATGAGTTGAAGCGCATTTAAATGAAAATATAATTTTGCAACGAATATGTTAAGTAAATTTTATCATTTTCTCAAATTGTCATTTACAACTCTTTTGCGCGCTTGTTCTAAAAAATATCGTGTTATTGATTTGCCCAAATGTCTTTAGTTTTAGAATTTTGAGTCAAAAATGGTCTCAAACAATTAATTTGGATTCGCTGATGAAGAATCCAAGATCAAAAGTAATTTTGACCGGCCGATCCGTCCGTTCGAAAAGAAAAAGCTGGAGACTTGAAAGTTTCAGATTAGGTTTGAGGCCTAATAATGTCGGTTAATTGGCAAAATCGGTGCATCTGAAACATTTCCTCTTTTCCCTATATTTCCACAACTACATATCTTATCGAAATCAAATTTGGTATTTGTGTGACGACATGAAGATTTATGCCGAATTTCGTAAAGATCGGCCGTCTGGGTCGACGACTGAAGGTAAAAATTCTAACTTTCGATCGAAAAGACCTAGAAAATTGAAATTTTCAGGGTAGATGCATAGATAAATGTATGATATTCATGGTAGGTTCATGGGTTAATGTATCAGTTGAAAAATTGGCAGAATCAACTTCCTGAGTTACTCTCATTTGAAATTTCATTTTTTTTGAACGTACAAATCTGATCGAGTTGAAATTTAGTATTCAGATGTGAAATGAGGACACAAAGGCTCATGTATAATTTCGTGAAGATAAATTACGAGAATTTTTAAAATATTTCTCTCATTTGATTTCGGCAGAAAGTATGAGAATTATCTGATATATTTTATTATTATTATTACCAAACACAATTTAAGCCTAATGACAAAGCTCTTTCAAGCCTATAAATAAAATTACAAAATTCTTTGTTGCAACACTAACAAAAATTCTGACACTATAATAAACTTAGTTCATCGGATTTCCAGCTCGGCAAGGTCAGCAGTGCTAAACTTTAATTTCTCTTGGCTTTGTCAGATCAATTATTTTCATGTTTTTGATAGAATACTTCTAATAATATAAAACATGCTTCCTGATTCGCATTATAAAAATGCGTTAATGATCAAGTATGGTATCTATGCTGCTGCAGTTTCCTGGAAATTATACGATCCCCATCTTTTACAACCCCAAACAAAATATGGGCGCTCTAGATTGGTACGGCATATTGTATGGGCGCTAGATAATGGACGTAGCTAGATCCTGTATTTAACGTTCATATATTTCAGAGGGTGATTACAAAAGTCAAAAATATGTCCTAAAATGCATCCTATGTGCGCTAGAGCTTCTTCAACATGACCACCAAAATCCAATAAAGTAGCGATATCTTTCAAAATTTCAAATGAAATTCAGTGCATTGAAGTTTTTGGATAAACTGAATCGTTTGGTGATCAAAAAACTTACTGATTCTCATCAGTGGCGGAAATAATAGGGGGTCTTTCATAAAATTACTTCTAATTTTCCGCTGAGTGATCAAACTGAAATTTTAATGAAAGAAATAGATCCCTCATACATTTTGAATAAAAAAGGTACCCTTCGTTGAAAGCGTTTACGGAGCACCATTCTCGAGAAAAAAGTGATTTTGTGATGATATGCATTCATAGGTGTCTGTAACTTTGACATTCGTCAACAATAACATCATATTGACTTCTGCCATACTTAATAGTATTAAAAAAATTGAATTTAATAGATATAATCAAGAAGATGAAAAACAATTAGTCGAACATAATTCTAATCAACAAGTTTAACTGGGCAACGGACAAAATAAAAAACAAAACATCTATAACATGAACGATATAAAATAAATCACAGTAAATGTTCAAAATGTCGTTAGCTTCAATACATTTTTTAATACGTTTTCGCATGGACGTTCGCACATTAGCAAAAATTCCTGGAATAATGTGTTCGCAATTATTTACATTTATTACAGGTTGCTCCAATTCTTGAATATTTCGAACTGGAGCTGAGTGCACGTATTCCTTCAAATATCCTCATAAAAAAAATCTAGGGGATTCAAATCTGTTCGCACATTAGCAAAAATTCCTGGAATAATGTGTTCGCAATTATTTACATTTATTACACGTTGCTCCAATTCGTGAATATTTTGAACTGGAGCTGAGTGCACGTATTCCTTCAAATATCCCCATAAAAAAAATCTAGAGGATTCAAATCCGGAGATCAAGATGGCCAGTGTATAGGCCCTCCTCGGCCAATCCATCTTTGATTATGAATTTGATCCAAATATTTCCCTACACAAATTACAAAAATTAGAAGTAATTTTATGAAAGATCCCCTTTTATCTCCACCACTGATGATAGCGAGCTTTTTAATCACCAGACAATTCAGTTTATCCAAAAATCTCTATGAATTTCATTTGAGTCTTCCAAATTTTGACAAAGATATCGCAAGTTTACTGGATTTTGGAGGTCACGAAGAAGCTCTAGCGTCCATGGGGTGCATTTTAGAACCTAAGTTGATATGAAGTTTTCTTCATATTTTGACCTCTAGAATCACCCACTGAAATATATGAACGGTAAATCCGGACATCTGTATATTGAAAAGTAATTTTCAGTGTTCTTTTTTATCCTTTTACGTGCTTGGAACGTAATTTTTAGTCTTTGTTCTTTGAGTTCTATGATTAGAATACCATAAGTATGTACAATAATAGTCTGTTTATGAAGAATACTCTGTACACGTTCTAATGGCGAGCCCATTAGGTTAATCTACTTACGGGTAAGATAAGAAGAAGGTCTATGACCACAAGTAAAATGTCAAAACCTTTAAAAGAAATCTATGGTCAAAATTTATAACCTATGAAATTTATACATAACTGCTTGACAAACGTGTAGTATACTAACTATATGAAACGTATTATTATAACATAAACAATGTCTAAGTATGATTTTGAAATAATAATTGGAACCTACGAAGAATATCTACTTGGCTATCTTTGTTCTATAAAGGTAAAATAATTAATTTTTCTTAATATAATTTCAAAAATAAATTTTATTTGTGTTTTTAGGATAAAGATGTTAAACAAAGTTTTGCCTCCCACGATCACATCAGCAGCATAAGGACAATAGATCATTGTGGACAGTATGTTGCTTCTGGAGCAGCTGATGATAGGATAATAATCTACGACTTCAAAACCAGAAAAGAATGTCACATGTTAGTTCATCATGAAGCAACAGTTAATTGTTTAGCATTTACAAATGAACACACACATTTGATGAGTGGCAGTTCTGATGGAGTTCTAGCTATCCTAAGAGTTGGCAATTGGCAGATGGAGAAGAAATGGGATAAGGCACACAAAGGGTCAGCAATTTACGATATAGCAATACATCCTTCAGGTAAATTATAGAATCGTCTTGAGGTGATCTTTCTATTTTATTGAAATTTATTGAAGAAGCAAGACGAATTCACTTTTGTCTTATGGGAATTTTATTTTCAATAAGTATGTGAACAGTCTTAACGATAAGACCTCAAGTTGGTTATATAGGTTGTATTATTTTCAGAGAATTTGAGTGAAAGTAATTGAATCTTTCGATTGTTAGAGCCTCTCAATGTGTTCTGTAAACTGAGAAAATTCATTTGGATAATTTCCTCTCATCGATCTTATCTGTCGAATGGGAGTAAAATGAAATAATGCATAACGATAGTTAGAAATCACTAAAAATTGGTGGTTTCTTGTTTTACTAATCTTTTTCTGTTCCACTTCACTATTTATATTATAGGAAAATAGCCTTCCTCTTAACTGAAAAGTCGAATAATCATTTTACACATTCGTTAATGAATAGAGAATAAAACCCTTGATCATTGGAACTTCCAAGATGTGTTTAGAAATACACACATGCATGATCATAAAATTAGTTTAATTCTCTAATTTGCATTTATTTTAGAAATTTTTAGTTTTCTTGGTTTTAACAAAGTTTAGTATCTATACGTGATGATTTTATCATGATTGAAAAGTTGTTTCCATAAGTGTTTGAGAAAAAAAGGATATTCCACCTAAATTCCTGAAAATAATTAGCAGCATGTGTTGTTTTACTAGTTTTATCTGGCTATTGCTAATTGTTTGATTGAGTTGTGTTAGCTAAGTGTTGTAATGATTATAAATGCTGTTGTTGCGGTATCAATTGTGGTGGCTATAGAAGATGGCCATGGTCTGCATGTAACTACGAGTAACTTGGATGTAAGTCTCCAACAAGTATGTCAACATTACGAAGAGATTGATCTGTTCACAAGAAGACTAAGTACACGATGAGGAAGACAGCTAGAGATGATTGCTTTCCCTTTTCTAGTGCTTTAATAAATTGAATAGTTACAGCATTTTCCATTTGAAGTCTTCTGTAAGAAATGAGAAATGTAAATGTAACGGAGTAGACAGTTAGTTGCTGCTGGATTGTCTTTTCGAACTAGGACCACTGGGCGGCTGCTTTCGGGAGAACGTCTTTTGTGTTGAATTTTTGCACGAGAACATTTCTTAGCTGAGTTAATAGCCCTCTTCAGCTGTATTTGAATTTTGAACACAGTTGCAAGTTGTACTGCTCCCATTTGAAAAACTTCCTATTTATCATGCTCATACTCGGTGTCATTTTTGAGCATTTGTGTATTTCTGAAGTTTCAAGAAGCGAGAGATTCATTTCCTATTGGTTATGAGATGTGTGAAATGATGATTCAAGAACTCTCTCTCTCTCTATGTTCTGTCATCCTACAGTCAAATAAATGACTTTTTTTGCAATTTTAAAACAGAAATCTCATGAAATTTAAAAACACATAGTTCAAAGATTATCCTCCCTTAGATCTGCATCGTTACATACTGGCAAAAAAGAGTGGGAAAAGAATATAGTGAACAAGAAAATGGAAAATAATAAAAAAATTTCGAAAATAAAATTTCAAATGAGAAACATTTAGCAACCGCTTAGCCAATATGATCCAATTTTGAATATAACTGACATATTCAGATTGCAAACCTACCCTAAAAATTTTAAGTCTCTAGGTCTTTTCTTTCTTAAATTAGCATTTTTACGTCCGGTCGTCCGCCCGGACAGCCGAATTTCGAAAAATTTTGGATACATTTTCCTGTCATTATACATTTAAGTGCCAAATTTGATTTCCATCAGATCGGTAGTTTCTGAAGTATTGAGAAAATAAGAAAAAGTTTCGAATGCGTTTAACTGGGAAAACATTGGATCTATTTTGCACATTAGCAAACTTAACCTCTAGATATTTAGGCCTAAAACCTCATCTGAAAGTTTAAAGTCTTTAGCTGTTTAAAAGTTAGTTTGAATTTCTTTTGACCTCAGATTCTCCAGTAGCGAGGAAGTTGAAACAGAAACCAAATTGAAATGAATGCCAAAAGGGTGCAGCTTTTAAGCAAGGGTAGAATATTTAATAAATTACAGATGGAAACCTCAAATAAAAAAAAAAGCTTACTGTATGAGTGCGCTAAAACTCTTGGCGCCTTGAGTACTCTCATAATTTTTAACTCCAATATCTTTCATGCTTTCAGGAAAATTAGCTTTGACAATAGGTGCAGATACTACATTGCGAACTTGGAACTTGGTAAAAGGACGACAAGCTTATGCAATAAACTTAAATACTAAAAGTAAAGATGCCAGATCTTTGGAAAAAATCGTGTGGTCATCAGATGGCACACATTTTATTCTTTATGGTGGTAAATATACCGAAATCTGGAATATAGAAGAAGGGGGCATCTCCCAATCTATTGATCATGAGAAGAAAGTAACCGCTTGCATTTGGTTGAAGCAAAAGAAAATATTAGTAGGACATGAAAATGGTGATTTTACTATAGTTGAAATAGAAGACTGCACAAAAACTTCAATTAAAGCTCATGATTCAAGGGTAAAATCTTTGGCAAAGTTTGGTAAATGGATTGCTTCAGTTTCAAGTAATGGAGAATTTAAAATATGGACATCAAAATTTGAAGAACTACTCAAAGAAAACACAGGTTGTAGACCTACCTGTTTACGTATTATTCCAACATTGAAAATTAAGAAGGAAGAATCATGTGATGAAGAAGTTAAGATTGAGCAAGAGACAGTAAGTATTAATAAAAGACCTAGAGTGGTAATTGAAGAAGATGGTGATAATAAAACTGAAGGTGAAAAGGTACCCAAGAAGAAGAGAAAACATAAAAGAAAAATCTAATGTAATGTTGATCTGCCTTTATTTATATGTAAATCTAATGTAATGTTGATTAACATTGTTTATAATGTAAAATAATGAATATTTGTTTATGTATAATAGGTTTTCAAATAGAATTATTTAATATGAATTCTTTCCAAACCCAAACAATTACCTTTAAATATAAATAAAACTATTTTGAAGATAACTCATAAATTTGGAAGAATGTACTATACCAAACAACTGTATTCTTGAACTAGTCAATTGAATATCAGGCAAATTTATGTTCATGAATCAATAATCAGAGATATTCTACTCAAAAACCAATTGATTTTTATTGGTCTGACATTTTTACACTAGATGGCAAAAGGTTGTTGATAACGAAGGATAACATTATTGATTAAAAATAAAAACTTGTTAATAATTTATTTATTTGAATTTATTTTAAGAAAGCGACTACTTTTCGGTCACCTTAGATATATTTTATTGAATTATCTTTAGAATAACAAGTCATTGTTTCATCCAAACGAATCAGCAAAAATACGTTTTTCTTCCTCAGTATAATTGAGTTACTTAAGTCACAATAATATTAAATTGGTATATTTCTTGTCATATCTCATTCAGTTATTAAATTTTAGAAATATGAATATGGGTCTTTCCCCATAAACATTCCGAACTTGCTCTTAAATAAATTTTTGAGAATTTATAATTTTATATTTAATAAGTTTTCGAGTGTTCCTTGTTCATCCGGAGATTATATTTACATAGTGTAGATAAATACATCACACTCAATATAAAAATCGAATATTGCCTCTTAAAGCAAAAATTGACAGAAAGCTGTTCTCAAACCTGAATATATCATCACAAAATTGTGTACAAAGTACATGTGATAAATTAGAAACAAGGCAATTCTTCATTCTCAAGAAAAATATTTTCAGTTATTGTTTAAAACTTCGATAGATAAAAACAAATTTTGTGTGATGATCAAACACTGCTTTTAAATGGGAAAAAATACCATTTATGCTTAGCAATGGCTTGGAAAGTGCCTGCTTAAAAGAACCATTTGCCATTATGCGGATTTTAAACTAGGTCAAGCAACCACCCCCAGGTGTTCAATTGAGGTAGCTTCGCCCAAAAGCATTCAACAAATTCTGAAAATTGTTATGTCCGATCGTAAAGTGAAGTTACAATAGATAGCTGCCATTCTAAAGATATCAAAAGGTAGCGTGTTCAAAATTGGGCATGAAAACTTGGGTATGAAAAATGTTTTTCCAAGTGGGTACCATGTTTGCTCATAGAGGTACAAAAACAACAACGAATTAAGAATCTGTAGTTTGAAAGTCATAAAAAGGATTTTTTGCTTCAGTACATAACCAGAAATAAAACGAGGATTCATCACTATACATCGTAGTCGTAAGGGTCGTCATTTGCATCCGCACACAGAACAGTCAGCAGGCAGGGTCATGGCGCTCTGTATTTTGGGACAGAATTTTGCACATCGACTTTCTTTAGATGAGGCAGACGAACAACGGCGACTACTACATTGCGTTATTGGATGAGACAATCAAGCAGAAAAGACCTCCATGACAAAGAAAAAACCGCTGTTTTACCAAGATAAAGCACAGATTCACAAGTCGAGAACATTGTTTACAGGTCTCAAAAAGATTTAGCTCCAATGATGAGGTTATAGCCGGAATTTAAGATAATTTTGAGGCCAAAGACAAATCGTTCTATTAGAAGAGCAACGAAAGTTTAGAAAAACTTTGAGGATTGTATCACTATGGAAGGTGACTGTGTTGATGAATAAAGTCGAATTCTGCAAAGAAAATGTGTTTTTACTCAATTGTTAAACAACATAAGAATTTGAAAATCAATCCTTACTCATGTGTAATATTTTCAGTCAAATTTAAATGCTATCAGATATATGGAAAAATTTAACGCCTTAAAATGAAGAATTTAGTGTTATCTTTGTTATGAATTTTCACAAAAGAAAAGAACTCATGCAAAATCCGGATAATTAATTTTTATTCTCAATATGTCATATACATATAACATTCATAAATCTGCGGGTGAAAGGCACATTTTTTAATCATTTTTAGTATTTATCATTATTTTATAGAATTCAATAACATTTAACATCTACAATTAGATGTCCAGTAAGCTAACAGTGGTAAATCATGTTTACTTATTCCAAGAGCTTTAAGTAGGTCATGATTTGGATTAGTTGTCCAACTAAGAGACTTGGCTATGTTCAGCCAATGTAATATAAGGCTAGATAAATAGGTTTCCAATATTTCATCACTTAATTTATCATTTTTCAAAGCCTCTTCAATAAGCACTTGTAAAGTAGGTAATCGATTAGGTAAAACTCCCATCCATTCTATTTTCCATATATCATCCTTCACTAGCTTAATGGGTGCACCAGTAATAGGAATCTAAAATTGAAGTATGAAGATTATTTGAAGTAAAACAAGCACCTGAATAAATAACTTGATAACATATTTGTAATTTGTTAAAATAAAACTTGGTAAAAGCATTCAGTAATGATTAATGATGACATGATGATGTTTCAAATGAATTAACTATGAAACTTCTACAAAATGAAAACAAGATATCTTAGAAAAAATAATCATCATCTTAATATATAAGAGCATCTTAAATTCGAAAACTGTATCTTAAGCTAATGATATAAACTGTTCGTCAAAAGTTGGGGAATATAATAGTAATAACTGTTCTTTATTGATAACCAGCTATCAATAGGCCATCGACCCAAGTCCTTTGGCCTATAATAAATTCCGATTACATTTTGATGTACAAGAATAATTACAAAAACAAAGTTTAGTAAGTTTGATAGCTTCTGAGTTTCTGCAGTAATGTGCCAGTTGAGAATTTCCTACATGGGTGTTCTACTGGTTCGTTGTGCATATCTTCCAATTCATCCAGCCTCTGTATGAAATTCATGTTCAATTTTTTTTATACGCTAATTGATGGGTTGTATCCTTGTTCTCTGGTATAATAATTGATTGGGGAGGTTGTGCAGTATTATATTTGGATGCCTCACCTCTGTTATTGTTCTGGTGGATAATGTTTCAGCCACCTCCGGATTTTTCATCACCGACCCTCGCAATTCGCGTACAAGGGATGTCCGTACTCAATTATTAGTCTACATTAGGGTGGGTCAAAAAAACCGAATAATTTATTTTTGACTTTATACTCTGAAAAATAGGTTCGTAGACACCTAAAAAGAATTCTCTCCAAGTATGAGCTCTTAATTATAACGGGCAGGTCCTCCGCTTTGCGGGTTTCTATTTTTTTTGAATAACCAGATAAAAAAATTTATATCTCGCTTCCAACTGCTTGGAAAAATATTCGGTGGCATAGACTTTGTGAGAAATTGAATGCTTTACAAAAAATGTCTCTTATGATTTTTTCAAAAACTAAACCGTTTAAAAGATATTCATAGTTGAAGTTTGGCTATTTTGAGGAAAATATTCGTTTTTATTATAAATTTTATAAGTCGATGAAAAAGAATTATTTCGAATTGCGGAACTCATGATATTGTAGGAAATTTACTGCTCTACAAAAATGGTCTCTTATGATTTTTCGATTAAGTGAAGCCGTTACGAGATATCTATCGTCAAACATTAACGAATATCAATATTTCCAGTTTTTGATCAATAATTCGATAAATTTCAATTTAAATTATTAGTTTCAGGAAAATTTACATAAATTTGAGTTTCGATGGATAAAGAAATGTTATAAACAATTTTTTTGATATTGTTTTCAGTCTTGAGCTTGTTTGATTGCATTAAAACAAGAAATAAGATTTCGTTATTCATTGTAGAATTATTGATAATAAATAAATTTATATGATGAGAAAATGACTTATTTCGAAAAAATTGTTTTTATCATGTATATAAAATGATGAGTTTTTGGAGCACTGAAAATGTAGTGTTAAACGAGTAGACAACGAAGATAGTTAAGAAAAAAAAACATAGGTGGCGTTAGCTTTAGAGTACCAACAGAAGAAGTAATGTAATTCAGAACAAAAAGCCTCTATCACAAAAAAATTCATGTATAATTGGTAGAATAAAATTTGAAAATACATACTAAACAACCGTTATAATATGAAATGCCAATGCAAATGACATTTTAAATTATTACAAATAAAGCTTACATAAATATCATTAGAACAAAAACTTCTCAATGAATTTTTGAACAAATAATTCCTGAAGGAGTGACTTTTATGATAGAAATTTAAATTTATGTAAATTTTCCTGAAACTAATAATTTAAATTGAAATTTATCGAATTATTGATCAAAAACTGGAAATATTGATATTCGTTAATGTTTGACGATGAATATCTCGAAACGGCTCCACTTAATCGAAAAATCATAGGAGACCATTTTTGTAGAGCAGTAAATTTCCTACAAAATCATGAGTTCCGCAATTCGAAATAATTTTTTTTCATCGACTTATAAAAACGAATATTTTCCTTAAAATAGCCAAACTTCAACCATGAATATCTTTAAGCGGTTGAGTTTTTGAAAAAATTATAATAGACCTTTTTTGTAAAGCATTCAATTCCTTACAAAGTCTATGCCACGGAATATTTTTTCAAGCAGTTGGAAGCGAGATATAATTTTTTTTATATGATTATTCGAAAAAAATAGAAACCCGCAAAGCGAAGGACCTTCCCGTTATAATTAAGAGCTCATACTTGGAGAGAATTCTTTTTAGGTGTCTACGAACCTATTTTACAGAGTATAAAGTCAAAAATAAATTATTCGATTTTTTTGACCCCCCTAGTCTACATATGGATTTGTAAATGATTGAAGTTGTTTTCGTGTTAATTCCTTGATCTTTGAATGTCAGATATCTGAAGTGTTTTGCTCTATTGATAATTTTTTTTATATTGTTAGTGTGCTGTTTCAGGCTGGCTTTGTTGTCTATTTGAATTCCTAGGTATTTTACTGATGGACTTGGTTTCACTGTTTATTTAAATAGTTGAGGATTGTTGATTAATGTTGTGGCTGACTATTATTAGTTGTATTTTTTCTGGATTAACTTTCAATCTCCACTTGGCAAACCTTGTTGTAATGTTATTTATGTATTCCTGTAGTTTATCCATACAGTCTTTTAATGTTTTCTTGTTTGAAATTGCTATTGTGTCATCTGCGTATTGTAGTATATATTATTTTGCATTATGGATTGTGGGAATGTCACTGCAATAAATGTTATTTAGAAACAGAGACAGTGGTGATCCCTGAGGTGTACCCTGCAAAGGAGCGAAGAAACTGGATTACTCATTAATTATTACTTTCAATTTTCTATCTTCCAAATATGATCTTATTACGTGGTGAAGGTATGAAGGTGTATCTTTGTTGAACAATTGTAGAGTAACCCTTTTATCCACATACTATTAAATGCTTTATTAATATCCATCAAAACTGCTGTCATTCTTCTGTTGTTTAGTTGTGTCTGTTAATTTAAGATGAATATTGTGAGGAGCTCTCCTCCTGCGGAAACCAAATTGGAAGTTTGAAATGAAATCCCCGAATTGTTCATCAAGTTTGAATTTAATTATTTTCTCTAATAGCATTCAATACACTTGCTTACTAGTTACTTGGCATCTTTTCTGCATGCTTTCCACCAAGTTATTGAGAATATCCTGCTCAATTTGTTGACAAAGTTGAGACAAAAGATCTCAGAGCTGTTGAAACATTTTTAGCAATGCTCTGTGGCCATCAAGGGTTCTTTGTTATTGGTCCCAAGCGTGCTCAATTGAATTTAGGTTAGGCAATCTTAGAGGTAATGTGGAATACCCTGGTTTTCTCTATCAGGACACAATTTTCTGTTCGAGCCATCAATTAGGTGACAGCTTTCAATTCCTTAAGAGGTAAATCGGCTGGTGGTTTACACAAACATTCAATTTCTGTTGTCCAAACTCAACAAATTTGTAACTGTCCATCAAACTGATCAATAGTATTCATACCTAAACCTGGTTTCATTATTCTATTCCTGATAGTGCTTGTTGACCAACTTGCATCAGAATTTCCTAACTGCTAGAATGTGTATAATGGATGGAAATTCCGTGGAGAGGGCCTGGGTTCTAGAATGGTTTTGACGAACGGAGGAGAAGCATAAGTGCTGTATAATTTATATGTTTCATTTTCCAGAATTTGTTTAGTTTGTTTTTTTATGATAGCTGAATGATTTTTTTTTTGTCAAGATTTTGAGATTATAGGTATCACTTCTGTAACCTTTATTGATAATAATAAAAAGCCTAACATATCTAGGATAAGACATCTTACATCATTTGAGCACCAGGTTATAGAACAATGCAAATTCAATCAGAATTTCTACGTTGAAATCGCCAGTTTTTTATGAGGAAATAATGAATCTTTATGATAAACTTGCAGCATATTTTATTTGCCCCATTTTAAAAAGAAAACTTTTTTTTTTAATGGCAATTCCAAAGTTTGTTATTCAGAAATGATAAACCGAAATCAATATTTAGTAGACAGCTAACAATATCTGATTTATATTTAAGACAGGCTTCAATAAATACTGCATTTCAAAAGTTTATTGCGTTTAAATATTTTTGAAAAATTGGACTAGTAATATCTCCACATTAAGGTAACAATATTTGTGGGAAAATTTTATCATTTATGTGTACATATACATATATAAGAAGTGTTGTGTAATGTTTAGTTAGTTCAAGATGTAAACTTGACAAAGCCACAGTGTTGGCGGAACATTATTAATAAATTGTGGAAATAATTTATTTTACTTTATTTAATTTATGTTTTTGTAATTTTTTAACTCACCTTGAAATTTGTAGGAAGCAATTGTTTGAAAGTATCTAAAATATTTTCTTCCTCACATTGAAGACACATCCCTGTTAAAACACAATAACAAACAACCCTAAAAACATTGTCTTTCATTTCACTCAACATAATTCTCAAGTTTTTGGGTGTGCATTTGATTGGAATTTTGGGAACATTGACAACTTTTTCGACAAATCTCTCGCAGTTCAAAATCCAAGTGAACCACATGTGTAGATGTGCAAAAACTGCTGGTTCACCAGTCAATTGAGGTAACGATCTGGACTGATGCCCTGGAGAGCCTTGTGCTTGCCGCACTGCTCTTTGAGAACACTGAGCTTGCTCAACTCCGTTAACTTTAGCAGCTTTTTCTTGGAGTTCTGATGCTACTTGCTTTATAGTGGGAATAACACTTGGCCATAAGTTTAGGAGATGGATCTGAAGAAATTAAGGTATAATATAGCTGTATCTTATTCATCCCATTTCCCTAATTTCAAATTCTCAAAATACAGCAATGAAAATAACTCAACTATTTTCCAATTTTCAAGAAAATTTCAAAGCCTGTGAAACTTGCATATATTGAATCAAGGTAATTCAGGTAATACTGTACATGAATATATTTTTAGTTTGAAGAGATTACTTACTTTATCTTTCATAAGCATAAGTATACTAAATTTTCTATGGAAACCTCTAGCTAAAGAGTCTTGTAAACTAAAGCTATGACTTATTATATGACCTCTTTCATTATCTCCAAAATATAAAGTACCTCCTTCTTTGCTGGACTCCTCCTAAAGAGTAATTAATAAAAAAATTTAAAAATATATTATAGTTTTTCAACAAGTTCTTTACTTGCTCACCTCACAGCTTAAGCTACGAACTATGGCTTGTTTAAGTAAAAACGCTAAGTCTTGTTGCAAAGGTGTTCGAGTAGTGACAAAGCAACCAGTTTGGCCCTTGGTAACCAAAGCTAGATCTAACTCTACAGATTGGCATGCTTCGCACCAAGGTACAGTTAGGCTGTGGGGTGTTAGTTGAGGTTCTTCTTTGCATTTTTGTGTACAGAGAACAACACATGGGCCATGAGATTCGCAAAAGTGACCAAGGGCTAATATAGCATTCATTTCCACCAATTACAAAATTCCGACATTTCGTTCGTTTAACCCACAGATGTCTCCTACTCAGTCTCCGGATATACTCAATGTTTATTCAATTTTTTGACAGTTGTTAAAGGTCAGCTGTTCAGAATAACCTATAGGGAAAGAAAATAGAGAAAATAAATAAAATTTAAAGCTGGGTTGCCAGCTTGTGCAAATAGTATCAATGATTCAATAAAAAAAATATTTCATATGTATTTGCCTACTGATTGGCTACTCTGATCTCTGGATAATTGTCAGATTCATTAGAATAGTCATAATTATTAGGATTCCGTTGAACATAGTCTTTCAGGAGGTAAGGTAAACTACCAATACAAATTCTTCAAGAACTCATTTTATCTAATACGTATGCAAACATTTATAGCAAAAACTATCGATTTATCTTGTAGATATTCGAAATTTATTACAATTTGATTTTCTATACTTTTAGGGCTACAATCCCCACGGAATTTTACACCAATCTTAAAATTGTTGTTTCACATCTAACACATCTCAACTGTACATCCAATCACTCTATTTTAACTTATTTAAATTTGTACCTATTTTTTTAATATATTGATTCAAGTGGGTATACATATATCCAAAATCAACGGGTTGATTTTGCCATTTAACGAATTTGAATTTCCCATTTCCAACAATCTCTTGAGCAGCTCTTCTATCACAAAACACGACAGGATTCTTCCTAGTAATGATTATTATTATTATTATTAATACACAAACAAAGGGAGGGGCGAACCCATAAACCCTAAAATTAACAAAATTTGTTGCCTCAGTAGTAAACATATTTCATTAAATGTCCAATAAAAAAACCCGATAGCAAATTAAGCCAAAAAAAAAACATATTTTCATTAATGTCACAATAGTCTCAGCCAAACCACCCGTCCAATCCACTCTTAAACACTCCAACCGAACTCGCACCGACAATTCCCGCAGGTAGGGAATTCCACACTGTGAACACGCGATTCACTAAACAATTCTTGCGGCACCTGACAGAAAAGTTTTACTTCTTAAGTTTTAAATGGTGACCTCTCAAACGAGTGTCAGAGCTTACACTATATATGTCCCTCAGCATGCCATAATTGTACCTCAATATACGAAAAGTGATAATCAAGTCTCCTCGTAGCCTGCGCCTTTCGAAGGTGCTGAGACCCACCATACATAATCTTTCCTCATAGCTTGGTCGTGCACCTGGAAACCAAAGTCGCGTTGCCTTGCGTTGTAGTTTTTCCAGTAACTGTTGATCACGCACTAAATCAGCATTCCACACAGGCCCGCAATATTCCAACAATGGTCTTACGTAACTGGAGTATAATCGTATCCATGATCTTAATGATATTTTTCGGAACGATTTCTTTAACATGAAGAGCCTGCTATTCGCCTTTTTCACAATTTTCGTAATATGCTCTGACCACGACAAATTCTCACAAACGGTCACACCAAGATCGTTATGGGATCGTACAGTGTCCAAAAGATGCTCACCCAGCATATATGTCCTACGCGAATGATTGCCCCCGAGATGCAAAACAACACATTTATCTATATTCAGTGGCAAAAGCCAGTCCGAGCACCATTGAGATATTGAATCCAGATCTTCCTGTAGAGTTTTGTGTTGGGTGGAGTAATTAAAAATCTTCGTGTCGTCGGCATAAAAAGCACAGTCAGACCGGATGTGACGAGATAAGTCACTGGCATATAATATAAACAACAGCGGCCCAAGAACAGATCCCTGGGGTACGCCGCTCTGTACCACTCTGTCTGTCGAAAAAGAACTCCCGATGCGAACGCAGAATTCTCGGTCAGACAAAAAGGATTTTATCCAAAGGAGAAGTTTTCCCCGAATCCCACAATGTTCCAACTTATGAAACAACCTCTGCCTAGGCACCCGATCAAAGGCCTTGGAGAAGTCCAAATAAATAACGTCCATCGCCTCCCCCCTGTCTAAAGCCGCAGTCCAGCTGTTGATGCAGCCCAGTAGATTCGTCATGGTTGATTTACCCTTGACGAAGCCATGTTGCTGTTTTGGAACCAATTTGTGTTCATTGGCAAAATTAAGAATTTTTTCAGCAATGATAGATTCCATTATTCTGCATACAACCGGTGTAAGACTGATAGAGCGATAGTTATTAGGGTCAAGCTTACTACCTGTCTTGAATACTGGTGTGATGGAAGCTTTTCTCCAAAGAGCAGGCACTGTAGACTCATTAAATGATAAATTAAATACAATAGAAAGTGGAAAGGCCAAGTATTCAGACAAGGACCTCAGGAGTAGTGGTGACAAATGATCCGGTCCAGGGGAAGAATTTTTCTTCAGTAAATTTAGATGTCGCTTTATATCATCTGGAGTGAACTCCATCTTTTCCAGGGAAGACAGCAATCTTGAACTCTTGATTTCTGGATATTGAGTTGGAGTATCCTCAAGTGTGTAAACCAATGAGAAAGTATCAGCAAGCAGGTTGGCGGTATCCAGACCATCCCGACATAACTCATCACCACTCTTCAACAATGGAATGCCCACCTTGGATATTAAATTTGAGCGGATATATTTGTGCAGCTTTTTTGGGTTGTTGGAGGTGGCAATGGATTCCTCATATCCTTCTCGTGAACAATTTATGCACTTTTTCAACATATTCGAAAACTCCCTGTGGGCATGGAAATCATTATCATCTTTAGAACGTTTATACTTACACCATAGTTTCTTTTTATGTTTTTCCATGAAAATAATTTCGCTGTCCAACCAAGGCTCAAGTTTATTCTGAACAATATTTTCTGCACGGTACACTGATTCCTATGGAAAGCAAGGGCATCAAGAAAATATTTCCAAACGGTGTTAGGATCACAAGAGTCTCTCAGTACTTCCTGCCAGCTCACATCTGCCAATCCGGACTTCAATGCTTCTATATTCAACACATCAATCGTTCTGCAAGTTTGTTCAGTCATCTTCAAAAGATTGAGCTGTACTCGTGAAGTAATTGTAGCATGGTCCGAGCGATCGAATGTCAGGTGTCGTTAATAAAGAGGGTTGATTGGTCAACACAAGATCAAGAATGGAAGGAGTGTTGTTTACTCTAAAACGTGTTTTACCTTCTTTATGTCCGTGCATCAATATAATGGTAGAAGTTTTGCCTTTTCCTCTTAGCCAATATTTTCTGTGAATAAGTATGGGGTTGGGAGCATCTATCTGATTGTGTTGATTTTTCACTGAATCTGAGCTAATATTTATTTTGAGTGACCAGTTACAACAGCCATTTTCGTATTATATTATTCGCGAAAAACTCT
This sequence comes from Megalocaria dilatata, assembly GCA_034642435.1. Lineage (NCBI taxonomy): Eukaryota > Metazoa > Arthropoda > Insecta > Coleoptera > Coccinellidae > Megalocaria > Megalocaria dilatata. The sequence goes on from CM067854.1 coordinate 9,809,562, forward strand.
AATAATCGATTTTCACCCAGGAAGTTTTGCAATGCGAGAAAAATATGATAATCGCTTGGTACCCGGACTATATGGTGGAAGCATTAAAACTTCCCAATCAAGTTCCGGGAGTTTCTGGGGGTCATTACAGACGTGAGTGGCCAGGCGTTGTCCTCATGGAACACAACATCTCTTTTGTTGGTCAATTCTGGTCAAATGCTAGCTTCAAATGGTCCAATTGTTGACAGTAGCGATTTATTTTGGACCATATGTAGGCAAAACATACTAAATGATTCCTTTCCACTCCTGGCTTATAATTAGTCAAGATTTGACCACCCTTGGAGCTGCTTCACCGCGCTTTGACCACGATCGTTTTCGTACAATGTTATCGTATATGACCTATTCCTCATCTCCAGTCACTAACCCTTCAAGAAATGGATCGATTTCATTCCGTTTGGCCGAAGCTTCGTAAATGGAAATTCGGTCTATCATGTTTTTTGGTATTAATTGGTGTGGAACCCAACATTCTTTTTGAATACCTTGCGTAAATGGTTTAAAACTGTTTTATGGTCGATCTTTAGCTCTTGGGCGATTACTAACATGCCGGTCAACGTCGATTATTTGTGTGATTTTATCGAAATTTTCTACGACGGTCCTGCTTATACGAGATGCATCTTTAACATTAGCTGTTACAGTATGGGAACCATAAAGACCATTCACAATATCAGCCGTCTGGCTTGCATTTTCGTCTTTATCAAAGAAAAACTAAAATGTATCGAATTTTCTCTTTGTTGACTTCCATTTTTTACACCCTGTAACTCACAACTGAATGGACCAAACAACAGCAAAAGAATTTTTTTAGTGTGAAATTTCACCTCGAGAACGTGCATACATCAGAAATTGTTTGATGGATATCGATCACTACAGTCATGTACCAAAAAAAATTTTGGATTTATTTTCCCCAAACTATTATCAAGATTTTGATAATAGCCCTTAAAGCTAGCTCAGATCTATTTCTGACGTAATCGCCCTTATGGATAGAGCACCTGAAATCGGGTAGAACCACGCCAGTTTTATGTGTTGCAACGCCCACCCGGCGGATCTGTAGTCTGTAAAATATTGGGAAAAATAAGAAAACATTTCAAACTTGAATAACTACGAAACTATTAAACCGATTGTGCTTATTAACGAACTCAGCCACGGTAAGATTCCAAACCTTCCCTGAAAGTTTCAAGATTCTAGCTCTTTCCGTTCGAAAGTTTACGTGCGGACAAATTAGTTTTGACCTCAGACATCTGAGCGAAAGAATAATAGCAGCTAGAAGAAATCTGATACATTTTTATTATCACACAAAGAAAGCATTTCTTTGTTTTCCGGTACAAAAAAGTGATTATATTGCTTTGTGTCATCTGTAGGTATTTATCTATCTAATAATACTTACAATATATTCATTCTTATCTAATTTAGTACTAGTATCTTCTGATGACCTGGATGGAAATTTTTGATGGTCAATAAAAAAATTTTATCACGGACAAATCATTGGGATATTGATAGTAAACTGATGAAAATAGGGAATTGTTGAACATTCTTGATGTTTGAAATATTATTAAAATTAATCATTCGAAATTCCACATAAAACCATGACCAAAACATTATTGCGAATTTTTAAGTTTATCATCAGCTATCTATTTTATTTTAGGAACGCAATATATTTCCAATCAGATCACGCCTTTATTAGTAGAATGATTTTAAAGCAGAACATTACGCGAAATTCAATAATAATTGAAGATAATGGTGTTTAGTCATCGTTTACTTGATGTTTCCTCATTTTATTTAAGTCGAGGAAATAACCACTAGAGGAGTAAATGATTACATCAAACCTTATTAACTCAAATTTTGAGTTGAAATATATTTAAATAATAATAGCATTCCATATTTGTTCATGAGAAAATGCTGTTGCAAAGAAACAGCTTGTTTGTTCATAGTGTTTTCCATAATTTTAAATACTAAAAAAATATTTTTATGAAGAACCGCATATTTTTGCGCTCTAGTTCCAGGGAACTACAGAGTTTCAAATTCGGAGCCGAACTAACGACTAGGTTGATGAAGAATCCAAGGTTACATGTAAAATAACGATAAGAAGGCTAATACAAAATTATTTCCCCTCACTTTTTTTCTTGTTAATTTCAAATATTGATTTCATATGATTTGAGAATGTGAGATAAAATTCAATGCCAGTAGAAGTTATTACAAAAGGTAGACAGCAATTAATGAGAATGCAAGATTTGTAGAAAAATAAAATATTACCGAGTATTCCCTTCAATTTGTTTACATAGTGTAAATTAATTCGTATATTCTCAAACACCCTGTTATATATACTTTACAAAATGAATTATTTGAAAAAATCACCAAGATCTTAGAATATTCTAGCTTTCTTACCTTTTTTTAATCATATTACTTCAATTTGATTTCATATGGACTTTACTGGACATGAAAAATCAGTGAAAAAAACACTTTCTATTTACAATTTTATTTGAACAAAGTGTAACATATCTAGTACTTCCATAATTATTGGGTGAATACATTAAGCTAAGTAACAGTTAAATTCTTATTAATGATTTATCCATAATACTTTAACTTGCTTCTAGCATCATACAAAATTATTACCATTTTCAAAATACATAAAATAAACTTTACAGAACAGAAAAAGACTTATAAATGTTCTTAGTCTTTAGCATTACCAATGATAGTGAGAATATATAAGAAGATATTGATAATATCCATGTATAAATTCAAAGCAGCAAATACATACTCTTCAGGGGACACTGAATACTTATGCTTTCCTCCCATCATAAGCTGAGTATCGTAAATAAGATAAACAGAAAAAACAAGAGCTCCAATAGATGCATATACCATTTGCATTGTTTTGCCGCGAACAAATATTGTTACTAAACCAAACACCATCAATATAAGAAGAGCGACAAATAAGAATCCTCCAATCATGGTGAAATCCCATTTAGTTTGAAATGCAAACAGTGTCAGTCCAAGACATACAATAGCTGTTATTCCCACTGCCATAAAAACTACATCAGTGTTGTATTTTGATGAACAAACAGCCAAAACAAAGGATTCAGCTAGTGTGAACATTCCAAGGAAGATAAAGTTGTGTGGGGATTTTCTTCTAAGATCGCCACAGCAAGATAAAGCTATGATGGTGATGATTATTGTTACGAAAGCTAGAATCAAGAGCCAAGAATTCTGTTGCACATAATAAGAAGTTTTTTTGTCATATACAAACCATCCTATAAAAGCTACTGAAATTGCTAACTGACACATCAAAATCGAGTAAACTTTCTTTATAAAACCTCTTCTGATTGAACTATCACTGAACTCAAAAGCAGCCATTTCTGGCTCTTTATAACCTGTATCTGTTCCCCCATACATGTCTTGATTTCCGTAAGGAGGCTGTTGGGGTGGTACGTTAAAACCTGGTTGACCTGGTGGTGGGCCAGGAGGATAGCCCCCGGGATATCCTTGTTGTGGATAGGCCGGATATCCTTGTTGTCCCGGATAAGGTTGTTGTTGACTATAAGGTCCTTGTGGATATGGTCCTCCACCGTAACTCATCACAACACTCTAAGAACAAGACAACTTTACTTATTCAAGGTCTTTAACTGAATTTTGATTAATGTCTGGATCAATAAATAAAAATATCTAAGTTGTAAGTAATATGTTGCAACGTACTACTCCGTCATTGCATTACTAACTTATGATGGCGGTTAGACAGTTGACACTAATGTGTCATAAGAATGAAACTTCTGGAACATTTCAAGTACGACGTTGTCAGTTTGAAAGTATGTAATTCCTAAATAATCTCTATAGTACCGGAAATTTTAGAATTGATTTAACAATATAATAAGAAATATTTATTTCATCATAGAGTCCTTGAATTTAGTTTTTTTCATCCTTATATTAACTACTGGATCAATTACACAATATTAGGGTTTTTAACAGAGTTCAACGAGAGCTCTTTTTATTATTATTATTTTTTGAACGTCTTCCGGGGCGATTCAAGAGATTATTGAAACTATATTATATTTCTGAATGTTGGTTGACATCTAATTTTTTCAGTTTTCTTTTTCTGTTTTTTTTTTTAATTTAAATGTAATTCTGTGAGTATACTGTATTGGGTTGGAATATCTTTAGTATTCCTATTCTTTAATAAATAAATGAATAAACATTTGAAACTCTGAGAGTTTCAAATCTCTAGCTCGAAAGTTAACGTCTGACCGGCCGAACAGAATTACTTTTGACCCAGGATTTTTCATCACCGAGTCAAATTTAGACGTTAAAAATCATTTTCGGATCAAAATTTTAAAATTACAGACATTGGGGCGAAACAAAAAAAAATAACACTGTTCCTTAGAACAAGCGAATAGAAACACCGATTTAAGTGTTCTTTCAACCGAAAGCAAATACACGTGATTTCTTGCAAATATCAAAACGGAAATATTGAGGCGAACTAAGCTGGAATATTCGGGTCCCAAATGTACCCTGAAAGTTTGAAGGTTCTAGCTCTTTCCGTTCGGAAGTTATAGTGCTTAAGGCAGCGCTCAACGTTGATCCGTTCCCATATATTTAACTTCTAATCATACAACTTTACAAACTTTTGCTTGTTATTATTATTCTTCTAAATGCCGAACTTCAGATCAATCGGATTAGAATTTCAGAAAATATTGGGAAATATAAGTTTACTTACGTACCCATCGACCGGACAGTATTACTTTTGACCCAATATTCTTTATCAGTCCCAACTAGTAGTTAAAGACCATTTTCAACTCCAAATTCGAAAATTATAAACATTTGAACGAAACTGTAGCACGCTGTTCGCTGAAACAAGAGCGCAAAAACACTTATCTGAAAATCATAAGACTCCATGAGAATTAGAGAATTTGCAATAATGTCATTTTTTATTATTTTAAGGATCTCGTCAAGTTTTTTTATTTGCGGATGTAGGTAGTACAGTTTTGGAATAGGAACATTTTTTAGGATTTTTTTTTTGTTTAAAACAATTCTCATATAAATCTTTGTCCAGGTCAGAAGATTTATAAATGATTGTGGGAGACATAAATATTTGTGGGAGAAACTGTTGAGAAAAAGAATATTTATCTGTGTTATTTTAAATCATTCTGTGGTTAGATATGTTTTTTGTTCTTAATAAAGTTATTGTTTGTTTGTGCCAGCATTTTAAACTTCGTTATTTTTATTTGTTTTCGTTTCATAATGGACTAAGTTGACTATTTAATGATTGAGAAGATCCTAATGATTACAAGTTCGAGGTTTTTATAATTACTTTTAATACTACACTAATATGACTACCGCCTTGTATAAACAAATTCTCGAGAATCCTTCTTATATGGAAAAAATAAAAGATTTAATAGATTTCGACGATACCATTAACCATTTCATTTCAAAAGATGTAATAGATGAAAAGGGTTATCTGGAAATTTGGAAAAGTAAAGGCGATAAGATTGATTTAATATTCAAAACCTTGAAGAAAACATCTCATAACCTTAAGCAGTGCTTTGATATTTTGAAGTCTTTGTATGGAAATAAATTGGAAGATAAATTAAAAGAAATCAAACGAAACTTAATCGATAATATTCATCAAAAAGGAGGGTTCCCTAAAATTAACACATATATTCCGAGGACTGTACAAGAAGACAAAATCAAAGAGAAACTAGCTGATGTTAGATGGGATAACAGTCTGGTTGTTTATGGGAGAGTTGGAGAGGGTAAATCATACCTAGTATGTGAATGTTTGAAGGATATAGATCTGATTTTTGAACATTTCAACAATCAACTTCTATGGATAAATGTTGGTGAATGTGAAAATGGTAGTAACATTTTACAACCTTTAACTAGATTACTCCGCATGGTTGCCCCCAAAAAAAAAGAACTGTATGATTTAGATGAACTTATTGAGGAGCTGAGGGAAATATTTGCATCTGAGAAATACAGAAAATCTTTAGTTATTCTTGATAATGCTAGATCTTTAGAAGTTATACAAATTTTTCAAAAAATAAGATGCAAATTAATCATCATCACAAATTTTAAAAATGTCAAATATGCAGAATTTGTAGAGGTTAATTTAGGTTTCACCCTTAGTGAAACTATAAGTTTATTTGCTCAGTATTTGAATACTACAACTGAAAATTTGAATAATTTATATTTGGACGATATAAAAGATTTACTTGAATTATGTAAAGGACATCCAACAACTTTGGCCCTTCTGGGAGTGTATCTTAGCTATAAAAAGGATCAAGCCCTTACATCCAAATATTTATGGAATTATATCAAAGAAAAAATTGATAAAGGTGAGATAGAAGATCTTGGTCATGATGATGTAGACATCATTTATCGAAATTTTTATAAAGCCTTGAGTATGTGTATAGGTACTATAAGTACTGACGAAATGAAACAGCTCTATTATCAACTTGCAGTTTTTCCAAAGGATGCAAACATCTCAACTGATGTTTTTGAAGTGTTTTGGAACAAAAAGCCAGAAGAAGTGTGGAACATAATGGTACATTTTGAAAACAGATCTCTTATCAACTCATTCTATAACATTAATAAAAAAGTATATATTTATGTTATCCATGACTTATTTTTATATTATCTTAAGAATGAAACCAGAGCCCAAAAAAAAGAATTTCATAAAAAGCTGATAGATTCATATGAAAGTAGGTATGAATATCACAACCTTCCTGATGATAACTACATTTTACTATTCTTGGGATATCACCTAAAGCAGGCAGAAATGTTTGATAGATTCAAAAAATTCCTTGATCTCAGATTTATTGAACATAAGATCAGAATAGTAGGTGTGAATAATATGGAACAAGATCTCAAAATGTACAAAGATGAAATTATTGGTGGAAAGGAAGATTTAAAAAAAAAATGGGAGAATTGTTTGAGATTCATCAGGGATAATAAGAATGAACTCCAGCAGTTGCAGAAAACAGATATCATTCAGTTAGCTCTTCCAACTTTGATAGACGATGCACAAACATTGATGGTTCGGAACCAGGCCAACTCTATTAATAAGTTATACTTTACCACTAAATTATCAGCAGGTCGACTGAAAAGTTCGTATGAATTATATATGAAGGAAGAAGTTACAGCTATGGCTTACTGTTTTGACAGCAATGTACCCAAGATATTGATAGGTCTAAAAAATGGGGATATACTACTATATTGTCCGCAGACAAGCAAAGAATTTGAGAGATTTCAAAGTCATAAAAAATTAGTTTTTGATTTGAAAGTTTCCAGTGATAACTCCTGTTTTCTTTCTGTTTCTGAGGATCGCACTGTTAAATTATGGCAATTTTTCAGTCAACGTTTGAGTTTGGATGGGTTGACAGATGTTGTCACCTCACCTAAGTGTGTTCAAAACGAATACTTTGATGCTTTTAGTCCGGGTAAAAAACATAATTTCAAAGAATTCGTTTATAAAGAAGATAATGCATACCTGATTTCAGCTAATTTTTCAAACAAGTATAGTGAAATGAAAATAATATGTACTGGTACTAATAATGGTAAAGTGATCATCTGGAATGTACCAACAAAGGAAAAGCTGTGCGTTACTACTGAAACAGGATTTCCTGCTCATAATATTTATTTTTCCATTGATGACTCAAAAATTTATTTCACAAAACAAGAAAAAATTCAAATTTATGAATATGAATATAGAAAACTCAACTACATAGGATCTATTGATAACAATGAAGATATAGAAAAATTATATGTTACCAATGCAAATACTTTAATTACTGTTGGATCAAGGTATGTTATGATGTATAAATTACCCTACGAAGATGCTTCCAACATTATAAAAATATATGAAAGTAGAGATAACATCATATGTTCTTCTATAGCAAGAGATGAGTATTTAGCTATAGGTATCAAAGAAAACGTTTTCTTGTTCAGTATTTTAAATGAACAGTTAGTTGAAACATTGAAACACACTAAGGAAGTAATATCAATGTCGATGGATATTCTGAGGGATGATGACAATATTACAAGCATGATATCAATGAAATTCGATAATAAAAGCATACAGCAGTGTAATATTATGATGCAACATTATGGGCAACCCAGAAACGAACAGAATTTAGTTACATCATACTGGAAAACTAATCTACCTATGTTAGCACTAGTATTTAATGATAATGTGCTAAGGATTCAACACGAGTTTACCACAATAAACGAAATAGAAAAATCTCATAGAATAAGTTTCATAACATTCTCTCTTTGCGGAAACAACATAATATTTGCTTTGGAAAATGGTGTTATAACAGAATATCAATATAAGAGACAAGGTGGATATAAGATACTTGCATCATTAGAAAGAACTGTGAATTATCTTCAGTGCATTGAGTTCGAGTCATCTACTGATCATCATGAAATTTCATTCAATTCTTCAGATTCTCACAATGGAGCTATTGTGGTTGTTACAGATGGAGATGCAAAAATCCATATTCTTGTAGATGGCGGTCATATCAGAGAATTTTCATGGGAGTTTCCCATTTTTCAAGTATTCCCAATGGCTTTCCAAAGACTCTTGTTTGTTGACGTATCTGGAGGAATTTTCATAATTGATGTTGATAAAGAGTCACAAGATTTTACCTTGGTAAAATATGCTAGTTGGTATAGAAAAGTATGTTCTGCAGCTTTTTGCCCTAAAAAGCTTTTGGTTGCCGTTATGTTCACAGAAACAGTACACAGAACAAATCATTTGGAAATTATTGATCTAGCAACGAATGAAATTATTCTTACAAGGCCACTTTCAGAATTTACTCCCATGTGTTGTGCTTTTTCATACTTTGGGGAATTATTGGTTTTAGGAAGTAATGATGGTAGAATAATGGTTTTCAGTCTTCATAACAACTTCAACAGTGGCACTCTGAATGCCTCAAATTTCCCAATAAAATTTGTGCAATTCTCGAAAAGTGAGCTCCCAATTTTGGTAGCTGTTGGAAAGGAAGTGTCATGGTGGAACTTGGAAAGCTTCGGGATTGAGTGTAGTAATGGAAATGATACATTTTCCAATATTTTCTTCGACCTTGAGTTTTGGAGAAATAAAACTGTTCATCATGAAGTACCAAACTTACTTCAGACAGTCAGTTTGTATAGCAATGCAGTCCATTTTTCTGTATCTCAAAACTTTGAAACATTTCTTGTAGTGGACGATGAGAGTAGAATATATGTGATAAAATGTTTCAAATAGGTGCAATGACTTTTATTGGATAGTTCATAATCAAATAATCTACTAATTTTATAAAAACAAAGTGATATAGATTAAGCAAGTGTTATTTAAGGTTTCAATCTGATCTCAAAATTTATGATGATCTTTGAATCCATTTTCTTTAAATTTGTGTTGGATAATTTTTAATTGATCAAGTTTTTTAACATGACGATTTTCTTTACCTTGTTGTAGACATTTTTGTTCATTTTCAAATAATATAGTTAGTTTTTAAGGTGCCAAATAACTTGTATTTGAATTCAATATTAATTCTTACACATATGAAAATTTCCCAGTGATATTGGAAATAGTTGAATTATTGCTCAAAAGTACATGATACTGCCTATTGCATGATCCTGATCAATTGTGTATTTATTTTTTTATATTTTGGGTTTTTATGCTGAAATTTTCTAGATGCAAAAAATGAACAAATATTTGATATTATTTTATCTTAATTTATGTATATTTATAATTGATTATATATTATATTAGTTGGTGCTGACTGTTAGTTTAAAATTAGTTTTTGTCATTAACAATCCATTTTTGTAGACTACTTATATTGTTAAATTTACAAGAATGTGAAAATCTACTTAATAATTATGATAAATTTGAAGTCTGAAAAATTCAGAGCTTTCAAAAAACAGTCAATTTATATATTTCGTATTACGTTCTCAAATTCAGACTTATTGTAGTGACTTATTTTTTATAATATTGTAAAGACTATTGTCCAAGATTTTTAACAAATTTTAAAAATCTCATCATTGTATTTGAATGTGCATTTTGAATTTATATATAGAATTTATCTGATGTATTTCTTAATATTCAGTTATTTAAAATGATTATTTTTACTGTAATTTTACATGCTATAAATTTTTAAAGAATAGCGTAATTATTTTTTTATCATATTCAAAAATTCATATTGGAAGTACAAATTAACTTGGTCCGTTTTTCAGCTCAAAAAATGCATTTATTTCAAAGGATAACAAATTAATCGAAAATATTGTCTATCACTGCTTACTACTTCTCAGGGAATTTCCGAATCCTGAAAAACTTCTTGTTTTTTGAGGCGATCCAATTTTGAAAGAAGTGGAGCAGTGACCTACCAAAACATGTTGCATCTGTCGAAACAGAGAGTAGTCAGAAGGAGCAATGTTCATGGAATACGGCGGTAAGATATCCTATTTGATAGTTTCTCAATATTTTTTTGACTAAATTTGCTACGCGAGGCCGGGCGATGTCATGCAAAAGAATAACTTTAGCATGGCTGTCCTGACATTCCGGTTGATTTTCTCGTTATGCACGGTTCAAAGGCAGTAATTGCAGTCTGTACCGATCATCTGTGATGGAATCACCAAATTATAGCAGCTTGTAGTGCACAACGCCCCCTTGGTCCCACCAAATACACAGTATAACTTTCAAACCATGAATGTTCAGCTTTGGTGACAACGATTGGCTGGGCGAAGTGTAGTACATATTTTCTTTTTCTTGGAGTTTTCGTAGAAGATCCACTTTTCGTCGCCAATTACTACTTGGTGTAAAAAACCCTTTTTTTGTCTTTGAACCAGCTTCTCACAAGATTATAATCGCCTTTCCAAATCTCTTGCTTGCAATTCATAAGAATTCTAAATGCCTTGTTTTGGAATCAGACCGATAGATTTAAAATGTACAGACACTGCTTGTTGGGTCATTCTCAACGTAAGTGCAAAGTTGTCTTGCGTTAGACTAGGATCTTCATCGAGTAATGTCTGTAATTCATTGTCTTCGAATTTTTTTTTGGCTACCCCAAGCGAGATCTATCTTCAACACTGAAATCACCACTTTTGAAGAGCCGGAATCATTCTCTACATGACTTGTCAGTTAGAGCATTGTCACTGTAAATTTTCACAAGCATACAATGAGCTCCAGTTAAAACAAAAAATTAAAACTTACCGCAAATGCCTAACAAAAAACGTTTTGTAGGAAACTCTAAAGAATTCAAATTAGATGTCCAATTTGCCTGAAACCATGGCAATCGGCTGTTATTATTTAAAAATTGAATGTTTTCAGAGCCATTATTTGAAAACGGAACGTAATTAATTTGTACTGCCAATAAACATGCTGCTAATCCAATAGTGATTATGAAATCACTAATTGTTGAATGACAATTGTTGTTGAACAATGAAAAGTTTGTGGAAATTAATTTTATTTACTACTAGTTGAAAATGAATTTCCATCAAGTAAAGACCGAATCCATCAAATACAAGTAGTAAGTTGTCCCCTATAAAAAAAATCTTGCTACAGCCAATAACAATACAGACTAATAAGTCATGGTCAAGTTTGTTGCAGACAATAAGCCATTTCGTTCAGCTGGAGAAAATTATAATCAATAATTTTCATGCTTATGTGGGACAAATTTTTACACCAATGATATTTGTGTTACAATATACACTTTTTATAACATCATATGTTACTATACTATCATCTTATTCACATTTAACTACATATGTATTTTTAGTGTGGCAACATACACCGTTTTCCCCATTTTTTGTTAAAATTTTGAGTCCACTAGTAGGTAACATGGCTGTGTAACGAATGAGATTAAATACACTTTGTGTTCTAAACTTCAAGAATATATTGGGTTGTTAAGTAATTTCGTTTTTTTTTTGGGGGGGAAAAAGGAAAGACAATTTTTGTATAATGAATAAATATTTTATTAAATTATATATTGGCCATTCTGGTCCAACACCTTTTGCCATCTTTCTGGTAGTAGCAAGATTCCACGCTCATAAAATTTTTGGTCTTTACTGGCAAAAAACTGATCCAGATGATTTTTGACCTCTTCATTTGAAGTAAAGGTTTTACCATCCAAAAAATTTTTGCAATGACCGGAATAAATATTAATTCGAAGGCGTAAGATCTGGAGAATATGGTGGGCGTGTCAGTGTATCCCATTCAAGCTGTAAAAACTTTTGGCGAGTGACCAAACTTGTATGGGGTCTCGCATTATCTTGGTGGAACACTACACCTTTTCTGTTGATTAATTCTGGCCTTTTCTGTTGATGTGCATCATTCAGTTTGTTCAACTGATGACATTATACTTCCGAATTAATTCCACCAAACAGACAGCATCACCTTTGTTGATTCTTATCAGCTTCCACCGAACTTCCAGAACGTAATGCTTCTTCGACATCAAAATTGCCGGATCGAAATTTTGAAAACCAGTTCTGCCACTGGCGTCCTGTCAACACATCTTCTCCATATACATCGGTTAATTTCTTTCTGTCTTGAACAGCATTTTTAAAATGTGACAAAAATGCTGTTTATTGCTCTCCATATTTAAAAGGGCACCAACCAAAAACTACTGCGTAGAGTTAATAGAACTTTTTCATACACGAGCCTTGCAATATCAGCTCTCAAAACATATAATAATAATGCGGCTTGTGTGAAGTTGGGTTCGACAAAATACATTTGAATCCTCTGTCGGGAAAAAACGAAATTACTTTCTGAACAACCTTATATCTTAACTATTTTGTGAACAGCTTTTTTTTTAAATTTAAGTTGTAATAAAAACTGCCAATTTAAGAGAGGGTTTATTATTTATTATCATTACTTCAGTTAAATTCTATACCACCTAGGATATATTATTGAAGTTATGTTTCTCAGATTCAATATGACGAATTTTATTTTCCTGTGTGAAAATTTCGCAGATTATAATTTGAAGTCTGGGAATTAAAAAACTTGAACAAAAAAATATGTCCATCTGTCATTCTGGGCTTTTCTCAATATCTATTTGATAAAATTTAGTTGCAAAAATCAGTTGCTGTCTAACAATAATCTTCCAGGCTTTTCAGTCCAATCCATTCACTGTAAAATTGTATATTAACAAACATATTACTCAAAAACCTCTAATTGTGTTGGCCTTTACTTGATAGAATTCCACTATACACTTTAGTTAAATGATACAAACATATATGTTGATTTATATTTATTATCATGAGTTGGTCATCATTTGACGCGTTTTGTTAACTCAAAAACTTATTGGATTTATATAAAACTTGGTAGAAAAAAATCATTCTCTTTATTTTTTATTATAAAATAATGAGCCTTATGGAAATTTTATAGCATTTTCTCAATAACTTTTAGACTACTGAATTCCATGCATCAGGTTAAAGAAGTAATATTGCACAATGAGGGATAGATATTCCATATATTAGTTGTTTTACTGTTTTTTTTTATTCTCCCAGCCTCATCTCACAATTCCAAGTAAACAAAATTTGAATAAATGATTTAAAAAAAATTATCTTAAAGAAAAAGAATATTTAATATCTTAACATAATAAAAATTAATAATGGTGAACAATTTTTCTTCTTTAAGTTTTAAAATGGTTTAGTTTAAGATCAGGATATTTCTCTTTATAAGATTTTTCGTCTTTTGGATTCCACACATATTTATGTAACTTCACTTCATCCTAAGCATGTTTGCATTAATTTCAGACTCTTGTTCTACCGGCATCACCAGCTAATTTATCTAATATCTGAAATAACAAAATTCAAGTATTTTCTTACATATGTTTGATATAATTACCATGCTTAATCCAGGTAAATTGAGAAATGTTCCTAATACAGGTACTCTTCTTAAGAAATTTATTGCCACAGGGAAGAAACCACTAAAAATAATAGGTAATAGGAATGAAATGAGAAATTACTTTGTTTTCTATCACTTTTATTTACTGATTATACTGCGACTTGAGTTTCATAGTGTTACTACAGTTTCAAACTACAAACACTACGAAACTCGAGTCACTGTATAATAAGTAAATAAAAATAATAGAAAACAAACTAATATCTCATTTCATTCCAATTAAAATGAACTATCACAAAGTAACGGACTACTCCATCCAATATTTAATAGGTAATATTCTTGGAATATCATAACTGCAATCGAATTACCTAAATAATAAGAAAAATCCATATATTTCTAAAATCATGCCAATGAAAGCCCATCGCAGTAATATTAAGGTTACTCCAGCAAAAAAAGATAATGCTCCTTTTATTTTATGTCGTTGAAAAAAGAACCTGAGTGTTCTTTGAGGTCCAATCACACATGTTAATCCAGCGATAAACAGAAACTATAAATATAACAAATAGAGATCGTTTGGAATTATCTTTTCATACAAATTCTTACATTTCCTAATGCTAAGAGGCTTCTATCAAAAAATAGAAGAATTCCCACAAAAATAAAGGAAATTCCAAATCCAGCTAAGCCAACACCAAATTCTAAAAAAATATTGTACAGGCTTGTGTGAATTACGTTTTCGGCGTAAACTTACTTTGAGCATCTGATACTTCAAACATGTTTGAATAATGAATAATCTAAAAAATTTCATAAGCAAGAGCCCCAATTCTATGAAATTCTCCACGTCATACAATATTCAAATCGTTTTTAAAGACCAGCTATTTAAGAACATACGAGGTCCTCTGTGGGTATATGAAATAATCAAGAGTCTGTTTAAATACTTAAATAGCTCTTTGAATAAATTTCAATTTAAGCTATGATCATTTCCCCTCCATTTTTGTTTACTTTGAAACTCATCAATATTATCCAGAGACATAGTAACCACAGATTACGAAATTCTTCAGTACTCTGTGATATAACGTTTCTCCTCTTTTTCTCTTTCTGATTCCCCCTACCAGAGGAGTTTTGGGCTTAACCGGAGGTTATGTACCCAGTTTCTAAATTACGGTTTCCCACCCTGTTCCCAAGATTGGAAAGGATATTTGACATGCACATGGCTAAAACATCACGTACATGATAGTCACAAATATACCTATATCCAGCTACCTACAATTTTAATCCTAATGATTTAAAAAAGTCAATAAGGCTTTCTATTATCTGAAGCGATTGCGTAAAAACAACGTCATTCACATTTATTGGGTAAGTTAATCTCATCTGCGTCCATTTGTCATATAAAATATTCCAGTTTTCTTTATTCAGATGGCAGTTGAAGAGTATATGTGTAATACACTCTTAATTAATTAATATACATAGCAAAATGTGTAAGTTTGTGCTAAATAAATGTGAGGATAATTAACATTGTTGAAGATGGAGCAAACCGAGAATCAACATCTCATTGAGTCTCGGTCAAAACGCACCCATATTCAAGGCAGAACTATTTGCCATTGAGACCGCGGTAGAACTGCTGATAAAACTGAAAATCCACCACGGCAAAATCAAAATATTTACTGATAGTCAGTCAGTACTAAAAGCTCTGGAATCCAGCTCTAGTACCTCGAGAACAGTCTGGAGTTTCCGCACGGCTTTAAACAGGCTCGGTATGTATAACAGAGTCACTCTAGTTTGGATACCGAGCCACTCAAAGTATTTGGGTAACGAGGAGGCAGATCGGCTGGCGTTTGCTGGCGCTGCGCTGCCTCTGGTAGGATCAGAACCATTCCTGGGAATACCACATGACGTAGCTAAGCAGACGATAACAAGCAGAATGAACTCAAGAGTCTTTCTGACTGAGCCATCCTGGCCTGAAACATTCGAAGGTGTTCCTTAGAACAGCTTCGAACCAAAAGATGGCGGACCTAGCGCTAGGTCTGGATAGGGCCAAACTAAGAACACTTGTCGGAATTATGACAGGTCACTGCATACTCAGAGCAGATTCGAGGTCTTTGGTCAGGCTTTTATAGCCCACTGCGAACTGAAAAAATTACCCTTGAACAAGATTATCTGTTTTATCCCAAAACTGGATCTCGCCGGGGAGAACCACAATAGTTCATGCGGACGCAGTGGAAGGGGGGACGGACACCCGCTCCCCATAAATAGTAATATTAATAATATCATTATGTTCTCCACACTGACAGTTTGAGTTGTAGACCTTTATTTTATATAGATGCTCCGGGGACAGGCAACGATTGGAACGCAATCTTACCATCGTTGTTACACTATATTTATCAAGTTTAGAGTAAAATAAAAAATATTTTTGAATTGGCGTATTTTTTATCTCTATTCCTCATATGCGTGTATGTCTTCCCCTTTGAAATTCCTGTATTATTTCATTCTCTAATCCACTGATTCTCAAAATTTTTTTGCAATATATTTCTAACGTCGTTTTGATCACCCCTGGATTTGATTGTATTGTAACTTTTTGACGCACCGTTCTGCGCGTTTATTCCATATTATTCCCGAGTGACTTGGTATCCATACACAGAGGATATTTAAATTTAACATTGCAACTTTATGGAGATATTTTTTTACATTTGTGGACTTTATATCTAGATTAGATGACATTTTCCAATCCTTAAGACGTGTTATGGCACTTATTGAATCGGAAAAAATTACACAGTATTTCCTTTTTTTCTTTATGATAAAAGTTAGCGCCTTACATATAGCCATCATTTTAGCTGAAAATATTGGCCAATGGTCTGGAACTTTTTCGGAGTAATCAATGTCTAGAGTGTACGGATAGATTCCTATACCTACTGATTTAGTTTGTAAATTTACTGACGCATCTATATATCGAGCTATCCCGTGTTATACGGAGTACTCTAAAATATCCGGGATTTTAAGGAGTACTCAAAAAGATCAAGAAATATACGGAGTACTCTGAAGAGCGCTAACCTTTTTATGGTGATCGTCTAGTGACGGGAGAATAGGACGTTACGTCGTGTAGACAACCCAAATTACACCTAACGAGAGCAAGGAAACATTGACGGGAGGTTCAAATATTCAACACACAGTAATGCCAGAATAATATATTTCAATTAGTAATATAAAAAAGCAACAACCCTCAATGAATGGAAACAAACATTTATCAGCCCGTGGTTAAATTTACTCTATGCAGTGGTTCGTAAAGCTCCACAGTGAACCTAATAGCGTCCCGGGTCTAAATTACTTATTACTACATATCGTTAGGTCGGTAACTCGCTCAAATCAGATATCATTCTTATGCAGCGGAAGGGGGTTATAAGGGACAGGATACAGCCAGCATGTGCACCTACAACTGCACTTCCGGTAACCAGTGCAGAACCTCCCGTTACAAGGGGTAAGTTTAAATGGACAATAAGGTAAGGGTAACTGTAGTATGCCCTGGAGATCTCCTTGAAGACGGGATTTAACATAATTCGAGTCGACCGGAAAAGTTACTATCAAATGGACTGTATCTGGCCTCCTTGTGGGTGGACAAGACCCATGAAGGGTCAGATGTTACTGAAGAACAAACCGAACACAACCTGAAGGGTCACGCAAACTAATCCCTGGGATATCACAATACCAATACCGGCACACTGATCTAGCAATCACTCACACATTCTCACAGTAGCATTGGATATCTGGAGCTATTTACTGTCCCTATACGGTATTTCGTCCTCTACAAGGACTACTCAGCGATTTACCCTAAAGAACGCCACTGGTTCACAAGGAATACAATCTCTCAAAGTAAGCGGGCACGTGCATATGGCAAATATGTAACACAAACTGACTAGGACATAATACATAGATACGGTACCCCATCACCCAGGCGTGTTAATGGATGTTACAATAAGAACAAAGAAATGGGTATCCGGGGGATCACACAAGAGTACATGCAAATCAGTTACATATCAAGCACTGCAATTAGTAAGAACAGATAATAAAAAATCCCTATTAGCAAGTATTACGCAGATAAAGGACCACGATTTACAAATACAGCAAAAAGCAACCAGGCACCGAGAGAAAGTATACAATACAAACAGATAACTTGTGAGGGTCGTGCCGCTTTAATTATATACAAAGGCAATGCATTTTAGTTAAAACATTCAGGTCGGATTAAATAACACTGAAGCAAAAATACAAGAATGAAAAGCGACGAATGGAAGTACAATGAGCGTGCAATCACTAATTTCACATTAAAAAATGTAAAGCATGCAATTAATGAGAAGCATTTAAAAAAAGTTTACTAACTAAGAGTTACCAAGGGGGACTGTTATAAGTACTATTATCTCGAGTATGTTCCTAAGTTGCTCAGGAGGTTTACTTACAAGAACCCTCCTCTCGGATGCTTCAAAATACAATGGGAATGCCATAAGGACGTTCTTTTCTTTGTTATTGTGACTAATGGTATACGTGTCAAGTTACAGTGCCACAGAGTATTTGACACATAAATAACGCGGGTAAATACAATGAAGTAATGGTGGAATTTATATCATTTATGAGGGACTCCGTGACTCGTATGATCATAGACTTATTATATTTTAATACGTCTATGCGTATGATCCTTAGAGGATATGGATCTCTTCAGTATCATTTTTATTAGCTTTATCAGTTTCATTGGTATGCTTATGTCAATCAAGTAATTTAGTGATATATCCACATCAATGTTATTATATGCCGATTTAATGTCAAGAAAAATTACTGTTGCCAATTGTCCCCTAGCGAAGGAATTGTAAATGCGACTAGTTATATATGTCAAACTATCATATATGGATCTACCTCTCCTAAATCCGTACATTAATTTATTCGTATGCATGTTCATCTCTATGTTTTTTTCAATTCCTTTTTTTAATCATAGTTTCAATAGTTTTTACAATGCTCGGTGCTAATGCTATAGGTCTAATACTTTTCACGTCGTTAATACTTTCTCCCGGTTTTATGAAAAGAATTATAAGTATATTCATTTGGAATCAGCAGTCGAAATTGGATTTTTATTATTATTTATAGTGAGCGGGCGTCCGTCCACCCTACCACTGCGCCCGCACGGACTATTTTGGTTCATCCCTATTTGATACTTCCCCGACGAGATCCAGTTTTTGGATAAAATCGATTATCTTGTTCTGGAATATTTTTTTCAGTTCACAACGGGCTATAAAAGCCTGACCAAAGACCTCGAATCTGATGTGACTCACCGCTGGGCACTCTGAGACGATGTTAATGGCTGCATAGATAAACTATGGCATGGCTCTAGATAAACGAGAATATACATTCTCGTTTATCTATGCTCAAGACAACCTACATTCGTCGTCTTTAGCCAGAGCGATTTTGTGCAAATGCGCTTTCAGCCTGCGGTGATCTTTCATAATTCATTAGTGAATCTCTGTTCATCATCTTGTTTGTTTGCCATGTCATTTATTTATTCAGATATAACATGTTTGGTATAAATATTTTTTTCCTTTTATTTTTTATATTTGTATATTAATAATGGGCAAATGAACTATTATTATTATTGTTATTATTATTATTATTATTATTCCGACAAATGTGCTGAGTTTGCCCCTATCCGCACGTAGTGCTAGGTCCGCCCTCTTTTGGTTCGAAGCTGTTCCAAGAAACGCCTTCGAATGTTTGAGGCCAGAATGGCTGAGCCAGAAAGACTCACTAGAGTCTCATCACTCATCACTCATCACTAGATGAGTTCATTCCATAGATAAATAAGAATTATTTATATTCTGCCTATTATCGTCCGCTTAACCACGTCATCGTTAGTATTTCTATGGTCTCAGTAACCAAGCAAATATAAAAGAGAAGAAGAACCATGTACAGTTTTTCTATGAGTAAGTCTAATCTAGCTAACCTCAGTTTATTCAATTTTGACGTCCAATACATCGTGGAAATACGTGTAGTGATTAATCAAAGTGATCATTCAAATAATGGAGTGCGAAAATATTGAAGATACTTCGGTTTCAAGACTGGGCAAAATTTTATGCTGCGAATGTGGTGTGCTGATTGAACCTAATTCATCAAACATGTGTGTAGTTTGCATACGTTCACATGTTGATATAACTGAAGCTATTCCCAAGCAACTAGTAATCTATATGTGTAGAGGATGTAATCGCTATTTAAATGCTTCTTCTGGATGGGAACACGCAGCTTTGGAATCAAGGGAACTTATGTCTTTGTGTTTGAGAAAACTGAAAGGAATGAATAACGTTAAATTGGTGAATGCTGCATTCGTTTGGACAGAACCACATTCTAGAAGAATCAAACTCAAATTGAATGTTCATGGAACTCTTGAATCAGGAACGGTTTTAGAACAAATTTTCATTGTTGAATATATAGTTAACCACAAGATGTGTGATGACTGCCATCGAGTTGAAGCTAAAGACTATTGGAAAGCCCTTGTTCAGGTGAGACAGAGAGCTGAAAACAAGAAGACAATATATTATTTGGAGCAATTGATTTTGAAGCATAAAGCACAAGCTAATACTTGTGGAATGAAATCTGAAACTGACGGAGTAGATTTTTACTATTCAACAGAAGCTTGCGCAAGAAAGTTTCTTGATTTTGTTAGGAGTGTACTTCCTATCAGATATACTCATTCTAAGAAGCAGATTTCACATGATATTCATAGCAATTTATACAATTATAAATTCACATATTGCATTGAAATTGTACCAGTATCAAAGAATAATGTTGTTTGTTTGCCAAAAAAGTTGACCAGCATTTTAGGAAGCATCTCCCCTATATGTTTAGTGTACAAAGTATCAAATTCAATACACTTAATTGATCCATGTTCTGGTCAAATAGCTGAAGTTCATGGAAATGTGTATTGGAGATACCCTTTTGAGAACATATGTTCACCAAAACAACTTGTGAAATATTTTATTGTGAATATAGAACCTATAATGGACAAGGATCGTCAGTTTTTCCCCGGTCAAGGATCAGTTTCTAACAAGCATGTAATGGCTGATTGTTGGGTTGTCAAAGAATGTGAGTTGGGGTTGAATGATAATCCAATACATATAAAAACCCATTTAGGTGGAATTTTGAAGATAGGGGATACTGTTTTGGCCTATAATCTCATTGATACTAATATAAACAATCGGGATTTTGAAAGAATCGATAACAACAGAGTGCCTGATGTAATAATAGTAAAGAAGTATTATGATCATACTTTGAGACGGAGAAAAAGGAATTGGAAACTTCAACATCTAACAGAGGAAACTCATCATCTTGAAGGTGATGACTATATGGAATTTTTAGATGAATTAGATGAAGATCCAAACTTCAGACAAAATGTAAATATTTTCAAAGATAGATCTAAAACCATACCTATCGATTCTAATGATGTGGAAGATGAAACTGCCCCATATATAACATTAGAAGAGATGATGGACGAATTAGTTATCAACGATGTTGAAATGGATGATTACAATATGTGAAATATTTTAACAAAATTTCTGTATGTATCATATGTAAAAAATATATTTTCTAAAAATAATAATTTTTAATTTACTTTCTAATTAATGAGTTATTTATAGTAATAAATAATCTATAATGAAGTATTTACCAAAGTCCTTCAGCTCTTGTTGAGTATTTTTGCCAATTTAATTTGTACTTTGTTTGCTTTTAGACTGAATTAATGGTTTGTATAAACAAGAGGTTTATCTCTCCACTTTGTGTATTTCAGTTTCCATTTGAATAAAATAATAGCAGTTATCTCAAAAATTGAGTATTTCAATTAGCTTCAGCATTTTATTCCAATTTATATAATGGGTTCGAGAAAAAAAAACCGTTATTTTTGCGTGAACTTCAAGACAATTTAATATGTTCCTGATTATCCGATATGGGTGAGATATGCACCGTTTTGTTTTATAATTTGTTGCCACTTAAAGGTAGCTTCATAATGCCTCTCTCATAGAAGTGTTAGTCCTTATTGGCGAAAAATTCTAGTAATGGATTTTCACATTCTCATTTTGAGGTCAGGAAGTTTTCCAATGCGAGAAAAAGATGTAATCGCTTGGTGCCAGGTCCGAACTATATGATAGATGCATTAAAACTTCCCAACCGAGCCCCGGAGTTTTTGGCAAGTGAATGGTCTGGCGTTGTCCTGATGGAACACAACACCTCTTCTGTTGGTAAATTCTGGTCAATCGTTAACTTCAAATGGTCCAGTTGATAACAGTTGAGATACGAATTCAGTGTTTGGCCATATGGAAGCAACTCATAATAAATGATTCCTTTTCAGTTGCACCAAATGCACAGTAGAACTTTCCGGCCCGTTAGTCCTGGTTTCACCATCATTTGAGCTGCTTCACCCCGCATTGACCATGTTCAGTTTCGCACAATATTGTCGTTGTGATCCATTTCTTATTTCTAGTCACCGTCCTATTAAGAAATGGGTCGATTTTATTCCGTTTGGCCAAGGCTTCGCAGGTGGAAATTCGATTCATTATGTTTTTTGGTGTGGCACCCAAACATTGAGTTTGTTTTTGAATCCATGCTTGCGCAAATTGTTGAAAACTTTTTTATGCTCGATCTTCAACTCCTGGACAATCCTACAACTAAGTACTAACATGCCGGTCAACTTCGATTATTTCTGTGATTTTATGGACATTTTCGACTATGGGCCTGCCTGTGAGAAATGCATCTTTAACATAAAAAATACCTGAAGGGAATCGACTAAACAAAAAATAATGGGCTTCTTTTTCACCAACCTATTATTTCTTTTTCTTTCATAATAAAGATAATTAAGTTTTTGAGTAATAACATTTCTCTAATTACATCCCTTAATGTCAACTGTTAAAATAAGAATTCAAACTGAAAATTTGGAGAATCATTGTTGCACAGCACCCAATTTTTGTGCTATGTTTCAGGAATTTTTTGTTGAATGATTTACAAGAAAAGTTTTGAACAACGTTCATTGGATGGACTGATTTTTTTCATTCCCTTTATTTACTTTTAAACAAGAATTTTCAGCAATATTTAATTTTTTTTGTTCGATCAGAAGATTTTAAATCGAGAAAATAATAAGCCAATACAAGCAAGTTTGTTTCATATTATTCCGATGTACTACTATTTAAATAATGATGAAAGCTTCTGTTATATATTGTTTTTCTGGCAACATATCATCTGTTGGATATGTATTGCCACAGATTGTCTATTGTAGAAAATTTGTATAGCGCGATATTTAAATTAATGAAAATTTGGCTGTATTTTAGTTGAAATACATAAAATAATGATTTTCTTGCAAACTATGACATAAATTTTTGCATGTAACTGTAAATCGTTTATTACCAGTAATTATGACGTGGGTGACCTCTACATCTACGCCTCTAAAAGTTCAAAAATTACCTGTTCTCTGCACAATATACCATTTATTTGTATAAGTTAAGTGAATCTCATCTCTAATTTTTCAGGGGCTTTGAGCAAAAACAGAAAATATTGATTTGTTCTTTAGTTAATTGTAACTCATTATAAACAATATATTAAATAATGTATCCTTTAAAAAAAATTTTTCCTATCTAAAAATCTACCCCCCTCTAATGATTGTTTAGAGGTACACTTCCATCTCTTGAGGTTTGTTGCAATATTTGTGGGACATTTCATATTCTATTTATTCGATTGAAATTGATATTTTGAAACTTTAAAGAGCTTTATATAACCTTTCTCCCAATACCGTTGATTCTTGAAAATAGAAATAATTTTGAGTTCACTGCAATTGTATTTATATTTATTTCCACAAAAATGTTTGTACTACTACAACAATTGTTTCACCACGATGTGGCTTCTTCAGGTATTACATTGTACTGTCTGATGGTATTCAGTGTAACTGGGTTTATATACATTTTTAGGTACGTGACCCAATAATAGAAGCACAAGTCATAAAAACTCTAGGTGTTTATTGGAGTTTGCCGCTAAAAATGCCATTAAGGAAAGATATTCAGTAATGGAGAATGATCGACATCTGCTTGTTCGTTCAAAAGGATTTTACGGGCATTATACCTGTTGATTTCAAGAAATTCTAAAAGTGTTAATCTAGAACTTTTGCTTTCAACGTGGATAATTTCATAATTATTGTTGAAATTATGCCTAAATTCCTTAAGATGATTAGCATATGTCGAATGTACAGAATTGTATATATAACCCCTTTGGTGTTCTTGGATACGTTTCTTGAATGGTCTACCAGTCTGGCCAATGTATACTAAAGGGCAATCTTTGCAAGTTAACTTGTAGAAATAAAGAAAATAAATCCGGAGTCTACAAGTTAACTTGCAAAGATTGCCCTTTAGTATACATTGGCCAGACTGGTAGACCATTCAAGAAACGTATCCAAGAACACCAAAGGGGTTATATATACAATTCTGTACATTCGACATATGCTAATCATCTTAAGGAATTCAGGCATAATTTCAACAATAATTATGAAATTATCCACGTTGAAAGCAAAAGTTCTAGATTAACACTTTTAGAATTTCTTGAAATCAACAGGTATAATGCCCGTAAAATCCTTTTGAACGAACAAGCAGATGTCGATCATTCTCCATTACTGAATATCTTTCCTTAATGGCATTTTTAGCGGCAAACTCCAATAAACACCTAGAGTTTTTATGACTTGTGCTTCTATTATTTGGTCACGTACCTAAAAATGTATATAAACTTGGTTACACTCAATACCATCAGACAGTACAATGTAATACCTGAAGAAACCACATCGTGGTGAAACAATTGTTTTATTAGTACAAACATTTTTGTGGAAATAAATTACTGTCATATATACATTTTTTAGTTGAGGAAAAGCTTATTAATAAGAGAGAAGGAACATAGTCAACAACAGCAAATAAAAATATAATTTATATAATAATATAACTCGAACAATTTTATTCATATTCAAAAAATATATGGTGCAAATGACTTAGCCTAATATCTTCAGGGACCTTAAAACAATACATATATATTAGGAGTACAAATAAGTTTCCGCCGTTTTACTGTAGATGGCGCGGCACGGAGTTTCGGTTAGCTTTCGCAGATGATAACCGGCTTAGTTTGGACATTCAAGAACAACATAACCTATTAATATCATTGATTTTATATTGGTAAAATATAATTTTTATAGGTTGAAAATGTCAAAATTTGAGCCAAATAAGCGTCATTTGCGGGAAATATTAGTTTACTTCTTTAATTTAAAGAAATCTGCTGCTGAGGCGCATCAATTGCTCGTAGAAGCATATGGTGAGGGTGCTTTGAGTGAGAGGACGTGTCGAGAGTGGTTTCAAAAGTTTAAAAACGGTGATTTCGACGTAGAAGACAAAGATCACAGTGGAAGGCCAAAAATTCACGAGGATGCAGAATTGGAAGAATTATTGGAGGAAGATTCATCTCAAACATAAAAAGTATTGCTCTAACATTAGAAGTCACTCAGCAAGCAGTCTCACATCGTTTAAATTTAATTTGTGTTAAAAAACGGCGGAAACTTATTTGTCGATAGAAGCACACTTTCCATCAAAATTCATAGAATATGGACAGACCATGGCATCATCTCCACTTGTAGAAGTGATTCAGAGCTCAACCAAAATAGAAACAGAATGTTCTTATAAGGTCCATAACTACATTATTTATTGATAAACTGTCCAGCAGTTGCCTGAAAGTTGCACACTTTTGCTTCAATAATTGTATACTAGGATACACACAATATCACAGTCATTACTCTGTTAGATATTCAATTGTTACAGAATTTATTACATAATAAAAGTATATAATACTCAAATCATATTAGTTAATTCAAATTCTGCTATTACTTCATCCTATTAATTTTAGTTTTGAGCTGTTTCTTCCATTGTGACCTCCATTCAAAATTGTTTCAATCTTCTTCCTCGGAAGATTCACTCTCTGATGGAGGGAAATCTGGCATATCTAGAAAAAGAAAAAAATTAATACTTCATCAATAATTTTCACAGAATTATTAACCTCTAGGTTGTTGTTGGCTTTTTTGAATTTCGTCCAAATATTCATTTTGTGCTGCTACAACATCCTCACTATTTGAACATTCAGAATATTTGTCTAAAAGCTCCTCATTAAGATCCAAAAATGAATGCCCCCAAGAAAATTTTTCAAGGTAATATTTAGCATTACTCTTAAATCCAACAATATACATTGCTGCTGCCAATGCTTCAACACAGCTTAACTGACAAGGTTTTCCATAATTGATCGGATTAGCTGCTACTAAAAAGGGCAATAAACGACCACATTTGGTTTTAAGGCTTGCAACAGGAGTTTCATCCAATTTTGCCCATGAACAATCCACAACAGCTAAACCTTTATTGAGAACAATTTCTTTATCCGCTGGACTAACACACTTGGATCCCACTGGTGTCAAAACAACCCCATGAAATTTTTGCTTGATTTTCAAGGACTTTATTAATTTCATACGTTCTAATTTTCGGCCTGAACATTTCTTTGGATCACACTGATTGAAATCCCACATTGCTACTGGGAATTTGATAACTTCTGGAAATTAGAATAAAATATTATCACCATGTATATAAAATTTTATTTATTTTAATTACTCCTACCTTCCTCGTCAGAAGTTTCCTCATCAGATGAGCAACTTATATTTATGTTTTCCACCTCATTTGAAAGATCGTCCATCTCGTGATATTATTATAGTTTGAAAATAATCATAAACGAAATAAAAATAAGCCTAGCGTTTGTTATTAGGTTATTTCGATTCACAGGTTACAGATTATAGCATAGATCTTCTTCTTCTTTATCCTTTACTATGTGCTGGGTATCTATGACCATCTACACAGGAGTTTTCTTGTTTGTAAAGTTAAATCTTTGTATAGATATTGCATTTTGTGGAGAGTATACTTCACTAACGTGCTTTGTTAGGATTGTGGGAAGGAACATTGGGTGGACATTGATAAAGAAATTAGACATCACACTAGGATGTTAGTACACCACATATACATCGTCTTCACATACATTTTCCTACGGGCTACGGGACAAACCACACATTCTCATTTGAATAATTATCAAAGTCAATTTGAATTACTTCTCAGAGTTTAATTCCTGAAACAGATAGAAAGTTTACTATGATTTTGATCACTTGAATTTCACTCATAAACAGGACTTCCGAAAAATTTATTGGGAATGACAACCTATTTGCCAATAAACGGGTCAGGTCGGTGTGTAAATTAGCAATATTTTGTTCATTGTTGATACAATCATGGAATATATGAAAAATATCTCCCTTCTCTCCACAGTTACATAAGGGTGACTGATACACTCCTATCTTATGAAGATGAGCGGGGCTACTGCAATGAGAAGATCGCAATCTGATAATAGTAGACATATATATTCTAGGTAAAGAGATTGTGTTGAACCATGGACTGATAGGTAATTTCCTATTAAGGAATTCTACATATATTTTTCCCTTTTGAAGACCCATTCTCAACCACTGATCTTTCCATCTTTCCCAAATTATTCTTCGGAATTTAGGCCAAAATTCCCTCACGTCACCCTTGATATGTTTTTGATTGCGCAATTTTATGGCCTTTCTAGCTAATGAATCCGCCTTATCGTTTCCGTAGATTTGGGTGTGACTTGGAACCCAGGCCAATGAAATACAGAAACCTTTCTGTTTCAACTGATATAGATTTTTCCGAATATTCAAAGTTGCCATATCATTTGAACCGTGAATCCGCCAATTAGTGATCTTTTGAAGAGCACTCTTTGAATCTGAAATTATCACAGCTTTATGGATTCTTTTTGTTTGAATAAGGGTGATGGCTCTTTGGATAGCTGTGAGCTCCGCGGCGCATATGGAGAAAAAACCCGGCAGACGTTCCTTGTAGTCAATTGTTCTCAGACTATACACTCCTAAACCGACTCTATTATTATCCCTGGAAGCATCGGTAAAAACTCTAACTTCTTCTGGGAAAAGTTCATTACATCTGTCTAAGAATAATTGGGAATTATCTGGGTTATCCTTTCTTAAGCCGAATGAGTGATACTTAAATCTAGTGTAGTGAACTTCCAGGTCTAGAAGGAAACAAGGAAGAAGGAAGTTAGATTGTATATCGTCCGGATTTTCTAACAAATTGAGTGCTTCCATGAGAGGGGGCGGACAATTAACTGTCCAGAAGAATTGCAGTGAGTGTAATTGTTTCAAAATGGATAATACCGGATTATTCCTAACCTTGAACTGTTTCGACAGATACTTTAAGGCTAGCCAGATTCTTCTGAGACCAAGAGGAAGTTCGCATGATTCCGCCAAAATTACGTTGGTTGGAGTTGATCTCATCACCCCCAACACAGATCTTAAAGCCGAGAATTGAGTGGTATCAAGTTTTTTTAATACTTTCTTGGAGCATCTCCCCAGAAAAATACCGCCGAAATCTAGATGAGAACGTACAATGGAATTGTATAGAATCATCAAGGTTGATGGATGAGAGCCCCACCAAGTTCTGCACAATGATCTTATTATGTTGATCCCCTGAAAGGCTTTAGTACACATATTGTCGATGTGTTCTGTCCATTTCAAGTTTCGCTGTACAGTAACACCCAAGTACCTGACCGAATCCACCCATCGAATGTCGTTATTAAAAAGTTTTAATGAAGGGAGATTAGTCCACTGTTTAGACCTGTGGCAGCACATTGCCTTGGATTTTTCTGAGGATATCTGCAGTCCCTTTTTCTGAGACCATAGTTCTAGCTGAGTTAACGCGGAGGACATCAGGTTGAAGGCTGTTATAAAATTGGGAGCTGATACTAACAATGTCATGTCATCTGCATATTTGAGTACTTTAACTCCATTACCTCTTATGAATGAACCGATATCTTTTACATATATGTTAAATAATACTGGACTGTAAGGAGATCCCTGTAAGGGGGTCAATTATGAAGATTGATCTATTTAACGTTAGAGACTCCAATATTTGTATAATTCCCTCGGGAATTCCCTCCCTTACTAACAGTTCCTCCAATATGTGGAAATTGACCGAATCATATGCGTGTTTAATGTCCAGGAACACAGCTAAGGTTACCTCTTTTTTGGCAAAGGATGTGTAAATGA
This sequence comes from Megalocaria dilatata, assembly GCA_034642435.1. Lineage (NCBI taxonomy): Eukaryota > Metazoa > Arthropoda > Insecta > Coleoptera > Coccinellidae > Megalocaria > Megalocaria dilatata. The sequence goes on from CM067854.1 coordinate 9,838,598, forward strand.
AGGATGTTAGATAAGTGATTGCGTCCTCTACTGACTTACCCTTTCTAAAGCCAAATTGAAGTTCCTCTTTTGAGGAGTTTTTTTCATAAATTCTCTCGAGTCTAGTGGACAGAATAGAACCTAAGATTTTAATCAGACAGGAGCTCAAGGCAATTGGTCTGTAACTTCGAGAGTCATTGGGGGGTTTGCCCGGTTTACATATTGGAACTATAACCGTTTCTTTGAGGGAAGGGGGAATGTTCGGAGAGTGGATATTTGAATTAACTATATCAAGTAAGATAATTTTTGCGTTCAGGGGTAGATTCTTTAGCATACTATAGGTGATTCCGTCTTTACCCGGAGCTGAGTCTCCTTTCTGTTCAAGCACACAAAGGAGTTCATCCAATGATATGTCAGGAAAGGAGGACGTCTCTACTGAAACTTGGGGTAAGGCAGTGAGAGCTGGCAAGGGAGAACAAAGCCGATTCAAAATTTCTCTTCCGCATGTTACTGATGGGAACTGAGAGGAGCTAGAACTGACACCGAATTTAAATCTCTTAATGTCTTTCCACAATTGCGCACCATTCTTATGTGGGAGGTTTTCACAGAAGGTCCTGAAAGATGACTTTTTGGCTTGTTTAATTTTGCGTTTGGCACTCGATTGAGACCTCTTCGCGAGCAGAAAAGATTCTATTGATGGGTTGGACAAATAATTCGCGAATGCCGCCGATCTTTCCTTTACCGCTTGGGTTAGAGTATCATCCCACCAACATATTGAGTACTTTGATCCCAAACCAGTAGTTTTGATCTTTTTTCGAGGAATTGATTCATCTGCCGCGGATATTACCATCTGTTGGAATGACTCGAAATTAGGGGGAGAATGGCTTGTAATTGAGCCTTCAATCTTATCTTGAAATGATTCCCAGTTCGCTTTTTTGATATTGTATTTGAATGAAAAGTATCGATTCGAATTGGGAGATGAGCAGGGTATGTTGATGTTTTCTATGATTATTGGATAATGATCACTATTACCTGGGTCTGTTTTGACTGACCACGTAAGAGCAAGTTTGATATCTTTTGAGCAGATAGAAAGATCGGGAGCACTCACACCATCCACACATGAAGAAACTCTAGTGCCTGAGCCATCATTTAACAAACATATATCATTCTCCAGGAGAACCTTTTGAAGGGTCAATCCATTTGAATTTGACGTAGTGGATCCCCAGATGGGATTCTGGGCGTTTAGATCGCCACAAATTAGAAAGGGAGGAAGGAGGTTCAGCAATATACCGTCCCATATTTTTTTGGTGAGACGTGTTTGCGGGGGACAGTAAATATTTACTATAGAGTATTTGGCAATTCTTACCGCTTGGATTTGTAGTTCTTCGGGGATGGTTAGGTTGGAAAAGGACAGCGGATAGTGCTTAATGCCATTTCTTATGAGCGTTGCTATTCCACCTCCCCTTGAGGGTCGGTCGTCACGGATAATTGAAAAACCTGACAGACGAAAAGAGCTGTCTGGGGTTAGCCATGTTTCCGAAAGAAGGACAACAGATGGATTGTCCTCGTCTATTCTTATTTTTAAATTTTCAATATTGGATCTGAGGGATCTTATATTCCATTGTAGAATACTGTTCATTAATTGGGGAAAATGATTACTGAGACTAAGAAAAATAAAGTAAAATTTGGAATTTAGGTTTTGGAATAGACGAAGTACGACAAATAGTATAAGAATTAGTTAATGTGAATTAGAATCTGCTATAGTAGAATTGGTTTTATGTAGTATAGAATTTATTGAGGTTATAACCTCATTTAGATTTTTAATTAATTCAATATAGTTGCCTGACGAAAGACTCTGAACTATCATTTTCTGTATCTGTTCCGCTTGTGGGAGTTCTGGAGAAAGGGGTAAATAATTTAATGAAGGGGGTGAAGAATTTCTGATGATGGGGAGCTTCGGATCCGAGCTGTAGGAGATAAGCTGTTGTTGATGAGCAATTCTATCATAACCAGGAGGTGATGGGAGTCTCCTCTTTTTAGTAATTTCTGAATATTGGGTTTTGTTTTTTGGATCATCAAGGAGGGATCTCCGATTATGAACTGATATTATGTTCGCCTGCTTTGGTGAATTTAAAGGAGGAGAGGATTGCAGATGGGGAAATTCCTGTGGGGATCTTGAAGGGCTGGGAGTTGATGTTGAGTTAAGGGAGGTTGAGGGGCCGTAGGTTTTGGGCATTAATTTTACTGCGTCAAAGTAGGAAATGTTTTCGCAGGCTATTATATTATTTATTTGTTTTTGTCTTGAGAATTCTGGACAGTTGCGATCAGTTGATGCGTGTTTTCCCTCACAAAAAACACATTTATTAAGTTCTGGAGATTGATTAGAACACTCCTCTTCGTTGTGCTCTTCGCCGCAATTTCTGCACCTTTTCTTTCCGTTACAATTAGATAATGTGTGACCGTATCTTAAGCAGTTATAACTTTGGATGACTGGTCCAACATAAAGTGATATACGCCTAATACATCCCCAGATGGAAATGAATTCAGGGAGATTTTTTCCTTCAAATGTTAGAACCCATGTATTAGAGGGAACATATTTAATGCCCTCGTCGGTTTTTGTTCTTCTATTGAGTTTTTTGGCGGAAATTATTTTAATTCGGGAGTCAGCGTAATTTAATACATCTTCAACTGTTATTTCATCACCTATATTTTTTATAACTCCTCTACAAGTTACCATTCTTGATGGTATGTAGACGTCTATGTTCTGATCAGTTGAGAATGGGTTGTTGGTTAAGAAAGAATTTGCGCTGGGAGCACTAGAGAATTCTAGGCTGATTCTGTTTTTACCTTTTTTTGAAATATTCTTTATTCCGGATGTACCTTCTTTTACTAACTTTTTTCCCAGATTCATTGGATGAATATTTCCAATATGATTATTAAATTTTGATTCGATAATAATAATATAGGGACCTACTGAAGAGATTGGATATTTAAATTTAGTTTTAGTAGCCTGAGGCCTGTGTGAGATTTGTGATAATTTAGATTTTTCTTGTACATCAATTAATTTTTGAGCTAAGGAATTTGCCTCATTTATTATTTCAATATCTTCACTAAATTGTGCTTTTATTAATTCTATTTCTCTGGAGAGAAGAGATATATTTGCAGGTGAATATTGAGATTCATCATCGTCAGATCTGTTTTGAATTTTGGAGAAAATTCGTTTACAAGTTGGAGTTAAATGGTTGTAGATAGAGATATCTGAGTGAATGGACGAGGAACCATCAGGTTTCTCGTCAATTTGCCAGTCCATCCCTCTACTGATAACAGCAGGGGAGGAGACTGCCCTTCTTCAATGTAACTATAAAAGGATTTCCAAATAGACTTGACTGTACAACGAATAACTTACCCCTAACAGTCACTAGTACATACCCTAGTTAGTTAGAAAAAAGGAACGAACTAAATATTAATTATTATAATAATAACAAAAATAAAAATAAACTTCTAATCCTGGATACACGAAACCTCCGTTAGATCAAGGAAATATAAGAAATTCAAGGAAAATCGGAAAGACGTATATCTATAGCATAGATTAACAGTCTGTTGATCTATGGATTATAGGTCTGTCATCTGTACTCTATGCATAGACTAACAATAATATAGTCTTGTTAATTCATGACTCTATGGCATAATTCTTATTTTCATCTTATATATATATAAAAATCAGTTGCTGTTCGTTAGGATTTTTCTTATCTTGGTCTTGAAATGATCGTGGAGGTCTAGGGAAGGTTTAAAAGGTGAGAAAAATTCGAATAATTGCCGGGAAAACCCTAAAAACAGCCTTTTTCTGTTTCCCATTCAAACGTTTTCTAACGTAACTACAGTAATTAAGATACCATTATACTCCACTTAAGATATGAGCAAAATCCCGAATGTTGAAATTCCCAGTATTATACTAATTTTATATATATAAAAATCAATTGCTGTTCGTTAGTCTCGCTAAAACTCGAGAACGGCTGAACGGATTTTTCTTATCTTGGTTTTGAAATGATCGTGGAGATCTAGGAAAGGTTTATAAGGTGAGAAAAATTCGAATAATTGCCGGGAGAACCCTAAAAACAGCCCTTTTCTGTTTCCCATACAAACTTTTTCTAACGTAACTAAAGTAATTATCTTAATTACTTTAGTTGGTAATTGATGAGATAAAAAATATCTTATAATAAGTTATCAATTACATTTAAATGAAAAAGTAATAGTTTTGTAATTTCAAAAATTCTCCCTGTTTTGTTCAAATACTTGATAATAAGTTGATAAATGTATTAAAAAGCAAGACAGTGAGTTTAGAAATCAGTAGTCTGTATGATCTGAAGAAGTTACAATGTAACGAAACGCGTCATCAGTTACTCAATAAAAGTGTAAATCAAACAATTGTTGTTTTCATTTTATCTAACTTCAGTTGTTAATTTATCAGATTATTTTGTTTTAGATTAATAAATATTAAGTTTTGTCACAAATTAAATTTCTGAACGCAACCATAATATTTGACATTAGATTTGACAACTAAGTAATATATCAATCTATCCTGTCGCACTTCAGAACACGGAAAAAGGTATTACGATATTGTGTTACGATATATAATATATGAGTGCGCGAGAACTTTCTTTACTTTGGTGATCCTTTGTGATAGTGTCATTCCAAGTATTGCGCTCTTTTTTTTGATATTTTGTGACAATTTACTGCAAAGTGAGCGAGAAATTTTATCACTTTGATTAATTACAATTAACGATGCAGAGGAGAAGACGACCTGACTTAGGTCGTCACAATTTCCAGTACGTCTGGCCTTTGTAATGACCATAAATAAATCGCAAGGACAGTCGTTAGAAGTTTGCGGAATCAACTTGGAGTTTCCCTGTTTCGCGCATGGACAACGTCGTATGTTCGCGCGTGGAAAAACCGTCTTCTTTGATTATTTACGCACCACAAATCAAAACAAAAAATATAGTTTATGAGAAAGCTTTAAATTGATTAACAGACATCATAGCAGTGTGTGTCTGTCAATAACAAATTTAAACCTTATAAATAGCCAGTATTTCAGAAAAACTCTGTTTTGTAAGTAAGCAACATAATGTGTCGAAAATAATAATAAAACTTCATACTTCATTCAAAAAATGCTTTTTTATTAAATAGGGATTCGTTTTGTTTGTTTAAAGATTATTTTAAACAAAAGTTTAGGTCTTTTATTTATCCGATGGAGTAGTCCGTTACTTTGTGATAGTTAAAAAAAAAATCAATCGAGCTCACAAAAAAACTAAAAAATGTGACAAGTAGCCCTAAAATTCCCTAGGTAGTTCTTCCCGCCTAATTTTCCTATATAAAAATATGTGGATCTCTTCAGTATACTTGAATAATGAGTATAGGCGAGATAGTAGTGAGGAAATAATGAAAATGAATCATGAAACTTTGACTAAGCCGTACAAATTATAGATGAGGAAAGAATACTCAGAAAAATAATGAATCGAATCACTCCAGTCGAGAACCTGGAACCTCGATTAACTGAACTGGAGCCTTCAAAGCTGACGAGGGTGGAGAGATTTGCGCTACAATCAATCCAGAATACCAACTAGCTGTATATTGAATATTCTGTGTAAGTGAAAACATAGTAGACTCAGTGAATAGAATCATTTCCTCAGTGGTCAATTCTATATGAACATCGTTTTGAATAACGATTTCCCACATCCACTGATTAATCTTAAATATCATATATTTATTCGCTGATGTTTATTTAACTGATCATAAAACAATGGTAAAATAATAAAATTATGTAAGAAATAAAATGAGATTTTTTGTGGAGTGATTTTTGGTTTCTATGTTTCCTGTCAAAGTTGATTGTTCAATATATTTTTGTGTTGTGTTTTGTGTTCGTTTGGAATTTGACTTGGCTAAATTGTTCCTTGCTATTGTATCTTCCGACTGAAACATGGAAAACTGACAATTAAAATATTAAAATATTTATTGTTATTATGAACTTTGCATTTCATCAGCACGGCAGTCCAGGTAGTGAATCAGGTGTTGTTAGTGACTGTGACACAATGGCGGATCTAGCTACGTTACTTCGTCAGGAAATACCTGAAGGGCGTAACAGCCTTTCAGAAAATCACACCAATTTAGAAAGAGTGGCTGAATATTGTGAAGCCAATTATTTTCAGTCTGAACAAAAAAGAACAGCGCTTGAAGAAACCAAAAATTATACAACTCAATCTCTAGCTAGTGTTGCATATCAAATAAATACACTTGCATATAATTTTCTTCAATTATTGGATTTGCAGACATCGCAGTTAGCTGAAATGGAAAGTCAGATGAATCACATTTCTCAGACTGTTATGATACATAGAGAGAAAGTTGCTCGAAGGGAAATTGGGGTATTAACAGCAAATAAATCAACAAATAGACAATATAAGATTATTGCTCCAGCAAATCCCGAAAAACCTATTAAATATCTAAGAAAACCAATAGATTATACTATATATGATGAGATTGGACATGGGGCAAGAAATAATGGTACTCCTAAGCAGAAACAAAGAGGATCAAGTCAAGGAAGTATTCAGTCTTTAAATTCTGTAATTGGTAATTCTGTTGGGCCAGCCCCAACTACAAAGCCACCAACCCCACCACAGGTGTCTCGTGCCCCCAGTAAAGTTTCAGTAACGGGTACATTAACCAAAAACAGTAGAGATTATCGAACACCTCCTGCTGTAGCTCCTCCTCAAGTTCCAAGTCATTATGCTCCAAATTATCCTATGGGCCATCCAAGGAGAGAGAGGGGTCCTGGATATAGTACATTGCCACTTACATCCAGTCAACAGGTGGTGTCGCCTCCACAGGTAGTTTATAGAACTATTTTCATTTATTGATCCCTTATAAAGTTACTGATCAAGTCTACAAGGTATAATCGAAAAATTACTTGAAAATTTAAAATTAAATTTTTTTGTTATGTTGCTTGGGTTGATCTTACTTAAATATATTTATGGAAATAGACGGCAGCAAAATTGGAGAGGAAGCAAATGACCATATTCATATAAAATATATAAATATATATTTTGTCCATATGTGTCCGAGAAGTTGACGTCAAGCTGGAATCAGGTAACAGGTTAAGTCATAATAGTCATCAGAAAAATTTAAAAGAAAATCCAAGTCCCGTATTTTTAAAATTATATTGCACTTCCTTTTATTCAATAAAATGCACACCCTGTGATGATTTTTGAACTCCTGTCCCAAAAGTATTGAATGTTCTAGAATAATTTTTAGAAAATTAGAAGAAATTGTTTAAAACTGTGTTTCTTTAAGAAAGACCGTTTTTTATCGATCTAAGAAATAATGTAGTAAGTGTTGTATCATTTTAGAATCCCTAATAAATGCGCTAACTTTTAAAATAATTTGCCAAACTGATGTAGTACAGTTTTTTCTCAGTACAGTCAGTTGAAGTTGTGCGAAATATTAATTTTAAATACTTGGTTCAGCAAAAAGTGACATTATTCTTCAAGCTGGACTAATTGGCTTAGAATTGAAGATCACGGATTACAGAACCACTATTCGGGATAACATAGGAAAAATAAAATTTGAAGAAAGTAAAAAATTGTAGCAACAGGAGTTAAAAAATCATCACAGGGTGTGCATTTTCTCGAATAATAAAAAATGTAATATAACTTGAAAAGCACACGACTTAGAATTTTTAAAATATTTTTCTGATCACTACTGTGACTCAGCCTGTTACCCGATTCCGGCTTGACGTCGACTTCTGGGACACCTGTATATTTCTAATTATGTTTGTAGCTTTCTTTTTGTTCATTTGAATACATTGGTGCTATTTCAGTGTATAAAATATAGAGAGTGACTGTTATTTTCTTTGAAAAGAGCTTGTTCTGTTGAAGCTACAGCAGCTATCTTTCATGATCACATCTTGTACTATCAAGTGAGGTAGTGTTATAAGTCTTACTTCATTATGTTTATTTACATTATGTCTAAAACCCAAACTGGAAAAAACAAGATGTTAATGATTAGTTATATTAATTTGTAAGTTCTTCGTTAATTTAAGTTCACAATAGCAACAGGAAAAATACCAAGAGGAAATAATATACTGAAGTAAATGACCCCTCCACTCATACAATAAAACAAAATTCATAGAATAGTGAACTCTTAACGAAATGTTATTAAATAACTTGTCTCATCAAACCAATAGATGGCAAAAATATTCAATCAGAATAGATAAATCACAGCTCGCTTACATCAAAATAGTAAATAACGAAATTGTAAGGTGCATCTGGTGTTTATTATAGAAACCATTGCAAATGTATTTGATTTGGGAGTACCTCAAGTCCAAAAACTAGTCTTTTTTGTTCGTTGTGATTTATGGTATCAACTGCTGTAGTCATTAGCCTTACCCCACCACTTGACATACACAAATACACTCATTGGCGCAGCAGGCTTCAAACCCGTAATCCCTGCCACCATCGCCAGCATCTATGCTCACTATGCCACCGAGATCCCCCACTCTAGTCTTGTCTGGTGCCTGAAATACCTAAGAAAAGGCGCTTATAAAATTTAGGTCTATGATTCTAATTTGTCAATAAAAGAGGTTTTCGGTAGATGATGAATTCTGTTTTTCATATTTTGGTCACTTACCTAATTATTAAAGTTAATACAATTCGAAATAAGGCAGAATTATTTATATTAAAGTCTACTCTTCAGAAATGAATGACTGAGTCGACTCATCAAATCGAAAGGAAAATAGAAAAATTATTATAGTATATAGTTTATCGTATTCAATCCACTTCCACAGAATATACAATATATAGCTTGTTGGGTATTCTGCGTGATTAGCGAATCATAGCATTTCGTCAAATCTCCCCACCATCGTTAGCTCCGATGGCTTCAGTTCAGTTCGAGGTTTGTGGTTCTTGACTGGAGCGATTCGATCGGCCACACAAGCTTACCAAATGATTCAATGGGCTTTTCAGGAGGTTGCTATGAGCCACACACTGGTTTTTGTGTGGTTTGAGTACTTTAAATGTGGTAAGAAGTTGAAAAGACCATGCCTGTTTTTGACGTCCTTCAAACATCTCAAATGAAAAGTTCGAAAAAATTCACCATAAAATGAACAAACATCACAATTCAGAAGAGACAGGTTGAGTTAGAACTTGTGCCAACTTGTGAAAGTTGTGGCAAAATTGTTTCAAAGATTCAACACAGCAATGTCAATTATATAACTGATATTTCTTTAGAATGGGATATTTATTTTTTGATATTTACTTATATAATAATTATATTTGACATTTTTATAACTCCCACAGTGCTTGTATTTGGATCTATTATATAATATTGTTTAGTGAATGAAAAATATGAACATATAATTTTTATATAAAATTTAGTGTATACAAAAATAAAATTACTAACAAATAGTTTGATGCAAAAATGTAGAACCAAAGAAAAAATGGAATCCAAATATTACACTTGTACGAGAACAAAATCACAAATAGTTTGATGCAAAAATTTAGAATAAATAATGAATTCATCACAAATAGTACATTAACACATCATCAAAAACAAGAATCTACAAGGTCATGGAAATCTATTCTGTTCAGAGGCAAAATCCATGCCCTCAGCTTTTTTTTTTAACAAACTCTTAGAGTTAATCAACTGCAATGACTTGATTTTTCTTAATTGTGGTAGTACTTGGTTGGGACCTAGTTTCCCTCTCTTTTGATACTTTCAACCACTGCCCCCATCAGTCCACCCTCAATTGAACGTAAAAAAGAATACAAATACTCCTGTGGGCTGCCGAGGGAGCCTTGTTACGATATGGAACCAAGAAGGTTAACAGTTGCCAAGGAGAGGATGCTAAGAAACTACAAACTCGAGAAATCGAACACGTCACTGTCTCCCTTCCCTACAGCTAGCACAGACATATTCGCCCGTTGGATAGATTACCTGCAATCAGGTAGAACTACACTAGTTTTACAAATGAATGCAAGTAAGATTGGCAAAGTACGTGCAGGTATTTTGGTTTCAGATAATCTATCTGAAGAAAACAAGACCAATCGATGCACTACATGCAACTTATTGCTTTAACTGCATAATTTAAAGCCTTTACTGAATCCTTTATTATTGCAGATGACAAATTGGTCCTCTTTGATAATCCAAAACACAAAATGCGAATTCTGAATTAATTTCTATGAAGTTCAGCTAAGCCAGTTTCTTTCTATAAATAAGCATTTTCAAATAAAAATGATAAATTCTCCAATAAACAAAAAGAAGAAACACCTCATTCAAAAACAAATATATCTCACTTCAGAAACAGAAAACAATAAAAATAAAAAAAATTGTGAAACAAATATAGTTTGGACCCATTTCACAAAAGATAGCTCAAATAATTTCAACAACCAACATTAAAATAGCTCATATATAATTTCTAACTTATTTTTTAATGCTAAACATGAAAATAACTGGCTTAAGAATTCAGGAGTTTACAAATTGAGTTGTCATGAATGCAGTTCTGTATATGTCGGACTAACCAGGATAACTTTCACAAACAGGCTCGAAGAACATCAAGCATTATTTAAGCATTCAAAAGATAACTCTAATCTTGGGAAACATTTTTTCGAAACAAGTCATGTTTTCCCAGAATTAGATAATCTCAAAATATTACACCTGGAACCAAAAGACAAGAAACTAGACATCCTGGAATCAAAAGAGGTCCATAAAAATTACCACAATTCAGCAATAAAATTATTAAACAAGCAGATAAAATGCTGATAGAAAAATTCCATTTTTTAAACGTATTAACAGACTACTCTACTATCCTCAATTATAAAATAGTATAGAAAATAAAGTAATTTCTTATTTATTCCATTTTTATGCAGAAATATTTATTCAGACAAAATTTCACATAAATTTTATTTCAATTTTCTACTTCACTGTTGTTCGGTACGAAACTGGCCAATTGACTGACCTCTTTCTGTTGCCTGTTCGCTCTGTTATATATGAGATTTCATGTACCAGAACTCTCTAGAATAGTTTAAGAGTCAGATTCTAGAGAGTATTTCACTATGTTAAAATTATACAACTTCTTGAAACCTTTGCACTATTTAGGGCATTATTTTTGAAGTGTATAATGAGTTATGTACCGACAGGGAAATCAGATTTTAATATTATTTTTATGAGATAAAATTATTCCAAATCAGCAATATGAGCTGGTTTCTGAAAAAGTAATAAAATTTTCAATTTGAAGTCATTCACAATAAACATAATTTTAATTGGTGTACCGGATATGTTATCTAAATTTCTTGGGAGGATGAGCTATGGTACTAGAAAGTTCTTCGAATTGAGGAAATGCAACTTACATCTGTATAATACTTCATAACTCAAATCCATTCGAATAGGTATTGTCTATCGTCTGAACATAACCAGGTAGGTTTTGAGGCTTATTGGCATCTCCTCAGTACAGTGTTCTAATGTCTAATGAAAGCAGCATTGCCAAGCACCTATATTCTAGCGTCTTCAATGTTCGTGAATATACATCACAGCATACTCCTCCAAGCAACTCAAGCAACGTACTGTACTCCCGATTACTTCTACAGTTATTTACTATTAAACTTTCATCATATCATATCCTATCATGCCTTAGATTTATTTAGTAGTACATTTACCAGAATATGATTTGAGCATGATGAAAGTACTACAGTAAATAACTGTAGTACTAATTGGGAGTACATTTCGCTGCTTGAGTCGCTTGGTGAGGTATGCTGTGATGTATATACACGTTCATAGATGACGCTAGTATTTGGTCTAAGCTGAGGCATTCCTATGTGTGGGTGAATATGGGTACCTTGCTACGTTGCATTTGTTGAGTTTTTGAATAGAATGCCAACAAACGGGACAATAGAGTGCCTGCTGTTTAGTCTTGATGATCGAATGAAACTTTGTGGAAATTGGTATGATGCAGGGAATTTGACAATAATGGTGGTCCTGATTATTTCATTTTAAAGCCTCAACCTTTCATCCAACTTTTGTTGTGTGTCTCAGTAATTGGATAATTTTAAAAACTGTTTTATTTTACTTAGGTTGGCATGGTGATGCCTATGAACATGCAGCAGCAGAATATGCATCCACAAACACCCCCTCCACCACCACCTGTTAGTAATAGTTACATTGATGATCGTCACATGAGTATGCCTCCACCTCCTTCTCCATTAGTGAATCAGGAAATGATCTTACCGAATAAGAATCATCCAATGATGATGCAACAGCATGCACCTGTTCCTGCTGGGAGTCTGGGGATGCATACTCTGTCACATGCCCATGGTCAACGTCTCTCGAGGTAAGATATCTTTAAATAATTAGGCAGTGATAACAAATATGTCAGTAAAAATAATTTTACTTTAAAGAGTTTGAGGAGAATCAATGTAATAACTCAAGATAAATAAATAAATGATGGGTTGGGTACCATCGCATTAATTAACACATTTGGTCCTAGTCTCAATAAGACAATTATTTTTAATGTCTAATTTTCTCCTCTGAGATTTAATCAATCTCATTGAAAAGCTTGGATGGTGATCAGGAGATAATACCACAGATGAAACAGATGTGTCACCTGATCATTATATGAATTCAATTAGATTTTACCTCGGAATGGGCATATGCGTATTTATGAATAATGGTTGAAAATAAAACTATTTAATTTTCGCTACTTTATTTAATTTCACAACAGTTTCATGTCAGTATGGTAGTTATCATACTCACCTGAAGAAGTCATGTATTTTTTTATTCAAAAAACTTTTAGAATTAAATTAATGTCCACAATAAGCACCGCTTATGTTTAATGGACGTATATAATCAAAACTCAATATACAATGTCAAATGGAATAAATAAACCAACCAAAAAAAATGCAATTAAAATTCATAAATAAATATTTGAAGGAGACAAAATTTTGTTTCTGATCTTACCATAATGAAACCAATTCCTTTTCAAAAACATAAAACATAACTTAAGGATTTCTCAGAAAATATAATTTATTTGAAATATTCAATATATTTAAATATTCAAATAAGTTAATTCAAAAATCTCTCAAAACATACAATATATCTTCAAAAAACAATTAGAATACGGATAATCTCTTCATCGGCCCTAGATAACATTTAAAATATTAAAATCAACTAACAATCAGTATATCATACCTTCGAGTTAACACGGAACTTGTTTGAAACAGACTAACTTTAAAAATCCAGGTAGTCAGTTCGTCACAAAATCACAGGAAACTGTAAGGTATTCTATGGTTTTCTTCAAACCATTGACATTCCAGAATGAGAATTATTCAAGCCAAAATATAATTATATATTATGTATAAAATAGAAAAGGCTTTTTACTTGATAGAAGAAATATAACAAAATTTGAATATCAAAACAGATTTAATCTGTTAGTCTTCTACAATTTTAATTTCAAAAAAATTTTTATTCAAAAAACTTTTAGAATTAAATTAATGTCCACAATAAGCACCGCTTTTATTCCATAGACGTATATAATCAAAACTCAATATACAATGTCAAATGGAATAAATAAACCAATATAAAAAATGCAATTAAAATTAATATTTGAAGGAGACAAAATTTTGGTTCTGATCTTACCATAATGAAACCAATTCCTTTCCAAAAACTATCTAGGGCCGATGAAGAGATTATCCGTATTCTAATTGTTTTTTGAAGACATATTGCATGTTTTGAGAGATTTTTGAATTAACTTATTTGAATATTTAAATATATTAAATATTTCAAATAAATTATATTTTTTGAGAAATCCTTAAGTTGTGTTTTATGCTTTTGAAAAGGAATTGGTTTCATTATGGTAAGATCAGAAACAAAATTTTGTCTTCTTCAAATATTTATTTAGTAATTTTAATTGCATTTTTTATATTGGTTGGTTTATTTATTCCATTTGACATTGTATATTGAGTTTTGATTATATACGTCTATTGAATATAAGCGGTGCTTATTGTGGACATTAATTTAATTCTAAAAGTTTTTTGAATAAAAAAATTTTTTTTTTTTAATTAAAATTGTAGAAGACTAACAGATTAAATCTGTTTTGATATTCAAATTTTGTTATATTTCTTCTATCAAGTAAAAAGCCTTTTTCTATGGAAATTAAGTTGTTTTACTTTTAATCATCAAGATGTATTTTCAACAAGTAAAGACCGAGACAATAAAAAATTTATAAATAGTTCATGACAATATTGGCTAATCATAAGGTCTTCCATATGCAATGCAATCCGTTTATGATGACATCGAAGGCAAATGACAAACCAGGCATGCTAAGTGGACATCATACAAAGCATAATCTTAGAAAATAAACAGCTCCTGATTTTGTTAGGTATTCAGTTACTTTCCTGTTGCTCATTAGCTGTAATATTCATCTGTGGGTTCTTCAGACTTGAGGTGGGCGCTATTGATGTTAGCATAATCGCCCCAGTTTTCCAGTGCTTCTAGAGAGTTTAAATTTAGATGTCTTATCCACAAAGATAAAGGAACGACATCTTCATCCTCAAATTCATTTTCTGAGGTTTCTTGAACAGGTAAACCTTCATAATAATTTTTTTAGCCACAATATTATGTCCAACTTTAAAATGATTTATACAGATCGCAGAACAATTGAAGTTAAGGCAATATCATTTGTCCTTTCCTATAGCATAGGGTTGCGGATAGGTATTCCTTTGTTTCTTGTTATTTTTAACCACTGAATTAACACTTGATCAATAGTTTCCTGTCATGACTTTCGAAGCCTCTTGGCTTTCAAAACATCTGATTTGAATTGAACAATTCCTTAATCAGGTCCCTGTTTTTAAAAATCATTGATATTTTTTAATGACCAATCCCTAATTCCTTTACGAGCAATGAGTTTGAATCTCCATTTTCTAGTCTGCATATAATTGCACCTTTTTGCTCTACGGTAAATGCTTTAGAACGTTGCGATGTCATTTTATGCATAAAGCACAAACAACTCCTACCCTTGAATTATCTACTCTTTGCTGAGACTTGAAACAAAAACTAACTAGGGAAACAGATGATGAGAATGACAAAAATGAGCCAAAGTGTTAGGAATCATTATGGTCACTATAACCGAACATAATTTATTAAAAATAGGTCATAATAAGTGACATGTCACTATAAGTGAAGTCATTTCATCTGAACTTTGTCATAACGAATTTTACATGAAAATCAAATTTCACATTGCAATAATTTATAACATAATTAATAAAAATAACATGAATTTCAGGATTTTTAAAGATATTATGTAAAGATAATTGGATATGTAATTTCATTAAATGAGCATTTCATGGTAGATAAATATCACATGGCCATTCTGAGGTTTGATTAAAGTCGGAGATAAACTTATTGAACCTATGACTTCTGATTAACAAGGTTAAGAGTAGGACGGAAATGAATTTGTTTACATATATTGAAGGTGTTATTTTTTTATTTGAAACATAGTCGATTAATTAAGAAAATACTATTTCAACCTTGATTACTCAAGTACAGCCAATCACTTAAATATGTCTTGGGTATGAATAGTGTCTTTTTATGAAGAAACATATTGGTTAACTAAGCTTCTTTCAAAGCATATCAGTGTTATTTTTATTCTATGGGTATCAAAAAAATATATCGTCTTTTTTTGTTTGACAGAATGATATTAATATATCTCAATCCTTTACAATATAACAGAAAATTTTACACATTTATAACATATTTCTAATCACAATGATTGATAATCAAATTAAAAAATATATACTGAAGTACAAGATATACCATTTCTATTCTGTCATTGTTTGTATTATAAATTCTCTTTCAGTAATTTCGCATTCGTTGAGAGGAGTCACATTCTGTCTTCTTCATTTTTCTCCTGCAATCTCCCTTTAAGGTACTTGAAAACAAAATTATCCAAACCATTTGTTTCAATTCTCCGTCTTCTTATTGTGACCACCGAAGAAAAATTATACATTTCATACATTTTATTATAGGCCTTTGGTACAAAATAAAATAACAATATTGCTTAAATTAATTTGTGTATCTCTTGGCTCTTAACTTCTTATCTGTGTAAATAGTTTATTATTATTAGATTTTCAAAATTTTCCAATTTTAAATTCATCAAGCTCTTTAACTTAACTTTACTTAGTTCTTCATAGTTCATGAACTCCTCCACTATATAGGTTAGGATCTTTAGCAGGTGTCTGTTTATAAATTTTTTGTCAGCTCTCTTATGTGGTTAAAAATTTTATTTTAATATCATAGGCAGCTGTATATCATGAGGTGACATGTCTGTTATATATGGATTGTGATAACCTTTTTTTCCAGATAAGAATTAAAATTTATTTCAAATCAATACTAATAATTATTTTTATCAGCATTATTGCTACTTATAGGGATAGTCAATCACCACCTTTACCTCCACCCCCACCTCCAGAAGACGAACATGCCTCATTTGGAAGACCAAGAACTTCCACAGTAATGCCCATTGTTCCAGACGAAGATGATCTTCCAGGTTGGGTCCCCAAGAACTATATCGAGAAAGTCATCGCTATTTATGACTACTACGCCGATAAAGATGACGAACTTAGTTTCCAAGAGAGTTCTGTTATTTACGTCCTAAAGAAAAATGACGATGGATGGTGGGAAGGTGTTATGGATGGTATTACAGGTCTTTTCCCAGGAAATTATGTGGAGCCCTGTGTCTGAGTGGAGACTGTTTCGAGTAAATGCATGACGGTTGTTCATTGTACAGGGAGAATGCTTGTTGACGTCATATTTATACTACTGTATGTTATAAGACATTAAAGTGCTTTTTCAAATATAAATATAAGTGAATTTAAGTAAAATAAATTCAGACATTATTGACTTATTGTAAATGTATATTTGGCTATATTGTATTTATTGAAGATTTTAGTATGAGGTTTGCATTATTTTATTAGAGTCATGTAACAAATTTGATTTTATTGCACTTCTATTAAAATTAATGAAGTTTCTCATAAGTGTTTCCTTTTTACTGTTTCATTTTACAGGGATCTGGATATTATAAAACATACAAATTAGGTATCTTCAGTTCCTTTGGCTATAGATCAGTATCATTATTTAGGAAAAAACTAGTATCATTCAATGTAAAAATTATGAAAATTTTTTGTGACAAAAAAGTGTCTATACCACAATTTTTTCCACTGAGAAGTATTTGTACTGTTGCCATTGAACTACAGAAAAAAAGCAGATCCTCCTGCTGAAAATACACAGCTTAAATAAAGACGTTTATGTTAATTTACGCTTATTATATATATTCAGGGGTACGAATATGAGAATTGCTTCTTGAGTTTGGAGATATGGCAACACTGATCTGAAAGTGTGAAATCTGACATTGTATCATAAAGTTTAACATTTTCAAGGGCGGACATACTCATAATGTGTTGTCATACGAGTGCTATTTGGGTTGTTTAGATACTTTGAAACATTAATCTTGGTAAATAATGTAATTAAATCATGAACATTTTCGTACAATGATTTTCTATGAGTTTCAATGTGGACTAAACCAACAGCAGTGTGCTGATCAACTCGTTTCGACTTTTGGTGATAAAATACCATCTCGAACAACTGTTGGAGACAATTTTAAAAACAATACAGCAATTTCCGACTATAAATATTTGTATTTATTCGTTTATCTCAAAAATTCAGTAGTAAATCTTGTATTAATGTCACATTGTATGCTTACAATTACATCACTGAACTAACTTGCACAAGCTATATAAAGTTTCTGAGGGATCTTGATAGAAGATTTAGGAGTATCAGGATGATATCAAATATGGAATTGATTGATTTAGCTTCCTAATGGTCTTCTTTGAATATGCTCCCTGGTCCAAACACCAACCAACAATTAACACCTCTTTGTACTGATACAAAAAACGAACAACTGCGGCCATAGTAATGAAAAACCTCTCTCTGGAATTACTAGACAACAAAAAATACGACAAAGAAATATACACTTATGCTTCCAAAAATGAACAAGGACTAAATGACAAACTTAATTCCCCAACATTTTATAGACTTCCTTATGCTTGCAGCATAAGTATTGGTGAATTGTACACTATAAACGAATCTCTTTCTGCCCCAATATTACCATACCAAAAAGTAGCAATCATCACAGGTTCTCTTCAACTCAAACTGTTACTTACATCTATCACAGAATTTATTGGCTCAAAAAAACTAAAAAATATGTCACGAAATAATGAACATTAAGAACATCTCCATCATTATAATCTGGATCTCATGGTGGCATACTTGGAAATGAACTAGCTGATTGGGCTGCTAGTTCGGCACAATCCTCTGAATTTAATGTAACATAATATTTTCCCTTGCATATATTTTAAGATCATCTTGAAACTTAATGCAACTCAAAACTGTGCCTAAAATAAACAGCCCTCTAAAAATTACTTTGTATCAGAGAAATTAGAATAGTTCATTCCAGATTTACTCACAGATACCTGATTTCTTCTGAAAATCCATCCAGTTGTGAGTATTATTGTAACACACACCTAACAGTACAACATATACTACATTCTCCTGGTTACGGAGAAGCATGCCACAAATATGGTCTGAAAGAAAACCTCAAAGACAATCTCAGCTCACCAAAAGAATTTGAAGGGACACTTGGATATTTCAGTGAAACTCTTATAAGTCGCAAATGACTTTTTGCGACTTGATTTAACTTTTCAATTTCCTTTTCATTTATGATCTTTTTTGTACAACTTTCATATCCAAGTTAATCTTGCCGTTTTAACATTATCTTATGTAGAATATCCACATTTTGTTTCTTTAATCATAATTGTTCATTATTGAAAACTGTTCCACATGTGAAATGACCTCTGAGATGCTTAGGCACGTTAATTTAAACAAATAAATAGGCATCATCCAATTTGGGCAATTTTCATTTTGAATATATTTTCTTAAATTTATTATCAAATTTATACAGAGGCTTTCAAAAATTAAACTCTTTTACAGGATTATTTTAGAACTTGATTACCTGAAAGTTACAAAATAAGATGAAAATTATATTGAAATGTTTCGACCGTTCTATTTGACAGTTGATCATAATTAAAACAAGTTTTCAGAAATTGCTATATTTTACCATGAAAAAGTTCAAATCTTTTATGACTACAGTTTCAAGGTATTACCCCACCTTCAGACAACTGAAAACTTTACAAAAGGTACACAGAGTATTTAAGCCGGTTTAAGGTAATAGGTACAAAAGAATGCAAGTGTTATAAAATACTGGCACAGTGAAAAGAACTGGTCAATAGATATTATTTAAGTATATTAAATATTTTAGATTAACACAGATCCATATGGTCACTCATATTTATATTATTGTTATTATGGACTTATTTGAAATATAATGATGTGAATCTAAAATATTCAATATATTCAAATAACAACACTTCTTTTTTTTATTATAATACATTTATTAGCAATCAGAATACGCACATTCTATAAGCTAATTTGCTAACTATGGAGCTTGAGGCTCTCAGATAACATTATAAGGCCTTTTCCAACGAAAAAGCCCCTTCAACTATATCTCAAGTCAGCTGGCCATTATCTTTTTAGTCTCATATATTGTGGCAGTACTAATGGGTGCAATAGATGGTTGGTATGGCTTTCTAGTTTAGCAGGATGTTTCTCGCTCTTCTCTTACATAAGGGATCTTCGTGTAGAGTTTGATTAGTTACATACCATGGAGCATTTGCTATCATTTGAAGTATTTTTGATTGGCTTCTCTGAATTATTGATATATTTGATTTGCTTGTACAGCCCCCAGAGCCCATATACCCATATAGGCTTTAGCAGTGTTTTATAGATGAATATCTTGTTTTCCAGTGCCAATTTAAATTTCCTACTTATAAGCCAATTTAGTTCTCATGTTTTTAGGTCTATTTGCTTCCTTTTCTTAATTATGTGTTCCTTCCATGTATGTCTACTATTTACATGCATGCCCAAGTATTTTGTGCTTGATACCTCTGGTATTTGTACGTTATTCATATACAGGTATGGAAAAGGCAGTCGGAAACATAGGAAGAATCAAAAATTCAGTGCGATGCGATGACGAACAAACGATTGTTCTCTCTCAATGGTAGTGGGGAATGAAAGCAGACTGCATAGCCTTCCGATGGAAATTTAACATTTATTATTATTTCAGCTTCAGTTGTCTGAACCCTTGACACAAAAATGTAAACCTCTAAATTGTTTTTAGTAGTAAAACAGTAATTTCCAAAATTTAGACTATACTCATTCTCTTGGTTGATGAAGACTATTGAATGAAAGTGTACAACAAATATTAGGTTAATGAAACATGTAGCTCGGTGTCTGGAAACAAGGTCAAAACAACTTTGCAGGGAATGGGGATAGTGCAACTTACATCTGTGTATTAGTTCACAACTAAAATCAAATAATTTTGTCCATATCGTTATAAAAAAAAACATTAGCAACTACAAGGGTATTCCTTAAAGAAAGAATTTTGTTTGTAGGTCCTTAATCGGCTCTGACACAATGAAAATTTTATGAAATATATTTTGGTTGCAAATGAACTCAAATTTAAAAAAATGGAGTGAACAATTTTCATAATATCTATGTCTAATGAACACAATTATATCATTATTCTGAAACCCCTATCTCTTCTAATGATCAGTAAAGGTTTCCCTTGAGTGTTTGGATTGGATGCGTGGTATGCTTGGTGGATCAATATTTTTTCAACCTCAGCTCTTTCACCAAGCGACTAGTTAGCAGTCTCCACAGTCTGCCTCAAGAGGCGGAGAGTGTGATAAGGATTACGCCTTATCATCGCTCATGGCGAGAATCGCTTCGAAGAGCTGAACTCACCAGCTTCCAGTTTGGACTTAAGTTCGAGAACCTACAACCTTATGACTGGTAGCAACGAATCACTATCCAACCTCTACTTGCTCTGCGTGGTCGATACCCGAGTTGTTTGGGACGCAACTCACACGCCGAAGGGACTTCTTATCCATTTGAATGCAGTCCCATGAACCAAAATAGTCTCAAGATTGATGCCTCAGCTCCGTCAATCCGGCCTGTACGTCAAGACCCACGAACCTTTGTGAAGTCTTTCAATTGATCCTGGCTTCAAGCACCAACGGACTAGCCCCATCGTCGAGATCCACAAACCCCAGAAACGTCTCTCAACCGACAAGCTATAAGGCCATGAGGGGTGAACCTCAGGGGTATGAAGATTTCGTACAATATATTTAGAACAACTAGTCTGAATTATAATATGAAAAGGGGACTGGGAACTAATGTTGTTTTTGTGCGCTAGTTCCAGAGAACAGCGTGCTATCGTTTTGCCTAAATATCTGTAATTTCAAAATTTTGAGCCGAAAATGGTCTTAAATGATTAGTCTGGACTCGCTGATGAAGAATCCGAAGTTAAAAGTTTAGTTTTTCAAATAAAATATATTTAGCATATGATACATTATTCCAAGGTTGTCATATCATGTATCATTCAAAAAAACAGGAATGTTCATTTAAGTTGGAGAAATTAGCAATACCCTAAGTAATGTACTCTGTAAGTGGCAAGTTAGTGATGTACTCAATCAATCGTGTCCTGAACTCATTTTGATTTTTTTATTTGATTTGGTAAACTATTGTACAGCTAGCTGAGGTAGCTGTGTTTTTTGTTCTATAGCTACTATATAAAATATATTTTGAAATTGTTTTGTTTGGTGTTGTATTTTGTGTTCTGTTCAGGGATATTTTTATCTTTATTTAAAAGATTTCTTATTATTATTAGTATGCAAGATGAAGAGCTACACTGAATCGAACAGATTCATTTCGGGATACAGAGCACCTCTCACTCTTTCCTTTTGCTTTTGAAAATTATTTTAAGGATTCTTTTTTGAGTCAATATCTCAACTTATTCATAGAAATCTTTACAGCAGACTTCCATATCAGTACCAGATAAGTTATATGCGTTTGTATGAGAGCCAAATACAAAGTTTTAAGTGCTTTGTTGGAAATTTGAAACAATGCGTCAGAAATTTGAGTTTTTTTCACACAGTTTATAAGGGATGCCCAGTTGGTCATTTATAATGATTCCGAGATACTTAATCTAATTTACAAGCGCGATGGAGAAAAGTTCAGACACTTTTAGGGAAGTAAAAGATGGTATTGTAAAGAAGGATGAATTGGTAGGTAGTATGTTTTTCTGAAAGTTATTATCAGCAGTTTATGTGATCAATTTTTGAGATTAATAGGATCTATTTCTTACCTGTTGTTGAGATTGAGAATAAACTTCATATCGTGTTGGCCTTTACTTGATAGAAATCCATTGTACACTTCAGTTTAAATGATACACATATATATGTTGATTTCTATTTATTATTGTGAGTTGCTTACGACGCGTTTCGTTATAGTAACTTCTTCAAATGCTTATAAACAACTAGTCTGAAATTTGGTAACATATTCTATTTAAATATTTTCTATTTTGAGATAACGGCACAATAAAAAGTTTTTATTACTTTGGTAAAACCAAACCAGTGAACTGGATAACTCTGTTTGGTCATTCAAAAGATTCTCCGAATTTCTAAAACGGTTTATATCCAAACTTTCCAACAGGTTCAATTTTATACCCTTATTTTCTGTGTGCAAAATCTTAAAACCTTCATCGAATTCATGTTTTCTTTTCTACGTATGTTCCGCATACGTAGAGTCCAATTTGTTATTGGGGTAGAAACGGCGGTGTTCCTTTAATCTAGCATGAAAAGGTCTTCCGGTTTGTTCGATATACGTTTTTGAGCAGGTACCACTTTATATTTGGTAAACACCTGGTAATTGAGATTTGTCCATTTTTGGTTTAGTGTTTTTCAAAAAGGTTCCTAATGAATTGTTGGTTTTATAAGAAATGTTTATTTATATCTATGTTATTAAGGACTTTTTTATTTCTAATGATGGTTTTCAATAGTAAGTGATCTATTCAACTAAGGACCTAGCTGTTTTACCTAAGTAACCTAAACTTTTTATTGTACCCTTATCTCAAAATAGAAAATATTTAAATAGAGTATGTTACCAAGTTTCAGAACAGTTGTTTATAAGCATCTAGTGAGAAGAGCTGAAGAATGCAGATTCTCTGGAGAGCAAGAAGAAACTTCTGAATACCTTGTGACAAGAGTGCATAGCCATTAGAAATCAACGCACAAAGTGCTGGGGAAATCAAATCAGAAAAGGCGAAGAAATAACCGTCTTCAAGCCTGTTGGACTTTGTTAGAACTCGGGAACTGTATAGAGTTCAGGATATACTTCAGTCCGATCAAGAATAGAAGCAAAATAAATCATTAGATCATAGTGTAACCTTTGATAAAAATTAATTATACGATTAAATACAACACAAATAACAATTAACAGTAATTTTGTAAAATAAACAGCCAAGATAAAAGTAAAGAAAAAATAACCTTAACCAAAGTATTTGACCAAGTAATTATCTTACGATATAAAATCTGATTAGATTTCAAATAAACGTTGAATCCAAATGGAACAATGGTCAATTCATAATACTTCATGCATTCTAGATGAATATTCCTAGTTATTATTACGATATTATTTTTTTCAGTTATCAAATTGTAAATGACTACATTGACTGATAAGATGGATATTGCAGTGAACCTATCAAGATTGAAAATTCTGTAAATAAAATAAGAAGACGAAATTAAGTCACCTTTAATAGATCACAAAGACAGAAATAATAACATATGGAATGGTTTCTAACAGTACTTTGTCAATATTTTTGTGCTTGAAATAAATGCAATTATATAGGTATAATTAATCATTTCACAAACAATAGAAATCATTAAGATATTTTCAATAAAATATGAATGGACAACAAATATAAAACTGAATAAATTCCATATAAAATTATGGTTGAGCCATATTTACCCCTGTAGTAAATTATGCTCAAGCCATCCTTATGGATTGAATTATTTGGAAAACAGCTGATCCACAAACTACGAATATGAAGAGAGCTAACAGCCATGGGCCAACAGGAGAAGAGTCATTTTGTTGTTTCTGAAAATATAACAATGAACAATAAAACAAAAACATATGGATTATGTTACTTACAGATGATTTGGGGACATTTCCTCTTTGAGTGACCATTTTGCTAGCTTTTTCATTGGCAATACGCATTCTCTGTTTTGGGGCCATTGTGGCTTGTTTTAAGTTTTTGAAAATATGGTAAAATTTGGATATGTAAATACTAAAGAGGTGATATTCTTGCTTAACGCAACAACATACGTAAACTTACGAGAACGATGTGAAAGTGACACGTTGATGTTTTGACGTTTGCTTTTGTATTCGATCCTATTCCAGAAACGGTTGGTATAATTGAATTGAATTCAAAAATTCAATTTTTTATTTTCTAAGAAAATGATCTTTCTCACTTTTTACTGCAGTTGAATTTTTGTACAATTGGAAATTGAAAATACACAAAGGAAAATTGAAAATACACAAATATCTACAGAAGAGAGCTTTTTCGTTATATTGGCAGTCATGCTTAACCTCTAAATTAATGACAGATAAACTATGTTTTGTATTGTTTATAATGGAAGTTATGCGGTTACTGCATTAATTATTTACATTTTTATTATTGTTGATAAATGTTTCCTTTAAATTTTATTTGTTTTGATATCAGCATATACATGAAATCGTTTGAAAACATAATGTTACATTACTAGGAAATGCAAAAACTTGGTTCATTTGAAAGATCAAACATTTTGAAAATATCTTACCCCATCCCTAACTGTTAAAATTCGAACAAAAAAAAAAAATGGAAGCTCTAACTAATATTCTGAATAATATATTGAAAGTAAACAGTATAGAGGAAGCATTTAGCTGCTTCTTAGTGCATCGAGTATCTTCAGCAAAAGATTCTCAAATACAACAAGAATTGACTAATGTCTTCAAGTCAATTCCTCCAGATCAATTAGACTATGCTATTCGACATTACTTGAATGTTACTTCAAGCTCATCAAGGGATAGAATGAAATCTCTCATGAATTTACTAGAATCTGTTGTGAGGAATAATGGTGTTGAAGCAAGAAACGTCTGTGAGGTACTCAAAACACATGATAAATTAGTTGTTAGTAATCATGATTTCTGGATAGAGAGCTTTAAACTTTTGTATCGAATAATTGACCTGGTTGATTATAAAGGTGTTCGGGAAGTTATGAAGGTAAGTCCATAATTTTGTATTAATAATTTGATGATTGATTGTAATAATGATATTTTTGTGCTATAGGGATGCTGTGAAAAAGCAAAAACCATTCCCCTAAAATTGAACTCTGATTTGCAACCTAAAGCTAAAGCACTTGTTATGGTGGCTGAAAAAATAGTGGATAGGGATGCCTGTCTTCTTCCAGGTTATTTACTGGTAAATGAACTTCAAAAGTCATATCCCGAATGCCCCCATTGGTGTCTATCATCACTTTTTTCAGATTATGTAGATAGGTAAATATTGTGGAAACATTTTTCTAGCTTTCAATTCAACAAAAACTTTACAGTTTTTTTGCCTTTAGTAGAAATATACTCAGATTATACATCTTCATATTCAAAGTCAAGCATCTTAGCTAACACATATACTATATTTTCAGCTTTAGAGCTCTCGTCCAAATGGTATCAATTGTAGGCATGTCAGAGATGCGTCCAGTTGTAGAACATAGTGGTTATCCCCCAGAGCATCTCATAAATCCCTGGAAGTTAGATCCAACAAGTCTTAGATTTGCCCTTAAAGGCATACTCCCTTATCCCCCAGAACTTTTAGAAAAGCAGACTGGATTATTAAGATATGTTTTGGAACAACCCTATAGCAGAGATATGGTTTGTGGCATGATGGGTTTGCAGAAGCAACACAAGATGAGGTAAAATGCTCCTTTTAATTCTATTAGTATAACTTATAATTTTAATATATTCATTTGAATCTTTGTAATTCAAACGTCAATTTACAAGATCTGTTTAGATTAATAGCAAATTTTTTGAATATTTAGAGCCTTGAAGTTGACAGCATCATGTTGATCATAAGCTCATCTGTACAATATGTTCTTGTATTGTTGACATTTCATTTAGTTTTGGTGCTATTTGTTTTTGAGTGCAACAAATACTCATTGTCATTAGAAGTGTTACTTTGAAGGAATTAATATTGATATGATATAGTATCCTGATACTTCGAGATCTTCTGTGAAGATCCCTCAGAAGCTTAATGTGAGTTAGGAGTTAAGTTTTGTTCGGGTTAGGCTTTGTAATGGTGTCTTTACCCCTTCTTAGGCACAGCACTGTTAATTTTGAACCCAACAATGAAATGATGGCCGAAACCATCTGCTTAGATTCCCAGTCCAGTGCTCTACCTACTGAGCTATGGGCACTCATTCCTTCAACTGGTTTTTTTGGCAATACGATACTCTTACATCAAGAATGAAACAATGATATTTGCATTAACATGTAATCCGAAAAAAATTTAATGTGCTTGACGACCTTTTTGCTGAGTTAATTGCTAAACATTCATAAAATGAGATGGTTGATGTCTGCTAGTAGCATCTGATTCGAAACAACTCGAACTTCGTGGATTAACTGTTTCAGAGTATCTAGAGGATATTCCACACATGTTTGCTGAGATTTAAATCAGCCGTTTTCATTGTATTGTATTGTATTGTAATGATGATAAAGAGTGGGTGGACAGAGGTGGGTAGAAGAAAAGAAAGAAAACTAGTTACAGTCGACTCTTGTTAATTCGAAACTCGAGGGACTCTTGAAATATTACGAATTATCGAGTGTTTGAAATATCAAATGGTTTGAAATTTGTGAGAGAAAATAAATAAAACTTCGAATTATTAAGTGTTGGTTAATTTTTATTTATTAATATAAAAATGACAAGAAGTAAGAGGTACATTCGTGTACATACATGTATTCGTAATGTGAATTAATTAATCTTTCGAAAGAACTTTGTTATACTGGTTTGCTTTAAAGCACAATTCTGCTGCTCACACTGCTCAATAACTTTTTTTAAGAGAAAAAGTGCCTGAAATGCTTTTTCATCACTTTCGTTTTGTAGACAGAAGCTTTGTAAGGTATCAAATGAGGATCTTGCTTCCTTAACTGACACCTCTGCCAAAGGTTCCGATGTATCGTCTTCATCTTCATCGTTACTTTGCGTATCTGTCGCAGATAAAATTTCGCCATCGGTTAGTGAACCTGAGACAGCAACATTTTCATCCACTTGAACAAAATCAGAAAAACTCACACCGCTGATGTCAACTAATGGTTCTATTGCTGGTTCTTCATCATCTATAAGTATTGGAAGATTTTCTTTTAAGAAACCGGATTTTTTGAAGCAGTTGAGAATCGTTAGGGGTGTTACAGCTCTCCATGCTTTGTCAATTAGTAAAATAGCTGTCAGAACCGTGATATTTGCAGTTAGCTGTTTGTCGAGAGATTCTAAAACGATCTTAACAATTTCTTTGCAATGGAACGTCTTAAAATTATGGATAATCCCTTGGTCCAATGGTTGCAATTTGGAAGTTGGCGGAAAGAAGTAGAGTTCCACGTTAGACAATGTAGGAGGACTGTTGTGGACAGTGCAGTTGTCTAAAAATAGTAAAATTTTCCGCTTTTCTCGTTTCATGTCCCCATTAACTGTTAAAAGCCAATTGTTAAAAAGTTCTGTCGTCATCCAAGCTTTTTTGTTAGCACGATAATCAGTTGGAAACGATTTCACTCCTTTGAAACATCGCGGTTTCATTGCTTTTCCTATCACTAAGGGTTTAAGTTTTTCCGATCCATCCATATTTACTGCAAGTAAAACTGTCAACCTCTCTTTACTATGTTTTCCTCCGTGACATTTTTCATCTTTAAAAGTAAGCGTCTTGTCCGGTAAACATTTAAAAAATAGGCCAGTTTCAACAGTATTAAAAATGTCTCGGGCATCATAGTTTTCAATCAAGGTCTTCAATTTACC
Organism: Megalocaria dilatata; assembly: GCA_034642435.1. Classification (NCBI taxonomy): domain Eukaryota; kingdom Metazoa; phylum Arthropoda; class Insecta; order Coleoptera; family Coccinellidae; genus Megalocaria; species Megalocaria dilatata. The sequence continues at coordinate 9,866,661 of CM067854.1, forward strand.
GTGCCAATCTAAACAAACTGCATCATCAACACTTCCACTTGCCGCAAAGTTTTTGATGCTTAGAGTAGACGCGAACTCTTTTGCTTTTTCCTTCAACAAGTTCCCGCTAATAGACACTTTTTGTCCTCTACACTGTCTTAGCCAAATGACCAGGCTTTCTTCCAGATGAGGAAATTCACCTTTAGTAGTTCTTTTCCGTACTCCAGCAGTTTGAGCAGCATTAATTTTCTCCTTGTGCTTTATTATTGTTGAGAGAGTACTCAGAGGAATCTTAAATTCTTTTGCAACATCACTCTTCTTCTCACCTTCTTCTACTTTTTCGATTAACTTTTTCTTTTCAGCAATCGTCAAACATCTATACTTTCTAGGGCTCATAACTAACACTAACTTTTAATCTGCATACCAACTAAAGAGTAACAGTAACTGAATAACTAAACAAACCAATTCGTAAGAAGTGTGTGCGTCGAATAGTCAAACTAATCATAACAAAAACAAAGGCTCGTCTATCTTGATACAAGTTTGAACTTGTCGCAAAATGTACTTACAATCTTTCCGCCTCTTCTCTCTGCAACTTTGAATTGTCGAGTGTTGGACGCTGATGAGATCGAATTAACGCGTCGTTTTGTTAAATAGCAATGATTTTTTCGTTCGAATTACCAAGTGTCTGAAAATGTAGTGATTTAGTTCGAAATATAAAGAGATTTAGTAGGGAACTCGTGATAACTTTGAATTATAGAGAGGTTCGAATTATCGCAGGTTTGAATTAACGAGAGTCGACTGTAATTGGTTAACTAGCTATAAAAAGATGTGCCTATGTCTGTCTGCCCAGATAGTACAAGAGAACTAGAATTCATTGCCTTAAATAGTCAGATGGCACTGAAGCTGCTGAAAATAGGGCCTTATGTGGGCATATTGTGCTTCTACAAATCTAAAGCCACTCTCTATTGCTTTCAGTCATGTGTGTTTGTCAAATATTTTCCATATTCATGCTTTAGTAATAATATATGTTGAACAAAATTTCAGGTGTGCTGCTTTGGAGGAGCAACTAGTAGAATTGCTGATTATGGCATTGGAGAGGACAGAAAGTGAAACAGATGAAGCTGCAACACAGAGATTGTGGCTTCATTTATCATCACAACTCATATACTTTGTATTGTTTCAATTCGCAAGTTTTCCAAATATTGTGATGTCATTACGTTCTAGATTACAAGGTAAGACCTATTTCCTTTTGGTATATTATTCAGAACAAAAGAATCTAGTTTTATTTTCTAAATGGAAAGTAAATCTAGAATGAAAAAGTAGAGGTGTTTGATCAAACAACATTTGACTTACTGAATTGCCCTGTATTTGATACAGGGATATGAGCCAAATTTATCCCATCATAAAAACTGAAGAAAATGAAAAATTCATTTCTCTATCGTACTTTGGTAGCATAAGTCAAAAAGTGGCCAATAGTTTTTCAAAATCAGATGTCAATATTGCATTCAAAATGCAAAACAAATTATCATCGGTATTATTTAACGCAAAGGACCCTACTCCAAACATACACAAATCAGGAGTTTATGAGATATCTTGTTTTCCACGTGCAGTAATAAATGTATAGGACAAACGTTCCTTCAAGACGAGGTTCAACGAACATAAAATGAGTTTCATGAAAAATAAATAAAATGCTACTTTTGCCACTCATTTTCTAGAAAACGGTCATTCCTTTCCCACAATAGATAATCTTAAAATTTTACATGTAGAATCAAAAGGGAAGAAACTTGATTATCTAGAATCTGTTGAAATTTTCAAATTAGTTCACAATAACAATAATGTAAAAATAATGAATGACTGTACAGAGCTATGTAAATCGAAAATATTTGAGATATTTAAAAAGTAAAATCTGTTTGAAACCTTTTTCAACGAACATAAAATGAATTTAATGAAAAGTAAACAAAAATTTAACTTTTGCCACTCATTCTTTAGAAAACAGTAATTCCTTTCGACAAAAGAAAATCTTAAGAAAATTTTACATGTATATTCAAAAGAAAAGAAATTTGATCATTGAAATTTTCAAATTCGTTCACAATAAACTAAATAAAAAAAAAGAAAATGTAAAAAATAATGAATGAATGTATGGAGCTATGTAAATCCAAATATTTGAGATATACAACAAAATGATGTAAAAATAATGAACGACTGTACGGAGCTATGTAACCCCAAAAATTATTTGAGATATTTAAATGGGCACCATCTGTTTAACAACCTTCTTTGTCGATTGCCAACATTCCGATATATGTTAGAAGGCCCCTCTTTTTTAACCCGGTTTTTTATCACGTTCCGCTTGTAAACCTCTGTACCATTATTAGGTGTTACCAAGAACCTATTGAAATATTCAAAATATTTATCACTTTTGTTTAAATACCTCTGTACCACTGTTAAGTCTTCAGTTGTCTGATGATGGGATAGTTAATTTCCCAAAACTCGAGTCACAAGAAAATGTGTAATATATATTTTTATTGGTAGTAAAACATAGTAATTTCTACAATTTGTTTTAACACTTGACTTATTAGAAATCTTGCAACTTTTGTCTGAAACACTCTTCTCTATCTTACTTTATCAGTCAAATAATTGCTATTAAAGATGTAAAAGACTCGATCTGTATACGTAATCATCAGTTACAGGCACCACTTTATAATTTAATGCGATGACAATCTGTGCACTGTACATAATGTGCAACAGGTATCACTTCCGGTGGTTTGATTTTTCACTCTTTGTGATAAAATTTCAGATTTACAAAAACCCTCAGAAACTTCTATTTTATTAGCGTTAGTTGTATGAGGATGTATTGAAAAATTCTTAACCTACTATAGAAGCAGACGAAATTTGGAATTAAACAAACATTTTATTATTTAACATACTCTCCTCTTAAATGAATACATTCATCACAATGGTGCTGCAATGCCTGATCAAAAACAAATTTTTCTTTTGATCTATGAAGTAGACGACCTTTTAAACTTTTTTTTTCAATTGAGGAAAGAGATAGTCGGATGGAGCTAGATCATGTGAATAAGAGGAGTGTTCAAATAATTCTTATCCTAAATCAAGAATTGTTTGTATTGCCACATGCTATCTGTGTGCAAGACACTGTTCTGCAAAAAAAAATACCTTTGGATATCTTTTGGCGTCTTTTCTCCTTAGAGTGGTAAATAGTTATTTCCCATTATTGTTCTAGCCTTATAAAAATCAATTATGATCATTCCATAGCAATCCTTTGATTTTTGAACACAATATTTCCTAGGACCATCTCTTCCATCCATTGATATTTTGTTTCTGAGTTCTAGAAGTATGCCCAAGTTTCATACATAGTAACAACAAGGTTTAAGAGAAGGCTGCATATACTTCAAACTGACCACACATCGAACCCTATATTTCTACCCTTGTATGCTCCTAATCTATATTTAGACATTTGGGGATCAATTCTACAGAAATTTTTCTAATGTCCAAATCTAGCCTAGGCTAACTAGATATCAATACATACTTGTATGTTGAACAAAACTTCTGAAGGAGATTATTACAGTATATTGATAATATCTGATATATAATATTTAAAACTGCATGAACATGTACTTGATATTGCTCAAAGAACTAAATGTAAGTTTGCATTACTTTTTACTGAATTTCAAAATAAGTAAGTTCCTTGGCCTTTTCCTGTATTTCCTCCTCTTAACTTTAAACGGAAAAAAATGGTGAAAAGCACTGATGTGAAGTCAGGAGCTTTTGGGCGCTTGTCATATCACCATGATCTTCACAAAATTTTACAACAGCCTTCATGTCGTTATTTTACATCTAAATGTTAAATTTAAACTCAATGGAGGGCTGTTGCTCGGATTTTGGTAGCGCTGAACACTACTCTGCCCACAAAATACTTTTTAAGTTTAAATCTTCGAATCATACGATCCCCACGAAATTTTGCATTTGCCTTCATGTCGATATTTTACATCTATATGCTAAATTTAAACTCAATTATAGCGCAGTTGCTATGATTTCGGTAGCGTCAACTCTGTTTTGCTTCCAGTTTTTGTTTCTTATACTATCCTCACGAAAACCTTAGATCTATTCAATTTATAGTTTCTAAAATAATGGGAAAAATAAGAACAAATATGAATAACTGCGGAACCGATTAATTCGAAGATTTTTCTTAACAACTCAGTTTGTAATCTTGTGATGGTGTATATTTATTGTTGTTCTGATGAGTATGGTTGGGTAATTTCAGAATTTAAAAAAGTATTTCATCACAAAAACATTTTTATAATAATTAAATAAAATAATAAAGATTTTTCTAAACTTTATTAATTAATGACCAATGTTTCGCCACAGAGGTGGCAAAACAATTGTCGTTACTCAATAAATTGTGGAAATAATCTTTATTATTTTATTTAATTAAAATGAATTTCCATCAAGTAAGGACCGCTTCAACTAACTTTATATTTTTATAATAATTCTGTTGTAGGTAGGGAGCTTAAAAAAGGTCGAGATGATCTTATGTGGGTGCTTTTACAGTTCATCTCAGGGTCTATTCAAAGAAATCCATTATCCAATGTGCTTCCTGTCCTGAAACTTTATGATCTTTTATTTCCTGAGCAAGATCCACCTTTACCAATTCCCGACCTCAAACATCCAAAGTGTACAAGACAAATGGCAATGATTTGTATCTGGATACACTTAATGAAGAAGGCTCAGTTGACAGAAGGATCTAATGTTGTATGGCCTGTTCCACCCAAATTGAGAATCCATTATGACTTCTTACAACACTTGGTTTCACCAAATAATCAGTCGTTAGCAATGGGAAATGATTTTAGGATAACATTGCTTTGCAATGCTTATTCTACAAGTGGAGATTATTTCAGTAAACCAATGGCAGCTCTGGTAGAGACTGTACAGGGTGGACCAACAAGTCCACCAACAGCACCTTTGAGTATGGCGGTGAGTTTAGTTCTGTAGATCTTCAATTGAATGTTTGTATGCAAAATAGTGTTGGACTGGAAACCACCTGACAGTTCATTTGTGTGGTGCCTCATTAAATTTTTTTGGCCATTTCCTATTTCAGTTTTTAATTGTCTGATTGACAAATAAACCAGGTATAGAAGTATGAAACCAAATTTTTTTTTGTAATAATTGCAAATCTGTTGTTTGAAAATGTTTTTTTTTCAATTTAACATTTCATTAGCCATTAGAATACATTTATTCTATAGGCTAATGCGATGGCTTAAGAGCTGCATGCTCTTGATGACGTGATGAGGGCTTCTCCAGTGAATATATGTAGGTCTTTCACTCTCAAATCAATTTGTTTCTGTTTTTTACAAACATGCTCTTTCCAGATGAGTCTCCGGTCCAAATGCATTCTGAAGTATTTGGTAGATGTGGACTCGGGTATCTACATTGTTAAGGAAAACAGGTGGGCATCGATCTCTTCTTAGTGTGAAGTCCACTTTTGTAGACTTAATCTCATTAATTTTGATTCTCCACTTCTGCAGCCATTTTTTAATTTTATTTAGATGATCTTGTAGGTTGGTAGATGCTAATGCTGAATCTGTGTATCTGACAAGAATAGCTGTATCATCAAAAAATGTTCCCATGATGGTGTGCCTGTTTTTAGGCAGATCTGCTGTATAAAGCAGATAGAGAAATGGATTCAACACACTACCCTGTGGTACTCCAGATGTTATCGGGTACTTTTCAGACTCTTTGTCATTTATCTTAGTACTAAACTGTCTGTCATTCAGATACAACTTCAGAAGTTGGAAATAGGCAATAGGGGGAAACTTTTTTATTTTAAACAGCAATCCTGGATGCCAGACCTTATCGAATGTCTGCTGAGTAATGTCCAAGAATACAGATGTACTCTTTGTATTCTAAGGCTTGGCTGATCTGATATGTTTTTCGATGGTTTTACTGTATGGTGAAATGTTCAGTTCTGAATCTGGGGCAGTGGTATCATTCCTCTGTGTTACACTCTAAATTCAATTTGTGCATCAAAAGCTTTTCCAGGATTTTTGAGATAACAGAAAATGAACTGATAGGACGATATGAATTGACCTTGCTACGATCTTTTCCTGGTTTGGGAATAAGGATTATGTCCTTAGATACCCCTTTTTTCGGTAACTGTTTAACCATTTTTTGAAGTTACTCCGTCCATTCCTGGTGATTTTCGATGATTCAAGCATTTTATTTCTTTTTCGACAGCCACTCTGAATTCTTTTATTGGTGTGATGTTTAAAAGATTTTCTAATGAGCTTTTTTCTACTTCATCAGAATTATTATTGTTAGGAGTAAATACCTTGGCTAGGTGGTCTGCAAAAATTTTCGTTTTTGGTCATCACTTTTGGCTCCCTGTAAGTTAGGTCCCTGCTTGTCGAGTACAGGATTTATATGAGTTATATGAGTATATGAGTTACATTTCAAAATGTAAACCTATCTGATGATGCTACTGTGATAGCGAAACAATTGTTGTATTAAATAACAATGAAAATTTGTGAAAATCAGAATTACCTCATTTTATATTATTTAATATGGATTTTCATCAAGTAAAGACCGATTCAATTAAATATACCAAACTGATGGTAATTTCCGGTTTCATACTTTTACACCTGGTATAAAAGCTGTTTCCATTTTTAATTCTGTATTTCTTTGTGTTTTAACCACATATAAAATTGTTGTGATCATATATGTATAATGTTTTGCTAAATACCTTTCAAATCATTCCTTTTATATTTGGCACATTTTTTGCAGGTTTTGGATTCTCTGACAGTACATGCAAAAATGAGTCTGATTCATAGTATTGTCACACATGTTATAAAACTGGCCCAAGCCAAATCAGGAATGCCTCTGACCCCAGCGTTAGTTGAGACTTACAGTCGACTTTTGGTGTATACAGAAATAGAATCTTTGGGAATCAAGGGATTTATAAGTCAGTTACTTCCTACTGTGTACAAGTCACATGCTTGGGGTACACTTTACACCCTCTTGGAAATGTTCAGCTATAGAATACATCACATACAGCCCCACTATAGGGTTCAACTATTGAGCCATCTACACTCTTTGGCGGCTGTTCCCCAGGCAAATCAAACGCAATTACATTTATGCGTAGAATCAACCGCATTACGGCTTATCACAGGTAATTTTTTATCATTGTACTCTTTAAGTTGGTGGCTTGTGAGTTCTGAAAAAGAATGGGCATTAAGTCCATTTCTTATCATACTTATCTTATCATACTTTATTGTCAAAATCTGGGATAAATTGGATGAACTTTTTTTCTATTAATAAAACTGCCAATGAATTCAGTCTATTTTCTACATTGAAACGCTTTTAAAAATTTGTGAATCTTTCATATATCCTGCAAGTACAGTTGATTATGACTATGTAAGTACCTGGATTTTCCAACGTTGTTTAGGCTCGTAATGCCACCTTAAAGATTCCTTAAAATTTCATGCCCATCCCTTAGGATCAAATAAGAATTTGTGTTAAGTTTTAAAATCGTTGTTATTACACATTAGGTTTATAAATGTTATAAACGAAACAATTTACCGTTAGTTATGTTAGTATACTTTCAAAAACAATATATAATTAATGCCAAAGAGAAGAAGCGTCAATAAATATATTTCCAAGCCTAACAATTTAATATTAAATTTTAAGCCAAAGTTCAATTTTAAAATTTAGCAGTAAGATGAACAATGCAAACAACGTGAATTAACCCAATTTGTTTTTATCATTACTTTAAGGTCTTGGAAGTGGTGAAGTACAACCGGAACTATCCCGGTTTCTCAGCGAACAGAAGACACTAGTTTCTCAGGAATCCGAAGAACTAAATAGAGCGTTAGTTTTGACACTGGCCAGAGCTACGCATGTTACGGGTGCAGATGGTACATGGTGTAACGAGCTGTTATCCACAATAGCTCAAAGCACTCCTCATGCTTGGGCCCCACATACTCTCGATTGTTTTCCGCGTTCTATGGCGGAGTTTTTCGCTCAGCATGCAGTTCCCAAGGAGAATAAACAGCAACTGAAAAAGGCAGTTGAAGAAGAGTATCGCAAATGGGCTTCTATGAATAATGAAAATGATATGATGACTCACTTTGGGGTTGCTGGGGCTCCCCCATTGTTTTTGTGTTTACTATGGAAGATGTTGCTTGAGACTGATCATATCAGTCCAATTGCTTACAAGTGAGTATTTTTCAATTTATTACTTGTTGATGACCATGACCTTGTTCACGTGGATTCTTCTTAATGTATGAAAATGGAATTTTACATAGAATTGCCTGAACTTAGGATTAAACTTGGTATTAGATTATTTAGAATGAATAAGACTCCACAGACACTTAAAAGTTTAAAATGTATTTTGTTTCTCTTCTTTGATTATTTTCTTTTTTTAATCATATTCAATCTGCAGACATTCCAATTATACTTTTTCACTATACAGGCAAGTTTTCCAACATCAAAATAAACCATTTCAACAAAAATCGTATGCATAAAATGTTTAAGAAACAGAGCTGGAATCCCTTTTGGTTGAATTTGATTTTGAGCAATTTAAACCCATTTCTGTTATTTCTGACAATGCCAGCAAGCATGTGGCCACCATTTAGGTCATGTAACAACTCAAAGCTGAATCAAGATTAAATTTTTGACGTAAACATTCTACGAATTTAAGTATAAATGAAACCACATATCAAATAAACCAATCCACCAAAGATAAATCGAGGAAGTTGTTTGTTGACTGAAAAGTGAAGATTCAAAAACCAGGAAGAAATAATTGAGAATCTACAGAAAAAACTATCAAAGACAAACTGTTTAGAGTGGAAAGAGAAAGAGTTAAATCTATGGATGCGTTCAAGTAGTTTATGGTAATTTTAAGGTTGCGTTCATAATTATAAAGTTACTAATTAAATTTTAAATATTTTTTCTTTATATTATGGTTTTATTTGAATCAAATAAGACACTAAATCGCTTTTAGGATGTTTGAGATTAATTCATTTGATCGTTCCATTGCTCAAATCGTTATTTACTAGGCCAAAAAAATCGATCCTTCAACCTCAGATCGCCCATACCTAGAGTTGACAGCTAAGAACAGTTTGAATGGATATATATATTTATATATACTACTCTGTCAAGAAAGTACCGGAAATTTTCAATTAAAACAACATTTTTACATTTAATTGTCAAAATTTATTGGGTCGCCTTCAAAATAGGCTCCATTTGCTCCAATACATCTATGCCAACGGCACTTCCAATTATCGAAACATTTTTTATAGTCGCTTTCCGGGATGGACTTTAGCTCTCGCGCCGAATTTTGTTTTATGGCTTCAATCGACTCAAAACGGGTGCCACGAAGGGGCAATTTTAGTTTTGGGAAGAGGAAAAAGTCGCAGGGAGCCAAATCCGGCGAATACGGTGGTTGCTGAAGCACGTTTGTTGAGTTTTTGGCGAGAAAGTCAGTCACAATCGTAGCTCGGTGAGAAGGCGCGTTATCGTCATGCAAAATCCATGAGTTGTTCGCCCACAAATTTGGCCGCTTCTTACGGATACGCTCACGCAAACGTTTCATAACGCCTAGGTAATACTCCTTGTTTACCGTCTGACCCTCTGGAACGAATTCGTAGTGCACCACGCCACGGATATCGAAGAAAACAATGAGCATCACCTTCATTTTCGTCGACCGTCCTTGAAGGCTCTGTACCACTGATATGCACGAGTTTTCGATAGAGCATTATCACCAAAGGCCTTTTGCAACATTTTCAATGCATCGGCACACGAAAATTCATTTGCAACACAAAACTTTAAACAAATTCTTTGCTCAACGTAATCACCCATAGTAAAAATCGGCACGCACTCTGACATCGACTGACTTAATCCGCTGTTGCAAACACATTAGTTGACAGATCCCGCTCAAGCTTGGCATAGTAATTAAGGACAGTGGTACCAACCTAGGAAGTCCTCATATGTATCAATAGTTTTATGAAACAGATTTGAATTTTTGCATCTTAGACCAAACTATACCTTGCTTTAGTTTTGAAACTTGAATTATTTCAAATATTTGATGAATCACCATAGATAAAGTTACTTGGTTTAATTGAATTAAAACCATAAATATCGCAAAAGGACGAAGAATTATTTTTATGTTGAGCATGTAATGCTTTTGTGACAATTGGCCAAATATGGAATTTTGTGAATATTTCACGCTTCTTATAGAACGATTAAACTTAAGTTATTAGTCATTATGTCTCTTCATTTAGATTTTTTAGATTAACTTTATCCATCTTTATTGTTTATATTACAAAAAATATAATCATATTTTTACTATTCTAGGATTTTAGAAAGAATCGGTGCAAGAGCCCTATCAGCCCATTTAAGGAAATTTTGCGATTGCCTTGTTTATGAGTTCACAAATTCTCCAGGGGGTCAGCATGTCAATAAATGTGTAGACACCATCAACGACATGATATGGAAATATAATATTGTTACTTTGGACCGCTTAGTGCTATGCTTGGCTTTAAGAATGCAGGAAGGCAGTGAAGCTCAAGTTTGTTCATTTATCATTCAACTGGTACTTCTTAAAGCTTCCGAATTCAGAAATAGAGTGCAAGATTTTGTTAAGGATAATTCACGGGATCATTGGAATCAAACAAATTGGCATGAAAAACACATGGAATTCCATAGGAAGTACCCAGAAAAGTTTGCTCCTGAGGAACAATCTAGTGGTTACAATCCATATTTCGGGAATGTATGCTTAAGATTTCTTCCTGTGTTTGATCTATTAGTTCATAGGTTTTTGGAAATTATTCCTGTTAAGAAGAGTTTAGAAATTATCTTAGAACACCTTGGTTGTCTGTATAAATTTCATGATCGTCCCATGACTTACCTGTACAATACTTTGCATTATTACGAGAAAATTTTGAGAGATTGTCCCCCACTGAAAAAACGTTTAGTTGCTGCTGTTCTTGGAACACTGAAAGAAACGCTAACCGAACCTTATCAAATTTTCTTAAAGAGGGGAGCAGACGAAGTCTGGGTACCCGAGTTAGATTATTATATTCAATTGGTAAAAAGGGTCGTTGATACTATGAATGGGACTATCGTTAATTCCGTGACTGATTGGAGATTCAATGAGTTCCCGAATGCCGGAGCTCATATACTTTACATTACCTGTGTGGAACTTATGGCATTATCTGTTGGAGCTACAGCTGTTGCAAATGGCCTCCTAGATGTTGTTCTCAAAGGTAAGTTTCATTTAAATCTCATTGTGTCACCGGCAGAATTAACCGCCCAGCAGGTTTTTTATGATTTTTGTAGATTTTAATCAATATTCACAAATTGAATACAAGAGACATCCTGAGTATCGCTTAGCGTATTAGAATAACTCTTCAATTTTTTCTCAACATTTATCAAATTATTATTATGCTCAATTTTTTTTTATTCAATTCACATTTTTTATTTTTCTTTTAATAATTAGTTAATTCCAATGTCTAATGTGTATTACCGCTTCAGGCTCTAATGACTTTCTGATATCTATCCATACATATATTTCGATTATCTAACTGGAAGATATTGTGCCATTCCTCTTCCACAGCTGCTTTGAGGTTCCTTATATTCAGTGGAACTGATATCCTCGTAACTAATGCCTCGCTATGCCATTATGAATGCTTACAATCTCGACTATCATACATGAAACAAATCTTTCATTAGGTCGACGGTACGTAGAATTACTTCCAAAGGTGGTTACGAGCTTCAGTGGCTGTATAGAAGCAGTCAGCACAATATTGACAACAAAATGATCGTCCCGAGTAGACATGCGTCGATGTCTGCTTTGATCCGTTCTGTCTGGTGTAAAAACCGGTCTGAAACATGTGATAGCGTCCAATTCCATCTAATCGTATTCTTCCTCATAAATAGGCATCACTAACTATAATTTGATACCATGGAATATCCAGCCACAGATATAATTAAATCAGACTAATAAAATCGTTAAGAGAATCGAATCACAAAAATCTATCATATGTATACATGAATAACTGAACGAAAATGTGTCGAGAATATTTAATATATGATCAGAATACCCATATGATTGAAAACACTAATCGTGATAAGCACTGCTTAAAGAAAACTAGTGTTGTAGTACAAAATATTGGGTGAGCTGTTAATTATATCGCTGAGTGTATTTGATCTTTTCATTATTCTTATTATTGCCAAATAATAATTATTTTCCCATAGAGGTACAGGCAAGCTCGTTGATATGAACACAAAAAATTTTTTCTTGTTCTTAGAGAAACTGTTCATATTTGGGAAGTTATTTAAATATTTTAATATTAGCCTTCTATATATTTAATCTCAAAAATTTATATTTAATAATAATAATAACTTCAGGAATTAAATTAAAATAATGTCATATAAGTACCACTTATATCAAATTTTTGATTGTCTCGGTCTTTACTTGACGGAAATTCATCTTCAATATAAGAAAAACAAATGTTAACTTCCACTTATATCAAACGACATATAAAATAAACATTCATTATAAGACATCCAAATGATATAACAATATCCAATAAATAAAAATTGTTAACCAAAATTCTATAAATTAAATATTTTGAATAGACAATTTATGAAAACAAATATCTTTCAAAAATGTTTAACATGATCTTAAGAATTTCATCATAAAACTATCTTACTTAGAATATTCAATATTATTGGATATCTAACTAAGTTACTTTGTATAAAATCTCAAGATATGTAAAAACATTACTGAAAAACAAGTTTTAAGAGAGACTTTGTTCGTCAGTATTCAAATAATTCATATTCAATAAAATATAACATCAATCAACAACAAATATTTACTCACCCTTCAACAATTTAGAAAACTTCTTGTAAATTGTTGAAGGGTGAGTAAATATTTGTTGTTGATTGATGTTATATTTTATTGAATATGAATTATTTGAATACTGACGAAGCAAAGTCTCCCTTAAAACTTGTTTTTCGGTAATGATCTTGAGATTTTATAGAAAGTAACTTAGTTAGATATCCAATAATATTGAATATTCTAAGTAAGATAGTTTTATGATGAAATTCTTAAGATTATGTTAAACATTTTTGAAAGATATTTGTTTTCATAAGATTGATCAGCAGAAACAAAATATTCAATTTATAGGATTTTGGTTAACAATTTTTATTTATTGGATTTTGTTATATCATTTGGATGTCTTATAATGAATGTTTATTTTATATGTCGTTTGATATAAGTGGTACTTATATGACATTATTTTAATTTAATTTCTGAAGTTATAATTATTAAATATAATTTTTTGAAATTAAATATGTAGAAGGCTAATATTAAAATATTTAAATAATTATATATACCTTCTATCAAGTATTAACCTCTATTTATGTTATATTTGGGAAGGTTGAGAAATATGAATTATTCATGTTCTCCTTATTTAATAATAAGTAGTGTAATGAGTTTTGATAGCTCAGTGGTTAGAGCCTTGGGCTGGGCAGAAGGGTAAGTAACAAAGCCTAACCAGAACACACCTGAACTCCTAAGTCGAACAAGCAGAAAAACTTCTGAGGAATCTTCACAGAGGATCCAGAAGTATCAGAATAATATCATATTTAATAATAACAAAAGTTCACATTTTGGGATGCGACTACATTGAAATGCCAAGAAAATTTAGATTTGGTCCCCAGTGGCTTTTACCTGTTCACAAACCTTTAAAACAATTTCGGCGGAAAGAGATTTGACTCTAATGAGGAAATAAACGCCTATTTTGAGGGAAAAGATAATTCGTTCATCAAGAAAGCTATGGAAAAGTTAGACAAGCGCTGGAATTATTGTATTGTTCTTGAAGGATACTATATTATGAATAAATTTAGATCAAAAAAGTAGGGTTTTCTTCATTAATCTGAGAACTTATTATCTGATGTGTTATCTTGCTGATTTATTAGTTTAGGCCAATTTGAAATGTTGTTTGTTGAGTTGTTAAGCTAAAATAGAATAATTTTAATCTTAAGTAAGAATTTTCTGATAAGGTCAAATTGCTACCTCACTAGGTTGTTCTAGATGGAACGCATTCATGTTATAGCACATTAGTTTGAACTAATTTCATCTATATAGTTAGTTGAATTTTATTTTAAAAATTTCAACAGTGCAAATTTGTATAACCGTCTAATCTTCCAAGTTGATATATTTTTTTTCACAATGATTAGGGAGAACATTTCAAATTTCCTCTTTATTTCAGGTTATGTACTTATACCACAATCCGACATACACCAGTGGATCAACGCAATTGGATTGATCTTAGCAGCCTTACCAATAAGTTACTGGAGTGTTCTACATGATCGATTACTTGTAACGTTAGGTAATCTGACCAATTGGCCATTTGAATGCACTCCTTTCCGTTTATTCGACTTCAACGAAACTCATAATGGGTTACTCCACAATGAATTCAGTTATACTATCGCTCTCGCCCATTCAGTATGGCATCATGCAGGTCCAGGGCAAATTGCCAGTGTGCCAAAATGGGTGAAAGAAAATCTTCCTGGAATTGTTTTCTCGGAAGAACAATTATTATTTGTTTGCCATTTAGTTGGCCCCTTCTTACAGAGGTTCAGTATGGCTGTGGTTGTGGAATTGACCAATACCTTGTATGAACTGTTGGCTCAAGTAGACAGCACACAAAAAGAACTGAAATATATGGATCCTGTTTGCGATCTTTTGTATCATATAAAGTATATGTTTGTAGGTGATATGATGAAAAAAGAATTAGAGACGGTTGTTAGAAAAATGAGGCAACCTTTGCAGGTCAGATTGAGGTTTATAGCACATTTAACAAAAGAAGAAGTGACCTCTTCGTGAAGATGTTGTTTTCAATATTTTTTTACATTCTGAATTTTTTCTAATAGAAAAGTGAACTAACTTTAAAAAGATTTCTGGAATTTGACCCATGATCCTGTTTATAAATATTACCATCTAATATAAACCAGTAATTATTTTGATTGTAATGAAATAGAATTTTCTATACTAGAAACACTCCAGCCTTATTTCCTGATAACCACTGTCAATATTATTGATGCATTTATAATATAATTCATTGACGTTTCAATACAGGGTGGCCTTAAGTTTTGGGGTAGACAAAAAGAAACAAATACACAAAAATTATTTCAATTCTGTCAAACTGTTGAAGGACAAAATTGTAAAGTGTATATGAGAAACAATTCAGAATTCTGTGTTCTGTCATTTGAAAATCATTTTTTGTAATTTCAGAAATATTCTGAAGAATTATTATTTATTATTTATGATGAGCGGGCGTCTGTCCACCCTACCACTGCGTCCGCACGGACTATTGTGGTTCAACCCTAATTTATATCTCCCCGACGAGATCCAGTTTTTGGATAAAACTGATAATCTTGTTCAGGGGTAATTTTTTCAGTTTGCTGTGGGCTATAAAAGCCTGGCCAAAGACCTCGAATCTGATGCGACTCACCGCTGGGCACTCTGAGACGATGTGCATGGCTGTTTCAGTGTCCTCAAGACACAGCCTGCATTCATTGTCTTCAGCCAGACCGATTTTGTGCAAATGCGCTCTCAGTCTGCAATGACCTGTCATAATTCCGACAAGTGTTCTTAGTTTGGCCCTATCCAGACCTAGCGCTAGGTTCGGCATCTTTTTGTTCAAGCTGTTCCAAGGAACAACTTCGAATGTTTCAGGCCAGAATGGCTCCGCCAGAAATAGAATTTTCTATAGTAGAAACACTCTAGCCTTATTTCCTGATAACCGCTGTCAATATTATTGATGCATTTATAATATAATTCATTGACGTTTTAATAGAGGGTGGCTACTTAAGTTTTAGGGTAGACAAAAAGAAACAAATACACAAAAATTATTTCAATTCTGTCAAACTGTTGAAGGACAAAATTGTAAAGTGTATATGAGAAACAATTTAGAATTCTGTGTTCTGTCCTTTGAAAGCCATTTATTGCAATTTCAGAAATATTCTGAAGAAACAAAAGTTCTCAAAAATGAAAAATACTTGGCTAAATACATTGAATGAAGAATACGAATCACTTGTTTCGGAACTATTAGGAAAATAAGAAAAAGAGTTAAATTTGAATAATTGCAGAACGATTGGACCAATTTTGTCCATTAATAAACTTGATCCAAATCTTTAGGCTCCATTTCTCAGAGTTAGATTGTTTACAAATGGACCGGCTGGACAGAATTATTTTTGGCCTTAAATTTTTCATCAGTGAGTCCAATCTAGTTGATCGATACCATTTTCGACAAAAAATTCGAAAATTATGACTTTTGGGCAAAACGATAGCACTCTCTTTTCTAGGACAAGATCGCAAAAACACTACATTTATATAGGGAGTACAAATAAGTTTCCGCCGTTTTATTGTAGATGGCGCGGCACGGAGTTTCGATTAGCTTTCGCAGATGATAACCGGCTTAAAAAATAGTTTGGATATTCAAGAACAACATAACCTATTAATATCATTGATTTTATATTCATACAATATAATTTTTATAAGTTGAAAATGTCAAAATTTGAGCCAAGTAAGCGTCATTTGCGGGAAATATTAGTTTACTTCTTTAATTTAAAGAAATCTGCTGCTGAGGCGCATCAATTGCTCGTAGAAGCATATGGTGAGGGTGCTTTGAGTGAGAGAACGTGTCGAGAGTAGTTTCAAAAGTTTAAAAACGGTGATTTCGACGTAGAAGACAAAGATCGCAGTGGAAGGCCAAAAATTTACGAGGATGCAGAATTGGAGGAAGATTCATCTCAAACACAAAAAGAACTTTCTCTAACATTAGAAGTCACTCAGCAAATTTATATTACCGTTCTTCTATAATAAATATTTAATTTGTGTTAAAAAACGGCGGAAACTTATTTGTACTCCTAATACATTCATCCAGATTTTATCAAATCTGAAAAAAAACGAACTAACTTTTCTTTATTCGAGTATTGGATGGAGTAGTCCGTTACTTTGTGATAGTTCATTTTAATGGAATGAAATAAGGAATTACTTTGTTTTCTATCACTTTTTATTATAACTGATATACAGTGACTCGAGTTTCGTAGTGTTTACTACATTTTCAAACTGAACGAACAAATTAGATCTCAACTATTATATATGGGGATTGTAGGCGTCGGCAGAGCTTCGAAGAGAGGGGTTTTCCAAAGTTCCATCTGTTCGTTAAGTAGTTTTATTATTGGTACGTGCTTTTTATATTTTTCAATTTCTATGGATTCCTGGATGTCAAGTTTTTTCCCTTTCGATTCCACGTGCAAGATAACAAGGTTGTTCAATTCTGGGAAGGTGTGATCTGTAGTGAAGAAATGGTTCGCAAAATTGGAATTATTCTTCCGGTTCTTAAAAGCAGATTCATGCTCTTTGTACCTTTTATGGAAAGGTCGGCCCGTTTGTCCTATATACACACTATTACACTCTTGACAGCTCAATTTATAGACTCCAGAATTATTCAGTCGGTTCTCTTTGTCTTTCGGATTAAAAAAGAGATTAGAAATTTTTCTTCACTACAGATCACACCTTCCCAGAATTGAACAACCTTGTTATCTTGCACGTGGAAGCGAAAGGGAAAAAACTTGACATCTTGGAATCCATAGAAATTGAAAAATATAAAAAGCACGTACCAATAATAAAACTACTTAACGAACAGACGGAACTTTGGAAAACCCCTCTCTTCGAAGCTCTGCCGAAGCCTACAATCCCAATATATAATAGTTCAGATCTTATTTGTTTGTTCAGTTTGAAAATGTAGTAAACACTACGAAACTCGAGTCACTGTATATCAGTTATAATAAAAAGTGATAGAAAACAAAGTAATTCCTTATTTCATTCCATTTTCTTTATTCGAATGCCTCAAGCTAGATATTAAAAATAAATTTTGTGAACGACTCTAATTTAGATTTTGTTTAATTATTATATAACAGCTTTTGGGGTAACAGACTCCCAGCAGATGGATCAACAAATTTGAATAAAATAAATAACAGGTTATACTTTCATTTCTAATAATATTTGACAACAATCGGATTCTAGA
This sequence comes from Megalocaria dilatata, assembly GCA_034642435.1. Classification (NCBI taxonomy): domain Eukaryota; kingdom Metazoa; phylum Arthropoda; class Insecta; order Coleoptera; family Coccinellidae; genus Megalocaria; species Megalocaria dilatata. The sequence goes on from CM067854.1 coordinate 9,884,753, forward strand.
TCTACAGAATTCAACAAACATTTTTCTTCAATCTAAAATCAAAAATTATACTAAAAGAGTAAAACTTTTATGCTATCAAAAATGGAATTGCTTTACATCTAGTCTGAATAAATTGCACAAATTATGTGTAAATAATGGGGAATTAATTTATAATGGATTTTATCTTGGATACTGGATAATACAAGTATTTTACACTTTTAACACTAACAAATTAATTTAGTCAGTGAATTTCCTGTTTACATTACGTCCAAATAAAGCTGTACGAATTTCTGGAACCAACTGCTGGGCAATGAGCTCCAATCTTGCTTCCAATGTGTTGTTGATCTTTATTTTTCCTCTCTGGGCAAGGAGTTCAACACCGCCAGTTGTATCATGGGCCAAATGAGTCTCATCATCAACTTTCAAAGTTACATCTTTGCTGCAGCCCTCTTTATATTTTTGTTCAACATTTGGAATGATTGATTTGATGAGGTCTCTGTCTTGTGGACGAACACGGATTAGAACATGGGATTCAAAGAGCTGCAATAAAAAATTTAAATATTTAACAATGAAATAATATTCATCAAATTGGTTTTCTATTAAACAAGATAGGTCATATTTGCCCATACATTGTTCATCACTCAATTAAAAACTTCAACTTTAACATACTTGATATAAAGCTTGAAGAATGAGTGATTCCAAAATCTCAGCATATTTCTTCTGATCTCTAGTAACATCCCCAAGTCTCTTACGAGCCTCCTCCAGTACATTTCTAACATGATCTTCACGAACTTTCAAAACCTTGAGACGTGCTTGATTCAACATATTTGAAGATTGACTGAAAAAGAATAAGTTACTTGAGACATCATAATTGCTGAATGTTACTACAAAAAATAAATTTTATTTAAAGCAACTAAAAGAACTATATCCTGCGGAAAACTGGGAACCTCCCATTTTTATGTCACATGATCAACAAAAACTTAGATATTGATTGAATTTTAAGAACTAGTTCTAAAGTATACTTACATTTTCTTTTGGAGTTCAACCTGTTTCTCCTTTTTTTCGTAATATTCCATAATTTTCAATCTCTGTTGTTGAACTAAACGGCCTTTTTCAATGTTGAACTCTTCCTCAGCTTTAGCATCGATTTCCTCGGCTTTTTCATTGGCTTCTTGCTCGATGAAAGCCATCATATGCTTGATCTGAAATCAAAAAAGGAGGAAATGAGAAAAATATGAAATTAGTTTCTTCATATTTTCAATATAATAACTTAATGTTATTTTACCTGTTTTTGAACATCTGCGTCGCTTAAAGCCATGGCTTATTTTCGTTGTAAATATTTTTTGGGAAATATAAAGAAACTGGTGTTTTTTGTTATTTCTTATAAGAATTTATTAATTAGGGAGTAAACTTGTAAGTGGAGCACTTTACCACTTAACACGAACTTCATCGATCATATGATCTTTCCCCCACTTTAAGGCATTGTGACAGATATTTGGCAATTACTGTTAACATGACAAAATTTTAATACGAATTAATAAACATGATAGAAAATCATAGCATCATCTTTATGTCTAATGCCAACAATGAAAATCTCAGCAATTTAATATAACGTTCAATATTGAATTAAGTTATCTCCTAGTGTTCTTTAACGGGAAGACTTCAAACAATGCTCAACTATATTATCTATTTTGTTGGCTACATTGTACTGAAAATGGATAAACGAACTGTCTCGTTTATCTATGGAACTGAATTCAATCCACAGATTTCATTTCAACGACCTAACCTAACTATATCTAACAACGTCAAAAGTGATTTGTTTACAATAACGAATAACAATCATTATTATTTTTCTGCTTTATAAAGTGTATTGAATTATCAAAATGAATATGAATGTCGGTATGCCAATGCCGACCCATCCTCAAGTTCTGGCAGCTCAAGTTCAGCAGCAACAACAACAGCAACAAGCACAACAGCAGCAAGTTCAACAACAACAACAAGCACAGCAACAAGCTTCTCAACAAATGTTGGATAATATGTCAAATATATCCAAAATTAAAGCCCTAATTGGACCTCTCCGCGAATCATTAACAGTATGTATGCTACTTATATCTAGGGCATGTTTTCAAAATTTAATTCTAAATATTTGATTGATTCGGTCTTTACTTGGTGAAAACTCATTTTATTTAAAAAAATGTATATGAGACAGTAATTTATTTCCACAAAAATGTTTGTACTACTACAACAATTGTTTCACCACAATGTGGCTTCTTCAGGTATTACATTGTACTGTCTGATGGTATTCAGTGTAACCGAGTTTAAATACATTTTTAGGTACGTGACCAAATAATGGAAGCACAAGTCATAAAAACTCTAGGTGTTTATTGGAGTTTGCCGCTAAAAATGCCATTAAGGAAAAATATTCAGTAATGTAGACTTATCAACATCTGTTTGTTCATTCAAAAGGATTTTACGGGCATTATACCTGTTGATTTCAAGAAATTCTAAAAGTGTTAATCTAGAACTTTTGCTTTCAACGTGGATAATTTCATAATTATTGTTGAAATTATGCCTGAATTCCTTAAGATGATTAGCATATGTCGAATGAACAGAATTGGATATATAACCATATATAACCGTGTTCTTGGACACGTTTCTTGAATGATCTACCAGTCTGGCCAATGTATACTAAAGGGCAATCTTTGCAAGTCAACTTGTAGAGTCTGGATTTATTTTCTCTATTTGTTTCGATCTTTATTGTTTTTTATGTAGGTACTAAGGTTATTAATTGTCTTAAAATATTGCAAAATATTTCAAAAGTTGTTTCAATTATAACGCGGCTTTTAAGCCACAAATATTGGATGGAGTAGTCCGTTACTTTGTGATAGTTCATTTAATTCCGATCTTATACCTTTCGAATTGATCTCCAGAATATGATATATCTTGAGTGTGCTGTCTTTTCGATAGTTACTCCTGTCATTGGGGGTTTACTCACAGGATCTCAGATTTTTTGCTAATCTTATCTTGCAACTCAAACCATTAAGGGAAATACAAATTTTTCACTTTTGTGTATCACGATGTTACTTGTAAGGATTCCTTTAGTTAGCTAGTTGTTTTATTCAGACCCATTTCTTATCCCCAGTCACTATGGGCTTAAGAAATTGGTCATTTTCATTTCACTTAGCCAAGACTTCGCAGATGGAATTCGATTCATCATATTTTTTAGTGTTAATTGGTGTGGCACCCAAATATCCAACTTCTTTTTGAATCCAGCTTTGCCCAATTGGTTTAAAACTCTTTTATGGTCAATATTTAGCTCCTGGACGATGCTACGACTACTAACATGCCAGTCAAATTCGATTATTTTATTCGTCATTTTCGACGACGGGCTTGCCTGTGCGAGGTGCATCTTTAATATCAAAAATACCTGAGCGGAATTGCACATAATTAGCTGCTGTTACAGTATCGGGACCATAAACATCATTCACAATTTCAGCCGCCTGGCTTGTATTTTCGCCTTCATCAAAGAAAAATTGTAAAATATACTGAATTTTCTCTTTGTTTACTTCCATTTTTAACACCCTGTAACTTACAACTGAATAGACCAAAAGAAAATTAGCAAAAGAATTTTTTTAGTATGAAATGTCAACTTGACAACAAGCATGAATCTGTAATTGTTTGGTCCATACTTTACGAGATATTGATCACTACAGCCATCGACCGGGAAAATAATGGATTTTTTTCCCCAACCTATTATTTACGAAAATAGAGTTTCTGTTGAAAACAATTTATATATGATCTCAATCAAAATATTGTGTTACAGAATACCATTAAAACTGCAGCACAAACCCTTAATACAAACGGTCAAGTAGATGCTGGGAATTTGTAAGTTGATTGTAGTTATTTATTATAATCAATTGATTTATAACATTTTTAGGAAAGGAGTTGAAGTACAAGCACCTCGTTTTGATAAGAATCTTGAAGAATTTTATTCTATATGTGACCAAATTGAACTTCATTTGGTATGTCATTTTTTCTTGTTCTTAGTACTATTGCTCTTGACTTTTTTTTTTTTAGAAAACCTCTATCAAATGTTTGAGTCAAGCAGAGAGTAGTAATCGTTATCTCAATCTTACTGTCGCAGTAGGTCCTTCTAGAAATGAAAATATGAATATGAACGAAAGTACATTAAGTTACACTCAGTTTTTGGCAACAGCTGGTTCACAAGTTTCTTTCACCAAAGAAATCCATGATACATTAGTTGCTGCTGCTCAGAATATATGTCCGTCTGATTGAATATAAATTTTATTTGATAAATTTAGATAAAATAAATATTTGTACACTGAATATTTTATTAAGAACATTCATTTACACGTTGTTTGCTAAAACAGACATTTTTCTAAAACTCTTCCACATTTATTTTAAAGTGGAATATTAAAACTATCCTAAAAAATGTATAATTACTATTTAATCATAAAATATGTTTATTTGTTTACCTGTTTGATTATGATTGTATAATAAATTTAGGTGATTTTATTTTGGCAGATAGAATTTCAGTCACAAAGAGGGTCATAATATATCAAATGTACTTTTATATTTTTTCTATACCACTTTTCAAAAAGGGAATTGAGGGTTGAGAAATTCTTTCTTTATTTTGTACAGTATTATTTCGAACCATTGAAAACCAGGAGTGAGAAAGTCAACTCCTAATACAAATACTGTATGTAGGAAGCAAATTTTCCTGAATTCTTGGTGATGAACTAGAAGGTATATTGCAACATATGGCAGCAGTGTCCAGAATATTAGAGCTGGAATAAGTTTGAAATTGCTTCTCTTCAAAGTCCGCCCAGATGGAAAGTTATTGGTGGTATAAAATTCTTCCAAATTGGCTTCTTTTTCTTTCCAAAGGTTTTCCAAAAATTTCTTCAAACCTTCTTCTGTTTTTGGCAGATTTGATGCTGTATATCTGTAAATGATTATCTTAATAATATCAAGAGGTATTATCTCAGAATTATTATTGCTGCTAAGAAAAAGGGTTTGTTTTTGTTCAATTCTACCACAGCTCTTATAACTTCATCGAAATATCTGAATTCTTTGAAAATGATCTTAAACAACTGCCTCTTTGTAAGCTTGATAACTTAAAATAAAAACTTACCCACTTAATTGGCAGGAAAGGTTGAGAAGAAGAAATTAAATGCGGAATAACAATTTATATGTTTCTGCAAATTTTCGTGAAGCGCTAGAAGTACAGAAAATAAATTTTTTATAACTCAAGACTGAAAAAGATGTGCTATTTTGGAAATCATCAATTTGATGGTTTTATGTATTGCTTTGCTAAAGTCAGAAAATAAGAATAAAATATGGGTTCTCTATTCATAAATTGAATATAAATTTGAAGGATTTTTTTCAATATTTCAAATATTAATCAGAATAATGCTCTGAAACCTATACAAATTTCAATCCAAAATATCTCTTGAAAATTTTTTGAAATTAAATTAAATGTCTTAGAAACACTGTTTATTTTAGTAGACGTATAAAATTATCAAACATATGCGCGGCAGTCAACCGACCGAAATTACCTAGCAAACTTTTCTGATTAATATTTTAAATATTGAAAAAATCTTTGTAATATTCAATTTATGCTTATTTATAATAAACCTTTCCACATATGCGCGTGGCGGCTTACTGATATTGAATCTGTGGCCGTGTCTATTTTTCATGATTTTTTCTGTAGAGGAGCATAGTTTAATAAATGCTGTAGGATTCGCCTTACAAGTTTTGTTTCAGTTTGCTCCAGGTTGGAAGTATATTGAACAGAAGGGGTGCTCCTAAATTGGTGGTACAAACGAAGAGGGGGAGATTTCTTGATTAATTTTAAGAAAAAAAGTCTCATGAACATGGGATCGCACACGTTTAATTTTCGAGTTAGAGGGTGTTGAAGTTTGAATTTTTTCAAGTTTTTTCTTATAGTGTCTCCATTTCACAAGATAGTCAACTGACATTTAGCATAGTTATTACAATTTAGAGTTTACACCATGTGACATGCCAATTTTGCTTGCAAAGCTACAGGATGATTTTTTTTCTGCCCCCTTTTTTACTCCAGAATGTTTTTCTGGTGAGCCACTGTCCAAATTGTCATAAAAATACAATTAGTAAGCTGCGGTGAGTATATTCATTTCTAGTTTTTATGGTTATTTTTCCGGTCTACAGCCCTGATTGCATAAAGATTCGATAAACTCGTATAATCATCACAAAAAATGTATTATTACAAGAAACGTATCCATCCATCCCGTCCATTCCACCTGCTTTCATAATTTTCGTTTAAATACTCCCTAGGCAAAACTGAAACATGAGTAGGAGCACCGTCGTGCATGAACCACATTTCACGTCATAGCAGAAGAGGTAAATCATCCAATAACAAGGGCAAATCGTTTTCTAAAAAATGTCTGTATGATTGACCAGTAAGTCGACCTGGCAAGAAGAAAGGACCAATCAAATAATCGCTAATATTTCCACCCCACACATTTAATGAAAATTGCTCTTGAAAATGAGTTTCTACAATTTCATGTGGACTGTCCTCAGCCCATATGTGTTCAATATGAAAATTTATAATTGAAGTTCTTGGGAATCAGTGAATAGTATTTGGAAACCAAAATGAGGATTGTTTAATAGTCTACTGAGGTACCACTGACAACAAATTATCCTGGGATAAAAGTCTCGAGGCAAGAGCGCTTGCACCCTTGTGATAAGTATATAGCAAATATAGCATCCTGTAAATTTGCAATCGAAATTGGCATGTCACATGGTGTAAACTCTAAATTGTAATATATATGCTGTTGAATAAAATGAAAATTTTAACACCCTCTTTCTCGAAAACGAAACGTTTGCGATCCCATGTTTATGGGAATTTTTTCCTTAAATTATGCCAGGAATCTCCCCTCTTCGTTTCTACCTTCAATTTAGGAACACCCGGTATATTTTATTGATTGTTTTTATTAGATATCCAAATAATTTCCGACTGATGAGAATGAGTGGGAATTTCAAACGCTTCTCTGGAGAACGTGCTATATATTGTTTAAAATTAAAAGAAATTCAAATTAATATTGAATTTTATTCTTAATGTCCATTCGAAACAGCTGTCTTGGCTGAAGTTTGCTACGTAATTTTGGTCAATATTCTATAGTTTTTTTTGATTTTTTATCGGTTGGCTGCAACGCATACGTTTCATAATTATATGTCTACTTAAAAGAAATAATATTTCTCAGGCATTTTATTTAGTTTAATTTGAAAAAAAATTTGGAAAATTTTCAGATCAAAATTTGTAGGAGTTTCAGAGTATTATTCTGATTAATATTTGGAGGTTATACTCGTGTTACAATTATTAAATAAAAAACCTTTGCATTGGTTTCATACCTTTTTACATGTAGTTTCACCTGTTTGGGAAATTTTCCTTGCATTAGATGTTCTTCAGTTTGTGGAACAACATCTGGATAAGCAAGTGTCAGATCATACACAGCATCTAGACAGTTTTGTTGGAGTAACTGACTGCATAAGTAAGCAAAGCCAGTTGTTCTTGGATGTAACACATAATCATATTGCTGAAAAATATTGTATATTTTAATCTTTTCATGATGAGTTCCTAGTAGATAATTTTCTACTTATTCCATTTTCTGTATACTTAAACTGCTAATTGAATGCTTTGAACATTTTCATTTTTATAATTAGTACAAAAATTCAGAGTAATGTTGAAAAATATTCAATTAATTGAAAAACTAACAAAATATAAAATTTCTATTGGTGCAAATTGCGTGCTCATAGGATGTATTGAAAAGTTGTTATCTTATTAAAGCAAATACAATATTAAGGTCAAAATATTTTATTATTCTCTTTTTTATTGGATACATTTATTACAAGAGACCAGCAACGCCTCTAAACCGATTTTCACAATTTCGGTTTGACTGAAACTTCTAGTGAGGTATTCTTCGTTGCTATGTAATTATTTCTTTATTCATAGGACCTGTTCTAGGTGAACTAGATACCAATACATCCTCATATGTTATGTACTATATACTTTTAACAATTTTTCTAAAAGAAATCTAGCATAATTACAAGATAAACCGTACGTACAGTAGGAATCATCTATAATTTTGTTCTCCTAACTATTTTTATTTTTATGCAGTTCAGTTTGTTGTAATAATTAAAGGGTATATAATTTTGTTAACCTGTAGATTATTATTTCTTGCGAAACTATCGCTCTTTGCCTTTGTTTCTTCTGTGAAATCTGTTCCCTCTGGAAAAAGGACCATGTTGAATTTGTAAGATAGTGCCTCTACATAGTCGCACAATTTTTTCAACCGGTCTCTATCTGTAGACCAGAATCTTTTGATGAATATCCAGAACGACAGTTGCATTACCCACCCTAGAAGAAAAAAATATATTTTGGTGTTTTTGTCGAATTTATGAGAATCCTTCTTCGTTTCTCTTTTGTGCTTTCGAAACTCGGAAGATTTAATCTTTTACTTCCTAACTCTCTTTTTCGCTTAGATTCAAATCCCCTGGGAGCTTATCACTTCATGCATATTTTCATATTTTGGGAATAATCTCAAACGATTACTTAAACTAACTGAAGGAGTATTCTTGGTAAATTACCAATTGTAAGATAATAAATTCCGAAAGAAGTAACTTCAATTTGATTTGCAGGGTAGACTTTACGCTCGAAAAGGAAGAGCAATCCGGAAATATTCTCATTTGAAATTTAGTTTTTTCAATAACTCTAGAAATTGAGGAAAAATTTTCGAATATAAATAATATAGGTTGGGTAGGTATGAAGATAAATTAATCTTCTTTTTTCATCATATTATAAAGGCAAGTTTTTAGATCGAATATGGCAGCATTCATTTTCTTTCATTTCATTTTGCGGATCAATTCGATAGTTTATTACCACAGAAGACTAACCTCAAAAAGGCCTTTTTTGTGAGTAGAGGGCTTTTTTTCTTATAGAACTTGCAAAAAAGTGCGGACATAGGTCAAATGTCGAAAGACCGGTCTAATTAATAAAATACATTGCTGCTCTTTCTGAGCGAAGAGCTCAAATCTCATAGAATATTTGGACGAATACATATAAATAATAGTGTTAATTTGAATCTTTAAGAAGAAATAGCGTCGATTTTGGTATTCGAAAAAAAAAACTCTGCTGCAGAAGGAAGAATTTTGAACAGATTAAGAGAAAATCCTGGCACATCCGTCCGAAGATTAACTGCTGCTGAAAGATGTAGTTGGAAAACTCTGCATAACCAACAGCTTGATCCTCATCATCTTCAAAGAGCACAGGAAGATTACCGTCAATGACTTTTCTTTTGCCTATTCTTATTGGTGAAAATATCAGTGGTGTTCTATTTGGGACGTTCAATATCAAATAACATTTGTATCTAGGGCACTGAAAATGAAAAATTAAAAGTTAACTTTCAACAAGCAATGTGGCTGCTTTGCGTTACATCGAAATAACTCCAGCCAATTTGGAGGTATTAAAAAAAAATGAGTTATTTTGTCCAATTTCAATATCCTGTGCCTCGGAAATATAAAGAATTAGGACCCAAATTTGTAGGAAATGTATTCTTATTTTAATCTATCATCTTCCCTATTAGTTTGCTATATCTACTCTGTGACACCTTTATATGTCTAATGTCCACAGCTGAATATTTATGTATAAACGGGCAAAACTAAGTAAAATAAACTCTTAACCTGCTCCTGGAACGTGTCTAATTCCATCTTTCAGCAGAAATTTCGTCGAATGTCTGTAGGTATTCGTTCCCTCAACGCAATGGTACAATGATGGCCACAACACATTCCAATCTGTCCTAGTTCTATGATTCATCACCAGTATGGACATCTCGTTAGATCTTACAGCATCGCCAGTCACCTGAACTTCTGTTCCACATAATACTTTAGAAAGGATCTGAAATGGAGGAATAAAAATTTATAAAAGCACTGCGGTGGCGTCATGAGTTTAAGGCGCGCTGGTACATTAAGACTTTATTGAATTTAACTTATCCTTAAAGTTTTTCGATATCGAATTCAATTGAAAAATAATTTGATCCTATTACGCTTCCAATTATCTATAATTGTTTAAAAACATTTTTCGTCAATAATTTAAGAGAAACACTGACGTGATGTCATGGGCTTTTGCGGGTTTGTTGAATTGAGAACTGACCAGAAGGCGTGGCTTAAAAAACATGGCTACGTATTGTGTGCAACCAAAGAGTTTACCCATTAAGTTTGCATTAAGTTAGAGTGATTTTTAAGTTTATTTATGTTTTCTTTAAAAGAAATTTTTGATTGGGTTGGTTCAAATCCAGCTCAAAAAAATGTTGTAAGTGCAGAAAAAATTCTAGATGCTGGCCATTTAATTAAATGCGGTAAAAGCAGTGAAAGTGTGATAAAAAATTCGTTGGCAATGCCTTGGTGTACAGTTATAAAAATAAAAATGAATACGAAATATTTTGTTTTAATTTTACATAAGTTATAATTACTTTTTCCCTTAAACTCACTTGAGTTTTATGTAAAGCTTGCCCAAAATTGTCATTCACAAGTTCAACAATAGTTTCCAAGATTTGATATGATTGGATTCCCGTAGCTGTTCGAAAATCATCTTCTGTTTTGATGAAATCCATGAACGATGGTTTTATGAATAAAGTTTCCACCTGTACTCCAATATCATTGTATGACTTATTCAAAGACATTTCAACAACATTATCATTTATAAAGCACATTTCTTCACTTTTATCACTTACAATATTTTCTACATCCCCAAATTACAATTTTCACTAATGTTTTTGTTTTTCTCAACAGCTATTTTTTTTAAACTACGATTAACTTGACGATGATGCCGTGCCTCTTTATTTTTTTCAACATCTTTTGATACTTTGCGATCCATTAAATTGCACGAAGGAACGCTTGTTTTTTTAAAGTCATCTTTTTGGAAATTATAACTGTAAAAATGATTAAAAAATAATAATTCTATTTGTAACTGGCATATTCATTATCCTTCATTTAGGGTTAAACACAGTTAACTTACCTGGTAAAACAAAATCATTTCTTTCAAAATGTAACGAACATACTCTCACGTGAGGGTTTATATTTTTTAATTTTAAAGCCTGTTGCCAAGCTTTAAACCTATCTATTTTTTCTTTTGTTCCAAATAAATTTTCGATATAAACAAAACTGCTACCTGGTTTGGGTATAGCATGAAAACTTATTTCTAAATTTTCATGTGATTTACTACCACAACCATTCACAGCACAATAAACTCGACTTTTATTTTTTTTACGAGGCGTTAATTGAATAACTTCCATCGTGATTAAAAATTTCGTATTGAATTTTTTATTTAATACTGAAATTATTACACACGATTCTATATTAAAGTGCACACTAAAACTAGTACATTTTTTAGCCACCAGACGTCGTGACCAAAGTGGTCAGTTATCAATAGTGCATTTCTCTTGAAAATTTTAAATTTGTGAATTCCTTCTTAAGGAAGCTGCATTCGAGAATAATAACTGCGAAACCACAGCACTGATTTTGCCCAATAACAAACTCAATCGAGATATTCAAGTCCAAAACCTATCTCGAAAGTTTCAAGTCACTATCTCTCTGTTCGCTCAACTCTGCCCGCTCACATTTTTTTTGCTTCTAATCATACTATTCTCATGAAATTTCGCAGGAATATGCAAGTTTTTGTTCTACTTCTAAATGCCGTTTCAGATCGATCGAATTTGTAATTTGAAAAATATTGGGAAAATATGAGAAATTTTTACGGTGAAACTGATTTTGCCATAAACGAGCTTAGGTGAGATATTCAGACTCAAAACTTTCCCTGAAAGTTTCAAGGCTTTAGCTCTTTTCTTTCGAAATTTAGCTTGTTTCATGACTTAGAATTACTTTTGACCTTGTATTCTTCATCAGTGGAGACTTTAAGATAATTTTGCCTCAAAATTTGAAAAGTACAGATATTTGGGCTTATTCAAGGGAACAGCGTGATATCATTTTGCCTGTAAATTTCGAATTTTGATCCGAAAAGGAGTACAATGTTTATTCAGAACGTACGCTAAGTGTCAAACGAATAATTAAAATAACACAACTTGTCATATCAACCGGTAGTTTTGTTTGTGAGCCCATTTTCAACCGCACAAACTTATTTATACTCCTAATATGATAAAAATTATGGAGGTCTTTCATAGAAATAGTATAATTCTCAATATTTTTCTTTTTCTGATTTTTAATTTGTTTTTTATTGTTTGGAATGTCAAGAAGAAAAAATTTTTTTCATGGAACATGTTCTTTATCAACGAAAAATGATCTTTATTTCTCCTAAAATCAAAAGAAATTTGTGAAACAATAATCGTTAACTTTTTTATACTTTTAAAAATTTTCTGATTTTAAATTATTATTTCAGTAGGTGAAACTCGTAAATTTATAAACGTTTTTTAAATTGCTCTGAATTATATTTTTGCAGTCGACTATTGCAGAAAAGAATAATTATGATTGAATTTACACTTGAAAGTCAGAGAGAAAGAAATTAATACTTACAGTAGGATATTTTTGCCAAAAAGTGAGTATCGCATCTGTCATATATCTGTAGTACTTATTTGACACCAGAAGAATTGGTAAAATTGGACAATATAAGCATATATAACCTAAAACAAAAGATATTTAATTTTCGAAGTTTAATTTCCTGTAATTGAAAGTGATATCGTCTACATATCTGAACCAATAAAAAAGAATTTTCCCAAGCGATCCAAGTGAATTTTTCTTTCTAAATTATCCATGAAAATTTCTGCTAAAATCGGAATCATTTTTTCAACCTTCAGTTGATCTGTAAATAGCATCCATAGATCAACAAGACTATATTATTGTTAATCTATGATAGAATCATTAAATTGAAAATAGTTTTGTTTCAGAAAAATTTCCCGACAATTGCAAATATCATGCTTGTCTATTGAACCTCTGTTATTTTCAATCTTATGTCTATTATATCTATAGGTGAAATATTATTTCCTAGAACTAGAGGAGTTATTCGTCAGACATCTCGCACTAGACATATGCCAGTCGCCTCTTTATGACAAGAAGTAATGACAAGAACCTTAAAATTATTCTATTACTGATTTAAATAATTTAAAAGAAAGAATAACATTAGCGATTAGGTTGGTATTCCCTACATGTTGAATGTTGAAAAAATATTTGGATGCTGTGAAGGTGTTCATTGTTAGAATGTTGAGCATCTAGTAGATTTAACCCATATTTTCAAATGTTTTAAACAAGAGCTATGGTTATTGGTAACTGTTAATATGATAAATAAATTTTAACATCAAAACCTCTGAATACAGGCTCAAATCTCAAATGAGATATCAATCGATAAATCGATTTAAAATTTTCATGGGCAAAAAGGGCATAAAAATGTATATGACAAAATGTCATTTATGAAACCAGAATTGATCTATCCTGATATTTCTATAAATATGCACTATGATTGAAATATGGTAGAAACATAGTGTTTATAAATGAAAAGATTCACGTTTTAAATGGTATCCAGGTATGTATAATTATTGAGCATAACTTATCACTATATTTTATCTTATATGGAAATGGATATTTTTCATTCATTCGCGAAGCCTAACCAGATCACAACTGATATCTTAACTTACATAAGCTGTTGAGATTATGACAGATCTATAAATATAAAAATAAATATAAAAAAATATAAATTCAAATTTTATTCAAATGTATACATATTCATAGATTCTTATCGTATTCAACAAATGTAGACAATTCAATAATAAGATGAAGTTTTTTACTTGATAGGAGGATTTTTACAAAATTTGAATATCAAACAGATTTAATCTTTTAGCCTCCTATAATTTTAATTAAAAAAAAAAACGGCATCATTAGTTTTGGAGAAGTTCTTAAAATTATGATGATTAAAGTAAAACAACTTAATTTCACAACAATTGTTTCGTCATGACAACATGACTTCGTCAAGTGAGTATGGTACTAACAACATATTTGATATAGAGTTCTTTAAATATCTTGCTATTTTTTCGGACTTTTTGTTTATGTACGTTAAAGAAATATATTTTGTATCAATAGCTATTGTTCGATATACAAGCGATATTGACTGTTTAAATTGCATTCGTTTCAATAATTTATTTATAATGAACGGATTGATTGTTAAATGCAATCTGTTTTATTATATTCAGTTCTCTATCAAAATTCTCTCGTGTCATAGGTATATTGATTAATCTAAATATCATCATGCTATTATAAGCTGCTAGTTTTTGAGAATGTGGGTGATTAGAATTTGAATGGATCGTATTATCTGTATGAGTGGGTTTCCGGAAAATTGAATATTATTGTTAATTTTTGAAATTTGTATATCAAGAAAATTGATGCTGTTGTTTTGTTCTATTTCATTGGTGAATTTTATTGTGGGAGATAATATATTTATGAATTCTAAAAACATCGCAAGCTGTCTACTGGTACCGGTGAATAAAGATAAAATATCATCCACGTAACGATACCAATAAATGAAATATTTAAAGCAGGGACTCCCTTGGATTTTGGTTTTCAGGAAGTCCATAAATATTTCAGATAATATCGGACTAAGTGGGTTTCCCATAGCGAGACCATCTTTCGCTTCGTAAAATATTCCATTAAATAAAAAATAGTTTTGGTCCAAACAAACCTTTGAGATTTCGATAATCTCTTGCTTTATAACCGGATTAGTTCTTTTTTACTAATAGCAATTCTATCAGATTTTTTGATTCTTTAACTGGTATGCAAGGGAACAAATTTTGCACGTCGAAAGAAATGAGTTTAGCATTATTCGGAATATATATATTTTTTATTTTCTCTATTAGGTTATATGAATTTTTAATGGCAAATTTTGGATGAAAGTTTGTTTCTTTCTGAATAATTTTGATTAGTTCTTTCCATAATTTATATGAAGGTGCTGTGATGAATGAAACTACTGGTCTAATAGGTTTATTGTCTTTATGTAATTTTATAAGGTTTATATGGTGGTTGTGGGTTCATTAACGTTAGCTTATAAATTGGGGTATTATTGAAAAGCGCTGTTGAGTTTTTGATGACTGATTTGGTCTGTTTTTGGTATTTAGTAGTAGGATCGTTTTCAATTATTTTATATTTGTTGGGATTCAAGAATGTGGTAGTTTTATTGATATATTCATTTTTTTCGATTGCAATTACTGTGTTTCCTTTATCCGTGCTTGTGAACACTAAATTATTATCTGAAATTTTATTTCTTATTGTTCCAACTGTGTTTTTGATATTAATATTATTGTAGGCAGGTAATGGTTGCTTTATCTGATTAATCAACATATATTTATCTTCATTAGAATTTTGATGGTCTTTCAAAGCAATTTCTGAATCTATAGCAAGATATTCTAGATATTTGGGATTATTACTAGGTAAATTAAAAAATTTATAACCTTTTTCTAATAGTTTGATTTCGTTTTCCGTGAATTCGACATCCGACAGATTAACAAATTTAGGATAGAAAACGTGATCTGAAAATTTTTGTTGTTTAGTTGAATTTTGTGTCTTTTGATTCTTTTTTCCATATAATGAGTTTTTTACTTTTTTATTCCGTACTAAATATTTTTTGTATATGGATTCGTTTACATCTTGTCTAATATTCCTATCTAGATCATCAAACAAAATAAATTAAGCTGTTTTACTTTAATCATCAAGATGTATTTCCGACAAGTAGAGACCGATACAATTAAACATCTTGAAATAATGTTTTGTATTTTTGAAAAAGATTTGGTTTTCATAAATATACAAACAAAATTTTGTCCCCTTCAAATATTCATTTATTAATTTTAATTGGCAATTTATATTTGTTAGGTTTTTTTCATTCCATTTGATATTATATAATGAGTTTTGATTTTATATGTCTATTAAATTATATATAAAAAAGCAGTGCTTATAAGTCATTAAATTAATTCTAAAAGTTTTTGAATAACATTTTTTGGAATCAAAATTATAGGAGGCTAACAGATAAAATCTATTTTGATATTAAAATTTTGTAGATAATTCATGTTAAACAATGACAATGTGAGTAAAAATCGATTCACTCAATTATAAATCGAAATATTGTGAAGAATAAATATATAGTCGTGGACTTATAATATAAGGCCCTCATCAAAAAATTTGTTGCTTTATTCATCTGCTAACTACGCCTATGTTCAGCACCCACCTGCAAATATACTTGTGTACCACAGGTAAAAATACAAAACACCGATGAAGTAACCCATTTCTCACACCAAAACTGCAAACTATCACATTTTAAACGAATCTTAAATATTATCAGTCTGTTTTATCCATAGCACTTCCTTTTTCTAGATTTGTACCTGCAAAAGTAGACATTGTTTTAGGGCGTCATGGAATATTACTTCACAAACGCCGAAATGAGTCGACTATTGGTTTGAGAATAACATCTCTGGTCGCAGGTCGCAGCATCCTACCCCAGACAGACAGCCCTGTGCGTATCGATTTTTTAACCACCCCGTGCGAACTTGCGAAATCGACACGCACGCTACTGAGTGGAGGGGCTCATAAGGACGTGAAGCTATCCAATATCTGCTTCCAGGCTATACGGCAAATGATGATCTCACGCGAAATATACATAAAAAGACGGCAACTTTTACTCGAAAGCTTATTTTTTGCTTCAAAATATACAAATTAGTTTTCTGGTCTACATATATTCGGCTTCTTTCATGAACTGATCTATTCCTTATTATTAAAATTTGAATATCAAAACAGATTTAATCTGTTAGTCTCCTACAATTTTAATTTAAAAAAAAATTTTTATTCAAAAAACTTTTAGAATTAAATTAAGGTCTACAATAAGCACCGCTTATATTTAATAGACGTATATGATCCAAACTCAATATATAATGTCAAATGGAATAAATAAACCAACAGATATAAAAGTCATTAAAATTAATAAATAAATATTTAAAGGAGACAACATTTTGTTTCTGATCTTACCGTTAAGAACACCAATTGCCTTTTAAAAACATGAACACAACTTAAGGATTTCTCAAAAAATATAATTTATTTGAAATATTTAATATATTTAAATATTCAAATGTGTTAATTCAGAAATCTCTCAAAACATGCACTATATCTTCAAAAAACAATTATAATTCTGGTAATCTCGAAGTCGAATATTATTTAGGGCCGATAAAGAGATTACCAGAATTATAATTGTTTTTTGAAGATATAGTGCATGTTTTGAGAGATTTCTGAATTAACGTATTTGAATATTTAAATATATTAAATATTTCAAATAAATTATATTTTTTGAGAAGTCCTTAGGTTGTGTTCATGTTTTTAAAAGGCAATTGGTGTTCTTAATGGTAAGATCAGAAACAAAATTTTGTCTCCTTTAAATATTTATTTATTAATTTTAATGACTTTTTTTATATCTGTTGGTTTATTTATTCCATTTGACATTATATATTGAGTTTTGATTATATACGTCTATGGAATAAAAGCGGTGCTTATTGTGGACATTAATTTAATTCTAAAAGTTTTTTGAATAAAAATTTTTTTTTTCGATTAAAATTGTAGAAGCTAACAGATTAAATCTGTTTTGATATTCAAGTTTTGTTATATTTCTTCTATCAAGCAAAAAGCCTTTTTCTATTTTATCCTTGTTATTATTGGGAGTACAAATAAGTTTCCGCCGTTTTTTAACACAAATTAAATATTTACTATAGAAGAACGGTAATATAAATTTATTATATATTTATTATATATTTTTGTCGAAAGCTATCAATGTAAACTTAATTGTGAATAAACCATATTATTATTATTTAAAATATTGCCCATCGCTTGCAACCACTTTTTCCCATCTCTCAGGTAGCATTCGAATCCCACGTCTAAAAAACTCCTTGTCTTTTGGGGCTATCCACGAATCAACCCAATTTTTGGTATCCTCATAAGATGTGAACCGCTGCGCCGTCAGAGCATGTGCCATGGACCGGAACAGGTGATAATCGGACGGTGCAATGTCTGGTGAATACGGCGGGTGGGGTAACACTTCCCAATCAAGTGTTTCCAAGTACTTTTTCACGGGAGCCGCAACATGTGGACGGACATTGTCATGCAGAAGAATAATTTTTTCGTGTCTAGAATAGTATTGAGGGCGTTTTTCCTTCAGAGCTCGGCTCAATCTCATCAATTGTGTTCGATAGAGGGCTCCAGTAATTGTTTCGCTCGGATTAAGCAACTCATAATACACTACACCTAGCTGATCCCATCAAATACACAGCATAAGTTTTTTTCCGTGAATATTCGGTTTTGCTGTTGATGTTGACGCGTGGCCAGGTAATCCCCATGATTTTCTTCTTTTTGGATTGTCATAATGTATCCACTTCTCATCACCAGTTACGATACGATGTAAAAAACCCTTTTTTTATGTCTAGCTAGCAGCATTTCACTTAAGCATAATCGGCGTTCAATATCTCTCGGCGTTAATTCGTACGGAACCCAATTTCCTTGTTTATGAATCATTCCTAATGATTTTAAACGATGTGAGACTGCTTGCTGAGTGACTTCTATTGTTAGAGCAAGTTCTTTTTGTGTTTGAGATGAATCTTCCTCCAATAATTCCTCCAATTCTGCATCCTCGTAAATTTTTGGCCTTCCACTGCGATCTTTGTCTTCTACGTCGAAATCACCGTTTTTAAACTTTTGAAACCACTCTCGACACAGTAACTTGGGAAATATTATGCTCTGATTAAATAAGTTTGCCACTTCAACTTGACTTCTGCAATTATCCCCGTAACCGATCATCATTAAAATCTCAATTCGGTGAGTCTCAGTTAAATATTTCATTATTACTTCTACAAGAAATACGTTTTCAATTAGGAAATTACTACTTCAATGTAAATCTCAACATCGCAACATCTTACTGATAACAATCCACTTTATTTGCAGATTTTCTTTATTTATCGGCAGTTTTTTTAGATATTCATGACAAAAAATGTTAACAAAACAAAGATCCATCAGCGTATCGAGAATTGATTTTTGGAATTTTCTCAACTTCAACTTCAATTCATGTTAATTCAAAAATTTCATGAGTCTTGAAAAATACCATTATTTAACGCGCGATAAATTATTAATTTCATTATTTCACCCAAGATTATACATAATAGACCATGTATTAGTTAAAACCAGGTTGTTAAGGAATTTTATAAAATGAAGCTCTCGAAGGAAATGGGATGTTGCGAGGGAGTTGTCACCTCTTCATTCGGGAGACGGCGTTTCGTTTCCGAGTCTGCGCATCTGAAACTCATCAGACAGGCGTGATACGCAGCTCTGCCTGTGACGCCGGTGACCATGTGTTCCGCTTGAAACGCTGATCGTCAAACGCTGTGCCTTGCTCTATTTGAACTCGGCGGGGACGGTTAGTCAAGAATCTTTAGATTGGTCGGGTCCACTGGTCAAGCTGCCACAGAGCAAGGCAGGTTTCTGGACGAGGAGCGAAGAAGTTGTTCGCTACAAAAATATAAAAATATACAGGGCGTTCGATTTAAAATAAAGAGGACGGACTGTGCAGCACTTGCGCGTATATTTGAATTTATGCTTAAGAAACGCACAATTGAATTTGAAAGTTGACGTGTCCCAGTGTTTTTTGAATTTTAAGAATTTTATTCCATAAGTAGTTTCTACACTGTATAATATGACCCGAACAATATTTTGACCACCTTACTAAGTTCGAAATATTCACAAATACAATTTGAAGATATTTAGCCGGTTCTATCGCAATCGGTTTAAGTATGAGGAAAAAAGCCTTATATTTTACTCACCTGTTAGTAAAACGGAGAATTTTTCATAGATTTTAAGTTACATAAATAATATATTCTGAATGTTATTAGAAAATAATATCCTAAAATTTATGGCTATTTGTCAAGTACTCAAAATAATAATGAAATTTGACGTAAAATTCATTTTCATTTGTACCTTTGTGGTATTCTTTGCGTTAAAAGTTTTTTTCCTAAAAATTTGGAGTGAGAAATTTATTTGATTGTTTTGCAAATAGTATACTTATTCATTATCAGTTATTGAGTGGCCCACGGTTAAATAGTTTAAATTGTTTAATTGCTTATATTAAATAAAAAATTTCTGTAAACTTATACAAATTTAAAAATGGAATGAAATAACATTTGTAGTATATTTCTTACATCGGTATCACCAATTGCCGAAATAGCTCAGTTGGGAGAGCGTTAGACTGAAGATCTAAAGGTCCCTGGTTCGATCCCGGGTTTCGGCATAACATTTTTGAACCATTGATGAGGTTAATCATTTGTTATCTTTTATCTATTCATAAGGAAATTATTAACCGAATGATTTTACATACAGCTATTACCGGCATATATTTTTCAATTTAGTTTCTTGATGTCACATTACATATTTTTTTATAATACTGACGAATGCGCAGTTATATTTTGATCATCTGAAAAGTTGCGAACCGATGATCACTTAATACCGTGAAAAAATTAATATTTTCGATTATACATATAAAAATCTATGGTTAGGTATTCGCAACACCTATACGAGGGAGATATATCTAACTTATTGCTTGAAACAAAATTGTTATCTCAGGTTTAATGTTTCTTTATTTGTATTGATTTAAATATCTTTAATTTAAGACGTTTTAGTTCAAAATGTAAAATTTCAAGATTTTATGTGTGTTCATGTTCGATAAGATTGAATGAACATGATTGAAACTATGCTATCATTTCATTGAACTTAGTTTTAAATTCATACAAAATAAAATAAGAAGGAACGGTTTTTTACTTGATAGAAGGATTATTTCAAAATTTGAATATCAAATCAGATTTAATCTGTTGTCTTCTACAATTTTAATTTCAAAAAATTTTTTTGAAGAAACTTTAAGAATTAAATTAATGTCTTTATAAGCACTGCTCATATTTAATAGACGTATAAAATCAAAATTCATCATACAATATCAAATGGAATTAAGAAAAACCAACGAATATAATATTATATTTCTGAGAAAGAGTTATTTTTCATTAATATAGGATCAGAAAACAATACATGTTTTTACCAAACAGGGCTTCGTACGTTTGTCTGAAGAGTTCAGTACGCATGCCTGGAACGAAACAAAAAATGTTTGCTTATTTATATTTTAATTTCAATTGACAATTTATATTCGTTGGTTTTTCTTAATTCCATTTGATATTGTATGATGAATTTTGATTTTATACGTCTATTAAATATGAGCAGTGCTTATAAAGACATTAATTTAATTTTTAAAGTTTCTTCAAAAAAATTTTTTGAAATTAAAATTGTAGAAGACAACAGATTAAATCTGTTTCGATATTCAAATTTTTCATTCATACAAAATCCTAAAATTGCATATTCAATCATCTTTAAGTCTTAATACAAATAATAAATATTCAAATAAAGATAAACAATTAGTTTTAAATAAGTTGACCCTTACCCAATCTTGCAATCACCTAGCATCTAGGGAGACGATGTTTTTGATGTTTCGTTTATAACTCGATCAGAAGATGATACATACACACAGATTTCGACATACATGTCGAAATAATTGTCATCTAACTTCATTAAGCTTCAATAAACTGTGCATATTTATGTAAATTGGATATTCTATTTTCCCTCTGTTCATCATTTACGATGAATCTACACGTATGGAATGCGAAAACTATAGAATAAATCCTATATAATTTTATTATAATTAATTTTTGGCAAAAATAAACATAATTCTTAGGACAATTAACTCAGTTTGTAGAAAAAGACATTTATTCGTTTCTATTTCATGAAATTTGTTACATATCAATTATTTTACACGTATTTTGATCTATTAATGTTACTCAATAAATAATTAATCAAAAATTGTTGAGACTGGTTGAATATTATGGTTTGTAATATTCATTTGAATCATCAAATTATGTACAAAAAATGTTAGTTTCATATTTGTATATACACACATCGTAGAAACTATTAAACTATCATCATTGGCACTTGAATTCACTTTCCTTTACAAGCAATAATTTTTTATTTTGCTTATGTACAAGAAATGAAAAAAAAAAAGAATGATCACAACAAATACATCAGGATCAATTATTCAGAATGAGTTACAATATATCACCAAAACTTGGATCTCAGTATCTTCTTCTTTATCTTATAAAATTTTATTTCTATACATTGGAATCCGTGGGGCAAAATCATGTTGATTAGAACTAAAAATACTGAATGCATTAAACATATCATTCGGAAATAATGATTGTACAGTAATAATGTAAATGTAATAATCGGTAGAGCATTCCAAAATACGAAAGCAACATATAGAGGTGTAGTATCTTCACATTTCAATATTTTTCCTTTTTGGAGCTTCGGGTTACTGTGATATTCTTCCAGAAGTTTTTCTTTTTGGGACCATAGATTTTCTAAGAATTTTTTCAGACCTTCTTCAGTTCTGGGTAGATCGTCAACTGGGTGTCTGTAAAATAATTTCCCTATAGATACATCAAATATGTTCGCACAATGATTACTGTTTTAGTTTTAAGATGAGGCAACACTGATATGAATATGTAAATTCTCACTTTGTCATCGTATTGTTCGACATTTTTAATGAAGAATGTATAGAATCATTTGAAATGCGAGTAGATACGTGATAGAAGCAATTAAAATATCTTTAAATATAGAATAATATCTTAAAACTTCTACAAAATATATTGAAGATTTCATACTAAAATACCAAAATAATACCAGAGCATAGATAATCAATATAAAATATTCCTCAATGTCTAGGAAATTTTTTTTTTGCTTCACGACATAAAACGTATTAATACAAATGTTTTAACACAACATATACAGGGTGAATCATAACTGTTGGAACATCGGTTAAGAGCAGGTTATTTGGACCGAAGTAAGCGATTGGACCGAGTAATTAATAAAATATTGCTGTGGAAAGAGATACATGGCGTTGAAGTTGATTTTTTTTTCGTTTTTTGCCAAAAATTCAAGGTTTATTTCTCAATTGTTATCAAAATCGGCACAGAGGCATAACTTTGGACGAGGAATATTATTTTATGTATTACTTCAGTTTTTGTTATAGAGGGTGCAATGAATAATTTCTGATCATGAAATTAAGTAGTAGGTATTTTTGATGAAATTTAATAGTGTGATTTGATTAGAAAATAGAGTGAAAAATTATTTTACGCATACTATATACTCACCCGTTTTTGAGAAAATCGCAATTGAAGAGTTCACTGTCTTAGAAGGGGATTTAAAATAACAGGCAATAAAGAAACTTGTAACATAAGGCTTCTGTTTCAACAGTAGAGAAGAATTAAAAACAATTCAACATAAAAAGAGCAAATTTAAAGTTCTACATGGCTTTCTCCGACTTCTAATTCTGTAATAAAAGACTTCCGGATTTCAAAGAAAACATTATTCTGTCCCCTAATAAAAGTTGCCGTATACCCAAAGTTCGAATTGATTTCATGAACATAAACCAAGGACTTCATATGTCCCCAAACATAAAAATCGAGAGACTCTCAGGACTTCTTGTTGACCATTCAAAATTACTGAAGATTATGGCTGAAGGCAACTTTTTAATAATTTTTTCCTTTACCACCCAATTGTAAGTAAGAATTCCATAAAAATCTCCATGAAACCACCCTTGCCTCAGTATAATTTTTCGCTCTTCTGAATGGTGTACACTGAATTTTGATTAGGATGATAGTTTTCAAATTATACTATGTTTTTAGTTGAGAAATTGTGAAACGTTATGAAATAGTAAAATCTTTAAAAACTTTATAACGAAAGATAAATGAACCATACTCTATAGGAACTTTTGTTTTGCAAATTGTCTGTAGAATCACTATGTGAAATTTGGCTAGAGATAACTTGGGCACCACGAATAATGATGCCATCTTGTTCTGGATTTGATTTTTAAGATAATTCTGAGAATGTCGATCTCAGAGACCTCCATGAACTTCAAGGATGATTTTAAGAATCGCCTTCATGCTCTCTGATTAAAATCTGATCTACAGAGTCTGTCAAAGATTGTGAAATTCAGGAAATGAAACGGTTCAATTCATCAGGTTTTCTTAAGTTGTCAGTTAATTTGTGCAAGATTCTTGTCTTCCGCAGTAATATTTTAGATCGTGCCAGCAATTATCAGTGGTTGAAAGTTTGCTCTGATGGAATGCTTTTTTCTACTTGATTATCGAAGAAGCTGCTTGATTATTGTAATAAATTCGAGTAGCGTCAGTTTTTTGTATTTACATGGTGCTTCATTACGCATTTTTAAAATTTTTTTGACATTTCTTTTCAAATGCTGTTTTTATGTTTAATTATTCTTATTATCTATACAATCTACATTAGATATTATGCCAGAGAATAGATTTAAAATCTTGATCGATGACCATGAGATTGAAGCTGCTAATTAGGGTCATTTTCTTTACCCAAGTATTTCGACATAATCTCTATGAACATCTAAGAACCACTGATCGTTTGAACATGAGTGGAGAAAACAGTCTTCGGAGTGCATATCATTTTCAAATAATCAAATAAACTTTTACAAGCCTAGTACCGCTTGCATAATGAGTAATTAGAATCTACGAAATACATCTCATGGTACATATACTACTCTGTCAAGAAAGTACCGGGAATTTTCAATTAAAACAACATTTTTACATTTAATCGTCAACATTTATTGGGTCGCCTTCAAAATAGGCTCCATTTGCTCCAATACATCTATGCCAACGGCATTTCCAATTATCGAAACATTTTTTATAGGCGCTTTCCGGGATGGACTTCAGCTCTCGCGCCGAATTTTGTTTTATGGCTTCAATGGACTCAAAACGGGTGCCACGAAGGGGCAATTTTAGTTTTGGGAAGAGGAAAAAGTCGCAGGGAGCCAAATCCGGCGAATACGGTGGTTGCTGAAGCACGTTTGTTGAGTTTTTGGCGAGAAAGTCAGTCACAATCGTAGCTCGGTGAGAAGGCGCGTTATCGTCATGCAAAATCCATGAGTTGTTCGCCCACAAATTTGGCCGCTTCTTACGGATACGCTCACGCAAACGTTTCATAACGCCTAGGTAATACTCCTTGTTTACCGTCTGACCCTCCGGAACGAATTCGTAGTGCACCATGCCACGGATATCCAAGAAAACAATGAGCATCACCTTCATTTTCGAGCGGCTTTGGCGTGGTTTTTTCGGTTTCGGCTCATTTTTTGCCACCCATTCCGATGATTGCTGGCTTGTTTGCATATCGTACTCGTAGATCCAGGTCTCATCACCAGTTATAATGCGTTCCATGAATGTAGAATCGGAATTACAGCGATCCAGCATGTCTGAAGCAACCTGTTCGCGATGACGTTTTTGAAGAAAATTCAGGTCTTTCGGTACGAGTCGTGCGGCCACCTTTCTCATGCCCAAAATATCAATCAAAATCGTACGTGCGGACTCGTGGGATATCTTAAGATCATGTGCTATCTCTCTCAAGCTGGTACGACGGTTTTCCAGCACCCTTTCCTTAATTTTATCGACGTTATCTTCGATCGAAGCCGTCGATGAGCGACCACTTCACCACCGTCCTTGAAGTTTCTGTACCACTGATGTTAGCACTTCGGTAGAAAATTAGCAGACTGTATGTGTAAATTTGATAATGATTAGAAATACACCACAAATCTCAGATGGACACTCACCCTCATCCACTGAATTCCTGGTTAGTTGGGGATCCCCTTGTCTGGAACTCTGACACCAACACCTTGTTGAACTATCGTTCTTGTAATAAGAAATTCTGAACACTTTTTGCTTTGGAAGAATTAAAAAACTCATAAGCCGGAAAAATATCGAACGTAATGTCGATCCGTGATCATTAAGAAGCTGGTCGAAGAAAAAGTCTCTCGCATGCGCACAGTGTCATCTGAAAGATGAGTGGTGCATATATGCGCAATTTCAGAAATAAATTAGGGAAACTTGAATGCTGCACTAACATAGCCGCCCACAAAAACCCCTATGGGTTTTTCTAAAGAAAACAGAAAAAAAAAGTTTCCTCCTTTTAAAAAGAACACCATGTAAGTCACCAGAAAATTAAATTTAAATAATAGAAAAGAAAAATAATAACAAATATAGAAATACATTATTTTTATAAAGGAAAATAATTTGAAAATCAATTTCTCGGAAGTGGACAAAGCTTCACAAGGGGTCTACGGAAAATACCATTAGCTGTTTTCACCGCAGCTACCCTATTGTGTCCATCCTCTCCCGGAAATAATTCCACAATGCGACCAACCGGCCATTTAAAAGGCGAAACGACATCGCTTTTGATCAAAACAAGGTCGTCGAGCTCAATTTCTTTGGCCGGCTCAGCCCACTTGAAACGCTGCTGAAGTGTATTAACATATTCCGCGAAGTACCTCTTCCAAAAATCTCGCTGCATTTTCTGTATAAGCTGCCATCTAGACAGTCTGTTTAATTTCAAATGAGAAACATCAACATCAGGAATTGTTGAATTCAAGGGTTCTAAAGTGAGAAAATGCCCTGGTGTGAGCGGAATTAAATCATTAGGATCTGAGCTCTGAGAACATAATGGCCTCGAATTCAGAACAGCTTCGATTTGACAAATCAAAGTTGTAAATTCTTCATAGGATAGTCGCTGATCTCCTACCACTCGTAGTAAATGAGATTTAACCATTTTTACACCCGCTTCGGCAAGGCCATTAAAATGTGCACCCGTAGGGGGATTGAAATGCCACTGGAAACTTAGAGTTCCAGAAGTTTCTTGAGCTAACTTCAAAAATTCATTTTGAGCTCCAATGAAATTCCGACCGTTATCGGAGTAGCACGCCTGAATCATGCCACGTCGAGAAATGAATCGACGGAATGCCGCGATAAAACTACACGTAGAAAGCTCCTGCGTTAATTCTAAGTGAATAGCTTTGGTTGTAGTGCACACAAAAACGCATATATAAGATTTTAAATATTTTGCACCCTTTATGCGATGCATAGTTACGAAGAAAGGTCCGCAGAAATCAATAGCAACGTGAGAAAATGGCTTTAATTTAGAAATTCTGAAACTTGGAAGATCAGCCATTTCAGGTGGTTTGTAAGTATTTGGACGGGCACGAAAACATTGAAAACAATTAGAAATAACTTTTCTTATTGTTCGACGAGCTGATAGTATCCAATATTTTTGAAGAAGTAAATTATGTAACGTTTTTGAACCGGGATGTAAATATTGCTTGTGAACCGACTCTACAATCAAAATCGTTAATTTATGTGAGCTAGGCATCAAAAGAGGGTGTTTTGCGGCATATTCAATATAACTGGATTTCTTTAAGCGGCCGCCCACCCTGAGAAAACCTAGAGAATCTAGAAAGAGTGAAAGTTTCCGAAAGGGTTTAGGTAAAATTTTGTTTTTGTTAATAATTTCTATGATATCAGAAAATACCGAATATTGCGTATGTTTTATTAAACACATCAACGATTCATTCAACTCATGAATTGTTAAAATGCCTGTTTGTTTAAGGGAACCGGGTTTTGAAATTTTCGAAAATCGTAAACAGTAACTTAAAATTCTTTTTATTTTTTCAAGAGAGGAAAATTTATTTAAAAGGTTATCTAAATCGTCCATTGGAATATCTACATATAAAGATATACTTTTTTCTTCGGCAGAGACTACATCATTATTAAGTTCTGAAGTTTGAGCAGAAAAATTTGGCCACTCGGTTTTTGGGCTGGATAGGAATTCCGGTCCATTCCACCACATTTCGAAACGAATCAATTGCAATGGGTTCATTCCTCTAGATGCACAATCGGCAGCATTTAGAGATGAAGGAATATACATCCATGAATCGGGAGATACCAGTTCCTGAATATGGTGTACTCGATTGGCAACAAAAGTTTTCCAACGGCTCGGTGAAGCATTGAGCCAAGAAAGAACTACCTGTGAATCAGTCCAGCAAGTGATTTGATCGAATAAGAGTCGACTAGAAAATGTGTCAGTCACAAATTTGACCAAATCAGCCAAAAGCTTTGCAGCAGTCAGCTCAAGTTTAGGAAGAGTAATTGTTTTTAAGGGGGCAACTCTCCCTTTAGAACAGATTAGAAATACGTGAATAGAATCGCCTCTCTGTAATCTGAGGTAAATTACCGCTGCGTAACCTATGCTTGAAGCGTCACAAAATCCATGTAACTCACATCTCTCATATTGATCAAAGGTGATTCGCCTAGGGAGACGTAATCCAGAGAGTTCTGAAAGTTCACACTTCAATTGTGTCCATGAATTTTTAATGGACTCGGGAAGTTCTTCGTCCCAATCCCTTTTCAAGGACCAAATACATTGCATAATGTATTTTGCCTTTAAAAGAATGGGACACAGAAAACCCAATGGATCGAAAATCCGACCTATATCGGACAAGATGCCTCGTTTTGTGAGGTCTTTTGATATATTTTGGCACTTGTAAGAAAATATATCGAGAGAAGGGTACCACTGAAGACCTAGAACCTTCAGAAATGGTGGTTCATCCTTATCAAAAGACAAAGGAATCTGACAGTCAGAATGGTCTAAGGAAGAAAGCAATGCTGGAGAATTACTAGCCCACTTCCTCAACATAAAACCTCCGCGACTAAGCAGATCGATTAAATCCCTTTGAAGAGACAAAGCTTCAGAATCAGATGATGCACTACCCAGCACATCATCAATATAAGTTTGATCCTCTAGTATCTTACTAGCCATTGGAAAGTTTTCTCTCTCTAGGAGAGCTAGCTCACGAACGGTACGCATTGCCAATACGGGCTACAATTGAGTCCGAAAGTAACTGTATTTAAGGTATACTCTGAAAGTGAATCGTTTGGATTAAAACGCCATAGAATTCTTTGGAAATTTCTATCAGAAGGAGATATTAAAATTTGTCTGAACATTTGCTTTATATCAGCTATGAATACCACTGCGTCTAAACGGAAAAGTAAAAGTAAAGAAACTATATCCTTTTGTAATTTTGGACCAGGAAGTAAAGTGTCATTTAAGCTCACACCTCTCGAGCCTTTTGCCGATCCATCCCAAACTACACGAAGTTTTGTGCTTACGCTCTCAGGCTTCAGAACACAATGATGGGGTAAGTAACAAAAATTATTGGGTATAGCTTCCGATGTGGCTAAAGACATATGTCCACTGTCAAGATATTCTTTCATGAAATCGGAATAAGAAGAATACAAAGATGGATTTTTTAATAAACGTTTTTCAAGTAAGAAAAATCTACGATAAGCTTGAGTATAAGTATCTCCTAGAAATGGTTTCGAATTTCTGAAAGGAAGCGAAACTATGAATCGACCGGTGGAATCACGAGTGGTCGTTTCTTTGAAAAAGGTCTCACACTTTTCATCGTCGACGGAGTAAAAATGCTTATCAGGAATTTGCTCTAATTCCCAGAACTTAGGAATACAGATGTCGACACGAACATCGGATTGAAGAAGAAAAGTTTTTGTTTCTGAACTTGTAGACGGATTGTTAACTTTACCCAAAAGAACCCAACCGAAAATAGTTTCAAGGGCGGTAGGCTGGCCTAATTTTCCAAAGATACGTCCATTGAGTAAAATATGAGTGAAAAGCTCAGCACCAATCAGAATGTCTATTGGACTTGAGAGAAAATAATTTTCATCTGCGAGAGGTAAACCCTGTAAATGGTCCCATTGTCCCTTTTTAATAGAAAAAGCAGGTATATTAGAACATAATTTTGGAACAACAATAGCATCGAAAGAAAGTACAGGGCTGTCGGAATTTGTAGGTTTGATATCGCATGCAGTAATACCTTTTGAAGAAAATGAAGTCATTTCGTTCAAACCAAAAATAGTTGTAGAAAATTGATGTCTCTGTAACCCAAGATTACGAAAACATTTTTCGCTTATGAAATTTGATTGACTTCCTGAATCAATAAGAATGCGAACACGTTGAAATGTGCCATATCTATCACGGATATCTACCGTCGCAGTAGCCAATAATACTGTATTTTGTTCGGAAAAGGTGTTACCTGATACAGTTGAAGAATGTGGAATATTTTCTATGATAGTTGAACTATTAATATGGATCAGAGAGTGATGACGGTTATTACAAGTGCGACATTTGTACGACGAAAGACAATTATTTAGATTATGCGAATGATGTAAGCAATTCAAACACAGTTTATTTTGTTTGACGAAAGAAAAACGATCATTCGGAGATTTTGACAAGAAATCAGAGCATTTCGATAATCCATGTGAACCTTTGCAAAGGTAACACTTAACATTGGAATTATAATGAGTATTTTTTGTTTGTAATGAAAAACTATTGCTGGTCTTGGAATTATATTTATTATTACACTTCTCTTTGCTTACTGCAAATACTTTATTTTTAGAAGTAGTCAAATGTTGAACGGATTCTAGGGCCTTGCATTTAATTTCAACAAAATTATAAAGTTCCTTATATTCTGGAATTTTGCTAGAATCAGTTTGAATTTCAAAATTAGTTCGAGTCTCAATATCTAGTTTCCCTAGAAGTATATAGAAAAGTAAAAAATCCCACTGATCTATATTGAAATTTAAAGCATTAAGAACTGCCAATGATTCGGAAAAGGTATTGAGTAGAATACGAAAATCTTTTGCAGTATTGCCTTTTAGTGAAATGAAAAAAATTGAATCTAATGCATTCGAAGCTATAAGTCTTTTATTTTGATATCTGTCAATAAGTTTTTTGAAAGCGGTGTTATAATTGTCGTTATTTATGGCGATACCATTTAGTAATTTCAAAGGCTCGTCTTTTAGGAAGGAAAATAAATATCTGAACTTTTCAACATTTGAAAGATTGGAATTATCATGAATTAATTTCTCGAACAGATCATGAAAAGTTGACCAAATTTTTGGATCACCGTCAAAAGTGGGTATATTAAGAGGTGGGAGTTTTGCAGAAGCTTCAACACTAACCGACGACGAATTAGAAGTATCATTTTTACTCATGTTATGATAAATAGACAAACCTTCATAATAAAAGTTTTCAGTCTCCCTTCTTATTTTCTCATGTGTATCAAATTCCGCCTCACCCTCAATCAGCATTATAATCTCATTATGACATTCTGAAAACCGCTCAAATAATTTTTTAATATCATCATACCTAGCCTTTAATTGCCCTCTTTTCGACGTATCAGTTAAGCTTTGCTTTGCAATAATGTAAAATTCCGAAATTCGACTAACGTATATTTTACGTTTGCTTTCAAATCTTTTGATGTTACTCATTTTTTGTGAAATATTTTATTGAATGAATGTAAATATAAAGTGATATATGTAAAGAACCAAATTATGCGAAGAAAAGATAATATAAAGAAAGTTTATTAGAACAGAAAGGGTGTCAACGAAAACCTTGGAAGTTGTAATCGTATTTGAGTTTTAATTATTTTCCAATATGAATTGAAAGAAGAAATATGCGGAATGAAAGAATATGTTTATATCGATTGAAGTGAACCTAAGTTGAACATATGGTTTTTTTGTATGAAGCGATAAGCGTATACTGCTTGTACGGATTTATCGATTTCCTACAATCGATATGAATGAAAATTAATAATAATTTGATGGTGACCCACGTGGAAATCTCGAAATGAAAAGAAAGAAAATAAGAAATCACTAGTCAACCGGTTCGAATGGACCAAAATGTTAGCACTTCGGTAGAAAATTAGCAGACTGTATGTGTAAATTTGATAATGATTAGAAATACACCACAAATCTCAGATGGACACTCACCCTCATCCACTGAATTCCTGGTTAGTTGGGGATCCCCTTGTCTGGAACTCTGACACCAACACCTTGTTGAACTATCGTTCTTGTAATAAGAAATTCTGAACACTTTTTGCTTTGGAAGAATTAAAAAACTCATAAGCCGGAAAAATATCGAACGTAATGTCGATCCGTGATCATTAAGAAGCTGGTCGAAGAAAAAGTCTCTCGCATGCGCACAGTGTCATCTGAAAGATGAGTGGTGCATATATGCGCAATTTCAGAAATAAATTAGGGAAACTTGAATGCTGCACTAACAACTGATATGCACGAGTTTTCGATAGAGCATTATCACCAAAGGCCTTTTGCAACATTTTCAATGCATCGGCACACGAAAATTCATTTGCAACACAAAACTTTAAACAAATTCTTTGCTCAACATAATCACCCATAGTAAAAATCGGCACGCACTCTGACATCGACTGACTTAATCAGCTGTTGCAAACACACTAGTTGACAGATCCCGCTCAAGCTTGGCATAGTAATTAAGGACAGTGGTACCAACCTAGGAAAAAATTTTTTTACCTGCCTCATTGCCCCGCCAGATTTAAATCGATAATTCCCGGTACTTTCTTGACAGAATGTATCTATAGCCAAGTTATATGGCTGCACATTTTCAAATGATTTCAGACTAACGCGTTCGCGAAAAATGCACAAAATGATGATGGGATAGTTCATTTCCCGAAACTCGAGTCACAAGAAAATGTGTAATATATAAATTTGTTTTAATTATGATCAACTACCAAATAGTAACGGCTGAAACAATTCAGTATCTAAAAAATTGTAGCAACAGGAGTTTAAAAATCATCACAGGGTTTGCATTTTATTGAATAAAAGCAAGCGCAATATAATTTGAAAAATACAGGACTTGGATTTTCTTTTATATTTCTCTGATTACTATTATGAATTAACCTTTTACCTGATTCCGCTTGACGTCGACTTCTGGGAAAGCCTGTATATCATACTCGAAGACCTCGTGGTCTTTTCATAATTAAGATAGAACTCATATGGTTTCTTAACGGCTACCATCTGTTTTATACGTTCGTTTACAGTATTTTTTATTATTTTATTTGATAAAAAATGAAATAATTCGTTGATACAATTATTGATTATTTTGTAACTTAGCTGAGTAAATCATTCCTCACCTGTTGATATGAATTTTGATTTGCTTCGGAAAGTAACCTCGTAATATTTCTTTCTCACTTTGTGGAATACAATCCTGGTAAAATACTGTTATGTCATATACTGCCCCCAGACATTTCCCCTCTAATAACTTGTTGGCTAAGAATGCAAACCCTGTTGTTCTGGGATGTAATACGTATTCAAATATCTGAAAAAAAACATTTCATTAAGAGAAGGTAAGTTTGCAATTTCTGCCATCACTATTAATTATGTAAGTACTCATTATGGAGCATTAACTACTTAATTTTATCCTGAAATAATACATATATACATATGTTCATTCAGATCCTTATAACTAAATGAATCGTCGGATATTCATTTCGAAATATGAAGGAGTATGAACTATGATAAACAGGAAGTTTTCTGAATCGGGACAATGCAATTTGCATCTGTGTAACAGTTAAAAATTCAACTATAGACGTTGCAAACTCGCAGTAAAATTTCTCTACATAATTCTTACCTGTAAATCATTTTTTTTCGCATATTCATCACTCTTTCTCTTAGTTTCTTTATTGAAGTCTGTTCCCTCAGGAAATATTAAGATGCTGCATTTGTAAGATAATGCTGATACGTATTCACAGAACTTTTCCAGGATTTTTTTATCGAAGTTCCAGCACCTTTTTATAAATATTGAAAATGTAAGTTGCATAACCCAACCTGTAAGGCAAATCTGTTCATTATTTGCATTTATTTTTTACGAAGATGTAACAAATTTTCGAAACCGATTAATTTATATAATTGACATTCTAGAATTCATTAACATCAACGTCATTTTTGAAAAATCGCCTTTAAAGCGAGTACTATCCAAAAATAATATGGATGATTGTATCGGGTGTTTTTTTAGAGTGATAGAACTTTCGATAGGGATAACTGTAATTTGACAGAAGGTAAAAGCCACGTTGTTTTGACATTTCTGTTCAGTAAGTATTGTCAAATTATCATGGAAAGACTCACGCCGCAACAACGTTTACAAACTGTTGAAATTTATTTTGAAAATCAGTGTTCTATTCGCCAAACTTATAGAGCACTTCGTGAAATATATGTTGTACATAATCGTCCATCAGAGCAGCTTATTCGTCGAACTATCGATAGATTTCAGACAACATTTTCTTTACTCGATGCAACAACATAAAAAGACAAAGAACTGTTCGTACAGAAGAAAATATCGCTGCTGTAAGTCATAGTGTTAATGATGATTGAGATTTGTCTATTCGTCGACGTTCACAAGTTTGACTCTGTGCATCCACCATATGGAAAATTTTGCGTTAAGATCTTGGTCTACAGCCACACAAGATCCAACTAGTTATTCAAAATGTGATCTTGCCTGATGATGCTACTGTGATAGCGAAACAATTGTTGTGAATATAACAATAAAAAAATTGTGAAAATCAGAATAACCTTATTTCAATATTATTTAATATGGATTTTCACCAAGTAAGTACTGATACAATTCAATATATAAAACTGGAGAATTTTCATTGGGAAATATTCGAGGAACCGCCATACAGCCCAGACTTATTCCCGTGTGACTATCACATGTTTAGTCCACTTGAAGAAGAATTGGGAGGACGTCGTTTTCACGATTATCAAAGAGTGGAATTATTCGTGAGCGATTGATTGAAGACACGATGGAATACATTCTTCGATAACGGCAACAAAACACTTCCTCATCGTTGAGAGAAATGTACTGATGAAGCGAAGACTCTATAGAAAAAAAAATACAACCAACATTTTTATAATAATACATATGTTTTTTTTCATTTAAGACTTGTTTTTATTTGAAGCACCCTTGTAATATTATTGGAAAAAATAAAGTTGACTTATTGACTTTACTTTCCTATTTTGAAACGATGAAGTTTTTTACGGATTTGAAATAATTTTTTTTATTCTGCATTATAAAGGATTCACCAGTAGCGATGATACAAGTTAAAAATAAAAGAAAATCACATAAGTTATTCAATGAGACACAAATTTCTCATTTTGTTTGAAAGGCTCTTTTATAACATTATATATGGAAAATAACATCTTTCAAATGACCATCCGTACGTACTGCATTCTGTCAATCCCCTTTTTCATCACTCTCTCACATAAATTTGGCTGTATTTCATCATTGGTAAGTTCAATTTTTACTTTTAATTGCTTAATTGTTGTTTAATTATCTGCATATTCATGTGATTCAATATATCCCCAAAGAAAGAAATCACAAGTTGTTAAATCACATGACCTGGAAGGATAATTAACTGGACCATTTCTTGTTATAATTTTATCACCAAATTTTGTTTTCAATAAATGGATGGTTGAGGTCGCTCTGGGGTAGGTAGTACCATCTTATCGAAACCACATATCCTACAGATTATTCTCAACAACAACAGAAAAACATCATTCAACACTGTTCTGTATCGTTTTCCATTAACTGTTGATACTCTTTGACCATTTTCTCCAAAGACATATATTAGCCAAAAACTTCGCCAGCATGAATTGCCTATCACACAGTGACTTTATTTGTATGTAATGGTGTCTGAACAGTTTCGTGTGGATTTTCATCACTCCAAATTCTGCAATTTTGTTTCTTTACAAGACCATAAAACCACAAATGAGTTTCATCATTGAATAAAATTTTTCGATAAAATTTTTCATCATTCTCAAGTTGTTCGAGGGCACAATCAGAATATAAGCGACGTTAATGGTGGTCAAATGGCTTCAGTTCTTGAACCAATTAAATTTTGTAAGGATGTAAACCTGAATATTTCTTAAAAATCTCCAAGTTGTTGTTTGAGAACGATTTGATTGTTGGAACCTACGTGGAACCGATAAATTTGGATTTTCTCTTACATTTGCTGCAACCAAGTCAATATTCCTTTGTTTGCGTGCATTTCTTTGTCGTACTGGTACTCTTGTATCGTGTAAAGAAAATTCGGTTTCAAATTTGTGTACTATGCGATGAATAGTGATTCGATTGACTGAATAATGTCGTCCTGAATTCTTCTTAAATTTCTCACAGTTTTCACAAGTGAGCAGTGATTTTGATAAAATAATTTAACAATTTCTAAACGTTGTTGAAGCGCGTATCTTCAAATGATTAAATGGCATAACTGAACACAAATGACATGTGGAATGTCAAAAATAATATACAGCTTACCATTATAACCATTTTAAATTGTATCATTCCAATTGGAAAACCTGTTATCAAGAAGGCTCCGATCCACCTTATTCTCTTTTCAAAACTCAAATTACAACTTCGAGGCACCTGTTTTTAGTCAATGGAAGAAAATTGTAAGAGTAGTCTAATAATTAAACTACGCCTTGCCTTGGTTAGTCTAACTCTTTTAAGATGTTAGAATAAACTTGGACGAATAATTCATATTTTGTGTTTTATTGATTTTTTTACTGTAGTACTCAAGTAAAGCCTTACCTGGCCCTGGAAGGTGCCTGATTGTGTCTTTCAGTATGAATTTGGTAGAATATTTATATTTGTTCTTTCCTAATACGGCATGGTAGAGAGCTGGCCATAAAAAATTCCAATCAGTCCTTGTCCTGTGATTCATAACTAATATTGACATCTCATCAGCGTTGATGGGATCACCAGAAATTTCAATATTGCATCTTATTACAAACTCAAGTAAAGCCTGAAAAAATAATATTCATTGAAGAGAGAATGATCAAAAATATATATTATTTTATTATTATCGTTTTTTGAAACAGAAATCAATTGGTTTATGATTAAAAGATTTGAGTGAGAGAAGTGCTGTAGGATATTTCTTGCGATATAATTTATTATGAATTGAAATGAGTTCGTGCGGTTTTAATAACTGATGTCGCTAGTATTTTATTATTCCATTGTTTCACTTGGCAACAGCTTCATTTTGTCATCATTAGGTTTTCTTTTCAGTATCTGTCATTTTCCTGAAGTATAAACAACATAGTTTTCGTGTGCAAAAGCACTTTATAATGGCGAAGTAGGTGTTCAGTGATTTCTATTGCTGATTCACATAACCTACAGATATCAGAGTTTTCTTTACCGATCTTATGCAGGTGATATCTCAAGATCCTCACCCCCAAATTGTCTCTGTAACTTGTCGTGGTGGGGGTGCTTGTCATGACTGAAATCCTAGTTTCATTATGAAATGGTTATGATGCCCAAAGCAGAGACTCGATCCAAATCCCTTACTTTATTTCTTTCTTGCATACCGTTCCATCATGTTGCCCCACAACCGTCCATATCCTTCAGCAAGGCTAGGAATCATACGAGAAAGTTGTGGCTCTGGCTGACGACGGAGTTACACGATCCTGCGATCGATTAGAGTTTTATAATCCATACAAGGGCGAAGACAAAGCCCTGCTGAATCTCAGAGTGGGCTTTCCAACCTTCGTCACTTATCCGCTGAGGGATCTGAAATGGTCTGCTAGAGGAAAAAGGAAGACTACGACGTTTCGACCGGGCTGACATCTCAGAAGACTAACTCTGCTCGCCCCTAACTTTGTCCTCATCTTTAGATCCTTAAGCTCCCTCTGCGAGGTCCTGATTGGTCTGCTGGAGGAAAAAGGGAGACTATGACGTTTCGACCAGGGTAGGATCTTGGAAGATTCGCTCTGCTCGCCCCCAACTTCGGCCCCATTCGTGAATCCTTAAGCTAGTTATCCGCTGCGGGTTCGGAAATGGTCCGCTGAAAGAAAAAGGGAGACAACGATGTTTCGACCAGGGTTGGATCTTGGATGACTCGCTCTGCTCGGCCCCAACTTCGGACCCATTTTTAGATCCTTAAGCCAATCTTCTACGATGCTTCGGAACCTCGCTTTTAGCAGTTGAAAAGCAACAGCGGTCCTTCGGGGTGGGGGATCCAAGCTGTGAAGCTGTTATTTGTGTTGTTTCGATGCTTAGGTCTTTCACAATCACCAAATAGAGACCCTCTGCACATGCGGCTGAGTGTTGGGGTCGACACAGCGATCCCTTTGGAGGGTGAGTGACCTGTGCTGGTTCCTCCTTGGTTGTACTGGCGCAAGTTCTCTATTATCTTCCTTCAAAAATCCTTTCTTTCTCTTTCAGCTTATCGGGGGTCTGCTGGAATGTCAAAACGTGAGCAGAAACCCGAGACAGCAATGATGAAAATGGTACTTTAACATCGGTGAAAATCTCTGCTCATATGCTGACTTGTACGACTCTGAGTATGTATCTCAAGACCCTACTCGACCCCCATGGCATGATATCTTGTCGCGATGGGGGCGCTTGTCTTGACTAGGACCCTAGTTTCATCCCGGTGAAATGGAGGGTGGAGTCTTGATGCCTAGAGTAATGCCATTCGCGCCAGTCACTGGACCTGTGCGGTGGAAGATCTTCCGAATGGGGCCCTAATTTTGCCGTTATGGCGGAATGGAGGGCTGAGCCGGTTGAGTTCACCTTTCCATGGCTTCATTCCACTGTTGGGTCGAAAATTAACAGTGCTGTGACCCCAAGTGGCGTAAGGACGTAATAACAAAGCCTAATCAAAATTCAACTGAACTCCTAACTCTTACGAGCTGAAAAAAGTATCGGGACAATATATCAATATGTTCCTTCCTAGGCCCTTCATGTTCCATTCTAAGGGTAGTTATCAGACCTCCTTTTTTCACATATATATGCAGCGGAATAAGATACAATAAAACTGCTGTGGGATTTGTATACACAGCTCCTGTTATACCCTAGAAAAGCAAATCTTTGAAGCTTGAACAGACTTTGTAAGCTTGTGCTCCTCCACCAGTTTTGGTCTACCAGATTAGAGAGGCATGCTTAATGATAGACCTCACCACCGTAGAATATGTTCAAAATGGTTCATTCTAGGTTGCAGACTCCAAATCTTGCCAAACAATAAACGGCATATCCGAAACACCTCTGTTGATTTGTTGTTATTATAACTATATTCAAGTGCGAGTTCTAATTAAGTTTTTTCATCTAAGGTGAGACCAAGTTATTTAATCTCTTCTGAAAATTCTATTTCTGTACCCTTCTAAACCGGTGCTTTTAGTTTGAGCTTTCTGCGACGTGTCAGCGGCGCAATAACTGTTTTGGCTTTCTGCGACGTGTCAGCGGCGCAATAACTGTTTTGGTCAGATTGATATCTCTTCTTGAAACACCATGATGCCAATGATGTTCTGCGTCAGGGACAACATTGTTCCTTCGATCTTTTCTGAATTATGATCGAGGATTGTGGATAATTATCCGCAGTTTTTTATTTTTCCAGAAAGAAACAATTAAATTTAACACAAAAATGTTTCACTTTCATGCTGGAGTTTATTCACCATCTTTAATTACTGTGTTCCATTTGCAGTTAGTCGACTGAACAATGGCAAGAAAGTTGATATTCTTATGGGTAGGTAATCCAGGCTTTAATATTCGCCATCAAGTCACCCGAATGGACGAAAATTTTATTCGCCTACCAGTTTTTCAGTTAGCGATTGATGCTATTGTTTATGGGAACTATGACAGAAAATTTCATCTGGGATAAATCAAATGACATGACGCTTAACGTGGTAAAGGGCAATATGCGCTGTTTTTTCAAGTCCATTGCTGCCTGTGGACTTTGATTTTGAGTTAGGTAGACGTCGCTGATGATGTTGAATTGCTGCAAGCCGTTTTTGTCCGGAATCATTCAATGTTAACCTTCCACCCATAACAAGTGCCAGTTGTGATGATTTCCCAGCAGATGATTCCACCTCTGTCCCACCATGCTCGCCACATAGTCTTTTCACAGTGGACGATTATTGGTACTCTTTACGGTGTTTCGGCTGGTAATACAAGGACATCGGTTTTTTGACCTTTTTGAAGGGCAATTCTTTTCTTCGCAGCAATTTCAAGACAATCGACGTTGTTGTTGTCAGATAGTTCATAAGCCATTCAGTCAATTTCCTAACCTTTCTAGATTTTAAGACGGTCCACGATCGTTGAGTGGTCACCATTGAGGTTTTTAACCAGCCTTCGAATTATTAAGGCTTTTCATCTTCCACGGTGTCTAGCAGGGCTTGGTTGTCGAAATCCGATGGTTGATTTCTTTCTGGATTTTGCTTCTTTCCATTCATTCTCGTGATGGAACAGCATAGTATGACAAATATTAATCGCGATTTACAAAAGAAATAAAGAAATTTTTTCGATAAAAAATTAATGAAATGCTAATTATCACTAACGAAAAACACGCCAACCTAAATACCGCATCAGCCCAAAAGTTTTTCATTGAGTTTCGCCTGAATCTAAGAAGAAATGAGGATTTCATTATAAAAATTATTATTATTGATGTAGAAAAGCATGAGATGTTTCGAGTTACAGTTTTACATCTAAAGAAACGTAAATTATAGTTTATTCAGTATATTTCTTTACAGAAAGTTTATCATATTAACTAATTGATAATTTCTTAGAAAAAAGTACTCACTGTAACGTAATATTGCCAAAATGTAAAGATGATATCTGTTATGATTCTATAGATTTTATTTGAAATCAATAAAATTGGCCATAAATAACAATAGAAACAGAAATAACCTGTAACAAATAATATAATGAGTTTTTGTTTTCTCATAAATCACTATTAATGTCAGTTGATCAATATAATTGATTGATAAATTTTTTAAAATTAGTTCAAATGAGTTGTTAGTTCAAATGAACCGTTACGACATTTACGAAGTGGGGGAAAATAAACAGAAAATCGTTCGGGAATGAAAAATACTTTATTACTTAGAACGCTATTTGGCCCGTACCCATACTGTTTTTTATAATATAGGAAAAACAAATAACATAAATAGAGGTTAATTCTTGATAGAAGGTATATAAAATTATTTAAATA
Organism: Megalocaria dilatata; assembly: GCA_034642435.1. NCBI lineage: Eukaryota > Metazoa > Arthropoda > Insecta > Coleoptera > Coccinellidae > Megalocaria > Megalocaria dilatata. Next base: position 9,925,611 of record CM067854.1, read on the forward strand.
TTTTAATATTAGCCTTCTACATATTTAATTTCAAAAAATTATATTTAATGATTATAACTTCTGAAAATAAATTAAAATAATGTCATATAAGTACCACTTATATCAATTGACATATAAAATAAACATTCATTATAAGACATCCGAATGGTATAACATGATTATTTTATATGTCAATTGATATAAGTGGTACTTATATGACATTATTTTAATTTATTTTCAGAAGTTATAATCATTAAATATAATTTTTTGAAATTAAATATGTAGAAAGCTAATATTAAAATATTTAAAGTCAAACAAATGTTAACTTCCGCTATTTTATTGATTTACACAACAATTGTCGTGTAAATCAATAAAATAGCGGAAGTTAACATTTGTTTTTCTTATATTGACGATGAATTTCCATCAAGTAAAGACCGAGACAATCAAAGATTTCCTATTCTTTTTGTAGGCTCCGCCAGAAAAAGGCCTTACAACTTACAAAAAAGAATTTTTGACGCTTCTCCCTTTTATGGCCCATTGCCATGGCATTGTATTTTTAATTATTTGACTCTTCGATTAATTATGACTTGTATTTTTAATTATTTGACTCTTCGATTAATTATGACTTCAACATTCAAGGTATCACCAGTCTCGGCATCTTCAAAGTTTGTTATCGAATAACGTCCCACCTTAATAATTACAAGTTACAGGTTCCTATTGCCAAGTTATCTGTGTATGACTGATGTATTTAAATTTATTTACACGCTAACTTTGTTTGATGAAATTAGAAGGTTGTCGATCTTTCTAACACTAATTTTATCAATAAATGGAGCTACAGGATTGAAGAATGTATTAGGGGTTAAGAGGTTGAGGTTTTCTCCTTTATTCTTTCCTTAAACGCCCGTTTTACCCACACATAGAGTTAGCCATCTGTCATTTCGCTTATTTACAGTGCTCAACCTTGTCAGTTAAGCATGTTTTGCGATTTTAACAATTAATTAATATACCGAACAAAGCATTTGTCTTAAATATCATATTGAAAATCAAATTTCATGTGCGAAAGCACTAAAAATTTACATTAGGTTTAGGACCTCTATTTATGAATTGACTTTATCAAAAACATGTGCCCATGAGTGGTAGGTACAATGCATTCAAAAGCGGTAGAGACGTGGTGCAAGATTTGCTTCGCTCTGGCTGGCCATTAATGTCATCACCTGAACTTAACATCATTGAAGTGAAGGAAATAGTGACTTTGTGAAGTCATTTCTGCCTTCAACAAATATTATCGGACAACCATCGTATTCCTCTGATATCCAGTTGTCGGACATTTTTCTTTTTCCAAGTCTCAAAATGATACTCCAGGTATCCATTTTCAATCGACAGAAAACAAAAAAGACGATTTCTGGAAATACGTTCAAAATTTGTTTGGATGAATGACGTATTATTTTGGAGGCTAAATAATAAATTTAGATGATAATAATTTTGTGCTTCATTGACAAATGCTTGGTAATTTTACGACACTGTGATAAATATAACTCCAAAGAAGTATTTTTTCCAAATTATTTGAAAATCCTTTGGAATCCTGAAAATGTAACGTTACTTTTGAAATCACTCTGGAAATGAATACCTTTAATTTTTACAAACAAAAAAATTTTGAACAGGTAAAGTAACATTCTTTCATGTGGAAGTAATTTTTTTTTTGAAACGAATGTTTCTGTTAAATACTGGGTGATTTCATGCAAGTTTGTCTGCGTTATGTGTGCAGGTTCATTTGAGGTGAGGTGATGTCATTTTTTTCATTCGAAACAAATATATATTTCTATATAAATCTTTGGTAACATGGATTAACTTGTATTATATATTAACCCTTAATTATATCTGTGATAACCCTTTTAGGTTTCCATTAGGATTGGACTTTTCTCCTTCTCTCATAATCAGACAAAGTGAAATTTATTGGCAATAGAACTAAAAGACTTATTCTTTATTGCATCTGTTTTTATGAGCAATAGAATCATAAAGTGAAACAATAGATCAATTTATAAATTCTAACAGAAAGTTCTCTTTAAATGATAAATATATAGTTTCATTCAATAGTTAAAATAATAATTTAACTATTAAATTAATAATTTAATGCAATTATTTGAAGTTGAATGATTGAAGTGATACATACCTGCTAAAATGGTGGTATAGCAACAAAAACAATAGGAAAACCCAAGAAAACTTGCCATCTCTACAAACTGAAGTGTCACATATTCACCTACAGTTCATTTTGTCGACAGTTTCTGGAATGAAAAATACGCTTTAGTCGCACTGGTATCTTATAACATTGTGGCTGGAATGAAAATATTCGTTCAGGTCCATGGAGATGTGAGAAGTATTGATTTTCCCAGACTCCAGGCGAGCGCGGGAAAGCGTATACAGAGAATGACGCTGTGCCTGAACAGGTTTCCGTTCTAATCAGTTCTTTTTGTTTGCAGACCAGTTCTATCAGAAAACGTTCTGTTCCTCTACTTGTTGATAACAGACATAATGCATCTACTGGGAATTTCCTGGTTAAATTTCGAAAACACACCTTTTTTGATCACACTTGACTTCATTCATCAACATAGTCTCCCTCAGGAGCGATAAAATCATTCCAACGCTTCTCTTACCTTTCGATATCTTTCCTCAAAACTGATTTAACCTTGGCTTCAAAATGAGCTTTTGGTTTAGTGCTCACCTTTCATTCGATTCAAATATCTTTCCAGTGAGCATTTTTTAAGGTTTGCGAACAGGTGAAAGTCACTTGGGGTCAGATCTGGGGAATAGGGTGGGCGCAAAAGCAATTTGAAGTATAGGTAATTTGTGGGAGTGGGTGTTGCAGCACAGAGCACTCACCGGTAAAACTAACGTGGTTCCATTTTTTCGTAGCAATCGTTTTGCAGATGTCAGAGTCAATTTATGATCTGTTTCTGCGTGATGTGTACATAGGGCAGATGAATCAGCTTTACGAAAAGCTAGTTGGTGTCAGTTTCTTGAATTTGAAAGTTTTTTAGGATTTCAATGAAGTGAAAAGAATTCCTCATATGGGATGAGAATTCCTCTGATACAGATTGGACTGTGGAGGTTAAGTGTTTGGCAAGAAGACGTGTATTTTGATACCAGGAGAAAGTTTTGATGAGTTTATGAGGGTCTTTTCAAAGTAGGTAGTTAGGTCTCGTGAAAGTTTCAGAAATTTGATTTTGTGTTTTAAATCGGTTTTTCACGAAATAGACTCAGAATTAACTCAATAATTTATATGTTTACTCTATATTTTGTTTCTATAAGTTTCAATTTCTCGAATTACTTCCATGGAAAATTTATATCGAAAAAACTATATTTTTTAAGACTGGGGGGAAATTGTTAATTTAGGAATAAAATTTCTAATAGAAGAATCTCCGAGCCGTAAGATCACAATGGTTTTTTTGTTTACTCCGAAATAGGAAGATCTTATTGATGGAAAGTAATGGAAGCTCTTTTATAATTACGTCGCTTTACGAATCTGTTCTCCTGAACGATTTAGTGCTGATTACAGTACCCAGTGGACTACATAATTGGCTATTTCTTGCAACTAATTGCCCTATTTTCCCTAAAGTAGAATGGAGATAATGAATGAGACGAAGTCTCATCAAAGAAGTCTTAATTTTAATCAGGTTGGAATCTTGATCACAGCTTTTACAATTTTCGATATTGATTATCTCTTCATAACTCATGGTCATAGTTATGATCTTTCTATCTCTCTCTGATAATATTCATAGTAACTGAAGTCATGGGGATGAATAAATATGATATTAAAACTAGTAGATTGGTCTATAGCCAATCAGGGATCAGTAACATATACGAGATATGACGAAATTCTTCAAAAAGACAAATTAATTAAGATATACAAATAACTACAGTCGCACAAATAAGTTAATATGAGCTTTAAAGTGAAAACAGAAATGAATAATGTAAATTAAAACATATTTGATTGATTCGGTCTTTACTTGGTGGAAACTCATTTTAATTAAAAAAATGTATATGAGACAGTAATTTATTTCCACAAAAATGTTTGTGCTACTACAACAATTGTTTCACCACGATGTGGCTTCTTCAGGTATTACATTGTACTGTCTGATACTATTCAGTGTAACCGAGTTCAAATACGTTGTAAGGTACGTGACCAAATAATGGAAGCACAAGTCATAAAAACTCTAGGTGTTTATTGGAGTTGGCCGCTAAAAATGCCATTAAGGAAAGATTTTCAGTAATGGAGACTTATCAACTTCTGTTTGTTCGTTCAAAAGCATTTTAATAAGGGCATTATAACTGTTGATTTCAAGAAATTCTAAAAGTGTTAATCTAGAACTTTTGCTTTCAACGTGGATGATTTCATAATTATTGTTAAAATTATGCCTGAATTCCTTAAGATGATTAACATATGTCGAATGTACAGAATCGGATATATAACCCCTTTGGTGTTCCTGGACACGTTTCTTGAATAATCTACCAGTCTGGCCAATGTATACTAAAGGGCAATCTTTACAAGTTAATTTGTAGACTCCGAATTTATTTTCTTTATTTGTTCGATCTTTATTGTTTTTTGCGTAGGTACTAAGGCTTTTAATTGTCTTAAAAGCCGCGTTACAATTGAAACAACATTTGAAGTATTTAGTAATATTTTCAGATAATCCGAAATCCGAAAATGAAATGTGAACCACATAGTTTCTGTCAACATTTGTTCTCAATAATGTGGTTTTGCAGGGAGTTTTACTTCATTACTTTAATATGAAGAAAATCATCGTATTTTAGTGGATGTGTATGGTAACTATGCTCTAGCTGAATGAATGTGTCAGAAGTAGTTTGCCCGACTCAAAAGTGGCAATTTGATTTGGAAGAGAACGATCTGGAGTGCCACTAAAGTTTAAGAATAAAAAATTAGATGCAAGGATCGATGAAGAACCATCACAAATGCAAGAGGGACTCGCAAAAACACTTGAAGTCACTAAACCAGCCATTTGCCATCGTTAAAAGCAGTGGAAATGATCCGAAAGTTAGGGAATTAGGTGCCGTATGAACTGAAGCCAAAAGATGTCGAAAGCCGTTTTTTACCACTGAATAGGAAAGGCAAAAAAGGAATTGGTTTTTGCATTTAGTTTTGACTGGCGATGAAAAATGGGTCTATAAGGATAATCCAAAATGTCTGGCAATGTATGGATGCCTCATCATCAACTGTCAAGCCGAATATTCATGGTGAGAAGATGATGAAGATGATGCTGTGTATTTGGTCAGACCAGCTCGGCGTGGTGTATTATGAGCTTCTACACGTGAATTCTACCAGGTTTTCATATTGGCATGTGAGCATGGCTCTTTCACCAAGTGACTACTCAGCAGTCTCCACAGTCCGCCCTTAGAGGCAGAAAGTGTATAAGGATGACGCCATATCATCGCGCGAAGCGAGAATCCCTCCGAAGAGATGAGCCTACCAGTTTCCAGTTTGGAACTCGACTCGGAAGCCAAAACCGTTTGACTGGTAGCAGCGAAGCCCTATTCAACCTGTACTGGCTCTGCAAGTCATACCCGAGTTGGCTTGTGATGCAACTTACTCGCCGGAAAGGCTTCTTAGCCAAGCACCCGAACTCAGTCCCATGAACTAAGATAATCCCAAGATTGATGACTTCAACTGATCCTGGTACGAGCACCGTCAACACGGCCTGTACGTGATCCACGAACCCATGTGGTGTCTTTTGATTGTTCCTGGCGCCAAGCACTAACGGCTAAGCCATTTCGTCGAGATCCACAAACCCTAAAAAGTTACGCATTCAACCGGGTTCAGAACAAGGCCGGTCGAACCGTCAAGTCTCGCTAAACTCTGAGTCATTTCATAAGAATATCCCGAACGTGGGGGTCTGCGAACAGATAAATGAAATACCTCCCTAGTCCAGCATGCGGACTTTCAACCACTGCCCCCTCGAGTTCAACACCAATGGGGTGGCCAGGTGGTACAAGTAACACCTGAGGGCAATCCACCGTCCCGAGGTAACGCAGTATGCTACAGAACGCATTCGGCCATTAGACAGAAAAATCCGGGGATTTACTGCAATAGGGTAGAGTACGCTAGTTTTAACGAAGAAGCCCTACGACAGACTCCCTGTCACTGAGTTAATGAACCGACTCAGTCCTCCATTCCACCAGAACGCCAAAACTAGAGCCCCATTCGGAGATCTTCCACCACACAGGTCTGGCGCGAATGGAATTACGTTAGGCATTGAGACTTAACCCTCCATTTCGCCGGGACGAAACTAGGGTCCTAATCAAGAAAAACGCCCCCATCCTCTCAAGATCTAATGTCTGGGGGGTGTATGAGCTGCTACAATCGAACGAAAGGATCACAGGGAAGGTCAACCGACGACAATAGATGCATTTGAGCCTAACATTGTGGAAAAAACTGCCACAATACGCCTACAGATACGACAAAGTTAATTTTCATAGATTATGTAAAATGTTGTTATAGCACCTCTTTTGATTAGATAAAGTATCAATTTAAACGCAAGGGTAGATGAAGTAATACTTTAACAGCAGGGGTAGGTTAAATGTTTCAACTTTTTTTATTCAATTTAATTTACAAATTCAAACACATTAATTCCAAGGATTAACAACAAGTGTAATTTTACAATTAATATTATTAGAAACATCTATTTTTGGAACACCACAACTAGTACACATTGTTTTCGTCGTCCTTCAGCTACCCTTGTTCGGGCGGGCCTGTTAGCGGCACCACTAAAGAAAATGTGAAAAAAGTGGAAAAGCTGGTACTTGAAAATGCCAGAATAAAAATCAAGATGTTAGAGGAGATGACAAACCTATCCGTGGGTTCCATACATGTTATCCTTCATGTCCATCTTAACCTCTCAAAGGTCAGTGCAAGATGGTTACCGAGAATACTCACCGCACCTCAGAAGTGCGAGTCGAGTGCTGTAAGGAGACTTATGAGCTCTGTAGAGAAGACTCATCGACTATTTTCAACCAGCTGGTTACTGGGGATGAGATGTGGGTTCATCACTATGACCCTGAGAGTAAACAAGATTCCATGCAGTAGATTGATAATGGTGCACAGCTCCCAAAGAAGTTTAAAGTCACCTCATCCCCTGGAAAAATAATGGCTGCGGTCTTTTGGGATTCTAAAAGTATTTTATTGATAGAATACACTAAAAAGGGTGAAAGCATCACAGCAGCATCATACGCAACCACTTTGCGTAATTTGAGAGAAGCAATTCAAGGAAGAAGGCGAGGAAAACTGACAGCTGGGGCATTGCTGCTTAACGATAACCCGCCGGTTCACATGGCCCGCGTGGCGAAGGCTGCTGTGCGGGAATGTGGTTTCGAAGAAATTACTCATCCTGTGTACAGTCCAGACTTGGCCCCCAGTGACTACTACCTATTCCCAAATGTGAAAAAATATCTTCGTGGAAAGTGATTTTCCGACGATGAAGTACTGAAGGTAGCAGTTAAATTCTATTTTGAGGAAAAGCCGGAAGAATATTTTTTACAAGTTTTAGAGAAGCTTATTTCTCGATCTAACAAATGTATTGAAGTTCTACTGGACTACATTGAAAAATAAAATTTTTTCCAAGTTTTCTGAGTTTTCTTTCATGCCTATATTGAGAATACATTGAACGCCCGTCGTATATTTCTCTATAAGATGTTATTCCGACTTATAAATTTAAATTGAGACACTCCTCTATTTTATCATGCGATGATTGTTTAAAATGAATATAAATTTGAAACAGTTACCGCCTCCTTCTGACTCATGATCATGACACTGATTGTTGTTAATTAGCCTCTTTTTAAGTTATTGTTTGAGGATTAAACTAGACTGAGGAGTATCTATGAGCTTCTTATTGATTTCTGTGAAAATTATTCGTGTTATTATTTCATATGATTTGTATTGCATTCCCTTACCAATATATCGATCACGCTCAACGTTTTCCATAGCTAATATTCAGCATAACGAAACCTTACATAGTCACCAACATTTTCTGAACTCTCGATGAGAAGATTGGTCCAATACGAACTAAAGCCGAATATTCTCGTTCGAATAACGCAATTATCCCTTAAGATAAATCCCAAATTCAATCTGAACGCTCGTTTCAAGCACGGAGATCCAGAAATATCATCCACTATAGAATCCTCCAACGACCAAGGTATGAATTTCAACTAGCAAAATTGCATATACTATTCGTGGAGAGTATTCGACTGCTAAGCACAGATAATTCAGTAACATATTTCAGATACTGAATTGTTTCAGGCGTTACTATTTGGAAGTTGATCATAATTAAAACAAATTGTAGAAATTACTATGTTTTACTACCAAAAAAATATATATTACAAATTTTCTTGTGACTCGAATTTCGGGAAATGAACTATCCCATCATCAGACAACTGAAGACCTAACAGTGGTACAGTGGTATTTAAACAAAAGAGATAAATATTTTGAATATTTCAAAAGATTCTAGGTAACACTTAATAGTGGTACAGAGGTTTACAATCGGAACGTGATAAAAAACCGGGTTAAAAAAGAGGGGCCTTCTAACAGATATCGGAATGACGGCAATCGACAAAGCAGGTTGTTAAACAGATGGTATCCATTTAAATATCTCAAATAATTTTTGGCTCCGTACAGTCATTCATTATTTTTACATTATTTTGTTGTACTACTCTGTCAAGAAAGTACCGGGAATTTTCAATTAAAACAACATTTTTACATTTAATCGTCAAAATTTATTGGGTCGCCTTCAAAATAGGCTCCATTTGCTCCAATACATCTATGCCAACGGCACTTCCAATTATCGAAACATTTTTTATAGGCGCTTTCCGGGATGGACCGAATTTTATTTTATGGCTTCAATCGACTCAAAACGGGTGCCACGAAGGGGCAATTTTAGTTTTGGGAAGAGGAAAAAGTCGCAGGGAGCCAAATCCGGCGAATACGGTGGTTGCTGAAGCACGTTTGTTGAGTTTTTGGCGAGAAAGTCAGTCACAATCGTAGCTCGGTGAGAAGGCGCGTTATCGCCATGCAAAATCCATGAGTTGTTCGCCCACAAATTTGGCCGCTTCTTACGGATACGCTCACGCAAACGTTTCATAACGCCTAGGTAATACTCCTTGTTTACCGTCTGACCCTCTGGAACGAATTCGTAGTGCACCACGCCACGGATATCGAAGAAAACAATGGGCATCACCTTCATTTTCGAGCGGCTTTGGCGTGGTTTTTTCGGTTTCGGCTCATTTTTTGCCACCCATTCCGATGATTGATGGCTTGTTTGCATATCGTACTCGTAGACCCAGGTCTCATCACCAGTTATAATGCGATCCATGAATGTAGAATCGGAATTACAGCGATCCAGCATGTCTGAAGCAACCTGTTCGCGATGACGTTTTTGAAGAAAATTCAGGTCTTTCGGTACGAGTCGTGCGGCCCCTTTCTTATGCCCAAAATATCAATCAAAATCGTACGTGCGGACTCGTGGGATATCTTAAGATCATGTGCTATCTCTCTCAAGCTGGTACGACGGTTTTCCAGCACCCTTTCCTTAATTTTATCGACGTTGTCTTCGACCACTTCACGACTGTCCTTGAAGGCTCTGTACCACTGATATACACGAGTTTTCGATAGAGCATTATCACCAAAGGCCTTTTGCAACATTTTCAATGCATCGGCACACGAAAATTCATTTGCAACACAAAACTTTAAACAAATTCTTTGCTCAACGTAATCACCCATAGTAAAAATCGGCACGCACTCTGACATCGACTGACTTAATCAGCTGTTGCAAACACACTAGTTGACAGATCCCGCTCAAGCTTGGCATAGTAATTAAGGACAGTGGTACCAACCTAGGAAAAAAAAATTTTACCTGCCTCATTGCCCCGCCAGATTTAAATCGATAATTCCCGGTACTTTCTTGACAGAATGTATATCTCAAATATTTGGATTTACAAAGCTCCATACAGTCATTCATTATTTTTTACATTATTTTTATTGTGAACGTTTTTATTGTGATTCTAAAGAATGAGTGCCACTCATTCTTTAGAAAACAGTAATTCCTTTCGACAAAAGAAAATCTTAGGAAAATTTTACATGTAGATTCAAAAGAAAAGGAACTTGATTATTGAAATTTTCAAATTCGTTCACAATAAAAATAATGTAAAAAATAATGAATGACTGTATGGAGCTTTGTAAATCCAAATATTTGAGATATACAACAATATTTTCAATTATATTTTTCCGATGTGTGAAAATTCCGGTTCTGAAATGTTTTTTATTGTCTGAAATTTCTAATTATGAATGAAGTTAATTAAAAAATATTTCAAAAATGATTAGAGTAGCCATGAGTGTGGACAGCTCGGTGGTAGAGCATAGGGCTCGTGACCGGAAAGTCCGCCTTCGAATCCTGTAAGGTAGAAAAGAAATTTTCTAGTTGGACATGTGTCGGCCACCATTTCACTGTTGGGTCAAAAATTAACAGTGCTGTGACCTAAAGTGGCGCAACATCTTAGTAACAAAGCCTACCAAGAACACAACTGAACTCCTAACTCGCACAAGCTGAAAAAGCTTCTGAGGGATCTTCAAAGAAGATCTAGGAGTATCTGGATAATAATATATGTTCAATTGACTGAAAATCAGGAAGACTCACCCTCTGCAATCGAACGATATATACTTTCAATTCACTACTGAACTAGTTTGAGTCGAAAAACATCCCTGGAAACCCTATACATGCATTTTTTTATACAATTCTTCTTATCCAATTATAATGTTCGATCTGCAGCCAATTATTGTTTTATAAGGCTTCACAATAAAAACAACCGAACAAAATGTTATGCTATTTATGTTTTAACAATATATAGGGTGTTCAACTTCTTGTAGAACAACTTTAACAATCGATAGAATGTTCAATTTCAAGACAAACATGTCCACAAATGTTTCATAATTTAATTTTTTTTTTTTTTTTTTTTTTTTAATTTGAAATAAGGTTATTCTGATTTTCACAAATTTTTATTGTTAAACTCACAACAATTGTTTCGCTATCACAGTAGCATCATCAGGTAAGATCACATTTTGAATAACTAAGCTTGTTTCCGAAATCCGTGGCTATTTATATTTCGGAAACAAGCTTAGTTATTCAAAATGTGATCTTACCTGATGATGCTACTGTGATAGCGAAACAATTGTTGTGAGTTTAACAATAAAAATTTGTGAAAATCAGAATAACCTTATTTCAAATTATTTAATATGGATTTTCACCAAGTAAGGACTGATACAATTCAATATAATGTTTCATAAGTCATAATTTTTCTATTTTTCCTGATAACTCTGATCGTTTCTGAGATCCTTTTCCGGCAAGTACATTGCCAGACACATTGTGATTTGCTTTGATCCTCGTGTGATCGGGAACCCAGATTAAAGAAACCCTATTATTTTTGCGTACTTTATTAAGTTTTCTTCGGCACTCCCATATCCTTTTTGAATTAATGATATGGGAGCTTAGAGCTTTAGAAGCAGCTTGACTATCAAAATGGATAGCCATATCACAATTGTTATAGTTTCTTTCTATGTTTATTTACACGCATCTTTCAGTTATAAGTATTTCTGCCTGAAAGACGATCGGATAGAATCCTAAGGATAGTGAGTATTGGGTCCTTGGCCCAGACAATAAGGCACCAGTGTAATGGTTCAAGGCCCTATCAAGAAGTATTCATCAAAAGTTATTGAAAAATTCATTCACGAGGTTTTGGTTGTATAATTAAATATCACGTACGTATCTGAATCTACTATCTAATACATCAGGTTTATAAACCACTCCTTGAATATTAAATATAAACTCAAGCTGCAAGCCAGAGATAGAGCAGTAATAGAATAATACTGTAGCATGTAATACAGTAGTAGAATTCAAGTTCAACCAGGTATATTTTTCTGTAGAGTAACCATCGATAATGTTGTACCAACATTAAACTATCTGCCCGGTGCCAGTGATCTATTTCTAATCCTTCGGCATATGCGAAGAACCATAATCTAATTAAAAACATCACACCACCTGCTGTGGTGGTTTTTGAACTGTATGTATACCATTTGATGTTTGTTGTTCTGAGAGTTTGGGTGGTGGATTATCTTTCTCATTATTTTCTTCTGCTCAGCACGGTAGTAGTTCTTTTCGAGGCTAACTCTCTTTATCATTACATCACAGGAAAGATTTGCTGATGAAATGTATTTGTTGACTCTTTCTGTATCTGTAGATTACCTGGATATTCTGAGAATGGCTTATGAGCCGATCTATTCATCACTAGATGGAGAGGTGTGAGATTAGTGATGAGCTCAAGGAAAATGGTCGCTACACTAATAACATACAGCGTACAAATGACTTTAAAATTCATACATATTCATTGATCGATAAATATCTCATATAGGATATTATTTTTGCAGAACGGAAGGAATATTATAGCCAGCAAGCACCTACAAGTGCAAATTCGTTCTGTCTGCCAATGTCCCCGCCTACAGCTTAAAGGAAGCACAGGATATGATTGGGACGGACAGCACTAAACTTAAAAGCGAATTGACCGAGAGAATCTGATTTCGCCGAGGTCACTAGGACCGATCAAGACTCAGATAGTGGTCTGAAAAACCCTATACTAACTGAATAATCGTGTAAACTATCACTGCGTCAACCTCAATACCTCAGGGATAATGATTCATTATTCACTCATTACTCATCTCATGAATCAGCGTTGGATGTTTGGGATATTAACTGTTTCTATACAATACGTTATCTTCTTCAAGAACCACTCACTCCAAAGAAGACTATAGATTCAAAACGAAAACAATTAGTCATAGTGAAAGAACACATCAATATTGCATGCAGATTACATAAACCGACTGATAAAGTGACACATCAGTCCATTAATTTACGTGTCCGTAAATATAGTTATATAAATAATAAAACGCATTTAAAATCAACCTAACAGATAGGTAACCATTATTAATGAATACATAGAATAAAAAAAACAGGCTCCCAGTGAAACCATACAATAAAGACATGTAATTTCGTACCGCAGTCTAATAAAGCGTTTCGACTCGGTAATTATCACTAAAGAATACTATTGGGTGTGGCAGTATGAAATCGGAATTTCCCTATAGATGGCGCAAGATATTAATTTAGAAACCGTAGCGCCATCATCTCCTCCTAACAGCTGACAAAGATTTTCAGCACACATACACCGGTATATTTTTCTATAGTCTGAAACATGTCGAATTTTGTGCCTACAAACTACGATTTATGGAAAGTATTGGTTTTCTCTTAACATTTGAAGAAAACTGCTGCATTATCGTATCAAATGCTTGTTGAAGCTTATGGCAACATAGTCATGATGAAACACAATGTTTCAAGTGGTTAAAAATTGATGATTTTGACGTGAGAAACAAAGAACGGTGGAAACCACTGAAAACATTCGCAGACAACGAATTATAAGGTTATGGATGAAGATGATACTAGGACTTAACAATAACTCACGAATCAATTGAATGTATCGCAGAAAGCCGTCTCCATTTGTTTGAAAGCTATAGCTGGGTAAACCGTGTGAATACTGTGACATCAGTATATTCATTAGAAAGATCAAATCTCCTTCGATATATCGCAGAACTTCAACAGAACAATGAAATAATTAAAATATATTAAAATTAGGAATAAGAAGTCTTAATAAGGTGTATGAGCTATGGTAATAGAATGTTCTACAAATCGAGACTGTGCAACATACATCTTGTGTAACAATTCTAAATTCAGACAAGCTTGATTAGATTATGTTGATCGCTGGGACATAAGCAGCGGACATGTGCTTGTTTCGAAATATGTTGGTTTCTCATATGTGCCAGGTAATGTTCAACGACTATAAATCTGTCACGTACCTATATTCGCTCTGCACGGGAACACCAATGTATTTATTATACACTAGCGTCATCTAGTGAAGCAAATATACGTAAACGACATACCCTAGCGAGTCAATTCAAACAAAGAACTCTATTCCCGATATTTTCTAATGTTACAAACACAGAAAAATTTCCTCATGCTCAAGTCAGATAATGTGATCATAATTAGCATCTTCATATTCAAATAAATTAATTCGGCTGATAATTTATACTAAATATCATTAATATGGAGTATGAGGTCTGGTAATAGAAACAAGGGCATTGATGGGGAACCAAGAGATCAAATCAGACTTGTTTGAGTTTGGAAACGTTATACTGTTGTACTGTCTCGATTTGAATAACTTTCTGTTACCATAGCTCATACTCCTTATTAATAATATTTGGTACAGATTTTCTGCCTAATCAATTTATTTGAATTATTTAGATTTTTCTCTAATTTAATGAATTTCAAACGAGATGACATATTTTGATTTTCAAATTCAGGAAATCGATGACATTTTCTCCAGATATGTCATTACACTGAATCAAAATTTTAACTTTCAACATGTTTTAAAATCATTCTGCCATTTCATCACTTTCACCTCAAAATTTTAGTGGAAAAATCTAACAAAATGTGTTTCTGGGATGTAGTTTTGGATTTGGATACCTACAAACATCCACCATGCATGTTTATCCTCTGGTGGGCATTTCTTATTCGAGATCTGTTGCCGACTATCAAGTTACCAGAATTTGGAGGAGGTGGCCATCAAGCTGGTTCATCACCTAGGCCCCCACCGCCACCCGTCCGAGAAGAACCTCCACCGACTCGACCTCCACCTGCCCCAGAACAACCTCCACCTGCGCAAGAACAACCTCCACCTGTTCAAGAACAACCTCCACCTGCTGAAGAAGAGCCCCCACCAGGAGAACCTGCACCCGAACCAGAGGCACCACCACCAGCCGAAGAGCCTGCATAAACATTGGGTATTGAAATAATGGAATTACGAAGAAAGATCGAAGCTATGCTGCTTCTTCATGAGATGTCATAATTATCAATTTGAAAGTGAAGAAATGTTCCTCTAAAGTTCATGTCAGGTATCAGAAATTAAATGAATGAGAATATCCGTGTTGAGGAGTTTTTATATTGAACAATTGTATTCATTGGGTTTGGGCACATATTATGATATTTGAAATGTTATTTTTATGTAAAAGGTGTAGATTTTCACAGTCGCATAACTAGCATTTGGTTTCAGTCTTCGTATTTGCAGAATTTATTATAGAAAATAGTCTCAGTTAATTATATTGGATATCTATAATCTATATAATTGAAATTGAGTGAAGAGAATTTGGTATTTCGCCAGTTCGGTATAAGAATACATCTATTTGAAATTATATTTCATTAATATATCAAGAAACCAATGAAGTTTTAATACGGTTATTAGATGTAAAATAATTCAAAGGTTTATTCAAAATTTCGTGTAAATCATAACGGAAAACAAACATGAATTAATTGAATCGGCGGATATGAAACGAGTACCTATCCAGCTACTGAGTATCGGCCATCTTTCTTTCATTGATAGTCATATTTGCACCATTTATTCAGTATTAATAATACATCAAAACCTTTCTAAGTGCTTTAAGTATTTACACTCCATCTTTATTGAAGAAGAAAGCTTCTAAACTCATATGTATGTGAGAAGTTTCAGCTGAATAGAATTCTTAAGATATTTGCTTTCATGAAAAATAATTTGCGAATGGTAAATAGGAAGTTATTCGAATCAGTACCTTGTTACAGCTCGAAATTTAAATAAATACGAATAGCTCCAATTTAATTTTATTAATAAACTTCATCCAAAAATCAAATTCACAATCGCAGAAGGAAAGAACCACAGTATTAATTTTCTTGACCTCACAATAACAAGACTAGATAATTTACATGATTTTAGTATTTTTCACAAACTCACACATACAGATATTACAATACATAAAACTTCAAATCACCCCACCAACCAAAAGATATCAGCATATAATAGTTTCATTCATAGACTATTGAATGTCCCTGTGAGTTCAGATATCTTTTAAAAGAATTAAATAGTATTAAACAGATAGTTAAAAAAATATATATGAGACAGTAATTTATTTCCACAAAAATATTTGTGCTAGTACAATAATTCTTTCACCACGATGTGGCTTCTTCAGGTATTACATTTTACTGTCTATTGTAATACAGGAAGAAGCCACATCGCGGTGAAACAATTGTAGGAGTAGTACAAACATTTTTGTGGAAATAAATTACTGTCTCATATATATTTTTTTAATTAAAATGAGTTTCCACCAAGTAAAGACCGAATCAATCAAATATTTAAACAGATAGCTTTAAACCACGGTTACAAGCACTTTCTTATACACAAAATAGTATCCAATAAACAAAAGAACATGGCATTAAATCTCGTGTACCCAATCATAAAAGAAGACAATGCTCAGAAATACTTTTCGTTATCTTATGTTAATGAATTATCTGAAAATATTGCTAAATATTTCAAAAATTAGTTCAATTACAACGCAGATTTTAAAACCATTAATTACTTTAGTACTCACATAAAAAGCAATAAGGATCGAACAAATAAAGAAAATAAATCTGAAGTCTACAAGTTGATTTGCACGATTTCCCTTTGGTGTATATTGGCCAGATAGGAAGATCATTCAAGAAAAGAATCCAAGAACACCAAAGGAGTTATATATCGGATTCCGTACATTCCACATATGTTAATCATTTTAAAGAATTCAGGCATAATTTCAACAGTAAATATGAAATTATACACGTCGAAAGCAAAAGTTCTAGATTAAAACTTTCAGAATTTCTTGAAAACAGCAGGTGCAATGCCCGTTAAATCCTTTTGAATGAACAAACAGATGTTGACAAATCTCCATTACTGAATATCTTTCCCTAATGGCATTTTTTAGCGGCAAACTCCAATAAACACCTTCAGTTTTTATGACTTGTTCTTCCTTTATTTTGTCACCTACTTAACACTGTAATTAAACTCGGTTACACTGGACACCATCAGCCAGTAGAATGTAGATGACTGGAAAAGCTACATCGTGGTGAAACAATTGTTGTATTATAAACATTTTTGTGGAAATTAAAATACTGTCCCTTATATATTTTTTTCAAATAAAATGAGTTTCCACCAAGTAAAGACCGAGTCAAACAAACAAGTTTAATATGACTATCAATGAAAGAAAGATGGCCGATACTCAGTAGCTAGACAGGTACCTCCGAAGTACTCGGTTCGGCGGTTACCCTGTGTTGAACAATCAGGTAGTGCAGACGTGCTCTGAAGACGGCAAATTGGTTAACAAAACACGAACCAGGTATTGTTTATTGAAATTCATTGTATAGTCTTCAAAGTAGGCTCCCTTTTAAATTATACATTCACATAAACGAATAATTCAATTATCAGCACCTTTTTAACCCTATTTCAGGAATTGATTTCGGTGTTTGCCGCAAATTCTCTTTCATATTTTGAATCGATTGAAAACGGGTGTTTCGAAATGTTCATTTGAGTTTTGGAAAGAGAAAATATTGGCCGGGGTTCTACCAGGGAAATACGGTGGTTATTCGATTTGTTGAGATTTTGGACAGAAATTCTTTCATAGTTACAGACTCCGTTGGCTCTAGTAGAGTGAAAACGAATTTCATGCCGAAACAATCGTTCAAAATAGTACGATTGAGACATGAGATAAAGAAATTTCAGCCGTTTATTGAACGATGGTTTTCAGTAAGTATACTTACTTTAGCGATCGATGTTAAGTACAGTTGATGAGCGGCCAGAGTGACGCAAATCTTGACTATTTTTGAATGCAGCGTAAAATTTATAGGAGCATATTTTTGATAGAGTCGATTCTCCATAAACCTTATTTTGAGTGCATCTGCCTTTTTTCACTTCCACAATTTCGAAGTTGACTTTTTAATTACAAGACGAATAGTGTTCAAAAGAAACATGACTACTAAGTTCTGGGCGTTTTTTTTTTGAGTTGTATTAAAACTTCCTGAATTTTGGCATAAAGTTTCGATGATTTCCAAGTAATGTGGAACTGTTAATGATGAAATGGTCAATTTTACTGCACAGAAATCAACTCAAATATTTATATCTGAAAACTCAGGTGGAACCGGAAAAGTCATACATCTAGATTGAGCAATGACAGATGAACAAAGAAACTGAAAGACAGAAAGATTAAAAAAATGTATATGAGACAGTAATTTATTTCCACAAAAATGTTTGTACTACTACAGCAATTGTTTCACCACGATGTGGCTTCTTCAGGTATTACATTGACCGTGAGACAGTACAATGTAATACCTGGAGAAGCCACATCGTAGTGAAACAATTGTTGTAGTAGTAAAAACATTTTTGTGGAAATAAATTACTGTCTCATATACATTTTTTTAATTAAAAGGAGTTTCCACCAAGTAAAGACCGAATCTATCAAATAAAGACAGAAAGAGATGAAAATCAAAAAGATACGCCTATGTCTAGGAGTGGACTTCAAAGGCTTATGGCCTCTTATAGATCAATGTTAGAAACTTTTTATTTGAGTTCTTTGTGTGTTAGGAGAAGGACTCAGGCTGTAGTGTGATTGGTGGTGGGAAGTTTAGAATGCCTAAAAATGGCTCATAAATATTATCATTGAACCCATTCATATTGGTAACAGAATCCTTTCCCTCTTAATCGCATGCTCAAAGTGTGCCATGATATGCTTTTCAATAATTTGCTTTCTGACCTAATTAATATTGAACATGATGAGCTCAGGCATAAGCTATAAGATGTGCCTCAGCTCATCATATTCAATATTAATTAGATCAGATAATCAAAATTTAGGCAATAGTGATTCAATAGGTGCTGAAGCTCTCTAGAGAATACGGTGTTTCGAGGGAGCTTCTGCCTCTTAATTTTGGAGGCGGCGTTCCGCTCCGAGCATGCCCACATGAACTCTTCAGACAGGCGTTGTGCGTATGTCTACCTGTTGCGCCAGTGACTTTGTGTTCCACGTCGGAACGATCGTCGAACGCTGTGTGGTTTGCCCTACTTGAACTCAGCGGGGACGGTCAGTCAGGTATTATTAAGACTAGTCGTGCCCTCTATATGCTACGCCGGCAAGATGCAGCAGAGCAAAGCAGAATTCTGGACGAAGAGTGAAGAAGGCGGTCGCTACACATTCCCCCTCCAGTGAGCGTCGATAGGGTCAAGAAATAGGGCGTTGGAATGTGACCGGAAACAGTCCGCCGCTGGGCTGGTCGTGGTGCCATCTCCAGCGGGGATACTATGGAACGACAGGAAGGCTACGACGAAAATATTGGATGGGGTAGTTAGGGCCTCCAATGAATGAGTTGGTTCTCTCTTGAAGAAAACCCTCCCAATCACGTCGGGGTCAACAATGAGGTCCTCTAAAGTAATTTGAGGGAGCTTCTACCTATTGCGCCAGTGACCTTGTGTTCCACGTCAGAACGGTCGTCGAACGCTGTGTGCTTTGACCTGCTTGAACTCGGCGGGGACGGTCAATCAGGTATTGTTAAGACTAGTCGTGTCCTCTATATGTTACGCCTTTAAGATGCAGTAGAGCAAAGCAGAATTCTGCATATTTTCAAATCATCTGCATACATAAGAAAACGAAAGAATCTGAAAACAGCATGTATACTATTAACATATATTAAAAATAATAGCGGACCGAGGTGCGAACATTGAGGAACGCCAGACATTCTCTGACATGAACTTTCCATCAACAGAGACGCATTGACTTCTTCCGAGCAAGTATGATCTTGCTCAGTTTAACAGCGAGCCACTGATTCCAAAAGCATCCAATCTCATCAATTTATCATGGTTTGTTTTAGCAAAACATTTAGTGAAATCGATGAAGATACATAATAATCCCAAATAATCCCAATTTATATACTATTTACACTTAACAATCAGTTGGAAAAAACCGATCTTCACTTCTCAACATTTAAAAGCTTCTCCTCACCCAAAAGGTATACCTCATATAGCTCAATGAATTCTATATTTCTTCGCATTTGATACAGATGTAACGATCGAAACCGATCAAGTCATAATTTTAGCGAATGAATTGTGAAAATTTGAAAGATAAAGTGTTTTCTTTCCAATATATAATTCTGTTCTGCTTTTAGTCTTGGAATTGCATTAATATAAATCTGAGAATTTCTGTTTTGCTTGTACACATTTTGAAATGCTGATAGTCAAATTGTGTACCGAAATTTTCCCTCGACTTTACCAGAGCAATACTGTCAATTTGCAAACTAAATAGGAACCGTTTTCTCCCAAGCCCAGACGTTTTACATTGCAAGGCAATAATGAATATGGAAGTTTTATGTTATTTACTGACTGTCTGGACAGGAGAAGAAATTTTCCAGCTCCAGACAAAGGAGGAAATGAATTATTCCAGAGGATTTTACTGGCAGTACGCCTGG
Organism: Megalocaria dilatata; assembly: GCA_034642435.1. NCBI lineage: Eukaryota > Metazoa > Arthropoda > Insecta > Coleoptera > Coccinellidae > Megalocaria > Megalocaria dilatata. The sequence goes on from CM067854.1 coordinate 9,946,031, forward strand.
GTTTTCCTCAGTTCTGTTAGCATATCAGTTCGTCCTCTTTCGAATCATGTTCAGCATGTTCCTTCGCTTCTTGACGAAGTCCCGATTTTATAATGTTATTCTGGATGATTAGTAATATAAATAATACGTACCGCTCTTTAATTATTAAATTTGAGAGTTATGGATTGAACTGTTGAAAACAAATTGAGTATTGAGTATTTTAATTTATTGCCTGATAGTGAATCTAGTTGAGATTCTATATCAAGATTTCTTTCCAACATGAGCTGTGGGAAAATGAAATTTAGCTTGTTTCGTTTCTTTCATAGTGACTCGCATATTTAGTGATGAATAATAAAAACATTTTCTCAGCAAAAAATACAAATGAGACAGACATGAAATACGATGAGACAATGATAGTAAAAATAGGAGGAGTATGAATGGTCCAAGATGGCGACGATGTCGAAAGCACAGTTAGCGAGTGAGCTGAATAAGTGGAAAAAGGATGAACTCATTGAGTACAAGTCAATAAAAAGTTGCCAAACGGTGTAAAAACAAATAGCGCTTTAAGTGCAGCACTCGATTAAGAAAAGTCGGAGGTATGTGAAGAACTAGCGGCAGAATGATTGCACGAATAAACAATGTCGAAAATATCAGCTGGAGAAATTGAACCTGGTGAGGTCTATTGAATTGATGGAAAAACTACAACATCAGATGGAAAAGAGAACAGGAGAACAAGAATTGTGATTAGTATTCTTAAAAATGAAACAGTCTACAAACCAATAATGTCAAAAAGAGAGGTTATCATAAACAAAACAGAAGCAAGAATGGCGCGCAAACATCAGATGACATCATTGACGTCGACATAAGTTACAGCAGATACACAAAGGGAGTTCGTCACTCAGTCATGGCTAAAACCACTGGCGGAGATGAAAAGAGATGGGAAAACTCAAAATGGTAATAATGGTAATGAAAGTCAACGAATGTTAGCACCAAAGAGAGGAAATGGTATCACAATAGGCAAAGCGAAGATAAGTAATGATGGTATTTTTAGGGGCGCATCTAGAAAAGCGTGGTTTTTATATTGGTAGAGCTTCAAATGACACAAATCCTACAAAAGTGAGTAAATATTTAGAATCCTTATTTCCAAGTGAAAAATTTGTGGAAGAATTACAAAAACATGAATCTAACACAAACAAAAATAAATCTTTCAAGCTGGGATGTGCTTATTCCATACTTAATAAAATTAACGATCCCGAGATTTGGCCTGAAAATATAACCGTGCGGCCTTTTCGATTCTTTCATCGCACAAAAACAGGTGCAAACCAATTCTAATTTTGATAACAACAAAGTGTTCTCCATATTAAACTATAATATACAATCTGTACAAAATAAAGTTCAACAGTTAAATTTGCAGGTATACGACCATAAAATAGATATAATTTGCTTAACAGAAACTTGGCTACTTGGAGAACAGTTACAGTATAATAATTTAGATAATTACAACATAGTATCACATTATTGTAGAGGCAAAAATAAACACGGAGGCATATTAATAGCAGTAAGAGAAAACTGGAAGGCAATTTCATTCGAAACGGTAAAAGAGCTGGGCTATTGAAAGAGAAGCTGAATTTACATGTACTACTCTATCAAGAAAGTACCGGGAATTTTCAATTAAAACAACATTTTTACATTTAATCGTCAAAATTTATTGGGTCGCCTTCAAAATAGGCTCCATTTGCTCCAATACATCTATGCCAACGGCACTTCCAATTATCGAAACATTTTTATAGGCGCTTTCCGGGATGGACTTTAGCTCTCGCGCCGAATTTTGTTTTATGGCTTCAATCGACCCAAAACGGGTGCCACGAAGGGGCAATTTTAGTTTTGGGAAGAGGAAAAAGTCGCAGGGAGCCAAATCCGGCGAATACGGTGGTTGCTGAAGCACGTTTGTTGAGTTTTTGGCGAGAAAGTCAGTCACAATCGTAGCTCGGTGAGAAGGCGCGTTATCGTCATGCAAAATCCATGAGTTGTTCGCCCACAAATTTGGCCGCTTCTTACGGATACGCTCACGCAAACGTTTCATAACGCCTAGGTAATACTCCTTGTTTACCGTCTGACCCTCTGTAACGAATTCGTAGTGCACCACGCCACGGATATCGAAGGAAACAATGAGCATCACCTTCATTTTCGAGCGGCTTTGGCGTGGTTTTTTCGGTTTCGGCTCATTTTTTGCCACCCATTCCGATGATTGCTGGCTTGTTTGCATATCGTACTCGTAGACCCAGGACTCATCACCAGTTATAATGCGTTCCATGAATGTAGAATCGGAATTACAGCGATCCAGCATGTCTGAAGCAACCTGTTCGCGATGACGTTTTTGAAGAAAATTCAGGTCTTTCGGTACGAGTCGTACGGCCACCTTTCTCATGCCCAAAATATCAATCAAAATCGTACGTGCGGACTCGTGGGATATCTTAAGATCATGTGCTATCTCTCTCAAGCTGGTACGACGGTTTTCCAGCACCCTTTCCTTAATTTTATCGACGTTATCTTCGTTCGAAGCCGTCGATGGGCGACCACTTCACGACCGTCCTTGAAGGCTCTGTACCACTGATATGCACGAGTTTTCGATAGAGCATTATCACCAAAGGCCTTTTGCAACATTTTCAATGCATCGGCACACGAAAATTCATTTGCAACACAAAACTTTAAACAAATTCTTTGCTCAACGTAATCACCCATAGTAAAAATCGGCACGCACTCTGACATCGACTGACTTAATCAGCTGTTGCAAACACACTAGTTGACAGATCCCGCTCAAGCTTGGCATAGTAATTAAGGGCAGTGATACCAACCTAGGAAAATAAAATTTTTACCTGCCTCATTGCCCCGCCAGATTTAAATCGATAATTCCCGGTACTTTCTTGACAGAATGTATATTCTTAGGAAACATTAATACTGTTGTAGTGGGGAGTATGCAGATCACCATTGGGCTCAGTGGACGTATTTGTAGATGGTTTATCAAAAATTTTGCGGTACTTGACAGAAAACTATAGTGAAAAGAAAATATTGATATCCAGAGATTTTAACATCAATGTCAACATAAATAGTAAGGAAAGAAAAACAATAATCAATTTATTCAAGGCCTTCGGTTTCAACAGAAGTTTTTATGAGGCATCTAGAAAAAGTATAATAATATAACGGAAACATGCATCGACAATATATCTATCAACACAATTTATCATGACACTACAACACCGGAACTTCACATGTCTGATCATCTGGCACAAGTACTAACTTTGCCTGCTTCGGATAATGAACCTGAAAATAATGAGATATCTGATATATCTTGCGAAAATTTGTTACACCAAAAATATGCAGAGGAAGCATTCTCAGTTTTCCATAAGTACATCATGAAGGTGCTAGATCAGAGAATTCCATTAAAAGAAAAGAAGGCTCTTTCGACGGAAAAATGTTATGGAAAACCCAAAAAATCATTGAAATGAAAAATACCCTTGAGGCACTACACACAGCAAAAGTAAAAGGAGACGACTCATCATTAAGAGCTTATGAATCGTATAGGAAACAATATTGTATTGAAATAGAAAAAACAATGAAAGAAAAAAATGAAGAATACTTAAACAAGGCGGAAAATAAGCAGGAAGCACTATGGGAAATTATAAGAAGCAACAACTCGAAAACAACAAAGGAAAATAAATGCAAGCACAGAACTTCATGCTGATTCATTAAACAACCATTTTGCAAGTGTTGGCCAAAAAATCTGAGAAGAGTTAGGAACTAAAAGTGAATCTAGTAAGATACCACAAAATAAATTTTTCGATAATGAAAAATCGTGCTTTTTCTTTGAGTGCACTGTAAATGAATCAAAAAAATAACAACATCTTTTAAACCCAAACCGACAGTTGATATTTACAACAATACCGTAGACATTCTGAAAAATATTAGTGAAGAAATTGCCAATCCTATTTCAACCATAATAAATGAATGTTTCCGAGAAGGTTATTTTCCAGAAGAACTAAAAATTGCAAAAGTTATTTCAATCTACAAAGGAAAAGGAGACAAAAACGACTGTAATAATTATAGATCCATCGCAATTCTTCCCTGTATATCGAATATATTTGAGTCTGTGATTAAAATTAGAATGTTGAAATGGATGGAAAAGAAAAATAGTTTAAACAAAAACCAGCATGGATACAGAAAAGGTCGGAGTGCAACTACTGCACTAATGGAATTGTTGAATAATGTGATAGAAACTATGGATGAAGGAGATTTTGTAGAGATGCTAAATTTTGACTTGAGTAAAGCTTTCGATGCAGTCTCACATGTGACCATGCTTAAGAAACTGAACGCCTGCGGGTTCAGAGGAAACACCATAAAACTGTTGGAATCGTACATGGAAAAAAGATTTCAGAACGTACACTGGAATGACGTTATGTTAACAGAAAAAGAATTGAGGTATGGAGTGCCTCAGGGTTCGATACTGGGACCTGTATTGTTCTTGGTGTACTTGAATGATATCATTATCGAAAATTGTAACTGTCTATACTTGTACTGCGATGACGCCTCCATAATAATAATATCGAAGGATGGAAAAGATTTCACAGTCAGGTTAAAGCTCGCACTGAATGAAGTGGAAAATTGGTTCTCCTTGAATAGACTCAAATTGAATACAGAGAAAACAGTTAAGTTAGCATTTGGAAATAGAGCCAACCCAACGAACGCCAGATTTTTGGGTGTTATCCTAGATAATGAATTGAGTTGGGCCGCTCATATTGATTACACTTGCAACAAATTGTCCAGTGTGCTATATCTTCTTAGGAGATTGAAAAAATATAGTACTCTCGAAATGAGCAGAACTGCATATTTTGGGAACTTTCAAAGTTTGCTATTATATGGGATACTTCTGTGGGGAAACGCGTCTGATGCTACCAGGATTTTTCTTCTACAAAAATGAATGAATTATTTATGGAATAAGTCACCGAGAATCTTGCAAGCCGACTTTCATGAATAGTGGGATACTTATCTTTCCATCCCTTTATATAAACGAGTGTCTCAAATACGTGCACTACAACAGATTCAACATACCAAAAAATGGGACACATCACTTATTTAACACCAGATATAAGAATGATTTTATTACACCATTGCACAGGAAGAAAAATACGCAAAATTTCTCGTACTACTGGGGTATCAAAATGTTCAATAAATTACCTACAGACGTGAAAGATTTACCAGAACGTGTTTTTAAAAAGAGAATTCATGATATTTTGGTTAAAAATGCATTTTATTCAGTAGAAGAATTTTTGAGTTTTTCACTTTAAATGATTTATTATTGACGAACCATGTAAAATTGATGGCAATAAATTATTATTATTATTATTAAATAAAAAAGTTTGATTTAGAGACGGCCCTGTCTACGTTAGAACTCGTACATTAATTTTTTAACACTGGAGCGATACTTGAATCTTTACTAGTTAATATTTCCAACCTATCAGTTTTTGAGCTGTGTCTTTAGAACTTTGCAGGTTTATGGTATCTGGACACTTGACCTATCCTCTCTTACATAGGTATATGGCCCTTAGAAAACATTCAAATTCTTTAAAGCACCTGATATATCTAGTGCCTATATATAAAGTTATATTCAATGACACAGCTTTGGAAATGACCCTTTTCTACTAGCAATGATCTCATAATTTTCTATGACCAATAAGAAAATATATTTGATTCATTCAGTCCACGTACAAAATAGGCTTTCCAATCAATTTAGTGAATTTCCCACTTTTTGTTAGAGAGGATGCACTAAGAGACCTCCAACATCCAGATTTTGAATATACTATAAAATCATCATGCCCCTGATATGATAAATAATTATGCTCGTGATATAATAAACCATTATGTTTAGTTGAATTAATTCTTCTAAACTTCTACAACTTTAATCTAAAAAATCTCTCAAAAACTTTCTAGAATTAAATTGAATAAAATGGTTAGAAATACTGTTTCACTTTACATATAGAATTATTAACATATATGAGCGACGGTTAACCAATAAAGAATCATAATAAAACATAAAATACTGAGCATAATCATCCCTATCCATTATCCATGATAATTTTTTTTTATTGGATATTCAGAAATAACAAATTCAATCACCAAAACATACTCCACATGGATGGAAATTATTATTTATGAATATCCAAGCGAATATCTTGGATGATGGATATGGATGATTATAAGAAAAATAAATATTAACTTCCGCTATTTTATTCATTTACACTGTAGTGAACAACTTTTTCGCTCCTCGTCCAGAAACCTGTTTTGCTCTGTCGCAGCTTGACTGGCGTATCAATAGAGGACCCGACCAGTGTAAAGATTCATGATTAACCGTTCCCGCCGAGTTGAAATAGAGCAGACATACAGCGTTTGACGACCACCGTTATAAGCGGAACACATGGTCACTGGCGTCACAGGCAGAGCTGCGCATCACGCCTGCCTGATGAGTTTCAGATGCGCAGACTCCGAACGAAACGCCGTCTCCCGAATTAAGAGCTGGAAGCTCCCTCGCTTCTAGAGTTTTCGAAAGAATTTTTTGACTGAATTATCATTTGATTGATTTACAAAATCATCATAACTAATGGCTCTATCCAATTTAGCTATGATTATTTGTTATCATACAGAGAAGCTAGCGATGCCAGGTTAGCGTGTTCGAGCCTCACCTGGATCATATTATCCAAGAATGATAAGAAATAATGATGATCAATCAAATCATTCACAAAAATCTATAAGCTCCTGATTATATTTAGTTACACCTGTAGATTAGTATTGAAACGTGGTAGTCTTTATTAAGCGCTCCAGTGGCGCAATTGGTTAGCGCACGGTACTTATAAGTCAGTAAGCGTGAGCGATGCCGGGGTTGTGAGTTCGAGCCTCACCTGGAGCATAACTTTTACCAATGATGAAAAAAAAACATCATGATAATATTCAGTTACACTTTTCGATTAGTATTGACGTAGAAACGTTGTAGTCTTTATTGAAAGCTCCATTGGCGCAATTGGTTAGCGCACGGTAAGTCTGTAAGCGTGAGTGATGCCGGGGTTGTGAGTTCGAGCCTCACCTGGAGCATATCTTTTACGAATGATGAAGAAAAACAAATTAAATTACTTATTCATTGAATTTGTTCTTGTATATGTTGAAATTGAAATAAAGAATTCCTCTAATTAAATCCTAATTGATAGATGAATAATTCAGATTTCATATTATAATTCTTTATACTTTTTTTGACATTTTTTTGAATATCTTTAGATTGATTTACAAAATCATAATAACTAATGGTTCTATTCAGTTTAAATATGATTATTGGTATTCATAGAGAAGAGTTAGCGATGACAGATTAGCGCGCTTGAGATCCATCTGGATCAGAGTTTTACGAATGGTGAAAAATATAGATTTATTCACATATTTAATAAATTAATTTTTTTATATGCAGAAATAAAAATAAAAAAATTATATTCTAATTATTGGTCGAACGAAATAGGTTTCTCTTTATAGTTATTGAATTTTTGTTCGAAATTTTTGTGATATATCATTCAAATCATTTACAAAAGTATATAAGCTCCTGATTATATTTAGTTACACTTTTCGATTAGTATTGACGTACAAACGTTGTAGTCTTTAGTAAGCGCTCCAGTGGCGCAATTGGTTAGCGCACGGTACTTATAAGTCAGTAAGCGTGAGCGATGCCGGGGTTGTGAGTTCGAGCCTCACCTGGAGCATAACTTTTACGAATGATGAAGAAAAAAAAATAAATTTCGTATTCATTAAATTTGTTCTTGTATATGTTGAAATTAAAATAAAGAATTCCTCTAATTAAATCCTAATTAATCGATGAATAATTCAGATTTCATATTATAATTCTTTATACTTTGTTTGACATTTTTTGAATATCTTTAGATTAATTTACAAAATCATCATAACTTATGGCTCTTTTCAGTTTAACTACGATTATTGGTATGCATACAGAAAAGTTAGCGATGCCATATTTGCGCGTTTGAGACTCATCTGGATCATAGTTTTCACGAATGATGAGAAATAAAGATTAATTTACACATTTAATAAATAAATTTTTGTATATCCGGAAATAAAAATAAAAAAAATATATTGTAATTATTGGGCGAACGAGATAGATTTCTCTTTATAATTTTTTATTTTTCGTTAGAAATTTTTGTGATATATCATTCAAATCATTCAGAAAAGTATATAAGCCCATGATAATATTCAGTTACACTTTTCGATTAGTATTGACGTAAAAACGTTGTAGTCTTTATTAAGCGCTCCAGTGGCGCAATTGGTTAGCGCACGGTACTTATAAGTCAGTAAGCGTGAGCGATGCCGGGGTTGTGAGTTCGAGCCTCACCTGGAGCATAACTTTTACGAATGATGAAGACAAAAACAAAATAAATTACGTATTCATTGAATTTGTTCTTGTATATGTGGGAATTAGAATAAAGAATTCCTCTAATTAAATCCTAATTAATCGATGAATAATTCAGATTTCATATTATAATTCTTTATACTTTGTTTGACATTTTTTGAATATCTTTAGATTGATTTACAGAATCATCATAACTTATGACTCTTTTCAGTTTAACTATGATATTCATACAGAAAAGTTAGCGATGCCAGATTAGCGCGTTTGAGACTCATCTGGATCATAATTTTCACGAATGATGAGAAATAAAGATTAAAAATTTGAATATCAAAACAAATTGAAATATGTTTATCTTCTACAATTTTAATTTCCAAAAGAATTTTTTTATTTAAAAAACTTTTAGAATTAAATTAATGTCTAAAACAAGCACCGCTCACATTTAATAGACGTTTATAATCAAAACTCAATATACAATGTCAAATGAAATAAATAACCCAACAGATATACGAAAGTAATTAAAATTAATAAATAAATATTCAAAGGAGACAAAATTTTGTTTCTGGTTTTATCTTTAAAAAATACTACTTGCCTTATAAAAACATGAACACACTTAAAGGACTTCCCAAAGAATATAATTTATTTGAAATATTTAATATATTTAAATATTCGAACAAATTATTTCAAAAATCTCTAAAAAATGTGCACTATATCTTCAAAAAACAAATATGATTCTAGACAATCCCGTCATCAGCCCTTATTCAATATTACAAATATCAAAATCAAAAACATAACCTACATCACTCACGTGTTAAAAGACTTAAGCTTCGAACTACAGATCAACTATATATTCAAGATTGATCTATGTTCTAACAAAATCAAAGAACAAAGTGAGTTATTTTAAGGTTTACTTAAATTCATTGACATTCTATAATGAGATTTATTGAAGCCAAAATATAATTATATATTATATATAAAATAAAATAGAAAGGCTTTTTACTTGATAGAAGAAATATAACAAAATTTGAATATCAAAAACAAATTGAAATATGTTTATCTTCTACAATTTTAATTTCCAAAAGAATTTTTTTATTCAAAAAACTTTTAGAATTAAATTAATGTCTAAAACAAGCACCGCTCACATTTAATAGACGTTTATAATCAAAACTCAATATACAATGTCAAATGAAATAAATAACCCAACAGATATACGAAAGTAATTAAAATTAATAAATAAACATTAACAAACAAATTAATGATGAAACATATTTCAATTTGTTTTGATATTCAAATTTTGTTATATTTCTTCTATCAAGTAAAAAGCCTTTCTATTTTAAATAAAGATTAATTTACACATTTAATAAATAAATTTTTGTGTATGCGGAAATAAAAATAAAAAGAATATATTCTAACTATTGGGCGAACGAGATGGATTTCTCTTTATAATTTTTTATTTTTCGTTAGAAATTTTTGTGACATATCATTCAAATCATTCAGAAAAGTATATAAGCTCATGATAATATTCAGTTACACTTTTCGATTAGTATTGACGTAAAAACGTTGTAGTCTTATTAAGCGCTCCAGTGGCGCAATTGGTTAGCGCACGGTACTTATAAGTCAGTAAGCGTGAGCGATGCCGGGGTTGTGAGTTCGAGCCTCACCTGGAGCATATCTTTTACGAATGATGAAGAAAAACAAATTAAAGATTTCCTCTAATTAAATCCTAATTGATAGATGAATAATTCAGATTTCATATTATAATTCTTTATACTTTTTTTGACATTTTTTTGAATATCTTTAGATTGATTTACAAAATCATAATAACTAATGGTTCTATTCAGTTTAAATATGATTATTGGTATTCATAGAGAAGAGTTAGCGATGACAGATTAGCGCGTTTGAGATCCATCTGGATCATAGTTTTACGAATGATGAAAAATAAAGATTTATTCACCTATTTAATTAATTAATTTTTTTATATGCAGAAATAAAAATAAAAAAATTATATTCTAATTATTGGTCGAACGAAATAGGTTTCTCTTTATAGTTATTGAATTTTTGTTCGAAATTTTTGTGATATATCATTCAAATCATTTACAAAAGTATATAAGCTCCTGATTATATTTAGTTACACTTTTCGATTAGTATTGAAGTACAAACGTTGTAGTCTTTAGTAAGCGCTCCAGTGGCGCAATTGGTTAGCGCACGGTACTTATAAGTCAGTAAGCGTGAGCGATGCCGGGGTTGTGAGTTCGAGCCTCACCTGGAGCATAACTTTTACGAATGATGAAGAAAAACAAATTAAAGAATTCCTCTAATTAAATCCTAATTAGTCGATGAATAATTCAGATTTCATATTATAATTCTTTATACTTTTTTTGACTTTTTTGAATATCTTTAGATTGATTTACAAAATCATAATAACTAATGGTTCTATTCAGTTTAAATATGATTATTGGTATTCATAGAGAAGAGTTAGCGATGACAGATTAGCGCGCTTGAGATCCATCTGGATCAGAGTTTTACGAATGGTGAAAAATATAGATTTATTCACATATTTAATAAATTAATTTTTTTATATGCAGAAATAAAAATAAAAAATTATATTCTAATTATTGGTCGAACGAAATAGGTTTCTCTTTATAGTTATTGAATTTTTGTTCGAAATTTTTGTGATATATCATTCAAATCATTTACAAAAGTATATAAGCTCCTGATTATATTTAGTTACACTTTTCGATTAGTATTGACGTAGAAACGTTGTAATCTTTACAAGCGCTCCAGTGGCGCAATTGGTTAGCGCACGGTACTTATAAGTCAGTAAGCGTGAGCGATGCCGGGGTTGTGAGTTCGAGCCTCACCTGGAGCATAACTTTTACGAATGATGAAAAAAAAAACATCATGATAATATTCAGTTACACTTTTCGATTAGTATTGACGTAGAAACGTTGTAATCTTTACAAGCGCTCCAGTGGCGCAATTGGTTAGCGCACGGTACTTATAAGTCAGTAAGCGTGAGCGATGCCGGGGTTGTGAGTTCGAGCCTCACCTGGAGCATAACTTTTACGAATGATGAGAAGAACAAAATAAATATCGTGTTCAATAAATTTGTTTATATATACGTTGAAATAAAACTTCAGAATTCCTCTAATTAAATCTTAATTATTCGATGAATAATTCAGATTCCAGTTTATAATCCATCATATTTTGTTTGATTTTTTTTATATCTTCAGATTGATTTACAAAATAATCATAACTAATGGCTTCATTCAGTTTAACTATGATTATTGGTATTCATATAGAAAAGTTAGCGATGCCAGGGTTGCACGTTCGAGCCTTACCTTTATCATAGTCTCTCAACTATGCAACCCATATCAATTTGGGTTCAAGGAAAAACACATATCGACCCACCAGATATGTAGAACTGCAGTTGATATAATTTACAATTAAAATAAAGAACATTATACAACCCTGCTTATTCTAGATATAAAAAAGCATTGGATGAAGTTTGGATTCGTGGATTAATCTATAAATTAATTAAGCTTGAACTTCCATCTTTTTTTATAAAATAAGTGAATAATAGGAAATTTATAGTCAAAATTAATAATTCTAAATCATAAGCTGACAAATTTTAATCGGGAGTACCACAAGGTTCAGTTCTGGGATATAAACTTTTCAACTTGTGAATTCATGACATTATAGTCTTCCTGAATGATAAAAAAGCTTTATTTGCAAACAACTCTGCAAACTATGCACACTCTCTTCATTCAACGGACGCGAACGAATTATTGCGGTACGTAAGTTTATTGATTAATTGCAAGATCAAAGTATATGAGCTTCAAAACAACGTTCTAGCCCTCATTTTACCAATACAGTGGCCCTCATATTCCTGAGACTCAAACCCCTTGGATTTCTGTTTTTGGGGTTATTTAGAGAGCAAGGCGGGAACAAAAAAAAGCGATACATTGGATTGACCGAGGATTGCTTTCAAACGAGAATGGGCGAAAACTCCACCAGGCGTCATACGGGCATCATGCGTTGATTTCTTTGAAATATTGAAGAAAATAAAATTGTTCAAAGGTGGTTATTCAGTTTAAGTATGGCGAAGTTTTTTTTGGTAATAATACCAGCCCGAATTTTTGAGAAGTATTCATTCGTTTCTTTAATTTTTAATTTGGTTGGGGACAAATTCCGTGCCTTATTCTTCATTTTGGAAATATTTCATTATGAATATATTTGCATATACATTCAACTAACGACGTTTCGACTAATGTTAAACAAATCATAAGAAAAAGATAAAAAAGGGATTTTTATTTGATAGAAGGATTATTACAAAATTTTAAATATGATACAGACTTATTCTAACAACCTCCTACAGATTTTTATTAAAAAAAAATTTTATTCAAAAACTTTTTAGAATTAAATTAAATGAATCTCTTAGAAAAACACTTTCAATTTAGTAGACATATATAATTAACACTCATTACACAGTACCAGAGGGAATAAAAGAATTCCAAAAAAATATAAATTATTAATTAAATGCACTGAATAAATATTTGAAGGAGACAGAATTTTGTTTCGTATCTTAAATTATGAAAACCAAATCCCTTTTCAAAAATGCAAAACACAACCTCAGGAGCTTCTTCGAAAACAAGTTACTTGAAATGAGTTCCTTCAAAAAATTCCTGAAACATGCAGCACATCTTCAAAAAGCAATTTAGAATTTCTACAACAAAAACTTCTCAGCAGAAAATATCTTAACGGACTAGCTGAATGTCTTCTGAACAAACACCAGAATAAAGTGAACTTTTAAAAAACCTTCGTATTTTATGTTCGTCACAGAAATTACACAAAGCTTGCAAGGTATTTTTAGACTCAGTTAAATACAAATGAAAATATGTATGAGTAATAAACCAAAATATAATTATTACATATACAATAAAATAATAAAAACAGATTTTTACATGATAGAAGGATTATTACAAAATTTCAAATATTATACAGAAAAAGATCTGTATGATATTTAAAAATTTGTTAAACTAGTCAGTGGTATAGTGGACAAAGCACCTAACTTAATATCGTATATATGATATGAATATATACGGGTTGATTCATACAAAAAATCAACCATTTGTTTACAATGTTTTTTTGCCAAATTAAAAAATAATTGTCTAAGATGCAAAATTTCAAGTACAAGGAGCCTGTTTTCGAACAGAATTTCTAGGATGATTAGTTCGGCAACTATGGAAGCGCAACGCACTATTGCAGCACCTTGTATACTTTTATATTTATTACATTTCTATGATTATATACTGTTAACGTTTCATAAATTCTCTATGAAATGCCAATTTTTTCCTAAATGGATGGATTTAGTGACATTCAGCTCAGATTTGTCATCATTTCAAAATTCAAATATTCAGTGTACTTTATTTTCATTTTTTCATTATAATCAGTCTTTTTTCTCAAAATTGGATAAAATATGGAACAAAATGGGACAATATATCGGTCTTAATAAATCGACCATCGTGTAAGATTCTTTTCTGCTGGGCTTTTTAATGCAAAATACGCACAGTATTGAATTACATGGAGAAGGAGGCAGACAAAGAAGAGGAGGTGGAGGGGGTGGTAGAGGAGGAAGTGGAGGAGGTGGAGGGGGTGGTGTAGGAGGAAGTGGAGGAGGAAAAGGAGGAAAAGGCGGAGAAGGAGGGAAATACGGACAAGGAGGTAGAGGTGGAGGTAGTCGAGAAGAAAGAGGAAAAGGTGGAGAAGGCAAAGATGGACAAGGTAAAGATGGAGATGAAGAGAAGGGTGGAGCAAGAGGGAAAGATGGAGAAGACGGTAAAGAAGGCAAAGGAGGTAAAGGTGGACAAGGAGGCAAAGGTGGACAAGGAGGGAAAGGAGGAGAAGGCGGGAAACACGGTCAAGAAAGTGAAGGTGGTGGTAGTCGGGAAGAAGGAGAAAAAGGTGGAGAAGAAGACGAAAGTGGAGAAGAAGGGAAAGGTGGTGAAGGAGGGAAAAGTGGAGAAAGAGGTAAAGATGGAGAAAGAGGAAAAGGAGGTGAAGGAGGTAAAGGTGGACAAGGAGGTAAGGGTGGGCAAGGAGGCAAAGGTGGAGGTAGTCAAGCAAAAGTTGTTGAAGATAAGGAAATGAATAAGACTGGAGAAGAAGGAAATGTGAAAGAGAGGTAGAGGTGGTGCGAATGGTATAGTTGAAGAAGCAAACAATAAGAGAGGAAATAAAAGTAAAGAAGATGAAAAAAAAGTAAAAATCATGAAAGTTAAGATGACGAAGCTGGTGGAAATTGAAAGGAAGTAAGAAGTGGAAAGTGGATGTAAGGGTAGAAGAAGCAAAGGTGGAAAGGGTTCACTGTAATGGAAGCTATGGAGGGATTGAAAATGGTGGAAAGTGGAAGCAGATAGATTCACAGACGAAGGAGTATAGAGGGTGAGTTTTTGAATTATATATTAATTCTTTATGGAAGGAATCCATTTCAACTTCTTTTCTCCTTTCACAGATTCGGCTCAGGTAAAAAATTATGAGCGTCTAAAAATTTTACTATGCGGTAATACAACTCTGCACTTTTCATTGCAATTTGTTCAACCCAAAGCTGTATTATCTGGTGCTTGAAATTCAATAAAATTGTTCGAGAAAACTTATTTACCTAGTCAGTTCTATGATTTAGAGTTTACTACAACATATGTAAAGAAAATATTTCACCATTTTCAACTATTAAATCACAGAAATTTAATTACATTTTCTTTCAACATTTACATGTTTGTACTATAAGATTACACACAATTTCACCATTGCCCATTCTCATAACAAAATTTCAAAATAAATTCACGAATGAATTATATGAAAGCATTCAATCATTGTGTCCATTAATTGAACTCTACAAATTATCTGGATAAGTTAGTGAAAATTGGCATACGTACTTTATTGTGGTGAATTTAAAATTTTTTTTAACTGAATAAAAACAAAAAAAGCTTTATTACAGAATATTATTCTGAGATTTGACTAGGAATAATAGTAGTTGCACATCTGCATACATACATATATAGACTGCAGCTTCTCTTGAGACCATTGAGATATGAAATACAGAAGTATAAGTTCCTCTTGCTTTTCTCTTTATAAAATTCATAAACAATATGATAATATTCCCAGATTAGCGACTTGATCTATGAATCAAAATGTTTTCAAGACTTTTGTATACGTCACAAGAAGACAACTGATTATATTTGACCTCAATTGTGATAGAGCAGCAAGTGCGGCAACGTGAATCTAGCTCGGCTCGAGCCTCTTTTAGGTCAGGAGTGGATCCACGAAAATAGTGCAATTCTCCAAATTTCATCAGATTTTAATGCTGAATATCTAAAAATGGTACGTTATAAATGATGCGATGAACAAACATTTAATTTAATGAAATAATTGAAGATTCTTAAAATAAACTTCATCCGCATCATCAGTTGTTCAAAAATGTAAGATATCACCTACCTGAAGATGCTACTGTGATAGCGAAATAATTATTGTATTATAATAACAACAAAAATTTGTGAAAATCAGAATAACCGTATTTAATATTATTTATCCGGTTTCTTCATGCTAATTTTCTCTTGAATCTGTAACTAAGAAACTAGTAAGTAAGTGATAACTGAATAATATGAGTCCTGATTATATTGTAGTAAACGTCATACCGAAATCAATTTTATTTGGAATACTTGTTGCCAAAACTATAAAAAAGAAACTGTTTTTTTTTGGAATTTCAACAGCTTGTTTGTTTTCACCTGAGCCGGATCTGAAAAATTGATAAATAAAAAAATTCTATGAGAGGAACCTACAGTTAAAATCAATGTACAACTTGAAGGATCACCTTGTATGTATCCGATGTTACAGACAGAATTCAAGAAGAGGTGAAGTTGGATTGAGGTTACTAGTGAATGAAGCCTAGTAGTAAAAGATGAGGATATCGAAATTACTCGGAAAATTATAGGATCTACCTGCACAAGAAAAATTTGTACTGACAGAACTTCCAAGTGAACATGGATAACTACCATTAGCTGAAGAACTTCTTATATAATTGAATAAATAATAAAAATTATTTTGAATACTCATCATGTTAATAGATGACCTCATAAAACTGTACTTTCGTTCTTTCGTCATATTTACTTTCACACTAAAGAAAAGGTAAAAATGTTGTTCAAGCCAGAAAGAAAACTAACCGATGTGTATGGAAAAGTGGCATTGACAGTAGGCCAGTCCCGGAACTGGTTTGCAAAATTTCGATCTGGTAATTTTGATGCACCACGTTTGGGACGGCCGGTTTAAGCTGGTAAAGACACGATGAAGGCATTAGTTGATGCAAATCGGCAATAACATGTGAGATCGGTGTGAGGTTAAATTTATTGAACTCAACTGTTCATGACCCCTTGAAAGGCCTGGGTTTAACCTAGATGCTCGATATATGGGTTCACCATGTTCTCACGGAGAGAAATTTTTCTCCAGATCTGGCGCTCTCGGATTATTATATGTTCCGGTCATTGCAAAAATTTTTGCACGGTAAAACTTTAACTTCAAATGAAGAGGTCCAAAATCACATGACTCAGTTTTTTGCCAGCCAAGACCAAAAATTTTATGAGCCTGGATGCTACTACCGGAAAGATAAAGGTATAAGACCAGAATGGCCAATATACAGGGTGTCCGGATTTAACGTTCTATATTTCAGGGGGCGATTCTAGATGTCAAAATATGAAGAAAACTTCATATCAACTTAGGTCCTGAAATGTACCCTATGGGCGCTACAGCTTCTTCAACATGACCATCAAAATCCAATAAACTAGCGATACCTTTGTCAAAATTGGGTGGATTAAAATGAAATTCACTACATGGAGGTTTTTAGATGAACTGAATCGTCTGGTGATCAAAAAACTTACTGATTCTCATCAGTGGCGGAGATAACAGGGGGTCTTTCAAAAAAATGACTCATAATTTTTTAATGAACAATCAAATCGAAATTTTAATCAAAGAAATAGACTCGTCATATATTTTTGAAGGAAAAAGCTACCCTTTATTGAAAGCGTTACGTAGCATCATTATCGAGAAAAGAGTGATTTTATGATCATATGCATTCTAATTGAGCCACATCTCCAAACACATAATAGGTGTCTGTCAGCAATAACGTTCATGGCTCAGTTAGAATTGCATATCATCACAAAATCACTTTTTTATTGAGAATGTTACTCCGTAACGCTTTCAACGAAGATCACCCTTTTCATTAAAAAATGTATATACGAATGTTATCAGTTCTTATTTTTATAATCGAAGAAATAGACGGTTTGATGTCATGATTCTGGAAGAATTTATTTTCTTTAGTTTAAAATATAATAGACTAACATACACAAAATAAAATAATAACATACAAAGAAATACAGAAAAAGAAATAAAATAGCTTACTAACCTGGAAGAAATGAAAAACAATGCTATTTTTTCGGGTTTCTCAATTCACTTTTTTTTGTAATTATTTTTCCTGAAAATTTTGCCCTGCCACTGACTGTTTTGAATGTGTTTCTATTATCTTGAATGCGTAGACATAACTTTTCTGCTACTTTGGAATTCAGAAGACTAACATTTGAGCCCGAATCATAAATTCCACATAATTCGTTATTATTTATAAACACCTTCAATTTTATCAATGGCAGCACTCTTAGTTTTTTTGGTTTGAAATAATTATGTTACCGGGTACGTTCTTTTGTTCAAAATTATTGGATTTATTCCTTAGCCGACATAAAGTCTCCGGATAAAATCTACCTGAAAAACCATTCTTCTCACAAATTGAGCATGGTTCCTTCTTAACTGGTTTTCTATTTGTTTGTGAATAGGAAGGAATTTGTTCGGCAGATTTATTCATTCTATGATTTTCTTTATTTCGATCGTTGTCATATTTTTTTGAACCTTCTAGCTTTCTCAATTCTTTCAATAATTTTCCGAAAGTTGTTACATTTGATTGATCAATTCTATCTTGTAAAATATTTGGCAAACTTGTCACAATTAAATCAATTAATATGTCAGTTGGAAAAACATTTCGGAGATTTAACAACAAATTTTCTTTCCTAAAAGCGTAGTCAACTAAACCTCCTCCTATGTACTTAAATGAATACGCCAACTCGTTTCACAAAAACTTTCTAAGCAATTATCTTTCCATATTTGAAAACTTTTGTCTGAACCTAATGTAATTAATTTAGAATCAAACCATTCTTTCGCTATTCCATCCAGAAACAACCGTAAAATCAAAATTTTGTCTCTATCTTCTTCTACTCCACAACGCGTGCACTCCGTCTCGAATTTTTTTAATCATAAATTTACTGAAACACTCTTACCATCAAAATTACTCAGCACAAAATCCTCCTTGATCCTCTTGAAATTCATTTTATTCTCCTTACTTTTTCTTGAAAGTTCTACCGTATCCTGTGGTTCTGATGATTCTTGTCCAAATACTGTTCTCACGTATGCGGGTGAATAAATCAGTTGTAAATATTCATTCTTAAACATCACATCTTCTTCGGCATCAAAATATATTTCTTTCAATTTGGGAGTTAATGAAATGGCACACGTACGTACACGTATTTTAATCGATTTCAAGATATTCTTCACCTTCGGTAGAGCCAAAAGTTCATGATGGTCAGATATATCCTGTTTGTCCTCTGGTATTTCATAATATGTATTTTCCGTTCCCGTAGTTTGGATCCATTTGAATTTGTATGTATTTTTCTTCTTATCAGTATTTGATGCTTCCAAAGCGATGCAAATTTTCATGGATGTCGTCATTATAGCTTACGTTTTTGATTTATAAGAATGTTATCAATTCTTATTTTGATAATCGAAGAAATAGACGATTTGATGTCATGATTCTGGAAGAATTTATTTTCTTTAGTTTAAAATATAACAGAATAACATACATAAAATAAAATGATAACATCCGAAGAAATAAAAAGAAATAAAAAATAGTTCACTAATCTGAATGCTATTTCTTCGGGTTTCTCAATTCACATTTCTAACAGCTCACTAAATATAACATGTGACAGAATTAGGTTAAAATCTTAGTCATAGAACATAGACCATAGAACATAGAAGTTACAAAGTTGTTTTCTCTAAAAATAATAGTTTTATTTTTACATATATAGTAGAAGTTAGAATATATATTTCTGAGTTATGTTTAGAGAGCTCAGTGGTAGAGCATTCGGCTCGTGATCGGAAGGTCCGGGTTCGAATCCTGATCAGCTGGAAAACAAATTTTATTTTTACATGTATAAGGAGTCTATTTCTTTGATAAAAATTTCAATTCGATCACTGATTCAAAAATAAGAAGTAATTTTATGAAAGACCACCTCATTATCTCCGCTACTGATGTGAATCACTAAGGTTTTTAGTCACCAAACGATTCAGTTTATCCAAAACCTTCCATGTACTGAATTTTATTTGAATCCACTAAATATTGACAAAGATATCGCTAGTTTATTGGATTTTGGTGGTCATGTTGAAGACTTTAGTTGATATGAAGTTTTCTTCATATTTTGACCTCTAGAATCACCCCTCTGAAAAACTTTTAGTTTGAACACTCTGTATAATTTAATAAAATATTCATTCATTATACGAGAATTGTCTTCCTTTTCTCAAAAAAAAAAACCGAAATTACTTTCCGAACAACTCAGTGAATAACCGTTTTCAAACCGTTCTTATTTTTCAAATTTACAACGGTCCCGATAGTTGAAGGCGCGAATTTTAAATTTGACTTTTCCCTTTAACTACTTGTTTTTCAGTCTGCAACTTATTGACATCAGTATTATTGCGCTCTATACAGGTTTTCATACATTCCAATCCACCCTCTCTCACGTCCCACCCATTTGAAAAACGTCATAAACATCCGAGATATCATCACGTATTTCCGGTATGCCGCCGACCAAAAGAGGATGACATTCGCGGTACACTCATTATTGATATTCGCAATGCGCAGGTCGATTACAGAGCGCGATATCTCGAAACGCGACTCGCGCACAACCGTGGTTTCGACGCCGAAAACTACCCCTTCGACATCAGTTGACGTCGCGAAGCTCCTGTGGCCGGAAGTGAGTCAAAAACCTGCGAAAACGTGCTGAAAAACGTCATGTTCCACTGACTTCGATCTCTTCAGTTTTTCGAACCTCCACGCCGATTAAAGTAAGTCAAAGTAAGCCTCCCCCGAAGGGCCTCCTTGTAAATATTTATAGAACCGACCCCGGTCTCACTTTTTTTGTTGCATTATTCAGCGTCGCAAGGATATAGGTAAAGTCAGGAACATATGATGCGAAAGGTTGTATGTCATCCTGACGGAAATGGGGTTATGGTGCGTGGTATCGTATGACGTGGATGTAAGGAGATAACAATCCGTTGTTGTTTTGATTGCGCCTATTGTTTGTTATGTTTCGTTTCGGGATTGCGTGCAGTTTTAATCTAAAAGATTTTGTTCCGCTTTGTTTTGGATATACTTGATAATTATAGATAAATTGGATGGGCCACATTTGTTTTTGTTTACCTTGGAGATTTAGAACTTGGGTCAATTAAATTTATGATTAGTTGAATAAATCACGAGGAACAATTAGAATTAATTACTCACTACTTCTTTTTCTATTGAATGGTGATGATCATCATGAAACTCGTTGACTTATCTTATATCAGAATTGCGATAAGATCCATTTGACCCGATGGACAGCTTGTAGGAGTCAAGTGGTGTTCATACTTACGATTATTTCATTAATAACATGGACTAACTGTTTGAAATAACAATATGACTAGACAATTTTTCAACCAGACAGGAATGTACTATTTAAAATGAAATAAAGAAAAAAAGAAATATGTAAATAAAATGAACTACTGAAATTAACTGCAAAATGATAGAAAACTAACGTGACGAATCAGTTTGACCTACATTGCAGGTGAATCCACTGTCTTCAAGTTAAAACTGGTCAAGTAGCAAGAACCCTTGATCTCACAACATTTATATGTGTACGGAAAAATAACTCTGGAAAATGAACACTGTTTAAAGTATAATTATAATAATAAATTTAGAGGGCAACTCCCATAAAACTCTGTTGTAGACAATAACATTCAGTAACGTTAATAGCACAAAAATTCAATAATTATTTCAATAACATCATCTCACAGACACATCCTCAACCAAAATGCAACCTTACTCCAAACCACAGATCTATCTATCTTAAAATAACAAATCCTGCAGAGATTTTGGAAATAATAAACACACCAGTAGAATAGACGAAATACCCACAAGTCTTATTAAACTAGCCCTACCTAAAATAAATGGCGTCCTATCACACCTGGTAAACCAGTCGTTCAAACAAGGCAAGTTCCCGGAACTATTGAAAACAGCTGTCATCAAACCCATATTAAAAAAAGGAAATCTTCAAGAGCTAGGAAACTATAGATCTATCAGTATTCTGCCAAGTTTTTCAAAAATATTCGAACTGATAATGTTCTCCAGAATCACAGAATTTCTGAGTAGTTGTGATTTTTTCAGTAACACACAACACGGATTTCTGAAAATAAAATCTACCCAAACAGCCATATTCGAATTAATAAAGAACATATTGAAACTGTTGGAAGGAGACAACTTAGCACTGACCATATTTTTGGATATGTCAATAAACCAGGAACACCTGCTCAAGAAACTTCAAGCTTATGGAATAAGAAGAAATGCATACAAGTGGATTGAGTCATATATATACAAACGAAAACAAAAAGTGAAAATCATCAAGGAAGGAGAAAATGCTGAATCCACTGAGCTGATAAATAAAAGAGGGATAGTACAAGGAGGTGAATTGGGGCCACTTCTATTCCTGATATTCCTGAATGATTTGGAAGATGAAAAATTAATCAATTATGTGGACGACACCAACCTATTGGTAGGAGCAAAAGATGAGAATACATTGATTCGTGCAGATACAAACTTCTTCAATAGGACACATGAATGGCTACAGAAGAACGAATTGAGCCTAAATGTTGAAAAAACCAACCTGATAGTTTTCAATACTAACAGAAGTAATAAAAGCAAACTAATCAGCATTACTTTAGAAAATAAGGTTATAAATATTTCTGGTTGTATTCATGGACTCATTCATGAATTTTGGAGCACATGTGGAACATTTAAGTCAGAAATTGATTCAGATTAATTTTGTAACTAGAATACCTAGAAAATATCTGAATGATAAATCAATGAAAATTATATATTATGCAAATTTTGAATCTAGAATTAGATATGGGATTATTTTTTGGACAACTAAAAGAAATTCAGAAGAAATGTTTAAAATACAAAAAAGAACAATAAGGGTAATTTTTAAGCTAAAATATAATGAAACTTGTAGAGAATTGTTTGAGCAAAATAACATCTTCACAGTTTATGCTTTGTATATTTACGAATGTGCTGTATTCTTACACAAAAACAACGAAAAATTAATTCAATATAATCACAGTAATAGTTACAACACAAGAATACAAAATTGAAATTTTCCAATTCATAGATTGATCTTAAGCGAAAAACACCCGACATATAGTTGTATCAGAATATTTAATCATTTGCCAAATAACATTAAGAACATAAATAATTTAAGAATCTTCAAAAACAGGGTAAAATCTTTGATTATAAAACTTGAGCCTTATGAGCTAGGAGATTTTTTTAATGTCACATTAGAGAGCTAACAAATTAATTTTATTTGGACACTATTTCACTTCAGGTGAGCATCTTTTCTGTAAACCTTATTTGAAATAAAGAAGTATTATTATTATAATTATTATTAACGTAGATGTTCAATTTTTTTCTTGAACGCTATAAAATTGAGAGATTAAAAAATTTAGGAAGACAATTATACATTTTTACACTCTGGTACATTGGAAAATTTTCGAACTTATGAGTTTGTTTAGGTACAAGTCTTGAGTTCTGATACCATATTCATAGTTGTAAGTTAACCTGATCGTTTCGTTTAGCATATATTAGGAGTATGAGGTGAGGTTTTTTGTCGAAAATTGAAGTTTTATTGTGAAAAATTGGTCATACATTCAAAGCTCAAAGTATTGTCCGTCTCTAGCTATTACTTTTCATCATCTTTCTGGCAATTGACAGATCCCATTGCGACAAAAGGCCGGCTTTTTTGCATCGATCCGTTTTTTGACTTCATCGTAATTGGAGAAGTGATGGTCAGCCAACCCATGCTGAATCGATCGGAAGAGATGGTAATCGGAAGGAGCAATATCTGGGTTAAACGGCAGGTGGAGTAGTACTTCCCATTTGAATACGTTTTAACAGAGGGCTCAACATGTGGTGGTGCATTGTTAATAACTTTGTCGTGTCTGTTGGCATATTGCAGCCGTTTTTTTCGCAATGCTCCGCTCAAATGCATCAATTGTCATCGGTAGACCGCCCCTGTGATCGATTCATTCGATTGTAGCAGCTAATAATACACTACACCGAGCTGGTCCTACCAAATACGCAGCACGATCTTCTCGCCATTAATATTCGATTTCACAGTTGGATCCATTTTTCTTCAATCGATGCAAAAACCTATTTCTTTTTGACCGTTGGAGCAGTTGTTTACACGTGAGAAAACGATATTTAACGTCTCTTGGTTTCAGTTTATACGGCACCCAACTTCCTATCTTTCGGACCATTCCCATTGCTTCTAAACGATAGCATATGGCTGGTTGAGTGACTTCGAGTGTTTTTGGGATGGATCTTCATCGAGTCATGCCTCTAATTCTTCATTTTTAAACTTTGTTGGCACTCCAGGTCGTTCCTCGTCTTCCAAATCAAAATTGCCTCTTTAAAATGGGGTAACCACTTCTGACACTAACGTTGAGCTAGAGCATGGTCATACATAAACATGCATTAAAATGCGATGACCTTCGGCAGCCCGTTTCTTCATATTGCAGTAATGAAGTAAAACTCCCCGCAAAAAACATTATTCGGTAAAAAGTTGACATTTTCAGAAATGCTGTTGTTTACACTTCACCGAAATGACAGAAGAAGAATCCTAATGATGATATTTCAAAATGAAGGTGCTGCCAGATGAGACAATAGAAAAATAAACTAGTAGTAACATATGTTATCGAAACCGCACTTATGTCTATTTCTTATAGCAAACATTTATATATGTAAATACAAGTCAATACAAATTTTTTGCAATAAAAGTTGATCCGATGTGATAGATACTTAACTGAAAATTAGATGAATGATATAAACAAGGCTATGATAGACCTGAATAAATGAACTGAGGGGTAGCATATCCCTTACTCTATTAATAGCGAAAAATGCCGATATTATTGAGTTTGAAGAATATAATTTGAAGATGTTATTAGGCTTATTTTTGAAACTATAATGTAAACTGTTTTTTTGACATTTATACTATTCCATTTGATTGGCACCAACCCGCGAATTGTTTTATAGAATAAGTGGATTCAACCTTTACACGCATGGTAAAGATAGCTACTACGCAAATAATGGAGAAAAATTCCACTGAGCACTAAGCTGTGGCATTTATTTGAGCTGAATTCAAATGAAAGTGTGTCGTAGACACAAGATGAATAAAAAACAAGCCATCTGTTTTGTGGTCTGCACATTCGTAAACCAATTCTATGAAATCGAGTACAGCTGTTTGTGTTGATCGACCACTTCTAAAGCCATGCTAAGGATTTATACGAACTGACAAAGAAACTGCAACACCCAGAAGGAGCTGTTTTTTTTTTGGTAAAACATAGATAGTATGTAAATGATTAAAATTTGGAGAAAAATATCGTGAAGGTCTTTTCATGAAAACATTTTTTGTTACTTAAATATGTAGTCGTTTTTTTGCAAATTTTTTAAATTTTACAACAAACCAGCTGTTCGAGGAGATCCAAAGTCGATGTTTAGTGTTTGTTAAAATGCCTAGAGCACGTGTACGCGGAATTTATCGCCAGATAAGTGAATTTAAAAGACGTCGAATTATCGGTCTACGGGAGGCGGGGTTGTCATTTCGAGAAATCGTTGACCGTACAAACAGAAATCTAACTACTGTTGTGAGATGCTGTCAAGCGTGGTTTGAAAATGCCCAAAATCGAAGAAGAGTAGGCACCGGACGTAGAAGGGGCACAAATGAAGTTCAAAATCGACGTCTAGGGCTTATGGCTACTAGAGACCGCTTTGCGACAACTCGATCTTTGGCTGATGAGTGGTTAGGAGAACAAGGTCATCCTGTAACTGTGCGAATGGTTTACCGCCGGATAAGGTCTTTTGGACTGCAACATTATCGACCCTTTCTTGTGTTACCTCTGACGGTTGAGCATCGCCGGCAACGATTGCAGTGGTGCAGAGAACGTCAACATTGGAACGTGGAATGGCATCAGGTCGTCTTTTCTGATGAATCTCGATTCTCCTTGGGTGCACATGATGGCTGAAGAAGGGTAAGACGACGTCGAGGAGAAAGACGTGAACCTCAGTTTGATATTGAGCGTCATGGACACCGGACAGTAGGCGTTATGGTATTGGGTGCTATTGCACATGCAAGTAGGTCACCTTTAGTCTTTATTCGAGGTAACATGACAGCGCTGCGTTACCTTCAAGAAATAGTGGAGCCATATGTTCTCCCTTACCTTAACCGCCTCGAGAATGCAATATTCCAGCAAGATAATGCTCGACCTCAGGTTGCCGGAGTTAGTTTAAACTTTTTGAAGCGACCCATGTGAATATTTTGCCATGGCCGCTCAGATCCCCCGATCTTTCGCCCATAGAGTATCTTTGGGACTTCATGGGTAGAAGACTTGGAAATTTACCCCAGTCCCCACAGACTTTGGTGGCTCTGAGACATGAACTTGGAGTAGTATCCCTCAAGAAGAAATAGACCATCTTATGGCATCAATGGCAAGACGTATTGGGGAGTGTATAGACAATCGCGGTGGACCAACACATTATTAACAAATTTATTAAAAAAAATGGTAAACCCTTCATTTTTTTCTTCAAATTTCAATCATTTACTTCTTGCTATACTATCTGTTTTACCAAAAAAATTTTTAAATTTAAACAGCTCCTTCTGGGTGTTGCAGTTTCTTTGTCTTGTTAGTATATTTAGATATTCTAACATTCTAATAAAGACGGTAGTTTGTGATCTCATCCTGGCTATCGCCTTTATGTACCGGGATTTCAATGGATTCCTGAAGATTGTTAGGAAATTCACCAAGCGAGAGATTTATGACATAAGCAAAATGCTCACTAACTGTTTCATCCATAGTTTTCGAAATTTTGGTTGAGATGAAATGTACCCTATGCAACCATATTCCAGGCAGAACTATTTGCCATTGAGACCGCGGTGGATCTGCTGATAAAACGGCAAATCCATCACGGCAAAATCGAAATATTTAGCGATAGTCAGTCAGTACTAAAAGCCAAAACTAAAACGAAGAGCCAGATCGGCTGGCGTTTGGTGGAGCCAGACTGCCTCTGGTAGGCCTGGAACCACTCCTGGGAATACCTCATGACGTGGCTAAGTGGAAGATAACAGGCAGAATGAACTAAAGACTAGGTCTTTCAGGCTGAGCTTTCCTGGCCTGAAAAATTCGAAGGCGTTCTTTGGAACGGCTACGAACCAAAAGATGGCAGACCTAGCGCTAGGTTTGGACAAGGCCAACTCAGGCCAACTTGTCGGATTTACGACAGGTCACTACAGGCTGAAGGCGCATTTGCAAAAAATCGGTCTGGCTGAAGACGATGAATCCAGGCTGTGCCTTGAGGACACTGTTATGCACATCGTCTGAGAGTGCCCAGCGGATAGTCGCATCAGATTCGAGGTCTGTGGTCAGGCTATTATAGCCCACTGCGATCTTGAAAAATTACACCCGAACAAGATTATCGGTTTTATCCAAAAGCTGGATCTCGTTGGGATAATATAATATATCACGAGTGAACCAACTGACGTTGATATTGGCATCCGACAGGGTGATTCCCTGAGTCCTCTTCTCTTCAACATCATCATGGACGAAATTATTAAACACATAATCAAACTAAGAGGATACAAGTTTGGGAACAAGGAAATTAGAATACTTTGCTACGCCGATGATGCAGTATTGATCGCGGAGAACGAAGACGATCTTCAAAGACTACTGCATCAGTTCAACATAATAGCAAAAAAGTTCGGAATGATTATATCTACATCAAAAACTAAATGAATGACCACATCAAAGATGCCACTTAGGTGTAAGCTGGAAATTGATTACCAGGTTGTACAACAGGAGATGAGGTTCAAATATCTTGGCGTCGAGATATCTGGATTTGGTGATGTCGAGGCGGAAGTGAGAGGACAAGCTATGAAGGCAACAAGAACAGCCGCATGTCTCAACAACATCGTGTGGAATAATAAGCACATTGGAATTGAAGTTAAGTCTAGAATCTTCAGATCGACGATTAGACCAATTCTCACGTACACTGCAGAGACCAGATCGGAGACCTCGAGAACGAGTCAAATATTGGAGGCTGCTGAAATGAAAGTGGTGCGCAAAATGGCAGGAAAAAAACTCACTGATCGGGTAGGGAGTGAGAACATGAGAGAAATGTGTGGAATCGATGATATTAATGATTGGGTACTGAAAAGGAAACAGCAATGGAATGAGCATATCGACCGCATGGATGAAAACAGAATTGTAAAGACGGCAAGAGACAAGTCACCAGTTGGTCGTAGGAGTGTAGGAAGACCACGCAAACGGTAGAGTGATAATTTACATACTTGAAGGAACACAGGCAAAGAAGCGAAGAAAAGCAAGCAATATTGCTTTATAATTAGAAAGAAGAAGGAGAAGAAGGAGTGAACCACAATAGTCTACGCGGACGCATTGGTAGAGACGTCCACTCACTATAAATAATAATAATACTGGTGGCTGTGATATTCAATTAATTATTCATATTTAGTTTTCAGCTTCATTTTCTGTTAATCCTTCGTGAGTTCCAGCAAAACAATTCAAATATAATTACGCATATCCAATTTTGATGGAGCTAACCCATAATTGAGCAGAAGTGCCGACCATACTGATATGATTAGCGAGCAGGCTTAATCGAAAGTGAAATCTATTAAAAGTCAGAACTCACATATGCCTGAATTCCATTTCATGACTTTTATTATCTCCGTGTTTCCGATTATCGAATCATTCTCAGTTTGGTTCAGCCAATTTCATTTAAATTAGAATTTTCTGACTACTGTCTGTTTGAATCCAGAGGGTCCCCGCATATTCCGGCCACCGAATAAATCTTCGGTCTCACTAATAAAACACCACCACCAGAACTAGATAGAAATTCAAATATCCCAATGCTCGCTTGAGCGATGCAACACTTTTTTCGTATTGGAGTCTTTGAACTTTTTTAATTAAATTTGCTGTCTCGTTCCAATGAGGGACAATCTAGATTGGTCACCATGTCGCCGAAGTGACAGGATTTCGCAAAATTGAATTTTTTACGAATGAAAAGGGGTTAACTGAGTTGAATTAAAGTTTCAGGATTCGGATTTCGACCAAAAAATAATTCGGTTAATGTTTTTTCTTTTAAAATGTTTTCGTGGACACTTATATAGCTTCGACAACATATGACTCCTTTTTGCTAAAAAGCTTAGTAGACTAAAATTAATTAGATATTGAAAAAAATGGTTGACAAAAAAAGGCTTCATTAAACCCTAATACTGTCTTGATAGAGCCTTAGCTCTCTTATATTGCTCGATTGAGTTGGATTGAACTAAATTTTATTACAGAGGATGAACATCATGAACACGTGGGGTCGTGTATACAAAAGACGAATGTCTTTGAATGTTTTGTGAGGT
Source organism: Megalocaria dilatata (assembly GCA_034642435.1). Lineage (NCBI taxonomy): Eukaryota > Metazoa > Arthropoda > Insecta > Coleoptera > Coccinellidae > Megalocaria > Megalocaria dilatata. Next base: position 9,975,323 of record CM067854.1, read on the forward strand.
TCTCTATAAAATACTTAAAAACATCGAGACACGTGGGTGTTTACGAACATGCAGGCATTGCAAGATTGAAAAACCACCAAAAACTATTAGTGAATATCGTCTAAAAACAGGAGTAGATGTGTGTGCTGCTGTTGAAACCAGTGCACCTTGTTCGAGTAAATTAATTGCTGAATAAGTCGATATGAGCGAAAGGAGTGTTCGAAATATTTTGAAAAGGAATGGTTACCGATGTTATAAGAATCAAACAAACGAAGAAATTTTTCCAGAAGACCATATCAAACGAATGTGAAACTATGATGGAAGAAGTAAATGAAAACAGTTCATTCCTTAACAATATCTTGCTCACTAATGAATCATCATTTTCTTTGAATAGAAAACTTAACCCATCAGTAGTAAGATATTGTTCCAAGAATAATGAGCATCTGAGAATTCCTGTGCGTACTCAGTATCCCCAAAAACTTAATGTTTGGACAGAAATACTTGGGAATTACATCCTAGGGTACTTTTTTATCGATGGTAACCTAATAATAATAATAATAATAATGTTTATTTCCCAAAACTACATAAATGAAAGAGTTCTCACAATTAATATAATAATAATAACAACAATAATGTGATTTACTTCAAAATAAATTTAGAAAAATTTTATACTAAATTATAACAATCTTAATTAATATAATGAAAAATATATTTGCACAAATACTTAAATAAAGCAATATGATCCAAAAAAAAAAAAAAAATAATAATGATAATGACAAATAAGATCCACGTGCTGAAAACAAGCAACCTTCACCACTCCAATACGTCTTCAAGTAGAAACCGCGGCCACCCTGTCAATTTCATCTAGAAGCAAATTTTTCAACCAGATTTTCAACTTTTTTTTGTATGAATGAAAGCTGTTCATATTTCTTATATAAGGTGGAACTTGAGAGTAGATTCTTGGAGCTGTATAATAAAACGATCTCTGACCCAACGCTTTAACTGCCCTTTCTGTGACATACTCGCAATCTTTCCTATACCTTGTGTTGTGATTATGCTTTATAGGCGACATCTCCCCCCCTATTCCTGTACTGTAGGCAAAGAACCCTATAATAATAAAGTTTTCCAAGTTGAAAAATGTTTCCTTATTGAAAATTTTTTGTGTGGAATAAGTTCGTTCTTTGTTATAAATAATTTTCAGAAGGTTTTTTGCATAATTTTCAGTTGTATTTTATGACATTTGTACGTTCCGCCCTAACCTGATATTCCGTATTGTAAATGTGTTTCAACAAGTGCGTGATAGAGGATTTTGAGAAAACCATCTTCCATAAGCTTTTTTAGGCGTTTGAAAGTAAACAACAAAGATCTTAGTTTCTTGGTCACTTTGACAATGTGAAGGTCCCATCTCAGGTGAGGGTCGATCTCGACTCCAAGGTAAGTTTTCGATGATACACATTCAATAATATCACCAGAATTGCTATTCCTCAGTACCAGATGGTCAATTTTGGGTAGGCTTGATATTTTATTAGAGAAAACCATGCATTTCGTCTTATCCATATTGAGCATCAGGTCCATCTCATCCAGCCAATCTTTTATTCTTTCCATGTTGTACTCCGCCCTATTCACAACTTCTTCCCAAGTAGAGCCGGTAAAGAGAACTACTGTATCATCCACGAAAGATGACACATCGGCTCCACCTTCAAAGACAGCAATCCATCGATATACATCAAAAACAGCACTGGCCCTAGTACCGTTACCTGAGGTACGCCGGTTAAGACTGTTTGTAATTCACTGATGTCTTCGTTAACCTGCGATTCCTCTTATACCAAAGTCCACCATAACGTCTAACAATTTTTGATGATCGACAGTGTCAAATGCCTTGGCTAAGACCAGAAAGACCCCTAATGTGAATTTGCCCTCATCAAGTGCCCGATAAATATCATTCGTTAGACAAACGATAGCATCTTCAGTTGATCTTTTCGGTCTGAAACCAAACTGTCTTCCGGAAAGTAGAGTTTCCCTCTAAAAATTCAAGGAGTCTCACCTTTATAATTTTTTCTACAATTTTTGCGACTGTACTTATTAATGATATCGGTCTGTAGTTTGAAGGATCTTTCCGATCACCCTTTTTATATAGCGGTTTCACTAGAGCTGTCTTGAGATTTTCTGGAAACTTTCCTTCTGTAAAAATTCTATTTACAAGATAGGTGAGAGGCCCTTTTATGAATTCACCAACAATTTTCAAGTGTTCCGATGTTATTCCATCAACCCCAGGGCATTTACGATTTTTAAGACCGTTTATTGTGCCAAGTACTTCCTTCTCATCTGTTGGTCTGAAAAATATTGTCTTGTTCTCTCTTTTTCTTTTTATGACAGAGACTGGTGGTCCATTGATCTGGCTGGCGATCTCCCTACCGACATTAATGAAGTACGAGTTGAATATTCGAGCTAATTTATCCGTGGTTGTTATATCTTCATTTGCGTAATTGTTTTTAAGTATTTCAGCTTGGGCTCGCCTACTACCTGTCAGTTCTTTGATGTTCTTCTAGAGGGCTCTTGGATTATTCTTGTTCTCTTTAATCTGCTTGGAGTAGTACTCTTTCTTTGTTATCTTGAGCAAATCTGTGAATTTATTTTTGTATGCTTTATATTCTCTAAGTAATTCAGAATCATCCGGATTTCTGACCACTTGCCTATAAATTCTCTGCTTCTCATCAGCTGATTTCACCAAGCCTTTCGTTATCCACGGTTTTCTCTTCTCTTCTCTTCTCTAAACGCTGCCAAATATCTGGAGCTTCTAGAAATTCAAATTATTCCGACAGTTCGACAGCTATCAATTAATTTCGATGATCGTTGTGTCCAAGTCACAACGTAAGAGTAGTTACACAATATCTCAGGACCGTGTCATTTCTACAAATAGCACGATTAAATAGCCCCCCAGATCTTCAGATTTATCTCCCAATAATTTTCTTCTTTGGGGATATCTGAAACATTTGGTGAATGGGCATGAAATTGATAGAGCGACGAATATTAATTAATTAAGGTTCAAAATAATCCAACTTTGTGCCAAAATAGCCTAATCTGCTCAGAGATATGACATTATATCTTTATACTAGATTTGGCAACTGTTTGGCTCAACAAGGAGATTATTTGAACATTCAATTTCAATTTGTCGACCTTCGATTTCGCATTTTTTTAGAATTGGTTTTTGTTTTCGAGTTTCTTGTTTTGGTAGTATTTATTTTATTTTCAAGCCAGTTATGGTCAAAACGGACCTAAGTACTCAGAGAGAAAATTATTTGTTTCATTAATTGTGGCAAATAAATTCCTCGCGTACAACGGAATAAGATTGTCGTATTGTCTTTCAACCGATATGGTTTAACGCATCTCACGTTTGAAGTGCGAATGATCCTGATTGCTTAAAGCAGAGTGCATAGCCTCATTTCGATCGAAGCATCCCCCCTCTAGCCACTGCCATTGAGAGAGAACAGTCGTTAATTCGTCATCGCATCGCGCTGAGATTTTGATTCTTCCACCGATGGATTAACATTGAATTTCCTATGTTTCCGATTGTCTTTTCCATACCTGTATTATGCTCGATTGTTACAATCTGTTCAAGTATTGAGGTAATCGATTTGAACTGTGTATTAAAAACATTTCATATTCTAAAACAGAATTTATATTGAAGGTTATTGAGGATATTTGATAAAAGATTAGTGGTAGTGAAAACTCTTCTCTTTCCGTATATTTTTTTCATTTTTCATTCCTTTCGTTTATTTACTCTTAAAAAGTTGAGATGTGGTTTCAAACTATGAAAGTATAAAATTCCAGAGATCAGATAAGTGCAAATAGAAACTTCAAACGTTTCATTTTCGAAAAGCGATTAGAATGGAATTAGGACAAATAGATTTTCAATATCGGTAGGTTGTAATGTTTTTTCACGATTCAATATATTTGCGTACTTCTGCAATATGTATATACCTATTGAGGATGATGATATTATGAACAATTTCACTCAGTACTCTGATAATATGAATATTCTTAATATTAACTCTACGTATGCAGAAAATACGACATTCAAACTCAATTTTAATCACATTACATTTCAGACTAATATGAAATTCAACAAAAGTATCAGAAGAAATCACACAGCAATCAGTAGAAAAATGAAACTTTGAATTTTAATTTATAAAAAATCTGAAATTTGAATTTAAACCTTTTCATTTAGAAATACTCCAATCGCCTCATACATATTTCACATTTTCAACTGATTTAAATTTTGTTCTTTTTGACCTTATGTTCCTTATATTGTGTATTTGTTTATATGACGCATATCTAGCACCTTTGAATTTTTGAACCGGCGCATTCACCAATTTGTGACAAATATCGTAGGTTCGATTTTTCAGTCGAATTAGCTCATTTTCATTCAAACGTACATAGCTGATTCAAAAATAAAACGAAGATAAAGCTTCGATTCCTGTTTCGTGATTTCGGAAAATGGAAGATAATAATTCTAGTAATTTTTTTATTATATTATGACACTTTTGAGGGCAAATAAGTAGAAAGAACGCTCAAAATAAAAATTATAAAGAATATTTACCAGAAAAAACGCAGTTTTTTTGTAAAATGCAAATTGAAATTAAGGAAAAATGGACCATGTAAATTACAGTGCTCAATAACTGCAAATATTCTGGATCGATTCAACATATTGAATAGAAACGATATCGAAACTTCTTTAGATTTTAATTAAAAATCATGAAAAATATTAATTTAACAATCAAACATAATGTTGGGGGTCTAAAATTATTATAATATACAATGAATAATGCACATGGACTGATGAAGTATTCATATAATTTTTTGGACATAATCATAAATAAAATAGAATGGAAAGGCTTTCTACTTGATAGAAGAAATATAACAAAATTTGAATATCAAAACAAATTGAAATATGTTTATCTTCTACAATTTTAATTTCAAAAGAATTTTTTTATTCAAAAAACATTTAGAATTAAATTAATGTCTAAAACAAGCACCGCTCACATTTAATAGACGTATATAATCAAAACTCAATATACAATGTCAAATGAAATAAATAACCCAACAGATATACGAAAGTAATTAAAATCAATAAATAAATATTCAAGGGAGACAAAATTTTGTTTCTGGTTTTATCTTTAAGAAATACTACTTGCCTTATAAAAACATGAACACACTTAAAGGACTTCCCAAAGAATATAATTTATTTGAAATATTCAATATATTTAAATATTCGAACAAATTATTTCAAAAATCTCTAAAAAATGTGCACTATATCTTCAAAAAACAAATATAATTCTAGATAATCCCGTTTTTTCAATATTCCAAATATCAATATCAAAAACATAACCTACATCACTCACGTGTTAAAAGACTTAAGCTTCGAACTACAGATCAACTATATATTCAAGATTGATCTATGTTCTAACAAAATCAAAGAACAAAGTGAGTTATTTTAAGGTTTACTTAAATTCATTGACATTCTATAATGAGATTTATTGAAGCCAAAATATAATTATATATTATATATAAAATAAAATAGAAAGGCTTTTTACTTGATAGAAGAAATATAACAAAATTTGAATATCAAAACAAATTGAAATATGTTTATCTTCTACAATTTTAATTTCCAAAAGAATTTTTTTATTCAAAAAACTTTTAGAATTAAATTAATGTCTAAAACAAGCACCGCTCACATTTAATAGACGTATATAATCAAAACTCAATATACAATGTCAAATGAAATAAATAACCCAACAGATATACGAAAGTAATTAAAATTAATAAATAAATATTCAAAGGAGACAAAATTTTGTTTCTGGTTTTATCTTTAAGAAATACTACTTGCCTTATAAAAACATGAACACACTTAAAGGACTTCTCAAAGAATATAATTTATTTGAAATATTTAATATATTTAAATATTCGAACAAATTATTTCAAAAATCTCTAAAAAAAGTGCACTATATCTTCAAAAAACAAATATAATTCTAGATAATCCCGTCTTCAGCCCTTTTTCAATATTCCAAACATCAAAATCAAAAACATAACCTACATCACTCACGTGTTAAAAGACTTAAGCTTCGAACTACAGATCAACTATATATTCAAGATTGATCTATGTTCTAACAAAATCAAAGAACAAAGTGAGTTATTTAAAGGTTTACTTAAATTCATTGACATTCTATAATGAGATTTATTGAAGCCAAACTATAATTGTATATTATATATAAAATAAAATAGAAAGGCTTTTTACTTGATAGAAGAAATATAACAAAATTTGAATATCAAAACAAATTGAAATATGTTTATCTTAGATAGTTGCGATATTCATATCTACCTATATTACAAAATTAGAACCTTCCTGAGACTTGAGGAATAGTTTTAAATCAGATTAAGTACACCTTTTGTATTCAGGCAAACATAATATTCCCCAAATTCCACGGATAAATGAAATCACTTCAACACCCCCTCAAATATCAAAATATTCAATGATGAAATATATTTTTTATTTGAAACACTGAAGCAGTATTGAATAACTTTAATTTCAACACTGCAGTTTCGACTAAGACAAGTGGGTTCAGTTGTTGGAAGAATCATAAAAATTGGTACCTATAACATAGTTCACTTCATTTCATTATAAAGTACAATGGATACTATCAGTTATAAAAAAAACAACATTCAAATGTCTACCACGGAAACGCTGGCAGGAATGAAGTCGTTGAACCCAATTTTCTATGACTCTCTCAGACAAATCAGGTCGTATGTTAGCAATTACTCGCTCAATATTGATCTGTAAGTCGTCTAAATTTGCTGGATGATTGCTGTAAACCAATGACTTACATTCTGTCAAGAAAGTACCGGGAATTATCGATTTAAATCTGGCGGGGCAATGAGGCAGGTAAAAATTTTTTTTCCTAGGTTGGTACCACTGTCCTTAATTACTATGCCAAGCTTGAGCGGGATCTGTCAACTAGTGTGTTTGCAACAGCTGATTAAGTCAGTCGATGTTAGAGTGCGTGCCGATTTTTACTATGGGCGATTACGTTGAGCAAAGAATTTGTTTAAAGTTTTGTGTTGCAAATGAATTTTCGTGTGCCGATGCATTGAAAATGTTGCAAAAGGCCTTTGGTGATAATGCTCTATCGAAAACTCGTGCATATCAGTGGTACAGAGCCTTCAAGGACGGTCGTGAAGTGGTCGCCCATCGAGGCTTCGATCGAAGATAACGTCGATAAAATTAAGGAAAGAGTGCTGGAAAACCGTCGTACCAGCTTGAGAGAGATAGCACATGATCTTAAGATATCCCACGAGTCCGCACGTACGATTTTGATTGATATTTTGGGCATGAGAAAGGTGGCCGCACGACTCGTACCGAAAGACCTGAATTTTCTTCAAAAACGTCATCGCGAACAGGTTGCTTCAGACATGCTGGATCGCTGTAATTCCGATTCTACATTCATGGAACGCATTATAACTGGTGATGAGACCTGGGTCTACGAGTACGATATGCAAACAAGCCAGCAGTCATCGGAATGGGTGGCAAAAAATGAGCCGAAACCGAAAAAACCACGCCAAAGCCGCTCGAAAATGAAGGTGATGCTCATTGTTTTCTTCGATATCCGTGGCGTGGTGCACTACGAATTCGTTCCAGAGGGTCAGACGGTAAACAAGGAGTATTACCTAGGCGTTATGAAAGGTTTGCGTGAGCGTATCCGTAAGAAGCGGCCAAATTTGTGGGCGAACAACTCATGGATTTTGCATGACGATAACGCTCCTTCTCACCGAGCTACGATTGTGACTGACTTTCTCGCCAAAAACTCAACAAACGTGCTTCAGCAACCACCGTATTCGCCGGATTTGGCTCCCTGCGACTTTTTCTTCTTCCCAAAACTAAAATTGCCCCTTCGTGGCACTCGTTTTGAGTCGATTGAAGCCATAAAACAAAATTCGGCGCGAGAGCTAAAGTCCATCCCGGAAAGCGTCTATAAAAAATGTTTCGATAATTAGAAGTGCCGTTGGCATAGATGTATTGGAGCAAATGGAGCCTATTTTGAAGGCGACCCAAGAAATTTTGACGATTAAATGTAAAAATGTTGTTTTAATTGAAAATTCCCGGTACTTTCTTGACAGAGTAGTAATGTAACCACAAAGAAAGAAGTCCAAGGGAGTTAAATCGCAGTAACGAGGCGGATAATTTATCGGCCCATTTCTTGAAATAATCGAATCGCCGATTTTAATTTTCAATAAAGATCTGTTGGTTCGAGTTCTTGAAACAATTTTGTAAGAATGTAAACCAAGGTCTTTTCGTAAAATTTGCCACAAAGACGTCTGGGAGATGCCTAGTTCTTCTGAACGTCGAGAAATCGATAAATTTTGGTCCTCACGTACGGCAGCAATTTTCTCTTCACTTTTTGCATTTCTTTGTCTCACTGGCGCTGTAACATCATGAAGAGTAAATATTGGTTTCAAACTCCTTCACTAAACGTTCAACTGTTCAATTATCCGGACGATTATAATGACCAAAAATTGGAGTTAAAGCATGTAAAGATAGCATGGTAGATCGCCATGTTTCATAATAAATTTGGTCTATTTGTAAACGTTGATGGAGTGTGTACCTTTCCATAATTAAATGATAGACATTGACAAATACAACTGTCAATGTCACAAATAAATAATGAAGTAATGTGAATTTAAAAATGAGGCGTTCCATTGAAAGACCATTCACAATCACAAAAAACGCTGTAAAATTAAATAAAATAAGCAATCACCTGGTTTTCTATCACTTTTTTTACTGAAGTGACTCGAGTTTTCATCAAATTTTTAAAATGAATGACAAATTGAATTTCAAAGGTTCTATATATTTATTTAAGGCTTGGCTTGTGCAAAACTTCGAGAAGTACGTTGTGCCAAAGGTATCTGTGGTCGTTTGATGGTTTTATTACCAAATCTTGCTTATTATTGAAGACCTCTATCGATTCGAAGATGTCTACTCTTTGGCCTATCGCTTCCAGATGAAGTATTTATCGCTGGTTTGAATAAAAAAATAGACTTAAGCTATACTACAATCAAAAATTGTAAAAGGCTAGGTGAAAAGAAATCCATTATTTTTTCGGTAGATGGTTGAAGTTATCGATATGTCGTAAATTATCGATCGAACAATTTCGAATCTATGCTCGTTGTCATGGAAATTACCCACTGAAAATATTCTTTGGCTGTTTTTTGTTTGGTCCATTCGATTGTGAGTTATAGTGTGTTAAAAATGTAAGTCAAAAGAGAGAAAATTCAGTACATTTTACAGTTTTTCATTGATGAAAGTGAAAATGCAAGTCAGATGGTTAAAATTGTGCATGGAGTTTATGATCTCGATACTGTAAAAGCTTATTATGAGCAATTTTTTGGGAATGTTCAATACATCCACTATATAGTCAGGACCTAGCACCAAGCGATTACAATTTTTCGCATTGCAAAACTTCCTGAGTGATAAGAAATTGTCATCAGAAGATTTTGAAAATCGATTACTACAGTTTTTCACCAGTAAGGACTTCTATTATAAAGCTACCCTTAAAATGGCAACAAATTATAGGACAAAACGGTGCACAAAATAATAGATTTTTTCCCCAACCTTATTATTATTTGTGAGATGAAGGAAAAATCGACTGCGATAATTTTTTTGCGAAATCTCGAACGGTCAACGCGGAACAGCAAAACTAATTTCATACCCGCAAAGATATTTATCCTCTCCTACAAGCAAGAGATAAAAACCTTCAACGAAGGTTTGCTTTCGAAAATTTAACATCTACGATAAACTGAAAACGTTCGTTATTCGCGGGAGCCAGGATTAATTCAAAAAACCCATAAATCCGCAATTAATTTTCCGGGAACATGTGTTCACATAAACAGCTATTTATTTCCCCGAAAAATTGCGCTAACGCTGTCGCATTTTATGTTTTTCCATAAATAAAAGGTCGCCGCGAAAGCCTCGAATGTGGAATTTCATTTTTGCAATATCGGGGAAGGTACATCTAGACGACATGTGAGGCGCGTGCGTCACAGCAGGAAGAATAGAACGGATATTAAAAACTCAATTTCCTGGAGTTTTGTACGTGGGAAGCTATTTAGTTTAGTGAACGTCAATCCCGAAAATCAATGTCATATCAATAATTAAAATTTCGAAAATAATGTTTCCGAATATGAAATCTATTGTTCCTGTGATGCCATGCTTCTATGAGGGGTTATTTTAAGATTAATTTTCTTTGTGCTCGAACAAGGTGTAAAATTATTAAAACACTCGTTGGAGGTAAATATGTTGTATTTGCAGACGTTTCGACCTAAATTAGGCCATCCCCAGGGCACTAGAAAATAGGATTTCAAAGTCTTACATGACAACAACAATAAATTTGCATAAAAACATATCATAATATAACATAATACGAAAATTAAAAACAAATATAACCCACATCCTAGTTATTACTCCAATGTTTTCAGTGATAAAATGTGATTGCTCTTAAAAGGCATTATGTCCAAAAATTTCCCAGGAATTGAGTTGTTTTTCGGGTGCACACATTTGTTTTTATTCCCTCACTGCAACAGAGAACATGCTAGTCATAATATGCACGTCAACTGTGTTTATTTAAATATTTTAATATTAGCCTTCTACATATTAAATATAATTATATATATTACATATAATTTCAAAAAATTATATTCAATAATTGTAACTTCAAGAATTAAATTAAAAATTAAAAATAATGTCATATAAGTACCACTTATATCACACGAAATATAAAATAAACATTCATTATAAGACATCCAAATGATATAACAAAATCCAATAAATAAAAATTGTTAACCAAAATCCTATATATTAAATATTTTGAATAGACAAAATTTTGTTTCTGCTGATCAATCTTATGAAAGCCAATATCTTTCAAAAATGTTTAACATAATCTCAAGAATTTCATCATAAAACTATCTTACTTAGAATTTTCAATATTATTGGATATCTAACTAAGTTATTTTCTATAAAATCTAAAGATGTGTAAAAACATTACTGAAAAACAAGTTTTAAGAGCGACTTTGCTTCGTCAGTATTCAAATAATTCATATTCAATAAAATATAACATCAATCAACAAAAAATATTTACTCACCCTTCAATAATTTAGAAAACTTCTGGTAAATGAATACTGAAAAATTTAAATGGAGGTTAATTACAAATATTCTGTGATTTACCCTTGATATAAAAGATTGAAAGACAATTTAACGGCCTCTTCTATAGCAAAAGGAGTATCTGTATACAGAATGTTAGAGAATGTCTTTCAATCTTTTAGATCAAGGGTAAATCACAGAACTATTTATTTGTAGTTAACCTCCATTTAAATTTTTCAGTATTCATTTACCAGAAGTTTTCTAAATTGTTGAAGGGTGAGTAAATATTTGTTGTTGATTAATGTTATATTTTATTGAATATGAATTATTTGAATACTGACGAAGAAAAGTCTCTCTTAAAACTTGTTTTTCAGTAATGTTTTTACATATCTTTAGATTTTATAGAAAATAACTTAGTTAGATATCCAATAATATTGAATATTCTAAGTAAGATAGTTTTATGATGAAATTCTTAAGATTATGTTAGAAACTTTAGAGATCAATAGATATAATAAAAGACAAATTTTATTGAATGATCAAATAGATTTAAACAGATCCCCCCTACTTAATATTTTTTATTAATTGAAAACCATTTCTTTCCACCCCTCTATTTTTTGTACCAGAGCCATGTTTCACATTGTATACCTCAGTTTAAATACTCACCTGATGAAGTTATGGTATGACGAAACAATTGTCTTGTAAATCAATAAAATAGCGGAAGCAAACATTTGTTTTTCGTATATTAATAAAATTTATTATACAGTTTCCAGTGGTTTAATGAAGGCCATAAAAATGCCTTACAAACTTTGTGTGATTTCTGTGTTCAGCATAGAACATAGATTACCTTGGATATTAGATGTACTTACCTAGTTTAATTGCATTCACAGATTTTCCAGAAATTGTTTGGTAAGGTTACAAGTTTATTTATTTTTAATTGAATTTATATTATAAATGTAAAGTTGAACTGACCTTATCTGAATTTTTAAATATTTTTGAGGATGTGCTACATGTTTCTGAGAGTTTTTGAAGTAACTCATTTAAATATTTAAACATATTAAATATTTCAAATAAATTAGTTTTGGAGAAGTTCTTAAAATTATGTTGTGTATTTTTGAAAAAGATTTACTTTTCATAAATATAAGACCAGGCACTGAACATGTTTTCAAATGTTTGTCAAAGGCAAAACATACGTCCCACAGCCTTTTTGACGAGTTCAGGTGCGTATGTTTGGAACGAAACATTCGATATTACTTATTTTTTATTTTAATGAATAATTATTTTTTTGGGTTTTTTTATTCCATTTGATATTGTATAGCGAATTTTGATTTTTATATGTCTGTTAAATATGAGCAGTGCTTATTATTAGACATTAATTTAATTCTAAAAGTTCTTTGAAAAAATTTTTTGAAAATAAAATTGTAGAAGACTAACAGATTAAATCTGTTTTAATATTCAAAGTTTGTAATTTTGATGAACGTTACTCAGCTTCGGCCCAACAACATGACCATTTCAACAATTTCTGTTTCTCGCTGGTGACACGCCATGTTAGCAGGTGAATAAATGCTCGTTCATGAAATGTAGGCACAGTAAATTTATGTTGTTCCTGGTTGGCTCGAAACAATACTTCATAGCGTAGGATTCGCAGCTTTTTATTTCGTTTTAACTCTGATCATAAATACTAACGCCGTTAATGCGAGCACACTCTTCTTTACCATTCATCGTAGATTTATGTGTTCCCGAACTAATACCAGAGTCCCCGAATGATAATCGTTAGGATTTTAGAATACGTGTTTGGCTTTTTAACTCGATTCGAATAACATTTTTATTTCGGCCTCATAGGCCGCAATCTGCCCCAAAACCGCGTTTATTTCGCCTGGATATCTGATTGAAGGGGTGAAACTCATTTTGATGCAAAAAGTATATTTGCAAACGGCAAAAAGATTCCCTCTGGGCGGTTGACGGATGGTATATGGGGCGTTCGTGTTGCCGACTGAATTTTAATCTTGGGAACAGAATCCTTTCACACACAGACGGCTAAGGCGAGAAGAAAATAGCTGGCGTAAGTGTCCCATATTTCCGTGAACATGATTGGGTCACAAAGAGCGGATATTGAGGTTGTTGATTAAGGAAACACATTCGAAGGGTTTTGTATCGGAGAAACTCTTATATTCTAAGATATTCGGTAAATATTTGAATTTCGGTTTACAACAGATATCGATGGGATTTTAGTGTTGTATTCAGTTTGGTTACCTGAACAAAAAATATGAAACCAACATACGGTGGTTCGCATTAGCTTAGAAGTGCCAAAAATATCCAATAATAAAATTTTTTTTTTCACTATAAAAACACTCAATTATTTAGTTCACAAATCATCTTAGAATGCTTACGTAACCATGAATGCATTTTCTTCGGAAATATTGCATAAAACTGGTTGACAAGATTTTTGTAACACAAGGCAAATCTTCATTTTTTTTTTGATGAAAATATCCTTCTAATAATAGGAAAAATATTTCTAAAGCCCTAACATGTTGTAATAAAGGGCTTATGTTTTACTTAGAAATAGGGAAATAAATTTTGAATATAAGAAAAACAAATATTAACTTCCGCTATTTTATTGATTTACACGACAATTGTTTCGTCATACCATGACTTCATCAGGTGAGTATTTAAACTAGTTTAAATACTTCACCGGCTAAGGAAGTAATTTTTTATGTCTATCCTGAATCGATTTTGAGCGAGCTGTTTCAGGTGTTCAGGTATATTGTTGTATAGTCTATTAATGTTATATCTAAAACTTCTTTGAAAAGTAGATGTTTTGTGATGGGGAAACGACAGTAAATTCCTATATCTTATGTTGACACTATGAACATCAGCTTTACACCTTAACTTACTGAAGAGATAAGGTGGACATCTCTTGACTATTATTCCATGATAGGTACAGACAGCATTACATTCGAATTGCAACTTCATCGGCAGCCAACCCAACTCTTTCAGCTTGTGAGACACGTGATCAAACTTTCGGATCCCAAAGATAAACCTCACGCAACTGTTCTGAACACGTTGAATTCTGCTGAGTGACTCCTGGTCCAGGCAAAACGCATAAACAGAAGAGCAGTAATTAAACTTTGACAGGACCAAAGACTCACAAAGCAGTCTCTTTGTATCGACCGGCAAGTAGGATCTATGAGGGAACATCACTCTAAGCCCCATAAGCACCACATGTTACCCTTTCAATATGTTCAAGGAACCGCAGTGAATCGTCAAAAATCAAGCCTAAATCACGCGCACTTTCAACGAAATCGATAACACAACCAGAAACAGAAGGTTTGAGATTATTCTTGACAAGTTGCTTATCGCTTCTGGAGCCGAAAGCAAGAGCAAATGATTCCGCGCATTCAAAATCAAACCATGCTTCCTTGCTATATCACATAAACTACTCATTTAGTCTAATTTCCGCATCGGTCAACTCATCAATAGAGAAATCCAAAAAGAGTTGGAAATCATCGGCATACATATGCACTTTGCAGCGATGAATAAACTTTATGAATTGGCTGGTATAAACAATGAAAAGTAAAGGCCCAAGAATTGAAGCCTGAGGGACTCCACTGGCTACGAGTTTGGACCTAGAAAATCTACAGCCCAGTTTCACAAACTGCGAGCGCCCAACGAGATAAGATTCGAAGAGAGCCAGAGCCGGCCCTACCACTCCACAAGACTCCAACAAGGCCAGAAGAATGTCAAGCCTCGCCGTATCAAAAGCTCTACTAAAATCGAGGAAAAGTAAAGCAGCACATTTGGAGTCATCGAGTGCCTGCAGAATGTCATCGGTAACATCAAGAAGAGGACCAGTGGTGCTATAGCCTGGTCGAAAGCCGGACTGAACATCGGGAACTATATTATTGGTTTCAAGATAATCCTGAAACTGATCCGACATTATCTTCTCCATTAATTTGGACAATCCTAGAAGAATACTTATTGGCCTAAGATCAGATAATTCCATAGGTTTTTTGTTCTTTGGGATAGGTGTAACAAAAGCACACTTCCAAGCTGTGGGGAATTTGGAGTTCAACAGGATGCTGTTGAAAATGTTAACAATGTACGGAAGGATATATGGACAACAAATCTTAATGAAGGAGATTGAAATCTTATCACAACCTGGCGCACTATTTTTGGATTTTTTTAGATAATTAAAAACTGTTTCTTCATCTATCAGCCAAAAATTGAATGGCCCTGTACATATAGGATTGTTTGTATAATTATCAATAACCGAAGGGTCAGAAATGCTAGCTGAGAAATTCAGGAAGTGATCGTTTACTACATCCGGATCAGGAAATTTGAGTTCAATATCAACATGCGATTTATTTGATATCTCCAAAGACTTGAGTTCCCTACACTGATTTTTTTTCGAAGTATTCATTGCAACAGTATCGGGTTTTGTGGATCGGTGTCCCGAAAAAGGTAGAATTTTTTTTGTAACTTCACTAAAATCTCTTTATTAGTTTTGAATATAAATTGTTTATAAGCGAGAACGAAAGTCTGACTTATTATAATTGACAGTCCAGAGTCCTGAACTCTTCCAAAAAATTGAATATTAAAATAAACCTTAAAATAACTCACACTGTTCTTTGATTTTGTTAGAACATAGATCAATCTTGAATTATATAGTTGATCTGTATTTCGAAGCTTTAGTCTTTTAACACGTGGAGAGATATAGGTTAGTTTTTTGATTTTGATATTTGGAATATTAAATGAGGACTGAAGACGGGATTGTCTAGATATTTGTTTTTTGAAGATATAGTGCATTTTTTAGAGATTTCTGAATCAACTTATTCGAATATTTAAATATATTAAATATTTCAAATAAATTATATTCTTTGAGAAGTCCTTTAAGTGTGTTCATGTTTTTAAAAGGCAATTGGTGTTCTTAAAGGTAAGACCAGAAACAAAATTTTGTCTCCTTTAAATATTTATTTATTAATTTTAATTACTTTCGTATATCTGTTGGGTTATTTATTCCATTTGACATTATATATTGAGTTTTGATTATATACGTCTATTAAATGTGAGCGGTGCTTTTTGTAGATAAAAATTTAATTCTAAAAGTTTTTTGAATAAAAATATTTTTGAAATTAAAATTGTAGAAGATAAACATATTTCATTTTGTTAATATTCAATTTTGTTATATTTCTTCTATCAAGTAAAAGGCCTTTCTATTTTATCTTCCAAAAAATTTATTTAAATACTAACTATGATTTGATTTTAAAATATCATTTTACCTTAATTGCTTTTCAAAAGATTGAAAAATTGTAAATATTGAAATTTCTATTGATCGACACCATAATAGTTCAATATATGTGATATCCCATTTAAATGTGTTATTTCTTGTTCTATCCATCTCCTTAGAAAATACTTTTAAAACAAAAGACTTGTTCTTCGTGCGACGAGCACGAATCCAAGTTCTTTCCAAAAAGAGAGTTTAGTAATGTCAGTATATGATTTGATATATTTTAGAGTTGGGAACTAGATTCAGGAATTATGAGTAGAATGTAGATAGCAAATGGTGACAGTGGTAAGGGTTAATATTCAGGAAAAGGTTTATATTAGGTATTATTTTGTTTTTTTGCTTGTTTCATTATTCAAACATTGGAATTAACTTTATTTTTATTGAAAGTAGGAAATATAAAAAGTTTCACACATATTTCCTTTTTTTATAATGAGATAAACACACTTATATATTAAGGGAAACGACCCTGAGTGGGTTATAGATAAATTGGTATATTACAACGTACCACTTGTCAATAGCTCAATAAGACCATTTTACATTAGCAAGTAGTCAATTTAATGAGGGGACGGTTAAAAGAGATGCATTTTATAACAGGAAAATTAACTATACTGTGTTACTTACAATATTAAACATAAAATTAAGATTAAAAATCAGTCTTCTGTTGCGTTTCGAAATAAAAATTTTGTTATATTTAAAATAACAAAAAAGTTTTTTATTTGATAGAAGGATTATAACAATATAGTAAATATCATAAAGATTTATTCTGTTGACTTTTACAAATTTTAAATACAAAAAAATTCTTATTCAAAACATTTTAGAATTAAATTAAATAAATGTCTTAGAAAACACAGTTCCAATTTAGTAGACATAGAATTAATACTCATTACACAGTAATTAGAATTACAAGAAACATAAAATGGTAAAAAAGCCTACTTCCAATATTTTGGTGATTTAATTGGAGATCAAGACAATCAGTGGGCTCTCCATGTGCTGTGTTAGTTTTAGCGTATCATTTGTGCAGTGGATGAATGGTAAGAGAAAAAGCATGCCTTGTGCAGTCTAGATGGTATGGCGAGAACCCATTAATTATTTAGACGATTGCTATTTTTGCTTGACAAAGACTGAAGGTTATTCCAAAAAGGGAAAGCACAAGATCGACTATCTAAATTTGCAGTCTGCAATACAACCTGTTCCTCATAATGCAGATTTACCAGTGCCGAACGCACCTTAAGATCAACAAAATAATGTTTTGGAAGATATTGGAGACAACGCTTCTTCGGGTAGCTCCGAAGAATAGTGCACCTACTTTTACTCTAGATCACATTTAATTGTTCAAAGTGAATGAAATGATTTAGTATGTGATTTGGGGTTATCAAAACAACAGTCAGAATTTCTTGGTTGCTGTCTTAAAGAATGGAACTTATTAGGCAACGAAACGAAAATTACGAATTTCAGAAATAAAATGCTCCATTTTCTGCATTCTAAAGCATGAAAAATTCATTGTGTGCGTGTAATGATATTGACGGTTTAATGCAGAACTTGATATTGAGCATTCCCCCTCTGAGTGGCGTTTATTTATAGATTCGTTCAAATACAGTTTAAAAGCTGTGTTATTGCATAATGGAAATTTAAAACCCTCTATATAAGTTGCCCATTCAGAGACGATGAAAGAGAGTTATGAAAACATGGGCACTGTTTTGGATAAAATAAACTACAACACGTATAAATGGCAGATATGTGGGGACTTGAACGTTATAGGAATTTTAGTGGGTGCTCAGGGAGGATTTACAAAGTATTGCTGTTTTCCTTGTCTATGAGACAGCAGTGCAGTATCGCAGCATTATATACCAAAAATTTGGCCAGAAGAAGTGTATTTAAACAGTGATCTCAAAATGTTAAGTTCAGATGTCTTGTCGACCCCAAAAAGGTTCTTCCGGCTTCTGGCTGTGTTATTCCTACCTCTCCAAAGAGGTGATCACAATTGGTCACCGAGATCTCATGATTTTACACCTTTAGACCTTCATTTGAGGCAACGTGAAGGATGCGGTCTATACCAATGAATTCGTGAAATGATCGAGGATATACAGTCGCAAATGTGCGAATTGGTCATGGAAAATTTCATAAAAATTGATATCGTGTTGCAACCGTCGCCATTTGGCTGATATCGTTTTTCATGATTAATGGTAGACCTTCCCCTTCACGATGAAATAAACATTCTGTGACTTCTCTCAAAATATACTCGGTTTTTTTTTCAATATCAAAATGAAACCTCTTATTGGAAAACTCATTCACTAAGATATTTTTATTGTCATTATGGTATAGATTCGACAGTATTCATACACTTTGTTTGTTTCCACAAAGAAAACTGGTTCGAGATCGATATTTGGTCATAACTCATTCTGGAAAATGCCGAGTTTGCATATATCATCGACTAGAATTACCACTCTCAGGACTGTATAATACAGGTATAAAACAATCCCTATCAAAGTGAGACATCTCCGAATAAAGCCCCCATATATATAACGAACGAAAACTCCTTACGAAGCAAAGTAGGACGCAGAAGATAATTCAACAAATTATGGTACGTCGCAGGATTTGAATTCAGAGCATGTAAGCCAATTGGGAGGTCCGCACTATATAAAAAATATGAGACCGATCAAGAAGAAGAATGAATGTGCCCCTTGGGTAATGCTCGGTGGCCTCTGCTCGCTAAATTACAACATAGGAGGCTGATGATATCGCCCCAGGCGCTATCGGAAGTAGATGAGGGAAGAGAGAAAACTTATTTTCCCAATTCGTCATTCGAGTTCGGTGGGTGGGAACCAAACCTACAACGTGTTAGCGGATATCGTTTTATGTTGGTCGCCACGGAATTCGATTTATTTTTTCTTTTCTGTTGGGAAAGGGAAAGGAACAAATCAGCCAGTACAGGCAATAATTTAAGGGTTCCAATATGAACCGTCCAATTCCGAATAATTTAACGACTCTTGTTTCGATAAAACAGGACCTTCGTATTCTGGTAGAGGTTTTGAAAGCAGAACTACAATTCACAGCTATCTCCGATTACACTAACAAAAGTGGTTATGGTTACCTGCATGTACCCATCTCGTTAATGGCGATTTCACCTCAGGTCGTAAACTTTGCATATCGCGATTAATGTACACTCATGCAAATTGCCTAAGGCGTATCCCGAACACCTTACTCTCCCGGAACTAAACTGTGCAACTACTCAGGGAAAATTCTAAACAGATGAAGATATATGAATGTTAGAAACGCTAGTACAAAAATGATCTTGCTTTCTGCACTTTGAAAAAATGTCTTTTACTATGATCGGTTGTGGTATCTTAAGTATCAAACAGAGCAATTCTGTTATACCTCGCTACAAATTTCAATTTTATAAAAATCCTTGAAAACTTTTTAAATAAAACAAAATATTTTTGATTGTCTCGGTCTTTACGTTTTTTTCTTATATTAAAATAAAATAAATATGCAGGTATGGAAAACACAGTCGAAACATAGGAAATTCAATGTTAATCTATAAGCAACGTCGGTTCCAGTGGAGCAGTGGAAGAATCAAAACCCCAGTGCGATGACGAATAAACGAGTGTTCTCTCTCAATGGTAGTGACTGGTGGGGGGGAAACTTCGATCGAAACGAGGCTCTGGACTACTTTCAGTTAAATAAACAGAGTCATTCGCACTTCAAACGTAGAAAACGTGGACATCGGTTGAAAATAAATACGACAATCTTATTCCATCGTATGCGAGGAATTTATTTGCCACGATTAATGACACAAAAAATTTCCTCTGTGAAAGTGAGTACTTAGGTTTTTTCGCCATAACTGGCTTGAAAATAAAATAAATTCTAGGAAAATAAGAAAAAAGTAGCCAAATCTATTATAAAGAGATAATCTCATATCTCTGAGCAGATCATTATCATTAACACTATGACTTACAGCAGTGATATTCTCTTGTGTACGTACAGTTCTTTGTCTTGTTGTTTTTGCATCGAGTAGAGAAAATGTTATCTGAAATCTTTCGATAGTTCGACGAATAAGCTGCTCTGATGGACGATTATGTAAACCATAAATTTCACGAAGTGCTCTATAAGTTTGACGAATAGAACACTGATTTTTAAAATAAATTTCAACAATTTTTAAACGTTGTTGCGGCGCGAGTCTTTCCATGATAATTTGTTAATGCTTACTGAACAGAAATGTCAAAACAACATGGCTTCTACCTTTTGTCAAATCACAGTTATCTGTGATTCTATCTCTAAAAAAAACACCCGATATTACAGCAAATCAGACTAAAAGTAGGAACACAGTCATAAGGGTATTCACAATTATGTTGAAAGAGAAGCCGTAATGGCAATAAAAGTTATTGGGGTAGTCGTTGGTTTTTCCAAACTACATGAAGATATTCAATAGAGGTGGTTGTTGGTATCCGCTTGCTCGTTAAGGAGAATCTTCTGGGAATTATATCGGTTTGTTTCAAGTGATTCTAAGAATGTTAATCTAAATCCTTTACTCTCGATATGGATAATTTCATATTCGTTATTGATATTATGTTCAAATTCTATTAAATGGTTAGCGTATGTGGAATGTGTGGAATTTGAAGTGTAGCTGTTTTGATGTTCGTGGATTCTTTTCTTGGACAATCTGCCGGTCTGACCAATATAAATCATTGGGAAATCCTTACAAGTTAACTTATAGGTTCATCGATAATTTTAGTAATCTATGGATAAAGCTATTGTAGGCCGACATTATTTGATTGGAGGAATGATGAGAAGTTTTAAGTATGGTGATATCTGTGTGGTTTAGGAAATTCATATCGGTTGTTTTGACATTTCTGTTCAGTAAACATTGACAAATTATCATGAAAAGACTCAAGTCGCAACAACGTTTTAAATTGTTGAAATTTATTTTCAAAATCAGTGTTCTATTCCCCAAACTTTCAGAGCACTTTTTTATAAAATTGTGTTCAGTGATGAAGCACATTTTTCGTTGAACGGCCATGTAAACAAGCAAAATTGCCGTATATGGAGTGAAAACAATCCTCAAGAAGTTCAGCAGGTTCCATTGCATCCTGAAAATGCTCTGTATGGTGTGCTTTACACGCTGGAGGCATCAGCGATCCATATTTCTTTAAACACGATGCTGGAGCTAATGTTACAGTGAATGGTGCTCGTTACAGATCGATGATAAATGATTATTTGTTTCAAAATTTGAATGGTATCAACCCAAAACCGTAACAATTGATTTATTGAAAGAAAGATTTGGCGATAACATTATTTCGAGAAATGGTCCAATTAATTAGCCACCAAGATCATGCGACATAGCTCCACTGGATTATTTGGGGGGTTATGTCAAGTCATTGGTTTATGCTGATGAACCAGAAACAATAGACGCTTTAGAAGCCAACATAACTCGTGTTTTTGATGAAATAAGGCCTGAATTACTCGAAAAAGTGGTCCAAAATTGGTCTGGTCGAATGTGATTCCTCAGATCTAGTCGTGGTGGAAATTATTTCTAAAAAATAAATGTCATAAAATTATCTTTCAAAGAAAAAAAAATTGACTGCAATCTTAATTTAAATGTTTTTTATTTCAATTAAAAGTTCTATCACTCTAAAAAAACACCCGATACTTCAGTTCTTCTCTTCTTCATAGGTGAATTTGACAGACGGGTATATCATTAAAGAAATTTTAGGTGCTCAGTTTTTCCTTAGTGCCTTAAAGCCACATAGAATGTCATTTACAAATCTAAACCAATAAAGGAAGTATTTGTTTATTTGGTTTTAATGAATTTTTGATTCTAAATCATCCATGAAAATTTCTTCTAAAATAGAGCTAAGTGAATTTCTCATGATAAGTTCTTTATTGGAAATATAAATAACAACAATAAACTGGAAGTATTTCTGTTCCAGACATACATTCAAGACAAATCAAAATATCATTAATTCTGATAGGATTAGGATTTTTTTGAACAATTACTTTTTAGCAATTTGTACTGTTTCTATTATTGAGGGAATTTAATGCATTCAACGTTACTAGGCAGCAAATTGGAAGAGGCTCCGATTTAACAAACTGCTTCGTACTATTTATTAATTATACTGATGATAAAATACAGGGTGACAGGAAAAACTGCGGACAAATTTTACTGTGTTCTGGAACAGAAGTATTATATTTCAGAGCAGCCAAATAATTTTTATTTTATTACATTCTCTAGACTTTCTTGTATTAATATGTGAATTTTCAGTTTGATATTACTTTATTTTGCAGAGTGTTAGAATGTCAAACAAACGTAGTGCAATTTTGGAGTTGTTCCGTCAAGGTAAGCGTCAATGCGAAATTGTTCGTTTGCTCAATGTGACTCGAAAAACCGTGTCCCATGCAATTTGCCGTTTCAAGGAGCTCGGCCATGATGGTCGTGGTCCGGGAAGTGAGAGAAAACGCACTGTCAATACGCCTAGCAATCGCAACATCGTCAAGAAGCGAGTCAATCGAAATCCGACGGTCTCATGAGGAAAATAGCCCGTGAGACCGGTATCAACAGTGAATCAGTTCGTCAAATGTCCAAAAAGGAGCTCAACCTCAAGCCATACCAGCTCCAAAAAGTTCAACTCCTCACGGTTGAAAGGAATCGCGTACGACTCCAAAGGTGCCGTCAACTCGCCGCCGGTCAGCAATTCTCTTCACAGACGAGAAGCTTTTCACCGTAGAACAATCCCACAACCACCAAAATAACAATGTCTGGTCCGCAGAGGCTCTAGGTACGTCGGCCATCGTCGAACATCGTCAAAATCCGCAATCCGTCATGGCCTGGAACGGAATTTACGCCAGCGGCAAAGCATCCTTGGTTTTCGTGGATCAAGGAGTCTAAATCAATAAAGAAGTCTGTCGCTGTGACATTCTCGGGGCCATAGTACTCTCTTGAGCCCAGCAACTCATCGGCGACACGCATTAGTCCTTTCAACAGGACTCCGCTTCGGCTAACAAAGCGAAAATGACCCGAGAATGGTGTAAGACCCATTTTCCAGGTTTCATCACAACTGTAGAATGGCCGCTTTACTTGCTGGATCTCAACCCAATGGACTACAGCGTGTGGTCGATTTTGGAGCTCAGAGCGTGTGCTAAAAATCACAAAAGTTTGGAGTCACTGAAGCAAACCCTGCGTCTGGAATGGGACCGAATAACGACCGAAGAGCTTCGGCCCGTTGCCGAAAATTTCAAGAAGCGTCTGGAGGTATGTATCGCCGCCAGAGGAAGCCACTTCGAAACCGCTTAAATATATTATTATTCGTTGTTGTTTTGTTTGATTTCTTTTTTTAATAAAGTTAAATGAAAAAAAGTTTATCCGAGGTTTTTCTTGTCACTGTTTAAATTATAACGATAATGAGGAAAGAAAAACTCTCATATCAAGAGACTTCAAGAGAATTTTTGTATACCATTGAGTTCAAATCGTGATTAACATAATAATGCTCATAACATGTATACATGTTATGAATAAATGCACCCCATTAAAAAGTGAGAAAGCACTAGCAGACAAGATAAATGGAGGCGACGAAAATGCAGATATTGATAGTGCTGCAATATTATTCGTTACATGAATTCTACAGCGATTTTCTTTATGGAAGATAATTCAGACAAAGGATTCGATAAGTAATGCACCTCGACTGATCCCTTGTACTTTACTATTACCGCCTGATAGAGACCGATCCCGATTCTGTAATCCCTCTATGGACCCTCCAGGGCTTATGTAGATGAATCAAACGGATACAGTCTAATAAACCAGATTTCATGCTTCGCGATTCACAAAGGAGTACGGAGGGCGCCTCAAGACTTGAGAATTTCTCACCGGATCACTCCGCTTTCTTCTAGAAAATTTGCAGGAAATTCGAAAAGTTCAGCTAGAATAGGATGACAAATGAATAGTTCAAGAAGTTGTTTTATCTATTTTCCATTCCTATGACGAACTAAGTTGCAAATTCTATAAAAATGGTTATTCATGACATACCGGGTGGCTCACATAGATCAATCCCTCTGAATATTTTGATATGTATGAATTTCTCCGAAAAACCCTGAGAGATCATTTTTTATTTCGAGGGGGACATCTTTTTATTGCAAATTCGTAGGTTTATGATCATCAAAAATGTTTCTTAAACATAATGTATGGAAATAGATCAAAGGTACTAGATATTCGGCAAATATATGCTCAAAAATAATA